>CM059801.1:1192500-3667500 GCA_030435695.1 Brachymystax lenok tsinlingensis | reverse complement strand
TCTGGTGCGGGGAGCCGGAACAGGACGTGCTGGGTCCACGACGGGCACAGAGATCCTGGAGCGGAACGCTTCCTCCAGAGAGCACGAGGAGTTGGCTCAGGAGTCCATCCTGAACCGGCCAAACTCCCCGTGTGCCCCCCAAATTTGTTTTGGGGGGGCTGCCTCTCGGGTTTCCGCACCAGGCGAGTCCCAACATATCTCTCCCTCTCCGGGTTCCACGCTCCATATATATCCTCATAGCTCCCTCGCTCAGTCTTCGCCGCTTCCATCCTCTTCTTGGGGTAACGATGCTCCGTCGTCTTCCCCCAAGGCCCCTTCCCAGCTAATATCTCCTCCCATGTCCAGGACTCCTTTTGACATCGCTGCTTGGTCTTTTTGTGGTGGGTTATTCTGTCACGATCTTCATGCAGGACAGAACAAGACGCAGCGATGCTTCCAGTATACATATTTATTTCGAACGTAACTGGGTAAAAATAACAAAATGAACACGAAGATCGAGACACTGAACACAACTAAACATACAACAAGCTCTGCTCAAACAATAACCCACAAAATCCTATAGAAAAACCCCAAACATATATATAGTTCCCAATTAGAGACAACGACACACAGCTGCCTCTAATTGGGAACCATTACCCCAACATAGATATACAACACCTAGAACAAAAAAACTACACCAAAACGAAACTAAACACGTCAGCCTATAACTATCAGGCCTGAACGTGACACTACATAGTGTATTACTTTTGACCAGGGCCCTATGGTTCTTCTGTTCCATGAGCAACTGTATAACTATGCTAATCACAAATGATTAGTCATAAATAATGCTAACAATATTAACTGTTGAATTTATGATACCTTGATATGATACATAAAGTTTTTCCAGAACAATAGTGTCAATTTCCACTGACTCTGTCCCAAATGGCACTCTATCCCCTATATAGTGCATTACTTTTGACCAGAGCCCCATGGGCATTGGTCAAAGGTAGTGCACTATATAGGCTGCCATTTGGGATGCAGATTATGTGCGTGGGGATGTTTTATTTAAGCCAGTGTATGACGGAAAAGAGAGAACGTTGGTATAATTGACAGTGTCTGTCACATTGGATTATGAGTGACACACATCACTCTCCCCATTCTGGAGAGACACAAGGAGGGAGGGAGTCAAATTCTTTCATAGGGATTCAGACATCAAAACCGAAACAGAATAAAATTATCTTCTTTGAGGAAAAAAACTAAAAGGACTAATAGTATAGCAAATCAAATGTTATTGGTCACATGCACATGGTTAGCAGATGTTAATGCGAGTGTAGCGAAATGCTTGTGCTTCTAGTTCCGACTGTGCAGTAATATCTATGTATGACAAGTGATAAGTGGAGGTAGTTTCTAACTCTTTCTCCCCCTCTCTCTCTCCATTGTCTGTGAGGAAAAACAATTCAATTATGCTCACTGTCATTTTTGACACCTGAAATACTTTTACTAATTCCTGTAAAATGGTGGTCTTTGTGTGTAGGGCAGGCTTTGTGATAGGTCTTGCCTGTCACATCCACAGTCCACCAATTACACCTCTGCGTCCCAAATGGCACCCTCTTTCCTCTATAGGGCATTACCTTTGACCAGAGCCATATGGGCCCTGGTAAAAAGAAGTGCACTATGTAGGGAATACGGTGTCATTTGAGACGCAGACACTGCTTTCCATCACACAATAGAACCAGACCAGATTGAGGCGTAAGGATACAAATAGTGGACTAGATCAGTGTTTGCCAAACTCGCCCCTTCGTCGGTGATTGGTCAACAGTAGGGATTCTTCAATTAAGTGTTTGTTGTCATTCAATGAGAGACAACTCATTTTCATGCACATTTTCTCACTTGAGAAATACTGCACCAATCATCTTAGTTAGATGTACAATTGTGTGACTAAGACCAAGGTAAAAACGTCAGAATTAATGACAGATTTCTTGAGTTATCTTAGATGAACTATTTTGAGGAAGTGTATACTGGCCACTGCGTCTCAAGAGGGAGCAACAGTATTATTGAATTTATTTTCACATTTTCGAGCAAATGTCTTTTAATGGAGTGTGAGGCACAGACGTTCACTTCACCAAGCCAAATTTTGCTATGAGAAAAATCTGATCAAATTTTATTTGTCACATGCGCCGAATACAACAGGTGTATTGCTTGAAATGCTTACTTACAAGCCCTTAACCAACAATGCAGTTTTATTAAAATACAACATTTTTAGGGCCTTCCTCTGACACCGCCTGGTATAGAGGTCCTGGATGGCAGGAAGCTTGGCCCCGGTGATGTACTGGGTCGTACGCACTACCCTCTGTAGTGCCTTGCGGTCGGAGGCCGAGCAGTTGCCATACCAGGCAGGGATGCAACCTGTCAGGATGCTCTCGATGGTGCAGCTGTAAAACCTTTTGAGGATCTGAGGACCCATGCCAAATCTTTTCATTTTGAGGGGGAATCGGTTTTGTTGTGCCCTCTTCACGACTGCCTTGGCGTGCTTGGACCATGTTAGTTTGTTGGTGATGTGGATGTCAAGGAGACACCTTAACTTCTTTGGGAGCAGCGCACGAGGTGACCGTTTTGGAGAGCCTGGCATGCCCAAAGTAAAATGCCTCCCATTCAGGCCCAGAAAATAGGATATGCACATATTTAGTACCATTGGATAGAAAACACTCTGAATTTTCTAAAAGTGTTAACATTTTGTCTGTGAGTATAACAGAACGGATATGGCAGGCGAAAACCCAAGGAATGTCTGTCCTGGAAAAAGCGGTTTTGACAGATTGCCTCATTTAGAACCCCTCCCTTATGAAAATGCCCATATAAGGGCATATGAATGCAGTACCTATCGCTTCCTCTGGATGTCAACAGTCTCGAGAAAGTATTCTGATTCTTTTTAGATGATTTTAGAGCAGAGAAGAAGACTAATAAGGAAGTGTCCACGCAGATGTCAATACAATTAAATGCGCGCTCCCGGCTGGCACGTTCTTTTGTTTTTTCCTTTTTTATCGCCCAGTTTATATTCCGGTTGAAATATTATACTATTTATACATAAAAGTGTTCCTAAGGATACATTTAAAATTATGTTTGATTGTTCTTGGACAAGTTTATAGGTATAAGTTGAACGAGTTCTCTTCACGTTTCAATGGAGGAGTAGACGCTCTATTTTCTCATTATAACGCGCCAACCAAACGGAGATTTATGGATATAATACATTACTTTTTCTAACAAAAGAACCATGGATTGTCTTCGTTGGACACTTGGGAAGCCCTCAGCAAAAGTTCTTCAAAAGGTAATTGATTTGTTTTCACTGTGAAATGTGTTTTCTGTGAACCGTGATAGCTTATGAATTTATGGTAATATGTTATATGTTAGGTGCTACCCTCAAACAATCAAATGTGGTGCTTTCGCCGTAAAGCCTTTTTGAAATCTGACAACGCTGTAATATTGCCAAGAAGCAGAGCTTGTGATGACTATGAAACACTTGTATATTGATGCATGTTTAATAATTCAACTTTGGGATTTTGAATTTGGCGCCTTGCATTTCACCCGGTGGTGTCGGAGCGCCCCACCGCTCCATAAGAAATTAAGGGAGTGTACACTTATTACTATGACATTTTTAAAGGGAAATTTCACCACTGCTCTATTTCATTCAATATGCCCATTAATATGTTAACATATCATATGTCATAACAATTTAGAATTTTCTCACTACACGAAAATACGAGCGTTTCTGTATCTCACCGATAGAAACGGGTCAGCTACATTACCTTGTTGTAAGCAAACCACAATATCCATAATTCATTGTGATTTCAGGATGTAGTATCACCCCCTGGAGGTGTATCCAGTTGATATGAGAAATATCAAAATGTCTGTGTTTGTAGCCAGCACTTTCAGCCAGAGGATTTCGAAACTGAATTAAAGTCTCAACTGATGGGGTTGCCATGTCGTCGAACATTGAATAGTGATGCTATTCCATAGATTCCCCCCCCTTCATTCCAAAGAGGAAGGCATCCGATCAGCCAACATTGGAGCAGAAAATAAGTCAAGCTGAGGTAACATAGCTAGTTAACTAGCTAGCGTCAAACTACATTTGTTTACCTAAAAAAAATCTAGCTACCTACATTTCATAATATGCTGGCTAGACATTTCCAAACCTGCTATCTGCCGATATGCTTTGTAACTTTGCAAGCTAACATTAGCGTCGTTACGTTAGCTAGCTAACTACCACAGAGGATAATGTGACTATGTGTTCTATTTAGAGTCCGATCCCATCAACATCTGCAGAGGTATCAACATCAAGCTCAGCACCAGCAACTAGTGTAAGTCACCTTTACTAAAATCGACAAGATTTTTCCAAGATGAGAAAACAAATGTACTGGAGCTAGGCATAAACATGGTATGTGTCTTGTTGCAATAGATGGTGTGTTTACAAGTAGGCTACAACTCGAGTCCTACTGTAGTTCTCTGTATTATGGAGGCTTAGTTGATTGTTCATGCAAGGCTTGAAGTCTAAATTGGAGAAAGTTAGGTATTGGTTAGGAGGGGATGGTGTGGGTGACTGACTGGTGTCTGTTAGGGTGGGTATTGTGTGTGAAGGTTAGTATGCATTATTTATTGACTTGAGGGGGGTGGATATAGTACCTTGTTTGAGTGTGTATTGATGTGGACGAAGTAGTAAAATGTTAGCTAATCACTGACTGCAGTTTGTCCTACAGACTAATCCTGCTGCTGCTCCTGGTGATGACCTTGACACTAGCGTTGGTAGTGCAGAGCCTGTAGACTCATTGGATGAAAGCTTTCAGCCTGTAATAAGCTCAAACTCAAAATCATCTGACTTTGAAACAAGCCAGGACAGCCCAAGGTATTTATGAAAGCACAATACCCTCTTTAGAAAGCAAAATAACCAATACACTGAACTGTCTGCAACAGTCAGTTCTTTGGCATGGGGATGAGGGGCTGTTAGTATACTCTTCTAGCTTATTCACTCTATTGTTAGAAGTGCTTCTTTACTCAACCACACTACTGTAGGTGCTCATACACAACAATACACGACTAGATTGTCTACAAGTCAAGCCCCCCTCAAACGTTTCACATCTTTCCCGAACAGCCCATCTCAATGTCCCATTATTGACTCTGAGTGTAACAAAACACATACCAGTCTACTGTACACTTTTTTGTTGACAAATTAACATGGTTTATTGTATGATTACACATCCTCATGATCAGTCTTCATGTCTTTCCAGGAGACTTGCAGTACAAACAAATATTCTGCAAGAGGTCGAGGCATTGGGTGGTGAAGAAAGTGTACGAGAGACTTGTCCACCTGGCTGTGGAGTGCAGAAAGGACCTGACAGTTGTCTACAAGGAGCCTGAGTCATAGCTCCCCAAACCCAATATCCAAGCCAACAGCGCCAAAGCCTGCTAAACCAGCTGCCATTACTCAACACAAGAAAAGGTTCACCCTCTGAAGAGCATTCTGGAACCTGCCTGGAACATTCAACCAACACAACATCTGTATTTTTGTAGTATAATATAGAATGCCTAGTATGCTAGATTGTGGTATAGATATTGCTAGCTGTTGAACATACAGCATATACAGTTGAAGTCGGAAGTTTACATACACCTTAGCCAAATACATTTAAACTCAGTTTTTCACAATTCCTGACATTTATTTATAGTACAAATTCCCTGTCTTAGGTCAGTTATGATCACCACTTTATTTTAAGAATGTGAAATGTCAGCTTTTATTTCTTTCATCACATTCCCAGTGGGTCAGAAGTTTACATACACTCAATTAGTATTTGGTAGCATTGCCTTTAAATTGTTTAACTTGGGTCAAACGTTTCCCACAATAAGTTGGGTGAATTTTGGCCCATTCCTCCTGACAGAGCTGGTGTAACTGAGTCAGGTTTGTAGGCCTCCATGCTCGCACATGCTATTTCAGTTCTGCCCACAACTTTTCTATAGGATTGAGGTCAGGGTTTTGTGATGGCCACTCCAATACCTTGACTTTGTTGTCCTTAAGCCATTTTGCCACAACTTTGGAAGTATGCTTGGGGTCATTGTCCATTTGGAAGACCCATTTGCGACCAAGCTTTAACTTCCTGACTGATGTCTTGAGATGTTGCTTCAATATATCCACATAATTTTCCTACCTCATGATGCCATCTATTTTGTGAAGTGCACCAGTCTTCTCCTGCAGCAAAGAACCCCCACAACATGATGCTGCCACCCCCGTGCTTCACAGTTGGGATGGTGTTCTCCGGCTTGCAAGCCTCCCCCTTTTTCCTCCAAACATGACGATGGTCATTATGGCCAAACAGTTCTATTTTTGTTTCATCAGACCAGAGGACATTTCTCCAAAAAGTATGATCTTTGTCCCAATGTGCAGTTGCAAACCGTAGTCTGGCTTTTTTTATGGCGGCTTTGGAGCAGTGGCTTCTTCCTTGCTGAGCAGCCTTTCAGGTTATGTCGATATAGGACTCGTTTTACTGTGGATATAGATACTTTTGTACCCGTTTCCTCCAGCATCTTCACAAGGTCATTTGCTGTTCTGGGATTGATTTGAACTTGTTTACATTCATCTCTAGGAGACAGAACGCTTCTCCTGAGCGGTATGACGGCTGCGTGGTCCCATGGTGTTTATACTTGCGTACTATTGTTTGTACAGATGAACGTTGTACCTTCAAGCATTTGGAAATTGCTCCCAAGGATGAACCAGACTTGTGGAGGTCTACAATTCTTGGCTGATTTCTTTTGATTTTCCCATGATGTCAAGCAGAGAGGCACTGAGTTTGAAAGTAGGCCACAGGTACACCTCCAATTGACTCAATTGATTTCAATTAGCCTATCAGAAGCTTCTTAAGCCATGACATCATTTTCTGGAATTTTCCAAGCTGTTTAAAGTCAATTTAGTGTATGTAGACTTCTGACTCAATGGAAT
Source organism: Brachymystax lenok tsinlingensis (assembly GCA_030435695.1). Taxonomy (NCBI): domain Eukaryota; kingdom Metazoa; phylum Chordata; class Actinopteri; order Salmoniformes; family Salmonidae; genus Brachymystax; species Brachymystax lenok. The sequence goes on along the minus strand of CM059801.1, from coordinate 3,660,545 downwards.
TGTGATACAGTGGATTATAAGTGAAATAATCCGTCTGTAAACAATTGTTGGAAAAATGATTTGTATCATGCTCAAAGTAGATGTCCTAACCGACTTGCCAAAACTATAGTTTGTTAACAAGAAATCTGTGGCGTGGTTGAATAACGACTTTTAATGACTCCAACCTAAGTGTATGTAAACTTCCGACTTCAACTGTATAAGTATACTGTCATGTGAGTACATGATTCCAGCTGCATCAGAAAAGTGTTAACTTCTTGATTAATTCATTGTGATATTCATGACATGTATTTTTATAAATTAGTCTTATGTCTTCAGTCTTATGCAGGGAGTTGGTGTGTCATTTAAACTTTAATTTGTTGGCAAGTAAACATGTATCAATACAACTGTTTTTTGTCTGTCAATAGTAAGTAGATTGACAGTAGATTAGTCTGCTAAATGACAAAGAATGTAAAAAATGTAAAAAAATAAATCCTATATATGTTGTAAATAAGTAGACATGGCTTGTATTCAAGACAGTTTATTTGCTCTGGAGACCGAGGTGAGTGTACAAAGCAGTATGCAGGAACAGTTATGGCAATGTAAAAATATACTACTAACTCTTATAAAATATATTCAAATCAAATCCAATCAAACTTTTTGTCACATGCGCCTAATACAACAAGTGTAGACCTTACCCTGAAACGCTTTAACCAACAGTGCAGTTCAAGAAGAGTTAAGAAAATATTGACTAAATAAACTAAAGTAAAAAAATTATAAAAAGTAACACAATAACATAACGAGGCTATATACAGGGGGTATCGGTACCGAGTCAGTGTCCGGGGGTACAGGTTAGTTGAGGTAATTTGTACATGTAGGTATGGGTGAAGTGCCTATGCATAGATTAACAGCAAGTAGCAGCGGTGTACAAAACAAATGGAGGAGGGGAGGTAAATGTAATAGTCCGGTGGTCATTTGATTAATTGTTTAGCAGTCTTATGGCTTGGGGGTAGAAGCTGTTAAGGAGCCTTTTGGTACCGCTTGTCGGGCGGTAGCAGAGAAAACAGTCTGACTTGGGTGACTGGAGTCTCTGACAATTTGATGGGCTTTCCTCTGACACAGCCTATTATATAGGTCCTGGATGGCAGGAAGCTTGGCCCCAGTGATTTACTGGGCCGTACGCACTACCCTCTGTAGCGCCTTATGGTAAGATGCCGAGCAGTTGCGATACCAGGCAATAATGCAACCAGTCAGGATGCTCTCGATGGTGCAGCTGTAGAACCTTTTGAGGATCTGGGGACCCATACACATTTTGTTCAGTCTCCTGAGGGTCTTGGTGTGTTTGGACCATGATAGTTTGTTGTTGATGTGTCGACCCCCTCTACTACTGCCGTCAATGGGGGCCTGTTCTTTTCCTGTAGTCCACGATCAGCTCCTTTGTCTTGCTCACATTGAGGGAGTGGTTGTTGTCCTGGCACCACACTGCCAGTTCTCTGACCTCCTCCTTGTAGGCTGTCTCATCGTTGTTGGTGATCATGCCTACCACTGTTGTGTCGTCAGCAAACTTAATGATGGTGTTGGAGTCGTGTTTGGCCACACAGTCGTGCGTGAACAGGGAGTACAGGAGGGGACTAAGTACACACCCCTGAGGGGCCCCAGTAATGAGGATCAGCATGGCAGACGTGTTGTTGCCTACCCTTACCACCTGGGGGCGGTCCATCAGGAAGTCCAGGATCCAGTTGCAGAGGGAGGTGTTTAGTCCCAGGGTTCTTAGCTTAGTCATGAGCTTCGTGGGTACTATGGTGTTGAATGCTGAGCTGTAAGTCAATGAACAGCATTCTCACAAAGGTGTTCCTTTTGTCCAGGTGGGAAAGGGCAGCGTGGAGTGCAATAGAGATTGCGTCATCTGTGGATCTGTTGGGGTGGTTTGTGAATTGGAGTGGGTATAGGGTATCTGGGGGGGATGCTGTTGATGTGAGCCATGACCGGCCTTTCAAAGCACTTCATGGCTACCGACGTGAGTGCTACGGTGCGGTAATCATTTAGGCAGGTTACCTTTACTTCCTTGGGCACATGGACTATGGTGGTCTGCTTGAAACATGTAGGTATTACAGACTCAGTCCTGTAGTGTAGCATTCTTGTCATCTGACCACATCCGTATTGAGCGAGTCACTGGTACTTCCTGTTTTAGTTTTTTCTTATAAGCAGGAATCAGAAGGATAGAATTATGGTTAGATTTGCCAAATGGAGGGCGAGGGAGAGCTTTGTATGCATCTCTGTGTGTGGAGTAAAGGTGGTCTAGAGTTTTTCTCCCTCTGGTTGCACATGCTGGTAAAAATTTGGTGAAACTGATTTAAGTTTCCCTGCATTAAAGCCCCCGGCCACTAGGACCGCCGCTTCTGGACTTCCGGCGCCGACAGAGATGGCAGCCTCACTGCGCGTTCTCAGGAAGCTATGCAGTATTTTGTTTTTTTATGGATTACTTCTTACATTGTTACCCCGGAAAATCTTAAGTTTTATTACATACAGCCGGGAGGAATTATTGAATATAAGAGCAACGTCAACTTCCCAGGAATACGACTTTCCCGAAGCGAATCCTCTGTTTGGTCCACAAACCAGGACAATAGACTGGATCCCAGCCGGCGACCCAAAACAATGGCGGCGCAGGAGAAGGGGGAGACGCGGCAGTCTTCTGGTCAGGCTCCGTAGACAGGCACATCGCGCACCGCTCCCGAGTATACTACTTGCCAATGTCCAGTCTCTGGACAACAAGGTAGACGAAATCCGAGCATGGGTTGCCTTCCAGAGAGACATCAGCGACTGCAACGTTCTTTGCTTCACGGAAACATGGCTCACTCAGGACACGTTATCTGAGTCGGTACAACCACCTGGTTTCTCCACGCATTGCGCCGACAGAAACAAACATCTATCTGGTAAGAAGAAGGGCGGGGGGGTGTGCCTCATGATTAATGAGTCATAGTGTGATCATAACAACATACAGGAACTCAAGTCCTTTTGTTCACCTGACATAGAATTCCATACAATCAAATGCCGACCGCATTATCTACCAAGAGAATTCTCTTCGATTATAATCACAGTCGCATATATCCCCCTTCAAGCTGACACATCAACGGCACTGAAAGAAATTCATTGGACTCTATGTAAACTGGAAACCACATATCCTGAGGCTGCATTTATTGTGGCTGGGGATTTTAACAAGGCTAATCTGAAAACAAGGCTCCCTAAATTTTATCAGCATATTGAATGTGCGTCCCGGGCTGGTAAAATCCTGGATCATTGTTATTCTAACTTCCGTGATGCACACAAGGCCATTCTCCGCCCTCCTTTCGGCAAGTCTGACCATGACTCCATTTTGTTGCTCCCAGCCTACAGACAGAAACTTAAACAGGAAATACCCATTCTCAGGTCTGTTCAACGCTGGTCCGACTAATCTGATTCCACGCTGTAAGATTGCTTCGAGCACGGGATGGGATATGTTCCGGACAGCATCAGACAACAACATTGATGTATATGCTGATTCGGTGAGAGAGTTTATTAGCAAGTGCATCGGTGATGTTGTACCCATAGCAACTAGAAACCGTGGATTCCCCAACCAGAAACCGTGGATTGATGGCAGCATACATGCAAAACTGAAAGCGCAAACCACTGCTTTTAACCAGGGTAAGGCGACCGTAAACATGACTGAATACAAACAGTGTAGCTATTCCCTCCGCAAGGCAATCAAACAAGCTAAGCGTCAATATAGAGACAAAGTAGAGTCACAATTCAACGGCTCAGACACAAGAGGAATGTGGCAGGGTCTACAGTCAATCACGGACTACAAAAAGAAAACCAGCCCCGTCGCAGACCACGATGTCCTGCTTCCAGACAAACTAACAACTTCTTTGCTCGCTTTGAGGACAATACAGTGCCACCGACACGGCCCGCTACCAAAACCTGCGGGCTCACCTTCACTGCAGCCAATGTGGGTAAAACATTTAAGCGTGTTAACCCTCGCAAGGCTGCCGGCCCAGATGGTAACCCTGGCCGTGTCCTCAGAGCATGCGCAGACCAGCTGGCTGGTGTGTTCACAGACATATTTAGTCAATCCTTATCCCAGTCTGCTATTCCCACATGCTTCAAGAGTGCCACTATTGTTCCTGTTCCCAAGAAAGCTAAGGTAACTGAGCTAAACGACTATCGCCCCGTAGCACTCACTTCCGTCATCATGAAGTGCTTTGAGAGACTAGTCAAGGATCATATCACCTCCATCCTACCAGACACACTAGACCCACTCCAATTTGCCCAATAGGTCCACAGACGACGCAATCGCAATCACACTGCACAGTGCCCTAACACATCTGGACAAGAGGAATACCTATGTAAGAATGCTGTTCATCGACGGCAGCTCAGCATTTAACACCATAGTACCCTCCAAACTCGTCATTAAGCTTGAGACCCTAGGTCTCGACCCAGCCCTGTGCAACTGGGTCCTGGACTTCTTGACGGGCCGGCCCCAGGTGGTGAGGGTAGGAAACAACATCTCCACCCCGCTGATCCTCAGCACTGGGGCCCCACAAGGGTGTGTTCTCAGCCCTCTCCTGTACTCCCTGTTCACCCATGACTGCATGGCCAAGCATGCCTCCAACTCAATCATCAAGTTTGCTGACGACACTACAGTGGTAGGCTTGATTACCAACAACAACGAGAGGTCCTACAGGGAGGAGGTGAGGGCCCTCGGAGTGTGGTGTCATGTAAATAACCTCTCACTCAACGTCAACAAAACTAAGGAGATGATCGTGGACTTCAGGAAACAGCAGGGGGAGCCCCCCCCTATCCACATCGACGGGACAGTAGTGGAGAAGGTGGAAAGTTTTAAGTTCCTTGGCGTACACATCACGGACAAACTGAAATGGTCCACCCACACAGACAGTGCGGTGAAGAAGGCGCAACAGCGTCACCAAAAACACTCACAAACGTCTACAGATGCACAATTGAGGGCGTCCTGTTGGGCTGTATCACCGCCTGGTACGGCAACTGCTCCGCCCACAACCGTAAGGCTCTCCAGAGGGTAGTGAGGACTGCACAACGCATCACCGGGGTTAACTACCTGCCCTCCAGGACACCTACACCACCCGATGTCATAGGAAGGCCAAAAAGATCATCAAAGACAACAACCACCCGAGCCACTGCCTGTTCACCCCGCTATCATCCAGAAGGCGAGGTCAGTACAGGTGCATCAAAGCTGGGACCAAGAGACTGAAAAACAGCTTCTATCTCAAGGCCATCAGACTGTTAATTAAACAGCCGTCACTAACATTGAGTGGCTGCTGGCAACATACTGACTTAAATCTCTAGCCACTTTAAATAATAAACAATTGGATGTAACAAATGTATCACTAGCCACTTTAAACAATTTTGTATATAATGTTACATATACGATTATTACTCATATCAAATGTATACACTGTACTCTATACCATCTACTGAATCTTACCTATGCTGTTCGGCCATCGACTCAAATCTCTAGCCACTTTAATAATTAAAAAGTGGATGTAATAAATGTGCCACTTTAAACGATGACATTTATATAATGTTTACATATTCTACATTACTCATCTCATATGTATATACTGTACTCTATACCATCTACTGCATCATGCCTATGCCGGTCAGCCACCGCTCATCCATATATTTATATAACAACAAAAAAATCCAGAAAAACTCATGTGTAAAATTGTATAAATTGATTTGCATTTTAATGAGGGAAATAAGTATTTGACCCCTCTGCAAAACATGATTTAGTACTTGGTCTCAAAACCCTTGTTGGCAATCACAGAGGTCAGACGTTTCTTGTAGTTGGCCACCAGGTTTGCACACATCTCAGGAGGGATTTTGTCCCACTCCTCTTTGCAGATCTTCTCCAAGTCATTAAGGTTTCGAGGCTGACGTTTGGCAACTCGAACCTTCAGCTCCCTCCACAGATTTTCTATGGGATTAAGGTCTGGAGACCTTAATGTGCTTCTTCTTGAGCCACTCCTTTGTTGCCATGGCCGTGTGTTTTGGGTCATTGTCATGCTGTAATGTCCATCCACGACCCATTTTCAATGCCCTGGCTGAGGGAAGGAGGTTCTCACCCAAGATTTGACGGTACATGGCCCCCGTCCATCGTCCCTTTGATGCGGTGAAGTTGTCCTGTCCCCTTAGCAGGAAAACCCCCCCCAAAGCGTAATGTTTCCACCTCCATTTTTGACGGTGGGGATGGTGTTCTTGGGGTCATAGGCAGCATTCCTCCTCCAAACACGACGAGTTGAGTTGATGCCAAAGAGCTCCATTTTGGTCTCATCTGACCACAACACTTTCACCCAGTTGTCCTCTGAATCATTCAGATGTTCATTGGCAAACATCAGACGGGCATGTATATGTGCTTTCTTGAGCAGGGGGACCTTGCGGGCGCTGCAGGATTTCAGTCCTTCACGGCAGAGTGTGTTACCAATTGTTTTCTTGGTGACTATGGTCCCAGCTGCCTTGAGATCATTGACAAGATCCTCCCGTGTAGTTCTGGGCTGATTCCTCACTGTTCTCATGATCATTGCAACTCCACGAGGTGAGATCTTGCATGGAGCCCCAGGCCGAGGGAGATTGACAGTTCTTTTGTGCTTCTTCCATTTGCGAATAATCGCACCAACTGTTGTCACCTTCACCTTCTTGTTGGCGATGGTCTTGTAGCCCATTCCAGCCTTGTGTAGGTCTACAATCTTGTCCCTGACATCCTTGGAGAGCTCTTTGGTCTTGGCCATGGTGGAGAGTTTGGAATCTGATTGATTGATTGCTTCTGTGGACAGGTGTCTTTTATACAGGTAACAAACTCAGATTAGGAGCACTCCCTTTAAGAGTGTGCTCCTAATCTCAGCTCGTTACCTGTATAAAAGACACCTGGGAGCCAGAAATCTTTCTGATTGAGAGGGGGTCAAATACTTATTTCCCTCATTAAAATGCAAATCAATTTATAATATTTTTCACATGCGTTCTTCTGGATTTTTTTGTTGTTATTCTGTCTCTCACTGTTCAAATAAACCTACCATTAAAATTATAGACTGATCATTTCTTTGTCAGTGGGCAAACGTACAAAATCAGCAGGGATCAAATACTGTTTTCCCTCACTGTACATACTCGTATTCATTCCTTTACACTTGTGTGTGTATAAGGTAGTTGTTGTGAAATTAGATTACTTGTGAGATACTACTGCATGGTCGGAACTAGAAGCACAAGCATTTCGCTACACTCGCATTAACATCTGCTAACCATGTGTATGTGACAAATAAAATTCTGATTTGATGAGCATTTTCTTGTTGGCTTATTGCGTTCTACAGCTCGTTGAGTCCGGTCTTAGTGCCAGCATCTGTGGTGGTAAATAGACGACTACGAATAATATAGTTGAGAACTCTCTGTGTAGATAGTGTGGTCTACAGCTTATCATAAGGTACTCTACCTCAGGCGAGTAATACCTTGAGACTTCTTTAATATTAGACACCGCGCACCAGCTGTTATTGACAAAAAGACAGGTCCCCACTCCTCGTCTTACCAGACGTAGTTTCTCTGTTCTGCCGGTGCATGGAAAATCCCGCCAGCTCTAATTATCCGTGTCGTCGTTCAGCCACGACTCAATGAAAAATAAGATATTACAGTTCTTAATGTCCCGTTGGTAGGATAATCGTAATCGTAGGTCATCAATTTTATTTTCCGATGATTGCATGTTACCAAGTAGGATGGATGGCAGTGGGAGTTTACTTGCTCGCCTACAGATTCTCAGAAGGCAGCCCGATCTGCTTCCTCTTTTCCTTCGTCTTTTCAAATGACTGGGATTTGGACCTGTTCCCGGGAGAGCAGTATATCTTTCTCGTCGGACTCATTAAAGGAAAAAGCTTCTTCCAGTTCATGGTGAGTAATCTGTTCTGATGTCCAGAAGTTATTTACGGTTATAAGAGACGGTAGCAGCAACATTATGTACAAAAGTTACTACAGTTTTACCAAGGGAATAGTTGCATATGGTGTGTTTGGGTGGTGCAGTGAGGTGTTCGGAGTCACTTTGATACAAGGGGAGATTGTTGTTATGGGACTTTTCACATTTCTTGATAGTCATCAACTTCTTTATATCCAAGCGGTATTGTCTGTGAGAGAAAGACAAACGCTATTGCACGTTCATGGGCAATCGTTGTGTACTGTCTGTATTCCTACTGTAGCAGTGTGGTGTAGAATATGAGACTTCTCACAGACACGTTAGCTACAGTAGCTACAACACACAGGTATAGTTACTCCAAGACTAATCTGGATTCAAAGTTTTGCTCCTAATGAGAGGCACTGAGGCTAGTTACCTAGCTATAAAGTTAGACTAAACTACATTTTAGGTACAGTAAATACACAGCTAGCTAGCTAAACTTGGCTAGCTTGCCTTGTCGTTGTACTAGCAAGCCCCATTATGGCCAAATCGATCACAATTTTACTGTACTGAACAACCCTGCCTCGTGTAAAAAGAGAGCTTATATTGCTAGCTAGCTACCGACAGCAAAACAGCTTACTCGTTTGACTATTGCTGTTCTGTATTCTGGCTTGTCTAGGCTGCTGCCGCTGCTTGCTAGTCGCTGGCTCCACTCCTCTTCAGTGTATTCCAGCTCAAATAAATAGGGCTGTATGTTCCTATGTAAAAGAACATAAAATGTTTTGTTGTCCAGCTCTTCTTGGAAAGAGCAATCATCAGAAGCAGCCATCGTAGCTAACTATTTAGCAATCTCGGATAGACAGTGCACGGTAACATAGCTCCTGTGAACCTGTAAACTAGCACCGCCCTCGTTTTGAAAAGCCTGCCTTCGAATGTGGGAACAAGGAAGTAGGGCACCCGTCAGGCTGTAGTCCTTACAAAGCCAGGGGAAATGATTCAACCTAGATATCCTGCAATGTCCTGGCAGATAGGAACATAGTTGAGACAAGTCCAATGGCCCTATTATAAGCGAATAAGCGGGATCGTGCAATTGGCGAAACACAAAGGCCACAATAATTGTTACAAAACATGAATCCATTCATTTTTAGATCATCAGCAGGCTCAATCAACCAATGACATCATTGGTTGAACTCTCCTTGCGCAAAAATGTAAATAATACAGCTATAGAGCACTATTGTGTCTGAAGCTCCCTATCGTCATTCATAATTATGTATAACAACACAGGGCGAGACCCAGATGCAGACACAGGAGGCAGATGGTTCGAGTCTCTGATATTTATTGAGCAACAAGGGGCAGGCAAGAGTTCATAACCAGGTCAGAGTCCAAACGGTACAGGGCGGCAGGCAGGCTCAAGGTCAGGGGCAGGCAGAATGGTCAGACAGGTGGACTCAGTGTCAGGGCAGGCAAGAGGTCAAAACCGGGAGGACTAGAAAAAACTGAGACAAGGAAAAAGCAGGAGCACGGAAAAATATGCTGGTTGACTTGACAAGACGAACTGGCAACAGACAAACAGAAAACACAGGAATAAATACCCTGGGAATAATTGGGAAAACGGGTGACACCTGGAGGTGGGTGGAGACAATAACAAAGACAGGTGAAACAGATCAGGGTGTGACAATTATGTAGGGAGACTGGAAAAATGCCCCAAATAGTGTCTTGCGGTGAAGTTTCCCTTTAACGGGGCACCACTTGCTCTAAGTCAGCAAGAAACTATAAAATAGTTAAAATTATAACTACGGTTAACTTATAATTCTGAAGGAAATTAAGTTCTTAAAATGACAAGGCAATGTGTTTCTCAGAGGCCAGTATACTTTATAAAACAAATATTGTATTATAAGGAAAAAACAGGACAAAGCAATGAATGTACAGGATGAATTAATAATGGAGATTGTGATGGCAAAATGATGTACTAATGTGATAGGCTACAGAATCACAAACAGGAAATGGGGATTAGAGGGCATAAAATCAAACAAACAGTTATTCCTGATATTTCAGAACGAAACAAGGCATGGATTATAGGAGAAATATATTAAGTAAAAGTAACAGATTACATGCCCACATTCAAATCAGTGAAAAGAAGATGAGGTCGAGCTGGACAACTCTCTTACGTATATCTGTCTGGAACCAACGGTCTTCAGAGAACTTTTCATGCACGCAGAGTCCAAAACAAAGGATTTCAGAAGTCTAAGTAGAATGGTTTTGTAGTTTATAAACGACAGCTACCATGGCTGGTCGCCAGTCAGAACAAGAAGTGTTGTTCACACATTTAATTTATAGTCCTGGACAGGAAGACGTGAGGGATCCCATCAGGAGAGCTGTGATTGGCTCAGGTGAAGGAATAGTTCCTGGGGCTGGGTCAGCCCTCATTCATCGCCTGCAGGGCATGAGTTGAGCAATTGTTCACATAAATGGTGGGTACTTCGTACTACACCGGCTCCGATGCTCGTCGGATGTGTCAGGGCTTGCAAACTATTACGGACTACAAAGGGAAGCATGGCCGTGAGCTGCCCAGTGACACAAGCCTACCAGATGAGCTAAATAACTTCTATGCTCGCCTCGAGGCAAGCAACACTGAAGCATGCATGAGAGCATCAGCTGCTCCGGACGACTGTGTGATCACGCTCTCCGTAGCCGATGTGAGTAAGACCTTTAAACAGGTCAACATTCACAAGGCCGCAGGGCCAGACGGATTACCAGGACGTGTACTCCGAGCATGCACTGACCAACTGGCAAGTGTCTTCACTGAGTACCAACATGTTTCAAGCAGACCACCGTAGTTCCTGTGCCCAAGAACACCAAGGTAACCTGCCTAAATGACTACTGACCCGTAGCACTCACGTCTGTAGCCATGAAGTGCTTTGAAAGGCTTGTCATGGCTCACACCAACACCATTATTCCAGAAACCCAAGACCCACTTCAATTTGCATACCGCCCCAACAGATCCACAGATGATGCAATCTCTATTGTACTCCACACTGCCCTTTCCCACCTGGACAAAAGGAACACCTACAGTTGAAGTTGGAAGTTTACATACACTTAGGTTGGAGTCATTAAAACTCGTTTTTCAACCACTCCACAAATGTCTTGTTAACAAACTATAGTTTTGGCAAGTTGGTTAGGACATCTACTTTGTGCATGACACAAGTAATTTTTACAACAATTGTTTACAGACAGATTATTTAACTTATAATTCACTGTATCACAATTCCAGTGGGTCAGAAGTTTACGTACACTAAGTTGACTGTGCCTTTAAACAGCTTGGAAAATTCCAGAAAATTATGTCAAGATTCTGATAGGATAATTTACATACTTTGAGTCAATTGGAGGTGTACCTGTGGATGTATTTCAAGGCCAACCTTCAAACTCAGTGCCTCTTTGATTGACATCATGGGAAAATCAAAATAAATCAGCCAAGACATCAGGAAAAGAATTGTAGACCTCCACAAGTCTGGTTCATCCTTGGGAGCAATTTCCAAACGCCTGAAGGTACCACGTTCATCTGTACAAACAATAGTACGCAAGTATAAACAACATGGGACCACGCAGCCGTCATACCGCTCAGGAAGGAGACGCGTTCTGTCTCCTAGAGATGAACGTACCTTTGGTGCGAAAAGTGCAAATCAATTCCAGAACAACAGCAAAGGACCTTGTGAAGATGCTGGAGGAATCAGGTACAAAAGTATCGATATCCACTAGTTCTATATCGACATAACCTGATAGGCCGCTCAGCAAGGAAGAATCCACTGCTCCACAACCGCCATGAAAAAAGCCCGACTACGGTTTGCAACTGTACATGGGGACAAAGATCGTACTTTTTGGTGAAATGTCTTCTGGTCTGATGAAACAAAAATAGAACTGTTTGGCCATAATGACCATTGTTATGTTTGGAGGAAAAAGGGTGAGGCTTGCAAGCCGAAGAACACCATACAACCGTGAAGCACGGGGTGGCAGCATCATGTTGTGGGGGTGCTTTGCTGCAGGAGGGCCTGGTGCACTTCACAAAATAGATGGCATCATGAGGTAGGAAAATTATGTGGATATATTGAAGCAACATCTCAAGACATCAGTCAGAAAGTTAAAGCTTGGTCGCAAATGAGTCTTCCAAATGGACAATGACCCCAAGCATACTTCCAAAGTTGTGGCAAAATGGCTTAAGGACAACAAAGTCAAGGTAATGGAGTGGCCATCACAAAGCCCTGACCTCGATCCTATAGAAAATTTGTGGGCAGAACTGAAAAAGCGGTGCGAGCAAGGAGGCCTACAAACCTGACTCAGTTACACCAGCTCTGTCAGGAGGAATGGGCCAAAATTCACCCAACTTATTGTGGGAATTGTGTGGAAGGCTACCCAAGTCAAACAATTTAAAGGCAATGCTACCAAATACTAATTGAGTGTTTGTAAACTTCTGACCCACTGGGAATGTGATGAAAGAAATAAAAGCTGAAATAAATAATTCTCTCTACTATTATTTTTGACATATTTCACATTCTTAAAATAAAGTGGTGATCTTAACTATCCTAAGACAGGGACTTTTTGCTAGGATTAAATGTCAGGAATTGTGAAAAGCTGAGTTGAAATGTATTTGGCTAAGGTGTATGTAAACTTCCGACTTCAACTGGACGTGCGAATGCTATTCATTGACTACAGCTCAGCATTGTTGGTTAAGGGCTTGTAAGTAAGCATTTCACTGTAATGTCTACACCTGTTGTATTCCGGCGCGTGTGACTAAATCTTTACACTCTCATAATGTCTTCCACCGTCTATGTTAAGACTGTGTGATAGCACAGATACTAAACAGTATGCTTTTCTGTGGATGAATAAGGGTAATACCTGCTAATTGTCAGAAAAGCATATCACACACATTCTAAAATTCAATATTATTACACACACATCTCAACACTTTTAACCATGTCATTTTCGGTCTGTTTACGCTGTTTGCTTGAGAAAATAAGAGAGTTTGAGGCACTTTTGCGTGCAGTGTATTGTTCTCTAATGGAGAAGTTCCTTGGCTGTTTATGCTGAGTCGCAGTCATCACTCTTCGTCAGAAATCTGCTGTGTCCACGTCGCACCATTAGGTTAAACTTGCCATCATTGAGCTGGTAGGAGGAGCTTTGATGTAGACTAGTGGGGTGAAATGAGCAAAAGAGGGGAAGGACGACTCCTACTGGGAGCTTGCTGTGAGTGGCCACTCTCTTCCAGTGAAGAGAAGTGCTTGTGTATTCTCATTGTGGTTGATGTCTGGCGTGGATGTGTTAATTTGACGCTCCTCTACACCCCATTTGATTGATCCACCATCCATAGGTGAGGGTGTACAGTACAACATTTATGTCAATATGGACAACAGACTGACTGGGGTGGTGATTTCCAACAGTCAAAGTCCCGCAATAAGAGCTACGACGCTAATATTTGTGTTAACTCTTCACAGTTGTGTTCTTTTTTTTAAATGTTAATTTAACCTTTATTTAACTAGACAAGTCAGTTAAGAACAAATTCTTATTTACAATGACAGCCTAGGAACAGTGGGTTAACTGCCTTGTTCAGGGGCATTTTTACCTTGTCAGCTCAGGGATTTGATCTAGCAACCTTTCGGTTACTGGCCCAACGCTCTAACCACTAGGCTACCTGCCGCCCTAAACAAAGGTTCTGTGGGTGTCACTGAGTACATTTATCCCCCATTTTATTGACCCACAATCCATAGGTAAGGTTGTACAGTGCAATATGAATCTCCAATACACATAGTAGGTGCTTAATGTCTCTCATTTCACAGTGGTGTCACTGAGTAGACTGATTGATCAACAATCCATACGTAAGGATGTACAATGCAGTTCTGAAATCTTATACATCCACCCTGCGATTTCAACAGATTTGTACTTTTTTTTGTCAAATTAACAAATTATTGTATTTTGTTGAATTTATGTAACAACTTTCCAACCTCGTTTAGCATTATCTAGACCAAATATGGCATGATTGATGAGGAAAAACAACAATTGAATACATTTTAGAATAAGGCTGTAACGGAACAAAATGTGGAAAAAGTGGCATGATTCCACTATTTGTATCCATTTGCGTCACTTTTATTTTGATGATGAACTGCAAATTCCACTATTGTGGCTGATCCTTATTGTGCCACATAAGTGGCAGATAGGCAGGCAGGCACATAATGAGATGCTGGGCGCGTTTGAGTGGTAAGGTGAAAGCAACCGACTGTAGACGAGTGAAGTCGGGGAAGAGCATCTGCGACAGCCGAAAGTCGGACACTACTGTGGTTTTCCGACAGCAATGACAACATGGCATTGTTGTCATTCTTTATAAAATTCTTTATAACAACGAAATAAACATGGCCCCAACACCCATATCACACACTCGCAAACTGAAATCATATACAGTGCCTTCGGGAAAGTATTCAGACCCCTTCACTTTTTCCACATTTTGTTACGTTACAGCCTTATTCTAAAATGTATTCAATTGTTGTTTTTTCCTCATCAATCTACACACAATGTAATTTATAAATGTGCAAATGTATAAAAAAAAAAGAAACTGAAACTACATAAGTATTCAGACCCTTCACTTGGTGCTTCAACAAAGTACTAAATAAAGGGTCTGAATAGTTTTGTAAATGTGATATTTCAATGTTTTATTTATTTTCCTGTTTCAGTCATGTCTTTGTTTACGTTCGCCTGGGTAACAAAACAACAACTAATGATTGGTTGACATTAGAGCCTACCACAATGCAGGCGATGGCTAAATGATGATTTTGGTGAAGAGCAACTGTAGAAACTAAAGTTCATGCAGTCGACACGCAGGTGCAAGTCAGACATTTTTTGACATCATAATCCAACACACTTTGACAACAGAGTTCCGCTCAAATGCGCCCCCTTGCTGCGTCCAACATGGCACCCTATTGCTTATGTAGCGCACTACATTTGGCTCATGTTTGTAGTAAGACTGACTGATGACGATCAGTGAATAACACTAAAACTGAACAGTGGGAGGTTAGTGAAGTGTGTTATGGGTTATCAGTGTTTGTGAGAGATGAGATGACATCTCTGTAGAGGAGAAAGAGATACGACTGAGACACCGTTGATCGTAGAGGGGATAGTGATGTCATTATCTTAGGGTGCATCCCAAATGGCACCCTATTCCCTGTATAGTCCTTATGTGTCTTTGTCAAAAGTGGTGCACTCTAAAGTGAATAGGGGATGCCGCCTTGATAAATGAAGTTATGATATAAACTTTTGGGAGAGCCGGAGATGTCACCACAGTAGGAGATTTGGGTGTCATTGTTCTGGCGGAGGGGATTACAATGTAATTGTTTCACGTAAGGATGTCTTTACATCTCCCTGGGCAGTATGTGTGTGTGTTTTTTTAACAAGGCAGGGGTGAGAGCCAAATAGAAATAAAATAGCATGTACTGATGATAGAGGCAGAGATGTGGGGTAGAAAGAAAAAGAGAGCAATGGACAGGAAAAATTCAGGTTCACCAAAACTGTACCTGCCTATTCCAGTGTCTATTAAGCTTAGCTATATGGCATTTTGTCAAATTTCGGATTTCTGAATGAATGACAAGGACCCTGCATGTCAAATCTGATGAATTGTATGATTTGACACATTGTATTAATTTGTTGTTGCTATATCTTTTATGTTTTATATATCTTTGCCGTGGAAACAACATCCTCTGTAGAGATTTGAGTGACAGAATATCAGTTAAGAGGATAATTCTGCACACACACACACACACACACAATAATGGGGGCTTTACAAACAGAGAGAGTGTTGGTGTGGTAAGAAGGGTTGAGAGACAGTGAGGGGAGGGAGGGAAAGGGGGGATGGATGATAATGAGAGATTTCTTTTGTGTTTTTTAGTCTGTATCTCTCGCTCAGGATTCCTCCTTTTCAGTTACCATGGGGACTGCATGCATGCTTCTCCCTCTTACCTCTGCTCTCACTCGTTTCAGTGTTACCATGGTGATCTCTCTCTCTCTCTCTCTCTCTCTCTCTCTCCTGCATACCTGCTACCTGTTTCACATCCTTCCCGCTGTGTTTCACCCCAACACGTCTGTTTATTTGTTTGTTTGTCCCTCTGGCTTCCTGTTTGTCTTTCTTCCTCTCTGTTTGTCTGTTTATCTCTCTGCCTGTCTGTCTGTTTCTCTGTCTGTCTGTTTGTTTTTACTGGCTGCCTTGTTTGTCTGTCCATGTGCATGTGTGCCCATGTAGCTATGGCTCTCTCTCTTTCTCTGTCTTTCTGTTTTTCTGTTTCTCTCTGGTTGACTGTCTGGATAGCAGCCGCTTCACCTCTAATCCCCCCTTTTCTCTTCTCTTCTTCCTGCTCTGTCACTCACTCTGTCTGATTGTCCCTCTCCTTGCATCTCCCTTTCTGCTTTTTCAGAAACATTTGTTTTTACTCCTCTATCAAAACAGTATTAATTGAATATCATTGGGAATTTTTGCCGAAGGCAGCTCTTGCTATGGTGAAATAACTTTTGGATTGGCTTGAGTGAGGGATGAATAGAGGGATAGACAGAAAGACAGCTAAATGTATAGAGGTGGAGGGAGGGGGAGAGTTTAAAAAAATCTAGTAAGTAAAAATGTATAGTCACTATCCCTTCTTATACTGCATTGTTAGACGTCATTGCCAAAGCAAATGTCTTCATGTGCTGTTAATGCAGGCAGCAGGCGCTCTCCAATTGATTCCAATAGGGATATTTGAAGACCCGTATTACATGGGGAACAGGGATGGGGTCAAATCGAATTTAAGTCAGTCAATTCTGGAAGTAAACTGAAATTTCAATCTAATAATAAAAAAAAGGCAGCTATTTTCAACGACTTCTCAAAAAAGCTGAAAAATATATTTATTTCAAAGTGAAATGTTTTTCACTTCCTGAATTGACTGCCTTCAATTTGAATTGACCCCAACCCTGATGGGGAGTTAGCGTCAAAGAGAGATGGAAGATAAAATGTAAATCTGTGCAGTTACTTGCAACGATCCTGGGAAAAGGAATGTGAGGATAGAGAGAAAGAGGGCAAGATATAGGAAGCATGAAGTAAGGTGAAAGACCTTATCAATAAATACAGAGGATACAGTCAGAGAGAGCGTGAGGAGGGGAGACGGAGAGAGAGGACGGAGACAGATAGAGAGGGAGAGAGAATGAGAGAGAGAGTGAGTCAAGGAAGGAAGGAGAGAGAGAGAGAAGAGGGAGAGAGAGAGGAGAGGATAGGGTGAAGGGTCAGTGGGGAGGCGTAGATAGGTTGTTTGCTTAATCAACAAGACGGCATGCTATACTAACTGTTAGTTCCTATAGCCCAACGAAAGACATGTTGATGGGAGCACTCATTTTACAAATGTCAAAGTTTACATTTCATTACTGAGAGGCAGTGGGCTCAAGTGAGGGAGGATAGAAAGAGAGAAAGATCGAGGGGGTGGAGAGGGGGAGGAAATACCATGCATTCCGTTAGTGGTCAAAGAGAGCCACAGAGAGAGGGAGGGAGAGAAAATGGAGTTGGGATGAAGCGAGAAAGAAACAGAGGAGGGGAAAGACCAAATGAAAGAGAAATAAAGAACAAAAAGGGAGAGGTGGTACTGTACGCATATAGAAAGAGAGGGGAGGATGAGCGGAGGGGGATGATAGCAGTAGGCTATACACTTCATTTAGAGATGGCGAAAAGGATATGACAAAAGAGAGAAGTTCATCTTGAAGTAACATAACGTAGAAGGCGTAAAAGAAACGTCTAAAACTAGATTCTTGTCAAGGAGGAAAAAAAAACTGGTCGGGGAGATTCTCTTCTACACTTTTCAACCAGTCCAGTAAACGTGGAAGAGGAGTTAAGATGGAGTGTCGCCTTGTTAAAGCGTCCAAAAGTGGAATTCATGTCACAGGCTCTCTTTCCATTTCCCCTGAATTGGGAACATCCGGTTGTTGAGGACTCGGCAGAGGCTACTTCAAGATGTGCATGGTTTACTGCAAGATGTACACTACTATGACCTTTGGAAATTCAAACCGTTAACTTTCATCAGTCTACTCTCTCTCTGGGATTGGTGTCTGAAGATGTTACAATGGTCGCGTTCCTGTTAGTGGTGTGCGGGTCAGCTGTTTGTTCACCCACAGTCGCCTGCAATTGCTAATAACCCATCCACAACCGCCCCAACTATATGGGATAAAGTGAAAATCTGAGGCTCACCCGCACCTGACCCTTACCCGCTAATATAGAAAATGATTATTTTGCGTAGGGAAGACATTTAGGGACCAGGGAGAAAATGCTATAAAAAAAAAATAAAGAAACAAGGAAAGATTTTCCTAAGGAAATAGAAGGCTGTGAAAGATTTCAATTCTGCTTGGATGCATATTTTATGGGGGTTGAAATAGGATACTATCAGCTTTTATGATGCTGATAAAGATCGATACCGTCTGTAGAGATGCTAAATGTGCATTCGCGTTCTCTCAAGATGCTGAAAGAAAGCAAAGTAAAAATGTAGCCTACATTTGGTGTATCATTTTACTGCAAGAAATACTTAATTCTGCAGGAGTCAATATTAAAGGCTGAATCAATGTCCAGGTTTCAGTTTCCATTTAACCCATCTGAACAGTAGGCTACAGTTCCCTTGACATGCCATAGACATATTTGAAGTCCTATCTTGTGACTGTCAAATTTGTATAGCATTTCATAATAATCACACATGACATAGCCGATCACAGGTTTTCTCTTATTGAATTAAACTCCTACATTGTCCTTTTTGCCTCCTTGGATTGCCATTAACTTTTTCTGCCCATTCCCAAAAGATTTTGGCAATCGGTGTGTAAGCTATTTGGCGCGCGTACAGTTTGGCCCTAAAGGTTAGGCTTACACACTAATGCCAGATAGCCTAAAATAATGTAAGAAAAACCTCAAAGTAGCCTATAGATATAAATTGCACAAGAATGTTTCATTTATGGATTTTTAAGGTATCGCTTTCTCATTATTCAACCCGCCCGCCACCCACCCGCCCTTCATACACGCAATATTACATGACCCTATACCCCCCGCCCCGCGGATATAACCGTGGGGGCAGCAGTTTATGAGTCAACCCTTACACCACTAGTTCCCTGTGCTCAGACATTTCATGCATCAACCAATGGTTGCGTGCCACTTCATCGACTGTGCAGTCGGGCACCAGATTTGATGTGGTTAGCTGATACATAAAGTACCTATTGTAAGAGCTGGCAGGAGTCATCAACTTCTGAGCAGAGGAACGCGCCCATTGTCTACATCTCAAATGGTGCCATTTGAGACGCAACCAAGGAGACAGGAGTGGCAAGCTGAGACTCTTACTCTTAGTCAGAAGTTTCTATTATTCAGGTACAGATTTAAAAAAAACGTAAGAAAATAAGTCGAGCTTCATCATTGATTCAGGTGGATTTGAAAGTAGTTGGTTTTTCAACTACACCATGTCTTTGGAGTCGAATGGGAAAGTGTTTGTGATTCATATCATTGTGTTTGATTTCCATGAGTGTGTTTGTGCTTTGGAGATTTTTGATTCAACACTGTAACATGTTTCTGTTGGGGACAAACAGGTCTGTTGAGGGTTCTACTGCTGCGCCACACACGTCTTACTCAAGCACTGTGGCTATGCCCCAAATGGCACCCTATTCCCTATGTAGTGCGGTACTTTTGACCAGGGCCCATATCCCAAATGGAACCCTAATCCCGTTATAGTGCGCTACTTTTGACCAGGGCGTCAGAGCCCATACTTTGTCCCAAATGGCAACCTATTTCCTATATTGTGCACTACTTTTGAAAGTATACAGTACCAGTCAAAAGTTTGGACACACTTACTCAATCCAGGGTTTCTCTTTATTTAAAAAAAAAATTCTACATTGTAGAATAATAGTGAAGTCATCAAAACTATGAAATAACACATATGGAGTCATGTAGTAATCTAAAAGGTGTTAAACAAATAAAAATGTATTTTATATTTCAGATTCTTCAAAGTAGCAACCCTTTACCCTGACAGCCTTGCACACTCTTGGCATTCTCTCAACCAGCTTCATGACATAGTTATCTGGAATGCATTTCAATTAACAGGTTGCCTTGTTAAAAGTTAATTTGTGGAATTTCTTTCCTTAATGTGTTTGAGCCAATCCGTTGTGTTTGACAAGGTAGTGGTGGTATACAGAAGATAGCCCTATTTGGTAAAAGACCAAGTCCATATTATGGCAAGAACAGCTCAAATAAGCAAAGAGAAACAACAATCCATCATTACTTTAAGACATGAAGTTCAATCAATCCGGAAAATGTCAAGAACTTTGAAAGTTTCTTTAAGTGCAGTCTCAAAAACCATCAAGCACTTTGATGAAACTGGCTCTCATGAGGACCGCACACAGAAAAAGAATACCGAGAGTTACCTCTGCTGAAGAGGACAAGTTCATTAGAGTTAACTGCACCTCAGATTTCAGCCCAAATAAATGCTTCACAGAGTTAAAGTAATAGACACATCAACAGTTTTTTTATTTAACCTTTAACTAGGCAAGTCAGTTAAGAACAAATTCTTATTTACAATGACGGCCTACCAAAAGGCGAAAGACCTCCTGTGGGAACGGGAGATAAAACATTTAATAAATAAAATATAGGACAAAACACACATCACGGCAAGAGAGATAACACAACACTACATGAAGAGAGACCTACTGTAAGACAACAACATAGCAAGGCAGCAACCCATGACAACACAGCATGGTAGCAACACAACATGGTAGCAACACAACAGGACAACAACCTAGCAAGGCAGCAACCCATTACAACACAGCATGGTAGCAACACAACATGACAACAACATAGGAAGGCAGCAACCCATTACAACACAGCATGGTAGCAACACAACATGACAACAACATAGCAAGGCAGCAACCCATGACAACACAGCATGGTAGCAACACAACATGACAACAACATAGCAAGGCAGCAACCCATGACAACACAGCATGGTAGCAACACAACATGACAACAACATAGCAAGGCAGCAACCCATGACAACACAGCATGGTAGCAACACACCATGACAACAACATAGCAAGGCAGCAACCCATTACAACACAGCATGGTAGCAACACAACATGACAACAACATAGGAAGGCAGCAACCCATGACAACACAGCATGGTAGCAAGACGACATGACAACAACATAGCAAGGCAGCAACCCATTACAACACAACATGGTAGCAACACAACATGACAACAACATAGCAAGGCAGCAACCCATTACAACACAGCATGGTAGCAACACAACATGACAACAACATGGTAGCATCACAACATGGCAGCAGCACAACATGGTAGAAGCACAAAACATGGTACAAACATTATTGGGCACAGACAACAGCACAAAGGGCAAGAAGGTAGAGACAACATTACATCACGCAAAGCAGCCACAACTGTCAGTAAGAGTGTCCATGATTGAGTCTTTGAATGAAGAGATTGAGATAAAACTGTCCAGTTTGAGTGTTTGTTGCAGCTCGTTCAGTCGCTAGCTGCACCGAACTGAAAAGACGAGCTTTGGGGACTTTTAACAGAATGTGACTGGCAGAACAGGTGTTGTATGTGGAGGATGAGGGCTGCAGTAGGTATCTCAGATATGGGGGAGTGAGGCCTAAGAGGTTTTTATAAATAAGCATCAACCAGTGGGTCTTGCGACAGGTATACAGAGATGAGCAGTTTACAGAGGACTATAGAATGAACTCCTATAAGGAGCATTGGTTGCAAATCTGATGGCCGAATGGTAAAGAACATCTAGCCGCTCGAGAGCACTCTTACCTGTCGATCTATAAATTACGTCTCCGTAATCTAGCATGGGTAGAATGGTCATCTGAATCAGGGTTAGTTTGGCAGCTGGGGTGAAAGAGGAGCGATTACGATAGAGGAAACCAAGTCTAGATTTAACTTTAGCCTGCAGCTTTGATATGTGCTGAGAGAAGGACAGTGTACCGTCCAGCCATACTCCCAAGTACTTGTATGAGGTGACTACCTCAAGCTCTAAACCCTCTGAAGTGGTAATCACACCTGTGGGGAGAGGGGCATTCTTCTTACCAAACCACATGACCTTTGTTTTTGGAGGTGTTCAGGACAAGGTTAAGGGCAGAGAAAGCTTATTGGACACTAAGAAAGCTTTGTTGTAGAGCATTCAACACAAAATCCGGAGAGGGCCAGCTGAGTATAATACTGTATCATCTGCATATAAATGGATGAGAGAGCTTCCTACTGCCTGAGCTACAGTTGATGTCGGAAGTTTACATACACCTTAGCCAAATGCATTTAAACTCAGTTTTTCACAATTCCTAACATTTAATCCTAGTAAAAATGCCCTGTCTTAGGTCAGTTAGGATCACCACTTTATTTTAAGAATGTGAAATGTCAGAATAATTGTAGAGAGAATTATTTATTTCAGCTTTAATTTCTTTTATCACATTCCCAGTGGGTCAGAAGTTTACATACACTCAATTAGTATTTGGTAGCATTGCCTTTAAATTGTTTAACTTGGGTAAAACGTTTCAGGTAGCCTTCCACAAGCTTCCCACAATAAGTTTGGTGAATTTTGGCCCATTCCTCCTGACAGAGCTGGTGTAACTGAGTCAGGTTTGTAGGCCTCCTTGCTCGCACACGCTTTTTCAGTTCTGCCCACAAATTTTCTATGGGATTGAGGTCAGGGCTTTGTGATGGCCACTCCAATACCTTGAATTTGTTGTCCTTAAGCCATTTTGCCACAACTTTGGAAGTATGCTTGGGGTCATTGTCCATTTGGAAGACCCATTTGCGACCAAGCTTTAACTTCCTAAATGATGTCTTGAGATGTTGCTTCAATATATCCACATAATTTCCCCTTCTCATGATGCCATCTATTTTGTGAAGTGCACCAGTCCCTCCTGCAGCAAAGCAGCCTCCCCACAACATGATGCTGCTTCACAGTTGGGATGGTGTTCTTCGGCTTGCAAGCCTCCCCCTTTTTCCTCCAAACATAATGATGGTTATTATAGCCAAACAGCTCTATTTTTGTTTCATCAGACCAGAGCACATTTCTCCAAAAAGTACGATCCCATGTGCAGTTACAAACCATAGTCTGGCTTTTTATGGTGGTTTTGAAGCAGTGGCTTCTTCCTTGCTGAGCAGCCTTTCAGGCTTTGTCGATATAGGACTTGTTTTACTGTGGGTATAGATACTTTTGTACCTCTTCACAAGGTCCTTTGCTGTTGTTCTGGGATTGATTTGCACTTTTCGCACCAAAGTACTTTCGTCTCTAGGAGACAGAACGCGTCTCCTTCCTGAGCGGTATGACAGCTACGTGGTCCCATGGTGTTTATACTTGCGTACTATTGTTTGTTCAGATGATCGTGATACCTTCAGGCGTTTGGAAATTGCTCCCAAGGATGAACCAGACTTTTGGAGGTCAAATCTTTTTTCTGAGGTCTCGGCTGATTTCTTTTGATTTTCCAATGATGTCAAGCAAAGAGGCACTGAGTTTGAAGGTAGGCCTTGAAATACATCCATAGGTACACCTCCAATTGACTCAAATGATGTCTATCAGAAGCTTCTAAAGCCATGACATAATTTTCTGGAATTTTCCAAGCTGTGTAAAGGCACAGTCAACTTAATGTATGTAAACTTCTGACCCACTGGAATTGTGATACAATTAATTATAAGTGAAATAATCTGTCTGTAAACAATTGTTGGAAAAATTACTTGTGTCATGCAAAAAGTACATGTCCAAACCGACTTGCCAAAACTATAGTTAGTTAACAAGAAATTTGTGGAGTGGTTGAAAAACAAGTTTTAATGACTCCAACCTAAGTGTACGTAAACTTCTGACTTCAACTGTATATTGTTGTAAATTGAGAATTGCGATGTTCAGACTTTATACACTGCACCTTTTGAGAGAGGTATTTAGCAAACCAGGCCAAAGACCCCTCAGAGACACCAATACTCCTTAGCCGGCCCACAAGAATGGAATGGTCTACCGTATCAAAAGCTTTGGCCAAGTCAATAAAAATAGCAGCACAACATTGCTTAGAATCAAGGGCAATGGTGACATCATTGAGGACCTTTAAGGTTGCAGTGACACATCCATAACCTGAGCGGAAACCAGATTGCATACCAGAGAGGATACTACAGACGTCAAGAAAGCCAGTCAGTTGATTATTGACAACTTTTTCGATCACTTTGTGACGGTATGGTGGTGTTTTGGTGGTGACACTGTCTGTGATTTATTTAGAGTTCAAGGCACACTTAACCAGCATGGCTACCACAGCATTCTGCAGCGATACGCCATCCCATCTGGTTTGCGCTTAGTGGGACTACCATTTGTTTTTCAACAGGACAGTGACCTAAAACACACCTCCAGGCTGTGTAAGGGCTATTTGACCAAGAAGGAGAGTGATGGAGTGCTGCATCAGATGACCTGGCCTCCACAATCACCCAACCTCAACCCAATTGAGATGGTTTGGGATGAGTTGGACTGCAGAGTGAAGGAAAAGCAGCCAACAAGTGCTCAGCATATGTGAGAACTCCTTCAAGACTGTTGTAAAAGCATTCTTCATGAAGCTGGTTGAGAGAATGCCAAGAGTGTGCAAGCTGTCATCAAGGCAAAGGGTGGCTACTTTGAAGAATCTCAAATATAAAATATGTTTTGATTTGTTTAATACTTTTTTGGTTACTATGTGATTCCAAATGTGTTATTTCATAGTTTTGATATCTTATTATTCTACAATGTAGAAAATAATAAAAATAAACAAAAACCCTTGAATGAGTAGGTGTGTCCAAACTTTTGACTGGTACTGTATATATTTTTAAGATATGCACTATGCAGAAATCGCTCTGCCATTTCCTGGTTGCTAAAATTCAAATAGTTCGCTTAATTTCAGTTTATTTGACAAAAGAATCAAGTTTAGTGTAGAAAATCACTTTCCCATCTAAACTGCTGTGAAATGTATTTTCCATAACCAAAAACATTGCATTTTCAGTTGTTTGAAGCTGGTGTAAAAGATGCACAGCAAAAGATACAAAAAAGACACTTAAGAACGGGAAGTATGGAAATAGCGCACATAGAACAAATCTACCACTTCGTAGACTTTCTTTCAATGAGAATGACATATCTATAACACACATTTCTATGTGAATTTGGTTGGGTTGTCAACAAAGTCACATATTGCAGCTTTAAGTGGTGCATCATGATAGGAATTTGGTGGCATTTGGGACACAGATACTGTGTTTCCCAAGTCCTGTGGGAGTTGTTGTCTTGTCAGCACCCCTGGCTGCATGTGGCTGAAGGTGCGAATAGCAATCAGCTGTCCTCCCTATACCACATCTGCAGTAATAAACAGCATACTCTCTCCCTTTGTCCTGGAGCCAACTGGAGCTGCTCTACTCTGCACGTGCACGCAAGCACACTCACACACACAAACACACACACACTCTCTCGCTTTCTCGCTGCTCCACGCTGGTTCCATATCTTGAGGTAAAATCCTTCTAAAAGAAATAAATCATCAGAGGAGCTCCTCTGTAATTCCAGTGGGATATAAAATATCTTTCATTCCTCTTTTTACCTCAGAGCAACTCTAGATTGAAGTACAACCAAATGATTTCCTCCTGATGATTTTAGTGTAAACCCAAAATGGAAAAATGCATTAAATTACATTAAAAGTCCTAGATTTCTTCAGAGGCAAAATGCATAATTGAAACATATTTTCTGTGTCATTGCTAATGTTGAGTGTCAGAGTATGGAAAATATAGAAAACAATATGTATGTATATTTGTTTATTCTTTAATTTTAATCCAATAATGTTAACATACCAATCTCCGTCATCTGTGAGAGAGAGGGAGAGAGACATGAGTCAGGAGAAAGATGGATGGAGGGGGTAGGGAAGGGAGAACACCAAGATAAACACGCAGACACCACGTTGGGAATTTGTGGAGTGGAGACAAGAGAACCCGTAAACCGTGATGTGTGAATGGATCAGGTGCGAGGGGGGACAGAGAGAGAGGAGAGAGACAGAGTATGGAAAATATAGAAAACCATATGTATGTATATTTGTTTATTCTTTCATTTTAATCCAATGATGTTAACATACCAAGCTCAGTCATCCTGAAAAGAGAGAGAGAGGGGACAGGGTAGAGAGAACGAGAGGGAGAGAGAAAGAGAGAGAGTGAGAGAGAGAGAGAGAGAGACATGGTATAAAGGAGATGGACCCACTGGTTGCCTTCTAGGTTACAGAGAGCTGGTAGTCCCATCCATCAAACTACCAGGTGTGAAACATGGAAGAGACTCAGGGGGTATGTACATTTGGTATATAGCAGACCTAACCCACTCTATTAAATTCGTCAAAACAGGAACATTTTACATCTGGCTAGAAATTATTAAGGAAATTATCTCAACAGAGAAAAATGTCCTCGTGTGCTACCTATTTCCCCTCAATAGAATCCCCATACTTTAACAATGACAGCTTCTCCATCCTAGAGGAGGAAATCAACAATTTCCAGGCCCAGGGACATGTACTAGTCTGTGGCGACCTAAATGCCAGAACTTGACAAGAACCTGACACCCTCAGCACACAGGGGGACAAACACCTACCTGGAGGTGAGAGCATTCCCTCCCCATATGCCCCCCTAGACACAACTACGACAGCATAACCAACAAAATGGGTCACAACTCCTGCAGCTCTGTCGGACGCTGGGTATGTACATAGTCAATGGTAGGCTTTGAGGGGACTCCTTTGGTAGGTACACCTATAGCTCATCTCTTGGCAGTAGTACAGTAGACTACTTTATCACTGACCTTAACCCAGAGTATCTTAGAGCGTTCACAGTCAGTCCACTGACACCCCTATCAGATCACAGCAAAATAACACTCTACTTGAACAGAGCTATGCTCAATCATGAGGCATCAAAGCCAAAGGAACTGAATAATATTAAGAAATGCTATAGATGGAAGGACAATATTGTGGAAATATACCAAAAAACAATTAGGCAACAACAAATTCAATCCCTTTTAGACAACTTCCTGGACAAAATAGTGAAGGTGTAAACTTGGCAGTAGAAAACCTAAACGGTATATTTGACCTCTCAGCTTCTCAAATCAAAACATTTCAAGCAGACAACCTAAGAAAATGTACAATGTCAAATGGTTTGATGAAGAATGCAAAAACCTACGAAAAAAAATGTGAAACCTCTCCAACCAAAAACATAGAGACCCAGAAAACCTGAGCCTTCACTATGGTAAATCACTAAAACAATACAGAAATACACTACGGAAAAAGAAGGAACAGCACATCAGACATCAGCCCAATGTAATTGAAGAATCCATAGAATCTAACCATTTCTGGGTAAATTGGAAAACTCTAAACAACAACACGAAGAGTTACCTGTCCAAAACGGAAATGTTTGGATAAACCCCTTCTTCAATCTTTTTGGCTCTTATAACAAAGAACAAACAGCAAAAACATATACATGATCAAATACCAGTCCTAGAATCAACTATTAAAGACTACCAGAACCCACTGGATTTTCCAATTACAGTGAATGAACTACAGGACAAAATACAAACTCTCCAACCCAAAAAGGCCTGTGGGGTTGATGGTATCCTAAATTAAATTATAAAATATACAGACAAAATATTCCAATTGGCAATGTTTAAACACTTTAACATCATCCTCAGCTCTAGCATCTTCCCCAATATTTGGAACCAAAGACTGATCCCCCCCCCCCAATCCATAAAGGTGGAGACAAATAATTTGACCCTAATGACTACCGGGGGATATGCGTCAACGGCAACCTTGGGAAAATCATCTGCATTATTATTAACAGCAGACTCATACATTTCCTCAGCAAAAACAATGTACTGAGCAAATGTCAAATTGGCTTTCTACCAAATGACCATACGACAGACCACGTATTCACCCTGCACACACTAACTGACAGACAAACAAACCAAATCAAAGGCAAAGACTTCTCATGCTCTTTGGATTTCAAAAAAGATTTTGACTCAATTTGGCATGAGGGTCTGCTTTACAAATTGATGGAAAGTGGTGTTGGGGGAAAAACATACAACATTATGAACACAAAAAAACAAGTGTGCGGTTAAAATTGGCAAAAAAAAATTAAATAAAATTCACAGACAGAGATGCAGCTTAAGCCCCACCCTCTTCAACATATATATCAACAAATTGGTGAGGGCACCAGAAAAGTCTGCAGCACCCGGCCTCACCCAACTCCAAGTCAAATGTCTTCTGTTTGCTGATGACCTGGTGCTTCTGTCCCCAACCAAGGAGGGCCTACAGCAGCACCTAGATCTTCTGCACAGATTCTGTCAGACCTGGGCCCTGACAGTATATCTCAGTGATACAAAAATAATGGTGTTCCAAAAAAGGTCCAGTTGCCAGGACCACAAATACAAATTCAATCTAGACACTGTTTTCCTAGAGCACACAAAAACTATACATACCTCGACCTAAACATCAGCGCCACAGGTAACTTCCACAAAGCTGTGAATGAGCTGAGATACAAGGCAAGAAGGGCCTTCTATGCCATCAAAAGGAACATAAAATTCAACATACCAATTAGGATTTGGCTAAAAATACTTGAATCAGTTATGGTTGTGAGGTCTGGGCTCCACTCACCAACCAAGAATTCACAAAATGGGACAAACACCAAATTGAGAATTCTTCAAAAATATCCTCTGTGTACAACGTAAAATACCAAATAATGCATGCAGAGCAGAATCGGAGACGTTTAATTCTACAACCACCTAAAAGGAAGCGATTCCCAAACCTTCCATAACAAAGCCATCACCTACAGAAAGATGAACCTGGAGAATAGTCCCCTAAGCAAGCTGATCCTGGGGCTCTGTTCACAAACACAAACAGAGCCCCAGGACAGGAATACAATTAGACCCAATCAAATCATGAGAAAACAAAAAGGTAATTACTTGACACATTGGAAAGAATTAACAAAGAAACAGAGCAAACTAGTATGCTATTTGTCTCTAAACAGAGAGTACACATTGGCAGAATACCACTGTGAGTGACCCAAACGTAAGGAAAGCTTGAACTATGTACAGACTCAGTGAGCATAGCCTTGCTATTGAGAAAGGACACCGTAGGCAGTCCTGGCCCTCAAAAGAAGACAGGCTATGTGCACACTGCCTACACAATAAGGTGGAAACTGAGCTGCACTTCCTAACCTCCTGCCAAATGTATGACCATATTAGAGACACATATTCATATTTCCACAGATCCACAAAGAATTAGAAAACAAATCCCATTTTGATGAACTCCCATATCTATGGTTGAAATACCACAGTGTGCCATCACAGCAGCAAGATTTGTGACCTGTGGCCACAAGAAAAGGTAAACCTGTGAAGAACAAACACCATTGTAAATACAACCCATATTTATGTGTATTTTCCCATTTGTACTTGAACTATTTGCACTTCGTTACAACACTGTATATAGACATAATATGACATTTGAAATGTCTTTATTCTTTTGGAACTTCTGTGAGTGTAATGCTTACTGTTAATTTTTATTGTTTATTTCCCTTTTGTTTATTATCTATTCCACTTGCTTTGGCAATGTAAACACATGTTTCCCATGCCAATAAAGCCCTTAAATTGAATTGAAATTGAATTGAGATGGGGTGCAGGGAGAGGAAAAGGGGCAAGGGTACAGTGAGTAAGAGCAAGCAGCCATTGAGGGGAGTTGAGTCACTAGGGGAAAGAAGAGTGAAAAGCCTAGACTGCAATGTGATTTGTTTGTTTCTCTCCTCTGTCCCACTTACATTTCCCCATGGAGGAAGAGAGGAGAGGGGAAAGAGAGGGACATTTAAGAGGAGTGGAGGAACATGCTCTGCTGCTCAGTCATCTAATGCTAAATGAAGGAGACAGATCTGAGTCAGTATCATCAGTAGACAACAAGACTGACTGACTGAGATGGAGACTGAGGGAGGGAAATAGACAGACCGAGAGAGAAAGAGAGAGAAAACATACGACAAAATAGAATCCATGTACACAAACAACAAGTGTGCAGTTACAATTGTCAAAGAACACACACATTTCTTTCCACAGGGCCGTGGGGTGAGACAGGGATGCAGCTTAAGCCCCACCCTGTTCAACATATTCAGTACCAGTCAAAAGTTTGGACAGACCTACTCATTCCAGGGTTTTTCTTTATATTTACTATTTTTTACATTGTAGAATAATAGTAAATACATCAAAAATATGAAATAACAAACATGGAATCATGTACAGTAGTAACCAAATAAGTGTTAAACAAATCAAAATATATTTGAGATTATTCAAAATATATTTTGATTTGTTTAACACCTTTTTGGTTATTTCATGATTCCATATGTGCTATTTCATAGTTTTGATGTCTTCACTATTATTCTACAATGCAGAAAATAGTAAAAATAAAGAAAAACCCCAAAACTTTTGACTGGTACTGTTTATCAACGAATTGGGGAGGGCACTAGAATAGTTTGCAGCAACCAGCCTCACCCTACTACAGTACAATCTGAAGTCAAATGTCTACTGTTTGCTGATGATCTGGTGCATCTGTCCCAAACCAAAGAGGGCCTACAGCAGCACCTAGATCTTCTGCACAGATTATGTCAGACCTGGGCCCTGACAGTAAATCTCAGTGATACAAAAATAATGGTGTCCCAAAAAAGGTCCAGTTGCCAGGACCACAAATAGAAATTCTATCTAGACACTGTTGCCCTTGAGCACACAAAACAACAATACATACTTTGGCCTAAACATCAGCGCCACAGGTAACTTCCACAAAGCTGTGAATGAGTTGAGAGACAAGGCAAGAAGGGCCTTCTATGCCATCAAAAAGAACATAAAATATGACATCCCAATTAAAATCTAGCTAAAAATACTTGAATCAGTTATAGAACCCATTGCCCTTTATGGTTGTGAGGTCTGGGTTACGCTCACCAACTAAGAATTCACAAAATGGGACAAACACCAAATTGAGACTCTGTGTGTAGAATTGACAAAAAACTGAAGAAACTAGAATGCTATTTGGCCCTAAACAGAGAGTCCACAGTGGCAGAATACCTGACCACTGTGACTGACGCAAACTTAAGGGAAGCTTTGACTATGTACAGACTCGGTGAGCATAGCCTTGCTATGGAGAGAGGCTGCCGTAGGCAGACCTGGCTCTCAAGAGAAGACAGGCTATGTGCACACTGTCCACAAAATGAGGTGGAAACTGAGCTGCACTTCCTAACCTCCTGTCAAATGTATGACCATATTAGAGACACATATTTCCCTCAGATTACACAGATCCACAAAGAATTCCAAAACAGACCCAATTTTGATAAACTCCCATATCTATGGGTAAAATACCACAGTGTGCCATCACAGCAGCAAGATTTGTGACCTGTTGCCACAAGAAAAGGTCAACCAGTGAAGAACAAACACCATTGTAAATACACCCCATATGTATGCTTATTTATTTTCTATTTTGTACTTTAACTATTTGCACATTATATGACATTTGAAATGTCTTTATTCTTTTGGAACTTTTGTGAGTGTAATGTTTACTGTACATAAAAAAATATATATATTTCATTGCTTTGGCAACGTAAATATATGTTTACCATGCCAATAAAACCCTTAAATTGAATCGAATTGAGAGAAAGAGAGAGAGGACGAAAAAGAGGGAGAGAGGGTAAACAGACAGACAGAGCATGTGTAAATGCCCTCAGACATTCCAGGTGTGAGATTAAGATACACAGACACTGTACTTTCTTTACTACAACCTCTACTGAGCCTAAACCCCCAACGTCTTATAATGTTAATCAAATGACCATCACTAAATGACATTGTTATTTTGATAATGGATGAACCCCAAATGGCACACTATTTCCTATAAAAATGCAATATTTGTCGTTTGTTTATAGTGCACTACTTTTGAACAGGGCCCACTACAAAAGTAGTGCACTATGGGGAATAGGGTGCCATTTGGGACATGACCAACAACTCACAACTATTACTATTGCATGGTAAGTGCTGCTGCTTTATCTAGTTGTCAATTCAACCAAAATGTAGAGGATGTGGATAATGATGGTACACATACAAACACAGTACTCTCTCTCTTCTTCCCCCATTTCACACACTTTCACACCTTGCTCATTCACTGATGCTAATGCTAGCGGACATGTGCAGTGTGCTTTACGGAGGAGGGTGTGGGGGGGGGGGGGGTTACGGGGGTGTTTACCACTCTTGAGAAGCAATTAATGCGGCAGAGAAGAGCAAATGAAGAGGTGAATAAAACCTGACGAAAAACAGATGGAGGACATCTGAGAGAGAGAGGTTGAGGAAAAAGAGACGGGGGAATTGGTGAAGAAGGGGGGAATATGAATGGAGTATAAAAAAGAAAATGAGATTAAATGAAATGGTAAAAAAAACAGTAAAGTAGAGTGAGAGGGAGAGAAAGAGGGAGAGAAAGCGGGAGCCTCCGAGGGATAGTTGGAGAAGAAGAGCGGGGAAGAATAGTTGTACTGTGTTTGCGTGTGCGTGTGTGTGCGCGAGCATGCGTATGTGTGTGTGTATCAGTGTGAGTGCGCGTGTGTATTTCTGTCTCTCAAACAAACACTGCATGGCATAACCCAGTTCTTTGAAGTTACCTAATGAAGTTGCTACCTAATGCTGTTGGATTGATCCAGCCCTTTATTGTAAAATTGCTTACCTAAACACACAAGCTCAGTATGTGTCAAACGTCTCAGAGTAGGAGTGCTGATCTAGCACTTGAGATCACAATGTAAAAAAAGATTACATGGGCAGGGAAGACCCGGGCCCATATCTGACAAGCCTCACAGATTAGGAGGGCTGATCTATGATCTGTTAAGTCTTTTAGATCAAAATAAAAAAGATTAAATGGATGCTTCGGGATTTTAGGCCATCGTCAGTGTACTGTATGTGTTGTTGAGACAAACACTGATTATGGCGTAGCAACCAAAACATTAATTCATGTTTTGCTCTTGTTGCCTCTAAATAAACAAAATAGCATAAAATAACAGAAAATATTTTTTGGGGGGGAAATAATTATTTACTTCTAAAAAAATAAATAAAGAAGTAGCAGGCTTTGTTCAAAATCCCTCTGGCGTTCATTCCTCAGTCTTGCATCATACTTGTGTTACCAGTAACTGTTTATGAGATCCATTTAAATAATCATTTGGATAGAGGAAGGGCTACGGAGTCATAGCTCAAGTATTTACACCAAGAGCCAGAGTATGTCACAAGTACTAATACAGGAGAATACGCCAATCTACAGCTACAGCTCTTTCTTTCTTATTCACACAGACACACACCTACCTACAGTCCGTATACTCAGTCTGACACACAGTGGTTTAGCTGGTGAAATTGGGACAAGGAGTAGCCTGAAGGTGAATATGAGGACAGTGTCAGTCGGCGTTGGGGTTTGGACAGCAGGGTTTAAGATTAACACAGCATTAGTTCAAGTCAAATCAAATCAAATTGGATTTGCCACATGCACCGAATACAACAGGTGTAGACCTTACAGTGAAGTGCTTACTTACAAACCCTTAACCAGCAATGCAGTTTTAAGAAAATACCCCCCCCCCCCCATATAAAGTAAGAGATAAGAATAACAAATAATTAAAGAGCAGCAGTAAATAACAATAGCGGGGCTATATACAGGGGGTACCGGTACAGAGTCAATGTGCGGGGGCACCGGTGTCGAGGTAATTGAGTTATTAAAGTGACTATTCATAGATAATAACAGAGTAGCAGCAGCGTAGAAGAAGGGGGGGGGCAATGCAAATAGTATGGGTAGCCAATTTATTAGCTGTTCAGGAGTCTTATGGCTTGGGGGTAGAAGCTGTTTAGAAGCCTCTTGGACCTAGACTTGGCGCTCCGGTACCGCTTGCTGTGCGGGAGCAGAGAGAACAGTTTATGACTAAGGTGGCTGGGGTCTTTGACAATTTTTAGGGCCTTCCTCTGACACCGCCTGGTATAGAGGTGCTGGATGGCAGGAAGCTTGGCCCTGGTGATGGTGCGGTATGCAAATTGGAGTGTCTCTAGAGTTTCTGGGATAATGGTGTTGATGTGCCTTTCAAAGCATTTTATTGCTACAGACATGAGTGCTACGGGTCGATAGTCATTTAGGCAGGTTACCTTTGTGTTCTTGGGTACAGGGACTATGGTGGTCTGCTTGAAACATGTTGGTATTACAGACTCAGTCAGGGATAGGTTGAAAATGCCAGTGAAGACACTTGCCAGTTGGTCAGCGCATGCTCGGAGTACTGGTAATCCGTCTGGCCCTGCAGCCTTGTGTATGTTGACCTGTTTAAAGGTCTTACTCACATCGGCTGAAGAGAGCGTGATCACACAGTCGTCCGGAACAGCTGATGCTCTCATGCATGTTTCAGTGTTACTTAGCTCATCTGGTAGGCTCGTGCCACTGGGCAGCTCTCGTCTGTGCTTCCCTTTGTAGTCTGTAATAGTTTGCAAGCCCTGCCACATCCGACGAGCGTCGGGAGGCGGTGTAGTACAATTCGATCTTAGTCCTGTATTGATGCTTTGGTCTGTTTGATGGTTCGCCGGAGGGCATAGTGGGATTTCTTATAAGCTTCCGGGGGTAGAGTCCTTGAAAGCGGCAGCTCTACCCTTTAGCACAGTGCGAATGTTGCCTGTAATCCATGGCTTCTGGTTGGGGTATGTACTTACTGTCATTGTTCAGACAACGTCCTCGATGCACTTATTGATAAAGCCAGTAACGGATGTCACTGGGGCGGCAGGTAGCCTAGTGGTTAGAGGGGCGGCAGGTAGCCTATTGGTTAGAGCGTTGGGACAGTAACTGAAAGGTTGTTAGATCGAATCCCTGAGCTGACAAGGTAAAAATCTGTCGTTCTGCCCCTGAACAAGGCAGCTCCACTGTTCCTAGGCCGTCATTGTGAATAAGAATTTGTTCTTAACTGGCTTGCCTAGTTAAATAAAGGTAAAAAAAATTATAATTGTGGTGTACTCCTCAATGCCATCGGAAGAATATCGGAACATATTCCAGTCTGTGCTAGCAAAACAGTCCTGTAGTTTAGCATCTGCTTCATCTGACCACTTTTTTATAGACCAAGTCACTGGTGCTTCCTGCTTTAATTTTTGCTTGTAAGCAGGAATCAGGAGAATAGAATTATGGTCAGATTTGCCAAATGGAGGGCGAGGGAGAGCTTTGTACGCTTTTCCTGTTGCACATTTAACATGCTGATAGAAATTGGGTAAAACTGATTTATGTTTCCCTGCATTAAAGTCCCCGGCCACTAGGAGTGCCGCCTCTGGATGAACGCTTTCCTGTTTGCTTATGGCGGTATACAGCTCATTGAGTGCGGTTTTAGTGCCAGCATCGGTCTGTGGTGGTATGTAGACAGCTACAAAAAATACAGATGAAAACTCTCTAGGTAGATAGTGTGGTCTACAGCTTATCATGAGATACTCTACCTCAGGCGAGCAAAACCTCGAGACTTCCTTAGATATCGTGCACCAGCTGTTGTTTACATATATGCATAACCCCCGGCCCCGTGTCTTACCAGAGGCTGCTGTTCTGTCCTGCCGATAGAGTGTATAACCCGCCAGCTGTATGTTCTTAATGTCGTCGTTCCGCCAGAACTCGGTGAAACATAAGATATTACAGTTTTTAATGTCCCGTTGGTAGGATAAACGTGCTTTCAGTTCGTCCCATTTATTTTCCAGCGATTGAACGCTAGCTAGCAGGACGGAAGGCAAAGGCAGATTAGCCACTCGTCGCCTGAACCTCACAAGGCACCCTGATCTTTTTCCGCAAAATCTCTGTTTCCTTCTCCAGCGAATTACGGGGATGAGGGCCTGGTCGGGTGTCTGTAATATCTCCCTCCCATCCGACTCATTGAAAAAAAACTATTTGTCTAATCTGAGGTGAGTAATCGCAGTTCTGATGTCCAGAAGCTCTTTTCGGTCATGTTAGACGGAAGCAGCAACATTATGTACAAAACAAGATACGAACAACGCGAAAATACAAACAAAATAGCGTGATTGGTTAAGAGCCGATAAGATTAAGAGCCGATAAGACGGCAGCCGTCCCCTCCGGCGCCATCATGATCAATCCTGGAGGAATAGAAATGAGAATGCATTAGCTTGTGCGTGTGTGTGAATGTATGTATAGTACTTATGATCTTAATTCATGTATAATGAGAATATGGAGATGTGGTACATGTACCGTCCCACACAATCCACCTGCATTTTCCCCACCTACAGTGGGGCAAAAAAGTATTTAGTCAGCCACCAATTGTGCAAGTTCTCTCACTTAAAAAGATGAGAGAGGCCTGTAATTTTCATCATAGGTACACTTCAACTATGACAGACAAAATGAGGAAAAAATTGTAGGATTTTTAATGAATTTATTTGCAAATTATGGTGGAAAATAAGTATTTGGTCACATACAAACAAGCAAGATTTCTGGCTCTCACAGACCTGTAACTTCTTCTTTAAGAGGCTCCTCTGTCCTCCACTCGTTACCTGTATTAATGGCACCTGTTTGAACTTGTTATCAGTATAAAAGACACCTGTCCACAACCTCAAACAGTCACACTCCAAACTCCACTATGGCCAAGACCAAAGAGCTGTCAAAGGACACCAGAAACAAAATTGTAGACCTGCACCAGGTTGGGAAGACTGAATCTGCAATAGGTAAGCAGCTTGGTTTGAAGAAATCAACTGTGGGAGCAATTATTAGGAAATGGAAGACATACAAGACCACTGATAATCTTCCTCGATCTGGGGCTCCACGCAAGATCTCACCCCGTGGGGTCAAAATGATCACAAGAACGGTGAGCAAAAATACCAGAACCACACGGGGGGACCTAGTGAATGACCTGCAGAGAGCTGGGACCAAAGTAACAAAGTCTACCATCAGTAACACACTACGCCGCCAGGGACTCAAATCCTGCAGTGCCAGACGTGTCCCCTGCTTAAGCCAGTACATGTTCAGGCCCGTCTGAAGTTTGCTAGAGAGCATTTGGATGATCCAGATGAGGATTGGGAAAATGTCATATGGTCAGATGAAACCAAAATATAACTTTTTGGTAAAAACTCAACTCGTCGTGTTTGGAGGACAAAGAATGCTGAGTTGCATCCAAAGAACAACATACCTACTGTGAAGCATGGGGTGGAAACATCATGCTTTGGGGCTGTTTTTCTGCAAAGGGACCAGGACGACTGATCCGTGTAAAGGAAAGAATGAATGGGGCCATGTATCGTGAGATTTTGAGTGAAAACCTCCTTCCATCAGCAAGGGCATTGAAGATGAAACGTGGCTGGGTCTTTCAGCATGACAATGATCCCAAACACACCGCCCGGGCAACGAAGGAGTGGCCGTAAGAAGCATTTCAAGGTCCTGGAGTGGCCTAGCCAGTCTCCAGATCTCAACCCCATAGAAAATCTTTGGAGGGAGTTGAAAGTCAGTGTTGCCCAGCGACCACCCCAAAACATCACTGCTCTAGAGGAGATCTGCATGGAGGAATGGGCCAAAATACCAGCAACAGTGTGTGAAAACCTTGTGAAGACTTACAGAAAACGTTTGACCTCTGTCATTGCCAACAAAGGGTATATAACAAAGTATTGAGATAAACTTTTGTTATTGACCAAATACTTATTTTCCACCATAATTTGCAAATAAATAAATTAAAAATCCTACAATGTGATTTTCTGGATTTCTTTTTCTCATTTCGTCTGTCATAGTTGAAGTGTACCTATGATGAAAATTACAGGCCTCTCTCATCTTTTTAAGTTGGAGAACTTGCACAATTGGTGGCTGACTAAATACTTTTTTGCCCCACTGTATGTCAGCATTCTTTTTTTAACTGTGTTTAGATGTTGGACATTCGGAGAGCATAATAATCACATTTTCAACATTCAACACACACAGTTGATCTTAGCAGACGGACAGATATAATTTTTGTTTATTTAAGAAAAAGAGGGAAATATCAGTGAACGTACAGTACTGTAGTTCACACAAATCTCTACCACTGTGTTATTACGCAATAACAGAGAGAGAGGACAGGGAAGGAGGGAGAGGCGGAGAGCAAAGGGAAAAGGGCATAGAGCAGACCAACCAACGCTACCTACTACTTCCCCGAAGCCATGGAAGCACAGAGGGTTGGAGAGACGGGGGGGGGAGATCCCCCAGGGTTAATTCAATCTCTGTTCTCTAACAGTGGGTTTTCTCTTTTTCTTTCTGAGTCTCAGCCACAGTCTGACAGCCCTCCTATCGCTATTTCTCTCTCTCTCTCTCTCTCTCTCTCTCTCTCTCTCTCTCTCTCTCTCTCTCTCTCTCTCTCTCTCAATTCAATTTAAGGGCTATATTGGCATGGAAACATATGTTGTGAAGTAGATAATAAACAAAAGTGAAATAAACAATAAAAAATGTACAGTAAACAATACACTCACAAACGTTTCAAAGTTATAGAGACATTTAAAATGTCACATTATGGCTATGCACAGTGTTTATTTCATGATGTGCAAATAGTTAAAGTACAAAAGGGAAAATAAATAAACACAAATATGGGTTGTATTTACAATGGTGTTTGTTCTTCATTGTTTGCCCTTTTCTTGTGGCAACAGGTCACACATCTTGCTGCTGTGATGACACTGTGGTATTTCACCCAATAGATCAAAATTGTATTTTGTTTAGAATTCTTTGTGGGTCTGTGTAATGTTAGAGAAATATCTGCCTCTAATATGGTCATACATTTGGCCGGAGGTTAGGATTTTGTGGGCAGTGTGAACATAGCCTGTCTTCTCTTGAGAGGCAGGTCTGCCTATGGCAGCCTTTCTCAATAGCAAGGCTATGCTCACTGAGTCTGTACATAGTTAATAAAGCTTTCCTTAATTTTGGGTCAGTCACAGTGGTCAGGTATTCTGCCACCGTGGACTCTCTGTTAAGGGCCAAATAGCATTCTAGTTTTTTGTAAATTCTTTCCAATGTGTCAAGTAATTATCTTTTTTTTTTTTCTCATGATTTGGTTGGGTCTAATTGTGTTGCTGTCCTGGTGCTCTGTAGAGTCTATTTGTGTTTGTGAACAGAGCCCCAGGACCAGCTTGCTTAGGGGGTTCTTCTCCAGGTTAATTTCTCTGTAGGTAATGGCTTTGTTTGGGAATCGCTTCCTTTTAGATGGTTGTATTATTTAACGTCTCTTTTCTGGATTTTGAGAATTAGCGGCCTAATTTTACTCTACATGTACCATTTGATGTTTTACGTTGTACACGGAGGACGTTATTGCAGAATTCTACATGCAAAGTCTCAATTTGGTGTTTGTCCCATTTTGTGAATTTTTAGTTGGTGAGCAGAACCCAGACCTCACAACCATAAAGGGCAATGGGTTCTATAACTGATT
Source organism: Brachymystax lenok tsinlingensis (assembly GCA_030435695.1). Lineage (NCBI taxonomy): Eukaryota > Metazoa > Chordata > Actinopteri > Salmoniformes > Salmonidae > Brachymystax > Brachymystax lenok. The sequence continues at coordinate 3,621,164 of CM059801.1, read as the reverse complement.
CAAGTATCTTTAGCCAGATCCTCATTTGGATGTCGAATTTGATGTTCCTTTTGATGGCATAGAAGGCCCTTCTTGCCTTGTCTCTCAGATCGTTGACAGCTTTGTGGAAGTTACCTGTGGTGCTGATGTTTAGTCCGAGGTATGTATAGTTTTTTTGTGTGCTCTAGGGAAACAGTGTCTAAATGGAATTTGTATTTGTAGTCCTGGCAACTGGACCTTTTTTGGAACACCATTATTTTTTGTCTTACTTAGATATACTGTCAGGGCCCTGGTCTGACAGAAGCTTTGGAGAAGATCTAGGTGCTGCTGTATGCCGTCCTTGGTTGGGGACAGAAGCACCAGATCATCAGCAAATAGTAGACATTTTACTTTTGTCTCTCTCTCTTAGTCACCCTCTCTCTCTCTCTCTCTCTCTCTCTCTCTCTCTCTCTCTCTCTCTCTCTCTCTCTCTCTCTTTCTCTTTCTCAACAGTGCATTGTGGGAAAGAGTGTTCATAAAGACAGAGGTTCACACAGAGTCCCTAAATATTTTCAACTGCCCCGAATGTATACTATATTAGGCTGGGATTCAATGCAAGGTGCGTTATAGCGCGGAGTACTATACAGCCGACAATGCGCCTTTTGAAGGCATTTTTCCATACGTTTGTGGAGATCGCATTCATGGTAAATGAAGTTTGTGTCGGCATGTTGGCTCAACCATAAATTACCTTTAAAGGTGTAACTGTGGTAATAGTGTTCTGAGTATGACTGTCATCCTCATTACTGTTATCGTCATCACTACCATTGTCATCACCGTCATCACCATTACTGTCATCGCTGTTACTGTCATCGTCAATGTCATTGCCATTGAATCTGGAGTCCTCTCCTAACTCTTGTTGTCTTAATTAATTAGCTAATAGGATTGTTTTAAACATGATCCAAGAAAAGAACAGCCGAAGGGAAGACTAACAGAGAGAGAGAGAGAGAGAGAGAGAGAGAGAGAGAGAGAGAGAGAGAGAGAGAGAGAGAGAGAGAGAGAGAGAGAGAGAGTCATTTGAGATACTGTTTTACTTATATCAGTTTTAATTAATGAACCCACTGCAATAATGTCACAGAAATATGAAATATTTCTACCTGATGATGCAAACGTGAAAACCTCATGGTGTTAATCATTTGGTTCTCCACCTGCTGTTGTATGCCTTGTGAAACTGTCTGTATGCGTGCATGCGTTTCTGTGTGTTTGTGCGCGTGTGTGTGTGTGAGCATGTTTGATCTTGTGTACTGTAGCTATATGTTTCTGTGTTCATTTGATACTTTCTCTCAAATAAGTGCCACATACACGTACGCCTACAGTATACCCTCTCCCTGACAGTGTGTTTGTCTCTGTGACAGTGTGGACAGCTAGGTTCTCACAGGAGCCAGCGGACCAGTCTGTTGTTTTGGGAGAGAGGGTAGTCATGTCCTGTGTCGTCTTCAACTACACCGGAATCGTACAGTGGACCAAAGATGGACTGGCACTGGGCATTGGAGAGGGCCTCAGGGGTGAGAGCATACCCACATACACACAAAAGAAGGCGCACACACGCACATACACACACACTTAACCCAAGGCAATTATCTGAAATGTGGTGTGCGTGTTCAACTCAGTTTGATTCACAGGTTCAATAAAGGTCAGAAGTCAATGCTTCTGCAGTTTCCCCTGTCTCTCTCTTTCTCTTTGTCTGTCTGTCCTTGCTCCCCAGATTCAAAATGGAGCATAGCAGTGCGGTATCATACACAGACACACATGAAGAAGATGAAAGCAGACATACAGTATATGCGTTTATGCGCACATACACACACACTGATCCTCTCATTCATTCACACCTGCGCTGCTTCATTGTGCTCCTTGGTGTTCACCTCTCTGATGGTTGCTATGCTGCTGGTTCTGCTGGTTGCTATGCTGCTGGTAGGTGGAGGCCGGCAAAGATGATGTAATCTGGACCAATACTTTTGTCCCCTTCAGAATCCACATCATAATTCGGGGGTGCTTCTAGACTCCTGGTCTGCCCCCGAGTGGATGGAATACACCATGCATGGTGTGATGAGATATTGGCCTTTTCTCAATTATATTTCATCAACTCCTCCTCCCATCTTCTCCTCCTTTTGAAAACATCAGAGGGAAGCGAGCGGAGGCGGCAGGGAGGAGGCGAGGAGAGAACGGCTTTTTACCTAATTGAGAAAAGTCCATTGAGTCAGTTTTGCATTGTGTTTGTCTGTCTACGTGTTTGAATTCCAAATGTGTGTTCATTCTCTGAGATTCATGGTATGCCGCTATTTTCATAGGTCTACATTTGAATATATTTATATTCCACAGTATGTAAAATTGTTTACGACTGGTACATGTGTCTGACTCTGTCTCTCTGTGTGTGTGTGTGTGTCTTCCAGCCGGGCCTAGGTACCATGAGCTGTGGGTGTATGTATGGGTGCATGTGTCTTACTCTGTCTTACTCTACACTGTATGCGTATGCGACTCTGTCTGACACTGTCTGTGTGTGTGTGTACATGTATCTGTCTGTGTGTATGTGTGTGTACGTCTATCCGACTTTCTGACTCCCTCTGTGTCTCAGCGGGTGTGCTGCGGGTACATCTCTCACTCTCTCTGTCTGTCTTTCTCTCTCTCTTCTAGCATGTCCTAGGTACTGTGTAATGTGGGTACATCTCTCTCTCTCTCTCTCTCTCTCTCTCTCTCTCTCTCTCTCTCTCTCTCTCTCTCTCTTCCAACTGGTCCTAGGTACTGTGTGCGGAAAGTATTCAGACCCCTTGACTTTTTCCACATTTTGTTATTTACGCTAATAATAAAAATATCTTATTTACATAAGTATTCAGACCCTTTGCTATGAGACTAGAAATTGAGTTCAGGTGCATCCTGTTTCCATTGATCATCCTTGAGATGTTTCTACAACTTGATTGAAGTCCACCTGTGGTAAATTCAATTGATTGGACATAATTTGGAAAGGCACACACCTGTCTATATAAGGTCCCACAGTTGACACTGCATGTCAGAGCAAAAACCAAGCCATGATGTCGAAGGAATTGTCCGTGGAGCTCCGAGACAGGATTGTGTTGAGGCACAGATCTGGGGAAGGGTACAGCAGCATTGAAGATCCCCAAGGACAAAGTGGCCTCCATCATTCTTAAATGGAAGAAGTTTGGACCCACCAAGACTCTTCCTAGAGCTGGCTGCCCGGCCAAACTGAGCCATCGGGGAACAAGGGCCTTGGTCAGGGAGGTAACCAAGAACTCGATGGTTACTCTGACAGCTCCAGAGTTACTTTGTGGAGATGGGAGAACCTTCCAGAAGGACAACCATCTCTGCAGCACTCCACCAATCAGGCCTTTATGATGGAGTGGACAGACAGAAGCTACTCAGTAAAAGCCATACGACAGCCCACTTGGAGTGAAAAAGAGCCCCTAAAGACTCTCAGACCAAGAGAAACAAGATTCTCTGGTCTGATGAAACAAAGATAGAACTATTTTGCCTGAAAGCCAAGCGTGACGTCTGGAGGAAACCTAGGATCGAGGCAAAGATGAACAGAGCAAAGTACAGAAAGCAAAGTACAGAGAGATCCTTGATGAATACCTGCTCCAGAGCACTCAGGACCTCAGACTGGGACAAAGGTTCACCTTGCAACAGGACAACAACCCTAAGCACCCAGCCAAGACAACGCAGGACTGGCTTCAGGACAAGTCTCTGAATGTCCTTGAGTGGCCCAGCCAGAACCCGGACGTGAACCCGATCTAACATCTCTGGAGAGACTGTGCAGCAATAGCTGTTCAGCAACGCTCCCCATCCAACCTGACAGAGCTTGACAGGATCTGCAGAAAAGAATGGGAAAGAAAGAAACTCCCCAAATATGGGTGTGCCAAGCTTGTAGCGTCATACCCGAGGCTGTAATCACTGCCAAAGGTGCTTCAACAAAGTACTGAGTAAAGGGTCTGAATAGTTATGTAAATGTGATATTTCCGCAGGTTTTTTGTTTTTTATTTGCAATCATTTCTATCATTTCAATCTTTTTTGCTCTGCCATTATCAGGTATTGTGTGTAGATTGATGAGGGGGGGAAAAAAAGTATTTAATAAATTTTAGAATAAGGCTGTAACGTAACAAATTGTGGAAAAAGTCAAGGGGTCTGAATACTTTCCGAATGCACTGTTTGTGTACATTCCAGCAAACTTGGCCCCATGTGGGTATTTTGTGGGTAAGGTGGGCAGGGGCTAGCCCACACAGGCTAGCCCACGCCAGCCCACACCATGCCCAACTTGGGATAGCCTATGCAAAGCCCAGCACAGGCTAGCCTACACCACGCCCAACACAGGCAATCCCACACTATGCCCAGCTATCTTATGATGTAGAGACCGGGGCTCATTTGAATATTTGCGGGCATGGTTCATGTACCCCAATTCATGTTGTTAAGTTACTGTTTAAGTTTAAGTGGTTTGTTGTGTGATGTCAACAAAAAATGGATATTGTATACGGCCAATTATGAAGTCTGTAAAAAGACTTAGATAAGTGAATCTGAAATAAGATAAACGTTTAAGTTTCTCTGGTAAAAATATGTACAGTTGAAATCAGGAGTTTACATACACAGTCATTAAAACTAGTTTTTCAACCACTCCACACATATCCTGTTAACAAACTATACATTTGGCAAGTCGGATAGGACATCTACATTGTGCATGACACAAGTAATTGTTCCAACAATTGTTTACAGACAGATTATTTCACTTATAATTCACAGTATCACAATTCCAGTGGGTCAGAAGTGTACATACACTAAGTTGACTGTGCCATTAAACAGCTTGGAAAATTCCAGAAAATGATGTCATGGCTTTAGAAGCTTCTGATAGGCTAATTGACATAATTAGAGTCAATTGGAGGTGTACCTGTGGATGTATTTCAAGGCCTACCTTCAAACTCAGTGCCTCTTTGCTTGACATCATGGGAAAATCAAAATAAATCAGCCAAGACCTCGGAAAGAAATTTGTAGTCTGATTCATCCTTGGGAGCAATTTCCAAACGCCTGAAGGTACCACGTTCATCTGTACAAACAATAGTACGCAAGTATAAACACCATGGGACCACGCAGCCGTCATACTGCTCAGGAAAGAGAAGCGTTCTGTCTCCTAGAGATGAACGTACTTTGATATGAAAAGTGCAAATCAAACCCAGAACAACAGCAAAGGACCTTGTGAAGATGCTGGAGGAAACAGGTACAAAAGTATCTACAGTGAGGGAAAAAAGTATTTGATCCCCTGCTGATTTTGTACATTTTCCCACTGACAAAGAAATGATCAGTCTATAATTTTAAAGGGAGTGCTCTTAAAGGGAGTGCTCCTAATCTCAGTTTGTTACCTGTATAAAAGACACCTGTCCACAGAAGCAATCAATCAATCAGATTCCAAACTCTCCACCATGGCCAAGACCAAAGAGCTCTCCAAGGATGTCAGGGACAAGATTGTAGACCTACACAAGGCTGGAATGGGCTACAAGACCATCGCCAAGCAGCTTGGTGAGAAGGTGACAACAGTTGGTGCGATTATTCGCAAATGGAAGAAACACAAAAGAACTGTCAATCTCCCTCGGCCTGTGGCTCCATGCAATATCTCACCTCGTGGAGTTGCAATGATCATGAGAACGGTGAGGAATCAGCCCAGAACTACACGGGAGGATCTTGTCAATGATCTCAAGGCAGCTGGGACCATAGTCACCAAGAAAACAACTGGTAACACACTACGCCGTGAAGGACTGAAATCCTGCAGCGCCCGCAAGGTCCCCCTGCTCAAGAAAGCACATATACATGCCCGTCTGAAGTTTGCCAATGAACATCTGAATTATTCAGAGGACATCTGGGTGAAAGTGTTGTGGTCAGATGAGACCAAAATGGAGCTCTTTGGCATCAACTCAACTCGCCGTGTTTGGAGGAGGAGGAATGCTGCCTATGACCCCAAGAACACCATGCCCACCGTCAAACATGGAGGTGGAAACATTATGCTTTGGGGGTGTTTTTCTGCTAAGGGGACAGGACAACTTCACCGCATCAAAGGGATGATGGACGGGGCCATGTACCGTCAAATCTTGGGTGAGAACCTCCTTCCTTCAGCCAGAGCATTGAAAATGGGTCGTGGATGGGTATTCCAGCATGACAATGACCCAAAACACACAGCCAAGGCAACAAAGGAGTGGCTCAAGAAGAAGCACATGAAGGTCCTGGAGTGGCCTAGCCAGTCTCAGGACCTTAATCCCATAGAAAATCTGTGGAGGGAGCTGAAGGTTTGAGTTGCCAAACGTCAGCCTCGAAACCTTAATGACTTGGAGAAGATCTGCAAAGAGGAGTGGGACAAAATCCCTCCTGAGATGTGTGCTAACCTGGTGGCCAACTGCAAGAAACGTCTGACCTCTGTGATTGCCAACATGGGTTTTGCCACCAAGTACTAAGTCATGTTTTGCAGAGGGGTCAAATACTTATTTCCCTCATTAAAATGAAAATCAATTTATAACATTTTTCACATGCGTTTTTCTGGATTTTTTTGTTGTTATTCTGTCTCTCACTGTTCAAATAAACCTACCATTAAAATTATAGACTGATCATTTCTTTGTCAGTGGGAAAACGTACAAAATCAGCAGGGGATCAAATACTTTTTTCCGTCACTGTAAATCCACAATGAAACGAGTCCTATATCAACATAACTTGAAAGGACACTCAGCAAGGAAGAAGCCACTGCTCCAAAACCGCCATAAAATAGCCAAACTATGGTTTCAAATCAAATCAAAGTTTATTTGTCACATGCGCCGAATTCAACAGGTGTAGACCTTACAGTGAAATGCTTACTTACAGGCTCTAACCAATAGTGCAAAAAAGGTATTAGGTGAACAATAGGTAAGTAAAGAAATAAAAACACCAGTAAAAAGACATAGAAAAATAACAGTAACAGTAACAGTGAGGCTATATACAGTAGCGAGGCTACATACAGACACCGGTTAGTCAGGCTGATTGAGGTAGTATGTACATGTAGATATGGTGGGTGGCGGGACACAATGCAGATAGCCCGGTTAGCCAATGTGCGGGAGCACTGGTTGGTCGGGCCAATTGAGGTGGTATGTACATGAATGTATAGTTAAAGTGAGTATGCATATATGATAAACAGAGAGTAGCAGCAGCGTAAAAGCGGTGTTGGGGGCACACAATGCAGATAGTCCGGGTAGCCATTTGATTACCTGTTCAGGAATCTTATGGCTTGGGGTTAAAAACTGTTGAGAAGCCTTTTTGTCCTAGACTTGGCACTCCGTACCGCTTGCCATGCGGTAGTAGAGAGACACCGCCTGGTGTACTGGGCCGTACGCACTACCCTCTGTAGTGCCTTGCGGTCGGAGGCCGAGCAATTGCCGTACCAGGCAGTGATGCTCTCAAGCTCTCAACCTGCTCCACTACAGCCCCATCGATGAGAATTGGGGCGTGCTCGGCCCTCCTTTTCCTGTTGTCCACAATCATCTCCTTAGTCTTGGTTTATGTTGAGGGATAGGTTGTTATTCTGGCACCACCCGGCCAGGTCTCTGACCTTCTCTCTATAGGCTGCCTCGTTGTTGGCGGTTATCAGGCCTACCACTGTTGTGTCGTCTGCAAACTCAATGATGGTGTTGGAGTCGTGCCTGGCCATGCAGTCATGTGTGAACAGGGAGTACAGGAGGGGACTGAGCACGCACCCCCCTCCAGTGTTGAGGATCAGCGTAGCAGATGTGTTGCTACCTACCCTCACCACCTGAGGGCGGCCCGTCAGGAAGTCCAGGATCCAGTTGCAGAGGGAGGTGTTTAGTCCCAGGATCCTTAGCTTAGTGATGAGCTTTGAGGGTACTATGGTGTTGAATGCTGAGCTGTAGTCAATGAATAACATTCTCACATATGTGTTCCTTTTATCCAGGTGGGAAAGGGCAGTGTGGAGTGCAATAGAGATTGCATCATCTGTGGATCTGTTTGGGCGGTATGCAAATTGGAGTGGGTCTAGGGTTTCTGAGATAATGGTGTTGATGTGAGCAATGACCAGCCTTTCAAAGCACTTCATGGCTACGGACGTGAGTGCTACGGGTCTGTAGTCATTTAGGCAGGTTGCCTTTGTGTTCTTGGGCACAGGGACTATGGTGGTCTGCTTGAAACAAGTTTGTATTACAGACTCAATCAAGGACATGTTAAGACACCTGCCAGTTGGTCAGCACATGCCCGGAGCACACGTCCTGGTAATCCGTCTGGCCCCGCAGCCTTGTGTATGTTGACCTGTTTAAAGGTCTTACTCACGTCGGCTATGGAGAGCGTGATCACACAGTCGCCCGGAACAGCTGATGCTCTCATGCATGCCTCAGTGTTGCTTGCCTCGATGCGATCATAGAAGTGATTTAGCTCGTCTTGTAGACTCGTGTCACTGGACAGCTCGTGGATGTGCTTCCCTTTGTACTCTGTAATAGTTTTTAAGCCCTGCCACATAAGATGAGCGTCGGAGCCAGTGTAGTATGATTCAATCTTAGCCCTGTATTGACGCTTTGCCTGTTTGATGGTTCGTCGCAGGGTATAGCAGGATATCTTGTAAGTTTCCGGGTTAGAGTCCCGCACCTTGAAAGCGGCAGCTCTACCCTTTAGCTCAGTGCGAATGTTGCCTATAATCCATGGCTTCTAGTTGGGGTATGTAACGTACAGTCACTGTGGGGACGACGTCCTCAATGCACTTATTGATAAAGCCAGTGACTGATGTAGTGTACTCCTCAATGCCTTCGGGAAGAATCCCGGAACATGTTCCAGTCTGTGATAGCAAAACAGTCCTGTAGTTTAGCATCTGCTTCATCTGACCAATTTCTTTATAGACCGAGTCACTTCTGCTTCCTGCTTTAATTTTTGCTTGTAAGCAGGAATCAGGAAGATAGAGTTGTTGTCGGATTTACCCGAATGGAAGGCGAGGGAGAGCTTTGTACGTGTCTCTGTGTGTGGAGTACAGGTGATCTAGAATTATTTTCCTTCTGGTTGCACATTTAACATTTTGATAGAAATTTGGTAGAACTGATTTCCCCGCATTAATGTCTCCGGCCACTAGGAGCACCGCCTCTGGGTGAGTGGTTTCCTGTTTGCTTATTTCCTTATACAGCTGACTGAGTGCGGTCTCTCTGTGGTGATAAATAAACCGCCACGAAAAGTATAGCTGAAAACTCTCTAGGCAAGTAGTGTGGCCTGCAATTTATCACAATATACTCTACTTCAGGCGAGCAAAATCTAGAGACTTCCTTCGATTTCGTGCACCAGCTGTTGTTTACAAATATGCACAGACCCCCGTCTTACCGGAGTGTGCTGTTCTATCTTGCCCGGTGCAGTGTATATCCCACTAGCTGAATATCCATGTCGTCATTCAGCCACAATTAATATTGACGGTAATGGCAGCTTTCCCGCTCGTCTTCGGCGGGTCCTCACTAGGCATCCGGCTCTGCGTCCTCTGTATCGGCGTCTCTTCCTCTTGAAGATAGCTGGGATGTTAGCCCAGCCGAGTGTTTGGAGAATGTCTTGTGCGTCTTGCTTGTTGAAGAAAAAATCGTAGTCTAATCCGAGGTGAGTGATCGCTGTCCTGATATCCAGAAGCTCTTTTTTGCTATAAGATACGGTTGCAGAAACATTATTTACAAAATAAGTTACAAATAACGCGAAAAAAAACACATAATAGCACAATTGGTTGGGTGCCCGTAAAACTGCTGCCATTTCTTCCGCTGCCAACTGCACATGGGGACGAAGATTGTACTTTTTGGAGAAATGTCCTCTGGTCTAATTACACAAAAATAGAACTGTTTGGCCATAATGACGATCGTTATGTTTGGAGGAAAAAGGGGGAGGCTTGCAAGCTGAAGAACACCATCCCAACCGTGAAGCATGGGGGTGGCAGCATCATGTTGTGGGGGTGCTTTGCTGCAGGAGGGACTTCACAAAATAGATGGCATCATGAGGTAGGAAAATGATGTGGATTTATTGAAGCAACATCTCAAGACATCAGTCAGGAAGTTAAAGCTTGGTCGCAAAATGGCTTGAGGACAACAAAATCAAGGTATTGGAGTGGCTATCACAAAGCCCTGACCTCAATCCTATAGAAAATTTGTGGGCAGAACTGAAAAAGTGTGTGCGAGCAAGGAGACCTACAAACCTGACTCAGTTACACCAGCTCTGTCAGGAGGAATGGGCCAAAAGTCACCCAACTTATTGTGGGAAGGTTGTGGAAGGCTACATGAAATGTTTGACCCAAGTTGAACAATTTTAAAGGCAAATCTATCAAATACTAATTGAGTGTATGTAAACTTCTGACCCACTGGGAATGCGATGAAAGAAATAAAAGCTGAAATAAATCATTCTCTCTACTATTATTCTGACATTTCACATTCTTGAAATTAAGTGGTGATCCGAACTGACCTATGATAGGGACTTTTTGCTAGGATTAAATGTCAGGAGTTGTGAAAAGCTGAGTTGAAATTTGGCTAAGGCTAAGGTGTATGTAAACTTCCGACTTCAACTGTATATGATAGTAACAACTTTATTGTCTTTCTGATACAATGTAACTCGCAGTCGATCTAAAAGGATGGGCTTATTTCAGGCATTGTGAGGGCTGCCTTTGGGGCCATCTGCCTTGGGGCCAATGTGGAACCGATGAGCGAATGCGCATCGGCCCAATTTGGGCAGCCTACGTGGGGCCAATATTTTAGTCCGCATCAGGCCTACATTGTGCCAATGTGGGCATGTTTGTTGTAAAAGGATAGGCTTATTTCAGTTAGTGTTGGCTGCCATCACCAGATATGGGCCTCCCACACTGGGCCACACTGGACAAATGCCTTGGGGTTCAATGTGGAGCCAATGAGCAAAGGCATGTTTGCCCAATGTGGGAGCCTTTGGGGACATCTGCCTTGGGGCCAATGTGGAACCGATGAGGGAATGCGCATCGGCCTAATTTGGGCAGCCTACGTGGGGCCAATATTTTAGTCCGCATCAGGCCTACTTTGTGCCAATGTGGGCATGTTTGTTGTAAAAAGATAGGCTTATTTCAGTTAAAGTGAGGGCTGCCATCACCAGATATGGGCCTCCCACACTGGGCCACACTGGACAAATGCCTTGGGGTTCAATGTGGAGCCGATGAGCAAAGGCATGTTCGCCCAATGTGGGAGCCTTTGGGGACATCTGCCTTGGGGCCTATGTGGAACCGATGAGGGAATGCGCATCGGCCCAATTTTAGCCCACATTGGGCTCACATCATGCCATTGTGGACATGTTTGCTGGGATGTGTCTGACTCTCTCTCTCTTTCTCTCTCTCTCTCTCTCAGCCTGGCCCAGGTACCGTGTAATGCGGGTGATAGACGTGGGCCAGTATAACCTGGAGATCTCTGCGGCAGAGCTGTCCGATGACTCCCTGTATGAATGCCAGGCCACAGAGGCTGCCCTACGCTCCCGGAGAGCCAAACTCACCGTCCTCAGTGAGTATCTATCTGTCTGTCAGGATTGTGTGTGTCCAGTGCAGTGTGGACTGTATATGCAGACTGTGTGTGTGTCCAGACCAGTGTGTGACTGTGTGTGTGTCCAGTGCAGTGTGTATACAGCAGAGTACGTTAGCATAGCTGGAGCGGAGCGTATCCAATTTGAGCATGGAGTGAGATTCCCAAAGGCTGGAGCGTCGGCCTTCTCGCCCGCTCCAATTTCGCTCCAGTAGCCCTTACTTCACAAGCTCAGGGCATGCCCGGCCCAGCATGCATTTGTAGTCTACTTTCTTTAGCTACTGTCATGGAGTTTGCAAAATATTTTCATAAAGAAACTGATATAAAACACAGCTGCAAAATCAAGGTGACTTACAAAGAAGAGGACCAAGAGCAAGAGAGGGAGTGCTGTGATGTAATGTCCACAACTAAAGAATCATTGTGGAATCTGAAAAGACACATATCCCGAAAGCAAGATGGTGTAACCTACTTATTATGTGCACATGCTAAAAGAAAGGAACGAGGTGGGTAGCTAATTAAGTGTGTCATTGTAGCAAAGTATTTATAAACAAAACATCGGATCTCTTAAAGTGTTCATTCATTTTTGTTCTATAATCTATATACAATAGGCCATAATAGATTTTGGCCCAATAGGCCTGGCATATTCCCACGTTCAAGGAGCTTTCCGTTTTAATTGGGTTATTTTTTCTAAAAACCTTTAGGACTAGCTATAGAAAAAAAAAAAAAACTCTGCATCTCTGCCCAGCCTGTCAAGAGTGGCCAAAAGGGTGTTTAGCATCCCCAATGGCTTTGCAAGTGTGGAGAGGATATTCTCTGCTGCTGGACTGCTCTCCAGGCACCATCACATTAGCCTGAAGCCACAGACTGGTCAAACTGGTGTTTCTAAAAATGAATTCAAAGGCACTGTAGACTAAGCCAAATAATGCTTTTTTTTTTTTCTCATTCTAAGTAAGTCGCAGCCTATATGCGCAATTTATAGACTATAATGATTTAATACAACAAAATGTTTAAATGCTGAGCACTTAATGTCCCTGACTCCCTACCAGCCTAGTGTGTCGCACTCGCAAATGCTATCTATTTCTTTGTAGGCTATAGCCTTGAAATAATTGAAATAATATAGCCTAAATAATTCATTTTAACTCCCAGTCCGGCTCCTGACCTATTTGAAATGATGTGCTATTCTTACATTGACCTTTTCATGTTTATTAAAATTATTTTTATTTAAATCATATGGTTTGGTTTCAATACTTCAAAACAACATGGTAGGTCCGGGTAGTCACAAAACTAGATAGGTGTTGGTTAAATTGTGATTTTTAATAAATGGATCGAAAAAATATATATATCTTTGAGCGTGGAACGGTTTTTAGTGGAGCGGTTGGAAAGGATGTGAATTTCCGACCGCTCAACTCTGCTCAACTCTGCTTAACTCTGCTCACATCCTCTGGTATACAGAGTGTGTGTGTCCAATGCAGGATATGTATATGCAGTGTGTTTGTCTAGTACACTGTGTGTGTTGTCCTACAGTCCCTCCTGGTGACCCTGTGATCGAGGGCTTTCCAGAGATCCTGCTGAGAGCCAATGTCTCCTATAACCTGAGCTGTGTGTCCCGTGGGGCCAAGCCACTGGGCATCATCGAGTGGAAACGGGACGGGGTGGCCCTGGAGGGAGCCTTCAGCACCACCGTGAGTTACATACAGACACAGTGGCATGAACACCGACGCATGTTGCCATATTGTATCACTAAATACACCTTTAGTTGGCTCCACCCTGTCTTTTTCTTTTTTCCTTTTTCTCCTCTCTCTCTCTCTCTCTCTCTCTCTCAATTCAATTTCAATTTAAGGGCTATATTGGCATGGGAAACATATGTTAACATTGCCAAAGCAAGTGAAGTAGATAATAAACAAAAGTGACATAAACAATACAAATTTATATTAGACATTACACACAAAAGTTCCAAAAGAATTAAGACATTTCAAATGTCATGTTATGTCTATATACAGTGTTGTAATGATGTGCAAATAGTTCAAGTACAAATGGGAAAATAAATAAACTTAAATATGGGTTGTATTTACAATTGTGTTTGTTCTTCACATGTTGCCCTTTTCTTGTGACAACAGGTCACACATCTTGCTGCTGTGATTACACACTGTGGTATTTCACCCATAGATATGGGAGTTCAAACTTGGATTTGTTTTCAAATTCTTTGTGGGTCTGTGAAATATGAGGGAAATATGTGTCTCTAATATGGTCATACAGGAAGTTGTTGGTTCGGTTTCTTTCTGTGCTCCGTTTTTTTATGCTTAACAAATAAGGAACACTCAAAATGGGCACTTATAAATCATAACAATTTTAATCACAAATACAGCTGTAGACAGTCAAAGATCAAACATCACACATACAACTGATGTCTCTCCTGAGATCTGCCCCATAGTAAAAGTCCAAGTATCTTTTATCATGCTTGTAGTCAACCCCCTGTGATGTCACTGCATACGTCATTACCTTTTACTCATCAGACCAAGCCCATGCATACACACCTACACAAACATAGAGTTTCAGTGTTATCTAAAAGCTTAGCAGTAAATGTCCACTCCCCCAAGTTGATGTATAGAGGTATGTCTGACTAGTCTCTTATCTCCTACACTCCAGTGCAGAGTTCTGTCTCAGTCACACATTTCTCAGATGGGTCTCTTTATAAGAGGCAGAGAGAGCGAACTAGAAAACAACTGTGGAACAATACTAAACCTCTATAATGAATATATATATTGTTCATCTGTAGTCTAGGACCCTATAAATGTAGTGGAGAAGGGGGTCTTATAGCCCTTCCCCTTCTATTAATACAACATAAGCATAATCAATTATTATAATACATCAAACATTTGGTAAAGCCCCTATCATGACTTCAATTTGACCCCATCAAAGTGCAGCTCAGTTTCCACCTCATTTTGTGGGCAATGTGTACATAGCCTGTCTTCTTTTGAGAGCCAGGTCTGCCTACGGTGACCTTTCTCAATAGCAAGGCAATGCACACTGAGTACATAGCTTTCTTTAATTTTGGGTCAGTCACAGTGGTCAGGTATTCTGCCACTGTGTACTCTTTGTTTAGGGCCAAATAGCATTCTAGTTTTCTCAATTTGTTTGTTAATTCTTTCCAATGTGTCTTTCTGTTTTCTCATGATTAGGTTGGGTCTAATTGTATTGCTGTCCTGGAGCTCTGTGGGGTCTGTTTGTGTTTGTGAACAGAGCCCCAGGACCAGAGCCCCAGGACCATCAACTACAGGTTAATCTCTCTGTAGGTGATGGCTTTGTTATGGAAGGTTTGGGAATCGCTTCCTTTTAGGTGGTTGTAGAATTTAACAGATATTTTCTGGGTTTTGATCATTAGTGGGTCTCGGCCTAATTCTGCTCTGCATGCATTATTTGGTGTTTTACGTTGTACACAGAGGATGTTATTGCAGAATTCTGCATGCAGAGTCTCAATTTGGTGTTTGTCCCATTTAGTGAATTCTTGGTTGTTGAGCGGACCCCAGACCTCACAACCATAAAGGGCAATGGGTTCTATAACCGATTCAAGTATTCTTTTGCCAGATCCTAATTGGTTTGTCAAATGTTATGTTTGTTTGATGGTATAGAAGGCACTTCTTGCCTTGTCTCTCAGATTGTTCACAGCTTTGTGGAAGTTACCAGTGGTGCTGATGTTTAGGCCAAGGTATGTATAGTTTCAAATCAAATTTTATGTCACATGTGCCGAATACAACAGGTGTAGACCTTAAAAGTAACACAGTAAAATAACAATAATGAGGCTATATATAGGGTGTACCGGTACCGAGTCAATGTGCGGGGGTACAGGTCAGTTGAGGTAATTTGTATATGTAGGTACGGGTAAAGTGACTATGGGTGTCAATGCAAATAGTCCGCGTAGACATTTTATTAATTGTTCAGCAGTCTTAGTTTTTTTTATGTGCTCTAGGGCAACGGCATCGAGATGGAATTTGTATTTCTGGTCCTGGCAACTGGACCTTTTTTGGAACACCATTATTTTTGTCTCACTGTGATTTACTGTCAGGGCCCAGGTCTGACAGAATCTGTGCAGAAGATCTAGGTGCTGCTGTAGGCCGTCCTTGGTTGGGGACAGAAGCACCAGATCATCAGCAAACAGAAGACATTTGACCTAAGATTCTAGTAGGGTGAGGCCGGGTGCTACAGACTGTTCTAGTGCCCTCGCTAATTCGTTGATATATATGTTGAAGAGGGTGGGGCTTAAGATGCATCCAGGTCTCACCCCACAGCCCTGTGGAAAGAATTTGTGTGGTTTTTGCTCATTTTAACATGGATTTTATAATGTTATATGTTTTTCCCCCAACACCACTTTCCATCAATTTGTATAGCAGATCCTTATGCCACATTGAGTCAAAACCTTTGCTGAAATCAACAAATCATGAGAATACTTTGCCTTTGTTTTGGTTTGTTTGTCAATTAGAGTATACAGGGTAAATACGTGGTCTGTCATAAGGTAATTTGATAAAAAGCCAATTTGGCATTTGCTCAGTACATTGTTTTACTGAGGAAATGTGCTAGTCTGCTGTTATTGATAGTGCAGAGGAGGTTCCCAAGGTTGCTGTTGATGCAAATCCCGCGGTAGTTATTGGGGTCAAATTTGTCTCCACTTTTGTGTATTGGGGTGATCAGTCCTTGGTTCCAAATATTGGGGAAGATGCCAGAGCTAAGGATGGTGTTAAAGAGTTTAAGTATAGCCAATTGGAATTTGTGGTCTTTATATTTTATCATTTCATTTAGGATACCATCAACACAACAGGCCTTTTTGGGTTGTAGGGTTTGTATTTTGTCCTGTAGTTCATTCAATGTAATTTAGAGAATCTAGTGGGTTTTGGTAGTCTTTAATAGTTGATTCTAAGATTTGTATTTCATCATGTATATGCTTTTGCTGTTTGTTCTTTGTAATAGAGCCAAAAAGATTGTAGAAGTGGTTTATCCATACATCTCTATTTTGGATAGATACCTCTTTGTGTTGTTTAGAGTTTTCCAATTTTCCCAGAAGTGGTTAGATTCTATGGATTCTTCAATTACATTGAGCTGATTTCTGATGTGCTGTTCCATCTTTTTCCGTAGTGTATTTCTGTATTGTTTTAGTTATTCACCATAGTGAAAGCGTAGACTCGGGTTCTCTGGGTCTCTATGTTTTTGATTGGATAGGTTTCTCAATTTCTTTCTTAGGTTTTTGCATTCTTCATCAAACCATTTGTCATTGTTTTTCATTTTCTTAGGTTGTCTGCTTGACATGTTTTGATTTGATAGGGAAGCTGAAAGGTCAAATATACTGTTTACTGTTTCTACTGCCAAGTTTTCACCTTCACTATTACAGTGAAACGTTTTGTCCAGGAAGTTGTCAAAAAGGGATTGAATGCCTAATTGTTTTTTGGTAGGTTTCTACTGTACTTTCCTTCCATCTATAGCATTTCTTAGTATTGTGCAGTTCCTTTGGCTTTGATGCCTCATGAGTATTGCTCTGTTCAGGTAGACTGTGATTTTGCTATGATCTGATAGGGGTGTTAGTGGGCTGACTGTGACCGCTCTGAGAGACTCTGGGTTGTTTTATTTTACTTATTTTTATTTAACCTTTATTTAACTAGGCTAGACAGTTAAGCACAAATTATTATTTACAATGCTGGTCCTACGCCGGCCAAACCCTAAACCGGACGATGCTGGGCCAATTGTGCACCGCCCTATGGGACTCCCTATCACGGCCGGTTGTGATACAGCCTGGAATCAAACCAGGGTCTGTAGTGACGCCTCTAGGACTGAGATGGAGTGCCTTAGAACGCTGCGCCACTCGAGGTTGAGATCAGTGATGAAGTAATCTACAGTACTACTGCCAAGGGATGAGCTGTAGGTGTCTACTACCATAGGAGTCTCCTCAAAGCCTACCAATTACTATGTACAGACCCAGCGTATGACAGAGCTGCAGGAGTTGTGACCCATTCTGTAGTTTTTTTTGTCATAGTTGTTTCTAGGGGGGCATATTTGGGAGGGTATACTGTTATCTCCACGTAGGTGTTTGTCCCCCTGTGTGCTGAGAGTATCAGGTTCTTGTCCAGTTCTGGCATTTAGGTCGCCACAGACTAGTACATGTCCCTTGGCCTGGAAGTGATTGATCTCCCCCTCTGGGATGGAGAAGCTGACATCGTAAAAATATGTGGATTCTATTGGGGGGATATAGGTAGCACACATGAGGAATTTTTCTCTGTTGAGATAATTTCCTTATTAATTTCTAGCCAAATGTAAAATTTTCCTGTTTATACCTCATCGACCACGCCCCCCCCAGGAGGTTCTCCCAGACAGAAAGAGAGTGACGACAAGGAGCTTCCTGCCCATCATCCCAGAGGACAAAGACACGGGACGCAACTTCACCTGTGTGGCCAGCAACAAGGCTGTCCCCATGGGAAAACGCACCACCGTCACCCTCAACGTGCACCGTAAGTGTGTTTGTATGTGTGTATGTCTGTGTGTGTGTGAATGTGTTTTAAGATTATTGAATTTTTCTCTCTTTCTCTACCTCCCTCCCTCCCTCCATCCTGCAGACCCCCCCAAGGTAAACTTATCCATGGAGCCTCGGTCTGTCCTGGAGGGAGAGAGAGTCATCTTCACCTGCCAGGCCACCGCTAACCCTCCCATCATGGGTATCCGGTCAGTAGTAGTCTGTGTGTGTGTGTGTGTGTGTGGCCACTTCCCACCGCCAAATATGGTGCTGTACAACGTCACCGGTCGGGAGTAGGCTACAGTACTAAGAGCAAAATAATCCTAACATTTCCACACTCTAATTGTAGTCTAACCAATACCAAAATTCAGTGAAAATAAAAATCTGATCGATTTACCAAGACCAGTCCCCATACTTGTCTCAGAGCAGCGCAAAACGGTGCTGAAATAGTTAACAACACGCGGGTAGGCTATTGCTTCAAATCCTATTCTAACAACTGTATGACTTTGGGAGTTTCAGTAAGCAACAAATAGTTGCCTTCATTAGCCTACTTTATTCTAATATTTAGGTCATGGTAACCATTCAGATCACATTAACCATCCTGTCGTTACACACAGACATGTCCATATATCTGTGTTAGCTGCATGTGTGACATAACTCCACCAGTCCTATTTATGATATCATTCAAACATTTTATCGAACAATTATGTTTTTTTTTATCAATTAGAATATTTGAGTTTAACCACAATTGTCACGTCCAGCCCTGAGTTGACAGGCTGGCGTGTTAAGTTTCGTTTTTGGTGTAGGGTTTTTTCTGTTCTAGGTTGTATATTTCTATGTTGGGTTAATGGTTCCCAACTCGAGGCAGCTGTTTGTCGTTACCTCTAATTGGGAACCATATATATGTTTGTAGTTTTCACTAGGGTTTTGTGGGTTATTGTTTAGTTCATAGTGTAAGTGTGTCTTCTATGTTATGTTCGGATGTTACGATCGTCGGTTTGTTTTGTTGTTTTTCCCCAGTTACGTTTATAAATAAATATGTATACTGGAAGCATCGCTGCGTCTTGGTCCGTCCATAGAGAAGATCGTGACAACAATATTTGTTGTATTATTTGTTCTGTCTTTTCTGGTGTATTAAACTGAATTTGCAACCAACTTTCAATGGCTTGTTTAAAAAAGAACTATATTTTCGAGATTATTACATTTTCAAATAACCGAAGTGAGCGGTTGTGATCTGAATAAAGGGAAAAAGGCCATCCTTGAACATGGGGTGAGACATTCTTACTTATTTGCTAGAGAACCAGTTTGGATTTAAGTATAACTTTTGTATGACTGACACCTTTAGTGAGAGGTCTAATGCTTTATTATTTAATAATTTCTGCCCTCCGAATTCATATTCATTATATAAATAGGCCCATTTGCACCTTGATATTGGAGACGGAGGCGGGAAGAACCGGTTCACCAGCAACCCCCGATCCCCTTCGGACGGGGCCGTGCCTAACGGGGAAAGGGAGTGCGCCATGGGGCCGTGCCTAACGGTGAAAGGGGGGATGGAACCGGTCGGGCACAACCATGCGGCATGGAGATGCGGGGAACCGAGCGAGAGCCGAAGCCACCCTCCCGGCCCAGAACCCCGCGCCGAGGGAAGTGCGAAACGGAGGGCGTGGGCCCCCTACCCTACCCAGTCCTTAGAGAGATGGATACTCCCACCGTTTACCCGTGCTTCATTGGTCTGTTTTGCTTGATGGCCCTCCAATTCACACTTATTTGATGGCCCTCCGACCTGCAACTGTTTTCTATGGTTATATATCTGTGTTCCCTTTCGTGTAGTGTATCTTACTGCCTGTTTTACTATCGTCCTGGGCTTATAGATCGAGTCAATCCTTCATCAGATGAACCGCATTTTAACATTTTTAATATTGTGATAGTGAAGAGCAAAATTCCTCTCAAGAGAATTAACATTACAGTTACACCAACTGGTAGGCTAATCACACAATTGTACAACATGGTAAGAGAACTGGTGAAGAAAGTTACCCCTCTACATACACATTTTCACACCTACAGTAGCCGGGCTATTAAACTAATCGTTGGATAACAGATCGGCTCTCGGAACTCATTAACACGCGTTACTGTGTGTGTTTCGATATTCTTTCTCTCTCGACCTCTGAATGCTCGGCTATGAAAAGCCAACTGACATTTACTCCTAAGGTGCTGACCGGTTGCACCCTCTATAACCACTGTTTTATATTATTTGACCCTGCTGGTCATTTTTACATTTTTACATTGTATTCCATTTCCAGCCATCCACTCACTGATGGTTGAAGATGATGGGCGATCGGCAAATGCAGTCTGGAATCTGCTGGCATCACAGCACAACATCAACATCGCTCTAATCACAGTCAGAAGACAGTTGAAGAAACTTGAGTGGACTTATGGAAAGGTTCTGTAAGACTATATATATATATTTGTACCTTTATTTAACTAGGCAGTTAAGTTAAGTCAGTTAAGAACAAATTCTTATTTACAATGACGGCCTACCCCGGCAAAACCCAGATGACGCTGGGCCAATTGTGCACCACTCTATGGGACTCCCAATCATGGCCGGATTCGAACCAGGGACTGTAGTGATGCCTCTTGCACTGAGATGAAGCGCCTTAGACAGCTGCGCAACTCGGGAACCATGACCAACATGACCTTTGTCCACTGATCTCCACGGATGATTGTCGGCATGGTTGTATGCTCTGCAAAAACACATTGGTGTTTTTAGTACACAATTATGGATTTTATTACAACAGTACGCCTACACATTGATAGGCTATATATGTTTTTTTTTTAAGAAACTGCACTGAAACCAAAATACCTTTAGTTTGGGTGATCCTCTCAGCTCCGACTCCTTTTCAAGTCCTCTGGTGGTTACAGTCCTAACCCTGGAAAGGGTAGCACCATAGATAGAAGCTGTCTTGATGAAAACTATGTCTGTAAGCCGGAAAAGGGTCTGCTCGGACCAAAACACACTGCCGCCCGGGTTTGCATTGCAAATGAGTGCATAAACTGGGTCAAGACGCCAGCAGAGTAAGTAGACCTTTATGTAGTAAAATAAAGGTTAAATAAATAAATAAAATACATACAACACAGACGGTAGGCCTACAGTATATCTAAAAATATTTCTCCTGATTTTAAACCCGATCGAACTTGTTGGCATAAACTGAAAACATTCCGTAACTCTGCCAAGCCTACAGTACAAGCAAAGATTAACTGGTTAATGTCCATAAAGACGTTTTGGCTTGAGAAATTGACAATACAATTCTCCCCCTACCCTCCTTGGCAAGAGTCTATTGTTCTGATAATAGCCCATAATGGGTGGATAGATGGCTACTTTCCTATTCAAATGTATTAAATGAATGTATTAATTACAGTCATTTACTGTTCTCGGACTGGAAACGTTGTTCGCAGAGTTCACAATCAAATTTTCAAGTCCTTGTTTTAAATAATAACGATATTTTGGAGATTATTTCGTTTTCAAATAACCGAAAGTAAGCAGTTGTAATCTGAATAAAGGGGAAAAGGCCATTCTTGTGGGAGACAATAGGCCGTTTTCTCTGGCTTGCCATTCCAAATAAAATGGAATATTTTTTGCTCGTATAATTTAAACAGGTCCCTCTCCGCCTGACACATTTTAGTTAAACGCTCTTCACAGACCGTGCTTATTTGAGACCAAAACTAGCGATCAATTGAAGAGTTGAGTTCCTCTGTCAGTGTCTGTGTTCTTCTGCCCATCTTAATATTTTCTTTTTATAGGTCAGTCTGAGATATGGCTTTTTCTTTGCAACTCTGCCTAGATGCCTAGAAGGCCAGCATCCCGGAGATGCCTCTTCACTGTTGATGTTGAGACTGGTGTTTTGCGGGTACTATTTAATGAAGCTGCCAGTTGAGGACTTGTGAGGCGTCTGTTTCTCAATCTGGACACTCTAATGTACTTGTCCTCTTGCTCAGTTGTGCACCAGGGCCTCCCACTCCTCTTTCTATTCTGGTTAGAGCCATTTTGCGCTGTTCTGTGAAGGGAGTAGTACACAGCGTTGTACCAGATCTTCAGTTTCTTGGCAATTTCTCGCATGGAATAGCCTTAATTTCTCCGAAAAATAATAGATTGACGAGTTTCAGAAGAAAGTTTTTTGTTTCTGGCCATTTTGAGCCTGTAATCGAACCCACAAACGCTGATTTTCCAGATACTCAACTAGTCGAAAGAAGGACAGTTTTATTGCTTCTTTAATCAGAACAACAGTTTTCAGCTGTGCTAACATAATTGCAAAAGGGTTATCTAATGATCAATTAGCCTTTTAAAATGATAGACGTCGATTAGCTAACACAACGTGCCATTGGAACACAGGAGTGATGGTTGCTGATAATGGGCATCTGTACGCCTATGTAGATATTCCATAAAAAATCTGCCTTTTCCAGCTTCAATAGTCATTTACAACATTAACAATGTCTACACTGTATTTCTGATCAATTTGATGTTATTTTAATGGACCAAAAAATTGTATTGTTTTTCTTTTAAAAACAATGACATTTCTAAGTGACCCCAAACTTTTGAACAGTGGTGTATGTTATGTCGGAAAAAGTCAGTTATAAATTCTTCTGTCCTAGTTAAAAACAAGTTATGATCCAGTAGGCTTTGATTAAATTTCCAATGTCCTCACCCTCGTGGAAATTATGTAAGAGTAATATATATGCTAATTGTGTGATGGTCCGACCGAGAGAATGACATAAGAAAGTAATCAAGATGACTAGCTTAATTAAGCCTCCGCCATGTACAGTGAGGGGAAAAAAGTATTTGATCCCCTGCTGATTTTGTACGTTTGCCCACTGACAAAGAAATGATCAGTCTATAATTTTAATGGTAGGTTTATTTGAACAGTGAGAGACAGAATAACAACAAAAAAATCTAGAAAAAACGCATGTGAAAAATTTTTTATAAATTGATTTTCATTTTAATGAGGGAAATAAGTATTTGACCCCCTCTCAATCAGAAAGATTTCTGGCTCCCAGGTGTCTTTTATACAGGTAACGAGCTGAGATTAGGAGCACACTCTTAAAGGGAGTGCTCCTAATCTCAGTTTGTTACCTGTATAAAAGACACTTGTCCACAGAAGCAATCAATCAATCAGATTCCAAACTCTCCACCATGGCCAAGACCAAAGAGCTCTCCAAGGATGTCAGGGACAAGATTGTAGACCTACACAAGGCTGGAATGGGCTACAAGACCATCGCCAAGCAGCTTGGTGAGAAGGTGACAACAGTTGGTGCGATTATTCGCAAATGGAAGAAACACAAAAGAACTGTCAATCTCCCTCGGCCTGTGGCTCCATGCAATATCTCACCTCGTGGAGTTGCAATGATCATGAGAACGGTGAGGAATCAGCCCAGAACTACACGGGAGGATCTTGTCAATGATCTCAAGGCAGCTGGGACCATAGTCACCAAGAAAACAATTGGTAACACACTACGCCGTGAAGGACTGAAATCCTGCAGCGCCCGCAAGGTCCCCCTGCTCAAGAAAGCACATATACATGCCCGTCTGAAGTTTGCCAATGAACATCTGAATGATTCAGAGGACAACTGGGTGAAAGTGTTGTGGTCAGATGAGACCAAAATGGAGCTCTTTGGCATCAACTCAACTCGTCGTGTTTGGAGGAGGAGGAATGCTGCCTATGAGCCCAAGAACACCATCCCCACCGTCAAACATGGAGGTGCAAACATTATGCTTTGGGGGTGTTCTGCTAAGGGGACAGGACAACTTCACAGCATCAAAGGGACGATGGATGATTTATAACATTTTTCATGTGTTTTTCAGGATTTGTTTTGTTGTTATTCTGTCTCTCACTGTTCAAATAAACCTACCATTAAAATTATAGACTGATAATTTCTTTGTCAGTGGGCAAACGTACAAAATCAGCAGGGGATCAAATACTTTTTTCCCTCACTGTATATCTCACTAGGTCAGGGTATTTAAGCCTTCACCATGTGTATCTCACTAGGTCAGGGTATTTAAGCCTTCACCATGTATATCTCACTAGGTCAGGGTATTTAAGCCTTCACCATGTATATCTCACTAGGTCAGGGTATTTAAGCCTTCACCATGTATATCTCACTAGGTCAGGGTATTTAAGCCTTCACCATGTATATCTCACTAGGTCAGGATATTTAAGCCTTCACCATGTATATCTCACTAGTTCAGGGTATTTAAGCATTCACCATGTATATCTCACTAGGTCAGGTTATTTAAGCCTTCACCATGTATATCTCACTAGGTCAGGGTATTTAAGCCTCCATATATCCACTAATATATCCATGACATTCATGGTTCCCTTAAGTGCATGAGGGTGATTAGTTGTAGTGTGTTTTCCTTTACGGTCCATAGAAGTATTTAAAACCGTATTATAATCTCCCACCATAATAATACAATATTGTGTTGCTGGTAGGGTTGATAAATTATTATCTACATTTTCAAAGACACGTGGATCATCATTATTTGGACCGTATAGGTTAATAAGCCATATCTGTTTATGATCCAATAACATATTTAAAATCATCCATCTACCTTGAGGATCTGTTTGGACAGTTTGCACATTTGGATCAAATTTACTGTTAATTAATATCATCACACCTTTTGAATTTCTTTGCCCATGGGAGAAATATGTTTTGCGGTCCCCCAGTCCGCAAAACTTCATCTAAAATTGTTGAATGAGTTTCCTGTAAACAATAGATATTATATTCCTTCTCTTTTAGCCAGGTAAATACTGATCGTCTTTTCTTATTATCTGCTAAGCCATTACAATTATAACTGGCTATTCTTATTTCACCAATTACAATCATGCGACACAAGTTTCAATTCTATTGATCATAATATATGTTTGTAAAGTACCATTAAAAAGTAACATGATGATTGAGTGTCTATAGCTGTACCATAATATTTGCATTGCTACAAAGTAAACATACAATTGGTCCCCACTATTCTACCCGCTAAAACCCCTCCTCATCCCGAGTTGGGTTGTCATCCCAATGACCGGCAGACCACCCCCAACCCTCCGGATCCCATGGCTCCCGAGAGACCAGGACTCATCCTTCGAAAAGAGCACACAGTGCCACCCACAGAACAGAAGCAGATCAAACGCCAAAAGCATTTCCATCGCCCTCACCTCAATTTGTATTATATATATACTTATAAAAAATATATATTTAAAAAATCCTGCTTATCTCAATTTCCATAATTAGCCATTAATATTTGTAGTAATGTAGGCAGTTTATGCAAGGGATTGTTACCTCTTACCAGTATTGCCATTACAAAAAACGTTATTTTGCCAAGCAATTATTATTTTAGGAAACAATTATTGTGTTTCGTCCTATATTGTCCCTAACATCTTTTACTCCCTCGCAACAGTTGTGGGACACACACACACACACACGCTCAACCCCTTTCCCACACAAACAACCATACACTCAGATGCTCAACAGTTGCACCATCCCAGAGCCCAACTCAAGAAAGGCCTTGATTTACGAATGCATATACAGTTGCAGCTGTATGAGAAGGCCTGCAAAAATGGGCAGAAATGGGGAGATTTTATTAACCATTGTCACGTCCTAGGTGATGGCGATCAGATATACCCCCTTCCCCTGAAACACGTTGGACTAGTTAGAGCGTTGGACTAGTAAACGAAAGGTTGCAAGATCGAATCCCCGAGCTGACAAGGTTCTCATTAGCAGCTTTGAGAGTTTCCTTGAATATTATGCTCTCCCATGAGGGGGGGCTTTGGCTTTGTAGGACCAACCCTGCCAGGCAGGCTCAGCATCTTGAGGGGGCTGTGCTGCTTTAGTAGGTCTCTGACCACATTCATCTTTCTGATTTGTCTGTGTGAAGGATACTTATAGTAGACCCATATAACAGATAAGGACTTCTCCTTAGTGTATGGGTCTCAGGTGGGTGTCTAGGGTATAGGATTGTGAACCGTTCCATCATGATAGGACGGTAAATAAATAAATATTAATAATTTATTTTAAAATGTATATCCAATATCTGCACACAATTGAATGCTCTCTCTCATAACTCCTGCTCACAAACACACATGGGCTCTGGGATTTGTGACCCGCATCATTTTGCACTCACTTAACTCTACACTTTTCCAAACACAAAAACACACACCCCACTTTCGATCACAGTACATGCGCACCTACCCACATACTGTGCCTTCTATGTCCTCTGTGTTTCTCTACCATCTCTACCATGTTCATTCAGAGTACTTTTGTGTTCCAGTTCCTTATATTTGATGATGTATTATTTCGCTAATTATCCTTTCTTCTCATACTGCCTTATCAATTTATGAAATACTGTAAATGGAAACTCTAAAACAAATTATTTTCTAACATACCTATCTAGAATGGTATATTGTAGTTGTAGTTTATTTAAAATAAACAGTTTATCGACAACGAGAGCTACGCGTTTCCTTGAAAATTGGATACAGAACTTTGCGCCGTTCTGCAATGTCTTTCGGGAACTGATCATTCATGCCTATTTTCATGGCAGCAAGTCTTTTACCCGAGCTTTTATCTTTCAAAAAAGTTGCCTCTGTTTGAAACGGTGTACACGTTCAAGTTGGATTTTGTCGACAGCTTCGCGTGGGATCTGAAGCACTGTAAGGAGGAACTCCCTAACTACACATTCAGGAACTTCTCCTTCTTTCTCTTGGATACCAGTAAGTACCAGATTTTAGTCTGTATGTCAAGTAAGGCTTCTCTCAGAAATATGTTCTCCTTTTTAAGTTCATTAACATCGGTTTCAATCTTATTGACTGTTCCTTTTTAGCTTGTTTGTATCTTTCTCCAATGTCGCAGCTTTTTCGTCAGTCATCTCGAGGCTCGTCTTCAACTCTTTTATATCCTTACTGACTAACTCAAGTATGCCCAGTTTGTCATTTATTGATTTGAACAGATTGGTTTCGACCTTTACTATTCCCGGTGGTGAAAATATTAACTTGTCTGTAGAAGTGTCCCGTTTTTGTTTCGGCATTAGTTCCCCTGTTTTACTCTCCGTCATGTTTGGATGTTGCTTGTTTTCGTAATATTTGTCGATACATTTCTCTAGTCTTATGATTTGTTCTGTGTTGTTATCCAGATTGAAGGTTATCACCCACCAGTTTGTGAAGTGCTAATATTTAGTGTGACTTACCAATATTGAATATTACATTTTTATCTTGAGGTGATCTACACTGCTGTTCAGTCCGTCATCTAGCCTGCTCCCTTTTGAAAACATACTGTAGCTTGTCCAAAAAAACGTACCCTGGATATGGGCAGGGGTGGAGCCAGAGGGGTGTCCGGGGTGGCACTTGACACCCCTGACATCTAATTGGCCACCCCGGGTGCCACCCCAAAATGTCATTCGCTGCTGGCAGTTTGATGCTGATTGACATCTCATTTCACCTCTTGTTGAAAGAAGCATTTATTATGACGTTCGGCGGCGCATTTTTCAAAATCGAGGACGAGAGAATATTAACGTTGGTTGCTAGATACAGAAGAAGAAGAAGAAGAAGAACATACAGTCATTTCCACAGATCGGTTCCCAATTTAGCCTAACATTATGTTTACATCTGTGCTAGTAATACACACATATACAGTGCAGTGTCGTAAGTTACACTATACGAATGTTTAGCTAATGTGGCATGTTTAGCTAGTAGGCTACAGCTGTCAGTGATCAGCAAGTTAACATTCAGCAATTTGAAATCCATTAACTCAGTTCGATTTTCGTACTTAAACTCAAAAACGAACAATTGTTATTATCAATCTGTTAACATTTCAAAAGACGACCACAATTTGCAGATAGCCTGTTTGCTATCGTAAAGGTGTAAGAAATGATAGCTAGCTAAGGTACTTACTGCAGAGTAGGGCTAGCCAAGATCTAACTAGTAACAGGCTGGTAGTTGATTTTAAGGTACAGTTATGATAATGGGGATTTGTAATTGAGATTGAGATTGGACTATAATGTGGGTAATTGAATGCTTAGATGTACCCATAGACTGTCTTATTTTTGCATAGGGTCAATTAAACATGAAAAGAAAGGGAAAGATATCAGACTTCTGTTTCAAAAAGGACCCAATGGTAGGGCAGGCCTATACTTTAAACTACACATTTTAGTTACCAGCTGTTAGTATCTAATTTTGTGGATCCCTTAATTATACATTTCCATAGAGATATGACACATTATTTAATGTGTATTTCAGACATTTCAAGATCCAGAGAAGAGGGTCCTTTGTGTTTGAAAACATTGGTTACCTTTTGTAAAGTGCTTGGTGATGACAAATATCTTTCTGACATGCTCCAATCAAGCTCTCTTGACCTAGCAAGGGCTGTGGATCTAGTAGGTGCCCTTACAGACACATTACAGGACTACAGAAGTGAGGGTTACTATGGAAAGAGGTTGAAGAGATTGCAGAGCACTGCAAAATAAGTGTACAAAGTGTGTTGAAGACAGCCTAAAACAAGCCTAAGATTTCACGACTCATTGATGATGAGCACTGTAGGACAGAAAAATAGTGACCAAAGTGATGGGAGATTCCAAAGAGCTATCTTTCATCAGGTGCTTGACAGTCTTACAGTTGAGGTGCAGAGGCGTTTTTCAAAGAAGAACTGTGAGATAATGCAAGGGGTCCAGTCTCTCAACCCAAAGAGTTCAACATTCTGGAATGAGGAGCCTCTGTTTGCCTTTCCTCAGACCTTTGAGTCAGATTTAGAGGACCTCAAACATGAGGTTCATCAAACCAAGCGACTTCTTGATAGGAGAGAGAAAAGTGGAAGGGACAGACCGTCTACTCTCCTTGACTTTGTTGTGTTTCTAGAACCTTATAAAGAGGTCTTCCATGAGCTATTTTGACTTTGTAAGATTTCTGTTGTTACACCAGTCAGCAGTGCTACTTTTTAGAGAAGCTTCTCAGCTTTAAAACTGATTAAACCCCACCTTAGGACAACAATGGTTGATGACAGGTTAAGTCACCTCGGAATTCTCAGTGTTGAATCAAGGAGGGTACGCTCCCCTCAACATGGATGAGTTTGTGAAACATTTTGCCAGTTCTCACCAGAACCGCAGAATTATGCTGTTTTAAATCTACCTACGATAATTTGGCACTTAGGCGGTCCCTCTGGTCATGATTAAAACCTGCACTGTGTACAAGCTAGTACACTGATGTTCTAAAATGATAAATCCAAAGGGTATCATGTCACACAGATTTAATTTGGTCTTGATTAGGCCAATTCCAAAACTTTTCTTTGCTATTAGTTAACATAATATAGATGAGCAGAAATATGATACTGTAAGTTTGTAATATTGATTTGGCACCAAAATTATTTTTATTTTTCAATTCCATTTCTGCTTAATACCTGGTATGTCAAATGGCAGTGTTTATTTTTTTTTGTAAAAAACTATGCAATTTATGTAACACACAAATGCTATCTTATTTTGTTGGTGCTGGAGCTTTATTTTCAGAAAATATTTTGGAGTATAAACACTTATGACGCAAGTAATTTTTCCAACAATTGTTTACAGACAGATTATTTCACTTAAAATTCACTGTATCACAATTCCAGTGGGTAAGAAGTTTACATGCAATTTCCAAATGCTTGAAAGTACAACGTTCATCTGTACAAACAATAGTACGCAAGTATAAACACCATGGGACCACACAGCCGCCATACCTCTCAGGAAGGAGACGCGTTCAGTCTCTTGGAGATGAATGTACTTTGGTGCGAAAAGTGCAAATAAATCCCAGAACAACAGCAAAGGACCTTGTGAAGATGCTGGAGGAAATGGGTACAAAAGTTTCTATATCCACAGTAAAACGAGTCCTAAATCGACTTAACCTGAAAGGCCGCTCAGCAAGGAAGAAGCCACTGCTCCAAAACTGCCATAAAAAAGCCAGACTACGGTTTGTAACTGCACATGGGGACAAAGATCATACTTTTTGGAGAAATGTCCTCTGGTCTGATGAAACAAAATGCAACTATTTGGCCATCATTATGTTTGGAGGAAAAAGGGGGAGGCTTGCAAGCCGAAGAACACCATCCCAACCGTGAAGCACAGTGGTGGTGGCAGCATCATGTGTGGGGGTGCTTTGCTGCAGGGGGGATTGGTGCACTTTGCATCATGAGGCAGGAAAATTATGTGGATATATTGAAGCAACATCTCAAGACATCAGTCACAAAGTTAAAGTTTGGTCACAAATGGGTCTTCCAAATGGACAATGACCCCAAGCATACTTCCAAAGTTGTGGCAAAATGGCTTAAGGACAACAAAGTCAAGGTATTGGAGTGGCCATCACAAAGCCCTGACCTCAATCCTATGGAAAATTTGTGGGCAGAACTGAAAATGCGTGTGCGAGCAAGGAGGCCTACAAAACTTGACTCAGTTACACCAGCTCTGTCAGGAGGAATGGGCCAAATTCACCCAACTTATTGTGGGAAGCTTGTGGAAAACTACCCGAAACATTTGACCCAAGTTAAACAACTTAAAGGCAATGCTACCAAATACTAATTGAGTGTATGTAAACTTCTGACCCACTGGGAATGTGATGAAAGAAATAAAACCTGAAATAATTCATTCTCTCTACTATTATTCTGACATTTCACATTCTTAAAATAAAGTGGTGATCCTAACTGACCAAAGACAAGGAATTTTTACTATGATTAAATGTCAGGAATTGTGAAAAACTGAGTTTAAATGTATTTGGCTAAGGTGTATGTAAACCTCCAACTTCAACTGTATATTCATGAAAACAGTCTCTCCAGTGTGTGTGTGTGTGTGTGTGTGTGTGTGTGTGTGTGTGTGTGTGTGTGTGTGTGTGTGTGTGTGTGTGTGTGTGTGTGTGTGTGTGTGTGTGTGTGTGTGTGTGTGTGTGTGTGTGTGTGTGTGTGTGTGTGTGCGATAGAAATTGAGCTGCAGTTCCGAGGTAGAGACATTGACCATTCATAGTATGTTAAAGAATTCTAGTGAAGTAACCCTTTTGGACCACACTGCCACATTGAATTATCACTTCTACCTCTAATCAGCAATCATAGGATTCATTCATGCTCCTTAGATGCCAGGTTAGGGTACACACACATTTTCTGTCATGGTCTATGGACCCCCTGAAGTGGCCTTGGCCACCCCATGTATAAAACTCTAGTTCCGCCATTTGGTATGGGGTAAGTTGAGCAAAGGGACAGGCTAAGTCGAAGTCACCATTATTAGTCAGTTGTACAACCGAATGCCTTCAACTGAAATGTGTCTTCCGCATTTAACCCAACGCCTCTGAATCAGAGAGGTGCGGGGCCGGGGTAAGTGGGTGATGTTGTCTTGTGACATGGAATGGGGGGGTAGATCAGCTTTAATATTGCAGATAGATTGTAGCTTCCATCAATGTAATTGTCTGCATCATTTCCAATCCCCCAAGCTGTCATCAAGGCGAAGGGTGGCTACTTTGAAGACTCTAAAATATAACATGTATTTTGATTTGTTTAACACTTTTTTGGTTACTACATGATTCCATATGTGTTATTTCATAGTTTTGGTGTCTTCACTAATATTCTACATTGTAGAAAAAAGTAAAAAATAAAGAAAAACCATTGAATGAGTAGGCATGTCCAAACTTTTGAATGGTACTGTGTGTATATATACATCTTTTTAAAATATGTTTTGCTTTATTATTTTCCACTAACCCTACCACCCCTCCCCCAATTGGAGTAAACTAATGAAAAACAACACTTAGGCTTCTACTGCCAGCTTATACATACTATATACATTTTACGGGCACAATCTATTTTACAATAGTTATCTTTTGTTTGTTTTTACTCCTATCCTATTGAATTGTATATCGTAAATAATATATATGCCTACATTCAGATATAGATCTCTTTGTTCAATATCACTTACCCTTCCATTTCGCGACCAGTTGTCTGGGACAGGGATGTTGTTTCGATGTGCCAATTCGTAGGCAAATTCTCTTTAGTTGAGGCTACTAAGCTCATAAACCAAGATTCTTGATAGGTTTAGCGAGCTCAGACTCCATGTCATCTTTCACACAGGTACATGTTTGCTTTCTTTATTGTCATTGTAACACTTCAGTTTCATTCAGTCAATTTATTTCATACATTGTTGCTGCTCAAACAGAACTTCTTCCCTTCTCTCACTTCCTTGGCTGCTCTCTCAAGAACGTCAAGGGGGGCTAGACCCCTGCTGGTTTTACATTTGTATACACGGGGCATGATGATTTCTTCTCTGTAACAATAAAAATGCACGATCTTGAGTTCATATGCATGAAACATTACAAAAATACTGTACATGTTATGCATATTATGCATAAAACTGACAAAATGCCATCCTCGTTTGTATGGGGTATGGTTCCCATTGGCTCAACTTACCCAATGGCCATTGGCTCATCTTACCCAAATGCAAACATTTTGACTATATTAGCCCACACAGCTACAAGGATACACTTTATTGCTAGGTTTAGGACCTCATACTTTAGCTTATGGAGACCCCAACTGATGTACAAAACAATATTAAAACTATCTACGTTGGTTTAGATAGTAGCCTCATGAAACCTATAACACAATAAATTAATTTGACTTTGTGAAAATCTGTTTTTTGGACCTCCATGTAATGATGACCTCTTCCTAAATATTTGGTTAAATTATAAATGTTGTGTATGGTTTCCTAGAAACAATGATGGCTCAACTAAGCCTTTGGCTTAACTTACCCCACTCGCCCCTATCAGCAAAACGTAGTAAAACATTTTGCAACAGAAAACCAAAAACAAGCATTTGCTATTGGACAAGTTCAGGTAGTCCCTCCCTGTTTCAGTCTATTTTCTTCCATTTGGTGTCTAGTGAATACAACCTGTGAAAGTGTATCTGTTTGTGTGTGTCTGTCCTATGTGAACATGTACTGTAGTGAAGATCAGTGTGGCTATGTGACACCTGTGTCTCTCTCAGGTGGGCGAAGGGTGGTGTTCTCCTGGAGGGGGCGAGGGAGAGTGTGTTTGTGTCCACAGTAGACCACTCCTTCCACACCGAGCCGGTCTCCTGCTCTGTGTTCAACGCTGTGGGACACACCAACCTCAGCACCGTGGTTGATGTACACTGTGAGTGACTATTAGATAGATGTTATTAGATAGATGTTATTGTTTTTGTCCTCTGAAGAGGAAATTCATTTCCACATTTACATATCAAGACTAACAAACACATCACCTAGACTTGTCATTTACAGTTCCATACCTCCATACACTTCAGACAGAAGACTGAGACTGCACATTAGTCTGTTGTATGTTTATCTGCTTTCTTATCTATTGTATCTGTCTGTCCGTCCGTCCATCCCAGGGCACGCAGGACATGTGACCCCCTCCCGGCCCCCTGGATAGCATATGAACATGTCATTAGCAATGGAAACATTTGATGGGATAGCGTATCGCTGCAGACAATGTCACCAGCAAAGCACCCCCACACCATTACACCTCCTCCATGCTTCACAGTGAGAACCACACAAATAAAATAAAATGTTATTGGTCACATACACGTGATTAGCAGATGTTATTACAGGGGGTAGTAAAATACTTTTGCTTCTATCTTCGACACCTACATGCGGAGATCATCTGTTCACCTACTCTGCGTCTCACAAAGACACGGCGGTTGGAACCAAAAATCACAAATTTGGATTCATCAGACCAAAGGACAGATTTCAACAGGTCTAATGCCCATTGCGTGTGTTTCTTGGCCCAAGCAAGTCTCTTATTCTTATTGGTGTCATTTAGTAATTGTTTCTTGGCAGCAATTCGGCCATGAAGGCCTGATTCATGCAGTCTCCTCTGAACAGTTGATGTTGAGATGTGTCTGTTACTTGAACTCTGTGAAGCATTTATTTGGGCTGCAATTTCTGAAGCTGGTAACTTTAATGTAGTGATGCACCAATATTACATTTTTGGCCCATACCGATATCCAATATTTTCCTTGCCCAAAAAATACCGATAAACGATATTACATTTTTTTGTGGTCTTTTAAGCATTCTAGCACAGTTATATAGTTAACTACTTAGGGAGTAGCGGCGCGCTACCCGGTGAAATGTAAGGCGCCAAATTCAAAATCCAAAAGTTGAATTATTAAACATTCATCAATATACAAGTGTTGCATAGTCATCAAAAGCTCTGCTTCTTGGCAATTTCACAGCGTTGTCAGATTTCAAAAAGGTTTACGGCGAAAGCACAACATTTGATTGTTTGAGGATAGCACCTCATATTTTTTCTACATTAGCATAAATTCATATCCAGCGCGGGTCACACAAAACCCATATAAGAGCTAAAAAATATCACTTACCTTTCGAAGAACTTCTGCTGAGGGCTTCCCAAGTGTGCAACGAAGACATCCAATGGTTCTTTTGTTAGAAAAAGTAATTTTTTATATCCATAAATCTCCGTTTGGTTGGCATGTTATGATCAGAAAATCCACCATTGAGTTGCCCATTGAACCGTGAAGAGAATGCGTTCAAATATACCTATAAACTTTCTACAAACAAATCAAACATCATTTTTAATGTATCCTTAGGTATCCTTTTATGTATATTTTCTGTAATATTTCAACCGGACAATAACGTGAACAATAGGAAAGGAAAATAAAGTGGGGTGCGCTCACAATCTTGCGCCCATCAAACGTTGTTAACAAAAGTGGTCCCCTGACTACTTCCTCTTCCTATCTGTTCTGCTTAGTGCTACAGCTTCCAGACTCTGTATAAAGACTGTTGACATCTAGTGGAAGCCATAGGTACTGCAGTCTCAGTCCTAGTTAAAATACAAATGAATAGGCAGCCTGGAGAAGAAGGTCATCTACAAAAAAAACTGCAAATCCGGAAGGATTTTCCTCGGGTTTTTGCCTGCTATATCAGTTCTTTTATACTCACATACATTATTTTAACACTTTTCGAAACTTCAGAGTGTTTCCTATCCAATAGTACTAATTATGTGCATATCCTATTTTCTGGGCCTGAGTGGCAGGCATTTTACTTTGGGCACGCCAGACTCTCCCAAACCGTCACCTCTGCTGCCGCTCCCTAAGAAGTTAACAGACACACATGGACGCAGCGCTTTAAGGCACTGCATCTCAGTGCAAGAGTCCCTGGTTCAGATCCAGGCTGTATCACATCCGGCCGTGATTGGGAGTCCCATAGGGCGGCGCACAATTGGCCCAGCGTCGTCCGGGCCGTCATTGTAAATAAGAATTTGTTCTTAACTGGCTTGCCTAGTCAAATAAAGGTTACACACACACACCACACTGACCAAAAATGTATTTTGTTTGCATTTACATATGTCCCCATTACCAGTAAAACATAATCAAAACATATTTCTTTCACTTACTTGCTGTGCTGTTTCATTGTTCAGTCGTTTCATTCTCAACAAGGATTTCTATTGAACACCGTTTGGGTCTTTGCGTGTCCAAAAAGATACATGTCAAATAACACTATTTGACGTGCCAAATAAGCTTGTTGTCCAATCAGGACCTGAATATGACTGCACGTCAAATAATAATTTACGTACTTATTACACATTGATTACATTATCACTCGTATTTCATATGTCACAACGAATCATCGATACGTATGCTATGATGCTGGTAAAGTTGTCTCGCTCACCTACAGTGCTGGTCATAAAAAAAGCTGCAAACAATGTAGTTCTTCCTCAAAACCATAGCATAACAACATAATCTGTTTCAGTAGCTATAGTTAGCTAGCTAACTATATAGCTAGGTGTCATCATCTAAAATAACCCTATTTTATAAGTCCTTTCATATTTGATTAAAGGTGGTCAGACCCATCTATGCAAAGCTAGCCACAATAAGGATGAGCCACAATAGTGGACTTTGCGGTTAGCCTTCAAAATAAAAGTATGGCATAATTCTACTATTTTTATTCATTTGCGTCACTGTCAATTACATGCTTTTATTTTGAAGGCAACCTGCATATTCCACTATTGTGCCTAATCCTTATTGTGTCTAGCTTCGCAACACATAACCCGGTCCGGTCGAGCCTCACGAGCCAGATGAAGCTAGCTGGCTGCTTATAACATTACTTTTGGGCAACAGGGTTAAGTAGCTGGCTAGCTATTTATTTTCATGAACTGAAGTTCAATTTCAATAGGTGAACAACAAGTGGCAACCTAGCCAATACTTACTCACAAGGATTCCTAAATCATTGCTAAGAATAATGAAAATGACTGCAGTTTCTACTGGTCATTGTTTTCAGGCTGGTTGTATTGGTGCTAGCTAGGTACCAAGCTAAAGCTAGCTACCCCAGAAGTTGCGGTCGAACAAATTATGCTTTATTACCAACTCGGTATTGTAAACACATCGTTTGTGGCCCGGTGTTTGCTTATCTGCAGATTTTTGTACAGCTTTGACAGTGCTACTGTATCGCTTTGATACGCAAAGACTCAACCGGCGTTCCATAGTATGTATATCGTGAAGCAAATAGCAGTGACGCTATTATCGTGTAACTCCGGTAGAACGGTTGATTGTCAAGGGCAATGAATTCCATTATCTTGGCTTTAAAGGATTTCGCCTTTGAGTTGTCTCGCTGAAAATGTCTTACTCTTTCAAATGACTGCTCGACTTGTTGACTGCTCGATCCACACAGCAGACATTGTGGGCTAGGTTAGGAATGCTGTGTTGCACGTGTAGCGCAAAATTTTACGTGGCATCATTACATCATGTACCTACGTTATATAGGTATGCACGGTAGTTTTGATATCGGTTTTTAACATTGGTGTTAAACTAGACATCGGGCCATTATCGATGTTGGCATTTTTATTCCGACATAATGAACTTATCCTCTGCAGCAGAGGTAAGTCTGGGTCTTCCTTTCCTGTGGCAGTCCTCATGAGAGCCAGTTACATCAAGTCGCTTTTGCGACTGCACTTGAAGAAACTTTCAAAGTTCTTGAAATGTTCCGTATTGACTGACATTCATCTCTTAAAGTTATTATAGACTGTCATTTCTCTTTGCTTATTTGAGCTGTTCTTGCCATTATATGGACTTGGTCTTTTACCAAGTAGGGCTATCTTCTGTATACCACCCCTACTTTGTCACAACACAACTGATTGGCTCAAACGCATTAAGAAGAAAAGAATTTCCACAAATTAACTTTTTTAACAAGGCACACCTGTTAATTGAAATGCATTCCAGGTGACTACTGTACCTCATGAATCTGGTTGAGAGATTGCCAAGAGTGTGTAAAGCTGTCATCAAGGCTAAGGGTGGCTACTTTGAAGAAAATAAAAAATATATATGTTGATTTGTTTACTACTTTTTTGGTTACTACATGATTCCATATGTGTTATTTCATAGTTTTGATGTCTTCACTATTATTCTGCAATGTAGAAAATAGTAAAAATAAAGAAAAACCCTTGAATGAGTAGGTGTGTCCAAACTTTTGACTGGTACTGTATATGTCTGTCTATATACCTGTTTAACTACTGTATCTGTCTGTCTGTCAGATGGTCCTATCCTGAAGGGGGCGCCCACGCCGATTACAGTGGACATTGACTTTGACGCCAGACTCAACTGCAAGTGGGCCGGGAACCCTCCACTCACACTCACCTGGACCAAGAAGGGATCTAACATGGTGAGAACTGAGAAGCTATCCCCTGCTATAAATCCTGGGTTGGGGTCAATTCCATTTAAATTAATTCAATTCAGTAAGTGATTCTAATTCAAATTTTTCGCAATGCTTGTCTATGAGAAACAATTGCGAATTGGAATTTCACTTTACTTCCTCAATTGACTGAACTAAAATGTTTTTGACCCCAACACTGCTGCTTTCCTGGAACCTGAAACCCCATAATTGGAACTCCATATTCATGCTACCAGTGCTTGACTTGGACTGAAATAGGTGCCAGATGTAATTTTGGATGCGGGTACCCTTTATATTTAGGTCCTGGTAATCATCAAATTTTTAGTCAATATTGCCCACCGGCCCAATTTAAATACCCTAAACCCATAAAAGCAGCACTACATTGAACCTTGTCCCGCCTGAACTTCTTACTCTCCCCAAACCTAAGTCTAACCCCCCCTGACCCAACTAATGTTGAACTCCTAACCTATGCTCTAAGTATTTTATAAATGCTTTATAACTACTGTAATAAAAACAAAATATTGGAGCCTGCTGCTGAGAAAATCAACATGTTTTATTAATTAAATATCTCCCTTCCTCCCTCCCTTTAAAACTCGGTTCCATCTAACCTCCCTCCCGTACATGTGTGCGTGCCTGTCCTTTTCAGGTTCTTAGCAACAATGAGGAGCTGGTCCTGAAGTCCGTGAGCCAGGCAGACGCAGGCCAGTATGTGTGTAAGGCTATCGTCCCCAGGATCGGAGTGAGAGAGACTGAGGTCAATCTTATAGTCAACGGTCAGTTACATCACAGCCGTGTATAGTGTACACACACACACACCCACACACACACAGACACACACATAAATACAGTGTTACTTTTAACATTACTACCCTTTTGATTCTGCTCTTACTACTTCTGGGCCCAAATTCATAAAGTGTCTCAGAATAGGAGTGCTGCTATAGGATCAGGTCCCCCTTGTCTACCCCAAATTTTCCCTCATTATCACTCGTTTTGTCATGAGTGGAGTCTAAATAGCTGTCTGTCTGTCTCACCCAGGCCCTCCCATCATCTCCAGCGAACCAGTGCAGTACGCAGTGAGAGGGGAGAGAGGAGAGGTCAAGTGCTATATCGCTAGCACCCCTCCACCCGATAAGATTGTGAGTGACGTGATCTCTGTGAGATATCCTATGAAATATCTTGAACGCTTCATAATAACTTTCATGTTAAGTATTTATAAATGCTTATAAATGCTTTGTAAGTGGTATAATTTCTTATTAATTGTAAGGCTTTGTGAAAAGAGCGAGTGAATGAATGAAGAGCTGTACTGACAACATGGAGTGTGGGAGGGGGATGATGTGAGAGTGAAGGGGAGAGTAAAATTCTGTACCTTTTCAGTATCGATTATCCACTACACCAGCAGAGACATGACAGAAATCTGTGCTTTATTAAAAACGTCTCCACTCCTGCCTTTTAGTGGCTGCATCCCAAATGGCACCATAATCCCTTTATAGTGCACTACTTTTGACCAGAGCTCTGTCAAAAGTAGTGCACTATAAAGGGGAATAGTGAGCCATTTGTGACAGCCAGTGGGTGCTTGGAGCATATAGTGTGATACGACATTATAGTTTTAACTTAATGCAGAGAAAGAGGACCTATGAAATATGGTGCTGTGTGTGTGTGTGAGAGAGAGAGAGAGAAAGGAGACAGGGGGCTGGTGAATGGGAGGGAGGGGAGGGGATCCGCCTCCTCCAGTCGCTTTGCCTTTTTTCATTTTGGGAGGTTAAAAGGTACATTAGCACAACATATTTGATGTATTTATGCTCCATATTTAATAGTTTAACTACTTCAGCAGATTTTGAGTAGAACATCTGCTAGACTCTTTATTACTTGTGTACACCTTCCTCGACCAGGTGTGTGTGTGTCTGCATGCGTGTGTCTCTGTGTGTCCTTGGGTGTGTAAAAGACACGGAACCCAATGTATTGTGTGTGTGTGTGTGTGGGGTGGGGGGGGGTGTATGTAAGGTTAAATGAGTACTTACTATATGTTGTGTTTGAATATACAGTATGGCTGTATAGACAGATTTTCTATTCTCCATTGACTCACAGTTTGTATTGTTGTGCGTGCGTGCGTGTGTGTTTGTCTCCTTACAGGTGTGGGCGTGGAAGGAGAACGTGTGGGAGAAGGAGAAGGGGACTCTGCTGGAGAGGTACACGGTGGAGCAGAGTAAACCTCACTCCCAGGGAGGGGCTGTCCTCTCCACCCTCACCATCAACAACGTCATGCAGTCTGACTTCCACTCGCCATACAACTGTACCGCCTGGAACGCCTTCGGACCGGGGACTATGATCATCACCCTGGAGG
This sequence comes from Brachymystax lenok tsinlingensis, assembly GCA_030435695.1. Classification (NCBI taxonomy): domain Eukaryota; kingdom Metazoa; phylum Chordata; class Actinopteri; order Salmoniformes; family Salmonidae; genus Brachymystax; species Brachymystax lenok. Next base: position 3,581,124 of record CM059801.1, on the reverse strand, counting down.
AGAAAGGTACACCTTAAAGCTGCCAGAATCTGGTCTAGCAGTAGTCCATCCGAACTCCTCCGAAGAGGCGATCCCCGGGTCCACCACTTGCCCCTTTCCTCTCTGTTTCCCACACTAAGCTCCCCCCCTCTCGTTCACGTATGTATCTATCAAAATCTAAATAAAATACATAAAGAGAGGGGAATTCCACTCCACATCCACACCTTAAAAAGCAAGTCACTTTGGATAAAAGTGTCTGCTAAATGGAGTATATTAGCGTTATATGTTAGTATAACCATGTGTCTCTGTCTCTCTTGTCTCGGTGTACAGAGATAGTTCCAGTGGGGATTATAGCTGGTGGAACAGTTGGATCCTCTATCCTGCTCCTGATCATTCTGCTGGCTCTGGCCTTCTTCCTCTACCGCCAACAAAAAGGCAGTGAGTACTGTACCAACCAGCTACCACGCCCTCTGCATGCAACATCTCTCTGTGTGTGCGTGTCTTTATTTCTGTCATTCATATAGGACTTGTCCCAAAAAGCATCTGATTCCCTATATAGTGTACTATTTTTGTTCTGGGTGCCATTTGATACAGTCCCAGATGTCTGCCATTGCATAGGTGTGGTTTGTTGTATATGTTTGTGTGTATGTGTGCGTGTGTGTTTGACAGCAGCCTCTGTCTTGTTTGGGTTCCAGGTCGGCGTGGGGTCACTCTGGGGAAGCCAGACATCAAGGTGGAGACTGTCAACAAGGAGACACACAGTCTGGAGGAGGAGTCAGGGAGCATTTCCACGGCAACACGCATGGTCAAGACAATGTACTCCGTGAGTACCCCACAACACCCACCCCTATAATACAAATCAAACTTTATTTAAAAGTGCAATTGTTTTGACAAAGGAGCGCGCGTCTCCTCAACCAAAAAAACATGCCAGCTGTTCCATCTTGAAGGGAGTTTTTTTTTTTTTTAAGGATACGGGGGACATGGATAGAGGGTTTATGTTATCTTGTTTACCTGAAGACTTCTCACAGGCTGAGGGTGTGTCCCAAATAGCACTCTATTCCCTGTGGGCCCTGGTCAAAAGCAGTGCACTATAAAGGGAATAGGTTGCTATTTGAGACACACACTTAGACTTCACACAGACTAAAAAAAAACATCTGAAATAGGCTACCCTGAGAGTGCTCTATAAGATTGGATTAATGCCATTGGGTTGCCATTTGAAATACTGCTTTACAACTGTTATCATAACTTATTTAAAGGTGCACGATGCAGAAATCGCTCGCTGCTATTTCCCAGTTGCAAAAAATTCGAATAGTTAGCCTATTTTCAGTTTATTTGACAAAACAAGCAAGTATAGTGTAAAGAATCTTTGTCATCTAACCGCTGTGAAATATCTTTTACATAATCAAAAATATCATATTTTCAGCTGGTTGAAACTACAAACGCAAAAACGAAACTTAAGAACTGGAAGCATAGAAATAGAGCACATATAACTGATCTACAGCTTCTTATTCTTGCTTTCAATGATGAGGACAGATCTATAACTCACATATCTATCTGAATTTGGTTGGGTCGCCTAAAAAGTTACCTATTGCAGCTTTAAGACAGAAATTGTTATAGAAGCAATAAGGTGCTGAAGCATTTCATTGTTGTTTGAGAACAAACCACTGACTGAATTCCCCCTTATGTGCTGCATAGCCCTGGCTATAACATTTTTAACTGTTGTCAACAAACATTTATCAAATAACATTCCTTTTGTTTTCATTATATGAAAAACCTGATATTCTGTTTTCCTCTTCCTTCCCTCCTTTCTCTCTCTCCCTGTGTGTGTTTTGTTGTTTGATGGTTTAGTTTCTGCCCTCTGTCTCCCTCTCTCCCTCCACTCAGCCATTCAAAGACGATATAGATCTGAAGCAGGACCTGCGCAGTGAGCTTGATACCCGCGAGGAGTACGAACTGAAGGTCTCTCTCTCTCTCTCTCTCTCTCTCTCTCTGCTACTCACTTCATACAACCCACCTCAAAACAACAAGCATCTCATACATACAGTGCCTTCAGAAAGTATTCACACCCTTTGAGGTGTTCTACATTTTGTTGTGTTACAGCCTGAATTGAAAATTGGCACTGGCCTACACACAATACCCCATAATGTCAAAGTGGAATTATGTTTTTAGAAATGTTATCAAATTAATAAAAAATGAAAAAATGAAATATCTTGAGTCAATAAGTATGATTCAACCCCTTTTTTATGGCAAGCCTGAATAAGAAAGATTTGCTTAACAAGTCACAATACGTTACATGGATTCACAATGTGTACAATAATAGTGTTTAACATATTTTTTGAATGACTACCTCATCTCCCCACACATACGGTTATCTGTAAGATCCCTTAGTTGAGCAGTGAATCTCGCAAAGAAGGGCACCTATTGGTAGATGGGTAAAAAAACAAAACAGACATTGAATATCCTTTTGAGCAAGGTGAAGTTATTTATTACACTTTGGATGGGGTATCAATGCACCGTCACTACAAATATACAGGCTTCCTTCCGAAGGACACCGCTCAGGGATTTCACCATGAGGCCAATTGTGACTTTAAAACAGTTACAGAGCTTAATGGCTGTGATAGGAGAAAATTGAGGATGGATCAACAACATTGTAGTTACTCCACAATACTTACCTAACAGAGTGAAAAGAAGGAAGCCTGTACAGAATAAAAATGTTCCAAACATGCATCCTGTTTGAAAGTAAAACTGCTAAAAATGTGGCAAAGAAATTCACTTTATGTCCTGAATGCAAAATGTTATGTTTGGGGCAAATCCAACACATCACTGAGTACCACTCTTCATATTTTCAAGCATGGTGGTGGCTGCATCATGTAATGGCTATGCTTGTCATCGGCAAGGACTAGGGAGTTTTTTTAGGATAAAAAGAAATTGAATAGAGCTAAGCACAGGAAAAATCCTAAAGGAAAACCTGGTTCAGTCTGCTTTCCAACAGACACTGGGAGACAAATTCACCTTTCAGCAGGACAATAAACCCAAAACAAGGCCAAACATACACTGGAGTTGCTTACCAAGACTACAATGAATATTCCTGAGTGGCCTGGTTACAGTTCTGACTTAAATCGGCTTGAAAGTCTATGGCAAGACTAGAAAATGTCTAGCAATGATCCACAATGAACTTGCCAGAGCTTGAAGATGTTTTTTTTTATGATAATGTGCAAATATTGTACAGTCCATGTCTGCAAAGCTCTTAGAGACTTACCAAGAAAGACTCACAGCTGTAATCGCTGCCAAATGTTATTCTAACATGTATTGAAAATGAGAAATTTCTGTATTTCATTTTCAATACATTTGCAAACATTTCTAAAAACAAGTTTTCACTTTGTAATTATGGGGTATTGTGTGTAGATGGGTGACTGTATACAACACAAATACATCACACAACATATCACAATGACTACCTTACACCTCAAATATGCTGCATGTAAAAACGCATGTAAAAAGCTCACTATCCTTAGGAAATCACAATACACATAACATTTCACACAAAATATCACATTGACTACCTCACCTCAAATATGCTCACATCTCAAATTTAAACACTCATGTAAGCTTGTAAAAAGCTCACTATCGCCTCACCTCTATCCTTAGGACAATACAATGCACAACTTACACACAACATATCAAACAACATGACTAGCTCACTCCTCAAATAATGCTCAAACCTCAAATTTTAACCCATGTAAAAATCTCACTATTTCCTCATCATCTCTATTCTTAGGATCCAACGAACGGTTACTACAATGTCCGCGTGACCACCCACGACGATGCCAGGCCGTCGTCCCGCTCTATGCTGTACCAGGGAGAGCTCCGGAACTCCAACCCTCCGGGGGGAGCTACAGGAGCTACCTCCAGTGGACCAGCAGGGGGCCCCGGTGGGGCGGTGGTGGCAGGAGGGGTCCCGGGGAATCCGGGGTCACGGGCAGGGTGCTACGACCCCCGACCTCCGTCCAGGATGTCTCATACTAGCTACGCCCAGTTCAACACCTTCACTAGGGCTGGGCAGAGCCAAGCCCCGCCCAACATCACCCATCCCACTTCACAGACCAGTGAATTCCCCGGAGACTGCGGCCTATTGGACAGCAACACTCAGCTCACATATGACAACTACGGCTACCCCGCCAAGTATCCCACCTATCGGATGGGCTTTGCCCCTCCCCCGGAAGTAGGGCCAGCCTATGAGATGTACCCGACTGGACAAGGGTTGGGACCAGGGCCAGTCCAAGGACCAATCCAAGGACTAGGTCCTGGTCCAGAAACTCTGCTTGGGAAGTATGGGACCTCCACCCGCTTCTCCTACACCTCTCCTCCTGGTACGGACTACAATCAGAGACACACGCAGAGGATGCAGACACACGTGTGAGAGATGTATTGTGTAGTACACAGTGGTTTTCATACACACATATACGTACATACAGTGCATTCGGAAAGTATTCAGACCCCTTGACCTTTCCACATTTTGTTATGGTACAGCCTTATTCTAAAATTGTTTTACACACAATACCCCATAATGCAAAAACTGTTTTTAGACATTTTTGCACATTTATCAAAACAATTTGGAAATATCACATTTACATAAGTATTCAGAACCTTTACTCAGTACTTTGTTGAAGCACCTTTGGCAGTTATTACAACCTTGAGTCTTCTTGGGTATGACGCTACAAGCTTGGCAAACCTGTATAGGGGGGAGTTTCTCTCATGCCGCTGAAAAACATTTCCACAGCATGATGCTGCCACCACCATGCTTCACCGTAGGGATGGTGCCAGGTTTCCTCCAGACGTGACGCTTGGCATTCAGGCCTAAGAGTTCAATCTTGGTTTCATCAGACCAGAGAATCTTGTTTCTCATGATCTGAGAGTCCTTTAGGTGCCTTTTGGCGAACTCCAAGCAGGCTGTCATGCTTTTTACTGAGGAGTGGCTTCCGTCTGGCCACTCTACCATAAAGGCCTGATTGGAGGAGTGCTGCAGAGATGGTTGTCCTTCTGGTGGTTCCCCAACTCTCTATTAGAGTGACTCCTTGCCCCCGGTTTCTTGGTCACCTCCCTGACCAAGGCCCTTCTCCCCGATTGCTCCGTTTTCCGGGTGGCCAGCTCTAGGAAGAGTCTTGGTGGTTCCAAACTTCTTCCATTTAATAATGATGGCCACTGTGTTCTTGGGGACTTTCAATGCTGCAGAAATGTTTTGGTACCCTTCCCCAGATTTGTGCCCCGACACAATCATGTCTCGGAGCTGTACGGACATGCACTGTCAACTGTGGGACATCATATAGACAGGTGTGTGACTTTCCATATCATGTCTAATCAATTTAATATACCACAGGTGGACTCCAAGTTTAGACACATCTCAAGGATGATCAAAGGAAAACTGATGCACCGGAGCTCAGTTTTGAGTCTCATAGCAAAGGGTCTGAATACTTATGTAAATAAGGTATTTTAGTTTTTTTATTTGTAATACATTTGCAAAAATGTATAGAAACCTGTTTTTTTGCTTTGTCATTATGGGGTATTGTGTGCAGATTGATGAGGAATAAATCAATTTAATACATTTTAGAATAAGGCTGTAACGTAACAAAATGTGGAAAAAGTCAAGGGGTCTGAATACTTTCCGAATGTACTGTATACACCTAAAAACAAACGTACTTGTTAGAGTGAAACAAAGATATACTTGTTGATACACTCAACCGGAGAGAACGACTGCCCCCTGGCATTGAGGATTTCAAGTGGAAGACCGATGCAATACTGCAGGCATTGTTTCCAGATAACAGGATCCCCAATTAAAGTGACTGGGGAAGTGGCGATCTTTGTGGTCAATATTTGTGTATATACATTTTTGTTATATACACAAATATTGGTACCAATAATTTATTCTATTTCACCAGATGTATGTCCTTGAACCAACTACTACTAAATCACACACAGACAAAGTTATGAGGATCGTTACCTTGCTAATGTCAACCTGCAGTACCTCGGTCGGCCTTTAACTTGAAATACTCCATGAGAGGTGGCAGCACAGAGCTAGCCTGCAACATCACTTCCTATTGCTCAAACTGCCGATGCAATGTTTCCAAAAGCTCTTCCATGTAGCAAGATTGCGTCACGCTGAAATTACACTTCCTGTTCATCAAATGCACCACTGAGCATTCTCATAGAAAACTGTGGGGTGACGTCATTGATGGCTTCGTCAATATTTGTTTTTACAGTCTATGCACTCAACACATTTCTGCTCTCTACCCACTTGCTCTATCCCATATACACAAACAATCTTACACCGTTTCTCTCAAACGCTCTATTGTGTGCAATCTTATGCTCCGAGAGCTGATAAAGCGAAAGCCACAATCAGGGGAGGGAAGACATGAAATGATAAGAGAGAGAGAGGCTGGGAGTACTTTTCTTAAACGAGAAGAGGAGGAGGGGTTTCACAGAGTGTGATTACTTACATGCTGATCAAATCAAATCAAATGTATTTATAAAGCCCTTCTTACATCAGCTGATGTCACAGAGTGCTGTACAGAAACCCAGCCTAAAACCCCAAACAGCAAGCAATGCAGGTGTAAAAGCACGGTGGCTAGGAAAAACTCCCTAGAAAGGCCAAAACCTAGGAAGAAACCTAGAGAGGAACCAGGCTGTGAGGGGGTGGCCAGTCCTCTTCTGGCTGTGCCGGGTGCAGATTATAACAGAACATGGACAAGATTTTAAAATGTTCATAAAACAAGCAGAACAGTTGAAACTGGAGAAGCAGCACGGCCAGGTGGACTCGGGACATCAAGGAGTCATCAGGCCAGGTAGGCCTTGAGGAATTGTCCTAATGCTCAGGTCCTCCGAGAGAGAGAGAAAAAAAAGAAAGAGAGAGCGAGAGAGATAATTAGAGAGAGCATACTTAAATTCACACAGGACACCAGATAAGAGAAGAAATACTCCAGATATAACAGACGGACCCTAGCTCCCCGACACATAAACTACTGCAGCATAAATACTGGGGGCTGAGACAGGAGGGGTCGGGAGACACTGATAGAAAGCATCCATAGATATATCTCTTCGCCTTTACACCTCCTCTCAGTTCGACTCTGTCTCTCTTTCCTCTCACCCCATCTCTGTACATACTGTAATCTCATTGGGGTAAAGATATGAAGATTAGATTATTTTAACGTTAATATGACCTTGTATAAACATACTGTATACAACTGCATCTATGGAACTACTCTCAGTAGTATGCACACACTCCTTTACACTCACAGATATTAACAAGCATACACACTCTCTTACACGTTCAAGGAGATGGTCTTGCGTCACTGCTGTGCTCAGGCAAGGCGACAGCTTGTACTCCGTATGGAGCACTTTTTAAACCTGCTTCTTCTCGATGCCACCACAAACTGCTCAACTGGCATGGCCAAAGGGCTCCTTCAGGAAGTGAAAGAAAATGAAACATGGGTTGCGTTCCAAATGGCACCCTAATCCCCATGTAGTGCACTATATAGGGAATAGGGTGCCATTTGGGACACATCCAAGGCATCATGGTATAACAGCCTTCACAGCAATATGGTGATTTTACCTCAGACAAGAAAGCGAACAACTGGTGGGCCAAGGACCACGTGCTGCACACCTATAAGGTACATTGGAGTATGAATCTCCATGGTACGGTGGGGTACGACTCTCCATGGTACGGTGGGGTATGACTCTCCATGGGGTACGACTCTCCATAGTACGGTGGGGTACGACTCTCCATGGTACGTTGGGGTACGACTCTTCATGGTACGGTGGAGTGCGACTCTCCATACCCAGAAGAGGGGTACAGTGGCTTGCGAAAGTATTCACCCCCCTTAGCATTTGTCCTATTTTGTTGTCTTACAACCTGGTATTAAAATAGTTTTTTGGGGGGGTTGTATCATTTGATTTACACAACATGCCTACCACTTTGAAGATGCAAAATACTTTTTCTTGTGAAACAAGCAAGAAATAAGACAAAAAAACAGAAAACTTGAGGGTGCATAACTATTCACCCCCCCAAAGTCAATACTTTGTAAGAGCCACCTTTTGCAGCAATTATAGCTGCAAGTCTCTTGGGGTATGTCTCTATAAGCTTGGCACATCTAGCCACTGGGATTTTTGCCCATTCTTCAAGGCAAAACTGCTCCAGCTCCTTCAAGTTGGATGGGTTCTGGTGGTGTACTGCAATCTTTAAGTCATACCACAGATTCTCAATTGGATTGAGGTCTGGGCTTTTACTAGGCCATTCCAAGACATTTAAATGTTTCCCCTTAAACCACTCAAGTGTTGCTTTAGCAGTATGCTTAGGGTCATTGTACTGCTATAAGGACTGAAACAGGTTTCCCTCAAGAATTTCCCTGTATTTAGCGCCATCCATCATGCCTTCAATTCTGACCAGTTTCCCAGTCCCTGCCGATGAAAAACAGCCCCACAACATGATGCTGTGGGGATGGTATTGTCGGGTATGCGCCAGACATAGTGTTTTCCTTGATGGCCAAAAAGCTCAATTTTAGTCTCATCTGACCAGAGTACCTTCTTCCATATGTTTTGGGAGTCTCTCACATGCCTTGTGGCGAACACCAAACATGTTTGCTCATTTTTGTCTTTAAGCAATGGCTTTTTTCTGGCCACTCTTCCGTAAAGCCCAGCTCTGTGGAGTGTACGGCTTAAAGTGGTCCTATGGACAGATACTCTAATCTCCGCTGTGGAACTTTGCAGCTCCTTCAGGGTTATATTTGGTCTCTTTGTTGCCTCTCTGATTGATGCCCTCCCTTTCTGGTCTGTGAGTTTTGGTGGGCGGCCCTCTCTTGGCAGGTTTGTTGTGGTGCCATATTCTTTCAATTTTTTTATAATGGATTTAATGGTGCTCTGTGGGATGTTCAAAGTTTTGGATATTATTTTATAACCCAACCCTGATCTGTACTTCTCCACAACTTTGTCCCTGACCAGACTCTGGGGCCTTTCAGAACAGGTGTATATATACTGAGATCATGTGACAGATCATGTGACACTTAGATTGCACACAGCTGGACTTTATTTAACTAATTATGTGACTTCTGAAGGTAATTGGTTGCACCAGATCTTATTTAGGGGCTTCATAACAAAGGGAGTGAATACATATGCACGTACCACTTTTCTGTTTTTTAAATAAGTATTTTTTTTTATTTCACTTCACCAATTTGGACTATTTTGTGTATGTCCGTTACATGAAATCCAAATAAAAATCAATTTAAATGACAGGTTGTAATGCAACAAAATAGTAAAAACTCCAAGGGGGATGAATACTTTTGCAAGGAACTGTATTTGTGGACTATATAATGAAATACAGTTTTGTATACAGTATGCCACTTATATAAGGTAACCTAATTAGGAAAGGATGGAGCTGTAGCAAGCTTCTTCAAATGCTCCTTCCTCTTCTGTAATTTTCTATCTCATCTCATTACGTATCTACGACTACCCCACATTTCACCCACCTGAGGTCAATGCTGTTTGGGAAGCGGGTGAAAGAGCTTTTGTATTTAAATAAATCTCTACAATATGTACAAAATGTCCCCAGTCCTCCATACTCAAATATTACTGTATTGGTTTCTCTCACTTGCACAGTAGAATATCCATATTTATACCTAAATAGAAGAAGAAAAAATGGCATTTAGAAGAACATTTTTATTTTTTATTTTATATGGAGTTGTTGACCAAAAGTTCAGAGTTTTGGGTGACATTCACTTTTACAATTCAATGTTCTGAGGCTTCTGTGTCCAGGTTCAACCACTGTTGAGTTGTGTTGAGTTTTGATCTAGAAGGGTGTTGTTGTAGACTAGGTTAGCGTCTCAAATGGCACCCCATCCCCTATATAGTGCACTACTTTTGACCAGAGTCTCACCATAAGATATCGGGAATAGTATGCCATTTGGGAGGTAGTCATGATGGGCTCTGGGGTGATCGAGAGGAGGATATGGTTTACTCTAAAGTTTTGCGAGGTCTTGGGGGGAACGGCATACGTTTATCAAGAGATACAGATCAAGGAGGATGTGGCCCAGTATGGTACTGGTTAGTGTACTCTTCAGTTTGATGCTGGCTATGGTACAGTTTTAATGTTGGTACTGAGTGACCAATGGTGGTGCTGTCCAGTCAACTGCATGTATAATATAGTATTTGTTACTTTGCTTTACCCCATTTGGGTATTGGGTACAGTGCTCTGTAGTGGTGGATGTGTAGGCCTACACACAGTGGCTAAACTGTGGCTCTAGGTAAACTCTGATGTCATCCACTGTTATAGAAATGTTGTTCTCAATGTTCATAAACTGAACTTCAATTAAACAAACTCTGTCTGTTACCCAGTATTTGTAAGATACTGGTTGAAATGAGACAAACAGAGGCCCAATCTATAATGGCCAAATGTAGATTATTTATTCACGGGAGAGCTCTGAGCTCTAAAAGGTGTACACAGTCTCATATGGTACAATGTTGAAATACCCAAAAAAATACAAAGGCCCCACCATTTTCCCCACCCTTTCCAGGAAATAGTGTCAGTACCCAGTACCCATTCATTCCTTTTCAACATAAGTCAAACTTGGGCGGCTCTTTAACTATCCCTCCTGTCTTCAAGGACAGTAGCCTCTCGCATGTGTCTGGTAGAATCAAATAATTCTTTGTTCTCCCAGATACTCCCTAAATGAAGTCATACCAGCCTGTTCAACTCTTCCACAATATTCATTTCTAGACATACATATTAATTGGACTACCATTTTGTCTTATAACCCTATCTCTATTGCATACATTTTCAGAATAAAATATTATTAAATTGTACAAACATTTAGTCATAACCATAAAATCTATAACATCCACCCTCATTATTTCACTTAAGACGTTGACAATCATTGTTGATTTGACTTAATAATATAATAATAATAATAAATATATGCCATTTAGTAGACACTTTTAGCCAAAGTAACTTAGTCGTGCATGGCATACATTTTACGTATGGGTGGTCCCGGGAATCGAACCCACTATGGAGGAGAGAGGAGGGCCATGAGTTCCATGCCAAATTGCACCTTATTCCCTATATAATGCACTACCTTTGCTCAGATCCTTATGGGCCCTGGCCAAAAGTATGGCTCTACATAAGGAATCGGGTGCCATTTGGGGGACACATAATGTTGCTGCCAGCCACAGATCAGAAGAGAAAGAAACGTCCTTCTTAGATCTCTGTTTCTACTAGAGTCCTCTTGCCTTTCTTCTATATATCTTTCTTCCAGCTCTCACCTTTCCTTCCAACTGAAAACATAGGAGTATATTATAGAATATTCCTGTAAATAAACATGTGTTTGATGGGGCGGGGTTGGTAGGACAGAAGGGATGAGGATGGGGGCCCTCTGTTCAAAAGATATAGCTTCATTCATAAAATCGTTGCAATCTTTTTAATTCCTCATCCATTTTCTTTTCAAAATAAATGCCTTCCCTGTATGAAATCAGTTTTTTTATCAGCATATTATATTCATGGTATTATTATGCCCCCAACGAAGTGATGATTGAGGTTATACTACAGTGTTTAAACTTTTATACACATACTGTGTCCTTTACTTTGTTATTGATGTATGTGTGTATTTAAAGGGGGTTATTATCATAGAAAGACCATGGCAACCTATTCCTTATATTGTGCAATGCTTTACACCAGGGCCCATAGGACTCTGGTCAATAGTAGTGCTCTATGTATGGAATACGTTTGTTACGTATTGAGTGGTGATACATGTATGTGGCCAAAGTGACTGCACAACCAGGCCACACCAGGCGGGATAGATGTCGATCCTACCCAGGCTGAACCCAAGCCAGGCCCTGGTCTCTGGTCCTTGGTCCCAGTGGACAGCACTAAGTTGCTTTGAACTGTTCTGTGCTATCCCTGACCAGCACTGACTGATGTACAGTTGAAGTTGGAAGTTTACGTACACTTTGGTTGGAGTCATTAAAACTTGTTTTTCAACCAATCCGCACATTTCTTGTTAACAAACTATAGTTTTGGCAAGTCGGTTAGGACATCTACTTTGTGCATGACACAAAAAATTGTAGACCTCCACAAGTCTGGTTCATCCTTGGGAGCAATTTCCAAACGCCTGAAGGTACCACGTTCATCTGTACAACCAATAGTACGCAAGTATAAACACCATTGTACCACGCAGCTGTCATACTTCTCAGGAAAGAGACATGTTCTGTCTCCTAGAGATGAACGTACTTTGGTGCGAAAAGTGCAAATCAAGTAAAACAAGTCCTCTATCGACTTAACCTGAAAGGCCGCTCAGAGAGGAAGAAGCCACTGCTCCAAAACTGCCATTAAAAAGCCCGACTACGGTTTGCAGCTGCACATTGGGACAAAGATTTATACTTTTTGGAGAAATAACAAACAAAAATCTAAAAAAAATAGAACTGTTTGGCCATAATCACCATCGTTATGTTTGGAGGGAAAATGGTGAGGCTTGCAAGCCGAAGAACACCATCCCAACCGGGAAGCACGGGGGTTGCAGCATCATGTTGTGGAGGTGCTTTGCTGCAGGAGGGACTGGTGCACATCACAAAATAGCTGGCATCATGAGGGGAAATTATGTGGATATATTGAAACAACATCTCAAGACATCAGTCAGGAAGTTAAAGCTTGGTCACAAATGGGTCTTCCAAATGGGCAATAACCCCAAGCATACTTCCAAAGTTGTGGCAAAATGGCTTAAGTGTAACAAAGTCAAGGTATTGGAGTGGCCGTCACAAATCCCTGACCTCAATCCTATATAACATTTGTGGGCAGAACTGAAAAAGCGTGTGCGAGTAAGGAGACCTACAAACCTGACTCAGTTGCACCTGCTCTGTCAGGAGGAATGGTCTAAAATTCACCCAACTTATTTTGGGTAGCTTTTGGAAGGCTACCTGAAACGTTTGACCCAAGTTAAACAATTTAAAGGCAATGCTAGCAAATACTAATTGAGTGTATGTAAACTTCTGACCCACTGGGATTGTGATGAAAGAAATAAAAGCTGAAATAAATCATTCTCTCTACTATTATTCTGACATTTCACATTCTTAAAATAAAGTGGTGATCCTAAGACAGGGAATTTTTACTAGGATTAAATGTCAGGAATTGTGAAAAGCTGAGTTCAAATGTGTTTGGCTAAGGTGTATGTAAACTTCCGACTTCAACTGTACATGGTTTGGTAGCAGTCTTGTGTTCGGAATCTCTAATCTAATGGGTGCCAAAAGACTGCAACAAAAACAAAAATTTACAAAGCAGACAAATAAATGCAGCAGCCATTTGTGTGTGTGTTTGTGTGTGTATGACCTCTGACCCTAATGTTTTGATCTGTGTGTGTGTTTGTGTGTGTGTGTGTGTGTGTGTGTGTGTGTGTGTGTGTGTGTGTGTGTGTGTAGAAAGGGGATGTTGGGCTGTGAAGAAAATGTAGGAAAGGGACAGATGAGAGACAGAGGCGTGGACTGCATCCCAAATTGTACCCTATCGTCAACATAGTGCACTACTTTTGACCAGAACCCATAGGGGGCCCTTTGGGATGCAGTCATGGAGCCATCATGTGGCCTTAGGACATGAAGAATTAGCAGACTGAGTCCACTCATCCTTCATGCTGCTGTTGAGTGTGTTTATGCTCCAAGAACATCCATTATTGAGATTTGGCATGTGTCCCAAATGGCACCCTATTCCCTATATACTGCACTACTTTTGACTTGAGCCTTTTGGGCACTGGTAAAAAGATGTGCACTATAAAGGGAATAGGGTACAATTTGGTTTGGCGTGAGTGCATTTCTTCCATTTCATACGTTCACAATTATTTTATATTCTTTCATTGCTCCGATAGGACTGTATACCTTGTATTATTGTTATTATGATTTAACATTAAGTAGTGCTCCTCTGTATAACGGTTCTTCTTGATTGTTATTTTACAAAAACAAAGATATTATAAAAATGTGCTTTTATTTACTTTTTTTTTTTTTTTTTCAAATTAAATGTAATTATTTTTCCACAGTATTGCAGAAAATAAAAAGACACAGCCTTCATAAGACAAGGTTAACCTGCCTTATTTCACATTTTAAATAAAATTAAATGCTCACCAACACAATGTCCGAAATTGTACCCTATTCCCTATGTAGGAAACGACTTTTGTCTGTGTCCCAAATGGCATCCTATCTTATCATTAGCTTATACTATCACGTTTTAAGGTACATTTGAAGTCAGAAGTTTACATACACCTTAGCCAAACACATTTGAACTCAGCTTTTCACAATTCCTGACATTTAATCCTAGTAAAAATTCCCTGTCTTAGGTCAGTTAGGATCACCACTTTATTTTAAGAATGTGAAATGTCAGAATAATTGTAGAGAGAGTGATTTATTTATTTCATCACATTCCCAGTGGGTCAGAAGTTTACATACACTCAATTAGTATTTGGTAGCATTGCCTTTAAATTGTTTAACTTGGGTCAAACGTTTCAGGTAGCCTTCCAAAAGCTACCCAAAATAAGTTGGGTGAATTTTAGACCATTCCTCCTGACAGAGCTGGTGTAACTGAATCAGGTTTGTAGGCCTCCTTGCTCGCACACGCTTTTTCAGTTCTGCCCACAAATTTTCTATGAGATTGAGGTCAGGGATTTGTGATGGCCACTCCAATACCTTGACTTTGTTGTCCTTAAGCCATTTTGCCACAACTTTGGAAGTATGCTTGGGGTCATTGTCCATTTGGAAGATCCATTTGCGACCAAGCTTTAACTTTCTGACTGATGTCTTGCGATGTTGCTTCAATATATCCAAATAATTTTCCTCCCTCATGATGCCATATATTCACAAGGTCCTTTACTGTTATTCTGGGTTTGATTTGCACTTTCCGCACGAAAGTACGTTCATCTCTAGGAGACAGAACGTGTCTCCTTGAGCGGTATGACGGCTGCGTGGTACAATGGTGTTTATACTTGCGTACTATTGGTTGTACAGATGAACGTGGTACCTTCCGGCGTTTGGAAATGGCTCCCAAGGATGAACCAGACTTGTGGAGGTCTACAATTTTTTGTCTGAGGTCTTGCCTGATTTCTTTTGATTTCCCCGTGATGTCAAGCGAAGAGGCACCGAGTTTGAAGGTAGGCCTTGAAATACATCCACAGGTACACCTCCAATTGACTCAAATAATGGCAATTAGCCTATCAGAAGCTTCTAAAGCAATGACATTTTCTGGAATTTTCCAAGCTGTTTAAAGGCACTGTCAACTTAATGTATGTAAACTTCTGACCCACTGGAATTGTGATACAGTGAATTATAAGTAAAATAATCTGTCTGTAAACAATTGTTGGAAAAATGACTTGTGTCATGCACAAAGTAGATGTCCTAACCGACTTCCAAAAACTATAGTTTGTTAACAAGAAATTTGTGGAGTGGTTGAAAAACTAGTTTATGACTTCACGTGCATGTAAACTTCCGACTTCAACTGTATACACTATCTTTCACACATCTGGGTGGGGTGGGTGTGGAGCCAGAGACAGCAGTGGGGTCAAACTGTAGACCCCAGTTCCTACATTTGAACATAAACATTGATTTTATCAAAGAAAACTGTGCGTTTTATCTCTGGGATCCTCAGGATGACAGATCAGAGCAAGATGACTGAATGTAAGTAAATGATTTACCTTCATGGGTGAATGTATCAAACCAGTTGCCGTGATAAAAGTTTTTTGTTGTTGTGCACTCTCCTCAAACAATTGCATGGTATTTCTTCACTGTTAGCTACTGTTATTTGGACACCGCAGTTAGATTAACAAGAATTTTAGCTTTCTGCTTATATAAGACATGTCTATGTCCCGGAAAGTTGGCTGTTGTATACAACGTCATTCTAGTCACATTAGTGCACGTTAGCAACAACCGTCCCGGTTTAGGGACACCAATCCCAAACAGCAGTTGTTCCCAAACTTTTTAAAGTCCCATACCCCTTCAAACATTCAACCTCCAGCTCTCAAATGTTGTTTTTTGCCATCATTGTAAGCCTGCCACACACACACTATACGATACATTTATTAAAACATAAGAATGAGTGTGAGTTTTTGTCACAATCCGGCTCGTGGGAAGTGACAAAGAGCTCTTATAGGACCAGGGCACAAATAATAATATAATAATAATGAATAATTTTGCTCTTTATTTAGCCGTCTTACATATAAAACTTTATTTTTTCATCGAAAATGGTGAATAACTCACCACAGGTTAATGAGAAGGATGTGCTTGAAAGGATGCACATGACTCTGCGATGTTGGGTTGTATTGGAGAGACTCTCAGTCTTAAATCATTTTCCACACAGTCTGTGCCTCTATTTAGTTTTCATGCTAGTGAGGGCCGAGAATCCACTCTCACATAGGTACGTGGTTGCAATGGGCATCAGTGTCTTAACAGCGTAATTTGCCAAGGCAGGACATTCTGAGCGCAGCACAATCCAGAAATCTGGCAGTGACTTGTGATTAAATTCAATTTTCACAGAACCGCTTGTTGCAATTTTGATGAGACTCTCTTGTTCAGATATCTGTAGGTGGACTGGAAGCAGGGCATGAAAGGGATAACGAATACAGTTGTTTGTGTCATCCGTTTCGGGAAAGTACCTGCGTAATTGCGCACCGAACTCACTCAGGTGCTTCGCTATATTACATTTGACATTGTCCGTAAGACTTGAGTTCATTTGCACACAAAAAATCATACAATGATTGAAAGACCTGTGTGTTGTCCTTGTTAATGCAGACAGAGAAGAGCTCCAACTTCTTAATCATAGCCTCAATTTTGTCCCGCACATTGAATATAGTTGCGGAAAGTCCCTGTAAAAAACATCACCCAGATAAGCCAATCATGTGAGAAACTCGTCCTCATGCAAGCGGTCAGCCAAGTGAAAATGATGGTCAGTAAAGAAAAATATAAGTTTGTCTCGTGTCAATACTTTGCCCCTTGATAACTAATGCACTTCTGTATGTTGTAAAAGCGTCACATGGTCGCTGCCCATATCATTGTATAGTGCAGAAAATACACGAGAGTTCAGGGGCCTTGCTTTAACAAAGTTAACAATTTTCACTATAGTGTCCAAAACGTCTTTCAAGCTGTCAGACATTCCCTTGGCAACAAGAGCCTCTCGGTGGATGCTGCAGTGTGCCCAAGTGGCGTCGGGAGCAACTGCTTGCACGCGCTTTACCACTCCACTGTCTTCCTGTCATGGCTTTTGCGCCATCAGCACAGATACCAACACATCTTGACCACCAAAGTCCATTTGATGTCACAAAGCTGTCCAGTACTTAATTAATAAAAAATATCCTCTCCTCTCCTGGTTTCCAGAAGAGGATGTCTTCCTTAATTGACCCCCCATAAACGTAACAGACATATACCAGGAGCTGTGCCAGGCCTGCCATGTCTGTTGACTCATCCAGCTGTAACGCATAGAATTCACTGGCTTGTATGCGAAGCACTAATTCTTTCAAAACATCTCCTGCCTTGTCACTGATGCGTCGTGAAACAGTGTTGTTTGATGAAGACATGGCCTGTATTGTTTTTTTTGCCTTTTCCCCCAGCATTGTCCCAGCCATATCCGCGGCAGCAGGAAGAATTAAGTCCTCCACAATAGTATGGGGCTTGCCTGTCCTAGCCACTCGGTAGCTCACCATATAAGACGCTTCTAGCCCCTTCTTATTAATAGTATCTGTTGCTTTTATACTTACTACTCGAAAGTCATTAGTTCTCGCTCAAAATACCCGTGGCTTATTTTTCTAATTGGCATGTTTTGTTTCTAAATGTCTGCGCAGGAGTGAAGGTTTGATCGAGTTGTGAAATAGTACTTCTGCACATATGACACACTGACTGAGGAATGGCACTACTCCCAATATAGATGAACCCCAAATCAAAGTAGTTCTCATATTTGCGCCTCTTCGATGGTTCAACGTCCCTGTCTGTTTGGTGCTTTCCCGGGTAAGGGGGCAGTAGCTCTTCGGCTGCATCAGATTCACAACTGTCAGTGTCCATGCTAGCTGGGCTAACAACAAATGTAGAATTACTGATGTTAGCATTGAATGTGCTCGTGGAAGCAGAACAACTTGTCGTCGACAGGTGCAGTACTGCTGTTAATAGCAGTACTACCAGTAGAGCTGGTATGCGTCTCTATGGACGCAGGCCTTACTTTTTAAAAACATTTTCAAGCAAACTGAATGAGCAGCAGCTACGTTTGGCTACATACGGACCGTTAGTAGAATTCCTGCGAGTGTAACAGTTAATGTTTTTTTATATATAAATTATTTGACTAGGCTACCTGTATTTGACATTGTGTTATTATTTCGCTGAAAACTAGATGGTTTAATTTTATTTTTGACAGTGAAACGAGGCTACTCAGGCGGGAGAAAACTCACCGAAATGTATAGCCCCGTTTGAAAATGATTTTTTTTTAAACATTTCGCGTACCCCCGATGGCATTGCGTGTACCCCGGTTTGGGAATACCTGTCATAGAGGTTGACCAATATCTGTGTTCTATGCTTGTGGTTTTTGAATAACCAGTTTCTGTGTTCATAAAATGACTGAAATCCTCACTATCAGCATTTGCAATTTGGCTGTACACCCAGACCCTTGTTTTGAGAACGAAAGATCTCACTTTCAAGGTCTCAGCTTAGAGAGAAGAAGCCTTGTGAGATATTGGTCTGTGGTTACATACGCCTCTTGGAGGAGGGAACACAACACCCTACTAGATCTCAACTCCCCGTGGCGTGAAAAAGTATGTGATCGTAGGAGCGGGGAAGGATGACAGAGGCAGAGAAAAAAACCTTTTACAGGGAATTTATTCTTCCTGTAAGGTGGGGGAAAAGGGGCTGGATGGAACCAAAGCAAAGAAAGTCAAAATTAAAAAAAAGAGTCCCCTCTCCTACCTTACCTGCCTTCCCACTACTTGCGTAACTTTAGCACCACCTGGCACACTAACCAAAATACAGGGGGTAGTGTGCATAGACAGAGTAAATACTACTGGTTATGTATGCCCGCAGGCCTCTTGCCTGAACACTCCTAAGGTGCGTTCCCCTTACGAATACGTCAAGTGAACAATTTCAACAATCAAAAACACTAAGTCCTATTGGCATACACATACCTCAGGCGTGGCAGCTACAAAATACTTTCAACAAAACTTTCACAGACTAACACCGGACCTCAAAGAAGCTCTCTCTCCTGACAAAGGAACACTGGCTTTTATCCAGCTGGAGAAGGAGTTGGTAATTGAAGACAGCTGTTTCCCCTGACGAGAGGGAGGGTTCAGAGCTCCAATCATCGACCAATCAGCTGCTTGAGGAATCCAGGATTCCGTTTCCTGAAATACACGCACACATACAAACCCACAACAACACAGAAACTGGGGAACGTAACAGTCTGTCACATGCATAACCCAGTATTGGTCGGTCACATGAATGAAGAAAACGTTAATGATGAATTAATTATGAGTGATGAATAAGCTAAATCATGCAAATATAACTTGTCTGCAGTATATAAGAGAACTAATGGGACTGCCCCAGTAGAGCTCCTGATCGACATGTGTACTTGGTGCATTGAGTTATTTGCAACCTCTCCAGCGCGCTGATAATAAGAGAATTATTCATTTAAGATTGACTTTGAGTGTCCCTGTGTAGAATTTCTTTTTACATGGAACCCAAAGGGAAAGGAAAAGGAAAAGGGGGATACCTAGTCAGTTGTACTACCAAAAGGTTCTACCTGAATAAAAAAAATTTTTTTCAAAGGGTTCTCTTTTTGAAGAAGCGTTTTAGGTTCTAGATACACTATACAGTATATAAAAAAGTATGTGGACACCCCTTCAAATTAGTGGATTCGGCTATTTCAGCCACACCCGTTGCTGACAGGTGTATAAAATCAAGCACATAGCCATGCAATCTCCATAGATTGGCCTTCATGAAGAGCTCAGTGACTTTCAATGTGGCACCGTCATAGGATGCCACCTTTCCAACAAGTCAGTTCATAAAATGTCTGCCCTTCTAGAGTGGAAACATGTAGGAGCAACAATGCTTCAGCCGCGCGGTGGTAGGCCACACAAGCTCACAGAATGGGACCGCTGAGTGTTGAAGAGCGTAGCGCTGACAAATAGTCTGTCCTCGTTTGCAACACTCACTGCCGAGTTCCAAATTGCTTCTGGAAGCAACGTCATCACAAGAACTATTCGTCGGGAGCTTCATGAAATGAGTTTCCATGGGCGAGCAGCTGCACACTAGCCTAAGATCACAAAGCGCAATGGCAAGCATCGGCTGAAGTGGTGTAAAGCTTGCTGCCATTGGAC
This sequence comes from Brachymystax lenok tsinlingensis, assembly GCA_030435695.1. Lineage (NCBI taxonomy): Eukaryota > Metazoa > Chordata > Actinopteri > Salmoniformes > Salmonidae > Brachymystax > Brachymystax lenok. The sequence continues at coordinate 3,560,791 of CM059801.1, read as the reverse complement.
TCTGGAGTATTGGAAACGCGTTCTCTGGAATTATGAATTAATCTGGGTTTGGCTGATGCCAGGAGAACGCTACCTGCCCGAATGCATAGTACCAACTGTAAAGTTTGGTGGAGGATAAATAATGGTCTGGGGCTGTTTTTCATGGTTCGGGCTATGCCCTCTAGTTCCAGTGAAGGGAAATCTTAATGCTACAGCATACAATGACATTCTAGACGATTCTGTGCTTCCAACTTTGTGGCAACAGTTTGGGGAAGGCCCTTTCCTGTTTCAGCATGACAATGCCCTTGTGCACAAAGTTAGGTCCATAAAGAAATGGTTTGTCGAGATCGATGTGGAAGAACTTGACTGGCTTGCACAGAGCCCTGACCTCAACCCCATCGAACACCTTTGGGATGAATTGGAACACCGACTGCGAGCCGAGCATAATCACCCAACATCAGTGCCCAACTTCACTAATGCTCTTGTGGCTGAATGGAAGCAAGTCCCCGCAGCAATGTTCTAACATCTATTGGAATGCCTTTCCAGAATAGTGTAAGCTGTTATAGCAGAAAATGTTGGAACCAACTCCATATTAATTGGGGACCGAGTGGCACAGTGGTCTAAAGCACTGCATCACAGTGCTAGAGGCATCAGTACAGACCTGGGTTTGATCCCAGGCTGTATCACAACCGGCCGTGATCGGGAGCCCCATAGGGCGCCGCACAATTTGCCCCATCGTCGTCCGGGTTAAGGGAGGGTTTGTCAGGGGTAGGCTGTCATTGTATATAAGAATTTGTTCTTAACTGACTTGCCTAGTTAAATAAAAAATACCAATGATTTTGGAATGAGATGTTCGACGAAAAGGTGTCCACATACTTTTGGTCATGTAGTGTAGCACCTTTTTTTCTAAGAGTGCAGTACATAGTGTTAATAGCATTTCTGTAAGCAGTACATTCAGAAAGGTCTGTGCAGATAACCACAGCCCCCTTCTTCGACATATACGGGAGAGGGAGAGAGACAGAGCAGGGGAGCAAGACGGAGAGAGAGAGCAAGAGAAAGGGAGAGAGACAGAGAGATAGCAGGAGAGAGAGAGAGCAGGAGGTGGAGAGGAGGGGGTGACTGATTCATCCTGGTTGGTGTAGCAGTCATTATGCTAAAGCCCTGTGCTTCCCTCTCCTCAGTCTCCTTCGCCTCTTTTCAGTCCCCCTCTCCTCTCCATCCCTCTCCTCCAGCCCAGTGACCGGAATAACCTTCAGCATTTCCCTTTCGTTCAGATGTGGATATTGTGAATCATACGGACTGTCACCATTTTCATATATTTCACCGTTCAGCTGTGGTTTGGAAATATATGATGATAATATTTCAAAGTGATGTATTGCATTCCAAGACATTTGTCCTTCGCACCTCTGTCCCTCTGCAGATTATGTCACAGTCTCAGGGAGTGAGGCAGGGTGTCTGGCTGGGTCTTTTCTAATCTGCAGCGTGCTTCTGCCATCTGGTGGCGTAATGTAGGCAACGACCGAAAGAGGATAGTAGAGAATTGACTCCACAGAAGTTGGTGACGCCTTAATTGGGGAGGACGGGCTTGTGGTAATGGCTGGAGCAGAATAAATGGAATGGTATCAAATACATGGTTTCCATTTGTTTGATGCCATCCCATTTGCGCTGTTCCAGACATTATTATGAGACGTCCTGCCCTCAGCAGCCTCAACTGACTGACTTGTCTCCTGTGGCCAGCCCAGTATCAGCTTATAAGAGTACGTCTGTAAGGCACACCATGTCATTTCAACGTGGATAATAGGGTAATATGTGTTGAGACATTCATCAACTTATATTCAAATCAAATCACATTTTATTTGTCACATGCGCCAAAAACAACAGGTGTAGACCTAACAGTGAAATGCTTACTTACAAGCCCTTAACCAACAATGCAGTTAAGAAAATACAACAAAAAAGTCAGCGATAAGAATAACAAATAATCAAAGAGCAGCAGTAAATAACAGTAGCGGGGCTATATACAGGGGGTACCGGTACAGAATCAGTGTGTCAATGTGCAGGGGCACCGGTGTCGAGGTAATTGAGGTAATTATGTACATGTAGGTAAAGTTATTAAAGTGGCTATGCATAGATGATAACAGAGAGTAGCAGCAGCGTGGGGGGGTGTAAATAGTCTCTGTAGCCATTTGATTAGCTGTTCAGGAGTCTTATGGCTTGGGGGTAGAAGCTGTTTAGAAGCCTCTTGGACCTAGACTTGGCGCTCCGGTACCGCTTGCCGTGCGATAGCAGAGAGAACAGTTTCTGACTATGGTGCCTGTGGTCTTTGACGGTTTTTAGGGCCTTCCTCTGAACCCGCCTGGTATAGAGGTCCTGGAGGGCAGGAAGCTTGGCCCCAGTGACGTACTGGGCCGTACGCATTACCCTCTGTAGTGCCTTGCAGTCAGAGGCCAGAGCAGTTGCCATACCAGGAAGTGATGCAACCCGTCAGGATGTTCTCGATGGTGCAGCTGTAGAACATTTTGAGGATCTGGGGACCCATGCCAAATCTTTTCAGTCTCCTGAGGGGGAATAGGTTTTGTTGTGACCTCTTCACGACTGTCTTGGTGTGCTTGGACCATATTAGTTTGTTGGTGATGTGGACGCCAAGGAACTTGAAGCTCTCAACCTGCTCCACTACAGCCCCGTCGATGAGAATGGAAAAAGCAGACAGCAACAGACAAGACAGACAAGACACAGAGAAAGTGACAGAAGAGGGCAGATGGAGAGAGAACAGAGGTGGGTTGAGCACACAGTAGATTGTATTACCTCAAGCTGCTCTAAATTCTAATTAGTTGTATTTATTTGCACAAATTATAAGAGGTGAAATACAGAAATTGAACAAGTAAAATATGGTTTACAAAGAATTTGCATGTGCGGTGAAAAGGCCTTTGAAATTACTATTAAAACAATTGGTAACTTTAACACTTTTTATAACCAGGACAGCACGCGAGAGAGTGTAGACAAGAGACAGCAACATAGAATACTAAGAGACAGCAACAGAAGAGGGCAGACAAGAGAGATAGCAATTACTGCACTATGTATGTATGTATGTATGTATGTATGTATGTGTGTGTGTGTTTGTGTGTGTGGGGGGGTGTTGTTTGAAGTTGTTGAGTGGTTTTTGGCAATACACTGTAGATGTAAATGTTCCAGAGTAGAGAGTAGAGATTACCCACATTAGCAACTGTAATTGAGTACTAGCAGTGTCTGCTGTGGCGGGTCTCTAAATGTCCTAATCTCTCAATGTTCATCTCAAACTGCACCAAATTCATGCATTTAGCTATTGAATTTGTTATTTTATTTTTTGCTTGGGAGAATGCCCCTCGACCCCCCCTAATGGCTTTGGGCTAAGCCCTAAATGTCTTCAAATCCTAGAAACGCCTCTGGGCAGGGCATGCTCTACCTTTACAGTCTACATTCCTGTTTAGCTCGTTCAATAAGATGATGGAAAAAAAGATCTCAATCAGAGACAGACTGATTAGACACAAGGAAAACCTACCCATAATGTGACAATAAGAGAACCGTCCTCTTCACTGACGTTCACAACATTTTGTAATCGTGTAACACCATATTGAGATTGGTAAATACGGTTCAATCAATTTGTAATAAAACCGATACACGAGTGTTACACTTGAAAGTGGGTAAAGTGCTGTTTATTTGAAGACATTCACTGGTAAAGTATTATGTAGCCTACTTAAGTATGTAATGGCCTGCTTTCCAAAGACAAACAAAATAGAGAGTGCATTTCTATACTCATGTTCTAATGCCTCTATTGATATGGACATTTGAAAATATAAGACAGTTGAATGTCTCCCGTAATGGAATAATCAAACACCGGTTACACACTTACACGCCATGTGTCAAAGATCTAACTACAGATGTGGTAATTGTACGGGTCATCTCAGAGGTAGCCAGGTTAAAACACACAACCAACACATTAAACATTTGATAGTTACATTCGTGTCCTTTTTAAAGCATAATACTTAGCAAGATAATGTCATCTAACAAATTGGACCAACACCTCTGCCTATAACTTTGGTTAATAACTTTAGACAAAAATGTGTTAAACCTGTTAGGGAGCGGCAGCAGTGTTCGGAGTTTTGGAGAGTGGATAGAAAACACTCTGAAGTTTCTAAAACTGTAAAAATAATGCCTGTGAGTATAACAGAACTGATATGGCAGGCGAAAACCCGAGGAAAATCCATCAGAGAAAATGTGATTCTGTGAGCTGCCTCTTTTGCCATTGACTTGCTATAGGAAATGCTGAAATCCAGCTCCCAGGTTGCAGTAACTATGGCTTCCACTAGATGTCAACAGTCTTTAGACAAGGTTTCATGCGTTTACCTTGAAAAATAGAGGAGTAGAATAAGTTTATCCAAGGGGAGTGAGGAAGTCACTTTTCTCTTTGATGCGCGGGACCGTGAGAGCGTGCCTCGTTTTTTTCCTTTTCTATCGCCCAGGATATTATCCGTGTGAAATATTATCGTTAATATACATATTAGTGTACCTAAGGATTGATTAGAAATGTTGTTTGATTTGTTTGGACAAAGTGTATAGGTATATTTTAACGCTCTGTATGTCTTGTTTAATGAATGAGTGGACGGTGGATTTTCTGAACAAAACGCGCCAACCAAACGGAGCTTTATGGACTTTTTCGAACAAATGGAACATTTATTGTCTTGCTTGGACACTTCGGATTGCGATCAGAAAAAGATCTTCAAAGGTAAGCAATTTATTTGATCTCTTTTTATGAGTTTTGTGACACCCGTGCTGGTTATGTTTTTATGCTAATGGAGGAAGTACACGGGGCGCTGTCCTCAGACAATCAAATGTTATGCTTTTGCCGTAAAGCCTGTTTGAAATCTGACAACGCTGTGAGATTGCCAAGATTCTACGCTTTTGAACAGTGTGCAACACTTGTATTTTCATGAATGTTTTATTTTACTACATTTGTAATTTGAATTTGGCGCTCTGCATTTTTCAGGATGTTGTCGTGGCTGGGGCAATAGCGCCCCACTGCTCCCTAAGATTAATAACTTTGGTCCCAAGAAATGTGATAAGAGAAGGACAAAAGGCACTGCTGTTCAATCTATGGAAAGTCAAGTGTATCATATTCACTGTGCTTATGGGGAAACATACTGTAAACATGTACTGTCCATATGAATAAAATGTATCTATTTTAATTAGATAAATGTGAGATTATGTCAGAGGTAATGTCTTGCTAAATGTACCTGTGTCATGTTTTTTTGCACGTTGGTAAATGCATATGAGGTAAATACATATTGGGGGGGTGCATACCTCCTATTTCCTCAGAGTAATACAAGCATGAATAAATGTCATTATAAATAAAACATACAAAGTGCATTTCAAGGGCAGTTGTCTAAAGCTCCAAACTCTCCTGCATTAAGCACACATTTTCTGCCAGACATTTTAAAAGTCTAATGGTGTTCCTTGAATATCAGACTTTAGGTTAAGTGGGTTCATTGGAGCGCTATGGCTGTGTTTACACAGGCAGACCAATTCTGATCTTCCACTAATTGGTATTTTGACCAATCAGATCAGCTCTGAAAAATATTTGAGGTAAAAGGTCTGATGTGATTGGTCAAAAGACCAATTAGTGGAAGATCAGAATTGGTCTGTCTGTGTAAATGCAGCCATTGTGACGTCTACATCTGATCCAGCATGCCCCAAGATGGCAGGCATAGCCTACATGAGCTTGAGTTCTTTATTAAAGTCCCTTTGCAGTCAGAAATGTGATTGTCCCATGTTTTATATATATACACACAGTGGAAGTCGGAAGTTTACACACAGCTTAGCCAAATACATTTAAACTCAGTTTCACATTTCCTGACATTTAATCCTAGTGTAAATTCCTTGTCTTTGGTCAGTTAAGAAACCACTTTATTTTAAGAATGTGAAATGTCAGAATAATAGTAGGGAGAATGATTTATTTCAGCTTTTATTTCTTTCGACACATGCCAAGTGGGTCAGAAGTTTACATAAACTCAATTAGTATTTGGTAGCATTGCCTTTAAATTGTTTAACTTGGGTCAAACATTTCAGGTAGCCTTCCACAAGCTTCCCACAATAAGTTAGGTGAATTTGGCCCATTCCTCCTGACAGAGCTGGTGTAACTGAGTCAGGTTTTGTAGGCCTCCTTGCTCGCACACGCTTTTTCAGTTCTGCCCACAAATGTTATATAGGATTGAGGTCAGGGCTTTGTGATGGCCACTCCAATACCTTGACTTTGTTGTCCTTAAGCCATTTTGCCACAACTTTGGAAGTATGCTTGGGGTCATTGTCCATTTGGAAGACCCATTTGCGACCAAGCTTTAACTTCCTGACTGACGTCTTGAGATGTTGTTTCAATATATCCACATCATTTTCCTTCCTCATGATGCCATCTATTTTGTGAAGTGCACCAGTCCCTCCTGCAGCAAAGCACCCCCACAACATGATGCTGCCACCCCCACCCTTCACAGTTGGAATGGTGTTCTTCGGCTTGCAAGCCTCCCCCTTTTTCCTCCAAACATAACAATCGTCATTATGGCCAAACAGTTCTGTTTCTGTTTAATCAGACCAGAGGACATTTCTCCAAAAGGTACGATCTTCGTCCCCATGTGCAGTTGCAAACCGTAGTCTGGCTTTTTAATGGCGGTTTTGGAGCAGTGGCTTCTTCTTTGCCGAGCGGCCTTTCATGTTATGTCAATATAGGACTCGTTTTACTGTGGATATAGATACTTTTGTACCTGTTTCCTCCAGCAAGGTCCTTTGCTGTTGTTCTGAGTTTGATTTGCACTTTGTGCACCAAAGTACGTTCATCCCTAGGAGACAGAACGTGTCTCCTTCCTGAGCGGTATGACGGCTGCGTGGTCCCATGGTGTTTATACTTGCGTACTATTGTTTGTACAGATGAACGTGGTACCTTCAGGCGTTTGGAAATTGCTCCCAAGGATGAACCAGACTTGTGGAGGTCTACAATTCTTTTTCTGAGGTCTTGGCTGATTTCTTTTGATTTTCCCATGATATCAAGCAAAGAGGCACTGAGTTTGAAGGTAGGCATTGAAATACATCCACAGGTACACCTCCAATTGACTCAAAATATGTTAATAAGCCTATCAGAAGCTTCTAATGACATCATTTTCTGGAACTTTCCAAGCTGTTTAAAAGGCACAGTCAACTTAGTGTACGTAAACTTCTGATCCACTGGAATTGTGATACAGTGAGTTGTAAGTGAAATAATCTGATGGGTGGCAGGGTAGCCTAGTGGTTAGAGTGTTAGACTAGTAACCAAAAGGTTGCAAGTTCAATTCCCCAAGGTACAAATATGTTGTTCTGCCCCTGAACAGGCAGTTAACCCACTGTTCCTAGGCTGTCATTGAAAATAAGAATTTGTTCTTAACTGACTTGCCTAGTGAAATAATCTGACAGTAAACAATTGTTGGAAAAAGTACTTACTTAATACCCTAACTGTCTTGCCAAAACTAGTTTGTTAACTAAGCTTGAAAAATGAGTTTTAATGACTCCAACCTAAGTGTATGTAAACCTCTGACTTCAACTCTATATGTATATAATATTTATTTATTTTTTGTACACAGACTAGCAAATGTTTTTTTGAAAATGTATAAATTATCCAATAGTTTATGATAATTTTCTGTTAAAAATATCATGTTTGCACCCCCTGTTTTAATTTGCTACATGGCTCAGCCAGCCAGCCAAGTGGACACAAGCCTGTTTGGCTCATCTCAGTTGCATAAAGGAATAACTTTGGAGCTGTTTCTGATTAATAAACAATGCCAGACTGATGGGTGTTAACATTCAACTAAAACCCAGGCCTGAAACGAAACAGTCTGAATAAAATATTTTTGTCATATCCCAGGAAAAGACACCGCATTCACACGGATTTGCACGAGTTGGGCAGTTTGGATGTGTCCTTTCAATACCAAATACATAATACTTTGACTAAAAGTATTTATTTACTTAAGACTTATTGTCTTAAATCGTTTTTCAAAATCTTCTTTCAGCTAGAAAAAGTGGATTTCTACTGGTGTGGGCGTTTAAGGCTCTCCTTGTTCAAATCTGCCATCTTGTGGATGAGAGTATGTGTTTTATGCACACATACCGTTTGTCTTCTAACGTCAATATTGTCTCTCTTTCCATAGAGAAGCTGAATTGAGAAGATGACTGAACGGAGGTGTCTGTCTATAGCTTAACCAATTTGTAGTTGTCCATGGAGTCCCCAGGCAAAGGGATGGGTAGAGGGGGTTTCCTTCCCCCCTGATATACTGTATACCACTCCGTCCTTCAAGTACTCTGGCAGGTATGGGTACTTAAACACTTCCTGGAACTCATGCACGTGCAGCAACTTGGAACGAGAAGAACAGACATATTTACTACGAGAGCATTGCAAATCTGGGTTAAAATACTATTTATTTATATAGTGTAATACTCTACCACATATTTATTAAATTACCTTCAAGTACATTTCGAAATAAGTATTTAGAATATGTTTATATTAAAATACATAGTTGAATAGTGGAATGTAATTAGGAAATATATTTTGAAAGAGCAACACAACATAGAATTCTGATTCAGGTAATAATTATAGTACTAATAACCATGACAACTATACCTCGATTGAAGCATGTTTTATTTTCAGTGGTGTAGCAGTCTTGAAGCCTGTTGATTTGGAGAGATTGTGAAACTATGTCTTTAATTCATTATTTTAACACATTTTTCAGATGCCCAAAATAATATTTGGGAAATAAGGACAACGGTAAACTAATTGTGAAAATGTATATGGTTCAATGATGCAGCAATGTGAGATGTTTGAAACAGGGCCTTGAGGAAGGGAAACATGGGCCGGTGTGTTGGAAATGTACAGGCTGATTTCTGGTCCCAGACTCTAGCTGTGAAACATGTAAAGCGTACCTCCAGTGTGCTTGGGTCGTATGAGGAGGAAGTACAAGATGAGACATATGAGGAGAAGAGGTGTGATGTCTAACACGATCAGGGTGGGTCCCAAGAGTGACATCTGTGTATAGACCAGCTCCTCTGTGCCTGAGAGGAAAGGAACACAAGGTCAGGTCGTTATTGTAAAAGAGAATGTGTTCTCAATTACTTACCTGGTTAAATAAAGACCAAATAAATACTCTTTAAGAAATTTGCTCACAAGAACAGTCTATGCGTGTATGGATGACCTACTGTATCTACGGATACCTGGACACCCTTACTCATGCCATCCATTTAGAAGGCGATACATCTACTGTATGTACTGCAGCTATACGGGTCTTAACATGTTCTGGACTGATCCACAAAAATACATGGATGTGTGCACTCTTTTTAGTGATCGTTAGTCGAATCTATCCATGTGTAACAGAGTTATCAACCTGCTAGCCTTTCGGTAGTGTACTTGGCTAAGATGATGTCAAGGAGTGCGGTCATATGTGTTTGCGAGGCAGTGGTCCAGGGTTCTAGTCTTGGTGCGGGAGGATGTGGTACGGCTAAGCAAACACAGTGACGCCCTTAACACATACTTACACACATCCCCCATGAGTCCCCACTGGCTCTTCTTGCTGACCAGGTTGCTGGCATTGCACATGATGGTTCCACTGCTCCCGGTAACGGTCATAACCAGGTGGGGCTTGTAGAGAACCACCTGTGTGATTATAACGAGGACCACAATGAAAATGAGTTTGTTTTTAATCCCCCACGATTTTTTTTATGCATGTATTGTTGTATTCCAATGGCTGAGACAACTCTATGGGCCGATTTTCACAGACACAGATTAAGCCTTGTCCTGCACTATAAAGCATTATCAATAGAGATTTTCTGGGAAACTGGTCTTATATGTATTTGAAGTAGGTCAAATATAATTCATTAGTTAACTAAATGTATTCATTAATTTGTTTACCTCATCCCCGGTGCAGCCAAACAGGTCGCGTAGCTGTCGAGACGTTACAGAATCCCTCGGAGGAGTTGAAGTAGAGCAGCAGCGTCCTCAACTCCACATCCGGTACAGCCTCTGTGTCATGGAACATGACGCTGGAGAGACGAAGCAGGTACAGGGAGTAAACATTTAATAAATAACGGACAAGACAGAAACAGCGTCAACAAAATAATACAGACAAAACAAATCTAATGCAGAAGCGGGGAACAGAGCTGGGGAACAGACAAATATGGGGAAGGAAATTAACAACTGATGAGTGAGTCCAGGTGAGTCCAATAACGCTGATGCGAGTGACGAGGGAGGGCAGGTGTGAGTGGTGATGGCAGGAACGTGTGATGCAGGGTAATCTGGCGCCCTCAAGCGCCAGGGGAAGGGGAGAGCGGGAGCAGACGTGACACTCTGAGAACACAAGGAGGACAGGATGGATGAGAAGACCAGCCATAGAAATAGAATTACTAGAATGAGAGAGCCATGTATTTCGAGAGTTGGGACATTTAGGTTTCTGCGTTATGATGCATTTACATTACACTACAACATTCTGTGGCAGCTCCCAGTTAACATTACACGGGGGATATTTAAACAAGGCTGTGTGACTGAATGTCTAGAATTAGAACTATATTCAAAATTCTAAATGTTGGCCCAAACTCTCTAAATAGATGGCTCTGTGCACCCCTATTCTAGCCAATTATTATATTTCTATGAGGTAGACATTACAGGTATAATCAGACCATTATTTACAATCCCTCAGTGTGCCTATACTAGGGTACAGAGACCTCACACATCACATACTAGCTTGGTCCCAGATCTGTTTGTGTATGTCTTGGCAACTCTCTATGCTAATTGTCACACCAAAATCACCATGAACAACTCCAGTACACTGAGTAATCTTGATTCTTCCAAAAACGTAATGGATCTAATATACTAACGTTTCATTGGGTAAAATTGGATTGGGTAAAAAAAATTCTCCATTCACTTGGTAGCACAGCCTGGTCTCATAGGCTAGACATAACATAGTACATGTAAATATGGGACACTGAAATTAGTATGATATGTAACATTAGGTATGGTTACATAAGACAGATGGATACTTAATACAAAAATGAAAGTAAGTTTGTTGGTGGTCGGGTGGATGGGTAGGTAGGTGTACAACATGAATGTTTAGCAACCCAAAAGTTGCGAGTTCAAATCTCATCACGGACAACTTCAGCGTTTTAACTAATTAGCAACATTTCAACTACTTTGCAACTATTTAGCATGTTAGCTAACCCTTCCCCGAACCCTAACCTTAACCCTAGCCATAACCCCTAGCCTAGCTAACGTTATCCAGCTAGATAACCTTAGCCAATTTGGTAGAATTCCTAATTTATCATACGTTTTACAAATTTGTAACATATAGTACATTTCTCAAATTACGAATTGTAATTCGTAACACATACGAAATGGGGGATGAACATCCACAAATGAATACATATCATATGAAACGTACATATCATACTAAATGGAGTGACTTGGATTTACGTACAGAATACTACAAAGTGCTCTGAGACCAGGTTGGGTAGCACGTTAAGGTGTGCAAGTTGACTTTCTAAATCGACTCACCATGAACAGCCAGCACATGTCTGGCCACGTCCTTCTCGTACCCTCGGTGGTCTGTGATCTTGGCGCTGTAGAACCCGTTGTCTGTTTCCTGCAGGTTCTTCTGCTCCAGGGTGTAGGATCTGGGGTCCATGCCCACACAATTTTTGTAGTCTTGATAGGCTTTCATGGGGTTCTTGGACTTGTTGCTGTAGCGTACCACACTGTGTGTCAGATTGTACCTCCAGAAGATGTATTCAATGTCAATGCCCTCCAGGGATGTCTGAACATCCAGCTGGACCGAGCCTCCCTTCACTGCCAGGACTACCGGGTCATCATGACAAAAAACATCTGCCATCTTGGTCAGGAAAACGTTCATTCTAGAAACTGATCAAATATGGTAAAACATTTGATAAAACTGTGCATTTGTCGATGTCTGTTATTCACTATAGTGAAATATTAGATATGAATGACAATGGAGATTAATACAGTTGATCTCTAGAGATGTGGTGTGATTAGTTGAATTCTTCTAATGTGGTTAGTCTCTTTACCTAAACATACATGGTTATTTTGGTGGAAATGGCATTCAGGGATGGGCTAAATTCCATTTCAATTCCAGTCAATTCCGAAGTACACTGGAATTGGAATTTGGAATTTATATACATTCTGAATTGACTAGAATTTAAATAGAATTGACCCCAACCCTGGTGTCATTTCTATCTCAGCAGTGTTTTCTGTTAAGTGCAACATCACACAACACTGCTAATGGTGACATGACTCATCAACATTCCATAAGCCATCACTGCTGCCCCTACACAATCAGGTTGCACAGCTGCCCCTGCACAATAAAGTTGTACAACGCTTTTGGTTGTGACACAACAGAGAGTTTCCTTGCACAAAAACAATGACACAAGCATTGCTGAGACACTGAACAATTGTTGTTTAAACATTTTTGTGTAGACTAACTCTCCGTTGTAGCACAAAAATAGCTGTTGTGTCACAACCATTGTGTCAAATGCTTTGTACATCAGTTGTACAATCTGAGTGTGTACGGGCCATGTCTGTCCTACCTGCCTGCCGAGCCATTTGGGCATCCATCTACTCTCGCTGGCGTCACTCCCCGTCAGAGTTACATCTGGTTACATAAGCGTCAATGTTATGTTCTGTATAGCAACCTGTCCCAAATGAACATACCCCTTATCGGCCCATCTTAGTGATCAGGACAGTGTGTGCAGGCCAGGCAGGGGTTCTGAGAACCATGAGACTTAGCCCATGTGTAAAAGGTTATGGCTATTTTTAGCTGTGGTCTATTGGTAGAGTACAGGGGTGTGGCAGGGACAGGAGTGTGTGCTGAGATAACAGAAACACATCTGGAAACATAAGAAGTGGCTGGTGGTAGGAGATGAAAAAACACAGTATGGTTCTAATGGCTGGAATTAAATAATATATGCCATTTAGCTGACACTTTTATCCAAACGTACAGTCATGCATAAACATTTTTCATCTGGGTGGCCCCAGCCGGAATCAAACCCATAACTCTGGAATTGCAAGTACCATGCTCTAGAGGACAGAGGACCACAATAAAAGGAAAGGAATCAAACAGATCAGATGCATAGTTGGTTTCTATGTGTTTGATATCATTTACTCAGTTTCAGCCATTACAATAAGCCCATCCTCCAATATTTCCGCCCACCAGCCTCCACTGACACACATGTTGGAGACTGATGGACTTAATTGATTTGAATGATCGTAAAGGTATTATCAATATCAAGTCATACCAAAACCAGCACCTAATACCAAATGAAAATGTCACCGTATATTTTGACCCACCTTCTGTGTAACATATTATACTGACAGACAGATTCCACTAAACAAAAACACAGAAACACTGAATGAAAAGAGCACTGCAGTGAAACACACAGAGTGGAAGTTCATGAAGACACAAGATCAAGAGTAAAATCTACGTTCGTTTAATATGACACATGAATGCACTTGAGTAAATCTTGTTTTCGAAGAATACCTCAGTCACGCTGCTGATATATATCTATATTTATTTGCTATAAGAGCGAACTACAGGTTTCATGTTGTAACACAATCTAAGGAGATATCAAATATGATACTACATTAAGAACATCTATAAATGACATTTGAATTGTTACTGTACCTGGTTGCAGGATGACAGCCAGCGAGGCAGCACAGAAAAGCAGAAGATAATGTTTCATTTCTGAAGACGGAAATGGTGGAGAACCCGTTTGGCCAAGCACGACCAGTCAACTGTTAGTTACTGTTAAGCTGTTTATCTGTTGATAGTAGCTAGTTAGTTGCTGGGTTGAGAGTGAAATACACAGTAGCTACTTCTCCTAGTACCAAGTTTTGACCTAGGTACAGATCTAGGATCAGCTTCCCATCCCAAAATCCTAACTTTAACCATTAGTGGGGGAAATGCACAAATGACCAGAGATCAGTGTCTAGGGAAAACTTCACCCCTGGCCCCTTGAGGGGAGGGAGGTGTGTCACAGACCATGTGATGCATTGTGGACCCTTTGACCCAATACTTCTACATACAGTAGGAGCAGTTCATATCCTTATATGAACTTAAAGGAAAACTCCACCCAAAACCGATATTTTGGTATTTGTCTAATTAGTCCATTGTTGATATAGTACCAAAATGTTTTGCATGTCAGCAATCAAGTTCTGAAGATATATAACTTTCAAAATACAGAAATACAGCCGGTGCGATGCATTTAGCATCATATGATGCAAAACGCAGCATATATTTTTTTATCATACCGTCAATATTTCTGTATTTTGAAAGGTAACCCTAACCATTTCAATTAAATTACGTTGAACCAATGTGTGTGTGCGTGCGTGTGTGTGTGTGTATGCCTGCGCGTGTGTGGACATATGTCAAAATTGTGACGTTTCCTAAGAGTAGCTGGGTCTGGGTGGGATAGTTCAGAGCTACGGTATGTGAGGTAAAAGTGAGTCAAGTAAATGAAGTAAAGACACTTGTGGCTTGTAGGGATAGCTCAGGGCCCTTTTCTACTGTCGTGTTTGAGAGGGGTAGAGAGAGGTGGAGTCAAGATTCAAGACTGTATCTATGACTGAGATTCAAGTAACTGGGAAACTTCACAAGTTTGTCCCTAGAGAGTTGGAGAGAGTTAGTCATGGTGTCGCAGGCCAATCTTACTACAATGGGGCTAACTTGGTTTTCCAGCCATATTTTTGTTTACTCAGGAATGTGTTTGATGATTGATGTTGTATGTACGTACATACATGTGTATGCTGCACGTACCTGACAGCGGCAGGTGTTTGTAAGCGTGCTGAATCTACCACATGTTCTAGTGTGTGAGAGGTCCAAGGGGATTTTAGTGTTTATTTTCTTTACCACATTTCGCCGGTGTCCATCAGTTTGTTTTCTATCTAAAATCTATTTAAAATCAAATGAAAAGTTGGTGAACCTGAATATCAATATCAGGTTTGAAAGCTGAATGACCTGATGATACTAAATGCCAAGGTATATACTGTAAATACTAAATAGGAATACATTGTCTTAGAAAATACAAATACCAAAATCGAAATGATATGACAAATACCAAGACTGTAAAAAGTGTACCCATATGGAGATAATTATATAAGTTTTTAATCACATCATCCGGGCTTGTTTACCTGTAATTGAAGAAAATCATTTATAGCATGTTCATATTGATAAACGTTAATTCAACCAAAATCATTCTGTAGAATGCAATTTATTGACTTTCAGAGGCTTTCACAGGCACAGTTTCTGTTTGTATTTTACTTCCAGAGAACAGTATACACACAAACAGGACAAGTGCATACACACTCGGCAAAAGAAGGTGAAGCTTTCAATACACAAACTACTGGAGACGGAGACATGCTAAAACTTACAATGCACAGACAAGACACAGCCGTGTCACTCTACAAAACCCAGACTGGGTAGTCTAACACATACTGGAATAAGATTATACTATTTCAGCCTGAGGAGCAAGTATCTAAACTACCAAGTATCTAAACCATAAACCAACTAACTTGGTATCTAACACGTCTCTCCCCATGAACGACGTATTAGACTTTAGAGTTTAGTTTGCGATAGAAAGTAGCTGAAAATGTGCGTTCTCTGGGGGTGTTGGTCTCAGAGTGCCGTAGCATGGCTATGTCACAATGACATGTCATATTCTCAAATCTCTGCAGCAGTCTGCGGTCACCCTGGCCAAAAGATTGGATAATAATCAACAATCGTCTGGAAGTGTACTACTTCAATATTCTGTTTCCCTATGCATCAGAGGTGCATGTTCAATATTAGTATTGGTTCAATATACTGTATGATACATACATACCATATGTTTTTCACTTAAGTCGTCAACAGTATCTCTCCAATTATTGACAAGGCAGATCCCTCTTTTCTTACGCACTTACCTTGTCAGATCAAGCCGTAATAACACAACACTACCTCATATGTCCCAGTAATAGTGGTAGTATCAAGTATACTGTATGTATAAGTACCCTCTAGACAAGATGTTGTAACTCTTCCGTAACTCTTCTGTAACTGAAGGCTAACCAAAGAAGATTTTACAACAAAAGATTTTGCTCAACCAAGTGGTCTGAGGAATCACAGTATCTTATTTCCTTTTTTTTGTATATCTCATTTGATCCAGAATCTCCTCCACAGTCTTTTCTGCACATATCAGCACACACTCTTCTCTGTGTAATGCAGGAAACAGTGCATCCCAAAGCTAGTAATGATAGCTTTCTGACTACTTGCAAACTGGCGAAACATCAATACAATGTTGCAAAAACTGCAGTGTCATGCTGTTCTACTGTAGGTACCTTCTGCCCCTGAACAAGGCAGTTAACCCACTGTTCCTAGGCCGTCATTGAAAATAGAAATGTGTTCTTAACTGACTTGCCTGGTTAAATAAAGGTAAAATAAATCAATAAATGGACAAAACATATTTCCTCTCAGAACAGAGATTCTGTAACTCTTTTGTAACTGGGACCTAACCAAAAAAGATTTTCCAAAGATATACTCCAAATCACAAAGATAATATTTAAACCCATACACCAAAAATGTTTTGACCTGAAGTGCCAAAATCAATTGTACTTAGTTTGTGATTCTGCAAAACACTCCCAATTTCAGCTATGCGTGAGACACTCATTGGGGGGCTCTGGATTCAGACTGCATGTTTTTGGAAGGACCTCGAACTGGCCCTGGAGCACTCAGGAACTGGAACACCAAGACTAATTAAACATCTACTTCTTCTGGTGTAGAAAGCAGCTTAAAGTCTAGTATATTATTTGGATAGACCGGCTGACAGCCACGCTAATTGCAACTCTTTGTTTATGGATATGGAAGGGAAAGTCCCAAAGGTTTGAACAAACAGTTTTGTAGAAACTCCCATGAGGACCTGACTTGTTTTGTAAGAACTACTCGCACACACTATCCCCACAGTGCCTAAGTGCTATTCCTCCCCCCCCGAGACCACAGGGCCCCACACACTGTGTCTTTAGACTCACACCACCACACACCTGTCGTGTACGTACAAACGTTTTTTGGGACAAACAGTAATTTTACGAATAGTACACATATACCGTACGCACGTACGTATGTACGCACATACGCACATACATCATCATTGGAATACTCCCACATTCCTGAGTGAACAAAAACCTCCAGTGTCTAAACCACCTGACCTACTTTACGCGCCTACATGTGCACTGAGTATGCAAAACATTAAGAACACCTGCTCTTTCCATGTCATAGACTGATCAGGTGAATCCAGGTGAAAGCTATGATCCCTTATTGTCATTTGTTGTCACTTGTTAAATTCACTTCAATCAGTGTAGATGAAAGGGAGGAGACATGTTAAAGAAGGATTTTTGAGCCCTCTAAAGACATGAATTGTTTATGTGCGCCATTCAGAGGTTGAATTGGCAAGACAAAATATTTAAGTGCTTTTGGACGGGGTATGGTAGTAGGTGCCAGGCGCACCAGTTTGTGTCAAGAACTGCAACACTGGTGGGGTTTTCACACTCAACAGTTTCCTGTTTATATCAAGAATGGTCCACCACCCAAAGGACATCCAGTCAACTTGACACAACTGTGGGAAGAATTGGAGTCAACATGGGGCAGCATCCCTGTGGAACACTTTCAACACCTTGTAGAGTCCAAGCTCTGACGAATTGAGGCTGTTCTGAGGGCAAAAGGGGGTCCTAATGTTTGGTATACTCAGTGTATGTGTACGTGACCTTTGATATTTAGGTCATAAATCACTCTTGTGTGTGGATTTGCTGTAACTACTTACTACTGACAGGGTTTTATCACAGACTGAATTAAACTGCATTGATTATCCTAATAACTATCACTGTACTGAAATAAAGAGAGAGAAAAAAAACGACTTCAAACTGATATCAAAGTCAAAGTCAAAGTCAAAGTGATATCTGGGAGTTTGCAACATTTTTGTATTTTTACCACTCACAACTGCTTCAAAAAGTCTACTGTCTCGTTCCAGTTGGTTATTCAAGAGCAGAGAGAAGTTTTCCTCACTAAACTCAGTGCTTTTGTGGACTGTCCCGACTCCATGGATGTGTTTTTACTAGATTGCCTAAACTGTTAAACTTCCACATAAAAGCATTGCACTTTTGCAGTTCTAAATTTGCCTGGACATCCAGATGAACATCCTGTCCCTTCAGCACTAACACAGAGGTCACAGCACTGGTCACAGCACTGGATAAAGAGATAGGAGACTTCATGTAAAAAAAGGTGAAGAACACGTAAAAACTACGTGACAAATAGATGTATGATATTGAATTTCGCAACTCAACCTCCAAAAGAAATACGTGCAAATGGATCACTTAGGCAAATAGCCAAATGTGCTGACACATTATCTCCTGATTTGCAAAAACTATGTCATTGCACATAATCAAATAAAATAAAATGTATTTATGAAGCCCTTTTTACAATGTCACAAAGTGCTTATACAGAAAGCCAGCCCAAAACACCAAACAGAAAGCAATGCAGATGTAGAAGCATGGGGGCTAGGAAAAACTCCCTAGAAATGCAGAAACCTAGGAAGAAACCGAGAGAGGAACCAGGCTCTGAGGGCTGGACGGTTTTCTTCTGGCTGTGCTGGGTAGAGATTATAAGAGTACATGGCTATTAAGGCCAGATTGTTCTTCAAGATGTTCAAACATTCATAGATGACCAGCAGGGTCAAATAATCACAGTGGTTGTAGAGGGTGCAACAGGTCAGCATCTCAGGAGTAAATGTCAGTTGGCTTTTCATAGCCGAGCATTCAGAGGTTGAGACAGGAGGTGTGGTAGAGAGAGAGAGAGAGAGGGAGGTAGGGAGGGAGAGAGGGGGAAACAGCAGGTGAAGGACAAGGTAGCACGTCCAGGGAACAGGTCAGGGCTCCATAGCTACAGGCAAAACAGCAGAAACAGGATCAGCCGCACGACCAGGTGGACTGGGGACAGCCAGGAGTCATCAGGCCAGGTAGTCCTGAGGCATGCTCCTAGGGCTCAGGCCCCCCGGGAGGAGGAGAGAGTTAGTTAGTTAGTTAGGGGGAAAACATGCGACATTATAAAATCTATGTACACTAACAAATTGGCAAAAAATACACACATTTCTTTCCACATGTCCGGGTGGTGAGACAGGGATGCAGGTTAAGCCCCACCCTCTTCAACATATATATCAACGAATTGGCAAGGGCACTAAAACAATCTGCAGCACCCGGCTGAGTATAGCCCACAAAGATCTCCTCCACCACACGAGCCCAGGGCTCGCAAAAGCGGACAGGAAGATCACGTCAGTGACTCAACCCAATCAAGTCAAGTATAGAGAAAAAAAGCCTGGCGCGTGACGCACCCCGCCTAGGAATGGAATGGAAGAGCACCAGTAAGCCAGTGACTCAGCCCCCGTAATATTGGCAGCAGAGGCAGAGAAACCCAGTGGAGAGAGAGGAGCCGGCCAGGCAGAGACAGCAAGGGCCGTTCATCACTCGTGTTGTCATGTGGTGCTACCATGCTGTGTTGTCACGTGTTGCTGCCATGCTGTGTTGTTGTCTTAGGTCTCTCTTTATGTAGTGTTGTGGTGTCTCTCTTGTCGTGATGTGTGTTTATCCTATATATTTTTTTTTAAGTCCCATCCCCCTTTCCCGCAGGAGGCCTTTTGGTTGGCCGTCATTGTGAATAAGAATTTGTTCTTAACTGACTTGCTTAAATAAAAATATGTATAATAATTACACTACTCTGTGGCGGTAAAACCACGTGCGGTTATTATCAGCACCACGACATCTAATGTGCTTCTACACCTGCATTGCTTGCTGGTTTTAGGCTGGGTTTCTGTACATCACTTTGTGACATCAGCTAATGTAAGAAGGGCTTTATAAATACATTTGATTGATTGATAATGTTGACTTCAACTTGGCTTTCTATACGAATCCTTAACAAAGAAAGAAGAAACCTGCTTTTTGGTCACAAACAACACTGGTGAGATTAATGCTACCGCTATTCATGCATTAATTGTGTGCCTGCGTCGGCCATATAGCTGCTACAAGAAGAATCGCCACGCATGAATCCCATCTATTTAGTCAGGCTATTTCCACATTATTCTCACATATTTTAGAATGCAATAATAATTTGAATATCAAGGTCTAAAAAAGGTATTACTCTTAAAGTGGTAATGGCCTACTTTTTATTTACACTTTTGCATACTTTTTTGGGGGAAGTGTGTTCTATATTAGGCCATATACATAAATTAAACAATTGTATAAAATTGAGGTCCGTGAAAATTACAATTAAGTGCTTGAAAAAGTCCCTTGAATTTGACTCGCCAATGTCTGTATGAACCCTGCTTAAATAATGTATAGTCCTACAGCAGACCTATTTTCTTGTATAAGTGGAGTTATGGGCAATTTGCATATATTCACTTTTATTCCTCTAAGTACACTGCATAAAAATCGATGAAATGTTTGTTTCAAATCATTTTGAAATGTTTATCCCGATGTCACACATTGGCTCCATTATTTGTAGAAAGACCCATTTTCAAAATGGTTTAAAGATGAACTGATCAAAAAGGTCAGCTGCCTTTAGAGCATCATAGTCACAGCCTTTGGTGACAACTAATACAGAAGTGTAACATCCAGGCCTGAGTGTTCAGGCTGGAGTGTTTAGTGTTGTTTTGGTGTAGGGTTTCTTTTGTTCTATGGTGTGTATTTCTATGTTGGGGTAATGGTTCCCAATTAGAGGCAGCTGGGTCTCGTTACCTCTAATTGGGAACCATATATATGTTTGGGGTTTAGCACTTAGGTTTGTGGGTTATTGTTTATTGTTATGATCATTGTGTTTAGGGTCATGCCATTGTGTTTAGGGTCATGCCATTGTGTTTAGGGTCATGCCATTGTGTTTAGGGTCATGCCATTGTGTTTAGGGTCATGCCATTGTGTTTAGGGTCATGCCATATGTCCCAGTGTCCAGTTTAGGATTTAGCGTTTGTTTCCACGTCATGTTCATCGTTCCCTGTTTTGTTCACTCAAGTCACGTTCGTTAATAAATATGTATTCTGGATACTTCGCTGCGCATTGGTCTGTTCCAAAAGATAATTGTGACAAGAAGTACCTTTACAATAAAGAACAAGGATATGAGGCACACCATTTCAACTATTCAGTTTCAGAAAACACCTTTTCGGCAACTTTATGAAATATAAATCCATGAAGTATAACCTAATCTGCCTAAAAGCATAAATCAAATCATATCAAAGTTTATTTGTCACGTGCGCTGAATACAACACAGGTGTAGACCTTACAGTGAAATGCTTACTTACAGGCTCTAACCAACAGTGCAAAAAAGGTATTAGGTGAACAATAGGTAAGTAAAGAAATAAAAACAACAGTAAAAAAGACAGTGAAAAATAACAGTAGCGAGGCTATATACAGTAGCGAGGCTATAACAGTAGCGAGGCTATATACAGGCACCGGTTAGTCGGGCTGATTGAGGTAGTATGTACATGTAGATATGGTTAAAGTTACGATGCATATATGATAAACAGAGAGAAGCAGTAGCGTGAAAGAGGGGTTGGCGGGGGTGGGTGGTGGGTGGCGGGAAACAATGCAGATAGCCCCGTTAGCCAATGTGCGGGGGCACTGGTTGGTCAGGCCAATTGAGGTAGTATGTACATGAATGTATAGTTAAAGTGACTATGCGTATATGATAAACAGAGAGTAGCAGCAGCGTAAAAGAGGGGTTGGTGGGGGCACACAATGCAAATAGTTTGGGCAGACATTTGATTACCTGTTCAGGAGTCTTATGGCTTGGGGGTAAAAACTGTTGAGAAGCCTTTTTGTCCTAGACTTGGCACTCCGGTACCGCTTGCCATGCGGTAGTAGAGAGAACATTCTATGACTGGGGTGGCTGGGGTCTTTGACAATTTTTAGGGCCTTCCTCTGACACCGCCTGGTGTAGAGGTCCTGGATGGCAGGCAGCTTAGCCCCAGTGATGTACTGGGCCGTACGCACTACCCTCTGTAGTGCCTTGCGGTCGGAGGCCGAGCAATTGCCGTACCAGGCAGTGATGCAACCAGTCAGGATTCACTTGATGTTGCAGCTGTAGAACCTTTTGAGGATCTGAGGACCCATGCCAAATCTTTTTAGTTTCCTGAGGGGGAATGGTGTGTCTTGGTGTGTTTGGACCATTTTAGTTTGTTGGTTATGTGGACACCAAGGATCTTGAAGCTTTCAACCTGCTCCACTACAGCCCCGTCGATGAGAATGGGGGCGTGCTCGGTCCTCCTTTTCCTGTAGTCCACAATCATCTCCTTAGTCTTGGTTACGTTGAGGGATAGGTTGTTATTCTGCCACTACCCGGCCAGGTCTCTGACCTCCTCCCTATAGGCTGTCTCATCATTGTCGGTGATCAGGCCTACCACTATTGTGTCGTCTGCAAACTTAATTATGGTGTTGGAGTCGTGCCTGGCCATGCAGTCGTGGTTGAACAGGGAGTACAGGAGGGGACTGAGCACACACCCCTGAGGGGCTCCAGTGTTGAGGATCAGCGTGGCCGATGTCACTTGGGTGCACAGAGAGTGTGTCAGGTTTTTCAGGCCACTTATTTGTGGTTGACTGACAGACATGTCCAAAAAT
Source organism: Brachymystax lenok tsinlingensis (assembly GCA_030435695.1). Taxonomy (NCBI): domain Eukaryota; kingdom Metazoa; phylum Chordata; class Actinopteri; order Salmoniformes; family Salmonidae; genus Brachymystax; species Brachymystax lenok. Next base: position 3,538,095 of record CM059801.1, on the reverse strand, counting down.
TTGTTGAGCTATGCATAGCGATCTGTGATGTGACTTTCTGGGAGTGGGAAGTTTCCATCCATCAAATGACCTTGTGGCGCAGTTTCCTGTTACTGACTTTCCTGTAGCCTAACTGACACTTTGCTAACTTTTTCTCACAGTAAGAGGCTACATTAAAGTATCACAATCCAAAATTGCTATATTACTCAATTGTTTATGTTTTTGCTTCATTTTAGTCTTTGTAATCCGACATGGACAGCTTCAAAATATGTTTAAATCTAGAGTATATTCAAAAACTGTTGCCTTGAAGTTACTTCCTCTTCCTCCACTAGCTTTATACATCCATGACCGGACATTTCACACAAGATTAACACATTCTGTTTGCAATTCTAACATGAAATTACTTGATAACCTGTTTCCAATGCATTTTAAATGTATTTAGGAACAGAAAATGCACTCCAAAATCAGGTGTTTGTGAAAGCAAAGACGGGGTAGAATGCATTTTCATGTTACAAGCCAATTTGTGTTACAATGAGATTTGCTATTGTGTAATTATACTATTTTCAACATGCACATTTCCAGTAGGACAGCCCCTACCAAATTACTGACACACAAATAGGGGATTCAGTGTAACAATTTTTAAAAATCTAAAAAAAACTACTGCTCTTTACTTTGATAATTTTTTATTTCAAATTAGCTTATGTTGTTAAAGATCTAGAAGGCAACATTCAAGTTTTCCAGTGAAAACCTAGACAAGTTGAAGACAAAATATCAAACCTCTCCCACAGTTAATAGTTCATATCAACAAAGCACTCAGGCTTCAAGGCCTCTGAGAGATCATAATGGCAAAATCATGATCAGACCTGGCTTCAAATATTAACTTTTATGACCAGTTTCCCAGACACAGATTACGCCTTGACATGGACTAAGAAGCACTTTCAATGGAGAATCTCTAGGATTCATCTTTATCTGGGAAACCTGCTCCTTCAGTCTTTCTAGAATGCCAGATGGGTGGAGTTTGCAGTTCTGTGACTATTCGATTGATTTTTTTTTTTATCATTCCAATTGCAGTTGAACCCAAGTCTAATCATGGACACCACACAATAATCACATTTGCTTGCTCTCAAAACATCTCAGCAGTACCAACAGTCCGTGTACGTTCTCTCCTGTAAACCAAATGAAGGCATGGATTAATATTCTAATCTAAAGCCATGATTAGGTCTTGACACACCTCTCTCAACTTAAGTTACCCCACCCGAATTTCCCCAAAACGTACTTTACACATGAAACCATGATTACCACCAGAGAAAGAAATAGAAGCTTGTCATCATGTGAGTCACTGGGTGTGCATCCCAAACGGCACCCTATTCCATATATAGTGCACTACTTTTGACCAGAGCCCTATGGGCCTTGATCAAAGGTCAAAAGGAGTGCACTATAGGGGAAGGGAGTGGTTGTTGACTCTATGTAAAGGCAATCTGGTGTCTAGAATAGGCCTAGAACGTATCCTCCTGTTACCGTTGAACCTTCTAAATGGCTTTGTGATTATTTACAAAAATATTATTTTCAATCAATGTGCTTATAGCCACAGAAACAACACATAGCAAACTGACTAAAGAGAGGGAAATCGACAAAATCGTAATTGTTAAATCACAATCATAAAATATGAATCATTCAAACCTTTCATTCAGTGTTAAAGTGCTTTAAGTTGGGTTAAAAGCACAACTCTATATACATTCCAGTAATAATAAGTGCTACAAACGTTCCTAAGGTGCAAAGGTACTTAATAAAGTGCTAACTGCATTCCTCTGTATCAACAACAACAGATATATCTGTGCAGACAATGCATACTGACGACTGTACACAGCGCCTTATAATCGCCTTCTCTCGTCTTCTTCATATCCAGTCAAAGCCCACAACAGGTCTACATTCTTTTTTGTATTGATACATTAGTGTTATCATTTCACCAAAGTGCTTTAAGCTAGCATATTCTACAGTACATTGGCACGTACCAATAACAAATAACAAAATCAGAAAACATTCTAAAGTGTTACATATTTGTTTGTTTTTACAGTGGATTTATGGACGGATATGTATGTTGGCAGAGAAGCATCAGTACAAAGTCTGAATCTCAAATGGCACCCTATTCCCTATATAGTGCACTACTTTTGACCAGGGCCCGTAGGGGATATAAAGGGAATTGGGTGCCATTTGCGATCCACCCTAAACATTCAAAGCCTTTCCAGGGGCTTCCCCCTCTCCAGCCATAACACACTTTGCCCCTCTATATTTCTATACGTACCAATTTCATGTAAATAAACAACAAGCAATGAATTAATCATTTGAATATTTGTAGTAAACTGTAACAGACCCTGCTTAGAATCCAGTGTATGCCAGACCTAGTTTCATATACTATTTACATCTTTCAAATATTTTGAGTTTGCTTTAGTCTTACTGAAGTGCCAGATGGGCAGGGTTTGCAGTTTCTGGACTATTCTATTGGTTCCATTAAGCCAGGCAAAGCTCAGTCAAGCACGGACAAAGTATTTGAAATGATTTCCAATAGTATTTGAACCCAGGTATGTGTCTCAGTGTGTAGGCTCTCAGACATTGCTGATGCGGACACTGAGAGGGCTACTGTCTCTGACCCTCCCTCTCCCTTCCTCTCCTCTCTCCCTGTAGCTCTGCTCCAATCGGATCTTCTCCGGGTCAGTCCCCTCCACCCCCCCACCTCCTCCTCCTCCGTTGCCATGGTAGCTCTGTGGGCGGGATGTTTTGAAGAGGGGCGTGGTCTTGGTTTTGGCCACTTTGTCGAAGAAGGCGAAGTCGGCCACGTACTTCCCTGAGGGGGAGAGGGAGACCACAGGGGGGAACTCGTACCCCCACAGGATCTCGTCAGGCAGATAGGAGGTGCGCACCTGGCAGGTGGCTGAGGTGGGCTCTACCGTGGCACTCATGATAACCAGTAGCTCAAAGTCCGCCAGCTCAGGATCTGTCCATCCCCCACCTGAGGAGAGAGAGAGAGAGAGAGAGAGAGAGAGAGAGAGAGAGAGAGAGAGAGAGAGAGAGAGAGAGAGAGAGAGAGAGAGAGAGAGAACACAAATATCTAAAATTAAAGGCCCTGACACACACACACAGATCCATTCCCGCAGTTCTAGGCTGGTCCCAAATGGCATTCTTTTCCCTATACAGTGCACTGCTTTTGACCAGAGCCCATAGGGCCCTGGTCAAAAGTAGTGCACTATATAGAGTATAGGGTGCCATTTGGGACGCACTAACAGATCCATTCCCACAGTAATAACCAGGCGTACCCTTGGCGGCCCAGGCCCTGAGCGGGCTGTTGTCGTCTATGATGTGGTAAAATGTGAGGGGGAGGATGAGGAAGGGGCTGTCGCTGGACGTGTCCACCTGGAAGGGAACGTTCCTCTGGTCCAGGCGCACCGTCTCCCCCTCCTTAGTATGAGATGTCTGCAGCAGCTTCCCCGTCACCTAGGGGGCGCACACAATCCCTAGGGCAGGTGTTTTCAAACTGAGGTCCCGCGGACGCCCGGGGTTCCACAAGGGAGTGCCAGGGGGTCCGTGTAAAATGTTTATAAATAAACAAAAAGCATTTCTTTTTTTATAATACCTACAGAACATGTGTTTGGTAAAATATTGATCAATCTATACAAATAACCGTTGCATTTTCCTGTCTCATTCTACCCTGGGGCCCCGACCTCCAGGGGGCCCCAACTAATATTATTTTTTATTATTATTATTATTATTATTTCCAGCGGCAGGTGCCCAAGGCCCCCAAACAAAACTTACCTAGGGCCACAAAAGGCTAGAGCAGGCCCTGCTCAGATAGCATATACGTGTAGAACAGTAGGACATTTGCTTTAAAACTGCACAATCTTCTCTCAGCCTCATGTCCTCACCTAGGGGCTCATAATATTTGCGGGTCCTTGACGTTGAATTTTTTTAATGTTAATTTCTCTATCGTAAGCCACCTCCAATGTCATTTTAGAGAATTTGGCAATACTGTACGTCCAACCAGCCTCACAACCGCAGACCACGTGTAACAACACCAGCCCAGGACCTCCACATCTGGCTTCTTCCCCTGCGGGATCATCTGAGACCAGCCACTTGGACAGCTGATGAAACGGTGGGGTTGCACAAGCGAAGAATTTCTGCACAACCTGTCAGAAACCATTTCAGGGAAGCTCATCTGCATGGTCGTCATCCTCACCAGGGTCTTGACCTGACTGCAGTTCGGCGTCGTAACCAACCTCAGTAGGCAAAAGCTCACATTCGATGGCCACTGGCACGCTGGGGAAGTGTGTTCTTCACTGATGAATCCCTGTTTTATCTGTACCGGGCAGATGACAGGCAGCTGGTATGGCGTCATGTGGGCGAACGGTTTGTTGATGTCAACGTTGTGAACAGAGTGTCCCATGGTGGTGGTGGGGTTATGTTATAGGCAGGCATAAGTTACGGACAACGAACAGAATTGCATTTTACCAATGGCAATTTGAATGCACAGAGATACCATGACGAGATCCTGAGACCCATTGTTGTGCCATTCATCTGCCACCATCACCTCATGTTTCATCATGATCATGCACGGATGGCCCCATGTCGCAAGAATCTGTACACAATTCCTGAAGCTGAAAGTGCCACAGTTCTTCCATGGCTTGCATACTCACCAGACATGTCATCCATTGAGCATATTTGGGATGCTCTGGATCGACGTGTACGACAGCGGGTTCCAGTTTCCGCCAATATCCAGCAACTTTTAAGAGGAGTGGGACAACATTCCACACGCCACAATCAACAGCCTGATCAACTCTATGTGAAGGAGATTTATTGCGCTGCATGAGGCAAATGGTGGTCACACCAGATACTGACTGGTTTTCTGATCCACACCCCTACCTTTTCTCTAAGGTATATGTGACCAACAGATGCATATTCTGTATGTATTCCCAATTATATGAAATCCATAGATTAGTGCCAAATGAATGTATTTCAATTGACTGATTTCCTAATATGAACTGTAACTCAGTAAAAAAAAAATATATATATTGCATGTTCCATTCATATTTTTGTTCAGTGTACTTTACACTTGCTGTTGAACACACACACAAACACACACACACACACTGTTGAGCAGTTACCTGGCACCCCAGCAGCAGGCTCTTCCGCATGTTGGCCACTCGGATCATGAGGCAGGGTCGGCCTTCGTGACTGGACACCACGGCGTGCTGGCTAAACTTCACCGTCTCACCTCGCTTCTTTGGCCGAGCCACCTGAGGAAAGCAGTAAAGGAGACTTCTGTATCTTGAGTTCAGGTTTGGTGTCAATTCCATTTCAATTCAGTCAATTCAGGAAACCTTCAACAATTGAAGTACACATAGAAGATAATGGGCAATTCAACTGACCACAACAATGTGTGTATCAGAGTTTTCATATAGCGATGATGACCCGAGTGATGTAAGAAGGTATATAGGACAAAACACACCATTCCAACAAACGGTTGAAAGCAGCGGGTGGTCACGCAATCACCAGCTGGGAGTCCATGATTGGTGGCAATTCAAAATGTAGAATAGGCGGGAAAAGAACAGAACATGACGGCAATGTTCTGTTCAGAAGTGATAGGACGGCTATCTGCTGCTTTTAACCGTTCATTGGCGCAGTGTTTTTTGTCCTCAAGTGCAGTGCTCAGTGAGCCATACTGTACCTTGGCGAGGAAGGTTCCGGTGATGAAGATCTCCAGCACCATGGTGATGACGAGTTGCAGGATCAGGAGGATGATGGCAGCTGGACATTCCTCTGTGATGCAACGGAAGCCGTAACCAATGGTGGTCTGGGACTCCAGCGAGAACAGGAATGCCCCAGTCAGCGTCTGCATCTGCAGCACACACGGGGTGTGGTTCGACGGTGGGTCGAACTCTGAGAGGGCACAGGAGAGAGAGAGAGAGGGAGATTGAGAGGAAGAAAGAGAGAGAGGACAGAGGCCTTTTCTCAATTAGATTTGCTCAACTCCTGCATCCTCTCTCTGTCCTCTCTGGACTCCTTTGGAAAAAGGTCAAAGGTAATCGAAGAGAGGCGGTGAGGAGACTGAACGTGGACGAAAATGCGCTCGTATGAAATGAGAAGGTCCTTCTCCACTCGCGGCTCATTTACAGGGTTGGATCCCAAAATACATGTGTAAAGTGATAAAAACAAATTAAGTTAGTTGTGCAAGACATTTTGTAGGTATAAGGATAAGTAGCATATTGTTTTTAAATGCGTGCATGCTTTTCTCCTTCGACAATACAACAGCTGATTCATATGGGGTGTGGCAGATATCAAAACTCTTCTGCTGTAGGATACACTTGTGCTCCCTCGCCACTTAGGAGGCTATCGAGGAGGGGAGGACCATCTTAACCTTGCCTACTAAAGAATTGACACACTCCTTGACCACTTATTGGTTTCCGGGTCACGGAGGAGAAGACGGAGGAGAATAGACATAGGATGGACTTTTGCCCAAACAAGAAAAGGCCAGAGAGTGAGAGGAGAGATTGGCAAAAGGTCTCTGGTCAGAAGTAGTGCACTAACTATATAAGGAGTAAGGTGCCATTTTGGACAGCCAATGTACGTTACACAAAACTTAGTTGGTGGTTTTTGTTAAGTTGTACTGATCTAAAACAACAGTGGGACAGTGAATTGTACTGTATTATTGAGTCTCCATTCTGTCCACTCTCTCACCCAGCAGATCTCCATGCACTAATGCCACCAGGTACCACAGAACCCCGAACAGGAACCACGTCCCCGTGAAGGTAAGGGTGAAGAGAAAGAACTTCCACCGCCACTGCATATCCAGGAATGTCGTCCAGAGGTCACGCATGTACAGGGCCGACCGCCCGCTGATGTGTTCGATGCGTACGTTACTCCGCCCATCCTTAGACAGAACACGTCTCCGCCTCCTCAAGGTCCCGCCTCCGCCGGAGCCCCCGACGCCCAATAGGGGCTTTAGAACGTCTGTCTGCGTCTGCGAGTGGCACACCTTCTGAGGGGAGCAGCTTCGGGAGGAAGGGGGCGTGGCAGATGTCATCTGTCAATGCAACAGGAAGGAAGGAGAGGCTGATTAGGTGACGTGGTTGTCACAGTAACAGGGCATGAAATAATAACTGTAAATAAAGTTTAGGCATCCTGTAGTACAGATGTTAACCAGTTAACCAGTGATATTAAGGTTATATTCTCAAACCACACAAGAGCAACAAAAGAGCACTGCAATTAATGAACAATTAGAAAGTCACTCGAGCTTTGATAGACAAACATCAAAACCGGTTGTCAGAGTTGAGTCTCAAAATGGCAACCTATTCCCTATATAAGAAAGTACTGCACTATAGCCTATAAGGAATAGGGTGCCATTTGAGATGCAACTCAGGTTTCTGTGTCGAGTTAAAAAAAGATATGCATCTTTTGCTTGAAGATTGCAGACGAAAACGCGTACAAACACAACATGATGAGGGACCAAACAAGCACATGCTGTATGAATGCAGATTCCACACACCTTTGTGTCCCGAATGGCAACCTATTCCCTCACTAATTTTGACCAGGGCCCTATGAGCTCTTGTCAAAAGTAGTACACTATATAGGAATAGGGTGTCATTTGGGACGAAGACAAAAAGTCCTACACAGTAACAACGTTTCCATCCACAGTTTTAATGCGAGTAAAGTCCTACCATATAAAAAAATTCACGACAGCTGGAAGGAAGTTTCAGTACATTTTTATAAAATGCCAACGTAATTTTTTACGTGCAAATGTTGATATAATAACCATCATATCGAAGTAAACTTGGAGTCGCGATGATATGGTGTGTAGTCCTCCCACTACGATTCGGGAAGACATTAGGCTACAGATTAAATCAATTATGATGAACTTTGCAGGGTGGTGAAAGTGCCAGGTGAGCTTGATACTCCTTTCCAATAAATATCTAAGGTTGTATTCTGGTGACATGATAATCGATGCTTGGTTGCCGTTTGACAAATAAACATATTCTTGTACTTTTGTCCATAATAATCTCATCATGTAGGCTATACTCGTACTGTATCTGCAAGCTGTTGACTGGAGCGCACATTTGGGCACATTTGCTATATAACGCAAACATTTTTGTGACAAAGCCATTGAAAATACGATGGAAACCCATTTAACTTGCATGTTTTATTGTTATGTATTTTTTATTCACTCGCAATTTAACTGCAAAATGTATTTTTTATGTGCTCTACGTCATCACGCACAGACCTTTATCCATAACAAGTCAATTTGATGGAAACACGTCTCTGGTGTGACAATTTGCACTTGATATTCATGCGGATTCTAGAATATTCACGTGAAAATCTGTTGCCAATTGGATGGAAACCTAGCTAATGACATTCTCTCACTTACTTCCACAAAGCACGTAGACCAGAAGATGACCATGGCAAAGAGAAGTGGGAGAGACACAAATGAGAGATGAAATCATTTGATAAGGGAAAGGGGAACGAAGAGAAGGAGGTGTAGAAATAGGATGACCAGATTCACAATACTGCATCAAAACAGACAATAGATACAGGGACTCACTTTGTGAGCCGTACAAAAAGGGAAACTGGACCGATTAAATTAAGGCCAATGCTCTGTTAAAAACACTGAGTTTATCTAGATGAAGTAAAAAGAGACGAGACTGTGCTGTTGATTCCAAATAGAGGGACCTTTAGTGGACAAAGAGTGAACTTCTGTCTAGAAACAGGATATGGTGATAAGAGTTAGCAAGGAAGAAGGCCAACATTCCCTTTCTGGCTGCCTTGCAGCTTTCAAGCTGTGTCCCTTCTTGAATTAAAAAGGGAATTCACCAACTCCTAGAGGACAGTGAATCGTATATACATTCTTCTTTATTGTTAAAACCAATACCCGTAGCATAGCCTTCATCAGGGTTTTACAGATGGAGAATTGAAGGAGGCTTTTATAGGCCTTCCCTTCTTCACTCTCATGCTGGTCTCTCTCTCTCTCTCTCTCTCTCTCTCTCTCTCTCTCTCTCTCTCTCTCTCTCTCTCTCTCTCTCTCTCTCTCTCTCTCTCTCTCTCTCTCTCTCTCTCTCTCACACACTCACACACACACACACACAGTATTCCCCCAAATGTTACCAGGCAGTGTCTGTGGTCTACGGCCGGAGTATAGTAATAAGACCTTTCAAAATCACATTGACAAAAAAACACAATGTTCTAATGCACATACACACGACATACACACACATACCCAACACACACACGAAATTCCAACTAAGTGACGTAAAAAGTAAACACCGAAATAGCTCCGCTACAATGCAGTTTTACGTAAGTAATTACTGTTAATTACACATCTCTGGTTATGCAACTCTTTCACAATTACAATGACAGTATTGAAAACGTTCACCGTGTCCCCCTTCTTCTCTCTCTCCCTCTCTCACACGCACGCTCTTTCTTTCTCATCCTCCCTTTTTTTCTGAATGTGCAGCCTCTAGGCCTACAACTTGTACACAAGAAGATAACATCTCATTAATAAAAACTTTAGCAAAAGAAGAAGCGTAAACGGAACCAATCAATACCTTTCCAATAGGATGTATTCCATCTCCATGACAACACATCTACTTTTGTACCACGGTATTATTACTGTAATATCAGAATGATCAACTGGATCAAAACCTCTCCCTCTGAACTACAAAGGCGTTTTGCATGTTTCCCCGATCTCCCTCTCCTTTTCCTTTCCCTCTCCTGCTCCCTCTCTCTCCCTCTTGCTCTCTCGCTTTCTATCGCTCTCTCCCTCTCTATCTCTCCTCTCTCTCCTGTGTACACAGGAATGCTTTGTTTGGGTCAGAGATGAAAGGAACAAAAGACACCATTGACAAAAATGACTGTGTGTGTGTGTGTGTGTGTGTGTGTGTGTGTGTGTGTGTGTGTGTGTGTGTGTGTGTGTGTGTGTGTGTGTGTGTGTGTGTGTGTGTGTGTGTGTGTGTGTGTGTGTGTGTGTGTGTATGTGTGTGTGCCTGGTGTGTGAAAGGAAAAGAGAGAAAGAGATCTGTGACAAAAGGCCCTCGTTAATATTCCAGAGTGTAGAGTAATCCCCCACAAGTAGATCCTGAAACACACCATTACCCCCACTGTTGCCCCCATTCCCTCTCTCCTTTTCTACCCCTATCTCTCTCTTCCTCGCTTTCTTTCTCTTCCCCGCTCTCGTTCTTTATCGCTCACGCCGTCTCCCTCCCTCTCCGTCTCTCTCTCACAAACACACACACACACACCAGACGTAGTTCGTTACGTACTAAAGTTGTTGCACAGCTTAGAAAGAAGCCGTCATAACACAACGTTAATTACCACCTCAGTTTACACAGATCAGTGCGTCCAGATCCATACTGTATAGTTCCATACAGCTCTAACTTACAGCTGCTCCTCTCACCGCTAGCTACTGTTATTATTGACTAACACTGTTCCATCCAGACCACCCTAAAGCTGCTTTTCGACTGTGACACCGGTGTTACACTGGTGAACTCACCCTGAAGTTATACTAGGGAAATTGTGTTTCCATAGCTAGGGCTGACACTGAGGACGTGAAGAGCAGGATCAACAACCTCTGCATAATCCCAAATAACAATTGCTAAGTAGACCAAACTGATGGCCAAACCATAGATCTCCACAACCCCTCAGGTTCCACTCTCTGCTCCAGGACCACAATGGAAATAAGTAGTAAAACATTGTTTGGTGTTATCCTCCATTCTTGTAAATGCACTGTACCCACGTTTGTGGTTGAATTGTGTTTGATATTGTCCAATAAATCAAATCAAATGTAAAAACAAAAAAAAGATAGGATACAATCCATATCCCCACCACTACGACTGTCTTCTGTTCCTCTATTGCTCTCCCCTGATCTTACTACACGCTGCGTGCTAGAAAATATTGCTTGCAGAGGGTAGCGCCATGTTCAGTCCAATTGTGAGATGTGAAACTCTGAGGGACTAAATATTTCGGAGTTAAATTAGTTGTTTTGTCTAACTCGGGGATCGTTGAAAATGGACGGCGTTTTTACAAAAAAACGTGCATTCATTTGACTTCTTTAATTGATTGACGTCAATTTGAATTGACCCCAACCCATGCAGTAGATATGTAACATGGTGCAGGAATCCCCGAAGCTGTGGTGAAAACGTGATTCCCTTATTAGCCTACTCTTTGGTTAACTCTCTGGCACACACCAATTGTCATGTAGCACCTCCAAATAAGAGTACGTTACGGTGTGGGTTATTTCTGTTTTAAATTGATAGGCATTAGGTTGATGTGAATTTGACCATTAACAAACAGCTGAAATAAACACCTTTTGGATGTTAAAGGGTCATGACTTTTGACATACAGTCGTACGTCACTCGTCAACTGCAAAACCCTCCCACTGACTCCTCACTAAAAAAAGCCGAATTAGAATTGATGTATGAGATGAAAAGGTAGTCAATGAAAACTAGAGAAATTGATCATATAAATGTAATATCTCCTCTTCATATTTATTGAGGTATTAATGTAGGCTACTCTGATCTAAGGCCCGGTACACTACTTTTGTTAATATTTTTTATTAATATATATATTCTTATTTTTTGTATTTTTCAGGTATGTGGGTCTTATTCTGGTGACACGATGATCGATGCTTGGTGGCCGTTTGACTTGGCTCTTTTTTCCTTAACAATCTCATCTTGTAGGTAAGCACCCGCACTGTATCTGTGAGCTGTTGGCCAGTGCAAAGACCAGAGTGGGCACATCCGCTACATAATGCAATTTTTGTTGTGACAAAACGATCTGTAGAGTTTAGAATGAGATGGAAACCCACTTACTTGTATTTATTTAACCGCAAAAGTTATTTTCAAGTTTTTCTGTGCCCCACGTCATCACACGCAGCTTTTTATCTGCAACAAGTCAATTTCATGGGAACACGGTTTCGAATATTCGCATGAAAATCTGTTGCTGATTGGATGGCAACCTAGCTGGTAATACTGTAATTGATCATCCTAGTATTATTTCCCCATCTTTATTTGGAGAGTAGGCCTAATTGAAAGGCCAATCAGCAAAATGCATTTATATCTTTATCTGAAGTGATACTTATTTGCCCACAAAACATTTAACTTACCTTATCTTGATGTGTCTTGCAAGCTGTGTTTAAAAACTAATTGAAACGTGTGGCAGAAGAAGGCAAAGTTCTTCTAGTCTTAAACCGTAAGACTCCTTGACATTTGTCTAGCGCACTTGTCTGCATTTTTATCATACGCATGCTCATGCAACCCAGTCATTGCAATCCAACTGGGACGGTGTACTGTAAGAAACAGTAAGATTGTCAACTAGAAATAGATAGCCTATACCTTCTTTAAAATATAAAATACACAAAACTATCATTGATAGCTCAGGCTCTTCTCTTGAACCAAGCTGTAGATTTGTGACAAGATTTGTGTTTATAAGTGGTCAGTCGATCTCTCTCTCTCTCTCTCTCTCTCTCTCTCTCTCTCTCTCTCTCTCTCTCTCTCTCTCTCTCTCTCTCTCTCTCTCTCTCGGCAGGCCATGTAATTGCTGTAATTGGCAGCACTTCGTCAATAGGCCTATCCTACCGAGCATGTCCGATGCTGGCTCTCGTCCAGGGTGTTACGTGCGTATTGCTGATGCTTAAAAGACTCAGCGTCTAGCCGCACGTAACGCACTGGACCAGAGCTAGTCCGAATCTTGCTGTGGTGGTTTGAAGTGTTGCAGTTTGGCCGTTACCTGTCTTTGCGGACGCATTATCTGCAGTGCCAATGTGCTTAATAACCCTTTGGTCATCTTTACAAAATAGAAATATCTCTACGAAATTAACTCAATACTGAATTGTTTCCAACCATTTTGGAAGAGGGGCAAGTTTTCTAGTTGTCAATTGCACTAAATCATGTATGCTATATCAATTGCTTTGAAGATGGCCACCTGTTCTTTTGGGCGTCTTGCTGTTTATCCCCCTCTCTTTTTGTTTGCATCCCAAATGGTGAATTTACATTTCCTATAAAGTGTACTCTTTTTGTATGGGCCACTATATAGGGAATAGGGTGTCATTTGTGAAATACCCCTTAGCATGCCCTCAATGCCTCTATATTCGCTGCAGCATTGCATGTGGCCAAGAGCGTCTGTACACAGTGTCCTGTTGGAGGGAAACACATAAAGAGAAACATTCGTGAGGAGAATACTGCTTTTCTTGTGTGTGTCCCAAATGGCACCCTAATCCCTATATAATAGTGCATTACTTCTGGCCAGGGTAGTGCACTATATAGGGAATAGTGTGCCATTTGGGACTCAGGCCTTGCTTATGAATAAGAGGGTGACCAAGCGTTTCTATAATGAAAGACAGAGAATGAATAAGATTCCAGGGGAAGTGTTAACACACACTAAAAGTGGGAAACAAAGGGCCACTGATCAGATAAACAAATAGCTAATACATTTTTATGCAGGAAGCCTAATAATTGACCCCCCAGGTTAAAAAGCTGGTCAAACTAACACTTTCAGTGCAATGCAGAATTTCAAGCATTGTGATCCCATACGGGAGAAAAAATACAATGTGGTTTACGAAACTTCAATTAGTAAGGCTGGTCTGAATGGGTGTCACTTGTATATCTATTCAGTAAGCATAATATGGGCTCACTAGTTCTGTTTTACAGCAGCAGTCTTCCAAACGATGGTCAGTGCTTTCCGTGTCAGACGTTATGTCAGATGGCGAAATCTCCCCTGAGGGAGAGGATACGTCCTTTGTTCCAACGATCAATCTACACCCACGCCCAGGCAATCCAGGTGATTCCTCTAAGACCAGGATTTTCCCAAGAAGGAGTGAGAGAAACACCCAACTTCTGGGCATTCTGGCCGATAAGGGTATTCCAGTGGTGGAAGGCATGTCCAGCCATGAGTTCCTCCAACTGGCTACAAATGTGCTCAGCTCTTCTCTGCAACTCCCAGATGACGGCATCCCGTCATTGGTTCACCCAGAGGCAACAAAAGACTCCAGAAATCGGCTTCATCAGCAATGGGGAAGATTCCAAGACGTGAGGGCAGAAGTGCCCTCGACCAGGCTGGTCCCTCTTGTTCTACTCCCCACCCCGCCGCTGAGGCTACCTTCAACAGGGCCCCTCTTGCTGCGGCCGTAACTAACGACCTGGTGGGCTCTATTGAGGCATGACTCGAAGTGATCGAAGGAGGCAGCTCCGCTTCCGTTATTGGACCCAGCCTTACTGCACTGCCCAAAGTAGCAGTGGGGGTTCCCTCAACCATTTCTGAGATGTTCTTCCCCGGAGTGCCCATGTTTACCCACTGCTAGGGTCCTAACCTGCTCAGATTGTGGCCAGCCAGGGCAGGCCCCCGAGATGTTCCCAAAAGCTGCTTTCAGAGTTAAGCCTGCAGAGGTCACCCATGCTTCAGCGCCAAGTTTCATTGTCAAGTCTGTGCAAGCAAAACCCTCCCCTTCACTGACCTCCAGGGACGCCAGGTGAAGTTTCATAATAACACCCCCATATGCAATCATTTCAAGGAGAATGTCTGCACCTTCTATAATTGCATCTTCCTCTACGTCTGCATCTCATGCTTCGATCCTCACCCCAAGTCTGTCTGCCCACGCCGGTTATGCCCCACGAAGGCCACCTGGAAGGGGAATGGTTCAAAGAAATTCTAAAGAAACATCCACTCCAACATTCAAGCCCTGGCCACTGACTGTCGTACCATCCTGGCACCCCCTTTGTAGATTACTTGGTCACTGATCTTTTCCAGGGCTTTATGGTGGGCAGTCACAAAGTTCAGAATCTCCAGTCCGCTCTCAATAAGCCAATTGCTGGTAGTGCAGCAGTTGTTGGACAAGAAGATCAATAAAAGCTCCTTAATTGGTTCCTTTGCTTCCCCTCCTTTCTTTATATTCAAAATGTCAATAATCGGGGAGGAAAAGTTTGATTTTTGACGTACCCGCGCCCTGCTCTGGTCCGATAGCCAGCGTTAATGAGAGCATTCCCCGCAAAGCTTTTTCTCTGTATTATGCTGCCGTGGATCATGCCATTAAGCTCATAAAGCTGATGGGCACGGGCTCTAAGTTATCCAAAGCAGACATCACAGATGCTTTCAAAATCATGCCACTCCACCACTCATAATGGCCAATGTGTAGTGTCATGTGGGAATCGCAGTATTATTTAGTTGTCAGGTTCTCCTTCGGGTGCAGGAGTAGCCTCCATCTTTTAAATTCTCTGTCTGAAGCCTTGTGTTGGATCTTGATAAATAACTGCCATTTGCCTTTCATGTTGCATCTTCAAAACAATGTTCTGTTTAACAGTTTCCCTCCTGACAATTCAGGCCATGCTATCTCAGTACTTTGGAACAAATTCATAGCTGTCAGAGAAGAAAACTGTCAGACCCCTGACTTCTCTCGAGTTCCTAGGCATAATTCTAGACAGCATCAATATGTGCACCTCCCTCCCCCTAGATAAACTGTTATAGATCTGCGAATCAGTGTAGTCCTTCACCGATGGGCAGCCCAACACGAAACGTGACATATTGTCTCTACTGGACACCTTAACTTTGCAATGCGGATCATTCCTCAAGGGCGGGCCTTTATATCATGGCTCCTAACGCTAGCTTCCTCAGCCCAGGTTCTATCAGGTTCTAATCAGGTTCTAATCCTGGATGAGGGCTGACGTTCAGACCTCCGGTTTTGGTCTATTTAGCTGAATAGCTGGAACGGCATCTCTTTTTTTCTATGACGAGATGCCTATGTCCTCGGATGCCCTCAAGTTCTTCACGGATGGTGCCCCATCTGTGGGGTTTGGGGGCCATGTATGGAAAGGGAAACGCATAACTGTTCACTGTGGTAATTATGCCTCAATTGATATAATTAATAAAGGACACTCATCTGGCAATGTAATCATTACCCTTCTTAGGCGCTTACATGGCAGTCTGTCATTCATAATCGTTTCCGTTTCCAGGAGTTCCCTCGCCTCTGCCCAGCAACCAGCAAGGTTCCGGTGCCACCGCCTACGCACTCGGAAATGCTGCTGTTCTAAACAATCCAATGATCCGCTAAATGGTGGTCATTCTCTGCCTACACGTCATACGTCAGGCCAAATCAATCGGCCATCCTCGCAGCGCAATCTTGCGAGTACCCAACCTCAAACACGCTTACAGTCGTTTGATTGTTATTTGATAATCATATGTTACAATTCTAGCACACAGTGCGCTAGCATTGGGCCGTATTTAGGCATGCGGTATTGGGTTCAACGCTCAGCTAGCGTTTCATGTAAATCAGACTTTTCGCATTGTGGAATATGTTGTTGGGTAGATGTACTTGCAGATGTCTTATTTCAACTAAACACATAATACGTTGTTTTTAATCCTACGCTCAGCGCACCTTGCATGAGTAAACATTTCATTATTTCCATGACAGCAGAATTGCACTTCTGTTCTCTACTTTGCATGCATATCTTTGCTATCTAATTACCTTGTCTTCAATCTTTCGATCCAAACTTTGCTCTGCTGTATCCCTACTTGCTGGTGAGTCATTTTCGATTTCAGCTGCCATGCTAAGGGGTTATCTGTCATCCACAACTACCTCAAAGGAGCATTCCCTCAGAGACGAGGCCTAGCCCAATCTATTGAAATACAAATTCCATATTGCATTCTGTCTTTGTTGTCCATTCAGTTAAGCCTGTATTCGATTGAAATGTAGTTTGAAAGTTCAATCAATAAGGCTGGTTTGAATGGGTGTCAGTTTATCTATTCAGTAAGCATAATATATTCACATCGCTTCCTATTTCATGGGCATAGCGGGTATTCACATGGTAGTATTAACAATGTTAGCTTGTCATTATAGCCAAAGACAGTACAGTATGAAGATAGGATAAAACTGCTTCTCCAATAGAAATCCCAATCACACTTGAAGGCAATGTCATGGCAACGTTGGCTATCTAAGCTCATGCATAGAAACAAGTTTTCGGGTCTAACGGTCGTCGAGCGCCGAACACGCATGTGCAGGCCTCAAAAACGTGTCAGTTTGTCACTTTCACGAGGCTGTAGTAAAACATGTTCAACTACTTAAGACATTGGTTGTGCATTTATATTTAAAAACAAATGAACAACAAAGGAATACTTTTGTATTTCTCTCATTGACTTCTCAACCCAGCCTGATCTGTTTGGTCTGTTTCACAAGCGTTCCCAGAAGTGAGTGCACACCCAGGCCCACCCCGCCCCCTGCCCGGTCATGTGAATCCATAGATTAGGGCCTAATGAATTTATTTAAATTGACAAATTTCCTTATATGAACTGTAACTGTAAATCATTGAAGTTGTTACATTTTGCGTTTATATTTTTTGTTAAGTACAGTTGAAGTCGGAAGATTACATACACTTAGATCGGAGTTATTAAAACTCGTTTTTTTAACCACTCCACAAATTTCTTGTTAACAAACTATAGTTTTGGAAAGTTGGTTAGGACATCTACTTTGTGCATGACACAAGTAATTTTTCCAACAATTGTTTACAGACAGATTATTTCACTTATAACTCGCTGTGTGACAATTCCAGTGGGTCAGAAGTTTACGTACACTAAGTTGACTGTGCCATTAAACAGCTTGGAAAATTCCAGAAAATGATGTCATGGCTTTAGAAGCTTCTGATAGGCTAATTGACATCATTTGAGTCAATCGGAGGTGTACTTGTGGATGTATTTCAAGGTCTACCTTTAAACTCAGTGCCTCTTTGCTTGACATCATGGGAAAATCAAAAGAGCCAAGACCTCAGAAAAAGATTGTAGACCTCCACAAGTCTAGTTCATCCTTGGGAGCAATTTCCAAACTCCTGAAGGTACCACATTCATCTGTACAAACAATAGTACGGAAGTATAAACACCATGGAACAACGCAGCCGTCATACCGCTCAGGAAGGAGACGCGTTCTATCTACTAGAGATGAACGTACTTTGGTGCAAAAAGTGCAAATCAATCCCAGAACAACAGCAAAGGACCTTGTGAAGATGCTGGAGGAAACAGTTACAAAAGTAACTGTATCCCCAGTAAAACAAGTCCTATATCGACAAAACCTGAAAGGCCGCCCAGCAAGGAAGAAGCCAATGCTCCAAAACCACCATAAAAATGCCTGACTAAGGTTTGCAACTGCACATGGGGACGAAGATCGTACTTATGTCCTCTGGTTTGATGAAACAAAAATAGAACTGTTTGGCCATATTGACGTTGTTATGTTTGGAGGAAAAAGGGGGAGGCTTGCAAGCTGAAGAACATCATCGCAACTTTGAAGCACGGGGGTGGCAGCATCATGTTGTGGGGGTGCTTTGCTGCAGGAGGGACTGGTGCACTTCACAAAATAGATAGCATCATGAGGAGGGGAAATGATGTGGAAATATTGAAGCAACATCTCAAGACATCAGTCAGGAAGTTAAAGCTTGGTCGCAAATGGATCTTCCAAATGGACAATGACCCCAAGCATACTTCCAAAGTTGTGGCAAAATGGCTTAAGGACAACAAAGTCAAGGTATTGGAGTGGCCATCACAAAGCCCTGACCTCAATCCCATAGAACATTTGTGGGCAGAACTGAAAAAGCGTGTGCGAGCAAGAAGGCCTACAAACCTGACTCAGTTACACCAACTCTGTCAGGAGGAATGGGACAAAATTCACCCAACTTATTGTGGGAAGCTTGTGGAAGGCTACCTGAAACGTTTGACCAAAGTAAAACAATTTAAAGGCAATGCTACCAAATACTAATTGAGTGTGTGTAAACTTCTGACCCACTGGGAATGTGATGAAAGAAATAAAAGCTGAAATAAATAATTCTCTCTACTATTATTCTGACATTTCATATTCTTAAAATAAACTGACCTAAGACAGGGAATTTTTACTATGATTAAATGTCAGGAATTGTGAAAAACTGGGTTTGAATGTATTTGACTAATGTGTATGTATATACAGTACCAGTCAAAAGTTTGGACACATCTACTCATTCAAGGGTTTTTCTTTATTTTTTAAATTTTCCACATTGTAGAATAATAGGGAAGACATCAAAACTATGAAATAACACATATGGAATCATGTAGTAACCAAAAAAGTGTTAAACAAATCAAAAAATATTTTATATTTGAGATCCTTCAAAGTAGGTACCCTTTGCCTTGATGACAGCTGTCACGCCCTGACATATATGAGCCTGTTTATGTTTCATTTTGGTTGGGTCAGGGTGTGAGTTGGGGTGGGAATTCTAGGTTCTTTTGTATTTCTATGTTTTGGCTGAGTATGGCTCTCAATCAGGGACAGCTGTCTATCGTTGTCTCTGATTGGGAACCATACTTAAGCAGCCCTTTTCCCCTCCAGTGTTTGTGGGGAAGATGACTCTGTTTGGGTGTATGTTGCTACTACACCAGTTTATCGGCGGTCGGTTGTTGTTTTGGGTGAGTTAAGAAATAAAACATGTTTTTCTCAACCCGGCATGCTGTGCCTTGGTTGATAAATGAAGATCGTGACAACAGCTTTGCACACTGACAGTTTTTTCTCTTCATGTGAATTTCAGATTGTGAAAACAATAACGTGAAAAATCTGACTTTCACATGTGGAATTGCACGTTGAAATGTTATTCTCCTCACGTGAAAAGGTGGTCTCAACAAGTTGCAGTAGCAATGTTTACACATGTGGAATTGCAAATTCGTAATGACATTCTGTAAAAAGTTAATTTTGCCTGTCCCTGGAACTTTCCCAGTGAACTATCCCCACTCTTTTGTGTTAAAATTCATTCCATATGCTGAATGGAGAGAATATACTGTGCAGACCCGAAGATGTGCAAATTGCAGAAGAGATGAACAAGCCTTGGAATTGTGTGGGTCAACTCTAGGTAAGAATTTTGTCCAAGAGAATTGACAAAATGCGTCTGAATAATGTTAAACTGCAAATCTTCAGAACCATGTAAACCATGCAGCACCTTATCACTCTAAATTGCTGATCTGCAATGAATACATCCCCCTGATGCAAACTGATGGTGCCTGAAATCTTAAAGATAGAAGCATTATTTTTGAATTTGTTATGCTACTTTTGGTAATGTACATTTCTTTCAAATTTGAATCACCATTTCCTTTTTCTTTAAAGATGTGAAGATAGCTTCATGACTTTTGTCACGACTTCCGCTGAAGTCGGTCCCTCTCCTTGTTCGGGAGGGCGGTCGACGTCACCGGTTTTCTAGCCATCGCCGATCCACTTCATTTTCCATTGGTTTTTCCTTGTTTTACACACCTAGTTTCAATCCCACAATTACTTGTTCATTATTTAACTATCTGTTCCTCGATGTTTGTTTTTGAGTGTTTTGTATGTTAATACGGTCCGTTATTTTGTGGGCTCGATATTTTTGAGTTGTATTTTGAGTAAATAAGCTTTGACTGTCATGTTTGTTTCTAACTACTTCAATATCTCTCTTCAAATGTGTCTGTCCCATTTTGTTTCCATAAGCTGGAGAGAAGGTGCTGTGCAGCATTGGAAGATCATAACATAAGTGATAGCAGAAATTAACAAGGCTTGCTAAGAATTTTGTTTCAAGGAAATAGACTAAGTGGGGAAGAAAAAAAGTTAGCTGCAATCCTTTTTCAGAACAATGTATGTTACTTTAAATAAAAAGTCTGATGTGCAATGAATACCTACCCCTAATTACTCATTCCCCTGTCCACAGCAACATCGATGGTGCAAACTGAGGGTGGCTGCTTGATGTCTTAAAGGCTGTGTCAATATTGAAGGTAAGATTGAACTTTAGTTGAATATGTTTTCAATAAACGCTGAAGCAATCTATTTTTTTTTTCCCCCATTTGATTTAACATTTCCTTTCTCTTTACAGATATGAAACACCCCACTAGATGCAATCCTTCAGTTGCAGAATTATTTTAAATAAAACATTTACATATTAAGGGGTAGTGAAGTGTTTATTTATGTTACATGTAAAATATATTTTTGGATGTTAAATATTTAATAGTTTAACATTTCAAATGCATTTTTTTCCCCGTATGGGATGATGGTGGTCAGTCAGTGTTCGAACTGCACAACAATGGCTCACACACTTCACCATTGCCAGTTTTGAAGTTGCTCTAGAAACTTACCATTATAGTCCTTGGTATGCTGAAGGTTTTTTTATATTAAACCAAATCACTTCCTCACTGTAAGAACAGGTTTAGAGAGGGGTTAATGGATAGGAAGAGGAAGGACAAAGTAGAAAAAGAGGAGAAATTAGGGGGTATTGTACTTGGGTCAGTGCTCTTGGCTCATTGCTACCGGTAATGTTACCTCCGCTTTACACACACACGCACACAGTGCCGTTTCTAGGCATAAGCGACGTAAGCAGCCGTTAGGGGGCCCCCAACTAGGAAGTCAGTCGGTGTCTCAACTCACTGTTAGTTAGGAAAGTAAAGTTGCTCGTTGTGCATTTTGAAATAAAATTTGGTAATGCATCTGCAGTTTCCCTCTTATGTCTGTCACTCAATTGGATAACATTTTATAGATAGCTAGGTAAGTTCATCTAGCCAGCTATCTTAACCTTGTAGTATTCATAGCTGAACTACTAACTGGGCATGTGCCTAGGGGCCCTGACCTCTAGGGGGCCCTCATGGATATGAGTCACTCACTCATATATGAACATGGCATAAGTCATGGGAAAATTTGTAAAATTACAGGACATTTGCTTTAAAGCTGCAACATTTTCTCTCCCATGGCAAAATGTGTAGTACTGCAGAAAATCAGCTTTAAAATGTCACTTCTTTCAACAGCATGGCAAAAAGTGTACAAAAAACAACAAAAAGCTAGTTACAGCCTTGCGCACACACACATACCGAAATGTAGTGTTACCTCCGCTTTATTCATCTGTTGGCTCTCTTTACAGCCTTTTTATGCAGTTTCCTATTCTGTCATCTGCATTAGCATTCACTTCCTTTGCACAATCTGTCTTAATCCCAAATGGCATCCTATTCCCTACAAAGTGCACTACTTTTGACCAGAGGGTTCAAAAGAAGTGCACTTCATAGGGAAAAGGGTGCCATTTGGGATGCAAATCTGTCCTCTGATCCTTTCGGTTTGTTTGGAAACAGGCTTTTTTATGCAGGTCGCTCAGTTCTTCAGGTCCAAGCTTCGTGAAACCAGACTGACCATTGCGCTCACGATCGTTTCACTTCACTTGATATGTGCAGCGAAAAAGAATGTGAGCTTGTGAGATCAGGCTGGTTTAACAAGCCAATAAAGCTCTTTCCTCTGCATAAACACAATTTAGCGCTACATTTCTTTCCCATATTTCAATCCCAAAAATGAATAATAGGATCATAACAATCTTCATTATAATGCATGACTCAACGGTAGAATACACAAAGTCATCACAAAAGGACCTTTTAAAGCATCACATTTTATATAAAAGTATATAATTCTGTTCATACTGCACATTCTTTTCTCACTCTGGCTATTCAGGACTGGGTCTGCCACAGAGGCTGCACAATGAAACTCACCAGAGTTGCATTCATTAGTGCACATCGTAACAAAACGTTTTGCAACAAACTGTTTCTTATTGGACAAATTCAGATAGTCTCTCCCTGTTTGTCTGTTTCTTCCATTTGGTTCCAAATTAACACTACCCAGAAGTACCAGTATGTGACAGTGTAACTAATGAGCTACGATGCAACTCACAGTTTACCGTTTGGCCAGTAGAATGAGCCAGATGTCTATTCTTGTTCTTACATCTTCTCAGCCGTTGGTTGATATGCAAGGATTTAGGTTGATGTAAGGATACACAACCAGCTGGTGTGTACATCAACCTAAATCCTTGCATCAAGCTATTAGGCTTCTGCAGTTTAGCTCAGTCTTCATACCTGAAAGTGCGGATACAAAAGTTAAGTCTGAAATTGCACCCCATTCCCTATCAAGGGCACTACTTTAGACCAAAGCCAGTAGTGCACTATGTAGAGAATATGGTGCCATTTGGGATGCAAGCAAAAGTCTCCAAACAATACCATTTTAGTGATTTATTACATCTCAATCTTTTGTATCATTTCCACCAGTATTTTGAAAGTGGTGCTCACGAGCCAAAAGAGGTCCCCGTTTTTTTGTGTATGACATCATCCAATTGTGTACTGTCATCCATTTCGTATGATATGTTACATCCTGCAAAACATTGAACATTTAAATAAATAATCGTACAATCTGTTACGAATTTGCTTAACATCACAGATTGAATCTTTAAGTGATTTATTAATAAGTGATTTAAAAAATGTTTTGTTTGTTTCTTAATTGTTGGACAAAAAAGACTGTACAATCACCAGGAAATTACTTGAAAGTAATTTTAATTTAGGAAATCTTTTCCCAAACATTCCTACGCATAAAAAAAGACACATGTAATGATATCCCAATGTAATCAATTATTACATTGGGATATCAGAAGAAATTGGCTCGCGGCTGAATGTAGTTGGGGACCCCTGGTCTACATTCAGAGTATTTGCACAATTGATCATCATCTCATGAAATAATCAGATTTCTCTTGGATCCGTTACATCGGTCTATTAAAGACTTTGTCGCACCAGATTGTTATGTTAAGGGTGTATCTGTTTTATGGGCTTACTGTAAGTTGCCTATATGCAACCAAAACAGAAAGGGGAATGTGGACAGACCTACTAGAGCAGCACAGCCCCCTCAAGATTCTGAGCCTGCCTGGCAGGGTTGGTCCTACAAAGCCAAAGACCCTGAGAGGAGAGCATAATATATAAGGAAATTCTCAAAACTGCTAATGAGAACCTTGACGACTTTGTACCTAGCCGGTGGGGATTCCGGTGGGGTACCTCCACCCAGGTATTGGCAGTGCTGGCAAAACTAGCTGCAGTAACCCATGGGGAAGGGGTCACACTCGGACATTCAGAAAGAGGTCATATTATTGTGACCCTGGTGGCACAAAATAATCAAAGGTCTGATTGCACAGAGATGCTTGGGAAAATGGTCACAATGGAGGACCAGTGTGTGTACGTGTTTCAGGGGAAGGGGCTGTATCTGATCTCCATCACCTAGGACTTGACAATGGTTAATCAAATCTCCCCATTTTTGCCGATTTTGCTCAATCTTCCATGCTTTCTCAAACAGCTGTAACTGTATATGCATTCGTCAATCAAGTCCTTTCTTGATTTGGGCTCTGGGATGTAACAACCGTTCAGCATCTGAGCTTATGGTTATGGTTGATTGTGGGGGAAAGGGGTTGAGTGTGTGTGTGTCTGTAACCCACTTCTGTTTGCAAGGGGGTAAGGATGTTAGGGACAATATAGGATAAATCACAATAATTGTTTGCTAAAATAATGATTGCTTGACAAAAATGTAATGCAATGGCAATCCTGATTATAGGTAACAATCCTTTGCATGAACTGTCAACATTATTACGCATATTAATTGTTAATGATGGAAATGAAGATACACAAGATTTGTAAATATACAGTTGAAGTCGGAAGTTTACATACACTTTAGCCAAATACATTTAAACTCAGCTTTTCACAATTCCTGACATTTAATACTAGTAAATATTCCCTGTCTTAGGTCAGTTTGGATCACCACTTTATTTTAAGAATGTGAAATGTCAGAATAATAGTAGAGAGAATGATTTATTTCAGATTTTATTTCTTTCATCACATTCCCAGAAGTTTACATACACTCAATTAGTATTTGGTAGCATTGCCTTTAAATTGTTTAACTTGGGTCAAACGTTTCATGTAGCCTTCCACAAGCTTCTCACAATAAGTTGGGTGAATTTTGGCCCATTCCATCTGACAGAGCTAGTGCAACTGAGTCAGGTTTGTAGGCCTCCTTGCTCGCACACGCTTTTTCTGTTCTGACCACAAATGTTATATAGGATTGAGGTCAGGGCTTTGTGATGACCACTCCAAAACCTTGACTTTGTTGTCCTTAAGCCATTTTGCCACAACTTGGAAGACCCATTTGCGACCAAGCTTTAACTTCCTGACTGATGTGAGATGTTGCTTCAATATATCCACATAATTTTCCTCCCTCATGATGCCAGCTATTTTGTGAAGTGCACCAGTCCCTCCTACAGCAAAGCACCTCTACAACATGATGCTGCCACCCCCGTGCTTCACGGTTGGGATGGTGTTCTTCGGCTTGCAAGCCTCCCCCTTTTTCCTCCAAACATAACGATGGTCATTATGGCCAAACAGTTCTATTTTTGTTTCATCAGACCAGAGGACATTTCTCCAAAAAGTACGATCTTTGTCCCCATGTGCAGTTGCAAACCGTAGTCTGGTTTTTAATGGTGGTTTTGGAGCAGTGACTTCTTCCTTGCTGAGCGGCCTTTCAGGTTATGTCGATATAGGACTTGTTTTACTGTGGATATACATACTTTTGTACCTGTTTCCTCCAGCATCTTCACAAGGTCCTTTGCTGTTGTTCTGGGATTGATTTGCACTTGTCGCACCAAAGTACGTTCATCTCAGGTAGACAGAACGCGTCTCCTTACTGAGAGATATGACGGCTGCGTTGTCCCATGGTGTTTATACTTGCGTACTATTGTTTGTACAGATGAATGTGGTACCTTCAGGAGTTTGTAAATTGCTCCCAAGGATGAACCAGACTTGTGGAAGTCTACAATTTTTCTTGGCTGATTTCATTTGATTTTAACATGATGTCAAGCAAATATGCACTGAGTTTGAAGGTAGACCTTGAAATACATCCACAGGTACACCTCCAATTGACTCAAATGATGTCAATTAGCCTATCAGAAGCTTCTAAAGCTTCCAAGCTGTTTAAATGCACAGTCAACTTAGTGTACGTAAACTTCTGACCCACTGGAATTGTCATACAGTGAGTTGTAAGTGAAATTATCTGTCTGTAAACAATTGTTGGAAAAATTACTTCATGCACAAAGTAGATGTCCTAACCGACTTGCCAAAACTATAGTTTGCTAGAATTCCCAGTCTTTATATAGAGACTGCTGACATCTAGTGGAAGCCATAGGTACTGCAGTCTCAGTCCTAGGTAAAATAAAAATGAATAGGCACAATGCAGAAGATGGTCATTTACAAAAAAAACTGCAAATCCGAATGGATTTTCCTCGGGTTTTCGCCTGCTATATCAGTTCTGTTATACTCACATTATTTTAACACTCTTAGAAACTTCAGAGTGTTTCCTATCCAATAGTACTAATTATGTGAATATCCTATTTTCTGGGCCTGAGTGGCAGGCATTGTACTTTGGGCACGCCAGACTCTCCAAAACCTTCATCTATGCAGCCGCTCCCTAAGAAGTTAAACTCTGTGAAGCATTTATTTGGCCTGCAATCTGAGGTGCAGTTAACTCTAATGAACTTAGCAGAGGTAACTGTGGGTCTTCCTTCCCTGTGGCGGTCCTCATGCCACGACTTCAGCCAAAGTTGGTCCCTCTCCTTGCTCGGGTGGCTTTCGGCGGTCGACGTCAACGGTCTTCTAGCTACCGCCGATCTACTTTTCATTTTCTATGTTTTTTTGTCTTCATTATACACACCTGGTTTCTATCCCATAATTACATGTTCCTTATTTAACCCTCTGTTCCCCTCATGTTTTTGTGCGTGATTGTTTGTGTTTCTTTGGTTCCGTGTTTTTGAGTGGTTGGTTTTTCCCCCCACTCATGTATTTTGGAAATATTGAGTAAAGCATTTGAAAACTAATTCGTTGTCCTGCGCCTGACTCTGCCTCACCGGCATCATGGAGAACTTTGACAATGAGAGACAGTTTATTCATAGCGCTTGATGGTTTTTGCAACTGCATTTGAAGAAACTTTGAAAGTTCTTGACATTCTCCAGATTGACTTACTTTCATGTTTTAAAGTAATGATGGACTGTCGTTACTCTTTGCTAATTTGAGCTGTTCTCGCCATAATAAGGACTTGGTCTTTCACCAAATATACCACCCCTACCTTGTCACAACACAACTGATTGGCTCAAACGCATTAAGAAGGAAAGAAATTCCACAAATTAACTGTTAACAAGGCACACCTGTTAATTGAAATGCATTCCAGGTGACTACGTCATGAAGCTGATTGAGAGAATGCCAAGAGTGTGCAAAGCTGACATCAAGGCAAAGGGTAGCTAGTTTGAAGAATCTCATTATGAAATATATGTATTAAACACTTTTTTGTTTAATACATAATTCCATATATGTTATTTCATAGTTTTGATGTCTTCACTATTATTCTGCAATGTAGAAAATAGTGAAAATAAAGAAAAACCCTTGAATGAGTAGGTGTGCCCAAACTTCTGACTGGTACTGTGTATGTATGTATGTATGTACAGTATATCACAAAAGTGAGTACACCCCTCACATTTTTGTAAATATTTGAGTATATCTTTTCATGTGACAACACTGAAGAAATGACACTTTGCTACAATGTAAAGTAGTGAGTGTACAGCTTGTATAACAGTGTAAATTTGCTGTCCCCTCAAAATAACTCAACGCACAGCCATTAATGTCTAAACCGCTGGCAACAAAAGTGAGTACACCCCTAAGTGAAAATGTCCAAATTGGGCCCAAAGTGTCAATATTTTGTGTGGCCACCATCATTTTCCAGGACTGCCTTAACCCTCTTGGGCATGGAGTTCACCAGAGCTTCACAGGTTTCCACTGGAGTCCTCTTCCACTCCTCCATGACAACATCACGGAGCTGGTGGATGTTAGAGACCTTGCACTCCTCTAGCTTCCGTTTGAGGATGCCCCACAGATGCTCAATAGGGTTTAGGTCTGGAGACATGATTGGCCAGTCCATCACCTTTACCCTCAGCTTCTTTAGCAAGGCAGTGGTCGTCTTGGAGGTGTGTTTGGGGTCGTTATCATGTTGGAATACTGCCCTGCGGCCCAGTCTCCGAAGGGAGGGGATCATGCTCTGCTTCAGTATGTCACAGTACATGTTGGCATTCATGGTTCCCTCAATGAACTGTAGCTTGTCATGTAATCTGTAATCTGTTTATTGTCATGTAATCTGTAACTGATTACTTTTTTTAAGTAGTCTGCCCAACCCTGCACACACACACACACACAAAGGGTTACATTAGGTTGAGAGGGCTGGCCTTTTTACTGTAAGATGGTCAGAAAGAGGGTCAGAAATTGAAGTCAGACAGCTTGGAACTGGGACAGACTCCCAGAATGTCACATTTCCTTTTGGATGGGAAAGTCAATTCTCTTTTTGGCTAGAATATAGCAGGCATTGCAACATCAGAGGACATGTTGTTTCAAGACATTCAATACATTATAAACATGTTGGACAAACAGTTCTAGTACAGTTTTTGGACCAACTTCTTCAATCCTCAGTGTAAACGTGTACAACTACAGTTACAGTAACAAGGATGACTATTGCGCCTCCTCCTACCAGAAATGTTGTTTTTTTCCCAAGTCAATTCAGGCCAAGTAAAGGCGACACTCTGTTTAGATAAATGACATGCATAACCAGGGACGGGCTGGGACCAGAAATTGGCCCGAGCATTTCTAACACACTGGCCCATTGAGGTCCTCACACCGGACCACACATCCCACCCTTTAGCCAAATTTTTAGAATTTTGTGCAACAACAAAAAAACATTAGACAGGCCCACTGGACTTAAGATGGACCAGACCATGTGGCATTTGCCAGAATTGCCATATGGCCAGTCTGTGCATAACTCATTTGAACCAGTGACAGATTTGGCTAGCAAGCCAATGAACACACAGCTAAAAGGCCACTGATCTGAATACCAAATAGCAGTTACATAACGTTAGGCTATATACATACCAGAACACAAGCTGCTTTGTTCTATGCACCCGGAAAAACTCCTGAATGCACACACTCTAACACACTGGCCCTCAAATGTTTGTGTGTGTGTATGTGTGTGTAATATATTGAATATTATTTGCAATGATTGTACTGTAGAACAACGTTCCACAAATCCTGGGTCCAACCGTTTCCCATACTGTCCAACAGCCACCTTGATAAGATCTGATGTCTTACCCTGAGGCTCACAAGCCACTTGTTATACAGATAAAACAGGAAGCTATGGTGTTCTCATCATTCAAAACAGTTGTTCCTTCACCACAGCGTTTGCAGTGGGTTTGTAGAAAACTAGACACTGTAGTTGATTAAATTCTCACAACACTTGAAAAACAAAACATTTTAAATGTCAGACTTGTAGTCAGTTCTACTATTTTTGACAATGGTTTTTGTTTGCATACTGTATATTGTAAGATCCTTCCACCCCATCCAGGCATGCCACAATGACATTCACTCCAAGCTGTGGTTACAGCAGTAGCTCCCACATGTCATTTGCTCTGATCAAGTGTTATGCTACGCGCTTCAGCGGTCCCGTTCTAGGAGCTTGTGTGGCCTACCACTTCTCGACTGAGCAAGCCAATGAACACACAGCTAAAAGGCCACTGATTTGAATACCAAATACCAAGTTCCACTTCACAATAACATCACTTACAGTTGACTGGGGCAGCTCAAGCAGGGTAGAAATTTGATGAACTGACTTGTTGGAAAGGTAGCATCCTATAACGGTGCCACGTTGAAAGTCACTGAGCTCTTCAGTATGGGCCATTCTACTGCCAGTGTTTGTCTATGGAGATTGCATGGCCGTGTGCTCGATTTTATACACCTGTCAGCAACAGGTGTGGCTGAAATAGCCAAATCCACAAAATTAAAGGGGTGTCCACATACTTTTGTATATAAGGTGTAGTAATAGTTATTAACTATGGGTGTGTTCCTCTGCCCAGGCATTGCTGACAGATGCCAGATCTTACAACGCCTGGATAGGTATTTTAAGTATCAGCCAACCACATCATATGTAATAGCAATCTGGTGCACGGCAGCAAAGTCGATGACGTGGCACGCAGCCATCGGTTGATGCATGCAATGTCTGAGCAGGGGAACGCGACCATAGGCTACATGATCTTTGCTGGGAAGTGAACTGTCACAGCCTCAACACATCCGATCAACGCCGCCACGACTGTCCAATAGCATCGCGAGCTGTCAGCCTATGCAAATATTATCTATTATATTGACAAGATAGCCGAGTGACCGCTCTAACAACGAAAAAACGTAATCAATGAGTGAAGGCAAGTGAGGTCAGGTGGGACCATTCACGCGTATCTGAGAGGACAGATACGTGTGAACAACAGGAATGCTACGTCCATCCACTTACGTACATTTGTAACAGCCTAAATATTACAACATTTCTGTTAGATCAAATGAGCCTTACGTAGTTTGTCACTCTCTTACAGACCTCCATACAAAAAAGGGCTTATCTCACACGGCCAGAGTAAATCTTCTCACTTTGCCTCTTCCTCTCTGCCCTATGTAGGTTCTGTGGAATCTACAGTTGAAGTCGGAAGTTTACATACACCTTAGCCAAATACATTTTAACTCAGTTTTTCACAATTCCTCACATTTAACCCTAGTAAAAACTCCCTGTCTTAGGTCTGTTAGGATCACCACTTTATTTTAAGAATGTGAAATGTCAGAATAATAGTAGAGAGTGATTTATTTCAGCTTTTATTTCTTTCATCACATTCCCAGTGGGTCAGAAGTTTACATACACTCAATTAGTATTTGGTAGCGTTGCTTTTAAATTGGGTCAAACGTTTCGGGTAGCCTTCCACAAGCTTCTCACAATAAGTTGGGTGAATTTTGTCCCATTCCTCCTGACAGAGTTGGTGTAAGTGAGTCAGGTTTGTAGGCCTCCTTGCTCACACACGCTTTTTCAGTTCTGCCCACAAATTTTCTATAAGATTGAGGTCAGGGCTTTGTGATGGCCACTCCAATACCTTGACTTTGTTGTCCTTAAGCCATTTTGCCACAACTTTGGAAGCATGCTTGGGGTCAATGTCCATTTGGAAGACCCATTTGGCGACCAAGCTTTAACTTCATGACTGATGTCTTGAGATGTGGCTTCAATATATCCACGTAATTTTCCTCCCTCAAGATGCCATCTATTTTGTGAAGTGCAGCAGTCCCTCCTGCAGCAAAGCACTCCCACAACATGATGCCGTGCTTCACGGTTGGGATGGTGCTCTTTGGCTTGCAATCCTCCCCCTTTTCCTCCAAACATAATGGTGGTCATTACGGCCAAACAGTTCTATTTTTGTTTCATCAGACCAGAGGACATTTCTCCATGTGCAGTTGCAAACCGTATTCTGTTTTTTTTATGGCGGTTTTGGAGCAGTGGCTTCTTTCTTGCTGAGCGGCCTTTCAGGTTATGTTTATTTAGGACTCGTTTTACTGTCGATATAGATACTTTTGTACCTGTTTCCTCCAGCATCTTCACAAGGTCCTTTGCTGTTGTTCTGGGATTGATTTGCACTTGTCGCACCAAAGTACGTTCATCTCTAGGAGACAGAACGTGTCTCCTTCCTGAGCGGTATGATGGCTGCGTGGTCCCATGGTGTTTATACTTGCGTACTATTATTTGTACAGATGAACGTGGTACCTTCAGGCGTTTGGAAATTGCTCCCAAGGATGAACCAGACTTGGCTAATTTCTTTTGATTTTCCCTTGATGTCAAGCAAAGAGGCACTGAGTTTGAAGGTAGGCCTTGAAATACATCCACAGGTACACCTCCTATTGACTCAAATGATTTCAATTAGCCTATCAGATGCTTCTAAAGCCATGACATCATTTTCTAGAATTTTCCAAGCTGTTTAAAGGCACAATTAACTTAGTGTATGTAAACTTCTGACACACTGGAATTGTGATACAGTGAATTATAAATTAAATGATCTCTGTAAACAGCAGTTGGAAAAATTACTTGTGTCATGCACAAAGTAGATGTCCTAACCGACTTGCCAAAACAATAGTTTATTAACAAGAAATTTGTGGAGTGGTTAAAAAACGAGTCTTAATGCCTCCAGCCTAAGTGTATGTAAACTTCCAACTTCAACTGTATATGCAGTATGATGTCATGTCATGGGCCACTGAATAATACAGAGAGTTGCTATTCTTTTACTCTGCCCATTACATGGGCCACAATGCAAATCACTGTATATGAAATGCGTATTGGCTTATAGTGAAAAAACTATTCTTTGTGCCGATGTAAAAGTGGGGTTTCTGTGTCATACGAGCATGTAAAAGTAATTTTAATGTGACAAGCTGGTGAACTCTGTAGAAAAGTGTACAGTAAGAAGGAATACTTCAGTTTATTACTGAATTCTTCACATCTTGCTGACATTTGTGACATGCTTGTTGATAGTTCTTGGTAGCAGAAACAATTCTACATTATTAAGCAGCTCTATTGACAAAATTAAGAAACATTAGGCCTAAAAACTGAGCCGGAAAATCCAAGATGTAAATCCTTTGATGAACTCCAGGGTGCATTAGTTTAATAATTTGAAATTTATATAAAGTGCCTTCGGAAAGTATTCAGACCCCTTAACTTTTTCCACATTTTGCTATGTTATAACTTTTAATATAACATTTATTAATTTATTAAATTGATGAGGAAAACAAAAAAGTTGTTTTCCTCATCAATTTACACACAATACCCCATAATGACAAAACAAAAACAGGTTTTTAGAAATTGTTGCTAATTTATATTTAAAAGAATGTCCTAATGAAATATAACATTTGCATACAGTCGTGGGCAAAAATATTTGCACCCTTGCAGTTTTTTCAAATATTGCACAATTTCTTCCAGAAAACTGTTGAAATTAAAACATGTTTTGGTATCCACATATGTATGTATTTGGTGTGCAGTTGAACAAAACAAAAAAATCAGAATAATTTAACTTTGTGGAATTCCACAAAGAAATCATATAATGGCCAGGACAATATTATTTGCACATTCTAGAAGTAGTTAGAAATAATTAGAATTCAAGCAGGTGATTCTAATTTTTTTGAGAATTGAACTCACCTGCGGTGAGTTGAAGGTGCCTGCAGTATAAAAAGCACGTATTCAACCAGTTTCAATAGAGAAAAGGACTCATTCCCCTGTTTTGTGTCACTGTGTGTGTACTGAGTAGGGACAAAAGAAAGGAAAAAAGAAAGAAAACCAGAGCATTATCTGAGGAGGTCAGACACAAGATTGTAGCCCAGCATGGACAATCTCAAGGCTACAAGTCCATCTCCAGAGACCTTGATGTTCCTGTTTCCACCGTATGTAATGTTATCAAGACGTTTAAGGTCCATGCTACTGTAGCCAACCTCACTGGACATGGCCGCAAGAGAAACCTTGATAGAAGATTGCAGCAAAGGATTATTCAAATGGTGGAGAAAGCACCTTGGTCAACTGCCACACAGATTCAAGCTGACCTTCAGACAGTTTCAACTCGCACCATCCGTCACCACCTCAATGAAAGGGGGTTATATGGTAAGAGACCCAGGAGGACCCCACTGCTGAGAGAAAGACATAAGAAAGCCTGACTGAAGTTTGCCAAAACACACCTGAACATGCCAAAATCCTTCTGGGAGAATTTCCTGTAGACATATGAGACCAAATTAGAGCTTTTTGGTAAAGCACACCATCTCTATGTTTATAGAAAACAAAATTAAACTTTCAAAGAAAAGAACACCTTCCCTACAGTCAAACACGGAGGAGGTTAAGTTATGTTTTGGGGTTGCTTTTTTGCCTCTGGCACTGGGTGCCTTGAACGTGTGCATGGCATCATGAAATCAGGTGAATACCAAGGTATTTTGGAGCGCAATGTCGAACCCAGTGTCAGAAAGCTGGGTCTCCATTGAAGGCCATGGGTTCAAAAAGCACCCAGGAATGGTTCAAGACAAAATGCTGGACTGTTCTGAAGTGGCCAGCAATGAGTCCAGATCTGAATCCAATTGAAAACTTGTGGAGAGATCTGAAAACAGCAGTTAGGAGAAGGCACCCTTCTAATCTGGGAGAACTGGAGCAGTTTGCACAAGAGTGGGCCAAACTGCCAGTACAGAGGTGCAGAAAGCTCATTGATGGTTATAGGAAGCGCTTGATTGCAGTTATTTTTGACCAAAGGCTGTGCTACCAAATATTAAGTCTAGGGTGTAAATAATTTTGTCAATGCCGTTTATGTTAATTTTCTGATTTAAATTGATATATTTATTAAGTTCTGAATCAAAAACAAAGGTTCTGTAATTGTGAGGGCTCTTGAATACAGGTCTTCCGGAATCAATAGCAGGAAACAGAGTAAGGCAAAATTCCTTTAATAAAGGACACAAAAATACTACCCAAGTAGTCATTCACCTGCTCACTCAACACGGAGCCACAATACAGGAAACAATCACGGACAAAACCCAGGGGGGGAACAGAGGAATTAAATAACACATACAATTAGGGTAATGTGAACCATGTGTGAAAATTAGACAAGACAAACAGAAAATGAGAAATGGATCGGTGGTGGCTAGAACTCCAGTGACGTCGACCACTAGTAGCCGCTCGAAACAGGAGAGGGACCGACTTCAGCGGAAGTCGTGACAGTAATATTAACAGTGAAATAAAGAATTGTGGAGACCAAATACTTTGTTCAATTTCAACTTATGTTTAGGGAAAATTGTGAGTTACTTGAAAAAAGTGCAAGGGTGCCAATATTTTTGGCCACGACTGTAAGTATTCAAACTCTTTACTCAGTACTTTGTTGAAGCACCTTCATTTGTAATAAATTTGCAAACCTTTCTAAAAACGTGTTTTTGCTTTGTCATTATGTGTTATTGTGTGTAGATTGCTGTTTTTTTTAAATACATTTTAGAATAAGTAACAACATTTGGAAAAAGTAGTGGTCTGAATACTTTCTGAATGCGCTGTATATAGTGAAAAGGTGAAATCTCAGAAGTCTCCTTTCGTTGAATGCTTTGACAAAATACGGAAACAAACCTTTAGTGCACAATGCACTGAGAGAAACCTGTACTGTTCACAAAACCATTAGACAAGCTTTTTAAAAAACTTATTTCGGTAGTTTTTATTTGGTCCGACCTTTTCACCTGAGATTTAAAGAGATTTTCATCAACCTTTTCAAAAGTACTGCTAAACTTAAAAAATGCAAAGCATTTCTATTTAGGTGATAGAAAACAACAGTTTGATGAATTTATTGTTCAAATGTATACTTTGTACATAGCCTACCAAAGAGACATATGTCAAAAAATAGGAAAATATAAAAAATTCACCACAGCCTGCATACAGTATAAGCCAATATGAAAAGCATATACAATGACTTTCATTGTGGCCTATGGAATGGGTGTAGTAAAAGGCCAGCAACACTCCGTAATATTCAGTGCCCCATGAAATGACACCATTTATAGATTCTACAGACCCTACTGAATACTCCCAACCCCACTTTTACATTGGCACAAAGAATAGTTGTTTCACCATAAGCCCAATATTGTCAACATACCAGTCTGAACATTGTATTTTTTAAAGTGGTCTTAAAAAAACACGCTTAAAAACAATCCCATAAATTCCTTTTTGCAATTGCTTATCAGCGCAATAAAAATCTATGGCTTGAAATGCAGGCATTACCATTGGAAAGTGGCGTCATCGTTAGTGCTGCTAGAGGAATAGTAGTGAAGAGATATGTATTTATTACTGATCCCCATTAGTTCCTGCCAAGGCAGAAGCTACTCTTCCTGGGGTCCAAACACATTAAAGCACTTACATATAAAACAAAAGACAAAACAGTACATCATATACAAATTTTACACCACTACACATCTACAATACAAAATGTATAATACCACCACCCAACAATATCACAATGTACTCTGTGTGTAGAGTGTGTGTGCTAGCGCTTGTGTGCGTATGCGTGTTTGTACCTTTGTGTGTGTCTCTTCACAGTCCCTGCTGTTCCATAAGGTGTATTTTTATCTGTTTTTTAAATCTGATTCTACCGCTTGCATCAGTTACCTGATGTGGAATAGAGTCCCAGGTAGTCATGGCTCTATCTAGTACTGTGCGCCTCCCATACTCTGTTCTAGACTTGGGGATTGTGACGAGACCTCTGGTAGCATGTCTTGTGGGGTATGCATTGGGGTCCGAGCTGTGTGCTAGTAGTTTAAACAGACAGCTCGGTGCATTCTGCTTGTCAACATTTCTTACAAAAACAAGTAGTGATGAAGTCAATCTCTCCTCCACTTTGAGCCATGAGAGATTGACATGCATATCATTAATATTATCTCCCCGTGTACTTTCAAGGGCCAGCTGTGCTGCCCTGTTCTGAGCCAAATCAAATGTTCCTAAGTCCCTCTTTGTGGCACCTAACCACATGACCGAACAGTAGTCAAGGTGCGACAAAACTAGGGCCTGTAGGACCTGACTTGTTGACAGTGTTGTTAAGAAGGTAGAATTGCGCTTTATTATGGACAGACTTCTCCCCATCTTAACTTCTGTTGTATCAATATGTTTTGATCATGACAGTTTACAATTCAGGGTTACTCCAAGCAGTTTAGTCATCTCAACTTGCTCAATTTTCACTCAAAGCCAGTGGCATGTCGTTAGTAAATAATTTAAAAAGTAAGGGGCCTAGACAACTGCACTGGCAAATTCGTGATTCTAGCGACTCCTTGTGGCAGGCCAGGGGCACATGCACGCTGACTTCGGTCTCCAGCTGTACAGTGTTTCCTCTGACACATTGGTGTGGCTCCGGGTTAGGCAAGCAGCGTGTCAAGAAGCATTGTTGCTTGGCAGGGTTGTGATTTGGAGGATGCATGGCTCTCGACCTTTGCCTCTCCCGAGTCCGTACGGAAGTTGCAGCGATGGGACAAGACTGTAACTACCAATTGGATATCACGAAAAAGGGGTAAAAAGTACCCCAAAGAATTATAAAAAGTAGTTGGCAATATTAGGGGGTTTTGTGATGAATGAGCCATCTGATTCAATGATGGAGCCGAGTTTGCTTTTTTTCCCAAAATGTTGTGCTGCCAGATTTATTTGCCATACCCTTTGCCTCATCCCTCTCAAGCATACCATTTTCCAATTCCTCATCAATCCAAGGGGATTTAACAGTTTTACAGTCATTTTCTTAACGGGTACATGCTTATTAGTAACTGGAATAAGCAATTTCATAAAAGTGTCAAGTGCAGTGTCTGGTTGCTCCTCATTACACACCACAGACCAACAAATATTCTTTACATCATGAACATAAGAATCACCACAAAACTTATTGTGTGACCACTTATACACTATACTGTATTAGGCCCAGTCTTTGGAACTTTATTTTTTCTAGATATGGCTGCTATATTGTTATCACTACATCCTATGGATTTGGATACTGCTTTAAAGCAAATTTGGAGCTTTTGAAAAGCAACAAATGCTAGCTAACTTCACTAGCTAACGTTAGTATTTAGCTTACTATTGCTAGCGGGCATCAGCTAACCTTCAGCTCGGAAAAGCTCTCGCCCCTCGTATAACACGACTCAAACCTGAGCTTACCGGACCTATTTTTATTTATTTTTCTCTCCATATCCCCGGATTCCTACCGCAAGTTGGACATTTTTCAACTGGATCTTGCAGCTAGCTAGCTGCTACCTGAGTGCCAATCGGCTAACGTCGGTCTCGGAGCAATACACCAATTAGCCTGAAGCTAGCCCTTGCTCGACTCATCTCCCGGATGACTGAAGAATCTCAACAGATACTGCTGGGCTACAACTCCTATCCGGACCCGCTTCTACTGCCGGTGTGGAGCCCTACCGGGCCTTCTCAAATGGACTACCGACGTTATCTGCCCGAGGGAGATATTTCAACCAGCCCTCCGACGCGACGTCACCTGAACGCCCATCAGCTAACTGCGGCCTGCTAACGTTTTGCTGTCCAGAGCATATCGGCTGCTAGCTAATCAGGTCCATCGGACAATTTCTTGGGACACTATTACCTATTTGTGCCAACTGGCCTGGTCCCCTTCACCACACGGAACCCCACTGACCCATCACGACT
Organism: Brachymystax lenok tsinlingensis; assembly: GCA_030435695.1. Lineage (NCBI taxonomy): Eukaryota > Metazoa > Chordata > Actinopteri > Salmoniformes > Salmonidae > Brachymystax > Brachymystax lenok. Next base: position 3,500,228 of record CM059801.1, on the reverse strand, counting down.
GGTCTACCGACGGAAACGCACGAGGAGGCTATAAACAGACTTCCTCCGTCTTAGTTAGCCGGCCTGCTAGACTTTGCTAGCTTGTGGTCCCTGGCTAGCTGTCTGAAACGCCGTGTCCCCAGCCAGCCTCACTACTAACTTGACCCTTATGTTCACTAGGCTAAGCATGCCTCTCCTCAATGTCAATATGCCTTGTCCATTGCTGTTCTGGTTAGTGTTTATTGTCTTATTTCACTGTAGAACCTCTAGCCCTGCTCAATATGCCTTATCCAACCCTTTAGTTCCACCTCCCACACATGCGATGACATCACTTGGTTTAAATGTTTCTAGAGACAATATCTCTTTCATCACCACCCAATGCCTAGGTTTACCTCCACTGTATTTACGTCCTACCATACCATTGTCTGTACATTATGCCTTTAATCTATTTTATCACCCCCTGAAACCTGTTATTTTTACTCTCTGTTCAGAACGTCCTAGACGACCAGTCATTATAGCCTTTAGCCGTACCCTTATCCTACTCCTCCTCTGTTCCTCTGGTGATATAGAAGTTAATCCAGGCCCTGCAGTGCCTAGCTCCACTCCTACTCCCCAGGCGCTATCATTTGTTGACTTCTGCAACCGTAAAAGCCTTGATTTCATGCATGTCAACATTAGAAGCCTCCTCCCTAAGTTTGTTTTATTCACTGCCCTAGCACACTCTGCCAACCCGGATGTCCAAGCCATGTCTGAATCCTGGCTTAGGAAGACCACCAATAACACTGACATTTCCATCCCTAACTATAACATCTTCACGACCAAAGGGGGCGGTGTTGCTATCTATTGCAGAGATAGCCTGCAGAGTTCTGTCTTGCTTTCCAGGTCTGTACCCAAAGAATTTGAACTTTTACTTTTAAAAATCTGCCTTCTAGAAACAAGTCTCTCACTGTTGCCGCTTGCTATAGACCACCCTCTGCCCCCAGCTGTGCTCTGGACACCATATGTGAACTGATTGCCCCCCATCTATCTTCAGAGTTCGTGCTGCTAGGTGACCTAAATTGGGACATGCTTAACACCCCGGCCATCCTACAATCTAAGCTTGATGCCCTAAACCTCACACAAATCATAATTGAACCTACTAGGTACAATCCCAAAGCCGTAAACACGGGAACCCTCATAGATGTAATCCTAACTAACTTGCCCTCCAAATACACCCCTGCTGTTTTCAACCAAGATCTCAGCGATCACTGCCTCATTGCCTGCATCCGTAATGGGTTTGCGGTCAAACGATCTCCCCTCATTACTGTTAAACGTTCCCTAAAACACTTCAGCGAGCAGGCCTTTCTAATTGACCTGGCCAGGGTATCCTGGAAGGATATTGACCTCATCCCGTCAGTAGAGGATGCCTGGTTATTCTTTAAAAGTGCCTTCCTCACCATCTTAAATAAGCATGCCCCATTCAAGAAATTTAGAACCAGGAATAGATATAGCCCTTGGTTCTCTCCAGACCTGACAGCCCTTGACCTGCGCAAAAACATCCTGTGGCGTTCTGCATTAGCATCGAACAGCCCCCGTGATATGCAACTTTTCAGGGAAGTCAGGAACCAATATACACAGGCAGTTAGGAAAGCCAAGGCTAGCTTTTTCAAGCAGAAATTTGCCTCCTGTAACACAAACTCCAAAAGGTTCTGGGACACTGTAAAGTCCATGGAGAATAAGAGCACCTCCTCCTAGCTGCCCACTGCACTGAGGATAGGAAATACTGTCACCACCGATAAACCCACAATAATTGAGAATTTCAATAAGCATTTTTCTACGGCTGGCCATGATTTCCACCTGGCTACCACTACCCCGGTCAACAGCCCTGCACCCCCCTCAGCAACTCGCCAAAGCCTCCCCCACTTCTCCTTCTCCCAAATCCAGTCAGCTGATGTTCTAAAAGAGCTGCGAAATCTGGACCCCTACAAATCAGCCGGGCTAGACAATCTGGACCCTTTCTTTTTTAAATTATCTGCCGAAATTGTTGCAACCCCTATTACTAGCCTGTTTAACCTCTCTTTCGTGACGTCTGAGATTCCCAAAGACTGGAAAGCAGCTGCGGTCATCCCCCACTTCAAAGGGGGAGACACTCTTGACCAAAACTGCTACAGACCTATATCCATCCTACCCTGCCTTTCTAAGGTCTTTGAAAGCCAAGTTAACAAACAAATTACCGACCATTTCGAATCCCACCGTACCTTCTCCGCTATGCAATCTGGTTTCAGGGCTCGTCATGGGTGCACCTCAGCCACGCTCAAGGTCCTAAATGACATCATAACCGCCATCGATAAGAGACATTATTGTGCAGCCGTTTTCATTGATCTGGCCAAGGCTTTCGACTCTGTCAATCACCTCATCCTTATCGGCAGACTCGACAGCCTTGGTTTCTCAAATGACTGCCTCGCATGGTTCACCAATTACTTCTCTGATAGAGTTCAGTGTGTCAAATTAGAGGGCCTGTTGTCCGGGCCTCTGGCAGTCTCCATGGGGGTGCCACAGGGTTCAATTCTTGGGCCGACTCTCTTCTCTGTATACATCAATGATGTCGCTCTTGCTGCAGGTGAGTCTCTGATTCACCTCTATGCAGACGACACCATTCTGTATACTTCCGGCCCCTCTTTGGACACTGTGTTAACTACCCTCCAGACGAGCTTCAATGCCATACAACTCTCCTTCCGTGGCCTACAACTGTTCTTAAACGCAAGTAAAACTAAATGCATGCTCTTCAACCGATCGCTGCCCGCACCTGTCCCCCCGTCTAGCATCACTACTCTGGACGGTTCTGTCTTAGATTATGTGGAAAACTACAAATACCTAGGTGTCTGGTTAGACTGTAAACTCTCCTTCCAGACTCACATCAAACATCTCCAATCTAAAATTAAATCTAGAATTGGCTTCCTATTTCGCAACAAAGCTTCCTTCACTCATGCTGCCAAACATACCCTCGTAAAACTGACCATCCTGCCGATCCTCGACTTCGGTGATGTAATTTACAAAATAGCCTCCAATACTCTACTCAACAAACTGGATGCAGTCTATCACAGTGCCATCCGTTTTGTTACCAAAGCCCCATATACCACCCACCACTGTGACCTGTACGCTCTCGTAGGCTGGCCTTCGCTTTACACTCGTCGCCATATCAACTGGCTCCTGGTCATCTACAAGTCCCTGCTAGGTAAAGTCCCGCCTTATCTCAGCTCGCTGGTCACCTTAGCAGCACCAACCCGTAGCACGCGCTCCAGCAGGTATATCTCACTGGTCACCCCCAAAGCCAATTCCTCCTTTGGCCGACTCTCCTTCCAGTTCTCTGCTGCCAAAGACTGGAACGAACTTCAAAAATCCCTGAAACTGGAGACACTTATCTCCCTCAACAGGAGCTCACAGACCACTGTACCTGTTTATAGCCCATCTGTAAATAGCCCAACCAACTACCTCATCCCCCACCGTATTTATTTATTTATCTTGTTCCTTTGCACCCCAGTTTTTCTACATTGCACATTCATCTACTGCACATTTTTTTTACCATTCCAGTTTTAAATTGCTATATTGTAATTACTCTGCCACCATGGCCTATTTATTGTCTTACCTTCCTTATCCTACCTCATTTGCACTCTTTGTATATAGATTTGTTTTTTTTCTACTGTATTATTGACTGTATGTTTGTTTTACTTTATGTGTTGTTGTATGTGTCGAACTGCTTTGCTTTATCTTGGCCAGGTCGCAGTTGTAAATGAGAACTTGTTCTCAACTTGCCTACCTGGTTGAATAAAGGTGAAATAAAATAAAATACAAATTTAATTCAGCCAAGACTCTGTGAAACATAAGATATTACAGTTTTTAATGTCCCGTTGGTATATACGTGCTTTCAGTTCGTCCCATGTATTTTCCAGAGATTGAACGTTAGCTAGCTGTACGGATGGCAAAGGCAGATTATCCACTCGTCACCTGATCTTCACAAGGCAGCCCGATCTCTTTCCGTGAAATCTCTGTTTCTTTCTCCAGTGAATGACGGGGATGAGGGCCTGTTTGGGTGTTTGGAGTATATCCTTCCCGTTCGACTCATTAAAGAAAAATTATTTGTTAATTAATTCGAGGTGAGTAATCGCTGTTCTGATGTCCTGAAGCTCTTTTCGGTCATGAGAGACGGTAGCAGCAACATTATGTACAAAATAAGTTACAAACAATGCGAAAAAACAAACAAAATAGCACGGTTGGTTAATTAAGAGGCAATAAAATGGCAGCCATCCCTTCCGGCGCCATCTTTAATCCACACAAAACATGAAACATGAAGCATGACATTTTACAGAATATTAACAGACAAGAACAGCCCAAGGACAGAACTACATACATTTTAAAACAGCACACATTGCCAATATATCAATACGTACACACAAAATATCTAGGTCAAATAAGGGAGAGGCATTGTGCCGTAAGGTTATGCTTTTTCAGTTTTTTTTATACCAGGTTTGCTCTCCATTTGAGCAATATGAGATGGAAAGGAGTTCCATGCAATAATGGCTCTATATAATACTGTACACTTTCTTGAATTTGTTCTGGATTTGGGGACTGTGAAAAGACCCCTGGTGGCATGTCTGGTGGTGTGTGTGTCAGAGCTGTGTGTAAGTTGACTATGCAAACAATTTGGAATTTTGAACACAATGTTTCACTTACAAAAATAAGTGATGCAGTTAGTCTCTCCTCAATTCTTAGCCAAGAGAGACTGGCATGCATAATATTTCTATTTTATGATTCCAGGAGATCCTCACCTCCGTCTCAAAACACAGGGAGATGAGTGAAGGTTCCTCCCCTCGGCCTCCAAAGCACTTTCAAAGCGAGGCAAGGAGTGAAGGCAACAAGGACAGAGGAAGCAAGCATTTGATGGCTCATTTTTTGACACAGACACACACACTAACACACTCACTCACTATCTCACTCTCTCGCTATTTCACTCTCAGACACACTGCTTGAAGAGTGTATTTCATTATTGATTATTATTGTCAATGATTTTCTTGACAGAACTCATTGTATTGAATTTGTTAGATTACTTGTTAGATACTACTGCATGGTCGGAACTAGAAGCACAAGCATTTCGCTACACTCGCATTAACATCTGCTAACCATGTGTATGTGACAAATAAAATTTGATTTGATTTTATTGTATTTTATTATTATATATAGAAATCCTGTTGTTTATATTTTTAATTCTTCAGGGAATGATAGTGAAGTTGAGTAGGGCACAAACAGACCTGTCTACTAGACTTGACAAAGAAACATGTGATGTCAATGTTTCATGTGACATTTAGAATGACATGTAGATGTTTTGTTGTTTCTATGTGGAGTCATTGTGCCTATCTAGACTTTTCCTGTAACTACTAGTGAGAAAATCTGCAAGAAAATCATATTTACATTTTGAAATGTTGACCCTGATGTCACACATTGAACCCTTTATTTATAGAAAGAATAGATAGGGACTTGTTGTGATTACGGAATACATATTTTAAAAAAAGGGCGCTGGTGCCCCAAAATAAATGTTTTTACTTGTTTAGTAATTACATGTATTAATTAAATAAATGTAGTTACTAACCCAGTAAAAACTAGTATTTTGGTGCGTGTACACACTTTTATTAATGCTGAGCGATTAGTGCTTTTTGAGTTTGGTTCGGTTTCAGTTGGATTATTTAAAAAATAATCATGGTTTTTGGTTTTGATATTTGGGGGCATTAAATGCACTATGCACTATTTGGGTTGAATGCTGTAGCACAGAATAAAACAATTTTAAAAAGTCCCATGATGGCAGTGACTGCCCATTACTGCTTATCACTTAGTAACCATAATTTATTAACATTACTATATTTTAATATAATATTTCAGTTGTTGTGTATATTACATTTGTTTTATTTGATGACTTTATTATTTCATTCCAAGTCATCATCTCATCTCTATAAAGCTGTTGCATATGGTGTCTGACAAAATCATTGTTTTAGTAGTTCTTCAAAGTAAATATGGCATACTTTTATGACTGTTGAATACCAATTATCAATCACTTAGGTCATGTATTTTTAGGTAGAGATACCTTGCGAACCAGCTGCTTTCTATCTCTTCTCTCTGTGTCTGCTCGACACAGACCGGACAAGTATGTGGGTGCGCAATGGATTATGGGTATTGTAGTTAATTACCAAGTTTCCTGAGCTAAACTATGTAGAATATTGGCCTGTTGGAAACTACAACTCCCTACTACATCGCACAATTCGGGCTTGATCTGATTCGTCGCTAGAGAAACATCGAACTAACCCCCAAAAAAGAACAAAATGGAATTCAAATAATTGAACTGATGTCAGCTTGGTTGGCCCAGTGCAGTCAAAAATTGTGATTTTCCTGTGTTTTACATATACTTACACACAATAATGTTGGAATAGTACTGTGAAAATTATGATAATGCCCTTGTAGTGTAAGAGCTGTTCGAAAAGACCACCTGAAATTTCTACCTGTTTTGGTGGGATGGAGTTTTGGCCTGGCTGGTGATAAATTAGTTAATAGACCAATAAGAAAGAGAGTTCTAAACCTCTCTGCCAATAACAATTAGTTTTCAGGTCACACATCCTTCCAATTAGGCTCGTCCAATCAGGCCCCACGCTCAGACCACTCCCAGACAGTCTTTTTTACAAAAATAACAGTAAGACACAAATTGTTACCCACAAATTATTTGATATTAAGATAGAAATGGCTGCATTGGGCCTTTAATGTGTGTCATGAAAACCTGCCAATTTTGAGTAAAGTAGCCTGAGTGAACAAACATTAAGAACACCTCTTTCCATGACATACATTGACCAGGTGAATCCAGCTGAAAGCTATGATCCCTTATTGATGTCACTTGTTAAATGCACTTCAACCAGTGTAGATGAAGGGGTGGAGACAGGTTAAAGAAGCATTTTTAAGCTTTGAGACACGAATTGTGTATATTTTCCGTTCAGAGGGTGAATGGGCAAGACAAAATATTGAAGTGCCTTAGAACGGGGTATGGTAGTCAAGAACTTCAACGCTGCTGAGTTTTTCCAGACTCAACAGTTTCCTGTGTGTATCAAGAATGGTCCACCACCCAAAGGACATCCAGCCAACTTGACCCAACAGTGGAAAACATTGGAGTCAACATGGACCAGCATCCCTGTGGAATGTTTTCGACACCTTGTAGAGTCCATGCCACGATGTATTGAGATTGTTCTGAGGGCAAAAGGGGAAGGGGTTGCAACTCAGTATTCGGAAGGTGTTCCTAATGTTTGGTATACTCAGTGTATATACAATTTGGTAAATATACAGCTGTGTTGAGCTGAATCGACCCGACTGTTATGATTGACATTCAATTAATGTATTAGCTTGATAATTTAGTACATTTATATTTATTTTGTTCAGTTCAGAAATACTTGCAAGTTGTAACAGTATTTGTTTTTTAAAATTAGATTTTATAGGTGAAGTAAATGACCAAACTATAAGTGTTCCCAAAACATAGTGGTGTAACCTGTAACTGAAATGTGCTATGTTGGTATACTAACAATTATGGATGTTCTCTGTATATTTGTAATACTTATTTATAGTAGCACTTTTTCATTCTACAATTAATGTTTTTTATTTAACGTCTTAAAGGAGGATTCAAACTAGGGGGTTATTCTGTAGATATACAGTGCCTTCGGAAAGTATTCATACTCCTTGTGTCACGACAGCTAGGAGTGGTGGGTGTGGAGTCAGGCGCAGAGAGCAGAGTAACCGGAAAACCGACTTTAATGCGGTGCGCAAATTAGTCCAACGCCAAAACAAACATGCGAAAATAGTTAAATAAGAGCAGCCCAAACATAGGACATGAACTCAAACACTGTACACAGCACCAACAAACAGAAAACAAGCCCGCACAAAAGGAGGCGGGCTTAACCGGCTTAAATAGCCCTAACAAACACAAAACAAGGAACAGGTGCAAACAATGGAAAATCAACAGAAAGGAAAAAGAGGATCGGTGGCAGCTAGTAGGCCGGTGTCGACGACCGCCGAACATCGCCCGAACAGGCACCGTCGGTGGAAGTCGTGACACCTTGACTTACTCATCATTTTGTTGTGTTACAGCCTGAATTCAAACTTGAGGACGACCCGGAGGGCGAGGCGCAGGGCGATCCGGATGAAGACGGTGGAACTCCCTCAGCAGTGATGGATCCAAGATGTCCTCCACCGGTACCCAGCACCTCTCCTCCGGACCGCATTCTCCCAGTCCACGAGGTACTGCAGGCCCCTCACCCGGCACCTAGAGTCCAGAATGGAGCGGACTGTGTACGCCGGGAACCCCTCAATGTCCAAAGGGGGCGGAGGGACCTCCGGCACCTCACCTTCCTGCAGGGGACCAGCTACCACCGGCCTGAGGAGAGACGGGGGCCTCACTGCGCTCCTCTTCTGCCGCCCACCAGCTTGTCTCAGTGATTCCTGGACGGCTCTCCAGGTCTCCTTTGAGCGCTGCACCCACTCCTCCACCGCAGGAGCTTCAATCTGGCTCTGATGAAACGGTGCCAGGACCGGCTGGTAGCCCAACACGCACTGGAAAGGTGACATGTTCGTGGAGGAGTGATGGAGTGAGTTCTGAGCCACCTCCGCCCATGGGACGTACCTCGCCCACTTACCAGGCCGGTCCTGGCAATACGACCGCAGAAATTTACCCACATCCTGGTTCACTCTCTCCACCTGCCCATTACTCTCAGGGTGAAAACCCGAGGTCAGGCTGATCGAGACCCCCACACGCTCCATAAACGCCCTCCACACTCGGGACGTGAACGGGAAACCCCGATCAGAAACGATGTCCTCAGGCACCCCGTAGTGCCGGAAGACGTGGGTAAACAGGCCCTCCGCAGTCTGTAGGGCCGTAGGGAGACCGGGCGGGATGAGACGACAGAACTTAGAGAACCGATCCACAACAACCAGGATCGTAGTGTTTCCCTGGGACGGGGGAAGATCGGTGAGGAAATCCACCGACAAGTGAGACCACGGCCGTTGTGGAACGGGGAGGGGCTGTAACTTCCCCCTAGGCAGGTGTCTAGGAGCCTTACTCTGAGCGCATACCGAACAGGAGGAGACATAAAACCTCACATCCTTAGCCAACGTGGGCCACCAGTATTTCCCCCTAAGACCCCACACTGTCCTCTCAATCCCCGGATGACCCGAAGAGGGTAGCATATGGGCCCACCGAATCAGTTTATCACGAACACCAAGCGGCACGTACTGACGACCTGCAGGACACGTAGTGCCCGCTCGATGTCCGCGTCCACCTCCCATACCACCGGTGCTACCAGACATGAAGCAGGAAGGATGGGAGTAGGCTCGATGGACCGCTCCTCGGTGTCATAGAGACGGGACAGCGCGTCGGCCTTAGGATTCAGGGAACCTGGCCTATAGGAGATCGTGAACTGAAATCTGGTGAAAAACATGGCCCACCTAGCCTGCCGCAGATTCAGTCTCCTAGCTGCCCGGATATACTCCAGATTACGGTGGTCAGTCCAAATGAGAAAAGGGTGCTTAGCCCCCTCAAGCCAATATCTCCACACCTTCAGAGCCTTTACCACAGCTAACAACTCCCGGTCCCCCCACGTCATAGCTTCCTTGAAAAGAAAGCGCAGGGGCGGAGCTTCGGTGGCGTGCCCGAGCGCTGTGATAGCACGGCTCCAACCCCAGCCTCAGACTCGTCCACCTCCACTATGAACAAGGGAGCGTTGGTGAACAGCTCCTTCAGACGACTGAAAGCTCTGTCCGCCTCTGCCAACCACCGCAAACGAGCCGGCCCCGCCTTCAGCAGTGAGGTAATGGGAGCAGCCACCTGACCAAAACCCCAGATAAACCTCCGGTAGTAATTGGCAAACCCTAAAAACCGCTGCACCTCCTTTACCGTGGTCGGAGTCGGCCAATTACGCACGGCTGTAATGCGGTCACACTCCATCACCACACCAGAGGTGGAAATGCGATACCCCAGGAAGGAAATGGCTTGTTTGGAAAACACACATTTCTCCGCCTTGACGTACAGGTCATGCTACAGCAGTCGCCCAAGTACTTTGCGCACCAGAGACACATGCACGGCGCGTTGGTGGAATAGATCAAGATATCATCTATATACACCACCACACCCTGCCCGTGCAGGTCCCTGAGAATCTCGTCCACGAAAGATTGAAAGACCGCTGGAGCATTCTTCAACCCATACGGCATGACGAGGTACTCATAATGGCCAGATGTGGTACTAAACACAGTCTTCCATTCATCTCCTTCCCGGATACGCACCAAATTATCCTGAGGTCCAGTTTTGTGAAGAAACGCGCTCCGTGAAATGATTCAACCACCGTAGCAATGAGAGGTAGCGGGTAACTAAATCCCACTGTGATGGCATTTAGACCTCTATAATCAATGCACGGCCTCATAAAAAAGAAACTCGTGGAGACGGGTGATATGGAGGGCCGAATGTACCCCTGTCCCAGAGATTCAGTGATATATGTCTCCATAGCCACTGTCTCCTCCTGTGACAACGGGTACACGTGACTCCTAGGAAGTGTTGCGTTTACCTGGAGGTTTATCGTGCAATCCCCTCGTCGATGAGGTGGTAATTTGGTCGCCCTCTTCTTACAGAAGGCGATATCCAAATCGGCATATTCTGAGGGAATGCGCACAGTGGAAACCTGGTCTGGACTCTCCACCGTTGTGGCACCGATGGAAACTCCTTTACACCTACCTGAACACTCCTCTGACCACCCCTGGAGAGCCCCCTGTTGCCACAAAATCATGGGATTGTGCATAGCCAGCCAGGGAATCCCCAGCACCACTGGAAACGCAGGTGAATCAATAAGGTATAGACTAATCCGCTCCCCATGACCCCCCTGCGTTACCATGTCCAGTGGAACCGTGGCCTCCCTGACCAGCCCTGACCCTAACGGTCGGCTATCTAGGGAGTGCACGGGGAAGGGTTGATCTATCGACACTAGCGGAATACCTAGCCTCAAAGCGAGTCCGTGATTCATAAAGTTCCCAGCTGCGCCTGAATCGACTAGCGCCTTATGCTGGAGAGAGGGAGAAAACTCAGGGAAAGAGATTAGTAAAAACATGTGACCAATAGGGAGCTCTGGGTCAGTCTCTTTACTCAGTACTTTGTTAAAGCACCTTTGGCAGGGAATACAGCATAGAGTCTTCTTGGGTATGACGCTACGCTTTCTCCCATTCTTCTCTGCAGATCCTCTCAAGCTCTGTCAGGTTGGATGGGATGCATAGCTATTTTCAGGTCTCTCCAGAGTTATTTTCAGGCCTCTCCAGAGATGTTTGATCAGGATCCAGTTCAGGCTCTGGCTGGGCCACTCAAGGACGTGTGCTTAGGGTCGTTGTCCTGTTGGAAGGTGGATCTTCGCTACAGTCCAAGTTCCTGAGCGCTCTGGAGCAGGTTTTCAAGGATCTCTCTGTACTTTGCTCTGTTCATCTTTCCCTCGATCCTGACTAGTCTCCCAGTCCCTGTCACTGAAAAACATCCCCACAGCATGCTGCCACCACCATGCTTCACTGTAGGGATGGTGCCAGGTTTCCTCCAGATGTGATGCTTGGCATTCAGGCCGAAATGTTCAATATTGGTTTCATCAGATCAGAGAATCTTGTTTCTCATCTTTAGGTGTCTTTTGGCAAACTCCAAGCGGGCTGTCATGTGCCTTTTGCTGACGAGTGGCTTCCATCTGGCCACTCTACCATAAAGGCCTGATTGGTGGACTGTTGCAGAGATAGTTGTCCTTCTGGAAGGTTCTCCCATCTCCACAGAGGAACTCTAGAGCTCTGTCAGAGTGACCATCGGGTTCTTGGTCACCTCCCTGACCAAGGCCCTTCTTCCCCGATTGCTCAGTTTGGCCGGGCTGCCAGCTCTAGGAAGGGTCTTGGTGGTTCCAAACTTCTTCCATTTAAGAATAATGGAGGCCACTGTGTTCTTGGGAACTTTCAATGCTGCAGAAATGTTTTGGTACCCTTCCCCAGATCTGTGCCTCAACACAATCCTGTCTCGGAGCTCTACGGACAATTCCTTCGACTTCATGGCTTATTTTTTGCTCTGACATGCCCATCCAACTGTGGGACCTTATATAGACAGGTATGTGCCTTTCCAAATCATGTCCAATCAATTGAATTTACAACAGGTGGACTCCAATCAAGTTGTAGAAACATCTTAAGGATGATCAATGGAAACAGGATGCACCTGAACTCAATTTTGAGTCTCATAGAAAAGGGTCTGAATACTTATTTCAGTTTTCTTTTTTTTCATAAATGTTCTAAAATGTCTAAAAACCCGTTTTTGCTTCGTCATTATGGGTATTGTGTGTAGAATGACGAGATCATTTAAATCATAAGCCATGAAGTCGAAGGAATTCTATTTTAGAATAAGGCTGTAACGTAACAAAATGTGGAGAAAGTGAAGGGCTCTGAATATCTTTCAAATACTCTGGAAGTGTGACAAACTTGCAAATTATAATACACTATTTCTACAGTATGAACATCATGACGTAAAATGGAACTGTTAAATTATATGAAATGTCTAAATCTGTCTTTATATGGCCATTTCTGAGCTGCTATCTTTATTAGCAATAATCAATGCTCATGTAGCCTACCATATATACTTACACAAAAGTCTCCATGAATTCAAAGCTCACGCATTGTTCCTGCTGAAACTATACACAACCTTGAGACGCAGTTAATAGGTAACAAAATTGGCTCCAGCTTTTGAGCTACTGGTTGGCCTAACTGCTTTTATTAACTAAAAAAAGGTTGTCTGTGTGGCAAAGCTTTATTCAAATGAATGCCAATGAGGCCTACTACAAAACCAACCTGTTAAAAATCCTGTCTAAGGGAATTATGCCTGATTTAAGCAACAAAAAACATGTAAAAAAAACATGCATCACCTGTTTGAGGCTCTCGCCAAGATCCAGGCCACCTCTATGGAGGTCAACAGAGCCTTCTCAGTCTGTGGCCAATTTGTGGCGAATATCAGTAACCGCCTGAGTCCGGGAAGAATTGATGCACTTGCTTTTTGAGAGCCCACTTCAGCATAAAAGAGATAAGTTAAACAGATAGGCCTATAGCCTAAGCAAACACTTTGTTTGTTTGCTACAGGGTAGGCCTACCATGTTATTTGATGTAGCCTATAACCTTAGTTTGTGTGTAGAATGTTATTCTACATGTTTGGCCAGTGGTGGAAAAAGTACCCAACTATGATACTTGAGTAAAAGTAAAGATACCTTAATAGAAAATGACTCAAGTAAAAGTCACCCAGTAAAATTCAAATTGAGTAAGAGTACGAAAGTATTTGGTTTAAAATATACTTAAGTATCAAAAGTAAAAGTATAAATCATTTCAAATTCCTTATAGTAAGCAAACCAGATGGCACCATTTTCTTGTTTTTTTATTTACGTAATGCCACGGGCACACTCCAACATTCAGACATCATTTACAAACGTAGCATGTGTTTTTTGTGAGTTCGCCAGATCAGAGGCACTAGGGATGACCAGGGATGTGCGTTGATAAGTGCGTGAATTTGATTATTTTCCTGTCCTGCTAAGCATTCAAAATGTAACGAGTACTTTTGGGTGTCATGGAAAATGTATGGAGTAAAAAGTACAATATTTTCTTAAGGAATGTAGTGAAGTAAAAGTAGTAAAAAATATAAATAGTAAAGTAAAGTACAGATACCCCAAAAAACTACTTAAGTAGTACTTTAAAGTATTTTTACTTAAGTACTATACTTTACACCACTGTGTTTGGCTGGGTCTTGAGAATCAGTCAGTTACAATTACAGTTAGGCCTATCTACAATTATAGTTACTGTTTCTGAGCAAGTCTGTTTTTCATGTTAATGCCATTTTTTTTAAATATTTTAATAAACTCGAATTGTCTTGAATAAAAGCAATAATGGAAAATAATAATTGCTGGGTCTTGACTTGTTTATTTAATTAGATTATACACGGAGTGAACAAAACATTAGGTACACCGTCCTAAAATTGAGTTGCATCCCCTTTTACCCTCAGAACTGCCTTAATTCGTAGGGGCATGGACTCCTCAAGGTGTCGAAAGCATTCCACAGGGATGCTGAACCATGTTGACTCCAATGTTGCCCACAGTGGTGTCCAGTTGGCTGGATGTTCTTTGGGGGGGTGGACCATTCTTGATACACACGGGAAACTGTAGAGTGTGAAAAACCCAGCAATGTTGCAGTTCTTTTGTCTTGCTCATTCGCCCTCTGAACAGCACACACACGCAATCGATGTCTCAATTGTCTCAAGGCTTAAACATCCTTCTTTAACCTGTTTTCTCCATTTCATCTACACGGACTGAAGTGGATTTAACATCAATAAGGTGACATCAATAAGGGATCATTGCTTTCACCTGGTCAGTCTATGTCATGGAAAGAGCAGGTGTTTTAAATGTTTTGTACACTCAGTGTAAAGTCCACGTTTGTGTAGCCAGAAGGCTCACGGTTCAAACAAACATTTTGAACATTTTGAAAAAAAAAATCTTGAGAGATGATAATTTACTTTATTGCTAGAAATGATTTTTAGGCAATAAGTAAATGTTAGCTTTTATGTCAAATACAGCCTACTTTAGATTCGCACATGGTTCACCGTGGGTTTAGATCCGCGGGCAATTGATCAACCCCAGCACTATCCATGGTGCTGAATAGATAACCACAATAAGTGAAGTTAAAGCAACCACAACCTCAGGCGTTCGACGTCGCCGGCCTTCTAGCTGCTGCCGAGACAACTGCTAGCAAACGCCCTTCACTCATCAACCCCGGACTTGTCTCGTCATCATTACACACACCTGGTTCCAATCCCCACTCTATCACTGTATATATACTCCCTCTGCCATTTGTCTTGGTCGGTCATTGTAAATGTTACTGGTTTTCCTGAGAGGAATCTCTCTTACTATTTCCTGAGTACTTTATATTTTTCACTTTGGGTTCGCCCTGTGCCTTTTTGATTATGAAGATATATTTTGAGTACAACAGCATTTGGGTTTCGTCCCGCTTTGATCTATTGTGCTTAAATAAACTCAGTAGTTCTAAACCTGCGACTGCCTCCTGTCCACTCCTCTCTACACCAGTGACATACGGCCAGGTGCAAGGGGATAGGAAAGGACCAAGCTACATCTTTCAGTCAAAGGTTCTTTTCAGTCAAAGGCAATTTTCACTAGACTGTAATAACCTCATAATAGACTGTACTCATGGTGCTTCATAGGCCTGTTAAAACTAGGCTACATCAACGAAATACTGTGATGACTTTGAAAGAAATTAGTTGATTAAATTGCAACAAATACAAAAACAAACCATTAGATTGATGTGTATTTCTCAATTTACAGCGGATATTACGTCCGTTTTTATACTAAGCAAAAATATAAACGCAAACATGCAACAAATTGAACGATTTTACTGAGTAACAGTGCAAATAAGGAAATCAGTCAATTTAAAGTCTTTAGGCCGTAATCTATGGGTTTCACCTGACTGGGAGTACAGATATTCATCTGTTGGTCACAGATACCTTAAAAAATAGGTAGGGGCATGGATCTGAAAACCAGTCAGTATCTGGTGTGACCACCATTTGCCTCATGCAGCATGACACATCTCCTTCGCATAGAGTTGATCAGGCTGTTGATTGTGGCTTGTGGAATGTTGTCCCACTACTCTTCAATGGCTGTGAGAGGTTGTTGGATATTGGCGGGAACTGGAACACGCTGTCATACACATCAATCCAGGGCATCCCAATCATGCTCAATGGGTGACATGTCTGGTGAGTATGCAGGCAATGGAAGAACCTGGACATTTTCAGCTTTCAGGAATTGTGTACAGATCCTTGCGACATGGGGCTGTGCATTATCATTCTGAAACATGAGGTGATGGCTGCGGATGAACGGCACAGCAATTGGCCTCAGGTTCTCGTCACAGTATCTCTGCGCATTCAAATTGCCATTGGTAAAATGCAGTTGTGTTCGTTGTCTGTAGCTTATGAATGCCCATATCCCACCGCCACCACGGGGCACTCTGTTCACAACGTTGACAACAGAAAACCGCTTGCCCACACAACTCCATACAGGTGGACTGCGGTTGTGAGGCTGGTTGGACATACTGCAAAATTCTCTAAAACGATGGTGGAGGCAGCTTATGGTAGAGAAATGAACATTCCATTCTCTGGCAATAGCTCTAGTGGACATTCCTGCAGTCAGCATGCCAACTACAAGCTCCCTCAAAACTTGAAACATCTGTGGCATTGTGTGACAAAACTGTACATTTTTAGAGTGGCCTTTTAGAGCCCCCAGCACATGGTGCACCTGTGTAATGATGGTGCTGTTTAATCAGCTTCTTGATATGCCACACCTGTCAAGTGGTTTGATTATCCTGGCAAAGCAGAAAGGCTCACTAACAGGGATGTAAACAAATTTGTGCACAAAATGTGAGAGAAATAAGCTTTTTGTGCGTGTGGAACATTTCTGGGATATTTTATTTCAGCTCATGAAACATGGGACCAACACTTTATATGTTGCGTTTATATTTCTGTTCAGTGCATATTATTTGCTTTAAATAGCACTTCCGGTTTGAACGGGAATACCCAAGCATTGGTAGCTGCAGCCCAAAATGGCGACCGAAGTATGGGTGAGTGGGTGTGTTGGAAGGAGTAGGTGTATCGAAAGCGAATCAGCTAATTGTGCAGATTTGTTGCCACTCAACGTTTAGTGGGGGAAATGCAAAACTGACCCGAGGCCAGCGTCTAGGGGCAACTTCACCCTACTCTGATTAAAGCAGGAACTGTAGATCAGAGAGTGACGTCAGTGTTTATAAGTGGGGAGGAATGCTATGACCATTATTTTCTCTGTAAAGTGCATTTATCTCTGCAATGTTTGTACCAAAGTTTCCGCCCCTTACACACACCACCACACGTTGACGTTGAGTCATGAAGTAGCCTGGGTACCAGTCTGTTTAGCTAACATTCCACTCCATTCCACTCGCTAGTCATGAAGCTCTTAACTGTTGAAAAGTTACTCTGCCCTGCTTAAAGAGAAGCTTAGGTCATATTGAAACCTTTCAAAATCATTACTGTGGTAGGTAGCACAATGGCTAATGAGTTGGACATGTGGCCAAAAGGTAGCTGGTTTGAATCCCAGGCCAGGTGCTGGAAAAACGTGCAGATATGGCAACTAGAGGGTTGCTGGGTTCACATGCTCAAGACATTTCCCTACTGTTGGCCCTTGAGCAATGCCCTTAACCCCCACAACATCCATTCAGGGGTGCTGCACTGCATCTTTACCCTGTGCTTGTCTCAACTATATGTGTGATGTCTGAGGGGGGTTAAGAATGGAGCAGGAGACACTTTTCTGTTCGCTGGAACTAATAGAAAATAAAGTTGTGTTGTATTGAAAAGCCCTTCCTTCTTGGAAAAGCATCATATCTTTCTCTATTTATGGCATATGACAACCCCTCCAGAGTTGTGTATATTCTCTTTGAACCCTCTCCATTACAGTTTAATTTTTTTATTTCAAAGGACCCAACAGTAAAGGACAACTTTAATGTTGGGTTAGTTCTTGTTCCCGTAGCAAAACCACACTAGAGTGACTGTGACCATTTGCTATTTTTTTGAATGAAGTGTTACACTGCCCTCTGGTGTGTAGCAATGTACACTATTATTTACAGTTTCAGATCCAAAACAAAAGTCAGGGCTCTGGTCAAAAGTAGTGCACTAAATAGGGAATATAGGGTGCTATTTGGGATAGGGGCTGGGGCTGAGCTTCGGCCCAATCTGAAAAACTCTGAATACTGGTCTGCAACAAGAGAAATTAGTAAAGTCAGTGTCTATGACTATGTCAGGGTCCTTCCCTTGAACTATAGATGACCACTTAACTGTCTCTTTCATCCATTACAAACTCAGAGCTCAAGGGGTTCCTCTGATTTCCTGTGTTCCTCTGTTGACATCCATCCTGACTGAATACAGAATGTTCTTCCTCCTTCTCCATCTTTACTACAAACTCCAGAACACTGGTCTCCTGCTCTCCACGGTTCCCATACTGGTGCAGCTTACTGAGCTTCTCTGGATCTTCTGCTAGCTGCTCCTCTAGGAGGGTTAGTGGGGCCTGATTCTCCTCTTCTTCCAAGTGCTGTTGATTCTCAATGGGAAGATTCTGGATGGCATTATTGCTGTATATGGTGTTTCCTGCAAAGACATCACTCAGTTATAATTGCAAAGCCAAAAAATTATATTCATGTACTTACGTCAAGAATTTTATGCCCTCCTTATGTCCTCTGAAACACAACCCCGCCAAGCCGCACTGCTTCTTGACACAATGCACCCTTAACCCGGAAGCCAGCCGCACCAATGTGTTGGAGGAAACACCGTACTCCTGGCGACCTTGTCAGTGTGCATGCACCCGGCCCGCCACAGGAGTCGCTAGAGCGCGATGGGACAAGGACATCCCGGCCGGCCAAACCCTCCCCTAACCCGGACGACACTGGGCCAATTGTGCGCCGCCTCGTGGGTCTCCCGGTCGCGGCCGGCTGCGACACAGCCCGGTATTGAACCAGGAGGCGTAGTAACACAGCCTTAGACCGCTGCGCCACTCGGGAGGACCACAGCAACAAAGTTATCATCAAAATTGATGGGGAAGAAATTGCTTTTTGGTCTTAATTTAAGGTTAGGCATAATGTAAGTATTTGTGCTATGGGACTCCCGATCACAGCCGGGTGTGATACAGCCCGGGATCGAACCAGGGTCTGTAGTGACTCAGGAGGCCCTAAAATAATATGGTAGGTATTTCAAGTTTACAAACTATCATTTCAAGTTTATCAAAAGTTTCATAGATGCATCCAGATTAAGTTTTCGAATTCAGTTCTCTAAATTAAGATTAAAAACCAGACATCATCCTGGTACTTTGCCAGCCAGGAAAATTAGAGGAGAACAGATAGAATTAAACGCTCACTGTGGTGAACAGAGGCTTCTGGCAGTTTCTGAACCTAATGTGGCATGTTGAATTTATTTTCTTCCTATGAATTTGGCTTTAGCATTTGAACCATTTCCTGAAAGCTAAGACTCTCTGGAATATGGATGTGCCTTCTGATCCGCTCTCCGTGTTAGGAGTGTCAGAAAAAACACAATTTGAACAAATAAGAATAAAGTTGAATAGTCCTGTAATATTCCTTCTAAGGATAGGCTTTCCACTCCTTTTATTTAATCTTGCTCTTGTGGCTGACTGGGTTCGAACCAGGTCTCGTTCATGTCACAAGACTGGGTTAGCCCACTTAGATAAAGCCTATAGGGATGAGTTCAGGAAGCTAACACAAGTCTTCAAGTCTCCAGCAAGGTTATTCATCAAAAGAGCATGGTTCATTGAATCACCTCAGTTACATTTCACCTGCCTTTGACCTCATACTCAGAGATCATGGCACCAATATAACTGGCTGGGTTCAAAATCAGGCCTAATGCACAACAACACTTTTTGTGGCAAACAGAAGCAGAAAGATCTGTGCACCCCATTTAATGAGAGTGCAACAGAGGTTATTTGGTGATCCAAGCATGTGATGAGCAACCTTGCCTGAGACCTGAAGACGTGTTAGTTTGCCTGATGGGGTTCTAACCTAGGTCTCCTGTGTGCCAGACAATGCAACTTTTCAGGTTTCAGACAAGTTACTCATCACACGAGCGTGGTCACAGAACCACCTGTGTTACACTTAACCACCCTTTGACCTCCTCCATGAAGAGACCAATTCAAGTCACAGAACTGATGCCTAGGCTTTAGCTCAACAGGCTAACACAGTCAACCCAGTCAGACACATGTTAATCTTATAATGACTACCCTTGCCGGAGGCTTCAAACAAACACATGTCAAACTAACACGTCTTCAGGTCTCAGGCAAGGTTCTCATCACCTAAGCATGGATCACCAAACCACGCTCTATTGATGAGTAACTTTGCTGGATTTTGAAGACTTGTATTAGTGTAGCAGATAGGGATCTGTGAAACTCACTCCTCAGCATGAAGTGCCACCTCTTAAGCAATTAAAGGAGGCCTTTTTTAGTAGCTTGGTGGGTTGGAATGCTTCAGGAGGGCGGTCACGTGTGTTTGCGAGGCAGAGGTCATGAGTTCGAGTCTCGGTATGAGCTGATCGGGGGAAGAACTTGTTAAGCAAGCAGCGTGTTGTGCTTTACATGGACTTCCTGAACGTATCCCTATAGGCTTTAGCTAAGTGGGCTAACACAGAGCAGATAGATATGGACAAAAATCTATGTCGCGATAAATTGCCTGAATTGAAGTGATAACAATAAATAGGATGATATGTTTTTTTTTTTATTATCCTTTAAACTGCTACTGCTAGTTTGATGGTTGTAGCCATTAATAATTAGCACATTTATTTCATTTTAAACTTCACATTTCTCTAGTACAGGCTACTTATCGTAATATACCATATCAGCAAAATGCCTGCAATAAGTGATCGATATGGTTGGTGTCGATAATTGACACTGAAATCGCTCCATATATAATAACTCCTAAAGTATTGGGACAGTGACACATTATTTGTTGTTTTGCTTCTATACTCCAGCAGATGCACAATTGTCATACCCCCCCATCATGCTAACCTCCCCCTGTTATTGTAATGGTGAGATGTTACCATTTCTTTGGGGTATGATATTTGTGAGTCTATAACTTTCTCACTCTTCATTATTCACGATTAATTCAGGCCTATCCGTAATCATTGTATCATCCACATTCATGTAGAAGTGTTAAGAAACATATTATATTCTTATTTACAATAAAAGTGACTCCAAAATGACAATACATTACTTACTAACTTACTTATTAATTTCTATTGGGCACAAAATAATCTGAAACACAACCAAAACACAAAATGTATTCAACAAGTTTGTAGACTCACAAGCTTGATGTTATCATTGTGTGCTAGGAATATGGGACCAAATACTACACTTTTGACTACTTTAATACACATAAGTGAATTTGTCCCAGTACTTTTGGTCCCCTAAAATGGGGGGACTATGTACAAAACGTTCTGTAATTTCTAAACGGTTCACCCGATATGGGTGAAAATGGGATTTGCCGCCCCCCTGCTGGCATGGCGGATGCTATTGGTGCTATATCTGAGTTAACACCTTTTCTGTCCTCCGGGTTTGTCATTTTAGGGGATTTGAATCTGGATTGGCTATCCCTAGCCTCAGCTCAATTTAAGAGTATATGCATTGATTTCAATCTGACACAATTGATCTCAAAACCTTCACGGCTCAGTGTGAAGACCCTGTTAACTCTTCAATGATTGATTTTAATTCTTACTAATAACTATTTGTCTAGTGGAATATTTGCATATGATCTCAGTGGTCATTGTCCCATATATGTATTAGAGATATGAAACAGAAAAATTAAAATCTTTGTTTGATTGACATGTTCTACTCTGATTTAGCAAAAACAAAATAGAAAATAGAAAAATATGCCCATCCAACTAATCAGATAAAGGAAAGAAGAACGTATCAATGGAATGTCCGCAACTCTGGTATGCTCCAATGGTGATTGAATCAGACGCACAACAAGGACAACGATTCGATCTGAGTTGTATCTTCGTCAGGTTATCTCTACTCTGATTTAGCCACTGTCTCCTGTATTCCTGACCCTGATTTGGGTCTAGAAAATGTATCCTCCATTTTATTCCTCTGGCAGATAAACACGTGCCTTTTAAACAATTCAGAGATCGATCGAACCTTTGGTTTTCTTCTGAATTATCTGAGCTCATTCAAAGGAGAAATCAGGCCTGGGCCAAAGCAAGGAAAACGGACTCTGTAGTGGACTCTGTAGTGAAAATTGAGAAACAGATAAAGCTACTTTTTAAGCTCTACTGTATCTCTGACTCTGCTGGTGTCAGAAATGCAGTAAAAAAATAAATAATGCTCTGATGCGTACAAATTCCTCTTCTTCCCTGTCTAAGCAAGTTCTGTCTGACTCTGGCATCATAACTAAGAATAATAGGATAAGTGATGCTTTTTATCATGGTGGGGACTGTTGCCGTTTTACGGGCTCCGAACCAACTGTTCTGTTTTGTGTGTTTTTTTCACATTGTTTGTAAATAATGTTCCTGCTACCGTCCCTTATGGATATCAGAACAGCGATTTCTCATTCTCGAACTGGACAAAGATTTTTTCTTTAATGAGTCCAACGCAAAGGATATACTGCTTCTCCAAGACCAGGCACAAAATCCCTGTCATTCGCCAGAAGAGAAGACGGAAATACAGGGGGAATTTGTCGGTGAGTGGGTAACCCGCCTCTAACCTTCCGTTCTATTGGCCAACGGGTAATCACTGAGAATAAACTTGATGATCTCCGTTCGAGACTATCTTACCAATGGGACATTAAAAACTGTAATAATTTTATGTTTCAAGAGTCGTGGCTGAACGACAACACGGATAATATACAGTTGGCTGGGTTTTCCGTGCATTGGCAGGACAGAACAGCTACGTCTGGTAAGACGAGAGGTGGGGGTGTGTGTTTATTTGTCAATAATAGCTGTTGCATGATGTCTCATATTAAGGGAAGTCTTGAGGTATTGCTCGCCTGTTGTAGAGTACCTCATGATAAGCTGTCGACCACACTATCTACCAAGAGAGATTTCATAGCCGTCTACTTACCACCACAAACCGATGCTGGCACTAAGACCGCACTCAACAAGCTGAATAAGTCCATAAGCAAACAAGAAAATGCTCATCCAGAAGCGGCTCTCCTAATGGCCGGGGAATTTAATGCAGGCAAATTTAAATCCGTTTTACCTCATTTCTACCAGCATGTCACATGTGCAACCAAAAGAGAAAAAAAAACTATAGACCACCCTTACTCCACACATAGAGACTCATACAAAGCTCTCCATCGAACTCCATTTGGCAAATATGACCATAATTCTATCCTCTTGAAAGGACTAAAGCAGGAAGTACTAACTCGCTCATTACAGAAGTGGTCAGATGACGCAGATGCCACGCAACAGGACTGTTTTGCTAGCACAGACTGGAATATCTTTCAGGATTCATCCAATGGCATTGAAGATTATACCACCTCAGTCACCGGCTTCATCAATAAGTGTATCAACGACGTCGTCCCCACGGTGACCGTATGTACAGTTGAAGTCGGAAGTTTACATACACCTTAGCCAAATACATTTAAACTCAGTTTTTCACAATTCCTTACATTTAATCAGAGTAAGAATTCCATGTCTTAGGTCAGTCTGGATCACCACTTTACTTTAAGAATGTGAAATGTCAGAATAATAGTAGAAAGAATGATTTATTTCAGCTTGTATTTCTTTCATCACATTCCCAGTGGGTCAGAGGTTTACATACACTCAATTAGTATTTGGTAGCATTGCCTTTAAGTTGTTTAACTTGGGTCAAACATTTCAGGTAGCCTTCCAAAAGCTACCCACAATAAGTTGGGTGAATTTGGCCCATTCCTCCTGACAGAGCTGGTGTAACTGAGCCAGGTATGTAGGCCTCCTTGCTCGCACACGGTTTTTCAGTTCTGCCCACACATTTTCTATAGGATTGAGGTCAGGGCTTTGTGATGGCCACTCCAATACCTTGACTTTGTTGTCCTTAAGCCATTTTGCATGGTCATTGTCCATTTGGAAGACCCATTTGCGACCAAGCTTTAACTTCCTGACTGATGTCTTGAGATGTTGCTTCAATATATCTACATGATTTTCCTCCTCATGATGCCATCTATTTTGTGAAGTGCACCAGTCCCTCTTGCAGCAAAGCACCCCCCACAACATGATGCTGCCACCCCCGTGCTTCACGGTTGGGATGGTGTTCTTCGGCTTGCAAGCCTCCCCCCTTTTTCCTCCAAACGTAACGATGGTCATTATGGCCAAACAGTTCTATTTTTGTTTCATCAGACCAGAGGACATTTCTCCAAAAAGTACGATCTTTGTCCCCATGTGCAGTTGCCAACCGTAGTCTGGCTTTTCTATGGCGGTTTTGGAGCAGTTGCTTCTTCCTTGCTGAGCGGCCCTTCAGGTTATGTCGATATAGGACTCGTTTTACTGTGGATATAGATACATTTGTACCTGTTTCCTCCAGCATCTTCACAAGGTCCTTGGCTGTTGTTCTGTGATTGATTTGCACTTTTCACACCAAAGAACGCGTCTCCTTCCTGAGCGGTATGACGGCTGCGTGGTCCCATGGTGTTAATACTCGCATACTATTGTTTGTACAGATGAAAGTGGTACCTTCAGGCATTTGGAAATTGTTCCCAAGGATGAACCAGACTTGTGGAGGTCTACAATTTTTTGTCTGAGGTCTTGGCTGATTTCTTTTTATTTTCCCATGATGTCAAGGAAAGACGCACTGGGTTTGAAGGTAGGCCTTGAAATACATCCACAGGTACACCTCCAATTGACTCAAATTATGTCACATCCATAGGTATACCTCCAATTGACTTAAATTATCTAAAGCCATGACATAATTTTCTGGAATTTTCCAAGCTGTTTAAAGGCACGGTCAACTTAGTGTTTGTAAACTTCTGACCCACTGTAATTGTGATACAGTGAATTATAAGTGAAATAATCTGTCTGTAAACAATTGTTGGGAAAAGTACTTGTGTCATGCAGAAAGTAGATGTCCAAACCGACTTACCAAAACTATATTTTGTTAACAAGAAATTTGTGGAGTGGTTGAAAAACGAGTTTTAATGACTCCAACCTAAGTGTATGTAAACTTCCGACTTCAACTGTAAATGCCTTTTACGCTTGCTTCAAGGCAATTAACACTGAAGCATGCATGAGAGCACCAGCTGTTCTGGGCGACTGTGTGATCACGCTCTCCGTAGCCAATGTGAGCAAGACCTTTAAACAGGTCAACATTCACAAGGCCGCGGGGCCAGACGGATTACAAGGACGTGTACTCAGTGCATGCACGGACCAACTGGCAAGTGTCTTCACTGACATTTTCAACCTCTCCCTGACTGAGTCTGTAATACCTACATGTTTCAAGCAGACCACCATAGTCCCTGTGCCGAAGAAAGCGAAGGTAACCTGTCTAAATGACTACCGCCCCGTAGCACTCACATCAGTAGCCATGAAGTGCTTTGAAAGGCTGGTCATCAATACCATCATCCCGGAAACCCTAGACCCACTCCAATTTGCATACCGCCCAAACAGATCCACAGATGACGCAATCGCACTCCACACTCCTCTTTCCCACCTGGACAAAAAAGGAACACCTATGTGAGAATGCTGTTCAATGACTGCAGCTCAGCGTTCAACACCATAGTGCCCACAAAACTTATCACTAAGCTAAGGACCCTGGGACTAAAACAGCTCCCTCTGCAACTGGATCTTGGACTTCCTGACGGGCCGCCCCCCCAGGTGGTAAGGGTAGGCAACAAAACATCTGCCACGCTGATCCTCAACATGGCCACTCAGAGGTGCGTGCTTAGTCCCCTCCTGTACTCCCTATTCATCCAGAACATTGAGTGTTAAAAGTCAAAAATGTGAGTTAAATAAATTACAAGGAAGATTTTTTTTTTAGAAAAAGTAATTGTAAACCTCAACCAACAATAAACCAAAACGTTTGTTGTGAAGAACCGAACACCTGTGCATATTCCAAACCCTACGCGAACTCGAGCGATACATCAAGTCCTGTTTACAGAAGAAACAGTGGAAACCCCAACAGAAGGGTGCTGGTACCGGTGCGTCCCGTCTCAGCGGCAGCAGTAGTTCTTCAGATTCTGGAAGCAGCAGCTCCAGTGGGTCCAGTTCTGACAGCAGTGACTCCGACTGAAAAGTGCAGCCCAAACACTTGCTGGGAACTATTCATTTAAATGTTTACCCTTTTTTAAAATAAAATAGAATGTTTTATGCAGTCAGTTGTTTCCCCTTTTAAACTAAATGTAATGCTATGTCAGAACATGTCAACAATGAAGATCTGTGAAGTTGTTTTTTTACAAATTATCTTTGAAAGACAGGGTCCTGAAAAAGTGACGTTTCTTTTTTTGCTGAATTGACATACATACATGCATGCATGCATGCATGCATAGTATGTATGCACGACTCCAACACCATCATTAGGTTTGCTGACAATACAACAGTGGTAGGCCTGATCATGACAACGATGAGACAGCCTATAGGGAGGAGGTCAGAGACCTGCCAGTGTGTTGTCCTGGCACCAACCTCTCCCTCAACGTGAGCAAGACAAAGGAGCGGATCGTGGACTACAGGAAAAGGGGGGCAGAACACACCCCTATTCACATCAACGGGCTGTAGTGGAGCGGTTCGAGAGTTTCAAGCTCCTTGGTGTCCACATCACCAACAAACTATCATGGTCCAAACACGCCAAGACAGTCTCAGGAAACTGAAAAGATTTGGCATGGGTTCCCAGATCCTCAAAGTTCTACAGCTGCACCATCGGGAGCATCCTGAACGGTTGCATCACCGCCTGGCATGGCAACATATCGGCCTCCAACCATAGGGCGCAACAGACGGTAGTGCGTACCGCCCAGGACATCACTGGGGCCAAGCTTCCTGCCATCCAGGACCAATATACCAGGCGGTGTCAGAGGAAGGTCCAAAAAAATTGTAAAAGACTCCATTCACCCAAGTCATAGACTGTTCTCTCTGCTACCGCACGGCAAGCAGTACAGGAGCGCCAAGTCTAGGTCTAAAAGACTCCTTAACAGATTCCGCCCCCAAGCCATAAGACTGCTGAACAATTAATCAAATGGCCACCTGGACTATTTACATTGACCCCCCCCGCCACACATTCTATTTCTTGAACCTCATTGTTGGTCAAGGGCTTGTAAGTAAGCATTTCACGGTAAGTTCTACACCTGTTGTTATCGGCACATGTGACAAATAAAATTTGATTTGATTTATTTGAGAGAAACGGTGTTGATGTCCCTGGTCAGTCAATCGACTGCTCTTCCCTCTGCCAGTCTCTAGCTGACTTGACGGTTAACCTGTCAACTTCTAGTGAATATTTGCTTTCATTTAAACAATTTATTATCTGTGATGTGCTAGATGCCTTGATGTAAAAAGATTGATGTAAAAAAAAATCCATTGGAGCTGATATGCTTGATCCATTTTTGCTGCAGCTCTCTGCCCCCGATTGCGGAATCCTTAACCCATATTTTTTACCTAACGATTATGTCTGCTACTATCACCAAGGTTTGGAAGGTGGCCCTTGTGCTCCCTCTTCACAAAGGTGGTGAGCCTTGTGACCAAAATAATTATTGGCCTATTTCTAAACTCTTGCCTAGCTAAAATGTCCTTGAATAATTCTCAGCTACGATCTTTCTTATCTTTGAAATGTATATCAGTCGGGGTTTGAGTGTGCAAAGCTGTCATCAAGGCAAAGGGTGGCTACTTTGAAGAATCTAAAATATATTTTGATTTGTTTAACAGTTTTTTTGGTTACTACATGATTCCATGTGTGCTATTTCATAGTTTTGATGTCTTCACTATTATTCTACAATGTAGAAAATTGTAAAACATAAAGAAAAACCCTTGAATGAGTAGGTGTCCAAACGTTTGACTGTTACTGTATATCTTTCATCTCTCTGTTTCCTCATTTTCTTTCAATTCGCAAGAAGCTGAATGTATCTTACATCAGAAAACATCAGAGCGAGTGAAACAGCGCCCTTCTGTCTCTCTATGTATAGGCCATCGATCCGATGCTGTCTGGTCCAAACGAGTATTACATTGTTGCAGCTCGTGGCATTGAAGGAAAGGGAAGCCAGTGAGCATCTGGCCTCCCTTGACAAAAAAAGTATTTAAAAAAAAATCCAATGAGCTAAACTGATCAAGCTCAACCGTGAACCAAAAAGAAAAAGTGTCAAGGGAAGCCAGCTTGGGCGTCACTGCTATCAAATCCGATTGAGAGCATACGTCACTGACAGAAAAACTATAATCTAGTTGTGTTTTTGTCCTCCGGTGGCTAGCTAGCAAGCTAAGTAAAATTGTCCCTTTCCTAAATTAGCTATGGATAGAGATAGGAATTTGGACTTGTGGTTTTACTTAATTCTGATTCAACCATTAATTCATACATTGTTGTGCCCCTGACCTGAGAGGCTGGAAGTTCAATATGTAGAAGTTATCTAACTAACGTTGCCCATGAATGGAAGTTAGACTAGCGAGCAAGCATTTTAGTCAGGTAGCCTAGGACAACAAAAAATAAAAGTGTGTACTGTATGACAGAGTGATAGACCATTTCATCAACATGAAAGAGAAGTGGGCATTGGCGTTTCTCTACCAGAAGGGTGAGTCAACATGTTTTTCTACTTGGACAAACACACATGCACATGCACACACACCTGCACACAGAAGTCAGAACCGTGGACAGCCACATCATAATTAGTTTACATTGATTGGACTTTTTGGTATCTTTTAGTTGTCACTGTATTAGACTAAGCAAAGGTGATTTGATGAAGTTAAAATGTTGAAGTTGAAATGGTGCTGGAATAGTGGAGGCAGCTCCTGTTTTCTTTGTGACTTGCCGTAACTCTCAGTGGTTCTAAATCAATAGTTGTTTAGTGGTCCGAACATGTCAGAAACATTAACTTGCTTGACCATGCTGCAGGTCATGTAACTGTGTGTTACTGTACATGCAATATGCTTTGTGAACTTCACTGGACAGAGGTTGCTATCCGGTTTTGTGATAAAACAAAGGTGTGGTTGAATTTATTCTGCCACTGTCTTCTTATTGTCTCGACCTTTAGGCCTATATGTCACGGTCGCAAGGCATATGAATTAACAGGATAAATTATAGAGCAAACAATGCAATTATCACAAGACAGGTTGTAGTATGGCTTTTTCTGGGGGGGGGGTTGGCTTCCCCAGTGATTTTACCCACTGGATAGATGAGTTGACGAGTTAAGAAGCTGAGAATAAAAATGTGCTTATTCTATAGAAATAGGTATTGCCCTTCGCTAAATAGTAGAAAGCAGATTATTCAGTCAACGTTCCTATAGGTCCTAGACTATGGCGACAATCTATAGAGGAACCAGACTACTAAAAATAATTCAATGTATTGTTGGTAGGCCATGACTGACCTCACACTCCAGTACAGTAGATGGCGGTGTATGCGATCCGCAAACCCAATCGCAAAGAAGAAACTAGCAACGACACAGAACTACACAGGTAACATTGTAGCTAGCATTTTTAAACCCAATGATTAGCCCACCAGTAGCATATTAACGTTACTTAGTAACAAAGTTCCAATCTTTTGCAGGAGTACGACAGAGCTCTGTTTAGATATCTTAAACATTTGAAAAATGTTGAGCAGTGTTTCTCTCCGGGCGCAGATCGCTTCCATCATAGAGGTACTTTCTAAAGCTGCGGTTGCAGAAATTAGCAAAGTAGTCGACGATGGCATAGTTGTGTTACGTGTGGAAATGTGTCAACGGGAAAATGAAATCAACGTCCTGAAAAATAATTTACAACAACTTGACAGCGAGCTTCGAAGAGGTCGAGCTCGTGGGATTCAAGCTCGAAGACGCATTCATGATGGTCGATCAGTCGCTGCTGATCATCTTGGGAGAGAAGGTGGGTACGACGACGTACTATTAGCAGCTACTCTACTAGCAATCAATAGTTAGCAATACGTAACATTGGTCAGCAATAAATAGGACAACTTCAGGTAAACAATGTAGGTTTATTTTAACCAGCCAACTCACGTTCACATTGAACCAGAATCTGGATTTACAGGAGACGTTGATTCTCCTTAAACCTAGGACGCAGTCATTCAACTTGCCATTCACCAGCTTTTCAAGATTAATAATGTACAAATAAAAAACGTAAGGTACTTAATAACGAATGTAGTTTAATGTCGTTACGGACGGTATATACTTAAAAAAAAGCTTTAAATAAAAAGTTACATGCACCGAAAAAATGCCTCGTATTGTTTTTGACCAAGTGCGCATGCACCTCCTGCAATATTTGTAATGGAATTAACATACACTAAATAAAGCCTATATTTATGTACAATCACTGTATAAACGTACACTATTGTCTACTTACAAGACATATTATTTACATTCCGTGTAGCACCCGGTGAAACAGATTGATATGATCATACACTGTTGTAGGGGATAAAGCAGAGATCTCTATATAATGGCGAGATGCTCAGATCTCCGCCCTAACAATGGGAGTCGTTGTCCCAAAGGCGGGAAGGCAAAGGACAAGCTTAGGTCAACAACAACAAAAAAAGCTTAGGTCAAAATAACGCATTTGGTTTATTTTGGCGAGAGTGAAACCTCTTGTTTAGCCGCCTCCTCTCTGGATAAAATCAGTTACCTCTCTTCCTGCAGGATCAACCAATCTGTGCGTGACAGTAATGAGTGGTAGGGGCGGCAACATAGCGGTTAAGAGCGTTGCTGGTTCGAATCTCTGACCTGACTAGGTGAAAAATCTATTGACGTCTACTGTAAATCCAGATTCTGGTTCAATGTGAACGTGAGTTGGCTGATTTTAAATAAACCTACATTATACTTGACCCTAATTGCTCCTGTATGTCGCTCTGGATAAGAGTGTCTGCTAAAATGTCAATTATTCTGGCTCGGACAAGGCTAGTGATTGTGAAATCAAGTCATTATTACATACTGTTATACCCTTCTTTGACACAACCCCTCAGAAACTAGGGTTGGGCTGATATATGATTAAATCGAATGTTGTGATATTTTACATTGACAGTATATTGTCAAGTGCAAGAGCCTGAAATTTACAAATCCAAACAGCAGTTTTACCAATTATTCTGTATCAATATGCTGCAAATCCAATTTTGTCACATGCGCCGAAGACAACAGGTCTTCGGCGCATTTAACCAACAATGCTGTTTTAAGAAAATATTTACTAAATAAATTAAAGTAACATAATAACGAGGCTATATACAGGGGGTACCGGTACTGAGTCAATGTGTGGGGGTACAGGTTAGTCAAGGTAATTGAGGTAATGTTAATATTACGCCTGGTAGGCTCGCGTCACTGGGCAGGTCGCTTCTGGGTTTCCCTTTGTAGTCCGTAATAGTTTGCAAGCCATGCCACATCTGACAAGCATCAGTCGGTGTAGCAGGATTCAGTCTTTGTCCTGTATTGATGCTTTGCCTGTTTGATGGTTCGTCGGAGGGCATAGCGGGATTTCTTATAAGCATTCGGGTTAGTGTCCTGAACCTTGCGGCAGCTCGGTACGGATGTTGCCTGTAATCCATGATTTCTGGTTGGGATATGTACGTATGGTCACTGTGGGGATGGTCATCGATGCACTTATTGATGAAGCCGGTGACTGAGGTGGTATACTACTCAATGCCATCAGACGAATCCCAGAACATATTCGTCTGTGCTAGCAAAACAGTCCTGTCAGTAGCATCCACGTCATCTGACCACTTCTGAATAAACTAAGCAATATTTTTTCGACATAATAACATTATTTAATGAGAATGAGACTAATATCGTAAAACAAACAAGTTAAAAAAATGGCACAGTCTGGAATTATCTAGTCATTAATGGCGCAAAACGATTATATTGCGATATTTGGAGTAGCCTGTCATAGAAGAGGTCTCCCATATCCCAACCCTAACAGACACGGATCCATTTGGATTATTATTAAAACAAACAATGAAGGATTTTGATGACATGCAATATTTATTCATTTCCACAGGGCCAGGTAAAAGCGGTACTACTTGTGTAGGGAGGAGCTCGCTTGAGAAACTGCAGTCTGGGGAAGATGGTAATGAAAAGGATGAAGAAGACATTCGCCGTGCAGATGAGACTCAGGTGAAGACTGAGCCAGGAGTGGAGCTGGAACAAGCAGAGCAAAGTACAGGGAGAAAAGACAAAGGTTGTCTGGATGCTGAACTGTCAATGTATGACAGAGACAGCCAGCAGTGGATGTCCAGTTCACAAGCAGACAATGATATGGAGATGAGCAATTCAGAATGTTTGAATAGTTCAGGGCAAAACTCCCAGAGTCTCCCTGATCACTCTCCTGCACCTACTGGAAATTCTGGAAAGGCGGAAGCGTCATGCAGCAGTGTTTCGTTTCCAGGTAAACCATATTTTGATGTAAGAGAAGATATGATTTCACAGCTCAGACAGCCACAACATTATCGGCAGTCAGACATACTTAAGAGAAAAAGTGACGGCACAGTACAGTCAAACCCAGATCCTAGAAGTGTATTGGGTTTTGGCTCAAATTATAATACTGCAAGGAGAGCGAGGACCAAGAGATTTTGCCAGGTTAAGAAACACTTCATTTGCACACTGTGTGGAAAGAGTTTTGAGCGTTACGGTCATCTTGAAAGGCATCTGCGAATTCATACGGGTGAGAAACCATACAGCTGTGACCTATGCGGAAGATGTTTCAACCAGAAGAGTAGCCTCAAAGGGCATCTGAAGACTCACAGAGGTAAGATATTAGAATCACTATGTAAACAGTACATTGGTTGTAGATCATAGGCAATTCCATGACAGCGTACCAAATGACACCCTATTCCCTATATAGTGTAGAGCCCATAGGGCTCTGGTCAAAAGTAGTGCATTATATAGGTAATTGGGTACAATTTGGAACACTCACTAGATAACACCAATATATTGGTTATTATAGGACATAAACAATTCCCTGCCTCGTTATTTTATTAATCAAATATAATATTTCCACACAGTATCGATAGAAGGACAAGCTAACAACGAGGAGACGCTTCCCCTGGATAGAAGTCAGTCTGAGGAAGAGCAATGCAACAAAAATAATGAAGTGGTCCAAACTGCGCCTGGGATACCTGTGAAGTCAGAGCCAGAGGAGCAGAAGGATGCATCCCAGACACTGAATCATAAAGGAGAAGAACAGACTGCAGGAAGCGCAGAACTGGCTGCTAACTTGTCATTGTATGAGCGAGGGAGCCAGTCGTGGATGTCCGGTTCACAAGCAGACAATGACATTGAGACAGGCAATTCAGAATATTTCAGCAGTTCTGGTCACAAGTCACAGTGTCTCCCTGACCACTCACCTTTAAATCCTGTCCCAGGAATGATGGAAGCGTCATGCAGCAGTGCTTCATTTCCAGGAAAACCATATGTTGATGTCAGAGAGGATATGATTTTGCAGCTCAGACAGCAACATTATGGACCTTCAGACACGCTCTTGATAGCATGTGACGGCACAGTCCAGTCAAACTCACAGGGCATGGAAGGGGGTACACTAAACCATAGCCCTATCTTCTCTAGTTTTCCAAGGAAAGTGAGAACCTTCCAAGGAGTCACCAAGGACAAGAAGTGCTTCATCTGTTCATTCTGTGGGAAAGTTTTTGAGCGGGTTGGTCATCTGGAAAGGCACCAGCGAATTCATACGGGTGAGAAACCGTACAGATGTGAAATATGCGGAAGGTGTTTCAACCAGAAGAGCAGCCTCAAAGGGCATCTGAAGACTCACAGAGGTAAGGGACAGAAATAATGTTGATGTTTTTCAAACTTTTAATACATGAAAAATTTAAATCTGTTAATTGTTCTAAAGTTCCATCCTAAATGGCACCCTATTCCCTTTATAGTGTACTACTTTTGACCTTGGCCCATAGGGCTCTGAGCAAAGTAGTGCACTACATACAGAATAAGGTGTCATTTGGAACAGATACTAAATGTTTTCCTGGTCTCTCAGTGGTTTAGGATGAAGTTTAACAGCTAATGTTGGATTGCTATATTGATGTTATAATCAATGCTAAAATATTTGGTGCTCTTGTTTTGTCAAGAAGATGGTGTTGAAATGCTAACGGAACAACCTCAACTTGATAAGAAGCTTGATGTCCATCCTAGACCCTCAGAGAACCCAGATGAACAGAGGGCTCAGGCCTCACTTGCTGAAGCACAGCCTAGCTCTGGGGACAGTGAAGACGAGGAGGGGGGAAGGGGGCAGGGGTTAGTAGTGAAAGCAGAGCCAGAGAAGGAGTTTAAAGCCCAGACAATCAATCTATCTGGACATCAACACCAACAAAGCACAGAGCGACCAGGCTATCAGGACGACCCAGAGTATGTCATGGATGAGAGGGAAAGTCTGCTGTGTAAATCTTTTACAGCAGAGAGGCACAATGATAATGAGTCTGGATCTGTACATCCAGGTTGCTCCTTCGATGGTACAAAGCAGCAGAAGTCCCATCCAGATTCACCCAGTGTCAAATACAATCACCGTCTTTTTGAAGGAATGCACCACCACGGGTTCTATTCGTCAGCTTCTAGAGAGGTGGAACTTGAACACTTGTCTTTTCAGGATGAGAAAAACAAGTTGGAAATGATTGAGCAAGAGCAGTATGCAGGAATGGCTCTACATGCAAGGAACAGAGAGGATGGCAATGGGACAATACTACCCAGGTTTCAGGACCGGGTACCACTACCTGTAGAGAAGGAAACGGCAATGAGAGAGTACATCACAGAACCAAACAGTCAAGAAGGCATTTTATTTGCCCTTGGTATAGACTGTTTTGACAGCACAGAGGGCAGCAGTGCCACCACAGAGAACACAAGAAATAGATGTTTCATATGCTCCATTTGTGGAAAGAGTTTTGATCGCCATAGTCATTTTGAAAGACACCAGCGCACTCATACTGGTGAGAAACCCTACTGCTGTGAGATATGTGGTAAGAGTTTCACTCAGAAGAGCAGCCTGAAAGCTCATCAGAGACTTCATACAGGGTAGTTAATCAAAGGCCAGATGGGCTTAATCAAAATGCAATCAATACTAGTGTTAGGACATATGGCTGCTATTGGTAATAACTCAGTGTTGCAACAATTTAGGAGTCCAACTAAATTGTGTTGATAAGACTTCATGTTTGTTTTACATGGTTGTTTCCATTACACTTGATTAAATGGAACATTTGAGTAGTGCTTAGTTTGTTTATCAGGCATCTCCAATAATGTATAAAAAAAGGTTCAAGAAAAACTTTGAATAATGACATGTTATTTTTTTTCTCTTTCTACATCAAATGTATGGATAATTTATCCAATTAATATGGTTACGTAACAATTTTTTTTCGGAGAAGACCTTGATGGTAAGTTTGCCTACTAAATGAATGCGTAGAGTAGTTCAAATTGAGTTTTTTTACTCAAGCTACCAAAAACACAGGAAAATCGTCCTAGTTTGAGTAAAATTTGCTTCTTTTTCTGCTTGTATATATTTTTCAAGTAAATGTAAATTTGCGAACGTCTCTATTGTGGGTTCACTGTTTTGTTGTCAGTAAAATAAAATGTTTTATAAGAGGATTCCTGTTTTATAAGAGCAGTTCTATTTTTTTTGCTCTTCCAAATTTGGTGTTCACTTTTCTAGTATTTTCAGTAACAAACATTTGATGCTGAAGTAGTTTATTTTGCAGATGGATTTCAATTTTGGTTGATGGGTCCATGGTTGATGTAGCTAGCTTTTAGAATAAAATTCACATTCATAGACTTAATGTTGACTCGTTTTTTAAACGACCCTCAAAATGTTTACCTGTATCGCCCTTCCTACACAACTAACCTCGATCATGCAGGTTTTAGCCAAAGCAGCGGTGGCAGAAATCGTCAAACTTATCGAAGACAACTATATTACATTTTGAAACATCTCGGAACCAAAATTAAATGCTGAGGAGAAAATTGCTACTGGTGGAG
Organism: Brachymystax lenok tsinlingensis; assembly: GCA_030435695.1. Classification (NCBI taxonomy): domain Eukaryota; kingdom Metazoa; phylum Chordata; class Actinopteri; order Salmoniformes; family Salmonidae; genus Brachymystax; species Brachymystax lenok. The sequence goes on along the minus strand of CM059801.1, from coordinate 3,464,546 downwards.
AATGAGCTGAAGATTGCGGGGATTCAATGACAAGCTGGTGAGTATCGTATCTTGTGCGCACAACGTTAAGAGAGCCAAAGCGCACAGGTAACTAGGCTTATTCCTCTTCTACTAAGATAAATGGAACAGTTTTAAGGTCATAGCAAGGATAATTTTGCTATTTGGTTTAGAATTTTAAAACCCCTTGAAGTATAAAAAAATAATATAAAACAATTATTTTATGAAACGTTTTTTTTGGGCCTTAGTGCTATTAGCCTCTACAAACGCATTGAATAACAGATTCACTACATGGAACAACAGTACCCCCCCCTTCCAAAAAAAATCGAAAGGATGTTTGTTCTTAATTGTCTGTCCGATATAAGAAAGATAAAGAAATGGTATACATTTTACATGTATTTAACCCCTTATTGTTCCACAGTGGTCATATAATTAGTGTGTATGTAACCGGTGCTGTACTGCACCGCTGTAACTGCGTTGTGTGTGGTTGATTGAGACTATAGACGTGGACTTGAGATCAGGTTGTTTTAATTAAGCAGAATGCACTCTGCATCCTGCATCCAAAAGAAAAGAAAACATTTGAGGAGCACATATGTTCTGAGAATCGTCGTCTCTTTCTACAAGGGACTGGAATCATTCGAGAAGCTAGCCATCGTTCACACATACAATAGCCTGTCAATACCTTACTTAGCTATTAACCACATGTTGAATTCAGAATGTTAATATCATCCTAAAAAGTACAGTTACAAGTGCATCTTAACAATACCATCCACTTATGAGTAACCTCTAAATATACAACATTATTCATGAACAAAACACTGTGTGTATGACTTTGTGCTTAAAAGAAGCAAACGTTTATGAAGACTCATCAAAATGATTTGAGCACGCAGGGCGACGCATCATTACACACTCCCCTACTCCCAGGATGCAGGCATGCATAATAACAAATCAACATGCCATATTAATATATGAACCTGGTGAAATTCACACAGTACTTTAACAACTGTTACATGTAGCCCAAACTGTTCAGATGGTACAGAAGTTGGATCGGCTGTACCGATTTCAAGTCACAAGAGGCTTGTGGGGGTCATAGAGCAAAACGGAGAACACCATCCCGTTAGTGAGAGTCATCTTTGCATAGAAGGGTCATAGTTTGTAGGCCAGTTTGGACGCTACCGACGATTTTGTGAGAAGATCGATTTTCAGGACGTCTCATAGTCTGACAAACACAGTTCAAACTCTTGTCACCGTTCACTGCAGAAGTGCGGATTAAGACGCATCCGATGCAAAAAACGTTGTTGAAACGTTTAATTATGCTATTTATATTCCCGGGAGGCGCGGACATCGACCTTAGGGGGCAGGTACATGTTGGCATTGGCAGTTTGAAGATGTCCATTTCAGTAGCCACGTTTGCGGGTGGTCAGGGCTCCACAGTGCGAGCATTTCACTCGCATTTGTGAATTAAAATAAAGTATTATTACCTTAATAGTAAAATAAATGTATTTCTGTCGTTTTATTTCATAGCTAGTAAAATATTCGCACAAAGTCAAAGAACTACGAATCATATAAAGCCTATCTCACCTCGCCCTGCAACACTGCCTGGCTGGGGGCTTTTTAGAAGCACTGCGCACAGCATGACAGTTGGTCTATTTTATTTGAGATGAAAGTTTACTGAAGTGAGACTTTGACTCGAGTCGCGTTACCACGGCAACATCCGCCCTTAAAGGGACAGTTGAAAATGTGTGTCTGTGATATTTTGGTTAAGACTCAGGTCACACATTTTTTTTATAAAAAAATATACCACATTCATTCTTATTAGTAATACATGTATTGTTTTAGAAACATTACAAAGCATGCTAAACCGTACGTTTTTTGGAGGGGTAATTTTAGCTGAAAAATATATTTGGGCTGGTAAACCTTTTAGATTTGGTAGATTTTTAATTCTACCTGCCACAGTGGCTGGTAAACATTCAGAGTGGCTGGTCGATTTTTAATTCTACCTGCCACAGTGGCTGGTAAACATTCAGAGTGGCTGGTCGATTTTTAATTCTACCTGCCACAGTGGCTGGTAAACATTCTGAGTGGCTGGTCGATTTTTAATTCTACCTGCCACAGTGGCTGGTGGACTATCAGGTACATTTTAGGCCCTGGATGCAAGACAGTAGTGTTGTCACGATACCAGAATCAGTATCCAGACAGATCTTTTTTTAAATATATGCATTAATGAATCAATTATACAATCACACACTACTTTTTTTGGTACCTATCCAACTTCATAACATACTGGTAATCATTTATTTCAATGGTAAATCTCTAGTCTATTGATAAACTGTGTAAATCAAGATGTAAATCAAAATCCAGAATGTTGGTGTCTGTAACTGTGCTGCTGGCAACAATTTAAGCTTATTGTTTTTGCAGACGCTTAATGACACCGGCCTTATTCAACAGGTGTTGAGCGTTTGTAAATAAATCAGTTATTCTGCGCGAGAGTGCTCTGAAATTGGAGTAGATAGCCAGTATTAACAATGTCCATTGAAACGCACAACGGCTATACCACTTAGCTAAGAAGGACATGAATAATCAAGTCAATAAACGTTGGGTACTTAGTTAGATAGCATATAGGTAATATACTGTCTGGCAAGTTTGATGTATTAGAAGATAACTAACGTTAGGTAACGGTAACTAGCTAACATACCGGTACATGCTGCTGTAATGCTATGCGGTTCGTAAGGACAGCGTAGCTAACAAATTGTCAGCCAACATAACGTGTAACGTAACTTATTAGAAAAGTCATTACTTTATTACATTGCTCAACATCATCTTAACATTTATCATAATTAGTTAAAGCAATGAATTTGTATCCGCTCTCGGACTTCGACTGCATATTTTTCGTTATTTTCTTCAAATCTGAAAAGGTTGTGAAGCCACGCCCATTTTCGGAAGAATTGTATTATGGGCCCTAAAAGTACGGAAATAGTGTCCACTGCATGTATACTTCGTATTTTGGCGAATTTAGTACGACATCCGGGAACTATTGGCATATTGGCACTAACTATATCCATACTATGACCAATAAGCATACTATATACTCAATTCACATCACAAATAGCACTATTGGTGTGGTTATTATGAGTATTTGAACACAGCTTTAGACTCCCAGTCAGTGCAGTGGTTCCTCAGGAGAGGCTAGAGTTAGCAATTAGTAAGTGGACTGCCCTATAAGGGGACATCGGCTGCGCTGATAGACAGACTTGATCCTCTCTCAATCAGAGATACATTTGACAGAAGTACCAAAAATAACAAAAATTCTAGTACTGAACCGTTTTTCATGTTCTAGCATCGAAAAAGTTTTGGTATACCGTGCAACACTATAAAACAGTAGTTTTGCTCATAGATTATGCATGTAAGAACTACACATTGACACATCCAGCCCAAAACGGGAGTCACCAATGCAATAGCATCTGTGTGTGGTCTGCTAAATTCATTGATTTCCATTGAACCAGAAAAAAATGAGGGACTGGGATATCTCACTTCCTCTTCTGTCTCTGACACAACCACTTGTTGTGGACCCTGTAACCCCCATGACCTTTTAACCTCTGACCTACATTGGAGCAACAGGAAAACACAACCACCATCTGCTGGCCCTGTGACCTAACCCTGTGACTTTTTACCCTTGACCTCAATTTTTTATGCAACAAATGATGGTGAAAAAGCAACACATTCAGAAGGTGTACACTTTTTTTCTCATGGAATCTTTTTATTTTACTATTACAGATACATCATAATTGTCATTAATGGATATTTGCAGGTGTAAATGTTGACATTTGATGTGACTAATGTGTATCAGTCATGGCCACTAGAGGGAACTAGTCTCCTGGGAAAGCCAGTAAATCCGACATAAGCTTTGTCTATCCCTGCCTTGTTTGTAACAATCTGGCAGGCAGAGAGACAGACATACAGGCATTGGTAGGCAGACAGGCTGACAGGCTGTGACATTGGCAGGCTTCCCTAGGTAGTCACATGAGGATATTAATGGGATAGTGTGAGATTATGGCAATTAATTAAGCAGTTTTTCTACTTAACCAGAGTCAGATGAACTCGTGGATAACATTTTTATGTCTGCGTTGGAATAAGTTTCATATGATGCTAGCGTAGCCTAATGATGAAGTCTACAGATAACGCTCGTTAGCATTCTCACAAAACTACTTCCAACTTACTTCAAACTGTGCGCAGAGACATAAAATGGTATCCATAAATTAATCTAACTCAAATCAAATCAAATCAAATCAAATCAAATTTTATTTGTCACATACACATGGTTAGCAGATGTTAATGCGAGTGTAGCGAAATGCTTGTGCTTCTAGTTCCGACCATGCAGTAGTATCTAACAAGTAATCTAACAAATTCACAACAACTACCTTATACACACAAGAGTAAAGGAATGAATACGAGTATGTACATATAAATATATGGATGAGCGATGGCTGACCGGCATAGGCAAGATGCAGTAGATGGTATGGAGTACAGTATATACACATATATATGAGATGAGTAATGTAGGATATGTAAACATTATATAAATGGCATTGTTTAAAGTGGCTAGTGATACATTATTTCATCCAATTATAATTATTAAAGTGGCTAGAGATTTGGGTCGATGACCGAACGGCATAGGCAAGATACAGTAGATGGTTTAGAGTACAGTGTATACATTTGATATGAGTATGTCGGATACGTAAACATTATATACAAAATTGTTTAAAGTGGCTAGTGATACATTTGTTACATCCAATTCCTATGTATAAAGTGGCTAGAGATTTAAGTCAGTATGTTGGCAGCAGCCACTCAATGTTAGTGATGGCTGTTTAACAGTCTGATGGCCTTGAGGTAGAAGCTGTTTTTCAGTCTCTCGGTCCCAGCTTTGATGCACCTGTACTGACCTCGCCTTCTGGATGATAGCGGGGTGAACAGGCAGTGGCTCGGGTGGTTGTTGTCCTTGATGATCTTTTGGCCTTTCTGTGACATCGGGTGGTGTAGGTGTCCTGGAGGGCAGGTAGTTTAACCCGGTGATGCGTTGTGCAGTCCTCACTACCCTCTGGAGAGCCTTACGGTTGTGGGCGGAGCAGTTGCCGTACCAGGCGGTGATACAGCCCGACAGGATGCTCTCGATTGTGCATCTGTAAAAGTTTGTGAGTGATTTTGGTGACAAGCCAAATTTCTTCAGCCTCCTGAGGTTGAAGAGGCGCTGCTGCGCCTTCTTTACCACGCTGTCTGTGTGGGTGGACCAATTCAGTTTGTCCGTGATGTGTACGCCGAGGAACTTAAAACTTTCCACCTTCTCCACTACTGTCCCCTCGATGTGGATAGGGGGGTGCTCCCTCTCCTGTTTCCTGAAGTCCACGATCATCTCCTTTGTTTTGTTGACATTGAGTGAGAGGTTATTTTCCTGACACCACACTCCGAGGGCCCTCACCTCCTCTCTGTAGGCCGTCTCGTCGTTGTTGGTAATCAAGCCTACCACTGTAGTGTCGCCAGCAAACTTGATGATTGAGTTGGATGCGTGCTTGGCCACGCAGTCATGGGTAAACAGGGAGTACAGGAGAGGGCTGAGAACGCACCCTTGTGGGGCCCCAGTGTTGAGGATCAGCGGGGTGGAGATGTTGTTTCCTACCCTCACCACCTGGGACCGGCCCGTCAGGAAGTCCAGGACCCAGTTGCACAGGGCTGGAGTCGAGACCCAGGGTCTCGAGCTTAATGACGAGCTTGGAGGGAACTATGGTGTTAAATGCTGAGCTGTAGTCGATGAACAGCATTCTTACATAAGTATTCCTCTTGTCCAGATGGGTTAGGGCAGTATGCAGTGTGATTGCGATTGCGTCGCCTGTGGACCTATTGGGACGGTAAGCAAATTGGAGTGGGTCCAGGGTGTCTGGCAGGATGGAGGTGATATGATCCTTGACTAATCTCTCAAAGCACTTCATGATGACGGAAGTGAGTGCTACGGGCGATAGTCATTTAGCTCAGTCACCTTAGCTTTCTTGGGAACAGGAACAATGGTGGCCCTCTTGAAGCATGTGGGAACAGCAGACTGGGATAGGGACTGATTGAATATGTCCGTAAACACACCAGCCAGCTGGTCTGCGCATGCTCTGAGGACACGGCCAGGGATGCCATCTGGGCCGGCAGCCTTGCAGGGTTAACACATTTAAATGTTTTTCTCACATTGGCTGCGGTGAAGGTGACACCGCAGGTTTTGGTAGCGGGCCGTGTCGGTGGCACTGTATTGTCCTCAAAGCGAGCAAAGAAGTTGTTTAGTTTGTCTGGGAGCAGGACGTCATGGTCCGCGACGGGCTGGTTTTCTTTTTGTAGTCCGTGATTGACTGTAGACCCTGCCACATTCCTCTTGTGTCTGAGCCATTGAATTGTGACTCTACTTTGTCTCTATATTGACGCTTAGCTTGTTTGATTGCCTTGCGGAGGGAGTAGCTGCACTGTTTGTATTCAGTCATGTTTCCGGTAGCCTTTACCTGGTTAAAGCAGTGGTTCGCTTTCAGTTTCTTGCCGAATGCTGCCATCAATCCATGGTTTCTGGTTGGGGAAGGTTTTGATATTTGCTATGGGTACAACATCACCAATGCATTTGCTAATAAACTCGCGTATACATCAATGTTGTTGTCAGATGCTATCCGGAACATATCCCAGTCCACGTGCTCGAAGCAATCTTGCAGCATGGAATCAGATTGGTCGGACCAGCGTTGAACAGACCTGAGAACGGGCGTTTCCTGTTTTAGTTTCTGTTTGTAGGCTGGGAGCAACAAAATGGAGTCATGGTCAGACTTGCCGAAAGGAGGGCGGAGAATAGCCTTGTATGCATCACGGAAGTTGGAATAACAGTGGTCCAGGATTTTACCAGCCCGGTGGCACATTCGATATGCTGGTAAAATTTCGGGAGCCTTGTTCTTAAATTAGCCTTATTAAAATCCCCAGCCACAATAAATGCAGCCTCAGGATATGTGGTTTCCAGTTTACATAGAGTCCGATGAATTTCTTTCAGTGCCGTCGATGTATCAGCTTGAGGGGGATGTACACGGCTGTGATTATAATCGAAGAGAATTCTCTTGGTAGATAATGCGGTCTGCATTTGATTGTAAGGAATTCTATGTCAGGTGAACAAAAGGACTTGAGTTCCTGTATGTTGTTATGATCACACCACGCCTCGTTAATCATAAGACACACACCCCGCCCTTCTTCTTACCAGAGAGATGTTTGTTTCTGTCGGCGCGATGCGTGGAGAAACCAGGTGGCTGTACCGACTCTGATAACGTGTCCTGAGTGAGCCATGTTTCCGTGAAGCAAAGAACGTTGCAGTCTCGAATGTCTCTCTGAAAGGCAACCTCGATCGGATTTCGTCTACTTTGTTGTCAAGAGACTGTACATTGGCGATTAAAATACTCGGGAGAGGTGCACGATGCGCCCGTCGACGTAGCTTGACCAAAAGACCGGCGCGTTTCCCTCTTCTCCGGCGCCGCCGTTGTTTTGAGTAGCCACGTGCTATCCAGTCTGTTGTTGTGTTTGGGTTAACGAAAGGAGAATCCTCTTTGGGAAAGTCGTATTCCTGGTCGTAATGTTGGTAAGTTGACGTTGCTCTTATATCCAATAGTTCCTCCCGGTTGTATGTAATAAAACTTAATATTTTCCGGGGTAACAATGTAAGAAGTAATACATAAAAAAACAAAATACTGCATGGTTTCCTGAGAACGTGAAGCGAGGCTGCCATCTCTGTCGGCGCCAGCTTCTTCTGGGTAACTGCCAGAATCTCGCACTATTCATTTACACTGGGTGCTGTTCTGCTGTTGTCCTCTTTCTCCTCTTCCTGGTCCTCCTCCACCTTGTCAGCCCAAGTAGCAACTAGTTCTGAGAGATTAACTAAATTGTGTTTTTTTCACCCCTGGTTTTTTAACGACTAATTGACTGTCGGTTCAATTAATTGATATTCATTGAGTTTGTTTTTTCTGTGAGCTCAACGCCCAGCCACGAGAAGTAGGGGTGTTGAGTAGGGTTGAATATTTTCCAGGTATTTTACAAATGTTACATCCCAAGAAAAATCACTTTTCTCCCGGGTAACTCAGTATTTCCCGCCAAAACCGGAAGCGTAATTAAAAAGTATTATAAAGCATATAAATAGGCTTATGTCTGGATTTGAGTAGAGCTATCGTTTGAAAATTCAAGCTTGATGCTACCTGAGCCTGATGGGCTCATGAAATGTTTTTAATGTAGGGCTCATAATTTTCTTAATTTTTTTTTGTCTCAAGCCCCAAAAAGTCCAAATGATTGTGCCATTATCCAATACATATGATATAGGCTACTGCACATTACGCAGGACAGAAAAACATAAAAGCCTATAGATGTAGCTAGCTACATGCTCTCTTTGGCAAATAAATTAAACTTGCTCCAGTAGGCTAATCTTTTTGGGTGTGAATTGTATTACTGTGCTGTATTCCATGGACTGGAATTACGCACATTGTTCAAACCATGATAAAGCAAAATATTAATAGGGCTTATTTGTATAATAATTAGACTGACGCATATATACAGTGAGGGAAAAAAGTATTTGATACCCTGCTGATTTTGTACGTTTGCCCACTGACAAAGAAATGATCAGTCTATAATTTTAATGGTAGGTTTATTTGAACAGTGAGAGACAGAATAACAAAAAATCCAGAAAAACTCATTTGAAAAATTGTATTAATGGAATTGCATTTTAATGAGAGAAATAAGTATTTGACCCCTCTGCAAAACATGACTTAGTACTTGGTGGCAAAACCCTTGTTGGCAATCACAGAGGTCAGACATTTCTTGTAGTTGGCCACCAGGTTAGCACATCTCAGGAGGGATTTTGTCCCACTCCTCTTTGCAGATCTTCTCCAAGCCATTAAGGTTTCGAGGTTGACGTTTGTCAACTCGAACCTTCAGCTCCCTCCACAGATTTTCTATGGGATTAAGGTCTGGAGACTGGCTAGGCCACTCCAGGACCTTAATGTGCTTCTTCTTGAGCCACTCCTTTGTTGCCTTGGCCGTGTGCTTTGGGTCATTGTCATGCTGGAATACCCATCCACAAACCCTTTTCAATGCCCTGGCTGAGGGAAGGAGGTTCTCACCCAAGATTTGACGGTACATGGCCCCGTAGATAGTCCCTTTGATGCGGTGAAGTTGTCCTGTCCCCTTAGCAGAAAAACACCCCCAAAGCATAATGTTTCCACCTCCATGTTTGATGGTGGGGATGGTTTCCTTGGGGTCATAGGCAGCATTCCTCCTCCTCCAAACATGGCGTGTTGAGTTGATGCCAAAGAGCTCCATTTTGGTCTCATCAGACCACAACACTTTCACCCAGATGTCCTCTGAATCATTCAGATGTTCATTGGCAAACTTCAGACGTGCATGTATATGTGCTTTCTTGAGCAGGGGGACCTTGCGGGCACTGCAGGATTTCAGTCCTTCACGGCGTAGTGTGTTACCAATTGTTTTCTTGGTGACTATGGTCCCGGCTGCCTTGAGATCATTGACAAGATCCTCCCGTGTAGTTATGGGCTGATTCCTCACCGTTCTCATGATCATTGCAACTCTACGAGGTGAGATCTTGCATGGAGCCCCAGGCCGAGGGAGATTGACAGTTCTTTTGTGTTTCTTCCATTTGCGAATAATCGCACCAACTGTTGTCACCTTCTCACCAAGCTGCTTGGTGATGGTCTTGTAGCCCCATTCCAGCCTTGTGTAGGTCTACAATCTTGTCCCTGACATCCTTGGAGAGCTCTTTGGTCTTGGCCATGGTGGAGAGTTTGTAATCTGATTGATTGCTTCTGTGGACAGGTGTCTTTTATACAGGTAACAAACTGAGATTAGAAGCACTCCCTTTAAGAGTGTGCTCCTAATCTCAGCTCGTTGCCTGTATAAAAGTCACCTGGGAGCCAGAAATCTTTCTGATTGAGAGGGGGTCAAATACTTATTTCCCTCATTAAAATGCAAATCCATTTATAACATTTTTCACATGCGTTTTTCTGGATTTTTTTGTTGTTGTTCTGTCTCTCACTGTTCAAATAAACCTACCATTAAAATTATAGACTGATAAATTCTTTGTCAGTGGGCAAACGTACAAAATCAGCAGGGGATCAAATACTTTTTTCCCTCACTGTACCTTTCATTATATTTTCCCTAAAGTTATTAGCCTTCTCTCTCTCTCTCTCTCTCTCTCTCTCTCTCTCTCTCTCTCTCTCTCTCTCTCTCTCTCTCTCTCTCTCTCTCTCTCTCTCTCTCTCTCGCTTTCAACAGTTAAATTAAGTTTCGTTGTCCTTCGTCATTCTAATGACATCCTTGAATAATATAAGACTAGAATTATATGCAGAAGGCTTTCACTTCTCTTCAGGAAGATTGAATGATTATGGGTCCGAATAAATAACTGCTATAGTCTACCGCCATCATGTGTTCACTCTTCTTTCAAACTACCCGTAAGTTCTATTGGCTGTAACATTCAGCGAACGAGCTTGCGTCCCTCTGAGCAGTCTATTGGTATAAGAAAAGCTAAACAAAAATAATGTCCAGCAAGCTATTCTAGTCTAGCTTTTCTTGCATGGGACTCCAAGAACTGAGGAGTTTTTTTTATGACGAGAGGCCAGGGGAGCACAGGTGTGTGCGTATTGCGCAAGGGACAGAGGCTATAAATTAGAAGCTTATTATGCATAACCCATCATTTAATAATATAAATATAAGGCTAATACTGCATTGAATTTATTACCTGAAAGAGGTAGGCTAGGACATCTATGTGCCTTCGGAAAGTATTCAGACGCCTTGACCTTTTCAACATTTTGTTAGGTTACAGCCTTATACATTTTAGAATCAAATACCCCCTCAATCTACAAGCAATACCCCATAATGACAAAGCCAAAACAGGTTTTCAGAAATGTTTGCTCATATATAAAACTGACATTACATTTAAATAAGTATTCGGACCCTTTGTTGAAGCACCTTTTGGCAGCGATTACAGCGTGTTCTTGGGAATGACGCTACAAGCTTTGGCACGCCTGTATTTGGGGAGTTTCTCCCATTCTTCTCTGCAGATCCTCTCAAGCTCTGTCAGGTTGGATGGGGAGCGTTGCTGCACAGCTATTTTCAGGTCTCTCCAGAGATATTAGATCAGGTTTAAGTCCGGGTTCTGGCTGGGCCACTCAAGGACATTCAGAGACTTGCCCTGAAGCCACTCCTGCGTTGTCTTGGCTGTGTGCTTAGGGTCGTTGTCCTGTTGGAAGGTGAACCTTCGCCACAGTCTGAGGTCCTGAGCGCTCTGGAGCAGGTTTTCATCAAGGATCTCTATGTACTTTGCTCTGTTCATCTTTGCCTTGATCCTGACTAGTTTCCCAGTCCCTGCCGCTGAAAAACATCCCCACAGCATGATGCTTTTGGCAAACTGCAAGGGGGCTGTCATGTGCCTTTTACTGAGGAGTGGCTTCCGTCTGGCCACTCTACCATAAAGGCCTGATTGGTGGAGTGCTGCAGAGATGGTTGTCCTTCTGGAAGGTTCTCCCATCTCCACAGAGGAACTCTGGAGCTCTGTCAGATCCCCTGATTGCTCAGTTTGGCCGGGCGGTACTCTAAATAAACTGCAGACAGTGTCACCAGCAATGCACCATCACACCTACTCCTCCATGCTTTATGGTGGGAAATACATCCGTTCACCCACACCGCATCTCACAAAGACACGGCCGTTGGAACCAAAAATAGCCAATTTGGACTCCAGAACAAAGAACAAATTTCCACTCTAATGTCCATTGGTCGTGTTTCTTATCCCAAGCAAGTCTTCTTCTTATTGGGGTCCTTTAGTAGGGGTTTCTTAGCAGCAATTTGACCATGAAGGCCTGATTCACACAGTCTCCACTGAACAGTTAATGTTGAGATGTGTCTGTTATTTGAACTCCGTGAAGCACTTATTTGGGCTGCAATTTCTGAGGCTTGTTACTGTAATGAAGTCTGGGTCTTCCATTACTGTGGTGGTCCTCATGAGAGCCAGTTTCATCATAGAACTTGATGATTTGTGCGACTACACTTGAAGAAACCTTCAAAGTTCTTGAAATGTTCCGTATTGACTGACCTTCATCTCTTAAAGTAATGATGGACTGTCGTTTCTCTATGCTTATTTGAGCTGATGGACTTGGTCTTTTACTAAATAGGGCTATCTTCTGTACTACCCCCCACCTTGTCACAACACAACTGATTGTCTCAAAGGCATTGAGAAGGGAAGAAATTACACAAATTAACTTTTAAGAAGGCACACCTGTTTAAATGTAACCTTTATGTAACTAGGCAAATCAGTTAAACTTCTTAGGCAGCGTTGGGTCGCTAGCGCCCCACTCCCGACACTACCAGGTGAAATGCAAGGCGCCAAATTCAAAATCCAAAAGTTGAATTATTAAACATGCACCAATATACAAGTGTTTCATACTCATCAAAAGCTCTGTTTCTTGGCAATATCACAGCGTTGTCAGATTTCAAAAAGGCTTTACGGTGAAAGCACTACATTTGATTGTTTGAGGGTAGCACCTTCACTATTTTTCCCATTACCATGAATTCAGTAGCCTTCACGGTTCACACAAAACAAATTTCACAGTGAAAACAAATCAATTACCTGTTGAAGAACTTCTGCTGATGGCTTCCAAAGTGTCCAACGAAGACAAGTTCTTTTGTTAGAAAAAGTAATGTATTATATCCATAAATCTCTGTTTGGTTCGGGCGTTATAATCAGAAACTACAGCCTCCACTCGTCCATTGAAACGTGAAGAGAACTCGTTCAACTTATACCTATAAACTTGTCCAAGAACAATCAAAAATCATTTTAAATGTATCCTTAGAAACACTTTTATGTATATTTACTATAATAATTCACCCGGAATATAAACTGGGCTATAAGAACGGAAAAAAACACAGAGCGTGCCTTGTCGGGAGCGCGCGTCCTCTCCTATTAACATCTAAGGGGACACTTCCTGTTTTCTCTTCTTCTCTGCTCTAATAGCATAAAATAAAAATCTGAACATTTGTCTCGAGACTGTTGACATCCAGAGGAAGCGATAGGTACTGCATTCATGTGCCCTTATATGGGCATTTTCATAAGGGAGGGGTTCCAAATGAGGCACTCTGTCAAAACCACTTTTTCCAGGACAGAAATTCCTCGGGGTTTCGCCTGCCATATCCGTTCTGTTTTACTCACAGACAAATGGTTAAATGGAAAATTCAGAGTGTTTCCTATCCAATGGTACTAAATATGTGCATATCCTATTGTCTGGGCCTGAATGGGAGGCATTTTACTTTGGGCACGCCAGGCTCTCCAAAACGGTCACCTCGTGCGCTGATCGCTAAGAAGTTAAGAACAAATTCTTATTTACAATGAAAGGCAAAATACCTCCTGCAGGGACGGGGGCCTGGGATTAAAAATAAAAAATACGTACAATATAAATATAGAACAAAACACACATCACAACAAGAGAGACAACACTACATAAAGAGAGACCTAAGAAAACAACATAGCAAGGCAGCAACACATGACAACCCAGCATGGTAGAAACATAACAACAACATGGTAGCAACACAACATGGTAGCAGCACAAAACATGGTACAAACATTATTTGGCACAGACAACAGCACAAAGGGCAAGAAGGTAGAGACAACATTACATCACATAAAGCAGCCACAACTGTCAGTAAGAGTGTCCATGATTGAGTCTTTGAATGAAGAGATTGAGATAAAACTGTCCAATTTGAGTGTTTTTTGCAGCTCGTTCCAGTCGCTAGCTGCAGCAACCTGAAAAGAGGAGCGAGCCAGGGATGTGTGTACTTTGGGGACCTTTAACAGAATGTGACTGGAGAACGGGTGTTGTATGTGGAGGAAGAGGGCTGCAGTAGGTATCTCAGACAGGGAGGAGTGAGGCCTAAGAGGGTTTTATAAATAAGCATCAACCAGTTGGTCTTGCGACGGGTATACAGAGAGGACCAGTTTACAGAAGACTATAGAGTGCAGTGATGTGTCCTATAAGGAGCATTGGTGGCAAATCTGATGGCCGAATGGTAAAGAACGTCTAGCTGCTTGAGAGCACCCTTACCTGCCAATCTATAAATTATGTCTCCGTAATCTAGCATGGGTAGGATGGTCATCTGAATCAGGGTTAGTTTGGCAGCTGGGGTGAAAGAGGAGCGATTACGATAGAGGAAACCAAGTCTAGATTCAACTTTAGCCTGCAGCTTTGATATGTGCTGAGAGAAGGACAGTGCACCATCTAGCCATACTCCATAACCTGAGCAGAAACCAGATTACATACCCTAGAGAATACTATAGACATCAAGAAAGCCAGTCAGTTGATTATTGACAAGTTCTTCCAACACTTAATAAACAGGGCAAAATAGAAATAGGCCTACAGCAGTTAGGATCAGCTTGATCTCCCCCTTTAAATAAAGGACGAACCGTGGCTGCTTTCCAAGCAATGGGAACCTCCCCAGAAAGGAGAGACATGTTAAAAAGGTTGGAGACAGGTTCGGCGATGAAAGGGGCAGCAACCTTAAAGAAGAAAGGGTCTAAACCATTGGGGACAAGTTTATGTAGCAAGCAGGGGAAACTTTGTAGCAAGCAGGGGAAAAGAGGGAGAATCATAGGGGATAGTCACATTAGAAAGGGTGGGAGATGAGGACATTTTGGACGGGCAAGGAGGCATGGCTGAGTCATAGGAATCCTGACTTAATGAAGTGGTGATTAAAGAGCTCAGCCATGTGCTTCTTGTCAGTTACAACCACATCATCAACATTAAGGGACATGGGCAGGTGTGAGGAGGAGGGTTTATTCTCCAGGTCTTTAACCGTTTTCCAGAACTTCTTGGGGTTAGACCCACAGAGATAGAACTACTTCTTAAAGAAACTAACTTTGGCCTTCCGGATAGGCTGAGTGCACTTATTTCTCATTTGCCTGAACGATAGCCAGTTAGTCTGAGTATGCGTGTGCCGAGCCTTTTGCCAAATGCAATTCTTGAGGTGGAGTAACTCTGCAAAAAAACGGTCGAACCAGGGCCTGAACCTGTTTTTCATTTTCTTTATGGGGCGTGTTTGTTAACAATACCACTGAAAATATAAAAAAAGAAGGTCCAAGCGTCTTCGACAGAGGGGATCAAGATGATTCTATACCCTTTTACAGAGGCCTGTTCATGAAGGAAGGCTTGCTCATTAAAGTTTGTTAGCAAGCGTCTATGACAAATCAGGACAGGTCGTTTCACTGAGCAGCCATTACCAACACAGGCTGTAAAACAGTGATCACTAAGGTCATTACAGAAAACACCAGACTGATACCTATCAGGATTATTTGTGACAAATGCATTCCAGGTGACTACCTCATGAAGCCGGTTGAGAGAATGCCAAGTGTGCAAATCTGTCAAAAAGGCACATTTTTTGGTTGTTTTATATGTGTTATTTCATAGTTTTGATGTCTTCACTATTATTCCACAATGTAGAAAATGGTAAAAAAAAATAATGAAAAATCCTTGAATGAGTAGGTGTTCTAAAACTTTTGACCGGTAGTGTATCAAGAATATTTCAGGAACAGCTTTTTCCCATCTTCGTAACATTGCAAAAATCAGAAAATAAACTTCAGTTAGTGCTAAACACGGCTAAACACAAACATTGTGATCATATTACTCCAGTGCTAGCCTCTCTACACTGGCTTCCTGTTAAGGCTAGGGATGATTTCAAGGTTTTACTGCTAACCTACAAAGCATTACATAGTCTTGCTCTTACCTATCTCTCCAATTTGGTCCTGCCGTACATACCAACATGTACGCTACGGTCACAAGACGCAGGCCTCATTATTGTCCCTAGAATTTCTAAGCAAACAGCTGGAGGCAGGGATTTCTCCTATAGAGCTCAATTTTTATGGAATGATCTGCCTATTCATGTGAGATGCACTCGGTCTCGACCTTTAAGTCTTTACTGAAGACTCATCTCTTCAGCAGGTCCTATGATTGAGTGTACTGGCCCAGGGGTGCGAATGTGAATGGCAAGGCACAAGAGCGCCGAACTGCCCTTGCTGTCTCTCTCCACTAAGATTCTCTGCCTCTGACCTTATTACGGGGGATGAGTCACTGTCATCAAATAAAACTAAGTAATATACACAACTGAAATATTTTCTAAAAGTACAGTAAGTAATGTGAATAAATAATGGTTAATAAGTTATAAGCAGTAGTGGGCATTCACTTCTATCATGTGGCTCTTTATAAAAAATGTTATACAGTTACATATTGGGATATTTTTATCATTTTTATTTGCATGACTGATCAAAACTCGTTTTCTCATGGCTCTCTCTTGTCCCTCTGCAGGAGACATATGGTGAGCAATATGTTTGGGACATCGAATCGCGTTAAAAGCACCGTATTGAATCGAAATACATATAGAAACGTGAGAAACACAATACATATCGCATCAGCACCTAAGTATTGTGATAATGTAGTATCGTGTGGTCCCTGGCAATTCACAGTTCATCTATCGACGATGATTGACAGCCATCGTCCATGGTGACGGCACCATGATGTGACGATGGTTTAGCCATTTTGAACTTGACTGGTGTCGCGCAGTAAAGAGCATACGAGTGACTTTGAATAATTTGCCTATTCCTATTTGCTATAGCCTATTTCAGTAATTATGTTATATGCAAGAGAGGAATGTAGGCTGAACAAAGTGAAAAATTCCAACAATGCAGCGCAAAATGTCCAGTCAGAAGATATTGTTGCTCTCGCTCTCTCTTCTCGCTCTCTCTATCTCTCTGATTTAAGGGGCATTATTGTCATGGGAAACTTATGTGTACATTGCCAAAGCAGATATTGTTGCTCTCGCTCTCTCTCGCTTGCTCTCTCTTCTCGCTCTCTCTCTCTCTCTCTCTCTCTCTCTCTGATTTAAGGGGCATTATTGTCATATGTGTACATTGCCAAGCAAGTGAAATAGATAATAAACAAAAGTGAAATTAACAGGGTATCGGCCTAATTCTGCATGCATTATTTGGTGTTTTACGTTGTACACTGAGGATATTTTGGCAGAATTCAATTTGGTGTTTGTCCCATTTTGTGAATTCTTGGTTGGTGAGTGGACCCCAGTCCTCACAACCATAAAGGGCAATGGGTTTTATAACTGATTAAAGTATTTTTAGCCAGATACTAATTGGTATGTCGAATGTTATGTTCCTTTTAATGGCATAGAAGGCCCTTCTTACCTTGTCTCTCAGATCGTTCACAGCTTTGTGGAAGTTACCTATGGAGCTGATGTTTAGGCTGAGGTATGTATCATTTTTTTGTGTGCTGTAGGACAACAGTGTCTAGATGGAATTTGTATTTGTGGTCCTGGCAACTGGACCTTTTTTGTCTTACTGAGATGTACTGTCAGGGCCCTGGTCTGACAGAATCTGTGCAGAAGATATAGGTGCTGCTGTAGGCCCTCCTTGATTGGGGACAGAAGCACCAGATCATCAAAAGTAGGCATTTGACTTCATATTCTAGTAGAGTGAGGCCGGGTGCTGCAGACTGTTCTAGTGCCCTCGTCAATTCTTGATATATACTGTATGTTGAAGAGGGTTCTCTGTGTGTGTGTGTCATTAACCTACCTGTGAGCACCTTCTATCTCTCTCTGTGGTTTATTGCTCTTGTCTGGCCCAATGTGCCGATCTCTTTGTCTCTCTCACTGTGTGATTGCTCAGGTGCCTCTCTCTCTCTCTGTGATTTGTAAGTTCTTGCCCAGTTTTTGGATCTGATCTTTCTGTGGTTGATGTGTCGGGTATGGCCCAGTACATTGATCTCACAGAGATGCAAGAGTTCTATATGTAATTGTGTGATGGACCTACCATCTTTCTCTGTGGTTGATGTGTCAGGTCTGGCTCAGTTTTCTGATCTGGGCCTCGTACCAGATGCATTGTTATTTACGAGCCAACTTTTTAAGACCGTTTCCCAACAAGCACCTAGAGGGAACATGTGCTAAGTGTGTTTGCTCCTCCTCCTCTGCGGACGACTTTGAAAACAAGGTTGAAGACATCTACTACCCTACGCCTTGACCTCTTTCTCCCCTCTCTCTCCAGATGAAATCCTGCGACTAGTGAGGTCTGGCCGCCCGACAACCTGCCCGCTCATCCCCATCCCTTTCTCCCTTCATACCATCTCTGGAGACCTTCTCACTTCCCTCATCAACTCACCCCTGAATACTGGCTGAGTCCCCTCTGACTTCAAAATGGCCCGAGTCGTTCCCTTCCTCAAGAAACCAACACTCGACTCCTCTGACGTCAAAAACTACAGACCAGTATCACTTTTTTCCTTTCCAAAACACTTGAGCGTGCTGTCTCTGACCAACTCTCTCGCTATCTCTCTCAGAACGTTCTTCTTGACCCTAACCAGTCAGGCTTCAAGACAGGTCACTCAACCGATACTGCTCTTTTCTGTGTCACGGAGGCTCTCCACACTGCCAAAGCTGACTCTCTCTCCTCTGTTCTCATCCTCCTAGATCTATCTGCTGCCTTTGACACAGAGGCCCATCATGTCCTCCACCCTCTCAGGACTGGGTGTCTCAGGCTCTCGTGTCGTGGAGAGAATCTTAGTCTGCACTGCGTACTCATGACTTGTGTTCCCCAGGGCTCGGTTCGAGGCCCTCTCCTCTTTTCTCTATACACCAAGTCATTCGGATCTGTCATATCCTCACATGGTCTTGCTATGACACAACTACTCCCCCCCCATTCTGACACCCAGGTAGTGACACGCATCTCTGCGTGCCTGGCAGATATCCCAGCTTAGATGTCGGCCCACCACCTCGACAAGACAGAGCTGCTCTTCCTCCCGGGTAAGACCTGCCTGCTCAAAGACCTCTCCATCACGGTTGACATCTCCACAGTGTCCCCCCTCACAGAGTGCTGTGGTGGTATTTTTTTTTACTATCAAATAAGGAGAGACAAACCTATCACAGAAGTCAGAGTTATACTTAAACTAAATCTTAATTTTTCTTATTAATAAGGGAGCAGGTCAATAAAATGCACACACATAAAGTGAATCGATTGAGTGCTCTACGATAATGATGGCTGGTCGACGAATCACCCTCAGATGATTAGTTGAGAGCCACGAGACAAAAGTACAACGGTCTTTTATAGCCAAGATGCACCCCTTTCAGTCTACACGACGAACAACAGATGTATGGATTTGTGTGAAAGACACTTATAATTCAAAGCAGACAGTAGCTGCTGTAAATACAGTTCTCTTTGTGTAGAGACCAAGGTCTGGCCCTGGGCTCATCTCTCCCTGGTACCACATAGAACAGAAACATTAACTCATGCTCTGGAATGCGGTCTCTTTAGGTTTTATCACCCAAAAGACATCGTATATCTCCTGTCAGTGTTATCTCCCAGAGGCCCACTTTCAGTTCACACAGACCCAATAGTTATAAGAACCCTCTATTCTGTTGCATAAAACAACCATTTGATGCAATAAAAGTATTATAACATAAACTTGCAATGTTGCTCTCACAGTGCAAAGAACCTTGGCGTGACCCTGGACAACACCCTATCGTTCTCTGCATAGATCAAAGCAGTGACTCGCTCCTGCAGGTTCAGGCTCTACAACATCCGTAGAGTACGACCCTACCTCACACAGGAAGCAGCACAGGTCCTAATCCAGGCACTTGTCATCTCCCATCTGGACTACTGCAACTTACTGTTGGCTGGGTTCCCCGCTTGTGCCATCAAATCCCTGCAATTTATCCAGAACGCTGCAGCACACCTGGTGTTCAACGTTCCCGAGTTCTCCCATGTCACCCCGCTCCTCTGGCACACTCCACTGGCTTCTAGTCGAAGTTCGCATCGACTGAAAGCCCATTGGTACTTGCCTTCAAAGCAGCAAAAGTAACAGCCCTTCCCTACCTTCAGGCTATGCTCAACCCTACACCCCAAACCGAGCACTCCGTTCAGCCACCTCTGGTCTCTTGGCCCTCCCACCCCTACAGGATGGCAGCTCGCGCTCGGCCCAGTCCAAGCTCTTCTCTGTCCTGGCACCCCAATGGTGGAACCAGCTTCCCCCTGAAACTAGGACGTTAGTGTCCCTGCCCATCTTCTGAAAACATCTGAAACCCTACATCTTCAGAGAGTACCTTAAATAATCCCACTGCACAATAATAATAAAAACAATCCTTTCGTGAACTAACACTCACACTTGACAGTTTTTTCCCCATTACTAGCTTGGACTTTGCTGATATCTGATAAATGTACTTACTATAACTGTGATATGTGGTTGTTCCACCTAGCTACAGTTGAAGTCGGAAGTTTACATACACTTAGGTTGGAGTCATTAAAACTCGTATTTCAACCACTCCACAAATTTCTTGTTATAAAACTATAGTTATGACAAGTCGGTTAGGACATCTACTTTGTGCATGACACAAGTAATTTTTACAACAATTGTTTACAGACAGATTATTTCACTTAAAATTCACTGTATCACAATTCCAGTGGGTCAAAAGTTTACATGCAATTTCCAAATGCCTGAAGGTACAACGTTCATCTGTACAAACAATAGTACGCAAGTATGAACACCATGGAACCACACAGCCGTCATACCGCTCAGGAAGGAGACGCGCTCAGTCTCCTAGGGATGAATGTACTTTGGTGCGAAAAGTGCAAATCAATCCCAGAACAACAGGACCTTGTGAAGATGCTGGAGGAAACATGTACAAAAGTATCTATATCCACAGTAAAACGAGTCCTATATCGACTTAACCTGAAAGGCCACTCAGCAAGGAAGAAGCCACTGCTCCAAAACCATCATAAAAAAGCCAGACTACGGTTTGCAACTGCACATGGGGACAAAGAGCGTACTTTTTGGAGAAATGTCCTCTGGTCTGATGAAACAAAAATAGAACTGTTTGGCCATAATGACCATCGTTATGTTTGGAGGAAAAACATGCAAGCCAAAGAACACCATACCAACCATGATGCACGGGGGTGGCAGCAACATGTTGTGGGGGTGCTTTGCTGCAGGAGGGACTGGTGCACTTCACAAAGTAGATGGCATCATGAGGAAATACAATTATGTGGATATATTGAAGCAACATCTCAAGACATCAGTCAGGAAGTTAAAGCTTGGTCGCACATTGGTCTTCCAAATGGACAATGACCCCAAGCATACTTCCAAAGTTGTGGCAAAATGGCTTAAGGACAACAAAGTCAAAGTATTGGAGTGGCCATCGCAAAGCCCTGACCTCAATCCTATAGAAAATTTGTGGGCAGAACTGAAAAAGCGTGTGCGAGCAAGGAGGCCTACAAACCTGACTCAGTTACACTAGCTCTGTCAGGAGGAATGAGCCAAATTCACCCAACTTATTGTGGGAAGCTTGTGGAAGGCCACCCGAAACGTTTGATCCAAGTTAAACAATTTAAAGGAAATGCTACCAAATACTAGTTGAGTGTATGTAAACTTCTGACCCACTGGGAATGTGATGATTGAAATAAAAGCTGAAATAAATCATTCTCTCTACTATTTTTCTGACATTTCACATTCTTAAAATAGTGGTGATCCTAACTGACCTAAGACAGGGAATTTTTACTAGGATTAAATTTCAGGAATTGTGAAAAACTGAGTATAAATGTATTTGGCTAAGGTGTATGTAAACTTCCGACTTCAACTGTATATCTGCATCCCAAATGGCACCCTATGGGGCCCTGTCAAAAGTGGTACACTATAAAAGGAACGCAGCCTATATCATATGTACAGTAGTCATTTCATGCCAGAAGGAAGGTTTTGTGGGGCACGATAATTGAAGCTCCTATTTTATTCTCTCCTCCATTCAGATAAAAACACGGACTGTACTATCACCATAGGAGACGAAGACTTATTAAACCTGATGAAAGGCAAGATGAATCCACAGACGGTGAGTCTCTTTAAAACAACACTGACTAAGAGTGCGTCCCAATTGACACCCTATTCCCTCTATACCTTTTGATATAAAGCCCAAGACTATTGTCCTCTTGTTCAGTCCTCAAGAGGTGTACGGGTATTACTTGACCTTTTTATAGCACATATGCATTTACAAACATGTTGAGAATGAAAGGTCCTTAAATGGATACCTGGACTTAATTCAAATCATGCTTGCAAGAGGGAGCATTACATGTCAGCCTCCTATATGTGACCACTTCAAGACAAACTTTAATACAATATAGTGGATCCCTATGGCTCTGTAGCTGCATGACTGTCCAATGATGGAGATCACAGTCCTTTCACAATGTTTCATACTGAGAATCTTCACTCACGTTTAGTCCAAATAAAGTTCCACTGGAGAGACAGGTGGTTACATAGATGAGCTTTTATGAATCTTGAAAGTAATTTTTTAATCCTTTCGATTTTTCCATTAGTTCAATTTTTGGTCAAAAGGAGTTAGCGAAACCTAATCGTTAGTAGGAAGCTAAATCTGATTTGATTGTTTGCTGAAAATTGGCCAGTGTAGTGGGATTAGTCCTCATCAAGACTGCATACTGTTACATGGGGTGGGTCTTTCTCTCTTCTCTCTGTTCTCTCTCTCTCGTGCCCTCTCTCTCTTTCTCTCTGTGCCCCCCCCCTTCTTTCTCTCTCGTAAATGAATGTCTAGTCAAGGCCTCCAGATGTACTAAGTGCATTCTCCAGCCCTCTGGTTGTTCAAGGACATTGACCCAGGCCATAATGGACACAGTCTGACATTTGTATAACGCCCAAAGAGCAAGGACAAATCACTTAACATGTAACAGACAGAGAGAAAAATAAATGGAATGAGTTTGTTCACAAACTTCGGTAAACCTCACACATGTATGCGCATACACACCACACACACGCTCGCGTACACACAAGGTAATGAAAGTTTGTTCACAAACTTTCGTAAACGTCATGTGTGTACACATATACAGTGCTTTCAGATATTATTCACATTACTCTACTTTTTCCACATTTTGTTGTTATAGCCTGAATTTAAAAGGGATTAAATTGAGATGTTGTCACACCCGAAACAAATATATATTTGTATCTATATACAGTTGAAGTCGGAAGTTTACTTACACTTAGGCTGGAGTCATTAAAACTCGTTTAGTTTTGACAAGTCGGTTAGGACATCTACTTCAAATCAAATTTTATTTGTCACATACACATGGTTAGCAGATGTTAATGCGAGTGTAGCGAAATGCTTGTGCTTCTAGTTCCGACCATGCAGTAGTATCTAACAAGTAATCTAACAAATTCACAACAACTACCTTATACACACAAGAGTAAAGGAATGAATACGAGTATGTACATATAAATATATGGATGAGCGATGGCTGACCGGCATAGGCAAGATGCAGTAGATGGTATGGAGTACAGTGTATACACATATATATATATGAGATGAGTAATGTAGGATATGTAAACATTATATAAATGGCATTGTTTAAAGTGGCTAGTGATACATTATTTCATCCAGTTATAATTATTAAAGTGGCTAGAGATTTGGGTCGATGGCCGAACGGCATAGGCAAGATACAGTAGATGGTTTAGAGTACAGTGTATACATTTGATATGAGTATGTCGGATGCGTAAACATTATATACAAAATTGTTTAAAGTGGCTAGTGATACATTTGTTACATCCAATTCCTATGTTTAAAGTGGCTAGAGATTTAAGTCAGTATGTTGGCAGCAGCCACTCAATGTTAGTGATGGCTGTTTAACAGTCTGATGGCCTTGAGGTAGAAGCTGTTTTTCAGTCTCTCGGTCCCAGCTTTGATGCACCTGTACTGACCTCGCCTTCTGGATGATAGCGGGGTGAACAGGCAGTGGCTCGGGTGGTTGTTGTCCTTGATGATCTTTTTGGCCTTCCTGTGACATCGGGTGGTGTAGGTGTCCTGGAGGGCAGGTAGGTTTCCCCCCGGTGATGCGCTGTGCAGTCCTCACTACCCTCTGGAGAGCCTTACGGTTGTGGGCGGAGCAGTTGCCGTACCAGGCGGTGATACAGCCCGACAGGATGCTCTCGATAGTGCATCTGTAAAAGTTTGTGAGGGATTTTGGTGACAAGCCGAATTTCTTCAGCCTCCTGAGGTTGAAGAGGCGCTGTTGCGCCTTCTTCACCACGCTGTCTGTGTGGGTGGACCAATTCAGTTTGTCCGTGATGTGTACACAGAGGAACTTAAAACTTTCCACCCTCTCCACTACTGTCCCCTCGATGTGGATAGGGGGGGGGTGCTCCCTCTCCTGTTTCCTGAAGTCCACGATCATCTCCTTTGTTTTGCTGACATTGAGTGAGAGGTTATTTTCCTGACACCACACTCCGAGGGCCCTCACCTCCTCTCTGTAGGCCGTCTCGTCGTTGTTGGTAATCAAGCCTACCACTGTAGTGTCGTCAGCAAACTTGATGATTGAGTTGGATGCTTGCTTGGCCACGCAGTCATGGGTAAACAGGGAGTACAGGAGAGGGCTGAGAACGCACCCTTGTGGGGCCCCAGTGTTGAGGATCAGCGGAGTGGAGATGTTGTTTCCTACCCTCACCACCTGGGACCGGCCCGTCAGGAAGTCCAGGACCCAGTTGCACAGGGCTGGGTCGAGACCCAGGGTCTCGAGCTTAATGACGAGCTTGGAGGGAACTATGGTGTTAAATGCTGAGCTGTAGTCGATGAACAGCATTCTTACATAAGTATTCCTCTTGTCCAGATGGGTTAAAGCAGTATGCAGTGTGATTGCGATTGCGTCGTCTGTGGACCTATTGGGACGGTAAGCAAATTGGAGTGGGTCCAGGGTGTCTGGCAGGATGGAGGTGATATGATCCTTGACTAATCTCTCAAAGCACTTCATGATGACAGAAGTGAGTGCTACGGGGCGATAGTCATTTAGCTCAGTCACCTTAGCTTTCTTGGGAACAGGAACAATGGTGGCCCTCTTGAAGCATGTGGGAACAGCAGACTGGGATAGGGACTGATTGAATATGTCCGTGAACACACCAGCCAGCTGGGCGGCGCATGCTCTGAGGACACGGCCAGGGATGCCATCTGGGCCGGCAGCCTTGCGAGGGTTAACACATTTAAATGTTTTTCTCACATTGGCTGCGGTGAAGGTGAGCCCGCAGGTTTTGGTAGCAGGCCGTGTCGGTGGCACTGCATTGTCCTCAAAGCGAGCAAAGAAGTTGTTTAGTTGGTCTGGGAGCAGGACGTCATGGTCCGCGACGGGGCTGGTTTTCTTTTTGTAGTCCGTGATTGACTGTAGACCCTGCCACATTCCTCTTGTGTCTGAGCCGTTGAATTGTGACTCTACTTTGTCTCTATATTGACGCTTAGCTTGTTTGATTGCCTTGCGGAGGGAATAGCTACACTGTTTGTATTCAGTCATGTTTCCGGTAGCCTTACCCTGGATAAAAGCAGTGGTTCGCGCTTTCAGTTTCTTTGCCGAATGCTGCCATCAATCCACGGTTTCTGGTTGGGGAAGGTTTTAATATTTGCTATGGCTACAACATCACCAATGCACTTGCTAATAAACTCGCTCACCGAATAAGCGTATACATCAATGTTGTTGTCAGATGCTATCCGGAACATATCCCAGTCCACGTGCTCGAAGCAATCTTGCAGCATGGAATCAGATTGGTCGGACCAGCGTTGAACAGACCTGAGAATGGGCGTTTCCTGTTTTAGTTTCTGTTTGTAGGCTGGGAGCAACAAAATGGAGTCATGGTCAGACTTGCCGAAAGGAGGGCGGAGAATAGCCTTGTATGCATCACGGAAGTTGGAATAACAGTGGTCCAGGATTTTACCAGCCAGGGTGGCACATTCGATATGCTGGTAAAATTTCGGGAGCCTTGTTCTTAAATTAGCCTTATTAAAATCCCCAGCCACAATAAATGCAGCCTCAGGATATGTGGTTTCCAGTTTACATAGAGTCCGATGAATTTCTTTCAGTGCCGTCGATGTATCAGCTTGAGGGGGATGTACACGGCTGTGATTATAATCGAGGAGAATTCTCTTGGTAGATAATGCGGTCTGCATTTGATTGTAATGAATTCTATGTCAGGTGAACAAAAGGACTTGAGTTCCTGTATGTTGTTATGATCACACCACGTCTCGTTAATCATAAGACACACACCCCCACCCTTCTTCTTACCAGATAGAAGTTTGTTTCTGTCGGTGCGATGCGTGGAGAAACCAGGTGGCTGTACTGACTCTGATAACGTGTCCTGAGTGAGCCATGTTTCCGTGAAGCAAAGAACGTTGCAGTCTCGGATGTCTCTCTGAAAGGCAACCCTCGATCGGATTTCGTCTACTTTGTTGTCAAGAGACTGTACATTGGCGATTAAAATACTCGGGAGAGGTGCACGATGCGCCCGTCGACGTAGCTTGACCAAAAGACCGGTAGCGTTCCCTCTTCTCCAGCGCCGCCCGTTGCTTTGAGTAGCCGGGTGCTATCCAGTCTATTGTTGTGTTTGGGTTAGCAAACCGAGAATCCTCTTTGGGAAAGTCGTATTCCTGGTCGTAATGTTGGTAAGTTGACGTTGCTCTTATATCCAATAGTTCCTCCCGGTTGTATGTAATAAAACTTAATATTTCCCGGGGTAATAATGTAAGAAGTAATACATAAAAAAACTAAATACTGCATGGTTTCCTGAGAACGTGAAGCGAGGCTGCCATCTCTGTCGGTGCCGGAAGTACTTTGTGCATGACACAAGTAATTTTTCCAACAATTGTTTACAGACAGATCATTTCACTTATAATTCACTGTATCACAATTCCAGTGGGTCAGAAGTTAACATACGCTAAGTTGACTGTGCCTTTAACTTTAAACAACTTGGAAGATTCCAGAAAATGATGTCAATGCTTTAGAAGCTTCTGATAGGCTAATTGACATCATTTGAATCAATTGGAGGTCTACCTGTGGATGTATTTCAAGGCCTACCTTCAAACTCCGTGCCTCTTTGCTTGACATCATGGGAAAATAAAAAAAAAATCAGCCAAGACCTCAGAAAAAATGGGAGCAATTTCCAAACGCCTGAAGGTACCACGTTCATCTGTACAAACAATAGTACGCAAGTATAAACATCATGGGACCACGCAGCCATCATACCGCTCAGGTATGAGATGCGTTCGGTCTCCTAGAGATGAACGTACTTTGGTGAGAAAAGTGCAATCGTTACAGAGTTTAATGGCTGTGATAGGAGATATTAATGAGGATGGATCAGCAACATTATAGTTACTCCACAATACTAACATAAATGAAAGAGTGAAAAGTTTTCAATAAGGCACTAAATTAAAACTGCAAAAAATGTGGCAAAGAAATTCACTTTTTGTCCTGAATACAAAGTGTTATGCTTGGGGAAAATCCAACACAACACATCACTAACTACCACTCTTCATATTTCCGAGCATGGTGGTGGCTGCATCATGTTATGGGTATGCTTTTCATCGGCAAGGACTATGTAGTTTTTTAGGATAAAAGAAAACGGAATAGAGCACAGTCCTAGAGGAGAACTTTGTTCAGTCTGCTTCCAACAGACACTGGACAATTAACTAAAACACAAGGCCAAATATATGCTGAATGTACCAAAAATTAGGAACACCTTCCTAATAATGAGTTGCACCCCCTTTTGCCCTCAGAACAGCCTCAATTTGTCGGGGCACGGACTCTACAAGGTGTCGAAAGTGTTCCACGGGGATGCTGGCCCATGTTGACACCAATTCTTCTCACAGTTGTGTCAAGTTGGCTGGATGTCCTTGGGTGGTGGATAATTCTTAATACAAACAGGACATTTTTGAGCGTGAAAAACCCAGCAGCGATTCAGTTCTTGACACACTCAAACCACTGCGCTTGACGCCTACTACCGTTTAAGGCACTTAAACATTTTGTCTTGCCCTTTCACCCTCTGCATTGCACATATAGAGGTCAGATCTTAACGTACAGCGGTTTAAAGTACTTAAGAAAAAATACTTTAAAGTACTACTTAAGTAGTGTTTTTTTTGTATCTGTACTTTACTTTACTACTTTCCTAAAGAACATTATGTTCTTTTTACTTTTTACTCCATACATTTTCCCTGACACCCAAAAGTACTCGTTACATCAACGGGACAGTTATAAATCATGCAGTGCTTTATATCAAGATCGCAGATTTTCGAGTAACAACAGATGCCGGTACATAGAAGTGTCTTATATCAGCTGAATGCTTAAATTATTTTTATTAATATAACTGCACTGTCCAATTGACAGTAGCTATTACTGCGAAAAAATGCCATGCTGTTGTTTGAAGAGAGCTCCTAACAACAAAACACTATTTTCAACGCAATAGGTTTGATAAATTCACCTCTGAAGGTGAAATGTGTACTTACATTCTGAAATCTTGCCCCCAATGTACCATCCAAAGGGTCCCAGAGATAACATGAAGTGTTGTTTTGTTAGATAAAATCCTTTTTCATATCCTAAAAAGGTCCATATAGCACGCGCGATCGATCACGTGCGACAGCATGCCTTTTATTTTTTCACACAATGTATAAGAATATTCAAAGTTATGAAGTTATGAAAACTGGTTGTTTTGCAAATGTTGAACTTATAATATGGCTACTAATACTTGAAAAGCTAAATCAAAGTCCAAGTATACAGATTTGACAGAATTCTTGCAGAAAAATGGAATATGAATGCGAATGTCTCATTCACGATTTGCCCAAATGTACCTGGGGACTTGACACTAAAAGTCTTGTTGTTCACTCATTTTTCAAGTTATCCATCTGAAACTTTGCACATACACTGCATCCGCTCGATCGGAATTACAACCAGAGTGATGGCTATAACTATGACCTTTCTCTTGCATTTCAAAGATGGTGGTAGAAAAATACTGTTTTTTTTTCCTTTTTTTTCTACCAGATCTATTGTGTTATATTCTCCTACATTCAATTCACATTTCCACAAACTTCAAAGTGTTTCCCTTCAAATGGTACCAAGAAAATGCATATCCTTGCTTCAGGGCCTGAGCTACAGGCAGTTAGACTTGGGTATGTCATTTAGGTGAAAACTGAAAAAAAGACGGCTATCCCTAAGAAGTTAAATGCTTAGCATGACAAGAAAATTGCCTATTTCTCATACTTATCAGAGAACATTCCTGGTCATCCCTACTGTGTCGACTTCTGCCGAAGTCGGTCCCTCTCCTTGTTCGGGCGGCGTTCGGCGGTCGACGTCACTGGTCTTCTAGCCATCGCGTGCTGCAGACAATAGATCAATGGGAGAGAGAAGGAGGTCTGCCAGCGTCTCCACCAGCCCCACTGTCCATCCCTCCTTCACCTGGTCCCAGCGGGATTCGGCTCGCACTCCCGAGGGAGTATGATGGGACAGCTGCCGGATGCCAGGGGTTCCTACTGCAGCTGGAACTCTACCTGGCGACCGTCCACCCGGCTCATTCGGGACCCGGCTCATACTTATCAGAGAACATTCCTGGTCATCCCTACTGTGTCGACTTCTGCCGAAGTCGGTCCCTCTCCTTGTTCGGGCGGCGTTCGGCGGTCGACGTCACTGGTCTTCTAGCCATCGCGTGCTGCAGACAATAGATCGATGGGAGAGAGAAGGAGGTCTGCCAGCGTCTCCACCAGCCCCACTGTCCATCCCTCCTTCACCTGGTCCCAGCGGGATTCGGCTCGCACTCCCGAGGGAGTATGATGGGACAGCTGCCGGATGCCAGGGGTTCCTACTGCAGCTGGAACTCTACCTGGCGACCGTCCACCCGGCTCATTCGGGACGTGAGAGCGTGTCCGCCCTCGTCTCCTGCCTCTCAGGTAAAGCCCTGGAGTGGGCCAACGCCGTATGGAGTGAAGGAGACGCGGCGTTGGACCATTACGCAGAGTTCACAGTTTTCGACCACCCCCCTGAGGGTCAAGCGGCGGGTGAACGTCTGTTCCATCTGAGACAGGGGACGAGGAGCGCGCAGGATTTCGCTTTGGACTTCCGGACCCTGGCCGCTAGCGCGGGATGGAACGACAGGGCCCTGATCGATTACTACCGGTGCAGTCTGCGCGAGGACGTCCGTCGGGAGTTGGCCTGCCGAGACACCACCCTCACGTTGGACCAGCTGGTGGACCTGTCCATCCGGCTGGACAACCTGCTGGCTACCCGCGGACGTCTGGGACGGGGCCTGTCAGTTCCATCCCCCAGCACCTACGCTCCGAAGCCCATGGAGCTGGGAGGTGCTGCACTTAGGGCGACCGTAGGAGGGGCCATTCCCTGTACCATCTGTGGCCGCAGAGGGCACACTGCTGGTTGGTGCTGGGGAGGTTCCTCAGGGAGTCGAGGCAGCAGGCAGGGCATTATCGTGTCACCCCAGGTGAATTGGAACCAGGCTCACCCAGACCCTCCTGTTGTTCACATGTATGTGTTTATTATCGACATTTTGATATACTCCGCTACACTCGCCGAGCATGTGTCCCTGGTGCGCAGGGTGCTTGGTCGACTGTTGGAGCATGACCTGTACATCAAGGCTAGGAAATGTCTATTCTTCCAACAGTCTATCTCCTTCCTAGGTTACCGCATTTCCACGTCAGGGGTGGAGATGGAGAGTGACCGCATTTCAGCCGCGCGTAATTGGCCGACTCCCACCACGGTAAAGGAAGTGCAGCGGTTCTTAGGGTTTGCCAACTACTACCGGAGGTTTATCCGGGGCTTTAGTCAGGTAGCGGCTCCCATTACCTCACTGCTGAAGGGGGGACCGGTGCGACTGCAGTAGTCGGCTGAGGCGGACAGGGCTTTTGGTCACCTGAAGGCTCTGTTTACCTCGACTCCCGTGCTGGCTCATCCGGATCCCTCTTTGGCATTCATAGTGGAGGTGGACGCGTCCGAGGCTGGAATAGGAGCCGTGTTCTCTCAGCGCTCGGGTACGCCACCAAAGCTCCGCCTCTGTGCCTTCTTTTCGAAGAAGCTCAGCCCGGGTGAGCAAAACTATGATGTGGGGGACCGGGAGCTGTTGGCTGTCGTAAAGGCTCTGAAGGCGTGGAGACATTGGCTTGAGGGGGCTAAACACCCTTTTCTCATCTCGACTGACCACCGCAATCTGGAGTACATCCGGGCGGCGAGGAAACTGAACCCTCGCCAGGCAAGGTGGGCCATGTTCTTTACCCGTTTCGTTTTCACCCTGTCTTACCGACCAGGTTCCCAGAATGCTAAGGCAGACGCACTGTCCCGGATGTATGACACAGACGAGCGGTCCCTGGATCACACTCCCATACTCCCGGCCTCTTGCCTGGTGGCACCGGTAGTGTGGGAGCTGGACGCGGACATCGAGCGGGCGTTAAGTACAGAGCCCACTCCCCTCAGTGTTCAGCTGGGCATCTGTACATTCCGTATGCTGTCCGCGACCGGATGATTTATTGGGCCCACACGTCACCCTCCTCTGGTCATCCTGGCATCGGTCGGACAGTGCGCTGTCTTAGTGGGAAGTACTGGTGGTCTACCTTGGCCAAGGACGTGAGGGTTTATGTTTCCTCCTGTTCGGTGTGCGCCCAGTGCAAGGCTCCTAGGCACCTGCCCAGAGGGAAGTTACAACCCCTACCCGTTCCACAACGGCCATGGTCGCACCTGTCATGGACTTCCTGACTGGTCTTCCTCCCTCACAGGGCAACACCACGATCCTGGTCGTTGTGGATCGGTTTTCGAAGTCCTGCCGTCTCCTCCCTTTGCCCGGTCTCCCTACGGCCCTACAGACTGCAGAGGTCCTGTTCACACACGTCTTCCGGCACTACATAGTCTCTGATCGGGGTCCTCAGTTCACGTCCAGGGTTTGGAGGGCGTTTATGGAATGTCTGGGGGTCTCAGTCAGCCTCACCTCAGGTTTTCACCCCGAGAGTAACGGGCAGGTGGAGAGAGTAAACCAGGATGTGGGTAGGTTTCTGCGGTCATATTGCCAGGACCGGCCGGGGGAGTGGGCGCTGTTCATCCCCTGGGAAGAGATGGACCAAAACTCACTCCGCCACTCCTCCACTAACCTCTCTCCCTTCCAGTGCGTACTGGGATATCAGCCGGTTCTGGCACATTGGCATCAGAGCCAGATCGAGGCTCCTGTGGTGGATGAATGGTTTAAGCGCTCGGAGGAGACCTGGGACGCCGCCCATGTGCACCTGCAACAAGCTGGGAGGCGGCAGAAGGCGAGCGCCGACCGACACCGCAGTAAGGCCGGGTCTGGCTCTCGACCCAAAACCTGCCCCTCCGTGCTCTGCCGGAAGCTGGGTCCGCGGTTTGTGGGGCCATTCAAAGTCCTGAGGAGACTGAACGAGGTTTGCTACAGGTTACAGCTTCCACCTGATTACCGTATTAATCCCTCATTCCATGTGTCTCTCCTCAAGCCGGTGGTGGCTGGTCCACTCCAGGAGTCTGAGGTGCGGGAGGTTCTGGACATCGAGGGGGCCCCGGCATATGCTGTTCGAGCCATCCTAGACTCGAGGCGTCGGAGGAGGGGCCTTCAGTACCTCGTGGAGTGGTAGTGGTACGGTCCGGAGGAAAGATGCTGGGTGCTGGTGGAGGACGTTCTGGACCTTTCGTTGCTGCTGGAGTTCCACTGTCTCCATTCGGATCGCCCTGCGCCTCGTCCTCCGGGTCGTCCCCGAGGCCGGTGTCGGCGCGCTGCTGGAGCCACGCGTCAAGGAGGGTACTGTCACGACTTCCGCCGAAGTCGGTCCCTCTCCTTGTTCGGGCGGCGTTCTGCGGTCGATGTCACTGGTCTTCTAGCCATCGCTGATCCATTTTTCATTTTCCATTTTCCATTTTTTTTTGTTTTTGTCTTACACACCTGGTTTCAATCCCCCAATTACTTGTTCATTATTTAACCCTCTGTTCCCCCATGTTTTTTTGTGAGTGATTGTTTGTATGTTAATAAGGTCCGTTATTATATTTGAGTTGTATTTTGTGATTATTTGAGTAAATACGTTTTTTTACTCATATCTGCTGTCCTGCACCTGACTCCTATACACCAGCTACACACATGATCTATTACAACTGCCTCTTATATTGCGTACTCACTAAAAACACACATCGTTTGTAAATTATGTCTGAGTGGTGCTGTGCCCCTGGCTATCTGTAAAAAAAAAACAAAGAATGGTTCCATCTGGTTTGGTTAATATACAATTATTTATACTTTTGAAACTTAAGTATATTTTTGCGATTACATTTTATTTTGATACGTAAGTAAATTTAAAACCAAATACTTTAAAAAAATGACTCAACTTTTTACTGGGTGACTTTTACTTCAGTCATTTTCTATTAAGGTATCTTTACTTTTACTTAAATCAAATCAAAGTTTATTTGCAAAATACAGGTGTAGACCTTGTGAAATGCTTACTTGCAGGCTCTAACCAACAGAGCAAAACATTTAAAATAAATAAAAAAGGTACTAGGTGAACTATAGGTAAGTAAAGAAATAAAAACAACAGTATATACAGTAGCGAGGCTATATACAGTAGTGAGGCTGTGAAAGTAGCGAGGCTATAAAAGTAGCGAGGCTACATACAGACACTGGTTAGTCAGGCTGATTGAGGTAGTATATGTACATGTAGTTATGGTTAAAGTGACTATGCATATATGATGAACAGAGAGTAGCAGTAGCGTAAAAAAGGGGTTGGCGGGTGGTGGGACACAATGCCGATAGATAGCCCAGTTAGCCAATGTGCGGGAACACTGGTTGGTCGGTCCAATTGAGGTAGTATGTACATGAAAGTATAGTTAAAGTGACTATGCATATATGATAAACAGAAAGTAGCAGGGGGGGGGCACAATGCAAAAAGTCTGGATAGCCATTTGATTACCTGTTCGGGAGTCTTATGGCTTGGGGTTAAAAACTGTTGAGAGGCCTTTTTGTCCTAGACTTGGCACTCCGGTACCGCTTGCCAGAACGGTCTATGACTGGGGTGGCTGGGGTCATTGACAATTTTTAGGGCCTTCCTCTGACACCGCCTGGTGTAGAGGTCCTTGATGGCAGGCAGCTTAGCCCCAGTGATGTACTGGGCCGTGCGCACTACCCTCTGTAGTGCCTTGCGGTCAGAGGCGGAGCAATTGCCGTACCAGGCAGTGATGCAACCAGTCAGGATGCTCTCGATGTTGCAGCTGTAGAACCTTTTGAGGATCTCAGGACCCATGCCAAATCTTTTTTAGTCTCCTTTGTCGTGCCCTCTTCACGACTGTCTTGGTGTGTTTGGACCCTTCTAGCTTGTTGTTGATGTGGACAACAAGGAACTTCAAGCTCTCAACCTGCTCCACTACAGCCCCATCGATGAGAATGGGGGCGTGCTCGGTCCTCCTTTTCCTGTAGTCCACAATCATCTCCTTAGTCTTGGTTACGTTGAGGAAGAGGTTGTTGTCCTGGCACCACACGGCCAGGTCTCTGACCTCCTCCCTGTAGGCTGTCTCGTCGTTGTCGGTGATCAGGCCTACCACTGTTGTGTCGTCTGCAAACTTAATGATGGTGTTGGAGTCGTGTGCGGCCATGCAGTCGTGGGTGAACAGGGAGTACAAGAGGGGACTGAGCACGCACCCCTGGGGAGCTCCAGTGTTGAGGATCAGCGTGGAAGATGTGTTGCTACCTACCCTCACCACCTGGGGGGCGGCCCGTCAGGAAGTCCAGGATCCAGTTGCAGAGGGAGGTGTTTAGTCCCAGGATCCTTAGTTTAGTAATGAGCTATGGTGTTGAACGCTGAGCTGTAGTCAATGAATAGCATTCTCACATAAGTGTTCCTTTTGTCCAGGTGGGAAAGGGCAGTGTGGAGTGCAATAGAGATTGCATCATCTGTTGATCTGTTTGGGCGGTATGCAAATTGGAGGGGGTCTAGGGTTTCTGGGATAATGTTGTTGATGTGAGCCATTACCAATCTTTCAAAGCACTTCATGGCTACAGACGTGAGTGCTACGGGTCTGTAGTCGTTTAGGCAGGTTGCCTTTGTGTTCTTGGGCACAGGGACTATGGTGGTCTGCTTGAAGCATGTTGGTATTACAGACTTAATCAGGGACATGTTGAAAATGTCAGTGAAGACACCTGCCAGTTGGTCAGCACATGCCCGGAGCACACGTCCTGGTAATCCGTCTGGCCCCGCAGCCTTGTGTATGTTGACTTGTTTAAAGTTCTTACTCACGTTGGCTATGGAGAACGTGATCACACTGTCGTCTGGAACAGCTGATGCTCTCATGCATGCCTCAGTGTTGCTTGCCTCGAAGCGAGCATAGATGTGATTTAGCTCGTCTGGTAGGCTCGTGTCACTGGGCAGCTCTCGGCTGTGCTTCCCTTTGTAGGCTGTAATAGTTTGCAAGCCCTGCCACATAAGACCTGCGTCAGAGCCGGTGTAGTATGATTCAATCTTTTCCTCTCGTTGCACATTTAACATGTTGATGGAGATTTGGTAGAACTGATTTAAGTTTCCCTGCATTAAAGTCTCCAGCCACTAGGAGCGCTGCCTCTGGGTGAGTGGTTTCCTTTTTGCTTATTTCCTTATACAGCTGACTGAGTGCGGTCTTAGTGCCAGCATCTGTCTGTGGTGGTAAATAAACAGCCACGAAAAGTATAGCTGTAAACTCTCTAGGCATATAGTGTGGCCTGCAATTTATCACAATATACTCTACTTCAGGCGAGCAAAATCTAGAGACTTCCTTCGATTTCGTGCACCAGCTGTTGTTTACAAATATGCACAGACTGCCCCCCCTCGTCTTACCGAGTGTGCTGTTCTATCCTGCCGGTGCAGCGTATATCCCGCTAGCTGAATATCCATGTCGTCATTCAGCCACGATTCCGTGAAACATAGGATGTTGCAGTTTTTAATGTCCCGTTGGTAGGATATTCTTGATCGTACCTCGTCTGATTTATTGTCCAATGATTGCACGTTGGCGAGTAGTATTGACGGTAACGGCAGCTTTCCCAATCGCCTTCTCCGGGTCCTGAGCAGGCATCCGGCTGTACCTGCATCGCTTCTTCTTGCGAATAACTGGGATGTCGGCCCTGCCGGGTGTTTGGAGAATATCATGTGCGTCTTGCTTGTTGTTGAAAAAATCTTTGTCTAATCCGAGGTGAGTGATCGCTGTCCTGATATCCAGAAGATCTTTTCGGCCGTAAGATACGGTTGCAGAAACATTATGTACAAAATAAGTTACAAATAACGCTAAAAAGATATACACTGCTCAAAAAAATAAAGGGAACACTAAAATAACACATCCTAGATCTGAATGAATGAAATAATCTTATTCAATACTTTTTTCTTTACATAGTTGAATGTGCTGACAACAAAATTACACAATAATTATCAATGGAAATCAAATGTATCAACCCATGGAGGTCTGGATTTGGAGTCACACTCAAAATTAAAGTGAAAAACCACACTACAGGCTGATCCAACTTTGATGTAATGTCCTTAAAACAAGTCAAAATGAGGCTCAGTAGTGTGTGTGGCCTCCACGTGCCTGTATAACCTCCCTACAACGCCTGGGCATGCTCCTGATGAGGTGGCGGATGGTCTCCTGAGGATCTCCTCCCAGACCTGGACTAAAGCATCCGCCAACTCCTGGACAGTCTGTGGTGCAACGTGGCGTTGGTGGATGGAGCGAGACATGATGTCCCAGATGTGCTCAATTGGATTCAGGTCTGGGAGCAGGCGGGCCAGTCCTTAGCATCAATGCCTTCCTCTTGCAGGAACTGCTGACACACTCCAGCCACATGAGGTCTAGCATTGTCTTGCATTAGGAGGAACCCAGGGCCAACCGCACCAGCATATGGTCTCACAAGGGGTCTGAGGATCTCATCTCGGTACCTAATGGCAGTCAGGCTACCTCTGGCGAGCACATGGAGGGCTGTGCGGCCCCCAAAGAAATGCCACCCCACACCATGACTGACCCACCGCCAAACCGGTCATGCTGGAGGATGTTGCAGGCAGCAGAACGTTCTCCACGGCGTCTCCAGACTCTGTCACGTCTGTCACGTGCTCAGTGTGAACCTGCTTTCATCTGTGAAGAGCACAGGGCGCCAGTGGCGAATTTGCCAATCTTGGTGTTCTCTGGCAAATGCCAAACGTCCTGCACGGTGTTGGGCTGTAAGCACAACCCCACCTGTGGACGTTGGGCCCTCATACCACCCTCATGGAGTCTGTTTCTGACCGTTTGAGCAGACACATGCACATTTGTGGCCTGCTGGAGGTCATTTTGCAGGGCTTTGGCAGTGCTCCTCCTTGCACAAAGGCGGAGGTAGTGGTCCTGCTGCTGGGTTGTTGCCCTCCTCGGCCTCCTCCACGTCTCCTGATGTACTGGCCTGTCTCCTGGTAGCGCCTCCATGCTCTGGACACTACGCTGACAGACACAGCAAACCTTCTTGCCACAGCTCGCATTGATGTGCCATCCTGGATGAGCTGCACTACCTGAGCCACTTGTGTGGGTTGTAGACTCCGTCTCATGCTACCACTAGAGTGAAAGCACCGCCAGCATTCAAAAGTGACCAAAACATCAGCCAGGAAGCATAGGAACTGAGAAGTGGTCTGTGGTCACCACCTTCAGAACCACTCCTTTATTGGGGGTGTCTTGCTAATTGCCTATAATTTCCACCTGTTGTCTATTCCATTTGCACAACAGCATGTGAAATTTATTGTCAATCAGTGTTGCTTCCTAAGTGGACAGTTTGATTTCACAGAAGTGTGATTGACTTGGAGTTACATTGTGTTGTTTAAGTGTTCCCTTTATTTTTTTGAGCAGTGTATAATAGCACAATTGGTTAGACGCCCGTAAAACGTCTGCCATTTCTTCCCCCGCCATTTTTGTCAAGTATGACAATTGTGTACTTCTTCCACCAATGTACATAACACACAAACTCAAACCACAGAAAACAGTGTGAGTGTCCTCGAGCACTTGGCAATCACCCCTCTTCATCTGACAAAGACAGAAAGTGTTTAAATATCGGAGGTCAAGTGGCACCAGGTACCAGAGGTAGAATAACAGGCCAACTTTAGTCTCAAAACTATTTAAATACTTATAAAGACTTCAGAGAGGTGATGTCTATGCAGCCCATGACCCGTCTCCTGCTCCTATTGAACTAACCTCATCACTAGGCTGGCTGGTGGACAAAACTAATTCCCAGGTTTTATTGTCTGACATTGTGGAGTCGAGAGAGGAAGGGAAATTAAACAGTGGGGAAATAAAATGTTTAACACAGAAGTTAATAACAGGTGGGTGTTTTCCAATCCAACTTTTCACCATTGACACAAAACCAACAATATGAAGAGGGGAGAAATTCAACAGGGGAAGAATGTGGTGGAAGTTTCTGGGCAGATAAAGTGGGCAATTTTCCAGTCTAACCTTTACCGAGGCCGGAACTAGGCCTACTACCCCACCCACCCATGCCTGGGGGCAATGTGGAATTTAATTATTTGGTTTAACTTGTCCTCTCAGCAACACTTGACTTTGTTTTTCGGGAGTTCTGTTATCCCCTCGATTCCCCCCCTGAAAATGGCTGAAATTCAGTAGTAAATAGAATATAAAGGGTTGGAAAAACTTAAATAAACAATACACACCCACACACACACAAACGTACACTCACTCATAATTTCTCTGGGATGAACCATGTAATTGAGTGGTTGTTTTTTTGGTGGATTTAGGACTGGACCATTAATCCTGTATCACCTTTTCCCTCCCTCTCCTCTTTCTCCCTCTTTCTCACTCCTAACCCCCTCCCTTCCTCTCCCCATCCCTCTCCTCTCTGTCCTTTCTCTGGTGTTCCAGTTTTCAGGGCACCATATTAATCCTGCAACTGGGTAACCTGAACCCTTTAAACCTCTGAGCCTGAGCAGTGTACACTATATAGGGAATATGGTGCCATTTGGGACACAGCCACAGCTCCCGTCACAGCCACTTTCCCACATTTGAAATACTAAAAGTAGATCTGACCTGCAGGCTCTTCTAAAAATTCCAACTGCAGGCGTTCTTCCAGGGCAAGCTGAAGATCACGGGGAACATGGGCATGGCCATGAAGCTCCAGAGTCTACAGCTGACACCAGCCAAAGCCAAGCTATGATTGGCTGATAGGCTCTCATCTCTGGAACTCCTGCCATATGTTACCTTTATGCACCTTCTCTCTTCTCACCTCTCTCTGACCCCTCTCTCACCTCTTCTCATCTCTTTATACTCACTCTTGACGCTTTCCTGTGTTTATCTCTGTTTTCTCTCTCTCTCTCTCTCTCTCTCTCTCTCTCTCTCTCTCTCTCTCTCTCTCTCTCTTTCTCTCTCTCTCTCTTTCTCTG
The DNA here is from genome assembly GCA_030435695.1 of Brachymystax lenok tsinlingensis. Classification (NCBI taxonomy): domain Eukaryota; kingdom Metazoa; phylum Chordata; class Actinopteri; order Salmoniformes; family Salmonidae; genus Brachymystax; species Brachymystax lenok. The sequence continues at coordinate 3,425,264 of CM059801.1, read as the reverse complement.
TCTCGATCTTTGAAATAGATTATGTACTTGATAATTGGTTGAGAAATCAACCTGTCTCAAGATTCTAACTGCCTTAAGTGTCCTGTAACTTAATGGATAGTGAGATGTTTTATATTTAAATCATGTTTTCCTCATTATTATTATTATTATTATTTGTATTTTGTAAACCTCACTTTGGGCTGGATGTGTCAATGTGTATGTCATACATGCATATTCTCTGAGGAGAATTACAGTCTTACATCAATTAGTCACAAAATCCCTAGTTTTAAAAGCCACTGTTTTCCCTACATTTCCCCCCATGTGGGCCAGCCCCCTAGCAATTCGAGTTCCATCCAAAGAGTTTCAACCCCTCGCCATTTGAGTGACTGCTAGCAAGAATCACACACAGCAGAGCGAGAGAGAGCGCAATGACGTGATGCACATATCTGCACATATGTGATGTGGTATGCATTTTTCGGGGAACACTTTTGGCTTTTGGCGGCTGCATTCAGAACTACTGGCTAAAAAGTATACAAAGTACCGGAGAACCCCTTTAACTGTCAAGCTACAATGTTCTGACCATAGAAATAGAATGAGATATTATATTTTATAATATTCATTCTAATTCTATGGTTCTGCTACCAGCTGGGATAAACTGGAGGAAGAGATATTGTGACAGTTGTGTGAAGCAATTGAGGTCTCTTTGGACTCTTGGATGCACAGTTTATAAACAACTTATGAAACTGTTGGTGTGTCAAGAAAAGGAAAATATCGTTAAGCACCAACTAATCTGGTTTGATCTCCGGCACTTCTGTTGAGTCATTTAATACCACAGCGACTAGGCGTTTGCGTCCCAAATGGCACCCTATTCCCTACATATAGCACTATTTTTAACCAGAACCTGTGGGTGCTGGTCAATAGTTGTGCACTATATACGGAATAGGGTGCCATTTGGGACATAGGCCAGGTGTTTGCTGCTAGAGAATGGCAGTGTATGACTTGCCTGCTTTCATGCCTGTGTGCCCACATCAATAATAACACTGAATGCGTCCCAAGTGGCACCCTATTCCTTTTGTAGTGCACTACTTTAGACCAGGACCCATAGGTGTATAAAGGGAATAGAGTGCCATTTGGGACATACACACACTGTCATTGTTGCACATTTATACAATATTTCCTGTTTGTGTAGTAAATGATGTTTAATAATAATGTTACATCGTGGACTATTTGATAATAATGCTGTATGAATACCACTTTATGTGCCCTGTTGTCTTTCTCTACAAACTGGCATCTCGGATTTCAAAATGACCGTCCGATGTGACCTGACTTTGAATAATATTAATTTTGTATAGAATGTTTATCTGTAAATGAACACTTTATTTTGACTAAATAAATAAACACTATATTGACAAGAAGACCGAGTACATTTGATTAGTTACTTCCAAGATGTGAATGAGAAGAAAACAATTATGGTTTGTCTGAGTCTATTTGCTCATACTGTATGTTGACTTTTTCTACTGTATTATTAACTGTAGGTTTGTTTATTCCATGTGTAACTCTGTGTTGTTGTTTGTGTCGAACTGCTTTGCTTTATCTTGGCCAGGTCGCAGTTGCAAATGAGAACTTGATCTCAACTAGCCTACCTGGTTAAATAAAGGTGAAATATATATATATATATATAAAAAAAAAATTGTCTGAGTCTGCATCCTACTCAAAAATGGCAACCTATTCCCTATTCAGTGCACTTCTTTTGAACAGGGCTCATAGGGTTCTGGTCAAACTATTGCACTATAAAGGTAATGGGGGGCCATTTGGGACGTAGTCTGAGAGCGTTTAACTAGCAGATGAGACACTATTATGCCTGTTTGCTGCATTAGTGTTTGTATAACTGATTACATTAATCACTTCACAACCAATTCACTGTACAGACAGATGTTTATTTTATTCATAATAATTTTTTTATAACACATTTTTTCCTCTTTAGGGTTTTGTAGTATCATGTTGCTGTACACTTGTCTGGCAGAAATGTAACATTCTACAGTGAGGGAAAAAAGTATTTGATCCCCTGCTGATTTTGTACGTTTGCCCACTGACAGAGAAATTATCAGTCTATAATTTTAATGGTAGGTTTATTTGAACAGTGAGAGACAGAATAACAACAAAAAGATCCAGAAAAACGCATATGAAAAATGTTATAAAATGATTTGCATTTTAATGTGGGAAAAAAGTATTTGACCCCCTCTTAATCAGAAAGATTTCTGGCTCCCAGGTGTCTTTTATACAGGTAACGAGCTGAGATTAGGAGCACACTCTTAAAGGGAGCGCTCCTAATCTGAGTTTGTTACCTGTATAAAAGACACCTGTCCACAGAAGCAATCAATCAATCAGATTCCAAACTCTCCACCATGGCCAAGCCCAAAGAGCTCTCCAAGGATGTCAGGGACAAGATTGTAGACCTACACAAGGCGGGAATGGGCTACAAGACCATCGCCAAGCAGCTTGGTTAGAAGGTGACAACAGTTGGTGCGATTATTCGCAAATGGAAGAAACACAAAATAACTGTCAATCTCCCTCGGCCTGGGGCTCCATGCAAGATCTCACCTCGTGGAGTTGCAATGATCATGAGAACGGTGAGGAATCAGCCCAGAACTACACGGGAGGATCTTGTCAATGATCTCAAGGCAGCTGGGACCATAGTCACCAAGAAAACAATTGGTAACACACTACGCCGTGAAGGACATAAATCCTGCAGCGCCCGCAAGGTCCCCCTGCTCAAGAAAGCACATATACATGCCAGTCTGAAGTTTGCCAATAAACATCTGAATGATTCAGAGGACAACTGGGTGAAAGTGTTGTGGTCAGATGAGACCAAAATGGAGCTCTTTGGCATCAACTCTCCGTGTTTGGAGGAGGAGGAATGCTGCCTATGACCCCAAGAACACCATCCCCACCGTCAAACATGGAGGTGGAAACATTATGCTTTGGGGGAGTTTTTCTGCTAAGGGGACAGGACAACTTCACCGCATCAAAGGGACGATGGACGGGGCCATGTACCGTCAAATCTTGGGTGAGAACCTCCTTCCCTCAGCCAGGGCATTGAAAATGGTTTGTGGATGGGTATTCCAGCATGACAATGACCCAAAACACACGGCCATGGCAACAAAGGAGTGGCTCAAGAAGAAGCACATTAAGGTCCTGGAGTGGCCTAGCCCATCTCCAGACCTTAATCCCATAGAAAATCTGTGGAGGGAGCTGAAGGTTTGAGTTGCCAAACGTCAGCCTCGAAACCTTAATGACTTGGAGAAGATCTGCAAAGAGGAGTGGGACAAAATCCCTCCTGAGATGTGTGCAAACCTGGTGGCCAACTACAAGAAACATCTGACCTCTGTGATTGCCAACAAGGGTTTTACCACCAAGTTCTGAGTCATGTTTTGCAGAGGGGTCAAATTCTTATTTCCCTCATGAAAATACAAATCAATTTATAGACATTTTTACATGCGTTTTTCTGCATTTTTGTTGTTGTTATTCTGTCTCTCACTGTTCAAATAAACCTACCATTAAAATTATAGACTGATAATGTCTCTGTCAGTGGGCAAATGTACAAAATCAGCAGGGGATCAAATACTTTTTTCCCTCACTGTATATATTTCTTCTGTTCTGAAGTAATTTCAATGGCACCCTATTCCCTATATAATGCATTACTTTTGACAAGAACCCTCAACTTCTTCTTTTTTGTATCTAAGGGTCATGTTGATCTAATTTTCAGTAAACTATTGGTTTTCTACAGTGAGCTCTGCGAGTCCCAAATGACACCCTATCCCCTAAACTGTGCAATAATTTTGACGTGTTCAAAGAGAGAAGGTGTGTGGTTCGTGCTCAGGCCCTGAACATACAGATTAGATTAGTGGTGGAGAGATCGCAAATTCCTGGCCTCTGAATATTATCTTTCAAACGTGTGGAGGGTAGCCTATAAGGTTTATCCTCTACGGGATCGGTGTCCCTATACCGGGACGGTTGATGCTAATGTGATTAGAATGACATTGTAAGTAACAGCAAACTTTCCAGGACATAGACATGTCTTATATGGCAGAAAGCTTAAAATCTTGTTAATCCAACGGCACTGTCAGATTTACAGTAGCTAATACAGTGAAGAAATACCATGCTATTGTTTGAGGAGAGTGCACAACAACAAACGGCAACTGGTTTGATACATTCACCTCTGAAGGTAAATAATGTACTTACGTACATTAATCTTGCTCTGACTTGTCATCCTGTGGGTCCCAGAGATAAACTGTAGCATAGTTTGGTTTGATAAAATCCGTTTTCAATATTCAAATGTAGGAACTGGGTTCTACAGTTTGAACCCCTGCTGTCTCTGGCACCGCACCACCCCGTCCGGCCATCTAGATGTGTGAAAGTTAGTGTATAAGCTAATGATCCATCATGCATGACATTCCTGGGAGTGTGTAAACTAAAATGTTGTATTACCATATCATTTTTGTATGTTCTCTATAGTTATGTACTTGAAAATGTATCAATTGACCAATTCGGCACATTTGGGCAGACATACAAAATACTGTGCAGTGTTGCAATGCTTCACTGGATCAATTTGAAACGCTGCACACACACTGCTGTGGCCAAAATCTTTATTGCGCCTACTCTGCAATATTATATTATGGCCTTTCTCTTGCATTTCAAAGATGATGTAACAACACTTTTTTGGGGAAAATGCATGTTTTTTGTTTGTATTATCTTTTACCAGATCTAATGTGTTATATTCTCCTACGTTAATTTCACATTTCCACAACCAAAAAAGTGTTTCCTTTCAAATGGTACCAAGCATGTGCAAACCCTTGCTTCAGGTCCTAAGCTACAGGCAGTTAGATTTGGGTATGTCATTTTAGGCAAAGTAAAAAAAAAAAGGGTCTGATCCTTAAGAGGATTTATATCAAGGTTACTTTGTGCATCTGTTGTATACTTATGCAATAAGGCCCGAGGAGGTGTGGTACATGGCCAATATACCACGGCTAAGGTCTGTTCTTAAGCACGACACAACTCGGAGTGCCTTGACACGGCCCTTAGCCGTGGTATATTGGCTATATATCACAAACCCCAGAGGTGCCTTATTACTATTATAAACTGGTTACCAACCTAATTAGAGAAGTTAAAATAAATGTTTTGTCATACCCGTGGTATACGGTCTGATATACCACTGCTGTGAGCCATTCAGGGCTTGAACCACCCAGTTTATAATCGTTCTTACACCTTTTTGGAGGATTTCTTTTTTCTCTGAAAAATAAAATGTTTCTCCTGGGTTTCTGGAAACCCAGTATCTGTAATTGATTGAATTCCAGCCTAAGCCTTTGATGCTTTTTGGTAAAACAAAACAAACAGAACAAAACAAAACAAAAAGCACTGTTTCCAGATGATCCAAATTATAACAAAGTTTAGATGCCTTCAGATGCTTTGTAACTGTTTTTTTGTACATTCATCTCATGATGCCCTACTTTTAGTTTTTTTTCCTGTGCATTTTTACATTTGACATTTTTAGCTTATCCAGACCTGTCCCTGTTGGCTCCCAGCCCCACCGGGCTGCACCTTCTGCCAGATACAGCCTGGGCTCTTAATCTTTTCCTACACCCCTCCTTCCATCTCTCCCTCCATCCCGCTCTCCATCCAATGGTGCCAACTGGTGGCATTTAGCAGCTGCTGTGGCCGTTTGGCCGGGCTTAGTGACCGTTTAGTCCATCCTCCCAGTCCCGGGCCACCAGACTTATGGCTCCTGAACATTAACGTATAACAGATAAGGGCAACTAGTGGGATCTGATCTGTGATCTGGGAGCAGGGCAGGCTGGTGTTAAGACTGAGGGAATCCCTTAAATACTCCTGAGGACTCCCATGTGGGTTTGGGCTGCATCTCAAATGGCACCCTATTCTCTGTAGTGCACCAGGGATGTAAAGTACTTCAGTAAAATTACTTGAAAGTACTACTTAAGTCGTTTTGTGGGGTGTCTGTACTTTACTATTAAAATTTTTGACAACTTTTACTTCACTACATTCCTAAACAAAACAATGTACTTTTTACTCCATACATTTTCCCTGACACCCAAAAGTACTCATTACATTGAATGCTTAGCAGGATACAATACCCCATAATGGCAAAAACATTTTTTTAGAAATGTTTGCATATTTATAAAAAACAAAAAACAGAAATACCTTATTTATATATTCAGACCCTTTGCTATGAGTTTCGAAATTGAGCTCAGGTCCATCATGTTTCCATTGATAATCCTTGAGATTGGAGTCCACCTGTGGTAAATTCAATTGATTGGACATGATTTGGAAAGGCACACACCTGTCTATATAAGGTCCCACAGCTGACAGTGCATGTCAGAGAAAAAAACATGCCATGAGGTCGAAGGAATTGTCCGTAGAGCTCCGAGACAGAATTGTGTTGAGGCACAGATCTGGAGAAGTGTACCAGAACTGAGCAATGAGAGGAGAAGGGCCTTGGTCAAGTAGGTGACCAAGAACCCAATGGTCAATCTGACAGAGCTCTAGAGTTCCTCTGTGGAGATGGGAGAACCTTCCAGAAGGACAACCATCTCTGAAGCATTCTAACAATCAGGCCTTTATGGTAGAGTGACCAGGCGGAAGCCACTGGTCACTCTAAAAGGCACATGACATCCCGCTTGGAGTTTGCCAAAAGGCACCTAAAGACTCTCAGACCATGAGAAACAAGATTCTCTGGTGTGATGAAACCAAGATTGAACTATGTGGCATGAATGCCAACTGTCTCATCTGGAGGAAACCTGGCACCATCCCTACGTTGATGCATGGTGGTGGCAGCATCATGCTGTGGGGATGTTTTTCAGCGGCAGGGACTGAGAGACTAGTCAGGATCGAGGCAAAGATGAACGGAGCAAAGTACAGAGAGATCCTTGATAAAAACCAGCTCCAGAGCGCTCTGGTCCTCAGACTGGAGCGAAGGTTCACCTTCCAACAGGACAACGACCCTAAGCACACAGCCAAGACAACGCAGGAGGGGCTTCGGGACAAGTCTCTGAATGTCCTTGAGTGGCCCAGCCAGAGCCCAGACTTGAACCCAATCGAACATCTCTGGAGAGAATTGAAAATAGCTGTGAAGCAACACTCCCCATCCAACCTGACAGAGCTTGAGAGGATCTGCAGAGAATAATGTGAGAAACTCCCCAAATAGGTGTGTGCCAAGCTTGTAGTGTCATACCCAAGAAGAATCGATGCTGTAATTGCTGCCAAAGGTGCTTCAACAAAGTACTGAGTTAGGGGTCTGAGTACTATATTTTTTATAAATTAGGCAAAAATGTCTAAAAACCTGTTTTTATTGTGTGTAGATTGAGGGGGAAAAAAACGACTTCATCAATTTTAGAATACGGCTGTAACGTGACAATTTGGAAAAAGTCAAGGGGTCTGAATACTTTTCGAAGCACTGTATCAATATAACATCACTGGTTATGCCTACTGCCTTTGATCTGGCGGACTCACTAAACACATGCTTTGTTTGTAAATTATGTCAGTGTTGGACCGGGCTCCTGGCTATTCGTAAATTATAAGGAATTTGAATTGATTTATACTTTTAATAATTAGGTATATTTTAGGAATTACATTTACTTTTGACACTTTGTATTTTTAAAACCAAATACTTTTACTCAAGTAGGAATTTACTGGGTGACTTTCACTTTTACTCAAGTATGACAACTGGGTCCTTTTTCCACCACTGTAGTGCAATACTTTTGACTATTGAAAACCATGTCACAAAGGAGCTTATCTTATCTCTCTTTGAGGCTCTGGGCCATGTGCTGTACATCAAATGGTTGCTATAGATTATTGTATGGCCTAGATTCAATCCGATCAAGCTTAAACAAGCGATAGCCGACAGGTGTAACTGCGTCAAATCGGTGAGCAGCAGCTCGTGGTCATTGTCACAAAGTCACACCTGTCCCACTCATGTTAGAAGTTCAGAATGAGAAAGTTTTGGCTATATAGAAATAACGACACTCAAAAGGAAAATCATTAAACAAAATTATGAGGATTTCTATCAGCCTAATCGAGGTGTAGATTACATCTCATATTCCAGTGCTCGAACTTGTAAACCAGGCTGCATGGGATTTCTCTTAATGCAACACTATGCAGCCAATGGAAATGTCCCCTTTAAGGTAAAATGCAGAGACACCACTATGTACACTTGTCTAGCAGAAATGTAACATTCTATATATTTCTTCTGTTCTGAAGTAATTTCAATGGCACCCTATTCCCTATATAATGCATTACTTTACAGTGAGCTCTCTAGAATCTATCAGATCTGTGCTAGCCGGCTAGTACAGATCTGATAGAATCTAGCCCTAAGTCTTTGAGAGATCTGAGAATGTATCCATTAGAGGAGCATTTCAATTTTTTTGCAAGTTTCCTGTGTTGCTTTTGGGTTCTGGGTCTACTTTGAACCCTTTACATTTCCTGTCTTTTTGTTCACCAGGTGCCAAATACGTATTTTGTGATGCCAAGAAAATGAAACTCCAAAAATCCAACTAGCAATCCAAAAATACAGGTTTCAAATAAGAAAACCAACTCATCAGACAATCAAAACATACTACACACCACAGTTCAATAAAATGTGTATTTGTATTTCCTTACAATATGATTTCATTTTTTGCCTTTTTTTTATACAGAAAAACAGAAAAACATCTAGTGCAATTGGACTAGATGAAACAATTAATAATTGTTCATTTCATAACAAAGATAGAATGGTGCCTGTTGAGTCATACTGTATGTTTATACAAACTGCAAATGATTTTTCACTTTTAAAATAAATATATGTACATATGAAGCGAAGTTCAGAGTATGGCCTGTGGTTGTTTTGTTGCAGCCTGCTGCTCTTGCCTTGAATGTATTAGGTGTACTTCCATATGTTTTGTGGTATACCCATACTGTATTATCTCCCCACATGCTTCTCCTTTGTACTTTAAGGCAAAGAGGGAACAGGGTGGGTGCAAAGAACTTGACACTCTAGAAATGTTTCAACAACGGTTAACACCTCCCGTAGCAGAATGGCTCTTACACATACCTGTCTCTGTCATTGTGTGTCCCCCAAATGGAATCCTATTCCCTATAGTGCGCTGTATAGAGAATAGGATGCCATTTGGTACACAGCAATTGTTTCCATCATGCCAGTCACCATATATGAGGCAGTTGTGTACTACCCTGTTTAAGGGGATCAAAAGGCAAAGAAGATAATGGGAAGGATATTTTGAGGAGAAAAGGTACCAAAAGGTTGAAATCAGTGAGAGAGAAGCAATATGGGTCAGTTTGCTGAGGAAGAAGAGCAGAGTAGAGTGTATTTGAGTTCTGTAGATTCCTTCTCTGTTGAATGTCAACATGAATGTCTTGAAAGGCCATTCTAGATATCGATAAAAAGAGGTCTTCAGAAAACATAACAGCCAGTGTAAATGTACCGGCCAGTTTCTCAATGATATGAAACGTTTAGATAGCCTATGAATCCCTTTGTTTCAGATGTAGAGATTTAAAAAACGGATTCTAGATTTTACCTTAGCTGTAAAGTTGTACAAATAACCTCCAATGATGATTGTGAGAGTAACCTGCTTAGTATATAAGCCTAACCAATGAGCCTGAAATATCTGTAACCCCATGTGGGGGTTTAGAGGCAACATTTAGTTTATAATATATAAAAAAGAAAAGAAAATGGGCACTTCCTCTTTGTCCATAGTCCACAAGCATTGTCTGTGTAAGGAGAGTGTTTGTCACATTCACCTCTCAGCTTTACAGACAGACAGACGGACAGACTCCACTGTGAGGGGGGCGTTGATTAACTAAGGTGAAGATGGAAGGCCAAAGCTCAAGCTTATATGTCCTGTCATCATACACAGGTCCACAGATCCCCAAGCCCTCTCTGAGGTTTCCCACAGTTCTTCATTATCCCTTCTCCTGATACTTCATATACTAGGTACACCCATCTAGGACCGGGTCGGACCCCCCTTTGCCTCCAGAACAGCCTGAATTCTTCAGGGCATGGAAATGTTGGTCAATTGGTATGAAGGGACTTAACATGTGCCAGGAAAACATTCCCCACACTATTATACCACCGCCACCAGCTTGCACAATTGACACCAGGCAGGATGTGATCATGGACATTGCTCGTCTATATATTTTTATATTCTTAATTCCATTCCTTTACTAGATTTGTGTGTATTGGGTATGTGTTGTTAGATTACTGCACTGTCTGAGCTAGAAGCACAAGCATTTCGCTACAACCGCAATAACATCTGCTAAACACGTGTATGTGACCAATAAAATGTGATTTGATTTGATTTGGACTCCTGCTGCTGAAGCCAAATCCTGACTTTGCCATCAGCATGACTTAACAGGAACTGGGATTCATCGGACCAGGCACTGCTTCTCCACTCCTCAATTGTCCAGTGTTGGTGATCGCGTGCCCACTGGAGCCGCTTCTTCTTGTTTTTAGCTGATATGAGTGGGACCCAGTGTGGTTGTCTGCTGCATTAGCCCATCCAACGAGTTGTGCGTTCCGAGATGCCGTTCTGCACACCACTGTTGTACTGCGCTGTTATTTGCCTGTTGGTGGCCCGCCTGTTAGTTTGCACCATTCTTGCCATTCTCCTTCCACCTCTCATCAACAAGATGCTTCCGTCCATTGGACTGCCTGCCATTGACTGGAAGTTTTTTGTTTGTCGCACCATTCTCTGTAAGCCCTAGACACTGTTGTGCGTGAAAAGCCCAGGAGTTCGGCCATTTCTGATATCCTGGAGCCGGCACGCCTGGCACCGGCGGTCATACTACGCTCAGTCGCTTAGGTCACAGTAACTGAATGCCTCGATGCCTGTCTGCCTGCTTTATATAGCAAGCCACGGCCACATAACTCACTGGCTGTAGGAGCAAGCCATTGAACGTGGTGGTGTACCTAATAAACTGTGTAAAATGTCTTCTCACCGTATGAAATGTCTCCTCATCATAGAGAATGTCTCCTCAATGAATAGAATGTTTGCACTTCATATAGAATGTCTCATCATATAGAATGTCTCCTCAATGTATAGATATCACTCTGCTGCTGGTGCATAGTATAACAAGTCCTGTCAATATATACACAAAAATATACACAATCATAGTGGGTCGTAATATAAGTAATGTAGAAAATCTTATTTTCTTTACACATCCTCTGAATTGCATCCACAGTGGGCCATAATGTGCCAGCAAGGGTCGGGTTAGTCGTCCCGAGCTCTGGTGCAGTAAGTCAGTCCTTCCTCTCTCCCTCTCTCCCTCTCTCCCCTGTAGCTATGATACTGGCTGCATTCAGATACTCCACACTTTTTACAAAGTATGCATTTTCCCACTTCTCATCATGGATTTAAAAGCGTAGGATTGGTGTAGGCTAAGAATTGGCTGGAGGGAGTTGTTAGATACATCATTATTAGATCCATGACAGGGAGTGTGCAAATGCACTCTTTGGGAGAAGTGTGACGAATCAGGATGCAGCTCAATGATAACTATGTCTATACGTTGGTCTCCAGGCCATTCATGTCGATGGAGCAGTGGTCCTTGTCCTTGTGCTCCCTCTTGTGTTGGGGAGCGTGGGGGTTCCTCTTCCTTTGCTCCGGCCGTACCCCCTCCTCCAGCTGCATCAGACGAGCCACGTCTGGGCCCCCTGGTCCACAGGGAGGGGGCTGGTACATACCATTCTTCTGGTACGTCATCATCTGCTGGATGCTGATCATGGGCTTGGTCTCACAGATCAAAGGTACCTGAAGGGGGTAGAAGACACCAGGAGGTAGAAGAAGGAACCAATCCGTGAATTTGTGCTAAAGCAAAGAATTCCCTATGCAAAACAAATGGATAGGTCCACTGCTGGTTCAAATGTCAGGACGCAATGGGAGGTACTGAAACAAATGAAACAAACATTTAAAACGGCCAACACACTTGGATATATTGTAAGTTTGAAACTTTGTTTTAATGTTCTTTTATCTCATAACATGTTTGCATAGCCAAAATAATAATTCCATATGCAAAACAAATAGCTGTGGCAGTGACTACTGTACCTGATCTAATATTTATATTGTGTCCAGAGAAATTAGGAAACTAATTAGGTTTAGTTGAGGGAGATGGAGTGTAAATATAATTGAGAAGATTATAAATATTTGAGTAAGAGGGTAATTCCCTAATTACATCCAGTCTGATTGCCTCTGTGTGATTGCCTCTGAATATCGTGTGTATGGCAGGCTCTATTGTGTAGAGCGATTGGGCCATAGGAACATTGGGCCATAAGTGAGAACAGAGAGATCAACAAAAAGATTGAGCAATAGAACTCTTAGTAAGAATTTAATATTTTGTGAACAGATTGAAAATGACAAACTTTCATGAGATAATTTTACTTCTGGGTGACCGAGATTAGTAAGAGTTTTTATATCTGTATTGAACAGAGAGATAAAGTAGCAATAAAACTAAAGTAGCAATAAAATAACAATAACGAGGCAATATACAGGGGATACTGGTACTGAGCCAATGTGTGGGGGTACAGGTTAGTCAAGGTAATTGAGGTAATACAGTGGGGAAAAAAAGTATTTAGTCAGCCACCAATTGTGCAAGTTCTCTCACTTAAAAAGATGAGAGAGGCCTGTAATTTTCATCACAGGTACACTTCAACTATGACAGACAAAATGAGGAAAAGAAATCCAGAAAATCACATTGTAGGATTTTTTATGAATTTATTTGCAAATTATGGTGGAAAATAAGTATTTGGTCAATAACAAAAGTTTATCTCAATACTTTGTTATATACCCTTTGTTGGCAATGACAGAGGTCAAACGTTTTCTGTAAGTCTTCACAAGGTTTTCACACAATGTTGCTGGTATTTTGGCCCATTCCTCCATGCAGATCTCCTCTAGAGCAGTGATGTTTTGGGGCTGTCGCTGGGCAACACGGACTTTCAACTCCCTCCAAAGATTTTCTATGGGGTTGAGATCTGGAGACTGGCTAGGCCACTCCAGGACCTTGAAATGCTTCTTCTGAAGCCACTCCTTCGTTGCCGGGCGGTGTGTTTGGGATCATTGTCATGCTGAAAGACCCAGCCACGTTTCATCTTCAATGCCCTTGCTGATGGAAGGAGGTTTTCACTCAAAATCTCACGATACATGGCCCCATTCATTCTTTCCTTTACACGGATCAGTCGTCCTGGTCCCTTTGCAGAAAAACAGCCCCAAAGCATGATGTTTCCACCCCCATGCTTCACAGTAGGTATGGTGTTCTTTGGATGCAACTCAGCATTCTTTGTCCTCCAAACACGACGAGCTGAGTTTTTACCAAAAAGTTATATTTTGGTTTCATCTGACATTCTCCCAATCCTCATCTGGATCATCCAAATGCTCTCTAGCAAACTTTAGACTTGCCTGAACATGTACTGGCTTAAGCAGGGGGACACGTCTGGCACTGCAGGATTTGAGTCCCTGGCGGCGTAGTGTGTTACTGATGGTAGGCTTTGTTACTTTGGTCCCAGCTCTCTGCAGGTCATTCACTAGGTCCCCCCATGTGGTTCTGGGATTTTTGCTCACTGTTCTTGTGATCATTTTGACCCCATGGGGTGAGATCTTGCGTGGAGCCCCAGATCAAGGAAGATTATCAGTGGTCTTGTATGTCTTCCATTTCCTAATAATTGCTCCCACAGTTGATTTCTTCAAACCAAGCTGCTTACCTATTGCAGATTCAGTCTTCCCAACCTGGTGCAGGTCTACAATTTTGTTTCTGGTGTCCTTTGACAGCTCTTTGGTCTTGGCCATAGTGGAGTTTGGAGTGTGACTGTTTGAGGTTGTGGACAGGTGTCTTTTATACTGATAACAAGTTCAAACAGGTGCCATTAATACAGGTAATGAGTGGAGGACAGAGGAGCCTCTTAAAGAAGAAGTTACAGGTCTGTGAGAGCCAGAAATCTTGCTTGTTTGTATGTGACCAAATACTTATTTTCCACCATAATTTGCAAATAAATTCATAAAAAATCCTACAATGTGATTTTCTGGATTTGTTTTCCTCATTTTGTCTGTCATAGTTGAAGTGTACCTATGATGAAAATTACAGGCCTCTCTCATCTTTTTAAGTGAGAGAACTTGCACAATTGGTGGCTGACTAAATACTTTTTTTCCCCACTGTATGTACATGTACAGTACCAGTCAAAAGTTTGGACACACCTACTCATTCAAGGGTTTTTCTTAATTTTCTACATTGTAGAATAATAGTGAAGACATCAACACTACATCAACACAACACTACATCAACACAACACTATGAAATAACACATATGGAGTCATGTAGTAAGTGTTAAACAAAACAAAACATATTTTTTATATTTAAGATTCTTCAAAGTAGCCACCCTTTGTCTTGATTAATCATTCCTTAACACTTGTGTGTATAAGGTCGTTGTTGTGAAATTGTTAGATTACTTGTTAGATATTACTGCACGGTCGGAAATAGAAGCACAAGCATTTCGCTACACTCGCATTAACATCTGCTAACCATGTATATGTGACCAAAAAAATTGGATTTGATTTGATTTGATACGACCAGTCAGCATGCTCTTGATGTTGCAGCTGTAGAACCTTTTGAGGATCTAAGGACCCATGCCAAATCTTTTCAGTGTCCTGAGGGGGAATAGGCATTGTCACTTGACATGTCAAATAAGCTTGTTGACCAATCAGGAACTGAATATGACTGCATAATAATTTAACGCGTTCATACATTTTTTACGTAGTTATTACACAATGATTACACTATCACTCATATTTCATATGTCACAACGATTCATCGATACGTATGCTATGATGCTGGTAAAGTTTTGTCTCGTGCACCTACAGTGCTGGTCATAAAAAAAGCTACCTAGCTAATGGATGCAAACAATGTTCTTCCCCAAAAACATAGCAAAACTACATCATCTGTATCAGTAGTTATAGTTAGTTAGCTAACTATCTAGCTAGGTGTCATCATCTAAAATAACCCTCATTTATAAGACAGTTCTTATTTGATTAATCGTAGTCGGACCCATCTATGTGAAGCTAGCCAGAATAAAAATGAGCTGCAATAGTGGACTTTGCAGTTAGCCTTCAAAATAAAAGTATGTCATTGACAGTGATGCAAATGAATACAAATAGTAGAATTATGCTATAATTGAGTAGATCATGCTAAACAAGGTTGGAATGTTGTTATATAAAATCAACAAAATACAATAATTTGTTAATTTGACAACACATCTGTTGAAATCACACTGGATGTATTATACTTTAGAATTGCATTGGGGGGCATATGTATTTCACTGTACAGCCTTATCTATGGATTGTGGATCAATGAGTCTGATAACTCTGAGGAGGACGTTGGGGAAAAAGACTGATACCCCATTTATTTGCTTCACATTCCAATCCTGTTTGACATTATCTAGTCTAAATATGGCATGATTCCACCAATTGTAACCTTCTGCATCACTTTCCGAGAGGTACTTTTATTTTGAAAGTGAACCGCAAATTCCACTATTGTGCCTAATCCTTATTGTGGCTACCTTCACAACACATAACCCGGTCGGTCGAGCCTCACTAGCCAGATGAAGCTAGCTGTCTGCTTATAACGTTAGCTTTGGGCAATTTATTTTCATGGACTGAAGTTCAATTTCAAAAGGTGAACATCAAGTGGCTACCAAGCTAATACTTACTCACAAGGATTCCTAAATCATTGCTAAGAATAATGAAAATGACTGCAGTTTCTCCTGGTCATTGTTTTCAGGCTGGTTGTATTGGTGCTAGCTAGGTACCAAGCTAAAGCTAGCTAGCTATCTCAGAAGTTGCGGTCGAACAAACAACGCCTTATTACCAACGTGGTATTGTAAACACATCGTTCGTGCCGGTGTGTGCTTGTTTGCAGACTTTTTTGTACAGCTTTGACAGTACTACTGGTGGTAGTGTGGAGCTTGGCTTGAACGTGCAAATTCAGCACAGACAACATTCTATAATAGAATTGTGTTATTTAACGGGTCAAATAGTGTTATTTGATGTCTACATTCTTTGACACAAAGACCCAAATGACGTTCCATAGCTCGCTTCGAGGCAAGCAACACTGAAGCATGCATGAGAGCATCAGCTGTTCTGGACGACTGTGTGATCATGCTCTCTTTAGCTAATGTGAGCAAGACCTTTAAACAGATCAACATTCACAAGGCCGCAGGGCCAGATGGACTACCAGGACGTGTACACCGAGCATGGGCTGACCAACTGGTGTCTTCACTGACATTTTCAACCTGTCCCTGACTGAGTCTGTAATACCAACATGTTTCAAGCTGTGAACACTAAGGTAACCTGCCTAAATGACTACTGACCCGTAGCACTCACGTCTGTAGCCATGAAGTGCTTTGAAAGGCTGGTCATGGCTCACATCAACACCATTATGCATAGGTGTTCCTTTTGTCCAGGTGGAAAAAGGCAGTGTGGAGTGAGATAGAGATTGCGTCATCTGTGGATCTGTTTGGGCGGTACGCGAATTGGAGTGGGTCTAGGGTTTTCGACATGATGGTGTAGTCGGCATGAAAGTGTAGCTTTGCCACATCCGACTAGCGTAGTCCTGCTTAGTCCTGTATTGACGCTTTTCCTGTTTGATGGTCGTCTGAGGGCATAGCGGGATTTATTATAAGCTTCCGGAATAGTGTCCCACTCCTTGAAAGTGGCGGCTTTAGCCTTTTTCTCTATTATTTTTCTCCCCTCTGGTTTTACGTGTGACATGCTGGTAGAAATCAGGTAAAACAGAGTTTAAGTTTGCCTGCATTAATGTTCCTGGCCACTAGGAGCGCCACTACTGGATTTTTCTCCGTCTTTTCTTCACGGTGATGACAGGGATTCGGGCCTTGTCTTGACAAAGCAGTATATCCTTCGCGTCGGACTCAATAAAGAAAAAACCTTCATCCAGTTTGAGGTGAGCAATTGCTGTTCTTTTCGGTCATAAGAGACGGTAGCAGCCACATTCTGTACAAAATGAGTCACAAACAATTTGAAAAGACAAACAAAATAGCACAGTTGGTTCAAAGCCCGTAAAACGGCAGCCATCCTCTCCGGTACCATTATAAAAATAAAAAAAATGTGGCCAGTGACGGGCAGGGCCATAGAGGAATACAGATAGTTTCTATTAAACGATCCCCAGCTGCGCACTCTCCCACAGCATTATTGAGAGTGCCTTCAAAGCATAACTCTCCATCCTGGTTAAAACATACACTAAGACTGGGTTACGCTTTCCAATTTCACTGGTCTCCTCCTCCCTACACGGGAGTGGCGGATACGGTAATGTCATCGACAGCAAAAGTCGCAGCTCTAAAATTAGAGATTGCGGAGCTACTGGCAAAGGAGGTGGTTACAGTGGTTCTCTCAGAACAGAGAAACAAGGGGCTTTACTCGCCCTATTTCCTGGTTCCAAAAAGGACAGTGCCTGCGCACCCTGAATGAGGGAGTAGCTAAACGGCCTTTTCACATGCTCACGTTAAAGCATCTGATGGAATGTATCCACCTAAAGAACTTTTGCAAGAGTATAGACCTGAAGGACGAGTACTTTTATGTGCCAGTGAAACTGTGCCACGGGAAGTTTCTCTGCTTCGCCTTCTGGGGAATAGTGTACGAATACACAAGGGAGCCATTGGGGTACTCCCTGGCCCCTCCAGAATTTTTCCAAGTGCGTGGTGTTGGCTTACTTGGATAACCTGTTGGTTGTCGCCTATTAGTGGACCTGCCAATTACACTGGGGATGCATCTCATGCATCTTGGTTCCGCACTGAATTTGGCACCATGGCCAACTCAGAGGATTGTCTACTTGGGGATCCAGTTAGACACCGCAACCATGTTGGCACGAATCTCGGACCCCAGAAGAGAGGCTCTCCTCTCAGCTCTCATGCTGTTCCATCTGATGCCCATGATAACAGTGTTCTCGGTGATGTCCTTGTTGGGAATCTTGTCATCAGCCCACGCAGTAGTCCCGTTAGGGCTGCTACACATGTGCAGGCTAGGTGGTTCGCATAGCTGCGTCTAGACCCTGTGCGTCATCATCACCGGCTGTTGGTCGTTCCCAGCAACCTCAGCTCTGGATCATTGGCGAGACGATTCTCCGAGCATACTGACACATGGTGTCCTGATGGGAAGAGTCTCCTCTCACATTCCAGTCTATACAGATGCTTCAGCACAATACAGGGCGCGCGGGCCGGTTCCACATCTAGGACTTGGCATGTTCTTACGCAATGATGTGAGGAGGAAAATGTCGACCCAGAAACTATTCTCTTGTTCTTACAGTCCCTGTTTAACAAGCAATGCTCCCCGTCCACTCTGAAGGTGTACGCCTCAACGATTTCAGCTTATCATGAGGGTTTTGGTAAATCAATGAAATCACAGGAGAGTTCTAAGCACTAAACATCATTCCTTTTGTCCATGTGGGTGAGAGCAGTGTGGAGTGCAGTAGACATCTGTGGATCTTTTGGGTGTGAGCCATGAAAAGCATATTTTTGGATGTAAGTGTTGCTTGCCTTGAAGAGCGCATAGAAGATAAACTCAGCAAAAAGAGAAACGTCCCTTTTTCAGGACTCTGTCTTTCAAAGATAATTTGTAAAAATCCAAATAACTTCAGTTACTTCAATATTTACACAGGTTAGTCAATTCATTGTAAAGGGTTTAAACACTGTTTCCCATGAACGGTCGTTAAGACACTAACAGCTTACAGGCGGTAGTCAATTATTAAGGTCACAGTTATGAAAACTTAGGACACTAAAGAGGCCTTTCTACTGACTCTGAAAAACACCAAAAGAAAGAGGCCCAGGGTCCCTGCTCATCTGTGTGAACGTGCCTTAGGCATGCTGCTAGGAGGCTTGAGGACTGCAGATGTGGCCAGGGCAATAAATTGCAATGTCCGTACTGTGAGACGTCTAAGACAGCGCTACAGGGAGACAGGACGGACAGCTTACCGTCCTCGCAGTGGCAGACACCGTGGAACAACACTTGCACAGGATCGGTACATCCGAACATCACAACTGCGGGACAGGTACAGGATGGCAACAACAACTGCCCGAGTTACACCAGGAATGCACAGGCCCTACATCAGTGCTCAGTCTGTCCACAATAGGCTGAGAGAGGCTGGACTGACGACTTGTAGGCCTGTTGTAAGGCAGGTCCTCACCAGACATCACCGGCAACAACGTCGCCTATTGGCACAAACCCACCGTCGCTGGACCAGACAGGACTGGTAAAAAGTGCTCCTCACTGACAAGTCGCGGTTTTGTCTCACCAGGGGTGATGGTCGGATTCGCGTTTATCGTCGAAGGAATGAGCGTTACACCGAGGTCTGTTCTCTGGAGCGGGATCTATTTTGAGGTGGAGGGTCCGTCATGGTCTGGGGTGGTGTGTCACAGCATCATCGGACTGAGCTTGTTGTCATTGCAGGCAATCTCAACGCTGTGCGTTACAGGGAAGACATCCTCCTCCCTTATGTGGTACCCTTCTTGTTGGCTCATCCTGACATGACCCTCCAGCATGACAATTCCACCAGCCATACTGCTCGTTCGGTGCGTGATTTCCTGCAAGACAGGAATGTCAGTGTTCTGCCATGGCCAGCGAAGAACCCGGTCTGGGACCTGTTAGATCGGAGGGTGAGGGCTAGCAATGTCAGGGAAGTTGCAGGTGCCTTGGTGGAAGAGTGAGGTAACATCTCACAGCAAGAACTGGCAAATCTGGTGCAGTTCATGAGGAGGAGATGCACTGCAATACAATGCAGCTGGTGGCCACACCAGATACTGACTGTTACTTTTGACCCCCTTTGTTCAGGGACACATTATTCAATTTCTGTTAGTCACATGTCTGTGGAACTTGTTCAGTTTATGTCTTGTTATGTTCATACAAATATTTACACATGTTAAGTTTGCTGAAAATAAACGCAGTTGACAGTGACAGGACGTTTCTTTATTTGCTGAGTTTATTTAGGTCACCTGGTAGTCTCGTGTCGCTGGGCAGCTTGTGGCTGGGTTTCCCTTTGTAATCCATGATAGTTTTGCAAGCCCTGCCACATCCATCGTGTGTCAGAGCTGACGTAGTAGGATTCGATCTTAGTTCTGTATTGGCGCTTTTCATTAAGAAGTGTTGAATTTGGGAAGTGTTGAGTTTGGCAGGGAGTACATTTCGGGCATCGTAGGGACTAGGGCTCCGCCCTAAACCAATAAGAGCGAAGCTCCCTATGTGGCGGAGCTTTACGATGTACAGTGAGCTCCAAAAGTATTGGGACCATGACAAATTTGTTGTTGTTTTGGCTCTGTACTCCAGCACTTTGGATTTGAAATAATACAAGTATCACAAAATAGATTGTAATATGTTTTTTTCTGGTTTGGCTTCCCCTGTGATTTTACCCATGCACATTTACGGTATATGAGTAGAGTGGAGCCCCATAGGCTTTCTAGCCCTGTCCAACTTTAGAAGTCTCGCTGCAAATAATTTTTGGGGAGCCTCAATATATAGGGACACCTGTACTCTCATTGGCTGATGGTGTGTGCATAATTATTTTCTCAGGCGATACTGCTTTGCAGCAGGTTAAACCAGTAGGAGTGAAGCCCCCCTACGGGGCTGAGCTCTACTCATAACTGGAGTTACAATACCCAGTAATTATCGTTCCACCTGTCGGCTAAAGTGGATCTGATTGAATAGAGCCCTTTTTAATTCACAATGGAAATGAAACTTCCTCGAATGGAAAGTTAAAAACCTTGATCCTTGTGTGTCGGAAATGTGTTAGCATGTGTTTCTCAAAATGCACATTACTGTGCTCCGAGCATGCAAATTGGAGCACGGGAGGGTCGGAGTCCAAATCAAAAAAAAGTATTTGAAACGGAGCATGGGGGGCACTTCTCGAATGCACACTCTGTTTGTACATATTTTGAAGCTTGCATCGACAGAAAGTATGTAAAGAAACATGACGCCCGCCACACAAAAAAATATGAAAAATACTTGAAATCAATGGCGGACATTATTTGAGCTGAAACGAGAGAATATACACTCCGACTTCAGAATGAAGTGTTTCCTATTCACATCTCATATGTTGCCTGACTACAATATTTTATCTTTATGTTAAGAAATACATGCTGTGTTAATTTTGGCATGTTTACCTGCCTACGTACCGTAGACCGCAAGCCAATAATAAGTACATTGGGATAACTAGCTAGCTACTACTGTTAGCTAGCCAGATAGCCACAAATAATTGTTAGCTAGCTACCCACAAAGAATTGAGATCTACCTTGCATAACATTCGTTTTCACATATACAGTGCACTCGGAAAGTATTCAGACCCCTTGACTTTTTCCACATTTTGTTACGTTACAGCCTTACTCTAAAATGTATTAAATAGTTTTTTCCTCATCAATCTACACAAAATACCCCATAATGACAAAACAAAAACAGGTTTAGATTGATGAGGATTTTAAAATAAGGCTGTAACGTAACAAAATGTGGAAAAAGTCAAAGGGTCCGAATACTTTCCCAATGCTCTGCAGCTAGCTAGCTGATAGTTATGAAGTAAAACGTTTGCTTTGTGTATATCTTGTTTGGTTCAGTGAATGGGAAGGTGCAGCTTGAGATAATATAGTAGGGGGAGTGCAAGTGCTTCTCAAATGTAATGTTTTATGCGTTCTCCACATTCTCGTCCTCACAAGAACGTACTCAAGAGAAAGTCCTCGGAGAATGCACTTGGAGCATGAGAGTGTTGAGCACGGAATGCATATTGAGAAACAGAGTTTCTCTCACCTGCTCTCCCTCCTTGACAAAATCTTTTCTACAGATGTGAGCCATGATCCCCGTGGCCAATGCGTCTCCCATCACGTTGACCATGGTCCTGAAACGGTCCCTGGAACACAAAATGGAGGTTCAGCTGCCTTGGTGGTGGTGGGAGGCTCTGTTGGTGCACTGCACACACACTGAAGCTACAGTCTAGTAGTGTTGTGAGAGCACCAGTAACACAATACAGTATCAGTTTTTGTGAAATATTGAGATCACTTTGTTATATATTTTAAAATCAACTTGTCATATCTCAGTACAATGTTATTTTTTAATAACATGATCCAATAAGATGACTTTTTTATTGACTATGTAAAATACAGAAAACTTTGCTTAGGCATAACTCTATCAACACCTCACCCTTTATCAACTTTTATTATGTCTAAATATGAAGAGAATCTGGGGGTAAAGATCAAACAGAAGCGTTGTGTACTTACAACGCCCAATCCACAGCAATGATGAGTGTGATGTCATCAGTGGGCAGGCCCACTGAGGTTAGCACGATCACCATGGTGACCAGTCCAGCCTGCGGAATTCCAGCTGCACCAATACTGGCAGCTGTGGCTGTGATACTGGGATCAGGAGAGAGAGGAAATTAAACCAGTGACCTTAACTGTCTTAGCACAAATCCGCACAGTGTTCAACACCTCCCAATTTTTGTAATGTTGTTTTTTATTTAACCTTTATTTAACTAGGCAAGTCAGTTAAGAACAAATTCTTATTTACAATAACGGCCTACCCCGGCCAAACCCAGACGACGCGGGGCCAATTGTACGCCGCCCTATGGGACTCCCAATCACGGCCGGATGTGATACAGCCTGGATTCGAACCAAATCTAATCAAACTTTATTTGTCACATGCGCTGAATACAACAAGTATAGACCTTACCGTGAAATGCTTACTTACAAGCCCTTAACCAACAGTGCAGTTCAAAAAAGAGTTAAGAAAATGTTTACCAAATAAACGAAAGTAAAAAACTACAAATAGTAACACTAAAATAACAATATTGAGGCTATATACAGGGGGTACTGGTACCGAGTCAATGTGTGGGGCTACAGGTTAGTCAAGGTAATTTGTACATGGAGGTAGGGGTGAAGTGACTATGCTTAGATAATAAACAGCGTTAATTGTCCAGCCTTCTTATGGCTTGGGGGTAGAAGCTGTTAAGGAGCCTTTTGGTCCTAGACTTGGCGCCCCGGTACCGCTTATCTTGCGGTAGCAGAGAAAACAGTCTATGACTTGGGTGACTGGAGTCACAATTTTTAGGGATTTCCTCTGACAACGGCTAGTATATAGGTCCTAGATGACAGGAAGCTTGGCCCCAGTGATGTACTGGGCCGTACGCACTACCCTCTGTAGCGCCTTGCGGTCAAGGCAAGCAGTTGTCATACCAGGCGGTGATGCAACCGGTCAGGATGCTCTCAATGGTGTAGCTGTAGAACTTTTTAAAGATCTGGGGACCCATGCCAAGTCTCTTCAGTCTCCTGAGGAGGAAAAGCTGTTGTCGTGCCCTCTTAACAACTGTCTCGGTTTGTTTGGACCATGATAGTTTGTTGGTGATGTGGACACCAAGGAACTTGAAACTCTCGTCCCGCTACACTACAGCCCAGCCTGTTCGACCCACCTTTTCCTGTAGTCCACGATCAGCTCCTTTGTCTTGCCCACATTGTAGTAGAGGTTGTTGGCTTGTTGGTCTCTAAGCTCCGTATAGGCTGTCTCATCATTGTCGGTGATCAGGCCTACTCCTGTTGTGTCGTCAGCAAACTTAATGATGGTGTTGGAGTCGTGTTCAGCCACGAGGTTGTGGGTGAACAGGGAGTACAGGAGGGGACTAAGTGCTCCTTGAAAGCGGCAGCACCAACCTTTAGCTCGATGCGGATGTTGCCTGTAAACCATGGCTTCTGGTTGGGATATGTACGCACGGTCACTGTGGGGACGACATCGTCGATGCACTTATTAATGAAGCCGATGACTGAGGTGGTAAACTCCTCAATGCCATTGGATGAATCCCAGAACATATTCCAGTCTGTGCTAGCAAAACAGTCCTGTAGCGTAGCATCCGCATCATCTGACTACTGCCATATTGAGCGAGTCACTGGTACTTCCTGCTTTAGTTTTTGCTTGTAAGCAGGAATAAGAATGATAGAATTATGGTCAGATTTGCCAAATGGAGGGCAGGGGAGAGCTTTGTATGCATCTCTTTGTGTGGAGTAAAGGTGGTCTATAATTTTTTTCCTCTGGTTGCAGATGTGACATGCTGGTAGAAATTAGGTAAAACCAATCTGTTTGCTGCATTAAAGTCCCCTGCCACTAGGAGCGCCGCCTCTGGATGACCATTTTCTTGCTTGTTTATGGCCTTATACAGTTGGTTGAGTGCGGTCTTAGTGTCAGCATTGGTTTGTGGTGGTAAATAGACGACTACGAATAATATAGTTGAGAACTCTCTGTGTAGATAGTGTGGTCTACAGCTTATCATGAGGTACTCTACCTCAGGCGAGTAATACCTTGAGACTTCTTTAATATTAAACATTGCGCACCAGCTGTTATTGACAAAAAGACAAACACCCCACCCCTCGTCTTACCAGACGTAGCTTCTCTGTTTTGCCGGTGCATGGAAAATCCCGCCAGCTCTATATTATCCGTGTCGTCGTTCAGCCACGACTCGGTGAAACATAAGATATTACAGTTTTTAATGTTCCGTTGGTAGGATAATCTTGATCGTAGGTCATCGATTTTATTTTGCAATGATTGCAGAAGGCAGCCCGGCCTCCACCCCCTTTTTCTCAGTCTTTTCTTCACGCAAATGATGGGGGTTTGGGCCTGTTCCCGAGAAATCAGTATATCATTTGGGTTGGACTCGTTAAAGGAAAAAGTTTCTTCTAGTTCGAGGCGAGCAATCGCTGTTCTGATGTTCAGAAGTTATTTTCGGTCATAAGAGACGGTAGCAGCAACATTATGTAAAAAATAAGAAAAAAAAACAAGTTACAAACAACGCAAAAAAACTAACAAAATAGCACTGTTGTTTAGGAGCATGTAAAACGTCAGCCATCCTTTCCCGGTGTCATTCTACCAGGGACTGCAGTGACGCCTCTTGCACTGAGATGCAGTGCCTTAAACCGCTGCGCCACTCGGGAGCACGAATTATGTCATTTAACCATGGATGCATTCCAAATGGCACCCTATTCCCTATGCCAGGGTTCCCCAAAAGGTGGAGCTCAGGTCATATTCGGCCCATGGGGGATTTTCATTTTCATGTTGGGCATAAAAGACTGTAAAATCACCAGGAAATCAACTCAAAGTGATTTTAATTTAGTAAATCTGTTCCCAAGTAATTCCATGCATTTAATATAGAAGCATATATAATTGTATCCTAATGTAATCAAGGTTTGAAATTATTCTGTTTTTGTTAAGTACTATATCTGTTTGGGATTCTTGTGGTCAATTTGCAGTGTACACATTTTTTTGAAATATTTTCCGGCCCCCTGACCATCCGCTTAAGAAAATCGGCTCACGGCTGAATGTAATTGGGGACCCCTGCCCTATGCAGTGCATGGTTGCATCCCAAATAGCACCCTATTCCCTATTTGTTTCTGTCCCGTTTGTCCTCGCTGTTTGGGAAGCCTCTGAGAATACACTGACACACATGCTGTGTCGCAAATAGCACCCTATACCTTTTATAGTGCACTACTTTTAACCAGAGCCTTATGGACCCTGGTCAAAAGTAGTGCACTATAATGGGAACAGGGTGCCATTTAGGACATGGAGCCCTGGACACTACAGCTTACAGATAGACTAGTACTCCGCTAAGAACAGCCAAACGTCACAGGAAAAGACAGGACGCTACGAAATAATATAAAAACCCTCCTGATAACTCTGCCATGACAAGAGAGCTGAGAAATACAGGTCATATGGGTCTTACTGCCAGGAGATTACTGCCTGCCTGGCCACAGTCGGTTTGCGTCCAAATAGGCACCCTATTCCCAATCTAGTGCACTGCTTTTGACCAAAGCCCTATGGGCCCTGGTCAAAAGTCCAAAGCCCTATGGGCCCTGGTCAAAAGTAGTGCACTATATAGGGAATATGGTCCTTTTGGAAAGCAGCAGTTTGTGACGAGTAGAGGAGGATAGGATAGGTCTGCTTAATGTTGTTACAGTTTAACATGTCATTAAATTAGGGGAGAGCAAGGGCATTTTACACCGCAGATCTGCAGGTGTGGAGGAGGAGGGGTCTGGGCTAGTCTGTCTGCCTGCCTGCCTGTCTGCATGCCTGCCTGCATTTATCTACGTGTTTGATTCAGTATAATCTCATAATATTAATTCATTCATCCTAAAAACTGTAACACCAGATACATGTCTGTGTTGCACAAAATGCAAAGCTAGAGATTTGTTGTACCCTTGGTGCTATTTTGGACAAAATAATTCCACACATGCTTATCATTGGTGCCTATAAAATGTAACCGCACAGGGAATACACATAACTGGATGAGTAAGCAATCAATATGATAATCCATGTATTTTCCACCCCATTTCATTCTAGGAAATTCCATTGCAACAATCGGATCTTCCAACAGTTCTCCAGGTTTTTTACCTTTTGGTTTACATCACATGTTGTAATGATAAACACTTTATACGTATTTAACAAGTTAGTCTGCAACTATAATTCAGATGCCCCAAACTAAATATTGAGGCTTTCTATCCTCCTAATCGAGGTGGAGATTACTTTTCACATTCCAGTGTTCTAACTTACAAACAAGGCTGCGTGGGATTTATCTAAATGAGACTAAATGGCAATGTCCGCTTTAGGTATAATGCCAGAAGCCGCTTGTGGATTTGACTGCTCTAACCCAGTTCCAATCCGTCACCGTCAAAACGTCAGCTATGTGGATGTCGGCTAAAGCGGATCTGATTGAATCGGGCCATAAACCATGTTTTGTGGCTATAAAGTGTTTGTTTGCATTTACTTTACTTACAAACATTGGAGTAAAACAAGCTTATATTTTGGGTTCTGACTGGGTAAGCTCATAAGGCATTTTTAAGTTGTATTTTTCAAGAATCAATGGGTACATATCATTAATTCAGGAGTCCAAAAATGGGTATACAACCGCAGTGCCCCTTTAAAAGTAAGCGTGCTATAGTGTGATTTCTGATTGAATCCTGGCCTAAAACACTAAAAACCCTCTCATAAGAGTTTGTTGACTCTCCCTTCCCCCATAGGACTATAGGATACATACCTGATAGTGATGATCTGGCCAAAGTCCAACTCGTAGTTGTTAACCTGGGCGATGAAGATGGCCGCCACTGCCTCATAGAGTGCCGTCCCATCCATGTTGATGGTGGCGCCCACGGGGAGTACGAAGCGGATGATGCGTCGGTCGATGTGGTTGTTCTCCAGGAGGCACTTGAAGGTTATAGGCAGTGTGGCAGAGCTGAGATGACAAAGGAGCATATTACGTTTTAGATAAGTATTAATATTGGATTAAACTCGCTCAACTCTATTGTCTTGTAAATTGAACAGGCATTACCGTTCAACATTAGTGATGTAACACCAGATACATGTAACTGCGCAGGGAATACACATAACTGGATGATTAAGCAATCAATATGATAATCCATGTATTTTCCACCCCATTTCATTCTAGGAAGGTGGCCATATTGGTGGCCATATTGACTGTACCTATGTGTATGAGTCAAATCAGCATAGTCTGAAGGGGTTTTGTCCATTCTAGGGATTATATTTCTATGATTAGATTAAGGTGAAACAGGCTGTGCTCAACTCTATTTACGCTGCAGGCTGTCTATGTTTACTGACAAACTCAGGAAACAGTATTTCACTGAAGAATGGTATTTGAAGATTTTGGTGCTTTCCTTAATGAGTAATATGGTTGCTTGGCGTAGCAGCTAACCTAGCTGCTAAATAGCTATCAAACTAGCAATGTTTCCTTGACAGCTTGAACATAGCCTGCGACACAGTTAGCCCTTGTGGCTGGGACCGTTTATTGTCCCGAACTTGGCTGTCTAAATCTCTTCTGTTTGTTGTTGTTTAAATCTGACCTGTGACCTGCCCTCTCTGGAAATGTGTGGAGTGCCAGTATTAGCCTATGTTGCTACCGTGGCATCCAAAGCCAAAGATGGGAGTCATGGCGAGGACTGTTTTTTTTCTATCACAGGTGAAGGATCTTTTAAACAAACAAATACGGTTCTACAAGATGTTTTTGCAAGAACAGGAAAATGGCTTGAAGAGCGTTGTCAAAATACTGATGGACTCAACTAACAAAAGAATGGACAATCTGACCAGAGAGGTCCAGGACCTTAAGAACAGTTTGCAGTTCTCCCAGGGAGAGGTGGATGTCCTGAAATACTTGTGGCAAGATGACAACAAACTGGAAGTACTCTTGAGATGATCAGCACTCTCTGTAAATCATTATTAACAATGACTGGGAAAACAGATGATCTATTCTAGAGGGACAGTCCAGATGGAATAACATTGTTGTGGATGGCATACCAGAGTCTTCACATGAGAACTGGGTCGAGTCTGAAGATAAAGTATGAAGATTGAGGTGGAGCGCGCCCGCAGGTCTGGAAAACATGTAACCAGCCTAGGTGACAGACCCAGGCCGATAGCAGCCAATTTCCTGAGGTTTAAGGACAAGATGTTCTAAAGAGAGTTCTAAAGAAAGTCAAGAACTTGAGGGGAACCAACATCTTCCTCAACGAGGACTTTTCTGAAGCTGTGCGCCAGAGGCAGAAAGAACTTATCCCAGCTATGAAAGCTGCCCGAGAGCATGGGAACATTGCTTACATCCACTACTTCAGGCTCATTGTCCACCCTCCCTCCAAAAGACTGGGAGGAGTGAGAGAGCCAAGCTTCTGGGTCAGTAGCTTCAGCCAAACATCACACATACACACTTATTTATTTTGTCTACATATTATGTCTGTCTGCAATAAGCTACAAAGGAAAGGGCTAACAATAGTCCATATTAATCCATGTAGCCTTAGAAATAAGGTTCATGAAATTAATAACTTGCTAACATCAGATAGCATTCATATACTGCACAACTCTGATTGATTGATTTGATATACTGGCAAACTGAAATTCCTTTGACGATACAGCAGTAGCAACACAGGGATATTACATCTACAGAAAATACAGGAATGCCTATTGGGGAGGTGTTGCTGTATAAGTTCAGAGGCATAATCATGTAAAGCCTAGAGAGGATCTCATGTCAAATGTTGTTGAAGTGTCGTGATTACAAGTTCACCTGCCTCATCTAAAGTCTCTTCTTTTAAGATGCTACTATAGGCCACCAAGTGCTAACAGTCGGTATTTGAATAATACTGTATGTGTGCAATGCTTGACAACGTGTGTGATGCTAACAGAGGTATATTATCTGGGTGACCTGATCATTGACTGGTTAGCAACTAGCAGTTCTCTCAAGAGGACGCTTTTAACTGTTTATACTAATAATGCCTGTTATATGGCCCAGGTTATCACTCAATCAACGAGTGCATACCAATAGTGTTGGATCTGTGACATCCACTTATATTGATAATTTCTTCTCTAATGCTGCAGAGCTTTGCTCCAAAGCCAGTGCTTAATTTGAGTCAGAGTCTACGGGTACAGGATCCGGCACCTCTCAGTTTTGGACTGCTTCGTTCTGGAACCTATTTGCCTAGATCCGGTACCTCTCCTGGCATGAAAAATACTTTTAACTGTTTGTAATGTAAAAATGTGAATAGAAGCAATCCGAGTTAGTCAAATTCAAGTTGTCTCCCCTGTAATTCTCCTGGCTGCTCCCTAAAAAACATCATGTGAAAACATGCCTGATAATTGATTCGTGTTGGCCCGGCCCAGGTTTATGATTTGTGCAACATTGTAGCCTATATACACATGTCCATTGCTGTGGTGAGAGAGAGAAGCACGCCTGTATCTCGCACAGAACTAGAATGAGATTCACTTTCTATGGTCTCTCTCCCTCTCTCTACTCTGATAGACATGAGCCTGCAACTGTCAGCTCTCCAGCGTTACACTTTATCATTTATTCCTTATAGAATCATAGCCACGCAAAGGGTTCTGGCGGTGCCGGAGCACCACTGATAAATTGGAATTAATTTGCCAAAGTTATAGAATTACTTCTGTTTGTTCAGAAATAAATTCTGAAAACTACACCAGGAGAATGGCTATAATTTATTTATTTATTAATTTAATTGTCTAGCTGTGGATTGTGTGTAGCCCAATCACGAGGCATGCCTACAGTCGGGTACACGGCAAATCTGTCAGTAAACAGCATGCAGCCAAAACAGGCTTTTGCAATATTTAAAATACAATCGCGGGAAAATGCAGGTTTGAAAGCAAATGGATCCTGCTGAAAAGAGAAGACTAATCTGTCCAAGTTCTCAATTTCCAAATAGGCCCATTGAGCAAACACCATTGTTTTAACAAGTGAAAGGTAAGCTTTTGGCATGAGCGCATAGGCCATCGCCACTCAGCACCATTGGGTGAGTCAGTGAATGTATTTTTTACTTAACCTTTATTTAACTAGGCAAGTCAGTTAGGAACAAATTCTTATTTACAATGACAGCCTACTCCAGCCAAACCCGGACGACACTGGGCCAACTGGATTTGAACCAGGGACTGTAGTGACACCTCTTGCACTGAGATGCAGTGCCTTAGACCGTTGCGCCACCCGGGAGCCGAAACAGGAAAGCTTTTTTAGAACTACATTTTCCTCCTCATATTGCACACTATGCGTCTCCACACACCTACAGTGGTCTAGGCTATTGATGGATTGAAGACAATGTCATTTTTATTGATCTCAGTTTGTCAGTGCCAAAATAGGCTGTCATTACGATCATTTGCTAGGTATTACAAAATATTCAGCTAAAGGCACCAGTCATCTAAAATTATGTAGAATTGCATGAAATGTGTTTATAATGGCCACATATTTCCCGAGCGCTAATTCCCCATGTGTTCTACTCTGCAAGCGCATCTACTAGGGTTGCAAAGGGTCGTAAAATTTCCGGTAAATGTCCGAAATTCCAAGAAATTTTCCATGGGAAGTTAAGCCCTGGAATTGGGGAATTTTGCTTAAATTCATCAAAAAAGTTAGCTTATAACAGTGAATCTTTTTTGTGGGATACACATAAGGCAATTCTAGGTCTTGTGACATATTTTGGTTAAACTATCCCCAAATCAATGGAATTGCAACCCTCTGCATGCACAGTGCATTCTTCCATCACATGTGCAGTGCTCTTCCATCACATGTACAGCTGATTCTCAAGATCTTGCAAACTAATGAGATGCTATTCAGCCCACGCTACTACACTGTCTGAGCCAATGACTACATGCTTTCTGGTAAGTTTTGATTACAATATTGGGTGGGGTGAATATATTTTACATGACACACATGATTTTTTTGTTAACTAGTAAATAGTAGCCTACAGCTAAGTGTGTTTAAATAATTTCTAACTTGTTAACAATTTCTACTTGTTAGTTTTTGCTACTATGTGGGTTTTAGTTTGCTTGAGCCTGCTAACTGAGTGTTAATTCACCTGTTTCCATAGATGTTTAATTTTAAAACATGTATCTTACCAATGAGTTGTTTAATCTAACTGCTTAACTACTTATCTGTACATGGAATTGTATTTGTTTCTAATCTTTACAGGAAAATGCCAGGGGCACTATCTGATGTGTAGAGACATTTCACTGCAGCTAATGTAGAAGGAAAAGCTGTGTACATCTGCAAATACTGTGCCAAATCATATGTGAAGAATGCAACAAAGATGCAGAATCATCTGGCCAAGTGCATAAAGTTCCCTCAGTGCTCACAACAAGCAACCTCTGACAAAAGTCCCTCTACTTCTATTCTATTCGAGGTTCCCATGTGCAACTCTGTGTTGTTTTTGTCGCACTGCTTTGCTTTATCTTGGCCAGGTTGTAAATGAGAACTTGTTCTCAACTGGCCTACCTGGTTAAATAAAGGTGACATAAATAAAATGAAGAGGTGAAAATTATGAATTATAAATCAGACACCTTATCGGTAGCAACAGCTCATGCTCCTCCTGGAATCAGACGTTTTTTTGACTCAATGGAGGAACGTAGTCAGAGAAATGCTGACGAATGTCTTGCTCGAACTGTGTATGCAACTGGTTCACCTCTGATGCTCACAGGCAATGTGTATTGGAAGAGATTTCGGAATGTTCTTCACCCTGCATACACCCCTCCAACCAGATATGCTTTATCTACTCATTTGCTGGATGCAGAGTTCAACTGAGTTCAAGTGAAAGTCAAGCAAATCCTAGCGAAAACAGACTGTATTGCAATCATCTCTGATGGGTGGTCAAATGTTCGTGGGCAAGGAATAACTAACTACATCATCTCCACCCTTCAACCAATATTCTACAAGAGCACAGACACAAGGGACAACAGACACACCGGTCTCTACATTGCAGATGAGCTGAAAGCAGTCAATGACCTTGGACCACAGAACGTATTTGCACTGGTGACAGACAATGCTGAGAACATGAAGTCTTCTTGGTCTAAAGTGGAGGAGTCCTACCCTCACATCACACCCATTGGCTGTGCTGCTCATGTATTGAATCTGCTCCTCAAGGACACCATGGCGCTGAAAACAATGGATACACTCTACAAGAGAGCCAAGGAAATGGTTAGGTATGTGATGGGTCATCAAGTTATAGCAGCAATCTACCTCACCAAGCAAAGTGAGAAGAATAAGAGCACCACATTGAAGCTTCCCAGCAACACTCATTGGGTGGTGTTGTCATCATGTTTGACAGACTCCTGGAGGGGAAAGTGTCTCTCCAAGAAATGGCCATATCACAGTCTGCCGATATGGACAGCCCCATCAAGAGGATCCTCCTGGATGACGTATTTTGGGAGAGAGTGGTACACAGCCTGAAACTCCTGAAACCTATAGCAGTAGCCATTGCACGGATTGAGGGAGACAATGCCATCTTGTCTGATGTTCAGACTCTGCTTGCAGATGTAAGAGAAGAAATCCGTACTGCCCTGCCCACTTCACTGTTGATCCAAGCAGAGGAAACTGCCGTTCTGAAATACATCAGAGTGTGAAGACTTCTGCCTGAAGCCCATACATGCCGCAGCGTACATGTTGGACCCCAAGTATGCTGGAAAGAGCATATGGTGTCATCACTAGCGTGTCTCGCCACCTTGGCCTGGATGAGGGCAAGGTTCTTGGCAGTCTGGCGAAGTACACTTTTAAGTAAGGGCTTTGGGATGGAGATGCAATATAGCAGTAGTGCCAACATATCTCATCAGCCACCTGGTGGAAGGGACTTTGTGGATCTGAGGCTCTTTCCCCTGTTGCCTCCATCATCCTCCAAATCCAACCAACATCAGCCTCCTCAGAGCGCAACTGGTCCTTGTTTGGGAACACACACACCAAAGCACTCAACAAGCCGACCAATACAAGGGTTGTAAAATTGGTGGCCATCCGGGCAAATTTGAGGCTTTTTGAGCCTGACAACGAGCCATCCTCAAAAAGGTTGGAAAGTGACAGTGAAGATGAGGCCTGAGTCTGATGTTCAAGAGGTGGACATTGAGAAGACATGGAAACCTGAGAGGTTTCTAGACTATCATCATTTTATAGATGTATGTTGAAAACCTTTTTGGGAGATGTGATGGATCATTGGGGATCATTAAATATTCCCTTTCTTTTGTTGTTCAGTGAAATCATCCCATGTGAAGAGTCAACTCATATAATTAAAGTTCAATAACAATTTAACAATTTAAATTCGTAACAATTTATTTTATTTCTATTGGAAGGATTTAATCATTTCCAATTATGTCTACTTATGATAAGGTAAAAGGTTTATGTTTCTGTCTCCATGTGATATCGTAAATATATCCAATACATTTAAATGGTATTAATATTCATTTGCATATATTTCCGTTAATTCCCATATATTCTCATTAATTCCCATATATTCCCGTTAATTCCCACGGAAAGTTTCCACCTCTGAATATTCCCCAAAATGTGCAACCCTAGCCTCTACTCTACTGATCTATGCCAGTATGCAAAGCGATGATAATGCATGAAATGCTTTATTATAAAGATTTTTTTTTTTAATGCATTCTGGTACCTCAGAGCACCCCGGGTCACCCACCTCTCGGGCTCACCTCCCAAAGCACTGTCCAAAGCAATAACAGTTTCCATTGGCTGTAGTGGCCATAACGTTGTGGCAGTAACAAGGAAAGCCAAAGTGCCGAAGGTTGGGCCTAAAGTAATTTATAAGAGATTGTAGAAAATATTTTCTCGGGATTCTGTTGCTGAGGATGTAAAAAATGTTTGTCGGTCTGATGTGTATGAGAAAGTGAATCCAGATGCAGCACTGGAAGTATTTGTACACTTATTCATGCCAATTGTTGACAAGCATGCACCTGTTAAGAAATGAACTGTGAGAACTGTTAGAACCCACTGGATTGATGATGAATTAAATACTGTATGGTTCAAGGAAATTAAGTAAAAGAGGTGGCAAACAAGTCAGCCTGCTCAGCTGATTGGTTGACATACTGTAAATTGAGAAATGTTGTGACTAAACTTAACAAAAATAATAAATTATATTACCAAACACAGATAAATGACATAAAAGACAATGGAAAAAGACTTTGAAGTAAGTACCGTAGCCTTTTCCTACAATCAATGACTAAAATACTAAAAGTGCCCTATTTGGCCTCATGGGTGGAATGTTCTGAATATTTTCCATAATATCATAATTTATATAGATTATTTAAAACAACCAGACAACAATCTGGTGTTTCTATGTCAGACAGTTTTGAGAACTCAATGTATCACCATTGTTCATTGAAGTTGATGGGTGGAAAAACTATTGTTATCCATCAATAATGAAAAGCCACCATGTATAGACAACCTTGATGGGGAAACTATTCAGTGGTAGCCACCCCTATTTGCTATATATTTAACCAAACCCTAACGAAGTGTGTGTCTGTCCACAGGAGGGGAGGAAACTAAAGTCATTCCGCTGCCTAAAAATAGTAAAGCACCCTTTGATGGCTCTAACAGCTGCCCAATCAATTTGCTGCCTGTTCTTAGTTAAACTGATGGAGAGGATTGTGTTTTACCAAATACAATGCTATTGTATTTCAGAGAACAACTGACTTTCATCATGCATATAGAGAAGGATACTCAACTTGTAGTGCACTGATAATTGGATAAAATAAACGGATAATAAGATGATAGTTTGAGCTGTATTGTTAGATTTCAGTTCAGCCTTTGATGTTATTGAGTATAATTTTTTAAAACAATTTTAGGGGGCAGGTCAGCTTTAATATTGCAGATAGATTGTAGCTTCAATCAATGGAATTGTCTGCATCACTTCCAATCCCCCATATATATTTGTTTGCAATTATATATATATATATATATATATACATACATACATACATACATACATACATACAGTTGAAGTCGGAAGTTTACATACACCTTAGACAAATACATTTAAACTCAGTTTTTCACAATTCCTGACATTTAATCCTAGTAAAAATTCCCTGTCTTAGTTAGGATCAGCACTTTTATTTTAAGAATGTGAAATGTCAGAATCATAGTAGAGAGAAGGATTTATTTCAGCTTTAATTTCTTTCATCACATTCTCAGTGGGTCAGAAGTTAACATACACTCAATAAGTATTTGGTAGCATTGCCTTTAAATTGTTTAACTTGGGTCAAATGTTTCAGGTAGCCATACACAAGCTTCCCACAATAAGTTGGGTGAATTTTGACCCATTCCTCCTGACAGAGCTGGTGTAACTGAGTCAGGTTTGTAGGCCTCCTTGATAGCACATGCCTTTTCAGTTCTGCCCACACATTTTCTATAGGAATGAGGTCAGGGCTTTGTGATGGCCACTCCAATACCTTGACTTTGTTGTCCTTAAGCCATTTTGCCACAACTTTGGAAGTATGCTTGGGGTCATTGTCCATTTGGAAGACCCATTTGCGACCAAGCTTTAACTTCCTGACTGATGTCTTGAGATGTTGCTTCAATCTATCCACATAATTTTCCTCCCTCATGATGCCATCTATTTTGTGAGGTGCACCAGTCCCTCCTGCAGCAAAGCACCCCCCGCAACATGATGCTGCCACCCCCGTACTTCACGGTTGGGATGGTGTTCTTCGGCTTGCAAGCCTCCCCATTTTTCCTCCAAACATAACGATGGTCAAACAGAGAGCAGACATTTCCATATGTTTTTATTAGCTGCATGTATGACAACTCCACCAGTCGTATTTATGATATCAGTTACGAAGATTGTGCCTTTAAAAAAAAATCTAAATTTGTATATTTGAGTTTAACCACTATTTGTTGTATTATTGTTCTGTCTTTTCTGGTGGATTTAATTGAAATTGCAACCAACTTTCTATGGCTTGTTTTAAAAATAGCGATATTTGGGAAATTATTTCATTTTAAAATAACTGAAAGTGAGAGGTTGTAATCTGAATAAAGGGAAAATGGCTTTCTTGGACATAGGGTGAGACATTCTTACTAATTTGCTAGAGAACCAGTTAGGATTTAAGTATAACTTTTGTATGACTGAAGCCTTTGGTGAGGGGTCTAATGCTTTAAAATATAATAATTTCTGCCTTACGAATTCATATTCAATGCCTCGCAAAGAAGGGCACCTATTGGTAGATGATTAAAAATAAAAGCAGAAATTGAACAGTGTATCAATACACCCAGTCATTACAAAGATACAAGCATCCGTCTAACTCAGTAGCCGGAGAGGAAGGAAACCGCTCAGGGATTTCATCATGAGCTCAATGGTGAATTTATAACATTTACAGAGTTTAATGGCTGTGATAGGAAATGGATCAACAACATTGTAGTTACTTCGCAATACTAACCTAACTGACAGAGTGAAAAGAAGGAATCCTGTGCAGAATAAAAATTATCCAAAACATGCATCCTGTTTGAAATAAAAAATGCAAAATATGTGGCAAAGAACTGAACTTTGTCCTAAATACAAAGTGTTATGCTTGGGGCAAATCCAACACAACACATCACTGAGTACCACTCTTCATATTTCCAAGCATGGTGGTGGCTGCATATGTGTATGCAGTCATTTTTAGGATAAAAAGAAACATAATAGAGCTAAGCACAGGCAAAATCCAATAGGAAATCCTGATTCAGACTTTTTTTCTAACCGACACTGGGAGACAAATTCACATTTCAGCATGACAATAACTTAAAACACAAATATACACTGGAATTGCTTACTAAGATGACATTGAATGTTCCTGAGTTTCCTAGTTACAGTTTTGACTTAAAACCTCTACGGGATCAGTGTCCCTATACCGGGACGGTTGAGCTAACGCGCGCTAATATTGATTAGCTTGACTTTGTAAGTAACAGCAAACCTTCCAGGACATTGACATGTCTTATATGGGCAGAAAGCTTAAATAATTGGTAATCTAACTGCGCTGTCCATTTTACCGTAGCTATTACAGTGAGAAAATACCA
Organism: Brachymystax lenok tsinlingensis; assembly: GCA_030435695.1. NCBI lineage: Eukaryota > Metazoa > Chordata > Actinopteri > Salmoniformes > Salmonidae > Brachymystax > Brachymystax lenok. The sequence goes on along the minus strand of CM059801.1, from coordinate 3,387,905 downwards.
TGATATTTTTATAGGAGTGTGCACAACAACAAACTGCAACTGGTTTGATACATTCACCTCTGAAGGTAAATAATGTACTTACATTCAGTAATCTTGCTCTGATTTGTCATCCTGAGGATCCCAGAGATAAAATGTAGCATAGTTTTGTTTGACCCACCAGCTGTATATTCTTAATGTCATCATTCAGCCACGACTCGACTGTACAAAACAAGTTACGAACAACGCGAAAATACAAACAAAATAGCATGGTTGGTTAAGAGCCGAAAAGACGGCAGCCCTACCCTCCAGCGCCATCACTTTACATGTAGCGTCTACATTTTTGCTCAGTGTAAATGACAAGAAAGACGCAGACAGTGGTAAGGCTGATGATTCAAGCTAATATTTTGTCATTTCAATTCAGCCAAACTCAACACGAGACAGAGATACTTATTTCAATGGCTATGATTCATTCAAGAGCAGAGAGATTCATTGAAAGATCCTGCTCATTATATTAACACCATTCCTGCTGTCAATGTTAAATTATGGTTAGTCGAGGAACCTGACAAACTCCCCAGTCCCTCCCGATGACAAGAATACCCATAACATGATGCTGCCTGAAAATACAGAGGATCAACAACATTGCTTTCACTCCACATTACTGGCCTGTATGACAAAGTGAAGAGAACGAAGCCTCTATTTTTTTAAAATCCACTCCAAATCATCCATTCTTTTTGTAATAAGGACGTTAAGTAATACTGCAAGACAACACGGCAAAGGAATGTACTTTTTGTCCTAAATTTAAAAACTATATAGAGAGTGAAACCCTCTGTATTTTCAAGTATTGTGGCGGCAGCATCATGTTATGGTTATGGTTGTCACCGGCAGAGACTGGGGAGCTTGTCAGGATCAAAATAAATATGAAAAGAGCAAAGCCCATGTAAAACGTTTTAGAAATACCCGGAATAGTCTTCTGAAACCTATTTTTTGGGGGGGACAATGACACACATTTTAATGCCAAAGACACACCAGAATTGCTTTCCAAGAGGTGTTGCGTGTTCCTTAGTGGTCCAGTCTCAGTCCTGACTTTGTTGGAAATTCAGAGACAAGGTTTGAATATTGCTGTCCATCAATGATTCCTAGCCAAAGTTACAGAGCTTGAGCAATTTTGACAAAAATAATGGATATATGTTGCCCAAGGAGTTGTGCAAAGTTGGTATAATCATATTCAAAATGATTCACAGCTGTAAAGGCTGCCAAAGGTGCTTCCACCAAGTATTCTCTCTGGGGTGTGAAGACATACGCAATCAAGACATCTTTGTTTTTCAATGTTTTATAATTAGAAACATTTTCTATAATTTTCTTTCACTTTTAAAATGTGGAGTAGGTTGTGTAGATCTGTTGGTAAAATATCAAATTGTATCCCTTTTTAGACTACATTTTAAGGCAGCAAAATGTGAAAAGAGTGCATAGTGAAAGTCAATACACCCGTTGCACCAAATATGAATGCCTTATTCAAAGGTCACCTTAGCTGTTGTCTCCATGACTAAATTGGATTGGGGCCTTACAGGGGACTCAAGGGTTCCATACCAACAAATGCGATGAGATCTGAGTGAGATCAGTGCCATATGATGATGTTTAGAAAAGATTTGACCACATTTATTAGGTTAGAGTAGGGAATGTGACTGGAGCTAGGGTTATAGGGTTATGGCTAGGGTTATGACTAGGGTTAGTGTTACGGCTAGGGTTGTGGCTGGAGCTAGGGTTAGAGTTATGTCTAGGGTTAGTATTATGTCTAGGGTTAGGGTTACGGCTAGGATTGTGGCTGGAGCTAGGGTTAGGGTTGAGCCAGTGTGTGGAGCTAGGGTGTTATGGTTGTTGTTGTTTACCTGGAGGAGGTTGCTAGGGAGATGAGCAGGGCCTGCAGGATGCCCCTGATGTAGACGATGGGACTCTTCTTGGTGATGAAGAAGTACATGGCTGGTAGGATGAAGAGACCGTGCAGCACCAGCCCCATCACCACGGTGATAGCGTAGAACCCCAACTTCTTCCCCATGGCCGACGGGTCGTCCATCTCCAGGATCTTACCGGCGACCAGGAAGACAATGCCGAAAGGGAAGTACCTGCGGTGGATCAGGAAGTTAAGAGTTGTTTACATTGTAGATTCTCATTGTAGGTATTTTTTTTTACCCAAACAGGCTATTTTTTTAACAGAGCAGGCTCTAGCCTTTTGGGGGCCCTAAGCGAGATTTGGTTGGCCCTGCTCTTGACGGTGGAGAGAAACATTTTGTTTTTTAAGTTACTTTCCTGCAATTCTACACATTTGGGGTGTACAGCAAATGTTGCAGTTTTAAAGCAAGATTTCTGCAGTTCTACACATTTTGCTATGTGGCGGAGAAACATTTTGTGAGAATACTCCTGGTAACATGTCAGACAATTCTATTAATTTCGCCATGGGGCAGGGAGAATTTATTTTACAGTTTTACATCTAATTTCCTGCAATTCGACCCATTTTGCCATGCGTTGAAGATGCCATTATTTATGCCATGTTAATGATATCTGAGTGAGAGTGACAAACCAAATAAATAGGGCCCCCCTGGAGGTCAGGGCCCCTGGGCACGTGCCCTCTGTGCCTGGTCGGTGGTCAGCCATGATTACTACAAGTTTAGATAGCTGGCAAGACTTAGCTTACCAATATATATTTTTAAAGGTGACATGGCTAATTGAGTGACTGTCAGTGACTGACATAACAAGAGAAAAATTGCTGATCCACAACCAAATGTTGAACTTGCACCTTGTTTGTTCTACTATTCTAACTCTCAACAGTAAGTTGAGACCTCAACTGAGATACTTGTTTTTTGTGAGGGGCCTCTAGCTCTTACCAGATCACTATGGCGACAATCTTCAGGACAGCCTCGTTCAGACTCTGACAGAAGTTGACCAAGGCGCTGCCATTAGGCCCCATTCTTCCCAGCATGATACCTGGAGAGACCAACAACAACAACACATGGTGTTAGACTGAGTCAACATGGACACCATACCGTGGGACAGATTGATTTGCTAATGGTTTGTGCTTTTACTATAGGGAATTGATAAACATTGAGGAGAGAACTAAAGTGTAAAGTAGAGTTTAACTGGATGAAGGGAGGGACGGTAGTGATAGTGTCGATGATGTCACTCAAACATAATGACACAACAAGGCAGTGTGCCTTGAGGGGTTTGTGTGTGTGTGTGTTTGTGTGTGTGCATGCATGCGTGCACGTCGGTGTATGCATGTGTTAGTGGAACTGTCCCTCGCCCATAATGACATCCCAGAGTGTCTTGGGGGTCAGGGTTAGAGGTCAGTGATGACGTCACTCACCCATGGTGGCGGAAAAGATGACGATCCCCAGGACGTTCATGCCATCGCTGGTCCCGGGCAGTGTGCGCATCTGGATGTCGGGCGGAGGTGTCAGGTCCAGGGAGAAGTTCTGGATGTCGGTGCCGTTGTCGTCCTGGACCCCATAGATATAGACCCTCCGGGTGGTGCTCTCCATCAGGGAGGTTGCCACCGTGGGTGGGGGGGCCTTCATGATGGGGATACTCCTAGTACGGTACTAATAAGCAGAAAACGTTTGTCTTGCCCATTCACCCTCTGCATGGTACACATACACAATCAATGCCTCTATTGTCTCAAGGCTTAAAAATCCTTCTTTAACCTGTCTCCTCCCCTTCATCTACAATGTTGAAGTTGATTTAACAAGTGTCATCAATAAGGGATCATAGCTTTCATCTAAATTCACCTGGTCAGTCTATGTCACGGAATGAGAGTTCATAATGTTTTGTACACTCAGTGTATATACAGTATATGTACAGTATATACATTAATGTCATACTGAAGTATCTAACATGTTATGTATAGATAGATATACAAGCTAAGCATGATGATGGTACGTGTGTGAAAAATAGTCGGAATTAGTTAAATATACTGTATTGAATGCATTCCTGTCAACGGTCACCCATAATTTGGTGAATTTGTATTTCAAACATACAGACTTCCATTCAAATAATCTCATTAATCACCAATTATCGGCATTTCACTCCTCCTAAACTCTTTAGGAAACTAAAATGGAAATGGCTACATTTCGACTATATACGGTGTGATAATGTCATACTGCTCACCTGTTGGAAAGTTGCTTGGACCAAGTTGGCTGGGAACATGTTTCTGGAAGGGAAGAATATAGAAAAGTGTTAAACTCTGTAGCCGGCTGACAGGTTTCAGAAATTAAACTGTTGAGAACTGAAAAATTGATTCACAATTTTTCAATCAAACTTTTCCATGTAAAGTTCAAATCTGTTATGTGACTAGACTTTCCAATAACATGCATGGAAGCACAGAATGTTCCAAATGAGGAGTCAGAGAACTTGACCTCATCCAAAAGCTTTACACTTTATTTCTAACCTTTTTTGGTACACCACTTCTCTCATTCACATCATCCTGTGGATATCCAGAAACTATGTACACAATGTGTACAGTAGTAGCATTTTCAGTAGAACACATAGTAGTAGCAATGCCAAGAGTGTGTAAAGCTGTCATCAAGGGTGGCTACTTTGAAGAATCTAAAATCTAAAATGTATTTTGATTTGTTTAACACTTTTTTTGGTTACTACATGATTCCATATGTGTTATTTCATAGTTTTGATGTCTTCACTACTATTCTACAAAGTGGAAAATAGTAAAAAAATGAAGAAAACCCCTTGAATGAGTAGGTGTGTCCAAACTTTTGACTGGTACTGTATACCGAAGTGTCTAGCCAGCTTGAGAGTCTGCACGTCACCACTTGGTACTGTAATTACATGTGTTCTAAGATAGCTTTATGTGATTATTAAGTGGCTTATAGGACTTATGAGTTGTTTATAGCAACCACAGTCCAAGCTTTAATTCAGGTCTATCTTAGTCAGAGATGTAAAGTTAGAACCTATGCATAGTGCTATGTGTATAGCCTAGATAACATTTACCAATAGACCTACTAAATTATGAACGTATAGTCAAGACTTACTCTATAAATGAGGAATGCATTTACTCAAATCAACTAATACGATTTATTAGTCACGAATAAATTGACACTCAAACAATTACTGTGTACATGAAATACATTATACATTACAGTATAAGATAGAGTAAATGACTCTCAACTAATAACAAATACACCTGTCTTTTAATGGAGCTTGCAAAACAAGTTCTCAGTTAAACCAAAGGAGACTCTGACCTTTTGAATGTTACGGCCAGACAACAGGAATGTGCCTGATAAGCGGTCAACCCAACACACAATTTTGACACGGTCTCTCTGAACATACTTAATTTGCAGCTCTTGAAACAATCTGAGCACAACAATTGAATTCACATAATTACATTCACAACCTCAGGTCCAGTTTTAATCACTTTCAGCCTTGGAAGGCACCAGGAGACAAATGGAATCTCCCGCACTTTGCGGGAATGTCCCTCCCAGGGATGGAGGTGCGAGCTCAGGATGAGCATCGCTATTTGAAATGCAAACATATGGCCAGTGCTAGAGGCATCACTACAGACCCCGGTTCGATTCCAGGCTGTATCACAACCGGCCGTGATTGGGAGCCCCATAGGGCGGCGCACAATTGGCCCAGCGTTGTCCAGGTTAGGGTTTGGCCGTGGTAGGCCGTCATTGTAAATAAGAATTAGTTCTTAACTGATTTGCCTAGTTAAATAAAGGTTCAATAATCTTTTTTTTTTAAATATGCAATAATAAACAACATGCTTGCTAAACATTTGTAAAATTCACTGTATAAATATAATGTGATTAATTTGTTGATTGGTGGTTTTAAGAAAAAAAACACAAAACGTGATTATTTAAAACAAAAATACTGATATAGAGTATTGAAGTGCAGTATATTTAATCACTAGGCCATACCTGTAAACTGTGTAGGTGACCAATAAATTGGATTTGAATTTGATTTGATTTATAGTGGATTCCATTACTAAGTCATCCGTTCCGGGTCCTCTATGAGAGTCAAGCATGCCAATAAACCACTCTGGTAATCAAACACAGTGTGGATCAGAACGAAACACTGACCTCAATGCCACTAATTACACCTACACCATTACACACGTTCATACACACATCACATTAAACACACACACAGACACACAAGCGCACGGCCATAAGCTCACACTTGGACATGCAGACGCACGCATGCACCTCGCACAAACATGCTCAAAAACACAGGCGCACAGACATAAGCACATATATACACTGGCATGATAGATAAAGGCAGGGAGGGAGGGAGGCTCTAAAGCTTTAGGGTAAATCCTGAGCACAGCTGTCCTCTGGGATAAAAAAAAACACAGAGCAACAACAAGGACAGGCAGGATCCCTCCTCCTGGCCTCACGTACATGTGCCATAACTGCTGCCTAGGTAGATACCAGGGTTGGGGTCAATTCCAATTCCACATGTTCCTCATTGAAAAGCATTCAAGTGAATTGGAATTGGAATTTTAGTGTACTTCCTGAATCAACTAGAATTGAAATGGAATTGACATACACAGGTCATTTTCCCATACATTTTCAAAATGTCACAGTGCTCAGCACTCACTTTTCATTTTGATAATTTCTCAAGTAAAAAAAACAAAACATAAACAGTTACCCTCTGCAGCTCAGTTCACTATGTTTAACAGCTCTAATCAAAATACACCTGAATGAGTACCACCTACACTTACACAATGACAATAAAAGATAGTCAATGTTCCTTAATCAGTTATACTTAATAGTAATAATGTAGTAATAAAGTGCCATTGTCTGTGTAGAGTCCTCATATGAGGACTCTGTGTAGGTAAGGGCCACAGAATGAATCCCTCAGTCTGGCTTAACATACACTTTTTCACATCATAAATCTGATTACCTGTTACAATTTTCTGATGCAGGACAGCACATGACAAGGTAGGTGTTCAGCTCTAACAAAAAAATGTACACGTTTGCGAACAAACACGTATGCCAACTTACTTACTTACTCTTTTTATTTATTACGATTACTATAACATATGGTAAATGTTTGTTAATCATTACTTCTAAGCGATAATAAAGTAATAATTAAGTGCAATTGTCTGTGTAGTTAAGCCTCCCTATGAGAGGTCCCTGTGTGTAGGTAAGGGCCACAGGCCTGTGACTGGGAGCTGTGTAGGGCCATAGGCCTATGGTGATACATACCGTGATGCTCTGAGCCTGTCTAGCGTGTCCCTGTGTCTAACCCTAACCCCCACCCTCCATCCCTCACCTGGTTAATTAGCTTAGCTGTGACCCACTGACAAAAGAGCAGTTATATTGTCAATTAAGTAGTTCATAGCTTAATATTTTCCAAATATATCAGGGCCTTATATTTCCAAATATTTTTTCATATATTACCAAAATATCTCTGGCACAGTTGAATTAAACAGTTCAAAACTCTCCCCGGAAAAATGTGAAAAGGACTGGTCTGGGTCCTTAAAAACGATCAAATGTTGTCTTGGGAAGCTACAGTACCAAATGATTTATCCTCTTTGCAGTGATGGTAAACAGAGGTTGAACCAGAGACATTATATGTTTTCTATATACATGATTGGGTTGAACTGAGGCGACTGAGGTGATCATATATAGGACACAATAATGATCCATTAGCTGGAGCGTTGACACGGTGGCATTGGATGGAAAACAGAACAAAGAGGGAAAAAATGCTGTTTTTTAATGCTTTTTAATAAAGCATCAAAGATGCACTCTCGAACTTTTGCATAATTTTAGCCAGTAGTTTTGAAAGTGGTGTTAACGAGCCAAAAGTGGTCCCCATTTTTTGTGTACTACATCTTCAAAATTTTACTAATCCAATTAGCACTGTATCTTACGAATGTCTTGTGCTTCAGATCTTGGAGTGCATAAGGCATTTTGAGGGCCGTGGTCATTTGCTAAATGGCCTACATCCCAAATGGCACCCTATTCAAAGGTTGCCATTTGGGACGCAACCACTGGTAGTTATATTACAAGGCTCTGCTGAGGATTGTTGTTGTTAACTGATGAGGTGAAGCTAAGAGCTGGATGTAAATACATTTGATTTATTGAACAGCAAAGCCTTTAGCATGTCAACAGTCACATAGTACAGAGGCTTGAAGAGGAACTGATAAAGTAATAGTAATATTCCTGTCTAGAATATGTTTTGCACTGGGGAAACAAATGTTGTGTTTATTGTAAACGTGACAAATAAAACCCCTCAACATTGGAACCCTTGAACAATTGAACCTTCACTGTAGGCTGATTTTAGAATTCAGTAGGACACGTAACAACAAAAGTCAAAGGTCAATGTAATGATCTTCTTGTCTCTTACCGAATCAGATCGAGCAGGGCATCAGCGGAGCTCATGATTGGCTTGCCACTGTCCTCGCTGTCCTCCTTCTGGGCGGCGCCCCCTGGGTGGATGATGGTAACCATGAGGATGCCCACCACCACCGCCACAAAGGTGGTCCACAGGTAATAGGAGACGGTCATGATGCCCAGGCGGCTGGAACACTTGGCATCCAAGGCTGCTAGCCCCGACATCAAACTGGCCAGAGAGAGAAGAGAAAAATAATGGTTAGGAAGTGAAAGAGCCAGGCAGATCATCACAGGGAGAGAAGGCAGAGAGAAACAAAATGGTTAGGGGGCACTTGGTAGACAAACACCCCATGTCTTACTGGACAGAGGACCACCCAGAGACCCCCTACAAGACCACCAAGGAGCCCCAAGCCCCCTCAATTCCACACCAGACCCAGCGCACCCCACAGGCCCTACCCACCACCAGAGCATCACCACCTCCATCAGCACAGCCAGACTGGACCGGGGCCAGCCTACTACCCCACACCAGACCACCACCTCTACCAGACCAGGGAGGCAGCCCCCCCTGGCCCAGATCTGGCCACCCTCCAAGCACACACATAGCTGTACTGAGTTTACTTGTTCAATGAATAGAAAGAAGGAAAAAAGAAAAAGAGAACACGTTTGCTGTTATCCATTGTTTATCTCACTCCTAACAAAGTAGTTACTGTATTTCTGACTGTGCTATTCTTTCTTAATTGCAACATAAAATCGCTATCAGTTAGCATGTGGAACATTCAGGGCCTAAACCTGTCAACCTTTGGACTGAAGAGTTTACCACTGAAAAGATGTTGATGTCATCATTCTGCAGGAGACACGGTGTAAGGTAGATATTGTCACTCACTGTCCCACAGGCTACAGAGAGGTGATTGTGCCCTCACAGAAACACAGATCTGTCAATAAAGGTAGAGACTCTGGAGTATTGATCATTTGGCACAAATCCAAACTACAAAATCGAATTGATCCCCTCAAAATTGGTAAATATGCCATATGGTTAAAACTGAAAAAGTAACTTGTACTGACAGAAAAAGATTGGGCAATATACAGCCGGAAGTTTACATACACTTACGTTGGAGTCATTAAGACGCGTTTTTCAACCACTCCACAAATTTCTTGTTAGCAAACTATAGTTCGGTTAGGACATCTACTTTGTGCATGACACAAGCAATGTTTCCAACAATTGTTTACATACAGATTATTTCACTTATAATTCACTGTATCACAATTCCAGTGGGTCAGAGGTTTACATACACTAAGTTGACTCTGCCTTTAAACAGCTTGGAAAATTCCAGAAAATTATGTCATGGCTTTAAAAGCTTCTGGTAGGCTAATTTACATAATTTGAGTCAATTGGAGGTGTACCTGTGGATGTATTTCAAGGCTTACCTTCAAACTCAGTGCCTCTTTGCTTGACATCATGGGAAAATCAAAATAAATCAGCCAAGACCTCAGAAGAAAAAATGGAGACCTCCACAAGTCTGGTTCATCCTTGGGAGCAATTTCCAAACGCCTGAAGATAACACGTTCATTTGTACGAACAATAGTACGCAAGTATAAACACCATGGACCACGCTGCCGTCATACTGCTCAGGAAGGAGACGTGTTCTGTCTCCTAGAGATGAACGTACTTTGGTGCAAAAAGTGCAAATCAATCCCAGAACAACAGCAAAGGACCTTGTGAAGATGCTGGATGAAACAGGTACAAAAGTATCTATATCCACAGTAAAAGACTCCTATATCGACATAACCTGAAAGGCCGCTCAGCAAAGGAAGAAGCCACTGCTCCAAAAACGCCATAAAAAAGCCAGACTACGGTTTGAAACTGCACATGGGGACAAAGTTCATACTTTTTGGAGAAATGTCTTCTGCTCTAATGAAACAAAAATAGAACTGTTTGACCATATTGGCCATTGTTATGTTTGGAGGAAAAATGGGTGAGGCTTGCAAGCTGAAGAACACCATCCCAACCATGAAGCACGGGGTGGCAGCAACATGTTGTGGGGGTGCTTTGCTGCAGGAGGGACTGTTGCACTTCACAAAATAGATGGCATCATGAGGAAGGAATACATGTGGATATATTGAAGCAACATCTCAAGACATCAGTCAGGAAGTTAAAGCTTGGTCGCAAATGGGTCTTCCAAATGGACAATGACCCCAAGCATACTTCCAAAGTTGTGGCAAAATGGCTTAAGGACAATAAAGTCAAGGTATTGGAGTGGCCATCACAAAGCCCTGACCTCATTCCTATAGAAAATGTGTGGGCAGAACTGAAAAGGCGTGTGCGATCAAGGAGGCCTACAAACCTGATTCAGTTACACCAGCTCTGTCAGGAGGAATGGGCCAAAATTCACCCAACTTATTGTGGGAAGCTTGTGAAAGGCTACCCGAAACGTTTGACCCAAGTTAAACAATTTAATGTCAATGCCCCCAAATACTAATTGAGTGTATGTAAACTTCTGACACACTGGGAATGTGATGAAAGAAATAAAAGCTGAAAGAAATCATTCTCTCTACTAATTATTCTGTCATTTCATATTCTTAAAATAAAGTGGTGATCCTAACTGACCTAAGACAGGGAATTTTTAATATGATTAAATGTCAGGAATTGTGAAAAACTGAGTTTAAATGTATTTGGCTAAGGTGTATGTAAACTTCCGACTTCAACTGTATACCCCCTCAGAATCCCTGTATTACTCGGAGGAGATATTCCCCAACATTGAGGAGGAGAAGTGCCATTTCCAGGCCCAGGGAAATGCGCTGATCTGTGGGGACACACATGCACTCACAGGCACACTATCTGATCTAACGACCACACGAGGGGACAGCTTTATTACAGGCCATACTGTTTCTGTCTTAATCTGCCCATGGAAACAACAGTGACAGCACCATCAACAAAAACGGAAGGGATTTGTTGCAGCTCTGTCAAAGCCTGAGTCTGTACTTTGTTAATGTTAATGGTAGGTTACAGGGGGGACTCTTTTGGGAGATTCACCTATTGCTCACCTCTTGGACACAGCACAGTAGACTATATGATTACAGACATTGACCTTTTCTCTCACAGCTCATTCACCATCAAGCCACTAACACCTCTGTCTGACCACAGCCAAATTACCTTGTTCCTCAAAAAAACTGACTTGGAAACAACCACATATTCACAGCCTAGCAAGCTGTACATCTTTAGAAATTCATACAGATGGGCCCAAAACAGCACAAAAGAATTCCAGACAGCAACCAGTAACCAAAAAATCCAAACACAATAACTTTCTAGATACCACATACGATCATAGTAAAGAAGGAATTAATCTAGCAGTAAAACATATCAACAATATTTTCAGGCAAATGGCAAAAGAAGCACAACTGAAATAGATTTTAAAAATAAATACATTAATATACAGATGACCACAAACATACAGATAGAAATATTGTCAGGAAAAAAATTGGAACTCTATCAAACCAAAAGCAGAAAGTGCCAAATAATGGTGAATTTCACCTTTATTACTGTGAGACTTCAGAACTCTATAAACGTACAATCAGAACCAAAAAAGCACAGCACAACAGCAAGCAACTGACACTAGTCCATAAACACAAACAACTTCTGGAAAAATTGAAAAAATAAAATAAAAAATAAAAACAAGAGGAATTAGCCATACAAAATGGTGGCATAAGGACAACCCATTTTTAAACACTCTACAACACCGTTCAAATTGATGCAAATGCAGAACAACGCCAAATTCATGAGAAGTTGAACGGATTAGAAAAAGCTATAATAAACAATCAAAATCCATTGGACTCCCCAATTACTGACCAGGAGCTCTAGAAGAAACTTCAGGCCATCAAATTGAAAAAGCATGCGGACCTGATGGTATCCTAAAGGAGATGCTCAAATTCACTAGTGCAAAATTTTAATTGGCTAAAACTGTTTATTTTGATTCTGAGTGTAGGTTATTCCCCTGACATCTGTAATCAGGTACTCATAACCCCAATCTTTAAGAACGAAGACAAATTTGACCCTAACATTTACAGAGGCATTTGTGTGAACAGTAACCTGGGGAAAGCACAATGTCTTGAGTAAAAGCCAAATTGTATTTATACCAAAACATTGCACGACCGATCATATTTACACCCTACAGGACCTGATAGATAAACATGTCCACCAACATTTACGCTTACTTTGTCGACTTCCAGAAAGCATTTGATTCTATTTGACATACAGGACTGTTCTACAAAGTTATTAAAAGTGTTGTAGGTTGGTAAAACATATGACATAATCAATCAATGGCAATACTGGCAATACGTGCAGGATAACAATTTGCAGGAAAATAACCAAAATATTTAACCAGGGGCGGGGCCTTCGCCATGGTTGCAATCTGAGCCGCGCGCTCTTCAATATATACATCAATGAATTGGACACTATTCTAGAAAAATGTTCAGCCTCTGGTGTTAGTCTCCACAATTCATAGGTTAAATGCCTGCTCTTCACAGATGACCTGTGCCTGCTGTCACCCACAGCACATGGCCTACAGCAGAACCTGGACCTGCTAGAGCAGTACTGCCAAACCTGGGCCCTGGCAGTAAACCCCAAAAATACAAAAATAATGATTTTCCAGAGAAGATCCAGGTCTCAGGGAATTCGATCAAAGTTATCAATTGGTACAAAATATATCACTACAATTACTTAGGTTTAAATAGAAGCTCAGCTGGACACCTAAATGAAGGCAGTGAATGAACTGGGAGAGAAAGCACGCAGGGCATTCTACAACATTAAAAAACGAATTCTAATTGAAATACTTGGCTTAATCTAATTAAATGTGTCATTGAACCAATTGCACTTTATGGCAGCGAGGTGTGGAGTCCACTTGCAAAACAAGATTTCACCCAGTGGGACAAACCCCATTGAAACCCTACATGCAGAGTTTTGTAATATTCTCCTACATGTCCAGAGGAAATATACAAACAATGCATGCAGTGCAGAATTTGGCCAATATCCACTAATAATAAAAACTAAAAAAAGAACAATTCAGTTTTCAAAACATTGAAAATACAGTGATCACCTCTCATATAATTACCAAGCTCTGCAATGCCAAACACTGAGCAAAGAAAAAAGTCCCCTAATCCAGCTGGTGGTGGGGTTGAGTTCACAAACCTGTTCTACTAACACACTGAAGCCTCAGGACCAGAACATCTAATCAATCAGAATAAACCAAATTACAACACAGTCAAAACAAAACTACATCACCTACTGGGAAACACAAGTACAAAGCAAAATGCATTGCTATCTGGCCCTAAATCAACAGTAAACCATGGCACACTATTTGACTACGGTTACTGATCAAAACCTGTACAAAGTACAGGCTCAGTGAGCACAGCCTTGCCATTGAGAACGGTAGACACAGGAAACATGGCTCCCTGTAGAGGAAAGGCTGTGCAACCACAGCAGGACCGGAGATATAGCTGCAAAAAATATAAAACAATCAAAAAGTGTAATTTCCCCAAATTTGAAACCATTATTCAAGGTTTCAGAGACCTCTCTGATGAGGATAGGCTACTCGTCCTGTTGGGGGAAGATGCAGAGAGCTGTGGGTTGGCAGCGCACTACCTTGCTGCCTGCAATAAAATGAGGGACCATGTCTGACAGACCAACCTGCTTATGTCCTCTATGCCATTGTTATTGTTATTGTCCATTGTATGAGTATTTTTACCCTTCATTATTGTTGCTACTGATTGTCCTTTTGACAATATTGATTATTATTATTTTAACTATGTTAATATGGTAAATGAATCACTTCATCTCCTAAATACGCTTTGGCAATATGTATATTGTTACGTCATGCCAATAAAGCAAATTGAATTGAATTGAATTGAGAGAGAGAGAGAGCGCGTGCGAGAGAGAGAGAGAGAGAGAGAGAGAGAGAGAGAGAGAGAGACTAGACAATCAAACTGTAGACAGTGAGTGAGCGAAAGAGAGAAAGAGAGAGAGTGCTAATGGTTTTTGAAATGGTTAGCTACCTCTTGTTCTCGTCTGTATGGTGTATTGGGACATTCACGTCCCAATTTTTAAGGTCGAACGCAGCCGTTTTTATCTTAACATCATATCATTTCTGGGTAACCTTGCTGTGATTGTTTTCAATTAAAATGGTCAAAAGAAACAAGAAATAAATTAGCTAGGACTGTCTGGGAGTGGTTTGAGTTGGGAGGGGGGAACTTAAAACTAGCTGTTATTGGCAGAGAGGTTTGTAACTCTCTTTCTTATTGGTCTATTAACTAATTTACCGCCTGGTGATATCACCAGGCAGGCCGAAACTCCATCCCACCAAAAAGATGCTGAAACTTCAGTCAGTGTTTTAAAACAGCTCCTACACTAAAGGGGCATTTTTGTAATTTTCATAATTTCACAGAATAATTCCATTATACAGTGTACTACAAAACATTAAGAAAACATTAAGAACACATTCCATGACATAGACTGACCAGCTGAATCCAGGTGAAAGCTATGATCCCTTATTGATGTCACATGTTAAATGCACTTCAATCAGTGTAGATGAAGGGGACGAGACAGGTTAAAAATGATTTTTAAGCCGTGAGACAATTGAGACATGGATTGTGTATGTGTGTCATTCAGAGGGTGATTGGGCAAGAGAAAATATTTAAGTGCCTTTGAACGGGGTATGGTAGTCGGTGCCAGGTGCACCGGTTTGTGTCAAAACTGCAGTACTGCAGGTTTTTCACGCTCAACAGTTTCCCGTGTGTATCAAGAATGGTCCACCACCCAAAGGACATTCAGCCAACTTGACACAACTGTTGGAAGCATTTGAGTCAACATGGGCCAGCGTCCCTGTGGAATGCTTTCAACACCTTGTAGAGTCCATGCCTCGACAAATTGGGGCTGTTCTGAGGGCAATGGTGTTCCTAATGTTTGGTATACTCAGTGTACGTAAAAAAAACAAGGCTTCAAAGAAAGTTTGGTTTCAGCTAATAGCATACAGTGCCTTGCAAAAGTATTCATCCTCCTTGGCGTTTTTCCTGTTTTGTTTCATTACAACCTGTCATTTAAATGGATTTTTATTTGTATTTCTTGTAATGGACATGGAAAAAAAGGAAAAGTGGTGCATGCATATGTATTCACCCCCTTTGCTATGAAGCCCCTAAATAAGATCTGGTGCCACCAATTACCTTCAGAAGTCACATAATTAGTTCAATAAAGTCCACCTGTGTACAATGTAAGTGTCACATGATCTGTCACATGATCTCGTTATATATCCACCTGTTCTGAAAGGCCCCAGAGTCTGCAACACCACTAAGCAAGGGGCAGCAACAAGCAAGCGGCACCATGAAGACCAAGGAGCTCTCCAAACAGCTCAGGGACAAAAAGAAGTACAGATTAGGGTTGGGTTATAAAAAAATATCAGAATCTTTGAACATCCCACGGAGCACCATTAAATCCATTATTAAAAAAGTGAAAGATTATGGCACCACAATAAACCTGCCAAGAGAGTGACGCCCACCAAAACTCACAGACCAGGCAAGGAGGGCATTATTCAGAGAGGCAACAAAGAGACCAAAGATAACCCTGAAGGAGCTGCAAAACTCCACAGAGCAGGGCTTTACAGAAGAGTGGCCAGAAAAAAATCCATTCCTTAATAAAGAAAAAAATAAGCAAACACGTTTGGTGTTCGCCAAAAGGCATGTGGGAGATTCCCTAAACATTCCCTGAAAGAAGGTACTCTGGATGAGACTAAAATTGAGCTTTTTGCCATCAAGGAAAACATTATGTCTGGTGCAAACTCTCATCACCCCGAGAACACCATCCCCACAGTGAAGCATGGTGGTGGCAGCATCATGCTGTGGGGATGTTTTTCATCTGCAGGGACTTTGAAACTGGTTGAATTGAAGGAATGATGGATGGCACTAAATACAGGGAAATTCTTGAGGGAAACCTGTTTAAGTCTTCCAGAGATTTGAGAGTGGGACGGAGGTTCACCTTCCAGCAGGACAATGACCCTAAGCATACTGCTAAAGCAACACTTGAGTGGTTTAAGGGGAAACATTTAAATGTCTTGGAATGGCCTAGTCAAAGCCCAGACCTCAATCCAATTGAGAATCTGTCGTATGACTTAAAGATTGTTGTACACCACCAGAACCCATCCAACTGGAGCAGTTTTGCCTTGAAAAATTGGCAAAGATCCCAGTGGCTAGATGTGCCAAGCTTATAAAGACATACCCCAAGAGATTTGCAGCTGTAATTGCTGCAAAAGGTGGCTCTACAAAGTATTGACTTTGGGGGGGGTGAATAGTTATGCACGCTCAAGTTTTCAGTTTTTTGTCTTATTTCTTGTTTGTTTCACCAAAAAAATATTTTGCATCTTCAAAGTGGTAAGCATGCTGTGTAAATCAAATGATACAAACCCCCCAAAAATCTTTTTGAATTCCAGGTTGTAAGGCAACAAAATAGGAAAAATGCCAAGGGGGTGAATACTTTCGCAAGCCACTGTACATTTCTTCTTACAAGCGTTCCCTAAATGTTTAATCATCAGGCACATCAAATATACACAGAAATCACTAGAAACAGATCTATGACATGAACATAAGAAATCCAACACTCAAAGCACAGGGTAAAACCCTTTAGGACATAGCTTCCAATCTTACTGCAACTTTCCAACTTCCAGAGCACTCCAACCATCTCACTAATGATCTCAGTTGAGTATTAAGCACTGAAGTATAAAATAACTAGAGACTGTGACCAAGATGGCGGACCGTTGTTTTCAACATAATCTATTTACATTCGCATACTCCGATTCATGGACCATACCCGGGTTGCATCTGCTTTACACGGTCCAACTTCACATGCACACTAGATCTGTGTTCGAATACTCATACTAACCGCATTAACTGTACTATTTGTGAATACAATTGAGTGTGTAGTATGCTTATTGATCGTAGCATGGATGTAGTTAGTATGCCAAAAGTTACCGGATGTCGTACAAAATTTTCCAAAATACGAAGTATACAAGCAGTGGGCACTATTTTCATGCTTTTAGGGCCTATAATGCAATTCTTCAGAAAATGGGCGTGGCTGTACTATGCCTTCGGGAGTTTCAATGCTTCTCTCTCGTAGTCTAGCTCCAGTAAGGATCGGACCCTTTTTTTCAATTTTCGACAAAAAATGACAGACCCAAATCTAACTGCCTGTAGCTTAGGACCTGAAGCAAGGATATGCATATTCTTGATACCATTTGAAAGGAAGCACTTTGAATGTGAAATGAATGTAGGAGAATATAACACATTAGATCTGGTAAAAAATAATACAAAGAAAAAACATGCGTTATTGTTGTTTTTTTGTTCCATCATCTTTGAAATGCAAGACAAAGGTCACAATGTATTATTCCAGTTTAGGCGCAATTTAGATTTTGGCCACTAGATGGCAGCAGTGTACGTGCAAAGTTTTAGATTGATGCAATTAACCATTGCATTTCTGTTCAAACTGTTGTATTAAGTCTGCCCAAATGTGCCTAATTGGTTTATTGATACATGTTCAAGTGCATAACTGTGCACTCTCCTCAAACAATAGCATGGTATTCTTTCACTGTAATACCTATTGTAAATTGGACAGTGCAGATAGATTAACAAGAATTTAAGCTTTCTGCCCATATCAGATATGTCTATGTCCTGGGAAATGTATATGTGGAAGCAACGTGAAGGTTAAATTAAGTGCTGTAATTGTGGGGGAGAACACAGTGCAGCATTTGGTGGATGCCAGGTACAGAGAGAGGCTAGAGAGGCTCAGAGATATAGGATGAGTCGTGATGTATCGTATGCAGAGGCCGTAAAACAGATTGGTAGAACTACAGTGTGGACTGATGGAGCTTACATGGATGTACCTGTAGTAAGTGAACCTACTGTCAGACTGATGGAGCTTACATGGATGTACCTGTAGTAAGTGGACCTACTGTCAGAATGATGGATCTGACATGGATGTACCTGTAGTAAGTGAACCTACTGTCAGACTGATGGATCTGACATGGATGTACCTGTAGTAAGTGGACCTACTGTCAGACTGATGGATCTGACATGGATGTACCTGTAGTAAGTGAACCTACTGCCAGGCTGACGGATCTTACATGGATGTACTTGTAGTAAATGAACCTACTGAGACTGATGGATCTTACATGGATGTTCTTGTAGTAAGTGAACCTACTGAGACAGATGGCGCTTACATGGATGTACCTGTAGTAAGTGGACCTACTGTCAGACTGATGGAGCTTACATGGATGTACCTGTAGTAAGAGGACCTACTGTCATGGCTGGTGCTTCTGATGGTCCTGGTGTGGTTTTAATGCCTGTTCAGAAATCTTGTGCTCATGAATGTGCGGTGTCAAAGGACACTTTGATAATAAAGAAATTGACTTCATAGCTTTTATTGGTAGGGTTATCAATACGTCTTGGGTAACGGAAAGCAGAAATGCCAGGTTGAAGTTTATTGTGAAGAGATATTTGGGGTAACAAATGTAACATTTTAAATGGATATTGACATGCTGAACAATCCTAAGGGTGGAGTGTTCCAGCATGATATATATAACGTTTAATGGGTTTTGGGGGAAGGGGAGAGGGTGTGGTAGAAGTGAGGGATTTATTTGGATTAGAATTTATTTTCATGGTAAGTACAGAATTGGGCAGATCATGATTGATTGTACTTTCCAGCACAGTAGGTGGCGGCATGCACTTAAAGAATTGTTAAGTTTGCTGAAAATAAATGCAGTTGACACTGAGAGGACGTACATTTTTTTGCTGAGTTTAGCTAGTCATTTGGTATGCTAACAAACTGGCAAGAAGTTGCGTATCAACAGCATCAACTTCCAGTAGACAGGCAAAGCGCTAGTACGCTCAACTGAAAATATACTGTTGGTTTACAGTATACTAAAATGAACTAATAGTATGAGTGTATACTCATTAAGTATGTAGTATACAGTATGTTAGTATGGGTATTCGAACACAGCTTAGTGCAGTGCGCACAGGGAGCAGCGCGACATTGGATAAATTATGACATTTTAATATCTTCGGGTTGTGAGTGATGAAAAAAAATCATATAATTCAATGGATGTTTTGTGAACAAAAATTCTCTGTGTTTGAGGGGTGCAAAATCCACTTGTCACTTAAATATCACTGGATTTATTGTTTTAATTTTGCTCTTGTGACTCTTTCCCACTCTTGCCTGTGCCATTTGTTTTTTCCAGTTAGCGTAACGACCGCGGAAACGTTTGTAATTACCTGTCAAACACACTCCAGTAAAAGCTAAAATAGGCTCAATGGAATACATTAGCTTTCTATAAGCACGCTTAGTCTGGGATTTAACGCATTGTCTCGACAGTTACATCAGAAAAAAGTTAACTTTATTTTGATGGGTGTTGACAGGGTTGCCATGTCCGTAGTTTTGTAGCAAATTGGGCTACATTCAAACATTATATCTTGAAAAATGTATATATTTCACTGTGACCTGCTGCTGATTGTCAGGCAGTGAGGCTGTTGATGAGTGAGTGAGTGAGTGAGTGGTGGGGAGGGCCGGAGGGGTGTGTGTTTGTTGAGAGAGCACTGCAGCAGGCGGCTTAAGGGGTCAGCATGCTTTAGGTTTTCTGGCACCTAGCCGAACTCGGCTAGAGGAACCGAACAAGTGTGCTGGCATACTCCCTTAAAATACCTAACTAATGCCTAAAGCGGCATTAGTTTGTCCATTTTGAGACACGTAGCCAGTATACACTTCCTCAAAATAATCAAAATTAGTCTAAGATAACTCAAGAAATCTGTCATTTATTTTGACGTTTCTTCCGAAGAGACTTTAGTCGAGCAATTTTATATCTAATTTTACATTAAAAAATGTGCATTAAACAAGTCTCCTCTAGTTGAACGACAACAAAGACTGTTGACCAATCACCAATGAAAGGGTGTAGACCAGCTCCGAACTTCGGCTTGCCTCCGGAAAAATGTGGTGTGTCCCGACAGTCTAAAAAACTCTCACCGAAGTCCAAAAGGAACAAAACCGTCCCAAAATGTTATAATATATGCATGAACTCTACCGAACTGTTTCAGCTGGGAAGCATGAAAAATACTGCATCAAACATCTTAGTTAGATGTAAAACTGCGCGACTAAGATATCTTCGGCAAAAAACGTCAAAATGAATGACAGATTTCTTGAGTTATTGTAGACTATTTCGGCTACAGGCTACAGCGTCTCAAAATAGACAAACATTGCTATTGCTGCTTTTTTCAAGTTTTTCAAGCAAAGGTCAAAGGTCTAATTCGGCTAGGCACCAGCCAAACTGAAGCATGCTGAAGCCTTGTGTCACGTTCAGGCCTGATAGTTATAGGCTGGCATGTTTAGTTTCGTTTTTGGTGTAGGGTTTTTTGTTCTAGGTGTTGTATATCTATGTTGGGGTAATGGTTCCCAATTAGAGGCAGCTGTGTGTCGTTGTCTCTAATTGGGAACCATATATATGTTTGGGGTTTTTCTATAGGATTTTGTGGGTTATTGTTTGTTCATAGCTTTGTTAGTTTACGTGTTATGGTCAACGTTATGATCTTCGTTCGTTTTGCCAGTTACGTTGCTTAAATAAAGAATGTATACTGGATACCTCGCTGCGCCTTGGTCCGTCACTTCAGGAGCTCGTGACACCTTGAGTCCACTGTTGTTGCGTGATTGAGATGAGACAGAGCAGTACTCGAGCATGTCGTGACAACTTTTTACCAGTTGTAGGTAGGCTATTTAGATTGTCGTTATGGAGACACCTATTTTTCTCTATAAAACATATTAACACCTTGAACTGATGCACATCAAGAAATAATGGAGACAAAGCACTGGAAAACTACTTTGGGCGCACTAGAGCGCAATACATACATTTGCTCAGAGGTGGTTTGAACTCCATTCTAATGTCAACTTTGATTAAAGAAAACGGTATCAAGCGAGGTGTTTAAAGCATGCTCAGTTTTGGGTCTCGGGGGCTTGGAGTGGAAATCTTAAATGGAAGGTATGGAACTCCCTCGCATGGTTATTTTTATGGGAAAAAAATCCATTGAATGTGGAGAATGATACATTTGCCTCTGTTGGCCATCAATTATCCTATTAATGTATATGCCATTGTAGGCTACAGCAGGCTTCCATTTTAGAAAATAAATATGTTGAAATAACAATATCGCTGGAGTCATTGCAAATCAATTTGTGCCACTTGTGTAGCTTACCTGGAGCTGGCAAACTGATTCAATAAATAGCCTATAACTTCAATTTCTTGTTGTTGTAGCCTTTGTAGTCTGTTGTAGTCTGTCTTGTTGTTGTAGCCTTTGTAGTCTGTTGTAGTCTGTCGGCGCCGACTTCCGGCGCCGACAGAGAAGGCAGCCTCGCTTCACGTTCTCAGGAAACCATGCAGTATTTTGTTTTTTTATGTATTACTTCTTACATTGTTACCCCGGAAAATATTAAGTTTTATTACATACAACCGGGAGGAACTATTGGATATAAGAGCAACGTCAACTTACCAACATTACGACCAGGAATACGACTTTCCCAAAGAGGATTCTCCTTTCGTTAACCCAAACACAACAACAGACTGGATAGCACGTGGCTACTCAAAACAACGGCGGCGCCGGAGAAGAGGGAAACGCGCCGGTCTTTTGGTCAAGCTACGTCGACGGGCGCATCGTGCACCTCTCCCGAGTATTTTAATCGCCAATGTACAGTCTCTTGACAACAAAGTAGACGAAATCCGATCGAGGGTTGCCTTTCAGAGAGACATTCGAGACTGCAACGTTCTTTGCTTCACGGAAACATGGCTCACTCAGGACACGTTATCAGAGTCGGTACAGCCACCTGGTTTCTCCACGCATCGCGCCGACAGAAACAAACATCTCTCTGGTAAGAAGAAGGGTGGGGGTGTGTGTCTTATGATTAACGAGACGTGGTGTGATCATAACAACATACAGGAACTCAAGTCCTTTTGTTCACCTGACATAGAATTCCTTACAATCAAATGCAGACCGCATTATCTACCAAGAGAATTCTCCTCGATTATAATCACAGCCGTGTACATCCCCCCTCAAGCTGATACATCGACGGCACTGAAAGAAATTCATCGGACTCTATGTAAACTGGAAACCACATATCCTGAGGCTGCATTTATTGTGGCTGGGGATTTTAATAAGGCTAATTTAAGAACAAGGCTCCCGAAATTTTACCAGCATATCGAATGTGCCACCGGGCTGGTAAAATCCTGGACCACTGTTATTCCAACTTCCGTGATGCATACAAGGCTATTCTCCGCCCTCCTTTCGGCAAGTCTGACCATGACTCCATTTTGTTGCTCCCAGCCTACAAACAGAAACTAAAACAGGAAACGCCCGTTCTCAGGTCTGTTCAACGCTGGTCCGACCAATCTGATTCCATGCTGCAAGATTGCTTCGAGCACGTGGACTGGGATATGTTCCGGATAGCATCTGACAACAACATTGATGTATACGCTGATTCGGTGAGCGAGTTTATTAGCAAATGCATTGGTGATGTTGTACCCATAGCAAATATCAAAACCTTCCCCAACCAGAAACCATGGATTGATGGCAGCATTCGCGCAAAAACTGAAAGCGCGAACCACTGCTTTTAACCAGGTAAAGGCTACCGGAAACATGACTGAATACAAACAGTGCAGCTACTCCCTCCGCAAGGCAATCAAACAAGCTAAGCGTCAATATAGAGACAAAGTAGAGTCACAATTCAATGGCTCAGACACAAGAGGAATGTGGCAGGGTCTACAGTCAATCACGGACTACAAAAAGAAAACCAGCCCGTCGCGGACCATGACGTCCTGCTCCCAGACAAACTAAACAACTTCTTTGCTCGCTTTGAGGACAATACAGTGCCACCGACACGCCCGCTACCAAACCTGCGGGCTCACCTTCACCGCAGCCAATGTGAGAAAAACATTTAAATGTGTTAACCCTCGCAAGGCTGCCGGCCCAGATGGCATCCTGGCCGTGTCCTCAGAGCATGCGCAGACCAGCTGGCTGGTGTGTTTACGGACATATTCAATCAGTCCCTATCCCAGTCTGCTGTTCCCACATGCTTCAAGAGGGCCACCATTGTTCCTGTTCCCAAGAAAGCTAAGGTGACTGAGCTAAATGACTATCGCCCGTAGCACTCACTTCCGTCATCATGAAGTGCTTTGAGAGATTAGTCAAGGATCATATCACCTCCATCCTGCCAGACACCCTGGACCCACTCCAATTTGCTTACCGTCCCAATAGGTCCACAGGCAGCGCAATCGCAATCACACTGCATACTGCCCTAACCCATCTGGACAAGAGGAATACTTATGTAAGAATGCTGTTCATCGACTACAGCTCAGCATTTAACACCATAGTTCCCTCCAAGCTCGTCATTAAGCTCGAGACCCTGGGTCTCGACCCAGCCCTGTGCAACTGGGTCCTGGACTTCCTGACGGGCCGGTCCCAGGTGGTGAGGGT
The DNA here is from genome assembly GCA_030435695.1 of Brachymystax lenok tsinlingensis. Classification (NCBI taxonomy): domain Eukaryota; kingdom Metazoa; phylum Chordata; class Actinopteri; order Salmoniformes; family Salmonidae; genus Brachymystax; species Brachymystax lenok. Next base: position 3,364,044 of record CM059801.1, on the reverse strand, counting down.
AGGAAACAACATCTCCACCCGCTGATCCTCAACACTGGGGCCCCACAAGGGTGCGTTCTCAGCCCTCTCCTGTACTCCCTGTTTACCCATGACTGCGTGGCCAAGCACGCATCCAACTCAATCATCAAGTTTGCTGACGACACTACAGTGGTAGGCTTGATTACCAACAACGACGAGACGGCCTACAGAGAGGAGGTGAGGGCCCTCGGAGTGTGGTGTCAGGAAAATAACCTCTCACTCAATGTCAACAAAACAAAGGAGATGATCGTGGACTTCAGGAAACAGGAGAGGGAGCACCCTATCCACATCGAGGGGACAGTAGTGGAGAAGGTGGAAAGTTTTAAGTTCCTCGGCGTACACATCACGGACAAACTGAATTGGTCCACCCACACAGACAGCGTGGTAAAGAAGGCGCAATAGCGCCTCTTCAACCTCAGGAGGCTGAAGAAATTTGGCTTGTCACCAAAATCACTCACAAACTTTTACAGATGCACAATCGAGAGCATCCTGTCGGGCTGTATCACCGCCTGGTACGGCAACTGCTCCGCCCACAACCGTAAGGCTCTCCAGAGGGTAGTGAGGACTGCACAACGCATCACCGGGTTAAACTACCTGCCCTCCAGGACACCTACACCACCCGATGTCACAGAAAGGCCAAAAAGATCATCAAGGACAACAACCACCCGAGCCACTGCCTGTTCACCCCGCTATCATCCAGAAGGCGAGGTCAGTACAGGTGCATCAAAGCTGGGACCGAGAGACTGAAAAACAGCTTCTACCTCAAGGCCATCAGACTGTTAAACAGCCATCACTAACATTGAGTGGCTGCTGCCAACATACTGACTTAAATCTCTAGCCACTTTATACATAGGAATTGGATGTAACAAATGTATCACTAGCCACTTTAAACAATTTTGTATATAATGTTTACGTATCCGACATACTCATATCAAATGTATACACTGTACTCTAAACCATCTACTGTATCTTGCCTATGCCGTCGGGTCATCGACCCAAATCTCTAGCCACTTTAATAATTATAATTGGATGAAATAATGTATCACTAGTCACTTTAAACAATGCCATTTATATAATGTTTACATATCCTACATTACTCATCTCATATATATGTGTATATACTGTACTCCATACCATCTACTGCATCTTGCCTATGCCGGTCAGCCATCGCTCATCCATATATTTATATGTACATACTCGTATTCATTCCTTTACTCTTGTGTGTATAAGGTAGTTGTTGTGAATTTGTTAGATTACTTGTTAGATACTACTGCATGGTCGGAACTAGAAGCACAAGCATTTCGCTACACTCGCATTAACATCTGCTAACCATGTGTATGTGACAAATAAAATTTGATTTGATTTGTGTTATTATGCAATTATTAATGACCATGTTCAGTTAATTAAATTGGAAATGATCAAAGATCTATCGCAGTTGCCGATCAGTTGTTAGAACGCATTAGATTGATGGTGACGTATTAGGCTACAAGTAAAAAATATTAAATAAATAAACACAGAAAAAATGGTGTATGTTTTTTCCTCTTGGAACCGGTAGGTTTGCTAGACATTATTCATGGTTGCCTCTTGCATAAAGGTGGTGGAATTATTAGGGAATTAAGTAAAGGTCAGAATACGGCATATCTGTTGACACACCACCACACCTTCATTTTGAATAGCATGCTTACATCCAACTGCTTACACACGTTTTCAAAACTGTCTCCTTTTTTCAAAACTCTACACACAATTCCCAAAACTGCACACGCAAAATGCCTCACATCTCCTTCAAAATGTAACACTGCATTCAAAATGCCATAAACACATGTCAGAATGAAGCATTTGCATCAAATGGCAAACACTGCTTTCATAATAGTACATTTTTGGATATACCATGTAAACACTGTTGTTTTAAATCTAAAGCTCTTTGGTCTTTCATAGGCTTATATCTACATTTCAATACAATGTTCTACAGTGAAAGTAATCTGCTGAGAGGGGTAAGTACACAAGTACACTGTAAACACCAATGCAATGTAGAAACAGAAAATGTTTATTAGGCCAAACAGTACTGTTGTATACAGTAGCATACAACAAAACCATAAACATATGTAAACCAAAAGTATATTCTTTAGAATACAGTAAAGAACACAATTGTGTGTGTGGGGTCCTGGGGGCAGTCCAGGAATTTGTAGGGGGCAGTCACCAGTGCTAAGCTACGCTTCATCTCTTCTCCGGCCTGGGTCTGGCCACAATACTGGCCCACATCACAAGATACGTTTTCTCTTGCCAAACATCGAGGGAAGTATCTCCTAGCATGGCGTATCCAACCTTGGACAGAGGCAACCTCTATGTCCCCACATGCATCCTCCATTGCCTGAAGAAGCGGCATGCGGGCATAGGGTTGGCGATCATACACTTTCCAGCGCCAGGCTGAGAAGAATTCCTCTATGGGATTTAGAAAAGGTGAATATGGGGGTAGGTACAAAACTACAAATTGTGGATGGGTGGCAAACCAGTTTTGGACCAGAACAGCCCGGTGAAAACTAACATTGTACCATAAAACCAATAATCTAGCAGGCTCCTGATCTGGATCAGGGACAAGCATTGTGTAAATTGCATCCAGAAAAATGAGCATATGGCCAGTGTTGTACGGACCCAGTGTGGCATTGTGATGGAGGACCCCGTTTTGAGTGATCGCAGCACACATAGTTATATTACCCCCACGCTGTCCAGGGACATTGGTAATTGCCCCTGTCCTATTACATTTCTTCATGGCGCCTGGTTTTGGTGAGGTTGAAGCCAACCTCATCCACATAAATAAATTCATGGCGAATTACATGGGCATCCAGCTCCAATACTCTCTGTAACAGACAAAAGGATATACAGATGAGTAAATATGGTATGTCTGAAGTATTGGAAGTAGTGTTGCATACATACCTCTACAAAGTCATGTCGCATATTCTTGACTCTGTCAGAGTTTCTCTCAAATGGCACCTTGTAAAGTTGTTTCATCGTCACTCGGTGCCGTTGGAGAATGCGTTGTATGGTCGACAGGCTTACAGCATTGATGTTGTTAAATATGGTGTCATTATTCAAGATATGCTCTCTTATCTCTCGAATCCTAATTGCATTGTTGGCCAAAACCATATTTATAATTGCAGTCTCTTGTACATCTGTAAACAAGCGTCCTCGTCCTCCATGATGTCTTTGCCTTTCCACTCTGTACAGAATTCAAACACAGTATGTGTTCAGCATAGGAACTGTAAACAATGTACAAAAAAATGTAGTACAGCATGATAACCAACCTCATTCATTCAATGAAGTGCAGTAAATGGATGGCTTAGAGTTACAAGTGTTTATGCAATACTATGCAGTCATACGTATTTTACAGTACATTACAGTAATGCTAAAATAGTCATTAGATAGTTGCATACCTGTTCTCATTTCTGAAGGTTCGAATTATGGACGCCACTGTAAATCGACTCAAGTTGGGCTGGACTCTCAGTCCAGCCTCTCTCATGGTCAAACCGTGGTTGATCACATGATCAACAAGTGTTGCCCTAATCTCATCAGAGATGGCTCTCCTTCCTTCTCTTCTTTGCCCTCATCCTCTTCTTCCTCTTCCTCTCCCTCCTACTCCTCTTGCTCTCTGTCCATTGTTGGCATCCATTGTTCAAAACAGGTAATCTGACCTTTGACCTATTTATAGGCCTATACTACAGTAAAGCAGTGATTGGTTAGTGATCAGTTAAGCTATTAGTGTTTGCACATGTGAGGAGTGTGTGTGTGACCTGGTGAATAAGTATAGCATTTTGATTGGTTGTGTTTGGAAAAGGAAAGCAAGTCACTTCCTGTTAGATTTTTGTGTTTTAGGTAGAGAATTGTGTGTAGTGTTTTGAAAAGTGTTTAATGCAATTGACAACTGAGTCAAAGGCTGAGGAATAGCTTCTGGTTTTGGATATTTGGTGTGTAGGTTTGCACTTTGAGTGAGAGGTTTCAAAAATCGTGTGACATGAAAAGATTTTGTGTGTAAGCAGTTGAAAAAAACTGTAAGTTCAAGGTCAGAATATGCATAGAGAGAAAAGTGCCTAAAAAGGGAATTACTTTCCATTTAAGCGTGCTTAACTCGGGTCAGAATTCGCCCTTGGTCCATTTAAGACAGGCAAGCTCAATTAAGCACGGACAAACTATTTGAAATTATTTCAATCCAGGTCTGCTGCTCTCAATGAGATAGCGATAGTGTGTTGGAGGGGGATAGATGTGGAGTATCCACCATTTTAATGTAATCAACTGGGTGGGACTTCCAACTTCATTGGGCTGTGTCCAACCGGGTCATCAGGAGGGATCAACCAATCGTGAAGAAGAAAATGGACTACTTCAAAATGGAGATTGCCTCAATGGCGCTGCCCATGCTGTCACAGACACTATAATGGCACAGATACAAAGATGAGTCCTCTATCTATATCTCTATGGGAGAATCTCAATTGCACACTCCTCCTTCACAAAACCCATTGGAGGAAAAAGTCAGAGGGGAGTGACCTCTGGCTTATCCAATGGGTTTTGAGGAGGTGAAGAGTATGCTATTTAGATTCTCCCATAGTGTGTGTTGGAGTTTGTTGAAGCAGCAGTAGACTGGCTATAAAGACTGGGCATAACGGGATTGCAAGAGGGTTACAGTTCTCTCTCAGTGCAGGGCGGAGGATGGAGGACAGGGACGTGACCCTGGTTAATACTGCTGTGGACACCTGCAGTGTAGCACCAGGTGGTTCCCTCTTCACTGTCAGCAATAAGTCATTAAGTCAACGGCAACATTACAAACATGAGATTAACGCTCATAGAAACCAGCAACCAGCGTATACATTTTTGATCAACTAACAATCAGAGTTTCTCAGAGAGCTTCACCAAACTGTGTCAAATGGCAACATTACAAACATGTCAGAGCTCATAGAAAGAAAATGATTATTGATCTCAGTCGGTCAGTATCCTCAAGAAACCTGTTACAAAACCAGATAGAGAGAGAAGGCCTTTACATAAGTAAGGAAAGGCCACAGATGTTTCTGGACCATGCTTGACTGTCTCCAAATGCTTCCCATCAGAGCAGCCAGATGGGCAGACTGCCTGACTGCCTGACTGTCTAAGGCTGAATCCTCTCCCCTCCTCTCCTCTCCTCCTCTCCCCCTCTTCTACTCTCCTCTGCTCTCTTCCCATCTCCTACTCCCCCCTCCTCTCCTCTCCCCTCTTCTCATCTCCTCTGCTCTCCTCCCCTCTCATGTGTTCTCTCCTCTTCCCTCCCTCCTCTCCTCTGCTCCCCTCTCCTCTCCCGTTTCTACTCTCCCCTACCCTCCCCTCTCTCCTTTCCTCTACTCTCCCTTCTTCTCCTCTCCCCTCCCCTTCTCTACTCCCCTCTCCTCGTCCCATTCTGTACTCTCCTCTCCTTCTCTTCTCTCCTCTCCTTCCCTCTCATCCTCTCCTATCCCACTCATCAGTAATCTGCAGACAACAACCAGAGTAAGAGGGTTGTTGTTGAGTCATTCAGGCCAAGTTCAGAATAACAGCAGCAATTTTTCAGGGAGAATCCTGAGGGCTTGATTCAATCCATATCGCGGAGGTTCAGCATTATAGCGCAAATTACATTTCTAAAGGTAATTTTCGATTGAGCCGACATATGCAGCGTTTACCTTGAATGCAGTCTCAGCAAACGTGGGAACATTACCTTCACATTTCAATTGTGCTATAGCGCTTAACTTCTGCGATACGGATTGAATCTAGCCCTTAAATAGAATCATCTTCTCTCAGTTAGATGCTCATTCATATTCAGATTTGATTAATGTACCCCTTACCATGAATTTAATGTACAACTAATTGTTGTACTGGTACTACAAAACAAAGGCTATGTGACATCACTCTCAGTAATGAAAAGGCAAGGAAATCGCACTGTATCAGTGGGACCACTTGTTGCAGATTTACTACCATGTAGTACCAGAGAGCATTTATATTGAACAGGAAATGGAGGAGACATCAATCTCTGGGACTCTCTGATCTCTGGGACTCAAATGGTGCCATTTGGGACATCGATGCAGTGAACGATCCTGATCTTGAGAACGTGCTGACGCTGAGATAGCTTTCTGGATGTCCTTGATCTTCACACAGTCTTTTACCAGCTGGAGATGGGCACAGGAGGCAGTGAATGAAGGGGTAGTGTTTGTGTGTGTGTGTGTGTGTGTGTGTGTGTGTGTGTGTGTGTGTGTGTGTGTTTGTAAGTGTGTGTGTGTGTACAGCATGTGCAATTGAAGTCAGAAGTTTACATACACTTAGGTTGGAGTAATTAAAACTCGTTTTTCAACTACTCCACACATTTCTTGATAACAAACTATAATATTGACAAGTTGGTTAGGACATCTACTTTGTGCATGACACAAGTAATTTTTCCAACAACTGTTTACAGACAGATTATTTCACTTATAATTCACTGTATCACCATTCCAGTGGGTCAGAAGTTTACATACACTAAGTTGACAGTGGCTTTAAACAGCTTGGAAAATTCCAGAAAATGATGTCATGGCTTTAGAAGATTCTGATAGGATAATTTACATAATTTGAGTCATTTGGAGGTGTACCTGTGGATGTATTTCAAGGCCTACCTTCAAACTCAGTGCCTCTTTGCTTGACATCATGGGAAATCAAAATAAATCAGCCAAGACCTCGGACCAAAAATTGTAGACCTCCACAAGTCTAGTTCATCCTTGGGAGCAATTTCCAAACGCCTGAAGGTACCACGTTCATCTGTACAAACAATAGTATGCAAGTATAAACACCATGGGACCGCGCAGTTGTCATACAGCTCAGGAAGAAAACGCGATCTGTTTCCTAGAGATGAACGTATTTTGGTGCAAAAAGTGCAAATCAATCCCAGAACAACAGCAAAGGACCTTGTGAAGATGCTGGAGGAAACAGGTACAAAAGTATCTATATCCACAGTAAAACGAGTCCTATATCAACATAACCTGAAAGGCCGCTCAGCAAGGAAGAAGCCACTGCTCCAAAACCGCCATAAAAAAGACAGACTACGGTTTGCAACTGCACATGGAGAAATGTCCTCTGGTATGATGAAACAAAAATAGAACTGTTTGGCCATAATGACCATCGTTATGTTTGGAGGAAAAATGGGGAGGCTTGCAAGCCGAAGAACACCATCCCAACCGTGAAGCACGGAGGTGGCAACATCATGTTGTGGGGAAGCTTTGCTGTAGGAGGGACTGGTGCACTTCACAAAATAGATGGCTTCATGAGGAAGGAAAATTATGTGGATATATTGAAGCAACATCTCAAGACATCAGTCAGGAAGTTAAAGCTTGGTCGCAAATGTGTCTTCCAAATGGACAATGACCTCAAGCATACTTCCAAAGTTGTGGCAAAATGGCTTAAGGACAACAAAGTCAAGGTATTGGAGTGGCCATCACAAAGCCCTGACCTCAATCCTATAGAAAATGTGTGGGCAGAACTGAAAAAGTGTGTGCGATCAAGGAGGCCTACAAACCTGACTCAGTTACACCAGCTCTGTCAGGAGGAATGGGCCAAAATTCACCAAACTTATTGTGGGAAGCTTGTGGAAGGCTACCCAAAACGTTTTACCGAAGTTAAACAATTTAAAGGCAATGCTAACAAGTACTAATTGAGTGTATGTAAACTTCTGACCCACTGGGAATGTGATGAAAGAAATGTAAGCTGAAATAAATCATTCTCTCTACTATTATTCGGACATTTCACATTCTTAAAATGAAGTGGTGATCCTAACTGACCTAAAACAGGGAATATTTAGTAGGATTAAATGTCAGGAATTGTGAAAAACTGAGTTTAAATGTATTTGGCTAAGGTGTATGTAAACTTCTGACTTCAACTGTATATAGCTGTTTTATATATCACTAAGACATAGTCGCTCATAGCCTCGGAAGGCTTCTAATGTACGAGACGGAAGTCTCTCGTGACACGGTCTTGACACTCGTTCGGGTCTGGGTGCCGAGATAAGTGTGTGTGTGTGTGTGTGTGTGTGTGTGTGTGTGTGCGCCCTAGTCAAAAGTAGTCCACTATAAAGGGAATAGGGTTCCATTTGGGACGTACTCGTATTCGTCCAGTCTACACAAGAGACCAGCTGAGTGATGACTGATGAACACTCTTGCAATCCGTCCGTGCTATCACAAATAAAGGCAAATACATTACATAGAAATCAATGATTTCTTCAAATATGGTTTGTCAGAGGTGTTGGGATGCAGCAAAAACAGAAAAATACACAGCCAGGTCAAATGAGAAGAATCATGATGCATCAGACATCTCCCAATTAACAGTAAAGTCTGCTACAGAACTCAAACATCATTCTATGGTCACAAATGAAATGAAAACAAATACATTCATTAGATGTTAATTCGTTATTCAACTGTGGTTTATTAAAGCTGTTTGGATGCTGCAAAATTTGAAAATCCAAAATGATAATCAGAACTCGAGGCATCAGACATGCATCAGACATCAAGAAGTGATCCCAATTCTCATTTGTTGATTTCTCAAGGTCAAATACAACAGAGTTGGTGCCACAGGGGCTTGGAGGTACGCATGTGACTGATAAATCAAGAGCTATTTTCCTGGAACAAAATGTTTCATCACTAGAAAATCGCTGTCATTGTTTTCTATGTTAATCACACTTTGCGGTTGTTTACTTGCAATTGCATATCACGTCGGAATCTTGTGATAATTGCGACTGACTGAATATATTTCCATTGCCGATGTAGTAGATAGGTGGTTCACAAATAAACGACATCTGCTTGATGCGATTTTCTCAACGCTATCTCACTCACTTCCTCCCTTTGCTGACACGAAGAAGTACAACAACACTGTTGTATATTCTGTTGTGTTTCTGTGATGTACCGGATTGTGTGTTGATTTTCATGTTGTATGTAACAGAGATTGTGAAAACAATCTTGCTCTTTGAGAACAATAAAATGTATCTGTCTAAAGACAGCACGGCTGTCATGTTCCGCAGTCACTCAGTCAAAATGGAACAGAGTCAAACAGGAGGTTTCCATATGTGTGATGTTTGATACTGTTCCATTTATTCCATTCCAGCCATTACAATGAGCCCGTCCTCCTATAGCTCCTCCCATCAGCCTCCACTGCTGTCGTGAGGGGTCGAAGAGAAAACTCCCTCTCAAAAGGTCAAGCCTGGAAAGCTTAAAGGAATTGATCCCATCGCCATGACGACTGACTGACAACAATTTTCTTAGAAATGAGAGCAAAGCAGAGTGGAGGTGGTTTCTCCTCTGCTCCATTTAATCAATTTGTTTTAGATATGTCAGAATGTCAGTCTGCTTAGAAATGAGAGCATATAGTTTTCTTAGAAATTAGAAATTAAGTGCATCCTGAAAGTATTCAGACCCCTTGACTGTTTCTACATTTTGTTACGTTACAGCCTTATTCTACAATGGATTACATAGTTCTACACACAATACCCCATAATGACAAAGCAAAAACAGGTTTTTAGAAATGTTTGCAAATGTATTAAAAATAAAAAATTATGAAATATCACATTTACATAAGTATTCAGACCCTTTACTCAGTACCTTGTTGAAGCACCTTTGGCAACAATTACAGCCTCGAGTCTTCTTGGGTATGAAGCTACAAGCTTGACACACCTGTATTTGGGGAGTTTCTCTCAGATTCTCTCAAGCTCTGTCAGGTTGGATGGGGAGCGTGACTTCACAGCTATTTTCAGGTCTCTCCAGAAATGTTAGATCAGGTTCAAGTCCACGCTCTGGCTGGGCCACTCAAGGACATTCAGAGTCTTGTCCCAAAGCCACTCCTGCATTGTCTTGGCTGTGTGCTTAGGGTTGTTGTCCTGTTGGAAGGTGAACCTTCACCCAAGTCTGTGGTCCCTCCATGTATCTTTCCCTCTATCCTGACTAGTCTCCCAGTCCCTGCTGCTGAAAAACATCCTCACAGCATAATGCCACCACCATGTTTCACCTTAGGGATGGTGCCAGGTTTCCTCCAGACATGACACCTTGCATTCAGGCCAAAGAGTTCAATCTTGGTTTCACCAAACTAGAAACTCTTGTTTCTCATTGTCTGAGTCTTTTAGGTGCCTTTTGGCAAACTCTAAGCAGGCTCTCATGTCTTTTACTGAGGAATGGCTTCTGTCTGGCCACTCTACCATAAATGTCTGATAGGTGGAGTGCAGCAGAGATGGTTGTCCTTCTGGAAGGTTCTCTCATCTCCACAGAGTAATTCTGGAGCTCTGTCAGAGTGACCATCGGGTTCTTGGTCACCTCCCTGACCAAGGCCCTTCTCCCCCGATCCCTCATTTTGGCCGGGTGGCCAGCTCTAGGAAGAGTCTTGGTGGTTCCAAACTTCTTCCATTTAAGAATGATGGAGGCCACTGTGTTCTTGGGGACCTTCAATGCTTTTTTGGTACCCTTCCCCAGATCTGTGCCTCGTCACAATCCTGTCTCAGGGGTCTACGGACAATTCCTTCGACCTCATGGCTTGGTTTTTGCTCTGACATGTACTGTCCACTGTGGGACCTTATATAGAGAGGTGTGTGCCTGTTCATATCATGTCCAATCAATTGAATTTACCACAGGTGGACTCAATACATTTGCAAAAAAATCTAAAATCCTGTTTTCGCTTTTCCATTATGGGGTTTTGTGTGTAGATTGATGAGAAAAAAATGGTTTAGTCAATTTTAGAAGGTCTAACGTAACAAAATGTGGGAAAAAGTAAAGGGGTCGGAATACTTTCCCGAATGCACTGTATACATACCGGTTTCTCCATACCGGTATGTCTATTCTAGAAAGTGTGTCAGAATGGTTGATGCAACACCACTGGAATAATTATTTATTCTAAATGTGTAAGAATGCCCCCTCTGGAGAACACCATTAACATGCATATGTTATATGTATAATCTAGTCTACAAGGTAGGGGTCAAGGACTTAACTTCTTAAGGAGCAGCAAGGTGCGCTGGGGCGCTAGCGCCCCACTCCCGACACTACCAGGTGACATGCAAGGCGCCAAATTCAAAATCCAAAAGTTGAATTATTAAACATGCATCAATATACAAGTGTTTCATAGTCATCAAAAGCTCTGCTTCTTGGCAATATCACAGCATTGTCAGATTTCAAAAAGGCTTTACGGCGAAAGCACCACATTTGATTGTTTGAGGGTAGCACCTAACATATTATTCCCATTACCATAATTTCGTAAGCCTCCACGGTTCACAGAAAACACATTTCACAGCTGAAAACAAATCAATTACCTTTTGAAGAACTTCTGCTGAGGGCTTCCAAAGTGTCCAACGAAGACAATCCATGGTTATTTTGTTAGAAAAAGTAATGTATTATATCCATAAATCTCCGATTGGTTGGCGCATTATAATCAGAAAAAACAGCGTTGACTCCTCCATTGAAACGTGAAGAGAACTCGTTCCACTTATACCTATAAACTTGTCCAAGAACAATCAAACATCATTGTAAATGTATCCTTAGGAACACTTTTATGTAGAAATAGCATAATATTTCAACCGGAATATAAACTGGGCGATAAGAAAGGAAAAAACAAAAGAACGTGCCTGCCGGGAGCGCGCATTTACTTGTAAAGGACATCTGTGGGGGCACTTCCTTATTCCTCTTCTTCTCTGTTCTAAAAGCATCTAAAATGAATCAGAACACTTTCTCGAGACTGTTGACATCCAGAGGAAGCGATAGGTACTGCATTCATATGCCCTTATATGGGCATTTTCATAAGGGAGGGGTTCCAAATGAGGCACTCTGTCAAAACCACTTTTTCCAGGACAGAAATTCCTCTGGGTTTCGCCTGCCATATCTGTTCTGTTTTACTCACAGACAAAATGTTAACGCTTTTCGAAAATTCAGAGTGTTTCCTATCCAATGGTACTACATATGTGCATATCCTATTTTCTGGGCCTGAATGGGAGGCATTTTACTTTGGGCATGCCAGGGTCTCCAAAACGGTCACCTCGTGCGCTGCTCCCTAAGAAGTTAACACGGGCATGTAGGTCTACTACTGGGCTGCATACCAAATGGCACCCTATTCCCTATAGCCCAATTCGGCTCTGGTCAAAAGTTGTGTACTATACAGTATATGTAATAGGGTGCCATTTGGGACACATGCATAGTGTACGGAGTTGATGCCATACCACAATGAGTCCAGAGGTTGACGGGTCCACTCAGGGATGTATGCAGAGGTCAGAGATTAGAGTCTTAAATGGAGATGCAGTAATAATCCTCCACACACAAACAAACACACACACACACTCACACACACACATATGCAGACACTCGAACACACACACATGCAGACACAGACACTCATGCAGACACACACAGACACAGACATAGATGCAGACACTCAAACACACAAGAAATGCAGACAGACACTCACTCACACACACACACACACACATGCAGACACATACGCACACAGCTGCACACAAACACACAGATTGCAGACAAACACAGACACACAGAGAGAGAGATGTCCAGTGACACATAAACCAGACCAGATCACGGGGCTGCAATACAGTAGACACGAGTCCCAGAGTCTGTATGTGTGTGCACGTATGTCTGTGCATGCTTGTGTGCGTGTTTGTGCGTGCGTTTGTCACTATGCATGTGTGCATGCGTGTTTGTGCGTGTGTGTGTATGCGTGCATGTTTGCGCACACGTGTCCATGCATCTGATATAATCACCCTCCACACTCATAGTCTGACTGATTAATCTTTTACCCTAAAAAAAATGAAGGAAAAACAGAACAGAACAGTGAAAAGCGTTCAAGTGGCGTTATGTAGCAGATTAGATCATGATGATGTTGGAACTGTTGTAAATAATGGGGAATTGTTTTGGGAGAGTCTTTCATGTATTATCTTTCTGTATGTTGTGTCTGTATGAGCGGATGGATGAGACAAACTGCCTGGATATACACTCTTTGACTTCTACTTACATGAGGCTAAAGCTACATAGGGGGTTGTGAGGGTTTTATAAAGGGTTTATAAAGGGTTTTTACTTCAAAGAGAGCTGTACTATTACGTATACTACTATCTTAAATGCATTGTTTTTCAGTTGTGAGAATTCGTTATTATTACCGACAAACTCTGGACAACCATCCTGACACGCACGCCTGTGTCTTCGTATCTTTCACAGTGTGTGTGTGTGTGTGTGTGTGTGTGTGTGTGTCATCCATCACCATGGGGAAAGGTAAAGAACTCACAAATGAAAAGAGACTAAGGTTGTTGACTTTCATAATTAGGCCATGGGTACAAAAGAACTACTGAAGAAAACTAATATACCACTTACCACTAGTAGGGCAACAATTAAGACATTTAAAACCACTGGAACAGTGGTAAACTTGCTTGGTAGACGACCCAAATGTATCTTGTCCCCACGCAGAGTGAGGAAGATGATTCGGAAGGCAAATGAAAATCCAAGGCCACTGTGACTCTTTGTCAATATGATTTTTTTCTGGCAACCCTTCCAAAAGGCCTATTGGCAAGGAGGTGACGTCTAATTATAGATTTGGTGACCCCAAGAAGCGACCCAGTTCTGTAACTCTCCCACTGTGGCCCTTGGATTTTCATTTGCCTTCCGAACCATCTCGCTCACTCTGCGTGGGGACAATATATACTTGGGTCCTCTACCAGGCAAGTTTACCACTTTTTTAGAGCAAAAAACCCAATTTAAACTCCTGGAGTTTGATAAACGGCAATGGTACTTGAAATGGAACCGGTACTATGGTCAGATGACACGAAAATAGAGCTCTTTGGCCACTCACACCAGTGGTGAGTTTGGAGCCGGAAGAAGGAATGCAGAAAAGTACCTACTGTAAAATATGGTGCTGGATGTTTTATGTTATGGGACTGGTCCTGTGGTCCTTGTTAAGGTCAACCACATCATGAGCTCTACCAAGTACCAGGACATTTTAGCCAATAACCTGAATGCCTCTGCCAGGAAGCTGAAACTTGGTAGCGAGTTGATCTTCCAGCAAGACAATAGCCCCAAGCAGACATAAAAATTCACAAAGAAATGGTTAATTGACCACAAAATCAACATTTTGCCGTACCAGGTGGTGATACAGCCCGACAGGATGCTCTCGATTGTGCATCTGTAGAAGTTTGTGAGTGTTTAAGGTGACAAGCCAAATTTTTTCAGCCTCCTGAGGTTGAAGAGGCGCTGTTGCGCCTTCTTCCCCCACGCTGTCTGTGTGGGTGGACCATTTCAGTTTGTCCGTGATGTGTACGCCGAGGAACTTAAAACTTTCCACCTTCTCCACTACTGTCCCGTTGATGTGGATAGGGGGGTGATCCCTCTCTTGTTTCCTGAAGTCCACGATCAACTCCTTTGTTTTGTTGACGTTGAGTGAGAGTTTATTTTCCTGACACCACACTCCGAGGGCCCTCTCCTCCTCCCTGTAGGCCGTCTCGTTGTTGTTGGTAATCAAGCCTACCACTAGTGTCGTCAGCAAACTTGATGATTGAGTTGGATGCGTGCTTGGCCACGCAGTCATGGGTAAACAGGGAGTACAGGAGAGGGCTGAGAACGCACTCTTGTGGGGCCCCAGTGTTGTGGATCAGCAGGGTGGAGATGTTGTTTCCTACCCTCACCACCTGGGGCCGGCCCGTCAGGAAGTCCAGGACCCAGTTGCACAGGGCTGGGTCAAGACCTAGGGTCTCGAGCTTAATGACGAGCTTGGAGGGTACTATGGTGTTAAATGCTGAGCTGTAGGTATTCCTCTTGTCCAGATGGGTTAGGGCAGTGTGCAGTGTGATTGCGATTGCGTCGTCTGTGGACCTATTGGGACGGTAAGCAAATTGGAGTGGGTCCAGGGTGTCTGGCAGGATGGAGGTGATATGATCCTTGACTAGTCTCTCAAAGCACTTCATGATGACGGAAGTGAGTGCTACGGGGCGATAGTCATTTAGCTCAGTTACCTTAGCTTTCTTGGGAACAGGAACAATGGTGGCCCTCTTGAAGCATGTGGGAACAGCAGACTGGGATAGGGACTGATTGAATATGTCCGTAAACACACCAGCCAGCTGGTCTGCGCATGCTCTGAGGACACAGCCAGGGATGCCATCTGGGCCAGCAGCCTTGCGAGGGTTAACACATTTAAATGTTTTACTCACGTTGGCTGTGGTGAAGGTGAGCCCGCAGGTTTTGGTAGCGGGCCGTGTCGGTGGCACTGTATTGTCCTCAAAGCAAGCAAAGAAGTTGTTTAGTTTGTCTGGGAGCAGGACGGCATTGTCCGCAACGGGGCTGGTTTTCTTTTTGTAGTCCGTGATTGACTGTAGACCCTGCCACATTTCTCTCGTGTCTGAGCCGTTGAATTCTGACTCTACTTTGTCTCTATATTGACGCTTAGCTTGTTTGATTGCCTTGCGGAAGGAATAGCTGCACTGTTTGTATTCAGTCATGTTTCCGGTCGCCTTACCCTGGTTAAAAGCAGTGGTTCGCGCTTTCAGTTTTGCGCGAATGCTGCCATCAATCCACGGTTTCTGGTTGGGGAAGGTTTTAATAGTTGCTATGGGTACAACAATCACCAATGCACTTGCTAATAAACTCGCTCACCGAATCAGCGTATACATCAATGTTGTTGTCAGATGCAATCTGGAACATATCCCAGTCCACGTGCTCGGAAGCAATCTTGCAGCGTGGACTCAGATTGGTCGGACCAGCATTGAACAGAGCTGAGCACGGGTGTTTCCTGTTTTAGTTTCTGTCTGTAGGCTGGGAGCAACAAAATGGAGTCATGGTCAGACTTGCCGAAAGGAGGGCGGAGAATAGCCTTGTATGCATCACGGAAGTTAGAATAACAATGATCAAGGATTTTACCAGCCCAGGTGGCACATTCGATATGCTGATAAAATTTAGGGAGCCTTGTTTTCAAATTAGCCTTATTAAAATCCCCAGCCACAATAAATGCAGCCTCAGGATATGTGGTTTCCAGTTTACATAGAGTCCAATGGATTTCTTTCAGTGCCGTCGATGTGTCAGCTTGAGGGGGGGATATACATGGCTGTGATTATAATCGAGGAGAATTCTCTTGGTAGATAATGCGGTCGGCATTTGATTGTAAGGAATTCTATGTCAGGTGAACAAAAGGACTTGAGTTCCTGTATGTTGTTATGATCACACCACGTCTCGTTAATCATAAGACACACACCCCCACCCTTCTTCTTACCAGATAGATGTTTGTTTCTGTCGGCGCGATGCGTGGAGAAACCATGTGGCTGTACCGACTCAGATAACGTGTCCTGAGTGAGCCATGTTTCCGTGAAGCAAAGAACGTTGCAGTCTCGGATGTCTCTCTGGAAGGCAACTCTTGCTCGTATTTCATCCACCTTGTCCAGAGACTGGACATTGGCAAGTAAAATACTCGGGAGAGGTGCACGATGTGCACGTCTATGTAGCTTGATTAGAAGACCGCCGCGTTTCCCCCTTCTCCTGCGCCGCCGTAGTTTTGATACGCCGGCTGGGATCCAGTCTATTGTCCTGGTTGGTGGACCAAACAGAGGATCCGCTTCGGGAAAGTCGTATTCCTGGTCGTAATGTTGGTAAGTTGACGTTGCTCTTATATCCAATAGTATGTAATAAAACTTAATATTTCCCGGGGTAACAGTGTAAGAAGTAATACATAAAAAAACTAAATACTGCATAGTTTCCTGAGAACGTGAAGCGAGGCGGCCATCTCTGTCGGCGCCGGAAGTCGCCGACCCTTTCCTCGCAAGGAAAGGGTGCCGAAAGTATTGCAAACAGGGGTGCCAATAATAATGACACCTATATTTTAGAGATTTTTGTATTACTTGTTAAACTACATATATTTTCTCTGAACAATTGTATTAGTACCAAAGAAGATAATAAAAAAACATTGGAGCCTACACTATAGCTCAGTCTTATTTCATCTTCACCAATGGTGCCAATAATTTTGAATGTGATTATCAGCCATCTGAGGCTTACTGTACTGTACTCTACTTTCCCTTCTTTGGACAAGAGACTTATACTAATCCACCCCTCCTCCGCCTCGAGTGGAAACATTGGAGCTGACTGAGTGCTCCTTTCCTTTACTGTATCCATATTTAAACACACATGCGCAAGGCTGAAATAGTCTTAGGAAGTAACATAACTTGGCCAACAGTTCCTGATCTTATGTATGCAGCAGGGTACAGCCTCAAAGAAATGACATGCCTGCCTTCACTCATTAACCTTAGGTCTCTGTTGTTTTTAGCTTTAATTTATCTTGTGTGAAAATGTGGAGGCACACCAAAGGAAAACAAAGACCTCACCAAATCCGAGTTGTGACAGAGATCAATCAAAGGATCAGATAATTAACATGCAGAGGCATCATAAATCCTTATTATTGATCTCTTTTATGTAAAAACAATGACATTCTAAGCCCTCACATCCTTCATCCAATATGGTCAGCAAACAAACATAAAAACAGTAGGATTAAATTATAGCATAATAAATAATTATACATGAATACTATTTTCAGACATGTTGCAGTACATTACTGTACATACAAAATATGACAGCTGGCCATCCAGACTATTATCAATACCCCATTAGTGCTATTAAAGATTACAGTGACATAACAAATAAGACAATAATTGTCATGAGGAATACTACTATTATGGACAAACAAAACAAACAGTATTTACAGTATTTACAGTATTTCCAAATCTAGCAACCCTTTGCTGCGCAGCTAGTGTATCTTCCTACAAGAACACCATACAAATAGTTTCCAAAGCTCTGTCCTGTCCATCACGATTAAGAAGCCAGAAAGCAATTCACTCTAAAACTCATATTTCATCTGACTTGAATACAACGTTTAACCTGCTCTGCTGAACAAATGATCAGTTGGGATTTTCTTCCATAAGGGGTTTATCAGAGGGCCGAGGCCTTTTAATACTAGTAGAGTCAGACAGACGGACGGACGGGGGGCGGGTGGACGGGCATACAGAGAACGACAGGGGTTAAATCAGTTGGAAAATAAATGCTCGGGAATTAATCACTGTCGAATCACTGGGCATTCAGCTCCTAAAACTGACAGACATGGCGTTACCACAGACATTTACATTACATTTCACATGAAGATACCAGACAGCCCCTGACAATACCATTTCCAACTATGTTGAAAGTTATGAACATTAGGTGTTAAACTGATGTGTCAGGATTATTACATTTGCCAATCAACATAATCAGAACCATAGAGATGTAGAGAACATGCAATCCATACTGATTAGTACGGAAGTATATCAACTAACAACATCTATATTGTAGCCTGGAGTTGGCTTGTTTACCCATGTGGATACCTGTAACAAAATACCTAGAAAGGGAACCACTGATCAATTCGGAACGTATTTTGTTGTATGGAGCCTGTTCCATATGTTTATGGGGATCCCTGGTGGGTTTCTTGGAGGTGGGTGGGCGGATGTATTTGGGTGGAGGATGGGCTTCAGGTGGGTGGGCGGATGGGCGGATCAGTAGGTTGGAATTGTACATAGTTCCCCAGACAGCTAACCTCAACTGTACTTACTATAGTACTTACTAAAGAATTATATATACTATACTCCACACTGTAGTATCCCTCAATCATGTGTAGAACTGTGACGATCGTACTATACTGTATGTCCTCATTCAGACAATCTAAAGTCTTTCAGGATTATAATAAACAGAAAACTGTTTACATAACGCACATTAATTGATTTTATATTATGTGGGGTTAGCACAGTTATTGAGATGTGTGCTGGCATAAATCTATGTATGATTGTGATCTTAATTGTAATTTGAAATGTAATTTGTGCATTGTAATGTTAATTGAATATCCTGATGTGAAACTGATTCTCATTGGCTGTTGCATGATGGGGGGTCCTATTTAAACCCTGTAATTGGTTGTTTTTTGTAGGGAGAAAGACAGGGAACAGGTCGGCATTTTGCCAGGTTTTTCAGGCATGATTCAGTTTATGTTCTTTGTTGCTCTTTGACCGGTTTATTTTTGTAAATATTGTAAGTATTTGCCGCCTGTTTATTCCTCACCGCAGATAAAATAACTGCTGCTGAGCATTCAGTTTATACATTTATGACATTATTCTGGTGAGCAACGGTTTATTTAGTATTCTAGGGCAACAAGTAACGACAAAAGAAAACTATAGACAAGTTGATAACAAATAGCCTACCAAAATGTATAGTTGAAATGGGTCTTCCAAATGGACAATGACCCCAAGCATACTTCCAAAGTTGTGGCAAATTGGCTTAAGGACAACAAAGTCAAGGTATTGGTGTGGCCATCACAAAGCCCTGACCTCAATCCTATAGAACATTTGTGGGCAGGACTGAAAAAGTGTGTGCGAGCAAAGAGACCTACAAACCTGAGTCAGTTACTCCAGCTCTGTCAGGAGGAATGGGCCAAAATTCACCCAACTTATTGTGGGAAACTTGTGGAAGGCTACCCGAAATGTTTGACCCAAGATAAAGAATTTAAAGGCAATGCTACCAAATACTAATTGAGTGTATGTAAACTTCTGACCCATTGGGAATGTGATGAAAGAAATACAATTTGAAATAAATCATTATCTCTACTATTATTCTGACATTTCATATTCTTAATTTAAAGTGGTGATCCTAACTTACCTAAGACAGGGAATCTTTACTAGGATTAAATGTCAGGAATTGTGAAAAACTGAGTTTAATTGCGTTTGGCTAAGGTGTATGTAAACTTGCGACTTCAACTGTAAGTTGTAATTAACGTAATTAACCATCACGTGCCTCTTTGGCAGGAAACCTAGCGTGGACTAAAGTTAACTCCTGCTGTGCATGTGACTGGGCGACTAGAACACTGACTGGCCTGGCCCTTCTGCTTAGAGGTGAGGAGGGAGGGATGGAGCGAGAGAAGTAGAGATAGATGGAGATAAAAAGAGGGTGAGAGAGAGCGAGAGAGATTGACATAAATAGAGAGAGAGAGAGAGAGAGAGAGAGAGAGAGAGAGAGAGAGAGAGAGAGAGAGAGAGAGAGAGAGAGGAGGATCAACTTCTCATCCAGTCTTTGCCGTAGCAGGGATTGTAAGTAGCTTATTCCGCAAAGCGTCCTGCATGTAATCAGTCGGTTTGCATGATTTGTTATTTCATTTTTTTCCGGTCAACATCGCTGCAGCCTAGTGTAGCCAGGGAACAGAGGATTTGGTTCCAAAATAGAGTCGGGCTGGAGAGAATCTGTCCGGCTCACCATTAGCAAGAACTTATCAAACCCCATAAAACGGCATCAGATGTATAGTACCGCCACATAAATATTATTCCCTGCTTTTTCTCTGTGAGGAGAATTCAGGTGAAAACGCTATTGACGTAGAAATCATATAATAATCACTTGTAGAACTGCACTGACATTCTGTTGCATGAAAGCCTTGCATAAACACCAACATTGCAACAAGGAGGAAAGGCAACTCACAGGACTTAGTTAGGCCAGGGGTTTTCAAACCTCTCCTCGGGGACCCCCAGCGGTTCCATGTATTTGAACTATTCCACAGCTAGCACACCTGATTCAACTTGTCAACTAATCATCAATCCCTTGAATAGGTGAATCAGGAGAGATAGTTGACGGCTACAATCATATTGTGAAACTTTGATTGCAACGCACAGGTAGAAGGTAAACGTGCTACTGCAGGTTACCGCTGGAGTTCTTAAAATCAAAAAATCGAATGTTATTTGTCACATGCGCTGAATACAACAGGTGTAGCCCTTACCGTGAAATGTTTCCTTACAAACCCTTAAACAACAATGCAGTTTTAAGAAAAATAAGAGTTGAGAAAAATATTTACTAAATAAACTAAAGTAAAAAATCAAAGTTGTCCTTGGTGCTCTTGGGCACAGGGACTATGGTGGTCTGCCTGAAACAGGCCTTGTGGATGTTGACCTTTTTAAAGGGGTCCCGAGTGGCACAGCGGTCTAAGGCACTGCATCTCAGTGCTCGATGTGTCACTACAGACCCTGGTTTGATTCCAGGCTGTATCACAACTGGCTGTGATTGGGTGTCCCATAGGGCGGCGCACAATTGGCCCAGCATCGTCCGGGTTAGGGGTTGGCCGTAGTAGACTTAACTAGGCAAGTCTTAACTGACTTGTCTAGTTAATTAAAGGTTAAATAACATTGGCTACAACAAGCGTGATCACACTGTCGTCCGGAACAGCTGGTGCTCTCATGCATCCTTTAGTGATGCTTGCCTCGAAGCGCGCATAGAAGTCATTTAGCTCCTCTGGTAGGCTTGTGTCATTTAAAATTATTTATATTAAGCAAACCAGACTGCACCATTTTCTTGTTTTTTTTTACGGATAGCCAGGGGCACACTCCAACACTCAGACATAAACAAAGCATTTGTGTTTAGTGAGTCTGCCAGATCAAGGCAATAGGATGACCAGGGATGTACACTCTTGATATAGTAAGTGCATGAATTTGACAATTTTCCTGTCCTGCTAGCCATTAAAAATGTAACGAGTACTTTTGGTTGTCAGGGAAAATGTATGGAGTAAAAAGTATATTATTTTCTTCAGGAATGTAGTGAAGTAAAACTAAACTTTGTCAAAAATGTAAATAGTAAAGTAAAGTACAGATACCCCAAAAAACGACTTAAGTACTGTAGTACTTTAAAGTATTTTTACTTAAGTACTTTACACCACTGACTTCCTTAATATTTGATTTTGCGCACCAACTGTTATTGTCAAATAGACACAGACCGCCACCCCTTTGTCTTACCCCAGCTGTTCTGTCTGGCCGATGCATGGAAAAAACAGCCAACTGTATATTATCCATGTCGTCGTTCAGCCACAACTCGGTGAAACATAAGATGTTACAGTTTTTAATGTCCCGTTGGTAGGATAGTCTTGTACGGAGCTCATCCAGTTTATTCTCCAATAATTACACGCTGGCCAATAGGACGGATGGTAGAGGCGGGTTACCACTCGCCGACGAATTCTTACAAGGCACCCGGACCTGCGTGACCTGTATTGGCTTCTTATCTTCATGCGAATGACAGGGATTTGTGCCTGGTCCGGTATCTGGAGTAAATCCTTTGCATCTGACTTGTTAAAGAAAATCTTTGTCCAGTTCAATGTAAGTAATCGCTGTTCTGATACCCAGAATCTTTTTTCGATCGAAAGAGACGGTGGCAGAAACATTATGTACAAAATAAATTACAAACACGAAAAAACACACAAAAATAGCTAAATTGATTAGGAGCCCATAAAATGGCAGCCATCTCCTCCGGTGCCATTCAACCTCAAACCAATGGGAGATTGCATTCACCTGTGTGTTAAAACAAACTTGGTTGCAACCAAAAAACCCACAGGAATAAACCAGCAGATCTCTCGCTGTTACCGTGTTTAGCGGTTATGATACCAGACAGCTACGTTTACATTCTCCACTCCCGCCCCCAATGAAAAATCAACAACCTATCAGGAGTATCTGAAACCATAAAGCTGATTAATAAAAAAAGACTTATTAGAATATAAGAATATAGAAGCAGTAGGCCTATATTTCATTCAAACGTTTCACCTTATGGGATTCTACTAAGATTACATATGGAATTGTTTTAAGATGGTCATACAATGGATCATTTAGCTATTTGATTTAGAATTTTAGGTCGCCTTTATGTATACATTTTTTTTATTACAAAATAATTTGATAAAATATTGAATTTGGCCTTTACCACTATAGCCCATAAAAATGCATTGAATAAAACAATCATAAATGGCAAAAAAAAAGACAGTCAAAAAATAAATCATAAGCAATAAGGTTTTGAAGTGTCTGTCTTATATCTAGGATATATATATCTAGGAGATAAAAGAAAGCTCAGGAAATATATAGTGTATTTGGAAAGTATTCATATCTCTTGACTTTTTCCACATTTTGTTATTTTACAGCCTATTTCTAAAATTGATTATTTTTTACATTTATTAATGAAAAAAGAAAGGAAATATGACATATACATAAGTATTCAGACCCTACAACTACTTTGTTGAAGCACCTTTGGCAGTGATTATAGCCTTGAATCTTCTTGGGTATGACACTACATGCTTCGACCACCTGTATTTGTGGAGTTTCTCCCATTCTTCTCTGCAGATCCTCTCAAACTCTGTCAGGTTGATGGGGAGCGTCGCTACACAGCTATTTTCAGGTCTCTCCAGAGATGTTAGATCAGGTTCAAGTCCAGGCTCTGGCTGGGCCACTCAAGGACATTCAGAGACTTGTCCTGAAACAACTCCTGCTTTGTCTTGGCTGTGTGCTTAGGGTCGTTGTCCTGTAGGAAGGCGAACCTTCGCCCCAGTCTGAGGTCCTGAGAGCTCTGGAGCAGGTTTTCATCAAGGACCAGTTTGTCGGTCAAAGGTTTTAGAAAACCTACTCATTCAAGAGTTTTTCTTTATTTTTACTATTTCCTACATTGTAGTATAATAGTTAAGACATTAAAACTATGAAATAACACATATGGAATCTTGTAGTAACCAAAAAAGTGTTAAACAAAACAAAATATGTTTTTATTTGAGATTCTTCAAATAGCCACCCTTTGTCTTAATGACAGCTTTGCACACTCTTGGCATTCTCTCAACCAGGTTCACATGGAATGTTTTTACAACAGTCTTGAAAGAGTTCCCACATATGCTGAGCACTTGTTGGCTGCTTTTCCTTCACTCTGCGCTCCGACTCATCCCGAACCATCTCAATTTGGTTTAGGTCTACAATGTAGAAAATAGTAAAAATAAAGAAAAGCTCTTGAATGAGTAGGTGTTCTAAAACATTTGACCAGTAGTGTATTTTGCTCTGTTCATCTTTCCCTCGATCGTGACTAGTCTGCCACTGAAAAACATCCACACAGCATGATGCTGCCACCACCATGCTTCACCGTACAGATGGTGCCAGGTTTCCTCCCGACGTGACGCTTGGCATTCAGGCCAAATAGTTCAATCTTGGTTTCATCGGACCAGAAAATCTTGTTTCTCATGGTCTGAGAGAATTTGAGGTGCCTTTAGGCAAACTTTGTAGCTTCCGTCTGGCCACTCTACCATAAAGCCCTGATTGGTGGAGTACTGCAGAGATGGTTGTCGATTTGGAAGGTTCTCCCATCTCCACAGAGGAACTCTGGAGCTCTGTCAGAGTGACCATCGGGTTCTTGGTCAACTCCCTAAGGCCCTTCTCCTCCCGATTGCTCAATTTCATATTCATATTCATCGTATTCATGAGAGTCTCCCCTTTCCACAGTGGGGTCATATTAGTCTGTATGCAAAACCGCTACAGAAGACCGATTTTCAGGATGTCTCATGGTCTGATAAAGACCATTGTAGCTCTGCCACCTTCCACCGCTGATGCGGAAGGCCGACATAGGCAGATGCGGGATGTAGCCCACATCCGGGCTACAAAACTAATATCTCTAGCATAAGCTGAAACATTTTGATGGGAATGTTTTTTTTTATGTTACTTAGTTTGACGCACGAGTGCATCAACAGACTCTTAAGGATAAAAACAAAATACAAATAGGGTACACCAACAGTAGTTTTCCATTCATACAAGACGTTGGGTAAATTGCCACAGTAGATTTGCCGTGGTAAACGAATAAATACTTTATTTCAGTTGTAAGAATTAGTTTCAAATAAATAAATCGCCCATAGTCTACCAAAAAATTGGGCTCAATTTGTTGAGATTATAATACCCACCAGGGTGAAATATTATTGAAAAATGTTGGCAGCAATCAGGACTAAAAGATTATTTCGACATCCGCTTTAAGGAGCGGTAAATCGGTGGCCAGTGATGGTTGCAATTGAGATGAACTGTGCGGGTGACTTTGGCACGTGTTGATGGTTTAACCAGAGATTACCTTGTGTTAGTACACTGGCCAATGTTCGTTGCAATAGGCTCGGAGGATCCCAGAGGAGAGGTTTGAAAACCATTGAGTTACAGCACCAAAAGATGTGGCACCAGGCTGTAATGACAACCTCTGGCTATGACTAACATGTAGTGCTCCACCACCCCACCATTCATTTGATCTATAGGATCCTCAAGCTGTGGCAGTATTGGTTGTGTGAAGACCGTGGAAGAAGAAGAATATTTAATTGTAGAGCACATTTCCCATGCTCAATGCGCATAAGAAAACAAAATAATACAACAACAAAAACGGCAACAATATATCAAAACTTTTTTTTTTAAATGATCCCAATAGATCAAAACATTACCTGCTAATGCAAAATATACTTTACACAGATTAAGAAATCAAACATTAAAAGCTAGCTTGAATGGGTAGGTCTTTAGTTTTTTTTTAAACTAGGAAATTGAGTGTGTTTATGTAGTTTTCTTTCACATTTCTCAGCAGTCATATGTAGTTAGCACCATATACACTCACAGTTCTGCAAACAACAGCACAACTGCATGACCTGACAAAGTAATCTTATAAATAAAAAACAGCAAATTCTAGGATTAACTGCGGCTAGATTCTAAGTAAGAAGAACAGGGCATTGAAGTAGATGTTGTTTTTTTGTCAGCGAAGATCAATACAAACACAAATATTTTCCAAGTACTGTGTATGTGTGTGTGTGTTGGGAGGAGGGTGGGGGTTGTGTGAACTACCCAGCATGCCCTCTGTTGTGTTCCTACCTAGAGACGACGAGGGGCAGAATGAGCATCTTCAACATCCTCATCAGGAGCTCTCCAGGAAACTGGAAGTACTTCACCTCCTACATAAACACAGAGAGGACAAACAGAGCAGAGCAGGATGTTAGTTAGGGTAGATATGTAGATAGACCTACTGTAAATATTGGGTAGGCTTACTGTAGATAGGCATTTTGGATTTACCACTTAACCAATTCCTAATAAGCATTATAATTTGAAGTAATGTGTTCAAGTTTGTTTACTCAACAAACTCTTCTTGAAGTATGCTGAATTTGAAAAAGCTTGTTGAGTAAAATTACAAATTCATGTTGCCTTTGGAAGGCAATACTGTCAAAAAGCCAACTCAACCAATCGTTTAATCAGCGTTATTAAGCGAGTTGGGCAGACTTCAAAAGGACAAGAATTTGAGCTAATGTGTTAGTGTTTACTCAACAAACTCTGCTCAAATTCAACTGAATTTGAACAAGCTTGTTTGATCAAAACAACTTAAAACCATCATTATCATATTTCCCAGCATGCTCTCTTACCGGTAGATTTTTCAGAATTGTTTGTTTCAATACATGTACTTTTTATGCTACACAATTTATGCTACACAAACATAAATAACATACGTTTTTTTTTAACTAATCAAATCAGTTTGTACTTGGACTTGTTGCACCTGTTACTGAGATGGATGTTCCATGTTATATGATTTAGGTAGTCTCAATAATACATTTTCCCTACCCTGGCAATTTAAAAGCTTTATACCAAGAATAAATACAGTAATGTACACACAAAGGTAAAAACACACTTAAGGGGACCACCATCAGACCAACTCCTTGAATGGCCTACTCCGTGAAGTTTGCATTTTTGTCACACAAAAAAACACAATGTTGCTCAAAACATATTTTTTGACCCTTAAGTGTGTGTTCATTACTGTATTTATACGTCAGATATTGTTTTTCAACAGGAAAAGTATTTTTTTTTAATAGCTGGAGTGCGTATTAAAGAATTTTAGAGTGGTGTTTCAAATGATCACATTGTGGTCTCAGAAGATTCATGGTTCTAAATTACTCACTAACATAAAATGATCCCCTTTAAACTTTAGTGGCAAGTTACAAACAGCATGAGATATGAATGGGAAAATTCAATCCAGATAAATAATAAAATAGGCATCTGTTAGTAAATACCTGAGAGGTTGATGTTCTATTGTCTGTTCTACTGTGTTTACCAAGATGGGAGATGTTTACAATTCCTTAGGATGTGGATGTGAGGAGGATAGAGAGAGGGATGGTTGGGGGGATGGAGAGTAGTGGGAGAAACAAAGATATTGGGAACAGAGAGGTGTGGAGAGATAGAGAGAAGGTTTTGAGAGAGAGAGAGAGAGAGAGAGAGAGAGAGAGAGGGGGGTGAATTCAAACACAATAAGTCTGAGAGACGATAACAGCTAAAGAGCTTTAGCTATTGTTTAATATTAGGAAGGAAGAGGGGGCGGAAAGACAGGAGGAGAGGGAGATTAGATCAGGATCACTGCAGTCAAATGGCGGGCTGATTAGTAGTGAGTGTGTGTGTGTCATGGGTGAGAGACACACACACAGCTGGTATCAGGCCCTGGCATCTGCCGAACACAAGGATGACATGTGGCACATGCACACACTGCCCCAATTATAACCGCCTAATCCCAATAAATGAAACATTTGACATTTTGGGAGGTTGATCATATCATAACCAAATGATCGCCATACAACACCTGATGTTGTATGACAACACCTGATGGCTCATCTTGTATGGAATATCATGCAATACGTCTGTTGCATGATAGCAGGACAGTAAAATGGGAAGGAAAATGGACCAGGGTTAGGGTTCAGAGGGTTTTAAAATAATTGTGTGGAGATCTAGATTTGGGCAGCTTAGTTTGAGTCAGTTGCTCTGAAGCCTTGTTTTACACAGCAGGCGTTAATGCTCAAATCAGTTTTGTTTTTCAAATGCATTTTGGAATACTGACTGTCCAAACAACAAGTTACAAGTGACCAATCCGGATTCATGTGTGTTCAGACAGCAGTCATTTGCTGACATGGCTACGCTAGTTGTCATAGTAACGCCGGGTGTGTTCAAAACAAGTCCTTTTTTGGCTAGCCACAGCAGTCAACTAGCTAGCTGTTTAGCTTTCTAGCCCATTCACAAATTTGTTTGTAAAGAATTAACAAGCTAGTTAGCTACCACATGTTCTTGTCAAACTGTCAACAGAGTAGCTAGCAAGCAACAAGATATGCCGAATAACAGTCTAAAAACCACTTGAGGGCAAATAAATCAGATTTGACCATTCAGACACGAGGGTGGCAGGTAGCCTAGTCGTTAAGAGCATAGGGCCAGTAACTGAAAGGTTTGAATCCCCGAGCCGACTAAGTGAAAATCTGTTGACGCGCCCTTGAGAAAGTCACTTAATCCTAACTGCTCCTGTAAATAGCTCTGGATAAGAGCGTCTGCTAAATGACATCAATGTGAAGTCCAATGGCCAGGAATCAGATTAGTATCTGCTTTCAAACAACATACCAAGGTGGTTTGAAATATCCGATTCAATGTGCTTTTTGGCTGTTCAGACTGCAGGGAAAAGAACCGACTCAAATATGCATAAAAATTGTATTTTAGTCACTTCAAACTGCCAGAGTTAACAAGGCTTAATTAAACGCAGTGACATCACAGTCTCTCTAATGAAGCAAATTAGTAATCTGGTTAATTATACTAGACGATCCTTTTGCTATAGACTAGTTTTAGGTGGCGGGAAAATGGTATATAAACCATTCTTATCTCTCAGTGTGAGAAACAAACAGGAGAAATACAATGCAAACAAACATTAAATTGTTCCTCCCTCTACCTCAACTATGTGTATACTTGTATGGTTTGTTTTTTTGCGTTAGTGCAGAACAAACCGTTGTCGGTTTGAGAAATAACCTTCAAGACAGTGGAGGTGGAGAGTAGAGGTGGTGGTATGTTGTGTGCACCTATCCACTCACTCCCCCACCCCCATTCCCTATGAAGGCGTGGCTACACCCCCAAGACCTCCTCCACCTTCAATATTCTACTTTCTCCTACCCAGAAGGATTAGAGAACCAACTCTCATAACAAATATTTGTATAATTTTGGTTACCCCTCAAGCATTTCCTTTGCTTCCCCTCCATAGTACAACATTAGCCTAATCCATGTAAATAGCTACTGGATTCACTGTGACCACTATAGCTGCATTTTGACAACAACAACAAAAATCGCTAATTGTTTTTTTGACCAATCAGATAAGTTCTGAAAAATATCTGATGTGATTAGTCAAAAGACCAATTAGTGAAAGAAAGATCAGAATTGGGCTGCCTGTCTAAACGTAGCCTTGTGTCTGTGTTTGAAGAGGCCTTGGGAGGGTTTTGTTTTTTCTGTTGAATTAGTTCCTGAATAGCTACTCTTCTGTCTAAGAATTTTGGCCAAAACGTGCCTGTTCAAGGCACGTGGAGCTCTATCTGCAGTACTACAAGTGTCTTCGAGATATCCAGCATTTCCTTAGTTTATATGACTGACCAAGTGGGAAGTTGCTACCCACTGTGTTCTCCTAGGCTGTGTTTATACAGGCAGCCTAATTCTGATCTTTGGCATTAAATTGTCTTTTTGACCAATCAGATCAGATCTTTTACCAATAATTTGGCAAAAGATCAGAATTTGGCTGCATGTGTAAACTCTGTGAGTAGCAATTGTGTTCAAGAGAACACAGTGAGTAGCAAGTAGCCAGAGAGTAGGAGGGGAGCACAATGCTGAGTAAAAACAACCAACAACACCCCACTTGGTCAGTCATGGATATTGTGCTGGATATTTTGGAAGACCATCTCAAAGAAACTTGTGGTAATGCAGATAGAGCTCCACCACAAGCAGAAATACAGCACCCTTGAACAGGCACATTTTTGGTAAAAGTTATTAGACAGAAGAGTAGCTATTGAAGATCTACTTTAACAGAAAACCAAAAACCTCCCAAGGCACCATTAGATGCCTCTTCAATTCCACTTTGTTGATTTCTCCATCATGTTCTCCTAAGTCTCCTCTCCCACTTAAATGACAGCACCGGAGAAAGCTTTTTGGGGGGGTAAATCATTTTGGGACTAATGTTTAGAACACATGGAATGTTCAAAGAACTAGGATGTTTTATGTCAGTAATGAGTAGCTCTTATCACCATCACTACTACTGTAAACCGAAGCCATTTCCTTCTCCTTGTTCTTTTATCCACCAGTCTAATGGACCTTTAAACGGTTGCAATATTGTAGTATTATCAGAGCTTCAGACTCTTATAAAATATACTACTTTGACAAAATCCACTCGGTCTCGTGGGCTACCTACAGGCGGTAACTGCTGGAAGAGATATCCATAATGTTTTGTAACTTAACATAATGTTATTTTGTCCCCAGGAAACCCTGCTTTTCCACTATGAGATATTATTTTCTGCAAAGTTTGTCTTCTCCATATATGTATACAGTTGTTTTTTCTTCTTGAATTATACACTGAGTATATCAACCATCAGGAACACCTTCCTAATAGTGAGTTGCACCCCAACCTTTGCCCTCAGAACAGCCTCAATTCGCCGGTGCATGGAGTCTACAAGGTGTCGAAAGCGTTCCACAGGGATGCTGACCCATGCTGACTCCAATGCTTCTCACAGTTGTTTCAAGTTGGCTGGATGTCCTTTGGGTGGTGGACCATTCTTGATACACACAGGAAGCTGTTGAGCGTGAAAAACCCAGCAGCGTTGCAGTTCTTAACACAAACCGGTGCGCCTGGCACCTACTACCATATCACATTCAAAGGCACTTCCATCTTTTGTCACATACACAATCCATGTCTCAATTGCCTCAAGGCTTAAAAATCCTTCTTTAACTTGTCTCCTCTCCTTCATCTACACTGAATGAAGTGGATTTAACACGTGGCATCAACAACGGATCATAGCTTTCACCTGGATTCACCTGGTCAGTCTGTCTATTTTGTACACTCAGTGTACATTCTAAATAATGTATAATGTCGCATAACCAATTATTCATACAGCCCTGTTTTATTACGTCAATCATTGAAATGACATGATACCAGTGCACCGGTACACAATGTAATAAGACAGTCGCTAAGAACAAACAGTCAAAGTTCATTTTCGTAACCCACAGGGCTGGTGGATTGTCACTCCCCCCCATGTGTAAAATTAGCACAGCTTGAAAAAAAATTGAAACAGGGAATGATAGCAGTGTGCTGCTCTATAGCCCATCTGTGTGATTCACAGCTAAGCGTCCACAGCCACAGCAACAGCCACTAACAATCCTTCATCTCACAAATATGGAGCGTGACTGATGAGAAGTTGTTTATTTTGAAAACAAACACAGGCAGGACAAGTGAAGCCAAACAAATCAATAGGGACAGGATCGGATAGCATGTTTGGAAGTGTTTGAACTTTAACATAATTCTTTTACTGAGTATACCAGCTATTTTGTAAACAGAAAATGTGTCTCTTTCCATAAGTCAGTCTGAACAGTGTCATCCTAGAGACAGACCAGTGATCTAGCCTCCGGTCTGGCCACTAAGCAACAGCAGCCATTGGTACTGCGACATTAAAGAGCAGAGAGGCTTTGTTGGATCGTCTGTACTCAGCAACAGCTTATAGAGCGATCTCCCTCTTCGCAACCCCCTCAGCTCTCTGCACCCACCTCAACACTCACACACCTCACACACCTACAACATAAGTGTGTGTGGTAATTCACACCTCAATCACACAGTGCTATTAAGGTTGGTATTGTCACTTGGTAGGACAAGGTGGGGTTGGACAACAGCTGTGTTCGAGGAGAGGTTGGTGTTAAGAAAGAGGGGAATGTTTGGGGATATTTCTGGGAGGACACAGTTCTTATGTAGGGTGTTTTTCAAGGATAGGAGGACAGAGGGACCAGTGGACAGGAAGGTAAGACAAGGAGAACAGGGTGCAGCGGAGTAGTGGGTCAAGGACTTCAGGGGCACCACATTTGTACGGAGCAGGGATTGTCCCTTTTCGGGAACATGGGGTGGGAGGGTTGGTGGGGGTAAGGGAACAAGAGACCCAGAGTGTTTCAGGTCAACAGAGGAGTGGTAACTGTAGCGGAGGTGTGAAGGAACAGGTCCTTGTGGGGTGGTGGGAATGACTATTGAAGGAAGGGTACTATTGAAGGGAAGGTGTTGGTTGGTTGAGGGAACAGGACACCCTGCAGATGTGTGTTTTGACACTGACCTGGTCGGAGAGCTGCTTGCCCCGCAAGTGGAACCCCATCATACAGCCGATGACCACGGCCAACACAGACAGGATGAGGAGCCCGTTCTGAGCACACACATTCTTCACCCGACCCCGCACCTCCACAAAGTTCACCGCCATCCTGACTCTCCCGGAAAGTCCTCCACAGTCCCGGACACGGACACTCACTCCCCCAGAGTTCCTGGTCGGTCACTCAGTCAGCCATATAGAGCCAGTAGAGAGGCAACAGACTGGACGGCAGGAGAGGGTTAGGTGAAAGACGGAAACAAAGAGACGGGGAGAGAAGGAGGGACTGAAAAGTGATTAAAGAGAGAAAAATAACTAAGAAGAGGAAGATAGAGAGAGAAAGAGGAGTGGGTGGAGTAGATATAGGTTTGCAGAAAGAAAGTAGTAGGGAGAAAGGCAGTTGTCCCCTCTTTGGATAAAGCACTTTAGGGGGTTTTCTGCGACTCCACGAGCTGCTCTCTCTGTCATTCCTCACAGGAATAAGAACATCACACTTTCCAGGCACACACATGTTCTCTCTCTCTCTCTCGCCCTCTCTCTCTCGCTCTCTCTCTCGCTCGCTCTCTCTCTCTCTCTCTCTCTCTCTCTCTCTCTCTCTCTCTCCACACCCCCCCTCCCTTCCTTTCTACCTCTTTACCTCCCTCTCTCTCTGGCCAGTAGGGGTCTCTAGTCTGCGACAGCTGGCAGTATTGTCCTGAGGGTTAATACACCAGATCCTATTAGGAGTGGACAGGGCCACGCTACACTGCACTGTGCTGCATTACTGGGATCTGGCAGGATTAAAGACCTACCAACAATTAGACAGAGGATTGTTCCAGCCAGGCAACCGCAAAAAAAGATGGAGGAGACAACAATAGGAGGGAAAAACCACTGGCCTCGGAAGGGGGAAGGGAAAGGAGAGGGATGTGGGGACACATTAAGGGGGTACAGGGAGTTTTTCCTAGCCACCGTGCTTCTACATCTGCATTGCTTGCTGTTTGTGGTTTTAGGCTGTGTTTCTGTATAGCACTTTGCGACATCGGCTGATGTACAAAGGGCATTATAAATACATTTGATGGATTGATTTGATTGATTAAGGATATTTTGGTTATTGATCTGTGGTGTTACACATACTGTACACAGACACACAGACACACAAGCAAACACATGTTTACGCACACAGGTATGTACGCACACACACACACACATACACCACACACACACACACACTGACACACACACACAACAGGATGGCTGTAAGGGGACAGAAGGCAAATAATAAGGAAATAAACACCTGCATGTTTGTGTGATGGAGAGGGAGAGACTTCCTACTTCACACCAGGGACAAGGGAACCGGACACACTCGTGTGCTGAGCTTAGTTCCCATGACGATGTGTGTAATCAGGTAAAATGAGGCCTCCTGGATCCTCCCTGACACTGCATGTGACCACAGAGCCACACATAGCCATTCACCCAAACCCAAAAGCCACCAACAGCCATTGTTAATATGCAATGTTGTTACATTGACAGTTAATAAAAAATAAAATAATGGAATACAAAACTGTCTGGCTTGCTAACTAACAAATATATTGTGCAGATATATCTACAAATGCGTTGTTTTATGCAACATTGTATCATATTTTATGAGTTCTTTTATTAAAGTTTCCCTTTACCAAGATGCATGATTTTTTTGTCATGTTGCTAGGATCTCAATGTCTATTCTAAAGTTCTAATACAGGTATTCAATTATATGCCCAACAACCCACAGCTGCCACCCTGCGACCCTGCCAGACGGTCTGGGCTGTTGGCCTGCTTAACACAAACCTCTGGAGGAGTGTGAGGGAGAGGGATAGATATGTCTTAAAATGTAGATCTACTAGATGGAAACTCTAATTAGGTGTTTTCCACTCAATGCTTATAGCCCCGGACATACACACACACAAGCACACACACACACGGCCCTCTATCGCCAGTTCCAGTTCTCTGCAGGCATAATGTGTGCGAATTCAGAGAAGGTGAGATTCCTGTGACATAATGAGATACTTTCTAATCCTAATCCTAGGAAACTTAACAGGCACACACACCTGCTGCTGTGACCATGCCGACCGCACACACCTGTTACTGTTACCAAGCCTACAGCAGAGCAGACTGGGCCTGCTTCCCAAATGACACCATATTCCCCTATGTAGTTGACTACTTTTGACCAAGGGCCCATAGTTAAGATGTCAAATGTATGATCATGAGGTGGCGGATGAGGGGACTGAATTTGCAAGGTTCTCTCTCGCTCTCTCTCTCGCTCTTAACTTCCGGCACCGACAGAGATGGCAGCCTCGCTTCACGTTCTCAGGAAGCTATGCAGTATTTCGTTTTTTTTTATGGATTACTTTTTACATTGTTACCCTGGGAAATCTTAAATTTGATTACATACAGCCAGGAGGAATTATTGGATATAAGAGCAACATCAACTTACCAACATTATGACCAGGAATACAACTTTCCCGAAGAGGATCCTCTGTTTGGTTCACCAACTAGGACAATAGACTTTATCCCAGCCGGCGACCCAAAACAACGGCGGTCAGGTCAAGCTCCGTAGATGGGCACATCGCGCACCTCTCCCGACTATACTACTTGCCAATGTCCAGTCTCTGAAAAACAAGGTAGACAAAATCCGAGCAAGGATTGCCTTCCAGAGAGACATCAGAAACGTTCTTTGCTTCACGGAAACATGGCTCACTCAGGACACGTTATCAGAGTCGGTACAGCCACATGGTTTCTCCACGCATCGCGCCGACAGAAACAAACATCTATCTGGTAAGAAGAAGGGCGGGGGTGTGTGTCTTATGATTAACGAGACGTGGTGTGATCATAACAACATACAGGAACTCAAGTCCTTTTGTTCACCTGACATAGAATTCCTTACAATCAAATGCCGACCGCATTATCTACCAAGAGAATTCTCCTCGATTATAATCACAGCCATGTATATCCCCCCTCAAGCTGACACATCGACGGTCCTGAAAGAAATTCATTGGACTCTATGTAAACTGGAAACAAACATATCCTGAGGCTGCATTTATTGTGGCTGGGGATTTTAACAAGGCTAATCTGAAAACAAGGCTCCCTAAATTTTATCAGCATATCGAATGTGCGACCCGGGCTGGTAAAACCCTGGATCCTTGTTATTCCAACTTCCGTGATGCATACAAAGCCATTCTCCACCCTCCTTTTGGCAAGTCTGACCTTGACTCCATTTTGTTGCTCCCAGCCTACAGACAGAAACTAAAACAGGAAACACCCGTGCTCAGCTCTGTTCAACGCTGGTCCGACCAATCTGATTCTACGCTTCAAGATTGCTTCGAGCACGTGGATTGGGATATGTTCCGGATAGCATCAGACAACAACATTGATGTATACGCTGATTCGGTGAGCGAGTTCATTAGCAAGTGCATCGGTGATGTTGTACCCATAGCAACTATTAAAACCTTCCCCAACCAGAAACCGTGGATTGATGGCAGCATTCGCGCAAAACTGAAAGCGTGAACAATTGCTTTTAACCAGGGTAAAGCGACGGGAAACATGACTGAATACAAACAGTGTAGCTATTTCCTCCGCAAGGCAATCAAACAAGCTAAGTGTCAGTATAGAGACAAAGTAGAGTCACAATTCAAAGGCTCAGACACGAGAGGAATGTGGCAGGGTCTACAGTCAATCACGGACTACAAAAAGAAAACCAGCCCCCGTCGCGGAACACGATGTCCTGCTCCCAGACAAACTAAACAACTTCTTTGCTCGCTTTGAGGACAATACAGTGCCACCGACACGGCCCGCTACCAAAACCTGCGGGCTCACCTTCACCACAGCCAACGTGAGTAAAACATTTAAATGTGTTAACCCTCGCAAGGCTGCCCTCCCAGATGGCATCCCCTGGCCGTGTCCTCAGAGCATGCGCATACCAGCTGGCTGGTGTGTTAACGGACATATTTAATCAATCCTTATCCCAGTCTGCTGTTCTCACATGCTTCAAGAGGGCCACCATTGTTCCTGTTCCCAAGAAAGCTAAGGCAACTGAGCTAAATGACTATCGTCCCGTAGCACTCACTTCCATCATCATGAAGTGCTTTGAGAGACAAGTCAAGGATCATATCACCTCCATCCTGCCAGACACCCTGGACCCACTCCAATTTGCTTACCGTCCCAATAGGTCCACAGATGACGCAATCGCAATCACACTGCACACTGCCCTAACCCATCTGGACAAAAGGAATACTTATGTAAGAATGCTGTTCATCGACTACAGCTCAGCATTTAACACCATAGTACCCTCCAAACTCATCATTAAGCTCGAGACCCTAGGTCTCGACCCAGCCCTGTGCAACTGGGTCCTGGACTTCCTGACGGGACGGCCCCATGTGGTGAGGGTAGGAAACAACATCTCCACCCCGCTGATCCTCAAAACTGGGGCCCCACAAGGGTGCGTTCTCAGCCCTCTCCTGTACTCCCTGTTCACCCATGACTGCGTGGCCAAGCACACCTCCAACTCAATCATCAAGTTTGCTGACGACACTACAGCGGTAGGCTTGATTACCAACAACGACGAGACGGCCTACAGGGAGGAGGTGAGGGCCCTCGGAGTGTGGTGTCAGGAAAATAACCTCTCACTCAACGTCAACAAAACAAAGGAGATGATCGTGGACTTCAGAAGAGGGAGCACCCCCCTATCCACATCAACGGGACAGTAGTGGAAAAGGTGGAAAGTTTTAAGTTCCTCGGCGTACACATCACGGACAAACTGAAATGATCCACCCACACAGACAGCGTGGGGGAAGAAGGCGCAACAGCGCCTCTTCAACCTCAATTTGTCTTGTCACCAAAAACGCTCACAAACTTCTACAGATGCACAATCGAGAGCATCCTGTCGGGCTGTATCACCACCTGGTACGGCAACTGCTCCGCCCACAACCGTAAGGCTCTCCAGAGGGTCGTGAGGACTGCACAACGCATCACCAGGGGTAAACTACCTGCCCTCCAGGACACCTACACCACCCGATGTCACAGGAAGGCCAAAAAGATCATCAAGGACAACAACCACCTGAGCCACTGCCTGTTCACCCCACTATCATCCAGAAGGCGATGTCAGTACAGGTGCATCAAAGCTGGGACCGAGAGACTGAAAAACAGCTTCTATCTCAAGGCCATCAGACTGTTAAACAGCCACCACTAACATTGAATGGCTGCTGCCAACATACTGACTTAAATCTCTAGCCACTTTAAATAATAGAAAATTGGATGTAACAAATGTATCACTAGCCACTTTAAACAATTTTGTATATAATGTTTACATCTCCGACATGACTCATATCAAATGTATACACTGTACTCTATACCATCTACTGAATCTTGCCTATGCCGTTCGGCCATCGACTCAAATCTCTAGTCACTTTAATAATTAAAAAGTGGATGTAATAAATGTATCACTAGCCACTTTAAACGATGCCATTTATATAATGTTTACATATCCTACACTACTCATCTCACATGTACAGTGGGGCAAAAAAGTATTTAGTCAGCCACCAATTGTGCAAGTTCTCTCACTTAAAAATATGAGAGAGGCCTGTAATTTTCATCATAGGTACACTTCAACTATGACAGACAAAATGAGGAAAGAAAATCCAGAAAATCACATTGTAGGATTTTTTATGAATTTATTTGCAAATTATGGTGGAAAATAAGTATTTGGTCACATACAAACAAGCAAGATTTCTGGCTCTCACAGACCTGTAACTTCTTCTTTAAGAGGCTCCTCTGTCCTCCACTTGTTACCTGTATTAATGGCACCTGTTTGAACTTGTTATCAGTATAAAAGACACCTGTCCACAACCTCAAACAGTCACACTCCAAACTCCACTATGGCCAAGACCAAAGAGCTGTCAAAGGACACCAGAAACAAAATTGTAGACCTGCACCAGGTTGGGAAGACTGAATCTGCAATAGGTAAGCAGCTTGGTTTGAAGAAATCAACTGTGGGAGCAATTATTAGGAAATGGAAGACATACAAGACCACTGATAATCTTCCTCGATCTGGGGCTCCACGCAAGATCTCACCCCGTGGGGTCAAAATGATCACAAGAACGGTGAGCAAAAATCCCAGAACCACACGGGGGGACCTAGTGAATGACCTGCAGAGAGCTGGGACCAAAATAACAAAGCTAGGTCCCCCCGTGTGGTTCATCAGCAAGGGCATTGAAGATGAAACGTGGCTGGGTCTTTCAGCATGACAATGATCCCAAACACACCGCCCGGGCAACGAAGGAGTGGCTTCGTAAGAAGCATTTCAAGGTCCTGGAGTGGCCTAGCCAGTCTCCAGATCTCAACCCCATAGAAAATCTTTGGAGGGAGTTGAAAGTCCGTGTTGCCCAGCGACAGCCCCAAAACATCACTGCTCTAGAGGAGATCTGCATGGAGGAATGGGCCAAAATACCAGCAACAGTGTGTGAAAACCTTGTGAAGACTTACAGAAAACATTTGACCTCTGTCATTGCCAACAAAGGGTATATAACAAAGTATTGAGATAAACTTTTGTTATTGACCAAATACTTATTTTCCACCATAATTTGCAAATAAATTCATTAAAAATCCTACAATGTGATTTTCTGGATTTCTTTTCCTCATTTTGTCTGTCATAGTTGAAGTGTACCTATGATGAAAATTACAGGCCTCTCTCATCTTTTTAAGTGAGAGAACTTGCACAATTGGTGGCTGACTAAATACTTTTTTGCCCCACTGTATATACTGTACTATATACCATCTACTGCATCTTGCCTATCCCGGTCAGCCATCGCTCATCCATATATCTATATGTACATACTCGTATTCATTCCTTTACACTGTGTATAAGGTAGTTGTTGTGAAATGTTAGATACTACTGCATGGTCGGAACTAGAAGCACAAGCATTTCGCTACACTCGCATTAACATCTGCTAACCATGTGTATGTGACAAATAAAATTTGATTTGATTTCTTAAATATGAAAGCCGGCGCCAAACTTGAGGGCTTTTTCATTACAGCTCTAACTGCCTGCTCATATTTGGATTAATTTACACCGATCGCAAGATAGCACTTGATAATTACACTACCTGAAGGGAGATTAAACAATAGACAATAGATACCGGTATAAACCTGATAAATAACCTACTGTAGTAGGCAATCTGAAATTGGTACATCCATTTCCGGACATTTAAATATATATATATTTTTTTTTACTATTTTCTACATTGTAGAATAATAGTGAAGACATCAAAACTATGAAATAACACATATGGAATCACATAGTAACCAAAAAAGTGTTAAACAAATCAAAATATATGTTATATTGACATTCTTCAAAGTAGCCACCCTTTGCCTTGATGACAGATTTGCATACGCTTGGCATTCTCTCAACCAGCTTCATGGGTACTCACCTGGAATGCATATCAATTAACAGGTGTGCCTTCTTAAAAGTTCATTTGTGAAATGTATTTCCTTCTTAATGCATTTAAGCCTATCATTTGTGTTGTGGCAAGGTAGGGGTGGTAAACAGAAGATTGCCCTATTTGGTAAAAGACCAAGTCCATACTATGGCAAGAGCAGCTCAAATAAACAAATACAACGACAGTCCATCATTACTTTAAGACATGAAGATCAGTCAATCCGGAAAATGTCAAACTCTTAAAAAGTGCAGTCACAAAAACCATCAAGCGCTATGATGAAACTGGCTCTCATGAGGACCGCCACAGGAAAGGAAGACCCAGAGTTACCTCTGCTGCAGAGGATAAATTCATTGGAGTTAACTGCACCTCAGATTACAGACCAAATAAATGCTTCACAGAGTTCAAGTAAGACACATCTCAACATCAATTGTTCAGAGGAGACTGTCGTCAGGCCTTCATGGTCGAATTGTTGCAAAGAAACCACTACTACAGGACACCAATAAGAATAAGTGACTTGCATGGGCCAAGAAGCACGAGCAAGGGACATTAGACTGGTGGAAATCTGTCCTTTGGTCCGATGATTCCAAATTTGAGATTTTTGGTTCCAACAGCCGTGTCTTTGTGAGACGCAGAGTAGGTGAACGGATTATCTTTGCATGTGTGGTTCCCACCGTGAAGCATGGAGGAGGAGGTGTGATGATGTGCGGGTGCATTGCTGGTGACATTGTTGGTGATTCATTTAGAATTCAAGGCACACTTAACCCTTTCATGCGTGAGTTCCAAATATCTCTAACGGTCGCCCCAGCGTGAGTTTTTTTATGCACGTGATGTTAGAACTTTCTCTCCATTCCAGAACGTAATTGTTATCCAACAGTACATTTAATCCACGCTGCCCTCAAACCAAGGAATTTAGTTTCAACTTCCAATTATTTTCTAACAAGTTTTTATTTTCTAAGAACAGTTTGAATTGAGGTGTGTTCCGCCTCCTCATTCATTCACATAAAAATAGTCATTTTTACTTTTGCGGACCATTACATTTTTGGGACATTTCTGAGCCCGGACAAAATTCCCCAAGCACTTCCCAATTGTTTGTGCAGTTCAAGTCTGCAGACATTTGTTGTTGTTTCCGTTACTAATAATAACTTTGGAAATGTGTGCATTTCTATCAAAGTAAGTGCCTTATTACGTTGTAATAGTTTCTGTATGTCGTTTCTATTGTAGCTTACTGTAAGTATGGAGCATAATTTATTTGTGTATATTCTTTATAACCACGGACACGTGAGGTAACTTTACTCATTTCAGAACCTTTATGGGGTTATATTCAATCTTGCTTATGTAGCTAGCTACATTCTTCTATCAGCTCTGTAAAACAATGCTAGTTGCGTCAGAGAAGTATTACCTTGTGTTGTATTTTGAAGCTACCCTGGCTTTATGTCTCTCAAGTGGCGCAGCGGTCAATGGCACTGCATCTCAGTGCTAGAGGCATCACTACAGACACTCTGGTTCAAATCCAGGCTATATCACAACCGGCTGTGATTGGGAGTCCCATAGGGCGGCACACAATTGGCCCAGCGTTGTCTGAGGTTTGCCGGTATAGGCTATCATTGTAAATAATAATTTGTTAAGTGACTTGCCTAGTTAAAGAAATACAATATATGATCATGGTTTGTTTATTTGGTCTATTCAGCATAGCTCTGTTCTGCCCTGCCTTGCCCCCTTGTGGAGCTCAAAAGTTAGTTTATTACTGTTATAACTCAATTTTGTGATTTTGTCAATGCAATATACTATTTTTATAGCAGTGTTAATTATGTTCTTCTTTGTAATATTGTTTTATTGCTTTATCCTTATATTGTATTCTAATTAATAATTCCTCTTTATTCTGTACTTTCAGAAACCACAAACAGTATTTGCCAATATCATAACTGGAACTGGACATCTTTCGAGCTGAAGACTGAGGCCAGCTTTTGTATGCTAACATACACTCCTTAACAGTTTTACTGGATGAAAACACAGCAACAAAACACACAGGCCAATATGTAATAGTCGTCAATTTTATTGCAGTATTGGTGGTGGTTGGTTCAACAACAACTTGTTGTACTAGAGGAAAAAAAACGGAATATGCATAACCCATATTTAATATTCATGCAGTGACTGAACAACAACTGCATTTCCACCCCCACCTCTAAAGGCATAGTATCATGGCAGGTCACCTGTCAAGTCACCTGTCAGGTCAGTCAGTCACTTATTGCTGCAGATGTACTCAATAGTGCTTGAGCACATGATACTCCTCAAAGCATGGTGAAATAAATAGAGGTGTATCACAAGCTAA
This sequence comes from Brachymystax lenok tsinlingensis, assembly GCA_030435695.1. Classification (NCBI taxonomy): domain Eukaryota; kingdom Metazoa; phylum Chordata; class Actinopteri; order Salmoniformes; family Salmonidae; genus Brachymystax; species Brachymystax lenok. The sequence goes on along the minus strand of CM059801.1, from coordinate 3,322,287 downwards.
ACACATGTATTTTCCTCTGCTTACTTCTCCTGGTTCCAGACAGGCAGACTTTGCAGTGCCTCCGTGTGTGGCTACCTTGAGCAGCAGTTTGAGGGACTTTGCAGGGAAAATGCCGTGCAGTGAGGCGTAGGGGATTGTCCGCAGCAGGGCGACCCCCAGTGGATGGGCGCCGAGGGGTGTGGTGCTCCTTCAACAGCTCTCTCATGAGGTTCTCTCTATACTTTTGGTAGGTAATTACTTTACCTATGAGGGAGTGGGGAGGATGAGGAAAGTTAGAGGATGATGAGGCAGTGGGTAGGTGGGTGAGATATTGTCACTATAATTCCATAATGGATTTGTATGTGAACTGTACATCCAATTACAAAAATACCTTGTTCAGTAATCATCTCACCTGTTAGTTGGCGGTGAACTATGCTGCCGTTGAGGACAGCAGTGTCGATCAGATGGAAAAATATCTTCTTATACCACTTCTTCGTTTTCCGAGTGCATTCCACAAAGCTGTTCATCATGTCCGCCTTACCCACTGCCCCCATTCTGAGGTTATAGTCAAGCACACAATCTGGTTTCATCTTTCTCTCTCCCGTCAGGTGGTCCACCTTCCCTGTGGCCGACATGGTTGCTGTATGGACAGTGGAGAGGACATGGACGTCTCGTTTGTCATGCCACTTTACTGCCAGCTGTTGACCGTTCTCCTTGAACTCCACCTCCCCTCTCTGCATCTTCCTGCATCCGAATGCCGGCATCCCCTTCCTGTTCGACCTGACTGTGCTGTTGGAGAGCAGATGCTGTAGAGTGTGGGACTGCTGTACCAATTGTCCACGTACAAAGTGTGTCCTTTGCAGAGATGAGGCACCAGCATGGTCATCACCACGGACCCGGACACCCCAAGCCCCTCATGTTTGATGTCAGTGGTGGACCCTGTGTAAACTATAATGTCCTGGACAAATCCTGTCTTCACGTCGTACATGACAAAGACCATGACAAAGACGCCAAACCTGTTCCTTTTGGAGGGAATATATTGACGGAACGCCAGCATACCTTTCCATAACATCAGGGACTCATTAATGCATAGGCCCTTGTATGGCACAAAGACCCGCCCAAATGCTGATGCCAGGCTGAGAGGGAGTTGCAAACATAGGATCTTCTTTACTATCCCCATGAGTAGGACTGTCACCAGGAAAGTATACACTTGTATCAATAAATCACTATCAGAAAAAGTTTTCTGTGGTAATTATTTATATATTTACTGTTTTATTCACATGTTTTCAATTACAGGTGACAAATCATGCATTCCGATTATTGCATAGTTTGTAATGGGCACATATTCTGTGTGTAAAATACTTTTTTGAAGGTTGTACTGATTAAGATGAGCTAAGCTAATTCCAGCTGTGATTTGTTTAGGAAAAGTTTATAGGTATATTTGAACGCGTTCTCTTCACGTTTCAATGCGCGATTCGACGTTGGATTTTCTGATCATAACGCACCAACCAAACTGAGATTTATGGATATAATAAATGACTTTTTCTAACAAAAGAACCATGGATTGTCTTCGTTGGACACTTGGGAAGCCCTCAGCAGAAGTTCTTCAAAAGGTAAGGGATTTGTTTTCGCTGTGAAATGTGTTTTGTGTGAACCGTGATGGTTTATGAATTTATGCAAATGTGAAAATATTGGAGGTGCTACCCTCAAACAATCAAATGTTGTGCTTTCGCCATAAAGCCTTTTTGAAATCTGACAACGCTGTGATATTGCCAAGAATCAGAGCTTTTGATGACTATGCAACACTCCTACATGATTCCATATGTGTTGTTTCATAGTTTTTATGTCTTCACTATTACTCTACAATGTAGAAAATAGTAAAAATAAAGAAAAACCCTTGAATGAGTAGGTGTGTCCAAACTTTTGAATGGTACTGTATATACAGTGCATTCAGAAAGTATTCAGACCCATTTAATTGTTCCACATTCTGTACATTACAGCCTTATTCTAAAATATATATTTTTTTTATCCTCATCAATCTACACAAAATACCCCAAAATGACAAAGCAAAAAAAATTTTTTTAATTGTTTCTATTGTATTTCAAATAAAAAACAGAAATACATTATTTACATAAGTATTCAGACCCTTTGCCATTAGACTCAAAATTGAGCTCATGTGCATCCTGTTTCCATTGATTATCCTTGAGATGTTTCCACAACTTGAGTGGTCCCCCTGTGGTAAATTCAATTTGATTGGATGTGATTTGGAAAGGCACACACCTGTCTATATAAGGTCCCAAAGTTGACAGTGCATGTAAGAGCAAAAACAAAGCCATGAGGTCGAAGGAATTGTCCATAGAGCTCCGAGACAGGATTGTGTCGAGGCACAGATCTGGGGAAGGGTACCAAAACATTTCTGCAGCATTGAAGGTCCCCAAGAACACAGTGGCCTCCATCATTCTTAAATGGAAGACATTTGGAACCACCAAGACTCTTCCTAGAGCTGGCCACCCGGCAAACGGAGCAATCGGGAAAAGGGCCTTGGTGGGGGTGGTGTTCCAGAGCTCCAGAGTTCATCTGTGGAGACGGGAGAACCTTCCAGAAGGACAAGCGTCTCTGCAGCACTCCACCAATCAGGCCTTTATGGTAGTGGCCAGACGTAAGCCACTCCTCAGTAAAAGGCACATGACAGCCAGCCTGTAATCACTGCCAAAGGTGCTTCAACAAAGTACTGAGTAAAGGGTCTGAGTATTTATGTACTGTGATTTCATTTTTTCATTTTTTATCATTAGCAAAAATGTAAACAGTTTTTCCAGTGTCATCATGGGGTACTGTGTGTAGATTGATGAGAAAGAAAAAAAAATATTTAATCACTTTTAGAATAAGGCTGTAACGTAACAAAACGTGGAAAAGTCAAGTGGTCTGAATACTTTCCGATTGCACTGTATATATACACACCCATTAATTTTTTAAGAATAAAATGTATAATTGCCTCATGAGCTTAGTTCAACTGTCGTATCCCATCAGAACCCGAAATATAAGCTTGGTTTACAACTGTATCACTGTAACACTGTATATCCTCAAACTATGGATGGTCAGTACTTGCATCCATAGCTGTCTATGAATTTGAGAGTGGTTGCATTTCTCCAGCACCGTCCCTCAGCTGTTTGCTAAAACAGAGGCAGGGTGGTCCCTTTGATGTTATTTTAACAGCAGATTGCCCCTTTAATACAGCCCCGGAAATAAAATAACCTAGGAGCATTTAGCCCCATGAGGGGAAAATGGCATTTTGTATTATCTTAACATTTTAACAAGATTTGGGATTATATTACAGTAATGGTAATCCTACATACAGCTGTGTGCTCAGGATTCCCAGATTGGGGCGTGTGATGACACACGTGCACACAAATGCATGTGTGCACCTACAGAACGCATACAAAAGCACGGAACAAGCAAGCAGACACACACACTAGTACAGGCACACACACACACACACATACACACACACGCACACACACACACACTCCAAACTGTACACTCTTAGAAAAAACTCTTATTTGGAGTTCTAAATATAACCTTTTGGTTATTTGGATGAGATTGAAGAACACTTTACTAAAAAAGGTTCTATATACAGTACTAGTCAAAAGTTTGGACACACCTAATCTTTCAATGTTTTTTCTTTATTGTTACTATTCTCTTCATTGTAGAATAACAGTGAAGACATCATAACTAGCCTTGTACACTTTTGGTATTCTCTCAACCAGCTTCACCTGGAATGCTTTTCCAACAGTCTTGAAGGAGTTCCCACATATGCTGAGCACTTGTTGGCTGATTTTCCTTTGCTTTTCCTACAACTCATCCCAAGCCATCTCAATTGGGTTGAGGAGGCCAGGTCATCTGATGCAGCACTCCATCAGTTTTAGCTGTTTTGCATTGACAGAAAAATGGTTAGCTGACGTCCGACACCGTTAACTCTTTATGGCAAGGGGAGATCAAATTCTTATTTTGCATCATTGTTGCCGAGGTCAGAGTGGCAAGCAGAAAGGTTCACACAACCCGTGCTGTTGCAATTTAAATGCTAGCTAGAAGCAAGAGGAAATAATGTGTTTAATAAAAAATTAAGAAATAAAAGGGGTTCTATATAGAACCTTTCGGTCAGTTCAAAAATCCGATTCAAAAACCAACTGCCATTCCAGCATGATGAGGCAAGAGGATGGTGGTTGGACAAGGACAGTGGTTGAACTTGCAAATAGCCTAAAAATAAGCTTGTTATTTTTCAATGTATTAAGGTAAAAATAGTTGATTATTTAATTCAAATAAATGAAGCCAAAGTCAAATGATAAACTATAGGCTAGATAAATAAAGTTGTATAAGAATTTGAGTACCGTGTGTAAGATAGCTAGCTCAGGAAAAAAAGCTAGGCTACTTTAATTAGCCGTTTTACAAGCTACCCAGTTAACTCTTACAAATAAACTTAATTTGTATTATGACATATGCCATATAGAGCTACAGACCAAGCCTGACATTGGCAATTAGCTAATTGTTACTTTTATTGCAGTATTTCAGTGTGGGGTCAGATGAGGGAACTACTATGTTTCATGAAGCCATTAGACTGTTGCTGACCCCTGTTGAATGCACGTAATGGGCAGTGAGCTGACAGAGCAGGTACTGCATGTATCTAAATTATTCATAATAAATTATGTATAATAAGTCTGGGAGATTCAATAGCTTAGTTAATCATTACATAACTTTTAACACACTATCTATGTTTTGCTCAGTCTGGAAGTAACCAACTATCAGTAGCAGAGGATTTCTCTTTCGACTGCTGCTGACAACAGCTACATGTAAATTGTAGTTGTTCTTCTGCATCATAATAATTACATGTTTGCAGAGCATTTTGTATTCATTTTGGCAGATTCACAAATGCTTATTTCTGTTAGTGCATGTTAGTGCTCATTTTTTAATCTCCTCAGGAACCAGCCAGGCAACAACCCATACTGTAGCCTACTGTTCCATAAAGAAGTTAGAGGTGGTACCAAGATTGGCGTGGTCCATTATTTAAACAGAGATGCCTCCCTGGCCCCCAGTGCATATTTCCAAACTATGTTTGCATATAATGACAATACTATTTCAAAACTATGCTGGTATTCTTTTGTCCAATTACTTGTTTATTATATCATGTTCTTTGCTAAAAAAATAATTATTTATTAGTAGCCATATTTCAGAAATGGCACCATACAGGGTTCTATATGGAATCAATGTTGGTTCCGTGAAGAAGAACCCTTGGTGTTCTGATCAAAGAACCCTATAAAAGGGTTCTGTATCAAACTTTTAGGGGTTACATTTATGAAGCAAGCAACAGAACTCTTTTTTGTTCTATATGGAACTTATTTTTCTAAGAGTATACTGCACTCTGCTCACAGCAAGGCCTACTCACGCTAACTAAACTAAACAGAGATAATATTATAACATACCAAAATCATAATCCTGTTTGAGTCCCACCGCTCCCAAAACTCTGTTTAATCATCTCTCATCTGTGGTACTCTCTGCTATTGTATCTCCTCTGTTGGTTGGGGATCTCTGTATGTGACACACAGAGGTCATCTAGTTGAAATGGTACGCAGTGAGGGGAGGAAGAGAGGAGGGGAGTAAATTATAGGCATTCAGTCCTTATCTTCAATTGGTCAACAGTGTGGCCCCGTAATGTTTGTTTGTTTATAACATTTGTAAAAGAGAGACGTAAATGTTGTTTTTGTGGTATTTGTTTTGTTTAAGCCGTGATTGTGAAGGTAAATTGTTCTGCAACCCGCGGCGGGGGTCTATCAATATCTTTATGGTGATGTAGGTGGCTTTTAGCGGAATACCATAACATGGCGCTGCTCTTGTACTGCCAGGTAACAGAACAATTATGGTAAAAATTGAGAAGTTAAATATGGAAAAGTTATGCAGTACTGGCCATTGAATTTAGGCCTGCTGAATATTGGACGCTGGAATATGTGAGAGACCATCTATAATGAAGAACAATTTAAATACAACATGCAACAATTTCAAGAATTTACTGAGTTACAGTTCATATAAGGAAATCAGTCATTTGAAATAAATTAATTATGCCCTAATCTCTGGATTTAACATTACTGGGCAGGGGCGCAGCCATGGGTGGGCCTATGAGGTTACAGGCCCACCCACTGGGGAGCCAGGCCCAGCCAATCAGATTGAGTTTTTCCCCACATCAGCTGTCCACGTGGCTGGTCTCAGACGATCCCGTGGGTGAAGAAGCCAGATGTGGAGGTCCTGGGCTGGTGTGGTTACATGTGGTCTGTGGTTTTTAGTCCGGTTGGACGTACTACCAAATTCTCTGAAACGACGTTGGAGACAGCTTATGGTAGATAAATTAACATAAAATTCTCTGACAACCGCTCTGGTGGACATTCCTGCAGACAACATGCCAATTGCACACTCCCTCAAAACTTTAGACGTCTGTGGCATTGCGTTGTGTGACAAAACTGCATATTTTAGAGTGGCCTTTTAGATTCCCCAGCATAAGGTGCACCTGTGTAATGATCATGCTGTTTAATCAGCTTCTTGATATGCCACACCTGTCAGGAGGATGGATTATCTTGGCAAAGGAGGAATTCTCACTAACAGAGATGTAAACAAATATAGTATACACTTTGTGATTATGGGGTGTTGTGTGTAGATTGATGAGGAAAAAAACTAATTTAATCAATTTTAGAATAAGGCTGTAAAGTAAGAAAATGTGGAAAAAGTCAAGGGGTCTGAGAACTTTCCAAATGCACTGTTTATCTAGGAGATATAAGAAAGCTCACAAAATATTTTTCCAGAAATCCTGGTTGGAGGATTTCTTATGATGTGTTCTTTGACTGTCTTTTTTGCCATTTATGAATGCGTTATTCAATGCTATAGTATGGGCTATTTTAGCTAAAGGCCAAATTCAAAATGTTATCAATATGTTATTTATACCTAAAGGGGTCCTAAAATTCTAAATCAAATAGCCAAATGATCTGTGGTATGCCCATATTAAAACAATTATATATGTTAGCTCAGTAGAGGGTTAGGAGTATTGAGGTTATGATTAGGGAAAATAGGATTTTTAATGGTCAAATTTATTGTTATATTTTTTGTATTTTACCCCCTTTTTCGTGATATCCAATTGTGATCTTGTCTCATTGCTGCAACTCCCCAAAGGGCTCGGGGGAGGCGAAGGTCGAGTCATGCGTCCTCCGAAACATGACCTGCCAAACCGTGCTTCTTAAAACACGCCCGCTTGACCCGGAAGCCAGCCATACCAATATATTGGAGGAAACACCATTCAGCTGACGACCGAAGTCAGCCTGCAGGCGCCCTGCCGGCCACAAGCAGTCGCTAGAGCACAATGAGACAAGTGAGGCCCCCCCAGCCAAAGCCTCCCCTAACCCAGAAAATTCTGTGCCAATTGTGCATCACCCTATGCATCTTTCTGTCACGGACGGTTGTGACACAGCCTGGAATCAAACCCAGGTCTGTAGTGACACCTCAAGCACTGTGCCTTAGACCGCTGCGCCACTCGTGAGGCACATAGTCAAAATATTTTATGCTCCAAAAAGTTCCCAAATTTGACAAAAACAAAGCTGTGTTCACGCTTGCGTGTGCGTAAGAGCATGATGAACATGCCTTCTCCACCACATCCCCCCAACCAACATTCCCTACACCAATGGACAAATAATCCCTTTCTTTTGCCAATTTTGTCCTGTTTCAGGATTGGACTCAGAGATAATCTGGGATTAAAACGACCAGTGAGGGCTGGTCTATCTGTCCCTCATTAATTTAGAATATCTGACCAACATGTTCAACATCCACTGGTCATGTCCTTTGAGTCCAAACACATACCAGTACAGATCCTCACATACTTGGAATTTATCAAACTAATTCACTATTTACCAGCGCCAGCATGCTAAACAATGCATTATGAATGACTGCTGTTTCTCAGAGTTTAGGAATTAGATTATAGCCTATTTCCAGTCTGTCATACACTGAGTGTACAAAACATTAGGAACAACTCTTTCCATGACAGATTTACCAGGTGAAAGCTATAATCCCTTATTGATGTCACCTGTTAAATCCACTTCAATCAGTGTAGATGAAGGGGAGGAGACAGGTTAAATAAGTATGTTAAAGCCTTGAGACAATTGAGACATGGATTGTGTATGTGTGCCATTCAGAGGGTGAATGGGCAAGACAAAATATTTAAGTGCTTTTGAATGGGGTATGGTAGTAGGTGCCAGGTGCACTGGTTTGTGTCAAGAACTGCAACGCTGATAGTTTCCTGTGTGTATCAAGAATGGTCTACCACCCAAAAGACATCCAGACAACTTGACACAACGTTGAGAAGCATTGGAGTCAACATGGGCCAGCATCCCTGTCGAACGCTTTCGACAACTTGTAGAGTCCATGCCAATGACAAATTAATGGGGTGCAGCTCAATATTAGGAAGGTATTCCTAATGTTTTGTACACTGTGTAAATTAGTCATAGAAATGATTACTGTGATATTATCAATTTTTTTATTAGATTAGATTGGTAGACCAAGCTGGGTTAAACCATAACCTGGCCAGGGCATTAGTATGCAGGGTTTATATACAGGGCATTCAGAAAATATTCAGACCCCCTCCCTTTTTCCACAATTTGTTATTTCGTTACAGCCTTATTCTAAAATGTATGAAATAAAAAAAATCCTGAGCTCAGGTGCATCCTGTTTCCATTGATCATCCTTGAGATGTTTCTACAACTTGTGGTAAATTCACCTGTGGTAAATTCAATTGATTGGACATGATTTAGAAAGGAACACACCTGTCTATATAAGGTCCCACAGTTGACAGTGCGTGTAAGAGTAAAAACCAAGCCATGAGTTCAAAGGAATTGTTCCGTAGAACTCCGAGGATTGTGTTGATGCACAGATCTGGGGAATGGTACCAAAGCATTTCTGCAGCATTGAAGGTCCCCAAGAACACAGTGGCCTCCATCATTCTTAAATGGAAGAAGTTTGGACCACCAAGACTCTTCCAAGAGCTGGCCGCAAGGCCCAACTGAGCAATCAGGGAGAAGGGCCTTGGTCAAGAACCCAATGGTCACTCTGACAGAGCTCTAGAGTTCCTCTGTGGAGATGGGATAACCTTCCAGAAGGACAACCATCTCTGCAGCACTCCACCAATCAGGCCTTTATGGTAGAGTGGCCAAACGGAAGCCTCTCCTCAGTAAAAGGCAAATGACAGCCTGCTTGGAGTTTGCCAAAAAGCACCTAAAGGACTCTCAGACCATGAGAAACAAGATTCTCTGGTCTGATGAAACTAAGATTCAACTCTTTGGCCTGAATGCCAAGCGTCACGTGTGGAGGAAACCTGGCACCATCCCTACGGTGAAATATGGTGGTGGTAGCATCATGCTGTGGGAATGTTTTTCAGCAGCAGGGACTAGGAGACTAGCCAGGATAGAGGGAAAGAAGAACGGAGGGACCTCAGACTTGGGAAAAGGTTCACCTTCCAATAGGAAAAAGGCCCTAAGCACACAGCTAAAGCAACGCAGGAGTGGCTTTGGCATATGTCTCTGAATGTCCTTGAGTGACCCAGACAGAGCCCGGTTTTGAACCCGATCGAACATCATTGGAGAGACCTGAAAATAGCTGTGTAGTGACGCTCCCCATCCAACCTGACAGAGCTTGAGAGGATCTGTAAAGAAGAATGGGAGAAACTCCCCAAATACAGGTGTGCCAAGCTTGTTGCGTCATACCCAAGAAGACTCGAGGCTGTAATCGCTGCCAAAGGTGCTTCAACAAAGTACTGGGTCTGAATACTTACGTAAATGTTATGTCAGAGCAAGGAATAGAGGGGGAGAAAGAGAGAGTGGGAGGGAGTACGACGAGAGAGGAGAGAGTAAGAGATGAGATGATGAATGAATTCTGGCCTTGGGGATCTCACCCACCACTTATGAACACCTCCCCATCCTCCTCCACCTCTCACTCCTCCTTCCTCTTCCTCCCTGTGTGAGTTTGTGTCATGCTTTTCAGGTCATGATTGTATGAGAACTGCATAAAGGTATCCTCTGAACAGTTGATGTTGAGATGTGTCTGTTACTTGAACTCTGTGAAGCATCTATTTGGGCTGCAATTTCTGAGGCTGGTAACTCTAATGAACTTATCCTCTGCAGCAGACGTAACTCTGTGTCTTCCATTCCTGTGGCGGTCCTCATGAGAGCCAGTTTCATTATAGCTCTTGATGGCTTTTGCGACTGCACTTAAAGATACTTTCAAAGTTCTTGATATGTACCATATTGACTGACCTTCATGTCTTAAAGTAATGATGGACTGTCGTTTCTCTTTGTTTATTTGAGCTGTTCTTGCCATAATATGGACTTGGTCTTTTACCAAATAGGGCTATATTCTGTATACCCTCACCTTGTCACCACACAACTGATTGGCTCAAATGCATTAAGAAGGATAGAAATTCCACAAATTAAAAAGGCACAGCTGTTAATTGAAATGCATTCCAGGTGACTACCTCATGAAGCTGGTTGAGAGAATGCCTAGAGTGTACAAAGCTGTCATTAATGCAAAGGGTGGCTATTTGAAGAATCTCAAATATCAAATATATTTTGATTTGTTGAACACTTTTTTGGTTACTACATGATTCCATATGTGTTATTTCATAGTTTTGTAGAATATAGTAAAAAATAAAGAAAAACCCTTGAATGAGTAGGTGTTCTAAAACTTTTGACCGGTAGTGTACATATTGACGCCGTCCTTTGTGGATATCTGAATTCTCAGTAGGTATAGGACCAAAACGGTAATCCTTGGTAGAAGACGCTAACATAAACCAGGTAGAGTGTGGTATACCTCAAGGCAGCAGCCTTGGCCCTCTACTATTCTCTATTTTTACTAATGTCCTACCACTAGCCTTGAATAAAGTCTGTTTGTCTTTGTACGCTGATGACCCAACATTATACTATCACAGCAAGTTAAATCACTGCAACCCTTAACAAAAAGCTGTAGTCAGTTTTAGAATGGGTGGCTAATAATAAGCTATTCCTAAATATTGTTTACTAAACAAAAATCTAAACGCAACAGGTAAAGTGTTGGTCCCATGTTTCATGAACTGAAATATAAGATCCCAGAAATGTTCCATACCCACAAAAAGCTTACTTCTCTCAAATGTTGTGCACAAATTTGTTTACATTACTGTTAGTGAGCATTTCTCCTTTGCCAAGATATTCCATCCACCTGACAGGTGTGGCATATCAAGAAGCTGAATAAACAGCATGATCATTACACAGGTGCACCTTGGCAGTGGCAGTGTAAGTATCCGAGTCAGGTATGGTATGTATCACAGTTTCCCTGCGTTGATTCCCTTTTACATATACAACTTCAGCAAGTAAGTATTCACACCCCTGAGTCAATACATGTTTGAATCATCTTTGGCAGCTAGCGCCCCACCACTCCCTAACAAGTTAAGGTAAAACTGTAACTAGGCCACTCAGGAGCATTCAATGTTGTCTTGGTAAGCACCTCAGTGTATATTTGGCCTTTTGTTTTAGGTTATTGTCCAGCTGAAAGGTGAATTTGTCTCTCAGTGTCTGTTGGAATGCAGACAACCAGGTTTTCCGCTAGGATTTTGCCTGTGCTTAGCTATATTCCATTTCTTTTTATCCTAATAAAACTCCCTAGTCCTTGCCAATGACAAGTGTCATGACATGGCCCTCTTTGGGTCTAGCTAGTGGCTTCCCCCTCTCCTACACCCAGGTTCTGTTATCTCAGGTCGTAAATTCCTAGAGGAGACTCTCTCCCCTTTGTCATGCAGAAAGAGACACATAGAGAGAACAAAGGAACTTCTTCTACATCACAGAACTTGAGAACTGAACAATATCCATGTTTTGGAGAATGTGTAAACAGTCGGTGGAGAAGCAAGCTACGACCCGGTCCGTTTTGTTTCATGTTTGTGACCTCAGGAAAGACAATACAGCCACATTACCATAACTCTGTTTATACAGGTTTGTGTATAATTATTGTATGAAATGAATGAGTAAAGATGAAACTATTTGTGAAATTATGTAATGTGATTTTAAACCGTTAATGTGAGAGAATTGTATTCCCTTTAAAGTTTAACTAAGTCATTGGCCCGCCCAATGAGCACAGACATGATCTGGCTCATGGGACAGACCTTTTCTACTGTTACGAATAAAACCCCCACCTGAAGAAATCCTCTTCAGACCATGCGTACCTCGGTCAACTGAGGGGGCAAAGGTTTGAGTAGAGACCACAAAAACCTCAGTATAAGCGAAGGTTGTAATGGTTGTTGAATTCCTAACCATACGACGTGGAGCATTGGCTACACGGCGGGAAATGGTTCAACTATGAGACTATCGATCCCGACAGAATAAAAGATCTTACTAGTCTGCAGCTAGAAATTGTCTACCATGGGATGCGAAGACCGACAACCGCCGAAACATCTATTCTATAAGAACATTTCTGAATGGTACTCTGAAGTATCCATTCTAACCACGAAAGACAGGAAAGCAGAGACGCGCGGATGAACTTTCCAACAGAAAGACGGACGATTGCAACAGAGATCACGACGACACACTGAGCGTAAATATATATTGATTGCAATTATTCCCAAATGGGTGAGCGGTCATGTGCAAAGGATTAGAATTTCAATTAATATAATTATCAACTGTGTAGTGACTGCATTTTTGTCTTTCCCGCCCTTCTCAGTCCACACCAACTTACCTTTGTCCACCAGGCCGTCATATCAGCACAGCCCACTAGGGAATCTCTCCTATCATTTACTTGTAACCATATCTACTGTTTGTGTGTTTATGCATTTCTGTGATTATTTAGTTAGTAAATAAATGATTAAGACAATTTATGTATGGATGATTCATAGTAAAGGCTGGGTTCGTGCAGATAACCAACAATTTACGACATTTGGAATGAGTCTAACGTGAGGTAAAGAATACTTCCTTAATTAGAAGACTAATTGATCAGATATTAAAATATCTGAAGAGTTATATTAGGAAAATTATAACTTTGTAATATGAAGATTTTCCTTGGTGCCCCGACTTCCTAGTTAATTACATTTACATGATTAGTTTAACTTCTTTGGGAGCAGTGCACGAGGTGACGGTTTTGGAGAGCCTGGCGTGCCCAAAGTAAAATGCCTCCCATAAAATGCCTCCCATTCAGGCCCAGAAAATAGGATATGCACATATTTAGTACCATTGGATAGGAAACACTCTGAAGTTTCTAAAAGTGTTAACATTTTGTCTGTGAGTATAACAGAACGGATATGGCAGGCAGAAATCCGAGGAATTTCTGTCCTGAAAAAAGTGATTTTGACACATTGCCTCATTTGGAACCCCTCCCTTATGAAAATGCCCATATAAGGGCATATGAATGCAGTACCTATTGCTTCCTCTGGATGTAAACAGTCTCGAGAAAGTGTTTTGATTCTGTTTAGATGTTTTATATGGCAGAAGAAGAAGAATTAGGAAGTGGTCACACAGAATGTCAATAGATGAAAAGGCGCGTTCCTGGCTGGCGCGCTCTGTGTTTTTTTCCTTTCTTATCGCCCAGTTTATATTCCGGTTGAAATATTATACTATTTATACATAAAAGTGTTCCTAAGCATACATTATCAATTATGTTTGATTGTTCTTGGACAAGTTTATAGGTATAAGTTGAACGAGTTCTCTTCACGTTTCAATGGACGACTGGAGGCTGTATTTTCTCATTATAACGCACCAACCAAACGGAGATTTATGGATATAATACATGACTTTTTCTAACAAAAGAACCATGGATTGTCTTCGTTGGACACTTGGGAAGCCCTCAGCAGAAGTTCTTCAAAAGGTAATTGATTTGTTTTCGCTGTGAAATGTGTTATGTGTGAACCGTGGTAATGGTAATGGGAAAAATGGTAATGGGAAAAATATTGTAGGTGCTATCCTCAAACAATCAAATGTGGTGCTTTCGCCGTAAAGCCTTTTTGAAATCTGACAATGCTGTGATATTGCCAAGAAGCAGAGTTTTTGATGACTATGAAACACTTGTATATTGATGAATGTTTAATAATTCAACTTTTGGATTTTGAATTTGGCGCCTTGCATTTCTTGCCCCACCGCTAACTAAGTTAATCACGGAATAATAATTACAGAGAATTTATTTGATAAAATAACAGTCTTCAATTTAATTATGCCAAAGACACTACATATACATACGCATAACATAATGCATGAAAATATGAAGTTTTACTTTTGTGCTTTATTGTGCCGCCTGCCCTCCATGTTTTGGAGGGCAGGCGGAGTGGGAGTTTCCTGATAGAGAGCCAGACACGATCCCCAGGATGGAACACTGGAGTCTCACTGCTGTGGCGGTATGCCTGCTCCTTCTGACGGTGGACGGCTGAACCACTCATCAACCGCAGGAGCGTCAGACCCCGGGAACGCACTGGAAAACCCAGAACGCACTGGAAGGGAGTGAGCCTGGTGGAGGAATGACGTAACGAATTCTGGGCGTACTCCGCCCATGGAAGGAATTGGGCCCACTCTCCCTGTCGGTCCTGGTAGTGACTCCTCAGGAACCTCCCCAGCTCCTTGTTCATCCTCTCCACCTGCCCATTGGACAGAGGCCTATACCCGGAAGTGAGGCTGACCGTGACCCCGAGCTTCTCCATAAAGGCTCTCCATATCCGTGATGTGAATTGGGGCCCACGGTCGGAGACACGGTCAGAGACACTATTCCAGCAGGTCTTCCATCCATAATGCCGGAAGACCGGCTGGAATAGTGCCTCAGCGACCTGGAGAGCAGTCGGGTGACCAGAGCGAGGACTAAAACAACAGGATTTAGAAAATCTATACACAACCACCAAAATGGTGGTAAAACCATGAAGGTTCCGGATCCTAGTGGCCGATTGTCAAGGGCTTGCACCGCAAACAGAGAGGAGAGCGGGTATGAGGGGATGTACAGAAAGGAGGCGAGGGTCTGGTCAATAAAGTTCCCTGCGGCACCTAAATCCACTAGCGTTGTAGAAACAGCACGAGGGACAGCCAGCTAGTGTGATCGACACTAAAAAGGGTCTAGCAGAAACTGATGAAGATGAGATAGTCACACCTGTCCCAGGTGGTGGAAGATCATGTGACCGTCCCTCTGCTCTCATGGATCCCGAGTTGTGACGTTGAGAGAAACATTTACCAGATTTTTTTTTGATTTAACAATTAATACTTAACAAATAGTAAGACATTTCTGTTCTACTAATGCTGTGTTTTTATGGTCTCCACTCTAGCTCCCTGCAGCTAATCTGGGTGTATGGTCAACAATCCGTTGTCTCATTGTCTCACAATCATCCTTGCATCTGGGAGACTAAGCCGGGTGGGGATTAAAACACCAGGTGCAGATGACCACAATATGAACCCAAAGTGGCTTGTGATGCCCCCAGATCTGCATGGAAGGGGTGGACCCTGCCATGACTAAGCATTGTTAGTGTCAGCTGCAGTATTTAAGAACCAGAATTGTCTTTAAAGGTTAGACTCTCAGTCGACCAGCCTCATTATTGCAGTAATTAAATCAATATTAAATAAAGATGATTGTTTGAAGAAATGACAAAGTGTCTCTCACTTGATAGAATATTCCACAACAATATTTGGCGACCCAGATGGGACACCAAACTCCATCTGCTGAATGCTCCTGAGGACCTGGGTTTAACCGTGCACGGGGCCACACCAACTGGCTCAAGGAAACCTGCTCTCCACTGAAGGAGAAGCCAGGGCCCTGCCTAAGATCTGATGGAGGGTGTCAGGTGGGTGGTTACGGTGTTCCGAACAGAGACAGATAAATAGAGTGACACTGGGATTTCCTGAAAACAATTATACATTTTTTTGTTGAGAAAATTTAGTTCTGAGGGAGCTGCCATCTGACCTTAACATCCAGAATCTGTGTGAACTGGATGATAACTATAATCTGTGTGAACTGGATGAAACTAGAATCTGTGAAATAGTTAAGACTTTAAAGCAAAAATTCCTGTGTGGGCTACAGCCCTGTGTGGACTGAGAAAAGCGCTATGGAAATATTAGAGAATGCATTACAATGACGTGGTATAAGATAGTAAGGTGCACCTGTAATTGTTTAAACCAAACCCCATTTTAGGAATAAACCCTGAAGTTACTGCCGTTTTAAGGTTATGAGATCCTAATGGTATCTTCATAATAAATAGGAAGTCGTGATCGTACTATCCTGAAGTAAAATATTATTCTGAGTCCTACATGCCATGATTCATTGCAATGCCGTGGGTTAGTATTGTAAGATGTAAATGTATGAGTTGCGTTATCCCAGAACCTAACCCCGAGATAGAAATTAGAAAATATTCCTGCAGTTATAAAAAAAATATTGTAGAAAACAACTGATTGATTAAGTATGTTTTGGGAACAGTACTGTGTGTCCTGTGTTTGTGAATGTGATATGAGAGTTGTGTGACTGTGGAAATAAGTGTTAATCTTAAATTTGGATAATAACATATAGAAATGTGTATAATAAGCTGATTTAAATTTGGATAATAGGTTTCAATATGTAGCGTTGCCTTGGGGTTCCGTCCATCACTGCCCATCATAGAATATCATGGGGTGGTATTGAGCGCAGGATGTTATTTTAGACAGTATCAGCAAGTCTATCATTTCTGGAAGCCTAGAGAACCGTTGTGGATATGTGTGGAGCATTATTTCCATGACCGGCTGGGTAGCGTCTGGGAATCTTGACTTTTTTTTCTGCTGGGAGTAGTGCGATGGAGAGTTGTTGAAAACGCACATGGAGTGGTTAATTAATGTGAGTTCCTACGATTTCCTACGTTATACATGGATTCTGTGAAGATATGGAAAAAATGAGAAATTGTATGTGCGAATAATCGATTACTGGAGATTTGATAATGGAAATAATAATATACAACCTTGCACACCCATATGTAAGGGGTGTACAAATTATTCTGAAAGATTCAAAGAGTGGTCTCTTTATGGATCATTTGATAGAGATAAGGTTAAATCATTATATGACTGTCTACAGGATCTGGGAGAGGTGCACGAGCATTCTACCAATTCGCCTCACTGCGAATTCAGCTCATGGATAAAATTCGGCAGCATTTCCCTGCTGACAGGAAAATTCCAATCTAATAGAGAATTCAGGGATGCAATTGTGACTTGGCACAATGACATAAAAGAAGAATCAAAAGCTCAATACACCAGCGTATTGATGTTAGCGTCCTATCAACAGAAAAGCGAAACCGATAAAATCAAGATTAGTTGATTTACTCAGCGTAACCATATTAACCGTACTATTTGTGAAGTCTTAAGACACAAATTCATTGCTTTAACTAATTATGACAAATGTTAAGAAAATGTTGAGCAATGTTATAAAGTAATGACTTTTCAAATATAGTTTTATACGTTATGTTTGCTGACACATTTGTTGGTTACGCTATCCTTATGAACCGCATGGCACATCATTGCATCAAACTTGCTAGTATATTAACTATATGCTATCCAACTACCCAACGTTTGTTGACTTGATTATTAACAGCACTCATATCTTAGCTAAATTATATAGTTGTTTGTGCATTTTCAATGGACATTGTTAAATGGGGTGCTTTGTAAATTCACTCTGGCTATTTGTTAGGATTTTAGGGCACTCATCTGAATGTACCAGAGCGCAGAATAACTGATGAATTTACGAACACTCAACACCCATTGAATATGGCCGGTGCCAGTAAACGTCAGTAAACTAAAATAACGTAATTAAATGATTGCCAGCAGCACAGTTAGTCAGAAACACTTTGAATTACATGAAAAAAGCCTAACCAGCTCTGCTAGGGTGAGTAGAATGGTCAGAGTGAGGATGTGTTCTCTTATTTATGTCTGGAAGTAGCTAGCAAGCTGGCTAACTTTAGCCAGTTTGCTTGGGTGCCTTTGTGAGGTAAGAGAACTTGGATCAACCCTGCTTCTTGGATGATTTTGGGGTTGAATAATCCTTGTGAGAATCAAGGATAGTGGATATTAAGTAACATATTAAAATTGGCAGTATATATGGGTGAGAGCACGAATTATGTTTACATATAGTCAAACTTTGTATCACGCCGCATTTAAACAATCGCTAAAGGGTGTAAATTTG
Organism: Brachymystax lenok tsinlingensis; assembly: GCA_030435695.1. Taxonomy (NCBI): domain Eukaryota; kingdom Metazoa; phylum Chordata; class Actinopteri; order Salmoniformes; family Salmonidae; genus Brachymystax; species Brachymystax lenok. The sequence continues at coordinate 3,304,113 of CM059801.1, read as the reverse complement.
AGAGTTCTGTGTTGATACAATATGCAGTGAATTTGTTATTGGTGTAAAAAGATGAAAAAACTCATATGCCAAACATCATCACATTAGTAAGCTATTTGGTAGAGCAGGGTCACAAGGCATCATATGGGAAAGTACAACCAGCGAAACAAGAAATAACATAGTAATTAAAGTGGCAGAAGTGTGAACAGACTTCGGCGGAAGTCGTGACATTATGGAGTTATTAAGGGTAGTAATTCTAATTTGATTTGCAGTGTTGTTGTTTTTTTACACATTAATCACATTGTCAGTCGTGTCAAAACTGGGGAATTACCAGTCCTTTGAGTTTTTGAGTTTGAAGTTTACAGACATTGAATGATATATAGAAGTGTATCGAGTGATGTATGAAGGAGTGTATTGTTGGTTGTTTGTTTTGTTTTGATATAAATCTCACCAGATTGGGTCTGCTGGATGATCGAGATTACTCCCAAAGGATTAGCGGTCTAATTTCCTGATCCTGTGATTCTGCGATGACGTTGACCGTGTGATAAGGGGAGTATAAGCCAATTTGAAACTGTTTCAACAGAATGTGTTGTTATTCCTTTTGACATTTATCTTAGAAATTGGTATTAAGAATATTGGTAAAAGTAATAATTTGTCATACAGTCAATGCTTGTCTGGATTTCTTGAATCAGAAATGCACTGAACTAAATTGTTGTTCTGATCTGTCCTCTTTCGAGATTATGGCTAAGGTGACTACAGATGGTATCTAGGTGCATGGTAGGGACAATTTGACCAAACGGTGTGGACCTCAAAACCCCCTGAAGAAATGGCGTTCAATACGTCCCTGTCCTGCATACTTATTGATTCAAGATATTTCAGCTATTCATTTTTTATTAATTTGTAAACATTTCTAAAAACATGATTCCACTTTGGCATTACGGGGCCAGTGACACAAAATCTCAATGTAATCAATTTGAAACTCAGGCTGTAACACAACAAAATGTGGAAAAAGAGAATGGGTCTGAATACTTTCTGAAGGCACTGTAAATGTTTCAAAATTCACAAATGGTGACGTTAGCTGAAGATTGAAGATGAAGATTATCTCCTAAGATCTCCTAAGCATGTGTTTACCACACACTCAACTCAGCTATTCAACCAACAACACCACCACTCTTGTCAAAGGGCGCAACAGGGCGGCCTCCCGAGTGGCGCAGTGGTCTAAGGCTGTGCCACTAGAGATTCTAGCACAGCGTCGTCCTGGTTAGGGGAGAGTTTGGCCGGCGGGGATGTCCTTGTCTCATCGCGCACTAGCGACTTCTGTGGCGGGCCGGGTGCGGTGCACGCTGACACGGTCGCCAAGTGTACGTGTTTCCTCTGAGACATTGGCTTCCAGGTTAAGTGGGCATTGTGTCAAGAAGCAGTGCGGCTAGGTTGGGTTGTGTTTCGGAGGACGCATGGCTCTCGACCTTCGCCTCTCCCGAGTCCGTACGGGAGTTGCAGCGTAGAGACAAGACTGTAACTACCAATTGGATACCACGAAATTGGGGAGAAAAAGGGGTAACTTCCTACTTCCTAAGGCAGCTGAAGAAAATCGGCATGCCGCTCCGGGTCCTCGCCAAATACTACCGCTGCACCATCGAGAGCGTCCTGACCAGTTGCATCATGGCCTGGTATGGGAATTTCTCCGTCCACGACCTCAAAGCCCTCCAGCGGGTGGTGAAGATGGCCCAGTACATCATTGGGACCGTGCTTTCACCCATCCAGGATATCTAATCGAAACGGTGCCTAAAGAGGCATAGGCCGATGTGGTGGATTGAGAGGCATCCAATACAAAAGCACAGATACAGTGCATTCCGAAAGTATTCAGACCTCTTGACCTTTTCCACATTTTGTTACGTTACAGCCTTGAGTCTTCTTGGGTATGATGCTACAAGCTTGGCACACCTGTATTTGGGGAGTTTCTCCCTTTCTTCTCTGCCAGGCTGGATGGGGAGCGTTGCTGCACAGCTATTTTCAGGTCTCTCCAGAGATCGAAGCTACTCCTGCATTGTCTTGGCTGTGTGCATAGGGTAGTTGTCCTGTTGGAAAGTGAACCTTCGCCCCAGTCTGAGGTCCTGAGCGCTCTGGAGCAGGTTTTCATCAAGGATCTCTCTGTACTTTGCTCCGTTCATCTTTCCCTTGATCCTGACTAGTCTCCCAGTCCCTGCCACTGAAAAACATCCCCACATCATGATGCTGCCACCACCATGCCAGGTTTCCTCCCGACGTGACGCTTGGCAATCAGGCCAAAGAGTTCAATCTTGTTTCTCATGGTCTGAGAGTCCTTTAGGTGCCTTTTGGCAAGCTCCAAGCGGGTTGTCATGTGACTTTTACTGAGGAGTGGCTTCCATCTGGCCACTCTACCATAAAGGCCTGATTGGTGGAGTGCTGCAGAGATTGTTGTCCTTCTGGAAGTTTCTCCCATCTCCACAGAGGAACTCTGGAGCTCTGTCAGAGTGACCATTGGGTTCTTGGTCACCTCCCTGACCAAGGCCCTTCTCCCTCAACTCCTCAGTTTGGCCACTGTGTTGGGGACCTTCAATAAGGTAGTGAATTTATACCAGCAACAGTGTGTGAAAACCTTGTGAAGACTTACAGAAAATTGCCAACAAAGGGTATATAACAAAGTATTGAGATAAACTTTTTGTTATTGACCAAATACTTATTTTCCACCATAATTTGCAAATAAATTCATTAAAAATCCTACAATGTGATTTTCTGGATTTTTTTTCCTCATTTTGTCTGTCATAGTTGAAGTGTACCTATGATGAAAATTACAGGCCTCTCTCATCTTTTTAAGTGAGAGAACTTGCACAATTGGTGGCTGACTAAATACTTTTTCCCCCCACTGTATATATTTTTAAATCCATTTTAGAATAAGGCTGTAACGTAACAAAATGTGGAAATTGTCAAGGGGTCTGAATACTTTCCGAATGCATTGTACATTCTGAATGCCTGTGGTGTTTGTTGTTGTCATTATGGCCTAATAAAGCTGAGTAGGATTTTAAGGAAAATTTGTAACATTGATGATCAATCCCACCAGGGAACACAGACACAGGGTGACGTGTCAGTAAACAAACTTTTCACAGTTATAAACACTAGCCTTTGTTAAAGAGGTGTTACAACCGATGGTGGATAAAAAAACGAACTTTATGAACTGACTGAGTGGTAGTTTGTTTTCAGGTACTCAGGCTAATGTTTTTCAGTTACTTAATCTTCCTTAGAACCCCCTTTATCTGATGAGTACAGCTTTAATACAATTGTTTTTGTATTTTGCCGTATAAGAGCTACAGCATATACCCATGAGATGAAGGGAGTGCCAGGGGACATTAAGTAACATGATACATTAGGTTATTTCCTGCAACTCCATTAAGATCCATCTTAGACAGTGAATGCTTCCCAAATGACACCCTATTCCCTACATACTGCACTGCTTTTGACCGGAGCCCATCGATGGCGATGTATGTATACGTCCTTATTCAATGAATTGGTGGCTTTTCATAATCATTCTCGTAAATGTCCTTGACTCCTCAGTCGGATCAACTAATGAATGGGAGAGATATACTTAAGCAATAAGTATGAAGAAAAAAAAATGACTACCGACCCATAGCACTCACATCTGTAGCCATGAAATGCTTTGAAAGGCTGGTCATGAATCACATGAACACCATTATCCCAGAAACCCTAGACCCACCCCAAATTGCATACCGCACCAACATATTCACAGATGATGCAATCTCTATTGCATTCCACACTGCCCTTTCACACCTGGACACCTGGACTACAGCTGAAGTTGGAAGTTTACATACACTTAGGTTGGAGTCATTAAAACTCGTTTTTCAACCACTCCACAAATTTCATGTTAACAAACTATAGTTTTGGCAAGTCGGTAAGGACATTTGTCCTACTTTGTGCATGACACAAGTCATTTTTCCAACAATTGTTTACAGACAGATTATTTCACTTATAATTCACAGTATCACAATTCCAGTGGGTCAGAAGTTTACATACACTAAGTTGACTGTGCCTTTAAACAACTTAGTAAATGAGTAAATTCCAGAAGATTATGTCAAGGCTTTAGAAGCTTCTGATAGGCTAATTGGCATCATTTGAGTCAATTGGAGGTGTACCTGTGGATATATTTCAAGGCCTACCTTCAAACTCAGTGCCTCTTTGCTTGACATCATGGGATAATCAAAAGAAATCAGCCATAAATTGTAGACCTCCACAAGTCTAGTTCATCCTTGGGAGCAATTTCCAAACGCCTGAAGGTACCACGTTCATCTGTACAAAGAATAGTATGCAAGTATAAACACCATGGGACCACGCAGTAGTCATACCGCTCAGGAAGGAGACGTGTTATGTCACCTAGAGATGAATGTACTTTGGTGCGAAAAGTGCAAATCAATCCCAGAACAACAGCAAAGGACCTTGTGAAGATGCTGGAGGAAACAGGTACAAAGTATCTATATCCACAGTAAAACAAGTCCTATAGTGACATAACCTGAAAGGCCACTCAGCAAGGAAGAAGCCACTGCTCCAAAACCGCCATAAAAAAGCCAGACTACGGTTTGCAACTGCACATGGGGACAAAGATCGTACTTTTTGGAGAAATGTCCTCTGGTATGATTGAACAAAAATAGAACTGTTTGGCCATAATGACCATCGTTATGTTTGGAGGAAAAAGGGGAATGCTTGCAAGCCGAAGAACACCATCCCAACCGTGAAGTACGGGGGTGGCAGCATCATGTTGTGGGGGTGCTTTGCTGCAGGAGGGACTGGTGCACTTCACAAAATAGATGGCATCATGAGAAGGAACATTATGTGGATATAGTAAAGCAACATCTCAAGACATCAGTCAGGAAGTTAAAGCTTGGTCACAAATGGGTCTTCCAAATGGACAATGACCCCAAGCATACTTCCAAAGTTGTGGCAAAATGGCTTAAGGACAACAAAGTCAAGGTATTGGAGTGGCCATCACAAAGCCCTGACCTCAATCCTATAGAAAAACTGAAAAAGCGTGTGTGAGCAAGGAGGCCTACAAACCTGACTCAGTTACACCAGCTCTGTCAGGAGGAATGGGCCAGAATTCACCCAACGTATTGTGGGAAGCTTGTGGAAGGCTACCCGAAACGTTTGACCCAAGTTAAACAATTTAAAGGAGATGATACCAAATACTAATTGAGAGTATGTAAACTTCTGACCCACTGGGAATGTGATGAAAGAAATAAAAGCTGAAATAAATCATTCTCTCTACTATTATTCTGACATTTCACATTCTTAAAATAAAGTGTTGATCCTAACTGACATAAGACAGGGAATTTTTACTAGGATTAAATGTCAGGAATTGTGAAATACAGAGTTTACCCAAATTTAAATGCCTGTAGCTCAGGCCCTGAAGCAAGGAAATGCATATTTTTGGTACCATTTGAAAGGAAACACAAAAAGGAATTTAGGAGAATATAACACAATAGATCTGGTAAGAGATAATGCAAAGGAAAAAAAAAACGTTCCTTTGTATTTTTTTTGTAGCATCATCTTTGAAATGCAAGAGAAAGGCCATAATGTATTATTCTAACCCAGGTGCAATTTAGATTTTGTCCACCAGATGGCAGCAGTGTATGTGCCAAGTTTTAGACTGATCCAATGAAGCTTTGCATTTCTGTTGAAAACTTTGTGTCAAGACTGCCCAAATGTGCCTAATATGTTTATTAATAACTTTTCATTTTCAAAATGATGCACTCTCCTCAAACAATAGCCTGGTCTTATTTCACTGTAATAGCTACTGTAAATTGGACAGTGCAGTTAGATTAACAAGAATTTAAGCTTTCTGACAATATCAGATATGTCTATGTCCTGGGAAATGTTTGTCACGATCTTCAGTATGGACAGACCAAGACGCAGCGATGCTTCCAGTATGCATTTTATTCATGACGAACGTAACTGGGAAAATAACAAAATGAACGTAACGAAGATCGTGATGTTGGACATAACTAAACAAACAACAAGCTATACACAAACAATAACCCACAAAATCCTATAGAAAAACCCCAAACATATATATGGTTCCCAATTAGAGACAACGACACACAGCTGCCTCTAATTGGGAACCATTACCCCAACATAGATATACAATACCTAGAACAAAAAACCCTACACCAAAACGAAACTAAACACGTCAGCCTATAACTATCAGGCCTGAACGTGACAATGTTCTTGTTACTTACAACCTCATACTAATCGCATTAGCCTACTTTAGCGAATAAGTGAAATGTATTTGGCTAAGGTGTATGTAAACTTCCGACTTCAACTGTATGTGAGAATTCTGTTCATAGACAACACCATATTGCCCTCAAAGCTCATCACTAAGCGAAGGACCCTGGGACTAAACACCTGCCTCTGCAACTGGATCCTGGATTTCCTAACGGGCCGTCCCCAGGTGGTAAGGGTAGGTAACAACACATCCGCCACACTGATCCTCAACACGGGGGCCCCTCAGGGGTGCGTGCTCAGTGCGTGCTCAGCTCCTGAATCCAACACCATCATTAAGTTTGCTGATGACACTACCATTGTAGGCCTGATCACCGACAACGATGAGACAGCCTATAGGGAGGAGGTCAGAGACCTGACCGTGTGGTGGAAGGACAACAACCTCTCCCTCAACGTGATCAAGACAAAGGAGATGATTGTGGACTACAGGAAAAAGAGGACCGAGCACGCCCTCATTCTCATCGACAGGGCGTAGTGGAGCAGGTTGAGAGCTTCAAGTTTCTTGGCGTCCACATCACCAACAAACAAACATGGTCCAAGCACACCAAGACAGTCGTGAAGAGTTCACGACAAAACCTATTTCCCCACAGGAGACTGAAAAGATTTGACGTGGGTCCTCAGATCCTCAAAAGGTTTTACAGCTGCACCATAGAGAGCATCTGACGAGTTGCAACACTTCCTGGTATGGCAACTGCTCGGCCTCCGACCGCAAGGCGCTACAGAGGGTAGTGTCTATGGCCCAGTACATCACCGGGGCCAAGCTTCCTGCCATCCAGGCGGTGTCAGAGGAAGGCCCTTAAAGTTAGTTAAAGACTCCAGCCACCCTAGTCATAGACTGTTCTCGATACCAAAGCGAGCGATACCAAAGCGCCAATTCTAGGTCCAAGAGGCTCCTAAGCCATAAGACTCCTGAACAGCTAATCAAATGGCTACCCAGACTATTTCGATTGGATCTAGAGTATCAGGTAGGGTGATATGTGATATGATCCTTGACAGAAGTGAGTGCTACGGGGTGATAGTCATTTAGTTCAGTTACCTTAGCTTTCTTGGGAACAGGAACAATGGTGGCTATCTTGAAGCATGTGGGGACAGCAGACTGATAATGATTGATTGAATATGTCCGTAAACACACCAGCCAGCTGGTCTGCGCATGCTCTGAAGACGCGGCTAGGGATGTCGTCTGGGCCGGCAGCCTTTGCAGGGTTAACACATTTTAATGTTTTACTCACGTCAGCCACGTTGAAGGAGAGTCCACAGTCTTTGGTAGCGGGTGGTGTCGGTGGCCCTGTATTGTCCTCAAAGCGTGCAAAGAAGTTGTTTCATTTGGGAGTGAGACGTCGATGTCTGCGACGGGGCTGGTTTTCTTTTTGTAGTCCGTGATTGACTGTAGACCCTGCCACATACGTCTCGTGTTTAAGCCGTTGAATTGCGACTCTACTTTGTCTCTATACTGACACTTTGCTTGTTTGATTGCCTTGCGGAGGGAATAGCTACACTGTTTGTATTCCACGGCTAAGGGCTGTTCTTGTAGTTGGATGGAAATTATCCATCCATTATGTAGAAATTATGTTAAATATAATAACAAACAATATTGATCAATCTCTCCAATATTATGTGCATAAACTGAACAGGCCCTGAGTGTCTCTAGAGGTGCTAGTCAAGGTTGTGAGCCATGCGTCAGCACTTAGTTTGACTATAATGAACATGTGTCTAACTTGCACTGTTATGCAATTCTTAAGAGACTAGATACAAATAGGTCATCCTGGCGACCAATGTTCTAGCATTAATTTATCGAGGCAAGCAGATCAGGGATGTCAAGGTGGGACCAAAGCATATGCTATGTGTATAGTGTATGTAACAACCACCAATAGACCTACTCAATTATTAGCGTATATTCAATCAAATAATTATTCTGTAAAACAAGGAACGCATTTACTCAATTAAACTAACAGAATTGATTAGTCATGAAAGAAAGTCTCAAACAATTACAGTGTACATGAAATACATGATGTGTTACAGACTACTCAGAGTGAATAACATCACCAATACACGAATAAAGAACCATTGATAATGATTGCTTGAAAATGGCCTTGACTCTTCAGTCTGCAGGTCAACAAATGCTATACAGAACCATACATCTATACATGAATATAAAGGAAATTCTGATGAGAAAGAGGCTGTATCCCACAGCAGTCTGCAGGGGCGGACTGGCCATCTGGCGAATGCCATTTTAAGCCTAGTGGGCCTGTCTTGGGGGTTTTGTGCAAAATGACAATTATCTAGCTAATAATTTGGGCCCTTGAGGACAAAAATGGTCTGGTTTGTCAGAAATTCCAGAGCCGATTTGTGGTCCTGGTCCTCCCCTGACAGTACATATTACTTTTAGATTAGTCCTCAGACTTTACTCAACAGATTGTGTTGCGCTAAGAGGTGTGTAACGTGTAGACTATAAGAATGAGCCTGTGAGAGCTTTTCTGTTTAATTAACACTTCAGCAGACAGACAGCTCCACAAAGGAGACTGGTCTTGAGAAAGGCATTGTAAACAACCTCTACTACTTTATGCTCTATTCTTGTTTGTTTGTAAATTATATTCAGCCCCATGTGAGCAGCATGCACTGTGTGTAGTGCCATTATTCTTTTCAACACCATGGTCAGTACCACAGGGAACAGCTCCGGTGGAAATTCTGTAAAGCTACGTTTGTTCTCCTACTTTGAGAGTTTTGAACACATTAGGACTATTAATCGGTGTTGTGTTCACACCTACAAGTGTTTATTTTAAATTAGGAACTGGCAAACCAATGGAAAATCGTTGTTCAATGTGTTAGAAAAAAAGATGCAGTCCGTGAAATTAAATGTGGTCAAGTCGAAACTCGCACACATAGCAAGCTATCCAATCTCAACTTCGAAAGAAAGTGTTGTTGGTTTGTTTGAAAATGTTGTCTTCCACAAGCATACACTGATTGAACACTGCTCAATACAATTATTTGACTATACTGTGAGATACAATTATTTTTCGACTTCATCAACAGGCTATTGTAATAGTTTAGTTGTTTGAATAGCAAACAAACAAAATATTCAAATGATGAAAGTTGGTTTTGACTTTTTCTTTGGGAAAGGTTATATTGCCTATGCTAATTTGCTATAAGCACGTTGCACAAGAAAATTGCTTTTTTCCAAGGTAGATTTGTTTCATTTACTGTATTCCGGTTGATCGAAAATCAGTCACGTTTCATACAAATCACGTACGTTCTATTCAGTTTCGAATGAAGGAAATCAGTCAATTAAGAAACTTAAATAATCAAAAGGAAGGAAGATCTGGATTAGATAGAGGTCACTTAGAAATATTGTTTGTGTATTCTGTTAATTTTTTTCTTAAGTGATGGAGAGAGGAAGATGGAGGTGGTGTGGGGTGGGGGGACTCTCGAATTCTATATGGCAGGACGAAATGCTAAGTTTTATTCCATTTCACTGGCATGCTCGAACTAAATGCATTACACTCTTCAGCAGAGAAAGGGACACTTATGTGGACGACATTGGAATGAAACCCTTACGTTAACATCTAAGGAAATTATCTCACGGACTTTTCTCCCCGAGAGTGGATTTTCTACCAGCATGAGCGCAGAGTGCACGAGCTACTACAGCGCAGATAACGTGTTTGTGAATGGTTCTTCTTGTCCTAAAGCGGGGGGCGATGCCCGCGCGGCGTTCTGCTGCGGGTTTAACGACATCAAGTATTGCTGTGATGATCCCAACAGCTTTTTCCCTTACGAGTATGGATACATGTGGTGGCTCAGGTATGTAAGGGATCTTTACAAACTCTCTGATGGTGGGCTATGCCCCTACAACACGAGAAAACTAGAAAATTGTTCAAACGTAAACTATGATATTAAGAATTCCGTTGTCTTTTGCACATATTTTGGGGCAATCTCAAGAAACTATGAGATGAGAAAGCTTGAGAATTTTTATACTCCAGCATCAAAGCGCACACATAATAATATAATTGGGCTAAGTCAGGGACAAACAGAGTGATTCTTAGTCTTAACAAAATCTACCTCACACACATGGTTATGGGCTTTAAAAAAAAGACCTGTACCATGTCAGATATGGAGTTGAAATGTATTCAATTTTGAGTTTGCATCCCAATATCACAGAAGACTGAAATATAACAAAACTGTTTGACATAGATTAAAACATTTTTTTTAAATAAGCTTTATTATGAAATTATGAAAATATTAATAAGGATCCACCCATGGTCATTGACTGCAGGAAGGGCTACTACACTAGAACAACAATTATTTTTAGGCTACTGATAACAGATGTATAGTATCTTCAAATTTCAATGGACACTTATTGTATCCTACTCTTATGGGAGCTGATAAATACCTAAATTAAAACAAAATGTGAAAATATCAATAGAAAAAGTTTAAATCATGGGAAACTGATTTACTCCCAATTATGAGCTTTGAGATTTCATCATAATATGAATAATCTTTCGAGAGAATGACCGTACCTCCATAGAAACTAAAGTTTTTAAAGTTTCTTCTATTGAAGTAGCCCTGGTCAAAAGTACTGCAGTATAAAAGAGCCATTTGGGGCACAACCTGTGTTGCTATGATTGTGGCCCCTGGCTGTTTGTTATTCCTGAGATGAGTCTTCCATCGGGATATTGGGATGTCTTCTTATAATGGGATAGGTCCTTACAGGAAGGCTGCTGCTCACATATGAATAAGCCTGCATCCGAAATGGCACCCTATTGCCTAGTTTAGTACACTTCTTGTAACCAGAGCCCATAGGGCCCATAGGGTGCCTGTTCCTTATATGGGTTGTTTTGTGTCATGAATGTGGAGTAAGGTGGCTGTGTGGCAAATATCTCATAGAAATCCAACACTACCATTGTCAGGTATAGAGAAAAATATATTTTTCTCTCCCTGGCTCTCGCTCCCTTTCACCCTTATTTTCCTATTTCCCTCTCTCCCTTTGATTTCCCATCTCACAATCACTCTCTCTCTATCCCCACTCCCCACCCCTCCCCTCCCTCTCTCCCCCTTCCCTCCCCAGTGTTGGGGCTCTGATAGGTCTGTCCATAGCAGCGGTGGTCCTACTGGCCTTCCTCATCACCGTATTTGTTCTCTGCTACCTCTTCATCGCCACAAAGCCCAGTCGCCTTGACAATGGCCTGCCGCTACAAGCACCAGGTAACATATCTGGCCAGAGGTGGCGACATTTTGTTATCAAAGACTAGCTAGCAACACGTCATTATCATAGACTAGCCAGTGACATACCATGATGATGGGCTAGCTAGCGACATGTCATTATAATAATGAACCTTGAGCTTAGCGAAACGGGCCAGTAACTGAAGGGCTGTCGGTTTGAATCTTCTGGGCTGTGCCCTGTGCACGTGAGCAAAGTTATTCACCCCTAGCCTACTCTAGGGGTGTATTTGTGGTTTCCGGGGGGTTGGAAATAAAAAAATAAGACAGCAAGAAGACAAGTTTCTGTCTCACTATGAACAAGTAAAGCTGCTGTGTGTGTGTGTGTGTGTGTGTGTGTGTGTGTGTGTGTGTGTGTGTGTGTGTGTGTGTGTGTGTGTGTGTGTGTGTGTGTGTGTGTGTGTGTGTGTGTGTGTGTGTGTGTGTGTGTGTGTGTGTGTGTGTGTGTGTCCCTATTCCAGGGTTGGAGCCCAGTGAGGGCCCCAGTCACTCCGGCCCAGCCCCTCCCACCGGCCCCCAGGGCTTCAGGATGCACTTCCTCAGCAGGAAGCTGGACTGTGACAACCAGCCGCCCAACCCCGAGAGACTGTTCCAGAGGGGCTTCATGGCCACCGTCAACATGGAGGGCCCATCGTAGTGCACTTTTTAGGGAGCTTAGAAGGGCACAGAATATCTGATTCAGACGTATTCCATACCCCCCTTCCCTAATACATATGTAAATATTGGACTATACTATACTTATGCTAAAATGTTTATTCTATTTACACTGCCATTTACTTTATGTTCATATTCTTATCTTGTATTTTTTTTTAATTATTGTTGTATTGTCGAGAAGGAACCTGCAAGTAAGCGTTTAGTTGGACTATGTATACCATGCATATCCTGTACATATGACTAATAAAACTTGAAACTTGAAATGAGTTGTTGTGTGGGACGTTGCCTAAGGCATTCAGATTCCACTGTGTCTCTCTCTCTTCTGATCATTCTACAGCTTCTCTTTAGGAGCTCATTTCACACACTAGTATTCCTCTAAGGGTGGGTGTTTGGTAAACGGTAAATGTACAAATACACTCCCCTGTGTATTTATTTGGACAGTGAAGCTAAATGTTCAATTTGGCTCTGTACTCTGACATTTGGGCTTTGAAATCAAATGTTTCATATGTTTCAATGTCGCCTTTTATGTGAGGGTATTTTCATCAGGGGTTGGAACCAGTTCAGGGCACTAAACCTAAACGGGAAAATAATGTTTTGAGGAACAGAAAAAGAACTGGGATCGAACGTGATCTATAGTGTTCTGGTTATTTTACATGCCGGGCATTTTTTTCAAGTCCCACAAAAAAAACACAACAAAGGACCTATTCAATGCCCGCCCTTACTTTGTTACTCAAAAACGTCTTCCACTGTCTGCCTATCAGATGAAAATCTTTGCCAGTGTGTGTGCACTGTGCATGTGTAGACTACCTGCCCCTCCTCCAAGGCAAAGGCTACAGTAGGATTGCTGACATTCAGAAGATAGAGAGAGAGATTTTTAATTAGAGAACAATGGATTAACTTTTTCAATGTTAGCTAGGGATACTATAGTTATCACGTTTCACATTGGATTTATCAACTACAACAAGTTAAGACGTGTTTTTAATTCTGGTGCCGCTCTGCAGTGGTGGAAAAAGTACTACATTTTCATACTTGGGTAAAAGTAAAGATACCTTAATAAAAAAAGTAAAAGTGAAAGTCACCCAGTAGAATTCTACTTGAGTAAAAGTCTAAAAGTATTTGTTTTTAAATATACTTAAGTATCAAAAGTAAATGGAATTGCTAAGATATTCAAAAATTCCTTATATTAAGCAAACCAGACAGCACAATTGTTATTATTTTTTGTTATTGATGGATAGCCAGTGGTAGCAGTTGATGTTACTCTTCAATAACACAGACCCCAAATCAGGGGGAGAAAAATAGGTTTATTCAAAGTGGACAAATCCTAGATGTTATGCTGAGAGGTAGATGTTCATTCTCCCCTGTCCTCAATGATTCTCTCTACAGAACAAAGACAGGATGTAGTTTTGTAACCCAACCCTGGCCTGTGGTTGACCAATTAGAATTCCTTGCAAGAAAACTGGTCCAATGGACAAATAACAAGTTTCCTGTTTCAGGCTCAATGCCTAGACAAATTCCTCCCATGACTCTGGCCCATTGGGTTTATTTCCATTGATCGTTAATTCCCTCTTGACCGTCAGTACTTTTAGTCCTCTGGGTTGTGTATTATCTTAAAATATTCTTACACTCCCCCTAGACCCTTTTAAAAAGAAACAATAGAAAACATTTAAAAAGGAAAAAACAACAGTAAGCATAAAATCATTCACATTAAACACCTTGCATTTCTATAAAACACAAAGGGCATATTATACTTGCTGTAGCAATAAGAAATATATTTCAAACAAAGTCATAGAAAATAAGTATTAACAGGTGTAAAGATGATGTCCCTTACGATTCTTACCACATCCTGTATTAGGAGGAAACTCACCCAAAAGAAAAATTGGCTGCAAGACAATAATATTCAATCGTCCTACTGGCAATGTAATCATTCACCAAGTCTTAAACGTGACCAGCTCTTCCACACTGGTATCAGTCCCACATAGATAACTATTAGAAATTATATTCTGACAGTCTGCCGGTAGTGAGGAATTCTTCTTCCGTTCCACTGGTTGATAAGGACTTCTCTCATGAACACTTCACCGGGAATCTTGTATCATTTCAGTTACAGTCCTTGGGTCAAGGGATATTGATGCAGCCTCAAATGATATATTCTCATAACCTGTAAGGAAGGAAACAAAAAAGTGAAAGTAACATGTTCTGGTTTTAAGAGAAATTGATATTTCACATAGATTTCCAGGAAAAAGTTGGACATTTCACCTAGATTACCTAATATGATGACTGCTGTGTACAACATAGAAGCTTATCAGATTCTGATCATCTTACTATGCTTCTTCACCCGAGAATGACCCCCGATTGCTAATCAATCAGTTATTTATTCTCCAGGCTCCGCTTTGTCATCAAAATGGACAACCTTGCAATGAGTGACATGTATCCATCGTGATTTTCCCTGGACTTTGGCCCTAATGTGTCTGTTACATATTTTTTTTGACCATCACCCACTGTCCTGGCACTATGTCATGTCCCCCCTCTGGAGTTATTCCCCATGCCTATTTTACTTGTCTGTCTATGATTTCTCCATGTGTTTTCATTTTAAAAATCACAACTTGTCCAGGTAACAGGAGCTCCCAGTGATGTCATGAATCCTCTGTTTTTCCATATTCTTCCGAAATCATGAGTAACACCAAAAGCATACCTTGAGTCTATGTAGATATTAGCTGTTTTTCCTTCAGCCTGTTTGCATGCTTCTATCAAAGCCACCAATTCAGCCACCTGTGCTGATGTTCCTGCAGGTAATGTGCCTGTCACTATCACATTGTCCATTGTAGTAACTGCCCAGCCTGCCTTCCTCACACCCCCCTCCACAATGCTTGAACCGTCTGTGTATAAGATAAACTCAGGGTTTTCCAATGGATGACTCTTAATAAACCCATCAGAGAGCTGATCCAAAACCAACTCACAGTCGTGTTCAAGTAATGTGGTATCTGGAGGAAGCATCAGAGTGGCTGGATTACATGGTGTGCCACCGTTGTATGATGATGTTAGGAGCCTCCAACACAGTCAACCATTTGTTCCATGGAGCAGCTGTGACCTGTGCAGCTCGATTCATTGTCAAAAACTGCTTGCAATCAAGAGAATGTCCTCTGAAAAAGTCTCTAAAGAAAGGTGGATAATGAGGCTCAACCGACGCAGAACAATTTAAGCTTCAACAGCTCGCTACTCGTCGGTTACTTAACCCAACAGCAGAAGTTATTCCCTAAAAGCTGCCTGGGTTTAAACATCTTCTCTTTACAGAAAGTGAAACGCTCAATTAATAGGGATAGCTAAGTAAATGTTTTGTCTCGACCAATATTGAAGGCCACAGCTCAGCTTCAGAATGTCATAGTGAGGAATCAATATATCTCCATATGCATCAATCACGTCTTTCTAGAATAAGGCATCATAGGTATCCTTTTTTCCCCTTTTCTTTAACAAAGGGTATGGCATACCCTCTCACTCGATTTAAGCCCTGGTTTTACCTCAAACACACCAAACCCTTCCCAGACACAGAGGTATTTAAGTAGTGCATGGTGACAGTATTGGAGGGTTTGGCTATACCGACAAAATCTATGGATAGTATAACTGTGTCTTGTTGTTAGTTAAGTCAAATTAAAATGAAAATAATTGTTGAAAGCAATTACTTGCAACACCATTTGCTGTCCACCTTTCTGATTATGCCGCACCCGCTCCAAAGCTGATGTCATGACAAAGTAATACATTTGGTCTCCAGTCTATGGGCTACAGAAAAACCACATAGGCTACTACTCTTTCTGCTGTACTACTACTCTTTCTGCTGTAGGCTACATCATTTATGTTAAATTAATTTGATGGAGCGTTGGTGGAGCGCCGCAGAGCTGCGTCTCTCCAACAGCACCGCGTCTCTCCAACAGCACCCTGGAGAGGCGCGCTGGGCATGGACTAGCTAAATATTTTGCGTCCCTGCCTTTGGCAAAGTGGGCACTGCTTATCATTAACGGGCATCAGCGCTCACCGAAATAGCCCTCATGACACTGGGTGAGAGAAGTTATCAATGTTTTTAGACATAATCATGTGAGGTGTCATGTGTTGTTGGATGCAGGGCCGGCCCTCCCATTAGGCAAGATTAGACCGCCACCTATGGCGGCACTTGAATTTGGGGCGGCATTTTGACAATTGGCTGCCGCCCTCCGGCGCCCTTGATCGGCTACAACACCGCCGGCGGCACCCCAGCCACCAGCTCATAGCATTGCTACAGTTCCAGCCCCCACCCCATTCCCGCTTCTCCCGTTCACTCCCACTATCCATGGTGATGTGTGTGTTTATATGGGATTATCCAATTGTGAAACATTAATAAAAATGTATCGGCCAATTAAATGATTGTATTTTTTTTAATGTTTGTGTGTGACCAAGACGACTAGTGATTAAGGCAGTAGCCTAACCTAGCCTGTTAACGTTAGCTAGCTACTACTAGTGGATATAACTTGAGCTAAAAGTAATCTATATAGATTTTAAACAATTTGCTACCATTTATAAGAGACAAAAACTATCAGGAAGCGAATATAAAAATAAAAAAAACTATGAGAAAAGAGGCACAATCTCTAAACGAAAGAAATGTGCCGGTAAAATGCATCAGCGTGCAGCAATATCCATCAGCCGGTGTGGAGAATGACAAGCCTATGGGGACAGGCCATTAATTAGCCGAGAAACGCGAGCCCTGTTCGCTGATTCTAGCAGCTAAGAGGGCAAACCCGAGGGCAAACCGGAGGAGTCCGAGCCATGCACTTCCACCGATGATGAAAGCTCTCTGTCTGGAAAAGAACAGGTGATCGCACCAGGCCTAGCCTCACCTCCAAACAATGCCAGCGAAGACCCTACTATCTTGGATCCAGAATCAGATTCGTCGCCCCAGTCCCGGATGACAGTGCTGGTGCTGCTACTAAATCCGACTCCCAGACAAAAAACATAGAAGATCCCAGTGAGTGGCCAAAATATAGGAATGGATCTTTACGGCATATGTTAGTGCAGCCTGGGCCACATCAGGATAACGAGGGGAATTTCCCAAGAGTTGAGGGGCAACGAAAGTTGTCGGTGGCCCACTACAATAGGAGGATGGCGAACGGGGGGAGAGTGGCGAGACCAAGGCTTGTTATTTCCAAGCAAAACAATTAAGCTTTCTGTTTTTGCTGCAAGCTTATTTCACACGAGTGCAAATCTGCGCTGGTCAGGGATGGAACCAGGGACTGGAAGAATCTGTGCCACCTCCTCAGTTCGCATGAGAAGTCGCATGACCACCTAGATAGTTTACAGAGATGGAAGGAGCTTGGAGATTAGGCAAACGCAGATGATATGATTTCAGGACCATGGACAGCTACCGAGAGAAACCATCGCTGACAGCAATGCAGCACCACATCAGAGGAAGAGGCCACTCTCTGTGGAGACGAAATAAAGAAATTGTTGAAACTGATGTTGGATAATCAAATTCGATATGTAAATAAACACATTTTCGTTAAGGCTGGGTCATTGACATAAAGATTATTCTACACTGCTCCAGCGAAACGAGGCCCACCATGCATTTATGAAAGCAGTTGTTTCCAAAGATCAAATGATCTTACTCTGTTTTACACTTCTACATAAATATAAAAATATATGTTAAATATGTTATATAAAAGTGTTATTTTTATTGTAATTGTAACAATTATGGGGTCGTGCCATGTGTGTTAACAGATGGGATATAATCAATAAGAAACTCGTTTTCCTAATAGGTAGTAGGTTGCACAGTGATAGCAACATTGCAACTCTCCGATGCAGGGGTTAAATATAATTGCTTATTTCTTAATCTTCCAAAAAGTAAGTTGTATGCCTACCTGTGTGACAGACACAATTACCCTATCCATAGATGTCAGTATAGCCGAATACTCCAATACTGTCGCATGCACTGATTAAATACCTCAGTGTTGACTAAAATCAGGGCTCGAATTGAGTGAGGGTATCACATATCCTTTTTACCCTTTTCTTTAACAAAGGGTATCTATTGTTTGCTTTATATTTTGAAATAAATACAATGAACGTTTCCAGATTATATAGCAGTTGTTATAGCAGTCGGCTCTTCTTGGGACGGCTCCAATCTGAAGCTAAACTGCAGCCTATAGTATTCGAGGAGATTTAAAGAAATATATATACTTTGCTATTCTGTCCCTATTAATTGAGCTTTTCGCTTTCTGAAAAGAGAACATGTTTGTTTAAACCCAGGCAGCTTTTGGGGAAGCACTTCTGTTGTTGGGTTATAAAACGGAAGAGTAGCCAGCAGTTGAAGCTTACAGTTTTCTGGGTCAGTAGAGCCTCTGTCTGGGTGGGAAGGTAACTTGCCATGCTTAGATTCATGATTATGTCTAAGATTTTTTGTCTTGCCTAGGGCGGCAGAGCATGCAGGGCAATGGTGATTTTATCAATGTAATCAGATGGAAAATGTTAGGCTATGTTATTGACATTGAACTGATTGTATAGCCTACTAACCAGATGTGTTAAGGTTGGAGGTGTGTCTTGGTCAGTTTACCTCGGAAAATGTCACCCTTTGTAAAACTGCCGCTCTAGTGAGCGCCCTCAGTTTAGCTCAAGCTGATTGGCAAATGTTTTAGACTTTTTTTGTCAAGGGAGGCCAGATGCTCGCTGGCTTCCCTTGCCTTCAATGCTACGGGCGGCAACAATGTCATACTGGTTTGGACCAGACAGCATCAGATAGATAGCCTACACGTAAAGAGACCGAGGGGCACTGTTTCGCTCGCTCGGATGCTTTCTCCTGTGAGAAACATTCAGCCTCTTGCGAATTGAAGGAAAATTATGAAACACAGAGACGAAAGAAATTATTATTTGCATTTATTTTTCTTGCTACATTTTTGGGGAAGTCTGGCTTCCCTTGGCACCCATGAATACACACCAATGCATCCATCACCACCTCGTGTAAATGATGTCACCTGTTACATAGTGTAGCAGTGTTGCATAAACGTTGAAGCAGTTTCTTGGAAAACAATAGCTGTGTAACAGTATGGAAGACATGAACAATATGAGGCGTCCATCACCACCTCATGTGAATGATGTCACCTGTTACATACAGTGTAGTTTGGCAGCGTAGCATAGTACAGTAGAAAGGGGCTTCCAGGAGTGGCTGCGATGACAAGTTGATTAGGGTCATGACTGATAAGTAGTAAGGTCATGAAATGACAGGAAGACGACATGGGTGAATGGCTAAGAGATACTATTCAGATTAAGATCCCTTCTGCTTTATCCCAACCCCTCTGAAAGACACACACATATGCAGTTAGGAGAGGTTGGTGCAGTGGACTGCCACACTGGACACCCTGATGAGTTCACGATAGGCTTGGGCGGTATACCGTATATACCGTATACATCGCACACCGGGGTTTTTGTAAAAAGCCACAGGATGGTTTTTCAATACCTTCAATACTGTTTGGAAGGTAAATGACGAGACAGAGTCATTGATGCGAGTAGCCAGTCTTGTTCAGCACATTGCAATACATCCAGGTATATCAAGCACACTGGTAAAAACACTGTTGCATCAACATGCCATCTTACACCCATAACATCTTCCCTTTTTATAAAATAGGACAGGAGCTGTCAATTCACTAACAAAACAAACCTAGTAATAATATCCATCATGAACAGTTTTTTCAGGTATAAAATAAACACTTATTTTACATGCAATGTTTTCTGTCTGTCAACAGTCCGTAATAGGAAACCTACAGATGAAGTCATTTAGGTGGCTGGGACAGCCGCCCGCAGCGTGAAAAGACAGGGCTTTTCTGTGAGATCACGTGCAGGCGTGTCACCAGACTGTCTGAGGGGAGTGTTGATGGGTGAGGGAGCGGCTGCCTTGTGATCCCCTAGCTCTTCGCCCAGTGCCTCAGGCCCCACATGACTTGCTGGGGGTCCATCCTTTGTCATGCAACCCCTATGTCATTAGGGTTCTGAGTAAGTGCTGGCTCAGCAATCCGAAGGTCAACCCTGTTACGGCAGTACAGTGGTCCATAGATGAACTTGGACACCTGTCTTCTGTGACAAAGCTTCTCCAGCACGTCTGTCACCACACAGGTCTCCAGGAGAGTGTTAGCTACTGGCAGAGCTGCTTTTCAGCGCCGTGCCATGAGGCGCTGGGCCGGGCTGCTATTCATGCCTTCTGTTGGGATTTTGCTCCACTGCAGGACCACTTTCCAGGTATCTTTGCCCTCTCGCAGAGTTTTTGATTTTGACTGCCGACTCTGCCTCTTTTGGGTGTCGTGGTGATGAGGTAAGTTGCTCAAAATCCCATTCTGCAGGAGAATTGGGGTCCATTATCTGAGATTACCCTATCTTGCTGGCCGTAGCGATCAAACTGCTCTCTACTCTCTGCTGAGAGGTCGGGGAGGATGTCAATCTCCCAGAAGTAATGATCGACTAACAGAAGGAAGTATTTGCCACTGTGCTGAAAGAGATCTAGACATATTATCTGTCAGGAGCGCGTAGGTAGCTCGTGGGACATCATTGTCTCATTGATCTCAGTGCCTGAAGGTGCTTCTCTGTTGCTCAATGACGTATTCATTGCAGATTGTGTGCATTTACTGACATAGTATTTGATTTCACTCTGCATTCCTGGCCAATACAGTGTGTCACGTGCTTGTCTGTAACAAGCCTCACCTCCAATGTGACTTGAATGCACGCGCGCCAACATCTCAGGGCTCAGAGACTGGGGATTAACGACTCTCTGATCCTTGAATATCACTCCATTTTGAACACTGAGCTCCTATTTGACTGGCCAATATTCTCTGACAGCTAGAGCAGTTTCTTCCTTGCAGTCGGGCCATCCTATCAGAATCACAGATCTCAGTGCCTGAAGGTGCTTGTCCCTGTCTGTGTGCTGTCTGATGTGTACAAGGTGCTGGTCAGTAGCATTGAGGTAGTCAGCCTGGATTATGTGTTCAACATCCACTTGCTCTGTTTGTAAGCTGCACACTGCGTGTTGTTCATGCATGGAGCATGTGTGTGTGACTAATGCAGTATCCCTGCTGAGCGTGTCACTCACATACATCTCCGGCCCTGGCTTATACACCACCTTGAGGTTGTAGCTTTGTAGAGCCAGTAGCATGCTCTGCAGTCGTTTCGGGGCGTTCAGGAGAGGCTTGCTGAATATAGCAATAAGGGGCTTGTGATTTTGTCTCTGCGGTAATGTGGTTATGCCCGTAGAGGTAGTGGTGGAAGCGTTGGCATGCAAATACAATGCTCAGGCACTCATTCTCTATCTGGGCATAGTAGTTCTGCTCTGTTGGAGTGAGTGGCCTAGAGGTGAATGCCACAGGCTGGCCCTCATGCATGAGGCAACAGCCCAGTCCATACTGGCTTTTGACACATCGTAGTATCGCTTTATTTCCCTCACCGCTGCGTCGTGTTTTGGGAGCCAATGCAAGATGGCATCCTTGTCCATTTATTTTATATATTTCACCTTTATTTCACCAGGTAGGCTAGTTTAGAACAAGTTCTCATTTACAACTGCGACCTGGCCAAGATAAAGCAAAGCAGTGCAACACAAACCACAACACAGAGTTACACATGGAATAAACAAACGGTACAGTCAATAATACAGTAGAAAAAAAGTCTATATACAGTGTGTGCAAATGAGGTAGGATAACAGAGGTAAGGCAATAAATAGGCCATAGTGGCGAAATAATTACAATATAGCAGTTAAACACTGGAGTGATAGATGTGCAGAAGATGAGTGTACAAGTAGAGATACTGGGGTGCAAAGGAGAAAAAATAAATAAAATAGATAACAGTATGGGGATGAGGTAGTTGGATGGGCTATTTACAGATGTGCTTATGTACAGGTGCAGTGATCTGTGAGCTGCTCTGACAGCTGGTGCTTAAAGTTAGTGAGGGAGATATGAGTCTCCAGCTTCAGTGATTTTTGCAGTTTGTTCCAGTCATTGGCAGCAGAGAACTGGAAGGAAAGGCAGCCAAAGGAGGAATTGGCTTTGGGGGTGACCAGTGAAATATACAGTGAGGGAAAAAAAGTATTTGATCCCCTGCTGATTTTGTAAGTTTGCCCACAGACAAAGAAATTATCAGTCTATAATTTTAATGGTAGGTTTATTTGAACAGTGAGAGGCAGAATAACAACAAAAAAAATGGGTGAAAATTTTATAAATTGATTTGCATTTTAATGAGGGAAATAAGTATTTGACCCCCTCTCAATCAGAAAGATTTAAGGCTCCCAGGTGTCTTTTATACAGGTCATGAGTTGAGATTAGGGAGCACACTCTTAAAGGGAGTGCTCCTAATCTCAGCTTGTTACCTGTATAAAAGACACCTGTCCACAGAAGCAATCAATCAATCAGATTCCAAACTCTCCCCCATGGCCAAGACCAAAGAGCTCTCCAAGGATGTCAGGGACACGATTGTAGACCTACACAAGGTTGGAATGGGCTACAAGACCATCGCCAAGCAGCTTGGTGAGAAGGTGACAACAGTTGGTGCGATTATTCGCAAATGGAAGAAACACAAAAGAACTGTCAATCTCCCTCGGCCTGGGGCTCCATGCAAGATCTCACCTCGTGGAATTGCAATGATCATGAGAACTGTAATGTTTTGTCTGAAGCCCCTTGACTTTACCACTAGATGGCGTTATGTCAACCCAGTGATTCTCCTGTGTTAATTGTTGTTAGTAATGGCCTCACCTGTGTTGTATTACTTTTAATGACAACCCCTATTTAAGGCCCCACTGCCCTTTTGTTCATGTTCAGTCCTGATGTTGTCATTCTCTGTCTGATATTTTTCTGACTTCTAATATTTGAACTTGGATTCTATGTTTTTTTTGTTTCCTTTTGTGGACTTTTGGAAAGATGTTTCTGGACTCATGTTGAGAGATTTCTCTCTGTTTTGGATTACCTTTTTGTATTGCCTCCCAAGCGGCATTGTTTAAGTTGCCCTGGGACACAATCATTTAAAGTGTTGCCTAAGACTGTTGCTAAGTTTTGCTTTTTTTCTCTGAAGTAAAGAGCCAAAGATAAAACTCAGACTTTTTGAGGTCTCATTGTTTTCTAATTCCTCTGCACTTGGGTTCAACCTCCTCCAGTAGTGGAGTGGTCAGCATCAAGGACGGACACACACCTCCATCGGGGACCCGAGTTCGATCCCCAGCTGGCTCGTAACAGTAGGTTCAGTCCAATATAAAAAAGGTAATCCAAAACAGAGAAATCTCTCAACATGAGTCCAGAAACATCTTTCCAAAAGTCCACAAAAGGAAACCAAAAAAAAAACAGAATCCAAGTTCAAATATTAGAAGTCAGAAAAATCTCAGACACAAGGAATCCTAGAGAATGACAACACCTAGACCAACATCAGGACTGAACATGAACAAAAGGGCAGTGGGGCCTTAAATAGGGTTTGTCATTAAAAGTAATACAACACAGGTGAGGCCATTACTAACAACAATTAACACAGGAGAATCAATCTGGGTTGACATAACGCCATCTAGTGGTAAAGTCGAGGGGCTTCAGACAAAACATTAGAGAACGGTGAGGAATCATCCCAGAACTACACGGGAGGATCTTGTCAATGATCTCAAGGCAGCTGGGACCATAGTCACCAAGAAAACAATTGGTAACACACCATGCCGTGAAATACTGAAATCCTGCAGCGCCCGCAAGGTCCCCCTGCTCAAGAAAGCACATATACATGCCCGTCTGAAGTTTGCCAATGAACAGGACAACTGGGTGAAAGTGTTGTGGTCAGATGAGAACAAAATGGAGCTCTTTGGCATCAACTCAACTCGCTGTGTTTGGAGGAGGAGGAATGCTGCCTATAACCCCAAGAAAACCATCCCCACCATCAAACATGGAGGTGGAAACATTATGCTTTGGGGGTGTTTTTCTGCTAAGGGGACTGGACAACTTCACCGCATCAAAGGGACGATGGACGGGGCCATGTACTGTCAAATCTTGGGTGAGAACCTCAGCCAGGGCATTGAAAATGGGTCATGGATGGGTATTTTAGCATGACAATGACCCAAAACACACGGCCAAGGTAACAAAGGACTGGCTCAAGAAGAAGCACATTAAGGTCCTGGAGTGGCCTAGCCAGTCTCTAGACCTTAATCCCATAGAACATCTGTGGAGGGAGCTGAAGGTTCGAGTTGCCAAACGTCAGCCTTGAAACCTTAATGACTTGGAGAAGATCTGCAAAGAGGAGTGGGACAAAATCCCTCCTGAGATGTTTGCTAACCTGGTGGCCAACTGCAAGAAACATCTGACCTCTGTGATTGCCAACAAGGGTTTTGCCTCCAAGTACTGAGTCATGTTTTGCAGAGGGGTCAAATACTTATTTCCCTCATTAAAATGCAATTCCATTTATAACATTTTTCACATGCGTTTTTCTGGATTTGTTTTTTGTTATTCTGTCTCTCACTGTTCAAATAAACCTACCATTAAAATTATAGACTGATCATTTCTTTGTCAGTGGGCAAACGTACAAAGTCAGCAGGGGATCAAATACTTTTTTCCCTCACTGTACCTGCTGGAGCACGTGCTATGGGTGGGTGCTGCTATGGTGACCAGTGAGCTGAGATAAGGCGGGGCTTTACCTAGCAAAGACTTATAGATGACCTGGAGCCGGTGGGTTTGGCGACAAATTTAAAGCGAGGGCCAGCCAACGAGAGCATACAGGTCACAGTGGTGGGTAGTATATGGGGCTTTGGTGACAAAACGGATGGCACTGTGATAGACTGCATCCAATTTGTTGAGTAGAGTGTTGGAGGCTATTTTGTAAATGACATCACCGAAGTCAAGGATCGGTAGGATAGTCAGTTTTACGAGGGTATGTTTGGCAGCATGAATGAAGGAGGCTTTGTTGCAAAATAGGAAGCTGATTCTAGATTTAATTTTGGATTGGAGATGCTTAATGTGAGTCTGGAAGGAGAGTTTACAGTCTAACCAGACACCTAGGTATTTGTAGTTGTCCACATATTCTAATTCGGAACGTCCAGAATAGTGATGCTGGGCGGGCGGGCCGGTGTGGGCAGGGATCGGTTGAAGAGCATGCATTTAGTTTTACTTGCATTTAAGAGCAGTTGGAGGCCACGGAAAGAGAGTTGTATGGCATTGAAGCTCGTCTGGAGGTTAGTTAACACAGTTTCCAAAGAAGGGCCAGAAGTATACAGAATGGTGTCATCTGCGTAGAGGTGGATCAGAGAATCACTAGCAGCAAGAGCGACATCATTGATGTATACAGAGAAAAGAGTCGGCTCGAGGATTGAATCCTGTGGCACCTCCATAGAGACTGCCAGAGGCCCGGACAACAGGCACTCCAATTTTACACACTGAACTCCATCTGAGAAGTAGTTGGTGAACCAGGCGAGGCAGTCATTTGAGAAACCAAGGCTGTTGAGGCTACCGATAAGAATATGGTGATAGACAGAGTCGAAAGCCTTGGCCAGGTCGATGAATACAGCTGCACAGTATTGTCTCTTATCGATGGCAGTTATGATATCGTTTAGGACCATGAGCGTGGCTGAGGTGCACCCATGATCAGCTCGGAAACCATATTGCATAGCGGAGAAGGTACGGTGGGATTCGAAATGGTCGGTGATCTGTTTGTTAACTTGGCTTTCAAAGACCTTAGAAAGGCAGGGTAGGATAGATATAGGTCTGTAGCAGTTTGGGTCTAGAGTGTCTCCCCCTTAGAAGAGGGGGATGACCGCGGCAGCTTTCCAATCTTTGGGGATCTCAGACGATCGAAAGAGAGGTTGAACAGGCTAGTAATAGGGGTTGCAACAATTTTGGCAGATCATTTTAGAAAGAAAGGCTCCAGATTGTCTAGCCCGGCTGATTTGTAGGGGTCCAGATTTTGCAGCTCTTTCAGAACATCAGCTATCTGGGTTTGGGTGAAGGAGAAAAGGGGGAGGCTTGGGCAAGTTGCTGTGGGGGGTGCAGGGCTGTTGACCAGGGTAGGGGTAGCCAGGTGGAAAGCATGGCCAGCCGTCGAAAAATGCTTATTGAAATTCTCAATTATCGTGGATTTATCGGTGGTGACAGTTTCCTAGCCTCAGTGCAGTGGGCAGCTGGGAGGAGGTGCTATTATTCTCCATGGACTTTACAGTGCCCCAGAACCTTTGGGAGTTTGTGCTACAGGATGCACATTTCTGTTTGAAAAAGCTAGCCTTTGCTTTCCTAACTGCCTGTGTATATTGGTTCCTAACTTCCCTGAAAAGTTCGCCACAGGATGTTTTTGTGCTGGTCAAGGGCAGTCAGGTCTGGAGTGAACCAGGGGCTATATCTGTTCCTGGTTCAACATTTTTTGAATGGGTCATGCTTATTACTTTTAAAGAATAACCAGGCATCCTCTACTGACGGAATGAGGTCAATGTCCTTCCAGGATACCCGGGCCAGGTCGATTAGAAAGACCTGCTCGCTGAAGTGTTTTAGGGGAGCGTTTGACAGTGATGAGCGGTGGTCGTTTGACCACAGACCCATTACGCACGCAGGCAATGAGGCAGTGATCACTGAGATCCTGGTTGAAGACAGCAGAGGTGTATTTGGAGGGCAGGTTGGTTAAGATGATATCTATGAGGGTGCCCGTTAGGGTGCATCAAATTTGAATGGGAAATTTTAATTTCAAAATATCAATTTGGCTGGCATTGCATTTTGTTCAAATTAACATACAAATGACTTTTGCAAAGTTTTGAGGAATTCCATTGAGATTTAGGGGTGCCACCTAACACATGAACTTTGGCGAAATTTCAAAAAATGTGAAATTTTTTGTCTAATTGCCATAAGGTTGACCTGGAAATGTTGAGTACAGTTAACTTTTATACAGTAACATGTTCTATAGGGTTATCAAAGTAAAAGTTGTTTGTTTGCCCTTTGGGCAACTTGGGCATTTCTCAGAATTCAACTTTCAAGATTCTCCATTCATTTGTCCTATAGACAAAATGAATAGAGGTCAATGGGACATGTTCACGTGGCCTTACCCTGAATTTTGTGCAGCAGTGATGGATGTCGGACACGCATATAAAGTTTAATTGACTTTATTGTTAAACACAAGGGGATCCTGACACACTTAAAAGAACAAACCCTCTCTAGTGGCTAACTCACTGGCAACTAACAGGGCCTAATGGTAAGAGCTGACACTAACTAAACTTCAAACTTAATTGCTCAGTCTGTGCCAGAGTCTTCTCCACTGAGCAACATCACCAGGGAGAAAGAGAGAGGAAATTGAACCTGAACTCTGAACCTAGCCAGTGCGTCTCCCCCCAGATATGTCTCCCCACCCGCCACCCAAGAGTAACCGTCCTATTCAGGGATTAGCTTGCGTTTGCAGCGCGAAGGTTTGGCTGTTGGTTGCGGTCATGTTCAACTGCCTGCAGCACATTCTGCAGGTGCTGCTCCTTCCTTGCCACTGCGACGAAGTCGGATGTGAGCTTGACGCCACGCTCGGCACAGTCATTGACCACGTTCGTTGCACGTACATTGACCTCACTTTTTTTGAACGCAGCATTGGTCACCCATTCCTTCACATCGAGAGACATAAATTCTGGATCAATGTGCAGCTGGTGCATCCCAAACCAGCAATCCTTATTGGCGAGGTCAGCCAAGCTGGTGGTTGGCAAGAGGGTGGGGAACAGGGATGTGCATGGGGAGATCAGCGGGCTTGTGCTCCAAGATCGCTCTGGCAAGTGCACGCTTGTCATCATTGGGCACCTTGCTGCTGAAGAGAGCCAGGGGTAGCATCTCACCTGTCAGGTACCAGCGATGCCTCTCCAGCGCCTTGATCGCTGATGCTGCAATGCCCTCATCTACAGCCTTGTATGCCTGCAGGTGGTGGTAGAGTGTCAGGTCATTCCAGGCAGCATCTACAGCTTTCTCGCAGGTCAACCACCACTTTGCATAGATGTGTGTAATGAAAATGGCAAATGCCCGAATCCTCGGCACCTGCTGCTGTGTGGTGATTGTGCCCTGGGGAAGCAACGCGATGTGCTGCTCCATCAAAGCCAGCTTGAGAGTATAGAGCAGCTTGGCCATCCATCGTGCCTTGTGGAGCGCTCCCGGTCGTTGGAAGTTCACTGCGGTCTGCTCTTCACCATCTGCATCCAGAAACACAAGACACAGCTGCACAAACTCATGGTAGTCACCTCGCTTGTGGTCAGTGACTTCTTTTGCGCACCTGACAAGTTCAGCATGTAAATTGCCCAGGAGTGGTTGCTCGGTGTTGCCAGGAATGTAGCGGGACCATTGGCTGCTGGATTCTTGTGGTAACAGGTTCCATTTCTCTCTCAGACGTGTGAACAAGGTAACCTCTGGCGAGCGTGATGACTCCACCTTCAGGTCTGTGAAAACCTGGTTCAGGAGGACCTCACCAATGTGGTGCCGGCACCCAGACCAAAGCAGTGGTCGGCCCAGTGAGAGCTGTATGGCAATGCAGGCTGCTGTGAGATGGCCGGTGTTTGACACAGTGGTGTCAAATGCCATGTTGACAACCTGGTCAGCGCAGCACCAGTCCTGCAGCAACTTGCATGTCAACCGGGCAATGATCACTCCACATGCCTCATTGGTCTGCTTCTTATACGCCGGGACACCAAGCAGTTTCAGCCGCTCTGCATCTCCAACCACCACTGTCAGACGCTCCTCCAACTGGCGCACATTGTCCAACTGGCGCTTATGCTGTTCCTCACTGATTGTCTTCAGCACTTGGCGTCTTGCTCGGTCAGCTGTTGCGTAAGATGCAGAGAGATGTGTACATTCACCACCTGACTCTGCAACAAGGCCACGAGTGAAGGCAGCCTGTTGCATTGGTGACATCTTCAACCTGACACGACACTTGGTCGGCTAAGGATGTCATGTGGAATGAAGACGTTTGTTCCAGTCTTCTTATGCTTGTGGGATGGTTCGCCCTCAGATGGTGGATAGACTGTGTTAGTATCCTCCTCTGACTCCTCATCACTCTCCGACTCCAAGCTGGACATTGCCGTCACCTCCTCCAGCTCCTTTTCACAGCGGGACTGTCTGGCTGCTGCGGCAATAATACATACCCAACACAGAAAGATCACCTCAAACAGAAAGATCACCTCAGTTTTCTTGAGCTGTAGTATTGTTTACCTCAGATCTCCATGGCGACCATTGAGCACTGTTAACCACTTTATCCAACAAAAACAGATGTGCGGTGGCACCCCTAAATCATCATGTACTGGAAAAATATTTTGCATGTGTTGTTTCTACATATATTGGAACACTTTTAGCACCCAGCCATATCAAAATTCAAGAATTGTGTTTTTTGATGCACCCTAGTGCCCGTGTTTACGGATTTGGGGTTGTACCTGGTAGGTTCATTGATAATTTGAGTGAGATTGAGGGCATCAAGCTTAGATTGTAGGAAGGCCGCGGTGTTAAGCATGTCCCAGTTTAGGTCACCTAGCAGCACGAGTTCTGAAGAAAGATGGGGGGCAATCAATTCACATATGGTGTCCAAGGCACAGCTGGGCGCAGAAGGTGGTCTATAGCAAACGGCAAATGTGAGAGACTTGTTTCTGGAAAGGTGGATTTTTAAAAGTAGGAGCTGAAATTATTTGGGCACAGACCTGGATAGTAAGATAGAACTCTGCAGGCTATCTCTGCAGTAGATTGCAACTCCGCCCCCTCTTGTCGGAAAATGTTATGTTAGGGATGGAAATTTCAGGGTTATTGGTGGTCTTCCTAAGCCAGGATTCAGACACAGCTAGGACATCTGGGTTGGCAGAGTGTGCTAGGGCAGTGAATACAACAAACTTAGGGAGGAAGCTTCTAATGTTAACATGCATGAAATCAAGGCTTTTACGGTTACAGAAGTCAACAAATGAGAGCGCCTGGGGAATGGGAGTGGAGCTAGGCACTGCAGGGCCTGGATTAACCTCCACATCACCAGAGGAACAGAGGAGGAGTAGGATAAGGGTACGGCTAAAGGCTGTAAGAACTGGTCGTCTAGTACGTTCGGAACAGAGAATAAAAGGAGCAGGTTTCTGGGCACGGTAGAAAACATTCAAGGCATAATGTACAAAGGTATGGTAGGATGTGAATACAGTGGAGGTAAACCAATGCACTGAGTGACGATGAGAGAGATAATGTCCCTATAATCATAATTTAAACCAGGTGAGGTCACCGCATGTGTGGGAGGTGGAACTAAAGGGTTAACTAAGACGTATTGAGCAGGGCTAGAGACTCTACAGTGAAATAAGGCAATCATTTCTAACCAAGACAGCAATGGACAAGGCATATTGACATTAGGGAGAGGCATGCTTAGCCGAGTGATCATTAGGGTCCAGTGAGTGGCTCGGGCCGGAGACACGGCGAATCCGGCAGCTAGCGGGCCGGGGCTAGCAGAAGGGCCTTAGAAGGACGTCGCGATGGAAGAAAGTCTGTTGTAGCCCCTTCGTGCTGTTACGTCCTCCTTAGTGGCTCACAGACCTCCTAGAGCCGCGGCAGGAACTTGGCCAGGTAGGTGACGAACACGACGAAGCGTGCAGTGCCTTCATGTCAGATGGAGGGGTTATGTCCAAGACAGCCTTCACTTTCTCAGGATCCGCCTTCCTGGGATGTTTTATTAACGCTCTGACAATGGAAAATATAGGTAATTTGGAGGTAATTTTAATAACTTCCTTAAAACTTTTACTGAATGTTTCAAAAATACTTTTTATAACACTGCTTGCTAATTTTGGGCTAACTTTTTTGAACCAGAAAACTCATTGTACAATGAGTAGATTACTACATAAACAAATTGATAGCATCATAATTCAGAACTGTAAATAAAAGGACATTAAATTCACTACCCATTGTCATGACTCACTCTACTTGGTGAGGATATATATATTTACTTTTATCCCAGCCCCCGTAGGAGGCCTTTTGCCTTTTGGGAGGCTGTCATTGTAAATAAGAATTTGTTCTTAACTGACTTGCCTAGTTAAATAAAGGTTAAATAAATAAAACGTCTATTTTGTGATTAAAATGATCCGAAAAATGTTGTAACGGAAACATAACTTTAAGAGCTTTCACACTGTATATATCAGATTTACATCTAAATGTTGTAAAAAATTATAAGATTAAATTTGAAACTATTTTTGAAAAGATAGAACATCTATGCGTAAATATATGTTGCATTTCTAATCTGAATGAGCGGTTGTTAGGGTGCTAAGTATTCATATTTACGGTGAGCGTAGTTTCCAAATGTATGTACAATAAGTCCACTCTCTTTGTCTCTCCCGTTCTTTATCTTTCCCCACCACCTTTCCATTGTGTAACAAGCCGTCATATCATGTCAGTCCACTAGGGACCTGTTTTCATTGCATTATGTTAGTAATCACTAACCTACACCGTGTGTGTATGTATTTCTGTGTGATTATTTAGTTAGTTACTAAATAAATAATTAAGCCAATTTGTGTATCACTGATTCATCACTTAGGGTTAGAGCAGATTTACGAAGTCAACGATGTTCAGAATGAGACTGATATGAAGAAATAATTAATAGTTGACTGTTATTGATGTAAGAGATAAACTCAGCAAAAAAGAAACGTCCCTTTTTCAGGACCCGGTCTTCCAAAGATAATTTGTAAAAATTCAAATAACTTCACAGATCTTCATTGTAAAGGGTTTAAACCCTGTTTCCCATGCTTGTTCAATTAACCATAAACAATTAATGAACATGCACCTGTGGAACGGTCGTTAAGACACTAACAGCTTACAGGCGGTAGGCAATTAAGGGCACAGTTATGAAAACTTAGGACACTAAAGAGGCCTTTCTACTGACTCTGAAAAACACCAAAAGAAAGATGCCCAGGGTCCCTGCTCATCTGCGTGAACATGCCTTAGGCATGCTGCAAGGAGGTATGAGGACTGCAGATGTGGCCAGGGCAATAAATTGCAATGTCCGTACTGTGAGACGCCTAAGACAGCGCTACAGGGAGACAGGACGGACAGCTGATCGGCCTCGCAGTGGCAGACCACGTGTAACAACACCTGCACAGAATCGGTACATCCGAACATCACACCTGCAGGACAGGTACAGGATGGCAACAACAACGGCCCGAATTACACCAGGAACGTGCAATCCCTCCATCAGTGCTCAGACTGTCCGCAATAGGCTGAGAGAGGCTGGACTGAGGGCGAGTAGGTCTGTTGTAAGGCAGGTCCTCACCAGACATCACCGGCAACAACGTCAACTATGGGCACAAACCAACCGTCGCTGGACCAGACAGGACTGGTAAAAAGTGTTCTTCACTGACGAGTCGTAGTTTTGTCTCACCAGGGGTGATGGTCAGATTTGCGTTGATCGTTGAAGGAATGAGCGTTACACCGAGACCTGTTCTCTGGAGCGGGATTGATTTGGAGGTGGAGGGTCCGTCATGGTCTGGGGCGTTGTGTCACAGCATCATCGAACTGAGCTTGTTGTCACTGCAGGCAATCTCAACGCTGTGCGTTACAGGGAAGACATCCCCCTTCCTCATGTGGTACCCTTCCTGCAGGCTCATCATGACATGATCCTCCAGCATGACAATTCCACCAGCCATACTGCTCGTTCTGAGCATGAATTCCTGCAAAACAGGAATGTCAGTGTTCTGCCATGGCCAGCAAAGAGCCCGGATCTCAATCCCATTGAGCACGTATGGGACCTGTTGGATCAGCGGGTGAGGGCTAGGGCTATTCCCCCCAGAAATGTCCAGGAACTTCCAGGTGCCTTGGTGGAAGAGTGGGGTAACATCTCACAGCAAGATCTGGCAAATCTGGTGCAGTCCAAGCGGAGGAGATGCATTGCAGTACTTAATGCAGCTGGTGGCCACACTGACTGTTACTTTTGATTTTGACCCCCCCTTTGTTCAGGGACACATTATTCCATTTCTGTTAGTCACATGTATGTGGAACTTGTTCAGTTTATGTCTCAATTGTTGAATCTTGTTATGTTCATACAAATATTTACACATGTTAAGTTTGCTGAAAATAAAAGCAGCTGAGTTTATTTAGATAACCTTTAGAGTTTAAGTCGGGAGACAGTAACACGGTAAACAACAATTGAGTTAATTGTTACATGATTAAATTAAACGTAGTAAGTAATTATTCGATAAATAGCAATCACATTAATGATAGTAATGACACCAATCACGTAACGACACCCTTTTACAAACATTTCCCTTTTCAAAAACATTACAGGCTACATAGACAGGCTCCTGGATCTCCTTTCAATGAGGCCACCCTTGATCCAGCGCCGTATGTGAGGAACCTGTGCGAGCTGTCCTTCCCAGGACCCCTGTCTGCCCAGTGTGAGAGGCCTTGACAAGGAGGCCATAGATGGATTTGTCTCACTCAATCTTGTGGATCAAATTTCAATCAAATGTACTGTATTTATAAAGCCCTTCTTACATCAGCTGATGTCACAGAGTGCTGTACAGAAACCCAGCATAAAACCCCAAACAGCAAGCAATGCAGG
This sequence comes from Brachymystax lenok tsinlingensis, assembly GCA_030435695.1. NCBI lineage: Eukaryota > Metazoa > Chordata > Actinopteri > Salmoniformes > Salmonidae > Brachymystax > Brachymystax lenok. Next base: position 3,270,462 of record CM059801.1, on the reverse strand, counting down.
TGTAGAAACACGGTGGCTAGGAAAAACTCCCTAGAAAGGCCAGAACCTAGGAAGAAACCTAGAGAGGAACCAGGCTTTGAGGGTGGCCAGTGGATGACTGAAGCCAAGTGGGTGACTGAAGCCTGCTTGAATTGAAGCGGGGTACATGGGTCCACCTCTTTTCCCGCTCCCCTACCCATCAATCTCTGTACCATTTCCTAAAGCCTGCAAGTAATTCACTTTTACGTGACATGATATCACATTTTGTTACTTTGTATTTGTTTCCAAGCGATACAAAATCCCTGCTGCAGTGTGTGCAAACCTGGTCAAGAACTACAGGAAACGTATGATCTCTGTAATTGCAAACAAAGGTTTCTGTACCAAATATTAAGTTCTGCTTTTCTGATGTATCAAATACTCATGTCATGCAATAAAATGCAAATTAATTATTTAAAAATCATACAATAGATTCCGTCTCTCACAGTTGAAGTGTACCTATGATAAAAATTACAGACCTCTACATGCTTTGTAAGTAGGAAAACCTGCAAAAACAGCAGTGTATCAAATACTTGTTCTCCCCACTGTAAATATTGTGAAACGTATGTGATTAAACATGAAACTATTTGTGAAAATATGTAATGTGATGTTAACCTTCTCAATGAGAGTATGGATTTTCATATAAAGATTAACTAGTCAGTGGCCACACCCCCGTGAGCCCAGCCATCACATTAGGCGTCATAGAACTGCCCCTTCTTCCATAGAGTATAAAACCCACTTCCCACAAAATTTACATTAGGTCAGAGAACGCCGGGACGGAGTCCCCACGTTAGAATGGATACAATTCTATAGACCATTAGACCAGAAAATATGGAGCTGACGCAACATGTTGAAATGGTTAAGAACTACAACTCTATAGGACACGGAGAACATACAGCTGTAGTTTTGGCTACACAGTTGGAAATGGTTAAACTCTGAGACTATCGATCACTACAGAATAAGAGCAGACGTATAATTACTAGTCTGCAGCTGGAAATTACATACACTACCGTTCAAAAGTTTGGGGTCACTTTTAAATGTCCTTGTTTTTGAAAGAAAAGGAATTTTTTTGTCCATTAAAATAACATCAAATTAATCAGAAATACAGTATAGACATTGTTATTGTTGTAAATGACTATTGTAGCTGGAAACGGCTCATTTGTAAGGGAATATCTACATAGGCGTACAGAGGCCCATTATCAGCAATTATCAGCATTATCACTCCTGTGTTCCAATGGCACGTTGTGTTAGCTAATCCAAGTTCATCATTTTAAAAGTCTAATTAATCATTAGAAAACCCTTTTGCAATTATGTTAGCACAGCTGAAAACTGTTGTTCTAATTAAGGAAGCAATACAACTGGCCTTCATTAGACTAGTTGAGTATCTGGAACATCAGCACTTGTGGGTTCGATTACAGGCTCAAAATGGCCAGAAACAAATAACTTTCTTCTGAAAGTCGTCAGTCTATTCTTGTTCTGAGAATTGAAGGCTATTCCATGTGAGAAATTGCCAAGAAACTGAAGATCTGTGTACTACTCCCAACCCACAGTGCAAACTGGCTCTAACCAGAATAGAAAGAAGAGTGGGAGGTCCCGGTGCACAACTGAGCAAGAGAACAAGTACATTAGAGTGTCTAGTTTGAGAAACAGACACTATGAAGAAACAGAAGTCCTCAACTGGCAGCTTCATTAAATAGTATCCGCAAAACACCAGTCTCAACGTCAACAGTGAAGAGTCGACTCCGGGATGCTGGCAAAGAAAAAGTCATATCTCAGACTGGCCAATAAAAATAAAAGATTAAGATGGGAAAAAGAACACAGACACTGCACAGAAGAACTCTGCCTAGAAGGCCAGCATCCCAGAGTCGCTTCTTCACTGTTGACGTTGAGACTGGTGTTTTGCGGGGAAGTGTATATACAGTCGTGGCCAAAAGTTTTGAGAATGACACAAATATAAATTCTCACAAAGTTTGCTGCCTCAGTTTGTATGATGGCAATTTTCATATACTCCAGAATGTCATGAAGAGTGATCAGATGAATTGCAATTCATTGCAAAGTCCCTCTTTGCCATGCAAATGAACTGAATCCCCAAAACACATTTCCACTGCATTTCAGCCCTGCAACAAAAGGACCAGCTGACATCATGTCAGTGATTCTCTCGTTAACACAGGTGTGAGTGTTGACGAGGACAAGGCTGGAGATCACTCTGTCATGCTGATTGAGTTTGAATAACAGACTGGAAGCTTCAAAAGGAGGGTGGTGCTTGGAATCATTGTTCTTCCTCTGTCAACGATGGTTACCTGCAAGGAAACACGTGCCGTCATCATTGCTTTGCACAAAAAGGGCTTCACAGGCAAGGATATTGCTGCCAGTAAGATTGCACCTAAATCAACCATTTATCGGATCATCAAGAACTTCAAGGAGAGCGGTTCAATTGTTGTGAAGAAGGCTTCAGGGCGCCCAAGAAAGTCCAGCAAGCGCCAGGACCGTCTCCTAAAGTTGATTCAGCTGCGGGATCGGGGCACCACCAGTACAGAGCTTGCTCAGGAATGGCAGCAGGCAGGTATGAGTGCATCTGCACGCACAGTGAGGCGAAGACTTGGAGAATGGCCTGGTGTCAAGAAGGGCAGCAAAGAAGACACTTCTCTCCCAGGAAAAACATCAGGGACAGACTGATATTCAGCAAAAGGTACAAGGATTGGACTGCTGAGGACTGGGGTAAAGTCATTTTCTCTGATGAATCCCCTTTCCGATTGTTTGGGCCATCCGGAAAAAAGCTTGTCCGGAGAAGACAAGGTGAGCGCTACCATCAGTCCTGTGTCATGCCAACAGTAAAGCATCCTGAGAACATTCATGTGTGGGGTTGCTTCTCAGCCAAAGGAGTGTGCTCACTCACAATTTTGCCTAAGAACACAGCCATGAATAAAGATTGGTACCAACACATCCTCAGAGAGCAACTTCTCCCAACCATCCAGGAACAGTTTGGTGACGAACAATGCCTTTTCCAGCATGATGGAGCACCTTGCCATAAGGTAAAAGTGATAACTAAGTGGTTCGGGGAACAAAACATCGATATTTTGGGTCCATGGCCAGGAAACTCCCCAGACCTTAATCCCATTGAGAACTTGTGGTCAATCCTCAAGAGGCGGGTGGACAAACAAAAACCCACAAATTCTGACAAACTCCAAGCATTGATTATGCAAGAATGGGCTGCCATCAGTCAGGATGTGGCCCAGAAGTTAATTGACAGCATGCCAGGGCGGATTGCAGAGGTCTTGAAAAAGAAGGGTCAACACTGCAAATATTGACTCTTTGCATCAACTTCATGTAATTGTCAATAAAAGCATTTGACACTTATGAAATGCTTGTAATTATACTTCAGTATTCCATAGTAACATCTGACAAAAATATCTAAAGACACTGAAGCAGCAAACTTTGTGGAAATTAATATTTGTGTCATTCTCAAAACTTTTGGCCACGACTGTACTGTATACAGTTTTGCCTTGACGACAGCTTTGCACACTCTTGGCATTCTCTCAACCAGCTTCATGAGGTAGTCACCTGGAATGCCTTTCTAACGGTCTTGAAGGAGTTCCTACATATGCCGAGTGCTTGTTGGCTGCTTTTCCTTCAATCTGTGGTCCAACTCATCCCAAACCATCTCAATTGGGTTATGGTCGGGTGATTGTGGAGGCCAGGTCATCTGATGCAGCACTCCATCACTCTCATTCTTGGTCAAATAGCCCTTACACAGCCTGGAGGTGTGTTTTAGGTCATTGTCCTGTTGAAAAACAAATTATAGTCTCACTAAGTGCACACCAGATGGGATGGGGTATCGCTGCCGAATGCTGTGGTAGCCATGCTGGTTAAGTGTGATCACAGACAGTTTTACCAGCAAAGCACCCCCACACCATGACACCTCCTCCATGCATTACGGTGGGAAATACACATGCAGAGATCATCCATTCACCCACACCCCGTCTCACAAAGACACAACGGTTGGAACCAAAAATCTCCAATTTGGACTCCAGACCAAAGGACAAATTTCCACCGGTCTAATGTCCATTGCTCATGTTTCTTGGTCCAAGCAAGTCTCTTCTTCTTATTGGTGTCCTTTAGTAGTGGTTTCTTTGCAGCAACTCGACCATGAAGATCTGATTCCTACAGTCTCCTCTGAACAGTTGATGTTGAGATGTGTCTGATCTTGAACTCTGTGAATCATTTATTTGGGCTGCAATTTCTGAGGCTGGTAAATCGAATTGACTTATCCTCTGCAGCAGAGGTAACTCTGGGTCTTCCATTCCTGTGGCGGTCCTCATGAGAGCCAGTTTCATCATAGCACTGATTGTTTTTACGACTGCACTTGAAGAAACTTTCAAAGTTCTTGATATTTTTCGGATTGACTGACCTTCATGTCTTAAAGTAAAGATGGACTGTCTTTCTCTTTGCTTATTTGAGCTGTCCTTGCCATAATATGGACTTGGTCTTTTACCAAATAGGGCTATCTTCTGTATACCTTGTCACAACACAACTGATTGGCTCAAACGCATTAAGAAGGAAAGAAATTCGACAAATTATCTTTTAACAAGGCACACGTTAATTTAAATGGATTCCAGGTGACTACCTTATGAAGCTGGTTGAGAGAATGCCTTGAGTGTGCAAAGTTGTCAAGGCAAATGGTGGCTACTTTGATATAAAAAATATGTTTTGATTTGTTAAACACTTTTTTGGTTACTACATGATTCCATATGTGTCATTTAAGAGTTTTGATGTCTTCACTATTATTCTACAATGTAGCAAATAGTAAAAGTGTTGTTCTAAAACTATTGTGTGTGTGTATATATATATATATATATATATATATATATATATATATATATATATATATATATATAACCTGGGATCATGGCTCTAGTTGGTCTTTGTTTCCATGATAATTCTGTTACTTTTTTTATTTTACTTACTAAGTCTTCAGTCTATTTTCTTAAAACTACATTGTTGGTTAAGGACTTGTAAGTAAGCATTTCATGGTAAGATCTACAGTACACCTATTGTATTCGTCGCATATGCAAATCCAATTTGATTTGATTTGAACCAGCCGAATGAGGATTCTAAGTGGTGAAAGACACCCCCCTAGTGGATATGACAAGTGGTGTATTGTACTTACTTTACAAGCAAACCTGAGGGTGTATTCATTAGGGAACACCATAGTAAAGCGCTTTTCAACAGAAAAACAAAGACAAGCGTTTTTTTATTGGACAAATTCAGCTAGGTCCGTCCCCTTTTTGCTTCGTTTGCTTACGTTTGGTTCCCCTGTATAAACCTGACTATCGTTTCATATTGTCAGCAAATAGAACAGATTGAGACAAAGTAACTGTGATACAAAGCTTTACTTCAGCACAGAATCAACCCTAAATAAGACAAATATGTGTTTCAAAAGGAACAATCTCTCCAACATTATGGTGAAAGGCATGTTGTGACCATGAAAATATCATAATTCTCGCTACCTATTTTAAATAGTCAGTAAATTGACCTCTTCGTGTAAGATATAGAATACTACTAAACATACAAAGTATAAACTAGAGGAGATATGTGCAATAATATATTCATATAATTAATGTGGTGATTGAATATATGATCTATATACAGAATAAAGAAGAATAATTGAATAATAATTAAACAGTTGCTCTACAGTTGACCAAAACATTGAACACTGAATGAGAGGAGAGATGTCTATGACTGATCGATCATGAGATTACTAAAACAAACTTTGTATCACTGAAATCGTTTTTAAACCCCACAACCAGAATACTATAAATATTACAAGACTACTACATAAGTGGGTATAATAAATTAGATTAACTTAATATATAAACCATTTTCTGTGTGGGGAATGATGAACTAGAGGAGGGAGAGACTATTGGAACTATCTGTCATGTACAGAGACTTAAAGACATGCTCCGGTACTTTGGCGACTAGTACTTATTTTTTAAACCTCCCGATTTGGGCTGTATGTGTCAATGTGTAGTTGCATAATATATGAGCAGAATTACTGTCTTACCTCAATTAGCCACGAAATCCCTACTTTGTTGAAAGCAACAGTTTTCTGGAAGTTGTGCGTGACATTTTCCTTACATTTACCCCCACGTGGACCATCCCCCTAGATATTAGAGTTTCAGCCAATGAACTTCAGCCAATGAACTTCAGCCAATGAACTGTAATGTATAGAAGAATATCTACACTGAGTGAAAAAAAATTAAGATCAGCTTCTTAATATTGAGTTGCACCCCCCTCCCCCTTTTTCCCTCATAAAAAACACAATTCGTCAGGGCTTGGACTCTACAAGGTGGCGAAAGTGTTCCACAGGGATGCTGGCCCATGTTGACTCCAATGCTTCCCACAGTTGTGTCACGTTGGCTGGATGTCCTTTGGGTGGTGGACCATTCTTGATATAAACAGGAAACTGTTGAGTGTGAAAAACCCAGCAGCGTTGTGATTGGCACCTACTACCATACCCCAAATGAACTTCAATACTTTGTCTTGTTCATGGGGCGGCAGGGTAGCCAATCGCGTTGGACTAGTAGCCGAAAGGTTGCAAGTTCAAATCCCAAAGCTGACAAGGTACAAATCTGTCGTTCTGCCCCTGAACAGGCAGTTAACCCACTGTTCCTAGGCTAAAAATCCTTCTTTAACCTGTCTCCACTCCTTCATCTACACTGATTGAAGTGGATTTAACAAATGACATAGCTTTCACCTGGTCAGTCTATGTTATGGAAAGTGCAGGTGTTCATAATGTTCTGTACACTCAGTGTACTTCTCTTTGCAGCATGGCCATCTAGTGGCCATCTGTTTTCGACCTAGAGTGAGAAACATGTACAGTATTATCCACAGAACTAGAATGGGTTCTATCTCACTCTATTTCTATGGCATCACCCACAAGCTGTGTGGTCTGTACCACACAGCTTGAGGGTGATGGATACTACAAAAGAGTGATGATTATAACTACACTAATACATATGCTGCATGTGAACTGAATCATCCATGGGCCCCATGAAAACCACAGTCACTTAGCATTATAACCTGTTCAGCATGTGACTGTTCTGCTCTACACTTTCCTGCCAAGACGGTGTCTGTGCTTGCGTGCTTGTGTGTTTTCAATTCCTGTGTACATCTACGTGTGTGTGTGTGTGTGTATATACATGCCTGTGTGTGTGTGATCAGTTCTCTGTATCTGAGGAATCAGAGACATCGTCAGCCAGACAAGCTTGTTTCTTCCCCACGTTCGGAAAGTATTCAGACCCATTGTCTTTTGCCACATTTTGTTACGTTACAGCCTTATTCTAAAATGGGATTAAATAATTTTTTCCCTCATCAATCTACACACAATACCCCATAATGACAAAGCGAAAACAGGTTTTTATAAATTTTATCAATGTTTTAAAAATAAATAACAGAAAAACCTCATTTACATAACTATTCAGACCTTTTGCTATGAGACTCGAAATTTAACTCAGGTGCATGCTGTTTCCATTGATCATCTTTGAGATGGTTCTACAACTTGATTGGAGTCCACCTGTGGTAAATTCAATTGATTGGACATGATTGGGAAAGGCACACACCTGTCTATATAAGGTCAAACAGTTGACAGTGCATGTCAGAGCAAAAACCAAGCCATGAGGTCGAAGGAATTGTCCGTAGAGATCCAAGACAGGATTGTGTCGAGGCACAGATCTGGGGAAGGGTACCACATTTCCTTGTGGCCTCCATCATTCATAAATGGAAAAAGTTTGGAACCACCAAGACTCTTCCTAGAGTTGGCCGCCCGGCCAAACTGAGTAATCCGGGGAGAAGGGCCTTGGTCAGGGAGGTGACTAAGAACCCAATGGTCACTCTGACAGAGCACCAGAGTTCCTCTGTGGAGATGGGAGAACCTTCCAGAAGTACAACCATCTCTGCAGCACTCCACCAATCAGGCCGTTATGGTAGTGGCCAGACTCTCAGACCATGAGAAACAAGATTGAACTCTTTGGCCAAGCGTAATGTCTGGAGGAAACTTGGCACCATCCCTACGGTGAAGCATGGTGGTGGCAGCATCATGCTGTGGGGATGTTTTTCAGTGGCAGGGACTGGGAGACTAGTCAGGATCAAGGAAAAGATGAACAGAGGAAAGTACAGAGAGATCCTTGATAAAAACCTGCTCCAGAGCGCTCTGATCCTCAGACTGGGGCGAAGGTTCACCTTCCAACAGGACAACGACCCTTAGCACACAGCCAAAACAACGCAGGAGTGGCTTCGGGACAAGTCTCTGAATGTCCTTGAGTGGCCCAGCCAGAGCCCGGACTTGAACCCGATCGAACATCTCTGGAGAGACCTGAAAATAGCTGTGCAGCTATATAGCTCCCCATCAAACCTGACAGAGCTTGAGAGGATCTGCAGAGAAGCATGGTATAAACTCCCGAAATACAGGTGTGCCAAGCTTGTAGCGTCATACCCAAGAAGACTCAAGGCTGTAAATCGTGGCCAAAAGTGCTTCAACAAAGTACTGAGTAAAGGGTCTGAATACTTGTTTTTTATTTTTAATACATTTTCTAATATTCCTGAACCTGTTTTAGCTTGTTCATTATGGGGTATTGTAGGGGGTCTGAATACTTTCTGGATGCACTGTAAATACACCCAGTCACTTCAAATATAAAGGCGTCCTTCCTAATTCAGTTGCCCGGAGAGGAAGGAAACCACTCAGGGATTTCACCAGGAGGCCAATGGTAACTTTAAAACAGTCCTACAACTTTAAAACAGCAGTCCTACAATCTAAGCTAGATGCCCTCAATCTAACACAAATTATTAAGGAACCCACCAGGTACAACCTCAAATCTGTAAACATGGGCACCCTCATAGATATTATCCTGACCAACTTGCCCTCCAAATACACCTCTGCTGTTTTCAATCAGGATCTCAGCGACCACTGCCTCATTGCCTGCATCCACTATGGGTCTGCGGTCAAACGACCACCCCTCATAACTGTCAAACGCTCCCTAAAACACTTCTTCGAGCAGGCCTTTCTAATCGACCTGGCCCGGGTATCCTGGAAGGATATTGACCTCATCCCGTCAGTCGAGGATGCCTGGTCAATTCTTTAAAAGTAATTTCCTCATCATCTTAAACAAGCATGCCCCTTTCAAAAAATGTAGAACTAAGAACAGATACAGCCCTTGGTTCACTCCAGACCTGACGGCCCTTGACCAGCACAAAAACATCCTGTGGCAGACTGCAATAGCATCGAATAGTCCCCGTGATATGCAACTGTTCAGGGAAGTCAGGAACCAATACACGCAGTCAGTCAGGAAAGCAAAGGCTAGCTTTTTCAAAACAGAAATTTGCATCCTGTAGCACAAACTCCAAAAGGTTCTGGGACACTGTAAAGTCCTTGGAGAACAAGAGCACCTCCTCCCAGCTGCCCACTGCACTGAGGCTAGGTAACACGGTCACCACCAATAAATCCACGATAATCAAGAATTTCAATAAGCATTTCTCTACGCCTGGCCATGCTTTCCTCCTGCCTACCCCAACCCCTGCCAACAGGGGCACCCCCGCAGCTACTTGCCCAAGCCTCCCCAGCTTCTCATTCACCCAAAACCAGATAGCAGATGTTCAGAAAGAGCTGCAAAACCTGGACCCGTACAAATCAGCTGGGCTAGACAATTTGGACCCTCTCTTTCTGAAATTATCCGCCTTTATTGTTGCAACCCCTATTACCAGTCTGTTCAACCTCTCTTTCGCATCGTTCGAGATCCCTAAAGATTGTAAAGCTGCCGTGTTCATCCCCCTCTTCAAAGGGGGTGACACTCTAGACCCAAACTGTTATAGACCTATATCTATTCTACCCTGCCTCACTAAAGTCTTCGAAAGCCTAGTTAATAAACAGATCACTGGTCACGGGTGCACCTCAGCCACGCTCAAGGCACTAAATGATATCATAACCGCCATCGATAAAAGACAGTACTGTGCAGCCGTCTTCATTGACCTGGCCAAGGCTTTCGACTCTGTAAATCACTGTATTATTCCATGTGTAACTCTGTGTTGTTGTTTGTGTCGCACTGCTTTGCTTTATCTTGGCCAGGTCGCAGTTGTAAATGAGAACTTGTTCTCAACTAGCCTACCTGGTTAAATAAAGGTGAAATAAAAAAAAACAAAAAATAAAAAAAAACTGTTAGAGTGTAATAGCTGTGATAGCAGAACTGAGGATGGATCAATAACATTGTAGTTACTCCACAATACTAAACTAATTGACAGAGTGAAAAGAATACAAATATTCAAAAACATGCATCCTGTTTGCGACGAGGCTCTAAAGTAATACGACATAAAGTGTTATGTTTGGGGCAAATCCAATACAACACATTACTGAGTACCACTCTACATATTTTCAAGCATAGTGGTGGTTCCATCATGTTATGAGTATGCTTGTAATCTTTAAGGACTGGGGAGTTTTTCAGGATAAAAAAAAATAATGTAAAAGAGCAAAGAAATCATACTTTCTTAAAGGCACTGTATCCTTGCCATTCATAAATCACACAATGTAGTTATGTCTATTATATCGCATCGGGACAAGCAAACTAAAGATCTCCTTTGTATATTCCATATGAAGTCCAACAGAAGTGAGTGACTTGTCAGTAGCCTACCGAATCGGCAAAAGAGCTGTTCATTTGGCTTTTTCGTGATTATCAGCAGATTTGCTAAAAATGGAATGAAGATGGTGAATCTTCCTTATTGCAGGAAAAACAGGTAGGCTAGTGGAGAGAGAGCCTCACTGTGGTCCAAAATATGATAAAAGAAAACCGATTGAATTGTTTTAAAAGCTTATGATACTTATATGGTATTTTCAAAGATATTGCTATAGGTCTACTGATTTTAATCCAAGCATTGACAATGGTGTAGTCAACTGCTGCGTTCTGTGTCGCATGGCCCATGTTTAACACCTGCTTCATTCTTCAATCATCCCTGTATTGCAGATAACCAATCAAATGTATATTAAAAGGAAGCTCAAAGCCTGTGGAAGTCAGCAGACTCTCAATGGATTCTTTAAAAGCCCAGTGCAGTCAAAATGTTCCTGTGTTTTATATCATATTGTACAACAGCTGATGAAACTAACACTGTAAGTGTGAACAAATTTGACCAGTGTTATTTTCTTATAGTTGCTGGTTGAAAATAATCCATGCAGGACCTTTTAATCAGAAAGCTTGCATGGGCAGGAGTTGTCTTTCCATGGTGACATCACCATGCGGTAAATTGGTTAATAGACCAATAACAAAGAGAGTTCCAAACATCTCTGCCAATAACAGCTAGTTTTCAGTTTTTTGCCCATTTTATGGAAATCTATTACAGTAAGGTACTTAATTTTTACTGAGAATTGATTTGATAATGATATAAAAATCGCTGCATTGGACCTTTAAGAAGAAATCTGTGGGTCAGTTGCTAAACAAGTATTTTTTTTTATTCACAAAAGAGAGTTGCAAACACTTGTTGAAATTCAGTAATTTAACTGATGTCGCTCTCTCTGTTCTCTTAACAAGTGTGGACCCAGAACTTAACTGAGCATCTGTTCTGTTTATTTTAGAGACCCATTTTGTCATTTGAAAAAGTGGCCATCACACAATTTGTTTGATTTTAAACGTAACCTTTAATTTTGTTTTTTCAAGATAATTTGGGCTATTTACTTCATTTTTCTGTTTTAATAAAAATATAATTCATATCTTGCAGTAAAATACTTTAATCTCAAAAGAAGACAGGTTAAATGTAAAAAAAGGTTTAATGTTACTTGCTTAGAAAATATTCCTGATCATATAGGCCTAGGCCTAGCCCTAGACGATATCCAAAACAACTAACAATAGACTGAATTCGTGCATTTTCAGTCATTTCAATTGTAAACACAACAACTCCTTTTTCCAATCTGGGAGGTAAACTCAATAAAGTATTCAATAATTTCACTGTGTATTTCGGATGGAATCAAGGTATTCGAATGTACCAAAGGCCAATTAAATAGAGTTTGTTCAGCAAAAAATTATTAACCCAGGGGGAGTCTGGCTGGCTACTTATTCTATTTGGCTGGCTAGTCCATGTGCTTGTGTAAATGTAAACAAACACTGTACAGTCTCAAAACATGGTTAAAACTATGTTATGTCCATAGCCCTGTCTATGAATTGAAAGTGGTTACATTCCTCCAGCCCCAACCCTCATTACTTTACCAAAACAGTGGTGGGGTCTACGCTTTGTTATTGTTTGAACCGCAGATTGCCCCATGAAAAGATCATAAAGCTCCTGATGGTTGATCTAGACCTTTCGGAAGAGGAGAAAATGCATCTGGAGAACAACATTAAAGCAAAAGCTCAAATTCAGCTCCATCTAAATAACTAGCAAATCATCATTACATCAGTGTGAGAAAGATCCCTCACGAGTAGCAGGAGAGGAAACGGTTTTGCAGGGTAAAAACACAATATAATGTCTCTCCTCTGTATGACAGACTGAGGCATGTTGTTCAACAGACTAGTGTGTGTGTGTCCAACTAAAAGCGTCAGAGAACATTAGGGTCCCCAGTCTGAATCAGTCTGGGTGACGCTGTCGTAACCACGGCAACTGTCTCAACAGGGCAGCTTACATCCGCTATATTTTGACTGCTGCCATGGAGACTGGTGACGCTCCCAGACAGAATGTTTGGAGGAGGACAGGAGGGAGAGGAGGGGAAGAGGGAATGCCTGGGAAGAACGTCACAAGGCTTGAAACTTTCAGGATGCATCCCAAATGGCACTCTGTCCACGATAGTGAACTCCTTTTGACCAGAGCCCTATGGGCTATGATCAAAAGTAGTGCACTATTAAGGGAATAGTATTTATACCATAAGGATTAATCCAGTTAGATTAAAGAAGCTTTCTGAGATTTCTCCACTGATAAAGTTCACCTGAATGTTTCACAGCTGTTGTCTGAAAGCCTATGAGTCTGTTTGGCTCTGTTCCATTCTCCCTCTGATGTAGCCAGGTCAGAGGAGTAGGTTTACTAACTTGTTCATGACCCCGTAAAAAGATCAGGAAGAACTACAGGCTTTATCTGCCCAGTCTAGCCCAGTCCTATTGCTTATACACCTATCCAATACTCTCAGATCCACAATTGTGCCTAGGGGTTAGGGGCTAGGAGAAGGGACTAGGGTTAGGGGATAGGGCTTAGGAGCTAGGGGCTAGGTGTAAGGGGTTAGGGGTCAGAGGCTACAGGGAAGAGACTAGGAGTAGGAGCTAGGGGTTAGTGCCTAGCGAGTAAAGGTTAGGAGCTAGGGGTTAGGGATTAAGTCCTGTGCGGTCCTATTCTCACCTGCATTTGCAGAGTAACTTTCCCGGCCTCGCTGTTGGTGTAACTGTGGGGCAGCATGCCGTTGTGCTCTGTGTCCGGCTGGCCCCCGGTGTGGACCCCAGGTTGGCCCAGGCTCCCATACTCCTGGCCCCCATGGCCCCTGGCCTCCATATGCCCTGGTACTGCTGCTGGCCTGGCTGGCTTGTCCTATGGAGCATGTCCTTCACCACCTTACCTTCAGACGACTACGCAGCGTGATGGCTGCATTACCTGGTACAGACAGACAGACCCACAGACTGATCACTGATTCACGGCACTCTAACTTTTCCTTTGAAAAGAATCCTCTAACTTTAAATACTTTAGCCACCTCTGTTTTGTGTGATTCAAACTTGAACGCGGTCAGAGAACCAAAATGGAACACCATTAAGTGGAGGAACACTGCAAAGAGCGGGCGAACATTGTATAACATACTGGAAATATGAAGAAAAAAAATCTGGACTCATTTTAAGAACATTACCTAACAGCATGTCTCATTCCAAGTCTGTGTCCCAAATGGCACCCTATGGGCCCTGGTCAAAAGTAGTGAACTATGTAGGGAATAGGGTGCTGCCATTTTGGACGCAGACAAGTCTGGCCAAGGACAACTCAGCTCAACACCACGCTATGTTCCAAGTACAACAATGACTAACCCAAACACACTGCCTCAGATATTTACATCACCAAACGCACACACACCCAGCCTGCCCTGAGCCACTCAAGTACAAGATCCTAGACAGATTAAGCAGGTGTGTTGGCGCAGGGCTGGATCAAAGACCTGCATAGACAGTAGCTCCCTTGGAGGTGTGTTGGCTACCCTGTTATACTGTATCTGTGTTAGTGGGTACCTTGAAGAGAGCGAAAGACGTAGAGTAGAGTCCCGTCTCCTCCCAAACAGATGATCAGGTCAATACAGTTAGAGATGTCATCTTAACCTGGACAGGAAACAAACACAAACACACACAGGGGGGCTGGCATTCAGTATCATTTTATTTATTATGGAACCTAATACACATGTTTACTGGAACTGTTTTGCTGGAAAGGAATGGATCTGACAAATACAGAGTAGCTTCTGTGTGTGTGTGTGTGTGTGTGTGTGTGTGTGTGTGTGTGTGTGTGTGTCTGAGAGGACTGGTTTCTCATTACCATGTAGCTCTCTCAGAGTGGGCATGGAGTACAACAGGCATGGTGGAGCTGACTGGAGGATAAGAGGAGTCATCTGTCCCTCAGGTCTCAATGTGAAGGCTTATATGAATGTGTGTGAGTGTGTGTGTTCGTTCAGACCCAGTCTAGCAGAAACACAGACCCTCTGCAACTCTGAATCGTTGTCTCCTGTACGTGAGGTACCAACCTATAGGACACTACTACCCAATCACAGCCCTGTCCTCAACTCTTATCTTACCTCCTGATACTCAGACAGTTATGTAAGGATTCAATGCCAAATAATGCAACTAAAATATCAATAAAGACAGAGGGGGAAACATATTCCAGATCCCATTCAGTGTGTACTGTACATGCAATGAACTTCCAACCGATGACTTACATGACAGGTTGGGTTAGGAAGAATGCAGGCGTTTGGCTCCAAAGTGAGTGGCAGGATATGGTCCAAGGAGAAAGTCAGCTCTCTTGTAGAAGATAGAAATTAAATTAAAATAGTCAGAAAGACACAGAAAATCAATCAGTCAGTCAGTCAGTCAAACAGACAGTGTCACTTACTCCTAATCACACATCTAAAAGGCAGTAAGTACTGTGGCTATGGAATGACTGACTGGCTGCCTGCATCTAAGCAGTACTATGGGCTGTATGGTGGCATTACTGTCCCAGTACATTTGTGTGTCAGACAGTAACTAAAATACTTCTGTCCCAGGCTACCTGCAACTCTCAGACCCAGAATTATTGGGGGAGCTCTCCGCCGTCAAAGACCCAGAGGGCTCAAAGTGTTCCTGTTGGCCGGGCAACCTGCCTTGCTCTCAGTCGGGCAGCAGCAAGTGTGTGATGGCGTTGGGACCTCTTTCCCTCCTGCCGTCGCTTAGGTGACTTCCTGTGTTTGGAGGACCTGGATGGTTCTGGAGGGGCGGAGCTTCTCTCTGGTGTTGCTGAGGAACATGATAACTCCTGGCTTTCCTCCCTGTCCTTCATCCTAAAGGAACACACGCACACACTTGAAATGACTCCCTGGGATTGGTTGATTAACCACATATAGTGAGGTAGAGTGACTTGTGTCACAATGTAGCTAGCTAACAACACCATGCAAATTGGGGCTGCAGGGCCAACTAATCATAGTGGGCAGAACAAGCAATGAGGTGGGCAGAGCCAAGCACGAATAGTGAGATCCTATTGGCGCGTTCTAGAGAACGCCTACCCGCCATCACAGGATCCTTCTGAGCCTGTGTAGGGACCTAATTAAAACAGAAAGGCAGGCTGATTTAGTTTAATTAACATTTCATTACTGATAGTTTGTATGGATTTTTTTGAATACTTTTTTTACCCCGCATTTTTTGGGGGGGGATCCTTATAATCCACCTGTACAGTAGGTGGCGGAATGCACATATAATTGTTGCGAACGCCATTATACCAAAGAAGAAGAAGAGAACGCCTATTCTCTGTGAGGTGCGTTTTCAATAACTTAATTCGCCCTTGAACTCCTAAACAATGGAATCTTTGGAAACTTTGCCAAAAGGGTAAAGTCTACAAACCGCAGTCCACTCTGTTTGTTACTGATTCTAGTTTTGGAAACAGAAAACTGTATGGAGATCAAATGTTTCATCGATGAGAACATTTGCAGAATGTCCGTCAAAAATCTCCCTCCACCTTCTTTCATTGCCGTGACTGGGCTTCCTCCCATCACCATATTTGGTAGTGAGTGGAAACGACAACCAGATGCTTCACATTTATACATCCGGTGAAATATCTGGCTCATTGTGCCATCTGTGGCTAGACAGCTAGCTAGGTAATTAGCCAGGTATGCTAGCTAGCTACCTTTATAGTTGCTTAGCAGGTCTCCTTACGACAGTGTCAGCCTGATAGCCAAGCAATATTTTGCTAATTGTTTGTCTGTGGTTTTATCTAGCTACTCGCTAAACATTAGAATATCAGTCATTGGATATCAGTTGACAGAATCAAAACAACATTGCGTGCAGTGGAAGCCAATCAGGAATGGCTGCTTCAGATTGACTGTTCAAGAGCGTCAAATATGGCATGCCTGTGCGCAACATTAATCGTCTGGAGAGTAGACCTCAGACTGCCCTCTCAATTCAATTCAAGGGGCTTTATTGGCATGGGAAACATATGTTAACATTGCCAAAGAAAGTGAGGTAGATAATATACAAAAGTGAAATAAACAATAAAAATGAACAGTGAACATTACACTCACAGAAGTTCCAAAAGAATAAAGACATTACAAATGTCATATTATGTGTATATATACAGTGTTGTAACGAAAATAAATAAGCATAAATATGGGTTACATTTACAATGGTGTTTGTGCTTCACTGGTTGACCTATTCGTGTGGCAACAGGTCACAAATCTTGCTACTGTGATGGCACACTGTGGTATTTCAGCCAGAGGATACGGGAGTTTATCAAATTCAGGTGTGTTTTCGAATTCTTTATGGATCTGTGTAATCTGAGGGAAATATGTGTCTCTATGGTCATACATTGGGCAAGAGGTTAGGAAGTGCAGCTCAGTTTCCACCTCATTTTGTGGACAGTGTGCACATAGCCTGTCTTCTCTTGAGAGCCAGGTCTGACTACGGCGACTTTCTCAATAGCAAGGCTATGCTCACTGAGTCTGTACATAGTCAAAGCTTTCCTTAAGTTTGGGTCAGTCACAGTGGTCAGGTATTCTGTCACTGTGTATTCTCTGTTTAGGGTCAAATAGCATTCTAGTTTGCTCTGTTTTTTTGTTAATTCTTCCATGTGTCAAGATATTATCTTTTGTTTTCTCATGATTTGGTTAGGTCTAATTGTGTTGCTGTTCTGGGGCTCTGTGGGGTGTGTTTGTGAACAGCTTGCTTAGGGGACTCTTCTCCAGGTTCATCTCTCTGTAGGTGATGGCTTTGTTATGGAAGGTTTGGGAATCGCTTCCTTTTAGGTGGTGGTAGAATTTAACAGCTCTTTTCTGGATTTTGATCATTAGCGGGTATCAGCCTAATTCTGCTCTGCATGCATGCATTATTTGGTGTTCTACGTTGTACAAAATGTTTGTCCCATTTTGTGAATTCTTGGTTGGTGAGCGGACCCCAGACCTCACAACCATAAAGGACAATGGGTTCTATAACTGATTCAAGTATTTTTAGCCAGATCCTAATTGGTATGTCGAATTTTATGTTCCTTTTGATGGCATAGAATGCCCTTCTTGCCTTGTCTCTCAGATCGTTCACAGCTTTGTGGAAGTTACCTGTGGCGCTGATGTTTAGGTCAAGGTATGTATAGTTTTTTGTGTGCTCTAGGGCAATGGTGTCTTGATGGAATTTGTATTTGTGGTCCTGGCGACTGGACCTTTTTTTAAACACCATTATTTTGGTCTTACTGAGATTTACTGTCAGGGCCCAGGTCTGACAGAATCTGTGCAGAAGATCTAGGTGCTGCTGTAGGCCCTCCTTGGTTGGTGACAGAAGCACCAGATCATCTGCAAACAGTAGACAATTGACTTCAGATTCTAGTAGGGTGAGGCCGGGTGCTGCAGACTGTTCTAGTGCCCTCGCCAATTCGTTGATATATATGTTGAAGTGGGTTGGGCTTAAGCTGCATCCCTGTCTCACCCCACGGCCCTGTGGGGAGAAATTTGTGTATTTTTTTGCCTATTTTAACCGCAATAGCACTTTACATCAATTTGTATAGCAGACCCTCATGCCAAATTGAGTCGAAGGCTTTTTTGAAATCAACAAAGCATGAGAAGACCTTACCTTTATTTTGGTTTGTTTGTTTGTTTGTCAATTAGGGTGTGCAGGGTGAATACGTGGTCTGTCGTTCGATAATTTGGTAAAAAAAGCCAATTTGACATTTGCTCAGTACATTGTTTTCACTGAGGAAATGTACAAGTCTGCTGTTAATGATAATGCAGAGGATTTTCCCAGGGTTGCTGTTGACGCATATCCCACGGTAGTTATTGGGGTCAAATTTGTCTCCACTTTTGTGGATTGGGGTGATCAGTCCTTGGTTCCAAATATTGGGGAAGATGCCAGAGCTAAGCATGATGTTAAAGAGTTTTAGTATAGTCAATTGGAATTTGTTGTCTGTATATTTGATCATTTCATTGAGGATACCAACAACACCACAGGCCTTTTTGGGTTGGAGGGTTTTTATATTGTCCTGTAGTTCATTCAAGGTAATTGGAGAATCCAGTGGATTCTGGTAGTCTTTAATAGTTGATTCAAAGATTTGTATTTTATCATGTATATGTTTTTGCTGTTTGTTATTTGTTATAGAGCCAAAAAGATTGGAGAAGTGGTACATATTTTATTGATTTTATTTGACATGGCAGAAATTTGACCATCAGATGAGACAAGTAGTAACTTATGGGAATTACATTTGAAAAGAAGTGGAATCAAGAGCAGCTTGAATACCATTGAAAGGTGTGTGCTTTTTGTTTCTCCTACCACTCCATGACAAGTTGTGATTGATGCCTTTTTTTGTTGTTATTTATCAAGTTCACTTCATTTGCTTAATTTTATGTGTTCCGTTTATCTGGTAGATATGAATGTGTGTGATGTATGGAGAATAGTGTCAAAGAAAACACTGTTTATAATTCTGTGCTGCATCTACAACTTTTAAAATGGTAGAGAATAGGTATCGATGCATTGATCCTGTGTGGCTCAGTTGGTAGTGCATAGTGCATGCAATGCCTAGGATTGAGGGTTCAATTCCCACTGGAGCCAGCCATATGAGGGGTTACACAAGGCTTATCCCTGCTCCTCTTCCACCAAGCCTACCTGAACCAAAGCTTCCTGGGTCTGTTCTACTGTGGTGGACACCTTGCTGAGCTTGTCTCTATTTGTTCTCCAGGTACAGCTGATTGATTGCTCCAGCCAGAGTCAAAATTACTGAACTTATTTTTTACTTTCATCGTTTTATTTTTCATTTAGTATTGTCTGTTACTGTAATATTTAAATGTAAGCTGTACTCGCAATTGAGCTTGTTGCTGCCACTTGAACAATGTCTTGCTGAGAAACAATAAAATAAACAATTATCTCTCGCTTTCTCAGGGAGACACCTCCCTCTTGGGCCTCCACCTCACCAGGCACCACGTCTGTCTGCTAGTCCAGATCGCCTGCTGGTCCTACGACCGCCTCCTCTGGCCTGTGGTGGTTCTGACTGGGCTAGACCATTACTGGACCACCAACAACCTGGGTCATGGTCCCGGTCCGACTGAGACCACTACGCTCTGGGGTGAAGTTAGAGATCTAGGATCAGCTTCCCGGGCTCCCCCAGTCCTGACCGTAACCATTAGTGGGCAAAATCCTAAACTCACCCAGCATCTCCATCTAGGGGCAACTTCACCCTACAGCATGAGGGTATTTATATGTCACACTCTTAGTCTTGACTTGTCTATGTCTCTCATGAAAGATTAAATATTACACAACGCAAGGTTTGGTTCTGGGTACCGAGAATAATAAGACCGACTGGTCAGTTGTCGTTCGCATGTTAACTTTTTTTAACATGAACACACAAAAATATCTGCATATTCACTTTCACTTAGTTCTGTCTACTTGATGTGTAGGCCATTGTTGTATTGTGGATAATGATGCATAAAATGAACCCGTTACATTGTATGACGTACAGTTATGTTTTTAGTACTCTAGTTATCGTATTTGTATATACTTTAACTGGCTGATTTACAGCTAATTGCCTATGAGGGATAATAAAGATGATCTATTCTACTTTAAACTATCAGATGTCGTCTACGACATCACGTGACATCAGTCTTGACTCCCGAAAAAAAGAAGATTCACAACACCAAGTGTGACACTACAGAACTTTACTTGAATTTGATCCAAGTTCATTGTTTATACAGTGTATATTTACAAGATCTGAAATAAGGGCGGGAGGCAAAAAAACAACAACACAAGATATACAACTGAGGTATTAGCTAAAAGCAAGTACAGGTATGTCGTCATCATTTACTAGTAAATATCAATTATGATCAACGGTTAAAGATGCAGTGTCCTCTGCTTAAAAACCATTTTATATCACAACATGAGGTAGGAGAACAGTGTCTCGTTTCATGCAACAAAAACAACTGTCTCAATCACACTGTATCGTTGTTGGCAACATGGTATGCAATGGTCATACATAGACACTCACTGCCATACAGGTTTCTGAATAAAAAGCCATAAAAAGATAACATTTCTTCTTTAAACTATGATTTGTCAGGTGTAGCCTACTAACTTTAAACTGAAAACATGGCATGTTTATCCCAGGCATACATAATATTAAGAACTATTTTGTGAAATCATTAACAAGGTGGGACCTAGCTAGGACAAGGTGTAATGTCCCGGCTAGGTCCCACGCTTGTAAATAAGAAGGTTGTTTGTGAATAAATATGCAACTACAATTGATCTAGCATTATTTCACAGACCCAAAATCCAACTTGTTGCCATTGTTAAAGAGCGCCACTTCTACACTTCACGGCCTTCTTCATTAAAAAGGGATAGTTCAGCAATTTTACATTTTTAGATATATAAAATCGCTGAACTATCCTTTTATGTCTGGGAACAATCCATTGGGGATGCAAGTAAAAAAATTTTTTTTTAAATGGAAATGATAGTTACTGTTTAGCTGTGCTTCTGAAGCAAGGCCAGGACCAAGCCTAATGGTAATGGTCTAGTTAGTAGTGAGTTGGGCAAATTGCCCCCCTATAAAAACATTTTTTTTAAACTCTGTACAAAGCACATCTGTTTTAGGCTGTCTCCTAAATGGCACCCTATTCCCTATATAGTGCACTACTTTTGACCAGGGCCCATAGGGCCCGGGAACAAAAAAGTTGCTTGCTATGCAGGGAACAGAGTGCCTTTTGGGACACAATATTAGTTCTCATAACAATGCGAATGCAAGAGGGCCCAGCCCACTGTGTTATATAGTATTTTTTGACTTATTTTAATCCATTGTATCTATCATATCATTATTATGGCATTCAACTAAAGTCAATATAGAGCGCCCTCGTATATAAAATGCAATTTACACCGCCAGAAAATAAAATACAGAAATACATTAGATACCCCAGAACGATTGTTACAAAACAAAATGCAGTAGACTGTAGATTATAGGTAACTATGGTGATAATAACAAACCGAATACTGATTTTTCTTGTGAGGTAAACACAATGCAGTTACAAAGACTCTATACCCCCAAGAGGACAATTGTCTCTGTGTGTTGGACAAAAATGAGGACAACCACAGCGCTACTTGAGAATAAGTCTCTCCCTTTTTCATAGCTACTGTGCTTGGTCACTTTCAAATCGATGGCATACACATATGCATCCACAGTCAGACACAAACACATGCGCTCAGACACAAACTCGACACACACACACTTCTCTGTCATCTTTGCAGAATCTAATGAGGCTACATTTGTATGGTATGATTAGGTAGTTGGACTTTAGTTCTATTTAGCCATCTTCTTCTAAAGCCAGAAGTATATTTTAACGGCCAACTAATCATAGTGGGCAGAACAAGCAATGAGGTGGGCAGAGCCAAGCACGAATAGTGAGATCCTATTGGCGCGTTCTAGAGAACGCCTACCCGCCATCACAGGATCCTTCTGAGCCTGTGTAGGGACCTAATTAAAACAGAAAGGCAGGCTGATTTAGTTTAATTAACATTTCATTACTGATAGTTTGTATGGATTTTTTGAATACTTTTTTACCCCGCATTTTTGGGGGATCATTATAATCCACCTGTACAGTAGGTGGCGGAATGCACATATAATTGTTGCGTAAACGCCATTATACCAAAGAAGAAGAAGAGAACGCCTATTCTCTGTGAGGTGCGTTTTCAATAACTTAATTCGCCCTTGAACTCCTAAACAATGGAATCTTTGGAAACTTTGCCAAAAGGGTAAAGTCTACAAACCGCAGTCCACTCTGTTTGTTACTGATTCTAGTTTTGGAAACAGAAAACTGTATGGAGATCAAATGTTTCATCGATGAGAACATTTGCAGAATGTCCGTCAAAAATCTCCCTCCACCTTCTTTCATTGCCGGCGACTGGGCTTCCTCCCATCACCATATTTGGTAGTGAGTGGAAACGACAACCAGATGCTTCACATTTATACATCCGGTGAAATATCTGGCTCATTGTGCCATCTGTGGCTAGACAGCTAGCTAGGTAATTAGCCAGGTATGCTAGCTAGCTACCTTTATAGTTGCTTAGCAGGTCTCCTTACGACAGTGTCAGCCTGATAGCCAAGCAATATTTTGCTAATTGTTTGTCTGTGGTTTTATCTAGCTACTCGCTAAACATTAGAATATCAGTCATTGGATATCAGTTGACAGAATCAAAACAACATTGCGTGCGCAGTGGAAGCCAATCAGGAATGGCTGCTTCAGATTGACTGTTCAAGAGCGTCAAATATGGCATGCCTGTGCGCAACATTAATCGTCTGGAGAGTAGACCTCAGACTGCCCTCTGAATTCAATTCAAGGGGCTTTATTGGCATGGGAAACATATGTTAACATTGCCAAAGAAAGTGAGGTAGATAATATACAAAAGTGAAATAAACAATAAAAATGAACAGTGAACATTACACTCACAGAAGTTCCAAAAGAATAAAGACATTACAAATGTCATATTATGTGTATATATACAGTGTTGTAACGAAAATAAATAAGCATAAATATGGGTTACATTTACAATGGTGTTTGTGCTTCACTGGTTGACCTATTCGTGTGGCAACAGGTCACAAATCTTGCTACTGTGATGGCACACTGTGGTATTTCAGCCAGAGGATACGGGAGTTTATCAAATTCAGGTGTGTTTTCGAATTCTTTATGGATCTGTGTAATCTGAGGGAAATATGTGTCTCTATGGTCATACATTGGGCAAGAGGTTAGGAAGTGCAGCTCAGTTTCCACCTCATTTTGTGGACAGTGTGCACATAGCCTGTCTTCTCTTGAGAGCCAGGTCTGACTACGGCGACTTTCTCAATAGCAAGGCTATGCTCACTGAGTCTGTACATAGTCAAAGCTTTCCTTAAGTTTGGGTCAGTCACAGTGGTCAGGTATTCTGTCACTGTGTATTCTCTGTTTAGGGTCAAATAGCATTCTAGTTTGCTCTGTTTTTTTGTTAATTCTTCCATGTGTCAAGATATTATCTTTTTGTTTTCTCATGATTTGGTTAGGTCTAATTGTGTTGCTGTCCTGGGGCTCTGTGGGGTGTGTTTGTGAACAGCTTGCTTAGGGGACTCTTCTCCAGGTTCATCTCTCTGTAGGTGATGGCTTTGTTATGGAAGGTTTGGGAATCGCTTCCTTTTAGGTGGTGGTAGAATTTAACAGCTCTTTTCTGGATTTTGATCATTAGCGGGTATCAGCCTAATTCTGCTCTGCATGCATGCATTATTTGGTGTTCTACGTTGTACAAAATGTTTGTCCCATTTTGTGAATTCTTGGTTGGTGAGCGGACCCCAGACCTCACAACCATAAAGGACAATGGGTTCTATAACTGATTCAAGTATTTTTAGCCAGATCCTAATTGGTATGTCGAATTTTATGTTCCTTTTGATGGCATAGAATGCCCTTCTTGCCTTGTCTCTCAGATCGTTCACAGCTTTGTGGAAGTTACCTGTGGCGCTGATGTTTAGGTCAAGGTATGTATAGTTTTTTGTGTGCTCTAGGGCAATGGTGTCTTGATGGAATTTGTATTTGTGGTCCTGGCGACTGGACCTTTTAAACACCATTATTTTGGTCTTACTGAGATTTACTGTCAGGGCCCAGGTCTGACAGAATCTGTGCAGAAGATCTAGGTGCTGCTGTAGGCCCTCCTTGGTTGGTGACAGAAGCACCAGATCATCTGCAAACAGTAGACAATTGACTTCAGATTCTAGTAGGGTGAGGCCGGGTGCTGCAGACTGTTCTAGTGCCCTCGCCAATTCGTTGATATATATGTTGAAGTGGGTTGGGCTTAAGCTGCATCCCTGTCTCACCCCACGGCCCTGTGGGGAGAAATTTGTGTATTTTTTGCCTATTTTAACCGCAATAGCACTTTACATCAATTTGTATAGCAGACCCTCATGCCAAATTGAGTCGAAGGCTTTTTTGAAATCAACAAAGCATGAGAAGACCTTACCTTTATTTTGGTTTGTTTGTTTGTTTGTCAATTAGGGTGTGCAGGGTGAATACGTGGTCTGTCGTTCGATAATTTGGTAAAAAGCCAATTTGACATTTGCTCAGTACATTGTTTTCACTGAGGAAATGTACAAGTCTGCTGTTAATGATAATGCAGAGGATTTTCCCAGGGTTGCTGTTGACGCATATCCCACGGTAGTTATTGGGGTCAAATTTGTCTCCACTTTTGTGGATTGGGGTGATCAGTCCTTGGTTCCAAATATTGGGGAAGATGCCAGAGCTAAGCATGATGTTAAAGAGTTTTAGTATAGTCAATTGGAATTTGTTGTCTGTATATTTGATCATTTCATTGAGGATACCAACAACACCACAGGCCTTTTTTGGGTTGGAGGGTTTTTATATTGTCCTGTAGTTCATTCAAGGTAATTGGAGAATCCAGTGGATTCTGGTAGTCTTTAATAGTTGATTCAAAGATTTGTATTTTATCATGTATATGTTTTTGCTGTTTGTTATTTGTTATAGAGCCAAAAGATTGGAGAAGTGGTACATATTTTATTGATTTTATTTGACATGGCAGAAATTTGACCATCAGATGAGACAAGTAGTAACTTATGGGAATTACATTTGAAAAGAAGTGGAATCAAGAGCAGCTTGAATACCATTGAAAGGTGTGTGCTTTTTGTTTCTCCTACCACTCCATGACAAGTTGTGATTGATGCCTTTTTTTGTTGTTATTTATCAAGTTCACTTCATTTGCTTAATTTTATGTGTTCCGTTTATCTGGTAGATATGAATGTGTGTGATGTATGGAGAATAGTGTCAAAGAAAACACTGTTTATAATTCTGTGCTGCATCTACAACTTTTAAAATGGTAGAGAATAGGTATCGATGCATTGATCCTGTGTGGCTCAGTTGGTAGTGCATAGTGCATGCAATGCCTAGGATTGAGGGTTCAATTCCCACTGGAGCCAGCCATATGAGGGGTTACACAAGGCTTATCCCTGCTCCTCTTCCACCAAGCCTACCTGAACCAAAGCTTCCTGGGTCTGTTCTACTGTGGTGGACACCTTGCTGAGCTTGTCTCTATTTGTTCTCCAGGTACAGCTGATTGATTGCTCCAGCCAGAGTCAAAATTACTGAACTTATTTTTTACTTTCATCGTTTTATTTTTTCATTTAGTATTGTCTGTTACTGTAATATTTAAATGTAAGCTGTACTCGCAATTGAGCTTGTTGCTGCCACTTGAACAATGTCTTGCTGAGAAACAATAAAATAAACAATTATCTCTCGCTTTCTCAGGGAGACACCTCCCTCTTGGGCCTCCACCTCACCAGGCACCACGTCTGTCTGCTAGTCCAGATCGCCTGCTGGTCCTACGACCGCCTCCTCTGGCCTGTGGTGGTTCTGACTGGGCTAGACCATTACTGGACCACCAACAACCTGGGTCATGGTCCCGGTCCGACTGAGACCACTACGCTCTGGGGTGAAGTTAGAGATCTAGGATCAGCTTCCCGGCTCCCCAGTCCTGACCGTAACCATTAGTGGGCAAAATCCTAAACTCACCCAGCATCTCCATCTAGGGGCAACTTCACCCTACAGCATGAGGGTATTTATATGTCACACTCTTAGTCTTGACTTGTCTATGTCTCTCATGAAAGATTAAATATTACACAACGCAAGGTTTGGTTCTGGGTACCGAGAATAATAAGACCGACTGGTCAGTTGTCGTTCTCATGTTAACTTTTAACATGAACACACAAAAATATCTGCATATTCACTTTCACTTAGTTCTGTCTACTTGATGTGTAGGCCATTGTTGTATTGTGGATAATGATGCATAAAATGAACCCGTTACATTGTATGACGTACAGTTATGTTTTTTCGTACTCTAGTTATCGTATTTGTATATACTTTAACTGGCTGATTTACAGCTAATTGCCTATGAGGGATAATAAAGATGATCTATTCTACTTTAAACTATCAGATGTCGTCTACGACATCACGTGACATCAGTCTTGACTCACGAAAAAAAGAAGATTCACAACACCAAGTGTGACACTACAGAACTTTACTTGAATTTGATCCAAGTTCATTGTTTATACAGTGTATATTTACAAGATCTGAAATAAGGGCGGGAGGCAAAAAAACAACAACACAAGATATACAACTGAGGTATTAGCTAAAAGCAAGTACAGGTATGTCGTCATCATTTACTAGTAAATATCAATTATGATCAACGGTTAAAGATGCAGTGTCCTCTGCTTAAAAACCATTTTATATCACAACATGAGGTAGGAGAACAGTGTCTCGTTTCATGCAACAAAAAAACAACTGTCTCAATCACACTGTATCGTTGTTGGCAACATGGTATGCAATGGTCATACATAGACACTCACTGCCATACAGGTTTCTGAATAAAAAAGCCATAAAAAGATAACATTTCTTCTTTAAACTATGATTTGTCAGGTGTAGCCTACTAACTTTAAACTGAAAACATGGCATGTTTATCCCAGGCATACATAATATTAAGAACTATTTTGTGAAATCATTAACAAGGTGGGACCTAGCTAGGACAAGGTGTAATGTCCCGGCTAGGTCCCACGCTTGTAAATAAGAAGGTTGTTTGTGAATAAATATGCAACTACAATTGATCTAGCATTATTTCACAGACCCAAAATCCAACTTGTTGCCATTGTTAAAGAGCGCCACTTCTACACTTCACGGCCTTCTTCATTAAAAAGGGATAGTTCAGCAATTTTACATTTTTAGATATATAAAATCGCTGAACTATCCTTTTATGTCTGGGAACAATCCATTGGGGATGCAAGTAAAAAAATTTTTTTTTAAATGGAAATGATAGTTACTGTTTAGCTGTGCTTCTGAAGCAAGGCCAGGACCAAGCCTAATGGTAATGGTCTAGTTAGTAGTGAGTTGGGCAAATTGCCCCCCTATAAAAACATTTTTTTTAAACTCTGTACAAAGCACATCTGTTTTAGGCTGTCTCCTAAATGGCACCCTATTCCCTATATAGTGCACTACTTTTTGACCAGGGCCCATAGGGCCAGGAACAAAAAGTTGCTTGCTATGCAGGGAACAGGGTGCCTTTTGGGACACAATATTAGTTCTCATAACAATGCGAATGCAAGAGGGCCCAGCCCACTGTGTTATATAGTATTTTTTGACTTATTTTAATCCATTGTATCTATCATATCATTATTATGGCATTCAACTAAAGTCAATATAGAGCGCCCTCGTATATAAAATGCAATTTACACCGCCAGAAAATAAAATACAGAAATACATTAGATACCCCAGAACGATTGTTACAAAACAAAATGCAGTAGACTGTAGATTATAGGTAACTATGGTGATAATAACAAACCGAATACTGATTTTTCTTGTGAGGTAAACACAATTCAGTTACAAAGACTCTATACCCCCAAGAGGACAATTGTCTCTGTGTGTTGGACAAAAATGAGGACAACCACAGCGCTACTTGAGAATAAGTCTCTCCCTTTTTCATAGCTACTGTGCTTCGGTCACTTTCAAATCGATGGCATACACATATGCATCCACAGTCAGACACAAACACATGCGCTCAGACACAAACTCGACACACACACACTTCTCTGTCATCTTTGCAGAATCTAATGAGGCTACATTTGTATGGTATGATTAGGTAGTTGGACTTTAGTTCTATTTAGCCATCTTCTTCTAAAGCCAGAAGTATATTTTAACGGCCAACTAATCATAGTGGGCAGAACAAGCAATGAGGTGGGCAGAGCCAAGCACGAATAGTGAGATCCTATTGGCGCGTTTCTAGAGAACGCTACCGCCATCACAGGATCCTTCTGAGCCTGTGTAGGGACCTAATTAAAACAGAAAGGCAGGCTGATTTAGTTTAATTAACATTTCATTACTGATAGTTTGTATGGATTTTTTTGAATACTTTTTTTACCCCGCATTTTTTGGGGGGGGATCCTTATAATCCACCTGTACAGTAGGTGGCGGAATGCACATATAATTGTTATAACGCCATTATACCAAAGAAGAAGAAGAGAACGCCTATTCTCTGTGAGGTGCGTTTTCAATAACTTAATTCGCCCTTGAACTCCTAAACAATGGAATCTTTGGAAACTTTGCCAAAAGGGTAAAGTCTACAAACCGCAGTCCACTCTGTTTGTTACTGATTCTAGTTTTGGAAACAGAAAACTGTATGGAGATCAAATGTTTCATCGATGAGAACATTTGCAGAATGTCCGTCAAAAATCTCCCTCCACCTTCTTTCATTGCCGCGACTGGGCTTCCTCCCATCACCATATTTGGTAGTGAGTGGAAACGACAACCAGATGCTTCACATTTATACATCCGGTGAAATATCTGGCTCATTGTGCCATCTGTGGCTAGACAGCTAGCTAGGTAATTAGCCAGGTATGCTAGCTAGCTACCTTTATAGTTGCTTAGCAGGTCTCCTTACGACAGTGTCAGCCTGATAGCCAAGCAATATTTTGCTAATTGTTTGTCTGTGGTTTTATCTAGCTACTCGCTAAACATTAGAATATCAGTCATTGGATATCAGTTGACAGAATCAAAACAACATTATGCGCAGTGGAAGCCAATCAGGAATGGCTGCTTCAGATTGACTGTTCAAGAGCGTCAAATATGGCATGCCTGTGCGCAACATTAATCGTCTGGAGAGTAGACCTCAGACTGCCCTCTCAATTCAATTCAAGGGGCTTTATTGGCATGGGAAACATATGTTAACATTGCCAAAGAAAGTGAGGTAGATAATATACAAAAGTGAAATAAACAATAAAAATGAACAGTGAACATTACACTCACAGAAGTTCCAAAGAATAAAGACATTACAAATGTCATATTATGTGTATATATACAGTGTTGTAACGAAAATAAATAAGCATAAATATGGGTTACATTTACAATGGTGTTTGTGCTTCACTGGTTGACCTATTCGTGTGGCAACAGGTCACAAATCTTGCTACTGTGATGGCACACTGTGGTATTTCAGCCAGAGGATACGGGAGTTTATCAAATTCAGGTGTGTTTTCGAATTCTTTATGGATCTGTGTAATCTGAGGGAAATATGTGTCTCTATGGTCATACATTGGGCAAGAGGTTAGGAAGTGCAGCTCAGTTTCCACCTCATTTTGTGGACAGTGTGCACATAGCCTGTCTTCTCTTGAGAGCCAGGTCTGACTACGGCGACTTTCTCAATAGCAAGGCTATGCTCACTGAGTCTGTACATAGTCAAAGCTTTCCTTAAGTTTGGGTCAGTCACAGTGGTCAGGTATTCTGTCACTGTGTATTCTCTGTTTAGGGTCAAATAGCATTCTAGTTTGCTCTGTTTTTTTGTTAATTCTTCCATGTGTCAAGATATTATCTTTTTGTTTTCTCATGATTTGGTTAGGTCTAATTGTGTTGCTGTTCTGGGGCTCTGTGGGGTGTGTTTGTGAACAGCTTGCTTAGGGGGACTCTTCTCCAGGTTCATCTCTCTGTAGGTGATGGCTTTGTTATGGAAGGTTTGGGAATCGCTTCCTTTTAGGTGGTGGTAGAATTTAACAGCTCTTTCTGGATTTTGATCATTAGCGGGTATCAGCCTAATTCTGCTCTGCATGCATGCATTATTTGGTGTTCTACGTTGTACAAAATGTTTGTCCCATTTTGTGAATTCTTGGTTGGTGAGCGGACCCCAGACCTCACAACCATAAAGGACAATGGGTTCTATAACTGATTCAAGTATTTTTAGCCAGATCCTAATTGGTATGTCGAATTTTATGTTCCTTTTGATGGCATAGAATGCCCTTCTTGCCTTGTCTCTCAGATCGTTCACAGCTTTGTGGAAGTTACCTGTGGCGCTGATGTTTAGGTCAAGGTATGTATAGTTTTTTGTGTGCTCTAGGGCAATGGTGTCTTGATGGAATTTGTATTTGTGGTCCTGGCGACTGGACCTTTTTTTAAACACCATTATTTTGGTCTTACTGAGATTTACTGTCAGGGCCCAGGTCTGACAGAATCTGTGCAGAAGATCTAGGTGCTGCTGTAGGCCCTCCTTGGTTGGTGACAGAAGCACCAGATCATCTGCAAACAGTAGACAATTGACTTCAGATTCTAGTAGGGTGAGGCCGGGTGCTGCAGACTGTTCTAGTGCCCTCGCCAATTCGTTGATATATATGTTGAAGTGGGTTGGGCTTAAGCTGCATCCCTGTCTCACCACGACCCTGTGGGGAGAAATTTGTGTATTTTTGCCTATTTTAACATAATAGCACTTTACATCAATTTGTATAGCAGACCCTCATGCCAAATTGAGTCGAAGGCTTTTTTGAAATCAACAAAGCATGAGAAGACCTTACCTTTATTTTGGTTTGTTTGTTTGTTTGTCAATTAGGGTGTGCAGGGTGAATACGTGGTCTGTCGTTCGATAATTTGGTAAAAAGCCAATTTGACATTTGCTCAGTACATTGTTTTCACTGAGGAAATGTACAAGTCTGCTGTTAATGATAATGCAGAGGATTTTCCCAGGGTTGCTGTTGACGCATATCCCACGGTAGTTATTGGGGTCAAATTTGTCTCCACTTTTGTGGACTGGGGTGATCAGTCCTTGGTTCCAAATATTGGGGAAGATGCCAGAGCTAAGCATGATGTTAAAGAGTTTTAGTATAGTCAATTGGAATTTGTTGTCTGTATATTTGATCATTTCATTGAGGATACCAACAACACCACAGGCCTTTTTGTGTTGGAGGGTTTTTATATTGTCCTGTAGTTCATTCAAGGTAATTGGAGAATCCAGTGGATTCTGGTAGTCTTTAATAGTTGATTCAAAGATTTGTATTTTATCATGTATATGTTTTTGCTGTTTGTTATTTGTTATAGAGCCAAAAGATTGGAGAAGTGGTACATATTTTATTGATTTTATTTGACATGGCAGAAATTTGACCATCAGATGAGACAAGTAGTAACTTATGGGAATTACATTTGAAAAGAAGTGGAATCAAGAGCAGCTTGAATACCATTGAAAGGTGTGTGCTTTTGTTTCTCCTACCACTCCATGACAAGTTGTGATTGATGCCTTTTTTTGTTGTTATTTATCAAGTTCACTTCATTTGCTTAATTTTATGTGTTCCGTTTATCTGGTAGATATGAATGTGTGTGATGTATGGAGAATAGTGTCAAAGAAAACACTGTTTATAATTCTGTGCTGCATCTACAACTTTTAAAATGGTAGAGAATAGGTATCGATGCATTGATCCTGTGTGGCTCAGTTGGTAGTGCATAGTGCATGCAATGCCTAGGATTGAGGGTTCAATTCCCACTGGAGCCAGCCATATGAGGGGTTACACAAGGCTTATCCCTGCTCCTCTTCCACCAAGCCTACCTGAACCAAAGCTTCCTGGGTCTGTTCTACTGTGGTGGACACCTTGCTGAGCTTGTCTCTATTTGTTCTCCAGGTACAGCTGATTGATTGCTCCAGCCAGAGTCAAAATTACTGAACTTATTTTTACTTTCATCGTTTTATTTTTTCATTTAGTATTGTCTGTTACTGTAATATTTAAATGTAAGCTGTACTGCAATTGAGCTTGTTGCTGCCACTTGAACAATGTCTTGCTGAGAAACAATAAAATAAACAATTATCTCTCGCTTTCTCAGGGAGACACCTCCCTCTTGGGCCTCCACCTCACCAGGCACCACGTCTGTCTGCTAGTCCAGATCGCCTGCTGGTCCTACGACCGCCTCCTCTGGCCTGTGGTGGTTCTGACTGGGCTAGACCATTACTGGACCACCAACAACCTGGGTCATGGTCCCGGTCCGACTGAGACCACTACGCTCTGGGGTGAAGTTAGAGATCTAGGATCAGCTTCCCGGGCTCCCCCAGTCCTGACCGTAACCATTAGTGGGCAAAATCCTAAACTCACCCAGCATCTCCATCTAGGGGCAACTTCACCCTACAGCATGAGGGTATTTATATGTCACACTCTTAGTCTTGACTTGTCTATGTCTCTCATGAAAGATTAAATATTACACAACGCAAGGTTTGGTTCTGGGTACCGAGAATAATAAGACCGACTGGTCAGTTGTCGTTCTCATGTTAACTTTTTTTAACATGAACACACAAAAATATCTGCATATTCACTTTCACTTAGTTCTGTCTACTTGATGTGTAGGCCATTGTTGTATTGTGGATAATGATGCATAAAATGAACCCGTTACATTGTATGACGTACAGTTATGTTTTTTCGTACTCTAGTTATCGTATTTGTATATACTTTAACTGGCTGATTTACAGCTAATTGCCTATGAGGGATAATAAAGATGATCTATTCTACTTTAAACTATCAGATGTCGTCTACGACATCACGTGACATCAGTCTTGACTCCCGAAAAAAAGAAGATTCACGACACCAAGTGTGACACTACAGAACTTTACTTGAATTTGATCCAAGTTCATTGTTTATACAGTGTATATTTACAAGATCTGAAATAAGGGCGGGAGGGAAAAAAACAACAACACAAGATATACAACTGAGGTATTAGCTAAAAGCAAGTACAGGTATGTCGTCATCATTTACTAGTAAATATCAATTATGATCAACGGTTAAAGATGCAGTGTCCTCTGCTTAAAAAACATTTTATATCACAACATGAGGTAGGAGAACAGTGTCTCGTTTCATGCAACAAAAACAACTGTCTCAATCACACTGTATCGTTGTTGGCAACATGGTATGCAATGGTCATACATAGACACTCACTGCCATACAGGTTTCTGAATAAAAAGCCATAAAAGATTACATTTCTTCTTTAAACTATGATTTGTCAGGTGTAGCCTACTAACTTTAAACTGAAAACATGGCATGTTTATCCCAGGCATACATAATATTAAGAACTATTTTGTGAAATCATTAACAAGGTGGGACCTAGCTAGGACAAGGTGTAATGTCCCGGCTAGGTCCCACGCTTGTAAATAAGAAGGTTGTTTGTGAATAAATATGCAACTACAATTGATCTAGCATTATTTCACAGACCCAAAATCCAACTTGTTGCCATTGTTAAAGAGCGCCACTTCTACACTTCACGGCCTTCTTCATTAAAAAGGGATAGTTCAGCAATTTTACATTTTTAGATATATAAAATCGCTGAACTATCCTTTTATGTCTGGGAACAATCCATTGGGGATGCAAGTAAAAAAAAAAAAAATTTAAATGGAAATGATAGTTACTGTTTAGCTGTGCTTCTGAAGCAAGGCCAGGACCAAGCCTAATGGTAATGGTCTAGTTAGTAGTGAGTTGGGCAAATTGCCCCCCTATAAAAACATTTTTTTTAAACTCTGTACAAAGCACATCTGTTTTAGGCTGTCTCCTAAATGGCACCCTATTCCCTATATAGTGCACTACTTTTGACCAGGGCCCATAGGGCCCGGGAACAAAAAAGTTGCTTGCTATGCAGGGAACAGGGTGCCTTTTGGGACACAATATTAGTTCTCATAACAATGCGAATGCAAGAGGGCCCAGCCCACTGTGTTATATAGTATTTTTGACTTATTTTAATCCATTGTATCTATCATATCATTATTATGGCATTCAACTAAAGTCAATATAGAGCGCCCTCGTATATAAAATGCAATTTACACCGCCAGAAAATAAAATACAGAAATACATTAGATACCCCAGAACGATTGTTACAAAACAAAATGCAGTAGACTGTAGATATAGGTAACTATGGTGATAATAACAAACCGAATACTGATTTTTCTTGTGAGGTAAACGCAATGCAGTTACAAAGACTCTATACCCCCAAGAGGACAATTGTCTCTGTGTGTTGGACAAAAATGAGGACAACCACAGCGCTACTTGAGAATAAGTCTCTCCCTTTTTCATAGCTACTGTGCTTCGGTCACTTTCAAATCGATGGCATACACATGTGCATCCACAGTCAGACACAAACACATGCGCTCAGACACAAACTCGACACACACACACTTCTCTGTCATCTTAGCAGAATCTAATGAGGCTACATTTGTATGGTATGATTAGGTAGTTGGACTTTAGTTCTATTTAGCCATCTTCTTCTAAAGCCAGAAGTATATTTTAACTGCCAAACTAGCTCAGATGCCCTCAGTCATTGTGTCTCCTTGCTAGTAGTGAGACAGGTCAACAACTTGTACGTTGGAGACACTGGTGGCATCCCAAATGGCACCATATTCCCTATATAGTGCACAAATGAAAGCATTTAGGACAGGCCCTTTATTTTTTTTCTACAAAAACGTATCAATTCAGTGGCTCAGTGAGAAGTAAGAAATCATTCACCTAACAAAACAAATTAGGGGTATCGATCCACTCATTGTATGCAAACGTCAGTATTGTTTGTTTTCAGTTTCGTTGTTTTTTTATAAACAAATGTTCGGTGCATTTTCAAATTGTCTGGGATAAGGGTTTAGCGTACAAAAAGGGAAGGTATTAAGGGAGAAAGGTTATACATCAATATCACCCACAAAAGAAACAAATGAAAGCAATCCGTTCTGGGGAAGTACTGTAACAATGCTCTTTCTTTCCTATTCAACTCTGACCTCTGTCCTGTGGTCACATCTGAACACCATGCATTTCAACTCTCAACAGCAAGTTTACACCCTTTAAAAAGGTGCAATATGATATCATCGTACACAGCAGAGCGACAACAAATTCAAATCTGCCACTATTGGTTAGTCCCAATGTAGGCATGCCTCAAAATGTTTTGAAAGAGCCAAGTGTCAATCTTGAATTAGGTTGTTGATAACCTGTAACAGGAAGTCACTCCGCTGCGTATTGTCATATTGCTGCGTGTCCCTTTAACAGGGAAAACAACAACAACAAGTTAAGTGAATCTTTGAAGAATTCAAAGTTAACAAAAACATCAGGGCTGTTTAGAGCCTCAGGCCTGGTCCAGTTAATATTATAATAACCTTTAGAAGATTCTCCCATAACAACACAGTAAATATATTAAATGACTAATGTATATACAAAGTGAATATAAATCTTTAGTTAATACATTAAATATATTTTTATTTATTTATTTTGTTTACAATTTCCAAGAAAGGTTTATATGGAACAATGGTCGGTAGAGAGCATACATTTGCAGTACGGATTGGATTTTTCTGCATGCGAGTGAACTAGTTTCATTGTTGTTGTTTTTCTCCTCATGAAAATAACTTTTTGTAGCTTAGTTGAAACTCGATTACAAAATAAGACCTACTATACTTTAGTACTCTGGCAGAGCATTGAGTATGTTGTAGGGAATTCTCTTTAGAGATCTGCATTGAACGGTTGAGCACAGTGGAATGTCTATCAACTTGCATGTACAGCAGATGCATAAAAAAAGCAGCTTGGAGTTAAAAGCCAAGGCCGATACCTCTTTTAAACAACTATTTACACGCTGCCTGGCTCTGAGTCTGCCTGGGAGGCTATAAAAGAAAGACTGTCTGGAAACTAGACAAAACCCCTGTTCTGTGTGTGTGTGTGCACGTTTGTGGGAGGGAGAGACGGCGGTAGTGTGTGATTGTATGTGTGTGTGTGGCAGAGAGAGGGGATCCTGTACCAGCTCCCTGGGGGCAGGAGAGAGAGAGGCCTGCCCCAATTCTGACAGGACAAAAGAGGCTCCTCTCTCCTCGTCGCCCGCTCCCGGCCCACCCAGCCCGAGAGAAAGAGGGCATCAGCCCCCTGCACTACCTCAATCCCCTTTCTCCCTTATTCTCCCCGCCTGACTGTCTCTCTCCCACTCCTCTCTTCCCCCGCCTCTATTTCTCTCTCCGCTTGACTGTACCTCCCTCCCTCTCCATCCTGGTCTTTCCCGCCTCCCTCTCGGGCTCTGTTTGTTCAGTGAGTTGGAATAACGCGGAGGGGGAAAGAGGGAGCAGGGGGCCTGGATCCAAGGCAGCAGCCAGCCCACACTGTGTCACTCTGCACTAATTCCTTTCACCTGTGACCCACATTCCACCAAGCAGACAGCTAGGTTCTGCTGCTCTCACGAGGAGGAGAGATGAGAGGATGGCAAACGCACCAACTTCCGCCAACAGGGAAATCAAAACTAAAACAGGACAAACTACAGATTTCTACAAGGAAATTCGGTGTGTTTGTGTGTGAGTGACGTGTCCTATCGAAACAGACCGAGCCAGACTAGTTCAGGGGCTTGTTGTTGTTCCAGACCACAACAACCTCAGCAGTCCTCAGAGTCGCATCACTCATGTCTTTACATCTTAATATCACATCACTTCAGCATTTTCATTAGGCTTAACAATGACGACTGCTCTGTACAATAATGTTTTCATATACATTTGTTTTACACATTTAGAACTTTTGTCTTTCAACTTTCCTCTTCTTTGCAATGAATAGGTACAAGGAGTACAAAAACAAACAAAGGTGAAATGAAAATGTCTGTCAATGCAGTCTCCTGCTGTGTGTGGCTGGTAGCTGGTCCAGAATGGCTGGGCTGAGTGTATGTACAGAGATTGAGAGCACCCACTCGGGCACCATCTTGGCTCCAGTTGGCGTGCAAGGTAGTAGTGGAAAGAGCGACTGAGCGCTAGTGTAACCACAGTTCAGAACAGAGTCGAGGGTGCAGGGAGAACTGTCTTTCTGTCTGACTGACTTCCCGGTCTCTGTGGGGGCGACAAAACATCAAGTCCAAGATCCGAGGAAGGAGGGAGGGGTCCTAAAAACACCCAACTCCTATCCGTCTGCCAAGCAGTCATTAGATTGTTCAGTAAAACTATAAATTAAACAAGCATATACTTCCCAAAATGTAAATACGGTTTAAGGATAGGGGGTGTGAGGAGGAATACAAAAAAAACATAAAACTAGGGGGTTGAGAGACGAATGGAAAAGGGGCATTTCGTGAAGGGGCTACTTCTGAGCGTGGCCGTTCTGCTGCTCGAGGCCTGCGATGTGTCCCTCTGCGTGGGGGGTTTGTGGGGAGGGGGTGGGGGGTGAAGAGGGGCTCCCTGTGGCGATTGTGGTGGCCGAGGAAGAGGAGGAGGAAGACGAGGAAGAGGCCGTCTGGTCCATCTGGTGTTTGAGCTGAGAGATGATTCTCTCCAGCTTCTCCCGGGCTTCCCGCTCCCTCTTCAACTCCTCCTGGAGCTCCTCCCTGTCAGCCTCCGCACCATCCAACCTCCCACGCAGCTCTGCCAGCTAGAGAGGAAGAAAGGAGAGAGAGAGATGAGGTCAGGTTAGTCTGAACTGTCTGAACAGCGCACAGACACTCACACTCTCGGACACACACACACACAAGCAGACACAAACACACAGGCAGACAGTCTGAGCCAGACGCCAAGGCTGAAGGAGACGGCAGGACAGGAGGGGTGTGTGTGTGGGTGTGTGTGTTACATTCCTCCCCGAGCTGAGCCCAGAAGCTCTATCTGAAAATAAAGCTCTGTACTGGAAACCCAAACAAAGTCCCAGTGTCCTCTACACACCACTACAGTGTCACAAACAGATATGAGGAACAGATACGAGTACATTTTCCCAGACTGACTAAGTGTTGTGTTGTCTGAGGTCAAGCGGGATGTGGTGGTGTGGGTGTCTCCAGTGCCTACCTGGTTGGCGTAGTGTGCCTCCTGGTGTGTGTGTATGCTGTTGTCACACACACAGCTCTGCTGTCGCAGTTGTTCCAGCCTGTGCTCCAGCTCCCTCTGTTCCTCCCTCACCTGCCCCAGCCTCTGGGTGTGCTCGGTGTGGACCGCCTCCAGTTCACTCTGCAGCTCACGCTGCTCGGCAGACAACTGCTGCAGCCGGGCTGCCTCGCCTCCACGCAGCGCCTCCAACTCCTAGAGACGGAGAGGGGGGATGGTCAGTTACATAGCTCTAAATTTACAGTATGTTACACACACAGAGACAGAGGGAGCGAGAGATAGACAGAGATACAGAGGGATTGTCAGCTACATTCCCCATAAGCAGTTCAGGCCATTGAGGTGTTCAGGGACATACTGAACGCTTTTGAAATGCTGTCCTATACCTGATGCGTGACTTTTTTTAAATGCAACATGTTGAATTCAATGAATTGGGGGGACTCGATATTTTCAAGACAACCTAACGTCTTGGTTCTTTGGTCTATCGAGCCCTCTTGTTGGTTGAATCAGGAGTTTTAGTGCTGGGCAGGAACTAAGAAGACCTAAGGAGTCCCTGATGAATAGATTGAGAAATATTGCTTTATGCTATTGACTCTCTGGTAAATCTGTTTCTATGGGTGGAGTAGATAACCTCTAGTTGTGTCACTGTGTGCCTTGTGTCTCACCATCTCTAGATGCAGCTGTTTGTGCAGGGTGGAGTGCAGTTTCTCCTGCTGTCTGCTGTACATCTGAACGATCTCCACTACGATCCTGTCCTTGTCGTCCTC
The DNA here is from genome assembly GCA_030435695.1 of Brachymystax lenok tsinlingensis. Classification (NCBI taxonomy): domain Eukaryota; kingdom Metazoa; phylum Chordata; class Actinopteri; order Salmoniformes; family Salmonidae; genus Brachymystax; species Brachymystax lenok. The sequence goes on along the minus strand of CM059801.1, from coordinate 3,231,419 downwards.
ACAGCCTGAAGACAGAACATCTTTACTCCCCAGCGCCGCTACCGATGACGCTGCCGATGACGCTAGCGCCGCAGTCACCGCGGCTCCCGCTACAGCAGAATAGCTCTTGTTGCCGGGGCTGGTCTCCATGGAAACTGGCTGCTGGCGCTCCCGGTCGGCAGCGGAAACGATGCGCTGCTGAGACTTGGTCTCGTCAACTACAGGAGAGGCGTGGAGATCTGAGGGGGAGGAGGAGGAGGAGGAGGAGGAGGAGGAGGAGGAGGAAGAAGAGGGGGAAGTTGAGAGATGGAAGCAGTACAGAGTCTCATCCACCTACGCAGCATAGTCAACCCACACACATGCATGTGCAACGCAGATATATGCAGACATCCTCCCACACAGCTGGAGAACAACCCTTCACCCAACAACCCGACACACCACAACATTCACCCACACAAAATGGTCCCTCATGCACATGCACTTCTAGGGCTGAATCCCCAATGGCACCCCTATTCCCATTATAGTCCACTACTTTTGGCCCATAGAGCTCTGGTCAAAAGTAGTGCTCTATAGGGAATAGGGGGACATTTGGGGCGCGGACCCGGGACTTTAACGCACTAATGTATTCACGTGTGTGTGTGACAGGAGGGTGCACGCTTGTGTGTGGTACTGACCCATAGCAGTGTCGCCGTGGCCGTGAGTCAGTCTCCTGCTGTAGTGGTGTTTGAGCAGCGCCCCCAGTACCTCAGGGCTGACCTCCGGCTGACCCCTCAGAGACACGTTAGGAGCCACCATCTTATCGTATGTATACAGGAAGTGACTAGGGAGAGAAAGCGAGAGAGCAGCCGTTATCAAATGTATACGCAGGGTACAGAGTTGCAGAGAGACACACTCACTGGTATTTTACATGCACCACTTGTAGCATCCAACTAAACTGGATATACAGTTATGGTAACGCTCCCTTTAAAGCTGCGACATGTCACTTTCTGAGAAGCCACGCTGCTTCTTAACACACTGCTTGCTTAACCTGGTAGTCATCCGCACCAACGTGTCGGAGAAAACACTGTTCGACCGACGACTGAAGTCAGCTTTGCGGGCGACCCGGCCCAGCACAAGCAGTGGCTAGAGTGCGATGAGCCCCCCCGGACAAACCCTCCCCTAACCCGGACGACGCTGGGCCAAAATTGTGCTCCGTCCTATGAGGATCCCGGTCACGGCCCCAGGACTCGAACCCCAGGCCTCAGCACTGCAATGCATTGCCTTAGCCCGCTACGGTACACGGTAGGCCCAGAACTACTTGAATTTTAGCAACCAGGAAATGGCAGATCGACTTCTGCATAGTGCACACCTTTAATATGGGGCACGTTTTCACAGGCTAGCGAGACTCACTGGCGTTCTATTAAAAACACTCGGTTCTAACGTTGCACTTCAGTAACAACCATTGTAAAAACCACCGAATGCGGGAAACCCCCTTTGGTCTGATCGGGTCTGAGTCTGAAGTCTAAAGGCAGACATGTCCTGTCGAGCGGTCAGTTGTAATCCCATAGTCTAGCCTGCCTATTTCTTCCCTGTGGTCACATGCTGCCCTGCCATGCCTCCCATAATCCAGCTAGTCTCCGCCTGAATCTGGAGCCGATTACTGATCAGAAGACCACAAAACGTCACGCTGGCACGCGCCGCGGTCGGAGTCAACTGGAGGCACGGTAGGGGGCAGAGCGGGGTTTCAGCACTGCTCTAGTAACGGTCCCCGAGGAGGATGTTGGGAAAGTTATATGGAATGGATTCTCAAGGGCCAGGTCTTCCCAGGAGGAAGACTGTAGCTAGCCAGTCCCCGGGACTCTTGGGAGATTAGCCTCCGTTGTGGGCTAAAAGATATCCAAATAGGAAAACAAAACGTACCTGGGATGGACCATGGTAGGGTGGCCAGGCTCTTCCTTAATGTGGGGGAACAGGCGGTTGAACACCAGAGTAGCCTGGGCTTTAGCCTGTAAACAACATAGTAATACATGAATAGGAGGGGGGAGTGTAGTCAATTCAACCTGTCACATCGTCAGCAGTACACCGCTTCCTGTGTGTGTGTCGTACCTTGTGGCAAGTGTGTGTGTGTGTGTGTGTGTGTGTGTGTGTACCTTGGTTGCCGCGTCGCTGTCGGCCAGTTTACTGTCAGGAGACACCAGAGGCTCAGGAGGACGCGATCTCCTCAACTGGCTGTCCCTATCCTCATCTTCCACCTTCTGAAACAGAGACAGAGAGAGAGACAAAGAGAGAGACAAAGAGAAGGAGGAGGGTTAGACACTGGAGAGAGAGCGAGATGGGCCTCTGTGTTATGGCGCAGGTTAGCCAGAGGCTTCCACACTTTTCAAGATTATTTTCCAGGGCTTTTCAATTATTTTTTGGGGGTGGCATTAACTGCGCACACAGGCATCAGTTGTTTTTTGTCTGGGGCTACAGCAAAAATGTCTGCCCCTCCCAGCCACGCAGCCCAATCTCTCTCTGTTCCTCTCAGTCATCTTAAAACCTGTGAGCAGCCATGATAGACTGTGTGTGTCTCATGTACATGATTCAGTCATTCTGTCTCACACGCTCTCGGCTCAGTGTGTGTTCGGTAAATACTGCTGGAGCTGCTGCCGGTTGTGTGCGTGCGCGTTTTTATCCAGGTCACTCTCAGCAAGAGGCCATGAGCTAATGTGCTAATGCTCATCGCGGACAGACAGGGCTGACACACACACACACACACACACACAGTACTAATGCAACAGGACGGTTCGCAGCTCAATAACAGTTCTAACACGCAGCCAGGGGAAAGAGGGATGAGGAGCATGAGAGAGCGCGAGCGAAAAGGCGGTAGTAGGTAAGAGAGAGAGAGAGGTGTATATGTGTGTTTTTGCATTCGGCTTGGCCATGTTGTGTGTTTACATGTATGTGTGGTGTGTAATGGACTAATGCAAAAAAAGAGTACACCTTCTCACCTGAGCCAGTGTGAATATTCCTGAGTGTGTGTATGGGGAGCGCTGTCTGTGTCTGAAATTGTTTGCTGTTTTTTCTCAGAGGCAGTGCACACTGCAGCAGGGGGGGTAAGCAAACAACACATCAGCCACTGCAGTGGTGAGGTAGCCTGTCCCTCTCTCTCCATTCCTCTCTCCCCCTTTTTCCTCTCCCCGACTCCCTTGCTCTCTCCATCAACTCCATCTCCTTCTCATATTAAACCAGACAAACACCATCCACAGGTCCGTTAGAGGCCTCTCCATTAGGACAATACAACTCATTACAAAGCTGTACGTGCGTGCGTGTGTGCGCGCGCGCGCGTTCAGTCAATCAGGAGTCCCAGGGAGAAACAGGGAACCATTAGAACTCTGTGCTGATGTGACACACATCCCCGAGGGCCCTCGCAGTGTTCTACAGGAGCGCCAGAGAGCATACTGTCGGGCTGCATCGCGGCCTGGTACGGCAACTCCACCGCCGCTGACTGCAAGGCTCTACAGAGGGAGGTACGCCCAGCCCAACGCACCATTGGGTGCTCACTGTCTGTACTCCAGGACACATCATATATATATATATATATACACTGCTCAAAAAAATAAAGGGAACACTAAAATAACACATCATAGATCTGAATGAATGAAATAATCTTATTAAATACTTTTTTCTTTACATAGTTCAATGTGCTGACAACAAAATCACACAAAAATTATCAATGGAAATCAAATTTATCAACCCATGGAGGTCTGGATTTGGAGTCACACTCAAAATTAAAGTGGAAAACCACACTACAGCCTGATCCAACTTTGATGTAATGTCCTTAAAACAAGTCAAAATGAGGCTCAGTAGTGTGTGTGGGACTGAATGACCTCCCTACAACGCCTGGGCATGCTCCTGATGAGGTGGCGGATGGTCTCCTGAGGGATCTCCTCCCAGACCTGGACTAAAGCATCCGCCAACTCCTGGACAGTCTGTTGTGCAACGTGGCGTTGGTGGATGCAGCGAGACATGATGTCCCAGATGTGCTCAATTGGATTCAGGTCTGGGGAACGGGCGGGCCAGTCCTTAGCATCAATGCCTTCCTCTTGCAGGAACTGCTGACACACTCCAGCCACATGAGGTCTAGCATTGTCTTGCATTAGGAGGAACCCAGGGCCAACCGCACCAGCATATGGTCTCACAAGGGGTCTGAGGATCTCATCTCGGTACCTAATGGCAGTCAGGCTACCTCTGGCGAGCACATGGAGGGCTGTGCGGCCCCCCCAAAGAAATGCCACCCCACACCATGACTGACCCACCGCCAAACCGGTCATGCTGGAGGATGTTGCAGGCAGCAGAACGTTCTCCACGGCGTCTCCAGACTCTGTCACGTCTGTCACATGCTCAGTGTGAACCTGCTTTCATCTGTGAAGAGCACAGGGCGACAGTGGCGAATTTGCCAATCTTGGTGTTCTCTGGCAAATGCCAAACGTCCTGCACCGTGTTGGGCTGTAAGCACAACCCCCACCTGTGGATGTTGGGCCCTCATACCACCCTCATGGAGTCTGTTTCTGACCGTTTGAGCAGACACATGCACATTTGTGGCCTGCTGGAGGTCATTTTGCAGGGCTCTGGCAGTGCTCCTCCTTGCACAAAGGCGGAGGTAGTGGTCCTGCTGCTGGGTTGTTGCCCTCCCACGGCCTCCTCCACGTCTCCTGATGTACTGGCCTGTCTCCTGGTAGCGCCTCCATGCTCTGGACACTACGCTGACAGACACAGCAAACCTTCTTGCCACAGCACGCATTGATGTGCCATCCTGGATGAGCTGCACTACCTGAGCCACTTGTGTGGGTTGTAGACTCCGTCTCATGCTACCACTAGAGTGAAAGCACCGCCAGCATTCAAAAGTGACCAAAACATCAGCCAGGAAGCATAGGAACTGAGAAGTGGTCTGTGGTCACCACCTTCAGAACCACTCCTTTATTGGGGCTGTCTTGCTAATTGCCTATAATTTCCACCTGTTGTCTATTCCATTTGCACAACAGCATGTGAAATTTATTGTCAATCAGTGTTGCTTCCTAAGTGGACAGTTTGATTTCACAGAAGTGTGATTGACTTGGAGTTACATTGTGTTGTTTAAGTGTTCCCTTTATTTTTTTGAGCAGTGTATATACACACACACACACACACACACACACATATACACCCCCCCACACACACACACACACAGGATCCCCAGACCCCCCCTAGCAACCTGTGTGATAATGTGGATTAGTATTCTAGAAACAGATTACACCAGCCACAAACACACACACACTGCCAGGGTTCATGTCTCTGCTCCACATCTCATCCACTGCTGAGGAGGGCCAATGAGACACGTATTCACTAGACGAAGGACAGGGGGCGCTGTTCTCAAGTCACCGTCCGCCAATTATGATACTCCTAAGGAACAGCCTCCATAGGTATTTACGGTATTTCAATGTCATTTTTCAAGGACAAAAATGTACATGCATTTAAGTATTTCTTTGTTGCAGTGGGGACTCTAAAATGTTCTATTTTCTATTTTTATTGAGAAATGATTGGCTTCTTTCAGTTCATACAATACTATGTACTGTTTAAAAAAAACTAGATGTATTTATCTTCTAAAACCTGTAGCAGTTTAAATTAAAACACATAGCTCACCTATATACACTACGAAGAAACACAATGTCGATTACTATAACGTAAGCTGGAGAAGTTAATGCATGACCCCATAATAATGTTTTCAACACCGCTGACCAATTTGAGAACAATCTGGATGTAAAATCCTCCCCAATGAAGCCAGTAAAAAGAAACTGCATTCGAGGCAAGAAGAGCAATAGTTAACCCGGAAGTACAATGAGTCTAGGAACTCGTTCCCTCATAGACTGTATGAGTGTAAGGTACTGTCATGTAAAGGTACTGGGCTGGCTGCTAACGTTAACTACATTCATTGTCAATGCACAACAGTTGTGAAAGGACAATTAGAAAATCCATTTAGAACAGCAGTTAAATTGTACACACGTATCTTCACTTCATCCATGCTTTATAACATCAACAATGGGTTACCATTTTTTCCCCTCTTCTTCATATTATAAGGTCAACGATGCACACGTGGATGTAGGCTACGCGGGAAAGGTTCCAAAAACGCAATTAGTGGGAAAACTATGTTCTCAAAAGCACACCGCACCTGTGAGCGGTTTCATGTTTCAGAGATGGAAATATCCGTTAGAAATGAAAAGAGGGGAGATCTAAAGATGCATCAACTAGCATGGGTTACTTATATGATTAGGATGATGCTTTTGCTGCTGGACAATAAAAAAAAAAAAAAGTTGATTTGAAAACCAAAAGAACATGAGAAAAATGCTGGTTTCAATGGCATTTTGAAACAAGGTAAGACGCTTCATAAAATGACACAAAACGTCCAGGTTTTAAACAATTACGTTTCTGGTTAGATAGTTTCAAAATTCTGACAGCATCACCCTTGGGATGCTGTCAAGCATCACCCTTGGGATGGTGCCAGGTTTCCTCCCGACGTGGCACTTGGCATTCAGGCCAAAGGGTTCAAGCTTGGTTTCAACAAACCTTGTTTCTCATGGTCTGAGAGTCCTTCAGGTGCCTTTAGGCAAACTCCAAGCGGGCTATCATGTGCCTTTTACTGAGAAGCGGTTTCCGTCTGGTCACTCTACAATAAAGGCCTGATTGGTGGAGTGCTCCAGAGATGGGAGAACCTTCCAGAAGGACAACCATCTCCACAAAGGAACTCTGGAGCTCTGTCAGAGTGACCATCAGGTTCTTGATCACCTCCCTGAACAAAGCCTTTCTCCCCCGATTGGTCAGTTTGGCAGGGCGGCCAGCTCTAGGAAGAGTCTTGGTGGTTCCAAACTTCTTCCATGAAAGAATGACGGAGGCCACTGTGTTCTTGAGGACCTTCGATGCTGCAGACAATTTTTGGTACCCTTCCGCCGATCTGTCTCGGAGCTCTATGGATAATTCCTTTGACCTCAGGTCTTGGTTTTTGCTCTGACATGCACTGTCAGCTGTGGAACCTTTATATAGACAGGTGTGTGCCTTTCCAAATCATGTCCAATCAATTGAATTTACCACAGGTGGACTCCATACAAGTTGTAGAAACATGTCAAGGATGATCAATGGAAACAGGATGCACCTGAGCTCAATTTTGAGTCTCATCGAAATGGGTATGTAAAATAGGTGTTTTTTTATTTTTATAAATTATCAAACATTTCTACAATCCTGTTTTCACTTTGTCATTATGGGGTATTGTGTGTAGATTGATGAGGGGAAAAATTATTTAATACATTTTAGGATAAGGCTGTAACGTAACAAAATGTGGAAAAAGTCAAGGGGTCTGAATACTTTCCAAAGATAGTTATGTTCCTAAAATAAAGGGATACATACATGTATATAAAAAAATAAATTATTGATCTTTCTTATATCTCTCAGATATATGACAGACACTGACAGACACTACATGGAACAATATCTGTTGTTCCATGTAGTGAATCTGTTCTTCAATGCATTTGTATTGGCTAATAGCAGTAACGCCAAATTCATTGTTTTACACAATAATATATATTTTTTTAATTCAAAATCAAATAGCTAAATGCTCATTGGCATGACCATCTTAAAACAATTCCATATGTTACCCTAGAACCCCCCCTCCCCCGGCTTAAACAGGACTTAGACTCTAGAAGTTAAGAAGAAGGGGCCAGGGAAAGACAGAAGAGCTGGCTCTACCTAGCTGGCTCTACAAGGAAGTAAAACTCTGTTTGGGTTAGCATTCTCCCTCTCCCTCGCTCTCCCTCAGACAGAGAACAAGGGAGGAAAAAGACACACACACACACAGCAGTCAGTGGGTCCGCCCTGTCTGCAGTCTACCACATCCTGTTCCAGAGCTCACTGTTGTTAGAGCAGTATCAGAGTTCACTGTGTGTGTGCGTGCGTGCGTCTGTCTCACACTTTATTCTCTCTGTACCCTAAGAAAAACATGCCTGAAAGAACCCTTGTGACTGTCTGGTTAAACACACACACACACACACACACACACACACACACACACACACACACACACACACACACACACACACACACACACACACACACACACACACACACACACACACACACACACACACACACACTCACCTGTTCCTCTGTCTCTTTCCTTCAGACACAAACACAGGAAGGAAAAACAAAAGCAGACAGACACACAGATAAATTTCAGTCACGCCCCACACACACACACAAACCGACAGATAAGGACAGGTTTGTTCCTGACCAGAGTTGGCTGCGGGCCTGAGGGACATTTTTCAGGCCACATGGGCACTGTCTAGACGCCTGTCATCGGTGGCAGCGTCACACACACACTCCGTCTGCCCCTCCCAGCCACTCAGTCCAATCGCTCCCTTCTCAGCCATCTCCAGGCTGAAGACTAGTTTCCTCTAGTCTGCAGACTAGTTTCCTCTAGATAATTAATTACCCAGCTGTCACTGCTTACCTCGGAGTCATCTCACACACACACACAGAGGGAGAGAGAGAGAGTGGGAGGACAGGATGATGACGCACCTTACAGTAAGCACACCACAGTGTACACACAAACGTAAACAAACAGTAAAGACACTCACAAACAATAAAGGGACAGAGACAGACGGACGGACAGGACAGACAAGGGGATATTGCTTTGGGAGTAAAGTACAGTAGTATTTCTCTAATGGATATACAGTTGAAGTCGGAAGTTTACATACACTTAGGTTGGAGTCATTAAAACTAGTTTTAACTAGTTTTGTTAACAAACTGCAGTTTTGGCAAGTCGGTTAGGACATCTCCTGTGTGCATGACACAAGGAATTTTTCCAACAATTGTTTACAGACAGATTATTTCACTTATAATTCACTGTATCACAATTCCAGTGTGTCAGAAGTTGACATACACTAAATTGACTGTGCCTTTAAACAGCTTGAAAAATTCCAGAAAATGATGTCATGGCTTTAAGAAGCATCTGATAGGCTAATTGACATCATTTGAGTCAATTGGAGGTGTACCTGTGGATGTATTTCAAGGCCTACCTTCAAACTCAGTGCCTCTTTGCTTGACATCATGGGAAAATCAAAAGAAATCAGCCAAGACCTCAGACAAAAAAATTGTAGACCTCCACAAGTCTGGTTCATCCTTGGGGGCAATTCCCAAACGCCTGAAGGTACCACATTCATTTGTACAAACAACAGTACGCAAGTAAAAACACCATGGGACCACGCAGCCGTCATACCGCTCAGGAAGGAGATGCATTCTGTCTCCTAGAGATGAACGTACTTTGGTGTGAAAAGTGCAAATCAATCCCAGAACAACAGCAAAGGACCTTGAGAAGATGCTGGAGGAAACAGGTATGAAAGTATCTATATCCACAGTAAAATGAGTCAACATAACCTGAAAGGCCGCTCAGCAAGGAAGAAGCAACTGCTCCAAAACCGCCATAAAAAAAGCCAGACTACGGTTTGCAACTGCACATGGGGACAAAGATCGTACTTTTTTGGAGAAATGTCCTCTGGTCTGATGAAACAAAAAAAAGAACTGTTTGGCCATAATGACCATTGTTATGTTTGGAGGAAAAACAGGGAGGCTTGCAAGCCGAAGAACACCATCCCAACCGTGAAGCATGCGGGTGGCAGCATCATGTTGTGGGGGTGCTTGCTGCAGGAGGGACTGGTGTACTTCACAAAATAGATGGCATCATGAGGCAGGAAAATTATGTGGATATATTGAAGCAACATCTCAAGACATCAGTCACGAAGTTAAAGCTTGGTCGCAAATGGGTCTTCCAAATGGACAATGACCCCAAGCATACTTCCAAAGTTGTGGCAAAATGGCTTAAGGACAACAAAGTCAAGGTATTGGAGTGGCCTTCACAAAGCCCTGACCTCAATCCTATAGAAAATTTGTGGACAGAACTGAAAAAGCGTGTGAGAGCAAAGAGGCCTACAAACCTGACTCAGTTACACCAGCTCTGTCAGGAGGAATGGGCCAAAATTCACCCAACTTATTGTGGGAAGCTTGTGGAAGGCTACCTGAAATGTTTGACCCAAGTTAAACAATTTAAAGTCAATGCTACCAAATACTAATTGAGTGTATGTAAACTTCTGACCCACTGGGAATGTGATGAAAGAAATAAAGGCTGAAATAAATAATTCTCTCTACTATTATTCCGACATTTCATATTCTTAAAATAAAGTGGTGATCCTAACTAACCTAAGACAAGGAATTTACACTAGGATTAAATGTCAGGAATTGTGAAAAACTGAGTTTAAATGTACTTGGCTAAGGTGTATGTAAACTTCCGACTTCAACAGTACAAATCGGAGGAATTGATTCCTGTCAGTTAGAATCCCATCTGATGATGAATCTGTGTCATGTTGTTGTGATGATGATGAGAGGAGAGAAGCAGAGGGCATGCAACACGCAACTGATGAAGCCAACACACACAGCCATCCATGAGACATCAGGCTACAGAGCTACAGGAAGCAGAGCAGTGACGAGAGGAAGTGACCCGAGTGAGGATGCTGTGAGCTGTGTGTGTGTGTGTGTGTGTGTGTGTGTGGACAGACGGCCCTGACCCTCTGCCCTCTCATGCCCATGGGTACCATAGCCTGTGTGTGTGTGTGTCACAGGAACCCTGATGCCACTACACAGTGTGTCACTCCCTCGAGCATGCTGATAATGGCCCCACGTCATACCTTCACAGTCCAGTAGCAACAAAGTAATGTACATTAGGGATGTGACAAATGGAGAAAAGAATCGGAATGTTTAAACTGCACACAAAAGACTGGTTTTCCACTTCGTTCCTGTCGCTTGCCTTTCTCTGCCATTTCTCCAACTTAACGACAATTACGTAGTGGTGGACTCCTTGCACGTCAACTCCTATTTCTGAGTTTCAAGATTAGTTGCCGTACTTCCGAGAACACAAATACCTTAATCTTTCATAGCGAGCTAGAGTGGACCGACCACCAGGCAGAGTCAGAACCGTGCACTAGGCCTATCTATCGGCAATCAAAAGCTGCATCTCGCAACGGAATGCTGTATCTCGCAATTTCTTGGCTTGAAATGTCTCCCAACTTCAGTAAAGCAGGGCCTATCGTCAATGAATAAGCTAGGATATTGAGATGAGCGAGATACAACACGTCGCTCTCACACAGTATCTCCGCACAGGTTCGCTTCACGCTGTTCACAGCATGGTAGCCAGGGCACCAAAACAGTGGAGAAGTTGAGCCTCTAACTTCAACACTCTAAATTGTTGCGGAAATTGAACCACTATACTGTTTACTTTCTGCATCGACGTCAAAATATTTCTTTTCTTCTCTTCTTAACGTTAAGGATCCGTTTAAACGTTCAAACCCCCAACGTGCCCAAACTATACAGGACTGAACCCTCATGTCCTTGTACGATGCACATGCTGTATGTGTAGTGTCTCAGTGATGTGCAATAGGCAGTGTGTGTACTATTCGTTTATGACAGCAGAAACAACAGTACTGTATATTGACTTCTACTAAAGACTGTGTTTTCCTCAGCTACCTCGCGACTAGAGGCCTGACTGTCGGCACCCAGTCGGGTCAGGAGGGAAAACAGTTCTATTCTGGGGGCCCAGAAGGGTGTAGGAGCGGAATCTCCTGAGGTTCCTAATGACCAGAGAGGACACGGTGTAAGTGCAGCTAGCTCGCAGAAGATCCTCAGCCTCTATCGCCTCTGCTTCCAGGCTTCCTCGTGTTTTTCTTCCCAATAAGCCAAGTGATGAACGAGACGTTGTAGTATGGTAATGCGAGACTGTTGCTACTGTAACTAGCAAGCTTCACATTCAAACACATTGGCAGCCATGTTGACGTGGGAGCTACCACCCAAAATGAGGACAAACTTGCTTTCATTAAAACAAAAGGAAATGAGAGCAACCAGCAACCACCACGCATACCATTAACACACAGACATTGTGAAATACCTAATCACACACACCACCAGCACCATGGGTGCGTCCCACATAGCACCCTATCCACGGGCTAAAACAAACTTTTTGGTCCACCAGCCACTGTGGCAGGTAGACAAAAAAAAAGAAAACAACCAGCCACTTTTTTTTTTTACCAGCAAAAATATTTTGTCATAATTACACCGATTTTGTTACACCTATTACATGAAATGGATGAGCATGCTTTGTAATGTTTCTTAAACAATACATGTATTAAGAATTTGTTCTTAACTGACTTGCCTAGTAAAATAAAAGGTAAAAAAAAAAAAAAAAAAAATTCAGCTGCCACTTTAAGGGCGGGAGGTTACCGTGGAAACGAGGGCAGGGCACTCAAGTTTTTCTGTGACAGTGTGCCTATGAGGTAGAGAATCTGACCAGTAGGTCTGACCAGTAGCCGATGCGTCTTCACTAGCAGTTGAAGCAAACTCAAACACTGGAAAACGACCTTCCTTGTGAACAAAACAATGTAAATAGCCAAGAAACACAACGACAAAGTCTCACTTTAGTACTTTCGAGTAAATTACACTGACATTTATGCCTGTGCACAGCGTTTCGAAAAATTTATCTTCAGCCCTTCAATCACAGCTCCGCAGCAAGGCAGTGTGGCTGTGCGCTGCGCAAGGTGGGATATATACAGTTGAAGTCGGAAGTTTACATACATACTCAGTTTTTCACAATTCCTGACATTTAATCCTAGTAAAAATTCCCTGTCTTAGGTCAGTTAGGATCACCACTTTATTTTAAGAATATGAAATATCAGAATAATAGTAGAGAGAATGATTTATTTCAGCTTATATTTCTTTCATCACATTCCCAGTGGGTCAGAAGTTTACATATACTAATTGAGTTTTTGGTAGCATTGCATTTAAATTGTTGAACTTGGGTCAAACGTTTCAGGTAGCCTTCCATAAGCTTCCCACAATAAGTTGGGTGAATTTTGGCCCATTCATCCTGACAGGGCTGGTGTAACGGAGTCAGGTTTGTAGGCCTCCTTGCTCACACACGCTTTTTCAGTTCTGCCCACACATTTTCTATGAGATTGAGGTCAGGGCTTTGTGAAGGCCACTCCAATACCTTGACTTTGTTGTCCTTAAGCCATTTTGCCACAACTTTGGAAGTATGCTTGGGGTCATTGTCCATTTGGAAGACCCATTTGCGACCAAGCTTTAACTTTGTGAATGATGTCTTGAGATGTTGCTTCAATATATCCACATAAGTGTCCTGCCTCATGATGCCATCTATTTTGTGAAGTGCACCAGTCCCTCCTGCAGCAAAGCACCCCCACAACATGATGCTGCCACCCGCATGCTTCACGGTTAGGATGGTGTTCTTCGGCTTGCAAGCCTCCCCCTTTTTCCTCCAAACATAACAATGGTCATTATGGCCAAACAGTGCTAATTTTTGTATCATCAGACCAGAGGACATTTCTCGAAAAAGTACGATCTTTGTCCGCATGTGCAGTTGCAAACCGTTGTCTGGCTTTTTTATGGCGGTTTTGGAGCAGTGGCTTCTTCCTTGCTGAGCGGCCTCTCAAGTTATGTCGATATAGGACTAGTTTTACTGTGGATATAGATACTTTTGTACCCGTTTCCTCCAGCATCTTCACAAGGTCCTTTGCTGTTGTTCTGGGATTGATTTGCACTTTTCGCACTAAAGTGCGTTCATCTCTAGGAGACAGAACGAGTCTCGTTCCTGAGCGTGACGGCTGCGTGGTCCCATGGTGTTTACTTGCGTACTATTGTTTGTACAGATGAACGTGGTACCTTCAGGTGTTTTTCCAAGCTGTTTAAAGGCACAGTCAACTTAGTGTATGTAAACTTCTGACAGTGGAATTGTGATACGGTCAATTCTAAGTGAAATAATCTGTCTGTAAACAATTGTTGGAAAAATGACTTGTGTCATGCACAAAGTATGTCCTAACCGACTTGCCAAAGTTTGTTAACAAGAAATTGGTGGAGTGGTTGAAAAAACGAGTTTTAATGACTCCAACCTAAGTGTATGTAAACTTCCCGACTTCAACTGTATTATAGGATTAGTAGTTCTGTGTGATTAGCTACCAGCGATGAAACAAAACGACAGAAACACTTTGAAAACAGCTACTACTGCATTCATTTAGCTAGAAATGTTCTCATACTTGACTGCGAGTGAAATGCTTGCACTGTGGAGCCCTGACCACCCACCAACGTGGCTGGTGAAATATACATATTACCTGCCAATGCCAAAATCTACCAACATTTGGCAGGTGGTGCGAGTTAATTTTAGACCCTGACCCTATTCCCCTTCATAGTGCACTACTTTTGACCAGACCCTAATGGGCACTGGTCAAAAGTAGTGCACTATAAAGGGTATCATTTTATTTAGGATGCACATCATTGCTTCCCCATGGAAATGACAGCCATTACAGAATCTGCTGCAGATATAGGAGTAGTAAAGTGGAGCGAAGAGGATTCCTTTAATGGAATGGAATATGGTCTTTTCCCTCTCCCCATGTTTACATCATGTATAATGGATAGATAGATGTGGAAGGAGAGAAGGATGGAGAAAAGAGATGTACAGAGACTAGAGTATGTGCAGTTTTAATATGTTCCTCTGTGTGTGTGTGTGTGTGTGTGTGTGCGTGTGGTTGCTCTGGGAGACTAGAGGCTGGGCAGTTAATCTCCTCATTGGTCAATGCATGTATGTATTACTAGCTACATATTATTATTATTCTGGTCTATATCCTAAATGGCACCCTATTCTCTATATAGTGCACTACTTTTTGATCAGGGCCCATATAAGGCTGTATATCCTCCTGCCTTCCTTTATGTTGTTGGAGCCAGCTCTGTCTATCTGTCGACTTTAGGTAGTGAGACAAGGGAACAGGCATGTCTGTGTGTGTTTAGTCTGCTGCCTAACTGCCTGGCTGGCTGGTTGGCTCTGGGCTGGAGGGCATATGAAGCAAGCTGCAGTTAGAGAACCCCTTCCCCCTCCCCCTGACAGGGCCCCTCACTACCAGAAACAACATGGCTATATGGAGAGAAGTGAAGTTTCCCTAGTAACGCTACAGCGCATTTCCATACAGGATTTACCTCAGTGTATTACCCAAAAGCTATCGAAACAATTTCCCTAGTATAACATAAGGGTGTATACTAAGGGTGTAACGGTACTCGTACCGTACCATTCAGACCGTGAACCCGAACGAATACATTAAAAACATTTACAAAATAAAAAAAACACTAGGCTAGCCAATAAAACACTAGGCAACAGGCAATGCCTACTTGTTGTAGGCCTACGACTCAAGTAAATCTGAGCTGAAAAAACATTTCAAGTTATTCCATTCAAACTAGAGCCTATGCGCACGTCGTATTCAAAACTATAATCTTAATTGGCACATTTCAAACTGTCCTTTTGTGAGGCGCAGCCGGGAACAAGTTCTGTACGATGGTGAGTGGTAGAGTTGATAAACCAGGAGGATTCTCCATCATCGTTTAAATCTACAGTTTGCGAAAATGTTGGCCTCCCAGTAGATTAAAAAACGGTGATGGACAGAGTTGTGGATAAAATGTTAACCGCATGGCGCCCCGCTCAATGAGAATAGCCTATGCAGCTGCCAACATCTCAAATATGTTGACACATTTACGCTGACATCCCCCCCCAGTATACCAGAGCAAGACTGAAACTAAAAAAAAACAACAGTCTCCCCTCTGCATTCAAGCAGCACTTGGCAGCTGATTCTGACCGGGCCAAAGAAATAAAAAAAGGGTGATAGGTGGGCTGTTTTTTACAGTCTTTGGTTTATAGCTGCGGATATGCGCCCATTCTCAGTGGTTGAGAATAGGGGGTTTCAGCGCCTCATGAAAGTGCTCAAGCCACATTACGAACTTCCCTCTTGCACCCATTTCTGCAAACAGATAGTACCCGCTCTATATAAGCAAGCCAAACGTTTTTACTGAACTGGCCAATGCACAATGTGTTGTGTTAGCCCATCACACTACCCCAGAGTGGGAGACGCACCGTTCTACAGACACGCACCCTTTATGAGAGTCACAAGTGCGCATCTGGCATGGTCAGCGCAATCCTGGATCGTCCCTACCCTGAACCCTAACCTCTAGCCTTACCATAACCCTTCCCTAACCTTAACCATTTTAAAACGTCAACTTCAAATGGGATAGGGACGTCCCAAGGATACCGGATTGCACGGACCCATCTGGCACTGAAGGAAGCAGTGTCATGGTGCGTTCGTAACCAAGTGGAAAGTGTGAATTTACCACATACAACTGGGAAAAATCCACTTTAACAGCCCTCCAACTGGTAATTACTAGTTGGAAACTTGTCTATCATCCTGAGCACCCACATGGTGACCTCTGACGTCCCCTACTAAGGAAATGGACTCCAACAGCATTTTCTGCAGTTAAATGCAACAAAACATTATCTATAAAAAGCAATCTATTAATGTGTTTTTTTTTAACTCTATAATTTGTTTACAAGTGTGATAGCTGTACTTTTAGTTTATGGTTGACACAGTTTGTTGGCCATTAGCCAAATCGGCGTGTCTCAATGAGTTCAAATCACATGAACGCATCCAACTGGTACTTACAACTTCACATCTGGTAAATTCCCATCTCCCACATGGTTACAAACACAGCATCAGAGTGGAAACTTATAACAATCCGGTCACAACAGACAATGCAAGAAACATTGTGACTGTGGAAAAATTGTCAATGGCATTTCATTTTCCAGCTGTACCAAAATGTGACCCAAAAACCGTAATACACACCGAACCGTGGGTTTGGTGAACCGTTACACACCCAGTGTATACACAAGTGTAACCACTGGTGTCACAGTCGAAAAACATCATTACAGTCTTTCCTTAGCTGGGGCTGTTGAGAAATAACGTAGTGACTCTCATTAAACATCTACAACCACAACTGTGAACAGGTTGTTATTACAGCAGAGGGTAATGGGAAAAAAAACTGTAAAAAAAACAAAACAAAGACTAACACATCCACGGGGGAGGGGACATAGGGAGGAGGCCGGCCCTAGCGTGTGATTGGCTGAACATGAGGGTTGTAACAGGCTGAGCATTTCGTTCAGACGAGGTCTTGTGAGGTTAGTCTCCCCCTGAACGAGGAGAAGAAGAGGGGAGAGGAGCAAAGAGGGGGAGGAGAAGAAGAGGGGAGAGGAGCAAAGAGGGGGAGGAGAAGAAGAGGGGAGAGGAGCAAAGAGGGAGGAGAAGAAGAGGGAGAGGAGCAAAGAGGAGCAAAGAGGGGGAGGAAAGAAGAGGGGAGAGGAGCAAAGAGGGGGAGGAGAAGAAGAGGGGAGAGGAGCAAAGAGGAGCAAAGAGGGGGAAGAAAGAAGAGGGGAGAGGAGCAAAGAGGGGGAGGAGAGCAGGGTTCACACACATGTTGACAGATGGAATTTCATGGCTTTTAACCACATTTCCATGATCAACAATTGGCAGATCTCTATGTATTTACAAAAAAGTAAGCGTATTGTGGTAACAACACTGGGAGGCTGCTCTCTGGATGTACCATCTCCTGTCGTTGTTGTTAGTCAACTGTATAACACACACACGTGGTCAACCCTAAGGCTGGAGAGCTACTGGGTGTGCAGGCTTTTGATCAAACCCTGCTCAAACAGATTGATGAAGGTCCGGTTGAGCAGCTCATTTCTGAAATGTAGGTTGTTAGAGGGGAACTGGAATAAAAGCCTGCACACCCATTAGCTCTCCCGGAGGGCGGTTGACCACCCTTGATGTACACTACAAGTTCGGACACACCTACTCATTCAAGGGTTTTTCTTGATTTTTACTATTTTCTACATTGTAAAATAATAGTGAAGACATCAAAACTATGAAATAACACGTATGGAATCAAGCAGTAACCAACCCCCCCAAAAAAAGTGTTAAACAAATCAGAATATATTTTAGATTCTTCGAAGTAGCCACCCTTTGCCTTGATGACAGCTTTGCACAGTCTTGTCCGACTGTCTCCATCTCATCTCACGAACACATGCTGGTGATGCCCACAACCAGACGGGCTAAAAGTGGCATGTTGATTTTTATTTGATTGATCAAATATTTAAAAAAACTTTGCCTAAATAACTGATATTAACAGAAATTAAATTCATTTCCATAACTTTTTGGATTTGATCATTTCCCCAAAACTATTCCAGGCCTGGAAAACACTGTTTTAAAATTCCATCACTTTTCCATGTGTTTCATGACTGTACAAACCCTGGGAGAATAGTGGGAGATGAGAGGAGGGGGGGAGGAAAAGAGTAAAGTGGCTTCATAACATGCTGCTGCATGAGGGTTTTGCATGTCTGGGCCGTGCGTAGAGAGAAAAAGAGAGACAGAAACAAGAGAGTGGTTTCTGCTGAGTTATGTAAGCATGGACTCATCGTCCCCGTTTCAATGCTGTTTTTACGGTCTTCTAATTGGGCCCCCAGGGACGTTGACTGTTTAAAAAAAAAAAAAAACGTGGGGGGCGGGGCTCTGGACACGAAGTGGGAAAGATCTGTTCTAGAACGATTTGGGAGAGACAAGTGACCCCCACTCCTATAATTCCAAAGCCCTCAAATGCCATGAGGTGCCATAGAGAAGAGTCCCCTCAGCCACCTGGCCCTGAAGCTAAGTTCACTATTCACTCCCAACCCAATAAAGCCTCAGGACAGCACTCAGAAAATCAGGCTCAACCAAATTATCACAAAGCAAAATATATCACCTATAGGAACGACACCAGCATTTTCTTTTCACCATTAAACCTCCATGCTATTTGGCACACGATGGAAGACTAATCTGACCAACGAGACTGATAGAAAATTGAGAAAAACATTGACTATGTACAGATTCAATGAGCAGTCTGGCAATAGAAACCGGCCATCACAGGCAGATCTGGATACCCAGAGAGGACAGGTTGTGCCCACTCTGCCCTCAGAGGTCGAGAGAGCTGCGAGAACTACACAGACTTAGTGGCAATATTGTTTTCTTCCCCAAAATTGAAAACAAATACAAAGAGTTCTAAACAAAATCTGAAAAAAAAACATTTTTGCCATATTAATTGCAAATGATGTAGCTTCCTGAATCCTGACACACCCGTAGGGACAAACAGCAGAATGACAAACCACAGTAATAACATTTCTACCTGTGTCTTTCTCACTATATAATTATTGTCCTCATTCATTTCTTATTGCCTTGTCCTGTTAATTGCTATTGAGTATTATAACTTTTCCTATTATCAATCTGCATCATCATTGATTTGATATGTGTCTATGTTTGCTTTGGCAATGTATGTGGTAACACTTTCCATGCCAATAAAGCCTATTGATTAGAGAGCGCGAGCGCGAGAGAGAGCGCGAAAGAGAACGAGAGAGAAAGAGAGAGCGAGAACTTGAGAGAGCGAGCGAAAGAGCGCGTGAGAGAAAGAGCGAGCGAGAACACGCTGAGAGTAGGGCGAGACAGAAAGCAGGTCTGGTCTGTGGTAATGAAGTCACTGGTGTGTAAATAGCCAATAGAGGAAGCATAGAGAAGCAGCTGTCTGCACGGCAGCCTTCGTAGTCTAGGACCTGCCGACACAGACACGCACAGGGAGGAGTGTTGTCTGTCTTCCAACAGCTGACATGGTGCCAGAGCTAGAACTATAGGGGTGGATTGGTATAGGGCAACATGGCTGGCTCTTCTGGACAACTCTCAGGCACACAGACACACTGACAGACACAGACACACTGACAGACACACTGACAGACACACTGACAGACACACTGACAGACACACAGACAGACACACTGACAGACACACTGACAGACACACAGACAGACACTGACAGACACACTGACAGACACACTGACAGACACAGACAGACACACTGACAGACACACTGACAGACACACTGACAGACACAGACACACTGACAGACACAGACACACACGGACACAGACACATTGACAGACAAGGACACAGACACATTGACAGACAAGGACACAACAGACACAGTGAGACACAGACACAGACTCACACACTATCCTAACAAGTACGTCACAAAGTGTTTTTCCTAATCTGAATGTGTGCATATCAGGACACTGTGTCCCTCCAGACAGACAAGCAGGTATTTCACAACCAGGCCAACTAGGCCAAGGAGGAGTCACACACTGGGAATTTCTGCTTTCCTCTAATCAGAGAACAGAGACAAAACCCCTCCCACCATAGATGACGCCACCCTATCAATCTATGTGCGTGCGTGTCTGTCCCGTGTCTGTCCGAGAGGGAAGTACAAACTGCTTGTTATCCCCGCGGGCTCATTACATCATTGTTTTAGATGCCAAACACACAAACACTGTAAAGAACCGCCAGTTATAGTCATCTGTTGTAGCGTCTGTCTGCTGTCTCACCAACATCTCTGTTGACACTATCATTACTAGAGAAAGACTGAGAATTGGTCATCTTAACCCAAAGGGTAACCATAACCCGAAGGTGTTCCTAATGTTTTGTACACTCACTGTATGTGTATTAAAGAAGGAAAAATTGTTGTATTTGGTCCCGTATTCCTAGCACACAATGATTACATCTAGTTTGTGACTCTACAAATGTGTTGGATGCATTTGCTGTTTATTTTGGTTGTGTTTCCGATCATTTTGTGACCAATGGAAATGAATGGGAAATAATGTAGCTTGTCATTTTGGAGTCACTTTTACTGTAAATAAGAATAGATTATGTTTCTAAACACTTCTACATTAATGTGGATGCTACCATGATTACGGATAGTCCTGATGAATGGTGAATAATGATGAGTGAGAATATCATAACAGGAGAGGTTAGCATTTTATATCATATCCTCCAAGACATGCTAACCTCTCACCATTACAATAACAGGAGAGGTTAGCATATTATATCATATCCTCCAAGACATGCTAACCTCTCACCATTACAATAACAGGAGAGGTTAGCATATTATATCATATCCTCCAAGACATGCTAACCTCTCACCATTACAATAACAGGAGAGGTTAGCATATTATATCATATCCTCCAAGACATGCTAACCTCTCACCATTACAATAACAGGAGAGGTTAGCATATTATATCATATCCTCCAAGACATGCTAACCTCTCACCATTACAATAACAGGAGGTTAGCATATTACATCATATCCTCCAAGACATGCTAACCTCTCACCATTACAATAACAGGGGAGGTTAGCATTTTATATCATACCCCCAAGACATGCTAACCTCTCACCATTACAATAACAGGGGAGGTTAGCGTTTTATATCATATTCTCCAAGACATGTTAACCTCTCACCATTACAATAACAGGAGAGGTTAGCCTACACTACACCTACACTAACAAAAACATCACAAAATCTCATCATAATATATGCACGAACTGCTGACTGGATAGCACGTGACGGGCTTACCTCACCAGTCAACGTACCCCTTCAGCGGTAGGCTACATGATACACCATAAGGTAGGTGTGTGATTAGTCTGCTGTGACTGAGTGGCCCCTGGTCGATCTGTCTGACTCTCAGACGAAAGTGAGACAAGCCGAGGAGACTAGACACCAGACAGTATTTCCGGCAGAATCACGCGCACACGTCAAACACACAGTGAGGGAGACTGGGGCTTCTCGCTCACCTCACTCTCTTTCTGCCAGACACAAACACAGCGGACAGGGAGTGCCAAATGACTGTACAGCAGGAAGTGTTCTCACACCTGTCTGCACACACACACAGAAACTAAAGCCTGTCTGCTCAGAGTCCATAGTCTCTTAATTAACCCATAACGTGCCAGGCGGCTACAGTGAAGACAAATTACTTGGCCTAGAAAACACCAATTAAAGTCAGTGTTTATCTCAACAATACAAAACTGAGCCTGCATCCCAAATGGCAACCTATTCCATAGATAGCCATTTGACCAGGGCCCATAAGTCTGGTCAAAAGTAGTGCACTATATAGAACATAGAGTGCCATTTGGGACGCACTTAATGGTCCGGTTTGGTCAAGAAGAAAACATGAGACATGGATGTGAACCAGTCAATCTAATGGAATCTATAGCTTTTTGTGTTTTCTAGCTATAAAAACAAAGAGAGTCGCACACTCCATATACATGTATAAACTCCCAGTTTATTGGGTAAAACACCAACGTTTCGGCATCCCTGTGCCTTCTTCAGGGTGTCTGACATTTCTATAGGTCCCGGCCTGTGCACAGCTCTCTCTCCCACTGTCACTTTTTTGTTGTTGTACGAATGACGGAAAGAAAAAAACCACCAAAACCCCCGCTGCTCTGTGGAAGCCTCCCTTGGGTTCTGGTCTTTAGTGGAAACCACTGGTGGTGGTGGTGGTGATGCAACATGGGCATTCCCCCATGCAAAGGCTTGGGTTGCCTGTTACTTTCAGCTCAGTGGTACAAATAAAGATCAAAGGATGGTTTCCCGGAAACATCTTAAGCCTAGTCCCCAGTGCCAAGACATTAAAACACAATTCAACAATATATATTTTTTTATTGAACTATATGAAATAAACTTAAATGCATTGAACTTATAAAAAATACATTTATTTATATTTGACCTTTATTTATCTAGGCAAGTCAGGTAAGAACAAATTCTTATTTACAATGACGGCCTAGGAACAGTAGGTTAACTGCTTTGTTCAGGGTCAGAACAACAGATGTTAACCTTGTCAGCTTGGGGCTTCGATCTAGCAACGCTTCGGTTACTGGCCCAACGCTCTAACAACTAGGCTACCTGCCACCCCAAGATAATTTGCCCAAGACAATCATAACACATGAACAAAATGAATCAGTGATTCGTATTTTCCTGCAACTTTCTGAAATGGAACAGGAATGCCCACTTTGTGTAGCCGCTAGCGATGATGCTAATGATAACCTTCTGGTAGAGATGGAACAGCTTCCCCAAAAACCTCCTAAATGAAATGTCAACTACAAAGTAGCTTATGCCAACATGGCAGAATGATATGATTATTTGCATAAATCCAGTGGCCATTTGTTTTGCCAACTCTGCAATCACATGAGCGCTACAGAAAAAATTGCTAACCAAACAGCGGTCTCTTGCCGGTGCATGGTAAATGGTAACTACACCCAAGAATCAACATTTGTTATATATCGGTGAACATATCGGAATCGGCCGATATTAGCTAAAAATGCCAACATCGGTGTCTAGTTTAACGCAGATGTTAAAAACCGATGTCGATGCTACACATGCAACACAGAAATCCTAACCTAGCCCACAATGTCTGCAGTGTGGATTGAGCAGTCAACAAATCGAGCAGTCATTTGAAAGAGTAATAACATTTCAGCGAGACAACTCAAAGGCGAAATCCATTAAAGCCGAGATTATGGAATTCATTCCCCTTGACAATCAACCGTTCTCTGTCGCGGGTGATGTTGGCTTTTGCTGACTGGTCGAGCACCGGTACTACTAAGTGCGCTATTTTTCAGATGTTTCAGATGTTGCCCTACCGGAGTTACACAGTAATAGCATCACTGCTATTAGCTTCATGACATACATACCATGGAACACCGTTTGGGTCTTTGCGTGTCAAAAAAGATACAGTAGCACTGTCAAAGCTGTACAGAAAAGTCTGCAAACAAGCAAACACCGACCACGAACGATGAGTTTACAATACCGCGTTGGTAATAAAGCACCATTTGTTTGACCGCAAGCTAGGTTGCCACTTGTTGTTCGCCTATTGAAATTGAACTTCAAGTAGCTAGCCAGCTACTTAACCCTGTTACCCAAAGCTAACGTTATAAGCAGCCAGCTAGCTTCATCTGGCTAGTGAGGCTCGACCCGACCGGGTTATCTGTTGTGAGGATTAGGCACAATAGTGGAATTTGCGTGTTGCCTTCAAAATAAAAAAGTATGTAATTGACAGTGATGCAAATGAATACAAATATACTTTTATTTTGAAGGCTAACCGGAAAGTCCACTATTGTGGCTAATCCTTATTGTGGCTAGCTTCAAATAGATTGTCCGACCACCATTAATGCCTTCTAAATTAGGGTTATTTTAGATGATGACACCTAGCTATATAGTTAGCTAGCTAACTATAGCTACTGAAACTGATTGTTGTTTTGCTATGTTTTGGTGAAGAAAATGTTTTCATCCATGAGCTAGCTGGCTTTTTTTTTTATGACCAGCACTGTAGGTGAGCGAGACAACTTTACCAGCATCGTAGCATACGTATCGTATCGATGATTCGTTCGGACATATGAAATACGAATGATAGTGTAATCAATGTGTAATAACTACGTAAAAAATGTATGAACGCGTTAAATGATTATGTGACGGTCATATTCAGGTCCTGATTGGTCAACAAGCTTATTTGACACATCAAATAGTGTTATTTGTATATTGTTTGACATGCAAAGACCCAAACAGCGTTCCATAGAAATCCTGGTTGAGAGTGAAACAACTGAAGAAATGAACAATGAAACAGCACAGCAAGTAAGTAAGTGAAAGAAATAGGTTTTGATTATGTTTTACTGGTAATGGGGACATACGTAAATGCCAACAAAATAACTTTTTGGTCAGTGTGGTGTGTGTGTGACCTTTATTTAACTAGGCATGTAAGTTAATAACAAATTCTTATTTACAATGACGGCCCAGACGACGCTGGGCCAATTGTGCTCTGCCCTTGCCCTATGGGACTCCCAATCACAGCCGGATGTGATACAGCTTGGATTCAAACCAGGGACTGTAGTGATGCCTCTTGCACTGAGATGCAGTTCCTTAGACCGATCCGTTCATGTGTGTGTGTTGACTATTTAACTGTACTAGCTGCCTTTTAGCAGCTTAAAAAGGCAGCAAAAATGTTAAATATTGGGTATCAGTATCCTTTTTTGGTCAAGGAAAATATCATATATATATATATATATATATATAATTTTTTTTTTTTTTTTTTTAAACCATCCCTATAAGTATCAATTAACTAAATTACTTCAAAATACTTAAAAAGTAATTTAAATGTGGAAGGGTGTAGCGGGTGGATGCAATGGATGTAAATTGTCAGCCCATCCATTCAAGCCCAGAGGTATGTGAGAGAGAGTCCACTAGTCCAGTTAGTGTTGTGGCCTATTGTCTAGTGATGGTTCTAGTGACCTCCAGCTGACCTAGAAGACAAATGATGCCCTTCCCCGTGAAACAAAAACACACACACTGGGACCAACCGAGAGAGACCAGCTGGTCAGTGGTCATCCTGTCCACCCCTCCTCAACATCAGTTTATTGATCACGTACACACATCTGCATATGTTATCGCAGGTGCAGCGAAATGCTCAGATCTACTACACTACAGCCAGCAGGAGGGGTGACACCTGGACCCTGTCTTACACACACACACACCCCTAATGAAACCCATAGTTGGGGCTGGCTTCTATAGACTCAATAGATACCATTTATTGGTAGTTGTATCGACAGTGCAACCAAACGAACCGACAAAATAAAAAAAGTCTGACACACACAATAAGAGAATCAGTGCTTACTTTGTCAGTGGTCCTGTTGTAGTGGAACTTGTCCTTCATGTCCTCTAGCAGCAGTTTGAGCTGCGGCTCCTCAGCCGTTCCCAGATACTTCCTCCCCAGCTGCAGGTAGCACGGCCACTTGGCTGAGTCAAAGCCCCAGTGACAGGTCCTCTTGTCCGGGGACTTGTGAGAGTGCATCACAAACTTCTGCGGCGAGAAAAGCAGCTGGCACTCCACGCACTGAACACAGGGCGCCTCGGGCTGCGTGTAGAACTGGGGTACGAACAGACCTTGGCATTTCCCTAGACACTGGTGCTCCACCTGGAAGCTAGCCTCTGTCTCCTTTAGGAGCCCCTGGCCAGGCCGCTTGGTGCTGGGGTCAGAGGGCAGGGCGGCCCCCGGGCGGAGCAAGGCGTTGCAGAGGCGCTGGGCGTCGGTAAGGGTGATGAGGCCGCAAGACGGGGCGTTGAAGGGTAAAATACCCAGCACCTTGAGGATGTGGAGCTGTTCCCCATCACAGCGCGAGCAGTACACGTAGAGCTCGTCGCACACCGCGTTGATCTGCTGCAAGGAGAAGTCGCGGAGCACCGAGTTGAGCACCTGAGGGAGGCAGAGGCGTTTCTCCCCACCGACAGCAAAGCAAGAGATGGATTCACCCTCTAGAAGGGAGTGGCTTAACTCCGTGGAGCTGTCGCTGGGCACCAAGAGGGGTCCACCTCCTAGGACTGGTGGGGAGGGTAGAGGGGCCATGCTGGGGCAGGAATCAGGGCTGACCTCAGGGGAGGCTTCGTGGCCGGAGCGGGCGGAGAAGGCTGCTGGGCCCCCCAGAGAGCTTTGGCTGCTGAGGGTGAAGGCAGCCAGTGTATGTTTCAGCCCAGGACTGAGATCCAGAGCCTTGGCTCCACATACCTGGAGCTCCCCTCTACTGTCCATCTCTATGGATCTATCCATGCCTCTATCTGCCTCCCGGTGCTGGGTGTGCTCCTCCCCAGCCTCCCTCTTCACCTTGGGGGTCTGGGGCAGGGGGTCTAGGCTGCGTCGCTTCAGGTTCATCTCAGCCATCAGCCTCTTCTTGATGGGCGCGTCCTCTAGCCTCTCTCGGTACAGCCGCTTCATGTTGCCCTTGAACGAGGTCAGGTCTTTGAATGAGGTTTTTAGACTCGTCTGAGTACTGGCCATGTCGGCGTTGATAGAGGTCCGTTTCGTTCCACTACCACCTTCACTTGGATTTATGGAACCCTTTGAGTTAATGTGGGTTTTGTTAGTTTGGTTTCTTCTCGTTTCAAATGTTCCAGATCTTCTGGTGTTCAGAAAGGTACATGGTGGAGACTGCTGTGTTTCTGTTCAGATTGTTGTGTCTGTATGTCTGCTTCCTGTAGGGGACGAGAGGTGGGGCAGTGGGGGAGTGGAATGGTTCAGGCGTTAAAACAAACCGAAGGGTGAACATTTTTATTTCTTTCCTCCCTGGTAAAACTCAAACTATGTTCAGCCTGCATTTAGCCTTTTTCATGTCATCTGAAAGGATTTGTCTAAGTAGAAGACCATCCCATCAGATGTGTTTTTCTCTGAGCACGTTGAAGGTTTTTTAAATGTTTTATGGAGGCTATCCTGGTTGGGGGTTGAGTGGCTCAATAGACCCGTTGGGGGCCAAATGGCTATTACCATACCTCACCACCCAAACATCTGCCCATTCAGCCCTTGTCATTGAACCCCATGGGGCAATGACAAGCTTTCACCCACCACACCATTCCATTGCCAACAGAAAGTGCTAGTTTTGTCAAGTAAAACCAACCAGGTGGCCAGACAACCAACAACTAGTATCTAGCAATTCTCTCTGGCCTTCTTTCTGTCACTAGATACTGTGACAAAAAGTTCACACTTGGTGTAGCCTAGGTAATTAAATTAACAATTTGCCCAAATGGCTCTAAATTGACCAAATAGCCAGCCTCCCCAACCCCACCAGTTGTCCTGCTTGCTGTCCTCAAGCTAACGTCTGCTCTGCTGGTAACCCCACGCTGACCCCAACAACTATGTGAAAACAATTGATAAAAGAGTATAAAGGCTCTCATTCAACCGGTTCAATTGTTACCGAAACGCACAGAGTGACATTCAATGGGATGTTGAACGAGGTATTTTCCCTATGCCACGGAATCTAGCTGCATTTACACTGCATCAATTCGAATAATAAAACTGTTCATATAAAACGACGGGTTTTAACAGTAAATTGGATTGTAATCCAATTTTAGGAAAATGTACATATCTGTGGCTACATTTCACTGGAAACCCTCAACATTTGGGCGGTGTAAACAACCCCCCCTCCAATAAAGCTACAATCGTTTTATGCTTGTGGGTGACCAATGTATTCTATACTGCAATATCATCCATTTAAAATCGGCTGCCAAATACAAAATATGGTTAATGTTTATATATATATATATATATATATATAACAACTGAAGAGACTGTACATGCGTTAAGGCAGTTCAAATGTAGCTGTGTGCGGACTACAGCAACAACGCGTTAGCTAGATTATACCAGCACCACCACTGACCTCCATGCAGTAACTACAGTAAGTACAGATCTTTCCACCAAAACTAGCTGCCATCGGGGTCCAAAAAGTCGGACCACAGAGCGGGCTTCGGTCGCAGTATGGTAATAATTACATAATTACACTACTACCCGTGCAAGGAGGTATGCGGCGACGCAAGCTTCACCGCCCGTGATTCCTGCGTGGATTTCACAACCTCAAAACGGACATTATTCCCACGCAACAAAATAATATAGTTTCGGTTTATAAAAAAGGTTTTTAGACAAGATTAATGTTCGAACAAATCGAACTATTTCTCTAAATAAATATCGTTGAGATTCCCTTGCTGATTCCCCCGTTCGTCTCGAGCAGTGTCACCCCCTTCTTCGTAGCTAGCAAGGACACCGCGCACAGCTTGCGGTCCGTTCCCCCCCTTCCCTCTGGCTCGCCACCGTGGCACTGGTATGCAGACAGCGCTGATAATGACATTCACTGGCTAAACTACCGTCTGCGACGAGACCGTCTAATCGACCTAGTTAGCGAGCTACATCTGCCAGCTAACGTTCGCTGGACGTAGAACCAAATGCCCGGCTCGTAGCAGCAAACTTACCCCCGACGTGAGACCTAGCAGGCGAAGGCGGCGGTGTGGTGTAGTTTACATCTCGGAACCTCGATAAACACGCGTCTTTCGCGAAATAAAAACATCACAACGGCGAATATATTGAGCGTCAAATGTAAGGAAACCAATAACGTTACAATTATTATGGCAACACACGGGGGCCGCGTAACAGAAAACGGAGAAAGACGATTCGATAGCTCGAATTAGCTTTAGCTACACAAATGTACGTTGTATCCGAGCTGGATTAGCCAGGTCAGGTTAGCATAGCCAGCTAGTTAACAATTAGCGAACGCTTGTTAAACCCCTCAAAGAATGCCTCCATCTCGGTAAACCGTCAAAAGAATCCAACACGCGACTCACAGCATTGCCCATTTCATCATGTACATAGAGGCAAATTTAAGGACGTACCGAAACCCGATTAAAAAGACTTGGCTGAATGAGGTCGTTTCGGCTCCTCTTCTCTCGGTTCTCCTCCGTAATACCGACCGTCAACAAGATGCAGCTAGAAACCACTACCTAGAGCCCCGCGACGTCACGTCACTAACGGAGATACGTCACCCAGACTCGAATTGGGCATGTCACGGAAACAGTGCAGCCTGTCTGCCTGTCTGTCTGTCTCGCAGTCTGGTTGGTTTGGGTAGCCTACATCTGCAGTGGGCAGAGAGAGAATGTTGTGCTCTCTCACCGGCCATAACGATTTGTTTCGATTCCCATTCGTTCTGTCATTGATGTCCAGACCTGTAATATAATTTAAATAGGTTACATATTAGTCAAGGTTATTTTCAAATGCCCGACTATTAAGATTTTTTTAATTTTTTTTAACAATTCCCTGTGTGTCTTCAATAATCAACATATTCTAGCGATGTTCGCTAAATGAGCCACGTTACACTGAAGTTCCCCCCAAAAATGGCAAACAAGGCATTTTTAACCTCAAATACACTACAAGTTTTACATTCCCTGAATTGCAGGAAAGTTATCCTGCAACAGTGCGATCAAAGGAGAGAATGGATCACTGCTGCTACCTCGGTTTCCAATCAAGGTGGATGAATTGAGGAGCTAACTGAGGTAGAGAGGTCAAATTAAGATCCTATACCTGTATATAGGGAATATGGTACCATTTAGGATGCACATAATAATGATTTACGCCTCTGACTGGGTTGCTGCTGCTGTGGCTTCCTCAGACTCAGACCTGTATCATGGATGAGCCATTGGCTGGGTGTTTTTACATAACAAGTGGGAAGGGAAGGGGCAATCGAGGTCTGAGTTCAGCTCTATCTATTGTCCAGATACTGTTTAAAGCCCTACATCCTCCCTGAGGACCTGAACCAGAAGGGCTAGGGGAGTTTTATACAATATAGGTGTACGTAAAGGGAATGTGTAATGTTTCATATTGGACTCACTTTCTATACACTAGGCAATCCCTTTCAGAGATTGGCAGTAAAATGTGTTAATATAAAGAGCAAAGGAAATGTCAAAAGTTCACTCTTCTGTCAGGCAGATCGAGATCATTACAACAGATTTTAGGTCACATTTCTTTGATTGTTTAAAGTAGCCATAGCTGACTAAACTCCACTCCATTGTGAAGGAAGTTTCTGATGAACTCCACCAACGGAGTGGAACAGAGACCATCCACTGGGCACAACTGGTAAAATCAACATTGTTTAAATGTAATGTGTCAACGTATTGTTCTCCTCTGGAGAATTTATCTATCTACGGCTACCTTTTGGTCTCCCATCCACAGCAATTGTTTCAATTCAACCCAGAATTTAACTACAAATAGAAAATACAATAGGCCTAGGGTTTAAAGTTCAAATTGAATGATATTTAGTGATATTGAATAGTGTTTGGTTGTCAACACAACCAAATATCAACATTTGAAGACAGGCATCATGCACACATGGGCATGTCACCTCTGTTTGAAAGAGATGTATCTTCTGCTTGGATAGTTCCATCTGTGCCACTGACTTACTCTGGCTTTGATTCTAGTTTATATTGAAATTTATAATTGATATGTCTCCATCTCAATCAAAAATCTCAGTTAAAGAATCGACTAAATTAAATCAAATTTTATTTAAAGTGTATTTAAAGTTTAATTTGATTTAGTCTATCCAAGCAGAAGATACATCTCCTTCAAATGTTGATATTTGGTTGCGTTGACAACCAAAGACATTTCAATGTCACTTTGGAAATACAATAAATAGCCTATTAACTTGTTGACAAGTTATCAAATCATATTGTTGGATTCATGTTTCCAAATCAACCAAAAATAAAAGTTAAAGAGTGGGATTAAGCCAGTGGCTCAGATGGAACTATCGAAGCAGTAGATATATTTCCTTTAAATATTGATATTTCATTCCGTTGTCAACCAAACACTATTCAAAATTACTTGTAATACAGTAAATAGCTTAAAGTTTCTTCTTATGAAATTATTTAAAGCGTGCATGTTCAAGATAGCATTCATACAGTGCATTCAGAAAGTATTCAGACCCCTTGACCTTTTCCACATTTTGTTACGTTACAGCCTTATTCTACAATGGGTTAAATTAAGAAAAATCCTTATCAATCTACACACAATACCGCATAATGTCAAAGTGAAAACAGGTTTTTTGATTTTTTTTGCATTCGCTCCTCAAAATCCCTAGCTGGTTCAAGGATGGAGGTCTGCGTCCCTGCATCGACTACCAAGGGCTGAACAGGATCACGGTTAAGAACCGTTACCCCCAACCCCTGATGCCCGCCACCTTGGAGCTGGCCCAGGGGGCCCAATTCTTCACCAAACTGGACCTCCGCAACGCTTATAATTTGGTGAGAATCAGGGAGGGAGATGAATGGAAGACTGTCTTTAACACCCGGAGTGGCCACTATGAGTATTTAGTCATGCCATTTGGATTATTGAACTCACCGGCAGTCTTCCAAGCATTGGTCAATGACACTCTTAGGGATATGTGGAATCAGTTCGTCTTTGTTTACCTCGACGAGATCCTGATCTTCTCCAAGACCCTTCCGGAACACATCCTGCACGTCCGCCAAGTCCTGATATGGCTCCTACTGTGAGAAGTGTGAGTTCCATGTATCCCTAGTCTCTTTCCTGGGTCACATTATCTCTACCGCCGACATCCAAACGGACCCTGTTAAAGTTATGTGGTCACTGACTGGCCCCGTCCCGCCTCACTCAAACAAGTCCAGCGGTTCCTCGGGTTTGCCAATTTTTACAGGCGTTTTATACTGAACTTTTGTGCGGTGGCAGCGCCTCTGCCCTAAGCCGCAAGTCCCAGACCTGTTTTGTCTGGACCCCCGAGGCTTTCCAAGCGGTTTTCGCCAGCAAGAACGCAACTACAATGTAGGCAAATGGGAGCTTTTGGCAGTCCCTTGAGGGGTGGAGACACTGGTTGGAGGGGGCACCTCATCCTTTCGTGATCTGGACGGACCATTAGAACTTGGTCTCCATTCAAGAAGCCAGGAGGTTGAACGCTCGCCAGGCTAGGTGGACTCTGTTTTTAGCAGGTTCAACTTCACTCTAGCCTATCGCCCGGGATACAAGAATCAGAAAGCAGATGCCCTGTCCCGCCAACACGGGAGAGGGACTCCAAGCCCATCATCCCCAGCTCCCGCATTGTGGCTCCCGTATAGAGACAACGATACGACAAGCCCAGACCCGAGAACCTGAGCCCGGCGGGGGTCCCACTAACAGACTTTATGTTCATCGATCAGCCCGTTCTTGAGTACTACAATGGGGACACTCCTCTAAATTAACTGGGCATCCAGGGGTTAATCGGACACTGGAGTTCCTGAGGCGGAAATTCTGGTGGCCCAACATGATTGAGGATGTGAGATCCTTTGTTGCAGCCTGTTCCACCTGTGCCCAAGCAAGTCCACACGACAGCGACCGGCTGGGTTGCTCCAACCTCTGCCCATCCCCAGCCGGCCCTGGTCCCACCTGTCCGTAGACTCTTTATCACAGGGTTACCTCCATCCCAAAAGCTTACCACTATCCCGGTGGTCGTTGATCTGTTCTCCAAGGCAGCCCATTTCATTGCCTTACCCAAGCTGCCCTCAGCGAAGGAGACCACTGATCTCATGATTACCCATGTCTTTCGACTACATGGACTACCCCAGGACAATGTCTCGGATCGTGGGCCCTAGTTTGTCGCACGGTATTGGAAAGCCTTATGCTCCCTGTTGGGGCATTGTTGAGTCTCTCCTCGGGGTTCCACCCACAGTCGAATGGGCAAACGGAGCAGGCCAACCAGGAGCTGGAGAAGTTCCTCCTCTGTTTCGTCTCCACCCAGGCCAGCAACTGTAGCAAATTCCTCGTCTGGGCGGAGTATGCTCACAACACACTGCCGAACTCGTCCACTGAACTGTCGCCGTTCGGGTTTGCCCCGCCCCCCTGTTTCCTGAACAAGAGGCGGAAGCGGGGGTGCTATTAGCCGAGGCGTGCATTCGCTTTCATTGCTCCGCTCATCTGCACGACACCGACACCAACACCAGGCAAACCGGCACCGAAGGCCTCTTAGGCTCCTCCGACCGGGTCAAGTGTGGCTGTCCACCCGTGATCTTCCCTTAAAGGTGGACTCGCGGAAGCTCGCTCCACGTTACATAGGACCATTCAAGATCCTGAGTTGCATCAACCTGGTCACCTATCCTATTGTCTCCAGCTTCTATGTCTCCCGTCTCAAGCTGGTAAGGACCAGTCCCTTCTCTCCCCCCACATCTGCCCCTCCGGCCCCCTAGACTTGTCGATGTTTGCCCGGCCTACACTGTCCAGCTTCTGTTGGAGGCTCATCAGTTCAGAGGCACCCTGCAGTATTTGGTGGACTGGAAGGGCTACGGCCCCGAGGAGCAGGCGTGGGTGCCTGCCCAGGATATCCTGGATCCGGGACTCGTTCGGGACTTCAACCAACTACTTGGTGGGGTACTGTCATGGTTCCACCTGTCACCAGAGGGCGGCAGAGACCATCCTAGAGACATTAATGACATTCAGGTGTGTCCTATTTACTCATTATGATTTCCCTGTTAAAAAAGGTGTGTTTTCTGTTGTCCTTTGCTGAAGCTTGAATTGTGTGCGTTTGTCTCCTCGGTGAGTTTTCGAGACTTAGTGTTTGTTGTTTTCCTAGTGTTACTGTGATCCTTTCTTTACCATTTCTCAGTAAGGTATTATGTTTATCCTTAACCGCTGATTCCTCGTCTGGCCTCTTCTCTGCACCTCACCATGTCACAGTTTGAAAGCATAGTGACAACACATTGGAAATTCAACTAACTTTTGGCTATCCCTTTGGGTGGGTGGATATAGCTTGTAATCTCATTGATCAACGTCTCAACCAAATATTACCCTATTATCCATGTTGAAACGACGTAGTGTGCCCAGTGGGAAGACTTTGTGGAATTCAGCTCTGACTACATCAATTCACCCCAAGGTCAATACACTTAACTTGTGCCTATGTTTGTCCTTCGTATTTGCGTGCCTATCTTTGTTTGCTGAAATCCATACTTTTTAAATAAATGTTAATCAAATACAACCACCGACCGTTTCCAAAGTTGAGATTCAATTGGCATGTCACGACGTCCACCGAAGGTGGCTCCTCTGCCTGTTCGGGCGGCGTTCGGCGGTCGTCGTCACCGGTCTACTAGCTGCCACCGACCCCCTTTTCCTTTCCGTAGATTTTTCTGTATTGGTTGCACCTGTTCCTTGTTTGTGTTTTTTGTTAGGGCTATTTAAGCCGGTCAGGCCCGCCTCCTTTTTGTGCGGGCTTGTTTTCTGTTTGTCGGTGGACTGTTGGTTGTATGTTTCTCTTGCTGTGTTCGGTGTCCTGTTTTGGGCCGCTCTTCTGTTTAGTTCGCCTGTTGTTTGGCGTTTTACATTTTACGCACCGCAATAAAGTCGGTTGCCTGATCCTTTGCTCTCTGCGCCTGACTCCGCACCCACCACTCCTAGCTGTGTGACATGGCACATGCACATTTCCGCTGAGTTGCCATCTTAGAGCAGCAGCAATGAGCGAACAGTCGGTGGTTGTATTTGATTAAAGTTTATTGAAAAAGTATGGAAGTATCGACCTTGGGCAAATTTATGTAGTCAGAGCTGAATTCAACAAAGCCTGGTCTCTGCTCTACTCTGTTGGTGGAGTTCATTAGTAATAACTTTACCATGGAGTGGAGTTTAGTCAGCTAAAGTAGCCATTAACCTCAAATTGTTTTATGGTCAGTTATGACTAAATATAAATTTTCATCATGTATTTTTGTCCAAGCAATTGAAGATCATCCGGACATGAATGAAACCCAACCCACTTCTCCTCCTGCTGCCCCCAGCCGAGAGAGAGGCTCTGTCCCAAATGGCACCCTATTCCCTACATAGTGCACTATTTTGGGGCCCTGGTCAGAGGTAGTTAACTGTTTAGGGAATAGGGTGCTATTTGAGACTTGTCATGAATAGGTTATCAGGCGGTGGCTGGGAGAGAGAGGATACGACACGCTCCCTCTCTGTCTGTCTGACACACACTGGTGTCACTGTCTGGTGCGTGTGTGCGTGAAAGCACGTTTTTTTGTGTGTGTGCATGTGTCTACATTTGTGTGTGAGCAGCATGATAAAGGTTTGATAAACAACCCCAGCCACCACCATTTGGCTGCATGTGGCTTCCTGGCTGGCGCTCTTACGATAGCAAGGTCAGCAGTTGTATTGTGAGAGGAGCAGAGCAGCAGCGTTTATCCAAAGTTGCGTAGCATACACCATGTGTCCCTATGGGCCTTGGTCAAAAGTAGTGCACTATATAGGGAATGGTGTCATTTAGGGGGCACACTCTCTCCTCCGGTCCATCTGCAAATCACAAGCAGGGAGACATTGATTTCCTTGTAATAACATCACTGTGTGCTGCTGCTTGGAGTAAATTAATCTCATACATGCATTAACATGGCCTGCTGATTGTTCATTAGGAGTTGAACAACACAGAGCTGTTGGCTGAGGTGGTAGTGTATAGGCTCAAGAGTCTTCAATGTGTGGGTCTTAAATAGCACTCTTTTTCATATATAGTGCACAAATTTTGACCAGGTCCCAAAGGGAAACCCATTGGGCTCTGGTCAAAGGTAGTGTACTACACTACCGGTAAAAGGTTTTAGAACACCTACTCATTCAAGGATTTTTCTTTATTTTTACTATTTTCTACATTGTAGAATAATAGTGAAGACATCAAAACTATGAAATAACACATATGGAATCATGTAGTAAACAAAAAAGTGTTAAACAAATCCAAATATATTTGATATTTTAGATTCATCAAATAGCCACCATTTGCCTTGATGACAGCTTTGCACACTCTTGGCATTCTCTTCATGAGGTAGTCACCTGGAATGCATTTCAATTAACAGGTGTGCATTGTTAAAAGTTAACTTGTGGAATTTCTTTCTTTCTTAATCTGTTTGAGACAATCAGCGGTGTTGTGACAAGGTAGGTCAGTCAATACAGAAAATGTCAAGAACTTTGAAAGTTTCTTCAAGTGCAGTTGCAAAAGCCATCAAGCACTATGATGAAACTGGCTCTCATGAGGACCGCCACAGTAAAGGAAGACCCAGAGTTACCTCTGCCGCAGAGGATAAGTTCATTAGAGTTACCAGCCTCAGAAAGTGCTGCCCAAATAAACGCTTCATAGAGTTCAGGTAACAGACACATCTCAACATCAACTATTCAGAGGAGGCTGTTTCAATCAGGCCTTCATGGTCGATTTGCTGGAAAAAAAACACTACTAAAGGACACCAATAAGAAGAAGAGACTTGCTTGGTCAAAGAAACACGAGCAATGGACATTAGACCGGTGAAAATGTGTCCTTTGGTCTGGAGTCCAAATTGGAGATTTTTGGTTCCAACTGTGTCTTTCTTTGTGGGATGTGGTGTGGGTGAACGGATGATCTCTGCATGTGTATTTCCCACTGTAAAGCATGGAGGAGGAGGTGTTATGGTGTGGGGGTGCTTTGATGGTGAAACTGTCTGTGTTTTATTTAGAATTCAAGGCACACTTAACCAGCATGGCACCACAGCATTCTGCAGCGATACTCCATCCCATCTGGTTTGGGCTTAGTGGGACTATCATTTGTTTTTCAACAGTATATAGGAGAGGAGCAGAGCAGCAGCGTTTATCCAAAGTTGCGTAGCATACACCATGTGTCCCTATGGGCCTTGGTCAAAAGTAGTGCACTATATAGGGAATGGTGTCATTTAGGGGGCACACTCTCTCCTCCGGTCCATCTGCAAATCACAAGCAGGGAGACATTGATTTCCTTGTAATAACATCACTGTGTGCTGCTGCTTGGAGTAAATTAATCTCATACATGCATTAACATGGCCTGCTGATTGTTCATTAGGAGTTGAACAACACAGAGCTGTTGGCTGAGGTGGTA
Source organism: Brachymystax lenok tsinlingensis (assembly GCA_030435695.1). Lineage (NCBI taxonomy): Eukaryota > Metazoa > Chordata > Actinopteri > Salmoniformes > Salmonidae > Brachymystax > Brachymystax lenok. Next base: position 3,194,452 of record CM059801.1, on the reverse strand, counting down.
GTGTATAGGCTCAAGTCTTCAATGTGTGGGTCTTAAATGGCACTCTTTTTCATATATAGTGCACAAATTTTGACCAGGTCCCAAAGGGAAACCCATTGGGCTCTGGTCAAAGGTAGTGTACTACACTACCGGTAAAAGGTTTTAGAACACCTACTCATTCAAGGATTTTTCTTTATTTTTGACCCCACACACCTCCAGGCTGTGTAAGGGCTATTTTACCAAGAAGGAGAGTGATGGAGTGCTGCATCAGATGACCTGGCTTCCACAATCCTCCGACCTCAACCAAATTGAGATGGAGTCAGACCGCAGAGTGAAGGAAAAGCAGCCAACAAGTGCTCAGAAGTTGCCTAGGCCCACTTCTCTACTCTATCTTTACTAATGATTTACCTTCAGTAATGAACAAAGCAAAAGTGGTCATGTATGCTGATGGCTGTATAGCGCAGCATCAGAATGTAATGAGCTAACAGATGTACTGAGCAGTGAACTAAGAATGGTGTCTGAGTGGGTTGATATGAACAAATAGGTGTTGAACATTTCTAAAACGAAATGTATTGTAGTTGGTTCAAGATATATGCTTGCTGATGATCCCCAATTGAATTTGTCGATGAATAGAACGCATGTAGAGCAAGTGAAAAAAACGTAACTACTCGGCGTCATGTTGGACGCAGCTTTATTATGATCAGAACACATAGATAATATTGTTGTTAAGATGGGTAAGGGAATTGCTGTTACAAGAAACTGTTCAGAGTATGTAACGTCTAGCACACTGAATCAGGTGATTCAATCCCTGGTCCTATCACACTTAGAGTACTGTCCGGTTATAAGGTCATCTGCAGCAAAGAAAGATATAAAAAAAAGCTCCAAGTGGCTCAAAACAGGGCTGCCAGATTATCTCTTCATTGCTCTATCCGTATGAATATTATCCAAATGCATCAGAATCTCTCATGGCGTCACGTTAAAAACAAACTACTATCCAGTCTTCTTATTTTCTTTAGGAATGTTTTATTTAAAAAAAACACACACAGCATTTTTCAGGCCAGTTAGTATTAAAGTTAGTATATACTAGCAACACGAATAACCACCAAGACAGACAGGCAAATTCAGGGCAAGCCAAGGACGAATCGCCTTAAATCTACAGTTTTGTATAGAGCCATAGCTGAATGGAACTCTTTACCAATCCAAATTTCTCAGGCAAAAAGTAAATTGCGCAAATGCTGATTATGATAATAGTCACACGCATACTAGATTATTCTAATTGGTATGAGTATTGGATGCTTTATTGTGGGGGGGTACTAAGCTAACATATGGCATTGTTTTAAGATGGTCATACCATGGATCATTTAGCTATTTGATATTGAATTTTAGGACCCTTTAGCTATCAAAATATTTTATTTAAAAATGATTTGATAAAGAAATGTAATTTGGCCTTTACTACTATAGCCCATAGAAATGCAAGGAATAACACATTCATAAAAGGCAAAGAAGAAATAAAGTTTTGAAGTGTCTATCCTATATCTAGGTGATATAAGAAAGCTCTGGAAATGTAAAAAATGTTGGGACACATATTTAACATCTTATTTTTGTTGGCACAAAACTACCTCCATACTTCCATTTGTTTGTATGGGAGGAGAACACCATCTTGTTCCTGAGAGTCTCCCTTTTCCGTGGCGGGGTCGGAAGCTACAAACAGAAGTTGCCACATCAGCGTTACCGACTTCAGACTATCAGGTATGAAGGTAAGACCCAGATGCAGAACACGTTGAATAAACAATAGTTGAATAATCCAGTAAGGGCAGGCAATAGACTTGTCAAGGCAGGCAGGGGTCAGAAACCCAGAGGTGAGGCAACGGTACCAGATGGCAGTCAGGGTAAGCAGAGGTGAAAATCCAGCGGGGGGCAAAGGTACAGGTCGGTAGGCAGGCTCAGGGGCAGGCAGAGTGGTCAGGCAGGCGGGCTCAGTGTCAGGACAGGCATGGGTCAACACCAGGAGGGCGAGAAAAGAGAGACTGGGGGGGAAAAAGCAGGAGCTGAGAAACAAACCGCTGGTTGACTTGACAAGCAAGACGAATTGGCAACAGACAGACAGAGAACACGGGTATAAATACACAGGGGATAATGCGGAAGATGGGCGACACCTGGAGGGGGGTGGAGACAATCCCAAGGACAGGTGAAACAGATCAGGGTGTGACACAGACGAGTCCTGTGACCCTTGTGGAGGTTGTAGAGCAAAACGGAGGACACCATTGTGTTTGTGAGAGTCTCCCCTTTTTAGAGGGGTCATAATCGTTTGTAGTGAAAATGACATTCGTTTTAGCAGGAGCGGACTGAGACAAGAATTGGGCTCTGGCATTATATCCACACCAGCCCACATCACCACGCGCCACCAACTCACCCCCAGCCATACACAAACACCCCACCCTCACACGTACAACCATGACCCTCCACACTATAATTAGACACAGGCAGTAGTGCTGACACCTAACATTGGCAGTACAGTACAGTGTTTCTCAACCGTTTCTGTACCAGTGACTTGACTGGCCAGACATGTTCCTCCTTCTCTTTAACTTGTTAGGGAGCAGTGCATGAGGTGACCGTTTTGGAGAGCCTGGCGTGCCCAAAGTAAAATGCCTCCCATTCAGGCCCAGAAAATAGGATATGCATATATTTAGTACCATTGGATAGGAAACACTCTGAATTTTCCAAAACTGTTAACCATTTGTCTGTGAGTGAAACAGAACGCATATAGCAGGCGAAACCCCAAGGAATTTCTGTCCTGGAAAAAGTGATTTTGACACATTGCTCATTTGGGAACCCCTCCCTAATGAAAATGACCATATAAGGGCATATGAATGCAGTACACGTCGCTTCCTTATGATGTCAACAGCCTCGAGACAGTGTATTTCTTCCATTTTGGATGAATAACACCAGAGAAAAAGACCAAACAAGTGAGTCCCCCCTTGATGACAACAGTACCCAGCGCGCGCGCACGAGAAGTCACGCAGTGCCTTTTTTACCGTCGTTATCGATCAGTTTATATTCCGGTTGATTTATAATAGTAAATATACGTAAAAGTGTTCCTAAGGATACATTTAAAACTATGTTTGATTGTTCTTGGACAAGTTTATAGGTATAAGATGAACGAGTTCGCGCCACGTTTCAATGGACTAGTGGAGGCTGTCGTTTCTGATTATTACTGTGAACCAAATGGAGGATTTATGGATAAAATACGTTACTTTTTCTAACAAAAGAACCATGGATTGTCTTCGTTGGACACTTAGGATGACCTCAGCAGAAGTTCTTCAACAGGTAATTGATTTGTTTTCGCTGTGAAATGTGTTATGTGTGTGCCATGATGGCTAATCGATACATGGCTATTGGAAAAATATGTGAGGTGCTACCCTCAAACAATGAAATGTGCTGCTTTCGCCTTAAAGCCTTTTTGAAATCTGACAACGCTGTGATATTGCCAAGAAACAGAGCTTTTGATGAGTATGGAACACTTGTATATTGGTGGATGTTTAATAATTCAACTTTTGGATTTTGAATTTGGCGCTTTACATTTTACCTGGTAGTGTCGGGAGGAGCCCGCTAGCGCCCCACTGGTCCCCAAGAATTAACCAGCTCGTGTTTAAAAAACAGTACAATATGTAAAAACACCCCTGGAGATACAACTCACCACTATAACTGGGCCTCTGCTCTGGCCATTTTGTTTGCCTCTGTTGTGCTGTCTATCTGTCTCAGCATCTTCTCTGCTGTCACTGTGCTCCTTCTTGTTCTCTGTCTGTCTTTCTGCCTGTCTCCCTAAGTGTTAATTACTATTACAGGGCTCCAGACTAACATTTTCCCCTGGTGTGACTGGTGCCACTAACATTTACAGTTATAAAGTCACTTTTACATCTCGTGAAGTCATTCATAGTGCTTTATTAAGAAGTATAATAAATAGATTACTAAGGAATTAAAGAAACAAGTTGTTTCATCTAACACGTCCAAGCAGGAATGCATGATTCAATATATTTTGATGTGCAACCTAATCCAGTTATTGTCATGAATCTGGTTGACAAATAGACTATAGTTTAATGTCAAAACAGGACATTAATTAAAACTCCAGAATTTCACTTTTCCCCTCAGAAGCCTCAATTTGTTGGGGCATGGACTCTACAAGGTGTCGATTGCATTCCACAAGGATGCTGGCCCATGTTGACTCCAATGCTTCCCACAGTTGTGTCAAGTTGGCTGGATGTCCTTGGGTGGTGGACCATTCTCGATCCTGAATCTATTCTACCACGCCCAGAAATCTGCTCCTTTTATTCTCTGTCCTCAACACACTAGACGACCAGTTTTGATAGCCTTTAGCCGTACCTTTATCCTACTCCTCCTCTGTTCCTCGGGTGATGTGGAGGTAAACCCAGGCCCTGTGTGTCCCCAGGCACTCTCATTTGTTGACTTCTGTAATCGAAAAAGCCTTGGTTTCATGCATGTTAACATCAGAAGCCTCTTCCTTAAGTTTGTTTTACTCACTGCTTTAGCACACTCCGGCAACCCTGATGTCCTTGCCGTGTCTGAATCCTGGCTTAAGAAGGCCACCAAAAATTCTGAGATTTCCATACCAAACTACAACATTTTCCGCCAAGATAGAACTGCCAAAGGGGGAGGAGTTGCAATCTATTGCAGAGATAGCCTGCAAAGTTCTGTCATACTTTCCAGGTCTATGCCCAAACAGTTCGAACTTCTAATTCTAAAAATTAATCTCTCCAGAAATAAGTCTCTCACTGTTGCCGCCTGCTATAGACCCTGCTCAGCTCCCAGCTGTGCCCTGGACACCATATGTGAATTCATTGGCCCGCCAACTATCTTCAGAGTTCGTTCTATTAGGTGACCTAAACTGGGATATGCTTAACACCCCAGCAGTCCTACAAACAAAGCTAGATGCCCTCAATCTCACATAAATCATCAAGGAACCCACCAGGTACAATCCTAAATCTGTAAACATGGGCACCCTCATAGATATTATCCTGACCAACTTGCCCTCTAAATACACCTCTGCTGTTTTCAATCAGGATCTCAGCAACCACTGCCTCATTGCCTGCATCCGCTATGGGCCCGCGGTCAAACGACCACCCCTTATCACTGTCAAACGCTCCCTAAAACACTTCTGCGAGCAGGCCTTTCTATTCGACCTGGCCCGGGTATCTTGGCAGGATATTGACCTCATCCCGTCAGTCGAGGATGCCTGTCGTTCTTTAAAAGCAACTTCCTCACCATCTTAAATAAGCATGACCCTTTCAAAAGATGTAGAACTAAGAACAGATACAGCCCTTGGTTCACTCCAGACCTGACTGCCCTTGACCAGCACAATAACATCCTGTGGCGGACTGCTATTGCATCGAATAGTCCCCGCGATATGCAACTGTTCAGGGAAGTACAGGAACCAATACTTGCAGTCAGTCAGGAAAGCAAAGGCTAGCTTTTTCAAACAGAAATTTGCATCCTGTAACTCTAACTCCAAAAGGTTTGGGGATACTGTCAAGTCCATGGAGAACAATAGCACCTCCTCCCAGATGCCCACTGCACTGAGGCTAGGTAATACAGTCACCACCGATAAATCCTTGATAATCGAAAATTTCAACAGGCATTTCTCTACGGCTGACCATGCTTTCCTCCTGGCTACCCCAACCCCGGCCATCAGCTCCGCAGCTACTTGTCCAAGCCTCCCCAGCTTCTCCTTCACCCAAATCCAGATAGCAGATGTTCTGAAAGACCTGCAAAATCTGGACCCATACATATCAGCTGGACTAGATAATCTGGACCCTCTCTTTTTAAAACTATCTGCCGCCATTGTTGCAACTCCTATTACCAGTCTGCTCAACCTCTCTTTAGTATCGTCCGAGATCCCAAAAGATTAGAAAGCTGCCGCGGTCATCCCCCACTTCAAAGGGGGTGACACCCTAGACCCAAATTGCTATAGACCTATATCCATCCTGCCCTGCCTCTCTAAAGTCTTTGAAAGCCTAGTTAATAAACAGATCATTGACCACTTCGAATCCCACCGTACCTTCTCCGCTGTGCAATCCGGTTTCCGAGCTGGTCACGGGTGCACCTCAGCCACGCTCAAGGTACTAAACGATATCATAACCGCCATCGATAAGAGACATTACTGTGCAGCCGTATTCATTGACCTGGCCAAGGCTTTCGACTCTGTCAATCACCACATCCTTATCGGCAGACTCAACAGCCTTGGTTTCTCTAATGATTGCCCTTCCTGGTTCACCAACTACTTTGCAGACAGAGTTCAGTGTGTTAAATCGGAGGGCCTGTTGTCCGGGCCTCTGGCAGTCTCTATGGGGGTGGCACAGGGTTCAATTCTTGGGCCGACTCTCTTCTCTGTATACATCAATGATGTCGCTCTTGCTGCCGGTGATTCTCTGATCCACCTCTACGCAGACGACACCATTCTGTATACTTCTGGCCCTTCTTTGGACACTGTGTTAACTAACCTACAAACGAGCTTCAATGCCATTCAACACTCCTTCCGTGGCCTCCAACTGCTCTTAAACGCTAGTAAAACCAAATGCATGCTTTTCAACAGTTCGCTGCCTGCACCCGCCCGCCCGACTAGCATCACTACCCTGGACGGCTCTGACCTAGAATATGTGGACAACTACAAATACCTAGGTCTCTGGCTAGACTGTAAACTCTCCTTCCAGACTCACATTAAACATCTCCAATCCAAAATTAAATCTAGAATCGGCTTCCTATTTCGCAACAAAGCCTCCTTCACTCATGCTGCCAAACTTGCACTAGTAAAACTGACTATCCTACCGATCCTTGACTTCGGCGATGTCATCTACAAAACAGCTTCCAATACTCTACTCAGTAAACTGGATGCAGTCTATCACAGTGCCATCCGCTTTGTCACCAAAGCCCCTTATACCACCCACCACTGCGACCTGTATGCTCTAGTCGGCTGGTCCTCGCTACATACTCGTCGCCAGACCCACTGGCTCCAGGTCATCTACAAGTCCCTGCTTGGTAAAGCCCCGCCTTATCTCAGCTCGCTGGTAACCATAGCAGCACCCACCCGTAGCACGCGCTCTCACTGGTCACCCCCAAAGTCAATTCCTCTTTTGGCCGCCTTTCCTTCCAGTTCTCTGCTGCCAATGACTGGAACGAACTACAAAAATCATTGAAACTGGAGACACTTATCTCCCTCACTAGCTTTAAGCACCAGCTGTCAGAGCAGCTCACAGATCACTGCACCTGTACATAGCCCAACCAACTACCTCATCCCCTACCATATTCATTTATTTATCTTGCTCCTTTGCACCCCAGTATTTTTACTTTGCACATTCATCCACTGCACATTTACCATTCCAGTGTTAAATTGCTATACTGTAATTACTTCGCCACCATTGCCTATTTATTGCCTTACGTTCCTTATCTTACCTCATATGCACACATTGTATATAGATTATTCTTTTTTTTTCTACTGTATTATTGACTGTGTTTTTGTTTACCCCAATGTGTAACTATGTGTTGTTGTATGTGTTGAACTGCTTTGCTTTATCTTGGCCAGGTCGCAGTTGTAAATGAGAACTTGTTCTCAACTTGCCTACCTGGTTAAATAAAGGTGAAATAAAAAAAAGAATTAAAAAAACACACGGGAAACTGTTGAGCATGAAAAACCCAGCAACGTTTCAGTTCTTGACACAAACCTGGCACCTGGCACCTACTACCCTATCCCGTTCAAAGGCACAAATCTTTTGTCCAGCCCGTTCACCCTCTGAATGGCACACATACACAATCCATCCACATACACAATAAATTGTCTCAAGGCTTAAAAATCCTTCTTTAACATGTCTCCCCCGCTTCATTGACACACTGATTGAAGTGGATTTAACTAGTGACACCAATAAGGGATCATAACTTTCACCTAAATTCAGCTGGTCAGTCTATGTCATGGAAAGAGCAGGTGTTCATAATGTTTTATATACGCAGCGTATATCTTAATGTTCACTAACTAATGTCATAGGCTAATTAATTTGGCTTTTAACACCTGAGGATGCGGAAACTCTAAACACATTAACTAGATCGACAACTCTAAATATAATACCCACTGCTAGTAGCCATGTATTCATTCAACAGTAGATGTAATGTCCTAAAAAAAAGCATGAGATACATAGGCCTATGCCCTCGCAATGGTAGGTGAGCATTTAGGGCGCACACCGCTCCATATCAAATATCTTGGTTGAAAAACAGTTGCTATTGAGCTGAATATTGAGAGTTGAGAAATAAAATTATACCTACAGAAAGGTGAGACACTTCTCTCTTCAACAAGGACAAGGAACTTCCCAAGCTGTGTTTTTCCCGCAGTTGCATTTTTAAATGTTGTTGCATTTTTAAATGTTAAACGATCAGAACACGTATTTATCTCGGGCGCATGTGGGGAGAGGAGAGGGGCTCGCTCATCACAGCAGCAGGCCCCAGCGAGGGCACAGGCACAGAGGCAGGGCAGACACTTTCATTACAGGAATCATGAGGATAATGCACTTTACGGTTTGACCCCCCATAAAATTGAGTGAGGTAACAATGTGGAATGTGTTCTTTCTACCTTTATAGGCACCCTTTCCGTTGTTTACAACCCATGATCTTGGCTGTGTAACTGATGACAGAGTCTGAGCAGGTCTCTTTGCTGATGCCACGTTTTACTTTAAAATTGAGTTTGTGTAACCTCAGCTCAGCCTATCAGAGCACCGTTGCCCGCAGATCAGCCAAAGGCTCATTATAGATTAGTATAACAGAGAAAATGTACACAAATCTTTCAATGTTTTATCTTAACAGGCACACGAACATCACCTTTTTCATTGTTTTATTTTTACCTCAATTTAGTTTTTTGGGGGGTGTTTGTGTCCATTTCGACCAGCCCACCCAACTAAAAAATGGTCCAGCCTATTTGGCATTTGACAGAATTTCCAGATGGCCAATCCGCCCTTGCGTTTTAGCATACCTTTGACTTAAATATGTCAACCAGCTCGTTGGCCCTTTTCTCTCCTCTTGCATCTGGCTATCATTGGAAATTCGGAAGGTTGTGGCTGTTTTTACTTTATGACAAAAGCAAATAGGTTTAGTAGTGGAGATTCAGCACCATGGATTGCGGCGCGGTTGATCAAATCCCCTCGAATCTGACTAGTCAAGCCTGCACTTGCTTTTGTTATAGTAACACCATGGAACAATGTTGCAAATGTCAATTTTCTCGATTGTGTTTGTGGACAGGTTGTACCAGCCATTTTGTGAACAGTGAGTAGCTGCCAGTACCACAAAGCCAGTTTGGAGATTTGTTAATGTGAGACGGAGATTGCCTGAGTGGAGAGGTCACTTGTAGCCTAGTCTACACATGATAGTCAGCAATGCAATTGATAGAAGTCGTGCAAGTAATTGATGTTTTCTATTGAGGACTTTACGTTGTGTAGGCTAAATATGGTAGGCTGCTATAGCGTTGTGATGACTGGTCTAATGTATGAATGAAGCCAGAGAGTTGATAGCTATGTCAGTTTCATGCAAGATATTCACCGGTATAACACCCTAAATAGTATATGTGAAATGTGTTTATTAGACTGTTAGAATGCATTGGCTCAGAACTGGAACTACTCTGAGTGTTAACACAGAATCACACGATTCTGTACGACTGGGTCAAAATTCTACAAAGATCCAGGTAAAAAAAGGACCATATGCATTTCAGATAAAATATCAACCGAATGGTCATCTTATCTCCCAGGACAAATTAGCTAGCAATGTGCTTTATCAATTTACCAGATTTTGCTAACCGTTACTATGGGAAAAATCAAGACGTCAATATTCTTGTAATGCTTCTTGTCTAATTAAATTACAACCGAATATGTGGTTAATCACAGCAAATCCTGCAATTAATTAAAAAAAAATTGGTATCATTCCATAAAATTTTACAGGATGTATTCTATATAGGATATTGATAAACCTTTGTGTCTATGGGGAAGACGTCAATGAATAACAATACACTCTATGACACCTATGACCTATTCTATTGCAATTTGCTGCCCAGCTGTCATACCCATGTGCTTTATGAACTAAGGAAATTCAATCAATAGACTACAGACTCTATAGTCAATCATAAATGAATTCACCCCATGTCTTCACCTTTAAACCCCACTCCCTGTGGACCTCAACTTGTCTTGATACTGTTTCATATCAACTGATTGAGAGGAAGAGAAATATGTATCTGGAAAAGAGCTGCACTGTGTTTGCTTGGCTGTAAGAATAGTGTATACCTGGTAGGTGTTTAAACTAAAGTGGCAATATTAATAACCATTTCAGATGCAGTGTCAGTAAATTGACTGACACTCACAATACTCTACTGGAGATGAGATGCTGTTACTATATCATTACAATTACCGCAGTAGCACACTGAATCCAAGCTGTGCATCTCACAGCTCTATGTGGTGTGGGGAATGTGACGAGAATTACTCATTGTTGATCCATTGACAAAGAAGGTTAATCACATACACTGATTTAACAGAGTTATAGAATTAAGAGTGCTATTGGTTATAACAGTGTTGCCTAGACTGTGTTTAGCATGTAGTATGCAGCACCTTGAAGTATATACACAGTGCATCCCAAATGGCTCCCTATATAGTGCAATACCTTTGATGACCAGAGCCCTATGGTGTGAGTTTTACTAAATGGGTTGTAGTAGAACAGTATGAGATAGATTCCTTTATTGCTGAGTCTTGGGAGAACAGGATTGTGGGAATAGGCATGTATCCCTCCCTGTATGTCCTTCATGGAGGAAATATAATTTACAGTGCATTACCCCCTGCACAGTTTTATGAGCGATACACTATATATATATATATATATATATATATATACACACACAAAAGTATGTGGACATCACTTCAAATTAGTGCATTCGGACGTTTCAGCCACACCAACAGGTGTATAAAATCGAGCACACCGCCATGCAATCTCCATAGACAAACATTGGCAGTAGAATGGCCTTACTGAAGAGCTCAGTGACTTTCAACGTGGCACCGTCATAGGATGCCACCTTTCCAACAAGTCAGTTTGTAAAATTTCTGCCCTGCTAGAGCTGCCCTGGTCAACTGTAAGTGCTGTTATTGTGAAGTGGAAACGTCTAGGAGCAGAATCGGCTCAGCCACAATGTGGTAGGCAACACAAGCTCACAGAACAGGACTGCCGAGTGCTGAAGCGCTTAACGTGTAACACACACACTGAGTTCCAAACTGCCTCTGGAAGCAAAGTAAGAACTGTTTGTCGGGAGCTTCATGAAATGGGTTTCCATGGCAGAGCAGCCGCACACAAGCCTAAGGTCACCATGTGCAATGCCAAGCGTTGGCTGGAGTGGCGTAAAGCTCGCCGGCTTTGGACTCCGGAGCAGTGGAAATGCGTTCTCTGGAGTACTGAGAGTACAACGGATGAACCTGGGTTTGGCCGATGCCAGGAGAACGCTACCTGGCCGAATGCATAGGGCCAACTGTAAAGTTTGGTGGAGGAGGAATACTGGTCTGGGGCTGGTTTTCATGGTTTGGGCTAGGCCCCTTAGTTCCAGTGAAGGGAAATATTAATGCTACAGCATACAATGCTCTAGACGATTCTGTGCTTCCAACTTTGTGGCAAGTTTGGGGAAGGCCCTTTCCTGTTTCAGCATGACAATGTCCCCGTGCACAAAGCAAGGTCCGTACAGAAATGGTTAGTCGAGATCAATGTGTAAGAACTTGGCCTGAACTGGCCTGCCCAGAGGCCTGACCTCAACCCCATCAAACACCTTTGGGATGAATTGGAACGCCGGCTGCGAGCCAGGCCTAATCGCCCAACATCAGTGCCCGACCTCACTAATGGTCTTGTGGCTGAATGGAAGCAAATCCGCACAGCAATGTCCCAACATCTAGTGGAAAGCCTTCCCAGAAGAGTGGAGGCTGCTATTGCAGCAAAGTGGGGACCAACTCCATATTAATGCCCATGACTTTGGAATGAGATGTTAGACAAGCAGGTGTCCACTTACCTTCGGTCATGTAGTGTATTTTTCAACCAGATTTTTTAGATTGTTAGACAAGGGGTGTTGATGAAACCGTTGATACTGTATAATAACAAACCATTAAAAGAGAGGGAGAGAGGAGGGCAGAGGAGAGGGTAGATGAGAGTTGAGGACAGTAGAGGGGAGTGAAGAGGGAAAGGAGATGGAGCAGAGGAGTGAGGGTAGAGAAAAGAAGAGGTCCCATGGCAGTGAGAGTATTTCAATTGGTTTTGCTCGACTTTGTAGTTGTGATTTCTTTATCCGGGGCTGTAGGAGCCAAACGGGTGGCAACGTCACATGACCACAGAAGACAAGCTGCAGCAAGTACTGAACAAAACAGAATCCTGAACAATATCCTAATGTTTACCAACATTAGCTAGCCAACTTATTGATACAGATTTGTGATAAACCCCTGCGGTTCATTGCAAGATAAACAGACAGACGAACACAGGCAGACAGAAGAACAGACAGACGGGAAGATAGCCAGACGAAGGGAAATAAAATGTTTATTTTTGTTACAGTTCAGTAGGCTCCTCTGGATGAAATCACACATTCATCATCCAAGGGTTTTCATACAGGATTCACCCAATAACAATATTACCAATCAATGTAGTGCTCAATCATTAGTTACAGCAAATTCTATTTGAAAAAAAGTAACAAAACAAAAAAGACACTACAATATTAAGTAGCATGGTAAACATTGTGTTCATTCCTCCAATCAATCACATGGCCCCGCTATAAACACTCCGGATTTAACTCGAATGGCAGCCTACTATTCCATGTAGTGCACGACTTTTGACCAGGACCTATAGAGCTCGATTCAAAAGTAGTGCTCTATATAGGGAAGAGGATGCCATTTGGGCCACATACTTTATACTCTTAACCTTAGTTAAATTCTTCAGCGACATCTCAACAGAATTGGGCCGCGTTACAAATGGCACCCTATTCCCTACATAGTGCAGTCAAAAGTACTGCACTATGTAGGGAATAGGGTGCCATTTAGGACATTTATTTTTAAATGAACTATTTGGGGAATATAATATTTTGCTGTTATATGCTTTGTATTGATAGTGTTTGTAATTACTCAGATTTTAAGAAAATCTCATTCAAAAAAATGTATCGTTATGTTGTCAGAAATGGTTCAAGAATCAGTTATGGTCCATTCTTTGTATATTGTCGCAATCAGATTCAGACTGACATGTAATGGAGAAAAACAGTAGAAAAAAAAGTGAAAACAGAAATATAAGACTTTCAGAAAGGCATTGTATAGTAAAAATTAACAAAGAAAAAAAATACATACGTAGTTTCTATGACTAATATTAGAAAAGCACATCTTCCTACTGTATATATACTGTACCTTTTTCAACGTACCACCAAGACATCATTAACATAATCTCTTTTCTAGAAAATATTTGTTGGTCCTGTGTGAACAATAGATTGCATGGATGGTCTATATCTGCATAGACTAATAGGTCCTGTCCCAAATGGCACCCTATTCCTTATATAGTGCGCTACTTTTGACCAGGGCCCATAGGCGTCCCTATACTTAGCTAGTGCTCCAGCCCTACCCGTCCTACTCTCCACACAGTCAATTGTTCTATTCACAGTTTGGTTGCATCCAAAATGGCACCCTATTCCCTTAATAGTGCACTTTTCATAGTGTAGAATACTTTTGTAGTGCACTTGATAGGACATAGGGTGCCATTTGAGATTTGCCCTTTGTCAGTATCTACATTAGTGTTGGTTGGCTACTGAGGTTCCAGTCAGCCACTACATCCTGTAACCGTCTCTGTACTGGAGGTTGCCATGACAACTACTGTAAACAAACAATAGTGGACCAACCTATGGGGTTCTGACAGGACACCAGGCTTGAAGACAACGGAGCACTTTAGGACAATGGCCATCATACAGCTATTTCATTAAATAAAATGAGAAAAATATATAGATTCGTGTTTTCTTTAAAAATAAAGGCTAGTGTCGTCTTGTTCTTCCTTCCTTCATCTACAAACATGGTGCTGCAACGAAGCTAGTAATACATGCAGTGGACGTAAATCATGACATTGTTTCCAACCATGTCCCCCTGGTAATCTGGCTTGGAGCTAAAAGGTCTGGTTGGGAACCACTGGTCTAAACATATATGCATCCTCAATGATTTTAAATATGTACAAATAAAATATCCATCAAACACCACCAAGTAGAGAATAAGAGGAGGTTTAGGTTGCTCTCTGTGGACTGGCTGTGTCCCTCTTTCCCCCGCCCCTTTGTGTCACGGAAACTAGGTACCCAACCACCTACAAGACTCATTGGTTACTGAGAGCAGGCTCCCTGATGACCAACAAGGAAATCAGTGCAGATTTGAAACATGAGCCAAAAATAATGAAAAGAGAGAAGGTCGATTTTAAGGACTAGTGGTTATAAATGGCAGAGTGGCTTCCGTCCAAAATGGCCTCCTATTCTCTTACGTATGGTATAGGGTGCCAATTGGGACGCATCCACACTATGGGAGATTGGTTTGGCAAGTTAGCATCTCATGTCTGAGAGTCCCGATGGCTCTCTCCAATAGCAGGGTGCTCGATGGTGCCGTCGTCGCTGGGTTGTCTGGTAACCATGCAGAGTTAACGAGCAACGTCGCCGTCAAGAAGAAGACTCACACACTCCTCACACACACTCCTCAGCTGACATCAGGAGAGGGTTGATGTACTCAAACCCTTCGAACTCCGACTGGTCGATCTTCTTCACTGCATCACTGCAAAACAGACAGGAAACAAAAAACAGTTATAGGGGAGACATATGACGATATTGATCAGTAAGGAAATCGCTTTTCATACCACCACTAACTAATCTAGTAAACTGAACAGCCATCATAAAGCATTGATTTAAATGATCCATGAAGAATGATGGACGGACGGACAGACAGAACGACAGACTATGGGCCCTGGTTAAAATTACACTGAACAAAAATATAAACGCAACAATTTCAAAGATTTTACTGATTTTTCCACATAAGGAACTGTCAATTGACAGACTCATTAGTCCCTAATGTATGGAACACACATATATCAACAACAAAAAGGTTAGGGGCGTGGATCAGAAAACCAGTCAGTATTTGGTGTGACCACTATTTGCCTCATGCAGTCTGTTGATTGTGGCCCGTGGAATGTTGTCCCACTCCACTTTAATGGCTGTGCGAAGTTGCTGGATATCGGCGGGGAACTGGAACAGTGTCGTACAGGTCGATCCAGAGCATCCCATACATACTCAATGGGTGACATGTCTGGTGAGTATGCAAGCCATGGAAGAACTGGGACATTTTCAGCTTCCAGGAATTGTGTTCAGGTCCTTGCGACATGGGGCCGTGCATTATCATGCTGAATCATGAGGTGATGGCGGCAGATGAATGGCACGATAATGGGCCTCAGGATCTCGTCGCAGTATCTCTGTGCATTCAAATTGCCATCTCTAAAATGCAATTGTGTTCATTGTCTGTCGCTTATACCTGCCCATAACATAACCCCACAACCACCACCATTGGGCACTACCTTCACGACGTTGACATCAGCAAACCGCTTGCCCACACGACAACATACACAATGTCCGCCATCTTCCCGGTACAGTTGAAACCGGGATTCATATGTGAAGAGCACACTTCTCCAGCGTGCCAGTGTCCATCAAAGGTGAGCATTTGCCCACTGAAGTCGGTTACGACGCCGAACTGCAGTCAGGTCAGCTTCCCTGAGACGGTTTCTGACAGTTAGTGCAGAAACTTTTCAGTTGTGCAAACCCACAGTTTCATCAGCTGTCCGGGTGGCTGGTCTCAGACAACCCTGCAGGTGAAGAAGCTGGATGTGGAGTATCTGGGCTGGCGTGGTTACACGTGGTCTGTGGTTGTGAGGCCGGTTGGACGTTCTGCCAAATTCTCTAAAACGACATTGAGGCGGCTTATGATAGAGAAATGAACATTCAATTATCTGGCAACAGCTCTGGTTGCCATTTGCAAGCTCCCTGTGGCATTGTGTTGTGTGACAAAACCACACATTTTAGAGTGGCCTTTTATTGTCCCCAGCACAAGGTGCCCCTGTGAAATGATCCTGCTGTTTTATCAGCTTCTTGATATGCCACACCGGTCAGGTGGATGGCTTATCTTGGCAAGGGAAAAATGTTAACCAACAGTGAAGTGAACAAATTTGGCCACAAAATTCAAATGTCCAGGATCTTTTATTTCAGCTCATGAAACCAACACTTTACATGTTTGTTTCCATTTTGTGTTCAGTATAGTTCACTATATATGGTGCCAATTGGGATGCATCCAGAGACAGACAGATACTCACTCATCATCAGGCGTGAGCTGGATAGGCTCGTTGGTGAATTGGGCGTCAAAGTTGTCTAGTCCAAACTCTCCTGAGATGTTGGGTTTGAACGGAGGAACCACCTGCTTTTGCTCCATCTGAAACAACAATGCAACGAGGTCAGAGGACACACACACAGCATTGAGGTCAAAGAGACATCCGCACACAGTACATTCGGAAAGTATTCAGACTCCTTGACTTGTTCCACATTTTGTTACATTACAGCCTTATTATAAATTGATTAAATAATATACACACAATACCCCATAATGACAAAGTGAAAACAGGTTTTTTGAGATTTTTTCAAAAGGTATTAAAAATAAATACATTTAAAAAGGTATTCAGATACATGATCCAAAAATATCTCTTTGCTATGAGACTCAAAATTGAGCGCATCCTTTTTCAATTGATCATCCTTGAGATGTTTCTACAACTTGGAGTCCACCTGTGGTAAATTAAATTGATTGGACATGATTTGCAAAAGGTACACACCTGTCTATATAAAGGTCCCACAGTTGACAGTGCATGTCAGAGCAAAAACCAAGCCATGAGGTCGAAGGAATTGTCCGTAGAGCTCCGAGACAGGATTGTGTCAAGGCACAGATCTGGGGAAGGGTACCAAAAAAAACACCTGCAGCATTGAAAGTCCCCAAGAACACAGTGGCTTCCATTCTTAAATGGAAGATTGGATCCACCAAGACTCTTCCTAGAGCTGGCCGCCTGGTCAAACTGAGCAATTGGGGGGGAGAAGGGCCTTGGTCAGGGAGGTGACCAAGAACCCGATGGTCATTCTGACAGAGCTCCAGAATTCCTGTGTAGATGGGAGAACCTTCCAGAAGGACAATAATCTCAGCAACACTCCACCAATCAGGCCTTCATAGTAAAAGGCGCATGACAGCCTGCTTGGATTTTGCCAAAAGGCACCTAAAGACACTCGGACCATGAGAAACAAGATTCTCTGGTCTGATGAAACCAAGATTTAACTATTTGGCCTGAATGCCAAGCGTCACGTCTGGAGGAAACCTGGCACCATCCCTACGGTGAAGCATGGTGGAGGCAGCATCATGCTGTGGGGATGTTTTTCAGTGGCAGGGACTGGGAGACAAGTCAGGATAGAGGGAAAGACGAACGGAGCAAAGTACAGAGAAATCCTTGATGAAAACCTGCTCCAGAGCGCACAGGACCTCAGCCTGGGCCGAAGGTTCACCTTCCAACAGGACAACGACCCTGACCACACAGCCAAGACAACGCTTCGGCACAAGTGTCTGAATGTTCTTGAGTGGCCCGGACTTGAACCCCCGATCTAGCATCTGGAGAGACCTGAAAATAGCTGTGTAGCGACACTCCCCATCCAACCCGACAGAGCTTGAGAGGATCTGCAGAGAAGAATGGGAGAAATTCACCAAATACGGGTGTGCCAAGCTTGTAGCGTCTTACCCAAGAAGACTCAAGGCTGTAATCGCTGCCAAAGGTGCTTCAACAAAGTACTGAGTAAAGGGTCTGGCTTCTTATTTAAATGTTACTTTTTTTTTTTTTTTTTTTTTTAAATACATTTGCAAACATTTCCAAAAACCTGTTTTTTCTTTGTCAATGTGGGGTATTGTGTGTAGATTGATCAGAAACAGGAAACCCATTTAACTCATTTTAGAATAAGTCAGGGGTCTGAATACTGTCCGAATGCACTACACAGCTGGATAATCTTGTTTAAAATAATGTATATGAAGCGACTTACAGTCAACATAGTCCAGCAAGCACCATGTTACAAACAAATGAGCCTTATTTACAAAGAATGAACATTCAAATTCCCCTGAAAATAGTTTAGAACCATTTTAAACCACAGAAAAAAATATTCACGTGGCTAACAAATAATTGCCACAAAAGCCAATCTCTCTCTTTCTCGTCTGAAGCTGTGAGGCAGCCTGTGGATCAGTGGAAACTCCATGGTGAAGTCAGAACCCAAACAGACAGGCAGCCTGTAGGGTGTTAACCCAGCACTGCCAGGTAGAGGAGTGCAGGGCAAGGCTGCAGGTTACGTGTGAGGTGAGACTGAGCGAAGGGGGAGCCAGCTCAGACAGCCAGTCAGCAGACAGGGTAGACCCTACTGGGAAAAGAGGCCAGCCTGTCTGTCTGTGTCAGGTTGGACTCAATTCCTTTGAAATTTGCCCAGCATTAAGACAATAACACATTTCTGAATTAAAACATTGAGGTTAGCCAAATGCTCTTAATTCTCTGGTGGTGACCCTCTAATTACAACAGAATCACTGTGACACTGGCCACTTAGTGCTGACTTTTATAGTCCAGGAATAGGCTTAATCTGGGTCTGGAAAACCTGCCCTTAGAGAACCGATACAGCCATGGTTAAATCAAATTGGCCCTTCTGGCTGCCTGATGGGAAAGGAGACTTTCTGGGCTTGTCTAAGGTGATGACCCTCAACTATGGCATACTGTCTGGAGGAGAAAATCAGTGACCCGCTGTGATTGACCACTTGTTTACTAGCTTTCTGCGGTTTTCTTTTAAACTGTGTGGAAAGACTGTATGAGAGTTGATTTCTCACGGTCCGTCGTTCACGTTTAAGTATATTCTGATTGGTGAGAATTCTGCTTCTGCTGCTTTGTTTGAAAACAATGATCTCTGTATATATTGGTCATGATGCTCCCTCTCACCTAAACACTAGACACAGTAGGACAGACAGAGACAGAGTTGCATTAAAGAGAGAGATAGAAGAGAGGGCAGCGAGAGGGGAGGAGAGATCGAAGACAATGACTCACAAGGTCCCAGTCTACGTTTCGGAAGAAGGGATGACCCATGATGTCAGCAAAGCCCGTCTGGGGATGACAGCCTAGCCGCTCCTTAGGTTCCTGGGAAGAGAGAGAGACAGACAGGGAAGGAGGGAAAGGGATAGATAAACAATGAGGTCAGGAGCATAGATATGAGACAGACGAGGAGAGGGAAGGAGGATGGAGAGAGGGAGGGAGAGAAGGAGAATAAAGGTTCATTACATCATGGTCAGAGGGCAATGTGACATGACCTTGTTAGGATGGAACTTCGCGTGTATGTGGTAGTTACCTTGTTGAGGAAGCCCTTGAGGACGCTGGCAGCCTTGACTGACAGCGACCGAGGAATCCTGATCTGTTTTTCCAATATTACTACAGAGAGGAGAGAGAGAGGAGATTAGACTGTTATTTATTGAAACAGTTACTTAGTGAGGACCTAACTAAGTAATATTTACACACACATTATCCTAGAGCACTCCCAGGAAGTGAACAAGAGCAAGCCCGTTGGAGAGTAGGGTACTAGAGAATAGGACCCAGCCATCCAGTAGGTCAGCTGTTACATAGAGATGTGTGTGAGTGTTACTTTGATCTGTCTCATTCCCCTCTCCCCACAGGTGTGATTACTACCTCTTGAGGGTTTAGAGCTTACAAGTACTTGGGAGTATGGCTAGACGGTGCACTGTCCTTCTCTCAGCAAATATAGACTTGGTTTCCTCTATCGTAATCGCTCCTCTTTCACTCACCCCAGCTGCCAAACTAACCCTAATTCAGATGGCCATCCTACCCATGCTAGATTACGGCAACATAATTTATAGATCGGCAGGTAAGGGTGCTCTCGAGTAGCTAGATGTTCTTTACCATTCGGCCATCAGATTTGCCACTGATGCTCCTTATAGGACACATCACTGCACTCTATAGTCGTCTGTAAACTGCTCATCTCTGTATACCCGTCGCAAGACCCACTGGTTGATGCTTATTTATAAAACCCTCTTAGACCTCACTCCCCCCTATCTGAGATATCTACTGCAGCCCTCATCCTCCACATACAACACCTGTTCTGACAGTCACATTCTGTTAAAGGTCCCCAAAGTACACACATCCTTGGGTCGCTCCTCTTTTCAGTTCGCTGCAGCTAACGACTGGAACGAGCTGCAACAAACACTCAAACTGGACCGTTTTATCTCCATCTCTTCATTCAAAGACTCAATCATGGACACTCTTACTGACAGTTGTGGCTGCTTTGCGTGATGTATTGTTGTCTCTACCTTCTGGCCCTTTGTGCTGTTGTCTGTGCCCAATAATGTTTGTACCATGTTTTGTGTTGCTACCATGTTGTGCTGCTACCATGTTGTTGTCAAGTTGCTACCATGCCATGTTGTCGTCTAAGGTCTCTCTTTATGTAGTGTTGTGTTGTCTAATGTCGTGATGTGTGTTTTGTCCTATATTTTTATTGAATTTATTTTTAATCCCAGGCCCCGCCCCCGCAGGAGGCCTTTCGCTAGGCCGTCATTGTAAGTAAGAATTTGTCCTTAACTGACTTGCCCAGTTAATAAAGGGTTCAATGAAAATCTAAAATACTTTGGAAGAGGTAGTTTGAAGTATTGTGTGTCACCTTGGAAGAGGTAGTCTTCAGTGTTCTGGTCTGGGTTGTCCGAGCTCCCTACGATGTCGAAGGGCGACCGTCCAGCCATCATCTCAAACATCAGCACCCCCAGCGCCCACCAGTCCACACTGAAACCTGAACCCCCACAATTGATAGAAAGTCATTTAAAATGCCTTTGAATTTACATTCCAATATAAATACACATCAGAGAACATGCTCATAGTGTGCAAACAAGGATTAGCATGGATATCTATAACGACGTGTGAGTAATATAAATCGTCTTCTGCTTCGGAATCTGAAGCAAATGTGCATTATTTGTAGCAGACAGTCTTACCATAGTCCTCTCCTCTTAGTATCTCGGGGGCAATGTAGTTGGGGGTTCCACAGAATGTACTGGTGGTGTCTCCTGGCCTCAAGCCCTCCTACAGAGCACAGGGAGCACAGCAGTCAGCACACACATCTCATAGCGTAGAGGCATTAACACACACAAACACCAAAGAGCTTACATGGCATTAACACGCGCCCATATACAGACAAAGATAGACAGAAACACACAGGCATAGGCACGTGCACGGACAGACCCCCGCCCCCAACACTCACCTTGCACATGCCATAGTCAGTGAGTTTGATGTGTCCCTCAGACTCCAGCAGCACGTTGTCCAGTTTTAGGTCTCTGTAGATGATGCCTCTCTCATGGAGGTAGTTCAACGCCAAGCTGATTTCTGCTGAGTAAAACCTGACAGAGGGAGAGACGGAAAAGAACCGGTCAGACTCACACACACAGATACATCACTGTCTAAGAGCTACACAACTAATCACCAAGCTCTTCATTAGTTGAATTTAAGGGTCGTGTTCATTCGACACTGAACAGAAGAAAATGTGCTAAAACAAGAAGGGACTACCTGGATTTTCTTTTGCAAAAAGTTCTGTTGCGTACCCTAGTGAACATAACCCAAGTGTCGCTATGACATCATTGTTCAAACCTGGCGTGTTCCTCAGGTAGCTTCCTCTGTCTCTGCATGTGGAACATCAGGTCTCCTCCGTTTACATACTCTATGACAAAGAACAGTCTGCTCTCAGTCTGGAAACAGGAGTGTAGCCCCACTAGGAATGGGTGGTTGGATGCCTGCTCAAACACGTGCTTCTCTGTCTGGACCCAGTCAATGTCCTACAACACAGGGAATAACACACACACGGGGAAGCATTTGGAAATCCAGTACACTTCAAATCAGATCAAACACGTAGAAAAGCTAAATAAACAGACAACCAGGCAGCCATCTGAAGAGAACCGAGACCGAGTGAAAGAGTGGATGTGACAAGAGTGAGTGAGTGGTGTTGACAGATCTCTATACTGACAGACAGGTAACAGTTCAGGACAGAGCAGCCTCTCAGACAGAGGAGGGATGGCACAGATGATTGATCAGGTAGCGCCTGTCAACGTGTCAGATCAAGTGTGTGTCACTCCATCTGTGTGGCTTTACCTCATCGTCGTTGACCAGCTCCTTCTTGACGACCTTCATGGCGTAGATCCTCTCAGTCTTCTTGAGTCGGACCAGCAGGACCTTAGCATAGCTGCCCCGCCCGATCACCCTCAGCAGGTCAAAGTCCACCAGGCCCAGACTAGACGCTGACTTCCCTGTGTCTCTGCTGCTGCGCGCCTACAGGACGGAGGGGCGGACAGAAATGGGCATTAGATAGACGGACAGGCAGACGAAGAGGGGGAGACCGCAACTGACGTGAGACAAAAAGACAGGGTGCCATCACTCTCCCTTACAATATCTTTGGCAACAAACACACTTCTCTCACTCACACACAATCTCAGTCTCATCTTCCTCACCTCTTTCTCTTCTCCATTGTAGTTTAGACTCTCACTAGAATCTTTGTTCTGCGCACCTGAGAGCGTGAGAGAGCAAGAGACAGACAGGGGGGAGAAAGAGAGCAGGAGCAGTCACATATCCTCCCAGACACTAGAGGGCAGACCTGCCAACATTGAAGACTTTTTTTATGAGTACCACTTCAGTACGGCAGCGGCACCCCCAGCCCCGCGGACCCCACGACGGGGCGTGTGACACCCACACCGCACCTTTTTAAGCCTAATGATGTTGGCAGAAGACAGTAAGCAAGGCTATAGACTTGGTAATGGGTACTTGGTAATAGGCTACCATGGATTCAACATGCCTTGTCATTGGTGAACTGACTATAAATCACATCATTAGCAGCCTACTGTTGACACAGCTATATCAATAACATACGCCTACTAATCTTTAACAGTCCAACATAACTTTCTGTGAAAGACGGTATTTGCGGCGGAACAGCTTTCTCTGCCATGTCTGTATCCATCCACGCAGCACCACACACTGAACTACTGCAACACCGCACGTTTCCTTGTTGGTCAATGTGCTCGTGCTTACTACCGTTGCAGAGATCATAGTATGTGTGGGCAAGAAAGTGTTCTCGCTTAGTTGACTAAACGCTGTAGCTACAGTGGCTTCAGAAAGTATTCGCATCCCTGGACTTTTTACACATTTTGTTGTGTTACAGCCTAAATGGATTACATTGATGTGTCATCACTGGCCTACACTCACTCTGTACCCAATAGTGTTTAACATGATTTTTGAATTACTACCTCATCCCTGTACCCCACACATTCAACCATCTGTAAGGTCCCTCAGTCAAGCAGTGAATTTCAAAACAGATTTAACCACAAAGACCAGGGAGGTTTTCCAACGCCTCACAAAGGGCACCTATTGGTAGACGGGTAAAAAAATAAAATCACATTGAATATCTCTTTGAGCATGGTGAAGTTATTAATTGCACTTTGGATTGTGTATCAATATACCCAGTCACTACAAAGATACAGATGTCCTTCCTAGTTGCCGGAGAGGAAGAAATGATTTCCCCATGAGGACAATGGTGACTTTAAAACAGTTAGAGTTTAATGGCTGTGATAGGAGAAAATTGAGGATGGATCAACATTGTAGTTACTCCACCATACTAACTTAAATGAGAGTGAAAAGAATGTACAGCATAACAAATATTCCAAAACATGCACACAATTTATTTTTCCCTGAATACAAAGCGTTATGTTTGGGGCAAATCCAACATTTCACTGAGTACCACTCCATATTTTCAAGCATGGTGGTGGCTGCATTATGTTACGGGTATGCTCATCATCGGCAAGGACTAGGGAGTTGTTTTTTAATAAAAATAAATGGAATAGAGCTAAGCACAGGCAAAATCCTAGAGAAAAACCTGCTTCAGTCTGCTTTCCAGCAGATAAAGAGTCAAATTCACCTTTCAGTAAGACAATAACCTAAAACACAAAGCCAAATATTCACTGGAGTTGCTTACCAAGCTTTGAATGTTACTGAGTGGCCTAGTTACAGTTTTGACTTCAATTGGCTTGAAAATCTATGGCAAGACTTAGCTGTATAGCAATGTTCAACAACAAAAATTTGACAGGGCTTAAATCATTTTTTTAAGAAGGTGCAACTATTGAGCAAAGCTCTTAGATTTAGCCAGAAACTCTCAGCTGTAATAGCTGCGAAAAGTGATTCTAACATGTATTAACTCAGGGGTGTGAATACTGATGTAAATGAGATATCTGTATTTAATTTTTAATACATTTGCTAAATTGTCTAAAAAACATGTTTTAATTTTGTCATTATGGGGTATTATTGTGTGTAGATGAGAAAAAATATCTAGTGAATCCATTTTGAATTCAGGCTGTAACAACAAAATGTGGAATAAGTCAAAGGGTGTGAGTACTTTCTGAAGGCACTGTAACTAACCCCCTCGTTAACCACCAAGCCTCGGTGTGAAATAGAACATCGTCATGCTCTGAACCCATATCTACACATAGTTACACATAGGTGTGCGTGCAGTGGATGTGGTTTGATGCAGTTTACAATCAAAGTTACCTGCTGCAGTATCTCCCCGAGTTCTGTGCTCAGCTATTTTGTCGCCAGAGGCAGACACATTCATAACTAGGAGAGCAGAGGCCTGAATAATTTTAATTTACATTTTTAAAGGTTAACCACATTCATGATTATGAGACAAAGACAATATTCTAATATTCTTTTTTGTATATCTTTTTTATTCTCAGGATTTTGGAAGTTCTCCCGCAACCCCATTTTCATATCAGGCAACCCCACACGGGGTCTCGTCCCATAGTTTGGGAACCGCTGTGCTAATCTGTAGATCACCTAGGCCTGTATGTCTGCATGATATGGTGCAATGGTAATAGCACAATAAGAACACCTCGCATGTCAAGAATCTGGCTAGGCTACATACCTCCACACACTGGTTTTATGGCGGTCTTTTCTTAAAACGAGCCTTTGTATTTTGGCACTGCGCCAGATCAGGTCCATGGAATTACAGTAGCAAGAGCTGTATCTTTAAGTATCCTTTCTGTCCCCAGGCAGCTATGCAAAGTCGGCTGCAGTAGTATTTACATATTTACAGTGAAAACAGTGACATTTCTAGCAACGTAACGAGTCACTTGATCTGTTTTTGCAGCCATTTTAGTACAGGGAGAGAGAGAGGGGGAGATGGCAAACTCCACTGAACTAGTTTCAATGTATTGAATCAATTGGGAGTTTCTGGGTTTTGGGGTAAACTTCTCCTTTCAACTTTCTAATTCAGTCAGCCACCATTAGAGCACCTGACAGGACTTAAGGCTGTCTTAGTCCTACTGGATCCAGCTTAGTGACTGAGGTCTAGGGAAACGGTCTAAAGAACCAATTCATTGCGTCAAAATGTCTGATTGTTTATGAGGATCTATCTTAGCCCACTAGGGCTAGTTTTCCTTAAAAAAGGAAGTGTGTGTGTGTGTGAGAGAGTGTGAATGTGTTACCTGGCTGTTCTGATTGGTCTAATGGAGTGATGGAGGCCCCTCTATCAGGCCCCATGATAGGCTCCTATAAAGAGAGCGAGAGAGAGTGTAAGAGGACACGTTGAGAAATATTGTGCCGCAGTCCTTTCTTAATGAAAATACAATACGTGTAGGGCCCAGAGTTTTTCCCGGGACAGGTCACGTGAAAAGACCAAGGTAAAACTCTGGGCACTAAGTATAAGAGACGGCACTCACCGCTCCTTGTTCCTCACCTGTATCATCTGTCGGCCACACTCCACGGTGACCAGTTTGTGACACTTCTTGTGGACCAGCAGTTTGCAGTTGATGCATTTGTAACCCTGTCTCCCCAGACCCCAGATACGGTCTGTGCAGATGGCACAGTGAGCTCTCTGAAAGACAAAGAAAACAAACCTTTAGAGAGAAAAAGAGAGAGGAAGAGAGACAGAGGGATAGAGGGAAACAGAGAGGAAGAGAAAGAGGTATATACAGGAAGAGAGGTAAATACAGTATATACAGTGGTTCCTCAAAAGTTTATAGCCTATGCCGCGACCATTTGTGGCAGATTGTGGTAAATTGCGTCATTGCACCACACTATCACAAGGGGGAGTTAGAACGCTGATCTACCGGTAGTCTAAACTGTGGCACAAATTGACTATCTTTTCGTAAACTAATGGAGGTGTGAATGTTTAAGTCCGAGAGTCTCTCTTCTCTGGCACTAGAGTCCTGTATCAGGCAACAACAAAAAATGACCTGGCGGGTGGTCCCGGAGTTGAGAGAGTAAATACAATTGCGCAAATATACTTGACATGTAGACTGACAATTTAAAAAAATAGCCACAGTGGGCTTTTGATTTCTCTCCCTCTAAAAACAGACAGAAATAATTCTAAATAACAAACTGACTATTTACTACAGTGTGAAAGAGTGATAGCCCCTCTATATAAAGTGAGTTTCTGAAACAGTCCTCCTTTGCTGATGTGAAGAAGAAACTGAATGAGAGTCAAGCGAGGATAGGGAGGGGAAAATGGTGGCCCATATTTTCAAGACCTGAATTACTTAATGAATTTATGAAATGTACTAGTTTATTTAGGCAATTTAATATTAGTTTAGGCTTGGCATATTTAGTAGGCTATTTCACAGCATAAAGATATATTTGTCAGCATAAAGCTGAGTGACTCATGTAAGGCTTTGGATCAAAATAAATAAGTACCAACATTCTGATAGTCTTTAATAAATAAATGTTTTGATCAAGTTAATCTGCTCAAGTGTGTGTTCATTTGTGACATTGTGGTTACAATGAATAACATCAATCTGGTGCAGTCCATGAGGAGGAGATGCACTGCAGTACTTAATGCAGCTGGTGGCCACACCAGATTCTGACTGTTACTTTTGACCCCCCCCCTATGTTCAGGGACACATTATTCAATTTCTATTAGTCACATGTCTGTAGAACTTGTTCAGTTTATGTCTCAGTTGTTGAATCTTGTTATGTTCATACAAATATGTACACATGTTAAGTTTGCTGAAAATAAACGCAGTTGACAGTGAGAGGACGTTCCTTTTTTTGCTGAGTTTACATCACACCTGCCCAAACCCACCTGCTCACCCATATCTCCAGCGCCCTCATCACTCTCTGCCACATGGCCTCAAACCGCACCATTTTGTTTCTCTACGACGCCCACACGCACTTTCAACATTTGGATAATAAAGCATTTAGAAGGCCGACATTGGTTGATTTTCAGTTTAAGGATACGTTTTTTCAAGATGATTAATGAGAAAAGTATTGTCTATAACCCATAGGGTATCTTACTGCACCCGTATATGCCATGTCTTGAAATATGCAGACAGATTAAAAGTTAATTTTTATTGTAATACTTCTGACAGCCAAATTTCTAACTCCACCCATAACTGTTGGACTTCAGAACATTCCCAGAAGGCATGGATTATTATAAACTAATGACAAATGGACCTAGTAATCTAATTTAAATTTACTGCAGGCCTAAGAATGAATGATTGATTATATTGAAGATAGAAGCAGCCTCTTAATGAGTTCCGAGATAAAAACAATTAGGCTAAATAAATTGTTATGACTACAGACAGTAGGCTATTATTTCTCTTTTCCTGCATTAATTCATTTGGCAAAAAATAAGAATAGATTTTAAATCACAATGCAATGCGGCACACTAACAACTCAAATCGCTTTAAGCCTTTAATATTACACAATAAATAAATATACTAAAACAATAACTTCAAAAACAGTCCATTCATCACTGGATTTCTTCAAATTGCTGTGCGGGAAAAGGATGTCATTCACCATGCCTGGTTGCAGGCTCGCAGCTGGCTTCTCTCTGAAGCCACACATCCATCTGAAAGTGACGCTTTATCCTTTGGAACCACAGAATTACCAAGTGGACAGTAGGCCTCTTGAAGCGAGAGGACATCAACAAGATCCACTTATATTCTTTCACAATAGCTGGCCTTAGGTTATCTGCAGTTTTGAGCTGCACTGTCCCACTCCTTGGTGGATAACATCCACTCTTCATTTATGTAATGGGCTGTAAGGCACAAGAAACCTATTTTTTCCAAAAATCGTCAGTTCACATATCAAGTGTAATTGAGCCATTGGATTTTTTTTGCCTGATGCAGAACTCTAGTCGATAGGAGACTGACTGAAACATTCACACCTCCATTAATAAACAAAAGGATAGTCTAATAGCTCAGCTAGGTGTAAAAATTCCCCCAATTCGTGCCACAGTTTAGACTACCGATAGATGGTCAGAGTTGAGTCTCATTGTAAAAAAAAAAGGCAGAATTTGCTTTGTCTGAGGCTTAAGTACTAAAGTTTTACATTTCTAACGCAATCACAGATCAGATTTTTCCTCAGGAAAAATGCATCAACCTATACAAATATATTAATTAATTATAATCCACATATTCAAACAAAATTAGCTATAGCGAGAGGAGATTGTATGCTAAAGACAATCAGAAAGAATGTGTCTTTAACCCTGCATTATAATAACTTATTTTGAATGAAAGCCAGGAATGACTCACTCAGCCCTGTGCTGTTCCTGCTTCTGTTGCCTGTTTGAGTGTGTTTGTTAAATATCCTACTGATTCTGTGATCACCAAGCCTCATGCAACCTCAAAATGTCGGATGAAGCAATTTCACAAATCCGGCTGTTTTTAAACTTTGCTATGCTTTTTTAAAGGCTTTACTTTTTTTCCCATTAGAACAGACTTGGGTTTTACTTTATTTACACGGTTCCAAACTGGCAGATCAAATATATTGTTATCTAAAAGCACCTGTTTGTCATACAACATTATCTCTTGTGCTTTGACAATGATTTTACATGAGGCCACATGATATGCCTAAAATACTTATATCCACTAGGCTAAAAAATATATCAAAATTTTTTCCTTCTGATTATTTCATTAACCTGTATCACGTTATTTCACGTTATCCCTTTGGAGCACATGCAAAAGAGATTGAGTGGTTGAGTGACAAAATGTATTACAATTGAATTTGAATGAACTGAATGAGGATGAACAAGAGTGTGATTGAATTTAGAACAATAGTGTAAATATTGCTCTTCCTCAGTCCTGCACGCACACACAATTCTTTTTATATATGGGCTGTAGCATATTACTTACTACAATTGTTCTTACACAATAAGGTTTTTATTACAGATATTAAAATGCTCTGCATTATTCCATTATATTCTTAAAATACACAGTACCAATCAAAGGTTTGGACACACCTACTCATTCAAGGGTTTTTCTATATTTTTACTATTTTCTACATTGTAGAATAATAGTGAAGACATCAAAACTATGAAATTACACATGTGGAATCATGTAGTAACCAAAAAAACTGCTAAACAAATCCAAATATATATTTTAGATTCTTCAAGTTAGCCACCCTTTGCCTTGATGACAGCTTTGCACACTCTTGGCATTCTCTCAACCAGCTTCATGAGGTAGTCACCGGAAATCATTTTCAACAGTCTTGAAGGAGTTCCCACATATGCTGAGCACTTGTTGGCTGCTTTTCCTTCACTCTGCGGTCCAACTCATCCTAAAACATCTCAATTGGGTTGAGGTCGGGTGATTGTGGAGGCCAGGTCATCTGATGCAGCACTCCATCACTCTCCTTCTTGGTCAAATAGCCCTTACACAGCCTGGTGTGTTTTAGGTCATTGTCCTGCAGAAAAACAAATGTTCTTCTGTGTGTATTCTTTATTTTTCTGTAATGTTTTATGGACACGCTGCTATTTTCCCTGTTTTGCCTTCTTGCCAGGTCACCCTCGCAAGAGGTTTTTAACCTCAATGGGTTTAACCTGGTTAAATAAAAAAAAACGGTAAATTGAAATGCATTCCAGGTGACTACCTCATGAAGCTGGTTGAGAGAATGCCAAGAGTGTGAAAAGCTGTCATCAAGGCAAAGGGTGGCTATTTGAAGAATCTCAAATATAAAATGTTTTTGGATTTGTTTAACACTTTTTTGGTGTGTCACTCCATATGTGTTATTTCATAGTTGATGTCTTCACTATTATTCTACAATGTAGGAAATAGTAAAAATAAAAACACTAGAATGAGTAGGTGTGTCCAAACCTTTGGTACTGTATGTGTTGACTACGCAAGTGATGTCTGCTAAATTAACACGTTTATGGCTTAGCCATAAAGTTTTTGCCACTAAAAGCAAAAAAATAAAATAAAAGTTTCGCATATCTTCAAGACCTGAGCTATTTAATATAGGGTTTGTTTATTACATTTACTTGTGGAATGTTACCGAATAGATAACAGAAAGAAAAATTGCCATTGCCAAGCGTCGAATGGAGTGACAGTGCACTGTACTGTGAGGACAACAAAGCTGTGGGCCAGGTGTAAATGGTTTAGCAGCCTTCCCAATAAATTGGAATACAAAAGAATCCATCCACCATTGATGGGCTATCAGCAGGACAATAGACTCTTGCTGAGTTCAGGGACTTTAACTACATTAAATGGATGTTTGCGAGGAATGTCACTTCACCAATCTCTTTGCACAGCCCACCACACAGTTTTCTAACCTCATCTGGATGGATCAATAACAAATTACTATGGGAATAAATATCACTGAATGACAGAAATGTTGGAATATAGTGGGCAAATGCAATTGCAGGCATAAAATTGTTGCTTACTGAAACACCCAAAGTCATCCAATTGTTATAACAGGATTTGAAGCAAGCATGGGGCCTGGTCTTCATAAATCAGATGTTTCTTGTCTCTGAATCTCTGTTTGGGTATTGGTTAGCCTACAATTAGGGTGTGGAAATGTTCAGATTATTTTGCTCTTCACTCGCAGTCGCTTAGTAACCTAGGCCTACTCCCGACCGATCACGTTGTACAACGCCATATTTTCATAACAGAAGCCCTGAGGCCTACATAGGCTACTGTAAAATGCATTTTTTCTTGGAATAGAAACACCATAATATTGATCAATTTAATGAAGCTACATTTCTAACAGTATAAACAGCACAACAAATACAATAATAATTAACAAAAAATATAATCAATCTCATACAATGCATACTGGAAAATATTCAGACCCCTTAACTATGTCCACAATTTGTTACGTTACAGCCTGAATAATAACATCCGGCTGTGATTGGGAGTCCCATAGGGCGGCGCACAATTGGCCCAGCGTCATCTGGGTTTGGCCGGGCTAGGCAGTCATTGTAAATAAGAAATTGTTCAACTGACTTGCCTAGTTAAATAAAAGGATTAATAAAAAATATTGATTCAATCAATCTACACACAATACCCCATAATGACAAGGCGAAAATAGTTTTAGAAATTTCTGCAAATGTATATATAAAAAAATTAGAAAAACGGAAATACCTTATTTACCTAAGTATTCAGACCCTGGGGTAAATTCAATTGGTTTGTGATGATTTGGGAAGGCAAACACCTGTCTATATAAGGTCCCACAGTTGTCAGAGCAAAAACCAAGCCATGAGGTCGAAAGATTTGTCCGTAGAGCTCCGGGACAGAATTGTGTCGATGAACAGATCTGGGGAAATGTACCAAAAAAATGTCTACAGCATTGAATGTCTCCAAGAACACAGTGGCCTCCCCCATTCTTAAATGGAAGAAGTTTGAGCAAACTGAGCAATCGGGGAAGAAGGGCCTTGGTCAGGGAGGTGACCAAAAACCTGATGGTCATTCTGACAGAGCTCCAGAGTTCCTGTGTAGATGGGAGAACCATCCAGAACGACAACCATCTCTGCAGCACTCCACCAAATCAGGCCTTCATGGTAGAGTGGCCAGACAGAAGCCAGTCCGCTTGGAGTTTGCCAAAAGGGACCTAAAGATGCTCAGACCATGAAAAACAAGATTCTCTGTTCTGATGTAACCAAGATTGAACTCTTTGTCCTGAATGCAAAGCGTCACGTCTGGAGGAAACCTGGCACCATCCCTACGGTGAAGCATGGTGGTGACATCATCATGCTCTGCGGATGTTTTGCAGGGACTGGGAGACTAGTCAGGATCAAGGGAAATATGCACGGAGCAAAGTACAGAGAGATCCTTGATGAAGACCTTGCGATCAGGACCTCAGACTGGGGAAAAGTTTCATCTTCCAACAGGACAACGACCCTAAGCACACAGCCAAGATAACACGCAGGAGCCTGGATTTGAACACGATCTAACATCTCTGGAGAGACCTGAAAAAAGCTGTGCAGCGACAATCCCCATCCAACCTGACAGAGCTTGAGAGGATGTGCAGAAAATAATGAGAGAAACTCCCCAAATACAGGTGTGCCAAGCTTGTAGCGTCATACCCAAGACAAAAGGAGATGATTGTGGACTACAGGAAAAAAGAGGACAGAGCACACCCCCATTCTGATCGACGGGGCTGCAGTGGAACAGGTTGAGAGCTTCAAGTTCCCTGGTGTCCACATCAACAAACTAACGTGGTCCAAGCACACCAAGACAGTCATGAAGAGGGCATTACAAAACCTATTCCCCCTCAGGAGACTGAAAAGATTTGGCATGGGTCCTCAGATCCTCAAAAGGTTTTACAGCTGCACCATCGAAGGCATCCTGATGGGTTGCATCACTGCCTGGTATGGCAACTGCTCGGCCTCTGACCGCAAGGCACTACAGAGGTCGACCGATGATTTTTCAATGCCGATACATCTACTTATTTTTATATATTTGTAATAAATGACAATTACAACAATACTGAATGAACAATGAACACTTATTTTAACTTAATATAATACATAAATAAAATCTATTTAGTCTCAAATAAATAATGGAACATGTTCAATTTGGTTTAAATAATGCAAAAACAGTGTTGGAGAAGTAAAAGTGCAATATGTGCCATGTAAAAAAGCTAACGTAAGTTCCTTGATCAGAACATGAGAACAAATGAAAGCTGGTGGTTCAATATTCCCAGTTCTTCCAATATTCCCAGTTAAGAAGTTTTAGGTTGTAGTTATTATAGGAATTATAGGACTATTTCTCTCTATACCATTTGTATTTCATATACCTTTGACTGTTGGATGTTCTTATAGGCACTTTAGTATTACCAGCCTAATCTCGGGAGTTGATAGGCTTGAAGTCATAAACAACACTGTGCTTCAAGCATTGCTAAGAGCTGCTGTTTGAATGAATGCTTACGAGCCTGCTGCTGCCTACCACCGCTCAGTCAGACTGCTCTATCAAATCATATACTTAATTATAATAAACACACAAATACGAGCCTTTGGTCATTAATATGGTCAAATCCAGAAACTATCAAATTTCAGTGAAACACTGAACCGTACGGTATGTTATCGAACGGTTGGCAACCCTAAGTCTAAATATTACTGTTACATTGCACAACCTTCAATGTTAAGTCATAATTATGTACAATTCTGGCAAATTAATGACGGTCTTTGTTAGGAATAAATGGCTTTTCAACAGTTCGCAACGAGCCAGGTGGTCCAAACTGCTGCATATACCCTGACTCTGCTTGCACTGAACGCAAGAGAAGTGACACAATTTCCCTAGTTAATATTGCCTGCTAACATTAACTTATTTTAACTACATATACAGGTTTAAAAAAATATATACTTGAGCATTGATTTAAAGAAAGGTGTTGATGTTATGGTTAGGTACATTATTGCAACGATAGTGCTTTTTTCGCGAATGCGCTTTTGTTTTAAATCATCACTGTTTGGCGAAATTGAAGTAGGCTGTGATTCGATGATAAATTATCAGGCACCACATTGATTATATTCAACGAAGAACAAGCGAGTTAACCTAGTAATATCAACCATGTGTAGATAATGTGAGGATTGTTTTTTAAAAGATAAGTTTAATGCTAGCTAGCAACTTACCATGGCTCCTTGCAGCCACAAGCTCCTTTTGATGCTGCACTCGCGTAACAGGTGGTCAGCCTGCCACGCAGTCTCCTCATGGATTGCCATGTAATCGGCCATAATCGGCATCAAAAAAGGCAGATCACCAATAGTTATGAAAACTTGAAATCGTCCCTAATTAAATCGGCCATGCCAAATCGGTCGACCTTTCCTACAGAGGGTAGTGCGTACGGCCCAGTCCAACCCCGGGGCCAAGCTTCCTGCCGTCCAGGACCTCTAAACCAGGCAGTGTCAAGCTCTTAAATTATTTGTTATTCCTCGCTCTTACTTTTAGGGATTTTCTTAAAACTGCATTATTGGTTAAGGGCTTGTAAGTAAGCATTTCACTGTAAGGTCTACACCTGTTGTATTCGAGCATGTGACAAATACATTCGATTTGACTTGAGGTTGTAATCGCTGCCAAAGATGCTTCAACAACGTACTGAGTAAAGGGTCTGAACACTTATGGAAATGTCATATTTTTACCTGTTTTTGCTTTGTCGTTATGGGAGATGTGTGTAGAATGATGAGGGGAAAAACGGTTTAATCAATTTTAGAATAAGGCTGTAACATAACAAAATGTTAAAGTCGAGGGGTCTGAATATTTTCCAAATGCACTATATAGTATGTTCCTACAAAAAAAGGTTTTAAAGTCTCTAGTACAGCCAATATTAAAAATAGTCAAATCCTTTCATGAATTAAATCGCTTCAGCCGACATGTTGCGGTTTATTCATTGTTTAATTATTCAAGGCTCCGTTTGTTATTTTGTTTAACTTCACCGGCTCCAGCAGAAAAACTGACTGTTTTGGAGAGCCTGGCGTGCCCAAAGTAAAATGCCTCCCATTTAGGCCCAGAAAATGGGATATGCATATATTTAGTACCATTGGATAGGAAACACTCTGCATTTTCCAAAACTGTTAACCATTTGTCTGTGGGTCAATCAGAACGCATTTGGCAGGCAAAACCCTGAGGAATCTCTGTCCTGAAAAAAGTCATTTTGACACATTGCTCATTTCTGAGCCCCTCCCTATCCAAAATGACCATATATAGGCATGTGAACTCAGTGCACGCGTCGCTTCCTTATGATGTCATCAACCACGAGACGGTGTTTTACTCCATCTTGGGGAATTTCGACCATTGAAAAACAGCATGGAGCAGAGAGACCACGCTATGAAAACTCTTCAGAGTCTTGGCGTGCATGAGAAGGCGAGCTGTGCCTTATTTATCGTTTTTAGCGTTCAGTTTATATTCCGGCTGATTTATAATAGTACATATACGTAAAAGGGTTCCTAAGGATACATTTAAAACTATGTTTGATTGTTTTTGGACAAGTTTATAGGTATAATTTTAACGAGTCGGCGCCGAGTTTCAAAGGAGTAATGGAGGCTGTCGTTTCTGATTATAACGCATGAACCAAATGGAGGATTTATGGATAAAAGGCGTTACTTTTTCTAACAAAAGAACCATGGATTGTCTTCGTTGGACACTTAGGAAGACCTCAGCAGAAGTTCTTCAACAGGTAATTACTTTGTTTTAAGCTGTGAAATGTGTTGTGTGTGCCATGATTGCTAATCGATACATGGCTATTGGAAAATATGTGAGGTGCTACCCTCAAACAAATGAATGTGCTGCTTTCGCCGTAAAGCCTTTTTGAAATCTGACAACGCTGTGATATTGCCTAGAAACAGAGCTTTTGATGAGTATGGAACACTTGTATATAGCTGGATGTTTAATAATTCAATTTTCGGATTTTAAATCTGGCGCTACAGGTTTGCGCTAGTAGTGTCGGGATGATCCCGCTAGCGACCCACTGGTATTTGAGTCGTTAATTAAAATGCTTGACTTTATAAAGACATGGATGACTTGTATGCTGTGTGATGACATGCACAAAGGAATGAATGATTGATTGATATACTATATAATGAAGTAGGCCTTCATGCCAATAAGTAAGTTACGCTAAAACAGCTACAGTAAACATGAATGTTAGGCCTACAGCTCCATGTCATTTCAACAACTTAGCTTCTCAAAGATGCCCTCTGGTGGTCAAACTAGCATTAATGGCAACAATGGCTTACAGTAAAATACTATGACGTACTATAAAATACTACTATGACTCCATGCCATACCGTTCCGCAAGCTGTGCTGCGGTATGATGCAACTTTTAAAGGAAGAACCACAATGTATATAGAGAGAGAAGGGGAGATGGAGAGAAAGAGGAACGAAGAGGGGAACATAGAGAAAGAGATAGACAGAAAGGTAGCTCACCCTGTTGAAGCGTTTTGCCTGGAAGGCATGGCCACTGGCGTAGTAGAGCTTCCTCCAGCGTCTCGCCCCACGCCGATATATAGACTCTGGAGAGGAGGAAGAAACATGGGTTACAGGATAAAGTGTGTGTGTGTCAGAGAAAAACTCTCCATCTTCAGAAAACAATGATATGGATATGAGAAAAAGGGACAAGTAGTTGTAGACTTACTGTCCTCTCCTGGACAGGGCATGCCAGGCTTCTCTGGGACACATGGAAACACTGAGAGGAGAAGGAAATAACAGCATTAGGCCTACAACATTGCAGTCCCTACATCACACAAGGGCGTGTGCCAGAGGTGAGTGGTGGATGTTCCATTATTAACTAGCAGACTTAGCACCCCCCTGTGCCCTTCCCCCTATCCCCCAACTAGGCTCCCTCACTTCCTCCACTGTGACCTTCACCTTGCTCTTAACCGGTCACCCTCCCTTCTATCCGGTGTTGATTAAGGACAACCAATCACACTCGTGCACAGGCTCCTCAGTAAACCCATGACTAGTTCCTGGTTATTGTGAGGCTACCTGATGTTTGCCTCGCTAGCAGATGGATAGGATCAGTGTAGCAGACAGAGTGATTCATGTTTGTTATGTATACATTATGCTGTCTGCGTGTATCCTTTTCTGCAATGTCAGCCCAGCAGCCAACATTCTTATTTATTCAATTAATACGTTGAATTGAACGTAACAGAAGGTGAATGTTCTCAAGTTGTCTGGTGTTGAATGTGTGTCTGCACTGAGGATAAACTTAATTTATTGAATTTAATGCAAGGCCAATGTATGTATTATGTTGTCTGCATTGTCAGTCAAGGAATGATTTCCCCTTGGTATAAATTAATGTTTATTGAATAGAATTGAAGGTCACGTTACCGTGGATGATGAGTTCAGAGTCTTTATTGAGTTCATACAGCCTCAGTGCTTCCTCCATCTCCAGCTGAGACGATACTGTACATGGGTCCCCTGGGAGGACAGTAGACACAGCAACACAACCGGTCAGTACAGCAACTGCATCGCACATTTGACACCCTATTCCCCCATATAGTGGAGTTCAGTAGTCCTTCAGCAACACCACGTTCCTCAAGATCTCTTAGCTGATACATTTAGCTGTTCCCAGTTTAGAGAAGGCGCCTATGAGGTAGTGTCTGTGGGTGTGTGTGTGTAAGAGTTCTGTTAAGGAAGCGGCTCAGTCTTGGCTGAGTTCATTATGAACAGTTAGTGTGTTTTTCAGAGCCTGTGACGAGGCTATTGAAGTATGGCTGGCCGGTGAGTGGTGATACATTAATTCGTTAAGGCAGCCTGACCTTTCACGGAGTCCAACAACCTGACATCATCAACTGTACTGTGACACACACAAGCATTACGACCAGCCCGATACTGAGGCAGGGCCAGCAACCTATATACAGTAGCTGTAGCAATGCATGACTATCTGGACAGATACTGAGGGGGTACAAAGCCTAGCACAGCTTTCTCTCATATCATAATGCATAGCTATTTTCAAGTCTCTCCAGAGATGTTTGATCGTGTTCAAGTCTGGGTTCTGGCTGGGCCACTCAAGGACATTAAGACAATTGTCCCGAAGCCACTCCTGCGTTGTCTTGGTTGTGTGCTTAGGGTTGTTGTCCTGTTGGAAGATGTCCGCTCACCCCAGTCTGAAGTCCTGAGTGCCCTGAAGCAGGTTTTCATGAAGGATCTCTCGGTACTTTGCTCCGTTCATCTTTCCCTCGATCCTGACAAGTCTCCCAGTCCCTGACGCTGGAAAACATCCACGCAGCACGATGCTGCCACCACAATGCTTCACCGTAGGGATGGTGCCAGGTTTCCTCCAGACATGACGCTTGGCATTCAGGCCAATAAGTTAAACCTTGGTTTCTTAAGACCAGAGAATCTTGTTTCTCATGGTTTGAGTTTTTAGGTCCCCTTTGGCAAACTTCAAGTGGGCTGTCATGTGCCTTTTACTAAGGAGAGGCTTCCGTCTGGCCACTCTACCATAAAGGCCTGATTGGTGGAGTGCTGCAGAGATGGTTGTCCTTCAGAAAGGTTCTCCAGTCTCCACAGAGGAACTCTGGAGCTCTGTCAGTGACCATCGGGTTCTTGGTCACCTCCCTGATCAAGGCCCTTCTCCCCAAACTCTCCCTGACCAAGGCCCTTCTCCCCAAACTGCTCAGTTTTCCTGGGTGGCCAGCTCTAGCAAGAGTCTTGGTGGTTCAAAACTTCTTCCATTTAAGAATAATGGACACTGTTCTTGGGGACCTTCAATGCTGAAAGAAATGTTTTGGTACCCTTCCCCAGATCTGTGCCTCGGCACAATTCTGTCTCGGAGCTCTACAGACAACTCCTTCGACCTCCTGGCTTGGTTTTTGCTCTGACATGTCTGTCAACTGTGGGACCTTATATAAACAGGTGTGTACCTTCCAAATCATATCCAATCAAATGAATTTACCACAGGTGGACTTCAAATCAAGTTGTAGAAAGATCTCAAGGATGATCAATGGAAACAGGATGCACGTGAGCTCAATTTCGAGTCTCATAGCAAAGGTTCGGAACACTTAAGCAAACATTAAATAAGCAAACATTTCTAAAAACCTGTTTTCGCTTTGTCATTACATTGGGTATTTAATCCAATTTAGAATAAGGCTGTATTGTAACAAAATGTGGAAAAGGTCAAGGGGTCTGAATTCTGGGCTCCCGAGTGGCGCAGCGGTCTAAGGCAATGCATCTAAGTGCTTGAGGCATCACTACAGATCCTGGTACGATTACAATCACGGCTGTATCACAACCGGCCGTGATTGTGAGAATCATAGAGCAGCGCACAATTGGCCCGTCATTGTAAATAAGAATTTTATCTTAACTGACTTGCCTGGTTAAATAAAAACTGTACATACACATATACAGTGTACCAGTCTAAGGTTGACACCTACTCATTCCAGGGTTTTTGTTTTTACTATTTTCTACATTGTAGAATAATAGTGAATACATCAAAACTATGAAATAACACATATTCAGACCCCTTGAATCATAAACATGTCGTAAACAAAGAAAGCGTTAAATGAAAATATATTTCAGATTCTTCAAAGTAGCCATTCCTTGCCTTGACAGCTTTTCAGTCTTGGCATTCTCTCAACCAGCTTCATGAGGTAGTCACCTGGAATGCATTTAAATTAAGAGGTGTATCTTGTTTAAAGTTAATTTGTGGAATAAATTTTCTTATTAATGCTTGAGCCAATCAGTTGTGTTATGACAAGGTATACAGAAGATGGCCCTATTTGGTAAAAGAC
The DNA here is from genome assembly GCA_030435695.1 of Brachymystax lenok tsinlingensis. NCBI lineage: Eukaryota > Metazoa > Chordata > Actinopteri > Salmoniformes > Salmonidae > Brachymystax > Brachymystax lenok. The sequence goes on along the minus strand of CM059801.1, from coordinate 3,154,851 downwards.
CAAATCCATATTATGGTAAGAACAGCTCAAAAAAAGCTAAGAGAAACGACAGTCCATCATTACTTTAAGACATGGTCAGTCAATACGGAAATTGTCAAGAACTTTGAACGTTTCTTCAAGTGCAATCGCTATGATGAAGCTGGCTCTCATGAGGACGGCAACAGGAAAGGAAGCCCCCAGAGTTACTTCTGCTGCAGAGGACAAGTTCATTAGAGTTACCAGCCTCAAATTGCAGAACAAATAAATGCAAATAAACCACTACTAAAGGACACCAATAAGAAGAGACTTTCTTGGGCTAAGAAAAATGAGCAATGGACATTAAACCGGTGGAAATCTGTCATTTGGTCTGATGTAAAATGCAGAAAAAAGTAAAAAAACAAACAAAAACCCTTGAAAAGTAGTACTGACTGGTACTGTATGTGTTAATGTATGTATGTACAGTTGAAGTCAGAAGTTTACATACACTTAGGTTGGAGTCATTAACTAATTTTTCAACCACTCCACACATTTCTTGTTAACAAACTATAGTTTTGGCAAGTCGGTTAGGACATCTACTTTGTGCATGACAAGTAATTTTTCCAACAATTGTTTACAGACAGATTATTTCACTGTATCACAATTCCAGTGGGTCAGAAGTTTACATACACTAAGTTGACTGTGCCTTTAAACAGCTTGGAAAATTCCAGAAAATGTCATGGCTTTAGAAGCTTCTGATAGGCTAATTGACATCATTTGAGTCAATTGGAGGTGTACCTGTATTTCAAGGCCTACCTTCAAACTCAGTGCCTCTTTGCTTGACATCATGGGAAAATCTAAATAAATCAGCCAAAAACGAAGAAAAAAAATTGGAGACCTCCACAAGTCTGGTTCATCCTTGGGAGCAATTTCCAAACGCCTGAAGGTACACAAGTACGCAAGTATGAACACCATGGGACCACGCAGCCGTCATAACGCTCAGGAAGGAGACGCGTTCTGTCTCCTAGAGATGAACGTATTTAGTGCAAATCAATCCCAGAACAACAGCAAAGGACATTGAGAAGATGCTGGAGGAAACAGGTACCAACGTATATATCCACAGTAAAACAAGTCCTATATCAACAGAACCTGAAAGTCAGCTCAGCAAGGAAGAAGCCACTGCTCCAAAACCGCCATAAAAAAAGCCAGACTACGGTTTGCAACTGCACATGGGGACAAAGATCATACTTTTTGGAGAAATGTCCTCTGGTCTGATGAAACAAAAATAGAACTGTTTGGCCATAATGACCATAGAAGCTGTCCTCTGGCTACACCATGATGTTACACCACATAGTGCTAGAGAGGCTACTGTAGACCTTCACTGCAAAACAGTGTTATTTGGTGACGTGATCATATTTATAGTTTAATGTTTTAATGTTCCACTTTTTTTTTTTTAAATGAAATTCACTGAGGAGGATGGTCCTCCCCTTCCTCCACTGAGGAGCGTCCACTGTTTGGGATGCTCTGGATGCTCCAGTTCCCACCAATATCCAGCAACGCCACACAAGAGGAGTCTGATAACATTCCAAGGGCCAAAATCAACAGCCTGATCAACAATGCGAAGGAGATGTATCGCGCTAAATATTTTTGTTCGGTGTACGTTTTTTCCTCGTTGGACCTGTGTTTACATTGCATCCACAATACATCCAATTTCAGTTTGTGTAGTTGTTGGTTTAGCTTTCTGTAACTGTATAGCAAGTATGGTCTGCATGTGTAGGCACATATTACATCATGATTGCAAGGTGTTCCAATATCTTTTACAGCTGGCCCGTGATCTGGTTTTAACATCCATTCTAGAATTTCCATTCTAGAATGCCTTCTAGCAAATCAGAAACAAGAATTCAACAATGCTGTGGTATAATGTTTTATAATATAATCTTTGAGAACTAACAATCACCAAAATAAAAGCTCGACAGTCAGGGAGAATTGAAAAGAACAAAAACAATGGATTTAGCAGTATTTGTTATGTTTGAACAAAATAACAGATTTAGCCATGGCAAAATGCATATAATCACAGGAAATTAGCTTAGACGGATGAGAGATTGCTAGATGGATGGAGGATAAGAAAAAAAAATAAAACCTTCTTCGTCGATCCACTTCATGGTGAAGAGCTGGTCGTTGTCCATTGAGCACATGTCTTTGACCTCCCCGTACAGACCCTCGTAGGAGATGGATGGCTCAAAGTGTGTGATCATAATGTCCCTGGGAGAAGACCAGAGGAGAGGGGAAGGGGCAGTCAGGGACAATACACTAAGTACATGTGCATACACTTATTTACATACTTTTTATTGTCAGACTTGGACCCTGACAGTGAATTTCAGTAAGACACAGATAAAGGTGTTCCAACAAAAGTCCAGTTGCCAGGACAACAAATACGAATGCTATCTATACACTGTTCTCCTAGAGAACACAATTATACTTACCTCAGCCTAAACATCAACACCACAGGTAACTTCCACAAGGCTGTGAACGATCTAAGACAAGGCAAGAAGGGCCTTCTATGCCATCAAAAGGACCATTAAACTTTACATCCAAATTAGGATCTGGCTAAAAACTCATTGCCCTCTATGGTTGTGCGGTCTGGGGTCCACTCACCAACCAAGCATTTACAAAGAAATGGGACAAAAACACAATTCTGCATGCACTTTGTGTGTATGCAGAAACAATGCACGCAGAGTAGAAATAGGACTATTCCCGCTAGTTATGAAAATCCAGAAAAGAGCTGTTAAATTCAACAATGACTTAAAGAGGGCGATGCCCACACATTCCACCAGAAAGCCCAAACCTACATAGATTAACCCAGAGAACAGTACCCTCAGCCAGCTGGTTCTGTTAAAAAACACAGACCCAACAGAGCCCAAGGACACCAACACAATTCAACCAAACCAAATAATGACACTGCAAAAATATTACTATTTGACACACTGGAAAGAATCAACCCCCCCCAAAAATGAGAAAATTGCAAAATGCTATCTGGCCCTAAACAGAGAAACATTTTAGTCATTTAGCAGAAGCTCTTATCCACAGCAACTTACAGTTAGTGCATTCATCTTCAGATAGCTAGGTGGGACAACCACATCACAGTAAGTACATTTTTGCTCAAAGTAGCCATCCGCAAGGTCAGAGCTAGTAAGAAGGGAAAAAATTATCAAAGTAAGGTAGCGAGTGTTGGCTTTTTTACCCCTTACAACTGACTGACCAAAAATTAAGAAAGGTACAGCCTTGCTCTACTGCTGCACCACTGAGCATCTTGACTGGCTGCATCACCGCTTGGTATGGCAACTGCTTGGCATCAGACCGCAAGGCCCTACAGAGGGTAGTGCATACAGCCCAGTACATCACTGGGGCCAACTGCCATCCAGGACCTCTATAGCAGGCGGTGTAAGACGAAGGCCGTAAGAATTGTCAAAGACTCCAGCCACCAAAGTCATTGACTGCTCTCTCTGCTACCGCACGGCAAGCGGTACAGATGCACCAAGTCTGGAACCAACAGGACCCCGAAAAACTTCTACCCACAAGCCATAAGACTTCTAAATAGTTAAATAGTTTACCGGAATATATGCATTGACCCTTTTTGCAACAACTCTTGACTCATCACATACGCTGCTGCTACTGTTTATTGTCCATCAGTTGCCAAGTCACTTTATCCCTACCTACATTTTGCTTTACTCTAAAATGGATTAAATAAAAAAACATCTCAATCTACACACAATACCCCATAACGACAAAGGAAAAACAGGTTGACATTTCTGCAAATGTATTTAAAATAAAACTATAGTATCACATTTAGATAAGTACTCAGACCCTTCACTCAGTACTTTGTTAAAGCCCCTTTGGCAGCGATTACAGGCTTGAGTCTTCGAGGGTGACGCTACAGCTTGGTACGTGTGCTTAGGCTCGATCCTGACTAGTCTCTCAAACCCTGGCGCTGAAAGACAGCATGATGCTGCCACCGCCATGCTTCACCGTAGGGATGGTGACAAGTATCCTCCAGGCATGACGCTTGGCATTCAGGCTAAAGAGCTCAAACTTGGTTTCATCAGACCAGATAATCTTGTTTATCATGGTCTGAGCATCTTCAGGTTCCTTTTGGCAAACTCCAAGTGGGCTGTCATGTGCCTTTTACTGAGGAGGAGTGGCATCTGTCTGGCCACTACCATAAAGGCCTGATTGGTGGAGCACTGCAGAGATGGGAGAATCTTCCAGAAGGACAACCATCTCCACAAAGGAACTGTGGAGCTCTGTCAGAGTGACCATCGGGTTTCTTGGTCACCTCCCTGACCAAGGCCCTTCTCCCTTGATTTTGTTTATTTATTTTTTATTTAACTTGGCAAGTCAGTTAAGAACAAATTCTTATTTACAATAACGACCTACCCCAGCCAAACCCGGACGACGCTGGGCCAATTGTGCGCCGCCCTACGGGACTCCTTATCACAGACAGATGCGATACAGCCTGGATTCAAACCAGGGACTGTAGTGACGCCTGTTGCACTGAGATGCAGTGCCTTAGACCGCTGTGCCACCCAGGAACCCCGATTTCTCAGTTTGGCCAGGCGACCAGCTCTTGGAAGAGTCTAGGTGGTTCAAAACTTCTTCCATTTAAGAATGATGGAGGCCACTGTGTTCTTGGGGACCTTCAATGCTGCAGAAATGTTTTGGTACCCTTCCCCAGATCTGTGCCTCAACACAATCCTGTCCCGAGCTCTACGGACAATTCCTTCGACCTCCTGGCTTGGTTTTTGCTCTGACATGCACTGTCAACTGTGGGACCTTATATAGACAGGTGTGTGCCTTTCCAAATCATGCCCAATCAATTGGATTTACCACAGGTAGACTGCAATCAAGTTGTAGAAACATCTCAAGGATGATCAATGGAAACAGGATGCACCTGAGCTCAATATTCAGTCTCATAGCAAAAGGTCTGAATACTTAAATTCTTATTTTTAATACCTTTGCAAAAATGTCTAAAAACCTGTTTTCCCTGTCATTATGGGGTATTGTGTTGATGAGATTTAATTAAAAGTTATTTAATCAATTGTAGAATAAGGCTGTAACATAACAAAATGTGGAAAAAGTCAAGGGGTCTGAAAACTTTCCGAATGCACAGTAGGTGCCAAGAGGCATACAAAATCCAAGTCCAGACACTCGTGTGGGTTGAAAGTAAAAAATAATTGGCTTTCACCTTCATCAGGGTGTCCTTTTGCTTTCAATATATTACTGTGTTTTATTAATTTCTTAGGGAGCAGCTCCCGAGGTGACGGTTTTGGAGAGCCTGGCGTGCCCAAAGTAAAATGCCTCCCACTCAGGCCCAGAAAATAGGATATGCACATATTTAGTACCATTGGATAGGAAACACTCTGAATTTTCTAAAAGTGTTAACATTTTGTCTGTGAGTATAACAGAACAAATATGGCAGGTGAACACCCGAGGAATGTCTGTCCTGGAAAAAGTGATTTTGACACTTATGAAAATGCTCATATAAGGGCATATGAATGCAGTACCTATTGCTTCCTCTGGATGTCAACAGTCTCGAGACACTGTTTTGATTCTGTTTAGTTGCTTTAGATGGCAGAAGAAGAATTAGGAAGTGGCCTCACAGAAGTCAAAAGAAGAGAACGCGCGTTCCCGGCTTGCACGCTCTGTGGTTTTTTCCTTTCTTATCGCCCAGTTTATATTCCGGTGGAAATATTATACTACATATACATAAGTGTTCTTAAGGATACATTATCAATGATGTTTGATTGAACGAGCTCTCTTCACGTTTCAATGGACGCTGTATTTTCTTATCATAACACGCCAACCAAACGGAGATTTATGGATATAATACATTACTTTTTCTAACAAAAGAACCATGGATTGCCTTCGTTGGACACTTGGGAAGCCCTCAGCAGAAGTTCTTCAAAAGATAATTGATTTGTTTTCGCTGTGAAATGTATTTTGTGTGAACAGTGATTGCTTATGAATCTATGGTAATGGAAAAATGTGAGGTGCTATCCTCAAACAATCAAATGTAGTGATTTCGCCGTAAAGACTTTTTGAAATCTGACAACACTGTGATATTGCCAAGAAGCAGAGCTTTTGATAACTATGCAACACTTGTATATTGATGAATGTTTAATAATTCAACTTTTGGATTTTGAATTTGGCGCCTTACATTTCACCGGGTAGTGTCGGGAGTGGGGCGCTAGCGCCCCAGCGCTCCTTGCTGCTCCTTAAGAGGTTAAATTCTGTTGTAGAGTGAGCCCATAGTACTTTCAAACAGAGCTGGGACAATAAACCGAAAATTACAAACACTGCCCTCTTACCCAAGTAATTTTGCTTACATCGGTCATGTCGGTGATTAGGCGACAAGCTTCCGCAGATGTTTTGGTTCTAAAACCAATAGTTGGTCATCAGTAGTGTGCAAAAACATGCTTCCTGACATGAGTATCTGCCCTGTCTAGCTGCTGGCTCTCACTCCCGCTCCCTCCCCTTTGCACATGGAGAAAAGGGAGAGAAATTCTGAGTGGAAACATACTGACAGTTGAGCAACATTTGAAAAGTATAATTGCGAGAAGACTTTTTTAAACTACCGTTAGTTAAAAAAAAGAAAGTGAGTTATGTGAATATAACGTTTTCTTCATCAATTGTCAATAGAGGAAATAACACCACTTGACAAACGGAGTATGCAATTGAGATGATGCGGAATGGAGCGGAGTGTGCCATTTGCGATGAATAGGCCTACATCTAGTAGCCTGTGTGTCTACAAATGGAAAGTTTTTGTCAAATTGCATGGCCATCTAGCAACAATATCACATTTAGAGTTCTCAATCTAGCTAAGGTGTTTTGAGTTCCCACTTCCTGAGGTGGTAAATCTAGCATATAGCCTAGGCCAGGGTTGTCCAACTGGTAAGCTCATGTTTTACAATTTTATTAGGCAGTGGCAGTGCTGGCAACACTAGCTGCAGTAACCCATGGGGAGGAGGTCACACTCTGACATTCAGAGAGGGGGCATATTATTGTGGCCCTGGTGGCACGAAATCAAAAGTCTGACTGCATGGAGATACATGGGAATATGGTCAATACGTGGGACCGTGTCGTGGGTGTTTGAGGGAAAAGGGGTACATTTGACCTCCATCATCTAGGACGTGACAATGGTTAACAACATCTCGCCATTTCTGCCCATATTTTTGCACGGTCTTGCAGGCCTTCTCATACAGCTGCAACTGTATATGCATTCGTAAATCAAGACCTTTCTTGAGTTGGGCTCTGGGATGGTGCAACTGTTGAGAATGTGAGCCTATGGTTGTGTGGGGGAAAAGGGTTGAGTGTGAATGAGCGTGTGGGTGTCTGTGCGGATCCCACAACTGTTGAGGAGTAAAAGATGTTAGGGACAATATAGGATGATTCACAATAATTGTTTGCTAATATAATAATTGCTTGCAATAATGTAATTCTGGTAATGGCGAGACTGGTGAGAGGTAAAATCCTTTGCATAAATTATTACAAATATGAATAGCTAATTATGGAAAATATGGCTATATATAATACAAATCGAGGTGAGGGCGATGGAAACGCATTTGGCGGTTGATCTACTTCTGTTCTGTAATTGGCACTGTGTGCTCTTTTCGAAGGATGGATCCCAGTCTTTTCAGGGCTATGAGATACGGGGGGGTCGGGGGTGGTCTGCCGGGCATTGGGATGACAACCCAACTCGGGATGAGGAGGGCTTTTAGTGGGTGGAATAGTGGGGACCTATTGGAGGTTTACTTAGTAGCAATGCAAATATCATGGTACAGCTATATAGACACTCAATCATCATGTTACTTTTTAATGGTACTTTACAAACATATATTATGATCAATAGAATTGAAACTTGTGTCTCGTTATGGTAATTGGTGAAATAAGTATAGCCAGTTACAATTGTAATGGCTTAGCAGATAATAAGAAAGACTAGTATTTACCTGGCTAAAAGAGAAGGAATATAATATCTATTATTATAATATCTAACTCATTCAACAATTTTAGATGACGTTTTGTGGAAAAAGGACTAGGGGCAAAATATATTTCTCCCATGGGTGGTTTTAATTAACAGTAATTTTGATCCAAATGTGCAAATTGTCCAAACAGATCATCACGGTAGATGTATTATTTTAAATATGTTATTGGACAATAAACAGATATGGCTTATTAACCTATTCAGGCCAAATAACTATGATCCAAGCTTCTTTGAAAATATAAGAATAGATGAGTACTCCAGTCGTACTTTATCCACCCCCAAAAGAAATATACAAATAATGTTCTCTAGCCTATTCATTGATGGAAATACCAGTCGATGGAAATATATTTGACTGGTTATGTTGATCGGTCTATTTTGCATAATTTCCTGGAATTCAATTGGATCGTGTATACAGTATACACATTATGCATCTTATATAGAACACTTTTTAGATTCTGTTTGGACTAGGCCATTTCTCGACAAGCTGACTAATAGAATAGGTCAACTTTTCTACTAAGGAGGATAGTAGACTGACGTAGGCTAGTGATTTTGCTGTTCGTTACTAATCTTGATGGCTGAGGAAAAGTAAATGCGGACTGTTATTCTAAAATCTTCTAAGTGCACATCAGAATTCATTGTTGCATCCTTGACCTGCATGTTCTGTTAATATTAATTACCATAATCTTAAAACCTCTTAATTGTAAAGTCCCCATATTTGGGGACCCAATTGTATTCAATTCAGTCTGGTATGAGAACGGTAGCCCCTATCCGCAAAAGCAGGGTGACTGCGGAAAGCGGAGTATCATGGCTATAGATCTGTGCCTTAAATGTTTGGTGTGACTTACTACCATATGGGCAAACAAATGTACAAGGGCAGGCCGAGCAGATGACCTCATTTCAAGATGTCTGCTACCTACATTCCGGTTAGCGTTGTGAAGCATAAACTAAATTAACACGGAATACTTGATTCACACCAAAAGCCAGGACTCCACAGATTATGAGGATGTCTTATTTGTCTGCCTGTGACCTACCGTTATAAATCACCAGCCCAAGAGACAAAATGTTTAAATGCAAATAGTTTAAATGCAAATAGTCTGGGAAGCCATTTGATTAGCTGGTAAGGAGTCTTATGGCTTGGAGGTGGAAGCTGTTGAGAAGCCTTTTGGACCTAGACTTGGCATTCCGGTACCGCTTGCCGTGCGGTAGCAGAGAGGACAGCCCCGTCGATGAGAATGGGGGCGTGCTCAGTCCTCCTTTTCCTGTAGTCCACAATCATCTATGTAACTCCCATCTATCTTCAGATTACTTCCTATTAATCTCCCAGATGTCTTCTTTCCAAATAAACCAAGTTTTGGCATGTCAGAATCATGTAATTACACATTAATAGCAGTTCCTTTTTGGTTATGTCTATTTAGGCAGATATCTAATGCAAAGTACCCAATGCATATGGGTCCAGTAAATTCCGAAAATGTACAGTAAATTAAAATGCTGCAGGTCAAATGTCCGGCACCACCTTTTCCTAACGGAAACTATTGCTGGCAATTTGCAGTCCCAAATTATTTGTAATTATGTTCTGGCCCCCCGACCATCCACGCAGCTGAATATAGTTGATGATCCCTGGCCTAGGCCAATATGCACAAAAAACATCTCTAAATCTCTAGAGCCAAATTGGGATATGATTATTCTGGATCCTATTTTGTCATTGTCAATTTCCATCATGCATTCCCTGGACATGTTAGATGAAATAGCTAACTTTTCATGTCTTACTTGGCACTGGAAAACTCAAATCTAGAGCCCTCCTGCTAATGGAAAGTAAATGTGCATAATTGCACATTTTTTGTTATTATTATTATTATTGTTGTATTTATCGTTAGAGCAAAACGGGTCAATTTTTTGCGATAGGACTATTTGTCCATAGCGCCCAGCTCTACTTTCACATCCCGTGTGTCAGGTAACGCAGCAGCTGAAGGTAGAAGAAGTAGGCCTACGTGAACACGGCATGCTTTTTTTATTGCTCCTTTATTTAACCAGGTAGGCCAGTTGAGAACAAGTTCTCATTTACAACTGCGACCTGGCTACTGCCATGTGTGGCAATAAAGAATACGGCAGCGTACAACACCGTGTGCAGATATATTTTTTTAAAGAATATAAATATTTGCCAGCACTGCACCTGAAATTATTGTATATGCCTACATTACTTTGAAGTGCATTGGTTACTGTAGGTGAGCACCATTCTAGCCTTCTGAGCAGGCAGAAACTTGTCTGGTATATGCCGTCACGTATTCCCACCCCTGCCTCGCTCTCGCTTCCTCCTTCATATTCTCACCTTATGCCTCTTGATTCCTCTTCTTTTTCTCTTAGTCACATGTTCACTCCCTCCCCATCACCCTTGTTTGTGTTAATTAGTGACAGCACAGGAGTGTTGACCCTCATTTTGGTAGCTACACTCCCAACTTTACAGGCCCCTATGCCCTTCTTAGCACCATGGCTGATAGGAGCAGGAACAGACAGACACGTGTTCTCTCTCAAAATGACACCACACACAGTACTGTTACTGCACTAGCAGAGACAGTATCAATGCCAGTACACTGCTCCATTACGTACCGTCCAGCTAGGTAACTGGGCCTGTGCAGTTGCTGTTCATTAAAGTGGAAATGACAGTGTTTTAGCAACATGAAATCTTATTAAAATCTGTTTATATACGCCCGCAGGAAGAATATTACGCCTTTTATTTTTTTTATATTTTCTGACAAGCAAGCACTTAGACATGGTCATTTTCATGTTTTCATAAATTAATAGAATGTTTGGGAACGTATAGTAAGGCATTTGTGAAAATTCTACAGTGGCCGTGCGTTGACAATTAATACAGAAGTAAAAAAACAACAAATAAAAACGTCGGTCATTACCAGGAGTCTACGCAGACTGGTGCGCCATAGCCAATCAGAGCTACAGTAGGTCTATATGCAAATAAGCCATATGCCACATGGGCCTGCCATCATTCACTTTGAACTGGACTTAGAATGCATTCGCCAAAAGCCACAAAATACACCTGAATGGATTTATGCAAATGCATCACTCAACCCCTGCTCCAATGACATGACATCCTCCAGTAGCTAGCTAATAGTTACATAAATAGGGGTGTCAAAATCTAAATCAGCTCACGGCCATATACATTTTTTTTTTTTTTTTTTAAACACGGGCCAGACATAGCCCATTTATTTTTACAAAATAACATTAAAGTGCAACCCAAAATGGCCATTGTTGTAATAGAAAAAAGTAAGGTCCTTTATTTTAAAAAAATCCACTTACCTACAAAAGGATGCTGTATAGAATTTTAAGATATTAAAACAAAAGATAAATAATTTGTCTAGCCTTTGCTGCTATGCTAACAGATGTGCATAATACACTGTCATCCTAATCAAAAAGTATTTTATAACTCCAAATAAAAAAAACATAGCTATAGGTTTGCTGTAACACTTAAACTTAAAACATGTTTTTCATTTTTTTTGCACTGCATGGATCACCGCTGCGGTTGAATGCAGCACTGCTGTATGGTGCACCAGCCTAGGCTACTGCTCAAATGTTGCTGTAACAGGCCTACATGTTTCTCATTTGCATGGTGTTTGGTTGCAGGTTGTGTTTCGGTTATTCATTGTCAAGCTTTAAAAACCGAAGCCAGACTGCAACATTTTAGTAGCCTAGCTTGAACTGAACAGGACACACGAAAGCAGCGCAAGTGAAGTTTAATTCTCCAATGAGAGCGCATAAAGTAGATGACTCAACAGTTTATACTCGCTTGTATGTCCTCTTCGGCCCACTGGCCTTGTGTTTGACAAGTGCGCTAGCCTATTAGCCACATTATGACTGGCTTGTAATCATTGCCCTTGCTAGTTTGATTGTATTGGCATTCCCAGCCTTAGTTACAGTCGTCCGTTTTTGTTCAAAATATTAAGTCATTGAAACTGAAACAGTGCATACCGAATGGGTGGAGGCAGCAAACAATGTACCAGGCCAGCTGTTATTTACAATCTTTCAGCAATATTTTTGGAACTATCAAGAAACATATTGGTGAATTATATTAATCATTAGTCAAAAATAACCCATTTCTAAAGCCTCATAAAGTTTATATTTGACTGTTTTAAGAATTTAAAACGCTGTCAGTTCCACTTTAAACACCTAGCTACTACACTGTGGTTAAAGTTTACCCAGCCAGCAGAAGCACTAACAAAGAAGCTGCTGTTACTCCCCGCCTCACAGTAAACGAATGGATATTGACATTGATGAAATGTTAAAAAGAACCTCTAAACCTAAATGAAACTGTTGACCTACCTTGGGGCTGTGCCTGTGCTGTGGGGAAAGCTACATTACAGTGAGAAACACAGATGAATTGTTTAATAGTTGCTCATCACTGGTGAGTAACAGAAGAAATGCCATTCTATGATTCCACTCCATTCCTGTGCAAAGGAAGTTGGTATAGGCCTACTACTACTGTTGCCTTAACAGTCAGTCCAACTGAGCTGTATGAACAAAATAAGACTATAGTAGGCTGGACACCAGAACGAGTCCAAATTCACCCATGGCTGAAAAATGGCAAAAGAACATTGGATGAGCTAGAACACTAGCTGGCCATAGCAAATTAATTGAATCAAATGTTCGCAGAGCCTCTTCTGACTGGAGTGATGTTTAGAATTACATTTCGCCTAAATGGCACAACAACAAAATGTATCCCTTTTTATTTTACCACTACAATCTGTTCTTAGGACGAAACTGAAAAACAACTTGTGTAGAAAGTAAACATCCACACCGCGATGGTGCCAAGTGTGCTTATGCCAGCATAACGAGGAAGTAGGGAAAACATGGCAACTTCAGACTATTGCTGGTCTAGCGATCCATGACAGCAGAGTACGGCCCAACCTTACGTAATTAGAAAGAGGAGATTATACAGATTAAAACGGTGTCCGAATCTAAAACATACACATTTGGCGAAATATACCAGCATGCCTCTCCATAGGAAAACAATGGCGGGAGCTCAGCATTCCAAAGGCAAAAGGTATTTCGGGGCTAGCGTTTGATGACAACAGAGTACGCTGCACCGTCTGAAAAAAGAAAGAGGAGATTCTCATGATTGCGAGATATTTGGGGAAATAGACAGACATTTTTATTTCCTATATGGGAAATATAGGTATAAGTCATTTCTTGTTGTTGACGTTTTAACTACCAGCAATTGGTTAAACGTGGGCAGGTCTCACTGCCAACAATTGCAAAGCAGGCATTGTGACATAGAACAATAACCTGGGAATAGAACATTCAGAAAGCGAGTTGGTACCAAGGTGCTCAATAGAACTAATAGGAGCTGGCAGAGTGAAAAAAAAATAAGGCCTGTTTTTTTGTGATTACTTCAAAACTACGGCAAGCAGCTGGGACATAGGGTAATATCAAACTGGGATCCACGGCGGATGTAATGAACTCATTTTTATCTATTGTTAAAAATGTCATGTGTCCAGCCTACACTGAGTGTAGAAAACATTAGGAACACCCTCCTAATATTGAGTTTCACCCCCTCCTTTTGCCCTCAATTCGTCGGGGCATGGACTCTACAAGATGTCGAAAGCATTCCATAGGGATGCTGCCCCATGTTGACTCCAATGCTTCTTACAGTTGTGTCAAGTTGACTGGATGTCCTTTGGGTGGTGGACCATTCTTGATACACACAGGAAACTGTTGAGCGTGAAAAACCCAGCAGCGTTGCAGTTCTTGACACAAACCGGTGCACCTTGCACCTACTATCATACTCCGTTCAAAGGCACTTAAATCTTTTGTCTTGCCCATTCAACCTCAATGAATACACAATCCATGTCTCAATTGTCTCATGAATTAAATCCTTCTTTAACCCTTCACCTACACTGAAGCGGCTTTAAAAAAAAAAAAAAAAAAGTGACATCAGGAAGGGATCATAGCTTTCACCTGGTCAGTCGGTCATGGCTCAAATCCAGGCTGCATCACATCTGGCCGCGAGTCCCATATGGCGGCGCACAATTGGCCCAGCGTCGTCCGGGTTTGGCCGGGGTAGGCCGTCATTGTAAATAGGAATTTGTTCTTAATTGACTTGCCTAGTTAAATAATGGTTACACATGGAAAGAGTAAGTGTTCCTAATGTTTTGTACACTCAATGTACATGTGAGAGGTATAATATTCAGACACTCTTGGAGAAGGACATCTTTTCTTTGTAGTTTCTGAGCAGTATTTTTGCATTAGCCTTCATAGGGGTACTGCATTAGTTACCTATGAGATAAGTCATTACCCATGTTACAGAAAATGAACAAAGGTAACTAGGGAGAATGGAATTCAGCCCCTTCCCCTTGTCGCCACTACCCTCTAAAACCCAGGCGGCATCCCCATCTGCTGCTAAGCAGGTAGGTCATTGGTCACTGGTGAGCACCCAAGCAGGGAGAGGGTTGATCAGTGTGCCCCTCTCCCCAGGCAGCACACCTAGGAACATCCATCTCTCTGTCACCACTGGAGGCATGTACCGTCAGTCTCCATTGCAGTTATAAACACTCTGCTCTTCTGTATTTCTACAGTACCTGCTGTTGTACTCCACCCACACCAACTACTGTTTCACCTATATGCATTTAGCAGTGGTGCACCACAAAAAAACTACAATTTTTAAATCTGTGTGATCTTCAATGACTAAAACCCAAATATAAAAGTATGTAGAAAATATATATTTTTAAACAAGGTCATCTTTGAGAACTAACAATCACCACAATTAAAAACTAGGCAGTCAGGGAGAACCTAAAATTCATGATGAGATTATTATGGATCAGAGCAAGAAGATTTATTGTAAAGGAGCATCAAGCTCATAACCTGGCACTTTCACCACTGTGTGTTCATCATAACTTCTCATCTGTAGCCTAATAAACTGCATGCTTTCCCGACGAGTCGTAGGAGGACAAAACATGTCATTGCGTGACTCAGCGTTTCCACCGACGTTTCTCACAATTCATTTTACAGACAAAAAGATCTAATGTATTTTATTTTGTCGACATTTGGACATTTTACTGACAAATGTTTCCATCAGGCCTGTCAGTCAACATGTACTTTATGCACATAAACAGGTTGGATGGAAATCTGGTTAATGTTAGAAATCCGATGTTAGGTACTATATTTTTTGAATATTATAAATAAAATAAATTACAATTTGGGTTAATTTCTCAGAGATCAAATTATATTAAAAAATATATGTTGCAGTATTGCTAATGTTAAGTTTCTAACAAACCATTTTAGAACAATCTGAGATGGGTGGGTGTCAAAATCCTTTCCTGTACATTTAGAGGTGGAACGACCCAGCTACTGTAAATATCAATTTGCCTACTCAGGAGTGTAGCGTTTCATTAACTCTGTCAGTGATTTCAATTTTAGAACCATGTTTTGGCATAATTATGTCTGATTTCAAGTAACTAGCAGCAGGCTTAACGAAACATTCAATCATATAGCCTACTTCGGATAGAAACCCAAATAAAAGTATGTAGATCGAAAGATGTGTGGGTGTCATGTATGAATATTAGCCGAGACAGCATAGCCTACACATTACATATGCTACCGTTCAAAAGTTGAGTCACTTAGAAATTCCCTTGTTTTTTTGTCCATTAAAATAACATCAAATTGATCAGAAATACAATGTAGACATTGTTAATGTGGGAAATGACTATTGTAGATGGAAACAGCTGATTTTAAATGGAATTTCTACATAAGCGTACAGAGGCCCATTATCAGAAACCATCACTCCTGTGTTCCAATGGCACGTTGTGTTAATCCAAGTTTATCATTTTTAAAGGCTAATTGATCATTAGAAAACCATTTTGCAATTATATTGGCACAGCTGAAAACTGTTGTACTAATTTAGTACCTGGAGCATCAGCAATTGTGGGTTCGATTACAACTTTCTCCTGAAACTCAAGCAAGAGGACAAGTACCTTAGAGTGTCTAGATGGAGAAACAGACGCCTCACAAGTCCTCAACTGGCAGCTTCATTAAATAGTACCCGCAAAACACCAGTCTCAACGTCAACAGTGAAGAGGCGACTCCGGGATGCTGGCTTTCTAGGCATAGTTGCAAAGAAAAAGCCATATCTCAGACTGGCCAATAAAAGGAAAAGATTAAGATGGGCAAAAGAACAGACACTGGACAGAAGAACTCTGCCTAGAAGGCCAGCATCCCGGAGTCGCCTCTTCACTGTTGACGTTGAGACTGGTGTTTTGCGGGTACTATTTAATGAAGCCGCTAGTTGAGGACTTGTGAGGCGTCTGTTTCTCAAACTAGACACTAATGTACTTGTCCTCTTGCTCAGTTGTGCACTGGGGCCTCCCACTCTTTCTATTCTGGTTAGAGCCAGTTTGCGCTGTTCTGTGAAGGGAGTAGTACACAGCGTTGTACGAGATCTTCAGTTTTTTGGGCAATTTCTCACATGGAATAGACTTCATTTCTCAGAACAAGAATAGACTGACGAGTTTCAGAAGAAAGGTCTTTGTTTCTATCTATTTTGAGCATGTAATCGAACCCACAAGTGCTGATGCTCCAGATACTCAACTAGTCTAAAGAAGGCCAGTTGTATTGCTTCTTTAATTAGCACAACAGTTTTCAGCTGTGCTAACATATTTGCAAAATGGTTTTCTAATGATCAATTAGCCTTTTAAAATTATAAACTTGGATTAGCTAACACCACGTGCAATTGGAACACAGAAGTGATGGTTGCTGATAATTGTTTAAATGATTAGCCTAACCTAAAAGTTGACGGGTGCCAAATTCTTAAAAATCCATTATTCTACTACTAACCATGACTGAGTGTGAGGCAAATAGCAAAAACAGTATTAAGTATCTAAATATAACGTAAACTACCAATCAATTCATATAGAAAGAGAAGTGCTATGGAGGGCATAATCTTACAATGTTGTAGTCCAGAAATGAGAGCTTTACCCTCTATGCCAAAAGCCTGAGCCTCTGATGGAGACAGAACTGTCAAAACTCAAAGATAGTAAATCCATGTTGAGGTGTCCTATCTATGCGACTCGGCCACGTGTAGAAGCAGATGACAGCGTGTCACACAACTGCTACCAAAACAAAGATCTGCACACATGCAAAAGGCATATCTCAATCGATACAAAACACTGAGTTGTCAGAGATCTCTCTGGGGATAGTAGAACCATTTGCAACTGGACACTGACATTTAGAAGATGGCTGTTTCCCCGAAAACAAAGAGATAATCGCCAATACCAGGTTAGTTGAAAAATCTATTGTGGCGTTTTGTATAGGCGAACCTGTAACATCCAGTAACGGACACCTAAAATATTTGGTTATATCACATTAGCTGGTGTACAATCTGTAGCTAACTCCAACTAGGCCTATTGACAGGGATAACGTGACATTTCTTATTTGTCAGTATGAATGAAATTAGTGGGTCCTGCCTTGATGACTGTGTTAGCTTCATAATACTTGTCCTATAGATTTTTGTAGTCTTAAATTATTACTTTAAGCTCCCTGTCCCAGAATGACATGCTAGTAATAAAGCCATCTGCTCCTGCTAGCTAGCAACAGGTCTGTTTCATGTAGCTGGCTATCTACATTGCTAAGGTTGCTGCGTTCTAAATTGAGTTATTTTACAGATCGCATTGATGGTATTATAATTCTAGAAGAGCTAGATTACAAATATTAAAAAAAGACTACACATAGCAGTTGGTCGGACGGAGGGCTTTATCGAGCTGTCACTAGTTGTGTTTAGTACCTTAGATACGGAGAACATGATTGGTAGACGTGATCAGCAGAGTTGGTACCTGGATTGGTTTGCTGTTTTGACACTACCAACAAATGTGTTCAGATTAAATATACACTGGGCGTAAAAAAACACTTGATCTTTCCATGACAGACTGACCAGGTGAACACAGGTGAAAGCTATGATCCCTCATTGATGTCACTTGTTAAACCCACTACAATCAGTGTAGATGAAGGGGAGGAGGTGGCTTAAAATAATTATTTAACCTTTCAAACATGGATTGTGTGTGCCAACTCAATACAAGGAAGGTGTTCCTAATGTTTGGTATACTGCGTCTACATGAATGTAATTCTTCTTTATGGTGATGTATCCTAAATTGGTACACAAAAAATGTAGAAATATGCAATATCCTCCTTTGCATATTGGAATATTTTTCTACACACACTGGCTATTATTTTAATGAGCTCCGCCACCAAACAAAAACAGATTTGGTTGGTCCAGACAGTACCAGTCAAAGGTTTGGACACACCTACTCATTCAAGTGTTTATCTTTATTTTCACAAGTTTCTAAATTTTAGAATAATAGTGAACACATCACAACTACAAACACATGAAATCATGTAGTAACCAAAAAAGTGTTAAACAAGTCAAAATATATTTTATATTTGAGATTGTTCAAAGTAGCCACCCTTTTCCTTGATGACAGCTTTGCACACTCTTGGCATTCTCTCAACCAGCTTCATGAAGTGGTCACCTGGAATGCATTTCAATTAACAGGTGTGCCTTGTTAAAAGTGAATTTGTGGAATTTCTTTCCTTCTTATTGCGTTTGAGCCAATCAGTTGTGTTGTGACAAGGTGGGACAATAGCCCTATTTGGTAAAAGTCCATATAATGGCAAGAACAGCTCAAATAAGAAAAGAGAAACGACAGTCCATCATTACTTTAAGACATGAAGGTCAGTCAACACAGAAAATGTCAACTTTTTTGGGAATGAGATGCTCTCCCTCTACTGTGTGTGCATCTTGTTAGCCATACCTCAAATGGCGAGGGGCTGAAACTCATTGGCTGGAACTCAAATTGCAAGGGGGCTAGCCCACATGGGGGAAAATGCAGGATAAAAATTGAGGTTTCAAACAAGGGATTTTGTGACTGACTTGCCTAGTAAAAATTTAAAATAAATAAAAAATGTGCTTTGTATGCCATTTTAATATTTCAGAATTAACCAATGGTATTAGGCCACACTTGGCCATGATTACAGACACCGTGTGTGTGTGTGTGTGTGTCTTTTGACACTATAGATACGAGTCACCCCGCAGTGTTTGTGATTATACCCTGATGAAGACAGCTTGCCTGTCGAAACGTTGGACATTACATTTTTGCATCTGAGCTCCTAGAGTGTGCGGCTCTTCTTTATTTTCCAAACTATAAATACAACATAAAGTGTTGGTCCCATGTTTCATGAGATATAATAAAAGATCGCAGAAATGTTCCATATACACAAAAATATTATTTCTCTCAAATGTTGTGCACAAATTTGTTTACATCCCTGTTAGTGAGCATTTATCGATGGCCAAGATAATCCATCCACCTGACAGGTATGGCATATCAAGAAGCTGATTAAACTGCACCATCATTACACAGGTGCACCTTGTGCTGAAGACAATAAAAGGCCACTAAAATGTGCAGTTGTCACAACAATGTCACAGATGTTTCAAGTTTAGGGAGCGTGCAGTTGACATGCTTGACTGCAGGAATGTCCACCACAGCTGTTGCAAGAGAATTTAATGTTAATTTCTCTATCATAAGCCACCTCCAATGTCGTTTTAGAGAATTTGTCAGTACGTCCAACCGGCCTCACAACCACACCACCCCAGGCCTCCACATCCGGCTCCTTCACCTGCGGGATTGTCTGAGACCAACCACCAGACAGCTGTGAAATAAATTTGACCAATCAATTGGTTAAAGAAAAAGACTCTGGGTGCGTGTTCCGCTGCAAATATTCTTCACAATAGACAAACATAGGCTCATTCTGTTAAAACAACCCAGGGTATGATGCCATGTCAAACTGTGCATCAAACATAGTGATTAAACTATGACACTACGGCACGAGTTTTGTGATATGTAAATGTGAAGTGCACATTTGGACGGGTGTTTGGCTTGCTTGTATGATATCAAAGCTGTATTATTTAAAATCCTCAGCGTCTCATCTTCCAAAATTCATTGAGTCCTCTTAAATTTACAGCATTTCCCTCACTCAGGCAACAAAAAATTGAAGGGAGGGATGGGGGTAACGGCTGTCAGTCAAAACCAATACAACACTATGAATCGCAGAGCCTAAGCTGTGACGTCATTTATGGCATGTTACTGTACAGTCACTGCGTTCCAATTTAGGCTCTTATCAGTGTACAAATCTGCCATTTTCAACCCTTATATGGGTAAAAGTTTTATAGGGTAAAAAATTATAATAATAATAATCTACTTCACTAGTTAAAAGAACACATTTGGCCAACCCCATGCTTTAGCATATTTATTTATTTATAGCCACTGTGCTGCATCAGTTGGGCTACAGGTGATAATGCTTATTGCTAATAGCATAACTGATAATATAGGCTATATGCATGGCCCAATATGTTAAAATTATTTTTAATCACAATTGTACCAATATGTTTTTGGCATCACTTCTGGAGGTGGAAATTATATTTTAGATGGGGTGGGGGCCCAGAAATAACCCGCCCCCAAATATGGTCAAAAAAGGAATTGTATTTGTCCATATATAGATGCGTTTTAATAAAATCAACTATATGCTTGTCCGATGCTGTTTGATGAAATAAGACAAATGACTCAAGAGGAAGCCAAAGATCTAGATAGCTAGAAGAAAAAAACCTTAACCTGACCCAACTATTAACCTGACCCTGCCATTACTCTCCTGAAGTTGCCGGTAATCGGCTACACGAGGCCACCACTCCCTCTATGTGTCTTTCTCGAGTGGAATGCCATTTATTCTTAACATTTCTACCGATCTGCATGCCAGTTACAGTTTTCATATGCACATTTTCGTAGAACAGCTTAATTGAACTTATAAAATGTCTTCGTACCTCAATCATTGTCATGTGGTTAATCAATTCTATCCAAATCTAAATGCAAATGATACAAACCTAAAAAGGAACTTTTTTGCCCAAGGGATAAGAGCTCATCGGGTAGACCTATTTTATAACGTTTCAACTGGATCAGAGCATTACATTTTTTTCCCTTTCACGCTGCATGGTTATCGAAAGGGAGAGAGCAGAAAAGATTTTTCAAATAGGCTATTCTGAGGAACTATTGTCATTCTCAATGGATGTAAAAACACTTCATTTACTTGCCGTTTTAAGTGAAGAAAAACAATTACTCAGTGGTGGTGAGTTAAGACAATCAGATGCCTAAAAATGGGCACAATTATAGGCCTACATTTGTAAGCAGGTCAAGTATCCTTGGCCTACTTCTATGCGTAATCAGGTGTGAGTCCTTACTCAACATTGACAGTAGCGCTCCAAACAAAAGGCAATAAATAAATGGACAAAACTCGTAAATGGAATGAAATAAACCAAAACATGTTTCTCACAAGTGTAGAATAATTTGTGCGCGCTGCAAACAACGAGACCACTCCAACAATGAGAATGGTAAAAGACTAAAAATAATATAGTGAATGCATTAACAGAAATTACCGAGAATTAACAGTAAATGTACTACTGGTGTGCCAACCGCACAGGCTTCGGAATGGATTAAGTCATCTGAAACAGGCACCAATCAGACAGGTGTGCCATAAAAAAAAATTCAACTGCTCAACTAAAAAACATATTGGTCGACCAACAGCCTATTGACAAAACAATCGACTAAATTGTGGCCGCCAAAAATACATTTAAAAAAATATGTATATCCAATTGGTAGTTACAGTCTTGTCAGCGTGCACTGCGCCCGGCCAGCCATAGGAGTCGCTAGTGCGCGATGGGACAAGGACATCCCTGCCGGCCAAACCCTCCCCTAACCCAGACGACGCTGGAACAATTGTGCGCCACCCCATAGGTCGAACCCATAATCTCTAGTGGCACAGTTATCACTGTGATGCAGTGCCTTAGACCACTGCGCCACTCGAAGGCCCACTTTTATTAATGTATTTTTTTATAATCCTTCGGAATGGTAAAACATTTTCAGTGTCAACTTAAAACGACTAAAATCATAGATAAAAGTATATAGAAAAGATAATGGAGCAAAATATTGTTAAATAAGATCTGAGAACAAACAAAGAAATTGAGTCAAGGATAATCAAGAAATCCAAAAAAGCCATGACATGGGGGCCCCCATTGATTTAGTTATGGTTGAGTCAGACAGCATAAGAACACGGCATAAGCCATGGCAAAACTTGTTGAATTGCAGGAAACTAGGTTTAAAACTGTCAAATGTTCTCTCAAACCCATGACAAAATGTGTAGAATTGCAGGAAACCAGCTTTAAACTATAAAATGTTCTCATCCCCATGGCAAAATGTGTAGAATTGTGTAAACCCCCTCAACTTTGCCACCGCTGCCGAAAGAAATCTTAGGGGAAACACTGCAGAGCTATGTTGTTCATTGCTCATGCGTCATAATGTTTACTTTACAAAGAGGAAGTTGATAGCAGCTGATGTTTGGTGATGACATTGAAACTCCTGAGACAAATTTATGTTGCGTTAAAACTAAGACAGCAGACAGGCCTAGAGACAGAAAAATGTACGAGTGTAAGCATTAAAACCAGAAACTTGATGAGTGATGACTATGAACATTCCACTGTCAGACAGGTGACTTAAAATAATTGGAAACAGGTTGCTGTATCATTACTCAAATGTACTATATATTAGTTACTACGCTTATTATATCATCATTGCATCCAGTATCCGTTAACAGCCGCCATGCCTCTAGTCTAACCACTACTCCCCCCCTCTAGTCTAACCACTACTCCCCCTCTAGTCTAACCACTACTCCCCCTCTAGTCTAACCACTACTCCCCCTCTAGTCTAACCACTACTCCCCCCCTCTAGTCTAACCACTACTCCCTCCCTCTAGTCTAACCACTACTCCCTCCCTCTAGTCTAACCACTACTCCCTCTATGTGTCAATAAAGAGTAATGACAGTGACAAGCAGAGACTGCCACAGCCTGACACCACATGTCACCAGACCAGACCCTGCCTACTGCTGGCCTTGACTGGAAAGCTGGCTGACAGCATTGTGGGTCTGTGTGAATGAGACTATGAAAGTGAACGGAGCTTGAGGGCAGTGCTCGTTATCGCCAACTCTCTTCTGTCAAACTGGCCATTATATAGGACAGTATGAATGCATACTGCAGCGTTTCCCAAACTATGTCTTCAGTTTAGTTTTTTGCCCTAACACTTCACAGCTGATTCAAATTATAAAAGCTTGATGATTAGTTAAGTATGAGTCAGCTGTGTAGGACTAGGGCAAAAAACTAAACGGGCACCCCTTGGCGTCCCGAGGACAGAGTTTGGAAAACCCTGGCACACTGTGTAGTCAAAGCAGAGTCATGTATACATTATATGATTCTGATACAAAGTGCAGCAGATATAAAGGAGCAGGCTTGATGGTTAGAATCGTAAATGAGATTCAGATGAGAGCCAATTAGTGTATGATGTAGGCCTAGCCTGGATCCAATTGAATTGTTCTGTTTTAATCTGATTGGATGTAGGCTAACAGATGAGCTATTCCACAAAAATTCCCTTAACCCCCATCCTTCGCAAATGTACAACCGCCAATGCTGATTTAGGCCTGCCTGGCTGGCTTGATGATGTGTGACCCAACACTGTACTTGACCAACCAATGAAATGTTTCATCCCAGATTCTCCACATACTTGACCTTCCAAGGCATTGATCTCAGAAATAGTTTGGATGGTTTGTCTCCAGAAAAAAAACGTAAGTATCCTGGGACAATCGAGTGCTGGCTGGGCGGTAATAAGAGTGAGTGGGAAACACAACAGGTCTGGCAGGAGTTACTGGTAATACACGTTTGGCCAGTCTCTCTCTGGGGGAAAAACAACAATCACAGACTCCATCACACAGCAAGGAGTGTCATGGCAACACCTGTGTGTGACAAATGATTTACATCTCTGAATACAATCACTACGTCCACTATTCACTGACTATAAATAACTAGCTACATCCCAAATAGTGGCATTTCAAGTCATGAACATTAAGTCTCGCTAATTGTTGGAAACTCACCTATCTATGTCAAAGAAAAGAAATCCGAGACTACATCCAATGTGAGCCTCGCATAATAATACAGTTCACATGATGTTGTCAAAGTTGGCTTTACATCAATGATTGTAATAGTGCAATTTGGGCTGTGACAATAACTCACCAGGTTCAGTACAGTATTATTAGCTGGCTATATGAGGACACATGATGAGTATCAAACATCCAGCTGGCTTGGCTAATTCCATCGTCAAAAACACCAGCTAATTGGTTAACGTTACCATTTAGCTAGCTAGCGAACTAGTAAATTCAATGTAGCTTAGTCATGTCTCAGAACCTGTAGCTAGCTACCAAGCCATAAACGGAAGAAACTTCACTTGCTAAAAAAAGATTCATATTAAGAACGTGCATGCTAACTAACACTGGCCAACATTAAGTAGCTAGGTAAGTTAGCAACAGTTGACTAACTACATTTCTGGACAGTTTCACTCGTCTGTCAAATTCATAACGTTAACTAGCGAGCTAACGTAGCTAAAAAGCTAACTGGCTGGCTAATAAAAGCCTAGCCCAAGTTCCTAACGAGTCAAATAACGAAGTGTTTTATTCCGATACAAATGACACAAACCCTAACCGTCTACTTACCCTTTGTAATAAGCTTTTACCCGGACTTGGTGAGGGTTTTCGCCGGGGTGAGACATTGTGCTGTCCCGCAACGTCGGCATCATAAGCCCTCGGATTCCGAACTCCGCACGCCGAAGATGCTTCCCTTCTGGCTGCGACAAATTTAGCTGTGTACCACGCCCAAAACGATCCTCTCTGTAACTTGCCTCGGTAGATAAAACAATTAGATAGCTGACCAGCTATGGAAACGAACAATTTGAGCTTTCTTATTTTGTACAAAATCCAGACAAAGTAATGTACAAGTTCAGGAGTCCGCCAAAACAACAGTCCCTACTGCAAAAAGGCCTCGAGACGGACGAATCCATTAGCGGAATGTAGGAGGGGCCAACAATTACTTGAATCAACAAACTAAACAAGAAGACACACTGTCTGATCGTAGATAATATTCGGTTAAGGCGAATCATATGAATATCATATATTGTAATGATAGACAAGGAGTAAATGCTATTTTTAACACAATACTGTAAATGTGAATGTGTTCATTATTCCGATTGTACCAAATGGAATGCAAGGGCGTTTGTGTTGTCCATGGGAACATTTGTATATGGCCATTTATACATATAATATATTTTCTATTAAAATATAATGTGGTAGCTGGAAATTTTGTTATTGAAATGAAATTCATATTTTTTACAAATGGATCGTTTAAGCTGCCTTTCCCATACAAAACTACTTTACAGTCATAGAACGACTACCGACCTGTAGCAGTCCTGTCTGTAGCCATGAAGTGCTTCGAAAGGCTGGTCATGGCTCGCATCAACACCATTATCCCAGAAACCCTAGACACACAATTTTCATACCGCACCAACAGATCCACAGATGATGCAATCTCTAATGCACTCCACACTGCCCTTTCCCACATGGACAAAAGGAACACCTATGTGAGAATGCTATTCATTGACTACAGCTCAGTGTTCAACCCAATAGTGCCCTCAAAGCTCATCAATAAGCTATGGACCCTGGGATAAACACCTCCCTCTGCAACTGGATCCTGGACTTCCTGACGGGTCGCCCCCCAGGTGGTAAGGGTAGGCAACAACACATCCGCCATGCTGTTCCTCAACACAGGGGCCCCTCAGGAGTGCGTGCTCAGTCCCCTCCTGTACTCCCTGTTCACTCATGACTGCATGGCCAGGCACGACTCCAACACCATCATTAAGTTTGCCGATAACACAACAGTGGTAGGCCTGATCACAGACAACGACGAGACAGCCTATAGGGAGGAGGTCAGAGACCTGGCCGTGTGGTGCCAGGACAACAACCTCTCCCTCAACGTGATCAAGACAAAGGAGATGATTATGGACTACAGGAAAAAGAGGACAGAGCACACCCCCATTCTCATCGACGGGGCTGCAGTGGAGCAGGTTGAGAGCTTCAAGTTCCCTGGTGTCCACATCAGCAACAAACTAACGTGGTCCAAGCACATCAAGACAGTCGTGAAGAGGGCACAACAAAACCTATTTCCCCTCAGGAAACTGAAAAGATTTGGTATGGGTCCTCAGATCATAAAAAGGTTCTACAGCTGCACCATCGAGAGCATCCTGAGTGGTTGCATAACTGCCTGGTATAGCAACTGCTTGGCCTCCAACCGCAAGGCACTACAGAGAGTAGTACGAACGGCCCAGTCCATCACTGGGGCCAAGCTTCATACCATCCAGGACCTCTGTAACAGGCAGTGTCAGAGGACGGCCTTAAAAATTGCCAAAGACTCCAGCCACCCTAGTCATAGACTGTTCTCTCTGCTAACACACAGCAAGCGGTACCGGAGCGCCAAGTCTAGGTCCAAGAGGCTTCTAAACAGCTTCTACCCCCAAGGTATAAGACTCCTGAACACCTAATCAAATGTCTACCCAGACTATTTGCATTGCCCCCCCTCTTTTACACCGCTGCTACTCTCTGTTGTTATCATCTATGCATAGTCACTTTAATAACTCTACCTACATGTTCATATTACCTCAACATTGACTCTGTACCGGTACCCCCCTGTATATAGTCTCGCTATTGTTATTTTACTGCTGCTCTTTAATGCCTTGTTACTATTATTTCTTATTCTTATCCATATTTTTTAAAACTGCATTGTTGGTTAGGGGCTCATAAGTAAGCATTTCACTGTAAGGTCTACACCTGTTGTATTCGTTGCATGTGACTAATAACATTTGATTTGAGAAGACAACACATGAGCATGACATATACCAGCATTTGTCTGTCTGATCAACATAGCCTAATCATGATTTATGCATGGTCATTATATATGTAAAACAACACATTTGCACCGATATGCACCTATCCGGTGTATGTGACATTAAAACACACACACACACATACATATATATATATATATATATGTGCTGAGGACTGAGGAAAAGCTGGGGTCTCTTTTCCCGAGTCTTGTGCCCCCTAGTGATGATGGTGTTACAGTAGATACTGCGTATGGGACCCCAGACTCCACAATGCTACCTTTATAATGCGTTTCGTGAAACAGCCTGAACTTGACTTGATATTTGTTGTTTGTTGCATGTTGAGTAAAACCTTGACTGAGTCTCCAAACTGAGAAATTTGCTTTATAAAAATCCCTTTTCACACTAACCCCTCTTGCTCTGCGTGTAAGGTCCTCCCGCGCTGCAAGTGGTGCTGTGTCTGGGTTTTCATTCCGTCCAGACCGTTTGTTTTTCTCTCCATTTTAGCATTACAGGCTTGACGCATTAGAACATGACTGGGATTGTGACAGTCTGAACCGGTGGGTTTTCGTTCGGTCACTTCGCCAACGGTCAGCTCTAATAACAAATCCAGCCAGGTAACGCTAATGATAGGTGAACGATTGTGCATGGTGCATATATAAGGCTCTTAACGGTGGTCATAGAATTGCCCGAGGAAATAGAGGATGATGCCCAAACATAATATAATTATTATACGATTTTGTTTTAGAATAATGAATAAATAAATGATCGTATAGCTAGGTTACTGCAGCCTATAGTTGCCAGCACTGCACATCCAGCGAGAAAAGGCCAAAAGGGGGTGACTGTACCCCAATGCATGAATTGCCCAATTAGATGCACATGTTAATTAACGACAATTGTTCATATATTTTAAATTGCATGACGGATTTGATGCATTTCTATTGCTGAATGAAAATGTGTGTACATTTCACCAGTCTGCTTTTTGTCAGTGCATGGTTGTGGCTATAGGGTTTGGAATATTTTCTCGTTTGAGCATTAGGGGTCTGTTGCACAAAAACTGTTGCAATCTATTCTGTCTCAAATTGTCCCTTTTTACCAAAATGTTATGAGCAAATTAAAGTAGGCTCTACTTTATTTACACAAATTAGGCTACATGTAAAAAATGTTTGACAAAATAGCCTATTTCATACTAGGCCACTTCATTTGGAAGGTTTGTGTAATTTTCTTTCAATTTCATTCAACAATTCAAATGCTGGATAATGGTGGTTTGATATGGTCTGTTTTTCAGATTCTTACAGTATTTTTAAGTGTAGGGCATATAAACCTGACGTGTAGGCTATACTAATCAAGATGACATCCAAGCGCAGAGGCTTTATCAAATTACATTTCTGATCTATTTATTTTAGGCTATAGGCTATTGAATTTCGATCATTTCAAACATGGAAAAACTTGGAAAATGTCATGGTCATATCGGGAGAAATTCAAAAACAGAAATGCACTTCCATTATGACAAAGAAATTAACAAAACTGAATGATTTCGTTGAAAACACAGTAGATCAAAAAAAAAAAAAAACGAACGAACAATTACTTGATTAGAACTTTAATATGAATAGGCCGACATAAGGTCGACCTGATTATAGTACAATTCCTTGTTTAGGCCTACAAGCCCCTGTTTCTTATTTGCTATTTCCTACTGACCATTACCTTCTTTCAATAAATGTAATAGGCCAGCTGAAATGTAAAGTAGTCCTAAACACATGCAATTAATACAGCTCGGGTCTTATTAAACAAACTTAATTAAAATATATCACACTTTTGCTAAGAATGCTTTATGACTAAGACAAATAGCCTACTCAATTGACCAGGGTCCAGGGACATAGCTTGGGGGGTTTCATATCTATAGATCTTTAAAGGATTTTTGTGAGGCCATTGGCTCAAATGTCCCGTTTGGGATTTTAAGGCCTATACATGTAAATTTAATATTTTTCTTCTATTTAAGGTTGTAAGAAATAAGCAGAATGTGCACACAGAGCATGGAAACTTCACTTCTATCAACCTCTAGATTTATAGCCGCGCGAGAAGCGCTCTCTTGGTCCGGTCAAGCAATACTCATCACATCCGTTCGAGCCAGTGCTATAGGCCCCATTTCTCAAGAGTATTCAAACGCACCCAGCACTAAATTGTCATTGACATTGTTATAGATAGGCCCATGCATCTATAATGAGATTTATTTTATGATGGGACAATTTATCAGCAAAATTATGTCCCAACAAATATTCTCTTAGGGATGTAGAAGGTGGGATTTTATTTTTACTGAACAATGTAGGGCTACAGATATAAATGTATTTTCCAAAAAATACATCCAGCATCCCATATCTCAAATCAAATAAATACAAATATGTTTAGACTACAGACATTGAGAGAGGTGTTTTCTGTGTGTCCTTTCCAGTTGGCCCAGTGATACAGACAGTAGCTTAGTTTTACCAGCAGCATGATGGACAGGCAGAGCCCTGAAAAGACAGAGGGAGGAGGAGAGAGTGAGACCAATGGGACTGCTGCTACTGTCACTGTCACCTCTAACACCAAAGCAGTTACAACGGTTGCCAACAACAACGTCACCGCTTCAGTGGTCATCGCCATGACGACAACAGACAGCACCACACCCCCAAGCAGTCAGGCCCCACCCACCTCTCTAGGCACTGCCCCTACAGAGAGCCAGGCGGTTCAGGTGAGAGAGGGGACAGGGTGGGCGCCACAGTGTCAGTGTGTGTGTTGAACTCCAAATAATGAAGCCTCTAGTCTGGGTTTCAGTACTTACCACTCCTGTCATTTGTCAAAGAGATTGGCCTTTCGGCAATCTCAAAGTTCAATACGCAGCCGGATTTACTGCAGTTGCTGATTGGTAGTTGAAAACAACACTAATATTTTCCATTACAACACTATGTGTTTGCAAATTTGGTGCAATAAGAACAACAAACGACAACACCGTTATGACCTGCTGCGATCATTCTCTTGTGAGAAGGCTGTGTCAATGAAGATCATGTTGTTCAAAGTGTCTAGAGGACTCCATAATGAGAGAGAGAGAAATAATGATATGGGAAATATTAGCCTACAAGATTCAATCGAGCCAAGTTTGCTTCAGTTGCATCCCATTAATGAGAGGGAAGAAATGCAAACATGCCACCTGTCCTCATTCCTCGTACATACAGTGAGGGAAAAAAGTATTTGATCTCCTGCTGATTTTGTACGTTTGCCCACTGACAAAGAAATGATCTGTCACGTCCAGGCCTGAGTGACAGGCTGGAGTGTTTTTGTTTTGTTTTTGGTGTAGGGTTTTTTCTGTTCTAGGTTATATATTTCTACGTTGGGGTAATGGTTCCCAATTAAAGACAGGCTGGAGTGTTTAGTTTTGTTTAGGTGTAGGGGTTTTCTGTTCTAGGTTATATATTTCTATGTTGGGTTAATGGTTCCCAATTAGAGGCAGCTGAGTGTCGTTGTCTCTAATTGGGAACCATATATATGTTTGTAGTTTTCACTTGGGGTTTGTGGGTAATTGTTTGTGCATAGCTTGTAGGTTCATGTTATGGTTCAACGTCACGGTTAGTTTATTTTGCCCAGTTACGTGTGTTTCGTTACGTTAAATAAACATGTATACTGGATGCCTTGCTGCGCCTTGGTCTGTCCTTCCTGGAGACCGTGACATGATCAGTCTATAATTTTAATGGTAGGTTTATTTGAACAGTGAGAGACAGAATAACAACAAAAAAATCCAGAAAAACGCATGTAAAAAATGTTATAAATTGATTAGCATTTT
The DNA here is from genome assembly GCA_030435695.1 of Brachymystax lenok tsinlingensis. Taxonomy (NCBI): domain Eukaryota; kingdom Metazoa; phylum Chordata; class Actinopteri; order Salmoniformes; family Salmonidae; genus Brachymystax; species Brachymystax lenok. Next base: position 3,124,198 of record CM059801.1, on the reverse strand, counting down.
AATGAGGGAAATACTTATTTGATCCCCTCTCAATCAGAAAGATTTCAGGCTCCCAGGTGTTTTTTATTCAGGTAACGAGCTGAGATTAGGAGCACACTCTTAAAGGGAGTGCTCCTAATCTCAGCTTGTTACCTGTATAAAAGACACCTGTCCACAGAAGCAATCAATCAATCAGATTCCAAACTCTCCACCATGGCCAAGACCAAAGAGCTCTCCAAGGATGTCAGGGACAAGATTGTAGACCTACACAAGGCTGGAATGGGCTACAAGACTATCGCCAAGCAGCTTGGTGAGAAGGTGACAACAGTTGGTGCGATTATTCGCAAATGGAAGAAACACAAAAGAACTCTCATTCTCTCTCGGCCTGGGGCTCCATGCAAGATCTCACCTCATGGAGTTGCAATGATCATGAGAACAGTGAGGAATCAGCCCAGAACTACACGGAAGGATCTTGTCAATGATCTCAAGGCAGCTGGGACCATAGTCACCAAGAAAACAATTGGTAACACACTACGCCGTGAAGGACTGAAATCCTGCAGCGCCTGCAAGGTCCCCCTGCTCAAGAAAGCACATATACATGCCCGTCTGAAGTTTGCCAATGAACATCTGAATGATTCAGAGGACAACTGGGTGAACGTGTTGTGGTCAGATGAGACCAAAATGGAGCTCTTTGGCATCAACTCAACTCGCCGTGTTTGGAGGAGGAATGCTGCCTATGACCCAAAGAATACCATCCCCACCGTCAAACATGGAGGTGGAAACATTATGCTTTGGGGGTGTTTTTCTGCTAAGGGGACAGGACAACTTCACCACATCAAAGGAACGATTGACGGGGCCATCAAATCGTCAAATCTTGGGTGAGAACCTCCTTCCCTCAGCCAGGGCATTGAAAATGGGTCGTGGATGGGTATTCCAGCATGACAATGACCCAAAATACACGGCCAAGGCAACAAAGGAGTGGCTCAAGAAGAAGCACATTAAGGTCCTGGAGTGGCCTAGCCAGTCTCCAGACCTTAATCCCATAGAAAATCTGTGGAGGGAGCTGAAGGTTCGAGTTGCCAAACGTCAGCCTCGAAACCTTAATGGCTTGGAGAAGATCTGCAAAGAGGAGTGGGACAAAATCCCTCCTGAGATGTGTGTAAACCTGGTGGCCAACTACAAGAAACGTATGACCTCTGTGATTGCCAACAAGGGTTTTGTCACCAAGTACTAAGTCATGTTTTGCAGAGGGGTCAAATACTTATTTCCCTCATTAAAATGCAAATCAATTTATAACATTTTTCACATGCGTTTTTCTGGATTTTTTTTTTGTTCTTATTCTTTCTCTCACTGTTCAAATAAACCTACCATTAAAATTATAGACTGATCATTTCTTTGTCAGTGGGCAAACGTATAAAATCAGCAGGGGATCAAATACTTTTTTCCCTCACTGTATGCTGATCATCATGACTTGCTTAGGCCTACGTTTGTAAAATGTTGTAATGCTCATTTCAGTTATTATTTGTCCCTTCTCTCTTATTAAGTCCAGACAGGCTCCTTTAGGAAAAACACACACACCCTAAAAGGACATACATGGCAAATTGGCCAGTGTTGATTTTTTGGTATAACATTTCTAGTGTTGATTCAGGAGTTTAAATTCACTCTGTAAGAGTGAAATTAACACTCAGTGGTCTAAAATAACCCCATAGTGTTGGTGTTAATAACCAGAGTTATAGTTTTACACTTTGGAGAGTAAAACAGCACATCAAAACCACACCCTGTCATTATCATATTTCCCAGCATGCACTACTGCAAGTAGATTTTTTTATGATTGTTTTTAATATCTGGGTTTTTTCATGTACATTGATTGGTTAATCATATGCTACACTAAGATAAATAACATATTTTTCTAAACTAATCCAATCAGTTAGTTAGAGTAACAGTTAGCACCTGTTACTGAAATGGTTTTTCCAGGTTAAATGGTTTAGGTAGTCTTCTTATCAACTTTCCTAATCCTGACAGTCATTCTGAATGCAGGTTGCGGGTGAATAAAAATTCTAACTTTTGGATATCCTAATTGTGTCTCATATTGAACTGCATATTAAACTTTGAGTTTGCTGAAAGGCCAGTCAATTTGGCTAATGACAGGACTGGCAAGGAGTAGAATGTTAGCTAAAATAACATTGCTTTGCAATCCAACATAATTTGACTTTCAGGCCTGACATGGCCTGTAAACCCGGAGTTTCCTAACACCACTGGGTTATGGTAAAACTAGGCCATCAAAGTAAGGCCTTATGATATACAGTATGTAAGGTATTGTCATAGTTGAATTTGAATGATATAATTCGCCTTGGTACTCACTTGGTGAAAGTCACAAGCCTTTATAAGGAAAGAATTCAATAACTATGTCTCTCTTACAAATTACAGTCATGGGTGGTAACTCTAAAATTCCCTTGAAAAGAAAAGGCAAATTAGGCTTTACATCATACAGTTTTTAAACAACACCCAAAAATGATTTACTGTATCACTACAGGTGTTAATTTCTTACACTGAGAAAGTTTAACTGCGTCAGCACTAAGCAAAGTATGTCCAGTTTACTCTAAATTAAGTGTTGTGTTTTACACTGTATGTCACAGAGGTCTACTTCACTGGCCTCTAGGCACTGAACTGTGTCATTACGCACACCTGGTTCCAATTCCTCACTGATTGTATTTGTAGAAATGTGCCCTTTGTTTCACCATTGGGCTGTCGGTTATTGTTCCAATGTCCGTTGGTCGTGTGAGTACCTGTGCCTTGTTGTTTTGTCTTTTGTGCCGCTTGTGTTGTGCATAGATGATTACGGGTCTCATCCCGTGTTGGCTCAGTGTGCGCTTGTGTTTTTGGGTTTCGTCCCGTGTATTTATTTGAGGTACTCCTCGCTCTTTTGTTTGGGTTTCAACCTTGTGTTTGGTCGGTCTTCGTCCCCTTTGCCTTTACATGGCACGCTGTAATTTGGATAAAGAAATAAAAAAACATATTACGCATTCCTGCGCCTTTCTCCCGATCCTTTATACCAGCGTGACACTGTAGGTGTTGCGTATTACTCTACAGTAGAGATATGCAAACATCACAATCACGTTCATTTGAACACTTTAAGAGTTGAATGGGGAACACGGCAACAGAGTTAAATCTTCAACACTTTCAAAAGTGTTATTTTAGAAGGCCTACAGTGGGACGCATATGTTCACTGAAAATAGCGCACATTTTACACCTTGAGTTAAATGGCGAACACTACAACAGAGTTAAATCTTTAACACTTTCAAAAGTGTTATTTTAAGACTGAAATGTTCACTGAAAATTGTGTACATTTTACACTTTCCAAGTTAAATGTAGACCATTGATTTTGCTGTGCATCAATCAAAGCCACCAGTGCACCTCAGACACACACTCACATTTCTACTCTCCTAAAAACATATTCAAAACCAAGGCTCACCTTCAAATCTTGGCTAAAGTCCATCGGAAAGTAGGCCTAGGCTGCATAATACTAAAATAATGTAGCCTATCAAATGAATTGACAAGGAATGCTTGAAGGGGGGAGAGAGAGAGAGACAGCTATAGTATTACTAGAGATGTTGGTTATGTCATTGCTATCGCAGATTCTACTTTATTCCAGAGAAAAATAGTTTTTAGTTTTTCCAAACTGCCCCCTGTAATTATTTTTTTAATTCAGTTGAGTCGATGACGGAAGCCTGGTGGATATTTAATCATGTCTAGACAATAAAAGGCTACAGTGATCACTCGTGCTTGGCTGCCAAATGTACACAGTAGGTGTCCCCATAGGTTATATATATATATATATATATATATATAGAGGAAATGTGATTGATCATAATCATCATTTTAGCGATCCACGTTAGACGTCCCTCCTAACGAAAAGCCCCCCCCCCCATCCTGTTGATGTGAGCTGCTGGGCTCCAACGCTGGATAGCGCGGTTGGTCACTAACGTCATGGATGAGAAAGTGAACTCGCCATTTCCAAAAAGGAGCTCAGTGGGAAATTGGGGATTCTCTGCTTTGTGAAATCAAATTGTATTTTGTCACATCCGCAGAATACAACAGTGAAATGCTTACTTACAAGCCCTTAACCAACAATGCAGTAAAACTAAAAACTAAAAAAAAAAAAAAAAGAATAAGAAATAAAAGTAACAAATAATTAAAAAGCAGCAGTAAAATAACAATAGCGAGGCTATATACAGAGGTTACCGGTGCAGAGTCAATGTGTGGGGTCACCGGTTAGTTGAGGTAATTGAGGTAATATGTACATGTAGGTAGAGTTACTATGCATCGATAATAACAGAGAGTAGCAGCGGCGTAAAAGGGGGGGGGCAATGCAAATAGTCTGGGTAGCCATTTGATTAGATGTTCAGGAGTCTTATGGCTTGGGGGTAGAAGCTGTTTAGAAGCCTCTTGGACCTAGACTTGGCGCTCCGGTACCGCTTGTCGTGCGGTAGCAGAGAGAACAGGCTGGAGTCTTTGACAATTTTTAGGGCCTTCTTCTGACACCGCCTGGTATAGAGGTCCTGGATGGCAGGAAGTCTGGCCCCAGTGATGTACTGGGCCGTTGTGATCTGTTGCCTACGTCAGCAGCACTAGGGTTTTATTAAATAGGCCTAGGCACTATACTTTTTAATTGCACATTTAATTAAACTGACGCATTTGGCGATGTTCAAAATCAAACAATATCCCACAACGCAGGTGGGGAAAAACAGATCACACTAAGTATGATCCCCAATTAGAGGTAACGAATAACAGCTGCCTCTAATTGGGAACCATACACAACCCAAACAAAGAAATAGAACAACTAGAACTCCCCTAGTCACGTCCTGACCTAACCACCATAGAGAACCCAGAGGGCTCTCTATGGCCAGGACGAGACAGTATTTGTCACAAATGCTGAATACAACGGGTGTAGACTTTACTGTGAAATGCTTGCTTACGAGCCCTTCCCAACGATGCAGAGTAAAAGAAAAGTATAAATAGTAACGAAAGTGGAATAAAAAACAAGAATGAAGCTGTATACAGGGAGTACCAGCACCAGATCAATGTGCAGGGGTACAAGGTATTTGTGGTAGATATGTAGGTAAAGGCAGAGTAAAGTGACTAGGCATCAGGATAGATAACAGTAAGAGTAAGAAGAAAGAACAGAGTAGCAGCAGCATACGATGTGTGAAAGTATGTGTGTGTATGTGTGTGTCCATGTATTTGTGTGTGTTGTGTCAGTATGCGTGTGTGTTATGCGTGTGTGCATATGTACTGTATGTGTGTGGGTTTTGTGTGAGTGTCAGTGTAGTGTGTGTGTGAGTGACTGTGTATATAGTGTGTATACTGTATATAGTCTTGTGAGTGTTCATAGAGGTCAATGCAGATAGTACAAGTAACCATTTCATTAACTATTTATCAGTCTTATGGCTATTGAGCAGTCTTATGGCTTGGGGGTAGAAGCTGTCTTAGAGAGCCAATGCTCCGGTTTAGTTTTCCAGGCGGGACCAAAGTGAACAGTCTATGGCTTGGGTGGCTGAAGTCTTTGGCAATTTTTGGTACCTTCCTCTGACCAGCATGATATAGAGGTTCTGGAAGGCAGGGAGCTCGGCCCCAGTGATGTACTGGGCCATCCACACCACCCTCTGTAATGCTTTGCGGTCGAGGGCAGTGCATTTGCCATACCAAGCAGTGATGGAGCCAGCCGAGATGCCCTCGATTGTGCAACCAGAGGCGTCTTGCCCATAGGGGACACAAAGGCACGTGGCCCCTCAGATCTGTCCTGTAAAAATTGATTTTGGTTAAATGTTTTCTTGTTGATTCTCTGTAATACTACTAGCCACCTAGCCATTTTTTGAAGTTGGCTTTACCTAGCCCAGATAGGTAGGGCATGTTCTCCCCTCTTTCTCCTGTAGTCAACGATCAGGTCCTTGGTCTTACTGTTGAGGGAGAGGTTGTTGTCCTGGCACCACACTGTCTCATCGCCGTTGGTGAAAAGGCCTACCATCGTCGTGTTGTCAGCAACTTGATGAGGGTGTTGGCGTTGTGTGTCGCGACGCAGTTTTGGGTGAACAGGGAGTAAAAGAGGGGACTAAGCACGCACCCCTGAGGGGCTCCCGTGTTGAGAGTCAGTGTGGCGGAGGTGTTGTTGTCTACCCTCACCACCTGGGTCTGGCCCATCAGGAAGTCCAGGATGCAGTTGCAGAGGGAGGTATTCAGTCCTAGGGTCCCGAGCTTGGTGATGAGTTTGGAAGGGACAATGGTGTTGAACGCTGACCTGTAGTCTATGAACAGCATTCTCACATAGTTATTTCCCTCTTGTCCAGCTGGGAGAGGGCAGTGTGTGCAATTGAGATTGCGTCATCTGTGGATCTGTTGGGGTGGTATGCGAATTGGAGTGAGTCCAGGGTGTCTGAGATGATGGTGTTGATGTGTGTCATGACCAGCCTTTCAAAGCACTTCATGAATATAGATGTGAGTGCTACAGGGTGATAGTCATTTAGGCAGGTTACCCTGGAGTTCTTGGGAACAGGGACAATGTTGGTCAGCTTGAAACATTTTGGGATTACAGACTGGGACAAGGAGAGATTGAAAATGTGTGTCCCAGAAGTAGCAATATAGTTTGGTCAGTTATTATGAGCAATAAAAAAAATTAATATATATATATATATATATAAATATTTGAGGAAAGAAGCACCTTGCTTTCTGGATATAAAATAGGCTACAGCGTTCACAATGAACTGGCGGGGAAGTTTGAAGGGCGAGAGCTTCTCTGGTGTGATGTGATCATATCGGCTTGTGGTAAAAATGCAATAAACGGGAATCCTGTGTTCTCTCTGCGCCCAATGGTTATGTTTACAATTAAACGTATTACGTCAGAATGCCCAATGTTACAATGTTTCCGATCAAATTGATGAATTTAGTTAGAACATTTTCCTATCAGTCTAATTTGCATAAACATTGGATGATAGCTGTGAAGGTTATCAAATCAGGATCCAATCCTCTGATCTCCTCAGGCTCATTAATGATATTTGGCAAATGACAGGAGTGGCAAGGAGTGGAATAAAATGTATCTATGAAGCCATATCTGTATGTAAAGCAAAGGCTAGTTTTCTAAGCATAATCCAGCTAGCACATACTGTAATGTTCTGAGAACCATATGTTTCTTAGAGCATGGTGAGAGCGTGGTTGTCCTATGGTTATTTTGCATACAAAGTTCCCACAAAGTTCTGGGAATGGTGCAGGATACCCAGCTAGCACATAACGTTCTGAGAACCATATGTTTCTTAGGTGGGAATTTCAGTACTTCAGCATGACGTTTCCTTCAGGTTTCCTCATGGTTCTATTTAAAGTCATGTTCTCAGAACGTTCAGAGAATTTTAAGAAACAACGTTCTTCTCTGGGAATTTCAGTACTTCAGCATAACGCTTTCTACAGGTTTCCTCATGGTTCTATTTAAAGTTATGTTCTCAGAACATTAAGAAAATTTTCCATTAAAACCACAAGAAAACGTTCAAAGAACGTTTTAAATGTTATTTATTTGTAAATGTTATTTAAAAACATAAACATTCTGTTCTCAGCGTCAAACTCTCTCTATCTTCTCTGTTGTTAATCTTAATGAGTGTTTGTTTCCTTTGAAATGGGGTCTGTTGGAAAAGACTAAAATTAACAGCTGTGCAGGAGTAAAAAAAGGCATGCTAGCCAAAATGGACACTGGGGCTTTCCCAATCCGGCCCCGATAAGCTTAAATACATTTTTTAAATATAGAGACCTGTTCCGAACAGATCCGTATAGACCTGGTTGAATCCAGACCGGTCAGATCCGAGTGAGGGAAGCAGCAGAAAAGTCATTTTTTAAGCTACTTTATTAGCTGGAGCTGATAAAGCGTGAGAGGAGGGAGAGAGAGGTGCCCCTCAAGTAGGCGGGGGTGGGGCCATACTGTGAGCGAGTGACACAGGGAGCAGGGAAGATTATATATCTCCTAACTTAGCCTATTGCTGCTATGATGAATTATGATTGGCCAACAACAAGCTACACGCGCCACGCTCCACTCTCGTGAAAGCACGAGCAGCAGCATAAATGATAACATTTCTCTCTCTATTGCAGCTGTCGCGCGCGCTCAGATCTGTACGGTTCCTACCGGAAAGGTCAGTTAAAATTACATATACCCGCGACAATCGTATCAGATCCGACCTAGACGCGTGACATTATTTAGAATTCTGGATCTGGACCTGCTCAGGTCTCGGGTATTCGGGTACAGGTGGATCCGTAAAGACCTCTAATGCTAGCTCCATCCTGGTGGCTCAGTGGACTAACTCCATAGATAGAGAACAGAAGGTAATAGGTTAGAATCTCACTGACGCCGTGCCACAATAAAAAATAAACGTGTTTGCATGATTAATGCCTAAGCAAGTGAATTTCCATGTGTCCTATCTGTGCTTCAAAACTGTTAACCTAAACTAAGCTTGCAGTGTTATTAAAAGTCTTATTGAAACATTCTCAGAACGTTATTTAATTACCTTCAAACAACATATCATTTCTATTCTCAGAACACAAATAAAACCTGCCAGGAGAACATTCTCAGAACCTCCCCTGCAACCTAAAAATGTACGTACCCAGAACAGGCGAAAGTTTCACTTCCGTTCTCAGAAACGTAAAAAAATAAAAATAATTACCAGTCAGAAAACATATGTCTTCGTCCCCTGAACCAATGGGAAACCCAAAAAATAAGTTCCCACAACTTCCAAGGAACCAAATGTGCTAGCTGGGAAGAGTGTTATCTTGACCAAACCTGGGTCTTTCAGCATTCCTGGTATCAAACCCTGATCATGCACGTGCTGAGCTAAAGCTGAGGCATTAGTTCTGGGAGCTAACATGAGTCATCAGCTCTGGTGAGTGTAGTTTAGGTCTGTCTTGTGAGCGTAGTAGTCACCGAACCGTTCCCAGCTACACAAAATGACTATTGTTTCTCTGCTGTCTCTGTCTCTAGGTGATCCAGCAGGCCATCCACAGTAGGCCCCAGACCATGGCAGCTCAGTACCTGCAGCAGATGTACGCGGCCCAGCAGCAACACATCATTCTGCAGACAGCTGCGCTGCAGCAGCAACAGCCTTACAGTAACAGACAGTCCCCCTCCTTACCCTCTGCTGCCAACAGCACGGTGCCCCAGTCAACTGGTACCTCTGTAAGTTGAGCACTCTGGTATCAAGACTACCAAGACTACCAATGCCTAGTAAGACCATTGCAATTCTGTCTGTCTCCAGATCACCCTCCCAGCCTCTCCAGGAACAGGCCAGCTGATTGGTCATTCTCAGAGTTCCAGCTCCACCACAGGCACGATTACCCAGCAGGCCATGCTCCTGGGGAATTGCTCTGCTTCCTGTAACCAAGCCCAGATGTACCTTCGCACCCAGATGGTACCTACCTTCTCTCTCTTATTGTAACAGCTTTGTAGAGTATGATAAACTATCTACTTGCCCAAAGATCATGGGAAGTAAAAATAAGTAAGCATGCCAAGTTCTCTGTCTCCTTTTCCACTGATGTTTCCCACAAACCTTTTTCTACTCTATTATCTTTTCTCTTTCTTCTTTGTCTTTTCCCTTGCTTCTCTGTCTTCTCCCTCTTCTGTCACTTTCTCTTTTCTGTCTTGTCTCTGTTAGTTGATTCTGACCCCTGCGGCCACGGTGGCAGCAGTCCAGTCTGACCTGCCTTCTGTCTGCTGCAGCTCCTCTCAACTCTCCACTTCACAGGTCAGCAACCACCACCAAGCACTTTCTAAGAGAGATTGGATGTTAGATTTACATCTATAATAATACGGTGTGTCCTCTCCTCTCTCAGGTCCACAGCCTCGCTGTGCAGGCCCATCTCCCAGGGGCTTTGGCCACTGCCCAGAGTGTCCTGTTGAAGCCATTCTCCACCCAGCCCCAGACACTGGTCTCCTCTCTGCCCAAGATGTCCATCTGTCCCCTGAGGTCCAGTCAGCAGTCTGACCCCTCCACAGAAGCCTCTGGAGCTAAGCCTCGGCTGGCTGACATCACCAGGCTAACATCAGCAAACCAGCTTATCGCGCCTGGTAAGTCAGTCACCATGGCATGGTCACATCTTTTGTGCTCTGTTGGTTCATATCAGTGCTCTTAAATAATACTGATCCTGAGGTAGGCTTTTGTTCCAGCCCAGAGGAGGTTTACAACACATATCAATGTCTCAATCACTTAAGTTAACATAGTTTTATTTCAACTCCAGCGTCGTACATTTTGTTCCAACCTAGTGCAGGTTTAGACCACCTTCAGGTGTAATCATGTGGTTCTATTTCAGCGTCGTACACTCCTGTCCAGTCCCATGCTGTGGTCAGGCACCAGCTGCACTGTCCTCCGAGCCATAAGGGGGCACCCCACCAGCTCATCATCCAGCAGACCACAGCAGGATCCCACCGACAGCTGCAGCCTATTGCACTGCGCCTCGCACCCCAAGACACTTCCCCCTCTCTCTTCCCTCTTACCCTCCAGCCCCTGGCCACTCCCACCCACACCACCACCACTGTCCAATCCCAGCCTGGGGATGGCCTTCCAGTCCTCTCCTCTTCCTGTGAGCCGCCCACCCCACCCCCTCCCCAGCAGACAGTGGTAGTATCCTCATCATCAGCCCCTCCACCTCTTCTGTGTCCCAGCTTGCTCCAGCCCCAGCTCCACCGCCAGCCCAAGCCCCCTACCCTGCGTCTTGGCCCCATCTCCCAGGCCTCTCTCCCCAGGCTGCTCCAGTCTCCACCGGCCTCCCTCCAGAGGTTGTCCCTGCGCTCAGTCCAGGCCCTGGCAGTGCAGTCCACTGGGGTTCAGGTGTCGAAGGAGCTGCCTGTGGCAGAGGCGCCAGTCCAGATGCCTGTTCAGAACCATCACCCCCCCCAAACGTTCCAGAATCTATCCCAGACGTTCCATAATCTCTCCCCGCCCCAGACTGTAGCTGTGGACCTGAAGATGCTTCCAGCCACCCTACGCACCCAGACCCCAGAGCGGAGAGAGGAGATGAGAGAGGAGAGGACGACCCCTCCACCCGCACTCTCTCCATCGGCTGGTTCAGACAGACTCTGTAAAGACATACAGCCCGGCTATACAGAGAACTGCACAGGTACACGGCACAATAGCATTTACTTTTATTCATAACTTAACTTTACCTTTTGCACTATTTACTGTTTTTATACTAAATCGATAAAGCACCCTGACATACAGTAACTGCCTCTCTCTCTTTGCTCGGCTCCATCCTCCAGGCAGGTTGGATGTCCCCTGCGTCCCTCCGTCCAGCTGCTCCGTTACCCACTCGTCCCAAGACCCCTCCTCTTACACCAGCTGCTCCCCTCCTCCACTCCTGCCCTCGGCCGCGGTAAGAAGCCCCGGCCAATCCCCCTCAGCCTCAGCCACCCTACCAGGGAGCCCTGAGAGAGCTAGACCTCTCATCCTCACTCACATCATAGAGGGGTTCGTCGTCAGAGAGGCCCTGCAGCCGTTCCTCCCGGTATCGTTCATCCCGGTATGTCCACTGGTGGGTGTGTTAACCAAGCTCCACAGTGTACACAGGCACTGGCCTTGTTAATTGTCACCAAAGGCACTGAGGCCAGTGTCAGCTCTAGCCTTTTGGGGGACCTAAGCGAGATTTGGTTGGGGGGGCCCCAACAAGCAGGAAAAAACTTGACAGTGGAGAGAAAAATGTACCTTTTAAAGTTCGACTGAGTACTGTTTTTTGGAGTCAGGGCCCCCTAGCGGACGCTTATGTCGCTTATGCCTGTGGTCGGCCCTGCGACTGAGCCCAGCTAGCACATAATGTTCTGAGAACCATTTGTTTCTTAGAGCTTGGTGAGAGCGTGGTTGTCCTTTTGGTTATTTTGCATGTTCTCAAATTGTTTTCCATAAAACCACAAGAACACTTGAGAAAAGTTTGTAATGTAATTTTAAAAAACTTTAGGGCTAGGCGTCCCGCTAGTGGGACAACTTCCGGTGAAACTGGAGGGCGCACAATTCAAATAAATAATCATACAAATTATGGATAATAACATTTAGGTACATACAAGTGTCTGATATCTGTTGAAAGCTTAGATTATTGTTAATCTAACTGTAGAACTGATTGTTTGAGGACGGTGCCCCACATCAAAATATTTTTCCACCGGCACAGGTTTCATAAATTCACAAATAGCGATTAAATATTCACTTACTTTTGAAAATCTTCCTCTGATTTGTCATCCAAAGGGTCCCAGCTATAACATGTAGTGTCGTTTTGTTAGATAAAATCCTTATTTTTATCCCAAAAAGTCAGTTTAGTTGGCGCCATCGATTTGAGTAATCCACTCGTTCAACATGCAAAGAAAGGAATCTGAAAATCTACCCCTAAACTTTGTTTCAACAAGTCAAAATATGTTTCTAGTTACTCCTCAGATACCCTAAAATGTAATCAAACTATACTATTTTTTACGGAAAGAAGTATGTTCAATAGGAAACTGATTTTAGCAGGTGCGTTCTGTTTTTAACACGCGACCATACACAAATTTCCAAGACTGCGTCCCTGTACTAAAACTACTAAAACTTATTTGCCTGAAACCTTGAACATAGACTGCTGACACCATGTGGAAGCCATAGGTATTGCATCATGGGAGCTAGAATTCACTATGCCCCTTACCAAAAATATATATTCCGGTTGTTTTTTCTTTGGATTTTCTCCTTCCATATCTATTGTGTTTATTATTTTAACATTTCTACAAACTTCAAAGTGTTTTCTTTCCAATGGTACCAATTATATGCATATACTGGCTTCAGGGCTAGAGCAACAGGCAGTTTACTTTGGGCACGTCATTCAGGCGGAAATTGAGAAAAAAGGGGCCTAGCCCTAAGAAGTTTTAAAAACATATACATTCTGTTCTTAGCATCAACAAAACTCTCTGTCCTCTATCTTGTTAAGTGTGTTCAGGTGTGTTGGCCATGCCAACTAACACTTTCCTTTGAAATGTGGTCTGTTTGAATAGACAAAAATGAACAGCTTTGTAAGTGTAAAAAAAAACATGGCAGGCTAGCTAGAGGTATTCCAAAAAGATGGACCAGTTCCGAAATGGACCTGGGGCTTTCCCATCCGGACCCGATATGCATTAATTAATAAAAAAGGATATGTAGAGACCCGTTCCGAATGGACCCGAGGACAACTAATCCCGTTCCGTACAGACCTGGTTGGATCCAGACTCGGTCCGATCCGAGTGAGAGAAGCAGCAGAAATCATTATTTAAGCTACTTTATTAAACTGAGCTGATAAAGCGCGAGAGGAAGGAGAGAGAGTTGCAGCTCTAGCAGGGTAAATCCATGGATAGAGAACAAAAGGTTATAATTTTTTTATTTAACCTTTATTTAACTAGGCAAGTCAGTTAAGAACAAATTCTTATTTACAATGACGGCCTACCCCGGACGATCCTGGGCTAATTGTGCGCCGCCCTATGGGACTCACAATCACAGCCGGTTGTGATACAGCCTGGAATCGAACCATGGTCTGTAGTGCCTTAGACCGCTGCACCACTCGGGAGCCCCTAAAATAGAAACGTGATTAATTCATTTCCATGTGTCCCACCTGTGCTTGGAGTTCAAAAAAGTTTAACCAAAATAAGCTAACAGTGTTATAAAAAGTATTGTTTAAACATTCAGTAAAAGTTAAGGAAGTTATTAAAAAAACTCCAAATAACGTATAATTTCCGTTCTCAGAACATAAATAAAACCTCCCAGGTAAAGTTCAGGGAACCATAGTAAATCGTTCTCAGAACCTCTGCAACCTACAAGTTTACATTTCCAGTGTCAGAACGTTGAAAAAATGTTATCGGTCAAGAAACGTATGGCTTCATTCCCGGAACCAATGAGAAACCAAAAACATATGTTCCCACATCTTCCAAGAAACCAAATGTGCTAGCTGGGAGAGTAGCTTAGTCCCAGTCACACCTCCCTCACTGTGAGAGCACTGCCTCAAGAACCCCCAACCTCCCAGATACAAAATGTCCTCTTGAACAAGCAGTCTCCCACTGGTAGTTGATTAGTTACCATTATGTTCAGCCATCTATAGTGGTATATGTTGTGTAATGTATGTGATCCAGTGATACAGTGGTGTGTTCCTGCTTCAGATGGGCCGTTCCTCTTTGGGGGCGGACCAGCAGGCCACGCTTCCTGAAGCCCGAGGGATGAGAACCAATGGGGATCCAACACCTGAGATGATAACCGAAAAGGATTCAGCTCCAGAAATGAGAACCAATGGGGATCGAGTGTCTGAGGTGCCAGAAGAGAGCCTGATGGATGCTGAGCAGCCAGACAATGACTCAGACATGGATGATACCCCCACCCAGGACGGTCAGTTCCGGTGTGTCTGTGTGTCCGCCTGTCTGTGTGACTGTCTAACAGCTTGTCATCTCCTGCTGTACTATAGAGCCTGCTGCTGAGAGCCTGGTAGACGTGCTGCAATGTGAGTTCTGTGGGAAGAGAGGCTACGTTCACACCTTCCTCCGATCCAAACGATTCTGCTCCATGACCTGTGTCAAAAGGTGAGTCCTGGTTCCCCTATAGGGTTGCAAAATGTCAGGGTTTTCCAGATATCCCAGTTGGAAGATTCCTGTAGTTTCTGGTTATTCACTCCTGATTCTATAATACAGGAACTGTATTTCTTGAAAAATCTGAATTTTGGAACATTATTCCCGAGCCAGATTAAGCTCCTCAAGCCAAGTTGTGGACTTGTAGTCAAAAGCCATTTGTAAATGTTCTCTTCCAGGATCCAGGGGAATCTAGACACCCCAACTGGAAAGTTTTGAACGTTATGGTGTTCTGTGGAATTTCTCCCCTGAATAGCTAAACTCCAGAAACGTTTTATCTACAGATCTCATCTCTCTCTCTGTCCCCTCCCCCCTCTTGTCAGGTTCAATGTGAGCTGTACAAAGCGTCTGAGCGTGTTGAAGGTGGACAAGGCCAGTCGTTGGGGCCACAGACCGATGGGCCGTAGAGGACGTCCCTCTGGGAGGGTCAACGGGGGCACCAGAGAACACTTCCTCCTCAGACAGGTCAGATGTCATAGCCTGGTCCCAGATATAGCATATCTAGCTAACTATCCTATGATCAATGCCAATCACGACAAGACAGTTTGCAAAACAACACAAACAAGGCAACAGTAAACGTGTCGTCCTCTACGAATGATTAAGCACCCCGCCTTAACATTTCTGTTAATAACTATAGCTCCCATCTTGGGACAATCAATTTTGTAACTGCCGGATCTCTATGGCAAGACGCATCACTCAAGTTGTCAAAATCGGGCCAGTGCTGTCTGAGATATCACGTGTGACTAACGCACAAATGAATGGACGTACAGAGACAGTTCTACAGTCTCCTCCCCAATTTCATCCTGGGGGACAACAAATCTGAAACCAGGCTAGGTCAATCAGACAGACAGAATTGATATGAACAACTTTGCAATTCTCTTGTCTACTTACAGTATGAAACCCCAAACTGTTATCACTATTACACAGTATTACATAGGTAAATGTCTGATTGTAGTCATGTTGGTTTTTCCCCTGCAGGTGCAGGGGCCGTACGGCTCTGAGGAGACCCAAAGAACGTTGAGGGGAGAAGGGGAAGAGGAGGCTGAGGATGAGCCCCCTGTCCCCATGATCACCAGGCTGCGCCGGCAGGAAGAGAGGGAGAGGGTGCAGGAGAGAGAGAGGGAGCAGGGAAGACAGAGGAAAGATACATTCATATCCTCTGGTGAACAGACCACAGGAGGACAAGAATGTAGTGACAATCCAACACAGTGGAGCGTGGAACAAGTCTGCTCCTACATCAACTCTCTACCAGGTATCATGAATATGTCCTACCATGGGACTTAAAGCTGCTGTAACCAATACTGTAATGGATGTAAACTCAGCAAAAAAAGAAACATCCTCTCACTGTCAACTGCATTTATTTTCAGCAAACTTATCGTGTAAATATTTGTATGAACATAAGATTCAACAACTGAGACATAAACTGAACAAGTTCCACAGACATGTGACTAACAGAAATGGAATAATGTGTCTCTGAACAAAGGGGGGGTCAAAATCAAAAGTAACAATCAGTATCTGGTGTGGCCACCAGCTGCATTAAGTACTGCAGTGCATCTCCTCCTCATGGACTGCACCAGATTTGCCAGTTCTTGCTGTGAGATGTTACCCCACTCTTCCACCAAGGCACCTGCAAGTTCCCGGACATTTATGGGGGGGAATGGCCCTCGCCCTCCGATCCAACAGGTCCCAGAGGTGCTCAATGGGATTGAGATCCGGGCTCTTCGCTGGCCATGGCAGAACACTGACATTCCTGTCTTGCAGGAAATAATGCACAGAACGAGCAGTATGGCTGGTGGCATTGTCATCCTGGAGGGTCATGTCAGGATGAGCCTGCAGGAAGGGTACCACATGAGGGAGGAGGATGTCTTCCTTGTAACACACAGCGTTGAGATTGCCTGCAATGACAACAAGCTCAGTCCGATGATGCTGTGACACACCGCCCCAGACCATGACGGACCATCCACCTCCAAATCGATCCCGCTCCAGAGTACAGGCCTCGGTGTAACGCTCATTCCTTCGACGATAAACGCGAATCTGACCATCACCCCCTGGTGAGACAAAACCGCGACCGTCAGTGAAGGGCACTTTTTGCCAGTCCTGTCTGGTCCAGCGACGGTGGGTTTGTGCCCATAGGCGACGTTGTTCCCGGCAATGTCTGGTGAGGACCTGCCTTACAACAGGCCTACAAGCCCTCAGTCCAGCCTCTCTCAGCCTATTGTGGACAGTCTGAGCACCGATGGAGGGATTGTGCGTTCCTGGTGTAATTCGGGCCGTTGTTGTTGCCATCCTGTACCTGTCCCGCAGGTGTGATGTTCGGATGTACCGATCCTGTGCAGGTGTTGTTACACGTGGTCTGCCACTGCGAGGACGATCAGCTGTCCGTCCTGTCTCCCTGTAGCGCTATCTTAGGCGTCTCACAGTACGAACATTGCAATTTATGGCCACATCTGCAGTCCTCATGCCTCCTTGCAGCATGCCTAAGGCACGTTCACACAGATGAGCAGGGACCCTGGGCATCTTTCTTTTGGTGTTTTTCAGAGTCAGTAGAAAGGCCTCTTTAGTGTCCTAAGTTTTCATAACTGTGACCTTAATTGCCTACCGTCTGTAAGCTGTTAGTGTCTTAACCAGCGTTCCACAGGTGCACGTTCATTAATTGTTTATGGTTCATTGAACAAGCATGGGAAACAGTGTTTAAACCCTTTACAATGAAGATATGTGAAGTTATTTTGATTTTTACAAATTATCTTTGAAAGACAGGGTCCTGAAAAAGGGACATTTCTTTTTTTGCTGAGTTTATATACAGTATATCTTATACAATATCACTGGGGCCAGTAGTTTTTCTTGCTCAGGTCACATCTCCTGGCCCTAAACTCCTCTCTTTCCACTTTCCTGTTCCTCTCCCCCCACTCTCTTATTTCTCCCACCTCTCTCTCCACCCTCTTCCTCCTCTAGGTGGGCGGGACATATCAGAGGAGTTCCGTTCCCACGAGATTGACGGCCAGGCCCTCCTATTGCTGACAGAGGACCACCTGATGACAGCGATGAACATCAAACTAGGACCCGCCCTCAAACTCTGTGCCCACATCAACTCTCTGAAGGAACCATGAGCACAGGACAGGGCCCATCTGGTCAAAAGTAGTGAACTATATAGGAGATAGGGTGCCATTTGGGATGCGAACGAGAGGAGCACCGTTATCAGACTTAGAGGATATGGGATTCTAGGAAATGACACACAGACACACAAACAAATATACTTTCTCTCTACCTTTTAACTCTGTGAGAAGCAGCGAGTTGTACACTGTTCATCTGTGTCAGTCATCATTCAACACATTAACAACTATCTATCATCGTAGTGATTGTAGCAATAAGGCTCAATGTGGCCTTTTTTCTGTGTACTACATTGTAAGTACTGTACATGCTGTTTAAACTTAAAAGTTTAAAGAATTGTATTTAAATGTTTTCAAAATGTTACTCTTTGAAGACTGTTTTCCAAGCCTGAGAGGAGTTTAACGATGACTCAAAGTGCGCGTCCCAAATGGCACCCTATTCCTTTTATAGTGCGCTACTTTTGACCAGGACCCATAAGGCTCTGGTCAAAAGTAGTGGACTATATAGGGAATAGGGTGCCATTTGGGATGCAACCAGATCGACTGAAGTTGCATATGAGGAAATCCACTTCCAACCCGTGTAGCATAGCAACTGCAGAGCAACCAGGAAGTGCCTTGTGAATTCCAAGGTTGATGAGACATTAGATCAAGTAACATGTTTATTACTGCTATAATAAATACACAAAAAAAAGATATAAAACGCAACATGTAAAGTGTTGGTCCCATGTTTCATGAGCTGAAATAAAAGATCACAAATGTTCCATTCACACAAAAAGCTTATTTCCCTCAAATTCTGTGCACATCCCTGTTAGTGAGCATTTCTCATTTGCCAAGATAATCCATCCACCTGACAGGTTTGGCATATCAAGAAGCTGATTAAACAGCATGATCATTACACAGTTGCACCTTGTGCTGGGGACAACAAAAGCCACTCTAAAATGTGCAGTCTCGTCACACAACACAATGCCACATATGTCTCAAGTTTTGAATTTAATGTTCATTTCTCTACCATAAACCGCCTCCAATGGCATTTCAGAGAATTTGTCAGTACCGCCAACAACTGCAGACCACGTTGTGGTAAACCGTGGGGTGTTGTTTGAACACACAGATGGATACAGAGACAGGGAGGTTCTAGAAAATACGCCTTTACTGGGCAACATAAAATAAACGTAACAACTAAATAACTTAGTAGTTGGCTCGGTCCTTCTTCTGGGCCGCCTCCTTGTATATGGTTCTGTGAACCATTAGCTTCCGTTCCCATCTGTTGGCCCACTCCCTGCCTCTCTTTTTCTCTCCCACGGTATGCCACGGTGCTCCATTTACGTGGCCTGCACAGGTGGTTGGCACTCTCCCCTAATTGGTGCCATCAGCGTCGTGGTGCCCACCCCAGGTACTCCCAGCAGAGGGAGCCAACGTCTCAGCAAGTACCTCCCCTCTATCACCAACCCCCGGGGTAGACATCCGGGATACCACAACGTGTACGGCGTTGTGTGGGCGAGCGGTTTGCTGATGTCAACGTTGTGAACAGAGTGCCCCATGGTGGCGGTGGGATTATGGTAAGGGAAATTATATTTTATCGATGGCAATTTGAATGCACAGAGATACTGTGATGAGATCCTGAGGCCCATTGTCGTGCCATTCATACACCGTCATCACCTCATGTTTCAGCATGATAATGCACAGCTGCATGTTGCAAGGATCTGTACACAATTCCTGGAAGTTGAAAATGTCCCTGTTCTTCTATGGCCTGCATACTCACCGTCACCCAGTGAGCATGTTTGGGATGCTCTGGATCGACACGTAGGACAGCGTGTTCCAGTTCCCGCCAATATCCAGCAACTTTGCACAGCCATTGAAGAGTAGTGGGACAACATTCCATAGGCCACAATCAACAGCCTGATCAACTCTATGCGAAGGAGATGTGTTGCGCTGCATGAGGCAAATGGTGGTCACAGCAGATACTGACTGGTTTTCTGATCCATGCCCCTACCTATTTTTTAAGGTATCTGTGACCAACAGATGCATATGTGTATTCCCAGGCATGTGAAATGCATAGATTAGGGCCCACTTGACTTTATTTCAATTGACTGATTTCCTTATATGAACTGTTGAAATTGTTGCATTTATATTTTTGTTCAGTATGTAATACAAATAAAATCAGAGTTGCATGTATTCATTATTGATCTGTCATTGGGGAATAGTCTTGTTCCTGTACTGTCATTGCAAGTCATGGGATGTGTCCCAAATGGTTCCCTATATAGTGCACTATAAAGGGAATAGGGTGTCATTTGGGATTCACATTCAGAATGTTGTATAGCTTGATGTTCCAAACACTGTCACCGGGAAACGGGTACATGAACTTACTGACAAGCTAACCTTACATGACCTTAGAATAAAACTGGAACGTTCAAATATGACTTTTTTTTTTTTTTTAAAGAGCAGACTTTTCCATAGAAAAATAGAGCAGTGTCTTCTTTAATGTCCTGAATTTACAGTTTAACAGTCTAAACGGGCGACCATGTTGGATCAAGTACTGTTGCAGTGGGTCTAAAATGAAGTCCCAGTTTCAACCAGCGGCGTAGGTCTGTCTGAGTGATACGAGGTCCCACCCTCCCAGGAGTTCCGCGTTGAAGCTGGAAATCTTGACCAACTGAAATCCTCTGTGATCGACTGATCTGACAATGGTTTGATTAACTGGGTAAGTCAATGTAGTTTTGTTACGCCACACCACTGCTAGCATGTACAACAGCAGTTGATTGTCCTCAGAGCCACATTTAGAGACCATATATCTTATTGTCTGCGATAGACCAGCGTCCTGGCCAGAGGGTGTACTTGTATATCAAGCTGCTTCACGGTACAGAAAAAGGCTTCTACCTTACTGGCTGTTCTTGCTTAGACAAGGCTTCTTACTTATTTATTGTCCTATAATGCTTAGAAGCATCGTTTGATTAGGACACTGGCATTCTGAGGCTGCATCCCAAATGGCACTATTCAAACAACTTTTGACCAGAGCCCTATGGCACTCTTAGTCGGAGGGTTGGAAGCCAAGTAGGCTGTGTTATGTTCAGTGTGCAGGACGCTGACGGATCGATGCTTTCATCTTCATCTGTTGCTCGATCATCGCATCAAACTCCTCTCTTTCCCTGAGGAGAGGAAGGAAAGAAAAGCAAACAGATTTAGACCCAGAAGTAAGTGTAAATGGTGTTAGCCTTTAATTCAGTGAGCCAACACCCTTACCTTTTACTCAGACAGGGCCCTTTCAGGTATTTGTCTTCTGCCTTCACCAGCGACAACTCGTCAACTCCAGCTATGGCATAGATAATAGCCTACACAAAAAGACACCACCCTTCAGAATAATAACTCATTTAAGACGCACTCCAGCTATTTTTGAACTTTTCCTGTTGAAAAACAATAGCTCAAGTATAAACACAGTAATGTAAACACACTTAAGGGTAAAACAAAATAGTTTTGAGTAAAATTGTGTTTTTCTTTGACAACTGCACACTTCAAGGATTAGGGCATTCAAGTTGGTCTGATGTTATTGGCCTCCCTCCTTGCTTGAGGCACAATAGAGAACAAAATAGGAAAGCCCACCCCCCCCACTTGTGCCATGTCATGTCATACCTGGACCACCTATTGAGAAGGGCCTTTTGTTAAGTAAACCGAGTGTTAAATTACGTGAAAAAGAGACTGGAGGAGGACTTTTAACATCACTTCCAACAATAAAGAACGGTAATAAAAACAGACCACAAAAAAAAAAAAAGACACATTTGTGTTTCGATGGACAATAAAAAGTTGTATTCTATTCTACAGCATTCTGACCTCTGGTAACAGCACGTCCAGTACCAAGCGGATGCTGTCTACGTCGGCCAGACAGGGTGCCGTGAGGGGGGCGGTCTCGTACACCCCTCTCAGGTACTGGTACACCTGGTCCAGCTGCTCCTCGTCCTCCAGGTACGTGTCCACAACTGACCGACTGGCTGCCAGGAAACAACGCAGCCACTTAGACTGCTGCCGCCCGCTGATTACGCCCTAGGGTTAGAGAGAAGGGTTATCTTCGCCATATAGAGCTACTCCAGTTTGGAGACCATATTACATACAGAGAAAGACGGAAGCATAGAGAATGGACAGAGAGAGGGGGATGGACAGATGGAGGGAGGGAGAGAACAACTGCTATACTGAGTGCCTGGGAGAGAGGGAGAGACATCGGCATGGTTACTCACTAGAAGGCGTGTCTCCACCCGGCGCTGCCTGACGACGAAGTCCACCAGTTTTTCATTGGCACGGTTACGTGCAGCCTTGGAACGGTCAGGCAGCAGCTTCCTCCTCCTCCTCTCCTCCTCCTGCCGTTTGCTGCCCTCGTGATCGTCCCCTTCCGGGTCAGAGGTTACGTACTGCTCCTCCATAATTAGCTTACTGGGGAAGGTCAGGTCTGAGGTGCCCCGGGGGTAGCACCTTCTCACTGGGCAGCCTGGGGGAGGGATCATAGAGGTAATGGATTGATCCATCTAACCTTTATCTCAGTCGCAGAGAATACATTATGTGGTACTAAAGACCTGTTTAAACAGGACAGACAGCATTTGAGATGACTTGAGGGAATGTCACTGTTTCAACATCGGAAAACATCAGGTGAATGGACATGAACTTACTTATGTCATCAGAAAAGTATTCAATGAAGGATCCGGTGAAGCCGCATCCTGCCAAGACGATACAAACATCAACGACAGTAACGGGGAATATAACACTGAGTATAATCTGGGTCAAGGTGCTCATTCTAAGAGAAGTGTAGAATAGTTTACCGATACGGATTCTATAGTCGGCTATCAACGCCAGACACCATTTGATGGCAGCGTCATACTTCTCTCTGGCTTTACACTACAGACAACAGGAAACATCAACACAACAGTCACCAGAAATATTGTCAAAATATACTCTGAACAAAAACATAAAACAAAACATGAAACAATTTACATAAGGAAATCAGTCAATTGAAATAAATGCATTAGGCCTTAATCTATGGATTTCACATGACTGGGAATACAGATATGCAATATGTTGTTCACAGATACCTTAAACGAAAAATGAGTGTGGTTCAGAACACTAGTCAGTATCTGGTGTGACCTACATTTGCCTCATGCAATGCGACACATCTCCTTTGCATAGAGTTCTTCCGGCTGTTGATTGTGGCATGTGGAATGTTGTCCCACTCCTCTTCTATGGCTGTGCAAAGTTGCTGGATATTGGCAGGAACTGGAACACGCTGTCGTACACGTCGATCCAGAGCATGCCAAACATGCTCAATGGGTGACATGTCTGGTGCGTATGCAGGCCATGGAAGAACTGGGACATTTTCAGCTTCCAGGAATTGTGTACAGATCCTTGCGGCATGGGGCCGTGCATTATCATTCTGACACATAAGGTGATGGCGGCGGATGAATGGCACGACAACGGGCCTCTGGATCTCGTCACGGGTTCCCTGTGCATTCAAATTGCCATCGATAAAATGCAATTGTGTTCGTTGTCCGTAGCTTATGCCTGCCCATAACATAACCCCACCGCCAACAAGGAACACTATGTACACAACATTGACATCAGCAAACCGCTCACCCACACGACGCCATAGACGCTGTCTGCCATCTGCCTAGTATAGTTGGAACCGTGATTCATCCATGAAGAGCACACTTCTCCAGCCTGCCAGTGGCCATCGAAGTTTCATCAGCTGTCCTGGTGGCTGGTCTCAGACGATCCTGCAGGTGAAGAAGCCGGATGTGGATGTTCTGGGCTGGCGTGGTTACATGTGGTCTGCGGTTGTGAGGCCGGTTGGACGTACTACCAAATTCTCTATAACCACATTGGAAGCGGCTTATGGTAGAGAAATTAACATTAAATTCACTGGCAACAGCTCTGCAGAACATTCCTGCTGTCAGCATGCCAATTGCACGCTTCCTCAAAACTTGAGACATCTGTGGCATTGTGTTGTGTGACAAAACTGCACATTTTAGAGTGGCCTTTCGTTGTATCCAGAACATGGTGCAACTGTGTAATGATGCTGTTTAATCAGGTTCTTGATATGCCACACCTGTCAGGTGGATGGATTATCTTGGCAAAGGAGAAATGCTCACTAACAGGGATGTAAACAAATATGCCCCCGCAATATTTTGAGAAATAAGATTTTTGTGCAAATAGGACCAACTCTTTACATGTTGCATTTATATTTTTGTTCAGCGTATAAAAAAAAAAAAAAACTATATTATATTATATAATAGTTCTGTGGAGTCAGTATTCTTAAGAAACTGTTTTCTTCAGTTATCCTTACCACTAGTTGATCAGCCTCTTCACAGTCAAAAGGCTTAATGTTTTTAGGGCCACAGAAAAGCTTTGAAAGAAACAAAAAGACGAGTTAATATTGGAGTGCGGAGGCTAATCAGGCAATCAGGGAATGGACACCAGTTACAGCTCAAAGGGAATGACTGTCGGAAGAGCTGCACAGAGTTCTGGTTCCTACCCTTTTCGTATCTTCTTTTTGTCAAACAGCAGGTCGTCAATAAACACAATGCTGGCTTTCTTCAGCTTACGGTTCACACTCTTCACCTATGGAGTCAAACAGTTTCTAGTTCAGTTACTACTGATGACTAATCAAAATGTATTTAGTTGGAGCACGGCGATCAATACTCACCATTGCCGGCCAGAAAGGATAGTTTCTAAACTTGCACCAAACACATATTCCTTCTGTTATGGACAGCGGCTCTGAAAAGAGACAAAACTACGGGTTATTTAAGTTTGAATTAACAACTCAACATAAGCTATAGTACACATGCAGGAAGGGATCATATCATCAAGGGAGTTAACCAACACGCTCTCGCTCTCACACACCAAACCGGCCCCCACGTGCCCCACATGCGCTTGTTGATTTTGGCAATCCCCACCAGACACGTTCATGACACGCAGGTTAAAATAGCAAAACCAACTGTGAACCCACTATATTAAGTTGGGGACATGTCGAAACACACATGAAACAATGATGGACATTTAGCTAGCTTGATGCTGCTAGCCAATTTGTCCTGGGAGATAAACATCAGATTGTCATTTTACCTGAAATGTACCTGGTCCTATTTTTTTGTTGCTGGATCTGTGTAGAATTTTGACCCATTTTGAGTCATTCAGAAATGTGTGGTCTCTACTCCGACAATTAATCCACAGATATAACAGGAAACCTAGTTAGTTCTTTGATTAATCTCTCATCTTTCAATCACCCAATCACGTTGGTTACTATGCTTGTGAAAACCAATGAGTAGATGGGAGAGGAGGGACTTGCAGTGCTTCAAGCATCTCAATGCAGACGCTCGAGCAGTTTGGATTAAATTATTGAATAGCGTGTAGGGCCGGGACGATACCCAATATCACAATATTTTTTCCATGGCAAAAATTAAAACATGAAGCAGTCAAACTCTTTGGTCCTTTAAAAACCTGCTTGAGGTAAAATATTGTGTGCTATAGCTTGGAAAACAAATAAACGTGACTTTGGATGACAAACATTATATTTTTTCCAACATTAGGGCTGATTTCCTACAGAAATTAAATATGCTTTGCGTTTTGTTTCCTTGCCACGATACTAATGAGTATCGCAATACTGGTATTTCCCGACACTAATAACACTCATGTGTACATTTATTTAGCAATGCTTGCGCACGCAACGTAGCCAGTCTAGTCAGCATGTTACCCACTTGTGTTATTTAAGAAACTGGGCAGATCTTCCTCATCCTCTTCCTCCTCTTCAAGAGTCAGTGATGTTACACGATCTTCCTGTACGCTTAGCTCGATGGAGAGGTCTGAGGACAGGGAGGAATCTCCTGTGTCTTTGTCTGGTGAGTCTGACTCCTGCAGCTCAAACCTTGGTCTGGAGCGGTGGAGTGGCTCAGCTCTGGTAGTGTCGTCACTCTGCAGGCCAGCTCCCTCTGCTGTCTGGCCCTTCCTGCTTCTACGTCTGAGTTTGGCTGGGGGACCTTCCTCAGAGCTGAAGGTCTGGGACGCTCCCTCTGCTGCAGCTTTCACCTTCTTCTTACCACCCTGAGTCTTCACTCCCGTCACTGTAGCCGAGTTCTTCCTTGGCCTAACTCTGGGTCTACCCCGAGGTTTACTGCCGGGTAAAGCTAAGTGTGTCTGGGAGAGATTACATATATTTTTGTGAACAATTTTGTATTGAACATATGAATACTGGAATTTCATTTAAAACAGACTGAAATGCAATAGGCAAGAGAGAAGGTTATTGAGCGGTGATTACTTTTAAACACTGACCACAATCCTGAGCACTATTCAGTGTTTGACCATTCACCTGACAACGTAATATAGTGTTAAAGGAACAGGAAGTAGGTGACCGGAGGTTCATGACAACTTGTTTTTGAGAAGAGAGGAAATACAGTCCATTCGGAAACGTATTCAGACCCTTTTCCTTTTCCCACATTTTGTTGTTACAGCCTTACTCTAAAATTGATTAACTAGGTTTTTTCCCCCCTCAATACCCCATAATGACAAAGTGAAAACAGGTTAACCTTAAAAAGGTTAAATAAAATAAAGATGTTTCTAATCAGTGATGAAGATGACAATACAGTACCTTCTCCAGAGGGCTTAGCTCCAACAGCTTCCAGGGGGGGATGGGTGAGGCGTTCTGGGGGCCCTCCGTCTTGGAGCCCAGTCCCAGGTGAAACAGGGAGGCAGAGATGGGGTCGTCTGTACCTGTGGAGGATCTGGGGTGAGGGCCTGGCGTGGAGCTAAGAATGAGCTGCTTCTGGACCCGCCGCGGTCTGCCTCTGCCTCTCTTAGGTGTGTTTGGTGAGAAGGGGATGCCAGGAGGGCTGAGAGTAGGAGTGAGGCTACTCTGCAGGCTGGAGGAGAGGTCTGCAGACAGCACAATGAGTGAGGATGGGACATCTGAGTCTACCTTGAGGGTCTGTGATTTTTTGGTATATTTTCTCTTTGGGAGCCCATGAGGGCTGAATGTGGGAGAGGAAAGGTTGAGGGAGAGGTCTGCAGATAGCACAGGGAGTGAGGAGAGGACCCCTGAGTCTACCTTGTGAGTCTTTGATTTCTTAGTGTATTTCCTATTTTTCACAGTCTCCTCCTGTGACTGTTCCGTGTCTCCTAACTCTACCTTATGCTTCTGGGATTTTTTGGGGTAGTTCCTCTTTCTCACGGTCTCTTGTGATTGGTCAATCCCCAGTGACTGTTCGACCGTATGGCTTTGTGACTTTTTCGATGCCACCTTGTTTACCTTATCCGTCAGTGATTTCATAGATGTATTTTTTCCAGTCTCCTCCTGTGACTGGTCAGTCTCCTGGCTCTGGGATTTTTTTGTATATTTCCTCTTTGTCACCGTTTCTTGTGACTGCTCTCCCTTGTGCGTTGAAGATATTTTAGAGACCTTTTTCCTTTTTGTTACAAACTCTTGTGACTGGTCTACCTGCTGGGTTGGTGATTTCATAGTTGTCTTTTTCCCATTTCTCACAGTCTCCTGTGGCTTGTCTCCCTCATGGCTCTGTGTTTTTTTTTGTATATTTCCTCTTTATTACCATCTCTTGTGACTGCTCACCCTGATGGGTTGGAGATATTTTAGAGACCTTTTTCTTTTTTGTGACAGACTCCTCCTGTGACTGATCGGTCTCCTGTGACGGGTCAACCTTCGGGGTCTGAGATGTTTTTGTATACGTCCTCTTTCTCACCGTCTCCTGGGGCCAGTCTATCTTATGGGTTGGTGATTTTATAGATGTCTTTTCCCCATTTCTCACTGTCTCACTCTCCTGTGGCTGGTCGACCTTATGAATTTGTGATTCTTTAGCCGCCTTTCGCCCATCTTTCAGATTTTGTGGTGACTGGCACAGAGTCCTTTGCTCTTTGGCACATTTGCTTAAAAATATCCCAGTGATACTGTCATTCTGGCTGGGTTCGTCCCCCAGCAGCCTGGCCTGTGAGTATGTGTATCCACCAGTGGTTAGAACATTAGGGCCTGTTAGGTTTCCTTGTCCAACAGAAGCCCTGGAGAGATGGGGCCCGTTCTTACTCTGTCCCTTATTGGTGCTCTGTAAGTCCAAGGTGGGGCATGGTGGTTTAAAGGTGGCCTCAGGTGACTGGCACTTATCCTCAGCCACAGGTGAGCTGGGTGACTGGAGCTGTGTCTCAACCTTTGTTTGGGCTTCAGGTGACTGACACCTGTCCTCAGGTATTACAGGTAAGTTGGGTTTCAGTGTCACAAACTCTGTTTGTTCCTCTGGCTGTAAACATGGATGTGTAGCTGTCGGGGACTGGGCCTGATGGATCTGGTGTTCTGTGTCAGTCTGGGGTTTCTTGTGTTTGCGTGGCCTCCCCCTCTTGCGACGTTCACCCTGTGGCTGTGATGCATCAATGGTTCCTTTCTCTGCTGTCCTCTTTTGGGGGGGTGAAACAAGTGTTTGAGATGGGCTAGAAGGGTTGATCAAAACTGGTGTTTCAGCTGGATTAGCAGAGCTGGTTCCTTCCCCATCCCCAAAGCAGTGTGTGGGAGACCGAGGGCTAACTGCCGGCTGTGGAGTGGCTGTTTGCTGGTCGGCCCAAACCGAGGTCTTCTGTGTGGAAGAGGAAGAACTGTCCTCTGGAGAATTCATGTTCAGGGCCAGGCAAGCTCCAGTGCTTCAGCTCGTCATCTTGAGCTGTGGTGGAACCATGCAGGATGTGAACAGGTTTATTCTTTGTGTTGGTCAAATAACACCCATGTGAATTTTAGAGAGGGATGTAATCTGAAGGCTTGTTGTGTGCATCGAAGAAACATTTGAGCAAAAATCTGTTCTGCTGCCCACAGCTTGTAAATAATTTAAAAGTTCTGCGTAGTTAGCAATAACTTAAATAACAGACCTAAACGCTTTTGCGTGTAACTAGCTAGTTGTGGGGATTGTGGGTTTCCCATCGACGACAACACCAAAAGGTAGATCAAGTACATGAACTAGCAACACATCGGTTGTCGACACTCCACTGATCAGTCTCGTCGGGAATTTCACAACAAAAAGGATCGAATGAGATTACAGACAGTTGCCTAGCTTTGATAAATGTTCGTATTTACTTGACATCCGCGTATGCATGCACACCGTGTTTGCTGGTCAAGTAACCGTAGCAAGCTAACGATAATTATGTTGCATACTCTGTACTGGCTAATCAGCTAGCTCGCTACTGTATCGGATTGCAATTAATATTTCGCAAACAGCCCAGCAAGAAATAATAGTAGCATAGAAGGTTCCAAATACTGATTTGTATAAAGATGTATACATACACATAGACACAGCAAGGTAGATGGAATACTTTCTTCTAGATACTTGAAAGGTTGCAACTCTTCTCAGCGTCTCGTCAGCAACTCTTAAAAAAGTAATTCCGGATCACGGAATTTCGAAGATTTTCAAAATAAAATTCGCCCACCTAATAGTAGAAAAGTGTAAATAATTGTTTAAACATTAACATGTGCAGAAATAAAAGTGTGGTTGGGAGTACTCAGTGAGGCCTGTATGAACCACCTTCAAATGGCCCGGTGCAATCTATGGCCCTGAAGTCAATGCCTACACACTAAACTATCAACACTCAAATAACAAACTCATAAGGCAAAAAAAATGGTCAAAACAAAAATCGTATTTATTTACAATTTAAACACAATAAACATCAACCAGGCTATAGACACACAGTCACTACAGTCCCCAATGTGATCAAATGTGTCAGTTACAATTCATGGTCAAACTTAATTCATTCAGTCCCCCATTTCATAAAATGTTTTGGCAAAACATTTATGGTCTAACACACTTTATGATACATTAATTTGTAGCAATCCCTCATCATATACATGCATTCAATTAGTGATGGGCACCAATATGG
The DNA here is from genome assembly GCA_030435695.1 of Brachymystax lenok tsinlingensis. Lineage (NCBI taxonomy): Eukaryota > Metazoa > Chordata > Actinopteri > Salmoniformes > Salmonidae > Brachymystax > Brachymystax lenok. The sequence continues at coordinate 3,094,618 of CM059801.1, read as the reverse complement.
AAAATCAATATCAGTTGCATTTTTCGATTCGATATTGATATTATATCGGTTCAAAGAAAATACATACAACTGTGTGAATGTTCACTTTTCTGTTATGTCCAGACAACTGCTTGTGGATTCCCATTGGGCCAAATGTGTTCTGGTGGTATAAACCTACATAACCCGTTTTAATACAATGGGAAGCCCATCCACAATTGATGGCCAAATCAGCAGGCACTTAAATAATACAACAGTTTTACTGCAGCACCCAGAATAGTTTTTGCTCTATAAGTCAATATGTATTCCATATGCAGTGATTCGCATTGTGGCCGCCAATGGAATGGATTAAGTAAAAGGCCAGCAACACTCCATACTATTCAGAGCCCCATGAAATGACACCATACAGCATACATTCTACAGACCCTACTTATTACTTATTTTCCTACTTTTATACTATCACAAATAATATTGTTTCCTGTACATTGCTATATTTGAACCGTATCGCTATTTGATCACAGTAAAAGGCCAGCAACACTCAGAGTCCCATGAAATACCATATACAGATTCTACAGACCCTACTAGAATCGTTTTTTCTCTATAAGCCAATATGTAATTTATAGACCTACAGTGTATTGCATTGGGACCAATGGAGTGGATGGAGTAGAAAGGGCTGCCGGGTATTTAGACCTCAGTCATCCAAGAAATAACACCATCTATAAACTCTAGTCTAGTGCTACATCAATAGGGTCTGTAGAATATGATGTTCTTTACATTCATGTACTTAAGCTCCAAACATTTACCAATTTATTTATTTTTATTTTACCTTTATTTAACTAGGCAAGTCAGTTAAGAACAAATTCTTATTTTCAATGACGGCCTAGGAACAGTCAATGCGCTCCACGGCCTAGGAACAGTCAATGCGCTCCACCTTATAATATTATTTATCTTATATGAAGTGTTAATTCTCTTTAGTTTTAACATTATGCACTATGTAAAGCTACACAAATTATTGATTTCATATCATACACAGCGTTTTACCGCAGACTTTTATTTTGAAGGCAGAATCGGAAAACCGGAAGTCTTAATGTTTCTGCGGGACACTAATGTTGCTGCCATGACGCTAATGCAACTCTTGAGCCAAAACACAACTTCTATCGTCGGGTTTTGCGCCCTTTGATTCATGGCATATGTAGCACATTACACTGAATTTAGGAACAACGCAATCATATTTTCCTTTATTTCAAGACAAGTTGACAACATTACATTTTGGGGCAGAAAACCATACACAAATATAAACAAAAAACATAACACACACTAAAAGGAATTTACTGTAGCATGTAACTGTAACAAACTAATGATTCAACATTTCAGTCTGAAACAATACAAAAAATTAAAACATAACAATAAAAACAAATTCGTATTTACAATGACGGTCTACCGGGGAACTGCCTTGCTCAGGGGCAGAACGACAGATGTATACCTTCAGCTCGGGGATTCGATCCAGCAACCTTTCGGTTACTGCCTCTTACTGGTTGCGACAACCAATCATATCGCCGTCTGTAACCAATAATTGCACTTGCCAACCAATCCGAGACGCCAGTGCAACCAACCAGTAACCAATAATTGACCAATGAGAATAGAGCTATGGCGGGACCTTTAAACTCTCGTCAAGAGGACCATGGAAAAATACATTTTCTTTTAGGTCATTTTGTTGGCGAATTATCTTTCTTTTCTCTAGTAACGTTAGCAAAAAAAAAGGTTTTGATGTTTTCATTGATCATCATCGATCGGAATATCTAGCAGGTAAGATCAGTGTATTAGGCTACAGTAATATGTTAGCACGGTTCGGTTAATAAGATTTACAGTGGAACTACGGTAACGCGTTAGTAAACTGGTGTTTTGACACTGACATAGGTTAACGAAGTAACGTAACTTTAGCTAGTTTAACGTCCGATGACTCTGACCATCAAAATAGTCTGTTAACCTCACTATTTTATACTAATCTGGAGTTATTTTCATTAATGATGTTTAGTTGGAGACAATAGATAAGTAAAACAAAGGATCGTCTTTTGATGGTGTTTAATCTATTGATCTAATTAAATTAATAGTTCTACTTTTCAGCCCTTCCAGCCTGTATTTGAAGTATTTATAGTGATGACTTGCATTTTAAATGATATACTAGGCCTACACGGTGTGTCTCATGTGATATGATGACCTGTTCTTTTGGGGAATGTATTGTAATGAGCAGGTCTTGAACCCTGGACCTTCTAGCCCGAAGTCCAGCGGGCTATCGACTGTGCCGCAAAAGCATGCTAGAGCGATATCCGTGGTTATAAACCCAGGGTCGTTACATTATCATCAATACATTATTGCTCACGTGGGAAATGTTGTTGTGTTATGATTTTAGGGAGAAATGTATGCCTTCCCAAGGGATGGCAACGCATTTTGCCTGATGTGGACCATAACTGGGTGTCCAAGGCATTGTTCAGGTGGTCGGGAATGGGATTCCAGAGATGGACAAAATGTGGTGGGAGCGCCCTCCATCACCATCTGCAGGTCAGTAGAGATGGAGAGGTACTTTGCCCATCCTCTGCTGCTCTGGATGCCCAGGAAGCTCTGGCAGGTAAATCTGTATTGCCCACATTCTGTGCAGTAGTAAGGTCATCAGTTGGAACATATGGTTCCTTACACTGTTCCACGCAAATACATTACAATTATATTGCCATTACCAGTGTAATTAATCATCTAATGCAGCTTTTATATTTAATACAAACAGCAACACATTTCTCTTTGTGAAATGTTATTATATAATTATTCCTCCATTCTCAGTCCAGTGTATTCTCATATTTATTTATTTTTCTTTAGGGGAGCTGATCGCTTTGGAGTACATCTTCGATCAGACTGGTTTGGTGCTGCCAAGGCTGCCATTGAAGAACTGGAGACAGGTGATCCTGATGTCCAAGGGGAGGATGATGAGGGCTTTGTGGAGCTTGTGGAATTTCAGGACCTGACAGTTTCCAGTGCTGGAGACAGCCCTGCCTCTTGTTGGCACCTTTCGTCCTACTCCCACCCCCTCTACCAGCATCCAGTCCACAGCTGCATCAGTCAGTCCCTTGTCCTCCACTCCTGTACGGACTACTCCACCACCAGCTGGTTCTCTGTCCGTGGCCTTGACACCTGTGCCCTGCTGGGCCTCTGGTCATGATCTCCACACCTGTGCCCGGGTGACACTCAGTCAGTCCCGTCCTCTGCTCCTTACGGGCTTGAAATTCTGATGGAGCCAGCGATCAGTCACTCTCCATTTTCAGTTAATTATATATAATTGTAATTATTTGTGTTCAATTGTTTGTTCCTCTTTGGTGTTTATTTAACTGTATATACAGCATCATTTGTCATTGAAGTATTACTCAAAAGTATTCTCCCCATACTCTTAATTCACTCTGAGCACAAAAGCCATTAGCTGAATTCTCTAATTACATTTTGTTCAATCAATGTCAGTCTTTGAATGCTCCATTGTATAAACGATGTAATTGTCCTGCTTGTGTGCCTTGTGCACTGATTTCAAACAATGAGAGTATATTTGTCATTCTCACGTCTTTCTCCAATTCAGGGTCTTCAATTACTTCCTTGATTTTACAATCAAAACAATTTCGCCAACATTACGCGTTCGATGTGAACTTGATATTACATTTATAAATTAAGTCCTTTCTCCTATTTGTGATAAACAAGATTTAACTCCTGTGGTGTTTAGGCTTAACACATTTAAGCTAACCTTCTATAAATTCGAATCCTGAAGAGGGTGAGCGGTTTGACAAAAAGAGACAGGCTTTCATAATAAAAAGTTATGGATGGATGATGACAGATTTACAGGTTGAGAGGAACGATGATTGTCGGATGAAGCCCGATACTTTTCTACTCTCAGATTGTCACGGTAGGGAAAATAAAGCATTAAAAACGGTGCAAGGCTAAATACAGCAGCCGTGTTGGGATTCGATACAGGGTCGGCATGGGCGAGTATGTTCATTCTTGGTAGAAAATGCCACCCGAATTCGTTACACTCTTTAATTCCTGGTGTCTCAACCTCGACTGATGAGCTATATCTTCGGCCCAACGCTCTAACCACTAGGCTGTTACATGTTATTCCATCACAATCATGTCATGGGTGTAATACTGTATTGTGAAAAATACATGGGGGATTAGAAATGATGCAGACAATTACATTGATAGAACCTACCATCTATCTGTCATATTAAAGCTGATCTACCCCCAAGAGTGTTTTATCCACAGAGGAATAACACAACACAGACTATTGGCAAAGCAGTGCAAAATGTTTCCAACCCTCCCGAAAAATATAATATATAACAGTACACACAGAGCACAGTGAAATAAGTATGTGTTAATCACATTCATTAATAAACCCTTCAGATTAACAATGAGGCCATCCCTCACAGTCAAAAAGCTCTGGTTGACAATCATGAGAGAAAAACGACAGTAGGACACAGATAAGCCAAAGCAATTGCAAACTATTATGCCATGTTGGTTTGATACAAGCCTGCATATATGAGATTATCAATCATAGTATGTATGAGCAATAAACAGAAGTGATTCTTGTGGTGAATTACCATTGATCTGGCAACCTCTTCTTTCCCTGTAATGCAAAACATAATTCAAGATCAAGATTTTTAAGATCTTTGTTTAGTGGAAATGAAACTGAACAATATCGGGAATGCTGGTGTCTACAGCACAACTACAGTTTTTAGTTTAGTGTTTTTTGTGTGTATATATATATATATATATATATATATATATATATATATAGTTTTACATATGAGCTGCTGTTTACTCACATTTGTGTCATCATATAGTGTTTGCTGGACTCGCAGGCTTTCATTTGACTCATTGCTGCCACCGCCTGGCTATCTGAAGCATCACATGAAGCAGAGCAGGAGTGGGACTGGTGGACAGCATGGGTGAAGTTGAATTGTAACCACTCAAAATGGTCTACAGAAATAAAAAAACGGAACATTATTAAACAACATCTTCCAGTGTCATAAAATAAAATGTATAATGTAAGATATGTTGGTTTATTCTGTAATCGCTATCACGAGAGTGATATGATTCATGGCCAGGTCTCCCTTGTATAAGAGACTCTGTCTCAATGGGACTTTGCTTAAATAAAGATTAAATAAAAAATACATATATATGTATTCTTTGATCCAGTCGTACCGTACCTCTCTGTAGACTCAGATCTAGGGACATATTTCTCTGTGTGTCTCTGTGCAGGCAAATAGCATTCCTTAGTGCTGTTTCATTCGCATGCAGCATCGCCTGTATACAAGGCAAATCTACAGTCACTGACAATCTACATGCATATGTTGTTTTAGAATTGATAGTTTTGACCAAAAGTTTTGATTCCAATGAACATGAACAAGGATGTCAAACATGCAAATGTCTAAAACGCCACTGGAGGCTACACTCACATTGTCGTGCAGGCTGAGGCTCAGGGACACGTTAGTCTCTCTCAGTCTCTCAGCGACAACCTCCATCTCCTGCTGCAGTGTGGTTTGGTTCTCCTGGCTCAGCCTTATAGACTCCAGCAAGGCGTGCTTTTCCTTCTCCCACACAACCTTTGCCCCCTCCATCTTCTCCGTCAGGGACTGTAACAGAGTGAAGATTGTACCGGTAAGCTCACAGTAAGCACTGGCTCGAGTTCTTGTACAGACAGTGTACCCTGGGTTGTACCCAGATAGGGAGGGCACCATACTGCTAAACAAGCAGACACACTGTGGTCCACACACCTGTCGGGCTACGTTGCACTGGGCCACGCCCTTCATGTGAGGAGAGGTGGCCCACACCACGATAACGATGAGGGAGACCATGGACCACAGGGTCAGCAGTGCCATCACCAGGTTACAGCAGGTCCCGGATGACTTGGAACTCTTGGAACGAGCCATGGTGTTGAAGGGAGCAGGAGCTGTGAAAGATCATATCCCATGTCGGTTATGTCTGACAACAGAGACAGACAGCAGTTGCACAAGCTCCAGGCGGAACGACTCTTTTGTGTCCACTGTGATGGGAAAAAAAATCGGAGTCTCAGAAGTCCAGACAGAAGTTTACACTTGTCTTTATCAACTGAGCCTAGCGACTCATGTTACACAGGCTGAAGAAGTACTGTATTGTAAGGTTTTCCGTTTAACTGTAGAGTCCTCTTTCAACAAAAACACCTCACTTACCTTTGTCCAAATATCCCCTTTAAAACCAATACCCAGTCTTTCGCCACTTCTTAGTTAGAATGCTTTTATAGAGGAAGAATCATAGCAGACTCTCTGTTTATTTTACCATGCCAGGACTACTGTACAGTACACTCCGCGCTCATCACTGCACATTCCAGCTCACTAGTTTTTAAACAAATCCTTTTGTAGAAGGTTGTTCACGTGCCAACTACTTCTAGAAATAAGCCTACACTTTCCCTGACAAACGGCTGTAGACTCCAATGACATCACAACACCTAGAGAGATCAAATACATCCCAAATGGCACCCTATTCTCTATCTAGTGCACTCCTTTTGACCAGGGCCCATAAGGATTCGATTTTAGCTGGTCAAATGCTTATTAAGTTGTAATAATTTTTCCCCTCAATTAAATTATTTTCCACATTCCTTCATTTGACCTGAAAGGTAAACTCTTCTCTCAGTGGACACAATAAATATACAAGGAAAGTTAAGCTGCATGTATTTAAGCTTGTTTATTTAAAAACACAAACCTGTATAAAACGGTCATCGTTCAAACCAATACATACCAATTATACGTTTTCTCGCGTACATAAAAATAAATCAATGGGAGATAGTTTGGAACACTGCTGTACTCTTAAGTGCGAACGAGAATATTAAAACTAGGGCAATACACAGTATATAGGGTTCTATAGTGAACATGGAATGTGATGCATAGATTTAATGACTAACTCGTGGAATGTCTGAAGTGTGTGGATTATTATGGTCGAAATGAAGAAAGAAAAAAAAAAGTGTTTTACACTTTACATAGTTTAACATCATGCAGATAATTTGGTATTAATCTTATGCGCAATAGTTGTACTCAAGCGGGGCAGTTTCCCCTGACACAGATTAAGCCTAGTCCTGGGCTAAAAACCAAATTCAATGGACAACTTCCATTGAGCATGCTTTTATCCAGGAAACTGTCCCAAAGCGTTTTGAGGGACAGTCACTAAGCCTGCATTTTCACTAACATGTCTAGCCATTACTACATATTTGCCTTTGCTTATGTATAGGCAATAAGGTGTTCTATATCCAGGCACAGCGTACAAATAGCAAAACAGGTTTATACAATCTATATATCTTAAGACTATGCTCTACTTAGGTAAGACAGCTACAGTGTTTGCATTCGTTTCATTTGCATCACAGTACAACAAGTCAGCTGAGTGACATATGGTATAGAATAGATAGCCTACTGTCAATAAGATGAAGTACTGGGATCTCCCTAGAATACCTCGACATTAATTTCTTGTTATTTCTGTGCAATGAGTACTACGTTGTTACTTATAACAGTCAGCTGTGAACGATACATGTTATGAGGCGAGAGAATATTGCTTACTTGAAATTGGCATGCCAAGCCAGACTAAAGGCTGTTGCACAGGTGCATATACCACGTATTCCTTAAACTATGGAGCTTAAAACTCTTTAGGAAAATGATTGCCGGTGCAGAAAGCCAAATCTTAACCAAATATACTGCCAAAACGAACAGCGTATTTTACAAACAATGTGACAGTATTGCGTATAACAATCAAAATCCTTATCTTCAACATTAAACATTTATTTCGAAAATGTATTATTAAACACGTATTTTGTTGACCAAACATATTCATAATAAGGACTCTCTCCATACAAAGTGATACAGGAGGAGCAACCCTTTTTCCAATCAAATGTGTGTGAGGGGCAGCATGGCTTATGATCGGGGGCCCAGCGTTTTCTCTAACCCGAAGAACTCTCGACCCTCGTTCTGAATCTGATGACAGCTGGTGTAGAATATGTGCCCTGTTCGTGCCACAAACACACAGACACAGAAAGAAGAAGCCGAGAGTGCAGAAGCTGAATAATGTCAGTGATTCCAGCCCCAGCTCGGTTGGACTTTGCTTTCAGGCCATGACCAGACCGCCCTAGAAAGAAGAAACTGAAGAGTGTAGATTCAGACTAATGTCAGTGATTCTATGAGAATAATGTCAATTCTAGAAGGCAAGGCCAGGCTCAGGACGATTCTACAAGCCAAGCTGGAGCCAGGTCTCAGGGCATGACCAGACTGTCTTTCTCCCTCTCTATCCCTCTGACCAGCTCCTCCACCCAGCGCACCTGCGACGCCACCTGCTCTGCCAGGACCTCGTAGCGGTTCTCCAGGCGCCCAAACGTCCTCTTGAGTATGTTAGCGGCCAGCATGGCGGAGCGGGCGTCCTCCTGACTCTGTCTGCGCTGGGCCTGGGTACACTGCAGAGCCTGGCGGATGTGACCCAGGTCGCTGGCGATGCTCTGGTTCTCCTTCTTGTACCAGCCCTCTTTCTCCTCATAGATAGAGAGTAGAGCAGCCACGTCCTCCTGACATGACCTGGAGAAGAGAGGGGGATGTTAGAATGAATGGATAGATGTATTGTTGTACCCAACTAGAACGGCTTTATATGCGTTTCTAATAATCACAAATGAATTCATCCGCCCATTCATTGAATCATCCATCCATCTATCCCTCCGTGTACCCCCTCCCCTCCTACCTCTGGTTGTGCTCCAGGTCTCTCAGCCCCTCCTCGGCAGCAGCGATCTCCTCCAGCACCTGGGAGAAGCGTTCGAAGTTGACGTAGGTGTTGTTGGGGGGCATGGAGGAGTGGGATTTGATGGTGTACTCCTTTAGACGCGTTGTCTTCAGGCGCCTGCGCTCCGGCTTCTTCCCGCTCTCCTCCTGGCGCACGTTCCGCCTCTTGATCACCTGGGAGGAGAGGGGGTTTAATGGATAGTAGATAAAAGGAGGGTGCTCAATTATTTTGTCTGGCCAAAAAACATCAGCATAATGGGTGCTATAAGCCAGCAGTTGCATATATTTTGGGGATTTAGTGATATATTTGGGGGGGATTACTGATATGTGAGGTACAGTATGTATGAGAAGGTGAGAGGTGCCTACCTTGATCCAGGGATGCTGAAGGCTATCATCGATGGTCATTCTCTTCCTGGAGAAATAGGAAGCATTTGTAAATGATTAGAGATGAAAATCAATGACTAATTTCTTCCTTACTTTTATGCTTTGGTATTTGCAACATTGGTGCAAAAAGGTACAAACCTTTACTTCTGGCTATGGTCCCTAAGATAATATGCTACTAAAAAAGACAGACAAAGTGCATGGTTCTCGTGTACGTCATTTTAAGCATTCCCTGGCATATTCCGTCCAGCGTGAACCAGGCTTACTTGGGATCCTTGACCAGCAGCCGTCTGATGAAGTCCTTGGCCAACTCGCTAGTGTTGCTGAAGTACTCCTCGTCAAAGTCATAGTTGACTGCTGAGATGTTGGTCAGAGTCTCCTGCTTGGTCTCCCCCAGGAACGGAGAGGCACCACTCAACCTGAGGACCAACAGACAGCATGGTGAGAACACCAGAAGAACACTCAACCGGGGTAAAAGGTAAAACAGTAGTACTGTATCCAATCAGCTGACAGGTCATGGCCAAACGTTATACACAGGAGATTGGCTTACTTTGCTATGTCATCATTTTGACGATGGAATTACTGAGAAATAAGTGCCACTTCTATAGTTGTCATTTGTAATGCAAAAATGTGTGAAGATTTGAAAAAATTTAAAATAACACTGTTTATGTTGCTCAACTGACTGTATGAAAAGAGACAACCGTTATAAAGTGAACAAGTACTTACAGAATGTAAGTGATAACTCCAATACTCCTGGAGAGACAAGAAGGACAAAACGTAGTGAGATTTACCCTCAGAGCGAAACAACAGCCACAACAAGAAAACATCCTCAAAATCATAAAAAACATTTAACATTTAAAATGATCGAAGTTCATTTTACCACATGTCAGCTTCCAGGCCTAGAAGTTCATAGTTGACTATCTCTGGAGCTGTAAAACAAGCAGCATTATCAACAGGATCGCTTTAATTAATTAAAAAGCTTTAATTCAACCCAGATGGTCGTCAAGGATATCCCAACACCTCCACTAAATAAGATAAAGGTGAAGGAATATTTTCCCCATGTGGGCATACCATAACAAAAACATATTTCTGGATAGACATTTTAAGATACATTTTATGGATCTTAAATAGGAATAAGGTATACATTTTTTCCAAAAGGGAATCCAAAACCAAAGTGAATAAAATCAATTTGAACATAAAAGCCGTACTAATGCCGGTAAAAACTGTTCATGGCTCTTTTGGTCTTGAGCGGTAGGAGAGGGTCTCACCAACGAACTCTGGCGTTCCGAAGATGTTTTTAAACTCGTTCCCAGCTTTGATCTGATGAGCGATGCCGAAGTCGATGAGTTTGATCCTGGGGTTGGGAACATTCTTATCCAGCAGCATAATGTTCTCCGGCTGCAACAAAAACAAACAAGCATTCCATAATACAAGTTACAAGAGAATGGATACACTACAGATGCTATGAAATATAATAACGTCATATGTTGAAAATAAATAACTGAATGATTATATCCTAAACAGTATACTATCATGGTACACTACAAAAGTATGTGGACACCTGCTCGTCAAACATCTCATTCCAAAATCATGGGAATGGAGCTCGTCTCTCCTTTGCTGCTATAACAGCCTCCACTCTTCTGGGAAGGCTTTCCACTAGATGTTGGAACATTGCTGCGGGGGACCATTCTGATGTTGGGAGATTAGGCCTGGCTCGCAGTCGGCGTTCCAATTCATCCAAAAGGTGTTAGATGGGGTTGCGGTCAGGGCTCTGTGCAGGCCAGTCAAGTTCTTCCACACCGATCTTAACAAACCATTTCTGTATGGAGCTCGCTTTGTGCACGGGGGCATTGTCAAGGGCTGTTGCCACAAAGTTGGAAGCACAGAATCATCTAGAATGTCATTGTATTTTTCAGCGTTAAGATTTCCCTTCACTGAAACTAAGGGGCCTAGCCCGAACAATGAAAAACAGCCCCAGACCATTATTCCTCCTCCACCAAACTTTACAGTTGGCACTATGCATTGGGGCAGGTAGCGTTCTCATGGCATCCGCCAAACCCAGATTAGTCCGTTGGACTGCCAGATGGTGAAGTGTGATTCATCACTACAGAGAACGCATTTCCACTGCTCCGGAGTCCAATGGCAGCGAGCTTTACACCACACCAGCCGACGCTTGGCATTGCGCATGGTGATCTTAGGCTTGCGTGCAGATGCTCGGCCATGGAAACCCATTTCATGAAGCTCCAGACGAACAGTTCTTGTGCTGACGTTGCTTCCAGAGGCAGCTTGCAACTTGGAAGTGAGTGTTGCAACCGAGGACAGAAGATGTTTACTCGCTACAGCACTCTGCGGTCCCGTTCTGTGAGCTTGTGTGGCCTACCACTTTGCGGCTGAGCCGTTGTTGCTCCTAGACATTTCCACTTCACAACAACAGCCCTTACAGTTGACTAAAGCAGCTCTAGCAGGGCAGAAATTTGACAAACTGCTTGTTGGAAAGATAGCATTCTATGACGGTGCCACGTTGAAAGTCACTTAGCTCTTCAGTAAGGCCATTCTACTTCCACCTGTCAGCAACGGGTGTGGCTGAAATAGAAAAATCCACTAATTTGAAGGTGTGTCCACATCATTTATATATATATATATATATATTTATATATAGTGTATGTGTTTAAGAAGGATGACTGTTGAAAACACTCCCTGGACTTAAGAATAAGAAGTGTATTCCATTGCAAAACGTTTCCTGTTGAACATGACCCTGGGATACCCAGCTCCATACAGTCCACTTTGAGATCAAAGTGTGCGATGCGTTTGGAGTGCGGGCACTGCAGGTAGTAGACCCCATTCGGGGTCTGTGCAGTGTGTGTGTGTGTGTGTGTGTGTGTGTGTGTGTACCTTGAGGTCAAAGTGAGCTATGCGTTTGGAGTGCAGGTAGTGGACCCCATCCAGGATCTGTTTGAGGAACTGTGTGGCGGCCTCCTCTGTTAAAGACTCCTTCTCTGCCAGGAAGTCAAACAGCTCCCCCCCAGACACCCTGAAACACAACATAAACAGATGGATCTCTAAAACAACACACACAACTAGCATCTCAACAGAACCACAACAGGATGTTTTGGGATTTTTCACTTTACAAGAGAGCAGGAACAGGCTCATTTGAACCCAGGTTTGTGGCCGTATGTATAAAATGAGTATTGTGCTGATCTAGGCTCACGTCCTCCTGTCTATGTTTAAAAAATATATATATATTTAACCTTTATTTAACTAGGCAAGTCAGTTAAGAACCAATTCTTATTTACAATGACGGCCTAGGAACAGTGGGTTAACTGCCTTGTTCAGATTTTTACCTTGTCAGCTCTGGGATTTGATCTAGCAACCTTCGGTTACTGGCCCAACGCTCTAACCACTAGGCTACCTGCTGCCCCTATGTAATCTCATTCATTGTGATTTTAAAGACAAAACTGATCCTAGATCAGAAGTTCTACTCTGACATTATTTATGAATATGACCCTGGTCTCATCTGGTCTCCCTTACAGCTCCAGGATGAGGATGACGTCGGTCTTGTTCTCGAAGATGTCGTGTAGCGTTATGATGTTGCTGTGCTGGATCTCTCTCAGGATGTTCACCTCCCTCTCGATCTCCTCGCGGCTCACGCCCCGGCGGCTGGACGACAGGCGGCGCTTCTTGATGAACTTGGCGGCGTACTCAGAGCCAGAGGGCTTCTCTTTACACTTCCGTACGATGGCAAACTGTCCGCTGAGGGAAGGGGGGAAATGACATCATGAGAATGATGATACAAAGTAAAACATGAACATAGAATACACAGGAAAGAGTGACTGAGCCATAATCAGATAGCTCATCTAGGAAAATCCCGATTTGAAGCAATATACCAATCTTGACTACAGATTGTATAGGCTAGTGTTCAGTGGCCGCATTTTAACACACTGGCCGGCAGTTTCATAACTTTGATATAAAAAGACGAAGACCATAAGACCAAATGTAATGTGGGTGACCCCAAAAAAATCCCCCAACATTTGATTTAGCGCATGGTAATGCTATAGGAAGAAGAAGCTATGAATGCTGCATTCCAGAGTGTGAATCCGTTCCTAAAGGAATGTCTTGGGTTATTGTCTGTCTGCAAAGAACTAAAGTTTCTGCTCTGCCATTTAATGTGTCGCCTGCAAGCCCTTTCCCAGGGGATAAAACAAACAGAAATCCCATGACTGAAACTTAAAGACGTCCACCAGTGACTTTTGAACTTTTCCTGTTCAAAAGTGTATTCCAAGTATAAGTATAAATACAGTAAAGTACACACTAAAGCGTAAAAAAATGTTGATAGCAAAATAGTGTTTTTTAGACAACTGCAAATTTCAAACAGTAGGGCATTCAAGGAGTTGGTTTGATGGGAAGTCGCGATGTCACCGGCCTGTAAGAAAGTCTATGACCATCATAGGGGAAAATTATATTTTTGTACATGTATTAAACTGAGTTTGACCAATTCCAGTCCCTTTCTTAGGGGGTCCGGGGTCCTCCCTGGGATCATTGTTATGTAGAAGGACTGAGAAAAGGACATTCTACTCCAAAATGAATTAAAATAAAATGATGCTGATACCATGTAGAATATAATTTCCACCTCTAGAATTGAGTGAAATAACATACTGGTGAAACGTTGAAAAAAAATATTGGACCTTGCATATAGCCCATGGTCTATATTATCAGATGTGCCATTAGCAATAAGCATTATCACCTGTTGCTCAACTGACGCAAAATAGTGGCTATAAAATGTACAGGGGTAATTTTTTCAATCAAAATCAACAAAGCTCATAGGCATCGAAACCAGTACACTACACTGACTACACATTGAATCCCAGAAATGAGTTTTGAGCCACACACAAACGTTATAACATGGGCTATTATCAGTTTACGGCTACTTCCCATATCTTTAGCTCTTATTGCACAGAAGACCACGGTAGTCCAGCAGACTTTTCTAGTGTAAACGAGCTAGTAATCTGTCTGCAACATTATGTGCGTCTGCCTGCCTGTTCTAAAGGGGCCCGGTTAACAATATGTAACGTTTATAACGCTATTCTCTTGCTTAATCTATTGCACAGTTCCATCAAAGATATGTATAACTAACCCTTCTTCTACATGTGGTTCATGCGTAACACAGCCTGCCGTCAAACATCAACTATAATATAGCTAGCCTACCTCAAAAACAGATATTAGAAACATGCTACATGATTCACCACCAACCACTTGACCTGAATCTCATTTCCCAGCTTGCTTTATTTTATTGGATGGACATATTTTCAAGTTTAGGTGAATAATGAGCACCAGGCGTTCTCTACGCATTTCCTTCGTAATACTAAAGATAGAAAATGCCACAGTGCGTGGTAAACAACTAGCTAGCTATGAAGTTGACACATCGGTCTAAATCAGTGTTAACGGGCATAAGACGTTGATTTATCTGTGGCCCAATGACAATGAGCCTTCTTGGGCGGGAACTTCTATTCTACTGTAAATCAATGGAGCACCGAGGAGGGGCTTTTGCCACTCCATACAGAACAAATCAGTCAATATAATCGAGAACAATCATTATATCGGGTACACCCTGCTTTCGATGGCTAGCTCTCCCAGCAGGTGCTGCGGGGACGTAGTGTTCCATTGAGTGACAGCACCCTGAGCCAATCACGTGCAACCAGAGAAGATCAACGACACCTACACTACCGGTCAAAAGTTTTAGCACAATAAAAACTAGACAAATTGAGATGAAATTCACATAGTTTAATGTCTTAATGTACTCCGAAATTATAGCATAGAACAATGAAACAATTGGAGACAAAATAAATAATGAAATAGTTGTGTTTAACAAAATGTAATCAACATTTTGATTCATCAAAGTAGCCACCTTTTGCAGACATAACAGCCAAACACACTCGTGGCATTCCTTCTACAATGGAAATCAAATTTTGTTCGTAAAGTTCTTCCCAACACTGTTGCAGAAGTTCCCACAAATGTGTTGCACTTATAGGTTGCTTTGCTTTCACCCTTCTGCCCAGTTTATCCCAAACCCGCTCCATGGGGTTGAAGTCTGGACACTGTGCTGGCCATTCCATGATTTGAATCCTATCATCTTGTTCTTTTCTTCTAAGGTAGTTCTGACATAGCCTGGAGGTATGTTTTGGGTCATTATCTTGCTGTAGGATGAACCCCTGACCAACTAGGCGTACACCAGAGGGTATTGCAGAGCGCTGCAAAATGCTGTGGTGGCCGTTTTGGTTCAGGGTGCCCCTTCCTCTGTGCAAGTCGCCGACTCCGGATCCAGACCGTCACACTTCCTCCTCCATGTTTGACAGCTGGTGTCACACACTGAGGAACCATCCTTTCGCCTACCCGACGGCATACAAAAACCCTGCGTGATGAACCGAAGATTTAGAATTTTTATTAAAATCGGTCCGTAAGACCTTCTTCCAGTCTTCAGTAGTTCACTGGCGGTGCTTCACAGCCCAGGCAAGCTTCTTTTAATTATTTTGCCATCTTAGCAATGGCTTTCTTACTGCCACTCGACCTGTCAAACCTGCAGCTCGGTCTTCTCTTCACAGTTGAAACTGAGACGCGCTTACTTCCACCAGTGTTAAGCTGTGCTTGAAGCGGTTGTCCTGTGAGCCGCCTATCACGCAAGCTGTTGACTCTTAGAAACTTGTCTTCTGATTCTGTTGTGGCTTTGGGTCTGCCAGACCTCTTCCTGTCAGAGCTTCCTCCAGTTTCCAAGTGCCTTTTGATGGTGTAGGAAACTGTACACACCTTGGCTTTCTTTGCAATTTCTCTAAAGGAAAGACCTGCACTTTTAAGGGTTATAATGGTCTGTCTGTCTTCCTTTGTTAATGGACTTTTTCCTCGCCATTATGATAGCAATATACTACTTCGTTGCAGTACAACACTGTCCAAATAATGCTTAAGAGGGGGTAGTAACACAGTCTGTTCCAACTCTGCTTTTAAACAGACAGAGGGTTTGTAAGGGTGTGTATCAACAAAAGTTGGGAGACCTGTAGGAATTGTTAACATCAACTTTCAAGGCTTAATTTACTTCCATTGCTGCAGAACAGCTGTAAGTTGTTAGCCCATTACTTGTTCCCTGAAAAATGCCTTTTGGTAACCTCAACTTTTTTTTAAACCTCTGGCAGTTTACCGCTTACCTTTGTACCATTTCAGGTTAGTCACTGGACTTGAGCTGCTTAAATTTCTATAAAAACTGGAAAAATGGGGGTTCTAAAGCTTTTTACTGGTAGTGTACTTTCTCTGTCTGCCCCTCCACCACAGAAAGCACAGAACGAGGCTGAGACTGCTGCATTTTGGAGATGAAAATGTACCAAAACAACAATACAATGGGAAAGCGACCACGTATGCTTTATTAGATGAAGCGATTTTCTAAATAAAATACAATTGTTTGCCAACTGATTTATTGTCGTGACATGAAATAACAGAATTGCACACAAATCTGCAGTAGCCCCACGTGACGCATCACCACTGAAAATGTACGTAGGGGTTTGTCCCTCTGCCTATGTCATTGCCCTTTTAAGAGGCCATTGCCCCTTTAAGAGTTCTGTTATGCAGCTATAACATGCTTGAAACTCCGGTTGTAACTGCATTTGTCAAACCATACCACTTGCGCAATTGAAGGAGTAGAGAAATACATGTGGTAGCAATGGAAAACTGCAATCCCCTCTTTTTCTAACAAAGGCCAAAACTGCATTCAAATTACATTTGCCAAAACTGCTTTTAAAAGAATTAAGAATTATTGTGCATTGACTGCACTGTTGAATTGACTATACACACTGACTATTTAATTCCCTTCGTCAGCAACAATCATGCATGTCAGTTCAGTGTACACAGCTTAACAGAGAAAATAAAATACTTGAGAAATAATTTCTTTGGGACTATATTTCGTAGAACAGACATGCTTCTCTGTATTAGGCCATGTCAACCTCCCGGATCTACATTGATCTCAAAAACGACCTCTCCAGAATCCATGTGATGGAAATCCGTCGCAGGAGAACTTTAACTCCTGCAGTTTCCCCTCCTCTCACAGTAAGTCTAAACATAGAGGCATGGAGAGAAAATAAATGCCCAAATTCCTCACTCTTCCCCAACTCATGGCTGTCCTACCTTATCTGTTGACTGAAACCAGACTGTGGCCCTTCTCCTCTCCATAGGACATCGGAGATTTAACAATAACATGTTTTTCCTGCACTCCCCTTTCTCACTCAGTAGATTTCCATACCCTCAGTTCTAATATGGCAAAATGAATAAGGATACTTCAAGTTTATAAGTTAGTACCCAACACAATGTCATTCTTCTGCTGCAACACTGTAGCAAAAAACACTACTTCCATATAAAGCACTATGTTCAAGTAGTGCGCTATGGAGGGAATAGGGTGCCATTTGAGATGAAGTCAGGTTTAATCCTCTACAAGCACATGACTCATTCTATTGCTCCAGCTCTGTTTAGTTTACAAGGACTTGCTAAAAACAGAGCTTGTATAACAAGGCAGAGTGCAATGCAGTGTAATAAACAGTCCCACAAATACACTGGGGATGTGCCAATGGATGTTTTCCTCCTGCTATGCATTTTCAAGTGAAATAAGTGGTATTATACTGGTATATCATTTTAAGAGTCAAACAACAGATTCTATATTAAAAAGATTGTTTGGATAAATTGTGTTTCACTTCACATGCAAGCGAGAACTAAAAGGTGACAAGAGATCTGTATTATTCTGCCACCTAATTCAAAACATATTCATTAGTAGGCATACTTGATTGAGATTGTCTGATGTGCTGGGTAGGCCAGGTTAGAGTTTACCTCACTTGCCCTGAAGTGCGAACTCTACCCACTGATGCACCGGGCAAGCTGAATCAAGTCAAGGCTAGTATCATCCAGTAATACAGTATCACACAAACACGTCCGATCTTGAAAAAGCAGAAGAATCTGTGTGCTCTCAGATAGTAATAGTAGTTAGCCCTACACATGTCAGAACTTACCTCCCCAGCTCCTCCCCCATATCATAGAACACCTCTACATCCTCTTGCCTGAAGCCAGCCATGGTCTGACTGGGTTGCTGCTGAGAGAAGCTGTGTCTTGAATCACACTGAAATACAGAAGAGGGGAAACATTTTTTAGTAAACACATACAGTATGGATTTATGACAGTGCGCATTCCCCCAAAAAGATAATCAAGGACAACAACCAACAACAGCCACTGCCTGTTCAACCCGCTACCATCCAGAAGGCGAGGTCAGTACAGGTGCATCAAAGCTGGGACCGAGAGACTGAAAAACAGCTTCTATCTCAAGGCCATCGGACTGTTAAACAGCAACCACTAACTCAGGCTGCTGCCTGAATTGAGACCCAATCACTGGACACTTTAATAAAATGGATCACTAGTCACTTTAAACAATGCCACTCTAGTAATGTTTACATATCTTACATTACTCATATCACATGTATATACTGTATTGTATACCATCTATTGCACCTTGCCTATGCTGCTCGCCATCCATATAGTTATATGTACATTTTCTCATTCACCCCTTTAGATTTGTGTGTATTAGGTAGTTGTTGGGGATTTGTTAGATGACTTGTTAGATATTACTGCACTGTCCGAACTAGAAGCACAAGCATTTCGCTACACACGCATTAACATCTGCTAACCATGTGTATGTGACCGATAACATTTGATTTGATTCAACAGCACCAACAGTGGCCGTCCATATTTGGCCAAAGTCAAGACAGCAGGCTGATGTCGATGCATTAGTCAGTCCTTACGTCATATTCTTCCATCGACTACCTAGCCGATTAAAAGGCTCTCAATGCGGGTTTAACATGACATTAGATAACCACTTGCCACCTTCTGCTATCAAGAAACAAACCTTCAGATGTGTTAAATAGGGCTTACGATTTTTGTTGCAAGCGAAGCACACCTTGCTAGCTAACGTCTGTAACGAGCAAGCGAACTATGTCTGTCCACTGAACGTCAGTCCAGGAGAAAATAACTCACCCAGCAAACCTAGCTAAAACACCGGACTGATATGATAATGGGTCAAATCGATAACTATTCATAACATTTCAGCTATAGTAACAACTTGACAGAACTATTAGATTGTATCTAGTTAACTAGCTAGCCGCTGACTTACATTAGCCAGCCTAGCTCTCCAAGTTTGCAATCGCTGCATGCTAGCTGTGCTTGTTATACACAAGGTCGGGAATTTGTGTAAAACGACACGATTGGCACTTTTAATTTTCAAAAAAGGACGTTATTCAATCAGAATAATATAGCTCGCTACTTACATTATAACGGTAACTGGCTACGGGTCCCGCATTCCTCTCCGGAGTCAAAGGTGGTTAAAGATAATTACAGCATGTTCCATTCCAGGCTGGAAAATATGGCTTTATGGGCTCCTGATGACTGGATGGATAGGTATCCCACCAGGCATTCAGCCCATTGTTTTAATAACTTCATTATACATTTCTGCTCCAACTTTCATCTTTCCGATAATTGGCGTTCTCAGAATCCAACTTTAAAAAAATGTTATTGGTTTAACTCTACAACTAGCGACAGACAATTCAAATCTAGAAGTCATTATTGGTTGGTATCTTCCAATCTTCTGAATCTTGTCAGTGAATGTCGTATTTCTGCAGCTCCTCTGACCGACCATTGTTCCATTATTCTTTTGTTTTGATAATGACAAGAGATTTTCTCACGCATATTGGACATTTAGTTATCTTCTTTTAAAGAACGAGTCGTTTTGTTTACAGTCTAAAGCTCTTATCGGAGAGACCTGTCTCGATTCTGCTCTTTCTTCCACGAACAAATTGGAAATTATTACATTTAGAATTCGATGTCTTGCATCACTGTGGCCTGTACGACATATACAACGACATGGCACATGGTGCCTTCATCCATTCAAAGGCCAAATGGATTGAAAAAGGTGAATAAAACACATCTTATTTCTTTAATTTGGAGAAAAGTAGGCAGACTAGGAATAGGATTTCATCCATTTATGTAAATGACATTATAGCTGATGATTTTTAAGTGATTAATAAGAAAGTACTACAGTTCACTATATCAATCTCATCTTTGGGAAGGCGACTTGGATTCCTTTTTTGATTCCTTTAATAACTATGTTAAGCCTATAGAAGAAAGGTTTAAGAAACGGTGCTTCTGATGTAGATATTACTGAGTTGGACCAAGCCATTAAACAAATGCCTATAGGTAAATCTCCTGGACCGGAATGCGTGTCTCCAGAATTCTATCAACATTTTTGGCCTGATATTAGAGAGTTATTGCTTTCGGTCTACAAAGAGAGTATCGCTAATACTATCTTACCTCCTTCTTTGAGACAGGGACTAATAGGTCTTATACCCAAACCAAAGGACTCTCTTTACCTGGACAATTGGAGACCAATCACGTTGTTGGCAACTGACAATAAGTTACTAGCCCATGTCTATGCCAATAGGCTGAAACAAGGCCTTGATGATATAATCAATGAAACTCAATCAGCCTTCATTAAAGGAAGAGTATTCATAACCAGGCTCAGCGCCATGAGGGTGCAAAGGGGGGCATTGCCCCCTTAGTTGGAATATTGTGCCCCCTCAGTTTTGTATCCCTATTCTGTCCCACAATCTGTCCCCTCCATCATGCCCAACCAATTTGTTGTGTATGCTTCATTCATGCAACTCCCTTGCATGCATCATACGTACGTCATACACATTTTACCAGTTGGAGAAAAAAAAACAAATTTTGATTGGCCTTTACAGTAGAAGGGCGGGGTCAATTTGACCGTTTAGGTTTACTTTCAAAGTTACGTACTACAAAGAGAAAAAAAGTTTCACCCCGCAGCTGGATGGAATTTTAGCTAATGTTAACAGTTAGGTAGGTAGCTGATAGCATGGTGGATATTAGAAAGTGGCTTCGCCAGGGCACAATGGCAGCATCGGATCAAAGCGGCGGGGAGGGGGAGAAGCCTGCCACAGAGGCCAAGGCCGCTAAGCTGACGCTAATCACAGAGGCCAAGGCCGTCGAGCCCGGCAGCAAAGGCACCTGCGCAACCGTCTTGCAGCCTGGTGACTTAGGAGGTAACCAACCCGAGGGGCCTGCAGCCGCCAAGACCGAACCTAGCAGCAGCACCGACAGGTTATTACAAGCACCGACGCCTCTGTTAGTGCCTGACGACCTCGGTGATGAGGAGCCATCGCAGGTTTGTCTGGGGAAATACGCAACCCGCCTGTACTGTGGGAGAAAACGGGCATTTTGTAGTGCGTGGTTCAAAGGCAGAGAGTGGCTGGAATATTCCTGCAAGGCAGATGTAGCGTTCTGCTATCCTTGTCGAAAATTGTACATCGGCTCCAATGCTAACGCCGATAAGGCATTCACCCAAACTGGATATAATATCTGCCAGCATGCCATTGATAGCAACAAGGGACTGGGGAGGCACACATCAAGCAAAGAACATTTGAGATGCATGTTACTTTGGACAGAAAGACAAGCAAAGAATGCACAGGGAGCAGAGATTTCAACGCTTGTGAATTCTGCACAGCTTGCAAGAAATCGTATGTATTTGTCATCGATTGTGGACATAGTGGAATTTCTTGCTGTCAACGAGCTTCCTCTCAGGGGAACTTTGGATGCAAGAGGAAAGACAAGGAACTTGCTAGTGCCTTAAGCACAATTCCCCACAATGGCACATACACATTTCATAACATCCAGAACGAAACAATGAGGTAGTAGGTGATTCATGGTACACACTTAAAGTGTATGGGACTAAAGACCCAACTGGGTGCGAGAACATTTCAATTGTACTCCGTTAAGTGGGCGAAATCAACCGTGTTTGTGAGCGGCTACTGTCAATGGCAACGAGTAAAGAATGTGATGCTTTATCGCTGACTAACTTGGTCCTGTCAGAGCTAACAAATGTTGGCCTTAGCACCGACAAGATCCTTAGTCAATGTTATGATGGCGCCAGTGTGATGTCTGGTAACATGGGGGCATGCAAAAGGTAGTGCAGGACAAGCTGAATCGGGAAGTGTCGTATGTGCATTGCTTTAACCACTAGCTGCATTTAGTCATAGTGCATGTCCTCTGAGGGTGCATTGGATGACTTTTTTAATGTGTGTAATTCCCTTTACGGGAGAGAAACTGAAACGGCTGCTTGAGCAGCGATGGACTGGTCATCTGGCCACGGTGAGTGTCATTATAAAATCTCTGGACAGCATCATCCATCTGCTCAGAGAAATCGAGAGTACCCGCACCTACGGTACAGAGGTGCGACTTGAGGCTGTGGGCCTATTGAAAGCTGTTTCCGAGCCGAGCTTCAGATTCATTGCCTTCATGGTTCACAATGTCCTCAGCCTGCTCGATCCCCCTAACAAGTTACTTCAGGTTAAAGCAACTGATCTGTACACTGGCATCCGAGTCATCCGCAGTGCCCACAATTGCGTGGAAAAACTGCGACGTGACAGTGAGTTTGATGAGTTATGGGAGAAATACAAGCACACAGACACCCCCGCACCAAGCAAATGGCAAAGAGTAGTGAGTAGTAATCTGAAAGAGTATGTGGTGGAAACAACAATGGGCCTGCAAGAAGAGGATAATGAGAGGGAGTGCAAAATACTGTTTTCAGCATTCTGGATGCTGTACTGGGAGAAATGTCAGCAAGATTTAACAAACGAAACAGCCAACTTGTTGAGGCCCTGTGTGCCTTGCACCCAGAGAATGAAACGTTTATGGATGTGGAAAAGGTGAAACCACTGCTGAACTTAATCTCGACCAGCATTTGGAAGGTCTGGAAGGTGTCGTAAACATCATGGAAAACATCCTTGTCTGGGGTGATGACACAAAGCAGCACAACCGGAGACTGAGACAGCTACTAAACAGACTGAGAAGCATCAACTTGAAACTGAAATAAGGACAAGTGCAAAATCAGAATGACAGAAATTCGCTACATTGGACATGTGTTAAGCAAAGAAGGCCTGAAACTAGACTCAGAAAAGGTCAGGGCAATACAAGAAATGCAGAGCCAGAGGACAAAGCAGCGCTTCAGAGGTTCATGGGAATGTTGCAGTATCTCGCAAAGTTCATCCCAAATCTCTCAGATGTCAGCGCACCACTGAGACAACTGCTGGAAGGAGACGTTCAGTGTCACTGGAGTCTTCACAGGAACAGAGCTTCAAAAGCTTGAAAACACTTGTCAGCATTGCGCCAGTGTTAAAGTACTACAATGTAAAAATAAATAATATATATAGCAGTGGCACTATCTGTGGATGCAAGCTTGGGAGCTGTGATCCTTCAAGATGGTCAGCCAATCACATACGGGTCAAGATCCCTCACAGACTGTCAAAAGAGAGACGCTCAAATTGAAAAAGAGCTACTGGCAATAGTGTATGGCTGCGAGAAGTTTCATCAATACCTGTATGGAAAACATATATCCAGGTGGAATCAGACCACAAGCCCTTGGAAACAAAATTCAAGAAGTCGCTCCAGAAAGCACCAGCTAGACTGCAGAGAAATCAAATCAAATGTTATTTGTCAAATGCGCCAAATACAACAGTTGTAGACCATACTTACAAGTCCTTAACCAACAATGCAGTTCAAGAAATAGTTAATAAAATATTTACTAAATAAACTAAAGTAAAGAAATCCAATCAAAAAGTAACACAATAAATTTACATAACATTAACAAGGCCACTCCACATATTTCTTGTTAACAAACTATAGTTTTGGCAAGTCGGTTAGGACATCTACTTTGTGCATGACACAAGTAGTTTTTCCAACAATTATTTACAGATTATTTCACTTATAATTCACTGTATCACAATTCCAGTGGGTCAGAAGTTTACATACACTAAGTTGACTGTGTCTTTAAACAGCGTGGAAAATTCCAGAAAATTATGTCATGGCTTTAGAAGCATCTGATAGGCTAATTGCCATCATTTGAGTCAATTGGAGGATGTATTTTCAAGGCCTAGCTTCAAACTCAGTGCCTCTTTGCTTGACATCATGGGAAACTCAAAAGAAATCAGCCAAGACCTCAGAAAAAAAATTGTAGACCTCCACAAGTTCATCCTTGGGAACAATTTCCAAACACCTGAAGGTACCACGTTAATCTGTACAAACAATAGTACGCAATTATAAACACCATGGGACCACGCAGCCGTCAAACCGCTCAGGAAGGAGATGCGTTCTGTCTCCTAGAGATTAATGTACTTTGGTGCGAAAAGTGCAAATCAATCCCAGTACAAGGACCTTGTGAAGATGCACCGTGATTGGCTCAGTGTTGTGTCACTCATGGGGACAGTATGTCATCGCCAAGTTTAAGTGCTTAGTAAGGGTAGACATCCAAATTTCAGCCCTTTGGGTCCTGCCATAGAGTTATTTACAAGTGCCCTTCCTAGAAGGCTCAAGGTCATTGGCCACAGATAACATTACGTCAAATCACGTTATATGTACAGTAGCTTTGATTTGACTGATCATGTCAACATCTTACTTTCAAAGTCTTAACTAGCAGTCATCATGAATCAAGTCGACAATCTAATGGCAAATCCTTTTTAATCCTTGTTGTATGAAGAGAAATAATGAAGAGAAATTATAGATAAAATGCATCGGTGCTCATCGGCCATTGGAAATTTTCTTCCGGTGTGTGCTTGTTTGGCTACTATTTTTGTACAGCTTTGACAGTGCTGATAGTAGTGGTGGCGCTTGGCTTGCACGTACAAATTCAGCACACACAACATTCTATAATAGAATTGTGTTATTTGACATGTCAAATTAAAAGCTTATTTAACACGTCAAATAGTGTTATATAACGTATCTTTTTTGACACGCAAAGACCCAAACGGCGTTCAATGTGCCTCACCCTAATTAATTTTGCCTACTGTTCTAACTTGGTGGTGCACATATGGCCTATAACCTGTTTTAGAGAAATGTAATCATCTAATATTGTAAGAGCTTCTCATTGTCTGTTTATATTCCCCCTTTATTTATCCTACGGTTCTGACTTGTACAGGGAGTACACTGTAAGAACTGCCCATGTTCTGAATTCTGTCGCTGTACATTTCAAAAGTGCTGAACAAATAGTTATATTGACGTCTATCGTCGCTTGCTCATTGTCTTAATCGAAATTACGGATTGCCTCTCATCCGCTCATCGTTCCCTTATGCCATAGTTTGTACATCTCAATTGTCAGGAGAAACCACATTTGTTCATGCAAGTCTGCTATACCAGCTATGTTTTTTTTAAAGGCAGTAAATGTGAAATGAGGCTAAATGAACTGTTTCGCTGTCAGACAAGGCTCCGCTGAAAGCCAGGTGTAGTAGTGGTAAGGTGTTGGGACTCTGCTGTTGGGACAGCTTTATGTAGGCCCTAACAGTTTGTGGGCACCGTTTGTCACCGCTATAGTGCAATTAATGTAATGTATTGTTTAGTCTTGTGGCTTTTCTGGCATGCATCCCGCTTGTTTTTTTTGCCCCACCAAGATTTACATGCTAAAATCGCCACTGCTCGGCATGTGCATGTTTCATTAATCACAGTTGTTTACTCCAGTTGGGCCCTATTTTCCATTGAGGCTCAAAGACAATGCAAAACACACAAATAAAGAAAATAGTCAATGTATTACATTTGGAATGTAAAAACATAATATGCCATATCGTTCAATCCTGGCCTGACTGGGAAAACAGTGGTAAAAAGTAATAAAATCGTTTTCAGTGTTTACCATCACAGCAACAACAACAAAAAAATCTGCAGTCAGAGACCCCCCCAAAAAAAGACAATTTAAATCACTATTCTGCAGTTATAAACAAAATACATGCTGCGAGATCAATATTCAGGTTGCCAACACCAATTAAATTACACCAAAATAATATTCCTGATTATAGAGACTCAAAGACGTGTGGGGCTGTAAACATGAAGTACACCTTAGGGAGATGGGACAGGGGAGCATAGGAGTTAATCTCAATTATATTTAACTGAATCCTCACATCCTCCCTCCTTGTCTCCTTCTCAAAGCACATGGAGTAAATCTTACGTTCCCCACCCTCGGATCTTCTCCACCAATGCTTTTTGAGAAGGAGGCAAGTAGAGGATGCGAGGAATCAAGGAAATACAATTGACCTACACCCCAGGCATTGGACTACTGTGAGGTCATCCGAGAGGAACGAGGCTGGCCGACTATCCGTCCTGCTGCTGGATGAAGGGGTTGGGGATGGCTTCCATGCCGTCCTGAGGACAGATGAGCACCACGGACGTCCCTCTACAAACCACCAGGCCCAGCTGCCGCGTGTCCTCGGTCAACTTGAACTGGTCGTCAGGATCTGGAAACAACAGAAGGAAGTGACATAACAGGCCAGAGGTCATTGACAGTATGTGCAACTTCACCATGAATGACCCAACACAACCTTCTTTTTAAAATTGGCAAATTATGACCTTTTGGTTTCATTGTCAATTTCTATTACTGAGGGGCTACATCACATTTGTGTTTCATTTAAGTCTGTGGGCAACAGTCTCCTAACAAGGAGTGCATTTTTACTTCTGTAGAAGTGATATGAGGTCATACAAGAAAGTCTTAGTTTCTGCTACATACCCCGCAAGTACTCGATGGTGCTGTCCAATACCAGGTTCAACAGGGGGTCAAACCCCTTCAGGACTCCACTGGCTGAGACAAATAAATTAGGATTATTATATTGAATGGAATCAGGGAGAAGAACACTAGAGAAGAGGATGAGGACTGTTGCCAGTCATGAAACAGCATTTCCACACAGGCAAAAGTTTTGTCAGTGTTCTGTTGTGAAAGCTGCATGTTTTCACATGGTAATGAAGAGGACTAGGGAAATGTTATCTTCACTTTCTTTTCATTAGCTAGATCAAAAAGGTAAAAACTGTGATTTAGGCCTACCCTCTCGACCTCCCTGAAACTTCACACGGATTTGTTTATCAATGTACTTCGACAGGTCAAAGATACTCTCTTTCTTCTTCTTCTCCCCTTCCTTGTTTCTGTCCTGGTTTCTGTCCTGAAAGGAAAACATTTAGTATTTATTTAGCACGCTGCTATGAATCAATCATGAGTTTGCACCTCACGCTAACGAAGATCTCAACCCACTCCATCTCTCGCTATTAGTCAGAATACTGTAACGAGAATGAAAGACACCTATTTTCAATTTGTAACAACTATAGAACAGATCGTGGACGATATATTAGGTGGTTTTGGAGAAGTTTATGCAGGGCTGGTTCCAGGCATAAGCGACATAAACGGTCGCTTAGGGCCCCTGGCCGCTAGGAAGCCCCGACCTAAAAATCTATAAATGTATATACACCAGGAGCAATTAAAAAAATGTGGTTGAGCATGATTAGTTTCTCTTGTTATGTCAGTCACTGAATTAATTATCCATGTCAGCTACCAATGTTTAGATTGGTAGTTAGTCTTGCCAGCTATCTAAACTTGTAGTATACCAACAGGCATGCAAGGCACATGCCCATTGATTTTGTTAGTCATTCTCAATCAAATATCATATTAACACGGCATAACTCATGGCAGAATTTGTAGAATTGCAGGGAATTAGCTGTAACACTGCAACAACAAAAAATCTCCACCACATGTGTAGAATTGCAGAAAACTTGCTTTAAAACTACAACATTAGCTAGGTTTCCATCCCCCAAAAAATCGGCATAAAACCAAAGTGCACATTTTCCACCACAGATGTGTTTCCATTAAATTGACTTGTTGTAGATAAAAGGCTGTGCGTGATGACGTAGTGCACATAAAAATAACTTTTGTGGTTAAATTGTACCGAATAAAAACAAAGTGAAATGGGTTTCCATCACATTTTCAACTCTACTGATGGTTTTGTCACAAAGAAAATTGCATTAAATAGCGATTGTGCCCACTCTGGTCTTGGCACGTGCACTCTAGCCAACAACTCGCAGATACAGTACGGGTAGCCTACTACATGATGAGATTATTATGGACATAAGAAGACCATCGATATTTATTGGAAATTTGTAATTTATTCATTTTATAGGTATTTGACCCAGTTATGTTAGAGACGTGAACACTTACATACATTGTCAACCTGACAATTTCTAATGATTATTTCTCAATTCAATAATGTTTGAATAACAAGTATATTAGGTAAATCTGCAATAATAATTTTAAGTAAAAATAACCTGTTTCCATTAGGTGTAACTACTGTCCAAAATGTATTAAGTAGGTCTAAATACCTTAAGTGCAAAAGCTCATCCAAGTTTACTTCGATATGATGGTTATTATATCAATATTTGCGCATAAAAGAGCTTGTACCGTCATTTCTTGCATATTGAATTTTACTGACACAAAAAGATCCCACCTTGTCTAGAGTGTTTTGTTGACACTTGGAAAGTTTACAGACAAATTAGCTATTTCCTTTAGGCCTGTCATGACATTTTTTTTATACAATATGTACTTTACTCGCATAAAAATGTTAGATGGAAACCTGCTTATTTTCTCTACACCCCATGACAAAATGTGTAGTATTACAGGAAATGAATGTCAAGAAGGGGGCTGTCATGCCAAATAGTGTCCCCCCGGCCAAATAGTGTCCTCCTCTACGTCACAAGGGGATTCGACGAGCTCTAGATTCTGTTGCTAGGGCTGTTGCTAGAACTTGCAACATTCTGACCGGATTACGTAATGAACCTAATGACCAACCATTTTTTTTATTTAACCTTTATTTATCTAGGCAAGTCAGTTAAGAACAAATTGTTATTTTCAATGACGGCCTAGGAACTGTGGGTTAACTGCCTTGTTCAGGGGCGAAATGCTCCTTAACAGGCAGTGCTTGACTTGGGCGGGAGCTGTCTGAAGTCTGTACCGGCACTTCTAATTTTGGGGGAATTGCATACCGGCTCCGCTATAAAAAAACAAAATAGCCTATCACTGGCTCCAGATGCACACACCAAGGCAAGAAAGGTTGATCAAAGCGGAATGAATGCGGGATCTTCATCGAATAGCAATGGAGAGTGGGCATTCATTTCTTGATTCTGCTTTGTTCAAGTTTATTTGCCTCTAGTCTGTGAATCTGTGTGTGACAGTAGGCTTTTCGAGATTGCGCAGATTGAAAATGTGCCAGCTTGAATGGCATGATGCGCTGTTCCAATTTGTAAAATTAGGGTTTGTACGGTCATGAAAAGTCATGGAAATTAGTTTCATAATTGTTTTTAATGTAATTCCTGAAAGCACACTTTTTAAATATGATCAATAAATGAAACTACATATCAGCCAATATCATAATGACCCTTCAGTCCAGGTCTATGGTGCTACGTGTGTGCCAGTGTGAGTGGGCTCTTGCCCGAGGAGAGAGAGCAACATTTAAGCAGCAGGTATAAAATAATGACAGACTAACTAGATCACCAATTCAAAACATAACTAGTAGCAGTTGTCTCGCTAGGTAACTATAGTTAACTAAGCATTAATTTCGTTGTTGCCTTTCCACCGGCACTGTAGGGCCTAAATACATCTGCACAGTTGGAAAGCTGGGATTCTCCTCTATTAAACATTAGCCGTGTAATTGCGACAACGTTAAAAATATTCTAAGAGTAGCCTAATTGACAAATAACTTGCTGTGCATAGATCTCTCCAGAAACATTCATATTTCAGCCTTCTATATAAACATGTCTAGTTAGATACCTTGCTTTAAAGTAGCCTACCGTTTCCATTTGATCCCTGATTTACTGAATGAGGGAATCATTTTATAAAGACAAAAGTATTTGGTTGTAATGTTGAAAAAGCCTGCACACCCAAGAGCTCTCCAGATGGAGGGTTGACCACAAGTTAACAACATGTGACTATCAGTGCAGTTCAATGTGGGGGACTAAGTGCCTTGATTAAGGGCACAACCACAGTAGGAGGTGGAATGTCTACATCAGACAGCAGCTTTCCAGTGACAATAATACTTACTTTTTCATGTAGGCTATAATAATAGTCATGAACATTTGGTTAGAAGTCATGGAAAATTTGTATAAACCCTTAACAGTGAATAATCAGGTCTGTCTAGCATAATGTAATTTGTGAATTTCAGTGAACATAGTCTAATGGACCGATTTGGAAAAAGACAGCTCCTGCACTTCTTCCATCCCAAGTCAAGCACTAACAGGGATGTAATTGTGCACAACATTTTTGAAATAAGCTTTTTGTGCGTATATAACATTTCTGGGATCTTTAATTTCAGGTCATGAAACATGGGACCAACACGTTACATGTTGCGTTCAAGTGTTTGTTCAGTATAAAAGCCTCTACCAAATATTCCACAACCTCCTGCAGCCTGTATGAACGGCCCTGTTTTGTTTTTGTAGTAGACGGCCCATCATTCTCAGACAACTTGAGTTCATTTGATGCCTATATTATTTTTGTATCGTGTCTATTCGGTATTTTCTTATGTAGGCTAACGTATTCAAGTGAGTGGATCATTCTTTGGTTTGTCGGTTTCATTGACAACACGATGCAATCTAAACAGCACGCTACCAAATATGTCTACTCTGCCCTCACTTGCTAGTTACCCGAATACTGTTGCTAGATTGAAAGAGACACGTATTTTCAATCGCTTATTAAATAATATACAATAGCCAATAAATAGTTAACGAGGTTTTAGAAAACGTGATGGAATATATATATAGTTGACTCACCGCCATTTTTAAACTGTTCGAACTCCAACCTTTGACCCGGAAGAAGCAAAATAATACATGTTTCTCTCAGCTGTTTCAAGTTGTTTCTATATACATTAAATCAAATGTAGCCTATTTTTAGACCAATTTTAACGCCTAAATGTATTGTAAATCCCAAGTTTAGCTAGTATGCTGACAGAAAACACCTGTATTTAGCGCAATAATTTCATTGGCATCGATGTAAACCAATGAAAATGTATGTACCTCGGCGCTGGATCAAAATGAACCAATGATCAACGCATTTGATAATAAGGACGGGGGCTGGTGGCCGCACTGTCTGGTGAGAAGTGGGTATCATACAAATTAATGAAAACAAAAATGAGCTTTTTGGTCTTAATTTAGGGTTACGTTTAGACATAAGGTTAGCACTGTAGTTAAAGTTCCGTTTAAAATCAGATTTTAAGAATATACTTTTTAGAAATGGGCGGAGTTTAGCTATAATTATGATTTTGTGGCTGTGGTAACTAGTGACGACCGGAGCAGTGCGGGTAATGGGGAGACAACAACAAGCTAAACAACATGAAGGTTTCGCTAAACCTGGTTTGGGCAGTTATTCTCATAAAACAGGTGAGATTGGTCTCATGTCTATTCACCCAATATAATGTGGCCTTCATCTGTAAAACAATCTGAACAGTCAGTACTTGTACTTTTTGTCGAGGTAATTAGCGTGCATGCAAACATACACGAACGATTGAGTACAAATCAAATAACATTTTATTTGTCACATGTGCCGAATACAGCACCTTACCGTGAGATGCGTACTTTTTTTTAACCAACAATGCAGTTCAAGAAATAGATTAAATTAGATATTTACTAAATAAACTAAATCAAAAAGTAACACAATAAAATTACATAACAATAACGAGGCTATATACAGGGGGTAGTCAATGTGCTGGGGTACAGGTTAGTCGAGGTACAGTAGGGCGCTGAGAATATTCGTAGCTACACAGGGCTCGTTTTATTGTGAATTTATTTAACTAGGCAAGTCCGTTAAGAACAAATGTTTTTATAACCTGGATGACGCTGGGCCAATTGTGAGCAGCCACATGTGACTCCTGATCACGGCCGGTTGTGATACAGCCCGGGATCGAACCCGGGTCTGTAGTGACGCCTCTAGCACTTCGATGCAGTGCATTACATGCTGACCACACCGCTTGCGTCACGTGTGCGTCAACGAGCGTCTGCATATCCAGATGCTAAAATAGAACTTGGTTCTATTTGTGACGCTTGACATGTGCATGTTCCGCCTCTCCCATCTCCTCATTGGTTTTTAGGAGCATATACCCACTTGGGTGATTGAAAGATGAACTGAGGTCCACACTCCAGTCCAGTTGGTTGTGGTAATGCATCTTAAAGTTGGTTGCCAACCGCCAGAAGAAGTCAGAAGGTGGAAAGATTACTAGAAACTAACTCAGATAACCCCTTTATCTGTGGATTAATTGTCAGAGTAGAGGGCCTTGTGCATTTCAGGTGAAATAACAACCCAATGTTTATATCCCAGGACAACAGCAAGCTAGCTAGCTAAACTGCCATAAATGTTTAATGCTTTTCGACATGTCCCCAAATTAATATAGTTGGTTCAGAGTTCATTTTGATATTTCAACCTGTGTCCTGATCGCGTCTGGTGTGGGTGAACAAAATCAACATGCGCGCGAAGACTCACGCGGGAGGTCTGTTCTGCATGCTTGCTCTGGAAATGCGAACCAGAGGCTCCATACGGAGGGTAGGTCCTGTATAAACACAAATTCACTTCCTTGACAACTTCATTCACAACCGGGCTGGGATT
This sequence comes from Brachymystax lenok tsinlingensis, assembly GCA_030435695.1. Lineage (NCBI taxonomy): Eukaryota > Metazoa > Chordata > Actinopteri > Salmoniformes > Salmonidae > Brachymystax > Brachymystax lenok. Next base: position 3,061,930 of record CM059801.1, on the reverse strand, counting down.
AAAAATATAGGACAAAACACACATCACGACAAGAGAGACACCACAACACTACATAAAGAGAGACCTATGACAACATAACATGGTAGCAACACCACATGACAACATGGTAGCAGCACAAAACATGGTAGAAACATTATTGGGCACAGACAACAGCACAAAGGCAAGAAGGTAGAGACAACAATACATCACACAAAGCAGCCACAACTGTCTGTAAGAGTGTCCATGATTGAGTCTTTGAATGAAGAGATGGAGATAAAACGGTCCAGTTTGAGTGTTTGTTGCAGCTCGTTCCAGTCGCTAGCTGTAGGGAACTGAAAAGGAGACCAACCCATGGATGTGTGCGCTTTGGGGAGCTTTAGCAGAATGTGACTGGCAGCATGGTTGTTGTATGTGGAGGATGAAGGGTCCAATAGATATCACAGAAAGGGGGGAGTGAGGCCTAAGAGGGTTTTGTAAATAAGAATCAACTAGCGGGTCTTGCGACGGGTATACAGAGATGACCAATTTACAGAGGAGTATTTTTTATGTAATCATCTTTGAAATGCAAGAGAAAGGTCCCAATGTATTATTCCAGGTCAGGCTCAATTTAGATTTTGGCCACTAGATGGCAGCAGTGTATGTGCAAAGTTTTAGACTGATCCAAAGAACCATTGCATTTCTGTAAAAATGTTTGTATCAAGACTGCCCAAATGTGCCTAATTGGTTTATTAATAACTGTCCACTCCACTCAAACAATAGCATGGTATTCTTTCGCTGTAATAGCTACTGTAAATTGGACTGCAGTTAGATTAACAAGAATTTAAGCTTTCTGCCCATATCTATGTCCTGGGAAATGTTTTTGTTACTTAAAACGTCATGCTAATCACATTAGCGCACGTTAGCTCAACCGTCCCGTGGGGGGGACACCGATCCCGTAGAGGTTTTAACCTGTTTGGGCTACAACAACATCCGGTGAAATGCAGAGCGCCAAACTCAAATGACAAAAATAGTAATATTAAACATTCTTGAAAATACAAGTGTTGTACACCATTCAAAAGCTTAGAATCTTGGTAATTTAACCGCGTTATCGGATTTACAATAGGCTTTACGGCGAAAGCAGAACATTCGATTATCTGAGGACAGCGCCCCACAACAAAATATTATTCAAACCAGCACAGGCGTTACAAAATCAAATATAGTGAAAAAATAAATCACTTACCTTTTTGAAGATCTTCCTCTGTTTGCAATCACAAGGGTCACAGGAACACAAAGAATGGTCGTTTTGTTCGATAAAGTCCTTCTTTATATCCCAAAAAAGTCAGTTTAGTTGGCGCCATGGAGTTCTGTAATCCAGTCGTTCAACATGCAAAGACATTCCAAAAGTACCGGTAAAGTTCGTCCAAACAAGTCAAACCATGTTTCTAATTAATCCTCATGTTGTCAAATATATAAATAAATGATAATATTTCAGATGGAGAATAGTCTGTTCAATACGAAAGAAAAATAACAAGGAGCGCGCACCCATTCACGCGCGCAAAACAGTTGTGTCCGTTTCAACAGCCACTTGTAAGAACTTCTATTTCTTGTTTGTTAAAAAAAAAACAAGCCTGAAACTATTTCTAAAGACATCTAGTGGAAGCTATAGGAACTGCAATCTGGGAGATAATTCCCTCTATAGACAATAGCAAGTCAATGGAAAAACTGTGACGTCAAAAAAAAACATTTTCCCGGATGGATTTTCCTTGGGTTTTTGCCCAAGGCACGATCTGTTAATCATTTTCATTCTCTTATGCCAGGTTGTTGGGGAATATGGCATGGCCCATTTCAGAAACAAAGGCCAGAGCAAAGGAAAATATTACTGCATCTTCTTCAACTCCCAGTGGGCTCGTCTACCTCAGCACCTCAACAAAGCAGTAAGTGGTGGAGGAATCTAACCTAACTTCTTGAGCGATGTCGGACAAACATTTGTGTGTGTTTGTGCTCTCTGTTAAATACTCTCAAAATACAGCTGCCCTGACAAGTTGCAACATTGCGAGCGGCCCCCATTCTTAACCTATCCTTTGTCTCCAGTCCCGTCTCCAGACCTATGACCTGACACCGTCAGTCCTGTGTTCCCCGTCGGACGTCCCGGAGGGGGGCTTCCCCAATCGTATCCCCATGGTAATGAGGGGGAACTGCACTTTCTACGAGAAGGTCCGCCTGGCCCAGCTCAACGGAGCTAAAGGCCTGCTCATCATCAGCAAAGACAGGCTGGTAAGAGTCATATCCAATGGTGTATTGGAGGGTAAAACCAAATTTGTGTTGACCCGCCTTTTGCGGAAAAAAGGCAATCAGCGTTTACCACTACACTACTGGTCATATCATTCAGCAAAAGACCGGCTGGTAAGAGTCAACTCATTTAGCAAAGACAAGCTGGTAAGAGACTACTCATATCATAGACAGGCTGGCATTAATCAACTCTTATCATTCAGAGAAGACAGGCTAGTAAGAGTAAAACCATATCATTCAGCAAGTCCTATCATGTTAGCCTGTGGTTCCATACTTGTCTATGTGCTTTAGCTATCGCTCCTGTTCTCTTTGATTTTCACTACTGCAGTTCTAATAGGCTTGGAAGGAGAGAAGCAGAATAAGAGCATTGGGACACACCTTAGTATTCAGGTTATACAGTCACCACAAATTATTGGCACCCTTGATAAACATGAGCAAAAAAGACTGTATAAATGAATTATATAAATACTGAGCTATATTGTATGAAAAATTATACAATTGCTTAGAGAAATATATTTTGTTTAAGTAATATATGTTTTCTCAAAGATGTCAAAATTATTGGGACCCCTAAAGATTCTTAGACATTAAATCAAACAAAATAATCTGCAATAACATTCTACTTAAAAAAAATATATGTAATCTCAGTTTGTACTGTATTGTGGCCTTCCATGTCTTCCCGTTTCACTGGGGCATAAACATTTGGTAACGCATGTACAGCGCATGTCATCCATCACCATGAGAAAAGGCAAAGAAAAGACAAATGGTTGTTCACCTTCAAAAATCAGGCATTAGGTACAACAAAAATGGCTAGAAAAATGAACAAATCTACCACTTACCACTATTAGGACAACAATTAAGAAGTTTAAAACCACTGGAACAGTGGTGAACTTGCCTGGTATTGGACGCAAGTGTCCCCATGCACAGTGAAGAAGATGGTTTGGGAGTCAAAGAAAATCTAAGAGCCAAAGTTGGAAAATGACAGAACGTGGTCGTATCTTCGGGTCCCTAAGTCTCAAAACCACGTACACCAGTGGTGGGTTTGGCGTCAAAAGAAGTATGCAGAAAATAACCTCATACCTACTGTAACGTATGGTGGTGGATCTTTTGATGTTATGCAGCTGATTTGCTTCCTCTGGTCCTGGGGCCCTTGTTAAGGTCAACGGCATCAGGAACTCTACCAAGTACCAGGACATTTTAGCCAAAAACCTGTCTGATTCTGCCAGGAGGCTGAAACTTGTGGATCAATAACCCCAAGCACACTTCAAAATTCACAATGAAATGGTTAATTGACCACAAAATCCACATTTTGCGTTGGCCATCTGTCTCCTGACTTGAACCTGATTTTAAAAACCTGTGGTTTAAATGGAAGAGGGCAGTCCATAAGTGCAGACTGAAGGATATCAAGGATCTGGAAATATTCTGTTTGGAGGAATGGTCTAAGATCTAAGATTCTCCAATCTCATGAAATATTTTTGAAAAAGATGCCAGAGTATTAAAAACAGGGCTGCCAATAATTGAGACACCTATTTTTCTGGTTGTTTTACTTGTTAAACAAAAAACATTTCTCTGAGCAATTGTATTAGTATAAAATATAATTTTAGCATACAATATAGCTCAGTATTTGTATTTATTTTATACAGTCTTGTTTGCTTTGTCAAGGGTGCCAATTATTTTGGAGGGGACTAGGTCATCGTGTGTATCTGTCCTAGTAGCCTATTTGGTGTATGAATAATAGATTGAATATAGATTTTTCCAAAAGGCTTTTGGTTCTGTACAGTCTTTGCTTATTAATTTATTTTTCCTATCACAGACCCCACCGGCAGGGAACAAGACTCAGTATGAGGAGATTGACATCCCTGTGGCGCTGCTCAGCTACACTGACATGCTGGACATCAGTAAGGTGAAAGGAGAGACCAACCAATATTAGCCCGGGTACCAGTCTGTTTTGGCCATCATGCTTGTTTGGCATGACAAGGAGTAGAATGATGGCACAAACAGATCTGGAACCAGGCTACATCAACACTGTTCAGCAAGGCACAATGTGGGATTGTGCAATGTTCAGTAAAGCATATATCTTATAGATCAGAGATGTCTCTAACATGTAGAGAAAGCATTGAGGGTAAGGTACCAGGTCAGTTCTATTTATGCCATTTTTCTATCTGCCGCGGTTGGCATGTTGCATCCTCCTGTATGTGACCCTGTTCAAACAAACTTAATGTTTGATATTTGTTAGTCAAGTTAATGTTCGATCAATTGACCCAAATGCCATGTTCCTGTCCCCTGCAGATGTTCGGACAGGGTCGAGAGGTGGCCATGTACGCCCCGAGCGAGCCCATCCTGGACTACAACATGGTCATCATCTTCCTCATGGCTGTGGGGACGGTGGCCATCGGAGGATACTGGGCCGGCAGCAAGGACATCAAGAAGTAAGACTGGTAGGAGTCTAGTAGTAGCAGCAGCAGTAAGGACAACAACAAGTAAGACTGGTGGTAGTAGTATCAGCAAGGACATGAAGAAGTGTGGCAGACATTAAACAGATATATACAGTATCAGTCAAAAGTTTGGACACTTACACATTCAAGGGTTCTTCTTTATTTTACATTGTAGAACAATAGTGAAGACATCAAAACTGTGAAATAACACATGGAATCATGTAGTAACCAAAAAAGTGTTTTAAAAAATCTATATATTTTATATGTTAGATTCTTCAAAGTAGCCACCCTTTGCCTTGATGACAGCTTGGCATTCTCTCAACCAGCTTCACCTGGAATACTTTTCCAACAGTCTTGAAGGAGTTCCCACATGCTGAGCACATGCTGTCTGCTTTTCCTTCACTCTGCAGTCCAACTCATCCCAAACCATTTCAATTGGGTTGAGGTCGGGGGACTGTTGATGCCAGGTCATCTGATGCAGAACTCCATCACTCTCCTTCTTGGTCAAGTAGCCCTTACACAGCCTGGAGGTGTGTTGGGTCATTGTCCTGTTGAAAAACAAATGATGGCGCAAACCAGATGGGATGGTTTGCAGAATGCTGTGGTAGCCATGGTAGTTAAGTGTGCCTTGCATTCTAAATAAATCACAGACGGTGTCACCAGCAAAGCAGCCCCGTACCATCACACCACCTCCATGCTTGGAACCACACATGCTGAGATCATCCCTTCACCTACTCTGCATCTCACAAAGACAGGGCGATTGGAACCAAAAATCTCAATTCTGGACTCATCAGACCAAAGGACAGATTTCCACCAGCCTAATGTCCATTGCAAGCAAGTCTCTTCTTCTCATTGGTGTTCTTTAGTAGTGGTTTCTTTGCAGCAATTCAACCATGAAGGCTTGATTCACGTAGTCTCCTCTGAACAGTTGATGTGTCTGTTATTTGATCTCTGTGAAGAATTTATTTGGGCTGCAATCTGAGGTTCATTTAAGAAACCTTTGAAGAAACCTTCAAAGTTCTTGACATTTTCCGGATTGACTGACCTTCATGTCTTAAAGTAATGATGGACTGTCGTTTCTCTTTGCTTATTTGAGCTGTTCTTGCCATAATATGGACTTAGCCCTATTTGGTAAAAGACAATCTTCTGTATACCACCCCTACCTTGTTACAACACAACTGATTGGCTCAAACGCAATAAGAAGGAAAGAAATTACACAAATTAACTTGGGCACACCTGTTAATTGAAATGCATTCCAGGTGACTACCTCATGAAGCTGGTTGAGAGAAAGCCAAGTGTGTGCAAAGCTGTCATCAAGGCAAAGGGTGGCTACTTTGAAGAATCTCCAATGAAAAACCCTTGAATGAGTAGGTGTCCAACTTTCTTTGACTGGTACTGTGTGTGTGTGTGTGTGTGTGTGTGTGTGTGTGTGTGTGTGTGTGTGTGTGTGTACATATAGATAAATAGATTCTAACTTTCAGAGTACAAACTCAACGGACACTGTGAAAGCTTTAAACCAAGTTATTCTTCCCAGAGGGTCAATACAGCTGCATCAGACAGTGTACATACCCCACTTTGGGTGGAGTCTCCTCCTTATCGCTACACATTGTATCATTATTGCTAGGCAGGGAGCTGAGTGATATGGGTCTTAAACAGTTCCTCCCTTTATCAGTACTGCCACATGTGACTGTTTTCCCTGCACTCAGCCCCTCCCAAGCTTCATTATGGCACCCCTCATGTCTCTTTTATAACTAATGATTAATAATAGTTAAAGCTCAGAAACCTGTGTGTGTGTGTGTGTGTGTGTGTGTGTGTGTGTGTGTATATATGTGTGTGTGTGTGTATATATGTGTGTGTGTGTGTGTATATGTATGTGTGTATATATATGTGTGTGTGTGTGTGTGTGTGTGTTTGGTTTCTGAGCTTATATTTATTTATTTTAAAAAATGTACAAGTCCCATCCTCACATGTTTTTGTTTATTGGATAGGAAAGTGATAGAGAGGAAAATAGAGGAGGGAGTGTGCAGTGGGCCAGATTCAAATCCATGCTGCAGCAGTATATGTGATCTGGAGGCAGCAGCGTAGACCGCCAGACCACCCTAGGCCACTCCAACAGACAGTTGTGGAAAGCAGCGTGCTCTGAGACTACAAGGGAAGTGTGGTGGGGGGGCTTCATTTAGACCCCGGTTTAATTATATACATAAGGTACAAGTGCATCGGACCGCGCACCTGCACCGCACACCTGTCAGAAAATATTAAAATGCTACAAATTGCAGATTTGGTGGTATCCAATTGGTAGTTACAGTCTTGTCTCATCGCTGCAACTCCCGTATGGACTCGGGAGAGGCGAAGGTCGAGAGTCGTGTGTCCTCCGAAACAACCCAACCATTTTGCATGCCGGATAACCCCAGACCACTGCGCGGCTTACAATATATTTTATTTTAATTGTTCAGGTTCACCATCAGCAATGGTTTTGGTAGTTATGCTTTAAACAATCAGTGTATTTGGTCGTTTGTAGATAAACAGGATAAAGTTGATAATTTCCTAACGAGGACAGCAATCACGTTTGCGAGGCGCATGGCCGACGCGAGAAGAGCACTCTGTTAAAAAAAAACGGTCAAAACCATTTGAATTTGAGATGGGGTGGAATCCAAAGTTGTGCTACAAATTCATTGGCTAATTTGTAAACGTTAAATATTGTTACATTACTAGCTCAAACACTTAATCTGAAAAAAATGCCTAGTCTCCCTTTGGCTCAGCTCAGGTGCCTACATAGTATACACCATGGACATACATCATTTACACTCACACACACACACACACACACAGAAGTCAGCTCAGACAGATCCAGCTCAGAGAGGCCCAGCTCATTTTAATTTAGAATGGAAAATGAATGTGTTTATGCAACAAATGTTAGTGCATCGATTCGTTCTCTAATCAAACCGAATTGTTTCAAATTAAAATGGATCGTTCCTGTATCGAATTGGAGCCCATGTAGAGAGTCAGATGCACATCCCTAGTTATCATCTCAGAGAGAAAGAGCCAGCTACACTGCACGGCTGAGGGGCCATTGCTGGGGTGACTAAGAGCAGAGTGGAGAGAGAGAGGGCTAGAGTGAAATTGCCTGATCAGAGGTCAGTTCGGCATCCTCCCTCCCTCCCTCACGTGTCCCTGTTGTGTCCCTCTGCAGGCGCTACATGAAGCACAAGCGTGACGACAGCGCAGAGAAGCAGGATGAGGAGACGGTGGACGTGACACCCATCATGATCTCTGTGTTTGTGGTCATGTGCTGCTCGATGCTGGTGCTGCTCTACTTCTTCTACGACCACCTGGGTACACACCTAGATATACACTTGTAGCTGTCGTTATCTCTACCTCTCTCTACCTGTAGCGTTCTGTCTCTCTCTTTGTCTGTCTGTCCGCCTCCCTCAGCCTTTCTCCGTGTGTCTCTCTCTCTCTCTACCTGTTTTTGCAGTTGTCAGTAAAAAAACAAGTAATTACATTATAATAAGCTAGTTGAAATACACTGCCCTTCCTGCAGGGGTTAAAGTTTTCTGCCACAGAGAAAATGACTGGCATTGGTCAAACTCAGTTTAATACATGTACAAGATTTAACCCTCTTTCCCTAAAAGCATGATGGTCATGCCTTTTTTACTTGAAAGGGGAGGTTAACTTCGGCCCACAGACAATCGATCTGAGGTGTACGTACGTGTTTTTTGTTTGTTGCTTTTACACAGCCCTCCTGTTAATGTCTCTCTGTGTGTCTATAGTGTGTATGCTAATCCTCACGCTCTCTGTCGGTTTAGTGTATATCATCATTGGGGTATTCTGCCTGGCCTCGTCTGTTGGCCTCTACAGCTGTCTCTGTCCCTTTGTGAGAAGACTTCCCTTCGGCAAGTGCAGGTGAGAGACTTATCAAATAAACCTAGCAAAGATCTGTTCATAATCACAGATTAAGGGGTACCCAATTAACAACCTTAATCAAAAACACAAACTGAATCAACGCAAATAGTTTACTCTTCTCTAACTATTGTCGGTTTTTTACTTTTTCCAACTTGTAACTTATTCCTGGTTTGTTGTGTGTTTGTATATAGGATCCCGGAGAACAACCTTCCCTACTGCCACAAGAGGCCTCAGGTCCGCATGCTGCTGCTGTCAGCCTTCTGCATCGGAGTCAGTGTTATCTGGGGCGTGTTCCGCAACGAAGACCAGTGAGTTTCTGTGGGCGTCTGATCAAATCAAATCAAACTTTATTTGTCACTATGCCGAATACAACAAGTGTAGACCTTACCGTGAAATGCTTAATTACAAGCCCTTAACCAACTGGGCAGTTCAAGGACAGGTAAAATATTTACCAAATAAACTAAAGTAAAAAATTAATAAAAAGTAACGAGTCCGTGTGCAGGGGTACAGGTTAGTTGAGGTAATTTGTACATGTAGGTAGCGGTGAAGTGACTATGCTAATCCTCGCGCTCTCTGTCTGTTTAGTGTATATCATCATTGGGAGGATGTGAGCCATGAAGAGCCTTTCATACCAGGCGGTGACTGCCAAAACAAATGAAGGGGGGTCAATGTAAATAGTCCGGTGGCCATTTGATTAATTGTTTGGCAGTCTTATGGCTTGGGGGTAGAAGCTGTTAAGGAGCCTTTTGGTCCTAGACTTGGCACTTGCCGTGCGGTAGCAGAGAAAAGTCTATGACTTGGGTGACTGGAGTCTCTGACAATTTTATGGGCTTTCCTCTGACACCGCCTATTATATAGGTCCTGGATGGCAGGAACCTTGGCCCCAGTGATGTACTGGGCCGTACGCACTACCCTCTGTAGCACCTTACGGTCAGATGCCGAGCAGTTGCCATACCAGGCGGTGATACAACCGGTCAGGATGCTCTCGATGGTGCAGCTGTATAACTTTTTGAGGATCTGGGGACCCATGCCAAGTCTATCAGCGTCCTGAGGGGAAAAAGGCATTGTCGTGCCCTCTTCATGGCTGTCTTGGTGTGTTTGGACCATGCTAGTTCGTTGGTGATGTGGACACCAAGGAACTTTTAATCAGCTCCTTCGTCTTGCTCACATTGAGGAAGAGGTTGTTGTCCTGGCACCACACTGCCAGTTCTCTGACTTCCCTATAGGTTGTCTCATCGTTGTCGTGATCAGGCCTACCACTGTTGTGTAGTTAGCAAACTTAATGATGGTGTTGGAGTCGTGTTTGGCCACGCAGTCGTGGGTGAAGGAGGGGAGGGGACAGGAGGGGACTAAGTTCACACCCCTGAGGGGCCCCAGTGTTGAGGATCAGCATGGCAGACATGTTGTTGCCTACTCTTACCACCTGGGGGCAGCCCGTCAGGAAGTCCAGGATCCAGTTGCAGAGGGAGGTGTTTAGTCCCAGGGTCCTTAGCTTAGTGATGAGCTTTGAGGGCACTATGGTGTTGAACGCTGAGTTATAGTCATTGAACAGCATTCTCACATAGGTGTTCCTTTTGTCCAGGTGGGAAAGGGCCGTGTGGAGTGCGATTGAGATTGCGTCATCTGTGGATCTGTTAGGGCGATATGCGAATTGGAGTGGGTCTAGGGTGTCTGGGAGGATCCTGTTGATGTGAGCCATGACCAGCCTTTCAAAGTACTTCATGGCTACCGCCGTGAGTGCTACGGTGCGGTAATCATTTAGGCAGGTTATCTTCGCTTCCTTGGGCACTGGGACTATGGTTGTCTGCTTGAAACATGTAGGTATTACAGACCCGGTCAGGCAGACCGGGTTGAAAATGTCAGTGAAGACACTTGCCTGTTGGTCCGCGCATACTTTGAGTACACGTCCTGGTATTCCGTCTGGCCCCGCGGCTTTGTGAATGTTGATCTGTTTAAAGGTCTTGCTCACGTCATCTACAGATTTTCAGAAATCCTAGTTAGAGGATTCCCGGATTTCCTGCTTAATCTCTCCTGATTCCGGGAATCTTCCAACGGTCTCACTGATTTAAGAACAAATTCTTATTTACAATGACTGCCTACCAAAAAAGGTAAATGGCCTCCTGCGGGGACGGGGGTCTGGGATTAAACATTTTAAAATAAATACAATATAAATATAGGAAAAAACGCATCACAACAAGAGAGACAACACTACATAAAGAGAGACCTAAGGTGACAACATAGCAAGGCAGCAACACATGACAACACAGCATGGTAGCAACACAACATAACAACATGGTAGCAACACATGGTAGCAGCACAAAACATGGTACAAACATTATTGGGCACAGACAACAGCACAAAGGGCAAGAAGGTAGAGACAACAATACATCACACAAAGCAGCCACAACTGTCAGTAAGAGTGTTTGTTGCAGCTCGTTACAGTCGCTAGCTGTAGCGAACTGAAAAGAGGATCGACCCAAAGATGTGTGCGCTTAGGGGGCCTTCAACAGAATGTGACTGGCAGAACGGGTGTTGTATGTGGAGGATGAGGGCTGCAGTAGGTATCTCAGATAGGGGGGAGTGAGGTCTAAGAGGGTTTTATAAATAAGCATCAACCAGTGGGTCTTGCGACGGGTATACAGAGATGAGCAGTTTACAGAGAAGTATAGAGTGCAGTGATGTGTCCTATAAGGAGCATTGGTGGCAAATCTGATGGCCGAATGGTAAAGAACATCTAGCCGCTCGAGAGCACCCTTACCTGCCGATCTATAAATTATGTCTCCGTAATCTAGCATGGGTAGGATGGTCATCTGAATCCGGGTTAGTTTGGCAGCTGGGGTGAAAGAGGAGCGACTACAATGGAGGAAACAAAGTCTAGATTTAACTTTAGCCTGCAGCTTTGATATGTGCTGAGAGAAGGACAGTGCACCATCTAGCCATACTCCCAAGTACTTGTATGAAGTGATTACCTCAAGCTCTAAACCCTCAGAGGTAGTAATAACCCCTTGTGGGAGGAGGGGCATTTTTCTTACCAAAAAACATTACCTTTGTTTTGGAGGTGTTCAGAACAAGGTTAAGGGTAGAGAAAGCTTGTTGGACAATAAGAAAGCTTTTTTGTAGAGCATTTAACACAATCCGGAGATGGACCAGCTGAGTATAAGACTGTATCATCTGCATATAAATGGATGAGAGAGCTTCCAACTACCTGAGCTATGTTGTTGATGTAAATTGAGAAGAGCGTGGGGCCTAGGATCGAGCCTTGGGGTACTCCCTTGGTGACAGGCAGTGGCTGAGACAGCAGATGTTCTGACTTTATACACTGCACTCTTTGAGAGCGGTAGCAAACCAGGCCAAAGACCCCTCGGAGACACCAATACTCCTTAGCCGGTCCACAAGAATGGAATGGTCTACCGTATCAAAAGCTTTGGCCAAGTCAATAAAAATATCAGCACAACATTGCTTAGAATCAAGGGCAATGGTGACATCATTGAGTACCTTTTAAGGTTGCAGTGACACATCCATAACCTGAGCGGAAACCAGATTGCATACCCAAGAGAATACTATAGACATCAAGAAAGCCAGTCAGTTGATTATTGACTAGTTTTTCCTACACTTTCGATAAACAGGGCAAAATAAAAATAGGCCTATAACAGTTAGGATTAGCTTGATCTTTCCCCTTTAAATAAAGGATGAAGCGTGGCTGCTACAAGAGCTCCTTAAACTTGACCCCCAAAAAACATCTGGGCCAGATGATTAGACCCTTCTTTAAGGTTGCTGCCTGATCATCGCCAAGCCTGTCTCTCCTTTCTAGGGAGGTTCCCATTGCATGGAAGGCAGCACCTCGAAACGCAGACTGCCTGCAAGGAGAAACTTTGTAGCGGGGCAGGTGAAAAAGAGGGAGAAGCATCGGGGATAGTCTCATTAGAAGGAGTGGGAGATGAGGAAATGTTGGATGGGCAAGGAGGCATGGCTGAGTCAAATAGGAATCCTGACTTAATGAAGTGGTGATTAAAGAGCTCAGCCATGTGCTCAGGTGGTTTTAGCATGTCCCAGTTTAGGTCACCACGCAGGACAAATTCAGACTTAGTGTAAGGGGCCAGGAGAGAGCAGGTAGGGTACAGGCCGGTGCTGATGGAGGACGATTGCATCCAGCAACAGTCAACAAAGAGCTATTTTAAAGTTTAATGCTTAAAACCAGCAAATCAAATTGTTTGGGAAAAGACGGAGCACTGAAGGTGATTTTTGGTAAAGATTGCTACTCCCCCACCTTTGGAAGATCTGTTTTGTCGAGAAAGGTTCTAACCAGAAAGGTTCACATCAGTATTCAAAACACTCTTCCTAAACCACGTCTCAGTAATGACCAACACATCTGGATTGGAGCTGTGAACCCACACTTTCAATTGATCCATTTTAGGGTAATAAGCTTCTAGTGTTAACGTGCAGAAAACCACTGATTTCTGCTCTAGTAAAATCCTGGAAACAGATATCAGAGCACAAGTCAGAATTGGGGCTAGCAACAGTAGATGGGCCAGGGTGTACATGCACATTTACAGATATCATCAACAGTAATTACAATCAAGGCACGGCATAGTACAGGGAGAGCTCTGCAGTGCTGATTTATGACATCTGAATGTGCATCAGATGGCAACAAGATCATATTGTACAGCAATTTCATCAGGTAACATGAATAGAAAGCTGGCGAGAGGTGGTTAGAATAGGATGGGAGGCCAAAAGTCTGTGTAACCAATAGGCTACCTGCAACCCCAAAATTATTATTACCAAGTGTGTGTGTGTGTGTGTGTGCCAGGCTAACTGCTGTGTCCTCACCTAGGTGGGCGTGGGTGTTACAGGATGCCCTGGGCATAGCCTTCTGTCTCTACATGCTCAAAACTATCCGACTGCCCACATTCAAGGTGGGTACACCTGTATAGAGATCCTATAATAATAAGATTACTTTGTTATTCTATGAGTACACCAGCATAGATGGAGCTCTATAATGTACTAACCATAGAACTGGAATCACTAGAATGGGTATCCCCATTCCAGCTGTTAGTTTCTACATTCTGGTTCAATAATCCAGAGAGATACCAAAGAACGCTCAGGCTATATTTATTCACCACACTGGGTGTTGTACGTTACAAGCACATATATTTATAACCACCGACTAGGCCCCCCTTCCCAAACAGATCCCCTTTCTGTGTCTAGGATGAACAATACATCTCTGTGGCTCAGCAGGTGGTGTTATCGTCCCAACTTGAGTCCGGTACTCCTCCACGCCTCTCACAGGTCTTCTTATCAGTCAGGAGAGGCCTTGAGTTAGGGTGTACACATTATTGTAGTCTACCACAGTTCACTAGATAATTACTCTTCTCATACACAAAGAGTTTAAACCTAACACTACTTTCAATGCCTAAGAATATATATGTACAGTACCAGTGAAAAGTTTGTACACACTCATTCAAGGGTTTGTCTTTATTTTGACTATTTTATACATTGTAGAATAATAGTGAAGACATCAAAACTATGAAATAACACATATGGAATCATGTGGTATCCCCCCCAAAATATTTTGGATTCTTCAAAGTAGCCACCCTTTGCCTTGATGACAGCTTTGCATACTCTTGGCATTCTCTCAACCAGCTTCACCTGGAATGCTTTTCCAACAGTCTTGAAGAAGTTCCTACATATGCTGAGCACTTGTTGGCTGCTTTTCCTTCACTCTGCGGTCCAACTCATCCCAAACCATCTCAATTGGGTTGAGGTCGGGTGATTGTGGAGGCCAGGTCATCTGATGCAGCACATCTGATGCAGCACTCTCCTTCTTGGTCAAATAGGTCTTACACAGCTTGGAGGTGTGTTGGGTCATTGTCCTGTTGAAGAACAAATTATCGTCCCACTAAGCGCAAACCAGATGGGATGGCGTATCGCTGCAGACAGCTAAATAAATCACCAACAGTGTCACCAGCAAAGCACCCCCACACCATCACGTTTCCTCGTCCATGTTTCACGGTGGGAACCACACATGCGGAGATCATCCGTTCACCTACTCTGCGTCTCAAAGACACGGCGGTTGGAACCTAAAATCTCAAATTTAGACTCACCAGACCAAAGGACAGATTTCCACTGGTCTAATGTCCATTGCTCATTTTTCTTGGCCCAATCAAGTCTCTTCGTCTTATTGGTGTCCTTTAGTAGTGGTTTCTTTGCAGAAATTCGACCATGATGACCTGATTCACGCAATCTCCTCTGAGCAGTTGATTTTGAGATGTGTCTGTTACTTGAGCTCTGAAGCATTTATTTGGGCTTCAATTTCTGAGGCAGAGGTATCTGGGTCTTCCTTTTCTGTGGCGGTCCTCATGAGAGCCAGTTTCATCATAGCGCTTGATGGTTTTTGCGACTGCACTTGAAGAAACCTTCAAAGTTCTTGATATTTTCCAGATATTTTCCAAAGTAATGATGGACTGTCGTTTCTCTTTGCTTATTTGAGCTGTTCTTGCCATAATATGGACTTAGCCCTATTTGGTAAAAGACCATCTTCTGTATACTACTCTACCTTGTCACAAAACAACTGATTGGCTCAAACGCAATTTGTGGAATTTCTTTCCTTCTTATTAACTTAACAAGGCACACCTTTTTTAATTTAAATGCATTCCAGGTGACTACCTCATGAAGCTGGTTGAGAGAATGCCAAGAGTGTGCAAAGCTGTCAAGGCAAAGGGTAGCTACTTTGAAGAATCTCAAATATAAAATATTTTTGATTGGTTTAACACATGATTCTATATGTGTTATTTCATAGTTTTGATGTCTTCACTATTATTTTACAAAGTAGAAAATAGTAAAATGAAAGAAAAACCCTTGAATAAGTAGGTGTGTCCATACTTTGGACTGGTACTGTATGTAATGTGCTATATATTAATCTTAAGAGTATAAAACAGTAAAGAAATAAGATACTTATAGATAATTACTCTTCTATCAGCTCTCGCCAGACACGTGGCTCCTCTTCAACCCTTATGGAATTATTCTTGCCCTCAGAGACTGGCCTTTGTACTTTCTCTCTGCCCAAATACAATGCACACACTCCATCTCCAGCTAGGCTAATTATACAAGTATATTAAAACGGGCTTAAGTCCGTATACAACAAAGTCGATGGGTCTGTCATGGATTGTCTGGACACCATTTTTAAAGTGATTTTAGGCCTATGGTACTGACCACATTTAATAACTAACTAGGGTCACGAGTTGTACTGATGATCATGCATGTGTGTTTAATGAACAGGACTTTCCTAACCACAACTCGGGGCTCTGACACTCAATGACCTGTGTAGCTATAGGCATATGGTCATCAATGTCTTCTTCCATGTTCTTTCTTCCAGGCCTGCACCATGCTGTTGGTGACCCTATTTTTCTACGATGTTTTCTTTGTATTTATTACACCTCTCTTTACCAAGGTAAGTCAGTCATTCACAGTTGAGCCCAACTTTTCTATAAGAAATAATGATACATTTTCATTCTAAAACGCTTTTTGTTACAAGACTAACTTAAAGAACTATAACATGCTAGATAAATGTATCATACATTAAGTCACTACCATGTTTCCTGTGTTTCTCTCTTCAGAGTGGTGAGAGTATAATGGTGGAGGTTGCGGCTGGTCCCTCTGACTCCTCCACACATGAAAAGGTACAGTTGGCATCATTAATCAATGGTCAATCAATTGATTTTATATGTTGTTGATTTGGCGTCACGAGTTGTTTTTTCACTTGAACCGATGTAGTAATAGAAGTAAGAAATAATGTAAGTAATCTATGCTTGCTGTCCTTTCTCCAGCTTCCTATGGTACTTAAAGTGCCCCGCCTCAACTCCTCCCCCCTGGCTCTGTGTGACAGGCCCTTCTCTCTGCTGGGATTTGGAGACATCTTAGTACCAGGTAACATTAGAGGGCAGAGTATAGTACAATACTCTATACCTACATGTTTCAAGCAGACCACCATAGTCCCTGTGCTTAAGAAGGTCAAGGTAACCTGTCTAAATGGCTAACGCCCCATAGCACTGTTAGGTTCTAAATGGACCTAGTAAAACTCACGGACGATTAGTAAAGCTTAAATCAAGTTGATTCACCCATTAGGTCAGACAAAGACATGGTTCCACCAGTGGTTTTATAGATATAGATAGATGGTGACGTCTTCTCTCTAAACATTACATCTTTATTGCTAGGCAGGGAATTAAGCGATGCGGGCCATAAACTGTTCCTTCTCCCTTAACGTAACCTGACCTGACCTCGGCCCCCTTCCTCACTAAACCACATCTCTCCTCTCTTGTCAGTGCCTGCCACATTGCCCTCCACCATATACATGCCTCCTACTGGTGTAGACCCTAGACTATAGCACTCAATATTTCAAGAGGATACCTGATAATTAACACTATTCCAAGTTTAGGAGTCAGAACCCAGAATCCATCAGCACTCACATCTGTAGCCATGAAAGGCTTTTAAAGGCTGGTCATGGCTCACATCAACACCCCTATCCCAGACACCCTGGACCCACTCAAATTTGCGTACCGCCCCAACAGATCCACAGATGACGCAATCTCTACTACACTCCACACTGCCCTCTCCCACCTGGATAAGAGGAATGTTGTTCATTAACTACAGCTCAACGTTCAACACCATAATCCCCTCCAAGCTCATCACTAATCTCAGGACCCTGGGAATGAACACCTCACTCTGCAACTGGATCCTAGACTTCCTGATGGGTCGCCCCCCAGGTGTTGAGGGTAGGCGGCAACACATCCGGCACACTGACACTCAACATGGGGGGGCCCCTCAGGGGTGTGTGCTTAGTCCCCTCCTGTATTCTCTGTTAACCCACAACTGCGTGGCCGCACACGACTCCAACACTATCATCAAGGCGTTGAGGGTTGCTCCCAGGTGATAAGGGTAGGCAACAACACATCTGCCATGCTGCTCCTCAACACTGGGCCCCCTCAGATGTGCGTGCTTAGTTCCCTCCTGTACTCCCTGTTCACCCACGATTGCGTGGCCAAACATGACTCCAACACCATCATTAAATGTCTGACGACACAACAGTGGTAGGCCTGATCACCGACAATGATGAGACAGCCTGTAGGGAGGAGGTCAGAGACCTGGCAGTGTGGTGGTAGGACAACAACCTCTATCTCAATGTGAGCAAGACAAAGGAGCTGATCGTGGACTACAGGAAAGGGCGGGCCAAACAGGTCACAATTAACATTGACGGGGCTGTAGTGGAGCGGGTCGAGAGTTTAAAAGTTCCTTGGCGTCCACATCACCAACAAACTATCATGGTCCAAACAACCCAAGACAGTCATGAAGAAGGCACAACAACACCTTTTCCCCCTCAGGACGCTGAAAAGATTTGGCATGGGTCCCCAGATCCTCAAAGTTCTACAGCTGCACCATCGAGGACATCCTGACCGGTTGCATCACCGCCTGGTATGGCAACTGCTCGGCATCTGACCGTAAGGCGCTACAGAGGGTAGTGCGTACGGCCCAGTACATCACTGGGGCCAAGCTTCCTACCATCCAGGACCTATACACTAGGCGGTGTCAGAGGAAGGACCAAAAAATGGCAAGTGGTACCGGAGCGCCAACTCTAGCACCAAAAGCCTCCTTAACAGCTTCTACCCCCATGCCATAAGACTGCTGAACAATTAATAAAATGGCCACCCGGACTATTTACATTGACACGCCCCTTTGCACGGGCAGCTGTGAGTCATCACATACACTGTTGTTACTGCTTATAATCTGTCCTAGTCTAGCCTAATCACTTTACCCCTACCTATATGTACACTGAACAAAAATATAAATGTAACATGTTAAGTGTTGGTCCCATGTTTCATGAGCTGAAATAAAACATCCCAGAAATGTTCCATATGCACTAAAATATTATTTATTTAATTTTGTTTTGAGGGAGTGTGCAATTGGCATGCTGACTGCAGGAATGTCCACCAGAGCTGTTGCCAGAGCATTGAATGTTAATTTCTCTACCATAAGCCGCCCCCAACGTTGTTTTAGAGAATTTGGCAGTACGTACAACTTGCCTCACAACCGCACACCAAGTGTTTGGCGTCATGTGGGTGAGCGGTTTGTTGATGTCAATGACATGAACAGATGATGGCGGTGGGATTATGGTATGGGCAGGCATAAACTGCGGGTAACAAACCCAATTTGCATTTTATCAATAGCAATTTGAATGCACAAAAATACCGTGACGAGATCCTGCGGTCCATTTTTAAGGTATCAATGACTAACTGATGCATATCTGTATTCCCTGTCATGTGGAATCCATTGATTCAGGCCTAATACATTTATTTCAATTGACTGATTTCCTCATATGAACTTTAACTCAGTAAAATCAATGAAATTGTTGCATTTTATATTTTTGTCCAGTATACATACTGTATCTACCTCAATTACCTTGTAACCCTGCACATAAACTCAGTACTGGTACTCCATGTACAGTGCATTCGGAAAGTTTTCAGACCCATAGACTTTTTCCACATTGTTCTGTTAGAGCCTTATTCTAAAATAGATTTTTTTTTTTTAAAGAAATCCTCAATCTACACACAATACCCTATAATGACAAAGCAAAAACACGTTTTTAGAAATGTTAGGTAAATCTGTATTTTATTTGTAATAAATTTGCTAAGTATTCAGACCCATTGCTATGAGACTCGACATTGAGCTCAGGTGCATCCTGTTTCCATTGATCATCCTTGAGATGTTTCTACAACTTGATTGGAGTCCACCTGAGGTGAATTCAATTGATCGGACATGATTTGGCACGCACCTGTCTGTCAGTTTACAGTGCATGTTAGAGCATGTCAAACCAAGTCATTGAAGGAATTGTCCGTAGAGCTCCAAGACAGTATTGTGTCAAGGCACAGATCTGAGGAAGAATACCAAAAACGTTCTGTAGCACTGAAGGTCCCCAAGAACACAGTGGCCTCCATAATTATTAAATGGAAGAAGTTCGGAACCACCAAGACTCTCCCTAGAGCTGGTCGACCAGCCAAACTGAGCAATAGGGGGAGAAGGGCCTTGGTCAGGGAGGTGACCAAGAACCCAATGGTCACTCTGACAGAGCTCCTCTGTGGAGATGGGAGAAGCTTCCAGGACAACCACCTCTGCAGCACTCCACCAAAGGCCTTTATGTTAGAGTGGCCAGACAGAAGCCACTCTTCAGTAAAAGGCACATGACAGCCCGCTTGGAGTTTGCCAAAAGACACAGATCATGAGAAAAAAGATTCTCTGGTCTGAAGAAACCAAGCTTGAACTCTTTGGCTTGAATGCCAAGTGTCACTTTTTTATTTTATTTCACCTTTTATTTAACCAGGTAGGCCAGTTGAGAACAAGTTCTCATTTACAACTGCGACCTGGCCAAGATAAAGCAAAGCAGTGTGACAAAAACAACAGAGTTACACATGGGATAAACAAACGTACAGTCAATAACACAATAGAAAATCTGTATACAGTGTGTGCAAATGAAGTAAGGCAATAAATAGGCCAATAGTGGCGAAGTAATTACAATTTAGCAATTTACACTGGAGTGATCTGTGCAGATGAGGATGTGCAAGTAGACATACTGGTGTGCAAATGAGCAGAAACAAAATATGGGGATGAGGTAGGTAGTTGGATGGGCTATTTACAGATGGGCTGTGTACAGCTGCAGAGATCGGTAAGCTGCTCTGACAGCCGACGCTTAAAGTTAGTGAGGGAGATATGTCTCCAACTTCAGTGATTTTTGCAATTCGTTCCAGTCATTGGCAGCAGAGAACTGGAAGGAAAGGCGGCCAAAGGAGGTGTTGGCTTTCGGGGTGACCAGTGAGATATACCTGCTGGAGCGCGTGCTATGGGTGGGTGTTGCTATGGTGACCAGTGAGCTGAGATAAGGCAGAGCTTTACCTAGCAAAGACTTTTAGATGACCTGGAGCCAGTGGGTTTGGCAACGAGTATGTAGCGAGGACCAGCCAACGAGAGCATACAGGTCGCAGTGGTGGGCAGTATATTGGGCTTTGGTGACAAAATGGACGGCACTGTGATAGACTGCATCCAATTTGCTGAGTAGAGTGTTGGAGGCTATTTTGTAAATGACATCTCCGAAGTCAAGGATCGGTAGGATGGTCAGTTTTACGAGAGTATGTTTGGCTGCATGAGTGAAGGAGGCTTATTTTGTGGAATAGGAAGCCGATTTCTAGATTAAACTTTGGATTGGAGATGCTTAATGTGAGTCTGGAATGAGAGTTTAGTCTAGCCAGACACCTAGAAGGAAACCTGGCACCATCCCTAAGGTGAAGCATGGTGGTGGCAGCATCATGCTCTAGGGATGTTTTTCAGTGGCAGAGACTGGCAGACTAGTCAGGATCGAGGGAAAGATGAACGGAGCAAAGTACAGAGATCCTTGATGAAAACCTGCTCCAGAGTGCTTAGGACCTCAGACTGGGGCGAAGGTTTGCCTTCCAACAGGACAACGACCCTTAGCACACAGCCAAGACAACGCAGCAGTGGCTTCGGGACACGTCTCAATGTCCTTGAGTGGCCCAGCCAGAGCCCGGACTTTGAACCCGATCGAACATCTCCGGAGAGACCTGAAAATAGCTGTGCAGCAACGCTCCCCATCCAACCTGACAGAGCTTGAGAGGATCTGCAGAGAAGAATGCTAGAAACTCCCCAAATACAGGTGTGCCAAGATTTTAGCTTCGTACCCAAGAAGACTCAAGGCTGTAATCGCTGTCAAAGGTGCTTAAAAAGTCGTCATTATGGGGTATTGTGTGTGTGTGTGTGTGTGTGTGTGTGTGTGTGTGTGTGTGTGTTTTTTCACCCCTTCATCAATTCACAATGTAATCTATTTGACAATAAGGCTGTAACAATGTGGACAAAATCAAGGGCTCTGAATACTTTGAATGCACTGTATATAGCTAAGTTATCGTTAGTCGTTGTATTTATTCCTCTTATTATTATTATTAAACATTTTCTCCCTGCACTGTTGGGAAGGGCCTGTTAGTAAACATTTCACTGTTAGTCTACACCGGTTGTTTACGAAGCATGTGGCAAATACAATTTGATCTGATTTACTCTACTCTTGTATCCTGTCTTAGGCACTATGGGTGTTACCTGGTACTAATCTACATCTCATCTAGGGCCAGGAGTTTTCCCTGACCTGGCCCTATATCATAAAGCATCTTTCTGTGGCGAGATAAAGCTGCTATCTGAACTTGTCCCGGCTTAGCTGACATGGTCTCTCGCTCTCTGCCTCACTGTGTGTGTGTGTGTGTGTGTGTGTGTGTCAGGTCTGGTGGTAGCCTACTGTCACAGGTTTGACATCCTTATGCAGTCCTCACGGTTCTATTTCCTGGCCAGCACTATCGGTAAGACCAACACATTTTCATTTGCATAATCTTTTTGATAGTAGTCTATAACAGACAATATTTGTTCCAACCAAGCAGTAACACACCTGATTCGCGCTTCCCCTACCTCCTTTCTCCCTCGCTCCCCCTACCTCCTTTCTCCCTCGCTCCCTCTCTCCAGGTTATGGTATCGGGCTGCTCATCACCTTTGTAGCTCTGGCCCTGATGCAGATGGGTCAGCCGGCCCTGTTGTACCTAGTGCCTTGCACCCTCCTCTCCAGCCTCGCGGTGGCGCTGTGGCGCAAAGAGCTGCCCTTATTCTGGACAGGAAGTGGATTTGTGGTGATTACCAGTTTTATATGAGTGTTGCTGCCGCTTATGGAAAGAAACATTTCTACTGTTATGTACCAAACTTGAAATTCTAGGTTTACTGTTGAGACCCGTTGCCCCGAAAACTAGATAGGTTTCTTTGTTCCTCCTGCTCTGCCCTCCCATCCCATACTGTCATTTTACTGTGGGTTCTTTGCTATAGTCTGCTGCTGAGGGCTCCAGTGTCTGTGAATGTCGCTGCCGATCTGGGCTTGCCATTTATTCTTTACTAGTATCATTATAGTCCTCTGCTGCTAGATACCAGTAAGATTGTCTTACAGTAGATTGTGGTGTTGGAATAGACACTATGCGTTATAGGGTTTTGGGTCATTAAACACCATTTGGTAGGTAGTTGACAACACATAGCATCTGGCGGTGACAAGGGAGTGTACTGTACTTTATCTCACCCCTTTTCTCTGAACTGCAAATTGTGAACATGTTTCTAGAAGCTACTGGGTTTTGTATCACAAGGTGCTCTTAAGGCTCTTGCTTTCCTGTTAATGTTTTCTTCCCCCTCTGTGTGTCAGATCTATCGCTCAATGTACAGCCATACCTCTGCTAACAAGCTGCCCCACTATCTGTGGTCAGGGAGAGCGACAGAGACACACGGAGAGCATGGGCTCCTGAGTTCTTCTGCAAAAATATAGAATAAGAGTTTGATAAATGTAGATGAAAGTTTAAAAAAATTATAGGATACTAACATCAAAACCTTCATTACAATTCCATACCTAAAACCTTGATTTTGAATAAAATTACTTGAATGGACTATTACTACCAAGGACTATCAAGATAAACAAACTTCTAACAAGCCAAAACCTTAAGAAGAAACACAGCGGTACCTGGAAATACCATCCAACATAAAACTGAGTAATGTTCAGTCTGAACCACCTTTCTGAAGCCAAACAGTAAAATACTATCTCTAGGTAATTTTGTTATATAAAGCTTAATAATTAAGGCTATCAAGCTGCTAGGAAAGAATCTGACTGAAATTAGCACTGAAGTGTGGAACTCTTGAGCCTAACAATGGCAGGAGAGTTTCATAGCCCCCTCACCCCCCCAAATGCAGAGGCCTTTGAAGCCCTCCATCTGTGCAGAGAAAAAAACTTCTCTCACCTACTCCCATTGCCTGCTGCACTGCTGCTTGGATTCCACCTGGCAATCTGTTCACCGTCTCCCTGGCCTATCTCCCCCTGTCTGGTACAGGTACCTCCACCACACTCACCCCTCTCTCCTGAGCTTTCGATCACCTCCAGCACACATGGACTGTTGGGGCAAGTGACTCTGAACTTACAATGGCTAGCCCCAAGTTGTTATATTTTTCTCTTGTGCTTTATGATATTTGCCTCATGACTCCAGTGTGCTTTGTTGACTATGAACTTGCTTGTTTACCCAACCGTGGGACAGTCTGTTTGTTCCCACACTCGGGACTCTGACTCTCTATTACATGGCTGTCCAACCCTGTTCCTGGAGAGCTACCATCCTGTTGGTTTTTTCGCTCCAACCCTAATCTAGCGCACCTGACTCTAATAATTAGCTGGTTGATAAGCTGAATCCGGTTAGTTACAACTGGGGTTGAAAACTTACAGGAGGCTAGCTCTCCAGGAACAGGGTTGGACAGCCCTGCTCCATTGGTTACAGACTTTTGGCCTCCCATCCTATTCTAACCACCTCTCGCCGGCTCTGTATTCATGTTACCTGATGAAATTGCTGTACAATATGATCTTGTTGCCATCTGATGCACATTCAGATGTTCTAAATCAACACTGCAGAGCTCTCCCTGTACTATGCCATGCCCTAATTGTATTACTGATGATTATTTTCTCAATGTGCATGTACACCCTGGCCCATCTACTGTTGCTAGCCCCAATTCTGACTTGTGCTCTGATATCTGCTTCACTGATTTCTGCTCCCGTAAAAGCCTGGGTTTTCTGCACGTTAACACTAGAAGCTTATTACCCTAAAATGGATCAATTGAAAGTGTGGGTTCACAGCTCCAATCCAGATGTGTTGGTCATTACTGAGACGTGGTTAAGAAAGAGTGTTTTGAACACTGATGTTAACCTTTTTCGGCAAGACAGGTCTTCCAAAGGTGGTGGAGTGGCAATCTTTACCAAGGAATACCTTTTAGTGCTCGGTTGTCTCCACCAAGTCGATCCCCAAGCAATTTAATTTGCTGGTTTTAGACGTTAAGCTTTCAAATAGCTCTTTGTTGACTGTTGCTGGGTGTTATCGCCCACCATCAGCACCGGACTGTACCTTAAATGCCCTTACACTAAGTCTGAATTTGTCCTGCTAGGTGACCTAAACTGGGCTGTGCTTAAACCACCTGACCAAGTCCTAAAGAAATGGGACCCTATAAATCTTTCTCTGATTCCAAACACCCAGAAAAGGCTACTCTCCTCGATGTTATCCTCACAAATAATCCTGATAGGTATCAGTCTGGTGGTTTCTGTAATGACCTTAGTGATCACTGTTTTACAGCCTGTGTTCATATTGGCTGCTCAGTGAAACGACCTGTCCTGATTTGTCATAGACGCTTGCTAAAAAACTTGAATGAGCAAGCCTTCCTTCATGAGCTGGCCTCCGTAAATTGGTATAGAATCAGCTTGATCCCCTCTGTCGAAGACACTTGGACCTTCTTTTTTTTTTTTTTTTTTTTTTATTGTCAGTGGTATCGTTAACAAATACGCGCCCATAAAGAAAATTAAAACCGGTTCAGCCCCAGGTTCGACCGTGATCTGGTAGAGTTACTCCACCTCAAGAATTCCATTTGGCAAATCGCTCGGCCCACGCATACTCAGGCTGACTGGCTCTCGTTTCAGGCAAACTAGAAAAGTGCACTCGGGCTATCCGGAAGGCCAAATTTAGTTACTTTGAGGAGTTCTCTATGGGTCTAACCCAAAGAAGTTCTGGAAAAAAGTTAGAGAGCTGGAGAATAAACCCTCCTCCGCCCATGTCCCTTAATGTTGATGATGTGGTTGTTACAGACAAGGAGCACATGGCTGAGCTCTTTAGTCACCACTTCATTAAGTCTGGATTCCTATTTGACTCTGCCATGCCTCCTTGCCCATCCAACATTTCCCTCCCACCCCTTCTAATGTGACTATCCCCGATGCTCCTCCCTCTTTCCCCTGCCCCGCTACAAAGTTTCTCCCTGCAGGTGGGGTGCTATAGGAGCTCCTTAAACTTGACCATCTGGTTCAGATGGTTTAGACCCTTTCTTCTTTAAGGTTGCTGCCCCTATCACCGCCAAGCCTCTCTCTCGTCTCTGGGGAGGTTCCCATTGCTTGGAAGGCAGCCACGGTCCGTCCTTTATTTAAAGGGGAGATCAAGCTGATCCTAACTGCTGTAGGCCTTATTCTATTTTGCCCTATTTATCAAGTGTTGGAAAAACTTCTCAATAATCAACTATCTATAATATTCTCTCGGGTATGCAATCTGGTTTCCGCTCAGGTTCTAGTTGTCACTGCAACCTTAAAGGTCCTCCTGATGTCACCATTGCCTGTGATTCTAACCAATGTTGTGCTGCTATTTTTATTGACTTGGCCAAAGCTTTTGATATGGTAGACCATTCCATTCTTGTGGGAGTATTGTTGTCTCTGAGGAGTCTTTAGCCTGGTTTGCTAACTACCTCAGAGTGCAGTGTATAAAGTCAGAACATCTGCTGTCTCAGCAACTGCCTGTCACCAAGGGAGTACCCCAAGGCTTGATCCTAGGCCCCACGCTCTTCTCAATTTACATCAATAACATAGCTCAAGCAGTAGGAAGCTCACCCATTTATATGCAGATAGTTTTATACTCAGCTGGCCCCTCCCTGGATTTTGTGTTAAACATTCTACAACAAAGATTTCTTATTGTCCAACAAGCTTTCTCTGCCCTTAACCTTGTTTTGAACACCTCCAAAACAAAAGTAATTTGGTTTGGTTAGAAGAATGCCCCTCCTCCCACAGGTGTGATTACTACCTCTGAGGGTTTAGAGCTTAAGGTTGTCACCTCATACAAGTACTTGGAAGTATGGCTAGACGGTACACTGTCCTTCTCAAAACATATCAAAGCTGCAGGCTAAGGTTAAATCTTAAATCTAGACTTTTTTTCCTCTATCGTAATCTCTCCTCTTTTACCACAGCTGCCAAACTAACCCTGATTCAGATGGCCATCCTACTCATGCTAGATTACGGCAACATCATTTATAGATCGGCAGGTAAGGGTGCTCTCGAGTAGCTAGATGTTTTTTACCGTTCGGCCATCAGATTTGCCACAAATGCTCCTTATAGGACACATCACTGCACTCTATAGTCCTCTGTAAGCTGGTCATCTCTGTATACCCATCGCAAGACCCACTGGTTGATGCTTATTTATAAAACCCTCTTAGGCCTCATTCCCCCCATCTGAGATATCTACTGCAGCCCTCATCCTCCACATACAACACCCTTTCTGACAGTCACATTCTGTTGAAGGCCCCCTAAGCGCACTCATCCTTGGGTCGCTCCTCTTTTCAGTTCGCTGCAGCTAGCGACTGGAACGAGCTGCAACAAACACTCAAACTGGACCGTTTTATCTCCATCTCTTCATTCAAAGACACAATCATAGACGCTCTTACTGACAGTTGTGGCTGCTTCGCGTGAGGTATTGTCTGTACCTTCTTGCCCGTGCCCAGTGTTTGTACCATGTTTTGTGCTGCTACCATGCTATGTTGTTGTCTTAGGTCTCTTTATGTAGTGATGTGTTTTGTCCTATATTTTTTTATTTTTAATCCCAGCCCCCGTCTCCGCAGGATGCCTTTTGCCTTCTGGTATGCCGTCATTGTAAATAAGAATTTGTTCCTAACTGACTCGCCTAGTTAAATAATAAAAAAATGTGTGTTGGATGTCTCCGGAAGCGCCGATTCAAACTCCCATTAGGGAGCTCTGCAACTCATTTACTCCCATTACGGCCAGTATGTACTTCCAAAAAAGGTCAAAAAAATATATACAAGAAACCGAATCTTCCGACCTGTGCATTGCAGTAATGAGTGATTGGAGGTGCCAAATAGGCATTTTTTGGTTGCTTGTACATTTTTATTTGGACCTTTTTTGGAAGTACATATTGGCTGTAACAGGAGTAAACAAAGGTATAACTCTTGCGGAGCTGTCTAATGGGAGTTTGAGGTTCCTGGGCGTTAGAGACACCACCTACTCATTGTCGACATCTTTAACGCACAGATACTAGAGCACTAACAAGCTAGCTATAGTAGCACACTCCTCCAGTCAGTGGGTTGCTGGGATTTGGAGTGATAATAGAAAGACAATGAAGGCTTTATTTAGTCCTTTGATCTAGAATTACCTTGTTCAGAGGAATGGCAGTATATGTTTTGGTATTATGCATAAACTGTCACGTGCTTATTGTGGTCTGATGTCTCTTTTCTGTTTGTCCTTCTCAGCCTCCCATAGTTCTGCAACCAATCAACTGTACGCAAACCCCAGGAAACCCATAGAGGCACCCCTCACCAATCCTGAACTACAAGGTCCTGAAGCAGAGTGAGGACCCTCTTCTTCCCCCACTTCAGGACACACCCTCCAGCGAAAGAGGACAGCAAATCAGAAAAGGATTTCTAGGATGCCAATTTCTTATTCATTTAGTTTCTATTGTTTGTAAAATAAAAGTTCTCAATGGAACTCTACATTCGTAACGGACAGAAATATGAACATTTCAGTGCACTTGGTGTGTAAAGAGGAAGGATGAAAGGGAAAAATGGATGAGCGGGAGGGAAAGAGGGAACCCAACCTACAGTGGCTGTTCTTCATAGCCTTGGGGTGGCAGGATCAGCCATGGGAGTCCTGTTAGATGAGCCAGACGTGACCCAGGCTAAACAACACCAAGCCAGGCAATGCTGTCAAAGAGCACAATATAGCTTCGACCTACGTTGACCTAGTCCCTCGTTACCATTGTTGTGGAAATTTTAACCAAAAGGAAGAGAGACCTGATTCTTCAAACAACTTAATTATAAGATTTGCAAAAACGGCGCGGTTAAGTCACTCAATGGTGCAGATTTTAGAGCCCAACGAACAGAGTTGGGTCTCAGCTTTTATATGAAAGCACAACCTCTTTGTATATGTGGCAGTTAGCAGATGTGTGTAAACAGGGACGGGGAACAGTGTGTAAAAGGCGATTAGTTTGTCTGTGCAGATTAAGATAGCACAAGGACTTAACCGTCTAACGGCATTTGCCACAGCTCACACTCATTTCTGCAAGTTTCCACACAGCTGAGTGTACTGCAGGTAGATAAAACGCGATGTCGCATGCTGCGTTCGCATCCAACCGGCTCTTAGCTGTCGACAAGATTGTATCAGGGAAAAAAGCACTAACATATAACAATAGACAATTCTCTAAGTAAAAAGTATGTCTAATTTTGTCATTTTTTTCCACCACACCGTACACTACAACCCAAGTCTTGTTCACTACTCAGCGGTAGGTTGGAAATAAAGGTTTACGCTAACCAACACCCCTGGCCCTTCCCATGAGTTAGACCTCTCGTGACTGAAATTGAGTCACACCACTATACATGGCCTACTCTGCCCTGTTCAACCCCATATGATGTAGTAGCCGATTTATGTTCATGCATCTCCCATGTAGTCAGCCTGAGTCGCATCCAATACACATGATCTTCCCTGCTCAACTCCCCACCCTCAACACCATCCTGTTCAGTTTGTCTCCCCCACCAATTCTATGCAGAAAAGCATTACATTTTTACATTTTTCTCTTTATTTAACCAGGTGAGTCCCATTGAATCTCTTTTTTTAAGGGAGGCCTGGCAGCCATTATAATCTACACTTCTAGAAGGTCAATATGTGCATTCTAAATTACACCCCGTTCCCTAAATAGAGCCCTGGACAAAAGTAGCGCACTGTATAGGAAATGGGGTGCGATTTTGGGACGATACCAATGTGTGTCATAGTCCCACCATTATAAATCGGTCGGCTTGTTCCCTTTCTTTTCTTCGAAGTACGAAAGAGCCACACTATGGCCTGTCCTCTGTACATCAAAGATGACTGAAGTATCAGACATACCCTTTTTCATGTGGTGCTATCATGGATTCTCAACCAGCCAAAGGTATAGGATAATAATGATTATTGATTTAGGGCATAAAGGGACACTTTCCTAGTGGACTAAAAAGGAAGCTTGGTGGAGAATCTTCATGTAAAATGTTTATAAATCCACAATAAGGCTTAATCTGTGTCTGGGAAATCTTCCCAAATATATATATATATATATATATTTTATCTTACCTTTGCTTGCTATGGGTTTGGTTTGATCCAGGCTGTCTTTTATATACATTTAAGGTTGCAACAATTAATGTTGTCCCCACTCTTTTTCCAGTAGATGTTGTGGTCCCACTTTATATTAGGTGTAAAACCCATGTATTTGTGTTTAACTACATTATACAGTAGTAGGTATCGTGCAATTACATTGTAGGCAGCTAGGCAAACATTGTTACATAGTACTTACAACTTAAACTGTTTACCTAATTCATTACACTAACTACTTACAAGTACATAACTACCATATAAACACAAGGGTTATAAGGAGACTTGGGGCTCGATTCAATCCATATCACCAAAGTTCAGCGCTATAGCACGATTGAAATTGAAAGGCAACGTTCCCGCTGCATTCACGGTAAACTGACTGCATTCTTGGTCAACGCTGTATATAATGACTCAATCTGAAATTACCTTTATTTCAAGTGCACAATAGTGCAGAACTTCAGCGATACGGACTGAAATAAACCCCCTAGATTGACCGATTTGGTTATAATATTCAATATTGTCTTAAATGGGTTTTGGCCTTACTTGTATCATGGTTACAATTTGAATGTCTCTGTGCATATTGCTTTATGAAGACAGTACTGTGTTCATGCTGCGTTAGTTTGTTTCTTAATTAAACTACGATAAGAGATCATTTTGATGTTTGGTGGGTGTCTCATCATAATAATTACCAACGGTCTCAATTCTCTAGTGACTTACTCGATACATTTGCACAATATTTGTCTGCATCCCAAATGGTACCCTATTTCCTTCCATTACAATCCACTACTTTTGACCATGGTCTAAACTGGCGGGCCGCATGGCCCCCCTTTTGTAGGTCCTCGGACCAATTAAAAAATGTTGTTTTTTTTAACTCAGTCGGAGTCTCAACTTACTGCTGATAGTTAGAATAATACAATACACAAAGAGCAATTTAAAAACATGGGGCCTCCTGAGTGGCGCAGCGGTCGAAGGCACTGCATCGCAGTGCTACAGACCCGGGTTTGATCCCAGGCTGTGTCACAACTGGCCGTGACCTGGAGTCCCATAGGGCGGCGCACAATTGGCCCAGCGTCGTCCGGGTTAGGGGTTGGTTTGGCCGGGGGTCTTGACTTGGCTCATCGCGCTCTAGCGACTCCTTGTGGCGACTCCTTCGGTAGTCAGCTGAACTGTGTTTCCGACACATTGGTGCGGCTGTTAAGAAGCGCGGTTAGGCGGGTCATGTTTTGGAGGACGCATGACTCGACGTTTGCCTCTCCCGACCCCTTTGGGGAGTTGAAACAAGATCATGAAAATGGGGAGAAAAATAAAATAGCTAACATTTTCTTACACCCTATGGCAAAATGTGTAGAATGACAGCAAACTTGCTTTAAAACGGCAACATTTTCTCTACGCCCCATGGCAAAATGTGCAGAAAGGCAGGAAAAGAACGTTAAAACATAACTTCCCTTTCCTGTCACGAGGGTGGGTTACTAAAATGTTTTGGTCGCAAAGTGTGTGTGGGAGGGGTACGCAACCACAGCAGCCCTAAACAAAGAGTTGCAGTCACTTTTACCTTAGATTGTATAATGTCATGGTCAAAACATATTGATTCAGGAGTTGTAAAGATGGGGAAAGGTCTGTCTGCTTTTTTGACAACAGACACAAAGCAAGTCCTGCAGGCTCTAGTTTTATCTTAACTTGATTATTGTCCAGTCATATGGTCAAGTGCTGCGAAGAAGGCCCTAGTTAAGCTGCAGCTGGCCCAGAACAGAGCAGCACATTTTGCTCTTCATTGTAATCAGAGGGTTAATATCAATAATATGTATGCCAGTCTCTCTTGGCTAAGAGGTGATTCATGTTTTTATAAGAAACATGTGTTAAATTCCAGATTGTTTGCATAGTCAACTTACACCCAGCACTGACACACACTTACCCCACCAGACATGCCACCAGGGGTCTTTTCACAGTCCCCAGGTCCAGAACAAATTCAAAGAAAACGTACAGTATTATACAGAGCCATGATTGCATGGAACTCACTTCCATCTTATATAGCCCAAGTGAGTGACAAACTTGGTTTAAAAAAAACTAATAAAGCAACACCTCACGGCACAATGCCTCTCCATGTGACCTACTTTCTGTGTATGTACTGACATGAAGATGATAGATGCAAACAAACACGTTAATGTTTTTAAATGTAAATTGTAAAGTATTTTGTCTGTACTGTCTTGGACCCCAGTAAGACTAGCTGTTGCAATTGACATTGACTCGACAGCCTTAACAAACAGGCAAGTCTGGCTACATACATCATGGTTTTTTCTTTTTATTATTTCTATCAGCTGTGGATGGGAAGAACTGTACAGCAGGACAATGATATTACAACAGAATAGTCAGACCATAGAGATCTACAGTGCCTTCAGAAAGTAGGGCACCCTTGACTTATTCCACATTATGTTGTTACAGGCAGAATTCTAAATGGATTAAACCTCCCACACACACGCAATACCCCATAATGACAGTCTAAACAGGTTTAGACATTTTTGCTATTGTATTCAAAATTAAATACAGAAATATCATTTACATAAGTTTTCACACCCCTGAGTCAATACTTTGTAGAAGTGCCTTTGGTGGTGATTACAGATGAGTCATCTTGGGTATGAGCTTTGTACATCTGGATTTGGGAATTTTCTTCCTTACAGGTTTTCTCAAGCTCTGTTAAGCTAGATAGGGAGCGGTGGTGAACAGCAATCTTTAAGTCTTTCCATATATTTTCAATGGTATTCAAGTCTGGGCTTTGGCTGGGCCACTCAAGGACTTTTACATTATTGTTCTGAAGACAATCCAGTGCTGCTTTGGCTGTATGCTTGGGGTCAATGTCCTGTTGGAACGTAAATCTTCTCCCCCCCAGTCTAAGGTCGTTTGCACTCTGAAGCAGGTTCTCTTCAAGGATTTGCCTGTATTTGGCTCCATTCAAAGTTTCCTCTATCCTTACCACTCTCCCAGTCCCTGCCACTGAAAAGCATCCTCATAGCATGATGCTGCCACCAGCATGCTTCACGGTAGGGATGGTGTTCGAGGGGTGGTGAGCTGTGCCTGGTTTTCTCCAGACATAGCGTTTTGCATTCAGGCCAAATAGTTATTTGTCTCTTCAGACCGCAAACTTTTGCC
Source organism: Brachymystax lenok tsinlingensis (assembly GCA_030435695.1). Lineage (NCBI taxonomy): Eukaryota > Metazoa > Chordata > Actinopteri > Salmoniformes > Salmonidae > Brachymystax > Brachymystax lenok. The sequence goes on along the minus strand of CM059801.1, from coordinate 3,029,173 downwards.
TTGTGATCTCAGAGTTTTTCATGTGCCTTTTTGCAAACTCCAGGTCTGCTGTCATGTGCCTTTTTCTTAGAAGTGGCTTCCGTCTGGCCACCCTCCCATAAAGCCCAGATTGGTGAAGTGCTGTAGAGAATGTTGTCCTTCTGGCAGGTTCTGCCATCTCAGCCAAGGAATTCTGTAGTTCTGAGTGGTCATTGGGTTCTTGGTCACCTCCCTGACCAAGGTCCTTCTTGTCCGGTTGATCAGTTTGGTCGGCCGACAAGGTCTTGGCAGAGTCTGGGTGGGTCCATATTTTTTCAATTTCCCAATGATAGAGACCACTATGCTCTTGGAAACTTTCAACACTATAGTAAATTGTTTTATACCCTTCCCCAGATTATATACCTCATCACAATTTTATCAGTTCCTTGGACTTCATGGTACAGTTCCTTGGACTTCATGGTATAGTTTCTGCTCTGACATGTACTGTCAACTGTGGGACCTTTATATAGACAGGTGTGTTTCTTTCAAATTCATGTCCAAACAATTTAACCAAGTTGTCGTGACAGCTCAAGGATAATCAAAGAAAATCGGATGCACCTGAGCTTGATTTGGAGTGTCATAGCAAAGGGGTATGAATACTTATGTAAATTTGATTTCCGTATTTCATTTTCAATACATTTGCAAACCCTTTATTTTTATTTTTTTACATTTTCCCTCATTATGGGGTATTGTTTGCAGATGGGTGAGAAACAAATATTTAATCAATTTTGAATTCAGGCTGTAACCCAACAAAATGTGGAATAAGTCAAGGGGTTAGAATACGTACCGAAGGCGCTGTACATAACGTGTTCTAATTCTATTTATGTGTTCACTGGAAACTGTGAGCAGCAAATAACAAATCCTTCCAAACAACCTCCCCCCATATTACAACATCATTCAAAAATTGTCATTATTATTAAAACATTATTATTTACAAGTTACCTTGGTTCCCAGAACATAACCTTGTTACAGTTACACAATGAGCAAAAAGGAATAACTATTTGCTCCAGTTTAAACTAAACAGTGTCCTAATATTCCTGTACAGTCACGCATACAGGGAAGCTGTGTGGTAAAACTTGGCTGACAGCAATCCATGTTGAGCATTGATATCGTGGTGAGGCTTTCTGCATTCAACAGTCCACCAAGTGCACACACTGTCATGACACCCATTCATGTCTCCCTTCGTGACAAAAACCACAGTAGAATTGGCATCATTTATGTCTAGTAGTCATTATTATTCAGTGTTAAAATACACCATAACCCCATACAGGTATTATTCCCTCTGACAGATAAAGCTACATTTACTTCCATACATTCTATGACATAAATGCATTATTTTCATTAAGACATTCTGATTTCAAGCAGCAGGTCAAGTATATAGATTAGAGTAGTTTCTAATGCGCTCTGAGAATAAAATGTGCTTGGCACCTCAGATCTGTAAACAACTTCCTAACAACACCGCTCAACATGAATAAGAATCCTTTAAAAGTAAAGACTTGAGTGGTTAGAGACACTTCCTCTTAACCCATGACAGAAACACTCATCAGAACAATATAAATGTCTTTGGAAATTCAACAGGCACTCACGAAGTACAAGGAATTAGAAAAGCTAAATCTGTCAATATAAAATCACATCTTTACCTTGATCAGAACAGACTGCTTTGGCGGGCCAAATAAAATCACTTGTGGACCGGTTTTGGCACACAGGCACCCAGTTGCAGACCCCTGGCATAGGCCCTATGAGTTAGGGTTTTGGTCTTACCCTGTGTCCTTACAGGTAGATTACGCGTTCCTTGGTTGGTTTGCTTGCTATGTCTTTTGGGAAGGGTGGAGGATGGGGAGGTTCGGGTGGAGGGAAGTGGCTCTGGCTGTTCCTCCTCATGCTGCTGCTGGACAATAGGGTCTGGGAGTGTTTGGCATTGGACAGAGGCTCTGGAGGACTAAAGAAACGATCTGAGGAGGGATAACAACATAGGGTTAACTTACTCATCGTGTGTCTGTACATGCGTGCGCCATGTTAATTTAGATCCGGAGACGTTAAAACAGGTCTCCAGTCATGGTAATAATCTGATCATGTGTATCTGGAAATCCCGAGGTTCTTGTCTTACCTGATTGGTAGCTCCTGTGAGGGCTCACAGTCCCCTTCCCTCGCAGACTCCCGCACTCTTTTCTTGTCACTCTGATCGGCACCACCTGAGACATGTCTATAGATGCTGCAGGAAGAAAGATAACTACTCACTCCCTAACAGATAATAGAAAATATCAACAGTGGAGGTAAATGTTATGATTTGCTCCAAGATCTGACTTGTGATTGACATCATGACCCCACCAGTGGTGGTTGGTGCTGTTTAAGATGAGCATGGCCTTATTTCTATTACAGCATATTGGATGACTGTCATTCGTATCCCATTCACCCAGTTCAATGTAACATCGATAGATTTAGGCTACAACATGATACTTGAATGTTCCCTATACCCATGAGGTTGCTACAACCTAGCCTATGAATGAAAGTTTACAATGTAGGTGCACAGTTGCAAACAAGAGTTTCTATTGGACAAATTCAGGTATGTTTATCCCTGTTTGGTTCCATTTGCTTCCGTTTAAGAAACGTTTTTCAACAGAATCGGCAGAATGAATACACCCTTGATCACACGCAAACAGTTCACTTTCATAGCTTGTTGTATTCCTTCTCACATCTACCCGCTCTCTTCCTCTCACCGTTTCCCTTCGCTTGTGGACTTCAATGCACAACACATCAGCTGTCTGTGACCGGGGGGGAAATGTCCAAGCTAAACCTTGATATCATAACCAATACACACGCCTACATTTGTTGTCACCATATTAGCTAAAGTAACATCATAGTCAACATAGCTAATAGAACTAATGTGTAAGTTTAGAAGGCAGGCCCCAGTGGCAATACATTTGTCAAAAACCAAAAGTTTACCTTGACTTGGAAGAGTTCCAGTGTTGGATAGTCATAGCCAGCTAGCTAACATAGTATCCCTCAGTTTGAGTAGGCTAAACTAGCTAGCTGCATTTGCTCCCCCATTAAAAAAAAAAAAATGAATTTGTTCAAACTGTTCAACTATTGTCTTTCTCTGAGTCAACTACTCACCAAATTGTATGCACTGCAGTGCTAGCTAGCTGTAGCTTATGCTTTCAGTACTAGATTCCTTCTCTAATCCTTTGATTGGGTGGACAACATGTCAGTTCATGCTGCAAGAGCTCTGAGGTTGGAGGATGTCCTCCGGAAGTTGTCATCATTTCTGTGTAACAGTGGAGGCTGCTGAGGGGAGGACGGCTCATAATAATGGCTGGAACGGAGTAAATGGAATGGCATCAAACGCATGGAAAGGATGTGTTTAATGTATTTGATACCATTCCACTAATTCTGCTCCAGCCATTACCATGAGCCCCCGTCCTCCCCAATTAAGGTGACACCAACCTCCTGTGCTGTGTAAATCTATGGAAGGCGTTGAGAACCTTGAGCCTCCTAGGTTTTGTATTGAAGTCAATGTACCCAGACGAGGACAGAAGCTAGCTGTCCTCCATGGTGCTACACCATGGTGCTACCATACAGAGTGCTGTTAAGGCTACTGTAGACCATTGCAAAACAGTGTGTTTTAATCAATTATTTGGTGACATATATATATATATTTTTTATGTTTCACTATTTTTATAAACTTCACTGAGGATGGTCCACCCCTTCCTCCTCTGAGGAGCCTTCCCACTCAGCCTGATGAAGAGCCTTTGTGTTCAATACATTGCTAATAAAAACTATAGGAGCATCTAACCATCCAGTGTGTGGGTAGTTTTCTTATGTGATCATTTCTACCATGTCTGTAATGAAGTATTCTGTTATATTCTACAGTGCTGTGTTCTGACCTGCACTATGCATACGCTGGTGCGGTCCCTTTTTTCTGCTCTTCTCCTTGCCCTTGCTGCTGAGGGTAGCCAGTTTGGTGGGGATCTGCTGCTGCACAGCCCCTGGCTTGTGGACCACCTGGTTGGTGGTGCTGATCAGGTGAATGGGAACCTCCGCTTTAGGGGGCGCAGGGCTGATGCTCTCCCTATGAAGGGGCACCTACAATACAATACGATAATGTAAAGTTATGAATACTGTAACCTTGTCCCCAGGCTATCACGCACAGCAAACATAAACCTAGTACATCTACGATTCAAAGTTGGCCTTAGTGGGATCGACCATAGAATTCAATGGGAGGAACCTTACCAAGTAAAGTATTTGTCATCATTTCATTTTGGCGAATCACACGAGTGCGAGGCGTTCTGCGCTAGCATACGGGGAAGGATTAGGGGGAAGGGATTGTGGGTAGACATGAGCGATATACCGTACACCGGGGTATTACGAAATACCGACGGTATGGTTTTCAATACTGTTGGGGAACCCCCACGCCACTGCTTATAAACAACCTAGAAATGTAACTATAAGAAATTAAGATGTGTCAAATAAATCACAGCGTTTTCAGGAAGTATTCACACCCCCTGGCTTTATCCTCATTTTGTTGTTACAGCCTGAATAAATTGAGATTGTGTGTCACTGGCCTACACACAATAAGCATGGTGGTGGCTGTATCATGTTATGGGTATGCATTTCATCAGCAAGGACTAGGGAGTTTTTCAGGATAAAAAATACATCTAATGGAGCTAAGCACAGGCAAAATCCCAGAGGAAAACCTTCAGTCTGCTTTCCACCAGACACTGGGATATTAATTCACCTTTCAGCAGGACAATCTACACTGGAGCTGCTTACCAAGAAGACATTGAATGTTCCTGAGTGGCCAGGTAGCAGTTTTGACTTAAATCTATTTGAAAATCTATGGCAAGACCTGAAAATGGTTGTCTAGCAAAGATCAACAACCAATTTGAGCTTGAAGAACTTTGAAAAGAATGATGGGCAAATGTTGCACAATTCAGGTGTGAAAAGATCTTAGAGACTTACCCAGAAAGACTGGCAGCTGTAATCACTGCCAAAGGTGCTTCTACAAAGTATTAACTCGGGTGTGAATACTTACAGTATGTAAATGTGATATTTCTGTATTTCATTTTCAATAACTGTGCAAACATTTCTAAAAACATGTTTTCACTTTGTCATTATGGGGTATTGTGTGTAGATGGGGGAGATTTATTTTATTTAATACATTTTTTATTACATTTTTTTATTTTTAATAAGCCAAGGGGTTTGAATACTTTCTGAAGGCACTGTATATCCAGCTCAGGGCTCCATCTATGCATTTGGTTTGCTAAATTGCTAGCTAAGTGGCTATATGTCAAAATCAAGCTTCTTGGTTACAGCATACACATTCAATCTCCTCCTGGATCAAGATCCCTGTTGCCTTAATTGTTTTGTGCGTCAATATTATTCACAATTTTTTTTATGTATCATTTTCTTAAATGGCATCCCTTGTGTGCACTTCCGGTAATACCGTATACCCCGGGTGGTACAGAATCTGTATGACGGTATGAAAATCTGAATACCGCCTGATTTTAGTTGTCGGAGTTGATTGGTTGGTAGATTAAGTCAATGCTTATGCTCTGGGAGTTTCTCCTGGTCTTTCTGTAATGGCTAACGAAGGCCAAGTTTGACGTGTTGGTCCACCAGACTCGCATTTTGGGTGGAAGTGTCTGGGAACGAGATTATGAATACTGTGAACTACTGGGAAACGAGTTACAACACACATCTACGGGGGATCAAACTCGTAAGAGTGTTATATTGAGTGTACCATCTGATAGGAAACTTCTGCATTTTTCATGGAAATACATTTTGTGAGGTCAGCATACAAAATATCAATACACTATAGTACAACAAATAGTATAGAAAAACGCTGGAAGGTGAACACACATTCACATAGTCCTGTGGATAGGGTTTGCAAAGTACCATTAACTTTGCCAAAATTCAGAAGTTTTCCAGAAATCTTCTACTTCTCATATTTCCTATTTCTAGAATTTGGGGAAAGTTACAGGAATTTTGGTGGTTGGTATACTATCCGTCCATATAGTCTAGCCCACGTTATGTCCTAGCTATGTCTCACCTCTGGGGGCTGCTCCAGGAAGAAAGCTGTGGCTGGAGAGGGGCTGGGTTGGACGTGGACCTTAGTGGCCTGAATGGGGGTCACGTCACCTTCCGTGGTCCAACCACCCATCAGGTCCCCTCGGAACGACTGGGAGAGGTCCCCTCGGAAGGAGGCAGAGTGGGGGTGGTCCCCTCGGAATGACTGGGAGTGGGGGAGAGCCTGAGGAGAAGAAGAGAATGACCAGATGACCTAAACATCCCATACATCAACATCTATAAATGCATAATTAACAGCCCTCTCACTATTGGTCCTCAGTCCTTAACGACCACACTACCTCCTCACCTGCTGAGTGTTGAAGTTAAAACTCCCAGGTTTGGCGATGGTCTTGTTCTTCTTCAACTTCATCTGTGCATCCAGGCGTTCCTTCTGTTTCTCCACAGTCCTTGTAGACTCCCTCAGCCTCTCCAGATCCTGTTTGTAAGGTACGTCACATGAACAATGAAAACATGCCAGCAGCACTGACTTGGATAAAATTGAAGCTTTGTTTTAATTTCTTTTTAACTCTTAATAGACCACTTTCGTTTTTGGTCATTTAGCAGACACTCTTATTATAGTAAGACCACAATTGTTATATTGTAACCCTGTATAATGTAACAAAACAAATCAGCAACCTGTTGGTAGGTTTCTCTCCATCTCTCCAGCTCCCCCCTCTCCTCTGCTAGCTTCTGCTCCATACTCCTACACTCCTCCTCTCTCTGTCTTAGCTCTGCCTCCAGGACCTCCGCCTGCAGCTGATGGCGCTCCCTCTCCTTCTCCCAGCGAGCCTGAGAACGAGATGGATGAAAGAGCAACGAGAGAAAAGCGAGATAGATAAGTGATAGCGATAAGCAGGGGTGTCAAACTCATTACATGGAGGGCTGAGTTTCTGCTGGAGCAACTAGAAAAGCAGGCGAAGAAAGTTCCTAACTAATCAGTGATCAATCAAGGCAGAGAGATGAGATAGATATCATAGATAAACACGATAGTTCAATTAATAGATAGAGGATTAATCAAGATAAAAATAAAGACAGGAAATCGCAAGTACTTGTGCACAGACAGACAAGCAACATTCATCCTGCAGGTGTAACCGTATAACACGATTGTATATATACAACACGTGGCTATATTTTGGTAAAAGCTGAAAGACGTAATAACTGATACTGTGTCTGCAGTTTAAAGCTCTATTCTAGCTACCTGTTCCTGATGGTGTCTGCAGTTTGTGGAAGTTGGCCATCTCCTCTCTCCATTTCTATAATGTAATAAACTGTGTTCTAGTTCAATACCTGTTCTTGTCTGTGCTGTGTCTGCAGCTTGTGGAAGTTAGCCATCTCCTCTCTCTGTTTCTCCATGTTACGTTGTTTCTCCTGCTCCAGGAGCACATTTCCACGAGGACGGCCCGGATGCTCACGCTCTGACAATGAGGCACGCTGCAACTCAATGTGGCTGTCCTGCTGGGAGACAATGGCCTACGGGGACGGGCAGGGAACAAGCTTAACACCAGGAGGCAGAGGACAAACTTCAGATCAGGGGACGGGCAGGGGACACAGTTAAAACCTATCTAATAGTAAGATAAGACAGGTCAAACGTAGCAACTGTGTCTGTAGAATGTAAAGAATAGATACACTATGTCTTACCAGCAGACTGTAGAGTTTCTGTGAGAGCAGCAGCACTCTGTCAAAAAACTGGGGAGAGAAAGATAGAAATAAGGTTGTAGCAGCTTTCGAATAGCCGTGGGAACACCAATTGCAAGATGAGATGCACATCCAATCGAAAACTCGAGAATCCAAAACAAATAAGTGCAAGGTAAACAAAGGTCCCAATATTCCAGGTATACAAATTAGATCAAGGTAAAACGTTTGCCATAACTCGTAGGCCTCACTTCCTGTTTCTATATACCCAATAGGTGGATATCTGGGCAGGCCCACCCATACTTACAACTAATTGAGGATAGAGGGAGTAATTGGCCTATTAGAATTCATATAATAGACCATAACCAAATTAACGCATAAACAATATAGAGAGCCGTGAAAAATAATTTGCCCCTTTCTGATTTTTGCATATTTTTGACACTGAATGTTATCAGATCTTCAACCAAAACCTGATGTTGGATAACGGGAATCTAAGTGAACAAATAACACAACATATGCAATACCCAATGCCCCTGTGTGAAAAAGAAATTGCCTCCTTACACTCATTAACTAGTTGTGCCATCTTTAGCTGCAATGACTGCAACCAAACTTCGTAGAGTTGTTGATCATACTCACATCGCTGTGGAGGAATTTTGGCCCACTCTTCCATGCAGATCTCCTTTAACTTAGAAATATTTGTGAGTTTTCGTGCATGAACTGCTCATTTCAGGTCCTGCCACAACATCTCAATCAGGTTTAGGTCTGGACTTTGACTAGGCCATTTCAAAACTTTACATTTGTAGATTTTCAGCCATTCTGATGTAGTTTCTTGTGTGTTTTGGATCATTGTCTTGCTCCATGACCCAGCTACGCTTCAGCTTCAGCTCACGGATGGATAGCCTGACATTCTCCTTTAGAATTCTCTAATACAGGCCTCCCGAGTGGCGCAGCGGTCTAAGGTGTCACTACAGACCCCGGGTTCGATCCCAGGCTGTGTCACATCAGGCCGTGATCTGGAGTCCCATAGGGCTGCACACAATTGGCCCAGTGTCGTCCTGGTTAGGGGAGGGTTTGGTCGGGGGGGCTTTACTTGGTTCATTGCGCTCTAGCGACTATGTGGCGGGCCGGGCCCCTGCAGGCTGACTTCGTCGTCAGTTGAACGGTGTATCCTCCGACACATTGGTGCTGTTAAGAAGCAAAGTTTGGCGGGTCATGTTTCGGAGGACGCATGACTCGACCTTCGCCTCCCGAGCCCGTTGGGGAGTTGCAGCGATGAGACAAGATCAAAATTGGGGAGAAAAAAAAAGAAATTATACAATTCTATAATACAGAGCAGAATTCATGGTTCCTTCAATGATGGCAAGTCGTCCAGGTCCCGAGGCAGCAAAGCATCCCCAAACCATCATTCTACCACCACCATGCTTGGCCGTTGGTATGAGGTTCTTACTGTGGAATGCAGTGTTTGGTTTTCGTCAGACATAACGGGACCATGTCGTCCAAAAAGTAGACTCAAGTTGGCCAAAAAGCACCTGGATGATTGTCAAGAATGTTCTACGGACAGATGTGTCATAAGTGGAACGTCGTTACGTCTCTCAAAAACTAAACACTGCATTCCACAGTAAGAGCCTCATACCAACGGTCAAGCATGGCGGTGGTAGTGTGATGGTTCGGGGATGCTTTGCTGCCTCAGGACCTGCACGGCTTGCCTTAATAGAAGGAACCATGAATTCTGCTCTGTACCAGAGAATTCTAAAGGAGAATGTCAGGCTATCCGTCCGTGAGCTGAAGCTGAAGTACAGCTGGGTCATGCAGCAAGACAATGATCCAAAACACACAAGCAAGTCTACATCAGAATGGCTGAAAAGCAACATATTTAAACGTTTTGGAATGGCATTGTCAAAGTCCAGACCTAAACATGATTGAGATGTTGTGGCAGAAACTGAAACGAGCAGTTCATGCTCGGAAACCCACAAATGTTGTCGCTGAGTTAAAGCAGTTCTGCATGGAAGAGTGGGGCAATATTTCTCCACAGCGATTGTGAGAGACTGTTCAACAACTCTAGGAAGCATTTGGTTGCAGTCATTGCAGCTAAAGATGGCACAACCAGTTATTGAGTAAGGGGGCAATTACTTTTTAACACAGGGGTTTTGGGTGTTGCACAACTTTGTTTATGAAATAAATGAAAACTTTTTTTTCATTCAGGTTCCCTATATTTAATATTAGGATTTGTTTGAAGATCTGATAACATTCGGTGTTAAAACATAGAGAAAATCAGAAAGGGGGTAAATACTTTTTCACAGCATTGTAAATAAATGAAATTATCCTTAAATATAAATATTATCTAATAGACAAATATTTGCATAACTAATAAAATACAAAAACTGTCTCCAACAGGTTAGCACAATAAAAAAATGTGACTGCAGATATTCATGAACCTAAACATCAAGACATGTTCAGACTTCAGAGTCATATAGCAACACTTACCTCAGCTTCAGGAAAGGATGGATTTGGGCATGGAGAAGTCCTGTATGATGCTGATGCTGGTGACTCATCAGCCTGTAATCACAATACCATGAATCAGACAAACTAAGCAAGTCAATACCTCCCTCCCTCTCTGAGGAGAGAACAATAGCACACTTGTAGGAGGGAACAAGTGCCCACTTGGAAGTGAAAGGGAGAGAATGGGACAGCTAGTCACTCACCGACAGTTCCAGACTCTCTGATTGGTGAAGGTCCTGTAGCTGGGGGTCAGGGTTTGAATGCTGGCCTCTGTCTAGAGGTTGTACCGCCACACTGCCTGGCCGTTCTCCCGCCTGTATATTGCCATCTGGAAAACATGCACAGCAAATGTTGAACAAATAATGTTCAACTGTGTTCCAAAGAAAACACTGTACTTGTGAGATAAGAGGAATGACACAGTATGACCAGATATGAACACGAACAGTGGTATAATAAGGGAAGGGAGATACCTAGTCAGTTGTACAACTGACTGCATTCAACTGAAATGTGTCTTGTGCATTTAACCCAACCCCTCTGAATCAGAGAGGTGTGAGGGTCAATCCAGCAACCATAGTCCATCTATATGAGTTGTAGACTGAGCGGTAGACTTACTTTTCATAGGGGGTATGGGATTGCAGACATCGGTTTCGGCACTTTTGAGTGACGCCAGGTTCCGCAGCCCCCCAAGGCCTAGCCCCCTTCGACAAAGCCGTAGATCTTCTGGCCTCAAACTGTATCCCCCTGATCCCTGGAAGTCCTCTGGAGGGGGGTAGGGATCTCTCAGAGTCACACCGGACAGGAGAAGGTTCTGCAGATTCTCCACTGAAGAAAGAAGAAGAAGAATAAACTAAAAGCTGATTATCTGACTGACAAGCTGACATTGGATTCTCATGGTGGGTCAATAAGTATTTACAGTTGAAGTCGGAAGTTTACATACACTTAGGTTGGAGTCATTAAAACTCGTTTTTCAACCACTCCACATATTTCTTGTTAACAAACAACAAAGTTTTGGCAAGTCGGTTAGGACATCTACCTTGTGCATGACACAAATAATTTTTCCAACAATTGTTTACAGACAGATTATTTCACTTATAATTCACTGTATCACATTTCCAATGGATCAGAAGTTTACATACAAAGTTGACTGTGCCTTTAAACAGCTTTGAAAATTCCAGAAAATTGTGTCATGGCTTCAGAAGCTTCTGATAGGCTAATTGACATAATTTGAATCAATTGGAGGTGTACCTGTGGATGTATTTCAAGGCCTACCCTCTTTGCTTGACATCATGGGAAAATCAAAAGAAATCAGCCAAGACCTCAGAAAGAAAATTGTAGACCTCCACAAGTCTGGTTCATCCTTGGGAGCAATTTCCAAAGCATGAAGGTACCACGTTCATCTGTACAAACAATAGTTCGCACCATGGGGCCACGCAGCCGTCAAACCACTCTGGACGGAGACTCGTTCTGTCTCCTAGAGATTAATGTACTTTGGTGCGAAAAGTGCAAATCAAGCACAAAACAACAGCAAAGAACCTTGTGAAGATGCTGGAGGAAACAGGTACAAAAGTATCTATATCCTGTCAATCACCACATTCTTATTGGCAGACTCAACAGCCTTGGTTTCTCAAATGATTGCCTCGCCTGGTTCACCAACTACTTCTCTGATAGAGTTCAGTGTGTCAAATCAGAGGGCCTGTTGTCCAGACCTCTGGCAGTCTCTATGGGGGTGCCTCAGGGTTCAATTCTCGGGCCGACTCTCTTCTCTGTATACATCAATGACGTCGCTCTTGCTGCCGGTGATTCTCTGATCCACCTCTATGCAGACGACACCATTCTGTATACTTCTGGCCCTTCTTTGGACACTGTGTTAACTAACCTCCAGACGAGCTTCAATGCCATACAACTCTCCTTCCGTGGCCTCCAACTGCTCTTAAACTTAGAATGTGGACAACTACAAATACCTAGGTGTCTGGCTAGACTGTAAACTCTCCTTCCAGACTCACATTAAATATCTCCAATCCAAAATTAAATCCAGAATCGGCTTCCTATTTCGCAACAAAGCATCCTTCACTCATGCTGCCAAACATACCCTCGTAAAACTGACCATCCTACCGATCCTCGACTTCGGCGATGTCATTTATAAAATAGCCTCCAACACTCTACTCAACAAATTGGATGCAGTCTATCACAGTGCCCCGATATTTCAGCTCACTGGTCACCATAGCAGCACCCAACCACAGCACGCGGTCCAGCTGGTATATCTCACTGGTCACTCCCAAAGCCAATTCCTCATTTGGCCGCCTTTCCTTCCAGTTCTCTGCTGCCAATGACTGGAACGAACTACAAAAATCACTGAAGCTGGAGACTCATATCTCCCTCACTAGCTTTAAGCACCAGCTGTCAGTGCGGCTCACAGATCTCTGCACCTGCACATAGCCCATCTGTAAACAGCCCATCCTACTGCCTCATCCCCATACTGTATTTATTTATCTTGTTCCTTTGCACCCCAGTAACTTGCACATTTATCTTCTGCACATCTACCATCCCAGTGTTTAATTGCTATATTGTAATTACCTCACCACCATGGCCTATTTGTTGCCCTGTCTCCCTTAACTTACCTCATTTGCACACACTGAATATAGACTTTTTTTTTTCAATTTTTTTATGGTATTATTGGCTGTATGTCAGTGTATTCCATGTGTAACTCTTTGTTGTTGTATGTATCAAACTGCTGTGCTTTATCTTGGCCAGGTCGCAGTTGTAAATGAGAAATTTACCTACCTGATGAAATTAAGGTAAAATAAATGTAAAAAAATAATATCCACAGTAAAACGAGTCCTATATTGACATAACCTGAAAGGCCGCTCAGCAAGGTAGAAGCCACTGCTCCAAAACCGCCATAAAAAAAAAGCCAGACTACGGTTTGCAACTGCACATTGGGACAAAGATTGTACTTTTTGGAGAAATGCCCTCTGGTCTGATGAAACAAAAATAGAACTGTTTGGCCATAATGACCATCGTTATGTTTGGAGGAAAAAGGGGGAGGCTGAGAGTTCAACTGTATATCAGATTTACAAAAGAAAAGGGTTAAGTTCCCTATTATCAGATCCTATCAGACCTAGCAGGAATACCAAGGCCAGCCTATCAGAGGTGAAGGTGGAGCTATTACAATATTGCTTTAACCTATCAAATCCTCTCAGATCTCCACAATTGCATAAGGTCTAGGGGTGGATTTGCCACTCAATCCTACCCTCAGTGATGGCCCCCTTGAGCAGTGTCTCCCCCTGCTGGAGGTCTAGGTCGTCACTACGGAGCAGCAGACGAGAGTGATTAGCTACATCCTCCAGCCCTGTTACAGCCTCTGCCATGTCAGCAAACATACGCAGCTTCTCTGTCAGGCTCTGCATGATCTGGGCATCCTTCATACAGAGACTCCCTGGAGACACACACAGATTCTATGGTCAGAAAAAAAACAGACCTACAGATACACACACACATATTCCATATGACCTGACAATGGGAGTTGCGGGCAGCTGTCTCTGAGACTGGTTTAGTCTGGCCTCCTCCTGTTCACTGTACAGCTGCTGTGGCCAAAGAGTGCGTGGCCAAAGAGCTCTATTTTCATGTCATCCAACAAATCTAAACGCCTGGAGTTGGCACTTGGATGCCAAATGGCATTGGCACTTGAATTGGAACCAGTGTTATGGTCAGATGACATGAAAATAGATTTCTTTGGCCACACACACCAGTGGTGGGTTTGGTGTCAAAATAAGGATGCATGAGCATAAATTAACCCCACGCTGGCCAGTGCCTTAGCAATTCGTGTTTCAGCCAATGAGCTTCAGCCCTTCGCTATTTGAGTGACAGCTAGCAAGATGCACGCACAATAGAGCGAGAGAGAGAACAATGACTTGGTGCACATAGAGGAACTCAAAGTATTGGAACAGTGACACATTTGTTGTTGTAGCTCTGTACTCCAGCACTTTGAAATGATACAATGACTATGGGGTAAAGTGTAGACTGTCAGTTTTCATTTGAGGGGATTTTAATCCATATGGGGTGAACTGTTTAGAAATTACAGCACTTTTGTAAACAGTCCCCCCATGTGTATTAAAGTAATACAAAGTTTAGTATTTGATCCCATACTCATAGCACACAATGACTAGATCAAGCTTGTGACTCGACACATTTGTTGGATGCATTTTCCGTTTGTTTTGGCTGTGTTTCAGATTATGCCCAATAGAAATGAATGATTCATAATGTATTGTGTCATTTTGGAGTCATTTTACTGTAAATAAGAATAGATTGTTTCTAAACACTTCACCATTAATATGGATGTTACCATGATTATGGATAATCATGAATGAACCGTGAATAATGATGAGTGAGAAAGTTACAGATGCACAAATGTCATACCCCCAAGACATGCTAACCTCTCACCATTACAATTTTTATTTTTTATTTCACCTTTATTTAACCAGGTAGGCAAGTTGAGAACAAGTTCTCATTTACAACTGCGACCTGGCCAAGATAAAGAAAAGCAGTTCGACACATACTCCATGTGTAACTCTGTGTTGTTGTAAAACAAACATACAGTCAATAATACAGTAGAAAAAAAACAAATCTATATACAAAGAGTGCAAATGAGGTAAGATAAGGAAGGCAATAAATAGGCCATGGTGGCAAAGTAATTGCAATATAGCATTTAAACACTGGAATGGTAGATGTGCAGTAGATGAATGTGCAATGCAGAAAAACTGGGGTGCAAAGGAACAAGATAAATAAATAAATACGGTAAGAGATGAGGTAGTTGGTTGGGCTATATACAGGTGCAGGGGTCTGTGAGCTGCTCTGACAACTGGTGCTTAAAGCTAGTGAGGGAGATCAATGTCTCCAGTTTCAGAGATTTTTGTAGTTCGTTCCAGTCATTGGCAGCAGAGAACTGGAAGGAAAGTCAGCCGAAGGAGGAATTGGCTTTGGGGGTGACCAGTGAGATATACCTGCTGGAGCGCGTGCTACGGGTTGGTGCTGCTATGGTGACTAGCGAGCTGAGATAAGGCAGGGCTTTACCTAGCAGGGACTTGTAGATGACCTGGAGCCAGTGGGTATGGCGACGAGTGTAAACCGAGGGCCAGCCAACGAGAGCGTGCAGGTCGCAGTGGTGGGTGGTATATGGGGCTTTGTTGACAAAACGGATAGCACTGTGATAGACTGCATCCAATTTGTTGAGTAGAGTATTGGAGGCTATTTTGTAAATGACATTGCCGAAGATCGGTAGGATAGTCAGTTTTACGAGGGTATGTTTGGCAGCATGAGTGAAGGATGCATGCTAACCTCTCACCATTACAATAACAGGAGAGGTTAGCATTTTATATCATATCCTCCAAGACATGCTAACCTCTCACCATTACAACAAATGGGGAGGTTAGCATTTTTGAGGGGTTATGATATTTGTGCGTCTGTAACTTTGTCACTCATCATTATTCACACTTCATTTAAGATGATCCGTAATCATGGGAGCCCCCACATTAATGTAGGAGTGTTTAGAAACATTCTATTTTTATTTACAATAAAAGTGACTCCAAAATGACAATACATTATGAATCATTCATTTCTATTGGGCACAAAAAAACAACCAAAACAAACAGCAAATGCATCCAATTTGTAGAGTCACAAGCTAGATGTAGTCATTGTGTGCTATGAATATGGGACAAAATGCTTAACTTTTTACTACTTTAATACACATACAAGTGAATATGTCCCAATAGAATATGTCCCCTAAAATGGGGCGACTATGTACAAAAAAAGGGCTGTCATTTCTAAACGGTTCACCCGATATGGATGAAAATAACCTCAAATTAAAGCTGACAGTCCGCACTTTAACCTCGTTTTCATTGTCATTTCAAATCCAAAATGCTAGAGTACAGAGCCAAAACAACAACAAATGTGTCACTGTCCCAATACTTTTGGAGCTCACTGTAACTGCACATTTGTGACGTAGTAAGCAATTTTCAGGGACCACTTTTGGCTCGTGGACACTACTTTCAGAACTACTGGCTAAAAAGTATACAAAAGTACCAGAGAATATCTTTAAGGTCAACTCATGAACTTTACCCAGTACCAGGACATTTTAGCCAAAAACCTGGTTGCCTCTGCCAGGAGGCTGAAACTTGGCCGAAAGCAGATCTTCCAGCAAGACAATAACCCCAAATAATTGGTTAATTGACCACAAAAATCTACATTTTGCATTGGCCATCTCAGTCTCCGGACTTGAATCACATTGAAAACCTGTGGTTGTGCAGTCCATAAGCACAGATGAAGGATATCAAGAATCTGGAAAGATTCCGAAAACAGGTGTGCCAATAATTTTGACCCCAATCTTTTTGTGAGAAAAGAATGTACATGTAAAAAATATTTTTTGCATACAATATAGCTCAGTATGTGTATTATTTATTTGATACTCTTTTTTTGCTGATCTTTATCAAGGGTGCCAATAATTTTGGATCTGACTATTTCTTTTTAAATGACCTTTCAGCCATTCGTTGGCCGCCTGCCAGTTGACGGTCCCCTCATGGAGCAGGGTTCTGGACCCCACTGCCAGATCCTCTATCTTGAACACCCTTCCGTCCTTCAGCCTGCCGTGGGAATGAGGTTCCAAACTGCTGCCTAAGTCTCTCAACCTGGAGGCCCTCTCATAGTCATGGACCTGAGAGTCCACAGCAGAGATGGTCTCTCTGATCAGAACCAGGGCTTGGGCCAGGGCATCGTGCTCCTCACTGTCAGCTGATGGGAGAAGATGGGAGGAGAGTAGAGGATTGGGTTTGGGTTCATTCCAATTCAATCAATTCAGGAAGTAAAATCAAATTTAATTTGTGAACAGCGCAGTTATCAAGCATGGCTGGGCCTGGGGGCTGATAGTGCAAAGAGATATGCATCCTAGCCCAGCAGAGCCCACCTTAAAGGCATTCAGTCTGTTAGTTACCATCAGTGTTCTGTAGAATGCGTTCAACAAGAAGGGGGTACTTTGTGAGCCGCTGAGTCACCAACAGAATACATTCTGGGACTCCTAACTGCCGCATGATGGACAACCGACCGATTTTTGTAATCAAGTTGTGGAACTTCTTGTTGTTCTGTAGCTGTTCTTTGTAGAAGCTGACAGCATCTGTGTGGTGACTGCAGCACACTCCATAGCTCTCCTTCATCCTCTCTCCCATCTCACCTGAAAACTACACCACCACATCATCATCATAATGAGCAGGTAAACAACAATAAACAAGCAAACATCAGGTATGACTTAATATATGACAAAGGGATAGTACAGAGATGACATGCTTTCTCAGAATCAGAGAGAGAGAGAGGGGCTACCTAGTTGATCAGTATATCTCCCAGCTGTGTGACAGTGTAATGGCTCCTACCTGTTTGTGTTACAGTGTAAGGGTTCCTACATGTCTGTTTCAATGACTGGCTTTGTCCATTCATATATACATCAATCACGTGAAACCATTAATTCTTATGTGAAGACTCAATAGCGCATTGAAGACAAATGAAGTCGGTTAAGACGGCGTCTCATAGAGACAACATGCTCAGTTTGAGCTACTCCAGGAAGTGAAGTTGCAGGCCCTTCACATTCATTAACTCAAGATGAAGGCGGACCTGGGTACTGCAGGCTGCCATTAGCAACAAAATCAACAAAAATAACTTATTCTGTGTGCGATTTTAAAATAAATCGGTTCAAAGATAAACATCTGGTGTATTAGAAGAAATTATTGGTACTTTGATTGTCTTCAATATTTTCACGAAGATTGCCATTTTATCCATTCACTAAAATGGGGGATCATGTTTTTTACTAACAATGCCGGTCGGCCTTCAACTTCTATGGCTTAAATGAGAGGGGGCAGTCATTTTCCCCTGGTCTGTGTGACTGTGTAATGGTTCCTACCTGTCTGTGTTATAGTGCAGAGGTTCCTATCCGTCTGTGTAACAGTGTAATTAATGGTTGCTACTTGTTTGTGTAACAGTGTAATCGTTCAAACCTGTCTGTGTGACAGTGCAATGGTTCCTACCTGGTTGATGAGTATGTCTCCCAACTGTGCGACTGTGTAATGGTTCCTACCTGTCTGTGTAATGGTTCCTACCTGGTTGATGAGTATAGCTCCCAGCTGTGTGACTGTGTAGTGATTCTGTCCATCGCGGCAGTCTCTAAGACACCACAGGAAGTGTTGGTGGATGTGCAGCAGGCTGTCCATCTGATGGAAGAGTAAAGGAAATGAGTACTGTACATGTAATACACACCTATTGGTTTTAAGCAGGAGATGGAGTCACCGAAGGAAACATCCTGTCCAGCTTATGCTCCTTCATCTGTAGGCTGTCTCAGATCTCTCTCTCTCCATCTCTCTGTGTGTACGTGTGTGTGTTACCTGAGGGAACATCCTGTCCAGCCTAGTCTCCTCCATCTGTAGGCTGTGTCTCAGCTCATACTGGTACACACTCAGCAGCAGCTTCAAGGTCCGCACGTGGTACACCTCAGTCTGGATCAACTCTGACACACACACAAATACAGTATCATCATTATTATGGTTATAAAGTTACTACCATCGCCATCATTATTACTGTTATAAAAAAGTAATCAACAACAAGATCAGCTACCCCAGCAATAGTCTTACCATAGATGACATCTTGACTCTTTATAGCATCTTTCTGTAGTCCCTTTATGTACTGCTGGTCCACAGAGACACTCCAGGACTCTCCCTCTAGGTCCTGAGCATCAGCCTTCAACTCCGCTAGCAGGGCACTGTAGTGACCATCTACACACAAAATAACACACACACACACACACACACACACACACACACAGCTTAATGGACATCTAGACACACACAAAAGAAAGTGTCACAATAACACACAACAAACATAAGACAGGTACAATAACACATACTCCCTGATCCCGTACCTTCTAAGTTTACGATGTCGGTGCTGGACGAGGAGAGGGACACAGAGTCCTCAGGAGGAGGGGGTCGAGGAGAAAGTCCTCTGAGAGCACCCAGGTCATCCATGTGTTACAGTATGTGGGGGTTAAAGTTCAGGTTGATGGAACCAAGGCCATGGGGAGGCCATGGGAGGCTGGAACCTGTATACAAGACTGCTGGATGGAGAGAGGAGAGAGATAGCATTTGTATTACATTGTGTTTTGTTATTTAATTGCTAATTTGTAAAGCTAATGAGAAATAACCTGGCCAGATCACAATACCGCATACGGTACTGGCAGTTTGGTTTCATGTAAAGACTGTTTGTTGTGGCCTACTATAATTTTAGATGATTAAACTGATTTTAGATTAGATACACACACACACACACACACACACACACACACACACAAAAAGAATGTGGACACCCCTTCAAATTAGTGGATTCGGCTATTTCAGCCACACCCGTTGCTGACAGGTGTATAAAAATCGGGCACACAGCCATGCAATCTCCATAGACAAACATTGGCAGTAGAATGGCCCATACTGAAGAGCACAGAGACTTTCAATGTGTCACAGTCATAGGATGCAACAAGACAGTTCAAATTTCTGCCCTGCTAGAGCACAAGTTCACAGAACGGGACCGCCGACGGACAAATCTGGGTTTGGCGGATGCCAGAAGAACGCTACCTGCCCGAATGCATAGTGTCAACTGTAAAGTTTGGTGGAGGAGGAGCAGCTCTGGGGCTGTTTTCAAGGCCCCATAGGTCCAGTGAAGGGAAATCTTAAGTCTAGAGCACACAATTACATTCCTGACTATTTCTACTGTTGATTCCTTGAAACGATCAAAAGCCTGTATAGAAAATACCCCCAGATCGGAAGAGAGGATTAGATAGTGTTGAATCCTGACAAAGACTATTTTCTATTACAGAACAGAAACAAAGCCTGTGGTGTGGAAAGGAAAGAAAACTGGTTTGACACACTTACAGCACCACAGCCCTAGTCAGACGAGCTCACTCAACACACATGGCAGGGGCGAGGGACGGAGAGGGAGAATTCACACAACACAAGGCAGCAGGGGGCAATTCCATGGTAACAAACTTGCGCCAGAGACAATTTTTTTTATAAAAAAGTGTGTCAAACAAAACATTGAATTTTAACAACCCATACAACTCTATGCACAAGGAATCCTTTTTACAATTTATACTGAATTTCAGTAAAGTCTCCCTCAGTTTTTTGTGTCCACTGTTTCCGAATTAAGATTCCACGATGTCTGTAGAAAAATGGGGTATCAGCTATGGCATGATACATTGACTTTGAAAAAAAATCTATTTTGGTTATTGAACTACAGTAAGTGAAGAGGATTTACACCCAGTAACAGAATTGGGGTAATCAAATCTGACGTAAATCCTAGTCGTCTATGTTTCACAAGTTTGCAGTGGTGTAAAGTACTTAAGTAAAAATACTTTAAAGTACTACTTAAGTAGTTTTTGGTTGAAAATTCTATTGCAGAAATTCCGTAACCGATTTTTCGGGAATCCCATCACCGATTTGGTAATGGAATTTTGAGTTTTAATCACTTAATACATAAAATTGACATCAGTAAAAACACTAACTGATAGGTCTACCTTTACTTGTTACTTCTGTATGTTCATTATCCTCCCTCTTCATGAGGGAGAGAAATAAAAAAATATCTTAAAGATCAGTTTTTTTGGTAACGGAATTGAGGCAGAAGGCAATATTTCTTACAAGAGGCAAACAATTTCTCCAAAACGAAATATAATGTACTGTAGATGTTTTCTAAGACCCCTTTTCCATCTCTTTGACAATAAATCAAAGCCTTTTTATATGTATATATGCCTTCCTTTCTAAAAAAAAAATGGTCTCAGCTTTAATTTGAGACCCAATTTGACATGCTCCTACGAACTTGATTGATGTTCATTACCATCATAGCATAGACCTAACGGTCACAGTTGTGAACTGACCCCGTCAACTAAATTGCATTGAAATAAAATATACTATCAACTTAATGAAGCCTTCATAGATCCTTTATAAGGCATAAATATATGAATAAAAAAAAACATTCATAAGCATATGTCATGCTAAAAAGGATGGAGAAAGGGTATGTCCCAAGTAAAATGTCAGTACACCATCAGTATGTATGGACCTCAGAGTAAGTTTGGTCTTATTTGCCCAAACACTGTAGCTCATAGATCTCTCTCTACTGGATGGACACACACACACACACACACACACACACACACACACACGGCAGTGACAGCCTAGCAACACCAAGGCTGGCCAAAACATACAGACAGGAGTGTGTGCCAGTGAGAAAAGTAACCCACTGGCTGTGTGTGTGTGTGTGTGTGTGTGTGTGTGTGTGTGTATGTATGTATGTATGTATGTATGTATGTATGTATGTATGTATATATATATATATATATATATATATGTGTTTAGTTCACAAGGCTGGGTACTAAAGACACAGTTCACACACCCTTCTGTCTCTACAGCCTCTGGCTCACCTGACTTCTTAGGGAGCAGTGGGGCGCTGTCGCCCCACTTACGACAACATCCGGAAAAATGCAGAGTGTCAAATTCAAATGACAAAAATAGTCATAGTCAGATTTCAAAAAGGCTTTACGTCGAAAGCATAGCATTTCAATTGTCTGAGGACAGCGCCCCGCACACATTCAATTAGCATAATAACAACCAGCACGGGGTGTCACAAAACTCAGAAATAGCGATAAAAGAAATTGCTTACCTTTGAAGATCTTCATCTGATGGCAATCCCAAGGGTCCCAGCTACACAATAAATGGTCCTTTTGTTCGATAAGTCCCTCTTAATATCCATAAAGCTCCGTTTGGTTGGCGCGTTTTGTTCAGTAATCCACCTGCTCAAAGGCGTTCATCTATGCAGACAAACAATATCCCAAAAGTACTGGTCAAGTTCGTCGAAACAAGTCAAACAGCGTTTCTAATCAATACTCAGATACCCTAATATGAATATAAACGATAATATTTCAGACGGAATATAGCCTGTTGAATAGAAAAGAAATACAGCTAAACCATAACAGGACCCTTCACAAGACCTCAGGAAGAACAGCTCTTACTCCTTGGTTATTCAAGATAAAAGCCTGAAACCTTGTCTAGACTGTTGACATCTAGTGGAAGCCATAGGTACTGCAATCTGGGAGCTGGATCCCCTCCTTTCTATAGCATGTCAATGGGAAAAGTGTCACTTCACAGAATCACATTTTCCAGATGGATTTCTCTCTGGTTTTCACCTGCCAAATCAGTTCTGTTATACTCACAGACATTATTTTAACAGTTTTAGAAACTTCAGTGTTTTCTATCCAATACCACTAAGTATGTGCATATCCTAGTTTCTGGGCCCGGAGTACCAGGCATTTTACTTTGGGCACGCCAGACCCTCCAAACACTGCCGCCGCTCCCTAACAGGTTAAGTACACAGACAGACAGGACACAGCTTCCTCCTACAGTACACTACACACAGAGAGTCAAGAAGAGACACCCTATTCCCTACATGGTGCACTACTTTTGATCAGGGCCCATAAAAATAATGCACTACATAGGGAATAGGGTGCCATTTAAGTTCTACACTCCCCCACACTGACCTGGGAGGAAAGGGGAGGAGATGAGAGGGGGGTGTGGAGCGTGAAATACAGGTCAGCCCCTGTGTGCTAGAACAAGAACTAGACTAGCAAGTCAGCCAAGTATCCCAGCGGGTGAACGCAGTGTCAGTAGAATAACGCTTTCTCTACTTTCAATGCATTTTCCCAGAAAAATTCAGTAAACGATAATGCTAAATAAAATGTACGGAAATGGCATTTATACTCCACTACAACACTGACTGCCTGTAAAACATTAGTCAGTACACTGCCACTAGCAAATGTTCCCTTCATGTCCACAGGGCAGGGGCCTTGACACACTGTTCACTCATTAACAGGAAATAGCTACAGTATCTTTCTTTCCCTTTCGCTCTCTCTCTCTCTGTGTGTGTGTGTGTATGCGAATTGTCATGGCGAGAGTCTAAATCCTTGGGTTGGGGAAAAATGATGTGAGGGGTGTGTGTGAGAGAGAGTGTGTGAGCTCCAGCACAGCTAGCTAGGCCTACTTATAAATCATGTGACCTACTCCCATCAGGGGTTCTGCATGGACAAACTGAAAAATACAGCCTCACTAATGGCTGGCCTGGTCTGGGGCTTCCCCCCCCCCTCAGATACACACACACACACACACACACACACACACACACAACCCCGGGCAAGGTGGGTGTGTTTCCCCCTCACACACACCCACCATATAGGTATCTTGCGCAACAGTGTCCCATGTTAAGTTTCTATCTGAGAGGTGATAGTGACACCTGTCAGATCTTCTAACAAGGTCCATGATTATCTGTTTTTCCTAATGTAATGTACTGTCTTCAACACAGCCACTGAGGTTTAGAACCTCTTCACTTCCTAACAGGGTGAATGGCAGGTGTTAATTTCAGTAGTGGAGAGAAGTGTGGAGAGAAATGGGTGTCTGTTAACGTTTATGTTTTGATGTCTTGGAGAGAGATGGATATTCAAAATCTTAGTTTGACAACAGATAACACCCAAGTGACTTGAATGACTTTCAACAGATTATTTTGAGCAAAAACTGCATTGAAGTAGGAATTTAAGTTTGAAGGCTACAAAGCATACGTTTGTAAAGCATTTCATTTCAGTACGTCAAATACATGTCGGTAGAATTTTCGAAAAGTTAACTCAAGTTAAAATGACTGGGATCATTGCAATTTAACGTTTTTATGGCGACCGACCAACCTAGCAAGTCATTTGCCAGGTCGACATAGGCTGTAACACCTGACCTGACTAAGTCAACAAGAAGTATTTCCTTTCCCCGCGAAAGAAAACTATAAAACACGACATCAAACCGATAGCCTCGAACAATTCTTACCCCACCCTCGAACTAATTCCAGCGCAAGCTGTAGTAAAAATGTTGTTACTTTGAATCAGCTGCTAAGGGTCCCGGATAGCGTCGACAGCGTTTGCATGTACGAGCCTGTGCTGTTTCCTACATAGAGATAGATAGAGTCCTTTTTGCATCTGTGCCTTTATAGCGTCTGTGACAGCATGTGTTGGGCCATTGAGGATACCTCCATTTTGAAGTAGTCAGTTTTCTTCTTCGCGATTGGCGGATCTTTCCTGATTAGCTGGTTGGACATGACTCCAACAGGGTCACCAGGAGAGTTCAGCCAATGAAGTTGCAAGTCCCACCCAGTTGACTACATTAAAATGGTGAAAGCCCTCATTGGCGCTGCCCATGCTAATACATCCTTTAGGCAACTAGAAGCCTCTATCATTCTTTATGTTATCCTACCTTCTCAAAGCATTCTGGGAGCCGTTCGTTTAATAGTTAACGCCACCAGAGGAGAGGCAAAACTAGAGGGCTACTCTGCCCGAAACCTGTCCACGAAAATAAGACAACGAAGTGAGGAATCTTTGTATGGGGGTTAATGAGTGTCGAATTTGGTCAACAAAATTTTTTATTGCTAATTTGCTACATATAAGGTTTATTTGATCCAATATAAGTTTCATAATGGTTAGGTTGCTACCAGTGGCGATTTTAGCATGTACATCTTGGTGAGGCAATCTCAACATATATATTTTTTTATGCATGCCAGCAAAGCCACTACACACAACACTAAACAATACATTCGTTGCACTATAACGGTGACAAACGGTGCCCACAAACTGCTAGGACCTACATAAATCTGTCCCAACAGCAGAGCTTTCTTTTCATCACCATGGAATGAATCCATACCACCACTACACCTGGCTATCAACAGAGCCTTCTCTGGCAGCGAAACAGTGCACTCAGACTCATTTACTGCATTTTTTAAAACATGGCTGACTTGCTTAAACATGTGTTTTTTACTGACAATTGAGATGTACAAACTATGGCATATGGTAACGATGAGCGGATAAGATGCAATCCGTAATTTCAATTAAGACATTAATGAGCGTGCTAAGATGGACGTAGTCAATATAACTATTTGTTCAGCACCTTTGAAATGTAGAGTGACAGAATTCAGAACATGGGCCGTTCTTACAGTATTCTCCCTGTACACCAAGTCAGAACCGTAGGATAAATAAAGGAGGCATATAAGCAAACAATGAAAGCTCTTACAATATTCAATTATTACATTTCTCTAAAACAGGCAATAGGCTACATGTGCTCCACCAAGTCAGAACAGTGGGCTAAGTTATGAGGGGAAAAGGGACAAAATTA
This sequence comes from Brachymystax lenok tsinlingensis, assembly GCA_030435695.1. Taxonomy (NCBI): domain Eukaryota; kingdom Metazoa; phylum Chordata; class Actinopteri; order Salmoniformes; family Salmonidae; genus Brachymystax; species Brachymystax lenok. The sequence goes on along the minus strand of CM059801.1, from coordinate 3,003,695 downwards.
TTAGGGTGAGGCAAAGGGCTACTAACAGCTACAACACAACATACAGCATTACTTTCTTAGTTACAGTATACATACCTCCCTGGCATATTACATAATTTATGGAGCAGCATACAATACATTTTTAGATTCACTTTTGTGCTGTGCTCACTTGAACAGGAAAGTGGCACGAGGGTCCTTCTTGTGGGCAAAGTCTGGCATTCGCTGGATTTATGGTGCTTTCAAGACAACTGGGAACTCAGATAAAAACAAGGTCGAATCATGACGTCAGTGATCTTCAGGTCAGAGCTATAGAAAGAGGCCAAAGTTCCTGACTTGCAATTCTGAGTTGGATGACCTTTCAAAATGTATTTTCCCAGTCGGAGCTTGTATTTTTCAGAGTTCCCAGTTGTCTTGAACTCACTGAAGTCTGACATTTCCAAGTTCCGAGTTTCCAGTTGTTTTGAACGCTGCAGAAGTCATGCTGGATTGACAGCATGGCCAATGTATTCAACCTTTTTTGGCCGATGGTGTTGCGTGTGAATGCTTATCCTTTTAAACTTGGAAAAGAGACCCTTAAGCCCAGACTTGGACCACACACCCTCTCCACCGAATAGCAGGCAAGGGTAGCAAAATAGTGATTGCTTTGCAACGCTTGCAGTTAGCCACTAATTCCTTCCAAACCACTCATTGTTGAATTTGTGATTTCCAACTTGCTGTGTAATGTTCATGTCCAATGGCTGATGAGCACCAATACGTTTTATCTCTAATTTCTCTTCATATGACAAGGATTGAAAAGGGTTTGCCAGTAGATTGTCGACTTGATTCATGATGATGACTGCTTGACTAGCTTGCTAGCTAAGATTTTAGAAGTATGATGTTGACATGATCAGTCCAATCGAAGCTACGGTAGATATAACGTGATTTGATGCCATTTTACCAATTACCTTGAGCCTTCTTGGATGGGCACTTCTAATGTAAATCTATGGCAGCACCCAAGGGGCTTGAATTTTGGAGTTCTCCCTGTAGATTTTGCAGTGAAGTAGTGTCCCCATGCGTGACAGAACACTGAGCCAATCACGGTGCAACTAGAGAACATGACCAACCCCCACGCTGTGTATTTTCCGCTGGCTGCCCCACCATCACAGAAAGCACTGAGCTAGGCTGAAACCTGCATTTTGGTGCTGCCTTACTCAAGAGCAAAAAAGAGACAAATGTTTGTATGCAGCTTTATAATTATATTTTTTACATTGTTTGCAAACTGATATGTGACACATATTAATGCCAAAATAACATGCAAAATATGACGGTTTGGGACCCTGAATGATGGATTGCCACTGAACATCATACATGTGTCGTCAATTGCCAACATCAATGCTTGCTTAAGTATCCTTAATAGGCAGCTAGTAAAACCAAAAACACACGATTCAGCAGCGGCTGCCTCTGCTGCTCGAGCCGCCTGTCTTTCCAACGGTCGTTGTTAGAGTCACTCAGTTGGTTAACAGTCGAGGCCAGCCGGAAAAGATAACAAAAACGTAAAAAATAGGTAATTGTATTTGTAGTAGTCTATTTCGTCGCAGTCCCTAATTAGTTGTGACGTGGTTTGCTTAGTTTCTGGAGTGGTCATGGTTGTTGTCAAAGTTTCTCTGTTAACGTCAGCTAACGTTAATGTTAGCTTGCTATCTTAGCGAACTGTTAGAGCAGAGGTAGCTAGCTAAGTCAATACATGTAGGGTCTATCCTGTGTGATATTAGGTAGTTAATTGAGCTAGCTAGTGTTTTTGTTTGTAAAACATCGGTAGTCTAGCTAAGACTAGACACGAAAGCACCCGGTTAACATAGTTACTGTAGCTAGCTAACAGTCACAGTCAGCTACGCTAGATAATGTTAGCTAGCTAGCTATGTCCAGTGAGTCACAAATGACCCCAACTGGTCTCAAGCGCAGATGGCAAAGAGCGCTCCAAGATTCAATGATGATGATAATGGTTTATTTAGTTTCAAGTGTACTATGGATGATAAACGCTGAATTACAGTAACACATACAATATATACAGTGCATTCGGAAAGTATTCAGAGCCCTTGACTTTTTCCACATTTTGTTACAGGCACTGGATGGGCCACTCAATGACTTTCGGTCCCGAAGCCACTCCCGCGTTGTCTTGGCTGTATGCTTAGGATCGTTGTCCTGTTGGAAGGTGAACCTTTGCCCCCGTATGAGGTCCTGAGTGCTCTGGAGAGGATTTTCATCAAGGATCTCTCTGTACTTTTCTCTGTTAATCTTTCCCTCGATCCTGACTAGTCAGTCTCCCAGTCCCTGACGCTGTAAAACATCCCCACAGCATGATGCTGCCACCACCATGATTCTGTTAGGTTTGAGAATATGTTTCTTTGCTACACAGGAATGTGTTTGAGCTAAGGCTGATAAATTGTGGAACAATACAGTGGATTGTGCAAACACCTGGTGTCTGACTGGCTAAAGGGCTGTGTTTAACCTTGGGAGATAACAGTATGTTGAGCTAGGAACACATGAATAGAAAAATGTTGAGACAAAAACAAGACTGAGCCTGTGGCCTCAGTAACCCTGGACAACAAGCGCCAAGAGGCTGGGACCAGCCTGTGCGCCTACGATAGACTGGGCAAGTCTAAACCACACCCAGTATCTACTCTGACAGGCCAGCTCAGAAGCGGGAACTACTTCTGTCAGAGTATTAAAAGAAGAAATTGTAAGGTGTTGGCCAGTTCTCTGTTAACCCTGCGTGGTATTACATTGAACCCGTATATACGAAGATTGCATTTACCATTTATTGCTTGAGTGAATAAAAAGACTTAGAACTTACTTGGTGACTCTGTGTCACCTTTTGTCCTGATACCAGATTTGATTTTCGCAACCCTAACAATTCGCAGTAGGGATCAAATTGTATTGGTCACACACATATTTAGCAGATGTTGTTGCAGGTGTTGCGAAATGCTTGTGTTCCTAGCTACAACAGTGCAGTAGTATAACAATACACATCTAAAAGTAAAATAATCAAATTAAGAAATATATAAATATTAGGACGAGCAAGGTCGGAGTGGCATTGTCTAAAATACAGTAGAATAGAATACATTATATACAGTGGGGAAAAAAAGTATTTAGTCAGCCACCAATTGTGCAAGTTCTCTCACTTAAAAAGATGAGAGAGGCCTGTAATTTTCATCATAGGTACACTTCAACTATGACAGACAAAATGAGGAAAAGAAATCCAGAAAGTCACATTGTAGGATTTTTAATGAATTTATTTGCAAATTATGGTGGAAAATAAGTATTTGGTCACATACAAACAAGCAAGATTTCTGGCTCTCACAGACCTGTAACTTCTTCTTTAAGAGGCTCCTCTGTCCTCCACTCATTACCTGTATTAATGGCACCTGTTTGAACTTGTTATCAGTATAAAAGACACCTGTCCACAACCTCAAACAGTCACACTCCAAACTCCACTATGGCCAAGACCAAAGAGCTGTCAAAGGACACCAGAAACAAAATTGTAGACCTGCACCAGGTTGGGAAGACTGAATCTGCAATAGGTAAGCAGCTTGGTTTGAAGAAATCAACTGTGGGAGCAATTATTAGGAAATGGAAGACATACAAGACCACTGATAATCTTCCTCGATCTGGGGCTCCACGCAAGATCTCACCTCGTAGGGTCAAAATGATCACAAGAACGGTGAGCAAAAATCCCAGAACCACACGGGGACCTAGTGAATGACCTGCAGAGAGCTGGGACCAAAGTAACAAAGCCTACCATCAGTAACACACTCGCCGCCAGGGACTCAAATCCTGCAGTGCCAGACGTGTCCCCCTGCTTAAGCCAGTACATGTTCAGGCCCGTCTAAAGTTTGCTAGAGAGCATTTGGATGATCCAGATGAGGATTGGGAGAATGTTAGATGAAACCAAAATAGAACTTTTTGGTAAAAACTCAACTCGTCGTGTTTGGAGGACAAAGAATGCTGAGTTGCATCCAAAGAACACCATACCTACTGTGAAGCATGGGGGTGGAAACATCATGCTTTGGGGCTGTTTTTCTGCAAAGGGACCAGGACGACTGATCCGTGTAAAGGAAAGAATGAATGGGGCCATGTATCGTGAGATTTTGAGTGAAAACCTTCCATCAGCAAGGGCATTGAAGATGAAACATTGCTGGGTCTTTCAGCATGACAATGATCCCAAACACACCGCCCGGGCAACGAAGGAGTGGCTTCGTAAGAAGCATTTCAAGGTCCTGGAGTGGCCTAGCCAGTCTCCAGATCTCAACCCCATAGAAAATCTTTGGAGGGAGTTGAAAGTCCGTGTTGCCCAGCGACAGCCCCAAAACATCACTGCTCTAGAGGAGATCTGCATGGAGGAATGGGCCAAAATACCAGCAACAGTGTGTGAAAACCTTGTGAAGACTTACAGAAAACGTTTGACCTCTGTCATTGCCAACAAAGGGTATATAACAAAGTATTGAGATAAACTTTTGTTATTGACCAAATACTTATTTTCCACCATAATTTGCAAATAAATTCATAACAAATCCTACAATGTGATTTTCTGGATTTTTTTTCCTCATTTTGTCTGTCATAGTTGAAGTGTACCTATGATGAAAATTACAGGCCTCTCTCATCTTTTTAAGTGAGAGAACTTGCACAATTGGTGGCTGACTAAATACTTTTTTTCCCCACTGTACATATGAGATGAGTAAAGCAGTATGTAAACATTATTAAAGTGGCCAGTGATTCCATGTCTATGTATATAGGGCAGCAGCCTCTAAGGTGCAGGGTTGAGTAACCGGGTGGTAGCCAGCTAATGATGGTATTGGCCAGGTGATGAGTGGTGACTGGTTTCCTTCATGACGCTTGGCATTCAGGCCTGAGTTCAATCTTGGTTACATCAGACAGAGAATCTTGTTTCTCATGGTCTGAGAGTCCTTTAGGTGCCTTTTTGGCAAACATCTAGTGGGCTGTCATGTGCCTTTTACTGAGGAGTGGCTTCCGTCTGGCCACTCTAACATAAAGGTCTGATTGGTGGAGTGCTGCAGAGATGGTTGTCCTTCTGGAAAGCGCAGTTGCAAAAACCATCAAGCGCTATGATGAAACTGGCTCTCATGAGGACCGCCACAGGAAAGGAAGACCCAGAGTTACCTCTGTTGCAACGGATAAGTTCATTAGAGTTACCAGCTTCAGAAATTGCAGCTCAAATAAATGCTCCAAAGTTCAAGTAAAAGACACATCTCAACTGTTCAGAGGACAGTGTGAATCAGGCCTTCATGGTCAATTTGCAGAAAATAAACTACTCCTAAAGGACACCAATAAGAAGAAGAGACTTGCATGGGCCAAAAAACACAAGCAATGGATATTAGACCGGTGGAAATCTGTCCTTTGGTCTGATGAGTCCAGATTTGAGATTTTTGGTTCCAACCGGCGTGTCTTTGTGAGACGCAGAGTAGGTGAACGGATGATCTCTACATGTGTAGTTCCCACTGTAAAGCATGGAGGAGGAGGTGTGATTGTGTGGGGGTGCTTTGCTGGTGACACGGTCTGTGATTTATTTAGAATTAAAGGCTGAGCTAAAGACTATGAATGTACAAAAATGGATGTTAGTAAATGTGAAGTGTCAACTTAAACATTTCAAGAGACTGAGATTAACCAGCATGGCTACCACAGCATTCTGCAGCCTTACGCCATCCCATCTGGTTTGCATATGCATATTCCATATGTGTTATGTCATAGATTTGATGTCTTCACTATTATTCTACAACAGAAAATAGTACAAATAAAGAAAAACTGGAATGAGTAGGTGTCCAAACTTTTAACAAGTACTGTATGTGGCAGGGTCTACAATCACAGATTACAAAGGGAAAACCAGCCACGTCGCGGACACCGATGTCTTGCTTCTCGACAAGCTAAACACCTTTTTTGCCCGCTTTGAGGATAACACAGTGGCACCGATGCTGCCCGCTCCCAAGGACTGTGGGCACTTGTTCTCCATGGCCGACGTGAGTAAGACATTTAAGTGTGTTAACCCTTGCAAGGCTGCCGACCCAGCCGGCATCCCTAGCCGAGTCCTCAGAGCATGCGCAGACCAGCTGGCTGGAGTGTTTCCGGACATATAAAATCAAATTGTATTTGTCACGTGCCGAATACAACAGGTGTAGACCTTACCAGTGAAATGCCTACTTACAAGCCCTTAACCAACAATGCAATTTTAAGAAAATACAAAAAAGTAAGAATAACAAATAATTAACGAGCAGCAGTAAATAACAATAGCGGGGCTATATACAGGGGGTACCGGTACAGAGTCAATGTGCGGGGGCACCCGTGTCGAGGTAATTGAGGTAATATGTAGTATTCAATCTCCCTATCCTAGTTTGCTGTCCCCACTTGCTTCAAGATGTCCACCATTGTTCCTGTAGCCAAGAAAGCAAAAGTAACTGATCTAAATGACTATAGCCCCATAGCACTCACTTCTGTCATCATGAAGTGCTTTCAGAGGCTAGTTCAGGATCATATAACCTCTACCTTACCTGACACCCTAGACCCACTTCAATTTGCATACCGCCCCAATAGATCCACAGACGATGCAATCGCCATCGCACTGCACACTGCCCTATCCCATCTGGACAAGAGTAATACCTATGTAATAATGCTGTTCATTGACTGTAGCTCAGCCTTCAACACCATAGTACCCTCCAAGCTCATCATTAAGCTTGGGGCCCTGGGTCTGAACCCTGCCCTGTGCAATTGGGTCCTGGACTTCCTGACGGGCCGCCCCCAGGTGGTGAAGGTAGGAAACAACACTTCCACTTCGCTGATCCTCAACACAGGGGTCCTACAAGGGTGCGTGCTCAGCCCCCTCCTGTACTCCCTGTTCACCCATGACTGCGTGGCCACGCACGCCTCAACAGTAGTAGGCCTGATTACCAACAATGACGAGACAACCTAAAGGGAGGAGGTGAGGGCCCTGGCAGAGTGGTGCCAGGATAATAACCTCTCCTTCAACGTCAACAAAACGAAGGAGCTGATCGTGGACTTCTGGAAACAGCACCCCCTTATCCACATCGACGGGACCGCAGTGGAGAAGGTAAAAGCTTAAAAAATGGTCCACCCCCAGAGACTAGTGTGGTGAAGAAGGCGCAACAGCACATCTTCAACCTAAGGAGGCTGAAGAAATTCAGCTTGGCCCCTAAGACACTCACAAACATTTTCAGACGCACAATTGAAAGCATCTTGTATCACCGCCTGGTACGGCAACTGCACCGCCCGCAACCACAGGGCTCTCCAGAGGGTGATGCGCACTACCAAACGCATCACCGGGGGCACACTGCCTGCCCTCCAGGACAGCTACAGCACCCGATGTCACAGGAAGGCCAAAAAGATCATCAAGGACATCAACCAGCCGAGCCACGGCCTGTTCACCCCGCTACCATCCAGAAGGCGAGGTCAGTACAGGTGCATCAAAGCTGGGACCGAGAGACTGAAAAACAGCTTCTGTCAAGGCCATCAGACTATTAAATCTGTCTGATGTAACCAAGATTGAACTCTTTGGCCTGAATGCCAAGCGTCATGAAGGAAACGAGTCACCACTCATCACCTAGCCAATACCATTACTAGCCGGCTACCACCCGGTTACTCAACCCTGCACCTTAGAGGCTGCTGCCCTATATACATAGACATGGAATCACTGTTGACTTTAATCATGTTTACATGCTGCTTTACTCATTTCATATGTATATACCGAATTCTATTCTACTGTATTTTAGTCAATGCCACTCCGACATTACTCGTCCTAATATTTATATTTTCTTAATTCCATTCTTTTACCTTTAGATTTGTTTGTATTGTAGTGAATTGTTAGATGCTACTGCACTGTTGGAGCTAGTATTTCGCTACACCCTCAATAACCTCTACAAAAAAATTGTATGTGACCAATACAATTTGATTTATACAGAACAATAATATAAACTCAACATGCAACAATTTCAAAGAGTCTTACTGAGTTACAGTTCATCTAAGCAAATCAGTCAATTTAAATAAATAAATGAGGCCCTAATCTATGGATTTCAGATGAATGGGAATACAGATATGCATCGGTTGGTTACAGATACCTTAAAAAAAAAGGTAGTGGCTTGGATCAGAAAACCAGTCAGTATCTGGTGTGACCATCATTTGCCTCATGCAGTGCGACACATCTCCTTCGCATAGAGTTGTTCAAGCTGTTGATTGTGGCCTGTGGAATGTTGTCCCACTCCTCTTCAATGGCTGTGCAAAGTTGCTGGATATTGGGAACTGGAAAACGCTGTGTACGCGTCGATCAAGAGCATCCCAAACATGCTCAATGTGTGACATGTCTGGTGAGTATGCAGGACATGGAAAAACTGGGACACTTTCAGCTTCCAGGAATTGTGTACAGATCCTTGCGACATGGAGCCGTGCATTATCATGCTGAAACATGACGTGATGGCAGTGGATGAAATGCACGACAAGGGGCCTCAGGATCTCATCACCGCATCTTTGAGCATTCAAATTGCCATTGATAAAATGCATTTGTGTTTGTTGTCTGTAGCTTATGCCTGCCATACACGTGGTCTGCGGTTGTGAGGCCGGTTGGACGTACTGCCAAATTTTCTAAAATAACGTTGGTGGTGGCTTATGGAAGAGAAATTAACATTCATTTCTCTGGCAACAGCTGTTGGACATTCCTGCATTCAGCATGCCAATTGTACACTTGCTCAAAACAGGAGACGTGGCATTGTGTTGCGTGACAAAACATTTTGTGTTGTGCACATGTTAGAGTGGCCTTTTATTGCCCCCAGCACAAGGTGCACCTGTGTAATGATCATGCTGTTTAATCAGCTTCTTGATAATCCATCCACCTTACAGGTGTGACATATCTTGGCAAAGGAGATATGCTCACTAACAGGGATGTTCACAACATTTCTGGGATCTTTTATTTCAGCTCATGAAAAATGGGACCAACACTTTGCATGTTGCATTTATATTTTTGGTCAGTATATAATGAGATTGCGCAAAGACCGACCTATTAGATGAATTGTACACATGACACCATGACATAGTAAACAACAAAGTAAACGGTAACAGAAGCATATGGACAGAGAAAGAGCGTGGTCATGTTGCACCGTCCTGCTTTATTTATCAACAGCAGACAGTTTGATTTGATCTGATATCCAACGGGCCAAGCCAAGAGAAAATACCAAATGCTGCTGGTTTATCACAAGTCCAAATGATTATTAGTATGAATTCTGGATTAGAAAAAATAAACGTAAGAGACAAACATGTAAAACCTTTTTTTCTACAGACTGGAAATACCTCATGAAAGACAATGTATGTCAACCACTATGTACAAAAAAAAAAAATATCAATAATATATTTATATTTTCTATACCCACTAAAATATATAAAAAGAAGCAGCTATGTCTTCTGAGGAACTCGTTTCTTTCGTCAAAATGTTTCTGAAACAGTTTTTTAAATATCCTTCAGCTGTAAATGTGAAAACTCAAAGAAAATGAAACGTAAATAAATTAAAAATATATAACCCCAAAAATCTGTTAATTATTTCTGTGTGATGCTGGAATACTGCAGAGTGTGAGGAGAAAAATCGACAACAAGCTTCTCCAGTGGATCGATAAAGTTTGTTTGAAGATTTAAAAATGGATTTGAAACATACATCCATCCAAAAGTTAGTTCTCAAGTGTGTCGTTTGTTGACGACTTGAGAGTACAAAGATACAGAGACACAACTCCATGACATAAGATGCAGGCTACAGCCAGAGATAGAAGAGAAGGGCACTTTTACATTGAGCGACCCATGTGGACCTCCATGGCCCAGGGAGACCCAGGGACCCAGTGAGGGCTGACCTGCCAAGGGAGAGCACCTCGGCCTGGGCAAGGGACAGTCTGGAGAGTCCTCAGGTTAGCAGCCTTCTGGTTGTCCCAAAGTTAGATTCACAGTTGATTCCCCCAAACCACCACCCATTTGTGGAAGATTGGCAATATATTTTTTAAGGATCAAAGACTAGAAAGAATCATGAGGGGGTTCTTTCTTAAATACAAAAAGTGTCTGTGTGGTTGTGTGTGTTTCCTGTGTGAACATTAACATACATACTGTAGTCTATTGGATGTGGCATCTTGACAAGAGCATTAACGTCCTGAGATATGTACACTTGGAGAGGGCCTCTGAGTGATAAAAGTGTTTATCTATATAAAATGAAAAAACAAAACAAAAATATATTCATATATTTATATCTATGCATCTGTGTGAGGGAAAAGGTTGAGCTTAAGGGGAAATAGGGATACGATATCCATATAGTGTTCTGTTAGGAGGGACTAGACCGAGGCAGAGCTAGTATCCGTCCGTTTGTCTTTCCCCCGTTCATGTGTGTGTACGGGACGTGTTCCTCGTAGCTGTTTTGTCTCAACCCCAGCGACGAACCCGCTTCGTCCCTCTCCGAGCTGTGGTCTCCCCTCTGAGAGTACGAGGAACTGTGGTCCCCCCTCTGGGAGTAGGAGGACGGGTCCAGGGGAATGCTTTCCATGTTGTCCATGTCTAGGTCAAAGTCCTCCTGCTCCTGAGGCTTGTTTTCCTGACTGTAGTAGAATGAGACCTCCTGGAAGGACTGGTGAAGGTCCTCGTGGAGCATTTCGATGATCTCCTGGAAGCTGGGACGCAGCTTGGGGTTATACTGCCAGCACATCGACATCAGGTCGTGTCTGAATAGCAGGAGAGAGGAGCTGCTGTTACATCATAGTTAAGAGCTGATGTTCGTCGTCGTTAAAACATGATTTCATCAATATCACACACAAAAGTGTAATCCATGTTCCATACAGTTCCCTTGTTATGACCAGTCACAGCTGGACATAGCTATGTACAGTATGGAGGTGAGACTTACAGCCGGTCGGCACAGTTGTCTGGTCGGTCCAGAAATCCTGCGTCCATGACAAACTTCAGGACCTGCTCGTTGGACAGGCCCTGGTACGGCTGCTCCGCTAGGGTACTGACCTCCCACAGCACCACACCAAATGACCTGGGAGAGAGACACACAAAAACATAGGAGAGTGAAGAAAAATCAGTGGCAAGGAAAAACTCCATAGGTGGATAAGTAGGGAGAAAATCTTGAGAGGATCCAGATTCTGTCCATCTGGACCAGGGATGGGCAACTCCAGTCCTCGGGGGGCCTGATTGGTGTCACACTTTTGCCCCAGCTAACATACCTGACTCCAATAATCAAATAATCATGATATTCAGTTTAGAATGGAATAAGTTTAATCAGCTGTGTTTACTAGGGACACGATGGTGGTAGGCCTGATCACCGACGACAATGAGACAGCTTATAGGGAGGAGGTCAGTGACCTGACAGTGTGGTGCCAGGACAACAACCTCTCACTCAACGTCAGCAAGTAGTGTTAAGCAATTTATTGCTCTGAGGTCAGTTTGGTTTCGTTTTGATTATTACAAAAATAATCACGGTTTTCCACTTAGGTTTCGATACATGTGGGTTGAATGCTGTAACACAGAAAATAAAACAATTAATAAAAGTCCCACGGTCGTGACTATTACTGCTTATCACTTATTAACATTACTTTAATCAAATATTTGTTTTATTTGATTACTATTATTTCATTTCAAGTCAACTCATACAGTATAGAGCTGCTGCCTATGCTGTCTGACAAAATCACTATTTTAGTAGTTCTTCAAAGTAAATAAGTGCTGAATACCAACTTTCAATCATTTACAGTGCCTTGTAAAAGTATTCATCCCCCTTGGCGTTTTTCCTATTTTGTTGCATGGGACCACGCAGCCAAGTGAAAGAAATTACTTGTTTGAAGCCCCCGAATAAGATCTGGTGCAACCAATTACCTTCAGAAGTCACATAATTAGTTAAATAAAGTCCACCTGTGTGCAATATAAGTGTCACATGATCTCAGTATATATACAGTTGAAGTTGGAAGCTTACATACACCTTAGCCAAATACATTTAAACTCAGTTTTTCACAATTCCTGATATTTAATCCTAGGAAACATTCCCTGTCTTATGTCAGTTAGGATCACCACTATTTTAAGAATGTGAAATGTCAGAATAATAGTGGAGAGAATTATTTATTTCAGCTTAAATTTCATTCATCACATTCCCACTGGGTCAGAAGTTTACATGCACTTAGTATTTGGTAGCATTGCCTTTAAATTGTTTAACTTGGGTCAAAAGTTTTGGGTAGCCTTCCACAAGCTTCCCACAATAAGTTGGGTGAATTTTGGCCCATTCCTCCTGACAGAGCTGGTGTAACTGAGTCAGGTTTGTAGGCCTCTATGCTCGCACACGCTTTTTCAGTTCTGCCCACAAATGTTCTATAGGATTGAGGTCAGGGCTTTGTAATGGCCACTCCAATACCTTGCCTTTGTTGTCCTTAACCATTTTGCCACAACTTTGGAAGTATGCTTGGGGTCATTGTCCATTTGAAAGACCCATTTGGGACCAAGCTTCAACATCCTGACTGATGTCTTGAGATGTTGCTTCAATATATCCACATAATTTTCTTGCCTCATGGTGCCATCTATTTTGTGAAGTGCACCAGTCCCTCCTACAGCAAAGCACCCCCACAACATGATGCTGCCACCCCCGTGCTTCACGGTTGGGATGGTGTTCTTCGGCTTGCAAGCCTCCCCCCTTTTTCCTCCAAACATAACAATGGTCATTTTGGCCAAACAGTTCTGTTTTTGTTTCATCAGACCAGAATACATTTCTCCAAAAATTACGATCTTTGTCCCCATGTGAAGCTGCAAACCGTAGTCTGGCTTTTTTATGGCGGTTTTGGAGCAGTGGCTTCTTCCTTGCTGAGCGGCCTTTCAGGTTATGTTGATATAGGACTCGTTTTACTGTGGATATAGATACTTTTGTACCTGTTTCATCCAGAATCTTCACAAGGTCCTTTGCTGTTGTTCTGGGATTGATTTGCACTTTTCGACACCATAGTACATTCATCTCTAGGAGACAGAACGCATCTCCTTCCTTAGCGGTATGACGGCTGCGTGGTCCCATGGTGTTTATACTTGCGTACTATTGTTTGTACAGATGAACGTGGTAGCTTCAGGCGTTTAGAAATTGCTCCCAAGGATGAACCAGACTTGTGGAGGCCTACAATCTTTTTTCTGAGGTCTTGGCTGATTTCTTTAGATTTCCCCAAGATGTCAAGCAAAGAGTTTGAAGGTAGGCCTTGAAATACATCCACAGGTACACCTCCAATTGACTCAAATGATATCAATTAGCCAATCAGAACCTTCTAAAGCCATGACATAATTTTCTGGAATTTTCCAAGCTGTTTAAAGGCACAGTCAACTTAGTGTATGTAAACTTCTGACCCACTGGACTTGTAATACAGTGAATTATAAGTGAAATAATCTATCTGTAAACAATTGGTGGAAAAATTACTCGTGTCATGCACACAGGAGATGTCCTAACCGACTTGCCAAAACTATAGTTTGTTAACAAGAAAGTTGTGGAGTGGTTGAAAAACTAGTTTTAAATGACTCCAACCTAAATGTATGTAAACTTCCGACTTTAACTGAACACCTGTTCTGAAAGGCCCCAGAGTCTGCAACACCTCTAAGCAAGGGGCACCACCAAGCAAGCGGCACCAAGGAGCTCTCCAAACAGGTCAGGGACAAAGTTGTGGAGAAGTACAGATCAGGGTTGAGTTATAAAAACATATCAGAAACTTTGAACATCCCACGGAGAACCATTTTAAATCCATTATTAAAAAATGGAAAGAATACGGCACCACAACAAACCTTCGAAGAGAGGGCCGCCCACCAAAACTCAGACCAGGCGAGGGCGGCATTAATCAGAGAGGCAACAAAGAGACCAAAGATAACCCTGAAGGAGCTGCAAAGCTCCACAGCGGAGATTGGAGTATCTGTCCATAGGACCACATTAAGCCATACACTTCACAGAGCTGGGCTTTACGGAAGAGTGGCCAGAAAAAAAGCCATTGCTTAAAGAAAAAAATAAGCAAACACGTTTGGTGTTCGCCAAAAGGCATGTGGGAGACTCCCCAAACATATGGAAGAAGGTACTCCGGTCCCAACACCTCTCATCACCCCAAGAACATCGGCAGGGACTTGGAAACTGGTCAGAATTGAAGGAATGAGGGAAATTCTTGGGGGAAACCTGTTTCAGTCTTCCAGAGATTTGAGACTGGGACGGAGGTTCACCTTCCAGCAGGACAATGACATACTGCTAAAGAAACACTTGAGTGGTTTAAGGTCTTGTCAAAGCCCAGACCTCAATCCAATTGAGAATCTGTGGTATGACTTAAAGATTGCGGAACCCATCCAACTTGAAGGAGCTGGAGCAGTTTTGCCTTGAAGAATGGGCAAAAATACCAGTGGCTAGATGTGCCTAGCTTATAGAGACATACCTCAAGAGACTTGCAGCTGTAATTTCTGCAAAAGGTGGCTCTACAGTATTGACTTTGGGGGGGTGAATAGTTATGCACACTCAAGTTCAGTTTTTTTGTGTTTTGTCTTGTTTTTTTCACAATAAAACATTATTTTGCATCTTCAAAGTGGTAGGCATGTTGTGTAAATCAAACGATACAACCCCCCCCCAAAAATCCATTTTAATTCCAGGTTGTAAGACAACAAAATAGGAAAAATGCCAAGAGGGTGAATACTTTTGCAAGCCAGGGTTTCCCAAACTCGGTCCTGGGGCCCCCCCCTGGGTACACGTTTTAGTTTCTGCCCTAGTACAACACAACTGATTCAAACAACCAAGTCATCATCAAGCTTTGATTATTTGAATAAGCTGTGTAGTGCTAGGGCAAAAACAAAAATGTGCACCCAGGGGGTGCCCGAGGACAGAGTTTGGGAAACCCCGACTGTATTTTTAAGCTTGGGAAGCAGCCGCTTCATATCCCTCTTGAACGCATGTTCTCTCAGTCTCTGTCTTGCTCCGCACAGACCGGACAAGTTTAAGCGGGCGTGCAATGGATTATGGTCATTGTAGTTAATTACCACATTTTCTGCGCTAAACTATGTAGAATATTGGCTCCCTCCCTAATATGTAATTCAAATAATTGAACAGACGTAAGTCAATTAGTTGTTTAAAAACAGATATTTTTTTTTTTTCAGTTAATCAGCAAGACAAAGGAGCTGATTGTGGACAACAGGAAACGGAGGGCCGAGCAACCCCCATCCACTTTGACAGGGCTGTACTGGAGCGAGTCGAGAGTGTCAAGTTCATTGGTGTCCACCTCATTAAGGAATTACCATGGTCCACACACCAACACAGTTGTGAAGGTGTGACAACGCCTCAAAAAGACAACGCCTCAAAAAGATTTGGCATGGGCCCTCAGATCCTGGTAACCACTAGGCTACCTGCCGCCCCACTGTAGGATTTCTTTGTGGAATTAGCTAAGATTTAGTTAATTTGTTGTTTTGTTCAACTGCACACCGAAGACATAAATATGTGGATACCAAAACATGTTCTAATTTCAACAGTTTCCTGGAAGAAATGGTGCATTGTTTGAAAAAAGTGCAAGGGTGCCAATATTTTTGGCCACGACTGTATATAGCCAAGTTATCGTTACTCATTGTGTATTTATTCCTCGTGTTTTACTATACAGTACCAGTCAAAAGTTTGGACACCTATTCGTTCAAGGATTTTTCTTTATTTTTACTACGTAGTAACCAAAATATATTTTATATTTGAGATTCTTCAAAGTAGCCACCCTTTGCCTTAAAAGCTTTGCACACTCTTGGCATTCTCTCAACCAGCTTCACCTGGATTTTCCAACAGTCTTGAAGGAGTTCCCACATATACTGAGCACTTGTGGGCTGCTTTTCCTTCACTCTGCGGTCCAACTCATCCCAAACCATCTCAATTGGGTTGAGGTCGGGTGATTGTGGAGGCCAGGTCATCTGATGCAGCACTCCATCACTCTCCTTCTTGGTCAAATAGCCCTTACACAGCCTGGAGGTGTGTTGGGTCATTGTCCTGTTGAAAAACAAATGATAGCACAAACCAGATGGGATGGCGTATCGCTGCAGAATGCTGTGGTAGCCATGCTGGTTAAGTGTGCCTTGAATTCTAAATAAATCACAGACAGTGTCAGCAGCAAAGCACCCACACACCATCACAACTCCTCCATGCTTCACGGTGGGAACCACACATGCGGAGATAATCCGTTCACCTACTCTGCGTCTCACAAAGACACAGCGGTTGGAACCAAAAATCTTAAATTTGGAGTCATCAAACTAATGTCCATTGCTCGTGTTTCTTGGCCCAAGCAAGTCTCTTCTTCTTATTGGTGTCCTTTAGTAGTAGTTTCTTTTCAGTAATTTGAACATGAAGGCCTGAATCACGCAGTCCCCTCGGAACAGTTGATGTTGAAATGTGTCTGTTACTTGAACTCTGTGAAGCATTTATTTGGGGTGCAATTTCTGAGGCTGGTAACTCAAACTTATCCTCTGCTGCAGAGTTAACTCTGGGTCTTCCATTCCTGTGGTGGTCTTCATGAGAGCCAGTTTCATCATAGCACTTGATGGTTTTTGCGACTGCACTTGAAGAAACTTTGAAAGTTCTTGAAATGTTCAGGATTGACTGACCTTCATGTCTTAAAGTAATGATGGACTGTCGTTTATCTTTGCTTATTTGAGCTGTTCTTGCCATAATATGGACTTGGTCTTTAACCAAATAGGACTATCTTCTGTATACCACCCCTTCTAGAAGGTGCCAATAATATTGTCTGGGTCACAACACAACTGATTAGTTCAAACGCATTAAGAAGTAAATAAATTCCACTAATTAACTTTTAACAAGGCACACCTGTTAATTGAAATGCATTCCAGGTGACTACCTCATGAAGGTGGTTGAGAGAATGCCAACAGTGTGCAAAACTGTCATCAAGGCAAAGGGCAAAGATACTTTGAAGAATCTCTAATATATTTATATTTGTTTAACACTTTTTTGGTTACTACATATGTGTTATTTCATAGTTATGATGCATTCACTATTATTCTACAAAGTAGAAAATAGTAAAAATAAATCAAAACCCTTGAATGAGTAGGTGTGTCCAAACTTTTGACTGGTACTGTATATATATATATATTGCATTGTTGTGTCACGCCCTGATCTTTTTCACCTGTTTTTTGCTTGTCTCCACCCCCCACCAGGTGTCTCCCATTTGTCCCCATTATCTCCTGGTTATTTATACCAGTGTTTTCTGTTTGTCTGTTACCAGTTCATCTTGTCCCGAAGTCTAACCAGCGTGTTTTCCAGTCTTGCAAGTTTCTGTTTTCTAGTCTCCCCGGTTCTGACCATTCTGCCTGCCCTGAGCCTGCCTGCCGTTCTGTACCTCTGACTCTACCCTGGATTACTGACCTCTGCCTGCCCTCGACCTGCCCACCTGTATAATAAATATTATGAGAACTGTACTATCCGCCTCCTGTGTCTGCATCTGGTCATATCCTGAGTCGTGATATGTTGGGAAAAACAGACCAGTTGTTTACAAAGCATGTGACAAATAACATTTGAATGGTGAAAAACAGTGACACCACTTCGGCCCGTGAGGACTGTAGTTGCCCATCCCTGCTTTCAACAGTCGGCAAGCATTCGCACAGAGAAAGACAGACAAACACAGTCAAGTGTCCTCACCAGCAGTCTGAGTTTGCAGTGAACACTCCGTCCTTCAGGGATTCCGGAGCCATCCAGCGGACAGGAAGCAGACCCTTCCCTCCCTTCCTGTAGTAGTCTGTCTCATAGATGTCTCTGGTCATACCAAAGTCTGAAGGAGTGGGGTAAAATTAGAACACAACCCACAGATCTGTTATGACCCTATCAAAAACATTCAAATTATATTCTCCGACTTGGTTTTAACTATATTAACATATTAAACGGGTAATAAGGGTGTAGTTAACTGATTCATGTATAGTCCATAGATACAGTACAACTGAATTTGTTCGACTCCCCTCCTTTAAAAGTATTAGATTGTGTCCGTGAGGTGGTGAGTCGCCATGCCTCCTATCTTGACAGTCAAGTACTGTCGGCCATTTGTGTGTGTATATATTGGAGCTGGGCGATATGGACAAAAAGTCATAACGCGAAAAAATTTACTATTTTGCTCGATAACGATAAATACAACAATACATTTTGTTTTTAAATGGACAGTTACGTTAGCGGCAGGGCTCTATACATCTTTTTCCCAGTGCCAAGTAAGACAACAGATGGTAGCCTACGATTAAAAAAAGCTATTTCATGTAACATATCCATGGAATGCATGATTTCTATTTTTAGGTGCAAACGATCAAAATAGGATCCAGCATTATCATATTTATTTTTGGTGCTTCAGAGAAGAATTTGCCGACATCTTCGTGGCCTAGGCTATATTATTCACCGCCTGAGAAAGTGGGAACTCAAAACACTTAGCTTGATTGCTTACTCTAAATATTGCTTACTCTAAATGCTTTGAAAACTCTATTTTTCCCTCAATTGCATTTTGAGCAACGATCATATTCTCAGAATGCATCTCTCCCTCCTTCGTGCGCAGTGGGGAGAGGGAGTGAGAGTGGCTCGCTCACACAGCAGCCAAAAGCGAAACAGGCAGACACTTTCATAACAGGAACAAACATAATGCATAGGCTACTACTGTTGACCAAATAATGGTTTTAGAACAATCTACAGGAACGTTGTGTAGCAAAATTCACAGAAAATGACCGTCATAAGAAAAATAAGGTAATGTTGATCATTTTCGGTTTATCATCCCATCTCTAGTGTATATATGTGTACTCTACCTCCTATCTTAACAGTGAAGTCCTGTGCCACCATGCAGTTCCTAGCAGCCAGGTCTCTGTGGACAAACTTCTTGGCGTTGAGGTAGGCCATGCCATCTGCAATCTCTGCTGCCATCTGAATCATCTCCTTCAGAGTGGGGGGTGGGCGCCCTGTAGGGTTATTCTGTAAAAAATAAACAATAATACATTTATTAATACTAGGGCTATTTTACAAAACATGGAGGTCACAATAATTCTAGGTTGCATCCCAAGTGGCACCCAATTCCGTATATAGTGCACTACTTTTGACCAGGGCCTATAGAGCTCAGGTCAAAAGTAGTGCACTATATAGGGAATCGGGTGCAATTTAGTCTCGCTCTGGCCAGCAGAGTTAGTCAGCCAGCCAGCTAGAGACAGTACAAGACTAGTCTGGTTTCCAACAAGACACAAGGGGGCAGTAGAGTGTGTGTGTGTGTATATGTACCTCAGAGTCAGGGCGGAGGCAGCGCAGGTAGCTCTTCAAATCACCGTGTGTCATCAGCTCCATGACAACCAGAGTGGGCTGGCCCTTAGAGACCACACCCATCAGACGCACCTGAGGGAATATTTTGTTTACCTTACTTGCTTTGATTATTGCACTGTGGCAGCTACCAACACCTACTTTTTGAAGACAATTCTACTTGTGATGATCATGGTATGTGGTGGTCTCACCTTCCTCACCACTAGCTTGTGTCAGGAGGCTAGCGTCAGTCTTATGTCTGGAGTATATCTCCTGTCTTATCCGGTGTCCTGTGTGAATTTAAGTATGCTCCCTCTAATTCTCTGTCTCCCTCTCCCTCCCCCCTCCCGGAGGACCTGAACCCTGGGACCATGCCTCAGGACTACCTGGCCTGATGACTCCTTGCTGTCCCCAGTCCACCTGGTCGTGCTGCTGCTCCAGTTTCAACAGTTCTGCAACTGTTCTGCTTGTTCACTGGACGTGCTACCTTGTCCCGGACCCGACTCTCTCTCTCTACCGCACCTGCTGTCTCTAACTCTGAATGCTCGGCTATGAAAAGCCAACTGACATTTACTCCTGAGATGCTGACCTGTTGCACCCTCTACAACCACTGATTATTATTATTTGACCCTGCTGGTCATCTATGAACGTTTGAACATCTTGGCCATGTACTGTTATAATCTCCACCCGGCACAGCCAGAAGAGGACTGGCCACTCCTCAGAGCCTGGTTCCTCTCTAGGTTTCTGCCTTTCTAGGGAGTTTTTCCTAGCCACCGTGCTTCTACACCTGCATTGCTTAATGTTTGGGGTTTTAGGCTGAGTTTCTGTATAGTACTTTGTGACATCGGCTGATGTAAAAAAGGGCTTTATAAATACATTTGATTGATTGATCCGTATTACAAGCTGCTAAATGACAAAAATGTAAACGTAAGGTGGCATCCCCTTCTATAACCTCTGTAGGTCTCTTACCACATGGTGGCAGGTGAAGCCCTTCATGACGGAGGCCTCGTTGAGGAACTCTATTCTCTCTCTCAGACTGGCCGACTCGTTGACCGTCTTCACCGCCACACTTGTCTCCGGCTCGCCTTTCACAATGTCCTTGGCGATGCCCTCGTAGACCATGCCGAACGAGCCCTGACCCAATTCACGCAGGATGTTGATCTTATCTCTGCCCACCTCCCAGTCGTCGGGCTCGTACACTGCAGATCACAACACACACGCAGTCAAAGGCTGGACACTACTAGACAGTAACAATGTACATTCTACATCTCTGATTCGCATAGACATCCACCATAGTGCTAATGTTGTGACCGCTAAAATGTGTCAGTTGTCTATTTACAGTGAGGGAAAAAAGTATTTGATCCCCTGCTGATTTTGTAAGTTTGCCCACTGACAAAGAAATGATCAGTCTATAATTTTAATGGTAGGTTTATTTGAACAGTGAGAGACAGCAAAATAATCCAGAAGAAACGCATGTGAAAAATGTTATAAATTGATTTGCATTTTAATGAGGGAAATAAGTATTTGACCCCCTCTCAATCAGAAAGATTTCTGGCTCCCAGGTGTCTTTTATACAGGTAACGAGCGGGTTGATTAGGAGCACACTCTTAAAGGGAGTGCTCCTAATCTCAGTTTGTTACCTGTATAAAAGACACCTGTCCACAGAAGCAATCAATCAATCAGATTCCAAACTCTCCACCATGGCCAAGACCAAAGAGCTCTCCAAGGATGTCAGGGACAAGATTGTAGACCTACACAAGGCTGGAATGGGCTACAAGACCATCGCCAAGCAGCTTGGTGAGAAAGTGACAACAGTTGGTGCGATTATTCGCAAATGGAAGAAACACAAAAGAACTGTCAATCTCCCTCAGCCCTGGGGCTCCATGCAAGATCTCACCTCGTGGAGTTGCAATGTTCATGAGAACGATGAGGAATCAGCCCAGAACTACACGGGAGGATCTTGTCAATGATCTCAAGGCAGCTGGGGTCATAGTCACCAAGAAAACAATTGGTAACATACTACGCCGTGAAGGACTGAAATCCTGCAGCGCCCGCAAGGTCCACCTGCTCAAGAAAGCACATATGCATGCCCGTCTGAAGTTTGCCAATGAACATCTGAATGATTCAGAGGACAACTGGGTGAAAGTGTTGTGGTCAGATGAGACCAAAATGGAGCTCTTTGGCATCAACTCAACTCGCCGTGTTTGGAGTAGGAGGAATACGGCCTATGACCCCAAGAACACCATCCCCACCGTCAAACATGGAGGTGGAAACATTATGCTTTGGGGGTGTTTTTCTGCTAAGGGGACAGGACAACTTCACCGCATCAAAGGGATGATGGACGGGGCCATGTACCGTCAAATCTTGGGTAAGAACCTCCTTCCCTCAGCCAGGGCATTGACAATGGGTCGTGGATGGGTATTCCAGCATGACAATGACCCAAAACACACGGCCAAGGCAACAAAAGAGTGGCTCAAGAAGAAGCACATTAACTTCTTTGGCAGCAGCGCACGAGGTGACCGTTTTGGAGAGCCTGGCGTGCCCAAAGTAAAATGCCTCCCATTCAGGCCCAGAAAATAGGACATGCACATATTTAGTACCATTGGATAGGACATTTTCTAAAAGTGTTAACATTTTGTCTGTGAGTATAACAGAACGGATATGGCAGGCGAAAACCCGAGGAATTTCTGTCCTGGAAAAAGTGATTTTGACAGATTGCCTCATTTAGAACCTCTCCCTTATGAAAATGCCCATGTAAGGGCATATGAATGCAGTACCTATTGCTTCCTCTGGATGTCAACAGTCTCGAGAAAGTGTTCTGATTCTTTTTAGATGCTTTTAGAGCAGAGAAGAAGACGAATAAGGAAGTGTCCACGCAGATGTCAATACAAGTAAATGTGCGGTCACGGCTGGCACGCTCTGTGGTTTTTTCCTTTCTTATCGCCCAGTTTATATTCCGGTTGAAATATTATACTATTTATACATAAGTGTTCCTAAGGATACATTTGAAATTATGTTTGATTGTTCTTGGACAAGTTTATAGGTATAAGTTGAACGAGTTCTCTTCACGTTTCAATGAAGGAGTCGACGCTCTATTTTCTCATTATAACGCGCCAACCAAACAGAGATTTATGGATATAATACATTACTTTTTCTAACAAAAGAACCATGGATTGTCTTCGTTGGACACTTGGGAAGCCCTCAGCAGAAGTTCTTCAAAAGGTAATTGATTTGTTTTCGCTGTGAAATGTGTTATGTGTGAACCGTGATGGCTTATGAATTCATGCTAATGGAAAAATATGTGGGGTGCTATCCTCAAACAATCAAATGTGGTGCTTTAGCCGTAAAGCCTTTTTGAAATCTGACAACGCTGTGATATTGCCAAGAAGCAAAGCTTTTGATGACTATGAAACACTTGTATATTGACGCATGTTTAATAATTCAACTTTTGGATTTTGAATTTGGCGCCTTGCATTTCACCAGGTAGTGTCGCTAGCGCCCCACCGCTCCCTAAGAAGTTACGGTCCTGGAGTGGCCTAGCCAGACCTTAATCCAGACCATAATCCCATAGAAAATCTGTGGAGGGAGCTGAAGGTTCGAGTTGCCAAACGTCCGCCTCGAAACCTTAATGACTTGGAGAAGATCTGCAAAGAGGAGTGGGACAAAATCCCTCCTGAGATGTGTGCAAACCTGGTGGCCAACTACAAGAAACGTCTGACCTCTGATTGCCAACAAGGGTTTTGCCACCAAGTACTAAGTCATGTTTTGCAGAGGGGTCAAATACTTATTTCCCTCATTAAAATGCAAATCAATTTATAACATTTCTCACATGCGTTTTTCTGGATTTTTTTGTTGTTGTTCTGTCTCTCACTGTTCAAATAAACCTACCATTAAAATTACAGACTGATCATTTCTTTGTCAGTGGGAAAACGTACAAAATCAATAGGGGATCAAATACTTGTTTCCCTCACTGTACATGGTATACTAGATTGAACATCAAAATCCAGTCAGCTATGCTTTTACACAGGGGTATTCACAAAGGTCAGCTGAGAATAAAGAACATTATAATGTGTCCTTACTGTCAGCAGCACTGAGGTACTCTGGGTTGGAGGAGGTGTAGAGGGGTCCAGAGGGGCCCTGGGTTTGCCTTGAGGGAACACAAGGAGGTAGGGGTTAATAATATATCATGATTATACACTGAGTGCACAAAACATGACAGACTGATCAGATGAAAGCTATGATCCATTATTGATGTCACTTGTTAAATCCACATCCATCAGTGTAGATGAAGGGGAGGAGAAAGGATTTTTAAGCCTCGAGACAATTGAGACATGGATTGTGTGTGTGTGCTATTCAGAGGATGAATGGGTAAGACAAAAGACTTAAGTGTCTTTGAACAGGGTATGGTAGTAGGTGCCAGGGTGCACCAGTTTGAGTGTTTCAAGAACTGCAACGCTGCTGGGTTTTTCACGCTCAACCGTTTCCAGTGTGTATCAAGGCTTGTAAGTAAGCATTTCACGGTGAAGTCTACACTTGTTGTATTCGGCGCATGTGGCAAATAAAGTTTGATTTGATTTGAAGAATGGTCGGTCCCCCACCCAAAGGACATCCAGCCAAGTTGAATGAAATCAACTGGACATTTATACCACTATTAGTTGAGTCATGTGTTAGTGCTGGGCTGTAACAAAAGCCTATAAATACTACTGGTGTAATCCTACTAGTCAGGAGAGAAGCTGTGTGACACTACGTACCTTTTGTTGAACAACAGACTACACACCAGGCCGATTCTTTCATAGACAGTTGGTTTGGCTGTAGTAAGACAGGTGTATAGAAAGCATAATACTTACTTCTTCTTGAACATGATGAATCCTCCCGCTGTCACCAGTATCAGCAGAACGATAAAAATGACTGGACCAATGATCAACAACATGTTGGATGGATCCACCCCTAAAAACCCATCGCCATGGAGAAAGTCAGTTATGGCCACATACAATTATTTTCTTAATGTTACTGTGCTTCGGTGTGCTCTAATGTTTAGGAGATTTAGGCCAGGTTTCTGGTACTGCTAATGTAAAAGCTGTATATACAAATTATATTTAATTGATTCACTGATTAGTCAAGCGGTCTGTGGTGTGTGTGTACGTCTCTTACGCAGGTCTTCTACGTAGAAGTGTGTGGGGTCAGTCCAGGAGCCGTTTCCTGCCAGCGAGGTGGCTCGGATCCTCACGGTATAATTCCCAGGATGCACCACTCTCAGCTTGCAGCCCTCCGACTGCTGGTACATCTTCCTGGACACACAGTGGTGCAGCTCCTAGAGCGAACACACACACACACTTTATTTTCATTTATTTATCTGCGTTATAAGAGGAGAGGAGTTGGAGGGGACAGGAGAAGGGTTGAATAAGCCACTTAGATATAGATTTTTGTTGTTGAAATATTGATTGAGAAGAGGAATTGATAAAACAGGACATGCGTAATAACAGACTTAAGATTGGAAACACACAGAGCTAATAGAATAGCATGTCTATGTGAATCAGATGTGCTTTGAAATCATTGCATAAGAGCCAATAATAAAACTAATGACCTGATTTGAGAACAACTAAAATAGTGTAATAACTATTATTTAAGAACCACTGGAGTGATCATGTTGTTTTCAACATCAGCGACGTGACTATGGCCTTTGCAACGTTTCCATGGTAACTAAAACACAGCTCTGACGCAACACGGGGCTATTATTACTTTTCCATTAATGGTCCTACTCACTAAATGAGAGCAGAGAGACTGTGGTACTGTTCAAAGTCTCGGTATTATATTAAGTGGGACTATGGGGCACATCCAGTGTTCAGTATTTGTCTGTTTGTGTGTGCGTGCATGCGTCTGCTTGTGTGTGTGTTTGTGCGTGCGACATGTATGAGAGCTCTCACCTCTGTGTCTCCCAGTCTCTTATAGTTGACTTCATACAGGATGATCATGCCGTTGGGGGCATTAGGCTCAAGCCACTTAATATTAACTGTGTACTCAGCCACGTCGTAGCTGATGGGCCCCACTATGTCATCTGCTTTGTCTGTTGACAGGATACACATGGTGTTACAATGGTCTCATTACTCTGTCCTACTACTACAAAACATTGTTGGTCTAGAAATACTATGCAAAAGTAGACAAGAAACGATCATGTTAAACTGGTTTATTACTTCTTACAGTGGTTTCTTAAAGGGATACTTTGGGATTTTGGTAATAAGGGCAGATTCACTTTTTATGCTAGCAGATACCCATGGACTTCCAGTCATTGCGCTAACGGTAGTTAGCATTGGCTTGCGAAACTACGTCCAACTTTCTTCATACTAAACACAGCGACATCAAAATGGTATCCACGAGTTCATCTAACTCTGGGAAAGTAGATAAAAGGCCTCAATACCAAAGTATCGCTTTAAGTAGTGGGTGTGTGTGGATGAGTCTTTAAGTAGTGGGTGTACGTGTATGTGTACTAGTATGTAGATCGCCTCACCCTCAGGCATGGTGCGAGCTGAGACGAAGGCTGCCATACTGCAGCGTGAGGGGTCTGTGGGGTGATTGCAGGCCAGCACATCGATCTGGTACGATGTAAAGTGTCGGAGGCCGGAGATGACCGTAGACTCCTTGGAAAACACTGTCAGTTGGATTTTAGTGCTCTCCGCACCATTTCCATCGTCACTGTCTGGGCCGCGGGTGGCGAAACCTTCGGGCAGGGTGGCGGGCGTCGTCGCGAATGACGGCTGCGTCTGATTGGCTACGCCCATGGCGGAGCGGCGCTGTCTTGGTCTTGGGAGGGAATGAGGGATAATCAATTCATTAATCAAATCAATAATACATTTTATTATAGCAACTATTTGTTAAATATATCACACAATTATGGTGAGTTTATTGCTACTGGGTAGATTGCTGACTTGTATTCATAAAGGCACCAAACGAAATGAGGATTCAATTAGCCTTGAAGAAAAATAAACAGGTTTGCGTCCCAACAGTCTCTCCTTCCTCCTGAAGTGTGCACCCGTTCACTTCTCCCCCATACATTTCAAAGCATGCCCCCCGATGTAGACATGGGCTAGAAAGAGTTTCCATGTCAGTCATTTATTTTAAATTCCATGAACACCTTCGGGAGAAAGGAGAGATTATTGGGAGGCAACCCAGCCCTGTGTCAGAGTTGGGTGATGTGCGTTGCTGGGGAAACAGTATGCAGGTAAAGATCGCTCAGCTTGTCTGACAACAGAACAGGAAGGGATGGCAGTACAAATGATGAATGACGACAGCTTACCTAAAACTCATTGTGAATGTGTGTGTGTTAGAGGTCGACTGATTAGGAATTTTCAACGCCGATACCGATTATTGGAGGACCAAAAAAAGCCGATACCGATTAAATCATACTATTTTTATATATATATTTGAAATAATGACGATTACAACAATACTGAATGAACACTTTTATTTTAACTGACTCTGCTTGCACTGAATAAAAATGTCCCTAGTTAATTTTGCCTGCTAACATGAATTTATTTGAACTAAATATGCATGTTTAAAAATATATACTAATGTGTATTGATTTTTAAGAAAGGCATTGATGTTTATGGTTAGGTACATTTGTGCAAAGATTGTGCTTTTTTCAGCAATGCGCTTTTGTTAATTCATCACCGTTTGGCGAAGTTGAAGTAGGCTATGATTCGATGATAAATTAACAGGCACCGCATTGATTATATGCAACGCAGGACAAGCTAGTTAACCTAGGAATATCAACCAAGTGTAGTTAACTAGTGATTATGTGAAGATATAGTTTTTTTATAAGATAAGTTTAATGCTAGCTAGCAACTTTCCTTGGCTCCTTGCTGCACTTGCGTAACAGGTGATCAGCCTGTCACGCAGTTTACTCGTGGATTGCAATGTAATCGGCGCCCAAAAAGGCAGATGACCGATTGTTATGAAAACTTGAAATCGTCGCTAATTAATCGGCCGATCGGTTGACCTCTAGTGTGTGTACATGATGTACATGACACAATTAACAAATTTTAATTTATACAATAAAGACTTTGACTGATCGATATCAATCAAATGGATTATATAGTCCTTTTTACATAAGCAGTTGTCACAAAGTGCTTACACAGATACCCAGCCTAAAACCCCAAAGAGCAAGCAATGCAGATGTAGAAGCACAGTGGCTAGGAAAAACTCCCTAGAAAGGCAGGAACCTAGGAAGAAACCTAGAGAGGAACCAGGCTCTGAGGTGTGGCCAGTCCTCTTCTGGCTATGCTGGGTGGAGATTATAAGAGTACATGGCTATTAAGGCCAGATCGTTCTTCAAGATGTTCAAACGTTCATAGATGACCAGCAGGGTCAATAATAATCACAGTGGTTGTAGAGGGTGCAACAGGTCAGCACCTCAGGAGTAAATGTCAGTTGGCTTTTCATAGCCGAGCATTCAGAGTTAGAGACAGCAGGTGCGGTAGAGACAGAAATAGAGACATTTGTCCTTGATTGACTGACTGATTGATTGACTGACTGAGGTAGATGTCATACATACTTGGGCTCGAAAACCTCGTTGTGGATGTAGTTCTCAAAGGTCTTGCGGTACTCTGAGTCCTCTGCCTCCTTCTTCAGCTGTTTGTCTGTTTTGGGACAGGCACAGCAGCGGCCACCCTGACCCTCGTCCTCAGTCTGGTTCCACTTGGCCTCCTCATCACTGTCCACTTGGGTGGGCACCCGCGACGGCAGCTTCATACCTGGAGATGGACAGGAGAAGACAGAGTCAGAGGCAGACAAAGATGGAGACAGAGACAAGCGAACAGAGACAGGCACACTCAGCCGGGGGAGCCTGTCATTAATTGTCAGCAATATCTTTGCTGGTTGATATACATCTACTCTGACATTATTCCCCTACAGACTTGTGTTGTCTAGACTCCTGACTGTTTGGGCGAGTGAGTGGGAGTAGAGGAGGAGAAGAAGTTAAAGATGAGCATGTGTGTGTGCCACAGAGTGAGTGGCTGCCACTTGTTAGAAGGCCAAATCAGGTAAAGAACTATTCCATCCACCTCAATCACAGAACTTCACAGTCTCTCACACCCTGACCTTTCAGCAGTGTTTTAACAAGTACATGGAGTAGCACATAGAAAACGTAGCCAGCCAGGCTGTTCCGGACTGGGGTGAATTTCTTTTGTAGAACGAGCTCTATTTTGGTGGCCTCTGGTACATTCTAATGCCTTGATTCTATTCAAAATACACAACTAAAACATTGAATACTTTAACCACTTTACCTCCCAGATTGGTAAAATGAGTTGTATTATTGAGAAAAAAAGCAAGACTTAACAATTAAAATGACTTAAAATGTATGAATTCAGCGTGTTAGTTGTTTTGGATATGGTAGGCCAGTGGTATTCAAAGTCAGGGTCGCGGGTGAATTGCATTCAGGTCGCCTTTTTAGGGGGGGGAGGACAAAAAATTAAGAGTTCTGATTATTTCATGGGACAATATACAAATGTTATCGAGAAGGATCATTTGAAAATGTTTACTTTATTGGGTAAATGTATGTTATGGTTCTCCTCCTAATTTTGAAAGGAAATATGAAAGTCATGAATTTAAGATTATTTGTTGATGTGAAAAATCTTAATTTACCGATTTTAAAGGTTGTCTCATTAGATTTGTGGTGGGGTCCCCAGAATTTTGGCGAAAAAAATGGGGACCTCGTAAATTCTGGCAAACATAATGGGGGCCCCGCTGAAAATGTTTGAATAACACTGATCTAGGCCTTAGTGATGCACGGGGCTCCGCGGTTCAGTCAATTTATATCTATAGGCTACGTTCTTCCATTATCCTAGCCACCGTGCTTTTACACCTGCATTGCTTGCTGTTTGGGGTTTTAGGGCTGGGTTTCTGTACAGCACTCTGTGACATCAGCTGACATAAGAAGGGGTTTATGAATACATTTGATTTGATCTGCCGTTAGTGCATAGCCTAAGCTTTAGGGCCTAACTTTAGCCCACCAAATACACGCCAATTGACAAGTGCTTTTAGGAATTTAAGCAGAAAAAGTAACAGCGATCCATTGAGGCAAATAGGACAATGTTGGAGTTTAATTCAATAAGAGAAAAGCTGTGAGTGTTAAACATAAATAGAAGGGAGGACCAGAACAGTAGTATAATGTTTGGGAAGGATTTGGTGAAGTGGTAGAGGATGATAGCAGGCTGTGTGTGATGATTATGAGAAGCAATAGAATTTCGTCAGTCACAAGACGGGGACTTCAAAATGGCACGTCAAGGGAACTGTACTGTTCAATGAGTGCAATGGTTCTAACAATGAACTTAGCCTTAAGATGCTTTTGGGAAACTGGGCCCTGATGGGTTAAATGAAATAGTAGCCTAAGTGAAATCTGGACACTGACTGTACGTCTATAACCTTTCACATAGCCTAATATCATATTAACTCCTACAGAATTGAGCATTTCTCGCAGTAAAATTATTTTCGGGAACAGGAGTGGAGAAATAGGATTTCTTTCTTTCAGCATCTTAAGAGAATGAATGTGCGGCTTTACGGTCTGTAAAGGTGGCGGGTGCTGCTACCTTAAATCAGCATCATGGTACTATTTCAACCACATAATATTTCATTTCGGCTTCAATGGATATTTTATCAAAAGCTTGTACCGTTTTAACAGCTTTTAAGGTCCTTAAAATATTTCCCGTTTTTTGGGGGCTTATTGCACTGTCTACCCGGTCCGGAAACGTCTTTGCTGCCGGAGAGAAGCAGAGATAAAAAAGTAAAGAGAAAACAAACTTTTCCAATGTCAACTATTCTGGTAAGCAAAGGTTTATTTAGTCTTCTAGGGCAACAAGGAATGACAGAAAATAAACTAATTATAGACGAGTTGACCAAATAATAGCTTACAAAAATGTTGGAAATTATAAGCCAAAACATAGGCCTATCAAAATCGTTCCGTCATATCAGACTGTACAGAGCATTTTCTCAGGCTTTCCCTTTATCACACATAGTCGGGCGGTTGCGGATGAATTATTAGCAATTGCGGGCGGGTGTGGTGAACAAACAGCTGACCCGGCATCACTACTAGGTCTTTATGATCAGGACTATTTTCTAAGTAAGAACCTTTAACATTAAACCCGTCTTCTCTTGAGATTAAAATCATTTATTATATGAATTGCCACAATGATATTTGCTCTTCAAATTCTATATTTTATTGACTCTGCTGCTGTGGACACTTAGGGTAAGAAATCCAATGTGTAATTTGGGTGAACTATCCCTTTAACAGTTTGGCCTCTCAATCAATCACTGTGGGTGGGGTTGTCAGGGGAGGGGGCAGGATGTTTGTGAGTCAGAGTTGGTAGGGTTTCAGATTTGTCAATCAATCTCTGAGTGGGAAGGCGGCAGATTAGTAATACACAGTGCATTCTGGAAAGTTTTCAGACCCCTTAACATTGTTACATTACAGCCTTATTCTAAAATGTATTAAATACAATCTACACACAATACCCCATAATGACATTGAAAAATTTATTAAAAATTCAAACAGAAATACCTTATTTACATAAGTATTCAGACCCTTTGATATGAGACTCGAAATTTAGCTTGGGTGCATACTGTTTCTATCATGCTTGAGATGTTTCTACAACTTGATTGGAGTCCACCTGTGGTCAATTCAATTGATTGGACATGATTTTGAAAGGCACACACATGTCTATACAAGGTCCCACAGTTGACAGTGCATGTCAGAGCAAAAACCAAGCCAGGAGGTCAAAGGAATTGTCCGCAGGATTGTGTCAAGGCACAGATCTGGGGAAGGGTACCAAAAAATGTCTGCAGCATTGAATGTCCCCAAGAACACAGTGGCGTCCTTCATTCTTAAATGGAAAAAGTTTGAAACCACCAAAACTATTCCTAGAGCTGGCCACCCGGCCAAACTGAACAATCGGGGGGGAAGGGCATATGTCAGGGAGGTGACCAAGAACCCGATGGTCACTCTGACAGAGCTCCAGAGTTCCTCTGTGGAGATGGGAAAACCTTCCAGAAGGACACCCATCTCTGCAGAGCTCCACCAATCAGGCTTTTATGGTAGAGGGGCCAGACGGAAGCCACTCCTCAGTAAAAGGCACATGACAGCGTCTTGGAGTTTGCCAAAAGACACCAAAAGGACTCTCAGACCATGAGAAACAAGATTCTCTGGTCTGATGAAACCAAGATTAAACTCTTTGGCCTGAATGCCAAGCCTCACGTCTGGAGGAAACTTGGCACCATCCCTACGGTGAAGCATGGTGGTGGCAGCATCTTGCTGTAGGGATGTGTTTCAGCGGCATAGACTGGGTGACCAGTCAGGATCGAGGGAAAGATGAACAGAGCAAAGTACTGAGAGATCCTTGATGAAAATCTGCTCCAGAGCACTCAGGACCTCAGACTAGGGCGAAGGTTCACCTTCCAACAGGACAATGACCCTAAACACACAGTCAAAACAACACAGGAGTGGCTTCGGGACAAGTTTCTGAATGTCCTTGAGTGGCCCAGCCAGAGCCCGGACTTGAACCCGATCGAACATCTCTGGAGAGACCTGACAGTAGTGGTGCAGCAATGCTCCCCATCCAACCTGACAGAACTTGAGAAGATCTGTATGGAAGAATGGGAGAAACTCCAGGTGTGCCAATCTTGTAGCGTCATACCCAAAAAGACTTGAAGCTGTAATCGCTGCCAAATGTGCTTCAACAAAGTACTGAGTAAATGGTCTGAATACTTACGTAAATGTGATATTTCTAAAAACCTGTTTTTGCTTTGTTATTATAGGGTATTGTGTGTAGATTGAGGGGAAAAAACTATTGAATACATTTTAGAATAAGGCTGTAATGTAACAAAATGTGGAAAAAGTAAATGAGTCTAAACTTTACGAATGCACTGTAGTCAGAAAAACTAGTCTTTCAATTTAGTTTGTGGCAAAAACCTAGGAAAGGCTGTTCTGTCATGTAAACATGGCTCCCCTGTTGAGAAAGAATTTGGGGAGGAACCCTAGACCCGCCACCAGATTGTATAAAAGTGGGGGTGCACAAAGTCAGGCGCCCATGAATAGACCTACAAGTATGACTGAAAAATGAAGTAGGTGTTAAACATGAGCTTTAATACACAGAAAGCAGCAGTTGACTACTTTATTGTCAACGCTTTAAAGAAATCAGTAGGCCATATCAATATCTTTAATAATACCATATATGTATCATGACATTAGCTTTTATAACCTTCAATCCATTTTCTTTTATCATATTTTGGACCAGAATGAGGTTCTCTCCACTACCAATTGTTCCTGCAGTGAGTGTTCAACATAATCATTGAATGTTTTCATAATTTATCTGCAAAAAGCAGTAGTAGCCTACCATTACGCAAATTAGGGAGCCAAATGAACGTCGCTATCAACGATGCGATCTGGTTCCGTGCCCCTAACAGATCCGATCAAAAACAGTTTCGTTTGTGAACAACCCATCACTAGGCTACACTGACAAGTCTTGACGGGTTTCAAATCCTAGGAAAATACAAACAAGCTCTTTGGTTTACATGTTCCGATGCTATACCATGGACATTATAACAATAATTAAGTGGATTTCAACTCATCTTCACCACTTACATTACATTTGACGTGTAAATTCACTCAATGAAGAATCATCATGCTCTCCCTCCTCCATTAAAATACATTTTACAGCAGCCAACCACGGTGTACAAAAATAACACAGGTATCGAGAGGCGGGACAGACAGCAGACTGACCAACCAGCGGTTCCCTTGTCATCGCTCACTTTGTGACTGACAGGCACCTGTCCTACCAATAGATCACTAGATTATGCATATCGTTCTGGAGAAGCCTTTACAGACTCTTCTGACTTGCGATTTGAACGTTTTAACGGACAACAAACACAATTGCATTTTATCGATACCGTGAAGAGATCCTGAGGCCCATTGGCCCCTTTTTAAAGGTATCTGATGCATATTTGAATATCTGTATTACCAGTCATGTGAAATCCATAGATTAGGGCCTAATGAACGTATTTCAATTGACTGATTTTCTCATATGAACTGTAACTCAGTAACATCAATGAAATTGTTGCATGTTGCGTTTCTATTTTTGTTCAGGATACAGTGAGGGAAAAAAGTATTTGATCCCCTGCTGATTTTGTACATTTGCCCACTGACAAAAAAATGATCAGTCTATCATTTTAATGGTAGGTTTATTTGAACAGTGAGAGACAGAATAACAACAACAACAAAAAAAATTATAAATGGAATTGCATTTTAATGAGGGAAATAAGTATTTGACCCCTCTCAATCAGAAATATTTCTGGCTCCCAGGTGTCTTTTATACAGGTAACGAGCTGAGATTAGGAGCACACTCTTAAAGGGAGTGCTCCTAATCTCAGTGTGTTACCTGTGTAAAAGACACCTGTCCACAGAAGCAATCAATCAGATTCCAAACCCACCACCATGGCCAAGACCAAAGAGCTCTCCAAGGATGTCAGGGACAAGATTGTAGACCTACACAAGGCTGGAATGGGCTACAAGACAATCGCCAAGCAGCTTGGTGAGAAGGTGACAACAGTTGGTGCGATTATTTGCAAATGGAAGAAACACAAAAGAACTGTCAATCTCCCTCGGCCTGGGGCTCCATGCAAGATCTCACCTCGTGGAGTTGCAATGATCATGAGAACGGTGAGGAATCAGCCCAGAACTACACGGGAGGATCTTGTCAATGATCTCAAGGCAGCTGGGGTCATAGTCACCAAGAAAACAATTGGTAACACACTACGCCGTGAAGGACTGAAATCCTGCAGCGCCCGCAAGGTCCCCCTGCTCAAGAAAGCACATATAGATGCCCGTCTGAAGTTTGCCAATGAACATCTGAATGATTCAGAGGACAACTGGGTGAAAGTGTTGTGGTCAGATGAGACCAAAATGGAGCTCTTTGGCATCAACTCAACTCGCTGTGTTTGGAGGAGGAGGAATGCTGCCTATGACCCCAAGAACACCATCCCCACCGTCAAACATGGAGGTGGAAACATTATGCTTTGGGGGTGTTGGGACAGGACAACTTCACCGCATCAAAGGGACGATGGACGGGGCCATGTACCGTCAAATCTTGGGTGAGAACCTCCTTCCCTCAGCCAGGGCATTGAAAATGGGTCGTGGATGGGTATTCCAGCATGACAATGACCCAAAACACACGGCCAAGGCAACAAAGGAGTGGCTCAAGAAGAAGCACATTAAGGTCCTGGAGTGGCCTAGCCAGTCTCCAGACCTTAATCCAATAGAAAATCTGTGGAGGGAGCTGAAGGTTTGAGTTGCCAAACGTCAGCCTCGAAACCTTAATGTTTTGGAGAAGATCTGCAAAGAGGAGTGGGACAAAATCCCTCCTTAGATGTGTGCAAACCTGGTGGCCAACTACAAGAAACGTCTGACCTCTGATTGCCAACAAGGGTTTTGCCACCAAGTACTAAATCAATTTATAACATTTTTCACATGCGTTTTTCTGGATTTTGTTGTTTTTCTATCTCTCACTGTTCAAATAAACCTACCATTAAAATTGTAGACTGATCATTTCTTTGTCAGTGGGCAAACGTACAAAATCAGCAGGGGATCAAATACTTTTCCCCCCTTACTGTATATGATGTCTATGAACCACCTTTCTGACTGAAGTTACATTTGTAGAATAGAATTGAACAGTCTCTCTAAAACAGACCTTTCTGACAGTAGTCAAACTTGTAGAGTTCGCTGGCCTCGGGCTGCTGCTGACAGTACACCAGGTAGTGAGTGATGTTGCCGTTGGGGTCCGTTGGGGGCTTCCACTTCAGGATGATCTGAGAGGACGAGTTAGATGACGAGATGGGGTCCAGGGGCACAGACGGTTCTGGGGGAGAACACAGATACATACCAGACGGGTTACTAATGTCTATGACAGAGAAACTCAAATCTGGACCTTAAGTCCAGTTCCACTGCTGGTTTTCATACCTGCCCTCGAATCGGAGACCGATTAAAACTTGGGACATTAGGTGAGTGCAATTAACTACCAGGTAAAAAAGGTCCAGAATCAGATTTGAATATCCCTGGTCTATGATATAAGCCATTCTGTTAGAGCAGGGGTATTCAAATCGTGGCCTTGAGGTCTGTACACTGCTGTTGTGTATTCATTCTTCCTTGATAACCATGAAATAAGTTTGGACTGTGAGCGTACTCTCAGGCCAATTAACCAATCAACTAACTCCTGGGGAGAAATGAGCACCAGCAGTCCTGCGTACGTCAATGCCCGGACATGAATACCCCTTTATTTAGTCACATAACAATATGATAACGAGCAAAAGGTTCAGTGTTCGATATGCTTATTTCTAAATAACTATAGTGTATGTATCAGCAGCGGATGTGGGAGGGGTAAAAAAACCCAGGGTGAGTGACTGACTGGCAGACAGGACAGAGAGTACCGGGCATCACTGTCTGTACCGGTGTGTGATTACATTCGGTCTGTGAGCGATGATGATGACTGTGACACTTACAGGGTACAGGTCTGACCACATTGTCAGACTCTGTTAAAGAACAATGAACATTAAGTCTAATGACAGATTCTCCTCTCGAGGTATGTGTGTGCGTGTGCGCGTTTGAGTCGTGACACAGGACAGGTGCCTGACAGGCGAGGTGGGTGAAACTAGAAAAACTAGAACACCCTGGAGAACGCACGCCTACCCTCCAGCCAGCTTGTCGATGGTGCTGTGCCAGCCGCTATGACTTTAGAGAACAAAGATCATGTTTAATGAAAGCTTCTCATAGAGGTATGTGGGGTCGATGGAGTCATGACACAAGACAGGAGGTGAACACAGGTTCGGTTCAACCGCCACATAGACAGAGAGACAGAGGTAGCCTGGATGCCAGCCAAACATAGCGTGACAATGAGTGACAAGGACTTGGCAATAAAAGCGGAATCAGATCTGGGACCAGGCCAGAGACGAGAACTGTGAAACTGTAATTACAGTAGAACACTGTTTGAACTGCAACTAGAACACTCTTGACATGCCTGCCCGCCTCCAATGGTCATGTGCCAACTGTGGCCTCACACCAGCCTGTGTGGTGCGAGGAGGTGGCATGCCACGCGGCTGCACTGTAATGTGGTTTATCAGGAGACAACGCACAACAAGTGCAAAGGAAGCCAGTCAGACTAACTTAAACACCTGTCTGTGTTCAACCCTAATCCACAGCATGTCCTCTGGAGACACACACCCCCAGTGACACACACACACCCAGTGACACACAGTGACACACACAGTGACACACACAGTGACACACGGTGACAGAAGATTCATGACCTCAGCTTGAGTGACTACAGTCATAAGGCACAAGGCAGAGACACAATGACACTGGGAGGTACAGGTAGCACTCCTGTCTCATCATCAATTCCTTCCTCTTCCTTGTTCTCGTGCCATTAGCTATGACACACCTCAGCTAACAGTCGAGGTGAGGCAGAGGACAACAGCCAATCGAGCAGCTACTGTAGCTCTTAAACCACTTATCCTAACCAGGGGCGGTCGAATCCCACCTTCGACTCTGGAGACCCTGCTAGCTAATTAATACATTGGATAGTCCACTCACCTGTTAGTCTGATTAAGGGGTTGGGGAGGGGAAGGAGGGCTTGAGATCACCGGAGAGAATGAGGAGTCTTACTCACAGAATTGAATTAAGAACTGTATGGTTGCGTCACAAATGGCACCCAATTTCTTATATAGTGCACTACTTTCGACCAGGGTCCATAATGGTCAGAAGTAGTGCACTATATAGGAAATAGGGTGCCATTTGAGAGGTAGCCAATATCTCAATAAGGGCTCTTACTGGTGGCGTTGGTCCTGACGTAGATGATCTTGCTCTTGGCCCCGAGGACCTGGTGTTCATCAGAGGCAGAGAGCTGGGTCTTGACCATGATGGCGTACTGCGTCCAGGGCTTTAAAGACAAGATCAGGGTACCTGGAAGGAACAATAGTATTGGTACGTGTTGCAGCACGGACACTATTGAACGGAACACTGGTTGTTCCCATCCTTTCTACTACAGTGAATCAGGGTACCTGGAACAATAGTATTGGTACGTGTTGCAGCACGGACACTATTGAGTGCAACACTGGTTGTTCCTTCCTTGCTACTACAGTGAATCAGGGTACCTGGAACAATAGTATTGGTACGTGTTGCAGCACAGACACTATTGAACGGAACACTGGTTGTTCCCATCCTTTCTACTACAGTGAATCAGGGTACCTGGAACAATAGTATTGGTACGTGTTGCAGCACGGACACTATTGAGTGCAACACTGGTTGTTCCTTCCTTTCTACTACAGTGAATCAGGGTACCTGGAACAATAGTATTGGTACGTGTTGCAGCACGGACACTATTGAGCGAAACACTGGTTGTTCCTTCCTTTATACTACAGTGACCAGTATGTCCCTGTACTGTATGCTGAATGGCTAAGCAGCTAAAATAATTTAACCGTCCGTCCGTTCTGTATAGCTGTTAGACAGATTGACAGACAGGTGACACTCATGATGGATTAAAGGTAGACTCAGCGAAATGACGTAGCCACGAGCAGTGCCGCAGATAGTGCGAAATGGAAGACTTCGCTCTCACACAGTCACACACGGTATCTTCGCACGTGCAAGAGTTCACGCGGTTACAACATGGTAGCCAGGGCACCAAAACATAGGAGAAGTTGAGCCTCTCACTTCAACGCTTTAAGTTGTTGTGGAAATTGACCCACTATACTCTTTACTTTCTGCAGCTATGTCATATTGCTGAGTCTACCTTTAAATCAACCGAAACCATTGTTTTGTCCACTTTTATTCATGCACATTTTGGGGCATCATGTCTTAATAAACATAGTATTTCTGCATCCAAACTTCCATGATTTTGACGGTGTACATGCATCTATCCTTTCCAATACAGAAGAGAATGAAACGTTACCTGGCTCCACCTGTGGGTTGCCCTCTGTAGCCCGGGCTGGAGGGTCCAGGTCAACTATTACCCAGTTAGAACCACACGCGTCCTGGCCGTCAAACTCTGTCACGTTGCGGTAGGGCCTGGGAGAGGGGAGAGACACAATAGCATAGATGAGAATTAAGGAGACACATACTGCTCCAAAAAGGGCCTTAGAAAGGAGGAAGTGTACTAGGCTCCTGACTACATTGAAAGTTCTTCTGAAAGGAAGTGGTTAAATGGTATTAAGTTCCTAGGGAAGACTGTTTGTGGCCCATAGTGTACTGATACAATTAAAACCCCACTTCTCTAGAAACTCCAGATGCCCTTCTGAAAAATTGTTTCAGATGGCACAGTCATGTCTAAGACACACACACACACACAAACGCGTGTACTTACGCTTCCTTGTAGAAGAGCATGAAGCCCAGCAGGTCTCTGAAGTCAGGAGGCCAGAACGGTTCCCACCTGATCACGATCTTATCATGTGTGGCACGCACCTGAGTGAACCTTAACTGCTGGTTCTCACCTGAGAGAGTCGCACACACAGACGCACGGTTACCATCACAGGATATGGTCATTATTACACTGTCCTAGGTCTGTGACACACCACAGACGTACGTACCGGTGTGTGTGTTTGTGTGTGCGCACACCACAAGCATGTGTGTGGGGCGGCAGGTAGCCTAGCAGCTAGAGCGTTGGGCCAGTGATCAAAAAGGTTGCTGGTTCGAATCGCAGAGCCGACTAGGTGAAAATAACGCTGGTGTGCCCTTGAGCAAGACACTTAACGGTAACTGCTCCTGTAAGTTGATCTGGATAAAAGAGTCTGCTAAATGACTCAAATGTTGAAAAAATATATATCAAGTGTGCTTATGTCTGCGCATGTGTGTGTTGGCGTTCATGCGTGTGTGTACTGAAGACTGTATGGTCCTTACAGGAGGCCTGGTCTCCATTGGTCTTGGATACGATGTCGTTCTTGTGCTGTCTGTCTTTGGTGCCTGTCACCTCCTCCATCTTGCGGATCTCTGACATGCAGAGCTTAATGTTGAGTTGAAAGAACATGCGCCCCTGGAGGATGGTCAGGTTGTGTTTGTTCCAGTCCCACAGCTGACGCAGGTTCTGGTTGTCTAACGCATAGAACGAGTAACCCTTGGGGGAAGAAACAGACACCAGGGTTGGGGTCAATTCCATTTAAATTCAAGTCAATTCAGAAAGTAAACCAAATTCCAATTCATTAAAAAATAAATGGAATTCCTGTGTACTTTCTGAATTTACTGGAATTGACCCCAACCCTGACAGACACATTATACTGATGTATTTTTAAGGGTATATAAAGTATTATTGACATATATAGTTAAGAATATGAGAGGAGGAGGAGGAGGAGGAGGAGGAGGAGGAGGAGGAGGAGTAGAAAGAGAAAGAAGCCAACTGCAGGGCTTGGAAGAAGAAAGGTAGAGGAAAGTCAACTTACCCGTCTATCAGTGTGTCCCCTCTGATGACCCGTAGTTTGCGGAGGAAGGAGAGAGAGACGAGGGCGTAGGAGCGCCGGACAGTCAGATACCCTGTTATCTCCTCCAACTGACCAAGGTTAGCCTCCAGCTCTGCTGCTATGTTATCTACACACGCACACAATCAAATCCTTATTAACTCAGGAGAGAACTGTGGTTACAAGCAGGGGTGACAATGACACACACACACACACACACTGTAGTAAACTAGACAAGGGCTCATAATACTCACTTCCTCCTCTGAGGTTGATTTCCATGCTGCCGTTGAGCACGGTGCATCCTCTCAGAGCCTGTGCTGCTGTCACAGAGTCCACCATCTTCTGGCCCATACACACCTTAGGACACAGCCCAGCACATGGAGTACAGATTAACCTGCAGGAGGAGATGGAGAGAGCACACACGTCAGATAGGGATGAGGGGGGGAAAATCCATACAGTGGAGTATCGCAACATTATTTTAGCCAATTTTATATTGATACTCTGACTCCAAGTATCGACTAGTAAAAAAATTGCTAGGTAGTTAAACGTTAGCTAGCACTACATCGTCTGTACCTGCGCCAAAATTCCAGATTGTTTTCAAATGTTTGAAATGGTGTGCCAACATGTTAACACTTATCTCCAAAACTCGTTTCTCAAGGCTCTCTCTTGTTCCTCTGCAGCAGACGTATAGCGAGAAAATCGGATCACATATAGAGTACATATAGAGTCGTGATCCATATAGAACCGCAATACACATCGTATCAGCGCCTAAGTATCGTGATAATATCGAACTGTGAGGTCCCTGGAAATTCCCAGCCCTAAGGTCATACGGTACAAACACACACAAGTCAGAAAACACACACTCTTGGGGTAGACACACAGACTAACACAGTCAGAGAGTTCACACAGTCACCCAGTACGACTCACAGGAGGTGGGAGCCACTTTCACAGACATATTCAGACTCTCACTCGGCGGTACGCGCACGCGCACACACACGAGCAGCGTTTGCC
Organism: Brachymystax lenok tsinlingensis; assembly: GCA_030435695.1. Taxonomy (NCBI): domain Eukaryota; kingdom Metazoa; phylum Chordata; class Actinopteri; order Salmoniformes; family Salmonidae; genus Brachymystax; species Brachymystax lenok. Next base: position 2,962,939 of record CM059801.1, on the reverse strand, counting down.
CAACAGCTCCTCTATAACCTTTTAGTCACCTCACCATGAACTGAAGGGAGTAGGCTTACATCCCGTCATAAGAGCTACGGTGCCCTCATCGACCCCTCAACCTTCCCAGAGAGAGGGGAGCGGCAGCGATTACAGCCTCGAGTCTTCTTGGGTTTGACGCCACAAGCTTGGCACATTTGGGGAGTTCCTCCCACTCCTTCTCTGCAGATCCTCACAAGCGCCGTCAGGTTGGGTGGGGAGTGTCGCTGCACAGCTATTTTCAGGTCTCTCCAGAGATGTTCGATCGGGTTCAAGTCCGGGTCGCTCAAGGACATTCAGAGACTTGTCTCGAAGCCACTCCTGTGTTGTTTTGTCTGTGCGCTTAGGGTCGCCCCCAGTCTGAGGTCCTGAGTTCTCCGTTCATCTTTCCCGCAATCCTGACCAGTCTCCCAGTCCCTGCTGCTGAAAAACATCCCCACAGCATGATGCTGCCACCACCATCCTTCACCGTAGGGATGGTGCCAGGTTTCCTCCAAACATGACGCTTGGCATTCAGGCCAAAGAGTTCAACCTTGGTTTCATCAGATCAGATAATCTTGTTTCTCATTGTCTGAGACACTTTAGGTGCCTTTTGGAAAACTCCAAGTGGGCTGTCATGTGCCTTTTACTGAGGAGTGGCTTCCATCTAGCCACTCTAACATAAAGGCCTGATTGGTGGAGAGCTGCAGAGAGGGTTGTCCTGATGGAAGGTTCTCCCATCTTCACAGAGGAACTCTGGAGCTCTGTCAGAGTAACCATCGGGTTCTTGATCACCTCCCTGAACAAGGCCCTTCTCCCCCGATTGATCAGTTTGGCCGGGCGGTCTTTGTGGTTCCAATCTTTTTCCATTTAAGAATGATGGAGGCCACTGTGTTCTTAGGGTCCTTCAATGCTGCAGAAATGTTTTGGTACCCTTCCCCAGATCTGTGCCTCGACAAAATCCTGTCTTGGATCTCTACGGCAATTCCTTTGACCTCATGGCTTGTTTTTTTGCCCTGACAACTGTGAACTGTGGGACCTTATATAGACAGGTATGTGCCTTCAAAATCATGTCCAATCAATTGAATTTACCACAGTTGGACTCCAATCAAGTTGTAGAAACATCTCAAGGATGATCAATGGAAACAGGATACACCTGAGCTCAATTTCGAGTCTCATAGCAAAGGGTCTGAATACTTTCCGAATGCACTGTACATTGAGGAACTATTGTCATTCTCAATGGACGTAAAAAAAACACTTCACTTGCTGTTTGAGGTGAAGAAAGCGTTACTTTGAGAAGCTCCACAGCTCATTAGTGGTGGTGAGTTAAGACAATCAGAAATACTAGCAGATCAACAAATGGGCACATTTAAAGGCTCACATTTGTGAGCAGGCCAGGTAGCCCAGGCCTACTTCTATGCCTAATCAGGTGCGCATCCTTACTCAACAACGACATGAGCGCTCCAAACAAAAAGACAATGAATGAATTTACAAAAGTCCAATTTGAATTCCATAAACCAAAACTTGTTTCTCACAAGTGTAGCATAGGTTGTGCGCTCTGCAAACTACGTGTCCACTCCGACAATGAGAAGACTGGAATAATAATATTTAGAATGCATTGACAGAAACTACCATAACCCAACCAATATTGTACATTAGAAAGTATGGGAATTAACAGTAAATGTACTACTGGTGATATATGCATTGGAGAATTGATGAACTTACAATCATAGAGAAAACAATTCACACAATGAAGTTATGAAACAATGAATGTGCATGAATTGGCTGGAGAGTGCATTCTGGAGAGAGACATGTGAATCTTAGCTGGACTGTGGCATCCCCGTGACCTCTGCAATGGATAAGCCCACTGAGACAGGTCAGATAAGCCCAAATCAAAATTGGATAAGCCCAAATCAGCCAGGTGTCTTGTGTGCCCCCAAAAATATATATATTTGTTACTGCTCGCTTAAAAAAATATTGGGTCGATCCAACAGCCTATCGACCAAACAATCGTACAGCCCTAGTATCTTCCTGCAGCTATAGTAGCATATTTTCATGGAAACCTGTGTCCGTGTGTGATTAGCTAAAAGTGATATGTGAGGAGTGGCGGTATGTGGTGTTGGATAGAGCAACACTGTTGTAGCACCAGCAAATGACCCCAGTAACTACTGAGGTTTGACAAGAATGGCTGCGTCTCAAATGGAACTCTATTCCCTACATAGTGCACTATAGTCCCTCCCTATGGGCCCTGGTCAAAAGTAGTGCACTAAATAGGGAAACGGGTGCCATTTGGGACGCATTCAATAATGATAGGCAGGTGGGGTGACTAACAACACTACTTATTATGTATAGTGAGAGAGAGGGAGCGAGCGAGCGAGAGAGAGCGAGAGAGAGCGAGAGAGAGCGAGAGCGAGCGGAAAAGAGGGGGGATAGTGGAGGGAGAGAGTAGGAAAAAGATGTGAGAGGACAGAGAGAGAGTGAGAGAGAAGAAATAGAGAGCAGAAGGAGAGATTTGAGGAGAGGACAATGGGTGGTGAAACGCAAGCCAAAACCTGTGGGGCCATCAGACTCCAGCTACCAACCCTGGCGCACCCTCCATCCCGCCCCTACCCAACCACACAGCCAGCTCCTACCCAGCTTTCACCCTGCAAGCCACGCTGTAACAAAAGACACCAAGGCGTGAAGAGGCCAGACCCACCTCTGTCCAACTAATGATTACTTTGTCTGGAGTCTAACACACACACACACACAAGGGAGTAGATGAAGGTCAGTGTGACAAACAGATCCTTCTCTCTAGTGGCGAGCCAGGATTAGAATGCACACAAGCACACACACGACCTTAAACATTGTTATTGGCAAATCAATGAGCACTGTAGCCTAGCCCTGCATGAGTGACTGTCTCAGCTGGCTTAGTTGACTGGCTCAGCTACGGAGTGGAGACAACAATAGCAAACAGAAATTAAATGCTATGAGGAATTTAGTCTGTAGCCCACAAAACACTACACACACACACACACACACACACACACACACACACACACACACACACAACTGCCCTGTTGTCCCTGCCTGCTTCGCTAGCTGCTCTGACCTGAACTTGCTGAACTGTCTGCATAGCGAATACACTGTGCCAACCAACGCCTCCACACTCCTACTGCAGCGCCGCACACGCGAGCGCGCACACACACACACAGTCGTTGGGGAGCCTTGCAGTACTGCACTGTCATGCTGTACTGTACAGCAGAAAGCAGCAGGACGGGATGCAAAGAGCTTTCACAGCATTTCCATCCAACTGGCACAACACCCTCTGAAACCACCCTGAGACGACTGCAGAGACGTACAGTATTTTGACTATACATACAGTAAACAGGCAGACTTACATAGTACTTAGGCTTACGTGCTAGAGTTGATGGTGGTGTATAGTACTGTATTATAGACTTACATAGTGGAGTTGACCGTGGTGTAGAGTTGAATATACAGTAAGTAGACTTACGTGGTGGAGTTGACAGTAGTATATCCGGAGGGGCACTCCGGTATACAGGCTCCGTTGTGGATGACATACTCATGGCAGTCGCTGCTCTTGCTCTGCTTACACTTGTTGTGGAGGTCCTGGCAGAAGGAGAAGGGGACGCAGCGCCAGCCCCTATAGGTGTAGAATCCCTGGGGACAGTGGTCCACACAGGCCTCCTGGTATTAGGGAATAGGGATGAGTTGAATTAATTGTTGATGGAGAGCATCCACATCAATTCAAATGTTTGGTAGTCTAACCCATTTAAGTGCTATTTTCCATTGCTGGACAGACATATGTTTAAATAAAGTTGAAATAAACACGGTTCTGTTTTGTGTCTAGTATGCACGCATGCATGCATCCTACTATATGTCACAGGGAAAACTCTGGTTAATAAATCTACAGGTTAATAAAATACATCTCTAGCACCCATCAAGAATTAGAATTCTTGAAGAATGAAAACTTCATTGCCATGCAACAAACGTTACAATGTATTTCTCTTTGCGTAGTACATAGAAGCATCCACATCAACCGGAAAAAAAAACGACAACTATCAACTAATGGATCCTGAGGAACGTGTGTTGAACTCCTCCATACTGTACCTGGTGCTGGAGGTTCTTGCAGGCTACACAGCTGCTGCTGTTCTGGGGCTCAGAGCAGCCTCCCAGACATGACTCATGGCAACACTGGTTGTCCTTGGTACAGGCCCGGTGCTTACAGCTGGGGGGGCACACTGTGGGAGCGCAGAAGGAGAGAGGGGGTTAGTGACAGGATTTCCATAGAGAGAAAGAGGTCTGGTAATATCTGCCCGTTTCACTCGGTTTCAAAACGTGTCCACCTAGGGCTGGGTGGATCCGGTGAAGTATTGGGACAGTGAATGTTGCGGTTGTTGTCGTTTTGGCTCTGTCCTCCAGCACTTCGGACTTGAAATGATACAATGACTATGAGGTTAGAGTGCAGACTCAGCTTTCATTTGAGGGTATCTTCCTCCACATCATAACCATTTACAAATGACAGACCTTTTTTTTTTACATAGTCCCTCCATTTTAGGAGACAAATGTATTGGGACAAATTCACTTGTATGAGTATTAAAGTAGTACAAAGTTAAGCATTTAGTCCCATTATCATAGCACGCAATGACTACATCAATTTGTGACACTTGGATGCATTTGCTGTTTGTTTTGTTCGTGTTTCTGATTATTTTGTGCCCAATAGAAATGAACGGTGAATAATATATTGTGTCATTTTGGAGTCACTTTTATTGTAAATAATAATATAATATGTTTCTAAACACTTCTGCATTAATGTGGACGCTACCATGACTATGGATAGTCCTGATGAATTGTGAATAATGATGAGTGAGAAAGTTATACCCCCCTCTCATCATTACAATACAGAGGAGGTTAGCATTTGAGATCATACCCCCCTCTCACTCAGAACTTGAGATATATATATATATATATAGATATATATATATATATATATATATATATATATATATGAGTGTACAAAACATGCTCTTTCCATGACATAGACTGACCAGGTGAATCCTGGTGAGAGCTATGATACCTTATTAAATCCACTTCAAAATCAGTGTATATGAAGGGGACGAGACAGGTTAAAGAATGATTTTTAAGTCTTGTGACAATTGAGATTGTGTTTATTTGTGCCATTCAGAGGGTGAATGGGCAAGACAAAAGATTGAAGTGCCTTTGAACAGAGTATGGTAGTAGGTGCCAGGCGCACCGGTTTGAGTGTGTCATCGGTTTTTCATGCTCAACAGTTTCCAGTACCATATAGTCCTAACAGGAATGGTCCACCACCCAAAGGACATCAAGCCAACTTGACACAACTATGGGAAGCATTGGAGTCAACATGGGAGAGCATCCCTGAGGAAACTTTCGACACCTTGTAGAGTCCATGCCTCGTCGAATTGAGACTGTTCTAAGGGCAAAAGGGGGTGCAACTCAATATTAAGAAGTTGTTCCAAATGTTTTGTACACTCAGTGTATGTGTTTGACACAGGTTTGCTGTGAAGACACTGAATGCTACTGATGCCTTGGTTTCTTTCTAACAATGTGACCTAGCTAAACACACACAAATACGCACAATTCATCTAGTGCTAAGCTGCCAAGAATAAACTGTGGTCGAGTGCTCACACACACATGTACACACACACACACACACACAGTAAAGTTCAGTGCCATCGCTGATGTGCAGAACCAGTTGGCACTGGCAGTGTGTGTGTCAGAGAGAGGTAAACACCTTGCCGACTGCCTGTCCACCAGATTAGCTCATCCCATATAGTCCTATCGAGACAGATTAAGATTGGCCAGCAGCCTAACGAGGGACTCAGGTCAGGCCACAAGGACTGTTGGAGTCTGTGTGCATTAACAACAGACTGAACAAGCAAACTGCACGCACGCACGCACGCACGCACACACACACACACACCTAAAGACATAGCTCTACGAAAATGCAGAGCAAAACAGAAATGAGAAAAATAAGTGACTGACATCATACTGAGTGATAAACTCCTTTACCAGCACAAGTGCTATGCTTTATCTGTGTAAAAGTAGGGTAATGACAGATAATATAACTGTATCAAATGTTTCCCTACCTCTGTTCAAATCCTAGACAGAGGGGTTTAGATACACACATTTCTGAATGAGAAGCTTACATCGACAATAAAATCGGCTTGACAGTATTTTCTCTGAATTTTGGGTGTTCCCTCTGCCCCTCTGTCTCCCCCTTCCCCTCCAGTCTCTCAACTCAGTGGCAACATAGATGACCCCTCCCCCCCAAAAAGAAATCCACACACACACAGCCGCTCCCTCTAACAGAGTGCAGGCCTACACACAGCAAACAGACTCCTGATCCAGTGGAGGGAGTAGACTCCACTCCGTAGCACAGCGGCAGCCGCAGATCCACCCTCAGCTTTAACCAATGTGTTGTCTGCTTGAGGAAGCTAGCCATTCGAATGACCTCTCCCCACCCAGAAGAGGAGCTGCTGAGAGTTAACCGTTTAAGTGCTGGAGACACTGCTACTGCTCTCAGCCACTCACACAGAGGCACAGAGGCAGCATGCATGAAAAGTAAACCTGAGCCACATAGTAACAGGCAGGCACTTCACTGATGCGCGCGCACTCACGCACACACATCTCGTCAGTGTGGCAGAGAGGAATTGTCATGAGTGGAGACACTGGCTGTGTCCAAAATGACACCACTTTCCCTGTATAGTGCAATACTTTTGTCAAAAGTAGTGCACTATACAGTGAATAGGGTGCCATTTCGGACAAGCCACTGAGATTGCTACACCACTGCTTATAACTATGTTAAGTATAACTATACGAAATCGAAGATGTGTCAATAAATTATACTGAACCAAAATATAAACGCAACATGCAACAATTTCTAAGATTTTACTGAATTACAGTTCATATAAGGAAATCAGTCAATTGAAATAAATTCATTAAGCCCTAATATAAGGATTTCACATGTTTGGGAATGCAGATATGCATCTGTTGGTCATAGATACAGTTGAAGTCGGAAGTTTGCATTCACTTAGGTTGGAGTCATTAAAACTCGTTTTTCAACCACTCCACAAATTTCTTGTTAACAAACTATAGTTCTGTCATGGCTTTAGAAGCTTCTGATAGGCTAACTGACATCATTTGAGTCAATTGGAGGTGTACCTGTGGATGTATTTCAAGGCCTTTGCTTGACATCATGGGGAAATCAAAAGAAATCAGCCAAGACCTCAGAAAAAAATGTGTAGACCTCCACAAGTCTGGTTCATCCTTGGGAGCAATTTCCAAACGCCTGAAGCTACCACGTTCATCTGTACAAACAATAATACGCGAGTATAAACACCATGGGACCACGCAGCCATCATACCGCTCAGGAAGGAGACCCGTTCTGTCTCCTAGAGATGAACATACTTTGGTGTGAAAAGTGCAAATCAATCCCAGAACAGCAGCAAAGGACCTTGTGAAGATGCTGGAGGAAACAGGTACAAAAGTATCTATATCCACAGTAAAACAAGTCCTATATCGAAATAACCTGAAAGGCCGCTCCAGCAAGGAAGAAGCCACTGCTCCAAAACCTCCATAAAAAAGCCAGTCCACGGTTTGCAACTGCACATGGGGGCAAAGATTGTACTTTTTGGAGAAATGTCTTCTAGTCTGATGAAACAAAAATATAACTGTTTGGCCATAATGACCATTGTTATGTTTGGAGGAAAAAGGAGGGGAGGCTTGCAACCCGAAGAATACCATCCCAACCGTGAGGCACGGGGGGTGGCAGCATCATGTTGTGGGGGTGCTTTGCTGCAGGAGGGACTGGTGCACTTCACAAAATATATGGCAACAAGAGGAAGGAAAATTATGTGGATATATTGAAGCAACATCTCAAGACATCAGTCAGGAAGTTAAAGCTTGGTCACAAATGGGTCTTCCAAATGGACAATGACCCCAAGCATACTTACAAAGTTGTGGAAAAATGGCTTAAGGACAACAAAGTCAAGGTACTGGAGTGGCCATCAAAAAGCCCTGACCTCAATCCCATAGAAAACTTGTGGGCAGAACTGAAAAAGCGTGTGTGACCAAGGAGGCCTACAAACCTGACTCAGTTACACCAGCTCTGTCAGGAGGAATGGGCCAAAATTCACCCAACTTATTGTGGGAAGCTTGTGGAAGGCTACCTGAAACATTTGACCCAGGTTAAACAATTTAAAGGCAATGCTACCAAATACTAATTGAGTGTGTGTAAACTTCTGACCCACTTGGAATGTGATTCAAGAAATAAAAGCTGAAATAAATCACTTTTATTCTGACATTTCACATTCTTAGAATATAGTGGTAATCCTAACTGACCTAAGACAAGGAATTTTTACTAGGATTAAATGTCAGGAATTGTGAAAAACTGAGTTTAAATGTATTTGGCTAAGGTGTATGTAAACTTACAACTTCAACTGTATCTTGGTCACAGATACCCAGTCACAGATAGTAATAGAGTTGTTCAGACTGTTGATTGTGGCCTGTGTAATGTTGTCCCACTCCACTTCAATGGCTGTGAAAAGTTGCTGGATATTGTTGGAAACTGGAACACGCTGTCATACACGTCAGAGCATCCAAACATGCTCAATGAGTGACATGTCTGGTGAGGATGAAGGCCATGGAAGAACTGGGACATTTTCAGCTTTCAGGAATTGTGTACAGATCCTTGCGACATGGGGCCGTGCATTACCATGCTGAAACATGAGGTGATGGCGGTGGATGAATGGAATGACAATGGGCCTCAGAATCTTGTCATGGTATCTCTGTGCATTCAAATTGCCATCGCTAAAATGCAATTATGTTCGTTGTCTGTAGCTTCTGCCTGCCGGTTGGACGTACTGCCAAATTCTCTAAAATGTCATTTGAGGCGGCTTATGGTAGAGAAATGAACATTAAAATCTCTGGCAACAGCTCTGGTGGACATTCCTGAAGTCACCATGCCAATTGCACGCTCCTTCAAAACTTGAGAAATCTGTGGCATTGGGTTGTGCAAGCTTTGCATTTGGTTAGCTAACTTGCTAGCTAAGTGGCTAGATGTCAAGACCAAACTTCTTGGTTACAGCAGAGAAATTCTAGACTGAGTACCAGTCTCTTTAGCTAACATTCCACTCCTTGTCATTGCCAAAGAGACTGGCCTTTCTGCCATCTACAAATATGAACATTCTATCATTAATGAGCTTGAGGAGAACAGAGGACTGGATCCTGATTCGATAACCCACAGCTATCCTCCAATCATAACGAATATACAAATATTTGAACTCACAACACCTTTGTATCCGGTTGCTAAGCAACTGTTTGTTTGTCCAGTCTGTCAAAAGTTGCTATCTCACGTCTAAATTCTAAAACTAAATACATACTGCAATTCCAACCACAAAACCTCTTTGCTTTTATTTTGAGCCTCAAAATACAACAACTTGACTAGATAACTGCTAAATGTCTGTTTTTGACATTATAAATTCTATTTGAGGCTCCACATGTTGTCATGGAAAACACATTGGAAACACTTATCTTCATTGATCTTTTTTTACTACAAAGCATAGAAACATGCCATTTTCACATATGTTGATGTTAGGGTGGTGCTGGAATATGAAGTGTAAACTAGGGCTGTTGCGGTGACCGTATTACCGACTGGCGGTCACGAGTCATGAAGGCAGTCAAATTCCACGTGTCCATTTAGTCACGGTAATTAGTAGCCTACCAAACTTGCTAACTGCCTGGTACTCAGCACATATTGTCCCTCTAATCACTCTGACATCAATCCAAATGTAATCTAAAATCAAACACTTCATGAGAGCCCATGAGCTCATGTTGTGCAAACATTTCTATAGGCTATAGAATTTCGAGAGAAAACGGAGTGATGGCCTCTCTTAAAAAGAGTAAGATCCCATCAACTTTCTATAGGCTAGGCCTACTATGTTTATTTCTCAACTTTCCTAATTTTAAGCACAATGCTTCTCTACAACAGGAGTATAGCCTACCTGGCTGGCATGAAAATTAACCACAGGAAAAGCATTTAAGTGCATAGATTACATGTATTTTTCCCCTGACCCTGTTTCGAGACATGTGCATGATAATGGTCCATTCTAAATCAAAACAAATTTCACACATATATTATTTATTATATGTAAAGACAATATTAAATCAAGAATAGTCTGATTGGTGACAATATAACTTGTGAATTTTATATTATCACTTGTGAATTATATATTATCACTTGAGAATAATGCCCAGCGTAAGGCAAGAAATAACGCCTTTTTTTGGCAACTTTTTCTAATCATAGTCCTACGTGTACGTAGCCTAGCCCATAGGCCTATATGTTTTGATAAGGTTTGTATCACAACTAAAGTGGCCAAATAACTTCTTAAAATGAAGCACATTAATCCGCTTTACAAGGGGTGTAGAGCCTAACTGGCATACATAAGCAGCACGTGAGTTTCAAGTTCGGGGAAGATAATTTACCATAAAAACACACCTTTACAATAAAAACATTACTAGGCCTACTTATTAGGCCTACTCATCTTGTAGACTGATGAAAAGTAAATGTGGACAGTTCCTCCAAATATCTTCAATATGTATCTCGGAATTGGATAAGGATGCGCACAGTTGCATTCCTGAAGTGTCTGTCTTCCCTTGTAGCCTGTGAGATAGACCCGATCACGTGATGGAGAGCCATGTGAGTGAGAGATGCTTTGGTGCATTAACCACTCAGGGAGAAGAGAACAGAGGCCACTGGCCACGAAAGGCACCGATTTTTTTTGTAGGGTGCATTACGGCCACACAGGGGATGCCGCCAGGAAATTCGAGGCATTATCAAGTGCAGGGTGGTATGCCAGCAGCATGCCACCCTGCACCTCACTGCTGGCTTGCTTCTGAAGCTAAGCAGGGTTGGTCCTGGTCGGTCCCTGGATGGGAGACCAGATGCTGTTGGAAGTGGTGTTGGAGGGCCAGTAGGAGGCACCCCTTCCACTGGTCTAAAAAAATATATCCCGATGCCCTGGGTAGGGTAAGGTCTTTCGGATGGGACGTTAAACGGGTGTCCTGACTCTCTGTGGTCACTAATTATCCCACTTATCGTAAGAGTAGGGGTGTTAACCCCGGTATCCTGGCTAAATTCCCAATCATGGTCACCTAATCATCCCCAGTTTACAATTGGCTCATTCCTTCTCTCCCCAGGTTGTTGCTGTAAATGAGAATGTGTTCTCTGTCAACTTACCTAGTTAAATAAAAGCTTGTCAAATTGTGAATGAGAGACTGATGAAGTGTGTACAGCCTGAGCGCAGAGCTCAATACTTTTTTCAAATCATCATTACAGTCGCAACATGCAGCGTTACAAGGCAGTCCCCCGCACCTCTCCGATTCAGAGGGGTTGGGATAAATGCGGAAGACATATTCTGTTGTACAACTGACGAGGTATCCCCCTTTCCCAATGTATTAAAATAAAAACATATAGCCCAACGTTTGTAGAACAACTAAAGTTACATTAATAAATCTAAATTAAGCATATAGGAGTACCTGTTGATTTGTTAACCGCTCAACACAGAATAGTGCGGACTCCCTCAAATCGTTTGGAGGAAACATCCTTTCTATTTTATTCAGCTTTGTTCAATTGTATTCTTCATACTATAAAATAATTCCACGGAATTCTAAGCAAATCTTGTCTGCTAAATGAACTAGTGTAGCCCAGAGCCATATGGCATAGCCAGATCAGGACCTAACATAAGGACAACTCAGAGTATGCTATTCTGTTCTTCTGAAAAATACTACATTTTCTATATTTCATGTTTCTTTAAATAATGGATTGTAGGCTATATTACATGGATTTATTATACTTTTTAAAATGTAAATGTTCCAAAGGAAGCCAGGAGATGCTAAATGTGTTAATGTTAATTACCGGTCAATTACCGTGAGACCGACAGTTATTTGCTTTACAACCACCGGCTGATGAAATTTCGTGACCGCCACAAGCCTAAATGAAACTTTTAGAAATGTCCCTTTAACCTATTAGGGAGCGGCAGCAGTGTTCGGAGTTTTGGAGAGTCTGGCGTGCCCAAAGTAAAATGCCTGGTACTCAGGCCCAGAAACTAGGATATGCACATAATTAGTAGTATTGGATAGAAAACACTCTGAAGATTCTAAAACTGTTAAAATGTCTGGGAGTATAACAGAACTGATTTGGCAGGCGAAAATCCATCCGGAAAAATTAGATTCTGTGAGGTGCCTCTTTTGCCATTGACTTGCAATCAGAAATACTGGATTCCAGCTCCCAGGTTGCAGTACCTATGGCTTCCACTAGATGTCAACAGTCTTCAGACAAGGTTTAATGCGTTTATCTAGAAAAATCGAGGAGTAAGACAAGAATTGGCAAGGGGGGTGAGGAAGTGACTTTTCTGTTTTACGCTCGGGACCGTGAGCGCGTGCCTCGTTTTTTTCCTTTTCTATCGCCCAGGATATTACCTGTGTGAAATATTATCGTTAATATACATATTAGTGTACCTAAGGATCGGTTAGAAACGTTGTTTGATTTGTTTGGACAAAGTTTATAGGTATATTTTTAACGCTTTGTATGTCTTGTATAATGGACGAGTGGATGGTGGATTTTCTGAACAAAATGCTCCAACCAAACGGAGCTTTATGGATATAAAAGAGGGACTTTTTCGAACAAAAGGAACATTTATTGCCTTGCTTGGACCCTTCGGATTGCCATCAGAAGAAGATCTTCAAAGGTAAGCAATTTATTTTATCGCTTTTTATGAGTTTTGTGACACCCGCGTTGGTTATGTTATTATGTCCTCAGACAATCAAATGTTATGCTTTCGCCGTAAAGCCTTTTTGAAATCTGACAACGCTGTGAGATTGCCAAGATTCTAAGCATTTTCATGAATGTTTTAGATTACTACATTAGTAATTTGAATTTGGCACTCTGCATTTTCCGGATGTTGTCGTGGCTGGGGCGGTAGCGCCCCACTGCTCCGTAATGACGTCATTCACAAGGCAAGAAGGGGTCGACCCGTCGGAGCCTTACTCACAAACAGTCAGTTCGCTGAGACTTGAGAGTTTAGGTGGCAATCAGCTGTGAAATCAGATTTTTTTGCATTATGGTTAGCATATTATCACATATATTCTTGCACTGTAGTGTTCTAGCATGTATGGACATTGTTTAGTAAACAGTAATTAACAGTTTTTTCCCCACATGCCTTGTCGCAATATTTAAGCGTAACCAGGCCAACGTAGTACAGCTAAGCTTGGTTTGACTGAGTACTGTGAAGAGGGTATGGGGTTCCTCTGCTTAGCCCAGAGAGTGCGCTGTGGTATCTGGAAGTGATATTAAGCCCTAATGTAGTTAAATATAGTAATTTAGTAAGAATCGTTATCTTGCTTGTTAGCTTGACATAGCAGGACATTATAAGGACATTATAAGCGTCCTAAATGGCACCCTATTCCCTATATAGTGCACTACTTTTGACCAGAGCCCTAAGGCAACATGCCTTTCTGCGTCAATTAAGAACATATAAGACTCTTTGCTAAATGCAAAGGGGAATGTGGTGTCCCCCCCAAATGGCACCCCATTCCTTATATAGTGCACTACTTTTGACCAGTGCTCTAGGGGCCCTGGTCAAAAGTAGTGCGCCAAGTAGGGTCAAAAGTATCACACTAAAGAGAATAGCCTGCCATTTGGAATGTAGACCTAGGGAATGTGGCGGTGGTGTACTGGTTGCTTGGTCATTAACGTTCCACTACCATGACAAGGTGGGTATTAAGCTGCTAAATGATTGCAGAAGCATCAGATAGAGAACAGATGAGATGAGGAGAGTCTGACAGCCTAAGACGGTGATCTTCCGATCGACTGAAAAAGATTGAGATGTGAAAATCAAATCTGTTTTTTTCCCCCGGAAGAAAGAGAGCGAGAAAGAGCTGTAAACTGATGTGGTCTGGTTGATGACAAGCGCGTGTCAAGCACATAGATTGTGTGTGTGCGCGTGTCACCGACCGACCTTTAATTCCTCTCTGCTATTGAGGAGCAGATGTTCCATTCACAACTACTACTACTCTCCAACACGTCTTTGTCTACTGCACTTTAACCACTTGTACCATCCCATGTCCCTGCTTAGTCCCTCCCTACCAGCCTCTCACAGTTTAGTGCCTCTCCACACACACACACACACACACACACACACACACACACACGCCTCTTACTCCCCAATCCCAATCAACAGAGACAAAGCCTCAGATATAGATTCATGGCACAGCAAACAATGAGCAATTATTCAGACAGAATAACGTTACCAGAATAAAGTTTAGAGAACAATAAAGATGCTGTCCTGTTTTACCAGCCTGCAGACAGAAAGGAGATGAGAAAGAGAGATTGATTGAGAAAGAGATTGAGAGAGAGGTGGATAGATCAACATCCACCTGTTCTGAACGGTGACTGTCAAAAGTGACCGCATACCACGTAGTACGAATAACGCAGACTGAGAAAAGACAAGGAAAATAAAAGATTGATTCAGAGGTCGATGGATACGGAGCCTAGTCACCTATTCTGAACAGTGTAACTGTTGATATTGTCACAGTCGCACCCTCTGCTGATCCAAACAGGGCCAGCCCAATGAATCAGGGCTGTGATAAGGAGTGATAAGTATAATTTTGTTTGTCTTTATCTGTTGTGGTCTAGTACTGTCTTTTTGCTAGCTAGGGCCATCTACTTAACGAGTCAAGTACCAGTGGGTCGCTAGCGGGCTCATCCCGACACTACCAGCGAAAATCTAAAGCACCAAATTCAAAATCCGAAAGTTGAATTATTAAACATCCAGCAATATACAAGTGTTCCATACTCATCAAAAGCTCTGTTTCTTGGCAATATCATAGCGTTGTCAGATTTCAAAAGGGCTTTACGGCGAAAGCAGCACATTCATTTGTTTGAGGCTAGCACCTCACATATTTTCCAATAGCCATGTATCGATTAGCCATCATGGCACACACATAACACATTTCACAGCGAAAACAAATCAATTACCTGTTGAAGAACTTCTGCTGAGGTCATCCTAAGTGTCCAACGAAGACAATCCATGGTTCTTTTGTTAGAAAAAGTAACGAAGACAATCCATAAATCCTCCATTTGGTTCGCGCGTTATAATCAGAAACGACAGCCTCCACTCCTCCATTGAAACGCGGCGCCAACTCGTTCAAATTATACCTATAAACTTGTCCAAAAACAATCAAACATAGTTTTAAATGTATCCTTAGGAACACTTTTACGTATATTTACTATTATAAATCAGCCGGAATATAAACTGAACGGCTAAAGACGATAAATAAGACACGGCGTGACTTCTCGTGCGAGAGTTTTCAGAACGTGTGGTCTTCATGCCATGCTGTGTATCAATGGTCTAAATTCATCCAAAATGGAGTAAAACACCGTCTCGTGGTTGATGACATCATAAGGAAGCGACGTGCACTGCATTCATATGCCTATATATGGTCATTTTCAATAGGGAGGGGTTCCAAAATGAGCAATGTGTCAAAATGACTTTTTCCAGGACAGAGATTCCTCAGGGTTTTGCCTGCTATATGCGTTCTGATTGACTCACAGACAAATGGTTAACAGTTTTGGAACATTCAGAGTGTTTCCTATCCAATGGTACTATCCCATTTTCTGGGCCTAAATGGGAGGCATTTTACTTTGGGCACGCCAGGCTCTCCAAAACAGTCACCTCTGCTGCTGGTGCTTGTGAAGTTAAAGTGCTGCCTGTCTTCCCAGAGGCCTACTTGGTGTGTGAACTTGCTGACTGGTCATCATTTGCAGATAATTATTGACACATCAACCAGGATCAAGGGGCAGGACAATTTGTGACTTGTTTTGGTAATCAGTGGCTGTATTGGAGGGGGAGTGGTTTCACCTATGCTAGGCAATTAGCTATTAGTGTTAGTTCTTCAGTCTCCCCTTGTTTCTCAGCGGCGGTCGTGTTAGTGGCGGTTTTGGCGCAAAACAACGATGGTTGTTGGAGGAAGGAAAGAGAGGAAGGCTCCACACCACTCTCTCACTTGAGTATCTTACCGAGCTATTTACAAATTCTCATTTTGCTCTTTTGTAGCTTTGTCAACTATGTGTGTGTTTTCTATACCTGTTCGCACCTCTCCCTGTAGGCTTTACAGACGCTCCCCATCTCTTGGCTACAACCCTTCTAATTTAGGGTACCCTGCACGCACAACCCATGTGGAATTCCATGTTTCTGGAAGCATTTGGAACTGCCAATCTGCGATCAAGAACACCGAGTTCACCTCAGCCTATGGTGCCCTTCAGTCCATTGACTTTTTGGCCCTGATGGAGACATGGATCGCCCCAGAGAACACTGCTACTCCAGCTGTTCTTTCTTCATCGGACTGTGTTTTCTCTCATAGGGAGGGTCTCCGATAGCATCTGGTCATCACGGTAGTGGCACAGGTCTACTAATTTCTCCTCTGTCCATCTCCTCATTTGAATTCCATGCTGTCACTGCCACTTGTCCACTCAAGCTTAACATTGCATCTTTCGCCCAACAGGTGCCCTCATTGCATGACTGCGAGCATACAGAACAGCGCAGCCGGCAGCTGAGCGAAAATGGAGAAACTACATTTCCAGAGGACCTATCATCCTTTCACTCCCTCCTCTCTACCTTCTCTTCATCTGTGTCCGCTGCTTAAGCCACTTTCTACCACACTAAATTTCAAGCTTCTGCCTCTAACCCTAGGAAACTATATTCCACCTTCTCCTCCCTCCGTAATCCTCCACCCCTCCCCCTCTTTGGACAAATTTTGTCAACCACTCTGAAAAATAGGTTGACGACATCCGCTCCTCATTCACTCCGCCTATTGAGTCCATGGGTCTCACTCACACAGAACTACCCTACCCCTTGACCTCTTTCTCTCCAAACAACATCTTGCGACTAGTGAGGTCTGGTCTCTCAACAACCTGCCTGCTCGACCCCATCCCCTCCTCCAGACCATCTCTGGAGGCCAACTCAGATTTCTCACTTCACTCATCAACTCA
This sequence comes from Brachymystax lenok tsinlingensis, assembly GCA_030435695.1. NCBI lineage: Eukaryota > Metazoa > Chordata > Actinopteri > Salmoniformes > Salmonidae > Brachymystax > Brachymystax lenok. The sequence continues at coordinate 2,945,853 of CM059801.1, read as the reverse complement.
TCCCTGGCTACGTCCCCTCTGACTTCAAAAGGGCACGAGTTGCTCCCCTCCTCAAGAAACCAACACTCAACTCATCTGACGTCAAACTATAGACCTGTATACCTTTAATGTATTTCCAAAACACTTGAGCGTGCAGTCTCTGATCAACTTTCTCGTTATCTCTCTCAGATCGATCTTCTTGACCCTAAGCAGTCAGGCTTTAAGACGGGTCACTCAACCGAGACTTCTCTTCTCTGTGTCACGGAGGCTCTCCGCACTGCCAAAGCGGACACTCTCTCCTCTGTTCTCATCCTCCTAGATCTATCCGCTGCCTGCGACACCGTGAAGGCTGGGCGTCTCAGGCTCTGCAAACTTTTGGATTGCATCCTACCTGGAAGGTCGCTCCTACCAGGTGACGTGGATAGGATCTGCAACATGTACTCTCACTACTGCTGTTCCCCAGGGCTCGGGTTCTAGGCCTTCTCCTCTTCTCTCTATACACCAAGTGATTCAGCTCCGTCATATCCTCACATGGTCTCTCCTATCATTGCTATGCGGATGACACAACTACTTTTTTCCTTCCCCCCTTCTGACACCCAGGTGATGACACGCATCTCTACGTGCCTGGCAGATCTCAACTTCGATGTCGGCCCACCACCTCAAGCTCAACCTCGACAAGACAGAACAGCTCTTCCTCCCGGGGAAGACCTGCACACTCAGACTTCTCCACTGGGGTTGACGATTCCACAGTGTCACCCTCCCAAAGAACATTAGCGTGACCCTGGACAACACCCTGTCGTTCCCTACAAACATCAAAGCAGTGACCCACTCCTGCAGGTTCATGCTCTACAACAACCGTAGAGTACGACCATACCTCACACAGGAAGCAGCACAGGTCCTAATCCAGGCACTTGTCCTGGATTCGGCCCCTGCATCTTATCCAGAACATTGCAGCCCACCTGGAGTTCCCAAATTCTCTCATGTCACCCCAATCCTCCGCAAACTCCACTGGCTTCCAGTCGAAGCTCGCATCCACAACAAGACCATGGTGCTTACCTACGAAACAGCAAGAGGAACTGACCCTCCCTACCTTCAGGCTATGCTCCCTACGGAAGGGCAGCTCCCGCTCAGCCAAGTCCTAGCTCCGCTCTGTGCTGGCACCCCAATGGTGGAACCAGCTTCCCCCTGAAGCTAGGACAGCAGAGTTCCTGCCCATCTTCCGAAAACATCAAACCCGAACTCTTCAAACAGTATCCTCCTCACCTCAAACTTGTACTTGACCCCTCCTTCTAGCTCTGACTCTCCTGATGGAATACATGGAGGAACATTTTTGCTTCTATGCCTGTGATATGTGGTTGTCCCACTTAGCCATCTTAAGATTAATGCAGTAACGCTCTGGAAAAGAGGGTCTGCTAAATAAAAAAAAAAGTCCCAAATGGCATCCTATAATGGGTAGTTCCACCAATTCAATGCCTTTTGATAAATGTAACTTGTAACCTCATTTTAACATTGTCATAAAGGGCACGTTAAACTTCAAACACGTTTTACCATCAAGGGGTTAAATAAAAAAGACTGTAGTAAGTGCCTCAAATGAAGTAACAGGGTTGATGATTTCATCTTTAATCAACCGTGAATCCCCTTGTGATAGGGGGAATGGAAGCATATTGTGTGCAACTGGGAGTGGCAATTCAATGCAAGTCTATGGGTAACAGGGTTGACGTTATGCTCGATCCACTCAGTTTTCCACCACAAAACATCCGAAAATGGCCAAAGAGTACCAGCTCACCTGCTTTTACTCTGATTTGACTATTAGATGTTCAATGTTTCTGTTGAAAGGAATAGTTTAACCATATTAAAACGAGAGTTCAGGTAGCATAACAGGGTTCCCACTGGGCACACACAGGTTTAATCGATGTTCTTTCCACATCCTTTCAATTACGACGTTGAAACAAAGTGGAATAGACATTGAATTGACGTCTGTGCCCAGTGGGTTGACTTAAAATTAAATCTTCAGAAATTACTGTCAAAGCAACAATTAACTAGGGCTTTAAAATGGTGAAACTTTGGGATTAAATGGGTTAAAATCTTCCTAGAGTGACAGGGTTGACAGAGGGACATTCTTCGCTTTGGCACATTAGCAAGCCTTTTCATATAAATAAAATCTGATTTATTGAATTCTCCATGTGGTCTATATTAAAGGGCACTTTATTTCATATAACAAGCTTTTAAAATTAGTGCTGCACTATGTAGCGGGAGGGCGATTGAGCGGGAGGGCGAGAGAGGGCGAGAGAGAGCGAGCAGGAGGGCGAGTGAGCGAGGGCGGGGGCCAGGGCGGGTGGGCGAGTGAGCGAGGGCGGGTGGGCGAGGGCGGGTGGGCGAGTGAGCGAGGGAGGGTGGCCAGGGCAGGTGGGTGAGCAAAGGACGACGGCAGGTGAGCGAGGACGGGTGAGTGAGCGAGGACGGGTGAGTGAGCGAGGACGGGTGAGTGAGCGAGGACGGGTGAGTGAGCGAGCGGGAGTGCAGCGAGCGGGAGTGCGAGCGAGCGGGAGTGCGAGCGATTGAGCTGGAGGACGAGCGAGTGGCGGTGGGCAGCAAGCGAGGGCGGGAGGGCGGGCAAGCGAGGGCGGGAGGGAGGGCGGGCGAGCGAAGGCGGGAGGGCGAGCGGCGAAAAGCGGGAGGAGGCGGGAGCGAGCGGCGCGGGAGGGAGGGCGGGCGAGCGAAGGCGGGCGAGCGAGGACGGGAGAGTGAGCAGGAGGGCAAGCGAAGGCATGCAAGGGCGGGAGGGTGTGTGAGTGAGCGGGAGGGCATGTGAGGGCGGGCAAGTGAGCGGGAGTAGATGAAAAGGATGGAAACGGTGAAAACAGTATGTCAGGGAAAATAAAGGGTCAAACCTTTTATCTGTCCCTTTTGAATTAAAGCGTGATTTTATATAAAAGGTAGGCTAATAATAATGACCTTGTGTCATTTTTCTCATTTCCTGGTAACCTGTTTCACGTCCGAGTCATAGCAACAGGGTTCGTCAGCAACAAGAACTGTAAACAATTTCATTAGCTAGTCTTATGCCAGCCTTCAGTAATAGAACACACAGGCTAAATCCCAAATGGCACCCTAATCCCTATATAGTGCACTATATTTGACCAGAGCCTATGTGCCCTGGTCAATAGTAGTGCACTATATAGGGAATAGGGTGCCATTTGGGATGCATGAACACCATGGAGGAGAGGTGCACTTTGTTTAATATCACCCAGCGCTGCGGTCTAGTGACAGGATGTCCCAACGTGACAAGAATACAGATGACCAACAGGACAGAGAGAGGGAGAGATTAAGGAAGGGAGACAGAGAGCAGACGGGGGGAGTAAGTGGGAGAGGAACAGTATTTTGATAGTTTTTTGCTTTGTTTTTTATCCAATTAGTATATTTAATTACAAGAGATAACCATACTGTGACATGAAGCTTTCACACTGATGCTGAGCCAAATGAATATGGGAAGAACATCGGGCTGTTGAGTCTGTCACAGAGTTGTCAGTTGTCAAGCAATTAAGGGTTGTGTTGGTGGCTGGAGCATCGGACTACCTATTAGGCTTATACTACAGGTATTTTAACCTGGACAGTCCACTTAGTAACACATGCCACAGCTGTCCAGCAAAGGCAGTCTGAATGCCTATCTGGGCTGCAGGTATCTCTCAGTCCCCACCTCATCAGTCAGGCTCCTTCCCCTCATCGCTCTGGCCCCTCTCATCTCATGCTTGTGTATAGGTGACACTTTTGATTTTCTGGATTTCCCCCGATTGTCTATAAAGGTACAATGTAGGTACAGTACTGCATTGTATAAAAAAAACTTCCAGCTGCCCCCTGGCGCCGATTCTAAATATTTATTCAGACATTCCAATCCTCCTGCTGCAGAATTATTTTCCTCCTGCAACGAAACAGGCCAAATGAAGATCTGAAATCTGTATGTATCAAATCTGTATTTGATATAATTTTCTTTTATGATCATAATCCTAACATAGCTATGCATACACATGTGTAAGGTAATTTGCTAAATCTATCCAAAAGTCCAAAAGAGCCTATATTATGAACTGTAATTAAGGCTATATAGACGCTACCTGGGGGAAACTCCTGGCAGGCACACCGGTGGAATCAGTGTGTCAGTGACTCATTGGGCTCATGTGACTATTTAGTAGGCTACAGTAAAGTCAGCTCATCCTCTTTGGGATGTCATATGATTGTCATCCCAACCCTATTCCCACTCTCAGCACTTAATCATGCTTTCTGATTCATTGCATTGGAATCCATGACATTGCATTTTGCCATTAGTTCTATTAATAGCCTCTATGCAATTAAAATGTGGGTCAAAGGGGAAATAAAAGTATTAAGAGTTTATTTTATGCTATGCCGTCATTGTAGTATAATTACTGTAATGTGAAATGTTTTTACTTATGTGTAATCTGTTGCTGCGTTGGATAGCAAATGCAACGTTAACAGAACAGCTGTTCATTGTGCATTTGTTTCGACCTAAAGTGTGTCGTCAGTCGTTTGGACGCCATCTTCTCTTTGATAAACAGAAAAGAAATATTCCGCTTCCATCTCATGTGTCAGGTGGGGCCTGAGAGATGAGATCTGCAGTTATTGCAGAGTCTATTGCCTAGGGTTTGGTGGTATCAATTTCCATACCGCCCTTGTGCCAATGCAGGGGTATACAGTATTATCGGCACTGCACACAGTGTGGTATTACCGGCGCTAATATGAGTGTCTAATCAAAACGTACATGCAAATGACCATAGTGGATGCTAGCTAAGTGCTAACGCGTGCAAGCAAATATAAACTAATTGCAAGGACAGATAACCAAGCTCATAAAGTTATACAAGTATCTAGAAAGGCTAGTCACAGTGTGCTACATGCACACAAAAAAGTATTAAAACAGCAGGGATCTTGATCCAGGAGGGTATTCTCTGCTGTGTTCAAGAGGCTTGACCATGCAAGTTAGCCACTCAGATAACTAGCAAACCAAATACACAACTGGAGAGTATTTAGCACATTTTATACAGTTAACTTAATAGTTATAAGATATCTAGCTGGTAAATATTTAGTAGTGAACTCAAGTGTAATCATCACAAGCGTGCTGGAAAACAGTGGCTCACAATGAGGCTCCCGTTTGATCTCGTTGTGCGCTTGGAAACAAAACACATGACTGGCTCAGCTTTTTAGGGGAACTATCGGTATGCTTCATAATTGAAAATAATGTAGGCCTAATAGGTGAAATAAAGAACGCAATGTGCTTTATCTCGTAACCTAGTGCACAAGTTGACTGTAGGTATTTACAAAAAAAGCCCCAATAAATATTTACATTTAATAAACTTCAAAGACAGTTTCAACGGTATTGAAAATACTACTGTGGGTACGGTATACAGCCCAAGTCTAGTGCTGCCGGAGTGTTTGTGTCTGTGCTGCCTACGAGTGTGTCTGAGCAGTGTGTGACTGTCTGAGTAGCGAAGAAACACTTGTCTGCCCAGCTTTAACGCATGCCTCAAATGCCAGAGATTCCAGGAGCTGAGCTTGAGCAAGGGCTTACAGCCGAGCAGACACACAGTGAACTGGCTCAGAGCAGCACAAAGCGGCACTAGACTGACTGACCTGTGTCTCTGTTCGTTACAGTACAACACCACCACCAGATTGAGGTGAACTGCGAGGAGTAGAGTAGCGCAGCAACCAGAGAGTGTGAACAGAGAGGGCTTAAGGCATTTTCACACAGTTCTGAGCTATAGTTTGAAACAAAGTTGGATTATTTGTTACATTGTCTTTGTTCAATTTGTTCCGGTTGGTTTCACATTTCCAAATGTTAAACGAACAAAATGCCTAAACAAAACCACATGTTCATGTCATTTGTTTAAAAGGAGAAAAATACTCATGTTAAATCCACCTCTGATTCATATGAATTTCACTTTGGTCTTTCAACATGCGGGAGGAAAAAGTGCAAGAGCTGCTATAACTGACATGAAAAGGCTATATTTAGTATCCTATATCCACGGTATAGCCTCCGTCTCCCCTAATCTGCATCATATGCACTCATAAATGCACTAATACTCACAGAATGTTTCAGAGATATCAAGTTATGGTACTCCTTGCATTTCATTAAATGCTTGCAGTCAAACAACCAATAATACTGCTTGCCTCTTTGGCCTGGACTGTGTTTTCACCTGCAGCGAACCGCAATAAGGTACAAATGGAATTGGACTGAGACCACCCTTTTAGAGCGAACCACAAAGTGTTGTTTAGTGCGCTCCCGAGTTCGGATAGTGTTCGCACCAACTAAGGGGGAAAAGACGCCAGAGCTCAACAAAACCGCATTAGTCTCGAAAGGAGAGGAGACAGCCGTTTGGATAGGACCTCCTACAAAGTGTATTGAACCATGAAGGAACATCATTAAAATACATGTATTTAACTAGGCAAGTCAGTTAAGAACAAATTCTTATTTGCAATGACGGCCTACCACCATAACGGCTAACACCATAACGACGCTGGGCCAATTTTGCACCGCCCTATGGGACTCCCAATTACGTCCGGTTATGATACAGCCTAGGACTACTGGAGAACAACAGCTGTTTAATGTTTCTGGTGTCGTGACGTGACTATCAATAATGTGATGACTGCTATTTATCGAATAATTACCTACAACGTTTAATTACTCGTAACAATTAACTAATTCGAAATTTGGAGCACCATGCGAAAAGTTATTTAACGAGTTCTTAGGGAGCAGCGCATGAGGTGACCGTTTTGGAGACCATGGCGTGCCCAAAGTAAAATGCCTCCTATTCAGGCCCAGAAAATAGGATATGCACATATTTAGTACCATTGGATAGGAAACACTCTGAATTTTCTAAAAGTGTTAACCATTTGTCTGTGAGTAAAACAGAACGGATATGGCAGGCGAAACCCAGAGGAATTTCTGTCCTAGAAAAAGTGGTTTCGACACATTGCTCATTTGGAACCCCTCCCTTATGAAAATGCCCATATAAGGGCATATGAATGCAGTACCTATCGCTTCCTCTGGATGTCAACACTCTCGAGACAGTGTTCAGATTTTCTTTAGATGCTTTTAGAGCAGAGAAGAAGAGGAATCAGGAAGTGTCCCCTCAGATGTCAATAGAAGAGGACGCGCGCTCTCGCCAGGCGCGCTCTGTGTTTTTTTCCTTTCTTATAGCCCAGTTTATATTCCGGTTGAATTATTATAGCAAATATACATAAAAGTGTTCCTAAGGATACATTAAAAAGGCTGTTTGATTGTTCTTGGACAAGTTTATAGGTATAAGTTGAACGAGTTCTCTTCACGTTTCAATGGACAAGTGGAGGCTGTAGTTTGATTATAAACGCGCAAACCAAACTGAGATTTATGGATATAATACATGACTTTTTCTAACAAAAGAACCATGGATTGTCTTCGTTGGACACTTGGGAAGCCATCAGCAGAAGTTCTTCAACAGGTAATTGATTTGTTTTCGCTGTGAAATGTGTTATGTGTGTGCCATGATGGCTAATGGATTCATGGCTATGGGAAAAATATGTGAGGTGCTACCCTCAAACAATCAAATGTGGTGCTTTCGCTGTAAAGCCTTTTTGAAATATGACGCTGTGATATTGCCAAGAAGCAGAGCTTTTGATGACTATGAAACACTTGTATATTGATGCATGTTTAATAATTCAACTTTTGGATTTTGAATTTGGCGCCTTGCATTTCAAAAATATATAAATCTCTCTTACGTCAATAGCAGTCAATTATTAATTATTACCTCATCAGTCTCATTCTGAACGTCGCATAATCCTTGGATATCTGCACGAACCCTAACCTGACCCTAAGTGATGAATCAGCGATACACAAATTGGCTTAATTATTTATTTACTAACTAAATCATCACATAGAATACGTAAACACACACAGCATAGGTTATTGATTACATACAGTTGAAGTCGGAAGTTTACTTACACCTTAGTCAAATACATTTAAACTCAGTTTCACAATTCCTGACATTTAATCCTAGTAAACGATTCCCTGTTTTAGGTCAGTTAGGATCACCACTTCATTTTAAGAATGTGAAATGTCCGAATAATAGTAGAGAGAATTATTTATTTCAGCTTTTATTTCTTTCATCGCATTCCCAGTGGGTCAGAAGTTTACATACACTCAATTAGTATTTGATAGATTTGCCTTAAATTGTTCAACTTGGGTCAAACATTTCATGTAGCCTTCCACAACCTTCCCACAATAAGTTGGGTGACTTTTGGCCCATTCCTCCTGACAGAGCTGGTGTAACTGAGTCAGGTTTGTAGGCCTCCTTGCTCGCACACGCTTTTTCAGTTCTGCCAACACATTTTCTATAGGATTGAGGTCAGGGCTTTGTGATGGCCACTCCAATACCTTGACTTCGTTGTCCTTAAGCCATTTTTCCACAACTTTGGAAGTATGCTTGCGGTCATTGTCCATTTGGGACCAAGCTTTAACTTCCTGACTGATGTCTTGAGATGTTGCTTCAATATATCCACATAATTTTCCTTCTCATGATGCCATCTATTTTGAGAAGTGCACCAGTCCCTCTTGCAGCAAAGCACCCCCACAATATGCTGCCACCCCCATGCTTTACGGATGGGATGGTGTTCTTTGGCTTGCACGATCTTTGTCCCCATGTGCAGTTTCAAACTGTAATCTGTTTTTTTTGGGCGGATTTAGAGCAGTGGCTTCTTCCTTGCTGAGCGGCCTTTCAGGTTATGTCGATATACAGTGGGGGGAAAAAAGTATTTAGTCAGCCACCAATTGTGCAAGTTCTCTCACTTAAAAAGATGAGAGAGGCCTGTAATTTTCATCATAGGTACACTTCAACTATGACAGACAAAATGAGGAAAAAAAATCCAGAAAATCACATTGTAGGATTTTTTTATGAATTTATTTGCAAATTATGGTGGAAAATAAGTATTTGGTCACATACAAACAAGCAAGATTTCTGGCTCTCACAGACCTGTAACTTCTTCTTTAAGAGGCTCCTCTGTCCTCCACTCATTACCTGTATTAATGGCACCTGTTTGAACTTGTTATCAGTATAAAAGACACCTGTCCACAACCTCAAACAGTCACACTCCAAACTCCACTATGGCCAAGACCAAAGAGCTGTCAAAGGACACCAGAAACCAAATTGTAGACCTGCACCAGGTTGGGAAGACTGAATCTGCAATAGGTAAGCAGCTTGGTTTGAAGAAATCAACTGTGGGAGCAATTATTAGGAAATGGAAGACATACAAGACCACTGATAATCTTCCTCGATCTGGGGCTCCACGCAAGATCTCACCCGTGGGGTCAAAATGATCACAAGAACGGTGAGCAAAAATCCCAGAACCACAGGGGACCTAGTGAATGACCTGCAGAGAGCTGGGACCAAAGTAACAAAGCCTACCATCAGTAACACACTACGCCGCCAGGGACTCAAATCCTGCAGTGCCAGGCGTGTCCCCCTGCTTAAGCCAGTACATGTTCAGGCCCGTCTAAAGTTTGCTAGAGAGCATTTGGATGATCCAGATGAGGATTGGGAGAATGTCAGATGAAACCAAAATAGAACTTTTGGTAAAAACTCAACTAAATCGTGTTTGGAGGACAAAGAATGCTGAGTTGCATCCAAAGAACACCATACCTACTGTGAAGCATGGGGGTGGAAACATCATGCTTTGGGGCTGTTTTTCTGCAAAGGGACCAGGACGACTGATCCGTGTAAAGGAAAGAATGAATGGGGCCATGTATCGTGAGATTTTGAGTGAAAACCTCCTTCCATCAGCAAGGGCATTGAAGATGAAACGTGGCTGGGTCTTTCAGCATGACAATGATCCCAAACACACCGCCCGGGCAACGAAGGAGTGGCTTCGTAAGAAGCATTAAGGTCCTGGAGTGGCCTAGCCAGTCTCCAGATCTCAACCCCATAGAAAATCTTTGGAGGGAGTTGAAAGTCTGTGTTGCCCAGCGACAGCCCCAAAACATTACTGCTCTAGAGGAGATCTGCATGGAGGAATGGGCCAAAATACCAGCAACAGTGTGTGAAAACCTTGTGAAGACTTACAGAAAACGTTTGACCTCTGTCATTGCCAACAAAGGGTATATAACAAAGTATTGAGATAAACTTTTGTTATTGACCAAATACTTATTTTCCACCATAATTTGCAAATAAATTCATACAAAATCCTACAATGTGATTTTGTCTGTCATAGTTGAAGTGTACCTATGATGAAAATTACAGGCCTCTCTCATCTTTTTAAGTGAGAGAACTTTCTCAATTGGTGGCTGACTAAATACTTTTTTCCCCCACTGTAGGAGTCTTTTACTGTGGATATAGATACTTTTGTACCGGTTACCTCCAGCATCTTCACAAGGTCCTTTGCCGTTGTTCTGGGATTGATTTGCACTCATCCAAAGTACGTTCATCTCTAGGAGACAGAATGAGTCTCCTTTCTGAGCGGTATGACGGATGCGTGGTCCCATGGTGTTTATACTTGCGTACGATTGTTTGTACAGATGAACGTGGTACCTTCAGGCGTTTGGAAATTGCTCCCAAGGATGAACCAGACTTGTGGAGGTCTACATTTGCTTTTCTGAGGTCTTGGCCGATTTCTTTAGATTTTCCCATGATGTCAGGCACAGAGGCACTGAGTTTGAAGGTAGGCCTTGAAATATATCCACAGGTACACCTCCAATTGACTCAAATTGTCAATTAGCCTATCAGAAGCTTCTAAAGCCATGACATCATTTTCTGGAATTTTCCTAGCTGTTTAAAAGCCCAGTCAACTTAGTGAATGTAAACTTCTGACACATTGGAATTGTGATACAGTGAATTATAAGTGAAATAATCTGTCTGTAAACAATTGTTGGAAAAATTACTTGTGTCATGCACAAAGTAGATGTACTATCCGACTTGCCAAAACTATAGTTTGTTAACAAGAAATTTGTGGAGTGGTTAAAAAAAAAGAGTTTTAATGACTCCAACCTAAGTGTATGTAAACTTCCTACTTCAAATGTACATAATACAATGAAAACAGATCCATAGTGGACTAGCAAAAGCATGACTGTTCGGTTACACAATGGAAAGGGAGGGACAAAGAGTCAACTTATCGTACATACATTTGGAAGCTACGCTCACGGGAATATGAATACTTTGCACATGAACGACCGCTCACTAGGAAAATGAATGCAATGTATATATTTACGCATAGATGTCTTTGTCGTCTCCCTGTTGAACTCGACGGTTCTATGGGAAGTGGTTCAATGTAAGTCTCTGGTTGTCCACCAGAGGTCACAATTTCCTTCTTAGTTGTAGTCTTCTTGTTTTATGGAGTGTTCGTTAGAATAGATATTTCAGATGTACCACACAGTGGTCAGAGGTATCTGTTCTTCCCTTTCATCTTTGGTCAAATGTCCTAGCCTACTTTACATGCACAGCTGCAGACGATGCATATTTTGGTCTGGTTTACAAAGTTTCTAACCATTTCAACGTGTGGACCACGGCCTCACGTTCTCTGGTCTCAATGATTGATTATTCAGATTATTCACGGCAGCAACCCGGCATGTTTTGGTCTAATGTAAACTTCGTTAGCAAGTCCCTTTAAGCACTCTGGCCTCGGAGGGCGTTCCGTCATGTTGACTTGAACTCTGAGCTCACTTGGGTGTGGCTACTGGCTGGTCACAAGTTTGCATGAAATACAATTCTCATTTAGAAGGCTAAAATGACATATTTGAAAAAAATAGTTCAATCGTTCATATTGTATTAACATGATGTAAACCTGATATACACTGTGTACAAGCTCTTCAAGTTACAATGTTCCCGTTACCACATCTTTCTATCAATTTTAATGACATCACAAAATAGACATTAATCTCTCATCATTCCCAACATTCAGATGTTGAAATATATTTTCCCAGTGTTCATTGTTTTGGGCAAGACTCTCTCTGTAACACAGGGATTTCTTTCCCTTCTCATACTAATGTGCCAAGCTGATCTGGCACCTTTGATCCTCACCAAGGATGGGTCATGACACTGGCTTGTTAACTGCTGGTGGTGTATCCAATGCACCAGTCTGTCAGCTTGTAGGCTACCTGGTGGTGTATCTAACACAAGAAACTCACACACCTTAACATTCTACCAGGTGCATGCAATTGCACATAGGTAATATTGATGCTTCCAACAATTTAATGGATCCTTTTAACCAACTTTTGGGTCTCAGTCAACCTTCATCAGGGCGTATCTAATGCAGCATCCAGTCATTCAGCTTGTTACCTGGCTTTGTATCAATCCTGTTGTTTTTCCTAGTAGTGTATCTATCCACTCCTGCCTGATATGTTTTTCTTTCCACAGATCTGAGCAGCCGAAGTTGTTTGCCACAAACAATTAAACAAACAATTAAACCCGTCAATCAAAATGACATGGAATGCTTCTTATTCTGCAGACAGTTTTCAAAAGGTTTAGAAAGGTTCTTTGAAGGGTTAGTTTGAGTTCTACAAGAGTTCAAGAAAATTGAGAGCGATTCACATCGTGGCATGGAGCGCCAAGTCTAGGACCAAAAGGTTCCTCAACAGCTTCTACTTCCGAGCCATAAGACTGCTGAATAATTCATAAAATCGCCACCGGACAATTTACATCGACCCCCCTCGCCCCCTTTTGTACACTGCTGCTACTCGCTGGTTGTTTGTTACCTATGCATAGTCACTTCGCCCCCACCTACATGTACAGATTACCTCAACTAGCCTGTACCCCCGCACACTGACTCAGTACCGGTGCCCAGAGTATATAGCCTCCTAATGTTATTCTTATTGTGCTACTTTTTATTATTATTTTTTATTTTAGCCTACTTGGTAAATATTTTCTTCTTCTTGAACTGCACTGTTGGTTAAGGGCTTGTAAGTAAGCATTTCAGGGAAAAGCCTACACTTGTTGTATTCAGCACGTGACAAATAAAGTTTGATTTGATTTGACTTGGACAGGGCTGGCTTGGCTTTCAAACACATATCCTGTTTTAGGAGGATGAGTCGGCAACACTACAACAGGCAGGTTAATGAACACACACACACATTCCCTCTTGCCTGGCAGAGCTGTTGAAATTGGCTCACCTCTCACCAGAGCTCCACATCAAAGAGACAAGGCCTTCCTTAGAAGGAGCTACTAGAGGTAAAAACCCAATAATTAGGCTAACAATCCTTTGATTCCCTCCAAGTAATTTTTTCCAAAAGGAAGACACATTGCGTTTCAAGGGACAAGACACAAGGTCACATGGCGGCAGTGTTTTGGTTGTAAAAGAGGCAACAGCAAGGCAACATCAATGCGGAGAGAGAGATGGCCCTCGCTCGGCCCCATGGGGCCATCCATAACCTTGAACAGGAACTGGCCTCACAAAGACAGGAAACAATCATGCATAGAACACTATGAACTTGGACTGCTATTGTTCCAGGAGGAGACGGACTTGGTGCCAGACAGACTTGACTGGGATGTGTGGAGGCCACCGCCGGCCACAGGGGAGAGAGGTGTCACACACAACGAACACACACACGTGGACACAGACAAAAACATACACACAGAGATACATACATAAGTGCACGCACACACAGTGTGGGAAGTGTACACATCCACCCTTACATCACCGTGCTACTCTGCTGTTATCTAGAAGCTAGAAAAAACTATGGACATCCTCAGTCAAACACACATTGGGTGATTTATGCTGTGTGTTTGTGTTAGCAGTCAGGAAATCCTTAGTGTCCCAGACCATCCCTGACCAGCCTACAGGCCTCTGATTGGTGGAGGCAAGTGTATGCGACGTCCGTTAGGGTAAATTTGGACCATCCGTAGGCCTCTATTTATGACCACCATTCACCTCACCTGACTCTTTCTGGACTCACCAACACATCAAGACTGTAACATAACACCCAGCCAACATTGCAACGGTTCTTAGGGTCCGTGCGAGCAAGAGAGAGAAGTCATTCTGTAAAGCACCCTGCTGTTCGAGTTAATCAAATATGGACCACATTTATAACACTGGAACACCAACACTAACACTGAACTCCAACCATAACACTGGAACACATGCTGCTACTGGGGGAGAGGCTCTGTCTCTCTCTCCCTCCGTATATGTTCCCCTCCCTCTCTTTGTCTCTTTCTCTCCCCCTCACCCACTATCTTTTCCTCCCTCTCAGCTGTGTGTGTGTGTGTGTGTGTGTGTGTGTGTGTGTGTGTGTGTGTGTAATCTTCTGAGGGGAAGATAATGAAGATAATTTTATAATGCGTGTCAAATACCAGTCTCCTGGGAACCTCTGGCTCATTCAGCTCACACTCATTTAGCTGGAGTCTCATTGTTGGGCTGTGGGCCAAAAGGCACCCTTTTCCCTATGTAGTGCAGTATATAGGGGATAGGATGCCATTTAGCTAAAGTACATTAAAGGCCGGCTGCTGTACAGAAGCTGTGGTGCTCAATCCGCTATGAAAGACAGACTGTCACGCAACACCACAACACAGCATGGCTCAGTAGTCACTACCGCAATGAGATTATTACAACAAAACAAAGAGACTGAAAGAAACCCCATGGAAGTCACCACATAGTTAACAACGAGAACCGCTAAAGCGGTAATTTGGACTGCTCATGAGTAATTGTTTTATTACTCTGCCATTTTTAAATTCATGCCCCATCAGTCCTTGACTTTTCCTAACTATACTGAACAAGAATATAAACGCAACATGTATAGTGTTGGTCCCACTTTTCATGAGCTGAAATAAAAGATCCCAGAAATGTTCCATATAAACAATAAGCTTATTTCGCTCAAATTGTGCACAAATTTGTTGACATCCCTGTTAATGAACATTTCTCCTTTGCCAAGATAATCCATCCACCTGACAGGTGTGGCATATCAAGAAGCTGATTAAACAGCATGATCATTACACAGGTGCACCTTGTGCTGGGGACAATAAAAGGCCACTCTAAAATGTGCAGTTTTGTCACACTACACAATGCCACAGATGTCTCAAGTTTTGAGGGAGCGTGCAATTGGCATGCTGACTGCAGTAATGTCCAGATCTGGTCCCAGATAATTTCTCTACCGTAAGACAATATTAGAGATTTTGGCAGTATGTCCAACCAGCCACACAACCGCAAACCACGTGTAACCACCACGCCAGCAGAGGACCTCCACATCCGGTTTCTTCACCTGCGGGATCATCGGAGACCAGCCTACCGAACAGCTGATGAAACTGTGGGTTTTGCACAACCAAAGAATTTCTGCACTAACTGTCAGAAACAGTCTCAGGGAAGCTGACCTGACTGTAGTTCGGCATAAGCTTCGGACAACGAATACAATTGCATTTTATCGATGGCAATTTGAATGCACAGAGATACAATGACGAGATCCTGAGACCCATTGTGATGCCATTCATCTACCGCCATCACCTCATGTCGCAAGGATCTGTACACAATTCCTAGAAGCTGAAAATGTCCCAGTTCTTCCATGGCCTGCATACTCACCAGACATGTCACCCATTGAGCATGTTTGGGATGCTCTGGATCGACGTGTATAACAGCGTTTTCCAGTTCCAGCCGATATCCAGCAACTTTGCACAGCCTGATCAACTCTATGCAAAGGAGAGGCAAATGGAGGTCACACCAGATACTGACTGGTTTTCTGATCCAAGTCCCTTACGAATATTTCTAAATAGCGTTGTCACGATACCAGAATTGACTTTGATACCGATAACAGGTTTAGTATCACGATTCTCAATACCATCACAATACTCAATACACCAAAATTATCCCGCTACAAAAAAATATTAACCAAAGTCACAGAATGGCACTTGATCCAACGAACTCAGCTACTCTGTTCAGCTACTCTGTTCAATCATTGGGACTCTTTTACATCAATATCATTTCATTTGAAAATGTTTATGTCAACATTTTTCAGAGACAGCCCTGTATACATCAATTATACAATCAATTTGACTTTGTTTTTACCAATCTAACTACAAAACCCAATGGTAATAATTTATTTGAATGGTAAATCTCCATTGATAAACTGGGTAAATCAAGATGGAGCCGAGGCCTATTCACAATAAAAAGGTGAATGCATATTCAATAAGAGTGTGTGTATGCATTGAGTTAGAGTTTGTTTTGGCTGATTTCATCGTGTTACAGATGACAATTTTTTCCCTTCCATTTTTGACTTATTCTATTGTACTGATCAACATTTGCATATTAGTAAAAATACTGTCTATTCACACACACCATCATATACATATATATTCATATTCCGGACTCTGACATAGTTCTTTCTGATATTTCTTGATTTTTATTATTTTGGATGTGTGTATTGTATTGTATTGTATTGTATTGTATTGTATTGTTCGGTATTACTGCACTGTTGGAGCTAGAAACATAAAAACATTTCACTGCACCTGCGATAACATCTGCAAAATGTGTGTAAAAAAAATGAAAAAAATAAATAAATGAGACCGATTAAGTGAATGAATAAAGTTTTGGTGGCAATCAGCTTTGAAATAAGCAATTTTGTGTTATGGTTTGTATAACTATCACAAACAAAGTACTAGGGTAGTGTATTGATGATAGCGTCAGCTGTCGGTTAGCAAGTTAACCTAAAAAGCTGGAAGCTACCGGTATCTTCTTGTATAGTAAAGTGTTCGAGCCTGTATGGTTTTGCGAACAGTAATTAACAGTTTCAACATTTCTACATACAGTGTCGCATTATTGAAGTGTTCATTTCTGTGCAGCATGAGTGGGGAGCTGACATGATGCAGCCCAGACTCCCAGTGCAGGTTAAGTGGAGTAGGCACAGTGCTTTCGCGGTATACGGGGGACATCGACTGCGCTGATAGAGTTGATCCATTACACACTTGACCGAAATACCGAAAGTAACAAACATTTTAGTACAGAAACGTTTTCCATGTTCTAGCATCAAAAAAAGTCAAGAAGTTTCGCTATACCGTGCAACACCATTTCTAAATATAAAAATATAGCAGGAAACTGAATTGTCTGCCAATGGATGTCTGTATGATGTCCATATCAGAGCATGGCAGGGAATAGGGTAGGGAACAGGGCTTGCCTGTCTCTCACACTCTCTCCGATTCTCCATGTTGTGTGGTTAGGGCTGGGGCTTAACAGATCTTTTCAAGCTTTAGAGCAGATTCAGCCACAGGACGATTCTTTATTGAATGGAAGGTCGGGGGACCAGAACACACATTTTTTTTCTCCCCAAAATAAATAAAACCACCCCCGCTGGCCGCCAGTTAGGGAACCCTGCTTTAGTGAAACAGGCCTGAAACCACAGGGTCCACACCACAGGACCAAAGCCTGACTCACTACTGAGGCAGCTAGCTACTATTCAAACAGCTAAAACAAGTCATAGGCTAACTCTGGATTAAAGTTCTACAGATTCTAGAGATTGAGTACAGACTAAGATTGGATACGTTTTTTAATGGAATGACGTAATATAAACACACACACACACATCCAGTCAAAAGTTTTAGAACACCTAATCATTCAAGGGTTTTTCTTCATTTTTACTGTATTCTACATTGCAGAATTATAGTGAAGACATCAAAATGATGAAATAACACACATGGAATCATGTAGTAACCAAAAAGTGTTGAACAAATCAAAATATATTTGATATTTGATATTCTTCAAACAGCCAGACTTTGCCTTGATGACAGCTTTGCACACTCTTGGCATTCTGTCAAACAGCTTCATGAGGTAGTCACGTGGAATGCACTTCAATTAACAGGTGTGCCTTGTTAAAAGTTAATTTGTGGAATTTCTTTCCTTAATGCGTTTGAGCCAATCAGTTGTGTTGTGACAAGGTAGGGGTGGTATACAGAAGATGGTCTTTTACCAAATAGGGCTAAGTCCATATTATGGCAAGAACAGCTCAAATAAGCAAAGAGAAACGACAGTCCATCATTACTTTAAGACTTGAAGGTTAGTCAATACAAAACATTTCAAGAACTTTGAAAGTTTCTTCAAGTGCAGCCGCAAAAACCATCAAGCGCTATGATGAAACTGGCTCTCATGATAATTTCATTCGAGTTACCAGCCCAAATAAATGCTTCAGAGTTCAAGTAACAGACATCTCAACATCAACTGTTCAGAGGAGACTGTGTGAATCAAGCCTTCAAGGTCAAATTGCTGCAAAGAAACCACTACTAAAGGACACCAACAAGAAGAAGAGACTTGCTTGGGCCAAGAAACACGAGCAATGGACATTAGACTGGTGGAAATCTGTCCTTTGGTCTGGAGTCCAAATGTGATGTTTTTGGTTCCAACCACCGTGTCTTTGTGAGATGCGGTTGGGTGAACGGATGAGGTGTTATGGTGTGATAGTGCTTTGCTGGTGACACTATGTGATTTATTTAGAATTCAAGGCACACTTAACCAGCATGGCTACCACAGAATTCTGCAGAGATATGACATCCCATCTGGTTTTGGCTTAGTGGGACTATCATTTGTTTTTCAACAGACAATGACCCAATACACACTTCAGGTTGTGTAAGGGCTATTTTACCAAGAATTAGAATGATGGAGTGACGCATCAGATGACCTGGCCTCCACAATCCCCCAACCTAAATCAAATGGTTTGGGATGAGTTGGACTGCAAAGTTAAGGAAAAGCAGCCAACAACTGCTCAGCATGTGGGAACTCCTGTTGGACTGTTGGAAAAGCATTCCAGGTGAAGCTGGTTGAGAGAATGCCAAGAGTGTGCAAAGAGGTGAAAAAAAAGGTGGCTACTTTGAAGAATCTAAAATCTATTTTGATTTGTTTAACACCCCTAATGGCATTCTATTTCCTATGTAGTGCACTACTTTTGACCAGAGCCCTATAGGGGGCCCAATGAAATGTAGAGGGAATAGGGTGCCATTTGGGAGGCAGGCAGGGTTTCTCAGGGTCAATAGCTACTAGTCTGTCAGCCTGTCTCGTTCTACACTCAGGAAATGAAAAGGCTAGAGAAGCAGTGACATCATCACCTGTGTGTGTGTGTGTGTGTGTCTGTATATGTGTGTGCGTGCACGTCTCTCTACAGGTCATATTTTGATTTGTTTAACACTTAGTTATTACTACATGATTCCATATGTATTATTTCATAGTTTTGATGTCTTCACTATTATTCTACAATGTAGAAAATAGTACAAATAATGAAAAACCCTTAAATGAGTAGGTGTGTCTGGTACTGTATATGTGTTTGTTCTACAGTGTGTTACGTAATGCTGCAGTCCAGGCAGGCAGAGCAGAGAGAGGGGGTTCAGTAATACCCCATATGTTACATTCTTCTCCGAGCTCAGACTGAAAGCTGATTGAACAGTGTGAATGTGGAATGGGTGGGCTCCTGGTTTCACAACAAACCCACTTCAGAAGGAGAACGGGCCTCAGCAGCAGGCAGGGTCGTGCCCCTAATGGCATTCTATTTCCTATATAGTGCACTACTTTTGACCAGAGCCCTATAGGGGGCCCAATGAAATGTAGAGGGAATAGGATGCCATTTGGGAGGCAGGCAGGGTTTCTCAGGGTCAATAGCTTCTAGTCTGTCAGCCTGTCTCGTTCTACACTCAGGAAATGAAAAGGCTAGAGAAGCAATGACATCATCACGTGTGTGTGTGTGTGTGTGTGTGTGTGTGTGTGTGTGTGTGTGTGTGTGTGTGTGTATATGTGTGTGCGCGCACGTCTCTCTACAGGTCAAGTGTGACGGGGCTGAGACACTCTCAGGTCTAGCAGAACAATCACACAGTATGTTTGGCTGTGTTGCATCAAAGCCAGGGCTCAGGAGCATGGTTAAAGTTTTGACATACAACCTGAACTCAGCCTAAGCCATAGTTAGTAACGGTTCACCAAAACACACGGTTCGGTACGTATTGCAGTTTTGGGGTCATGGTTCGGTTTCAGTACAGCGGGAAAATTAAATGCTATTCACAATGTTCAGCATTCACAGTGTTCCTAGCATTGTCTGTTGTGACAGGATTGTTAGGTTGGGCCTCTCAAGTTTCCACTCTGATGCTGCATTTGTAACCATGTGAGGTGGGAATTTACCAGTTGTGAAGTCATAAATGCCAGTTGGATGCATTCATGTGATTTGTACTCGTTGAGAAACGCTGAATGGCTAATGGCCAACAAGCTGCGTCAATCATAAACTACGTTCAGCCATCATGATTGTAAATAAATTATAGTAAAAAATAACACGAATAGATGAAAATTGTTTTGTTGTTGCATTTAACTGCTGTTTTAGAGGCCATTTCCTTAGTAGGTGACATCAGAGGTCACCATGTGGGAGAAGTGGATGCTAAGGAGGAGTTTCCCATTAGTAATTACCAGTTGGAGAGCTGATCAAGTAGATCTTTCCCAGCCATATGTGGTAAATTCCCACTTCTATACTAGTTACAAACGCACCATGACACTGCCTCCTTTAGTGCCAGATGTGCACTTGTGACTTTCATAAAAGGAGGCGTGTCTGTAGCACAGTACATCTCTCACTCTGGGGTAACGTGATGGGCTGTCACTGTTAAGTAAGTGCAACAGAGTGCATTGGCCAATTCATTGAAAACTTTGGCTTTGGCCTGCTTATATAGACCGGGTACTACCCGTTTGCTGAAATGGGTGCAAGAGGGAAGTTTGTAACGTGGCTCAAGCACTTTCACGAGGTGCTGAAACCCCCTATTCTCAACCACAGAAAACGGGGGCATATCCTCGGCTATAAACCAAAGACTGTAAAAATAAACTTTACTTACAAAATGTCCAATGTAAGAATCTGCTGCCAAGTGCTGCTTGAATGCAGAGGGGGGGGCGGTGTTGTGTTTTTGGTCCTTTGCGTTTCTGTCTTGTTCCGGTATACTGGGGTGATGTCAGCTTAAATGGGTCAACATATTTGAGGTGTTGGCAGCTGCAAAGGCAGCTGAGCGACATGCTGTTAACGTTTTATCCACTACCTTCTGTCCATCGCAGTTGTAATCTACTGGGAAGCCAGAATGGCTCCAAACTGTAGATTTAAACGATGATGGAGGATCCTCCTGATTTATCGACTCCACCACTCACCATCGCACAGAACTAGTTCCTGGCTGCGCCTCACAAAAGGACAGTTTGAAATGCGCCAATTAAGATTTCTTATTTGAAGTACAACGGGCACATAGGCTCTAGTTGTTTTAACGGAATAGCCTCAAAATGTTTTTTTCAGCTCACATTTACTCAAGAGGCATAGGCCTACAACACAGCGTAGGCATAGCCAATAGGCTTAGTGGTTTTTTTTATGTATTCATTCAGGTTCACAGTGAGGCCCCCATACCGAACGGTACCGTTACACCCCTAATAGTTAGCATATGACTTCTTGGCTCTGCAGCTGGCTTTTCTACGCTAAAGGACACGAGTGAGTGAGTAAGTGTCTTGGCAAGACTACAACACTCCGTCTGACGCGCACACACACGCACACACTTCACTCTGGCTTTCTAACAACTCTTCTCCTTCATCGGACTCCCCTGGAGACTTGGTCTTTGAATGTTAAGTGACATCACTGCAACCTGAGAGCTCCCTCTCTCACACACACACACACACACACACACTTTCCCCACTCTCGATTTCTCTTTCACACTTCCCCCACTCTTGATTGCTCCTACTCTTTCCCCCGCCCTCCCTCTCCCCTTCCAGATTCACCTCAATCAGATGAGATCCCTGATCTACTTTCACTTATGAATAGCAACACACTAAAACATAAATAAATCGGGCAGATTAAAACAAGTACAAGCCCTGTGCAAGGCAGTGGGTCTTCCCCCAAGTTGAGGTTACGGCAGGAAAAAACAGAGTGAGTATCCAAAACATGGAATAACCGCAGACAAGGAAGCATCTATCCTAGTGTGCGATTTTACATGAATTTTAAATACAAACACATACAAAGAAATGACTAAGAACCAAAGAGTCAGGTCTCCCTTGTAAAAGAGGTCTTCTGACATCAATGGGACAGGAGGAATTAAATAAGAACCCAGTGACTTACTTCTCTGGCAGTGCTTGTGTGTCCAGCAGCGTTCGTTGAAGAGGCCGTTGATGGTGGTCTGTTGACAGGTGGTCTTCCCCTTGGCCGCCCCGGGACACACGTCCCCGCACTCCCGGTCGTTCTTATTGGCTACGATGTAGTTGTCCTCCACCGTGTCCAGGATCTTGGACCAGTCCAGGGTGGAGAGGTAGCAGAGGTCCGGGTTCTTCTCGATTCTCACCGCTCCTCTGGTGATATTCATCAGGCTATGGAGGCCGATATCCCTGAGCTGCAGCATTTCGAAGAAGACCAGAGCGTAGTTGAAGAACAGGTTGTTACCTCGGATCACAGTGAGGTTGGGGAAGAGGTCTTTGAGGCTCTCCATGCCGTAGACCCTGAACAGGAGGAGGAAGTCTGTGACCACGGTCAGTTTGGGGTAACTTAGGCCCCTGAAGTCCTCGGGCTTGGTCTTGAACATGAGGATGATTTTCAGGTGGCCCTCGATCACTGTGCAGTTCTCCAGGGAGCGCAGGTTGGTCACGTTGTTCCGGATGTCCTTACTGGAGCAGATTCCAGGGGAGACTTCAGGGGAGCAGGAGAGGGGAATGGAAGAGAGAAGTGGAGGGGAAGAGAAACTGATTAGAGATGGGATTCTGGCAAGGATAGCATTGCACATAAAAATTATTATGTCAAGACATTTATTGGTGTGTAGTCCACCATTCTATGGAATTCATTAATGAAGATTCAACAACCAACCACTTTTGAGGAATAATCTGAATGAGCACATTATATCCTATTCATGCAATGTTCTTTTTTACCTCCTGGGAATATTTTTTATTTATTTCAAGCACATTCATTTAATGATCAGTTTGGCTCTGTAGTTGAGCTTTTTATAAATTACATTCAACCATGTCAGGAAATAAACCGCAGTAGGCTATTGTTTATTTTGCTTGCTACAGCCTACTAAGTTCATTAAGAAAATCTTCACAGGCCCTACCTCACATATACATATCTTTATTTCAATTCAACACAACTTTTGTACTTATCCCCTCAGGGGCAATTATTGTGTTGTATCGAATGTGAATAAAATGAGTGTAGACAGTGAACCCAAGCAATAGCCACATAAGCCTGATTAAGATGCTATTTGTAGCCTAATTAATAAGAATATTGATGAATATTGATCTTGGCCAGCTTATTATTTCTGTAAATGGGAAATTATTCTTAACTGACCAACATTGATTATGGGTTAAATACAATAGATACAATCTACCAAACAGCTACTCATGAAATGGTTGTACAGTACGTTATGCATAGTTCAGAGTAAGGCAATTGTGTCATATTTAATATAACCTTCATTGCAAAACCAGTTTTAGGGCAAAGAGACCAAGGCCTAGAATAAAAATAGACCAAAATAGTCTGGATTGAGAATAAACTATTTCACAGAAAAATATGTGGTTATGTATCTACAGTATTGAGCAGTCACTGGCTGTAAGCACTAACCAACAAAGGGCCGCTGTGATTGGTTGCTTCCCACATTTTATTCCAATACAGAAGTAAGCTCTGTAATCACAACTGACAACTCTACTCTTATTTGGCATGGGGCTGAGGCTGTAATTTAAGTAACTACACTAAACAAAAATAAAAAAAAACGCAACATGTAAAAAGTGTTGGTCCAATGTTTCATGCGTTCAAATAAAATACCCCAGAAATGTTCCATATGCACAAAAAGCTTATTATTTCCCTCAAATTGTGCATAAATTTGATTGCATCCCACCTCGTGAGCATCACTCCTTTGCCAAGATAATCCATCCACCTGACAGGTGTGGCATATTAATAAGCTGATTAAACAGCATGGTCATTACACAGGCGCAACTTGTGCTGGGGACAATAAAAGGCCACTCTAAAATGTGCAGTTGTGTCACACAGCACAATGCCACAGGTGTCTCAAGTTCAGGAAGCGTGCAATTGGCATACTGACTGCAGGAATGTCCACTGCAGGAATGTCCATTCGCTGTTTCCAGAGAATTCAATGTTCATTTCTCTACCATAAGCCGCCTACAACACCGTTTTAGAGAATTTGGCAGTACGTACAACCGGCCTAACAACTGTAGACTGTGTAACCGCGCCAGCCCAAGACCTCCGGGTTCTTCACTTGCGGGATCATCGGAGACCAGCCACCCGGACAGCTGATGAAACGGTGTTTGCACAACCAAAGAATTTATGCACAAACTGTCAGAAACCATCTCAGGGAACTAATTTCACCTTTGATGACTACTGGCACGCTGGAGAACTGTGTTCTTCACGGATGAATCCCAGTTTCAACTGTACTGGGCAGATGGCAGACAGCGTATATGGTGTCGTGTGGGTGAGTTGTTTATTGATTTCAACGTTGTGAACAGAGTGCCCCATGGTGGCGGTGGGGTTATGGTATGGGCAGGCATGAGCTACAGACAATGAACACAATTGCATTTTAAATCGATGGCAATTTGAATGCACAGATACCGTGATGAGATTCTGAGGCCCATTGTCGTGCCATTCATCCACCGCCATCACCTCATGTTTCAGCATGATAATGCACGGCCCCATGATCTGTACACAATTCCTGGAAGCTGAAAATGTCCCAGTTCTTCTCTGGCCTGCATACTCACCAGATATTTCACCAATTGAGCATGTTTGGGATGCTCTGAATTGATGTGTACGACAGCGTGTTCCAGTTCCCGCCAATCTCCAACAACTTCGCAGTGTCATTGAAGAGGAGTGGGACAACATTCCACAGCCCACAATTAAAAGCCTAATCAACTCTATGCAAAGGAGATGCATGAGGCAAATGGTGGTCACGCCAGATACTGACAGGTTCTGATCCACGCCCCTACCTTTTTTTATTTGTTATTTATCTGTGACCAACAGATGCATATCTTTAGTCCCAGTCATGCTACGGCCTGATTTATGTATTTCAATTGACTGATTTCCTTATATGAACTAACTCAGTAAAATCTTTGAAATTGTGTTTAGATTTTTTATTCAGTGTAAATTTTGCCCTCTAGCTTACAGAGAGCTTTTCTTTTCACCTGGTCAGTCTATGTCATGGAAAGAGCTCTTGATATTTTGTACACTCATTGTATGTTTTCCATGCCAATAAAGCCCATTGAATATAATTTTTTATTTAAATGTAACTAGGCAAGACAGTTAACTTCTTAGGGAGCGGCAGCTGAGGTGTCGGTTTTGGAGAGTCTGGCGTGCCCAAAGTAAAAGGCCTGCCACTCAGGCCCAGAAACTAGGATATGCACATAACTAGTACTATTGGATAGGAAACACTCTGAAGTTTCTAAGAGTGTTAAAATATTGTCTGTGAGTATAACAGAACTGATATAGCAGGCAAAAACCTGAGAAATTTCTGTCCTGGAAAAAGTGTTTTTGACACATTGCCTCATTTTGAACCCCTCCCTATTGAAAACAGCCATATATGGCAGTAAGATTGCAGTACCTATTGCTTCCACTGGATGTCAACAGTCTCTAGACAGTGTTTGGTGATGTTAGGTTGCTCTGGATGGTAATAGAAGAAGATGTAAACAGAAGAGGAGGCGTGTTCACGGGCTCGCGCCTCGCGCGCGCTGTTGTTTTTTCCTTTCCTATCGTCCAGTTTATAATCCGGTTGAAATATTATAGTAAATATACATAAAAGTGTTCCTAAGGATACATTATCAATGATGTTTGATTGTTCTTGGACAAGTGTATAGGTATAGATTGAACGAGTTCTCTTCACGGTTCAATGGGCGAGTGGACGCTGTATTTTATGAACATAACACACCAAACTAAACGGAGATTTATGGATATAATAAATGACTTTTTCTAACAAAAGAACCATTGGATGTTTTCGTTGGACACTTGGGAAGCCCTCAGCAGAAGTTCTTTGAAAGGTAAGGGATTTTATATTAGCGATTTTATGCGTTTTATGAGACCCATAACCAAAGCGGATTTATGCTAATGCATAAAATATGAGAGGGGCTATCCTCAAACAATCAAATGTTGTGCTTTCGCCGTAAAGCCTTTTTTGAAATCTGACAACACTGTGATATTGCCAAGAATCAGAGCTTTTGATGACTATGCAACACTTGTATATTGATGAATGTTTAATAATTCAACTTTTGGATTTTGAATTTGGCGCCTTACATTTCACCGGGTAGTGTCGGGAGTGGGGCACCCCACTGCTCCCTAAGTAGTTAAGAACAGATTTTTTATTTACAATGACGGCCTAATTGAATTGCGAGAGAAAGAAAAGAGACAGTTTGTGTGGGAAAACATTGAAACATTCTGTACATACTCTGCAACCTGTCATTGCAACACTTATTTCCAAACATGACGTTTCCGGGGTCGTGATGATCGGTCATGATCACTGTTGCTGCTCTGACTACACCCGAGTAGTAACACTGTAATTACTAGCTATAGTAAGAACAACGTTAATATGTTGTTGTTACAGAGTAGCCTAATTTAGTAAATGCATTGTAATGTAGTTTTGTTATTACACAAATGGAATAAGGAACAATCCTTCCATTAAGCATTGACTAATAACATGTTATTAGAATGTTATTACTACAGTAATTGCATTGTTACTACACAGATATAAGTAGAGGTATAAGAAGTCTTACTAACAACTACAGTGGGCCCTGGTGTTGGACATCACAGGTTAATTAAGAGATCCATCACAAACACCCCAAATCATCACCCATCATGAGAGCCCCTCTCAGAGAGAGTACGAGATAGACAGAGCAAGAGACAGGGAGAGGAGGAGAGAGAAAGAGCGAGGCAGAAGGACTGAAGCGGTAAGATGATAGGGTGGCAGTAAGACGAACCAAACAGATAGAGATACATACACAGGGAGGGACAGTAAATGACCCCAAGGAGCAGCTCCCAGCAGTGTGCTGTGGAGTGTGGACACACTGTTTGCGTCCCAAATGGCAGCCTCTTCCCTTTACAGTGCACTACCTTTGACCAGGACCCATGCACCCTATATAGTAGAATGCGTTTGACCAGGCTGGTCGTGTCCCAAGTGGCACCCTATTCCCAACATAGTACACTACATAGGGAATAGGATGCCATTTGGGATGGACATCTCATTCAG
This sequence comes from Brachymystax lenok tsinlingensis, assembly GCA_030435695.1. NCBI lineage: Eukaryota > Metazoa > Chordata > Actinopteri > Salmoniformes > Salmonidae > Brachymystax > Brachymystax lenok. Next base: position 2,918,737 of record CM059801.1, on the reverse strand, counting down.
CCAGAGCCAGGCATTCCTAATTGAGAATATAATACAGTCCACTGTGGTGATAGTGACTAGTGTTGGTAACTGGAACAGTACAGCCTGGGCCCCGGTCAAAAGTAGTGCACTATATACAGTGCCTTCAGAAAGAATTCACACCCCTTGACTTTTTCCACATTTTGTTGTGTTACAAAGTGGGATTAAAATGGATTTGAGCAGCAGACTATGATCGATAATGTCAAAAGCCAGACTAAAATATAACAAAACAGCCCCCAATCTTTTTATCATCCATTTCTCTCAGCCAAACATCAGTCATTTGTGTAAGTGCTGTGCTTGTTGAATGTCCTTCCCTACTAGCATGCTGAAAGTCTTGTCAATTTGTTTACTGTAAAATAGCCTTGTATCTGGTCAAACACCATTTTTTCCAAAAGTTTACCAAGGGTTGGTAACAGGCTGATTGGTCGGCTATTTGAGCCAGTAAAAGGGGCTTTACTATTCTTAGGTAGCGGAATGCCTTTTACTTCCCTCCAAGCCTGAGGGCACACACTTTCTTGTAGGCTTAAATTGAAAATATAGGAAATAGGAGTGGCAATATCATCCACTATTATCCTCAGTAATTTTCCATCCAAGCTGTCAGACCCCGGTGGTTTGTCATTGTTGATGGACAACAATCATCTTTTCACTTCTTCCACACTCACTTTACAGATTTCAAAATTACAATGCTTGTCTTTCATAATTTGGTCAGATATACTTGGATGTGTAGTGTCAGTTTGTTGCTGGCATGTCATGACTACATTTTCTAAAATCTTGCCAATGAAAAAAATCATTAAAAGTAGTTAGCACTATCAGTCAGTGAACGATGGAGCGGATATTGCCTTTTGTCCCAAAATGTCCTTTAAGGTGGTCCAAAGCTTTTTACTATCATTCTTTATGTCATGCATCTTTGTTTCAGTGTAGTTCTTTTTATTCAGTTTAGTCATATGATTTCTCAATTTGCAATAGGTTTGCCAATCGGTTGTGCAGACAGACTTTATTGCCTCATCCCTCTCAACCATAACATTTTTTAATTCCTCATCAATCCACGGGGATTTAACGGTTTTTACAGTCATTTTCTTAATGGGTGCGTGCTTATTAGTAACTGGAATAAGCAATTTTATAAATGTGTCAAGTGCATCGGTCTGTTCGCTCCTCATTACACACCACAGACCAGCAAATATTCTTTACATCAATGAATCACTACAAAACTTATTGTATGACCTCTTATACACCATATTAGGCCCAGCCTTTGGAACTTAGTTTTTTCTAGATATGGCTATTATATTGTGATCACTACATCAGATAGATCTGGAGACTGCTTTCAAGCAAATTTCTTCAGCATTAGTAAAGATGTGATCAATACATATGGATGATTTAATTCCTGTGCTGTTTGTAAATACCCTGGTAGGTTGACTGACAACCTGAACCAGGTTGCAGGCTGGTTACAGTTTGAAGCTTTTTCTTACGAGGGCAGCTTGATGAAAGCCAGTCAATATTTAAAATCACCCAGAAAATATACCTCTGTTTCTATCACATACATTATCAAGCATTTCACACGTTATCCAGATACTGACTGTTAGCACTTGGTGGTCTATAGCAGCTTCCCACAAGATTGGGCTTTAGATGAGGCAGATGAACCTGAAGACATATTACTTCAACAGTATTTGACATGAGATCCTCTTTAATCTTTACAGGAATGTGGTTCTGAATATAAACAGCAACACCTCCACCATTGGCATTTCTGTATTTTCTGTCAATGTTATAACCTTGTATTGCTACCATTGTATCGTCAAAGGTATTATCTAAGTGAGTTTCAGAGATAGTCAAAATATGAATGTCATCTGTTACTAGCAAATGATTGATTTCATTAACCTTGTTTCTTCAGCTACATATGTTAATGTGGGCTAATTTGAGCACTTTTATTCTGGGATGCTTGATTGTTTTCATTGCTTTACTGGGAAGCTTAGCAGAAGTAGATATGCTCATGTTATTTATGTTAGTGCAGGGTGAGCAGCACACAGTGGACTTCCTACTAGGGCACACCGCCTCAGTGCTAACATTATAAATCTGGTTCATAGGCACATGATTACGGCATACGATAGCTGTAGGATCAGCAGAGGCATTCAGGGCAGTTAGAGGGACATACATTAGGTTACTTACACTGTGTCTACCAACGCCCTTGGTATAATGTACATTTGCTGAAGAATTATGACAACTCAGCGTCACAATGGTAGGGATTAACGGAGCTGGGCTTGGGTCATTGATAAGTCATTGTCTCAACACAGCCTTATAATGCTGCTTGGCACTGCAGGCCTTAACGCTCAAATGAGTTTTGTTTATCACATCTGTTTTGGACTACGGACTGACCAAATAGCAAGTTGCACGTGACCAAATAGGGTGTGTGTTTGTTCAGGTAGCAGTCATTTGCAAACAAGGCTAAAGTAGTTGTCATAGTAACGACAGGTCTGTGTGCAGTGGTGTATGCTGATTGGTGGTGGTGCTCGTGCTTCCTATCACTCAGAAGTTACGTAGCAAGCTAAGGTGACAATGCCTGCCATGGATGTTTCCCAGTTGCTTAGAATGTTCAAAATCATATGGTAAGAACACTTTCAAATAAATCAGATTTGAACGTTCAGACAAGTCATGGCCAGGAATCAGATTTGTATCCAACTTCAAACCTGAAACGGGGCTCGAAATATCCAATTCCATGTGGTTTTTGGCTGTTCAGACTACAGGAAAAATAACAGATTCGAATCGGATATGCAAACCAATAGGATTTGAGTCACTTTAAAATGCCAATGTGAACATGGCTGAAGAGCTTTCCACACCTGGATTGTGCAACATTTGCCCATTATTCTTTTCAAAACTCTTCAAGCTCTCTCAAATTGTTGATCATTTCTAGAAAACCATTGCTAGACAACCAGATTTAAGACAAAACTTTAACTCGGTCACTCAGGAACATTCACCACCTTCTTGGTAAGAAACTCCAGTTTAGAATTGACCTTGTGTTTTAGGTTAGAGCTCCTGCTGAAAGGTGAATTCATCTCCCAGTGTCTGGTCGAAAGCAGATGGAACCAGGCTTTCCTCTCATTTTTTGCCGGTGCTTAGCACGGTTCATTCCATAAAAAACTAAATCTGAAACCTCCCCTGTTTAATGATTACAAGCATACCCACAACATGATGCAGCCACCACTACGCTTGAAAATATGACACGATTCAGGAAACTAGGCGTATGTCGCAAGTCACGACTTCACAGGAGAGCCGTTTGAATGCAAAACATTTTTTTTATCAAAATGTGTTTTTTGGCAGAAATGCCTTCTCGAACATGTGAACTTTCATGTGCCTTAATAAGAAACTTGTATGCCATCTGTAAATATGAATAAAATTGTTAAAATTACAAGTCTTGTTGGTTAAGCCACAGAAAAAGAAAGCAACCTTCAGTCACTTCAGGAGTCCAGATTTTAATCTCCACCTTCTTAGCCTTCTCTCGATGCAGACGCAGATGAGCTGTAGACTGGGATGAGCTGAACCATGTTATGATCCCAACCCCCAAGATTGGGTAGTGCCTTGGAAAAATATGCACCTGGGATGTTACCATAACAGAGGTCCAGACAGGCTTCAGTTCGGGTGGGTAACATATTGCTGATATGATGGTAAATGTTCAGATAGATTGAGCATGTTAAAGTCTCCCATGATCAGCTTTACTGCTTCAGGTGACTCGGTCTCAGCCTGGGATACAAGGTCATGAATCAAGTCGGCAGCTATTTGGGTGTCAGCGGAGTCGTCTATGTAAACAATAAATAAATCGGACCAGATTTATTTCCTGTGGCAGGTAGTATGGCCGTAGTTTAAGAGCAAGGCGTTCAATGTCTTTAGTACAGACCTCGTGCGTAGTTGTAATATGGGCAGGATTGCAATATTTCTCATTGATGAATGCACAAACTCCCCCACCATTTCTCTTACCAGAGTTGATGTTTCGGTCCATTCTAACGACATGCAGCTCCACAACGGAGTCGGGATCCTGTTCCATAAGCCAGGTCTCAGACAGATCAAGCAGGATTGTCGGTACTCAGATGTATTGGGTACAAGCCCGTAGCTCATCAGTCTTCTTCCTTATGCTTTCTACATTTCCATGCATAATAGATGGAAGAGGCGTTCTGAAGGGCTGTTTTTTCATCCGATTCCAAATTCCTCCTCTACTCCCACCCTTCCTTGGTTTAGAAGCCTTTCCTTGGGAAGACGTTGATTGTATTGATGGTGGTATTCCATTGCAGTGTAGACTTGCAGCAAAGGGCCGGATTTTAAGCAGGACATCTCTAGTATGATATTCGCAGTTGCGGCTCGCCGTATCCATTGAGGGTTAGGTCGACAGCTTGTTCGTTGCGTTTCACAAAAAACTGATTAAAACTAAAAACAGCCAAAGTACTTCTATTTGACTCATTATTAATTATCCAATTTAATGCCACTAAAAACTTGGTTGGTTTAGGTAGACCGCAAAGTGATTTATTCTCGGGATGGAACATTTGTAAAATACCAGGAAAATATTCAACCCTACCACACAGCAGTGGCTGAGTGTGGTGGTTAGGCTTTCATCATATAACTTTATGCCCATCTGCAGAAACCTGGTTACTCTCCAGAGACAAATCAGGATTCACCTGTACCAGATTCTATGATGATTTAACAGAGATTTTGCTATGACTGAACATTGATGCAAACAAATAATACCTCCGATGTCACAACGGTGTAGAACAAACAGGGAGAACAGGGACAACCGTCACAGATGTAAGAGAGTTCATGAACAGTCGAGGGGTATCCTATTCCATCCATAACACCACAGGTAGTCTAGTCTAGGGCTGCTTGAGCTCAAATGGCACCTTATTCCCTATATAGTGCACTACTTTTGACCAGGGCCCATAGGAAATAGGGTGCCATTTGGGGAGCAACCTAGCTGTTAAGAGTCCTTCCTATCAACTTAGGGAAAAAAACTAAAGAGGAGATGTTTTGGGAACATCACGCAAACTGATGGAGTTACCATGGAAACCAGCCACACACACAGACAGGCAGGCAGACAGGGGCTGCTGGACTAACTCACAGACACATGGAGATAGCCTGTGCCTCGGAGGTACTGAATCATCTACAAAAGGATCACGACTGAAGATTTCCACTGATCAATAATATATCTCACAGCACCACTGACAGAGTCTAACAGCCATTAGGAAAGTGAGTGAGGGGGGCTAACTATGATGTAGTTCTGTTCCTCAAAACAGCAGAATCCCCAAGCAAGGAAAAGGAATTAAAACTTAATTGGCTTTAATTGTTTTTTGTACCACCTCTCCTGTGCATGAAGAAATAACAGGGGTGATCAACTAACAACAGGAAGAGAGTTAAAATCAAAGGTCAGGATTGAGTCATGGTACAGTCCTGCTGGGAGGTTAACTCTGTAGGTGCTGGAGCAAACCACTAAATTGCCAGCATTGGATCATATAACACAGCAATAACAAGTAATGAAATAATATCTTCGGGAATTAGAAACCAACACATAATCGTATGTTCCTAAACAGTCATCTACTAAGACTGTGAGAGGTTAACTCTGTAGGTGCTGGAGAAAACTGATCTGTTGAAATAGCACATAAAACTTTAGCAAAACGAATAGAAAAAAAACACTTTGTCCATTACAATCTGCTGTCTGGAGATACAGATCATTCTAGAACCTAGACTACAATTCTAGAATCATTAAAGTCAATCTAGAACTTAGGTTATCAAACAGCTCTGTAATTGAACAATCTATTTGTAAGGTGAAGTTGAGACATTATGAAAGTGTCTAACATTTCAGAACATGAAAATCCCAAAATATGCTGGGGAGCTGCAGCTGTACAGTTGTCCTGACATGATCCTCCTGGAAGAAGATACCAAGAGAAACCAACGACATAGGGGTGGCTATGGAGCTTCTGATTCATTTCAAACACTCACCTACTCAACAAGAAAACTCCAACATAGTCTCTACATGAATGAAGGGGAGTTAAATAAACCTGCACTGAAAATGTGTCTGATATGTAGCTACATACAGTACATAGTCTGAGTGGCTGGTGAATTTTGTTTTCATCCACCAGCCACACTGGCTGCATGCCTGGTTCCATAAACACTGTACAGGTCTCATTGTAAAAAAATACTTTAATCTCAATTAGACAAACCTGTATAAATAAAGGCTAAGTGAAAATGAAAACGGTAGGTTGACCACACAGTTCTTTTGATGCCCTTGTCTGGAAAAAGTAGGCAACAGGCGGAGGGGCCGAGGGCACTGTTCAGATGTGTGTGAGTGCGCGTCTCCCTCTACTCTCCCTCCTACACTACAGGTCAAAGTATTCCACTACATAGGGAATAGTGTGCCATTTGGGACACAAACCTCTCCCTGGGCCTCACCCTCCTACACTAGTGTGGCAAAACACAAAACACCCAGCAGCTATTGCAACACTTCCCTTTTCAAGGTTTCACAAGGTGGCTCGCAAAAATGACAGATTTCTACCTTGTCAGCTCGGGGATTCGATCCAGCAACCTTTCGGTCACTGGCCCAACGCTCTAACCACTACGCTACCTGGTTTGGTTGTAAAACCACTTCATCAATAAAAGACAGATTTCAGACAACAGAACAGTAAAGCCACTTTAAATAATTACTAGCGGGCTCTAAACAAGGATTAGAGGTATTAACCATAGTCTGAGATCCACTAGGCCTATGATGTTCTGAAAAATTCTCAATAATGTATTAAAAGGTACTAGATGGCGATTGATTAAAAATTGCTTAAGCTTTTAGGAACTGTGCCTCTAGGACCTTCAAACTCAACTCTGGACCTCGAAGCCAGTTCCACTGTGTTTTTGCTTTGTTCCCCTCAAATTAAATCAAATTGTATTTGACACATGCAGAAAACAATTTAAATCCCCCAAAATTTGTACCTTTATTTAACTAGGCAGGTCAGTTAAGAACACTTATTTACAATGACGGCCTAGGAACAGTTAACTGCCTTGTTCAGGGGCAGAACGGTTACTGGCCCAATGCTCTAACCACTAGGCTACCTGCCGCCCCAGAATAATGCTGTAATGTAACAAAATGTCGAAAAGTCAAGGGGTCTGAATACTTTCCGAAAGCACTGTACTTCAGTCATTCCTCAAACTCACCAGCTGCACTTACTTTCACATATCCTTTCTCACATTACGCAACGTAAAACAAGACAGTAGTGCACAGCTTTTATTTACAAGTGCCATACCTGAGGAATATTAATGTCAAATTTGTCAACAAGTTACTAAATCTTTTGAATATTTTTTTTCACTTAGCTTGGTGTCAACATTGTTGTCAAGTGACAATTGAACAAAAACACAATTAAAAATGTAATGTTTTCTGCCTGCTCCTATGCAGTTGCATTTCGGAGCTCTACGGACAATTCCTTCGATCTCATGGCTTGGTTTTTTCTCTGAAATGCACGGTCAACTGTGGGACCTTATATAGACAGGTGTGTACCTTTCCAAATCATGTCCAATCAATTGAATTTACCACAGGTGGACTCCAATCAAGTTGTAGAAACATCTCAAGGATGATCAATGGAAACAGGATGCACGTGAGCTCAATTTCGAGTCTCATAGCAAAGGGTCTGAATAATTAAATAAGGTATTTGTTTTTTTGCTAAAATTTCTAAAAACCTGCTTTTCACTTTGTCATTATGGGGTAGTGTGTGTAGATTGAGGAGGATAAAAAAAAAAAAAAAATGTTTAGAGGCTGTAACGTGACAATGTGGAAAAAGTCAAGGGGTCTGAATACTTTCCGAAAGCACTGTAAATGCATTATAATCTGCATGTAATTGTGGAAGTAAGGTGAAAACTGCATAAAACCATCTTTACTCCAGTTAACACACACACACACACACACACACACACACTCCCCACACACGGCTCCCAACTTTAAAAACAGAATGCAAAGTACCACCAGAGAGAGACAGATTTCTTTATACATTAAGGCTATATGAACCCTACCTTTGAAGTATATCTCATGAGTAGCAGACCCCTTTTCCTTTCTTCCTGTGCCAATCAAATTTGCCTAGACCGACTGTCATGTTAAAGGAAAGATACACCCATTTTGAATGTTATATATTGTTTCTTCGCATCTCTGAGGGATATTCTATCGACTCCTGGGGTCATTCCATGTTTTCATGTGTATCGATGCAAAACTCGTATTTCTGCCTGCTTGACAAGCAATAGCTCGTATATACATGAAATGACCCGGCGAATCGATAACGTCGCTCAGGGATAGAAAAACAATAGAACATTCTTAATGGGTGAATCTTTCCTTTAACAGGTAACATGACTGAACAAGGTTGTTTGTTATCAAATCAATAATTAGCCACCCGGGAACAGGTTTAGAAACAGATATTTGTAAAATGATATAAAATGCGTGTGAATTTGTAAAAGGTCGCTCTGGTAATATGGGTCATCTTTTTTTAATGGTGTGCCCTAGAGACGAGCCGTTTTCATTGCTGTAAAGTACTGTGCTCCATTTCCTTCTCTCTGACACTCCGAGGCTGTGTGACAGCGGACTTGCAAAGCCTACTCAGAATGGCCTGTGCTCTTGGTTATACCAGGTGATGAAATGATGCAATGTTTCAACTTTGCTCGCTCTGCACAATCAATCAAATGCAACAGAAGGACATCAGGGTCTGCATCCCTGCATGACATCATGGCTAAGTTATATTTTAAAACCAAAATGTAATATACGCGCAGGAAGAGAGGACGGAGAGAACCTGTGAGTGATGTGGCTGGCTGATTACAGCTGCTACATGTGATATACACATGAAAGTGAAATGGACATTAGTGAATCGGCGCACACAGGAGAGTCGCTGTAGCTTTTTTTTTTGTGACTGAAAAAAAACAGCAGTATCAAATGAAACGGTATACTAAAATGTTGGCAACACTTTGGTACTGCTATACCGTGCAACACTACAATGGATCCCTGACTGCTTTATGGTATCATGTAATATGAATGGGCATTGTTGAGGGCCATTGTTGACACTGAGGTAATTATTACCTGCAGAACAAGAAGGACATTTCCTTGATCAAGGTCAGTTAGTCCACCATGTCAAGGGCACGGACTGAGTACGCACCTCAGAAAGGAAGCACATTGTCAGATCAAGGGCCATATGTATCAAGCATCTCAAGAGTAGGAGTGTTGATGTAGGATCAGGTTTGCCTTTTAGATCACAATGAGTAAGATTATAGACAGGGGACCTGATCCTAGATCAGCATTCTTACTCAGTTGCTTGATACACACAGTTCCAGTTACTTGAAAATTAGGTGTTTCATGGCTTGACAAAGTTGAACATGTCACCCAGGATTAAAGGACTATTGTTGAAGAGAACAATAAAGACAAACAATGGTTCTCATGGTTCTCTCACAGGAGGGGTGAGCGGAACGAGTCACAGGTGGTGTCTCAAATGGCACCCTATTCCCAATATAGTACACTATTTTTGATAGGCCCTGGTCAAAAGTAGTACACTATATATATGGAATACGGTGCCTTTTGGGACATAACCAGGTTCATTACCTGAGATCACCACTGACTGACTGTGTGTGGTGGCCATGTCAGCACCCTATTTTTCACTTAACCTTTATTTAACTAGGCAAGTCAGTGACGGCCTACCCCGGCCAAACCCAAACGATGCTGGGCCAATTGTGCGCTGCCCTATGGGACTCCCAATCACGGCCGGTTGTGATACAGCCTGGAATCGAAACAGGGTCTGTAGTAACGCCTCTAGCACTGAGATGCAGTGCCTTATCATGCTGAAACATGAGGTGATGACGTGGATGAATGGCACGACAATGGGCCTCAGGAGCTCGTCACGGTATCTCTGTGCATTCAAACTGCCAATGCCCTGCTCAACAGCAAAGCCAACGATATATGTTTGCGTGCATGTCTGGCACGATTACATGTATGTGTGTTCTTGGATGTGTTTATTTGAATGAGTGTGTGTATATGCAATGTGTACAAACACCTGCACGGCATCAGCCTCAGGCAAACTAGCATTAGCTGTAAAAACACTGCGCCTCGGTGTCATTCAGACATACTTTTCATTATGTTTTAATTTGGCTTTATTTTTTACTTTTATCTTTGACCATAACTCTCTCCCCTGCACAGCAACTCCACTCCCACTTGTCTCCAATTCCACATCCCAACCCTCAGCCCATCCCACCCATCTCTGCTGGCCACCCTCTTCGGATTTCTACGCAACATATCTTTCAACTATGCTGTGGTGTTTAATGTACAACTTCAATCTATCTAATCGAATAGAATCCACAGATTTCGAGTTGAAAATAAATACTTTTACTAAGAGGAATCTTATGGTAGAGAAATTACCATTAAATTCTCTAGCAACAGCTCTGGTGGACATTCCTGAGGTCAGCATGCCAATTGCACGATCCCTCAACTTGAGACATCTGTGGCATTGTGTTGTGTGACAAAACTGCACATTTTAGAGTGATGTTTTTTTGCACCCGTGTAATGATCATGCTGTTTAATCAGCTTCTTGATATGCCACACCTGTCAGGTGGATGGATTATCATGGCCAAAGAGAAATGCTCACAGGGATGTAAACAAATCACAAATTTGTGCACAAAATTTGAGAGAAAATATTTCTGGGATGCAATATTTCTGGGATCGTTTGTTTTATCTCATGAAACATGGGACCAACTCTTTACATGTTGTGTTTATATTTGTGTTCAGTGTACATAGGGAATGGGATAAAAATTGGGATGCAGACAATAGCTTGTTACGTTACACAATTACAGACCAACCGGATCACATTTGACAGCATTGACATTTAACAAGAGTTTGTTCTTTAGTAGAGTTACACACATGACAAAAGGATGTCTGTCATTAATATGAGGTGCAGAAATTGAGCTTCATGAGTGAGATGGATTGATACTGTTTCTGGTTAGACTATTCCCACTCCTGAGCACTTCAAGGATAGACACATGTAGAGTGCATTCGGAAAGAATTCAGACCCCTTGACTTTTTTCACATGTTACGTTACATCCTTACTCTAAAATGGATACATTTTATTTAACCTTTGTTTAACTATACAAGTCAGCTAAGAACAAATTCTTATTTACAATGACGACCTAGGAACAGTGGGTTAACTGCCTTGTTCAGGGGCAGGACATTTTCAGCTACCTGCCTAGTGGTTAGTGGCTACCTGCCTAGTGGTTAGAGAGTTCCCTCAATATGCACACAATAGCCCATAAAAACAAAGCAAAAAATTGGTTTTTAGAATTTTATGCAAATGTATACAAAAATGAATAACTGAAATATTACATTTACATACACTACCAGTGAAAAGTTTAGACACCTACTCATTCAATGGGTTTGCTTAATTTTTATTATTTTCTACGTTGTACAATACTAGTGAAGACAACAAAACTAAGAAATACATGTGTAGTGGAATCAAATAGTAACCAGAAGACAGCCATATTTGGTAAAAGACCAAGTCCATATTATAGCAAGAACAGCTCAACTCTGCAAAGAGAAATGACAGTCCATTACTTTAAGACATGAAGGTCAATCAATCGGGAAAGTTTATTAAACTGCAGTTGCAAAAACCATCAGGCGCTGTGATGAAACTGGCTCTCAGGAGGAAAGCTACAGGAAAGGAAGACCCAGAGTTACCTCTGCTGCAGAGGATAAGTTCATTAGAGTTAACTGCACCTCAGATTGCAGCCTAAATTCCTCAGAGTTAAAGACATCTCAATGTCAACTGTTCAGAGGAGACTGCGTGAATCAGGCCTTCATGGTCGAATTGCTGCAAAGAAACCACGACTAAAAAAAGTACACCAATAAGAAGAGACTTGCTTGGGTCAAGAAACACGAGCAATGGACATTAGACCAGTGGAAATCTGTTATTTGGTCTGATGAGTCAAAATTTGAGATTTATTGGTTCCAACCGCCGTGTCTTTGTGAGACACAGAGTAGGTGAACGGATGATCTCCACATATGTAGTTCTCACCATGAAGCATGGAGGTGGTGTGATGGTGCTTTGCTGGTGACACTGTCTGTGATTTATTTAGAATAAAAGGCAGACTTAACGAGCATGGCTACCACAGCATTCTGCAGCGATATGCCATCCCATCTGGTTTGCGCTTAGTGGGACTATCATTTGTTTTTCAACAGGACAATGACCCAACACACCTCCAGGCTGTGTAAGGGCTATTTGACCAAGAAGGTGAGTGATGAAGTGCTGCATCAGATGACCTGGCCTCCACAATCACCCGACCTCAAACCAATTGAGATGGTTTGGGATGAGTTGGACAGCAGAGTGAAGGAAAAGCAGCCAACAAGTGCTCAGCATATGTGGGAACTCCTTCAAGACTGTTGGAAAAGCATTCCTCATGAAGCTGGTTGAGAGAATGCCAAGAGTGTGCAAAGCTGTCATCAAGGCAAAGGGTGGCTACTTTAAAGAATCTCAAATATATTATAATTTGTTTAAACACGTTTCGTTTTGATGTCTTCACTATTATTCAACAATGTAGAAAATAGTCAAATAAAGAAAAACCCTGGAATGAGTAGGTGTCCAAACTTTTGACTGGTACTGTATACATAAAAAGGTGTTTTTTAATTGTAATAAATTTGCCAACATTTCTAAAAACCTGTTTTCGCCTTTGTCATTATGGGGTAGTGTGTAGATTGAGTATTTTTTATTAATTTAATACATTTTAGAATAAGGCTATAACGTAACAGCATTTGGAATAAGTCGAGGGGTCGAATAGTTTCCAAATGCACTGTAGATACTGTCTGGTTCTGGAATAGATTGATCATTTCTAGTTTGACTACCTGGCCACTTTGGATATCAAAAACATGTATTTAGCTAGGTGGAAATGAGCAGGGAGACACTGATAGTGAGGCAGATTCAGAGTAGTAGTAGGGCCGGGAAACGTGCCCGCGCTGAAGGGTGACGTGTACGTGCTGCAGGCGGCAGCATTACCCGCTAGACCAGCCTCAGGCACACTTCTGAGATGGATTGATACTGTCTGGTTTGACGACCTGACCACTTCAGATGACTTAATTGGCAACCTGAGGTGAACCACTGGACGGTGGTACCAGAGTTGAACTACCTCTTTACATTGGAGACCTGAGGTCAACTACTGTATGTTGGAACCTGAGGTGAACTGCCGTACGATGGATGGTAGCACAACAGAATGTAATGAACAAACATTGCAGGCAGAAATTGAACGTAAGACATTCTACCATGTGGAAGGAGGGTGAGACCTGTGCATACAGATCTGACAACAGAATAGAACGGATACAGGATACAGATAGATTAAGAATTCCTATACTCAATCCTTCAGTATGTAAAATGGGGTGATGTAAATGCATGACGTAAATGTCAAATGTAATGTAAATAGAAAACCAAATAAAATCCACCAAGGATTTGAGTTTCATTTAGCCATTTTGACAAGCTAATTAAGTAAGCCATGTCCAAGCCAGAATTGTCCATTCTGATTTAAGTATTGGGTCAATAAACATTTACATTTCCTTCACAACATAGGTTACATTTGGACACTGGCTTGGTTCAGCCAAAGCGTTAGTCAGTTACTGTCAGTCAATGTTATGAAACACTTTCAGTGAGGCCCAAGTTTCTCTCACTCACTGGTTCACTGTCAAGTCGGAGAGGTGCGAGAAGGGGGCCAGTCAGAGCCAGCAGCCGAGCAATACACAAATTGTTTATGAATTGTCACAGTCGTGCAACAGAATCTCACACAAACTGGTCTGATGACATTACCCAATCTCAACCCCCCCCCTTTCAGTTTTTAATGAAAAAGGTAGCTTCACATTACTATTAGTTTTTTTCCAACTCGCTCTCTCGTCCCATCACATAGGCTGAAACCAGAAACCACACCCGACAGCATTTAACATCCAAAACAAGTACAGAGGTGTTAGTCGAGCGTTTGATTTGTTGCAATGCTGCTAGACAAAGGCTGTTAACTTCCAGGCCTAAATACATTAATGGTGCATAGTGTTGGTGCAAGAGTAGGTATAGGCCTATTTCATCACAAAGTCTCAAGAATTCTACTACACTGACTCTTAACGGCTTTTCAAATAGTTAAAAGATCACAAGTGGGTCACCAAGTGCAGTCGAGGTGAATGGAAACCATACGCAGGACTCCAGTGTGACCATTTAGTCGTATTTTGCGACCTTTTAACTTGGCTGTGTGAGTTTCATTATTAATTGCTTGCACTGGTGCGAGCTGCCCATTCTACCTGGGCACCTAAATCAAAAAGTCCTATTTTTTGTGCAGATAAATTCATGAATTTGTTCAACAGTAAAGTGCATTATTCTCATGATTCCTGTAATAAGTGTCTGCCCTGACAGTGTGCCTGCCTGTTTCACTGGGGCAGGCTGCTGTAATGAACGAGCCTCTCATTCACTCATGACTGGGAAAATACAACTTTGGAAGCAACTAGTTGTCCATATTAAAAGAGAGTGTCTCAGCCTTCTACTGTAGGTGTAATTGTTATTTTCCAACTATCATTACTGTGCTCAAAGCACTGTTCTACAATCAAGAAACCTGATATGGCTTTGAAATACGGAGGGCGTGAAATTGCGCATCGGCCATCGCAAGTGAACTAGCCTCATTGCACCCGGACTCATTTTTGGCGGGAAATTACATTTACATAGCTACTAGCAGTAGGTGTTATATTTAGAGTCAGCGATCTAGCTAATGTGTGGAGTTTCTACTTCCTCAGGTGGTGAATTAGCACCAACTGAATTAAGCAAATATATAATGTTAATGTACATAAAGATGAAGTCAAATTAATCTCTATTGAACAAAACAGAACATTCTGGAGCCCTATTTGACAGTACAATATTTAAAAAAATAGCCAATTTGTCAAGCCAAAATTCATTACAATCACTGGATTAGGTTGCATATCAAAATATTTTGAATCATCCATTCCTGCTTGGACATGTAAGAAGTAACAACTTATACTGAACAAAAATATAAACGCAACCTGCAACAATTTCAAAGATTTTACTGAGTTACAGTTCATAAGGAAATCAGTCAATTGAAATAAATTAGGCCCTAATCTATGGATTTAACATGACTGGGCAGGGGTTCAGCCATGAGTGGGCCTGGGAGGGCATAGGCCCACCCACTGGGGCCACAAATAAGACAAATAACAGCACAACACAACAGTGGTGTGCAGAAAGGCATCTCGGAATGCACAACTCGTCGATCCTTGTCACAGACAGGCTATTGCAGCAGACGACCACTCTGGGTT
This sequence comes from Brachymystax lenok tsinlingensis, assembly GCA_030435695.1. NCBI lineage: Eukaryota > Metazoa > Chordata > Actinopteri > Salmoniformes > Salmonidae > Brachymystax > Brachymystax lenok. Next base: position 2,903,409 of record CM059801.1, on the reverse strand, counting down.
CCGCTCCGATCAGTTAAAAACAAGAAGAAGCGGCTCCAGTTGGCATGCGATTACCAACACTAGACAATTAAGGAGTGTAAAAACATTGCCTTGTCTGAGGAATCTCGGTTCCTGTTGAGTCATGCTGATGGCAGAGTCAGGATTTGCAGCAAGCAGCATGAGTACATGGACCCATCCTGACTGATGTCAAAGGTACAGACTGGTGGTGTACTGCCGCCCAATCTGCAGCAACTGCGTGATGCCATCGCGTCAGCATGAACCAACATCCCTGTGGAATGTTTCCAACTTGTAAAATACATGCCCCAAATAAATCAGGCTGTTCTGGAGGCAAAGGGGGTCCAGGCCCAGTACTAGATGGGTGTACCTAATTAACTGGCCGGTGAGTGTAAATTGCCCTCTTTTAAACTCTGTCTTTGTTGGGAGGACTGTTGATAGTAATTTGGTTTTTCCAATCTGATTCATATCAGTGTCGTAAAAAACATGCAATGAAAGTGGTTGGTTTGACATAATACTTTAAGGCCAAACTACCTATTTTAATCTCAGTCTTTGTTTACTCACTTACTGTTGTACATGTGTATCCGGTTCCTTTAGCATTCATTTGAAATATTCTCATTTGTTTTATCCAATTTGATCCAGTGCTGTGATAAACCTGCTGTGATTTCAAAGTGTCTGGTTTGACTTTAAGTACCCTCTTCTAATCTGTCATTTTGTTAACTCATTTACTGCTATTTGCAACACAACAGTCAATCTAGTGAATCACACAGTAATGTAAAAGGCTCATACATGTGCAAGTCTTGTAATAGTGACTGGTAGTGAGTGTGTGTTTGGATATGTGTGTTGGTGTGAGTGCTGAGAAGTGTATGTCTGCGTTAGGCTGTGTGTACGTGTATGTGTTGGTGCTGTATGAGTGTGCAGGGATGCTGAGAAGTGTTTGTGTGTGCACTCTAGTCCTATTCAGAGGGGCTACTGAATACAACTGTGATACAACCTAACTTACTAACTAGTAAATAGTCACCCTACTTCTTGTTCATGTCTTCCCAATTACTCTGTTACCACCCCTGGTGTGTGTTTGTGCGCACACCCAAGCGCGTGGGCGCCACCTTACTCTTCAGTGTAGACTCCGAGGAGTGCACAAAATCTCAATATATGTTAACAATATGACCACCTGACTTTAAAATGAATGGATTTAACATACTGTATTTGTTTTATTCTGTACCGACTAATTGGCATATTATTATGCATCTAATTTGCATAAAGCCATATATTTTTTCTTCCCATTTCAGACATTGTTTCAAATTATTACAAACTCTCAGTTATGCATAAAGCATGTAGATTTGTTAAAAATATGACCATTGGGCTTAAATTACTGTAATTATGTGTTCCGTACTGCCTAATGTGCATATCAAGTGCCTAATTGTCATAAAATTACATAACATTTCATAAATGTCAGAAGAATATGACCACTCCATCTTAAGAAAGTGGACAAAACGTGTTGAAATTAAGAATCCATGCAGGTGATTTGGTGCCTTTTTGACAAGGGATTATCATTGACCTGTCCACAATTTTTCTTTAACCTTTTCTGATCACTTGAAAATAAGATCTCACCCTCAAGTCCATACCCTCATGAAATAAAGTGTTCTGTGTCCTGAAAAGCTGTACTATATGGAATACAAAGTATTACACTAGAACCAATGTCTCATTTTGAGACCCAACACCCTACCCCTAATCAATTTATGATGTACATTGTACGTTTTGCATTGCACCTATTTGATATCCAAGCACATTTATGGGATTTTGCAAAAGCATTGTGATAAGTTTAGGTGGTTAAGAATTTTTTTTACTAACCAAAAAGTCAATAAAATAGACCTTTGTCCGTTTAAATCTAGCGTATCTAACGAAAATGCTAGCCTTGCTGTCATCATAGCGGATATTGATGTCAAAGCAGAGCCTTCCAAAACCAAGTTAAGTGACTTTCTGTTAAATTAGCCACAATTATGCAAGTGAACACATCTGAAACAGATGAGTAGGGTGAGAAGATTGTAACTAGCTACTTACTTTCTGTATTTTCTCCATTCGTTTGCTGACAATTCCATACGTAGACAGCAGTCACAAAAAACACAAGGAAAGTCCGCTGACACATATTTACTTAAATCAATATCAGACCGACGACACTGTCGAGAGCAACTGGGTTAGAATCCGTGTCAACTCGGCTAAAACTAGCTGGCAAGTGGTCGCTGTCAATACGTTTGTTAGCTAAACCACGAGAACCGACAGGTAAACAAAAATAAAAACATGCATTCCGGAAAAATGGGCGGAGGGAAGTTAAGAGTCCAACGTGTTCACTAGCTAACGTTCCCTATCTGTACAGATCCGGCGGATATTCAAAATCGCCACAAACAAATGCAACCGTATGATTCATTGTGGACAAACGACGTTAAAGTCTCACTTGCATGCCAGTGAGTCTCCTTTGCAATTGTTCTTCAATCCGCAGTCTCGAAAATCAGAGAGCAGGCCAAGGGGAGTAGCTAGCTAACTAGCTTAGCTGCTGTGCAGCAGGCCACAACGCAAGTTACTGCGATTTGATACCAACTCGCAATTGAATTACGCGTTCGGGTAACACTCGCTATGGCGCCGTGTATCTACTTCGGAAATTGCTTATTCGCTTGCATTGAAAGAACAAAAAAAAACAGCTAGTGATGTGCAGCAATTTCGTTCGTGTCGCAGTCCCGCATTCTGTAGCTTCCCTTATGCCAACTTCAGGTTCATGGCACGCGTGGCGTACTAACCCAAATCCACGGGTCACTGCGTTTCACGTTCACCGCTGGTGTCTTTCACTAAAACACCACAATAATAAAACGCAAAAGTACCGCGGTTACTAGGTAGTTTACTTAAACTCATCTGAACCTTGTATGGAGAGAATAAATAATTAAACCGCAAACTCGATTCGGTCAATAGTAACAGAAACGAGACTTCCACTCAAGACAACACTGGCTGTCAGACTTCGCCGTTGGTCAAATTGTTCGCACTATTTCTTCGCAATAAAGCGCGTTTTGGTGATTTTACGTGAGGGATAGCTCCCTTCAAAATGACCACATGGTTATTGCACAACGACCACAGCAAAAATAAAGCCGAAAACGTATATTTTCGTCTCCCACACGAGAGGTAGATTGTTAAATCCTCTTCTCTTCGTCCGCCAGTAAACAAAACCTGCAAGTGAGCCAGCTGGGGCTAAAGGGAAATACGGACTGGAATATCTTGGATTAGGCAGTTAGAATAAAGATACTGTAAACCCCCCTGATAGCTCTAGTTTAAATTTACTGATTTTGATGGGGATTTTATTTATTATTAATTACTTACATTGACGCACCGCTACGTCAATAGATTCTTAATTAATTATGTGTTGGACTAAAGGTCCACATTCAATTAGGGTCATGAGTAGGTTGAACGCCACTCAATGGTCAAGGAAGTTTCTGTTCAACTCCACCAATGGAGTGGAGCAGAGACCAGGCTTTGTGGTCAATACTTAAACAAATGTAAATTATGAAACACCTACCTTGTACCTATGTTTGTCATCTGTAGTTGAGTGACTTTCTTTGTCAGTTGGTGGTTGTATTTGATTAACATTTATTGAAAACGTATGTATTTCAACAAACAAAGGCATGCAACTACAGAGGGCAAATATAAGTACACAGTAGTTAAACTTTAGTTTAATAATTGAAAGAATTGCCCTTGGGGTGAATTGATGTAGTTGGAGCTGAATTCACTAGAGGTTTATCAGAAACTTCCTTGACCATGGAGTGGAGTTTAGTCAGCTAGGTCAGGAGGATAAATATTTGCTAGAACACTTGTTGATTACATTTTAATTTCTTCCCCCTCTTCTTTAGTTTTATGTTCAGCCAACCAACCTGCCCATCCAGTTTTAAAACATGGTGGGAAAGGGGCGGGGGCAGTATGCTACAGGAGGTTGTGTGTCTGTTAATCATGGCCTGCGTTACAAACTGCACCCTATTCCCTTTATAGGGCACTACTTTTGATCGGGGCACATCGGGATCTATATGGTGAATAGGGTGCCATTTGAGACACAAACTCGTAGGCTAGACCAACAATTCAAGGACACCCAAGCAGAACCTGCAATATTCTCTTTGAAAAGGGGGATACCTAGTCAGTTGTACAACTGAATGCTTTCAACTGAAATGTCTCTTCTGCATTTAACCCAACCCCACTGCCTTAATCAACATCCACGTCTTTGGCGCCCGGGAAACCGTGGGTTAACTGCCTTGCTCATGGGTAGAACAATGTTTACCTTGTCAGCTCGGGGATTCGAAGGTTGCTGGCCCAACGCTCTAACCACTAGGCTACCTGTTTAAACATCACATTGTCCAGCATTGTTATCTCTTCTCTCTGTGTTAGTCCTTGGCAGCCTTTATGGGAAAAACAGCTGCACTGAAACCTCTATGCTCAGATAGACCATATCCTCCCTAAGCCAATGCTATCCACTTAGAGAGGAACTATCACCTGTGGTGGAAAAAGTACCCAATTGTTATACTTGAGTAAAAGTAAAGATACCTTAATAGAAAATGACTCAAATAAAAGTGAATATATTACATCATTCCAAACTTTTGACTGGTACTGTACTTAAGTATCAAAATTAAATGTAATTGCTAAAATATACTTAAGTATCAAAAGTAAAAGTATATATCATTTCAAATTCCTTATATAAAGCAAACCAGACGGCGTCATTTTCTTGTTTTTTTATTTACGGATAGCCAGGGGCATGCTCCAACACTCAGACATCATTTACAAACATCAGAGGCAGTAGGGATGACCAGGGATGTTTTCTTGATAAGTGTGTGAATTAGGCAATTTTCCTGTCCTAAGCATTCAAAATGTAATGAGTACTTTTGGGTGTCAAGGAAAATGCATGGAGTACAAAGTACATACTTTTCTTTAGGAATGTAGTGAAGTAGAAGTTGTAAAAAATATGAATAATAAAGTAAAGTACAGATACTCCGAAAACTACTTAAGTAGTACTTTCAAGTATTTTTACTTAAGTACTTTACACAACTGACTATCACTAAGACATATGTGTACCAATTGTTTCCAGTTTAGCTTTCTGAATTCACTTGTGTGGTCTGCATGTATCTATTGTTGAATAGGTGGGTTACATCCCAAATGGCACCCTATTCTCCTCATTGTGCACTAGTAAACTACTTTTTTAAAAAGCTATGCACTACGTAGGGAATAGGGTGCCATTTGCGGCATACATAGCCTCACGTGCCAGTCCTAAAGGGCTGAACTGAAGGGGTCTCTTCCTACACTGCTGTAGAGAGACACTATTGAAGATGTGGGAGTATGTGCCCGTGCCAAATGGTGACCTATTCCCTAAATAGTTGAGCATTATATAGGGGGATAGGGTGCCATTTGTGACTAACCGATATGTGTTGATGTTTACAGTACACTTAGAAAAAAAGGAGCTATCTAGATCCTAAAAGGGTTCTTCGGCTGTCTCCATAGGATAACCCTTTGAAAAAACATTTTTGGTTACAGGTAGAACCCATTCCACAGAGGGTTCTACATGGAACCCAAAATTGTTTATGTGGAAAACAAAAGGCCAAAAAGTATTTTTCAAAGGCCTATCCCTCTTGAGTTGGGACAACATGTTTTTTATTAAGTTAAACGTGCTCTTTATGAAAAAGGTTTTTGGGGACCAAGTTACTCTTCTCAAAAGGCAGCGAACTGGTGGAACGACCCACAAATACTGGCTCTCCTCCTCCCTGGCTGCAACTCTTTCCCACACATCGTTTCTGGCATGGAGAGGACAATGTGTTCTTCTCAACTAGCTTAACTGGTAAAATAAGGGTTCTAGATAGATAATAGATAATAGAAAAATATATTTTAGTACACTGATTCCAAAATGGCACCCTATTGCCTACAGTTGAAGTCTACATACACCTTAGCCAAATACATTTAAACTCAGTTTTTCACAATTCCTGACATTTAATCCCAAGAAAAGTCCCAGTCTTAGGTCAGTTAGGATCACCACTCTATTTTAAGATTGTGAAATGTCAGAATAATAGTAGAGAGAATTATATATTTCAGCTTTTATTTCTTTCAATCACATTCCCAGTGGGTCAGAAGTTTACATACACTCAATTAGTATTTGGTAGCATTGCCTTTAAATTGTTTAACTTGGGTCAAATATTTTGGGTAGCCTTCCACAAGCTTCCCACAATAAGTTGGGTGAATTTTGACCTATTCCTCCTGACAGAGCTGGTGTAACTGAGTCAGGTTTGTAGGCCTCCTTGCTCACACACGCTTTTTCAGTTCTGCCCACACATTTTCTATAGGATTGAGGTCAGGGCTTTGTGATGGCCACTCCAATACCTTGACTTTGTTGTCCATAAGCTATTTTACCACAACTTTGGAAATATGCTTGTCCATTTGGAAGACCCATTTGCGACCAATCTTTAACTTCCTGACTTATGTCTTGAGATGTTGCTTCAATATATCCACATAATTTTCCTGCCTCATGATGCCATCTATTTTGTGAAGTGCACCAGTCCCTCCTGCAGCAAAGCACCCCCACAACATGATGCTGCCACCCCAGTGCTTCACGGTTGGGATGGTGTTCTTCGGCTTGCAAGCCTCCCGCCTTTTTCCTCCAAACATAACAATGGTCATTATGGCAAATAGTTATATTTTTGTTTCATCAGACTAGAAGACATTTCTCCAAAAAGTACAATCTTTGTCCCCATGTGCAGTTGCAAACCGTGGACTGGCTTTTTTATGGCGGTTTTAGAGCAGTTGCTTCTTCCTTGCTTAGCGGCCTTTCAGGTTTGTCGATATAGGACTCGTTTTACTGTGGATATAGATACTTTTGTACCGGTTTCCTCCAGCATCTTCACAATGTCCTTTACTGTTGTTCTGGGATTGATTTGCATTTTTCGCCCCAAAGTACGTTAATCTCTAGGAGACAGAACGCGTTTCCTTCCTGAGCGGTATGACGGCTGCGTGGTCCAATGGTGTTCATACTTGCGTACTATTGTTTGTATAGATGAACATGGTACCTTCAGGTCTTTGGAAATTGCTCCCAAGGATGAACCAGACTTGTGTTTTTTTTCTGAGGTCTTGGCTGATTTATTTTGATTTTCCCATGATGTCAAGCAGGCACAGAGGCACTGAGTTTGAAGGTAGGCCTTGAAATACATCCACAGGTACACCTCCAATTGACTCAAATGATGTCAATTAGCCTATCAGAAGCTTCTAAAGCGATGACATCATTTTCTGGAATTTTCCAAGCTGTTTAAAGGCACAGTCAACTTAGTGTATGTAAACTTCTGACCCAGTGGAATTGTGATACAGTGAATTATAAGTGAAATTATCTGTCTGTAAACAATTGTTGGAAAAATTACTTGTGTCATGCACAAAGTTGATGTCCTAACCGACTTGCCAAAACTATAGTTTGTTAACAAGAAATTTGTGGAGTGGTTGAAAAACGAGTTTTAATGATTCCAACCTAAGTGTATGTAAACTTTTTTATCCATTTCGGATAAAAAAAGGAACCTCTTCTGTCACCAATTCAGAGAAAATAGCCCTCAATCTTACAGGAATTCAAACACATGCACAAACACGCACATACGCACCAATGTTGTCTATAAACCCTGGATGACTGACAGGGGATGCTGTATTTAAGCCACTGTGCAGCCATTTTGGTACAGCATTCATTTTTTGACAAGTGTATTATATTACAGACACCTTAATGCATGCTTTTAAATGATTAGGTGAATGAAGTGAGCTAGTTCAGGGCTAAAACAGAATTGTGAAACGTCTGGAGCTCCCCACGGAGAGGCTTGAGAATCAATTTAACCAGGTAACATTTCGAGTTAGTATCTCAAAATGTATAGTTAGGATCTCAATATCTTAAGGTAGTATCTTGATATTTTGAGGTAGTATCTCAACATTTTTAGATAGCAAATGTTGAGATAATATCAACGTATAAATATTAATTGGTGGCGGGAATGGGCTTCCATAAAGTGCATTCGGGAAAGTATTAAGACCCCTTGACTTTTTCCACATTTTGTTACGTTACAGCCTTATTTTATAATGAATTCAGTGTTTTTTCCCCCCTCATCAATCTACAAATATTTAGAAATGTTAGCAAATGTATTAAAAATAGAAAACAGAAATACTTTATTTACATAAGTATTAAGACTTGCTATGAGACTCGGAATTGAGCTCATGTGCATCCTGTTCCATTTCTACAACTTGATTAGAGTCCACCTGTAGTAAATTCAATTGATTGGACATGATTTGGAAAGGCACACACCTGTCTATATAAGGTCCCACACTTGACAGTGCATGTCAGAGCAAAAACCAAGTCAGAGCTCCGAGACAGGATTGTGTCAAGGCACAGATCTGGGGAAGGGTACCTGTGCAGCGACGCTCCCCATGCAAACTGACAGAGCTTGAGAGGACCTGCAGAGAAAATTTGAGAAACTCCCCAAATACAGTTGTGCCCTGCTTGTAGCATCATACCCAAGAAGACTCAAGGCTGTAATCGCTGCCAAAGGTCCATCAACAAAGTACTGAGTAAAGGGTCTGAATAGTCAAAGTCAAAGTCAGTCAAAGTCACCATTATTAGTCAGTTGTACAACCAAATGCCTTCAACCGAAATGTGTCTTCCGCATTTAACCCAACCCCTCTGAATCAGAGAGGTGCGGGGGGTTGCCTTAATCGAATACTTACAGTACCAGTCAAAAGTTTTGACACACCTACTCATTCAAGGGTTTTTCTTTATTTTTACTATTTTATACATTGTAGAATAATAGTGAAGACATCAAAACCATTAAATAACACATACGGAATCATGTAGTAACCAAAAATTTGAGATTCTTCAAAGTAGCCACACTTTGCCTTGATGACAGCTTTGCACGCGCTTGGCATTCTCTCAACCAGCTTCATGAGGTAGCCACCTGGAATGCATTTCAATTAACAGGTGTGCCTTGTAAAAAGTTAATTTGTGGAATTTCTTTCCATCTTAATGCGTTTGAGTCAATCAGTTGTGTTGTGACAAGGTATGGGTGGTATAGCCCTATTTGGTAAAAGACCAAGTCCATGTTATGGCAAGAACATCTCAAATAAGCAAAGATAAATGACAGTCCATCATTACTTTAAGACATGAAGGTCAGTCAATCCAGAAAATGTCAAGAACTTTGAACATTTTCTCAAGTGCAGTCGCAAAAACCATCAAGCTCTATTATAAAACTGGTTCTCATGAGGACCGCCACAGGAAAGAAAGACCCAGAGTTACCTCTGCTGCAGAGGATAAGTTCCTTAGAGTTAACTGCACCTCAGATTGCATCCCAAATACAGTGAGGGAAAAAAGTATTTGATCCCCTGCTGATTTTGTACGTTTGCCCACTGACAAAGAAATTTCCCTCATTAAAATGCAAATAAATGTATAACATTTTCCACATGCGTTTTTCTGGATTTTGTTGTTGTTATTCTGTCTCTCACTGTTCAAATAAACCTACCATTACAATTATAGACTGATAATTTCTTTGTCAGTACAAAATCAGCAGGGGATCAAATACTTTTTTCCCTCACTGTAAATGCTTCACAGAGTTCAAGTAACAGACACATTTCAACATCAACTGTTCAGAGGAGACTGCGTGAATCAGGCCTTCATGTTCGAATTGCTGCAAAGAAACCACTACTAAAGGACACCAATAAGAAGAAGAGACTTGCTTGGGCCAAGAAACATGAGCAATGGACATTAGACCGGTGGAATTCTGTCTTTTTGTCTGATGAGTCCAAATTTGAGATTTTTGGTTCCAACCGCCGTGTCTTTGTGAGACACATAGTTGGTGAACGGATGATCTCCTTATGTGTGGTTCCCACCGTGAAGCATGGAGGAGGAGGAGGTGTGATGGTGTGGGGGTGCTTTGCTGGTGACACTGTCTGTGATTTATTTAGAATTCAAGGCACACCAGCATGGCAGCTGTAAAACTGTATGTTATGGGCTATGATGGGACAAAACCTTTTCTAATCTGGTCATATTGTAAAAACTACACAACAACTGCAATTGGACAATACAACTAACAGGGCTGCGCTTGCTTTATGCAGGGTTGCATTGTGTCGCCTTTGCATCTGTAATGAAATAGTTACTCACACAGTACGTCATCACTATTGTGTTGATTGATTAATTCCAGTCAATCCTTTTGGATTGATAATGTCTAAGTAGCCTAGCCACCTGAAGTTGTAATATAAAACAAATTTGATGACATTCACATTTTCTCTTAACACAAATAATTAGGCCTATTTTCGGCTATAAATACAGGAACATAGCTGAGGCTATTACCGCTTCGTTTTTCCCCTGGCCAGATGGGATCAGATCTCACAGGCTTCTCTAGGCTACCTGCAGCTGTGATTGTTAGTAGGCTAGTAGGCTGATCAGACTGAAACACAGATAGTACACGAGTTGACCAACCATGAGACAAATCAGTCTAAACAACAGTACTTTGTCCTTCTTTTCAACACTTTTGTGTCAATATTTTTTATTCAATCGAATAAATGCCAACTCGTCACACATTTGCCGGTGGCAGTGCTGTGCTGATCTCTGCAACATGGATACATTGAAATCATTTGCCACATATTGCTACAAATGAAGAAATATTTCCTATATGTATGTTCTACTATCAAAAAATGTCAAGTTAGTTTGGGCTTCCGTACTAATGTTACTGTCCTCAATACAACAAATAAATACTACAGTAGAATTACATTAATTCCATTAATTCCTATAATTCCTATTCCCCCCCTGCTATAGTTAATCCATAGCGGTGGCAATGAAGCTCTTGCCTTTCACACACCATTGCGGCACTATCGTGCACTAGTATAATTGCAGTGTTTGTTATTGTATTAGACAGCCATATTCCCCTCCTTTCTATGAGATGTGGGATGCGTCCCAAATGGCACCCTATTCCCCATGTCAAAAGTAGTGCACTATGTAGGAAAAGGGGTGCCATTTGGGATGCAGACGTGATGGCTGGCAAACCTCCAGACAACTGCTTCCTCCGCTCACAGAGGACAGAGCAGAGATCAGGGTTGAGTCCCAAATAGCACCCTATCCCCTGTAGTGCACCCCTTTTGACTAGGGCCCATAGGGTTCTATAGTGAAAAAGTACTAGTCTCTGGTCAAAAATAGTGCACTAGGGAACAGGGTACCAACTAGGACGGAGACCAGGTAATGCAGAGGAGAGAGTAACTAGAATAATAAACATGTGTAATGAGTGTGCTGCAGTTGAATACCAGGAACAACAGTCACTGGCACCATCACCTCAAGGATCAGTACACTACAAGTGCTTAGAGAGAGATCATGGTGGTTTGCAGCCAAAATGGCACCATATTCCCTACGTAGTGCACTACTTTTGAGCAGGGCCCATAGGAAATAGGGTGCCATTTGGGATGCAAACCATGTCAGCAAGGCCATCACATAGTACATTGATTCAACATCATGAAATTAGATGAGATGAGAGGGTCAGAGAGGTGAATGTTATAGCCATCTTACTAATGATGATGCTGTTCAACGTGTCATCCACAGGCTGTGGAGTGGGAGGTGAGTCACTCACAGGCACTGGATGGAGCCTAGCACTGGGCTTTCTGATAGCAGTTATTTTCAAAAAGTGTTTACTTGTGATGATTGGTATTGAATGTGGTTACCTTAGCTATTTCAGTTGATGCACTTCTTGTAAATTGTCTGCTAAATGACTATGAAGTAAAGTTCCAGGCTATGGGAGAGAGGGAGATAGGTTAAGAGAGAGAGGTAGAGAAAGAGAGAGGGGGGGTGAGGGTAAGGGTGAGAGAGGTGACCAGCAGCTTTGAGCCAATGAGCCGATTTCAGCACGTCACTAATCTGGGAACATCTTTTATTATAAGACGTTGTAAGGAAGCTAATAGGGTTGTGATGTACCTCTTGACACAAATTATATCTCATCAAGTCTGTCTGTAGGTATGTGGAGTTATAATAACATTATGGCACAAGGCAGTTTTAGTTTTAATCACCCTAAGTTCAGGTCTTTTGTTCCAGTCTTTTGTTCACAACATTTCCAGCAACAGTTTATTTTAAGGGTATAACACTTCACAATACATTCATAACGATTACATTACACATTCATAAGTAACACAAGTCATGTAGGTACACTTCAAATAAAGTGTTACCAAATTTCCATTGAGGAAATTATAATTTATTTAGCAGTACGCAGTGGCTGATTGGGGGTGCTTACAGTAAGGCTTGTTTTGCCTCCTTGGCAGTGTAGTTCAAGAACCATTTGAGGAAATTGAAGCAAGATCCTTTCCCATAATTTCTTATGGAATTAAGAGCGAGAACGAGCACACAAATAAATGCCTGGTCTAGTTAATGCCGACATTATAAGACAAATAATGTTTGATGCATAACACAAATACATGTTTTGAGGTCTACTGAGGTTCTTTTGAACAACAATTTAAGACTGGGGCCATGCATAGACCTAAGCTCAGCAGTATTGATGTAGTATTGACAGTCTAGCTTCCTGTCCAGGGGGTGTACTTGTACATCAAGCCGACTCACGGTACATGAAACAGCAGATAAGCTCCTGCCCCTATGGGCCACTCTGGCTCAGACAAGGCTTACTTATTGACGACAACTGAAGGATAGCAGATGACCGGTAAACACATGATGCTAATGTTGACAGTATGTAACCAGTAGCCATGGAGCCATGGTCTGTGTCCCAAATGGCACCCTATTCTCTACCAAAAGTTTTCCAAAAGGGTTCTTCAGCTGTTGCCATAGGAGAACCCTTTTTGGTTCCATGGTAGGTAATTAATTCAAATCAAATCAAATTTTACTTGTCACATACACATGGTTAGCAGATGTTAATGCGAGTGTAGCGAAATGCTTGTGCTTCTAGTTTCCGACTATGCAGTAATATCTAACAAGTAATCAAACAATTTCACAACAATTACCTTATACACACAAGTGTAAAGGAATGAATACAAGTATGTACATATAAATATATGGATGAGCGATGGCTGAACGGCATAGGCAAGATGCAGTAGATGGTATAGAGTACAGTATATACATATGAGATGAGTAATGTAGGATATGTAAACATTATATAAAGTGGCATCGTTTAAAGTGGCTAGTGATACATTTATTACATCCAATTTTTTATTATTAAAGTAGCTAGAGATTTGAGTCGATGGCCGAACGGCATAGGCAAGATGCAGTAGATGGTATAGAGTACAGTATATACATATGAGATGAGTAATGTAGGATATGTAAACATTTGAAATGGCATTGTTTAACGTGGCTAGTGATACATTTATTACATCCAATTGTCTATTATTAAAGTGGCTAGAGATTTGAGTCAGTATGTTGGCAGCAGCCACTCAATGTTAGTGGCCTTGAGATAGAAGATGTTTTTCAGTCTCTCTGTCCCAGCTTTGATGCACCTGTACTGACCTCGCCTTCTGGATGATAGCGGGGTGAACAGGCAGTGGCTCGGGTGGTTGTTGTCCTTGATGATCTTTTTGGCCTTCCTGTGACAGAGCCTTACAGTTGTGGGCGGAGCAGTTCCCGTACCAGGCGGTGATACAGCCCGACAGGATGCTCTCATTTGTGCATCTGTAGAAGTTTGTGAGTGTTTTTGGTGACAAGCCAAATTTCTTCAGCCTCCTGAGGTTGAAGAGGCGCTGTTGCGCCTTCTTCACCACGCTGTCTGTGTGGGTGGACCATATCAGTTTGTTCGTGATGTGTACGCCGAGGAACTTAACTTTCCACCTTCTCCACAACTGTCCCGTCGATGTGGCATTTCGCATTTCGTTTTTTTTCAGCATAAAACAGTCAATTTACGGTATTGTACTGTCATTACACAGCACTAGCTTTGATACCGTATTACAGCAGGTGTACTGTAATATAAAATATTGAATTTTGTTTACCACCTTTACAGTGTAGATAGCACCTTTTTCCTAAGAGTGTATGTAATGCACTACTTTTGACCAGAGCCCTATGGCTCTGTGGCTCTCAAAAGTAATGCACTATATAGGGAATAGGGTGCCGCAGTACTTGGTACGTAAACATAGAGTCAGAAGGCTATTGTTGACTGAGTGACTGAGTGACTTCTAATCCTGCTAGCCCTCATCCGGTTCCAGGGGCCTGGGGGAGGCAGGTCACAGCTAGGACCCAAGGCCTCTCTTTCGACCCTCTCTCTATCTTCCTCTCTCTCTCTCCTCCCTCTGCCCTCTCTTGCCCTCTCCCTCCCTCTTCTCTCTCAGGGGTTTCTCTAAAATCCCATTACACACTGCACAGCAGTGGCCAGCTCAGAGATGATTATGTAGCTGCTCCTACACACTGATCTAAGGTCAATTTTCAGTATATACACTGAGTGAACAAAACATCAAGAACACCTGCTCATTCCAAGACGTAGACTGACCAGGTGAATCCAGGTGAATGATGTGTTAAAGATGTGTTAAAGAGGAACGCTATCTCAGTAGAAGCTGTCAGTGTTATAGGGACATGGGTTAAAAATGTGATTTCCAATTTTTTAAAGATATTTCCACAAGGTCAAAATAGCAATCTGAAAGTGAAAATTATAATAATGCCCTTTGTGTAACAGCTGTTTCAAAAAATGCCTGGAATTTCAGCCTGTTCAGGTGGGATGGAGTTTTTTGCCCAGATCATGACATCACAATCTGATCTAACTATTCTGACCAATGACCAGTCATCATTTATTTGAATATGTATCCTCCTACTTTGAAGGGGTAAGCGGTGTATGCACAACATACCATACAGCTCAGCATTTCTCAATACATTCCTGGACCTTTTTTGTTAAACCCAGCACTAACTCACTTGATTCAAATAATCACTGAGCCCTTGGTTAGTTGAATCAGGTGTGTTATAGTGCTTGACTAGAACAAAAAGTGTGGAGTGGGGTGCAACTCAATATTAGGAATGTGTTCTTAATGTTTTGTACACTCAATGTATATATTATCTCCCTCAATGATTAAGGTAAGGATTTAGGAGAAGTAAACTGATCATAGACCTGCTCTGCCCAGGAATGGGGTACAGTCTGAATGAAGCAGCAAGATTGGACACCCATGGAGTCATCACAGCTTAGGTAGCAAATCTCTTACTGCTAGAGCAAATCTGTTAGGGCTTGACTCATTACTTACTTAACTATTCAATCCGATAGCCCCCTTTTCGGCTATGAAACATTTAAAGGCAATCTTACCTCGGTCTCCGAGACTTCATTCAGTCAATGCTGCAGATTTTGGCTTAATTGTAAATGACCTTTAAATGTCATAGTGGTCAGTGTGGCTGATGTCTGTTGAGGTATAGTAGAAACCTCATGAAACCCATAAAAATGGCCAGATAAATGATGGACATCAGTCAGTGGGGGAATAGGGTTTAAAACAGATTGAGCCTAGTTCCGGATTAAAAACCCCTTTCAATGGAGATTCACAGGAAAACCGGCCCTTCGAGTACCTCAAGCCTTGAGCTACACATGAATGTCCTTGACACAGTATTGAAAAGCTAACCCAATAGCCCTCAGCTTATTCCTCTATGTAGGTAACCAGCTGCACACTGTTCAAACATGACAACTAAAACAACAGGGTCAGGGTTCAGCCTGATAAGAGCCATGCGAAGGCCTCTCTCTCTCTGGTATATCATGTATGATAATATATGTAGCTCAGCCTAGTGTTTGTTATTTGGCTGCCACAGTGTCATAAAATACTTGTCTTGTAGAATATATACAGTGCATTCGGAAAGTATTCAGACCCCTTGACTTTTTCCACATTTTGTTACATTAAAGCCTTATTCTAAAATTGATTAAATAAATAAAAATCCTTATCAATCTACACACAATATCCCACAATGACAAAGCAAAAACAGGTTTCTAGAAATGTTACCAAATAGAAAAGAGTAATACTATATTTAAATAAGTATTATTTGCTATGAGACTTGAAATTGAGCTCAGCTGCATCCTGTTTCCATTGATCATCCTTGAGATGTTTCTACAACTTGATTGGAGTCCACCTGTAGTAAATTCAATTGATTGGACATGATTTGGAAAGACACACGCCTGTCTATATAAGGTCCCACAGTTGACAGTGCATTTCAGAGCAAAAACCAAGCCATGAGGTCAAATGAATTGTCTGCAGACCTCCGAGACAGGATTGTGTCAAAGCACAGTTCTGGGGAAGGCTACCAAAAGACTTCTACAGCATTGAAGGTCCCCAAGAACACAGTGGCCTCCATCATTCTTAAATGGAAGAAGTTTGGAACCTCCAAGAATCTTCCTAGAGCTGGCTGCCAGGCCAAACTCAGCAATCGGGGGAGAAGGGCCTCCACCAATCAGGCCTTTATGATAGATTGGCCAGACGGAAGCCACTCCTCAGTAAAAGGCACATGACAGCCCGCTTAAAGTTTGCAAAAGGCACCTAAAGACTCTCAGACCATGAGAAACAAGATTCTCTGGTCTGATGAAACCAAGATTGAACTCTTTAGCCTGAATGCCAAGCGGTGAAGCATAGTGGTGGCAGCATCATGCTGTGGGGATGTATTTCAGTGGCAGGGACTGGGAGACTAGTCAGGATTGAGGGAAAGATGATCGGAGAAAAGTACAGCGAGATCCTTGAAGAAAACCTGTTCCAGAGCACTCAGGACCTCAGACTGGGGCGAAGGTTCTCATTCCAACAGGACAATGACCCTAAGCACACAGCCAAGATAACGCAGGAGTGGCTTCGGGACAAAGATTGGAAAGCTGCCGCGGTCATCCCCCTCTTCAAAGGGGGAGACACTTTAGATCCAAACTGTTATAGACCTATATCCATCCTGCCCTTTCTTTCTAAAATCTTCGAAAGCCAAGTTAACAAACAGATCACCAACCATTTCGAATCTCACCGTACCTTCTCTACTATGCAATCTGGTTTCCTTACTGTGCAGCTGTCTTCATCGACCTGGCCAAGGTATCGACACTGTCAATCACCGCATTCTTATCGGCAGACTCAATAGCCTTGGCTTCTCAAATGACTGCCTCGCCTGGTTCACCAACTACTTCTCAGATAGAGTTCAGTGTATCAAATCGGAGGGCCTGTTGTCCAGACCTCTGGCAGTCTCTATGGGGGTGCCACAGGGTTCAATTCTCGGGCTGACTCTTTTCTCTGTATATATCAATGATGTCGCTCTTGTTGCTGGTGATTCTCTGATCCACCTCTACGCAGACGACACCATTCTGTATACATCTGGCCCTTCTTTGGACACGGTGCTAACAATCCTCCAAACGAGCTTCAATGCCATACAACACTCCTTCCGTGGCCTCCAACTGCTTTTAAATGCTAGTAAAACTAAATTAATGCTCTTCAACCGATTGCTGTCCGAACACTCCCGCCCGATTAGCATCACTACTCTGGACGGTTCTGACTTAGAATATGGGGACAACTACAAATACCTAGGTGTCTGGTTAGACTGTAAACTCTCCTTCCAGACTCACATTAAGCATCTCCAATCCAAAATTAAATCTAGAATCGGCTTCCTACTTCGCAACAAAGCCTCCTTCACTCATGCTGCCTAACATACCTTCGTAAAACTGACTATCCTACCGATCCTTGACTTCGGCAATGTCATTTACAAAATAGCCTCCAACACTCTACTCAGAAAACTGGATGTAGTCTATCACAGTGCCATCCGTTTTGTCACCAAAGCCCCATATACTACCCACCACTGCGACCTCTATGCTCTCGTTGGCTGGCCCTCACTACATATTCGTCGCCAAACCCACTGGCTCCAGGTCATCTTATAAGTCTTTGCTACGTAAAGCCCCCGCCTTATCTCAGCTCACTGGTCACCATAGCAACACCCACCCATACCACGCGTTCCAGCAGGTATATTTCACTGGTCATCCCCAAAACCAACACTTCTTTTGGCCGCCTTTCCTTCCAGTTCTCTGCTGCCAATGACTGGAACGAACTGCAAACATCACTGAAGCTGGAGTCTTATATCTCCCTCTCTAACTTTAAGCATCAGCTGTCAGAGCAGCTTACCGATCACTGTACCTGTACACAGCCCATCTGTAAATAGCCCACCCAACTACCTCATCCCCATATTATTACTTACCATCTTGCTCTTTTGCACCCCAGTATCTCTACTTGCACATCATCATCTGCACATCTATCACTCCAGTGTTAATGCTAAATTGTAATTATTTTGCCTCTATGGCCTATTTATTTTCTTACCTCCCTACTCTTCTAAATTTGCACACACTGTATATAGATTTTTCTATTGTGTTATTGACTGTACGTTTTTTTGTGTTACTTTGTGTTGTTGTTTTTGTCACACTGCTTTGCTTTATCTTGGCCAGTTGTAAATGAGAACTTGTTCTCAACTGGCCTACCTGGTTAAATAAAGGTGAAATAAAAATTACAAATAAAATAAAGTCTCTGAATGTCCTTGAGTGCCCAAGCCAGAGCCCAGACTTGAAGCCGATCGAATATCTCTGGAGAGACCTGAAAATAGCTGTGCAGCGACGCTCCCCATCCAACCTGACAGCTTGAGAGGATTTGCAGAGACAAATGGAAGAATCTCCCCAAATACAAGCGTGCCGAGCTTGTAGCGTCATACCCGAGAAGACTTTGGGCTGTAATCTCTGCCAAAGGTGCTTCAACAAAGTACTGAGTAAAGGTTCTAGATACTTATGTAAATGTGATATTTCCATTTTTATTCGTAATAAATGTGCAAAAATGTCTAAACCTGTTTTTGCTTTCTCATAATTGTGTGTGGATTGATGAGGGGAATAAACTATTTAATCAATTTAAGCATAAGGCTGTAACATAACAAAATGTGTTAAAAGTCAAGGGGTCTGAATACTTTCTGAATGCACTGTAAATGTGAGGATGGGAAAGAGAGTGGGGGCCGTCATGGTGGGTCTACTCTGTCCAATCTTCACAGTTCCCAACCTTCCCAATGGAACAAAATCGAAACAGTGATGTCCCCCAGAGGCTCCCCCGGCCCCTGGCTGCACCCTGTAAGGCAACCAATTCCCTACATAGTGCACTACAGGACCCAGGTCAAAAGTATTGATATATGGGGAATAGGGTGCTATTTGGGACCCAGTCTTGTCGAAGCCCAGTTAGGTGAGAAACTCCCATCCATGTGTTAATGGTCCGCCCAACATCCGTGGACAATGGGAGTGAAGGATGCAGTCTGTCCGGAGGCACTCCACCGACGGAGGTCTACATATAGAACATGGGAAGGGAACAGAGGTGCAGCAGAGGTGATAGACAGAGACCCTTTCACACGAAGCTGCCTGACAGGAACAACAATAAAGTTCACAGAGTGATTCATCCGAGGGCTCCGCCAGGGCGCCACGACGATCCGCACTGCCCCGTCAGGAAGAGGTGATGCCATCCGCTCTCTCCAAGTGTGACGTTCTCTTCCACCTCGCTGGCTTCCCCTTTGGACCGCCCGGGGTCCCAAGGTGTCTCGTTCTAAATAAAGATTCCTTCCTGCTGCCCCTTTCTAGTGTTTCTAGTGTTCATTGTTGTTTTGAGTCTTGGCTGATGGATACTGGGGCTTTGAAGGGTTAACGGGGGTCTGTGTGTGACTGTGTGTGAGGGTGCGTCCTTCCGTGTGTGTGCGTGCGTGCGTGATTGCATGCGTGTGGACCCGAGCCAGTTCCAGGAAAACTAATTCAATGTAGTATTCGTCCTGTCTCGTGCACCTAATCTGGGACTAGAACCTAAATGTGCTATGACAGCGTCTCTGCTTAAGTGATAATGCAAGAGAAGCCGGTGTTTGGAGGATATATTGGCACGGGTGTTGTTAGTATTAGCAAACCGTGCCAATGATGTATATCCTCCAAACACCGGCTTCGATGGCATTATCACTTTTATACAAGGGTTACCAACATATTCAAATAATGACTGACATATTTTCATAAAAAAAATATTCCTACTATTTCCTCCTTCCACAATATTCCAGACACAAATCTAGTGTTGCTACCCAAGCCAGCTGGTCATTCATTCTATCAGTTCTGGATCTATGGACGCGACCCAGTCGTTCGTTCTAAATGTTCCATTTTCGTACTAGCTGGCAACTACGGCTAATTTACAGTCACGTCAAAAAGTGCAGCCAGAATAACAGAAAACAGCATAAACCAACTAGAAAACAGCATAAACCAATGCAAATGCAGCTACTTTGCATTGGTTTATGCTGTTTCCTAGTGACATTTATTTGGACACACGCATAACAATGAGGAAATGAAGCGACATTTCGCCTGGCGTAGAACATTTGCCCACTCGTCAGGACACTGTTGTTCAAGAAGAGCCAACACGACCACTTCAAACTGAAGCTGGATGGCAGCATACTAGCCGCACTTTGTATATATTCATACAGACGATGCCAGCTGATTCATGAGTTGTACTGGCTGAGAAACGCTGCCAACTCGGGTGTAATATTATTCTGGTTTTGTGGCGCTAGTCTGATAGGGAAAAGTATAAACAGGAACAGGTGCATATTTCTTCGCCCAGCAACAGTCACTGAGTTTAGCAAGCTGAAGTTAGCTAGGGAGTCACAGAAAAGTACGTTTAGCCTGTCAATTATTTCAGCCCGAGTTGATTTATTTTACTAAGTCAGCATGGCATGGTTTCTGTCATGTTTAAAGTCAACCTTCTGGCTGGATAGATACTTTTATAGCTAACATGCTCGCTAGCTAATGCTAACGATGCTAGATGACCTAAGTGGAAGCCTCCATCTAGTTCCCAAGAGCAGCAGACCGCTAAATCAAATTTGCTTTCGAACTTTGTAATCATCTGTAAAGTTGTTTTACATGAACTCATACTAGCTAATATATCTATATTAGGCTACAGTACCGTTAGTATTACTAAATGATAACAACTTAGCCTTGTCACTAGCTAGTTGATGGGGTGGGGTACAGTAGGCTACAACACAGCAACAATAGTCTTTCTATTGTTCTGTTAATCGTTGGGTTTATGGTTAAATTAGTTGCAATTATAGAAAGATCACACATTCATGCAGCTGTTGTTGTGTCTCATTGTCTTTATCCATACCATAGCTTCTGCTATGGACATGCCTTTTACTTGAGAGCCCTGTCCTCTTTGCCAGGTCTCCCTTGACAAAATGTTATTTTTGACCTGATAAAATAAGCTGACGGTTGTGTGCACTCTCACCAGATAGAATTTTGTGGTTCAGTGGCAGATTTTCAAAAGAAAAGAGAAGTATACAGTATATCATCAGTAATTCTCAATCAAATGAGGTACACAGCTAACCCAAATTTATGTTCATTCATTCATAAATGTGGACACTAATTATTGTTAATATTCCAATTCTCTTGGCCCTCCATTCCCAAACCTGAAGCCCCCTGCCCACAGCAGGAAAGACCAGGAAAACGTGTTAGCTTAAGGTACAACTTCCTATTGAGGAAATGTAAGATAAGTCAATGTCATATTTAGAGGTACTAACATGAGTAGAAGCATATACAAGCAATCTTTCAAATGTATTTCATAAAGCCCCTTTTACATCAGCAGTTGTCACAAAGTGCTTATACAGATACCCAGCCTAAAACCCAAAAGAGCAAGCAATGCAGATGTAGAAGCACAGTGGCTAGGAAAAACTCCCTAGAAAGGCAGGAACCTAGGAAGAAACCTAGAGAGGAACCATGCTCTGAGGGGTGGCCAGTCCTCTTCTGGCTGTGCTGGTGGAGATTATAAAAGAGTACAGCCATTTAGGCCAGATTGCTCTTCAGGACGTTTAAACGTTCATAGATGACCAGCAGGGTCAAATAATAATCACAGTGGTTATAGACAATGAAATAGTTCAGCACCTCAGGAGTAAATGCCAGTTGGCTCTTCATAGCTGAGAAATTAGAGGTTGAGACAGCAGGTAAAGTAGAGAGAGAGACAGGATCAAACAGCAGGTCTGGGACAAGGTAGCACTTCCGGTGAGTCCTGATCAGGTCAGGGTTCCATAGCCGCAGACAGAAACAGCGGAGACTGAATCCGCAGCACGACCAGGTGGACTGGGATAGCCAGGAGTCATTAGGCCAGGTAGTCCTGGTCCTAGGGCCTAGGGCCCAGGTCCTGCATCCTTTATTTAATTTGTGTAGACTAAGCCCTAGAGGTTCACATGATTTAGCGTACTTGTCAATCCAGATCTGAATATTTTACATCCTTTTTACTGTACACTGTCCCCCCCCAAAGCTAATCACTGAATGTCCTACTACAAGGATGTGGTCAGGTTGACTCACTTCTGAGTCACAATAACACAGATCACACACACCACAGATTGCGAGGGCAAGTACAATGAGCAGTTGGGAAAATGATGTCTGCTGCGTGATTGCCCCACACACACTTAATTTAGGTTAGTCAATGCTTTGTCATTAAAATATTATAGTGTCTATCTTTCAGATCTGCTAACCAGGTACAGTGGGTGACAGGTAACTGTGTTTCCACCAAGCTGTTCCAGGCCTGGAGTGGCACGCTGGAACTTTCAGAGGCTTGTAGACCTGAAGCAGTGTGATGTGGTCCAGGTAATCATCACACACGTACACTCACTCACTCTGTTAGGTTGTCTAATTATTTTCACTTAAGAAAATTGTTCCTCTCTCTTTTAGATCTGACACCCCTATTAGCTCAACCACAGTCCTCACAGCTGCAGTCATCTGCCCTGCACCTGCTACACCGGCCACGACAGGTGATACAGGTAATTATCACATCCATGTATACACACATGGATACTCTCCCTCACATACTCTCCCTCACTCTCCCGCATACTCTCCGACATCCGCATAGCGGTGGAACTGTCTTAGAGCTGTCAAATTCAAAAAGCGGCGCCTGGCATTATACCTAAAGCGGACATTGCCATTGGCTGCATGGAGTCGTATTAACAGAAATCTCATGCGGGCCTGTTTACAAGTTAGAATACTGAAATTTGAGATGTAATCTACACCTCGATTAGGCTGATAGAAATCCTCATTATTTAGTTTGATTTAGAATTTGAGTGTCGTTAATTCTATATAACATACAAATTCAGAACGAGAAAGTGTTTCCGCGAGTAGGACGGGTGTAGTTTCGTGACAATGATCAAGGGCAGCTGCTTACTGATTTGACAGATCCAACGCAGTTGCACCTCAGACTCCGCCAAAACATCAGTGTTGGCTATCGCCGGTTAACGCTTGATCTGATCGAATCTAGGCCTTACACTCATTCTGTCTGTTTAGTTGTATGATTATTGTCAGTTAAGAACATTGTGCCTCTCTCTTTTAGATCTGCCACCCCCAGCAGTTCAGCTGCAGTCACAGTAGTCCTCTGCTGTGGTATTTCATTTACCGGCTGCACCAGTTCCTACTACACTGGCTGCGAAGGGAGAAACTTTTGAGGATTCCCAGATGGATATAGGTAATTCAGAATTATATTACATACACATACGCTCACTCACTCACACCAACAACTACTGTTTACTTACTGTCACTTTGTGCATCTCTCTTTCAGATCTGCCATGCACTCCACCACTGCCCCTGACAGCCTCACCCAGAAGTGCATACACCGGGTCTATCACGATTGACAAAGCAGAGATAGGTGGCTGACACGGAAAAATCAAACATCCACACACACTCTCTTTCTGTCTCACACACACGTTATCCCCAATGTAAGTAAATTGTAATGACTTATTTTATTTTAGGATTGGAGATATCTACGCCTACATATCCATTATCAATATCTACATAATTACTCTAAATATCTTTCCAGTCAGTGTGATTGATAATATTGTAAGAGTATTGCTTAATTTGTAGTTTGAGGAAATTCTGTGCTTTTTTTTGTTGTTGTTGAAAAACATGCCTCTCTCTCTCTCTCTCTCTCTCTCTCACACACACACTAGACCCAATGTAAATACATTATTTTATGTAAGCTCCATTTTATTTGAGGATTGTGTGTAATAAAGTACATTCACAGTTAAAGCAGCAGTTTGGTTTATTAGATGTTTGAATGACCAAAAGGAAGTGGGCAAACCTGCAGCCCTCTGGGAGTGTGTGCAGGTTTTGTCATCTGGAGCTGAAACAGGGCCCCAACAGCCCTCACATATGTACAGTGTTCCCAGGAGTGGCAAATATGTTTATTGTCCTGCAAAAGTATTTTTAATGTACCAAGGGCATTCCCTGGCTACCCATCCGCATTGCTCAGGGTAAACTGACGTTTGTTCTCCACAGTGAATGTATGTAGCGATTAAAAATCAGGGTGATTCATCAGGAAACCAAGGCCAAGGAATTGCAAGAGCGATGACCTGGAGGAAGTTCCAGACCTCAGCTTTTTATGTAGCAGAAAAGCACAGATGGGTGGCTAACAAGAACAAATAAAACATACACAGTCTGTAAATACATTATAATTACTCATTTATATGCATGCTCCATTTTATTTTAGGATTGGAGATATTTAGGCCTACAGATTTTGTTATCCATTTCCCATAACAGATGTACAGTTGTGCTTACTCACAGTTGGTGGAGAGGGCATGGTTAGGAGAGATGGCTGACAAGGAGAAATAAAACGTAACATCCACACACACTCTCGGTCTCCCACACACACACACACAAAATAGTATGTGAATATGTACAGTGCATTTGTAAAGTACTCGGACCCCTTGGCTTTTTCCACATTTTGTTATGTTACAGCCTTCTAAAATTGATTACATTATTTTTTGCCTTCAATCTACACACAATACCCCATACTGACAAAGCGAAAAACATTTCAAGTTTTGAAAATGTATAACAAATAAAAAAGTATTCAGACCCTTTACTCAGTATGTTGTTGAAGCACTTTTGGCAGTGATTACAGCCTCAAGTCCTCTTGGGTATGACGCTACAAGCTTGGCACACCTGGGGAGTTTCTCCCATTCTTCTCTGCAGATCCTCTCAAATTCTGTCAGGTTGGATGGGGAGTGTCGCTACACAGCTATTTTCAGGTCTCTCCAGAGATGTTCTATCGGGTTCAAGTCCAGGCTCTGGCTGGGCCAATCAAGGACATGCAGAGACTTGTCCCGAAGCCACTCCTGCATTGTCTTGGCTGTGTGCTTAGGGTCGTTGTCCTGTTGGAAGGTGAACCTTCGCCCCAGTCTGAGGTCCTGAGGGCTCTGGAGCAGATTTTCATCAAGGATCTCTCTGTACTTTGCTCCGTTCATCTTTCCCTCAATCCTGACTAATCTCTCAGATCCTGCAGCTGAAAAACATCCCCACAGCATGATGCTACCACCACCATGCTTCACCGTAGGGAAAGGGGGATACCTAGTCAGTTCTACAACTGAATGCATTCAACTGAAATGTGTCTTCTGCATTTAACCCAACCCCTCTGAATCAGAGAGGTGCGGGGGGCTGCCATAATCGACATCCACGTCTTCGGCGCCCGGGGAATAGTGGGTTAACTGCCTTTTGGCAAACGCCAAGAGGTCTGTCATGTGCCTTTTACTGAGGAGTGGCTTCCGTCTGCCCATTCTACCATAAAGGCCTGATTGGTGGAGTTTTGCAGAGATGGTTGTCCTTCTGGAAGGTTCTCCCATCTTCATAGAGGAACTCTGGATCTCTGTCAGACGGACCATCAGTTTCTTGGTCACCTCCCTGACCAAAGCCCTTCTCACCCGATTGCTCAGTTTGGCCGGGTGGACAGCTCTAAGAAGAGTCTTGGTGGTTCCAAACGTCTTCCAGTTAAGAATGATGGAGGCCACTGTGTTCTTGGGGCCCTTCAATGCTACATAATTTTTTTTGGTACCCTTTCCAAGATCTGTGCCTTGACACAATCCTGTCTCGGCACTCTACAGACAATTCCTTCGACCTCCTGACTTGGTTTTTGCACTGACATGCACTGTCATCTGTGGGACCTTATATAGCCAGGTGTGTGCCTTTCCAGACGTTTCTTGTAGTTGGCCACCAGGTTTGCACACATCTCAGGAAGGATTTTGTCCCACTACTCTTTGCAGATCTTCTCCAAGTCATTAAGGTTTCGGGGCCAACGTTTGGCAACTCGAACCTTCAGCTCCCTCCACAGATTTTCTATGGGATTAAGGTCTGGAGACTGGCTAGGCCACTCCAGGACCTTAATGTGCTTCTTCTTGAGCCACTCCTTTGTTGCCTTGGCCGTGTGTTTTGGGTCATTGTCATGCTGGAATACCCATCCACGACCCATTTTCAATGCCCTGGCTGAGGGAAGGAGGTTCTCACCCAAGATTTGACGGTACATGGCCCCGTCCATCGTCCCTTTTGATGCGGTGAAGTTGTCCTGTCCCCTTAGCAGAAAAACACCCCCAAAGCATAATGTTTCCACCTCCATGTTTGATGGTGGGGATGGTGTTCTTGGCAGCTTTCCTCCTCCTCCAAACACAGCGAGTTGAGTTGATGCCAAAGAGCTGGTCTCATCTGACCACAACACTTTCACCCAGTTGTCCTCTGAATCATTCAGATGTTAATGGGCAAACTTCAGACGGGCATGTATATGTGCTTTCTTGAGCAGGGGGACCTTGCGGGCACTGCAGGATTTCAGTCCTTCACGGCGTAGTGTGTTACCAATTGTTTTCTTGGTGACTATGGTCCCAGCTGCCTTGAGATCATTGACATGATCCTCTCGTGTAGTTCTGGGCTGATTCCTCACCGTTCTCATGATCATTGCAACTCTACGAGGTGAGATCTTGCATGGAGCCCCAGGCCGAGGGAGATTGACAGTTCTTTTGTGTTTCTTCCGTTTGCGAATAATCGCACCAACTGTTGTCACCTTCTCACCAAGCTGCTTGGCAATGGTCTTGTAGCCCATTCCAGCCTTGTGTAGGTCTACAATCTTGTCCCTGACATCCTTGGAGAGCTCTTTGGTCTTGGCCGTGGTGGAGAGTTTGGAATCTGATTGATTGCTTCTGTGGACAGGTGTCTTTTATACAGGTAACAAGCTGAGATTAGGAACACTCCCTTTAAGAGTGTGCTCCTAATCTCAGCTCGTTACCTGTATAAAAGACACCTGGGAGCCAGAAATCTTTCTGATTGAGAGGGTGTCAAATACTTATTTCCCTCATTAAAATGCAAATCATTTTATAACATTTTTCACATGCGTTTTTCTGGATTTTGTTGTTGTTATTCTGTCTCTCACTGTTCAAATAAACCTACCATTAAAATTATAGACTGATCATTTCTTTGTCAGTGGGCAAACGTACAAAATCAGCAGGGGATCAAATACTTTTTTCCCTCACTGTAGCTAGCTGCAGTGTAAACCATGTAACTTGCTAACGCTAGATCAACAAGTTGGTCCACCGCAGGTACATAATAACAAGAGGCCTATTGCAACCATCGATGGCACTAGATTATCGCCAATTGAGAGCTCGTTAAACCATCAATATGTGCTAAATTCACCCCCACAGCTGATCTCAATTGCAACCATTATTGGTCACCTCTACCATCCCTAAAATATGTCGGTTTTGCCTTAGTCAGAGATCCGTTTATACTGACGAGATGCTCTGGTTGGTATTGTCATCGGAGCAATTTAGTCCTTTAAAACAAGCATTCTGTACAATAGAAATAAAGTATATCTTTTTTGTCCAATCACAAGGCTAATTTGAATTTCCTGATGCACCATGAAAATTCACTGCAACAAAAGCGTTATCAGATTAAGATCCGACATATGCATTTAGTTATTAAGAGATCTCTGATTAATCGTCTTCATTATATCACATTGGTAGTAGTCAGTGACAAAACCCTGGACGGAAGAGCAAATGGATAGCTGTAGATGAATCAACTCTCGAGTAGGAGACGCTGCCCAGCCTATTGTTTTTCCTTTTTTTTTTAAAGTGGATATAACGTTGTTTCAAAAGGTACAAATTCAACATATTTTATACAAGCGTTTGGTTTGGTTACCATGATGACATAATCCTGTTTGTTGAAATCTCACCCTCAAAATAATTTTGGAAACCTCTTTGAAATCCATTGTATCTTCCACGAAGATTCCATGTCACAATGCGTTGATTCAACCAGTTTGTGCCCAGTCGGTATTTTTCACAATTGCTTACATGGTGCCAATGTATCCCCAGCCCCCCCACCTCCCTTTCACTGTCCGTCCATCCTTCCCCATGAGTAATTAGACTAGATGATTACAGACTCAATTGTGCTAATGAGTCTATATCATAACCAGATCCAAATGGCAGGGGCAGTCACAATCAGCGTTCTAAATGGCACTCTACTCCTTATATTGTGCACTACTTTTGACCAGGGCCCATAGGGCTGTGGTCAAAAGTAGTGCACTATGTAGGGAACAGGGTGCCATTTGGGACACAGCCTCAGTTCATCATCATCATCATCATCATCATCATACAGTAAGGCGGGTTAATGAGGCCAATGACAGGATTAAGGCTAAGACTCTTATTAGTATCCATCTCAGAGATTCTCTTCAAGTCCAAGTTAAGACCACATACCACCTGCTGCTCTAAATAGACATAACTGCCTGCTGTCAGGCTGCCTACATCAGCATTACACGCTCGGTGTGTGTGTGTGTCTAAGTCTGTGTTTGTAGCAATACCATACCAGACCCCCTAGTACACCAGGAGATGATGATAGTCCTCAATATTTAGAGAAAGTTCTTAGTAAGGGACGCAAGCTGACAGGCCAGGATCACAGGCCATTAATGGAGATCGAGCTGTAACTTCAGGTGTGACAAACTGTACACATAGATTGTCCATACTCAGGAACACTGTGGGGGTTGGGTTTGTTTCATCAACTGTAATTTTCAGGAAACCAATTACATTGTATTTACTACAATACTGTGTGTGTGCTTGCTTTAGGGTGTACTCTTCCCTATTTTGCTTGTTTATTATAGACAATTCTGAATTAACAGGCTAAAATCAATGGTTTTAATATAGGTAATATAGTAATCTTTGTTTAAATCTGTGATTTAGTAGTGTTTGCTTCGAGAAAAGGTCCTTTCAGTATGTGTGTGTACTAACTTTTTAGAGAAAAGGTCCTATCAGTATGTGTGTGTACTTGCTTAGAGAAAAGGTCCTATCAGTATGTGTGTGTACTAACTGCTTAGAGAAAAGGTCCTATCAGTATGTGTGTGTACTAACTGCTTAGAGAAAAGGTCCTATCAGTATGTGTGTGTACTAACTGCTTAGAGAAAAGATCCTATCAGTATGTGTGTGTACTAACTGCTTAGAGAAAAGGTCCTATCAGTATGTGTGTGTACTAATTGCTTAGAGAAAAGGTCCTATCAGTATGTGTGTGCTAATTGCTTAGAGAAAAGGTCCTATCAGTATGTGTGTGTACTAACTGCTTAGAGAAAAGGTCCTATCAGTATGTGTGTGTACTAACTGCTTAGAGAAAAGGTCCTATCAGTATGTGTGTGTACTAACTGCTTAGAGAAAAGGTCCTATCAGTATGTGTGTGTACTAACTGCTTAGAGAAAAGGTCCTATCAGTATGTGTGTGTACTAACTGCTTAGAGAAAAGGTCCTATCAGTATGTGTGTGTACTAACTGCTTAGAGAAAAGGTCCTATCAGTATGTGTGTGTACTTACTGCTTAGAGAAAATGTCCTATCAGTATGTGTGTGTACTAACTACTTAGAGAAAAGGTCCTATCAGTATGTGTGTGTACTTACTGCTTAGAGAAAAGGTCCTATCAGTATGTGTGTACTAACTGCTTACAGGAAAAGGGTCCTATCAGTGACTTCAAAATTACCTTGTAGTGGAAGGGAAGTGTTACTTCTGATTAAAAAAGTCCTTACGTTTCACAGTTAAACACACACGGAGGATCTAACACAATAGTATAAGTGAAAGGAAATGAACAACAGAACAGAATGTTCAGTGTTTGCGCAGGTTCTGAGGTAGAGATCTGAGAGGTTTTAAACAGGCTCTTAATGCTGGAGCTTGGGTCGTGTTCAGTAGGCATGACCTGGAAGAAAACAGTGGAGAGGTACCAACCGAACTTGCCCAATAAGAAATGTTCATTTTTAATTCCCATTGCAAAACGTTTTGCTATGGTGTGCACTAATGAATACGACCCCATTTCCAGTACATGTTTGTACATGCAGCCTACTGTATGTTGCGAGAGAAAGTCACACAGCTTGATGTAGAATAAACCTTTTAATAAATAGTTTGACATTAGCTTCACATATTAAAATTATATTTTCAACCATTTCCACTCATGTTAGCTTGGTCTGGTAATTTCTTGGCTAACAGTAGGCACAAATAGAAGAGGCTCAGCTCAGGCCACAAACCACATGGGACTACAAAACAGGAGTGGTCAGAAAAATCAGGGTCGGTCCGGTAGCTGCACTATACTACTGTAGCAATCAGACCTATAGGATGCCATATCCTTCAAGTTAACATACACATGTATTGTAAGTACAAGAATGTTTGTGCATTTACTGAAACACCGGTGTGTTGGAACTGTAAATGTGTTGTGTGTTAGGGCTGGTGCAGAATCGTTTGAATTAATGTAGGATTTTAGTCGTTGGGTTTACTGCCCTTGTGTGTTGTTGGTTCAATATGTGTTGATCCGATAAATTCTGAGCATTGACTTAAATAAATATACATTCTGAGAGACATTTGGTCTATGTCTCAAATGTCACCCTATTCCCTATGTAGTTTACTACTTTGACTAGGGCCCATAAGGCTTTTGACCATGGTTATTGCTAACCAGGCTGAAATTACGAACAGTATGTTTGGTTGGCATAAGGACAACATGTATAACTCAGAACATTCAATGATGCTAGTGATGGTCATTTATACAATTCAGTAAAAACATTCTTACAGCTTGTTATTAAATCGAAATGTCCAATGAACATTCAATAAATCCCCAAAATGTAATGTTGAAGAAATCTACAAATAAAAAAACAACATTGGAATGTCCAAGTTTATTTTAAATAGCACTTAAACTTTTAGCCAAAAAAATGTAAATGACAAAAGGATAACAAAACATGAGTTAAAGTAGTCACAAACAAGTTAACAAAACAAACAAACATCAAATATGGCACCAAAAAATGTAAATGACAAAATTGGGACAACATTTTTATCCTAATAAAAATGTCCAACATTTTGACACCTACCGGTTCTATTTCCATTTGTGATTTGGTTACTTCAATGCACTTGAGCATCCTTAACAAAAAAATCTACTGTTTCAAAAGTACAACAGCAAAGATTTACAGAAGTATCTGCAACACCTTTGGAATCAAAGACCGACACGGGGAGATAAAATGTCCTAAGATTCCTTTAACTTGTTTTAGTCTAAATCCAAAATATCACATTTGCAATCTTGTGTCTAATACCACATAACATTTAACCTTTACTACCCTACTGCAGCAGTACAGTAAGTGATATTTTAACTTACTGAACAGCAAATGATATTATTCCAAAGACTGTTGCAAATATCAGTGCTCACATTGATTCCAAAATGTATAAAGCAATTCATAGTAGGCGTACTGACCTAGGAATAGGTCCATATACTCTAATGTTATTTATTATACTCTAAGTCAAATCAGATCCTAGATCAGCACTCTTACTCTGAGATGCTTTGTGAATGCATACAGTACCAGTCAAAAGTTTGGAAACACCTACTCATTCAAGGGTTTTTCTTTATTTTCACTATTTTCCACATTTTAGAATAATAGTGAAGACATCAAAACTATGAAATAACACATATGGAATCATGATTGTTAAAACATTGTTAAACAAATCAAATTATATTTTATATTTGAGGTTCTTCAAAGTAGCCACCCTTTGCCTTGATGACAGTTTTGCACACTCTTGGCATTTTCTCAACTAGCTTCACCTGGAATGCTTTTGCAACAGTCTTGAAGGAGTTCCCACATATGCTGAGCACTTGTTGGCTGCTTTTCCTTCACTCTGCGGTCCAACTCATCCCAAACCATCTCAATTGGGTTGAGGTCAGGTGATTGTGGAGGCCAGGTCATCTGATGCAGCACTCCATCACTCTCCTTCTTGGTCAAATAGCCCTTACACAGCCTGGAGGTGTGTTTTAGGTCATTGTCCTGTTAAAAAACAAAATGATAGTCCCACTAAGCGCAAACCAGATGGGATGGCGTATCGCTGCAGAATGCTGTGGTAGCCATGCTGGTTAAGTGTGCCTTGAATTCTAAATAAAATAAGACAGTGTCACCAGGAAAGCACCTCCACACCTCCTCCTCTATGCTTCAAGGTGGGTGGAACCAAAAATCTCAAAGTTGGACTCATCAGACCAAAGGAAAGATGTTGTGCCTAGAAGGCCAGCATCCTGGAGTCGCGTCTTCACTGTTGACGTTGAGACTGGTGTTGTACGAGATCTTCAGTTTCTTGACAATTTCTCACATGGAATAGCCTTGTTTCTGGCCATTTTGAGCCTGTAATTGAACCCACAAATGCTGATACTCCAGATACTCAACTAGTCTAAAGAAGGCCAGTTTTATTGCTTCTTTAATCAGGACAACAGTTTTCAGCTGTGCTAACATAATTGCAAAAGGGTTTTCTAATGATCAATTAGCCTTTTAAAACGATAAACTTGGATTAACTAACACAACGTGCCATTTGAACACAGGAGCGATGGTTGCTGATAATGGGCCTCTGTACGCCTATGTAGATATTCCATAATGACCCCAAACCTTTGAACGGTAAAGTACATATACACTAAACAAAATGTTTCATGAGCTGAAATAAAAGATCCCATAAATGTTCCATATGTACAAAAAGCTTATTTATCTAAAATGTTCGGCACAAATTTGTTTACATCCCTGTTAGTGAGCTCCAATAGGAGCGATAGAAACAATGACAGACCCACAATGTCAGACAACAGTCTTCATACAGGTTGTTGTAATATATTAATATGAAGACAACATCACCAATATTTCTCTGGAATAAAAACTTGAACCACCACTGGCCTTAAGTGCGTGAACACAGGAAAAAAATACAACCCAAAACCGTACTCGGTCTGTCTGTCTGCTACGCTAATGTATGGCAGATAGGTAAACATTGAAAAACGTATTTCCGACTAATAAAGTGGTCTCTCTCATACACACTTCTCTCAGGAAACTGTCCTATAAAAACGTTATAGGGTTAAGCCTGCACTCTCTCAATGGATAGGTAGCGCCTCTTAGATGGATCTAAAGATGTTCCACTCTCCTCATGTTCTACATTGTCTGCATCCCAAATGGCACCCTATTTCCTTTATAGTGCACTTCATTTTGTCAAAGGTAGTGCACTATAAAGGGAATAGGGTGGCATTTTTGGACGCATCCAGTAGCTTCTCTCCCAGCTGTAGACACACACCGAGGCAGACATGCTTTCCGTTCTTACGTATTAAGACATAAAATCAGACAAGTCACAACAGAAGTTTGTTAGCTTGTAAATTGTCCATTAGAGTAGAGCTCGAGCTGTGGCTACTGTTATCATTGTTGACTCTTCGGACAAAGAACACTGTGGTTGTTGTCACAGATTGAGCTGCTTGCCTACAGAGGAAATAGAATCATCGGTTGAATCTCAAATGGCACCATATTCCCTATATTGTGCATTTCTTTTGACTAGAGACCTAGTGGCTCTCTGGCAGCACAAGCCTGCACGTCACATCCTCCTTTATCCTCATCCTTCTACTGCTTCTCAGGACTCGCTCAGGACAGAGATCAGCTCAACCAAGTCTCTCCCAACACAACACATACCTCTCCCCAGCGCTACCCATCCTCTATCGCTCTTCCCTCCATCTCTTTCCTCCATCTCTCAGGGCCTTCCGGGAACTCCTTACACCACACTCAGGTGTTCAGACTTCAGAGGACAGTCCACAAGGTGCTCCGACACACACATCTTCTCGGCTCTCAGAAGAAGCCACTCTCTTATCTGGATACGTGTGTGCGAGAGTGTGTGAATATATATAGAACAGTTTGTTTGTAACGGTTAACTTGTTTGTTCAGGGGGGCAAGTGTGGTGGGTTTATGCCATCGGGCTGGTGTTACACACAACTGTCGTCCAGTAGTGGCTCCTTGCCCTCAGCCCCGCTACTGGGAGGGCTGTGTGAGTGGCTCTGGGCTACGTTGCTGTGTTTCTTGTAGCCTCCCGGTCGGACCCCCCGGGCCACTGTGCTCTGGGATGAAGAGGGCTACTAACAAGGAGAGTAGTACGGAGCATGCCCCAAACAGGAAGGGAGGGCCGGGGATGATGGAACTCTGTGGAGGGAGAGAAAGAATACATATGTGATTGTTAGTAGATGTGTGAGTTTGTTGCTTTATTCACACTATAGGGCCAACCTGATCTGTACTGCACTGGCTCAGACATTTTCTATTTACATTGTCCTTTCTAGCATCGAGCACCTATGGTGGATAGATAAACAGGCCAGCCCAGTAGAGCTCAACTTGTATTGGCCCTATTGTGTGAATCAGGGTTGTGTGTGTGTGTCTCTCTCTCAAAAGACAGTTATCTATCTTAGTCCTGTCCTTCCTGGTCTCACATCGTCCGTGGGGTTGGCCGAGTGAGTGTGTGTGTCCTGTCGTCACTGGTCTCACCTCATCTGTGGGGTTGGCCATTTTGTGTTTTGGTTCTTTCCCAGGGCTGTCTACTGTGTCCAGATCAGTTAGCTCCATGTGGAACAGATAGAAGATGAAACCATAGAATGCTGGGCCCAGACCGTTACACAGACCACGGATACCTGTTATCATCCCCTGGACCACGCCTAGAGACAGACAATGAAGAGGTTACACAATGATCGAACACAGTAAACATACTACAAATTAGGTGGTCCATTGCAATGAACAAGCTGAACTATGCACGTACCACCGTGATAACGCTGGTTTACTTAAAACGCTACTAACGGGAGATTACATGAACCTGCACGTTAAAGCAAACTTGATTTCAACCAAAAAACCCTCAAGGATAAACCAACAGTTCAGTTGATCTCTCACTGTTACAATGTCAAGTGATTATAATAACAGGCAGCTGCTTCTAGGTTACATTTTAAATTTTCATTAAAAAAGGAAAAATGTAACTACATTTTCATTTGATAAAAAAAAAAAAAGATTATAAAGGCCTAACAATTGACTTGATTTAGTTACACATTTGAAATATGGACAGTCCAGGGATATTTTACACCCAATCTTGAAAAGAACTGACCATACCACACATTTCTCTTTAAAGACAGTTGTATTTAATGGATGAAATAAATTGGGAAAATAATAAGAGTGGGCTAGATCAACATTAGTTTTCCATTCGTAAATTGCCACAGTAAACGAGGAAATAAGCCTACTTTATTTCAGTTATACGGAATGATTGTCAAATATATAAAATCACCATAGGTCCGCACAAAAAGTAGGATTATGTTTTTTCTGATGATAATGGCGACCAGAGCGCAAAATGCTTTGAAAAGACTTGATACAGTAGCAAGCAGGACTAAGGTAACAGAGAGCGGTAATGAGGTGACCAATAAGGATTGCAATTGAGATAAACTGTGCGGGTGAATTTAGCTCATATTGACGGCTTAACGAGAGATCTGCTGGCGATAATCTGGTGGCCATCGATGGTTGTAATAAACCCAAAGGCTTTATAGGGCATTCATAACACCTTTACAAGGACTAGATGAATGCTTCATATCAAATCAAATTGTATTTGTCACATACACATGGTTAGAGATGTTAATGCGAGTGTAGCGAAATGCTCGTGCTTCTAGTTCCGACCATGCAGTAGTATCTAACAAGTCATCTAACAATTTCACAACAACTACCTTATACACACAAGTGTAAAGGAATGAATATGAGTATGTACATATAAATATATGGATGAGCGATGGCTCGAACGGCATAGACAAGATGCAGTAGATGGTATAGAGTACAGTATATACATATGAGATGAGTAATGTAGGATATGTAAACATGATATAAAGTGGCATCGTTTAAAGTGGCTAGTGATACATTTATTACATCCAATTTTTTATTGTTAAAGTGGCTAGAGATTTGAGTTGATGGCCAAACGGCATTGGCAAGTTGCAGTAGATGGTATAGAGTAATCATTTATAAGCTCACCATTGGGGTTGAAATCTTTAGAGAAAGTAGCCTATACTAAGCATTGTACATTATATAGACAAACATTTCAGATCTGAAAAAGAGGGGGACAATTTCTGATTAGGGCAGTCTTATATTGGTATGTGGTAGTAGTAGCTCACCCTGCTGGTCTGAGTCTGCGTTGCGAGACACAATGGCACTAATAGCTGGGAAGGTGATGCTAGACATGGCCGCTACCGCTCCTGCTGCCCACATCATCCTGACGGGAGAGAGAGAGCGAGAGAACACACAACTCAATTCTCCCGACCATTTGCATGTGTGTGCGTGCGCCCGAGAGACACACCTCAGCTCAAACCAAACAATCGCTGTAGAAAAATGTGTTTTTCATTTGAGGCAATTCTTTAACAAAGCATTTTCCAACTCCGGAGAGGAAGCAGCAGGCAACAAATCAGACTGTACACACACAGTACACTGAAAGGTCATATAGTCAGGAGGTGGAAACATGGAAATCCTCCTCACAGACCGATATCACAGAGGCAGGACTAATCTGGCCTGTATTCAACCGCTCTTCAATGCATCTATCCGAGTCAACACTAACAACAGTAACCGTCATAAGACAACATTCAGAGCATCAGGACTACTTTCTCACCCCTGTCCCCTGTCCCCTGATTCAAACCACTAACGGTAGATTAGTGTTAAAGCCAGAACAATAAAGTCAAATCAACGGTAGTCTGCGGACCCCGTGATAAATGATCCAGTGCTGTGGATCATTGGGATACACTAGATACAATGCTCTGGTCAATGAACTGTGTTGTTGGTGGTGTTTTGCTGCGCTCTAATGGCCTGACAGGATAGCGCCGTTTAACGCGACACGATATACTTTGTCAACCCATTTCATTTAGAGTTGATTAGAAGAAAAGAAAGCAATGTCTTCTCACTGTTTGCGGACTGCTCCACAAAAAGTGGTGCTTAAAGGGGTTATTGTGACCAGTATGTTAGGGTCAAGATCTGGGTCAAGATTAGTGATAGGGACAGTACATTAAAAGGTAGTTACCATGGTTGTGATCCGAAGCCATACAAGGGTTATGGTTAGTGAATTACAGTAAGTGACATTATAAGTAGGTAGTTGGTACTGACCATGGTTGTGATCCGAAGCCGTACCAGGCCAGCTGTAATATCTGGAAGCCCAGACCCAGTAGGATGGTGTTCTTATTCCCTATGGAGCGCATCAGGATCCCGAGAACCACCGTCTGACACAGAGAACACAGCAGGTAATCAATCGATCAATCATTTATTTATTACAGATATGTCAACAACTCTAGGACTTCCGAAAACCGAAGTCAAAGAAAACTGTATAACAAGTATCAAAGGTCACCAACCTGAGCCACGATAGAGAGGATGCCCACCAAGGCGATGAAGGCTGCAACTGTCTCTGACTTGAACCTTATCACCTGGGGAGAATATACAGTTTAGGAGACATACAGTATATACACTGAACAAAAATATTAAACGCGACATGTAAAGTGTTGGTCCCATGTTTCATGAACTGAAATAAAAGATCCCGGAAATGTTAAATACGCACAAAAAGCTTATTTCTCTCAAATTTTGTGTGTAAATTTGTTTACATCCCTGTTAGTGAGCGTTTCTCCTTTGCCAAAATAATCCATCCACCTGACAGGTGTGGCATATCAAGGAGCTGATTAAACAGCTTGATCATTACAAAGGTGCACCTTGTCCTGGGGACAACAAAAGGAGAGTTTATGGGATATTTTATTTCAGCTCATGAAACATGTGACCAACACTATGTTGCGTTTATATTTTTGTTTTGCACACACACCAACACACACACACACACACACACACACCAAGTACTAGTCAAAAGTTTGGACACACCAACTAATTCAAGGGGTTTTCTTTATTTTTACTATTGGAATCATTCTATACATATGGAATAATGTAGTAACCAAAAAAAGTGTTAAATCAAAATATATTTTATATTTGAGATTCTTCAAAGTAGCCACCCTTTTCCTTGACAGCTTTGCACACTCTTGGCATTCTCTCAACCAGCTTCATGAGGTAGTCACCTGGAATGCATTTCAATTAACAGGTGAGCCTTGTTAAAAGTTAATTTGTGGAATTTCTTTCCTTCTTATTGTGTTTGAGCCAATCAGTTGTTGTGACAAGGTTGTGACAAGGTATGGGTGGTATACAGAAGATAGCCCTATTTGGTAAAAAACCAAGACCATATTATGGCAAGAACAGCTCAAATAAGCAAAGAGAAACGACAGTCCATCATTACTTTAAGACATGAAGGTCAGTAAAAAAGGAAAAGGTTTCTTCAATTGCAGTCGTAAAAACCATTAAGCGCTACGATGAAACTGGCTCTCATGAGGACCGCCACAGGAAAGGAAGACACAGAGTTACCTCTGCTGCAGACGATAAGTACATTAGAGTTAACTGCACCTCAGATGCAGCCAAAATAAATGCTTCACAGAGTTCAAGTAACAGACACATTTCAACATCAACTGTTCAGAAGAGACTGCGTGAATCAGGCCTTCATGGTCAAATTTCTGCAAAGAAACCACTACTAAAGGACACCAATAAGAAGAAGAGACTTGCTTGGGCCAAGAAACACAAGCAATGGGCATTAGACTGGTGGAAATCTGTCCTTTGGTCTGATGAGTCCAAATTTGAGATTTTTTGTTCCAACCTCCGTGTCTTTGTGAGACGCAGAGTAGGTGAACAGATGATCTCCGCATGTGTGGTTCCCACCGTGAAGCATGGAGGAGGAGGTGTGATGGTGCTTTGCTGGTGACACCGTCAGTAATTTATTTAACATAGCTACCACAGCATTCTGTAGCGATGCGCCATCCCATCTGGTTTGCGCTTAGTGGGACTATCATTTGTTTTTCAAAACACACCTCCAGGCTGTGTAAGGGTTATTTGACCAAGGAGAGTGATGGAATGCTGCATCAGATGACTTGACCTCCACAATTATCCGATCTCAACCCAATTGAGATGGTTTGGGATGAGTTGGACCGGTGAGTGAAGGAAAAGCAGCCAACAAGTGCTCAGCATATGTGGGAACTCCTTCAAGACTGTTGCAAAAGCATACCAGGTGAATCTGGTTGAGAGAATGCCAAGAGTGTGCAAAGCAGTCATCAAGGCAAAGAGTGGCAACTTTGAAGCATCTCAAATTATTTTGATTTGTTTAACAATTTTTGGTTACTACATTATTCCATATGTGTTATTTCATAGTTTTGATGTCTTCACTATTATTCTACAACGTAGAAAATACTAAAAATAAAGAAAAACCCTTGAATGAGTAGGTGTGTCCAAACTTTTGACTGGTACCTTATGTATGTACAGTCGTGGCCAAAGGTTTTGAGAATGACACAAATATTAATTTCCACAAAGTTTGCTGCTTCAGTGTCTTTAGATATTTTTGTCAGATGTTACTATGGAATACTGAAGTATAATTACAAGCATTTCATAAGTGTCAAAGTCTTTTATTGACAATTACATGAAGTTGATGCAAAGAGTCAATATTTGCAGTGTTGACCCTTCTTTTTCAAGACCTCCGCAATCCGCCCTGGCATGCTGTCAATTAACTTCTGGGCCACATCCTGACTGATGGCAGCCCATTCTTGCATAATCAATGCTTGGAGTTTGTCAGAATTTGTGGGTTTTTATTAGTCCACCCGCCTCTTGAGGATTGACCACAAGTTCTCAATGGGATTAAGGTCTGGGGAGTTTCCTGGCCATGGACCCAAAATATCGATGTTTTGTTCCCCGAGCCACTTAGTTATCACTTTTGCCTTATGGCAAGGTGCTCCATCATGCTGGAAAAGGCATTGTTCATCACCAAACGGTTCCTGGATGGTTGGGAGAAGTTGCTCTCTGAGGATTCTTTGGTACCATTCTTTATTCATGGCTGTGTTCTTAGGCAAAATTGTGAGTGAGCCCACTCCCTTGGCTGAGAAGAAACCCCACACATGAATGGTATCAGGATGCTTTACTGTTGGCATGACACAGGACTGATGGTAGCGCTCACCTTGTCTTCTCCGGACAAGCTGTTTTCCGGATGCCCCAAACAATCGGAAAAAATGACTTTACCCCAGTCCTCAGCAGTACAATCCCTTTACCTTTTGCAGAATATCAGTCTGTCCCTGATGTTTTTCCTGGAGAGAAGTGTCTTCTTTGCTGCCCTTCTTGACACCAGGCCATCCTCCATAGGTCTTCGCCTCACTGTGCATGCAGATGCACTCACACCTGCCTGCTGCCATTCCTGGGCAAGCTCTGTACTGGTGGTGTCCCAATCCCACAGCTGAATCAACTTTAGGAGACGGTCCTGGCGCTTGCTAGACTTTCTTGGGCACCCTGAAGCCTTCTTCACAACAATTGAACCGCTCTCCTTGAAGTTCTTGATGATCTAATCAATTTAGGTGCAATCTTACTGGCAGCAATATCCTTGCCTGTGAAGCCCTTTTTGTGCAAAGCAATGATGACGGCACGTGTTTCCTTGCAGGTAACCATGGCTGACAAAGGAAGAACAATGATTCCAAGCACCACCCTCCTTTTGAAGCTTCCAGTCTGTTATTCAAACTCAATCAGCATGACAGAGTGATCTCCAGCCTTGTCCTCGTCAACACTCACACCTGTGTTAACGAGAGAATCACTGACGTGAGATGTCAGCTGGTCCTTTTGTGGCAGGGCTGAAATGCAGTGGAAATGTTTTTTGGGGATTCAGTTCATTTGCATGGCAAAGAGGGACTTTGCAATTCATCTGATCACTCTTCATGACATTCTGGAGTATATGCAAATTGCCATCATACAAACTGAGGCAGCAGACTTTGAGAAAATTAATATTTGTTTCATTCTCAAAACTTTTGGCCACGACTGTATGTATACACATATATATGGCAGCTTCATTAAATAGTACCCGCAAAACACCAGTCTCAACGTCAAAGCGACTCCGGGATGCTGGCCTTCTAGGCAGAGTTGCAAAGAAAAGACGAAAGTTCTTTGTTTCTGGCCATTTTGAGCCTGTAATCGAACCCACAAATGCAGATGCTCCAGATACTCAACTAGTCTAAAGAAGGACAGTTTTATTGCTTCTTTAAATCAGAACAACAGTTTTCAGCTGTGCTAACATAATTGCAAAAGGGTTTTCTAATGTTTTCTAAGCCTTTTAAAATGCTAAACTTGGATTAGCTAACACAACGTGCCATTGGAACAAAGGAGTGATGGTTACTGATAAATGTAGATATTCCATAAAACATTTGCCGCTTCCATCTACAATAGTCATTTACAACATTAACAATGTCTACACTGTATTTCTGATCAATTTGAAGTTATTTTAAAATGGACAAAAAAAAAACAAGGCCATTTCTAAGTGACCCAAAACCTTTGAACGGTACACATACACACACACAGTCAGTTCCAATACCATATCTACAATGTGCAGGGATTCTGGAGTGATAAGGGTAGATAGATATGTACAGTGTTATGTTTTTAAATATTTTTAATAATGAATAAAAAGCTGGAATGTCTTGAGTAAATAAATATTCAACCCCTTTGTTATTGCAAGCCTAAATAAGTTCAGGAGTAAAAATGTGGTTAACAAGACACATAATAGGTTGTTGTCAGCAATTGTGATGAGTTGTGTATGGCCACGCAATCGTGGGTGAACAGGGAGCACAGGAGGGGACTAAGCACACACCCCTGTCAGCGTTGCGGTGGTGATGTTGCCTACCCCCACCACCTGGGGTCAGCCTGTCAGGAAGTCCAAGATTAAGTTGCAGAGGGAGGTGTTCAGTCCCAGGTCCTAAGCTTGGTGACGAGCTTGGAGGGGACAATGGTGTTGAACGCTGAGCTGTAGTCAATCAACACTATTCTCATGTAGGTATTCCTCTTATCTAGGTGGGTGAAGGCAATGTGGAGTGCAATTGAGATTGCGTCGTTTATGGATCTGTTGGGGCGGTATACAAATTGGAGTGGGTCTAGGGTGTCTGGGATGATGGAGTTGATGTGTGCCATAACCAGCCTTTCAAAGCACTCCATGATTACAGATGTGAGTGCTACAGGGCGGAAGTCCTTGTGATATGAAGCCTCAGAGTCCTTGGGAACAGGAATGATGGTGATCAGTTTAAGACGTGTGGGGATTACAGACTGGGACAAGGAGAGGTTGAAAATGACCTGCCCTGCGCATGCTGAGAACGCGCCCTAGATTACTGTTCGGCCCCCTGCCTTGAGAGTGTTCACCTGATTAAAGAATTCACTCACGTCGAACTCGGAGAGTGAGAACATCCAGTCCTCTGGGTCAGTGAGGGCCCTCACACACAGCGTTTATATTGTCGAAGCGTGCATCTGGCAGATCACGGCTGGGTCTTCCTTTGTAATCCGTAATGGACTGTAGCCCCTGTTACATGTGGCGGGCGTCGAAGCCTGTGTAATATGATTCCACTTTATTCCTATATGGTCCTTTTGCTCGTTTGATGACTCTGCGGAGGCCGTAGCGGGACTTCTTCTCTTGTTCCTGCCTTCAGTCATACCCTCAGGGTTGTCTGCGAAAGCCCTGTCCTTTAGTTTAGCACCAACCTCGGTGTTAATCCAGGGTTTTTTGATTGGGGAAGCAGCGAATCTTCACTGTGGGGACAACGTTGCCGATGCATTTCCTAACGAAGCTGGTGACGGAGGTTCTTAGCTCGTCGATGTAATCGGTCGGAGTCTTGAAACATATTCCAATCAGAGCTAAAAAGCAGTACTGCAGCATAATCTCTGACCATTTAATTCTCAATGGAGCGAGTCACTGGTACTTCCTGTAGTGCTGAGCGATTCGTGCTTTTTTTCGGTCGGTTTGGTCTCCGTTTGATTATTAAAAGATAATAGCGGTTTTCGATTTCGATTTATTTATTTTTTACATTAAAAGCACTATGAATTATATGGGTTTAATGCTGTAACACAGAATAAAACAATTCATACAAGTTCCATGATGATTATTCACATTCCTTTAAAAAAAATAGTTCAGTTGTTGTATATATTACATTTGTTTTATTTAATGACTATTTAATTCAAAGTCATCTCATCTATATAGAGCTGCTGCCTTCAAAGTAAATAAGGCATACTTCTATGACTGTTGAATACCAACTATCAATCACTTAGATCATATATTTTCAGATAGAGATACCTTGGGAAGCAACAGTTGCTCTCTATATCATCTCACGATTGCGCATTCTTCTCTCTTCTGTAGCAGGCGTAAAAGAAACAGACCGGACAAGTATATGCACAGTGGATTATGGTCATTGTAGTTAGTTACAACGTTTTATGAGCTAGACTAGGTAGAATATTGGCCTGTTGGTAACTACAACTCCCTACTACATGTGCACATTGAGCTCACAGAGAAAAACAGTGTTGGTCAATTCGTTGTTTAAAAAAACCCTCAACACTAGTAACTAGTAAACAGGAAGCAGGAGTCATGATCTGATTTGCCGAATGGGGTACAAGGGAGGGCCTTGTATGCTTGCTTGTGGGTAGAGTATATATACGGAAACCCATTGGGTCAAAAGTAGTGTACTTTAAAGGGAATATTGTGCAATTTGAGACAGACAGTGGGTCAGACTGGCCTTACTTGTTCTCTAACTGACTAGCTCTCGTTGGGACAGAACAGACCATGTTGTTGACACTAGAACAACAGTAGCCCAACTTGGCCACATTCTGAGGAAGTTAAGTTGGAAAAAGGAGTTTTGTTTACTCAGAGGCCTTCCAACAAATTCCCCCAGCCAGTGAATTTACAGATATGACCACATTGGATTTCTCTCAACTAGAGATGTGCT
Organism: Brachymystax lenok tsinlingensis; assembly: GCA_030435695.1. Taxonomy (NCBI): domain Eukaryota; kingdom Metazoa; phylum Chordata; class Actinopteri; order Salmoniformes; family Salmonidae; genus Brachymystax; species Brachymystax lenok. Next base: position 2,859,540 of record CM059801.1, on the reverse strand, counting down.
AATGAATCACTGAATCTACTCACCAAAATATGATATTCAAAACACCTGCTGACACTGTGCATGCAACATACTGCCGTTTACAACTTCTCCAACTATTCCACTGGTTACAGTGCTTGACTTGGACTGCACTGTTTATATTTAGATGCAGGAGCTCCACAATACTTTTGAGGTAATATTCTATAAGAGGAACAGGAGCTCAAGCAGTAGAACATTTGAGGCGTCGGTACTCAGCTCCGATGAGCTCTTGCCCAATTTGAGGCTTAGGGGTTAGAGGAAGAAGCTAGAGGACTGTTCGCCCTCAAGGAGGTAAGGGGTTAGAGGATGAGGTTAGGGGGCAGGGTGTATATGGGATCAGTACCTGTCTGAGATAGAGGAAGAAGCTGGAGTACTGTCCTGCCTCAGGCAGGTAAGACAGGAACACTGTAATGCAGATGAGAAGCACTGTGGAGTCCTGGCCCACCTTACGCAAAGACTGGAGGGAAGGGGAGAGAGAGAGAGACGAGAAACACAACACATTAGATTCACATTCATGTTATTGCCACACAAACACTGATTGGTTGTCCTGTTACCAAGAGATGGGGGCTCCCCAATATTATCTAATAGTGCATTCTAGTATACTACAGGTCAGTACTGTGAAGGGATCTACCTGCTCCAAGGAGATAAGAGCTATTATATAGTATAGTCAGTTGTAGTACTATAGTATAGCATAGTACTCACAGTGAAGGGGTGAGCCTGCTCCCAGGATATGGGTGCTCCCCAGGAGGCAGTATAGGACAGCACTATAATATACTGAACCAAAATATAAATGCAAATGCAGCAATTTCAAATATTTTACTGAGTTACAGTTCATATGAGGAAATCCGTCAATTGAAATAAATTCATTAGGCCCTAATCTATGGATTTCACATACAGATATGCATATGTTGGTCACCGATACACTACATGACCAAAAGTATATGGACAGCTGCTCGTCAAACATCTCATTCCAAAATCATGGGCATTAATATGGAGTTGGTCCCCCCTTCGCTGCTATAACAGCCTCCACTCTTCTGGGAAGGCTTTTCACTAGATGTTGGAACATTGCTGTGGGGACTTGCATACAGCCACAAGAGCAGGAGGGAGGTCGGGCACTGATGTTGGGTGATTAAACCTGGCTCGCAGTCGGCATTCCAATTCATCTCAAACGTGTTCGTTGGGGTTGAGGTCAGGGCTCTGTGCAGGCCAGTCAAGTTCTTCCACACAGATCTCGACAAACCATTTCTGTATGGACCTTGCTTTGTGCACAGGGGCATTGTCATGCTGAAACATGAAAGGGACTTCCCAAAACTTTTGCTACAAAGTTGAAAGCACAGAATCGTCTAGAATGTCATTGTATGCTTTAGTGTTAAGATTTCCCTTCACTGGAACTAAGGAGCCTAGCCCAAACCATTAAAACCAGCCCCAGACCATTATTCCTCCACCAACCTTTACAGTTAGCACTATGCATTCGGGCAGGTAGCGTTGTTCTGGCATCCGCCAAACCCAGATTTGTCAGTCAGACTGCCAGATGGTGAAGTGTGATTCATCGTTTCCACTGCTCCAGAGTCCAAAGGCGGCGAGCTTTACACCACTTCAGCTGACGCTGGACATTGTGCATGGTGATCTTAGGCTTGTGTGTGGCTGCTCCACCATAGAAACCCATTTCATGAAGCTCCCGACGAACAGTTATTCTACTGACTTTGCTTCCAGAGGCAGTTTGGAACTCAGAGTGCGTGTTGCAACCGAGGACAGACTTTACACGCTACGCCGTCCTGTTTTGTGAGTTTGTGTGGACTACCACTTCACAATAACATCACTTACAGTTGACCGGGGCAGCTCTAGCAGGGCAGAAATTTGACTAACTGACTTGTTGGAAAGGTGGCATCCTATGACGGTGCCACGTTAAAAGTCACTGAGCTGTTCAATAAGGCCATTCTACTGCCAATGTTTGTCTATGGAGATTGCATGGCTGTGTGCCCAATGTTTTACGCCTGTCAGCAATGTCTGTGACTGAAATAGCCGAATCAACTCATTTGAAGGGGTGTCCAAATACTTTTGTATATACAGTGGCTTGCGAAAGTATTCACCCCCCTTCGCATTTTTCTTATTTTGTTGTCTTACAACCTGTAATTAAAATAGATTTTTTTGTGGTTTGTATCATTTGATTTACACAACATGCCTACCACTTTGAAGATGCTAAATATTTTTTATTGTGAAACACACAAGAAAAACGGAAAACTTGAGCGTGCATAACTATTCACCCCCCCAAAGTCAATACTTTGTAGATCCACCTTTTGCAGCAATTACAGCTGCAAGTCTCTTGGGGTATGTCTCTATAAGCTTGGCACATCTAGCCACTGGGATTTTTGCCCATTTCCGCTGGTGTACAGCAATCTTTAAGTCACACCACAGAGTCTCAACTGGATTGAGGCCATTCCAAGACATTTAAATGTTTCCCCTTAAAACACTCAAGTGTTTCTTTAGCAGTATGCTTAGGGTCATTGTCCTGCTGGAAGGTGAACCTCTGTCCCAGTCTCAAATCTCTGGAAGACTGAAACAGGTTTCCCTCAAGAATTTCCCTGTATTTACTGCCATCCATCATTCCTTCAAATCTGACCAGTTTCCCAGTCCCTGACAATGAAAAATACCCCAACAGAATGATGCTGCTACCACCATGCTTCACTGTGGGGGTCGTGTTCTCGGGGTGATGAGAGGTGTTGGGTTTGCGCCAGACATAGCGTTTTCCTTGATGGCCAAACAGCTCAATTTTAGTCTCATCTGACCAGAATACCTTCTTCCATATGTTTGGGGAGTCTCCCACATGCCTTTTGGCAAACACCAAATGTGTTTGCTTATTTTTTTCTTTAAGCAATGGCTTTTTTTATGGCCACTCTTCTGTAAAGCCCAGCTCTGTGGAGTGTACAGCTTAATGTGGTCCTATGGACAGATACTCCAATCTCTGCTGTGGAGCTTTGGAGCTCCTTCAGGGTTATCTTTGGTCTCTTTGTTGCCTCTCTGATTAATTCCCTCCTTGCCTGGTCTGTGAGTTTTGGTGGGTGGCCCTCTCTTGGCAGGTTTGTTGTGGTGCCATATTCTTTAAATGTTTTAATAATGGATTTAAAATGGTTCTCCATGGGATGTTCAAAGTTTCTGATATGTTTTTATAACTCAACCCTGATCTGTACTTCTCCACAACTTTGTCCCTGACCTGTTTGGAGAGCTCCTCGATGGTGCCCCTTGCTTAGCGGTGTTGCAGACTCTGGGGCCTTTCAGAACAGGTGTATATATACTGAGATCATGTGACATATGATGTGACACTTAAATAAAGCCCACCTGTGTGCAATCTAACTAATTATGAGACCTCTGAGGGTAATTGGTTGCACCCGGATCTTATTTAAGGGCTTCATAGAAAATGGGGTGAATACATATGCATGCACCACTTTTCAGTTTGTAAAATATTTTTTAAACAAGTTATTTTTTTCATTTCACTTCACCAATTTGGAATATTTTGTGTATGTCCATTACATGAAATCCCCCAAAAAATCAATTTAAATTACAGGTTGTAATGCAACAAAATATGAAAAACACCAAGGGGGATGAATACTTTTGAAGGCACTGTATAGCGTACATAAAAAAACACATCTCCTTTGCATAGAGTTGATCAGGCTGTTGCCTGTAGGCTGTGGAATGTTGTCCCACTCCTCTTCAATGGCTGTGTGAAGTTGCTGGATATTGGTGGGAACTGGAACATACTGTCGTACACGTCGATCCAGAGCATCCTAAACATGCTCAATGGGTGACATGTCTGGTGAGTACGCATGGAAGAACTGGGACATTTTCAGCTTCCAGGAATGGTATACAGATCCTTTTGACATGGGGCCATGCACTATCATGCTGAAACATGGGGCACTATGGGGCGCACTGTTCAAAACATTGAAACGATGTTGGAGGCAGCTTATCATGAAGAAGTGAACATTCAATTCACTGGCAAAAGCTCTGGTGGACATTGCTGCAGTCAACATGCCAATTGCATGAGGCGTCACTACAGACCTGGGTTTGAGTGTAGTGAGTTTCGCTACACTCGCATTAACATCTGCTAACCATGTGTATGTGACAAATTTGATTTGATGATTTGATCCCAGGCTGTATCACAACCAGCTGTGATCGGGAGTCCCATAGGGCGGCGCACAATTGGCCAAGCGTCATCCGGGTTAGGGGAGGGTTTGGTGGGGGGGGCTTTACGTGGCTAATTTCTGGGATCTTTTATTTCAGCTCATGAAACATGGGACCAACACTTTACATGTTGCATTTATATTTTTGTTCAGTATATATTAGTATTTAGTACAGTATAGTACTCACAGCGAAGGGGTCAGCCTGCTCCCAGGATATGGGTGCCCCCCAGGAGGCCGGTCTCATCTTCTCGGGCAGTGACTCAGGGACAGCTACCAGGATGAAACAGATGTCCAGCAGGGCGATGGCAGTAGCCAGGATCACTACCAAGGTGTCCCCATACGTCACAGACAGGTACGCTCCGATGGCTGGGCTGGTCACCAGGCTGGCTGCAAACGTGGCCGACACCTGGAAGAAAAGGGAAAGGAGGTGGGAGAAGAGGAGGGGAATGGTGGGGGTGGTAAAAAGGAGGTGAGGAATAGAGGGAACACTTTGACAGGTAGTCCATCTGGGTTATCATTAAAATCTAGTCATTCAGCATCGCTCCTCACCAAACCGTAGGCTGTGCTCCTCTCGTGTTCTGCTGTGATGTCTGCCACATACGCAAAGATCACAGAGAAGGTGACGGCAAACACACCGGACATGGATATGACTGCAAAGTACCACCTGGAGAGAGGAGGAGAAGAGGAAATAGGAGGAGAGTGGTCAAGGGAGAAGAGAGGACAGGGAGGAAGGAGAGAGGAGGAATGTTAGAAAGACTGTACAGCTCTATCGTGACTGTGGAAACCACTACAGTGACGGTCCACTTTAACATGGGTCAAACCACAGCAGAACGGCAGCGATATAGGGCCAGTTGCATAGACTACTCCTAGAATTTAAAACATGTTCATGTCTCTACACACTTGAAGTTGACAATGCTTTTTTATTCCATGAGTAGGCTTAATCCGGCTCAGTACAATCACAGCCCACAGAGTGAAGTGTGTGTTATCTTAGAGGTGTTCTCACCATGGGCTGATCTTCATGAGAGGAATGGGGGCGCAGGTGAAGAAGACTGTTAGCAGTAGAAATGACTTCCTCCCCCATACGTCTGACAACGCTCCAATCAGAGGAGCACTCAGGAACGACAGCAGACCCTAGGGGAGGGAGGAAGAGAGAGGGCGGGCGGGAAGAGAGAGCGAGAGAGCGTGAGAGGGAAAGATGAGAGCGAGAGAGAAAGAGAAATAAAGAAGGAGGGAGAGAGGAAAGAGGAGAAGGAGAGGGAAAGAGGAGAGAGGGGCAGGAAGAGGAGCGATAAAAAGAGAAAGAGGGAGAGAGAGAGAGGTAGGGACAGAAATAAAGAGGGGGAGGGAGAGAAAAAGAGGGAGAGAGGTACAGACAGAGAAATAAAGAGGGAGGGAGAGAGGAAAAAGGAGGGAGAGAAAGGAGAGGGGATGAGGGAGAGAGGAAGAAAGAAAAAGGGGCACAGAGCGAGGTAGAAAGAGAAATAAAGAGGGAGGGAAAGAGGGAAAAATGAAAAGGAGAAATAGAGAGAGAGGAAGAGGGAGAGAGGAAAAGGAGAGAAGGAGGAGATAGAGGAGAGAGGGAGAGAAATAAAGAGGGAGAGAGGAAAAAGGAGAGAGATTGAAAGAGGAGAGAGAAAGAGGAGAGAGAGGAGAGAGGGAGAGAGGATGGGGCAAGAGAGAGGGAGGGAGGAAGAGGGCGAGAGAGGGAGACAAAGAGAAATAAAGAGAAGGAGAGGGAAGGAGAGAGAGGAAAAGGAGAGCGGGAGTGAGAAAGAGAGAGAGGAAAACGTAGAGGGAGAGAGGAGGAGGGGGAGAGAGGGAGATGGAGCAAGAGAGAGGAAGACAGAGAAAGAGATGGAGAGGGGAGGGGAAGAGAGGGAGACAGATGGAGAGAGAAATAAAGAGAGGGAGAGAGAGAAAAAGGGGAGAGGAGAGAAAAAGAGGAGAGAGAGGGAGAGAAGAGAGACAAAGGGGTGAGAGAAATGAGACCTCATTGAGCTGTGCACTGAGCTACTGAGTAACTAACTACAGTTATGTACACTCACTCACACATGTAGCTCTATTCCAGTAGTCCATGCTTTCCCATGACACAGCCTACTACACTGAGTATACCAAACATTAGGAACACCTTCCTAATGCTTCCCACAGTTGTGTCAAGTTGGCTGGAAGTCCTTTGGGTGGTGGACCACACAGGAAACCCATCCCCATTCAAAGGCACTTAAATATTTTGGTTTGCCCATTCACCCGTTGAATGGCACACATACACAATCCATGTCTCAAGGCTTAACAATCCTTCTATAAAAACGGTCTCCTCCCCTTCATCTACTCTGAATGTGATATCAATAAGGGATCATAGCTTTCACCTGGATTCACCTGGTCAGTCTGTGGACAGAGCAGGTGTTCTTAATGTTTTGTATTCTCAAGTGTATTCTATCTATTCTGCATTCATCTACACACCCCACTAGGCTACATGAGATAGGACGCCGTGCACTACTGCAGCTGTCAGTGGTAAAAGAGAGTGTTCTACCATGACGAGTCTTTCTCTTGTAGTTGTCCACTTCGAATATGTGGACAACTACAAATACCTACAGTGAGGGAAAAAAAGTATTTGATCCCCCTCCTGATTTTGTATGTTTGCCCACTGATCTTGTCCCTGACATCCTTGGACAGCTCTTTGGTCTTGGCCATGGTGGAGAGTTTGGAATCGGATTGATTGATTGCTTCTGTGGACAGGTGTCTTTTATACAGGTAACAAGCTGAGATTAGGAGCACTCCCTTTAAGAGTGTGCTCCTAATCTCAGCTCGTTACCTGTATAAAAGACATCTGGGAGCCAGAAATCTTTCTGATTGAGAGGGGATCAAATACTTATTTCCCTCATTAAAATGCAAATCAATTTATAACATTTTTCACATGCGTTTTTCTGGATTTTTTTGTTGTTATTCTGTCTCTCACTGTTCAAATAAACCTACCATTAAAATTATAGACCTACCATTAAACCTACCATTAAAATTATAGATCATTTCTTTGTCAGTGGGCAAACGTACAAAATCAGCAGGGGATCAAATACTTTTTTCCCTCACTGTAGGTGTCTGGTTAGACTGTAAACTCTCCTTCCAGACTCACATTAAGCATCTCCAATCCAAAATTAAATCTAGAATTCGCTTCCTATTTCGCAACAAAGCCTCCTTCACTCATGCTGCCAAACATACCTTCGTAAAACTGACTATCCTACCGATCCTTGACTTCGGCAATGTCATTTACAAAATAGCCTCCAACACTCTGCTCAGAAAACTGGATGTAGTCTATCACAGTGCCATCCGTTTTGTCACCAAAGCCCCATATACCACCCACCACTGCGACCTCTATGCTCTCGTTGGCTGGCCCTCACTATATATTCGTCGCCAAACCCACTGGCTCCAGGTCATCTATAAGTCTTTGCTACGTAAAGCCCCGCCTTATCTCAGCTCACTGGTCACCATAGCAACACCCACCCATGCCACACGTTCCAGCAGGTATATTTCACTGGTCAGCCCCAAAGCCAACACTTCCTTTGGCCGCCTTTCCTTCCAGTTCTCTGCTGCCAGTGACTGGAACGAATTGCAAAAATCACTGAAGCTGGAGACTTATATCTCCCTCTCTAACTTTAAGCACCAGCTGCCAGAGCAGCTTACCGATCACTGCACCTGTACACAGCCCATCTGTAAATAGCCCTCCCAACTACCTCATCCCCATATTGTTTTTTTGTTGCTCTTTTGCATCCCAGTATCTCTACTTGCACACCATCATCTGCACATCCATCACTCCAGTGTTAATGCTAAATTGTAATTATTTCAACACTATGGTCAACTTATTGCCTTACCTCCCTAATCTTATTACATTTGCACACACTGTATATAGATACTTCTATTGTGTTATTGACTGTATGTTTGTTTGTCCCATGTGTTACTCTGTGTTGTTGCTTTTGTCTCACTGCTTTGCTTTATCTTGGCCAGGTCGCAGTTGTAAATGAGAACTTGTTCTCAACTGGCCTACCTCGTTAAATAAAGGTGAAATAAATTAAAAAATAAATAAAATGAAAGTTGTTATCTTACCTAAAGTGTCCTAGCTCCATTCTAGAGAGCAACAGGCCAGGCTGCTGTTAACTATTGTTATCTTACCTAAAGTGTCCTGGCTCCAGGCTAGAGAGCAACAGGCTAGGCTGCTGTTAACTGTTGTTATCTTACCTAAAGTGTCCTGGCTCCATTCTAGAGAGCAACAGGCTAGGCTGCTGTTAACTGTTGTTATCTTACCTAAAGTGTCCTGGCTCCAGGCTAGAGAGCAACAGGCTAGGCTGCTGTTAACTGTTGTTATCTTACCTAAAGTGTCCTGGCTCCATTCTAGAGAGCAACAGGCTAGGCTGCTGTTAACTGTTGTTATCTTACCTAAAGTGTCCTGGCTCCAGGCTAGAGAGCAACAGGCCAGGCTGCTGTTAACTGTTGTTATCTTACCTAAAGTGTCCTGGCTCCAGGCTAGAGAGCAACAGGCCAGGCTGCTGTTATCTTACCTTGACACCGTGAATAAGCCCATTCATCAGGAATGTGTGTTGAGGGAATGTTTCATGTAAGACCTGGGAAACAAACGCAGATAAGACATCATCAACTGTTGTGTCCATACATTAGCCTGCAGTGAGGTGACCCACACAGTACAGACCTATACACCTCAGCGTTAGTCAAACTAAAGCAAAGGAAAGCACACACACACACTATCCACTCCAATATAAAGTGACACTGAGAAAACAAAACTGTTGTGTCCATATTAGTACAGTGTAACAGACCTATGTAATGACATACAGTGGCTCGTGTTGACTACAGTAACTTCAGTTAGTCAAACTACAGCACGCTGACAGGACGACACCCATTGCACAATATCCGCTCCATTACCTAATAGTGACCTTTCTGGGCCTGAGATACTGAGGGAACAAACTTTCAGTTAGATAATGGAAACTGATGTAGAAAGGTTGAGGGGAGAGACTCTAGCACACTGCGTAAATAACACACTTAAAGTACAACCTTATTGCCTGATGAAGGTTTAAGTGACCGAAACCTATTCTGAAGCAAGCAGGCAGATGGTATAATTTCCCTCGAATTCACAGAGGTCAGGCATGATGGTGCAAATGCAGTCTAAATCAATGTGATGTAGTTCAAAGTCTACAGACAGTAGTGGTGAGGAACTCAGTTTGAGAGCAGGTGAGGGAGGGGTCATTGACACCAGTAGGATCATGACCCTGGGAGTGTTTAGACAGGACTAAGAGAACAAACACATACAGGGTTTGACTATTGGTCAGGAGGACATGGACCAAACCAAATGCAAATGGAGAGGAGAAGCCATTCTAGGCCCCTAAAACAGGGTTACCCAAACTTAGTTTTGGGCCCCCTTTGGGTGCACATTTTGGTTTTTACCCTAGCATTACACAGCTGATTGAAATAATGAAAGTTGATGATAAGTTGGTTATTGAATCAGCGGCGTAGTGCACCCATGGGGGGCCCCAGGACCGAGATTGGGAAACCCTGCCCTGAGAGAATTTTCCTGCACAGATGCAGAATACAGTGGGTTTGGTGAGGCTGAGAGAGGCTCTGGCTGTGGCTAATGAAAGTGGGAACCTCAGTGGGTGCAGTGAGAGAGGGTGATGCATGCGAGAGTACTGTAACAGGAACAGGCGAATGGATAGGGCACAGTGAGAGCTCACTGTGCACCTAACTAAGGATGGCCTGAGTGGAAACAGTGAAGCCAGCGTCTCTTTCCACTGCTCTCTGATTAACCCAACACGCAAATGTTAACCTCCCCCTGGGAGATCCAGTAAGTGGAACAGATTTTCATAGTCAGAATAAGCACCACTAACCCTCCACACAGTCCAGGGTTGTGTTCAGTAGGGGCGAAACCGAAGACACCTAGTTGTACTAGTACATAGTTGTACTATACTGACTTCAAACAAATCATTTGAAACTGTCCATAATGTGGGCTGTAGATTTAGTTGTTTATCATTTGTTGGGTGGGGATCAGTAGCCCAGCTGTAGCAAAGGTAAATGTGAAATGTAGGTTCCAGGAAATGGATGAAAAACAGATCTCATGGTCCTGAACACAAACAATGCGTTTTCAATTCATAGTCACTACTATATAGTTTGTCTGATATGATTAGTCCGTCCATTGAGGGGAGTCGTGTGTGCCCGGATGTGTGTCTATAGTCGAACAACAACCACTCACTAACCTTCTCTCTCCCACTCCCTTTGAGAAGCGCTTTCAAAAGCAAAAGACACCTTGTTCAAACAACACACTGCTTGATGTCTTTTTCATATTGCTCAGCCAAGTAGCATCTGTGAACACTGAGCCTCTCATTCCCACAACACAGACTGCATTATCAGGCCCTGAACATTTGATTATCAATTCAATTATTCATAGCTTTTTGTTGGGCTGTTTGTTGGGAAATGTCATTCCCTGGCAGTCTGGTTGGGCTTAGGACATAATTATGAAGGAGTGGGGTAGGAGGAATGAATGCATTATAACCAGACATTATGAATGCATTAAACAGTCCTGTTGGGGGGAGGGGATTATTAACAGACATTTAGGTAATTTAGCAGACTCTCTTATCCAGAGAAACGTATAATGAACTTATGTTTAGTAAGGCTGGGAATTGCCAGAGAGCTCACGATACGATATTCTTACGATACACATATTGTATCGGCACCAAAGTAACGAAACTCACAATTCTATATGTATTCTATACGTACTGTTATTTTATTGCGATTCAATGTTCCAAACATAATGCTCACCATATGCCTGTTGCAGAGGGACATGAGAAAACAAGTTTTGATCAGTCATGGAAATAAAAGTGCTGAATTGGCTCCTTTTTTAAAAAGAAGATGGAGAACTAGCTATGAAGGAGAAATACTGGATCTTTGGTGCAGGTACAGCCAACTAGCGCAAAAATAATATTGTGATATTGTCAAAACGATACATCGTCACAAATAACACCCCGATATGTAACTTTATGGATTTTTTCCCCATCACTAGTGTTTAGTGGTGTGGTGGCAGGTATGGCTCAGAGACTAATACAGAGATCTGAGATATAGATGAAAGACATTACATCGTAATGTAAGGCTGTGTATGTGGTTTCTCATGAGCAGTCACACCTTATAGTTATGAGAGTAGAGTATTACTTCATTAATACCGACTTGGGATTTATTTTTTTTATCACAGCACGCATCAATGACAGGACACGCAACAATGTGATGAAACATTTTTCAAAAACACGTTAAGGCTACATTAAGACACAAAGGCACATGCACCAACCATAGTATCCTTTAAAGAATAGTCTGATTCAAGTGCTGTTTTCTATCCTACTCTGGCAGAAAGCAGGCAACAACATTTTCCAATCACGCTATAACAAGGACCTGTAGTTTTTTCCAGACAGGTTGTATGGTTAGGACAACTCAGCACATTCCATACTCTACTGTATCCCTAAGGAAGCTTGTGCTCCATATAGTAGAGTGGAACAGGTGGATGGGCTGAGGTGTGAGGTGGTTTACCTACCGTGAGCATGGGTGTGGTGAGCATGTGCTGGTATCTACACTGTGTGTAAACCACAGTTACCGAGATCTCTTCTTCTAGCCATGGTAGCCAAAATAATTGGGCAACTGGGCATTTTTGTACGTGACCCTACACATGATGGGATGTTTTAATTGCTCAATTAACTCAGGAAAAAAAAAAAATATGAAAAATGTATGCACACTCTACTGCAGTTTCCCAAACTCGGTCCTCGGGACCCCAAGGGGGTGCACGTTTTGGTTTTTGCCCTAACACTACACAGCTGATTCAAACGATCAAAGCTTGATGACTAGTTGACTATTTGAATCAGCTGTGTAAGTGCTAGGGCAGAAACCTAAAACGTGCACCCCCTGGGGTCCCTAGGACAGAGTTAACCCTGCTCTACCATAAGTCACTCTGGATGAGAGTGTCTGTTACATGACTCAAACGTAAACGCATGTGTTGTCTCTACTGTATGTACATTATGTACCCTACTACAGTGGGGCAAAAAAGTATTTAGTCAGCCACCAATTGTGCAAGTTCTCTCACTTAAAAAGATGAGAGAGGCCTGTAATTTTCATCATAGGTACACTTCAACTATGACAGACAAAATGAGGAGAAAAAAAATCCAGAAAATCACATTGTAGGATTTTTAATGAATTTATTTGCAAATTATGGTGGAAAATAAGTATTTGGTCACATACAAACAAGCAAGATTTCTGGCTCTCACAGACCTGTAACTTCTTCTTTAAGAGGCTCCTCTGTCCTCCACTCGTTACCTGTATTAATGGCACCTGTTTGAACTTGTTATCAGTATAAAAGACACCTGTCCACAACCTCAAACAGTCACACTCCAAACTCCACTATGGCCAAGACCAAAGAGCTGTCAAAGGACACCAGAAACAAAATTGTAGACCTGCACCAGGTTGGGAAGACTGAATCTGCAATAGGTAAGCAGCTTGGTTTGAAGAAATCAACTGTGGGAGCAATTATTAGGAAATGGAAGACATACAAGACCACTGATAATCTTCCTCGATCTGGGGCTCCACGCAAGATCTCACCCGTGGGGTCAAAATGATCACAAGAACGGTGAGCAAAAATCCCAGAACCACACGGGGACCTAGTGAATGACCTGCAGAGAGCTGGGACCAAAGTAACAAAGCCTACCATCAGTAACACACTACGCCGCCAGGGACTCAAATCCTGCAGTGCCAGACGTGTCCCCCTGCTTAAGCCAGTACATGTTCAGGCCGTCTGAAGTTTGCTAGAGAGCATTTGGATGATCCAGATGAGGATTGGGAGAATGTCATATGGTCAGATGAAACCAAAATAGAACTTTTTGGTAAAAACTCAACTCGTCGTGTTTGGAGGACAAAGAATGCTGAGTTGCATCCAAAGAACACCATACCTACTGTGAAGCATGGGGGTGGAAACATCATGCTTTGGGGCTGTTTTTCTGCAAAGGGACCAGGACGACTGATCCGTGTAAAGGAAAGAATGAATGGGGCCATGTATCGTGAGATTTTGAGTGAAAACCTCCTTACATCAGCAAGGGCATTGAAGATGAAACATGGCTGGGTCTTTCAGCATGACAATGATCCCAAACACACCGCCCAGGCAACGAAGGAGTGGCTTCGTAAGAAGCATTTCAAGGTCCTGGAGTGGCCTAGCCAGTCTCCAGATCTCAACCCCATAGAAAATCTTTGGAGGGAGTTGAAAGTCCGTGTTGCCCAGCGACAGCCCCAAAACATCACTGCTCTAGAGGAGATCTGCATGGAGGAATGGGCCAAAATACCAGCAACAGTGTGTGAAAACCTTGTGAAGACTTACAGAAAACGTTTGACCTCTGTCATTGCCAACAAAGGGTATATAACAAAGTATTGAGATAAACTTTTGTTATTGACCAAATACTTATTTTCCACCATAATTTGCAAATAAATAAATTAAAAATCCTAAAATGTGATTTTCTGGATTTCTTTTTCTCATTTCGTCTGTCATAGTTGAAGAGTACCTATGATGAAAATTACAGGCCTCTCTCATCTTTTTAAGTTGGAGAACTTGCACAATTGGTGGCTGACTAAATACTTTTTTGCCCCACTGTATGTACTGTAGCCCTAAGTAAGCTTGTTTCTGTACAGTATGTAAGGGGAACAGTTGGTGGTTAACCTACCTACAGTGATCATGGGCGTGGTGAGCATGTGTTGGCCTATACCTACTGTGGGTAGCACAATGTACAGTAAGCCTGGGAATAGGTGGGCTCAGGTGTGTGGACGTTTATGAGCATGGTGAGCATGTGTTGTATCCCTACTGTAATGTAGGCTTAGGTAAGCTTGTGTTCCTGGCAGGTACGCTCAGGTGTGTGGAGGTTCACCTACCGTAAGCATGGGCATGGTGAGAAGCCCCTTCTGTACTGTATGTATCCCTAGGTATGCCTGTGTTAGTGGAGCGGCTGGGTGGGCTCAGATGTGTGGTGGTGGTTTACCTACCGTAAGCATGGGTGTGGTGAGCAGCCCCCAGGCGAAGAATTCCAGGAAGATAACCACCACAGCATGGTAGACGCTGGGCTCAACCATCCTCTGGGGCTAAAGCATGGCGATGAGAGAAAAGGATGGAAAGACAAAAGAAGAGGAAAGGCGAGAGGAGGGAGAGAGGGGAGAAGAGAGGGTGAGAGAAAAGAAGGAGATGAGAGATGAGGGAAAACAGTAAGCTGACAGACAATATACATTTCAAAAGTAGTGTGCACAAAATCCACCACATTTGAACAGGTGCTGGGTAATAGGTTAGTCAGTGAGTGAGCGAGCAAGACTGCCCTAAGTGTGCACTTATTTCTCTTCATGGATTTAAAAGCAAATGACTGGTCTAAGACATATGATGAAAACTCCTAGTCTAGCCCATACTTTCGCCAATCCAAGGTTTTTTAAAAGCACAGGGATGAATCCAACAGTGTACACTTCCTAGAGAGGGAAGCAGGGACATGAAAGCCTTGACAGGGAGGTGTGAAAGCCATGGTGGCTGTAAAGTAGGGCAGGTCCAGCTCAACAAGATAGTGGTCTGGAACGCACACACACTAAGTATGCAATGCAATGTCAAGAATGGCAACTCTGACATAGCCTAGGTCAAGGCTCTCCAACCCAGTTCCTGGAGAGCTACCATCCTGTAGGTTTTCGCTCCAACCTCAGTTGTAACTAATCTGATTCAGTTTATCAACCAGCTGAGCCAGGCCACTTATACATTTCCTTGTTTTCCATGAAAACATACATTAAATTAGTTGCAAAATGAATAGGAAATATAGTCAAGACATTGACAAGGTTATAAATAATGATTTTTAATTGAAATAATAATTGTGTCCTTCAAACTTTGCTTTCGTCAAAGAATCCTCCATTTGCAGCAATTACAGCCTTGTAGACTTTTGGAACTCTAGTTGTCAATTTGTTGAGGTAATCTGAAGAGATTTCACCCTATGCTTCCTGAAGCACCTCAGACAAAATGGCTCAAATTAAGCGCCGTCCACAGGGTATGGCATGGCGTTGCAAAATGGAGTGATAGCCTTCCTTCTTCAAGATCCCTTTTACCCAGTACAAATTTCTCATTTTACCACCCCCAGACCATCACATTGCCTCCGCCATGCTTGACAGATGGCGTCAAGCACACCTCCAGCATCTGTTAATTTTTTCTGCGTCTCACAAATGCTATTCTTTGTGATCCGAACACCTCAAACTTAGATTTGTCTGTCTATAACAATTTTTCAATCTTCCTCTGTCCAGTGTCTGTGTTCTTTTGCCCATCTTAATCTTTCATTTTTATTGGCCAGTCTAAGATATGTATTTTTCTTTGCAACTGTGCCTAGAAGGCCAGCATCCCAGTCGCCTCTTTACTGTTGAGTTTTCAGCTGTGCTAACATAACTGAAAAAGGGTTTTCTAATGATCAATTAGCCTTTTAAAATGATAAACTTGGATTAGCTAACACAACGTGCCATTGGAACACAGCAGTGATGGTAGCTGATAACGTGCCTCTGTACGCCTATGTAGATATTCCATTTAAAAAAATCTGCCATTTCCAGCTACAATAGTCATTTACAAAATTACCAATGTCTACACTGTATTTCTGATCAATTTGATGTTATTTTAATGGACAAAAAATGTATTTCAAAAACAAGTACATTTCTAAGTGACCCCAAACTTTTGAACGGTAGTGTACATTGTTCATCCTAACAATTAGGAATAAGCAAAGGCTTTGATTTCTTGTCACACAGATGGAAATGGGGTCTTAGAAAATATCTACCAGAAAGTCTTAAAAAGGTAGAAATACATCAAAACACAATAATGTTGAAGTAAAGACCCCTGCCAACTAATATTTAAAAAAATTAATCCGTTACCAGCGAAAATATTGCAATCAGATTACTGATACTTTTGAAAAACTAGATTACTTATTGGATTACTTTGAAATTCAGAAAGGATGTTGACAAAAAAAAAACATTATGACACCTGTTTTCTCAATTACATAAAATGTCAAATTTGTTCCAACCCTGAGTACAGCAAAAACAAAGTGGAGTTGAGTTGAGTTCAGTACAGTACACAGCAGAGCGCATTAGATTCGAGAACACTATAATGTACTGTGCTTTCTATACTGCACTGTACTATACTCTACTGAACTCTACTGTTCTTTGATGTCCAAACAGACGTCTATGATTGGTTCAGATTTGGTCCGGACCAACCAAACTTGGTCTTGTTTGGTGGCGGAGCTCATTAAAATAATAACCAGTAAGTAGAATAATACCAAATATGCAAAGGCGGATATTGCATATTTATGTACCAATTTAAGATACAATCACTATGAAGAGAATGACATTCATATCCATAATTATGCATTTCTGTGTAGTACAGATCAGGGATCCATTGATGCAATTCCAATACCACCATTATTTTACCAGATGTAAATCCACTTCACTTAGTGCAGTTCAATAACCAAAAGCTATTTTTTCAAACTCAAGGTGTCACGTCATAGCTGACACCCCATTGGAGATTTTACCGAAATTCTTTTACCAAACTTTGCAACTACAGTTCTTCCAGTGAATGTGTTTTTGTCAAATGTTCAGTGTAAATTGTTCAAAATGGTCGCGTTGTGTATAGAGTTGTAGGGTTTGTTAAACTTTGAAATCAAGGGTTTTTGTTTGGCATACATTTTAAGTGAAATATCTGAGTCTCAGCCATGTGAGCGGTGTTGAGCAGTCAGAAATCCCGCTCATCGCTCCACTTCCTTCCCAACCGCTCTGCTAAAAACCACTCCTCGCTCACAGGAGATAAAAAACTGCGGCTCCAAATTCGATCTGTTCATTAAAATCCCCATTTAACCAACTACCTGGACCTACCATTTGGTTTCAAAGTATTTAAACCAAACCATATGATTTGAATGAAAAGTATTTTAATAAACATGAAAAGATGACTAAGAAGCGCTCATCATTTAAAATAGGCTACATGTCATACTAAACAGCAAATAAACACAAAATAGGTCAGGAGCGAAATAGATAGCCTAAAATGAATTATTTAGGCTATATGATTAGACTATTATTTCAATTATTTCAAGACCATAGCCTACAAAATAAATAAATTGTGAAGCATTTGCGAGAGCGACACACTAGGCTGGCAAGAACATTAAATCCTTACAGTCTATAGGCTTTGACTTATAATTAAATAAAAATGCCTTATTAGGCTCAGTGCCTGGAGAGCAGGGGAGAATACCCTCTCCGCGTTTGCAGAGGCACTGAGGATGCTAAATACTCGTTTGTAAAAATGTTTCTATAGGTAGGCCTAAAAGGTTTTTGGGCAAAATAACCTTATTAGAACGGAAAGCTCCTTGAAAAATAGGTAATATGTCAGGCCTATTGAGCCAGAAATCAACGATTTTTTTGTATAGATCATAGAAGTAATTTTTTATTTTACCTTTATTTAACTAGGCAAGTCAGCTAATAACAAATTCTTATTTTCAATGATGGCCTAGGAACAGTGGGTTATCAGCTTTGTTCAGGGGCAGAACGACATTTTGTTGGCTTTTTCAACATTAATACGTTACATCCTTATTCTAAAATTGAATACAATTGTGTTTTTTCCCCTCATCAATCTTCACACAATACCCAATAATGACA
This sequence comes from Brachymystax lenok tsinlingensis, assembly GCA_030435695.1. Taxonomy (NCBI): domain Eukaryota; kingdom Metazoa; phylum Chordata; class Actinopteri; order Salmoniformes; family Salmonidae; genus Brachymystax; species Brachymystax lenok. The sequence continues at coordinate 2,841,646 of CM059801.1, read as the reverse complement.
AAGCGAAAACAGGTTTAGAATTATTATTTTTTTAGAATACAAAAACAGAAGTATCTTATTTACATAAGTATTCAGACCCTTTGCTATGAGACTAGAAATTGAGCTCAGGTGCATCCTGTTTCCATTGATCATCCTTGAGATGTTTCTACAACTTGATTGGAGTCCACCTGTGGTAAATTCAATTGATCGGACATGATTTGGAAAGGTACACACCTGTCTATATAAGGTCCCACAGTTGACAGTATGTCAGAGCAAAAACCAAGCCATGAGGTCGAAGGAATTGTCTGTAGAGCTCCGAGACAGGATTGTGTCGAGGCACAGATCTGGGGAAGGGTTCCCAATTTTTTTTTGCATCATTGAAGGTCCCCAAAAACACAGTGGCCTCCATCATTCTTAAAATAGACGTTTGGAACCACCAAGACTCTTCCTAGAGCTGGCTGCCTAGCCAAACTGAGCAATTGGGAGAGAAGGGCCTTGGTGGGGGAGGCGACCAAGAACCCAATGGTCACAGACAGAGCTCCAGAGTTCCTCAGTGGAGATGGGTTGTCCTTCTGGAAGGTTCTCCATCCCTGCAGCACTCCACCAATCAGGCCTTTATGGTAGAGTGGCCAGATGGAAGCCACTCCTCAGTAAAAGGCACATGACAGCCCACTTGGAGTTTGCCAAAAGGCACCTAAAGGACTCTCAGATCATTCTCTGGTCTGATGAAACCAAGGTTGGCCTGAATGCCAAGAGTCATGTCTGGAGGAAACCCAACACCATCCCTACGGTGAAGCATGAGCGTGGCAGCATCATGCTGTGGGGATGTTTTTCAGGGGCAGGGAGACTAGTCAGGATCGAGGGAAAGATTAACGGAGCAAAGTACAGAGAGATCCTTGATGAAAACCTGCTCCAGAGTGCTCAGGACCTCAGACTGGGGTGAAGGTTCACCTTCCAACAGGACAATGACCCTAAGCACACAGCCAAGATAACACAGGAGTGGCTTTGGGAAAAGTCTCTGAATGTCCTTGAGTGGCCCAGCCAGAGCGTGGACTTGAACCCGATCTAACATCTCTGGAGAGACCTGAAAATAGCTGTGCAGCAACGCTCCCAATCCAACCTGACAGAGCTTTAGAGGATCTGCAGAGAAGAATGGGAGAAACCCCCCAAATACAGGAGTGCCAAGATTGTACCATCATACCCAAGAAGACTCGAGGCTGTAATCGCTGCCAACAGTGCTTCAACAACGTACGGAGTACAAGGTCTGAATACTTATGTAAATGTTGATTTCAGTTTTTGTTTCATGTATTTTTTTGCAAAAATTTCTAAACCTGTTTTTGCTTAATGGGGTATTTTGTGTGTAGATTGATGAGGGGGAGATTTTTTTTAATCCATTTAAGAAAGGCTGTAACGTAACAAAATGTGGAAAAAGTCAAGGGGTCTGAATACTTCCCGAATGCACTGTATATGCAGATATTACAGTAACAGCACATGAAGTGTTATAGGCAGTACTGGAACTGCAGTACTCCAGGCACATTTTTAACTACTACTGTGCCCATCAAGAGAGCTCTTCCTGACTGCAAAAGTAAAAAAAAATTAAACTATTTGGTGTGTCTAGTTTAAAAGGTGCAGAAGCGTTAAAAAAATGTCGCTTTGAAGTCAATGGGACGTTGCAATTCACTAACTAATTAGCTAAATTAATTATTTGGTATTGCTTTAGGAAATTGTTACAAGCTCCCAGTTCTGCATAAAAAAATTTAATTAAATAAAATTGTATTGGTCACATACACATGGTTAGCAGATGTTAATGCGAGTGTAGCGAAATGCTTGTGAAAACAAAATACCGCATAGTTTCCTAAGAACCCGAAGCGAGGCGTCCATCTCTGTCGGCGCCAAACAACAATCCATTAATGTATGTTAATATGCCTTAACATGCTTTTAAAATTCCGTACATTCAAATTAGCGTAAATACCAAATTTTCATAAAGTAGTATAAAAAGTTGTGGTTCTTGCTGTTTAAACCCACAGTCCCAAGGGTACTGGATAACACTGACCCCTCCAAAAAGGTCAGTGTTATCTGGTATCCTTGGGACGTCTGAAGGACCCCTACCTTAACCATTTTACATTTCAATGGAGTAGGGAGTTTTTTTATTAACAACAAATCAATACAGGAAGTACATGTGGGAACACAGGTATATATAAATAATATACAAAGGACAATTGGGCTAGGGGGTACAATATCACATTCCACAAGGATCTTAAGGGACATACATGCACTTATAATTCTAACAGCTTTTGTTAGTAGAGTATTTAATTGTCTTAAAATATAGTTCAATTTCTTTTCTTAAGGTAAGAAAATGTGGTGTTTTGTTTGTAAATTTACATTTATGAATATAAAATTTGTCCAAAAGAATAATTAAATTAATTACATAAAATGTTCAGCTTATTTCTATCGTAGGTAAAGAATCCAAGCAGTACATCTCTCCACAATAGTGTAAAATCTTCATAAATGTGTTCAATTATAAATCTACTGATGTCTTGCCACAGTTTCCTTACATTAATATAATGCCAAAAAAAGATGCAACACAGTTTCTGGGTGGTCATTACAAAAGGTACATTTGAGTTTGTTTTCCTTAAACTTCTTCATATAGTGGTTGCAGGATAATATTTATGAACAAGTCTAAAGGAAACTTCCTTAATTTTGTTAATAAGTAGGTATGTGTGTGGCAACATCCAACAGATATTATCAATCAAACTATTCCAATAAGGCATGACATAAGGTATAGATACAACATCCTGCTGAAACAAGGTTCGTATCGCTCTGTTGTTGAATGGACCAAAAGAGAAACAAAACTTTCCTACTGATGAGTCAACAGGGTTAATGGAAGGTCGGCTCTGAGGGTCAGGTCTTGACACGTTCCTGAATAATAAAGCAACACCTGAGGGAATTGCAAAATCTTTAGGTGTTACAGCGACCTTGTAAAAGATTATGCTAATAAATTAAGGACCATGCCAAGAAAACCTGCAGATGAAAAGCAGAAAGTTTCACTGGAACTTTGTCAATATTATAATTGCAAACCAATATGAAGTTAAGGCCACCCAAAGTAGAGAAGACACATAGAAGTGGGTCTTTTTAGGAATTGTTTTATCCAATTGATCTTAAAAGTATTATTTAAGGTATAAAAGTCCAGAAAATTCAGCCCACCATACTCATAAGTGTCCATCACAACAGTTTTCCTAATGTAATGGTTACGGTTTCTCCACAGAAAGTTGAAAAGCATCTGGTCTACCTCCTTGCTTATTTTACCGTCAAGATATAAAGATAGAGCGCCATATGTTAGACTAGAGATACCTTCAGCCTTGGTTATTAGGACTCTTCCTTTTAAAGATAAGTCCCTCTGTAGCCATTGATTTAGCTTCTTATGGGTTTTTTTAATAAGAGGGTTAAAATGTAGTAAGCCTCTAGACTTCTGATCCTTAGTAATGGTTATGCCTAAATATGTAAGTTCTTCTTTCACTGGAATACCATAAAATGAAGGTGTCACACAATCTTTGACAGCCATGAGTTCACATTTATTAATGTTAAGATATAGACCAGACGCTTTGGGAAAGGATTGTATCACATTGATCGATATGGGAATTTGGATAGCGTCTTTCAGAAAAAGTGTAGTATCGTCAGCCAGTTGGCTTATAATCATTTCTTTACCAGCTATTGAAATTCCTTGTACAGGACTATTATTTAAAGAATTTGTAAGAAGTTGGGTGATTAATAAAAACAGGTACGGAGAGATAGGACAGCCTTGCCTTATTCCTCTCTGTAACTCAAATCTAAGTGAGGTGCCATATTTCAATTTGATAGAGCTGTTACCATTTGTATAGAGTCTTAACAGCCTTACAGAAAAAATCCCCAAAGCCAAATCTCTTAAGGGAGTGGAAGAGGAACTGATGCTCTACTGTGTCAAATGCTTTATAAAAATCTAAAAATAATATGAAGCTATCCTCGGTTATTATGTCTGAGTAGTCAAGTATGTCTAATACTAGTCTGATATTGTTAGAAATATGTATGTTCCTCATAAAGCCAGACTGTGTTTCATCGACTTTTAAAATGATTTTTGCAAGTAGTAAGGCTAATATCTTATAGTCATTATTAAGAAGACAAATTGGACGCCAGTTATCGATGAGCAGCACTTCTTTTTTAGGCTTAGGCATCAGTGTTATTAACCCCTGACTCATTGTAGGAGAGAGAACATTGTTTTTAATACTCTCTAAAGAGAATTCTAAAGTAATTCCATCAACACCTGGTGATCTATTGTTCTTTAGATGTTTGATAGATTCTATAATCTCTTCAACTTTGATGGGTTCATCACACTGTTTAGATTCTGTATCACTGATAGAGTGAACACTATTTAGTGAGTCAAACAACATCTGTGGATTCCTGACAGTACGTAGAGCTATACAATTTCCTGTAAAAATTGCTACAGTATTTAGCGATTACATTTTTGGTCATCTGTAATAACACCATCAATGTTTAACTTATGGATAGTGTTATTTGTAGAGTCTAGAGAAATAGGATGAATTCTGTTCTCCCTCCATTTTTTCCTAGATCTAATAAAGGCTCCTTCTGCTTTTAATCTATATATATTATCCAGTTTATTTTGTAACTTAATCAGTTCCATCTTCTCCTCCCCCGCTGGGGACCTCTGAGAAAGGAAGTTATCTTAATGGTCACCTTTCCCTCCTCAGCTCTTCTGCTCTTAGCAAGATTACTACCAGATTTTATAAGGTATTTGGACACCTCAAATTTAAAAAGCTAAAATACAAAATATATATTTTTTTTACAGATACACGTTCCTAAGAACTTTTTCACTTGGAAATAAGTATTAATAACTAAATAGAACAATAACCGTGTAAATGGAGTAGGGAGGTCCCAAGGATCCCGAAGAGCGCGGACCATTCCCCCGGAAATCCGTGAGCCGGAAGTGCGATCCGGATGCCTCGGGTCTCAAGATAATTTTTTTTTTTTTTTTAAGTCGCTAGCTGCAGCCTTGTTGTAATAACGTTACTGTCAACATTCATTAAGTTGGATTCAGTCCTTTCAGATGACATATACATTCATGCATTTTAGCTCGCTAGCCCTCATGCTTCAGATCAACAACGCGAGCTAAATGGTGTTCGATATTGTCTGATTAGCTTTGCTACTAGCTAGCGCATCCACTTGAGAGGCAAGTGGATATATAATAACCTAGCTAGGCAACTAACGTTGGCTAAATTGTATGACATACATAGCTAGTAACTACAGACAAAACATAGGATAAGAGTGTCGAAGATAATAGCCGAAGATGACTTGCTCGGTGTATGGTTCCTGTAAAATGTTTACCACCTAACGTTAGCTTTCCGCGCTAGCCAGCTGTTTGACAGACTGAGCTAACGTGTAAACGGGCCAGCTAAAGCAAACAACTGGTTCATTTCGGAAAGTAAGCAAACCAAAATATCATGCTAGCTAGGTACAAATATTATGCAACAAATGACTAGCTAGCTAGCTATCTACAATATCAGGCTAACGAGTGTAAATATTTAACTCACACTGGCTCCATCTTTTATAGTAATTTTCTTTGCCAGAAGATTGCTGCGGTTCAGCCGTTTTTTCTTTTTCTCTCCCGTCATTTTTAACTTATGTCCATTTTTTTATGTCGGAGCGGTAACTTAAGGAATAAACAAAAAAATATCATAAATGTTTGAATTCGCCTTGTCTAGCTATGCGATTACCCAATGACCATGTTGCAGCCTGGTTACATAGACGAGACGTAACATAAATCCAGGACTATTGAAATAGTATGATATGTTACGTTTGGTATGGTTACATAAAACAGAATGTTATAACTTAAGGCAAAAATGGTCTGGGTGGGCGTGAATGTCTAGCAACCCAAAGGTTGCGAGTTCGAATGTCATCACAGTCAATTTTATCTAATTAGCAACTACCACTAATCTTAACCCCTAACCTATCAAAAAAATTCCTAGCAAGCTGACGTTAGCCACCTTTCTAGAATTAATAACATTTAGAAAATTCGTAACATATTGTATGTTTTTCAAATTCGTAACATATCATACGAAATGGGTGATGGACATTCAGAAATGAATTACATACCATACGAAACAAATGTATTTAAATGGTTTATCTCGGATTTACGTACATAATAATATGAGATCCTCAGACCAGGTTGCAGCGCAGCCATATCCACCTGTGTGAAGCTAGCCACAATAAGGCTTAGCCACAATAGTGGAATTTGCGGTTAAAAGTCCCATTGAATGGAATTTCAAATGGATACAAATATTGGAGTCATGCCATATTTGGACTAGATAATGCTAAACAAGGTAGGATTGTTAAATAAATTCAACAAAAGACAATAATTTGTTAATTTGACATAGGTAGAAATCGGTTGAAATCGCAACCTGGACAAATTCAGTGGTGTAAAGTACTTAAGTAAAAATACTTTAAAGTACTACTTATGTCGTTTTTTTTAAGTTTCTCTACTTTACTTTACTATTTATATTTTTGACAACTTTTACTTCACTACATTATTAAAGAAAATTATGTACTTTTTACTCCATACATTTTCCCCGACACACAAAAGTACTTCCCTACTGTCATCCCCACTGCCTCTGATCTGGCGGACTCACTAAACACAAATGCTTTGTTTGTAAATGGTGTCTGAGTGTTGGCCTGTAAATACAAATTCTGTAAATTAAAAAAAACTAGAAAACTGTGTTGTCTGGTTTGCTTAATATAAGGAATTTGAAATGATTTATACTTGTGCTTTTACTTTTGATACTTATTTATCAAAAGTAAATGGAATTGCTAAAATGTACTTAAGTACATTTACAACCAAATACTTTTAGACTTTTACTCAAGTAGTATTTTACTGGATGAATTTCACTTTTACTTGAGTCATTTTCTATTAAGTTATCTTTACTTTTACTCAAGTATGACTAGGGAATATTTATGACATTTTGGGAATATTTAGGTGGAAACTTTCCATGGGTATTAATGGGAATATATGGGAATTAACAGAAATATATGCAAATGAATATTAATACCATTTAAATGTAGATGTTTTTTTGCATTGGATATATTTACCATATCATATGGAGACAGAAACATAAACCTTTTACCTTATCATAAGTAGACATAGTGTAATTACAAATGATTAAACCCTTCCAATAGAAAAAAACAACAATATTTTAGTTATGAATTGAACTTTAATTAAATGAGTTGACTCTTCACATGGGATGATTTCACTAAACAACAAAAGAAAGGGAATACTGAATGATCCATCGCATCTCCAAAAACTGTCAACATCTCCATAAATCTGTAAAATGATCGTTTCTAGACTAAAGCTTTGGTTGTCTTCCTCTCAGGCTTCCATGTCTTCTCCCTGGACCTCCTCAATGTCCACCTCTTGAACACCAGACTCTGAGGCCTCATCTTCACTGTCACTTTCCAACCTTGTTGAGGATGGCTCATTGTCAGGCTTAAAAAAAAAAAAAAATTTAACCCTTGTATTGGTCAGCCTGTTGCGTGCGTTGGTGTGTGTGTTCCCAAACAAGGACCAGTTGAGCTCTGAGGCGGCTGATGTTGGTGGGATTTGGAGGATGATGGAGGCAACAGGAGAAAGCCTCAGATCCACAAAGTCCCTTACACCATGAGATATGTTGGCACGACTGCCATATTGCATCTCCATCCAAAAGTCCTTGCTTGGAAGTGTACTTTGCCAGACTGCCAAGAACCTTGCCCTCATCCAGGCTAAGGTGGAGAGACACGGTAGTGATGACACCATAGGCCTTGTTGATCTCTGCACCAGACAGGATGCTCTTGCCAGCATACTTGAGGTCCAACATGGCATGTATGGGCTTTAGGCAGAAGTCTAAATGCTTTTTGATGCATTTCAGAACTTCAGTTTCCTCTGCTTGGAGCAAGAGTACATCTGCAAGCAGAGTCTGTAATCAGACAGGATGGCATTGTCTCCCTCAATCCGTGCAATGGCTACTGCTATAGGTTTAAGGAGTTTCAGGCTGCTTACCACTCTCTCCCAAAATAAATCATCCAGGAGGATCTTCTTGATGCTGTCCATATCAGCAGACTGTGATATGGCCATTTCTTGGAGAGACTCCTTCCCCTCCAGGAGACTGTCAAACATGATGACAACACCACCCCAACAGGTGTTGCTGGGCAGCTTCAATGTGGTGCTCTTATTCTTCTCACTTTGCTTGGTGAGGTAGATTGCTGCTATAACTTGATGACCCGTCACATACATAACCATTTCCTTGGCTCTCTTGTAGAATGTATCCATTGTTTTCAGTGCCATGATGTCCTTGAGGAGCAGATTCAATGCATGAGCAGAACAGCCAATGGGGTGTGATGTGAGGGTAGAACTCCACTTTAGACCAAGCAGCCTTCATGGTTGCAGCATTGTCTGTCACCAGTGCAAATACCTTCTGTGGTCCAAGGTCATTGATGACTGCTTTCAGCTCATCTGCAATGTAGAGACCGGTGTGTCTGTGCTCTTGTAGAACACTGGTTGAGGGGTGGAGATGATGTAGTTAATAATTCCTTGTCCACAAATATTTGACCACCCATCAAAGATGATTACAATACAGTCTGCTTTCTCTATGATTTGCTTGACCTTCACTTGAACTCTGTTGAACTCTGCATCCAGCAAATGAGTAGATACGTGTCTGGTTGGAGGGGTGTATGCTGGGTGAAGAACATTCAGAAATCTCTGCCTGTGAGCATCAGAGGTGAACCAGTTGCACATACAGTTCAAGCAAGACATTCATCAGCATTTGTCTGACTACGTTCCTCCATTGAGTCAAAAAAACTTCTGATTCCAGGAGGACCATGAGATGTTGCTATCGATAAGGTGTCTGATTCATCATTTTCACCTCGAATAGAAGTAGAGGTACTTTTGTCAGAGATTGCTTGTTGTGAGCGCTGAGGGAACTTTATGCACTTGGCCAGATGATTCTGCATCTTTGTTGCATTCTTCACATATGATTTGGCACAGTATTTGCAAATGTACACAGCTTTTCCTTCTACATTAGCTGCAGTGAAATGTCTCCACACATTAGATAGTCCCGTGGCATTTTCCTGTAAAGATGAGAAAAAAAATAGTAAAAGAAATACAATTCCATGTACAGATAAATAGTTCAGCAGTTAGATTAAACAACTCCTTTGTAAGATAAATGTTTTAAAATGAAACATGTATGGAAACAGGTGAATTAACACTCAGTTAGCAGGCTCAAGAAAGTTAAAACCCACATGGTAGCAAAAACTAACTAGCAGAAATTGTTAACAAGTTAGAAATGATTTAAACACACTTTGCTGTAGGCTACTATTTACTAGTTATCACCCCACCCAGTATTGTAATCAAAACGTACCCATAAAGCATATAGTCCTTGGCTCAGACGGTGTAGTAGTGTGAGCTCAATAGCATCTCAATAGTGTGCAAGATCTTGAGAATCAGCTGTATAATGTGATGGAAGAGTGCACTGCACATGTGATGGAAGAATGCACTGTGCATGCAGAGGGTTGCAATTCCATTGAATTGGGGATTGTTTAACCAAAATATACTACAAGACCTTGAATTGCCTTATGTGTATCCCACAAAAAAAGGTTCACTGTTAGCTAACTTTTTTGATGAATTTAAGCAAAATTCCCGGGCTTAACTTCCCGTGGAAAATTTCCAGAAGGTTTCCGACCCTTTGCAACCCCAAGTATGACAATTGAGTACTTTTTCCACCACTGGATGTATTAGACTTTAGAATTGCATTAGGGGCCTACTAATAAGCACAATACAGCCCTACCTATTGATCTTGGGACCATGAAATGGGGTATCAGCCTACTCAGTGACACCAACATATTACAATTCTGAAGAGTTTACACATTTAGCGGCATAGCTCATATTAGGGAACTTTAACTGTTGGAAATTACCTCACTCTTCAACATATTGTGTGTATTGAACATTCATATTGCAATGTACAGCCTTACCTATTGATCTTGGATCCATGAAATGGTGTGTCAGCCTTCTCAGTGACACCCACAGAACACAACTGGGAAGAGTTTTCACAAATATTAGTGTCGTAGTACTTATTGCAGGACTTAGAAATCCGTGTGAAATGAGCCACATTTAAGCTCACCAGTCAACCTATGTATTAAACATTCATATTGCAATGTACAGCCTTACCTCATATCCCAGCAATAATGCCTTGCATTATGACTGGGAAGAAACACTTCAATTTGCTAACTTGCCATTGGCTCAACCTTTGGCTCAACTTACCATGGCAATTGGCTCAATTTACCCCAAGACAAACATTTGTACTATATTAGCCTACACAGCTACAAGGATGTACTTTCATGCTAGGTTTAGGACATATCAAATCAAAGTTTATTGGTCGCGTTACACAGATGTTATCGCAGGTGCAGCAAAACAGTGCAGAAATTCCTAGCAATAAAAAAACAATACATACAAATAATTTCAATAGAAAATGTAAGAAATATCAGAACGAGCAATGCCCGAGTCCAGAATAAACAGTGTATCCGGAAAGTATTCAGACCCCTTCCCTTTTTCCACTTTGTTACGTTACAGCCTTATACTAAAATTGATATATATTTTTTAAATGTCCTCAATCTACACACAATACCCCATAATGACAAAGCGAAAACAGGTTTTTATTAATTTTTTCAAATTTACAAAAAATAAAATACGATATACCTTATTTACATAAGTATTCAGACCCTTTGCTATGAGACTCGAAATTGAGCTCAGGTGCATCCTGTTTCCATTAATAATCCTTGAGATGCTTCTAAACTTGATTGGAGTCCACCTGTGGTAAATTCAATTGATTGGACATGATTTGGAAAGGCACACACCTGTCTATATAAGGTCCAACAGTTGACAGTGTATGTGAGAGGGGGAGGAGGAAATGGTGACTGTTCTTGAATCTGAAAATGCGGCAAGTGAAGTGTGTGTGATAGTGAATGCAAAATAGTGAAATCAAAGAATGGAACAAAACGAGCAAAAGTTGTAGTAGAAGAAAAGGACCGGTCCAATAATGCATTTCATATTGGGCTGCGTTTTTTGTATGAGGAGATTCATTTGGGAAATCCATTTGTAATATTGAGGATTGTGGTTAATTGTGTTGATGAAGAACAGAAGAAGCGTGCACTGGATCTGGCAAAATTGTCCATGTCAGAAGTTAAATGTATTGATCTTCAAGAAAAGGGCTCCTGGCAAAGGAGTTATAGCTGGAGTCTCGTTGGATATAGATGAGAACCCTAGTCAGAAAGTCCCAGGAGTGGTCCGTGCACGTCGCCTGACCCGTATGGTAAATGGAAGGAAGGAGAAAAAAGCCTTGGATTTGTTAGGTATGCGGTGAGAGCATGTGTCCAAACCATTATAGTGTGGAAATTGTAAAGGATATGATCACGTGTCAAATGTTTGCAGACGGGAGAAGTATTATATTGAAGAATCTGTGAATGGAAAATGTTGCAACTGTGGTGGGGATCATACTCCGGACTTCCTTGAGTGCTCTGTTAGGGTGAAGGAAGTCGAGGTGTCAAGGATCAGGGCTGCGCAGCGGTAGTCTATATGATATTTTACTTATTTTTACCCAAATGTTTTCCTTTTTTGAGGTCCACATTATCCAACCGCACAGTACGTAGCGGAATGCACATTTTATTGTTGCGAACGCCAGTATACCATAGTAGAAGTGTATGTCAGAGCAAAAACCAAGCCATGAGGTCGAAGGAATTGTCCGAGCTCCGAGACAGGATTGTATCGAGGCACAGATCTGAGGAAGTGTACCAAAACATTTCTGCAGCATTGAAGGTCCCCAAGAACACAGTGGCCTACATCATTCTTAAATGGAAGAGGTCTGACCTCCTGGCCAAACTGAGCAATCGGGGGAGAAGGGCCTTGGTCAGGGAGGTGACCAAGAACCCAATGGTCACACTGACAGAGCTCCAGGGTTCCTCTGTGGAGACGGGAGAAACTTCCAGAAGGATAACTCCACCAAATCAGGCCTTTATGGTAAAAGGGCACATGACAGCCCTCTTGGAGTTTGCCAAAAGGCACCTAAAGGACTCTCAGACCAAGATTCTCTGGTCTGATGAAACAAAGATTGAACTCTTTGGCCTGAATGCCAAGCGCCACGTCTGGAGGAAACCTAGCACCATCCCTACGGTTGTAATAGTTCTCCGTGATGCCGGTAAAGGCAGAGTCAGGCGCAGGACACCAAAAATGAGTATTCATATAATTTTACTCAAAATATACCATACGAGTGATGAAAACAATCACTCGGAAAAACGGAACCAAAATACAACAAACAATCACGCACAAAAACATGGGGGAAACAGAGGGTTAAATAAGGAACATGTAATCATGGGAATGGAAACCAGGTGTGTGAATAAAGAAGACAAAACAAACGGAAAATGAATAATGGATCGGTGGCGGCTAGAAGACCGGTGACGTCGACCGCCGAACGCCGCCCGAACAAGGAGAGGGACCAACTTCGGCTGAAGTCGTGACAGTACTCCCCCCCCTTGACGCGCGGCTCCAGCAGCGCGCCGACACCGGCCTTGGGGATGACCCGAAGGACGAGGCGCAGGGCGATCCGGGTGGAGACGGTGAAACTCCCGCAGCAATGAAGGGTCTATGATGTCTCCCACCGGCACCCAGCATCTCTCCTCCGGACCGTACCCATCCGACTCCACGAGGTATTGGAGGCCCCTCGCCCCAGACGCCTTGAGTCCACGATGGCTCGAACAGTATACGCCGGGGCCCCCTCGATGTCCAGAAGAGGCGGAGGAACCTCCCGCACCTCAGACTCCTGGAGTGGACCAGCCACCACCGGCCTGAGGAGAGACACATGGAACGAGGGGTTAATACGGTAATCTGGGGGAAGCTGTAACTTGTAACAAACCTCGTTCAATCTCCTCAGGACCTTAAAGGGCCCCACATACCGCGGACCCAGCTTCCGGCAGGGCAGGCGGAGGGGCAGGTTTCGGGTCGAGAGCCAGACCCTGTCCCCCGGTGCGAACACCGGGCCTCAATGCGGTGGCAGTCGACGCTTGCCTTCTGCCACCTCACGGCTCATTGCAGGTGCACATGGGCGGCCTCCCAGGTCTCCTCTGAGAGCCTAAACATTCATCCATCGCAGGAGCCTGGATCTGGCTCTGATGCCATGGTGCCAGAACCGGCTGGTACCCCAGAACACACTGGAAGGGGGAGAGGTTAGTGGAGGAGTGGCGGAGTGAGTTTTGGGCCATCTCTGCCCAGGGGATGAAAACCGCCCACTCCCACGGCCAGTCCTGGCAATAGGACCGCAGAAACCTACCCACATCCTGGTTGACTCTTTCCACCTGCCCGTTACTCTCGAGGTGAAAACCTGAGGTAAGGCTGGCCGAGACCCCCAGACGTTCCATGAACGCCCTCCAAACATTGGACGTGAACTGGAGACCCCGATCAGAAACTATATCCTCAGGCACCCCGTAATGCCGGAAGACGTGGGTGAACAGGGCCTCCGCAGTCTGTAGGGCCGTAGGGAAACCTGGCAAAGGAAGGAGGCGGCAGGACTTAGAAAACCGATCCACAACGACCAGGATCGTGGTGTTGCCCTGTGACGGCGGAAGATCCGTCAAGAAGTCCACCGACAGGTGTGACCACGGCCGCTGTGGAGCGGGTAGGGGTTGTAACTTCCCCTTGGGCAGGTGCCTAGGCGCCTTGCACTGGGCGCACACTGAGCAGGAGGAAACATAATGTCCTTAGCTAAGGTGGACCACCAGTACTTCCCACTAAGACAGCGCACTGTCCGACCGATGCCAGGATGACCAGAGGAGGGTGACGTGTGGGCCCAATATATCAGACGGTCGCAGACAGCAGACGGAATGTACATACGCCCAGCTGGACACTGAGGTGGAGTGGGCTCTGTACGTAACGCCCGCTCAATGTCCGCGTCCAGCTCCCACACCACCGGTGCCACCAGGCAAGAGGCCGGAAGTATGGGAGTGGGATCCATGGACCGCTCCTCTTTGTCAAACATCCGGGACAGTGCGTCTGCCTTAGTGTTTTGGGAACCTGGTCGGTAGGATAGGGTGAAAAACATAGCCCACCTTGCCTGGCGAGGGTTCAGTCTCCTCGCCGCCCGGATGTACTCCAGATTGCCGTGGTCGGTCCAGATGAGAAAAGGGTGTTTAGCCCCCTCAAGCAAATGTCTCCACGCCTTCAGAGCCTTTATGACAGCCAACAGCTCCCGGTCCCCCACATCATAGTTACGGTCCGCCGAGCTGAGCTTCTTTGAAAAGAAGGCACAGGGGCGGAGTTTAGGTGGCGTACCCAAGCGCTGAGACAGCACAGCTCCTATCCCAGCCTCGGACGCGTCCACCTCCACTATAAATGCCAAAGAGGGATCCGGATGAGCCAGCACCGGAGCCGAGGTAAACAGAGCCTTCAGGTGACAAAAAGCCCTGTCCGCCTCTGCTGACCACTGAAGTCGCACCGGTCCCCCCTTCAGCAGTGAAGTAATGGGAGCCACTACCTGACCAAAGCCCCGGATAAACCTCTGGTAGTAGTTGGCAAACCCTAAGAACCGCTGCACTTCCTTTACCGTGGTGGGAGTTGGCCAATTACGCACGGCTGAAATGCAGTCACTCTCCATCACCACCCCTGACGAGGAAATGCCTTGACGTACAGGTCATGCTCCAACAGTCGACCAAGCACCTTGCGCACCAGGGACACATGCTTGGTGCGTGTAGCGGAGTAAATCAGAATGTCGTTGATATACACCACTACACCCTGCCCGAGCAAATCCCGGGAAATCTCGTCTTCAAATGCCTGGAAAACTGATGGAGCATTCATCAACCCGTACGGCATGACAAGGTACTCATAGTGCCCGGAGGTGGTACTAAATGCCGTCTTCCACTCGTCCCCCTCCCGGATATGCACCAGATTGTAAGCGCTCCTGAGATCCAATTTTGTGAAGAAGCGCGCCCCGTGCATTGACTCGATCGCACTGGCTATGAGAGGCAGCGGGTAGCTGTACCTCAGTGATCTGATTGATACCTCGATAGTCAATACACGGGGGCAGACCTCCATCCTTCTTCACAAAAAAGAAACTCGAGGCGGCAGGTGAAGTGGAGGGCCGAATGTATCCCTGCCCCAGAGATTCGGATACATACGTTTCCATAGCCTCCGTCTCTTCTTGTGACAGAGGATACACGTGCCTCCTGGGAAGTGCTGCGTCTACCAGGAGATCTATCGCACAATCCCCCCGTCGATGGGGTGGTAATTGAGTCGCCTTCTTTTTACAGAAAGCGAGAGCCAAATCGGCATATTCAGAGGGGATGTGCACGGTGGAGACCTGGTCTGGACTCTCCACCGTAGTCGCACCGATGGAAACACCTACACACATCCCCGAGCACTCTCGTGACCATCCCTTGAGAGCCCTCTGTTGCCACGAAATAGTGGGGTTATGATAGGCCAACCAGGGTAGGCCCAACACCACGGGAAACGCAGGAGAATCAATGAGGTAGAGACTGATTCTCTCCTCATGACCCTCCTGCGTAACCATGCTTAGTGGAGCATTAGCCTCCCTAATCAGCCCTGACCCTAATGGTCGACTATCTAAGGCGTGCACAGGGAAGGGCATATCAACAGGAACAATGGGGATACCTAAACTATGGGCAAATGAACGGTCAATAAAGTTCCCAGCTGCGCCTGAATCGACGAGCGCCTTATGCTGGGAATGCGGGGAAAATTCAGGAAATTCTATAAACAAAAACATGTGAGCAACAGGGAGCTTTGGGTGAGTCTGGTGCCTACTCACCTGGGGTGACACGATAGTGCCCTGCCTGCTGCCTCGACTCCCTGAGGAACCCCCCCAGCACCGACCAGCAGTGTGTCCTCTGCGGCCACAGAGTGTGCAGGGAATGGCCCCTCCTCCGGCCCCCCTAAGCGCAGAACCTCCCAGCTCTATAGGCGTCGGAAAAGAGGTGCTGGGGGATGGGAATGACAGGCCCCGATCCGGACGTCCACAGGTGGCCAGCAGGTTATTCAGCCGGATGGACAGGTCCACCAGCTGGTCGAAGGAAAGGGTGGTGTCTCTGCATGACTGCTCCCGTCGGACATCCTCGCGCAGACTGCATCTGTAATGGTCGATCAGGGCCCTGTCATTCCATCCCGCGCCGGCTGCCAGGGTTCGGAACTCCAGTGCAAAGTCCTGTGCGCTCCTCGTCCTCTGCCTGAGGTGAAACAGGCTTTCACCCACCGCTCTACCCTCAGGTGGATGGTCAAACACTGTCCGGAAATGGCGGGTAAACTCCTCGTAGTGGTCCAACGTTGCTCCGTCCTCTCTCCCATCGCTCCATATTTTGCAGCACGCGATCCATGGCTGTGCCGAGACTCTGCAACATGGTCGCGTGCTGCTGAAGGCGCTCCTCGACTGGTAGAGGGCGGCTGGGTGCTCCTGCTGACTTCATTGGAGGTGCATGATTCTGTAATAGTTCTCCATGATGCCGGTAAGGCAGAGTCAGGCGCAGGACAACAAAAATTAGTCTTCATATAATTTTACTCAAAATATACCATACGAGTGATGAAAACAATTACTCGAAAAACGGAACCAAAACACAACAAACAATCACGCACAAAAACATGGGGGAAACAGAGGGTTAAATAAGGAACATGTAATCATGGGAATGGAAACCAGGTGTGTGAATAAAGAAGACAAAACAAATGGAAAATTAATAATGGATCGGTGGCAGCTAGAAGACCGGTGACGTCTATTTAATCCATTTTAGAATAAAAGTATATGGACACCTGCTCGTAGAGCATCTCCTTCCAAAATCATGGGCATTAATATGGAGTTGGTCTCCTCTTTGCTGCTACAACAGCCTCCACTCTTTTGGGAAGGCTTTCCACTAGATGTTGGAACATTGCTGCGGGGACTTGTTTCCATTCAGCCACAAGAGCATTAGTGAGGTCAGGCACTGATGTTGGGCGATTAGGCCTGGCTTTGCAGTCGGCGTTCCTATTCATCCCATAGGTGTTTGATGGGGTTGAGGTCAGGCTTCTGTGCAAGCCAGTCAAGTTCTTCCAAACCGATCTCATGCTCAAACAGGAAAGGGCCTACCCTAAACTGTTGCCACAAAGTTGAAGCACAGAATCGTCTAGAATGTCATTGTATTCTGTAGCGTTTACATTTCCCTTCACTGGAACTAAGGGTTCTAGCCCCAACCACGAAAAACAGCCCCAGACCATTATTATTCCGCCACCAAACTTTACAGTTGGCACTATGCATTCGGATAGGCAGCGTTCTCCTGATATCCGCCAAACCCAGATTTGTCCGTTGGACTGCCAGATGGTGAAGTGTGATTCATCACTCCAGGGGAACGCGTTTCCACTGCTCCAGAGTCCAATGGTGGCGAGCTTTACACCACTCCAGCAGACGCTTGGCCATGGAAACCCATTTCATGAAACTCCCTACAAACAGTTATTGTGCTGGCGTTACCTCCAAAGGCAGTTTGGAACTCGGTAGTGAGTGTTGCAACCGAGGACAGACGATTTTTACTTACTTCAGTACTCAGCGGTCCCATTCTGTGAGCTTGTGTGGCCTACCACTTCGCGGCTGAGCCGTTGTTGCTTCTAGATGTTTCCACTTCACAATAACAGCACTACAGTTGACCCGGGCAGCTCAAACAGGGCACAAATATGATGAACTGACTTGTTGGAAAGGTGGCATCCTATGACGGTGTCACATTGAAAGTCACTGAGCTCTTCAGTATGGGCCATTCTACTGCCAATATTTGTCTATGGAGTTTGCATGGCTGTGAAATGTTATACACGTCAGCACCGTGTGGCTGAAATAGCTGAATCCACTCATTTTAAAAGGTGTCCACATACATTCCGGACTCTGTCATTTTTATATTTTTTAAACAATATACACAAATAGGCTGAATAGTGAGTTGATTTCCCACAGTTAAAGTCCCCTTATATGAGCTATGACTCAAATATGTGTAAACGCTTCAGATTTGTAATCTGTATGCCCCTAATGCAATTCTAAAGTCTAATACATCCACAGTGTGATTAACAGATTTACTTTTTTTCTGTCAAATTAACTAAATTGTCTTTTGTTGAATTTATATAACATTACTACCTTGATTACCATCTATTCCAAACATGGCAGGATTCCACTATTTGTATCCATTTTAATAACTTTCATTGCTGGAACTTTTATTTTGAAGTCAAACTGCAAATTCCACTATCGTGCCTAGCTTCACACAAGTCCCATAACTGCATTTTCTTCTTCTGTATTATTTTTTTTAAACCTTTATTTAACTAGGCAAGACAGTTAAGAACAAATTCTTATTTACAATGACAGCCTACCGGGGAACAGTGGGCTAACTGCCTTGTTCAGGGGCAGAATGACAGATTGTTACATTGTCAGCTCTGGGATTCAATCCAGTAACCTTTCGGTTACTGGCCCAACGCTCTAACCACTAGGCTACCTACCGCCCCATAACGGAGGTCTGCAAAAACAAAATGTTAAAGGTGCATGCTGCCACCGACTGTACTGGAGCGCGTGATCAATCACAGTTTAAAGACTTCAGAATAAAAGAAAAACAAACTAAAGCCTCTTACATAATCCTGTACTAAGAAAACGTAAAACAGCCCTACTCACTTCTATAAAACCCTTCCCCATCCCCAAAATCCCTTCCAATTCTGTCCAACCTCAATCTTTCCCTCTTATCCACATACTTACTCCACTGATTCATCAACTCTGCCCTCCGGACACAAACCATTCTCGTTCGCTTTTGAATCCCACCTCATTTGGATCCTTCTTCCTAAATAAAAAGAAATGCGCCCCTCCGGCATGAGACCTAGCTCTGATTGGCAGGCACTAGGAGGCAGAAGAGTAACCTCTAGATTTGATAGGTTCAGTAAAACATTTGTATTATTGATCCAAAATGTATTATGTAGCCATATGTAGGGTTTGCCAGAACAAAGAGGAAAGGGGGATATCTAGTCAGTAGTACAACTGAAAGCCTTCAACTGAAATGTGTCTTCCGCATTTAACCCAACCCCTCTGACCCCCCCTCCCACCTTATTATGGGCAGTACAGTAAACACATGCTCTGAGAATATTGTTCATTAATTGGAGGCGTCATGTGATCTATCATTTTTTACCATAGAAAAAAATTATAATTGTAAAGTTACCTGTTGGCTTTTCATCTCTGTCTTCTACCTGTGTTGGTGTTTTTGGCAGAGACTTGTCCATCAAATATCATAGTCTATGTTTACAGAGGCAGCCCAATTCTGGTCTTTTGGCCACAGTTTTTTTGCCAATAATTGGTCAAAAGATTAGAATAGGGCTGCCTGTGTAAACGCTGCCTTAGAGGAATATCACATTGTTTTTCCAATTAAATAACAAATTACCATATTAATATGAGAAACTCACCTGTGTTTTCATAGTGAGAGTGAAATTGAATTCAGTACGTGTTGTTTATTTTCGGTTTTACATAATCACACATTGGCCAGTGTAGAGATCACACACACAGACGTCTGTGTGCTTGAAGGTCCACGTAGGCAAAAATCAACCAACACTGAAATGTCTGTTTATTTCGTTGAAATACAAAACACAATAAGGATTGCAAACAAAATGTATATAATTCTGAATTACCCCATTCATAATACACAGACATGCTAAAATTGCATTCATAATACACAGACATGCTAAAATTGATGAATTTGTGATACTTGGCAAAGTACTGTACAAAAAGACGTTCTGAGCAGGCAGTCAATCAATCTATTAGGAGGCAGTAAGGCGGGACGACTACTACTTCCTTCGAAGCTGTGTTCTTCTAGCCTACTTCAACTGTGAGGAACTTGAAATAACTTTTCTTTACATCACAACTTATGCCCAGCAATATCCACTAGTGTTGCTGCAGCTAGAAAAAACAGTTAAGGTGTTGGCTTGACAGTTGCTGGACCCGGGTTCAAGTTCACTACAATATACTTCCATTGTTGGTTTCATTTGGTACGGTTACAGGCACACAATAATATGATTATTGTTAGTCAGATTAATATAGTCATTGGCTGTTATTGTAACTCAGATTTAAGGTGTTAACATGCTATAATTCGAAAGATTGCGCAGAAAACGAGGTGTTTTAATCAGTATATGCTTACTTTGATTATGACCACACAGCTATTAAGATAAGCAGACTAAGGTGTTTACATGGCTAATGCGATGCTCGGCCTACTGCCATAATCAGTTTAATATCAAGTTACTAGTGAGCATGTAAACATACTCATTGACCCTCCCTTTCAACTGCCCTTAATTGACCCATTTTTAGCAACAACATCCGAGTCCATTGGAGAGTATGTGCTTGAGCAAAAGGGAGGTGTAGAATAGTATTCCCTTGCAAATAATAGTTTTTGTGCGATTAATATTCACAGACCTACGCCTCCCCTGAATCAGGTGATCCACCCCCAAACACACAGTCACAACCACACATTGATTGGAGACAGCTTGTTTTAATTACAGAAGTTTCCCTAGGATTTTCTACCTGCAGCAACACTAATGTAGGATAATGGTGGAAATACTGGTAAAGCACAGTGGCTTTATTTCCACACCAAAAAGCTAATCCTATGCATGACAGCAAAGCTGCATTTGCACGCACAGCCAAATTCTGATCTTTTGCCCCAATTATAGGCAAAAGAACTGATCTGATTGGTCAAAATAACAATTATTGAAAAAAATATATATATATTGGAAATGGGCTGCCTGTGTAAACACAGCCCACTAATAACCCTGAATACAATCTTGCTTCGTTAAAATAATACAAGATTGTATATGAATTAAATAAAAGGCACATCTCTTTACTTGGGCTGTGTTTACACAAGCAGTACAGTTTTCAGCAAAATACCAATTAGTGAGGAGAAAAATCTGAATTAGGCTGCCGGTGTAAACGCAGCCTTTGTGGTTCATGATGTATTGGTACAATAGACTGCACTGTGTCTTGTGTAATTCCATTATTTTTCCTCATTAGAAAACCACAGATGTCTTCTTAAGAGGCACTCAACATCCACGGCAGCTTTGATCATTACACACATTAACGGACGTAGGTAGATGTACAGAAAGTGCATGGTTCTCGTTTGTGTTGCCATAATACAGCTCCACTGATTACTCCTGTATTTCAGAGGTATTTCTAGTTCTCAAGTTGACTTCTGCTGAAATTGTTTGGAATGACAATTTAATATGGAACAAAAACAGACTGGCACCCAGGCTAGTCCTCCTCGTCTATGAAGGTGATGTCCAGGTCTGAGAGGTTCCTGCTCCTTGCCTTGGTGTTTGGCTGGGGGTTCTGTCCATCTGGTTGATCTCTGGGGCCTGTAGCTGTAGTTCTTTGGGCCAGGTCAGCAGGATTAGGAGGGCACTCCTGCCTCTGGCTCCTCCACAACAGGTTCACTCTGCCTGGTGGAGACGCCAGTCTGGATTAGTCAAATAGCAGCTGGTCCCAGATCTGTTTGACAATTATAGTCAGAGGAGTTAATATAATATTATACATGTAGGCGGTCCCGGGAATCGAAAACCCACTATCCTGGGGTTGCAAGCACCATGCTCTACCAACTGAGCTACATAAGACTAGTTGGTTAAGCACCATGCTTTACCAACTGAGCTACATAAGACTAGTTGGCTAAAGTGTATACAGATCTAGGACCAGGTTAGTGTTATGATATGGGGGGAAATTTAGTGTTAGCACACAGTTAGGCAACACACTACCATGACACACTTCCACACTCTATTCCCAGGTGGCAGCACCAACCAAATAGGGGCTGTGCTCTGCCTGGAAGCCTTGATAAGTCCAAGCAATCAGTGGATTGGCTACCTGTGACCAGAGGCCTCTTGGCCTTTTTAGTTTAGGCATGCCTCTTTGTAGTTTTCTTTTTGTGTGTGTGTATATATATATATATATATTTAAAAAAAAAAAAAATTTCAGTCACCCTTTTGAACAAACAATAATTTGCTTGGACTGGCCGATCTTAAGGTAATGACGGAGCTATCCCGGTAAGTTTGCCGTCTCCTGGGCACATGTACATACAACACAGTCCTCATATGCTGATTTATCATCGTCCTCTGGTGATTTTTGAACTTCAATTCCTGCTGAAAAGTGAAATCCCAAGTATAAATATGTTTTGTACAAATATAATTTTTCTGTTGACAATTGCAAACTTCAAAGAGTAAGGCATTCAAAGAGTTGGTCTGATGGTACCCGCTGATGTCATTGGCCTCACCACTTGGTTATAGACCAGTTAACTAGGCCGAAGAACATGGCTGACGTTTTACATTCTCCCAACCAATTGTGCTATTTTTTTTTTTTTTTGCGCAACTTATTTTTTAACTTATTGTGTACATAATGTTGCTGCTACCGAGAATCCGTAGGCGAACGAGTAAACTCCCACTGCCTTCCATTTGTCTCGCTAACAAGTAATCATTGGAAAATAAAATTGATGACCTACAATTAAGATTATCCTACCAACGGGACATTAAAAACGAACATCTTATGTTTCACCGAGACGTGGCTGAAGGAAGATAAGGAAAATATAGAGCTAGCGGGATTTTCCATGCACCGGCAGAACAGAGACGCTACCTCTGGTAAGACGAGGGGTGGGGGTGTGTGTCTTTATGTCAATAACAATGTCTAATATTAACTTCTTAGGGAGCGGCAGCTGAGGTGTCGGTTTTGGAGAGTCTGGCGTGCCCAAAGTAAAAGGCCTGCCACTCAGGCTCAGAAACTAGGATATGCACATAATTAGTACTATTGGATAGGAAACACTGAAGTTTCTAAGAGTGTTAAAATTTTGTCTGAGTATAACAGAACTGATATAGCAGGCGAAAACCCGAGGAATTTCTGTCCTGGAAAAAGTGTTTTTGACTCATTTTGAACCCCTCCCTATTGAAAACAGCCATATATGGGAGTAAGATTGCAGCACCTATTGCTTCCACTGGATGTCAGTCTCTAGACAGTGTTTGGTGATAGGTTGCTCTGGATGGTAATAGAAGAGGAATTTCGAACTAGTCACAGGATGTAAACAGAAGAGGAGGCGCGTTCACGGCTCGCGCGTGCTGTGGTTTTTTCCTTTCCTATCGTCCAGTTTATAATCCGGTTGAAATATTATAGTAAATATACATAAGTGTTCCTAACGATACATTATCAATGATGTTTGATTGTTCTTGTACAAGTGTATAGGTTGAACGAGTTCTCTTCACGGTTCAATGGGCGAGTGGACGCTGTATTTTATGAACATAACGCGCCAACCAAACTGAGATTTATGGATATAATAAATGACTTTTTCTAACAAAAGAATCATTGGATGTCTTCGTTGGACACTTGAGAAGCCCTCAGCAGAAGTTCTTCGAAAGGTAAGTGATTTTATATTAGCAATTTTATGCGTTTTATGAGACCCGCTTTGGTTATGGATTTATGCTAATGCATAAAATATGAGAGGGTCTATCCTCAAACAATCAAATGTTGTGCTTTCGCCGTAAAGCCTTTTTGAAATCTGACAATGCTGTGATATTGCCAAGAATCATAGCTTTTGATGACTATGCAACACTTGTATATTGTTAAATGTTTAATAATTCAACTTTTGGATTTTGAATTTGGCACCTTACATTTCACCGGGTAGTGTCGCCCCACTGCTCCCTAAGTAGTTAAAGAAGTCTCGAGGTATTGCAAGCCTGAGGCAGAGTACCTTATGATAAGCTGTACACCACATTATCTACCAAAAGAGTTCTCATCTATTTCATTCGTAGCCGTCTATTTACCACCACAGACCGATGCTGGCACTAAGACTGCACTCAACCAACTCTAAGGCCATAAGCAAAAGAAGAAAATGCTCACTCAGAAGCGGCACTCCTAGCGGCCGCGGACTTTAATGCAGGCAAATTTAAATCAGTTTTACTATTTTTTTACCAGCATGTCACATTTGCAACCAGGGAAAAAGTAATCCTAGATCACCTTTACTCACAGTGACTGTACAAACATATAGGTCGACCGATCGGCATGGGCGATTTAATTAGGGCCGATTTCAAGTTTTCATAACAATCGGTAATCAGCCTTTTTGGGCGCTGATTACGGCCGATTACATTGCAATCCACGAAGAAACTGCGTGGCAGGCTGACCACCTGTTAAGTGAGTGCAGCGTCAAAATGACCTTGTGGCTGCAAGGAGTCAAGGTAAGTTGCTAGCTAGCATTAAACGTATCTTATAAAAAACAATCAATCTTGACATAATCACTAGTTAACTACACATGGTTAATGATATTACTAGGTTAACTAGCTTGTCCTGCATTGCATATAATCAATGTGGTGCCTGTTAATTTATCATCGAATCACAGCCTACTTCAACTTCGCCAAACGGGTGATGATTTAACAAAAGCGCATTCTCGAAAAAAGCACAATTGTTTTACAAATGTACCTAACCATAAACATCAATACACAGACGTATATATTTTTAAACCTGCATATTTAGTTAAAATAAATTCATGTTAGCAGGCAATATTAACTAGGGAAATTGTACCACTTTTCTTGCGTTCAGTGCAAGCAGAGTCAGGGTATATGCAACAGTTTGGCTCGCCTGGCTCGTTGCGAACTGTGTGACGACCGTAATTAATTTGCCAGAATTTTACATAATTATGACATAACATTGAAGGCTGTGCAATGTAACAGCAATATTTACACTTAGGGTTGCCACCCGTTCGATAAGATACGGAACGGTTCCGTGCTTCACTGAAAGGTTTTCGAAATGATCTTTTCTGGATTTGACCATATTAATGACCAAAGGCTCGTATTTCTGTGTTTATTATATTATAATTAAGACTATGATTTGATATTTGATAGAGCAGTCTGACTGAGCGGTGGTAGGCAGCAGCAGGCTCGTAAGCATTCATTCAAACAGCACTTCACTGCATTTTGCCAGCAGCTCTTAGCAATGCTTGATGCACAGCACTGTTTATGACTTCAAGCCTATCAACTCCCGAGATTAGGCTGGTAATACTAAAGTGCCTATAAGAACATCCAATAGTCAAAGGTATATGAAATACAAATGGTATAGAGAGGAAGTCGACGCGTCATAATTCCTATAATAACTACAACCTAAAACTTCTCAACTGGGAATATTGAAGAACTGGGAATATTGAACCACCAGCTTTCATGTTCTGAGCAAGGAACTTACGTTAGCTTTTTTACATGGCACATACTGCACTTTTACTTCTCCAACACAGTGTTTTTGTATTATTTAAACCAAATTGAACATGTTTCATTATTTATTTGAGACTAAATAGATTTTATTTATGTATTATATTAAGTTAAAATAAGTGTTCATTCAGTATTGTTGTAATTGTCATTATTACAAAAATATATATATATAAAAGTTATTGGTATCGGCTTTTTTTGGTCCACCAATAATCGGTCTCAACGTTGAAAAATCATAATCAGTCGACCTCTAGTACATATCCCAACCAGAAGCTATGGATTACAGGCAACATCTGCATCGAGCTAAAGGCTAGAGCTGCCGCTTTCAAGGAGCGGGAGACTAATCCGGGCACTTATAAGAAATCCTGCTATGCCCCCAGACGAACCATCAAACAAGCAAAGCGTCAATACAGGATTAAGATTGAATCATACTACACCGGCTCTGATGCTCGTCGGATGTGGCAGGGCTTAAACTATTACAGACTACAAAGGGAAACCCAGACGCGAGCTGCCCAGTGACGGGAGCCTACCAGACAAGCTAAATGCCTTTTATGCTTCCTTCGAGGCAAGCAACACTGAAGCATGCACGAGAGCACCAGCTGTTCTGGATGATTGTGTGATAACGCTCTCGGTAGCCGATGTGAACAAAACCTTTAAACAGATCAACAGATGGGCCAGATGGATTACCAGGACCTGTACTCAAAGCATGCGCGGACCAACTGTCAAGTGTCTTCACTGACATTTTCAACCTCTCCCTGACCGAGTCTGTAATACCTACATGTTTCAAGCAGACCACCATAGTCCCTGTGCCCAAGGAAGCGAAGGTAACTTGCCTAAATGATTACCGCACCGTGGCACTCACATCAGTAGCCATGAAGTGCTTTGAAAGGCTGGTCATGGCTCACATCAACAGCATCATCCCGGACACCCTAGACCCACTCCAATTCGCATACCGCCCAAACAGATCCACAGATGACACAATCGCACTACACACTGCCCTTTCTCACCTGGATAAAAGGAACACCTATGTGAGAATGCTGTTCATTGACTACAGCTCAGCGTTCAACACCAGTGCCCACGAAGCTCATCACTAAGTCGAAGGACTCTGGGACTAAACACCTCCCTCTGCAACTGGATCCTGGACTTCCTGACGGGCTGCCCCCAGCTGGTAAGAGTGGGCAACAACACGTCTGCCACGCTGATCCTTAACACTGGGGCCCCTCAGGGGTGTGTACTTAGTCCCCGCCTGTATTCCCTGTTCACCCACGACTGCGTGTCCAAACACGACTCCAACACCATCATTAAGTTTGCTGACGACACAACAGTGGTAGGCCTGATCACCGACAACGATGAGACGGCCTATAGGGAGGAGGTCAGAGAACTGGCAGTGTGGTTCTAGGAAAACAACCTCTCCCTCAATGTGAGCAAGACGAAGGAGCTGATCGTGGACTACAGGAAAAGGCGGACCGAACAGGGCCCCATTAACATCGACGGGGCTGTAGTGGAGCGGGTTCAGAGTTTCAAGTTCCTTGATGTCCACATCACCAACAAACTATCATGGTCCGAACACACCAAGACCGTCGTGAAAAGGGCACGACAAAACCTTTCCCCCTCAGGAGACTGAAAATATTTGTCATGGGTCCCCAGACCCTCAAAAGGTTCAATAGCTGCACCATCGAGAGCATCCTGACCGGTTGCATCACCGCCTGGTATGGCAGCTACTCGGCATCTGAGCATAAGGCACTACAGAGGGTTGTGCGAACATCCCAGTACATCACTGAAACAATATTAGCATGCTAGTTAATTGGTTTCGTAACACTTGTACAACAAGGACTGGCTGATAGTCAGCCTGCTTGTGATACTAATACAAAAATGCAGTAGAATACCATTGTAACCGGTAAATCCTTTTCCTGGTAACACAAAACCGTCAAATCCACCACTTGTTTCTTGAAAAATCTCTCCCCTAATATAGCCAGGAGTTCGCTAGCAGGAGATGGGTGAAACACAAACGGATATGTCAACCATGCTACTTCCAATGCACCAGAGGTAGAAAACAAGACTTTGTTTTACAGCCTGGTTTAAGAATGCAAGTGCAATCACAACGCAACTTTTTTCACAAGTAATTTCTAAGTAACTACCTGGGCTGTATAATAAAGCGTAGGCTGTTGAAGAAGTGAATGAAGGCAGAGGATGGTGAAGGCCTACCGTACCTCTCTACTGACCTTCTGACTCTAGGCTTCTCACTCAATCCTCCAGCAGGCTCTCTGAGCTGATAGACAACGACAATCTGGACTCTGAGTCGTCAAAGTTCTCCTGCTCCAACTCTGGCAACCTGCACGCCAGCTCCTCCCTGCACACACACAGGAACACATTACCACAGGTAACAAACAGTATATAGTGCAGAGACAAAAGCCAAGAACTCCTATTGTAAAACTAAGACAGTGTCTCTTAATATATTCCTGGGACTGCACCTTTTTGTTCTAGTCCAGCACTATAACACACTTGATTCAACTAACCAAGGGCTCAGTGATTATTTGAATCAAGTGAGTTTGTGCTGGGTTTAACAAAATTGTGCACCCCTCTAAAGGTCCAGGAATGTATTGAGAAACGCTGAGCTGTATGGTATATGGTGCATACACCGCTTACCCCTTGAAAGTAGGAGGATACATTATTAATCCGAATAATTAGATCAGATTGTGATGTCATGATCTGGGCAAAAAAACTCCATCCCACCTGAACAGGCTGAAATTCCAGGCATTTTTTAAAACAGTTGTTACACAAAGGGCATTATGATAATTTTCACTTTCAGATTGCTATTTCGACCTCGTGGAAATATCTTTAAAAAAATTGAAAATCTCCTTTTTAACCACTGCCCCTTTAACACTGACAGCTTCTACTAAGATAGCGTTCCTCTTTAACACATCTGATTCACTGGTGATTAGTTCAGTCAGATGTGTTAGAGCTGGGCTAGAACAAGATTTTGCACCCCATAACAGAGAACTAGAGGAGTCTGTCTCTTCACTCACTTCTCCTCTTTGATGGATTTGATCCTCTCGATGAGGGTCCTCTCTGACTCCATGTCTATATACGACCGGTTAAGATCATCCATTTGAGGTACGTCCAGCTCTGATGAAGGTTTCTCTAAGATCTGCAAATATATAATATGAGTCAATATACCAGGCAGCAGACAAGACAACTATTTTTGGGAATGTTGGAACCGTATTCCCAAAGTGAAATTCCCAGTGGGAATGGGAATTGGATCCCACAGTGATCCATATTCTCAGATGTATTACACACAAGAGTATACCAAACATTAGGAACACCTCCCTAATATTGAGTTGCACCCATCCCCCTTTTGCCATCAGAACAGCCTCAATTCTTTGGGGAATGGACTCTACAAGGTGTCGAAAGCGTTCCACTGGGATGCTGGGCCATGTTGACTCCAATGCTTCCCACAGATGTGTCAAGTTGGCTGGATGTCCTTTGGGTGGTGGACCATTCTTGATTCACACGTGAAACTGTTGAGTGTGAAAAACCCAGCAGTGTTGCAGTTGTTGACACAAACCGGTGCGCCTGGCACCTACTATCATACCTTGTTCAAAGGCACTTAAATCTTTTGTATTGCTCATTAACCGTCAATGGCACACATACACAATCCATGTCTCAATTGTATCAAGGCTTAAAAATCACCGATTTTGAAGTGGATTTAACAAGTGACATCAATAATGGATCATAGCTTTCACTTGGATTCAGCTGGTCAGTCTATGTCATGGAAAGAGCAGGTGTCCTTAATGTTTTATATACGCAGCGTATATCAAGTTTATAAAGTATGTTGTAGACATGCCATTGATCTAGGGTTGCAAAATTCCAGCTTTCCCCAAGCTTGCTTGTTTTTCCTGGACAATTTCTCAGAAACCTGAAAAACGTTTTCAGAATTTTCCGACCCATCGTGATATCAAAGCAATGTTATGGTGGAACCACAGTGTTCTTCCAGTGTCCTGTCTACAGTGTGAAATGTTAGTGGCAGTTATTTGTTATTTTATTATTAGGATCCCTATTAGCTGTTGCTAATGCAGCAGCTACTTTTACTGGGGTCCACACAAAACATGACATAATACAGAACATGAATAGACCAGAACAGCTGAAGGATGGAACTACATACATTGTAAAAGCGAATAACAGAAATAAAAAAGGTCCTGTACTAATGTAATGTACTTACAGTGTTCTGTCTCTTGAGCATCAGCTTGTTGACGGCCAGGGCCTCAGCGAACTCCAGCTCTGCGATCTCCTGCATCTTCTCGGTGTACCGTCTAAACTGTTCTAAGATCAGGATCTCCACACACCTGGTGGGAGAGGAAAGGACAGGGCTTCTTACAGCAAAATACACACAAAATGCTTACTAAAGACTACATCTTAACTTGAGAGATATGCATATGTAACTACAACTTAAGCACAAACATCACATCAGTGCATTGGCTGCACATGAAAGTGAGTTACAGGCGTTTCTCACATTAGGATGCCACTAACAATAAAATGTGTTTATAAAACGCCCTAAAATAACTACATCAGCCCTCTTTAACATTACTACTACTACTACTGTAGTAATGTAGTGTAGTCTCACGTGGTTGTCTTGGAGATGTCCTTCATGCTAAGGAAAGGGTCTGTGGTGTCAGGGGACCGCAGGATGCAGGGGGCAAACACTATGGCCAGGGAGTTCGCAGACATCCGGTTGTGCTCTTCCTCCTTTGCCACTCTAGAGGAAGGAAATATCCAGCAGTCTGACACAACAGGTCTATTATCATCCTAATACATACTGTAACATGGTTAACCTGTCATGTGGCATAATCAGGGCCCAGAGTTTTTCCTGGTCAAGTGTGATTAGGAAACACTCCCGGGACCTAAGGAAAAACTCCAGGCCCAAAGCATAGCATGAAAGCCTTTGCATGGAAGATGGTGAATTGCTACTATCAGTCAAGATGAATGGCGACGTACTGTACAGGTTATTGAGTGATGTGAAAACGAGTGATAAGTAGAAAGACCATTATACCCATATACTGTAGATAAAAGTGATCCATCTGTCTGCTGCTACCTACCTGACCAGGTGAAAGACCAGCCTCTCCAGCGTTTTGTAGTTAGAAGGGGGGAGGTCGTCCAGTTTCTGGTAGACTGCACGCAGCTGTTCAGATTGCTCTGGTAACTCTGCAGATGAAGTGTCAAATACTTTGACATACTGTACTACTAAAGTACTTCAGGTGGCTAATTTAGCTTTATTGGGGTGCAGGGTGGACGAAGGACTATTCCATTGAATCCAGTGAACAAGTCCAGTGCACCTCAATTATTTGAAACGGATTACTCTGGCATCTCTCTTAATGAAAAACAAATGGAAAAATACTTCATGAACTTCACACAACTATGACAACACAATTTCTTTTTTTTGCTACGTTGTGCCCTACTGAACACAGCCCACCAGACAAACTCACCCACAGCGTGCAGGAAGTCATTGTAGAGGCTGAAGGTAAGGAGGGGCTCAGGCAGCTCTCTGAGCCAGCGTTTTACCAGACCTGTCACCGTGTGGATGGAGTAGTTCTCAAGAGTTGCCCTCGCTGGGTCTGACAACAAATACATTTGTCTTGTGTTAATTTTTTTTGTGGTAAGAATTGTAAAAATAAATTGATGAATGTATAAATGAAAAACAGAAACATGACTTTATGGTAAATGCTGTAATTACCAGTATACTACAATAGTGTGTGAATGTAGTGCCTTTATTGATTGACCAACAATTAGTACAGTTTAATACAATAAAACATGTTTTGTTGATTGTTCTAAACCAAAAAGGGTTAAGGTAGAGGTCTTACTGGTCTCCAGTAGCTGGTGCAGTTCCCTGGCGTGGCAGGCAGAGCCAGACTTGCGGTAGATGCCCTCTGTGTACAGGCCGTTCATCTCCACATGCTCCAGCATCGTCTGTACCATCATAGGGATTGGGTAGGCCTTACTGGTCAGAAAACACACGTGTACCCCAAAGTGCAGATGGCCAGGTACCCCATCGTCCTAACACACAGACATAGGATGCACACTGGATCAAACAATAGTCCTGACAAAATTTACTTGACAAACTTTAAAAACACTTGACCCCTGTAGTGCTGCTTACCAGCCTGGCGCATCGTGTTGAGCAAGCGATGATGATTTTGGAGAGGCATTTCTTGTGACATATCAATTTGCAAGCTAAACGACCAAACAAGGGAGACAAGAACACAATGGTAAGAAATGTGGAGTCTGTTGTAATGTTATAATTAGGGGTGCTGGCAGCGAAGCTGCACGCAAACCTATTGTTTTTGATGGAATTCCATTTTTTTCTTCCACCTTTGTCACAACATCTTAACGCCCAATTGGTTAAAAAAAAAGTATACTTTCGCAATACACGTGCAAGTGGCGCTTTCTTACGGCATAATTCCATATTCATGTCCCTGGTCTTTTCAATGGGCTTGACGATTATATCATAACATTGGATTAATTTATTTCTGCCAGATGCAGAAATGTTTGCCCATTGAAGACCATTCAAAGCCTATAAAACCAACAAGCCAACAACCACTACTCAGACACCAAAAACAGCACAAATTACCCCATAGGTGGCGCTCTAATAAGCATTCAAAGTCCAAGGCTCGGCCCCGCTGCCAAGATGGGCCAGGACAGAGAAGAGCTTGGACTGGGCTGAGCGGGAGCCAAGAGACCTGAGGTGGCAGAACGGGGTGCTCGGGTTGGGGTGTAGGGTTTGAGCATAGCCTGAAGGTAGGGAGGTGCAGTTCCTCATGCTGTTGCATAGGTAAGCAACTAGAGTCGCTCACTCCATATATCAACTCCCAGAAATGTATTGGGTAAATCACCAGAGTAGACCTCCATCAAAATAAATGGAGAAAAATGTATCCCATAACATTTTAATATGGAAATGGCTGTTTTATCATTCAGCTTACAGTAGTAGCACATGTGTGGTGTTCAATGTAGGCCTACATTCCATGAGACTTTTGAGAAAAAAAACATGCAGGGCTTGACATTAACCTGTTTATCCACTTGTCCTTCAGACAAGGTGACAATGTTGTTTGATGCAAGAAACCACTATATAAAATACAATTCATTATTATTCCCATACCATTACATAGAATCAGACAAATTATGCTACCCTCTGCCTATTGGCTACTTAGTTTATTCAAGACAGACTCAAAATACAACACTGTCCCTTTAAGAAATAAAAAAAAAGGTATATACCTGACTCGCTTTTCAAAGATGGCTAGAAATGTACACATTTTGTGCTCTTGTAGGAAGCAACCACTCCCTCGTTGTTGACTAGTAACAAGCTATAACTGGGCTAACTCACGAACTAGCAAATAATATGAACAAATGTGCACAGGAGAACCTCCAGCTAAAAACAAGCACATCTATTCGCGGCCGCTCATGCTGTAAACACAGTCCAGTTCAAAGTGAATGGCACAGGTCCAAATATGGCAATTTGCATTTAGCCATTGCCATATATGTATAGGCCTACTGCAGCTTTGATTGATTTTAGCGCACCAGTCTATGTAGAGTACGGGCCTGAGTCCTGCCTGTCAATGTAATTGAATCCTACTCCAATGCGCTCTGCCTACAAGAAAATCTCTTGCAGTTAGCATTGCATACTAAGTCTTGCATAGTTCATTTTGTTTCAGGATGTTACATTGAAAGTGGCTAATATTGCATTGATTCAAGCACAATTCCCACAGTTGAGAGAAACATTGATAGTTTTAACTAAAGGGTGAATAAACTATAGTAGATTAACTATAGTAGATGAAGAATCAATATCTTTTAGATTGAGTATTTATCGGGTCAATATGTTGGTATATTATGTATGTTTGTAATAGTGTGTTATATGTGAAAATGTGTTTGTATCATAAATTGTATTTTAATGTTTAAGGACTCTTGGAAGATTAGTCCAAATGGGGACTAAAAGAGATCCAAATCAAATCAAATGGGAAAACTCCAGAAAGTTGAGTGAAGTTCAATCTCGTGCTTCTCTGTGCGGGACAATATTTCTTCTGCGTGGCAGTCCATAGGTACTGAACACAGTAATGGAAGGCTATGAACTCCAATTCCGATGCCGGCCACCGCTATACTTCTGCCACCTCTAATGTCTCAGGGTCTTCTAGTGTTGATGCCCTGGTTGACTAAATGTTTCCGAATTAGAGTGTCGACCTCCATCCTAACCCCTTGGTCTGGTCAAGAGTTCTGTCTGACAGACAGATTAACTGGCCATTACAGTTGTCCACATACGTCCCTCCAGCTGTTCGGGGGAACACTGTGGCATCCGGACCCGCATCGCCTCCAGCTTTGGGCTTGGGCTCAGAGGCGTTAGTGGACCAATCTAGGCCTTCAGGACAATGTGGTGAACACTTTGCAGAGCGCCAGGGCTTCTTCCACCAACGCGTCATATCAAAGCCGTTGGGGCATATCTGCACGCGTATTTACGGTTTTCAGTCACTGCTTGATGCAGGCACCCATTGTTCTCTAAGTTTATGAATGGAGTTTGACGTCCGTGTCCAGAAATGGCTCGCTCGGTGCCAAGCTGGACCTTAAGATAATTACTTCATTATCCCCATGGGGATATTTTGGTTGCAGCTCTGTGCATACATACCACATAATCGAAGATAGACAAAGGACAAATACTGGAAGAAAAAGTGCAATTCGTGAGCAATTAAGGGTTCATCTGTACACTACAGACAACGCTTTATCAACAACACTTGTTAACTGTAAGCTAGCCCGCTGGTCCTATTTGCTGCTGGGACAAAGGATTGTTTGGCTCTATTTCTTTTGTGCCCTGGTCCCTGTAACGTCGCCCCGAGGGGACTAGCTCAAACTCCTGGTAAAGAGGATGTCTGGGGGTCCATCAGTACCTTGTGGGCTTGACCTCTGGGTTCCATCTCTGGGGTCTGGCATCCATCAGTACCTTGACGTGGTGCTTGCTAACATGATGCTTGCTAATCCACACTCGAGCCCCTAGAGTCGATGTCTGAAGCACCTATCCATGAAGACGGCATGCCTGTTGGCTATTACCTCCACTAAGAGGGTGAGTGAACTTCATGCTTTTTCAGTGAGCACTGAATGTTTGACAAATGGGTCCAGACGAGGAGTGTCGCCCTCCGTATTTACCCCTCATTCTTGCCACAGGTCCTGTCCTCTCAGTTGTCCGCATATGTCTCTCCCGCGGCTGCTGGCGAGCTGGGTGTTTCACCAAGTGTGCTGAGCTCAAATCAGGGCCTTGGACACGTACGTTAAAGACGCAGGCAATACAATAGTCTGATCAGTAATTGTTTTGCTATGGTGAGTTCTGGGACAGAGCCTATCAGACTCTCACATTGGATTGTGGACATTATTACTACAGCATATCGGCTGGCCACCTGGCCTCTGCTGTAGTGGTGCATTCTACTAGATAAATAACTACATCATGGGCCCTGCTCCGAGGTGTTTTTTTTTAAATATATTGAATCTATTTAGTTTTAGAAACATGATACCATCAATTCAAAAACTGTAAAATAACTCCCTATTTAGAAGAACACAGCAACCTTAGGAATGTAGCTAGCTAGCTACAACAAGTAGATCTGTTGCTAGCTAGCACGAGCAGATACTTATACATGATTAAATGTTTCCTTAAGCCCGCAGCTGGTTACTTGAAATAAGACACAATCATGCCAAAACTATTTTAATTCAAAGACAAGAGATAGCTAATGTAACACTAGCTTCCTTGCAAGACAAATCGACATTAACAGTAGCTGGCTAGTCAATTTATTGAAAGGTAACGCAGGCTAGCTTTCAATAAATTGGCTGGTCAACGGAGTTACCTCTTCATAAAATCAAGACTACTTGTACTGCATGTGTACTAAAAAACAGATTTATCTTATTTCAGTCTTTGGGAGCTCATCAAAGACAGGCAGACAGCAGCTCAAGTTTTCAAGTGAGGCTGCGTTTACGTCGTAGAAAAGAAGCAGGCCATTGGCTGCCTTTATCACGAGGGGTAACTACGGGAGTTCTGATTGGTTTAGCAGTTCGGCAAATTTGCCTGAGCTGACAGTGTTGAAATGTACTTTTAAATAAGAGAAAATGTTCAAGAATTGAAGGTGCTAACAAATGTTAGTCATCATAAGAATGTATTACTGTTATATACAAAAAAATCTGATCCTCCCTTGATGGGGATTGTTCAGCTTCACGTTTTTAGGCTTTTGGCACCCCACCTAATTTGCCTCATGGACCCATAAGTTCCGCCATATTGGATTTTTCACCATTGTGGATTTTTCATATCTTCAAATCTTCTCATGAACCGAACATTTGATTGACTTGAAATGCAGAATGCATAAAAATCATGCCCGTCTCTACTAATTATGAAAATATCTAAGCAATATGTCAAAGGATGAAAGTTAATGGCAATTAGGTGGCGTTGTAATAAGCATTCTAAGGCTCAGCCTCGCCACCCCGTTTGACATAACCATGAAACTTGGTAAATACGTGCTTCTCATAATAAGGAACAGAGTTGCCTCAAGGACCCATGAATTCCGGCATATTGGATTTTTCATCAAATCTTCTTCTCATCAACCGTAAAATCCGATTGACTCGAAACTCAGAATGCATATTCATCATGCCAGTCTTTACAACGTTTGAGAAAGCTAAGTGGTACAAATTGGCCCATAGGTGATTCTGTAATAAGCATTCAAAGTCTAAGGCCCCACGCCCGTTCGACATACAACCACGAAACAGTGTATATACATTTTTCCAATCATAAGGAACACATTTTCCTACGTACTAGAGATAGACATGATTAACATACATTCTGAGTTTGGAGTCAATCAAATGTACAATGTTTTGATAAATCCAAAATGGCGGAAAATTCTATGCCAGATCCGCCATATTGAATATTATGAGATTTAGGATTTATCAAAATGTACATTGGATGGACTCAAGTCAGAATGTATGTTAATCATGTCTATTTCTAGTACGTTTAAGAAAAGCTAAGCAATATGTCAAAATCAGAGAAAATGTAATCTTTGTAAAAGAAAAAAAACTTGCATACTCAATTAAACCCTAAACTCACTTTTCGCTCGATCAACTTAACTTGCACAGTGTTTTCAATTGTTACATGTAAACAAGGAATGATGAGGTATTATGCTTCCATGCTTCAAGCCTGCTCATAAGCCAGAACTCCTTCCATTGCTGCTTGCAGCTACACTACATGACCAAAAGTATGTGGACACTGACTCGTCGAACATCTCATTCCAAAATCATTATAGAGTTAGTCTCCCCCAATTTCTGTATGGACCTCGCTTTGTGCACGGGGGCATTGTCTTGCTGAAACAGGAAAGGGCCTACCCTAAACTGTTGCCACAAAGGCAGAAGCACAGAATCGTCTAGAATATGCTATAGCATTAAGATTTCCCTTCACTGGAACTAAGGGGCCTAGCCGGAACCATGAAAAACAGCCCCAGACCATTATTCCTCCTCCACCAAACTTTACTGATGTCACTATGCATTCGGGCAGATAGCGTTGTTTTGGCATCCCAGATTCATCCGTCGGACTGCCAGATGGTGAAGCGTGATTCATCACTCCAGAGAACAGGTTGCCAGTGCTCCAGCATCCAATGGCGGTGAGCTTTACACCACTCCAGCCGACGCTTGGCATGGTGATCTTAGGCATGGTGCGGCTGCTCTGCCACGGAAACACATTTCATGAAGCTCCCGACGAACAGTTCTTGTGCTGACGTTGCTTCCAGAAGCAGTTTGGAATTTGGAAGTGAGTGTTGCAACCGAGGACAGACTATTGTTATGTGCTACACGCTTCAGCACTCGGCGGTCCCGTTCTGTGAGATTGTGTGTGGCCTACCGCAGCTGAGCCATTGTTGCTCCTAGATGTTTCCACTTCACAATAACAGCACTTACAGTTGACAGGGCAGCTTTAGCAGGGCAAAAAGTTGACAAACTGACTTGTTGGAAAGGTGGCATCCTATGCCGGTGCCACTTTGAAAGTCACTGAGCTCTTCAGTTAGGCCATTCTCCTGCCAATGTTTGGAGATTACATGGCTGTGTGCTAGATTTTATACACCTGTCAGCAACCGGTGTGGCTGAAATAGCCAAATCCACTAATTTGAAGGGGTGTCCACATACTTTGGTGTATATATAGCGTATATTTCTGTTGTAATGTTCTCATCCCAATGCCCCAGGGCAGTGATTGGGGACATTGCCCTGTGTAGGGTGCCGTCTTTCGGATGGGACGTTAAACGGGTGTCCTGACTCTCTGAGGTCATTAAAGATCCTATGGCACTTATCGTAAGAGTAGGGGTGTTAACCCTGGTGTTCTGGCTAAATTCCCAAGCTGTCCCTCATACCTCATATCACGGTCACCCAATTGTAAGCTGGGGATGATTAGCTCATTCATGCCCCTCCTCTCCCCTGTAACTATTCCCCAGGTCGTTGCTGTAAATGAGAATGTGTTCTCAGTCAACTTACCTGGTAAAATAACGGTAAAATAAAAATTATAAAAAAATCTGTTATAAATATACACTTGCCGGCCAGTTTATTAGGTAGACCACCCCGTTCACGAAAATGTATCGCTCCTACAGTCAGGTGGCTGTGGCTTGCTATATAAAGCACGCAGAAAGGCATAAAGTTACTGTTTGATTAAACATTAGAATAGGCAAAACAAGTGATCTAAGCGACTGAGCAAGGTATGATCGTCATTGCCAGGAGCGCCGGATCCAGAAACGACCGCACTCCTGGGCATTTCATGCACGGCAGTGTCTAGGGTTTATCGAGAATGGTGCACAAACAGACATAACTGAGCAGTACAACAGTGGTGTACTGTTGTCACGGATGGGCTTCCACTCCTATCAGTGATGGCTTCAATGGGCACGCAATCACCAACACTTGACAATTGAGGAGTGGGAAAACATTGCATGGTCTGACGACATGGTCTGACGACATGGTCTGACCTGTTGCGTCATGCTGACAGCAGAGTCAAGATTTGGCGTAAGCAGCATGAGTCCATGGACCAATCCTGCCTGGTGTCAACGGTACAGGCTGGTAGCGGTGGTCTTGGCACACGTTAGGTCCCTTGATACCAATTGAGCAACAAACGTTTCCGACACCTTGTAACTTGAAGAATTCAGGCTGTTCTGGAGGCAAAGAGGGGGGGTCTGACCCGGAACTAGATGGGTGTACCTAATAAACGGGTGTTCTATGTTCTAAGATGGTGAACAACAGACAGTTATCTATAGGCTACTCACCGCTGCACATGCAGGCCTTCTCCATGCCCCAGATGAAGGAACCACACAGGTCACAGGACTGCATGATGTTCACCTGGTACGTACTGAACATGTGATCTAGAGGGCTGTTGGGCTTGAAATAGAATAACACACATCAGATAGGGAGAATGACAGGCAACTTGGGACCTTACTTATCAAAAAAACACTAAACCTTGCGTGCGCCAGTCTCCCCACAAAGGTATTTATCAATTTTGAACTTGACGGGAAAGTGTGCATATCTCCCGCGAATCTCAGACCTTGCGTACGACCAACTTCGAATGGTTGATCAACTGTATTGGAAGCAAATATTGTTCTTTGGGGGAAATGGTGGTGTTTGATGCACAGGAATTATAATAATGGTAGGCTAATAAAAACATTACAACGTAGCTCTAATGATAAAAGATGAATTTGCCGTTGGTAAGATAATCGCATAGCAGCATGTCGCCTATTATATTTATTTAACTTTTATTATATACAGTGTGTTCGGAAAATATTCAGACACCTTGACTTTTTCCACATTTTGTTACATTATAGCCTTATTCTAAAATTGATTAAATATAATTTCTTACTCAATCTACACACAATACCCCAAAATGACAAAGCTAAAACAGGTTTTTAGAAATTTGTGCACATTTAAAAAAAAAAAACATATTTACATAACTATTCAGACCCTTTGCTATGAGACTCGAAATTGAGCTCCGGTGCATCCTGTTTCCATTTGTCATCCTCGAGATGTTTCTACAACTTGATTCGAGTCCACCTGTGGTAAATTCAATTGATTGGACATGATTTGGAAAAGCACACACCTGTCTATATAAGGTCCCATAGATGAAATTGTATGTCAGAGCAAAAACCAAGCCATGAGGTCAAAGGAATTGTCTGTAGAGCTCCGAGACCGGATTGTGTCGAGGCACAGATCTGGGGAAGGGTAACAACACATTTCTGGAGCATTGAAGGTCTCCAAGAACACAGTGGCCTCAATCATTCTTAAATGGATGAAGTTTGGAACAACTAAGACTCTTCCTAGAGCTGGCCGACCAGCCAAACTGAGCAATCGGGGGGAGAAGGGCCTTGGTTAGGGAGGTGACCACGAACCCGATGGTCACTCTGACAGAGCTCCAGAGTTCCTCTGCAGAGGTGGGAGAACCTTCCAGAAGGACAACCATCTCTGCAGCACTCAACCAATCAGGCCTTTATGGTAGAGTGGCCAGACGGAAGCCACTCACTCCTCAGTAAAAAGGCACATGACAGCCCGCTTGGAGTTGCCAAAAGGCACCTAAAGGACTCTCTGACCATGAGAAACAAGATTTTCTGATCTGATAAAACCAAGTTGACCTCTATGGCTTGAATGCAAAGCGTCACGTCTGGAGGAAACCTGGCACCATCCCTACGGTGAAGCATGGTGGTGGCAACATCATGCTGTGGGGATGTTTTTTTAGCAGCAGGGACTGGGAGACTAGTCAGGATCGAGGGATAGATGAATGAAGCAAAGTACAGAGATCCTTGATGAAAACCTGCTCCAGAGCACTCAGGACCTCAGATTGGGGCGAAGGTTCACCTTCCAACAGGACAATGACCCTAAGCACACAGCCAAGACAACGCAGTAGTGGCTTCGGGACAAGTCTCTGAATGTCCAGCCAGAGCCCAGAATTGAACGTCTCTGGAGAGACGCTCCCCATCCAACCTGACAGAGCTTGAGAGGATCTGCAGAGAAGAATGGGAGAAACTCCCCAAATACAGGTGTGCCAAGCTTGTGGCGTCAAACCCAAGAAGACTTGATGCTGTGATCGCTGCCAAAGGTGCTTCAACAAAGTACTGAGGAAAAGGTCTAAATACTAACGTAAATGTGATATTTCAGTAAAAATAAAAAAAAATAAAAAAGCTAAACTTTCTAAACCTGTTTTTGCTTTGTCATTATGGGGTATTGTGTGTAGATTGAGGGGGGGAAACGATTTCATAACTTTTTTAATAAGGCTGTAACGTAATAAAATGTGGAAAAAGTCAAGGGGTCTAAATACTTTCCTAATGCACTGTAGGCCTAAATCATAATCATAATGCAGGGCATGTCTCTCCTTTTCTGACATGACTGGATTATTCCCACTACACCACAAATATTAGGCTAACAATTATCCATCGCTCATTCAATAGCCAACCAATGCTTGAAAGTAAATAGACCGTTAGCAGTATGGGTAGGCTACAGTATTGCTGTGCGATAGGAGTGTGACATAATAGCCTATTTAATCTCAGAGCCTATACCAAGGCAGGAGATGGAAACACAAATAATTGATAAACAAAATACTGAACAATTCGCATTTTTCATGGAAGTGTGGGCTGTAGGCAGCATTTACTTTTAAATTGTTCAATAGACAATCAATCTTACTGAATGCACAGCCAGTGTTTGGCACTCGCTATAGGCGGCATGCGTTTTTTTAAGTCACTGCAATATATCAAAACATTCTGGCCACACCTCTACAGAAATCTGATCAAATTTGACATTGCACTTTCTTTTAAACTGTCATGTCCCAGGTCCAACATCTCCAAGTCATACATAAAATGAGGGAGTTTTTGTTACCATAAAAGGTGAATGGAGGGAGTTTCAGGTGGGTTGTAAAACGCTTGTTCAAGAGCGTAGAAATCAGTGGTGGAAAAAGTACTCAATTGTCATAATTGAGTAAAAGTAAAAGATACCTTAATAGAAAATGACTTAAGTAAAAGTGAAAGTCACCCATAAATGCTACTTGAGTAAAAGTCTTAAAGTATTTGGTTTTACATTTACTTATGATACTTAAGTATATTTTAGCAATGAAATATACTGAAGTATCAAAAGTAAAAATCATTTCAAATTCCTTATAGTCAGCAAACCAGATGGCACAATTTTATTTTTTCAATATATAGAGAGCTAGGGGCACACTCCAACACTCAAGACGCCATTTGTGTTTAGTGAGTCCGCAAGATCAGAGGCAGTAGATGACCAGGGATGTTCTCTTGATAAGTGTGTGAATTGGACCATTTTCCTGTCCTGCTAAACATTCCAAATGTAATAAGTACTTTTGGGTGTCAGGGAAAATGTATGGAGTAAAAAGTTAATCATTTTCTTTAAGAATGTAGTGAAGTAAAAATTTTAAAAAAATATAAAAAGTAAAGTACAGATACCCATAACTACTTAAGTATTTTTTACTCCACTGCTAGAAATATAGAATGGCTCTGATTTATCAATGAAAATGTGTATACGCTGCGTGCGACAGTTTGATAAATCCCAATCATTTGTTGTGCACGCAAATCCTACAATCTCCACATACGCCAGAATTTAGTGAGAAATCTATGCACTGTTAACAAATGAGGACCCTGGACCATTAATCTGGGTTTACATTAGACAGTGCTGTTCAGAGGTTATCATCATACAATTTAACTTACACATTTGCTCTTTTTCCCTTTCATCTTTGTCTTTTTCATCGTCTGCAACACATTGAAAAGTAGATCAGACTTGGAACAATTGCACCTCTTAAATTTAGATACACAGCTCTTAAACTTTCAAAGTGCTCACAAACAATGTAAAAAAAACTGTTGCGTGTGTGTGTGTGTGTGTGTGTATGTCTTTATGGGTGTTATGACTCCATTCAGAACTACCTTGACCAGCCCAGCCTCCGCTCGTTTGATCTCTCCCCGTATGAAGCCATCCAGGACGGACTGGAACAGGTTGACCACTGACTTGACCTCAGTCTGCTGCTTGGCTTCGGCAAGACTGGACACCTGGTTCTGGTAGCCCTTCATCAAGCTCTTGTAGCTGATGTGGGGCTTCTGTTTGGAGCGGACACAGGGGAGAGGAGGACAGGGTTAATGAAGAGTGTGGGGGTTATTTGAAGTACAGTATAGCACATCAAATCTTTACATCCGTCTCAGGCAGAGAATGCAATTCTATTTTAAAACCAGTTCAAGACACCCTTTCGAACTTGGTTAATTACCCCCAGGCATAGATACCTACAGATCCATAAAACAATCTCTGTGTTCAAGGTGCCCAGGTCAGTCCCGTGGATAGACTTGTATACTCACCGAGATGGAGTACATGCCCTTGATGGTCTCTCTGAAATGCATGGTGGATTTGAGGAAGATGCTCTCTGTCGCTGACAGCTCCTTCATCCTTGTACGCAGCTCATTTACCTGGAGAGACGGTGGGTGTGAAGTTAGATGGATTTAAAAAAAAATGGTATATATTTTTTGTAACTTTATTTAACTAAGTCAGTTAAGAACTAATTCTTATTTGTGGATCTCTACATGTATCCTTATCTATCATTCAAAATGGCCCTGACTACGCGTTCAGATTCTCTGACAAGAAGTCGGTAGGTGCATTGCAAGAACATGCCCGTAACCAAGCACGTGAAGGAAAAAGTTAGCGCACTAACTCTATAGACGCCTGTGGCGCCATGTCTCAGAGCTATTAGTACACATGTGAGTGTGTCAATGAGTGATAGAGAAAGATGGTGAATGAATGACGGGGCGATCTTAGTCAATAACTGCTCTTGAAAAACTCTGAAGACTAAAACACATCCTAATAAAACAATAGGCAATACAATACTAAGATATCCCTGGTTTGTTTTTTTGTATTTACAATACTCAGATTTTTTTTATAAAACAATATGCAGTTGCAATAGGGCTAACTCCTAAGTTTGATGTGAATACCAGGTGAGTGAGAGACACGTGAGTGCGAGACTGGTGTCCCACCTGGTTCCCCAGGAACTCGTCCAGGTTTCGGAGCTCGTCGGTGTTGGTGATCTCCCGTTCCAGAGAAGCATTCCACTTCTCAGAAACGCTCGAGGCTTCGCTGATCCTGATGGTGGGGTTATGAGGCTGCCCGCTGCCCTCGCTCAAGGGGTAGGAGTACGGAGAGATGGCTGTAGGGAAGGGAAAGATGTGTGTGTGTGCTTTTAGATAGAGGGGACATGTGATTGAGATTATACCATTGACCACTAGATGGTAGTAAAGAGACACGATTTGAAAGGCACTAAAAAATGTATCAGTCATAGGGCTCTATTTTAACAA
Source organism: Brachymystax lenok tsinlingensis (assembly GCA_030435695.1). NCBI lineage: Eukaryota > Metazoa > Chordata > Actinopteri > Salmoniformes > Salmonidae > Brachymystax > Brachymystax lenok. The sequence goes on along the minus strand of CM059801.1, from coordinate 2,798,017 downwards.
ACCTAATGCAATGTTAAATCTAAACGCAGCCGGTAACGCTATAGGTCCAGGGGTGTGTCAGAATAGTTTTTTTTCCACTATCACAATTATCGGCGGTTTTGATGAATAAATAAGTTGTGGGTGTGTCAAGGCTTGGCCCCTCACTGGCCAATCAGAACGTGCTCCATGGCTAAATATGTAGTTGCTTCAAGTTGTGTATTTACGGTCTTTTATGTATTGCCTTGGAATCAACTCCAATTTCAATGTAAGTCCGTTCTAGTTTGTTAAATGGCTTACAGAAACTAAATGTAGACCTATCCCATCTTTGCTAAATAGGTTAACTTGAACCCATTTGCAGTCCATATTGTTCTAAGTAATTGTATGTCTTCAATAGCATTCACACTGAAATAGGGTCTAGGCTTACTGTACATTTCATTATGGCTGAGCACGGACATGCCAAACATTGTCAATAAGCAAGACTAAATGAATTATTGATACGGCCTAAAAATAAGTAATTCTAATCAAAACAACAACTTGTTTTAAATAGGCTATGTCACACTTACAGGCACCATCATTTCTCCCCGTGGGCATATAATATTAAAAACAACAGACTATGGAGGGTTTTTACACACATCCAAAATGGACCTGCATGGCTAAAATAATGTGGGACTGCCTACAATGCATAGATAAAAAAGGTTAATTTCAGCTCACTGTTTTATTCCTCTCAAACGTGATATTTTAACCTCTCAGGGATTGCTGGGGCGCTAGCGGCCTGCTCCCGACACTACCAGGTGAAATGTAAGGCGCCAAATTCAAAATCCCAAAGTTGAATTATTAAACATCCACCAATACTCATCAAAAGCTCTGTTTCTTGGCAATATTACAGCGTTGTCAGATTTCAAAAAGGCTTTACGGCAAAAGCAGCACATTTGATTGTTTGAGGGTAGCACCTCACATATTTTTCCCATAGCCATGAATCGATTAGCCATCATGGCACACACATAACACATTTCACAGCGAAAACAAATCAATTACCTGTTGAAGAACCTCTGCTGAGGTCATCCTAAGTGTCCAACGAAGACAATCCATGGTTCTTTTGTTAGAAAAAGTAATGTATTTTATCCATAAATCCTCCATTTGGTTGTGGCGTTATAATCAGAACCGACAGCCTCCACTAGTCCATTGAAACGTGACGAACTCGTTCATCTTATACCTATAAACTTGTCCAAGAACAATCAAACATAGTTTTAAATGTATCCTTAGGAACACTTTTACGTATATTTACTATTATAAATCAGCCGGAATATAAACTGATCGATAAAGACGGTAAAAAAGACACTGCGCGCTTTGTCGGGAACGCGCACTGGGTACTGTTTACATAAAAGGTCACTTCCTGGTTTGCTCTTATTCTCTGGTCTAATTCATCCAAAATGAAATTTTACACTGTCTCGAGACTGTTGACATCTAAAGGAAGCGATGGGTACTGCATTCATATGCCCTTATATGGTCATTTTCATGAGGGAGGGGTTCCCAATGAGGCACTCTGTCAAAACCACTTTTTCCAGGACAGAAATTCCTCGGGGTTTCGCCTGCCATATGCGTTCTGTTTCACTCACAGACAAATGGTTAACACCTTTGGAAAATTCAGAGTGTTTCATATCCAATGGTACTAAATATGTGCATATCCTATTTTCTGGGCCTGAATGGGAGGCATTTTACTTTGGGCACGCCAGGCTCTCCAAAACCGACCCCTCAGCTGCCACTCCCTAACAAGATAATAAAGCTTTGGTGATTAAGATTTACTTCCAAGTGGTCTCAGGAGTTAAACCCTTTATCAACAGTCTTGACTACTTCCCGATTACATAGGGCAGACAAAATCAACCTTAATTGAGAGGAGGGGAGGCTATGCTTGGTTTTCTATCAAATTAAACGAAAATGGGGAAAAAAACATTATTTTGTTTCTAAATACGAAGTATACAGGCACCAATATAACATTTTTATACTCTCGTTTCATGCGCATATGGGCAGTGTGCGTCACAGCTGGACAGGCTGAGTTTTCACTGTCAAAATTCATCCCATGGTTGGCCTTAAATATCCCTATCAGCGCTGCCTGAAATTAGCACTTTGGATCATGTGTTTAAGGACACACCTCAAATATTTCCACCCTGCCCATCTGAGCGAAAGCGAGCTGATATAAGACAGGTAAATTGCCAAACCTGGCATTCAGGCTGGAAAATGCAGGGCTCCAGTTTTTACCTGATGAAATTGCAAACGAATGTGCGTTTGACACTAGCGCCACCTTAACGGCAGCCTAAAATAGAGCCCGGGACTACAGTACCTCCTTTTTCAGATTGTGTATTCTCATTAGTCCGCTTCCCGTACTCAGGTGGCGGAGAGTCTCTATTGGGCCATTTCTTCATAATCTTACTGAAAAAGCCAAGCCTGTGGAACACAAAGGGTTAACATTTAACCATGACAAAGAACATAGTATTATCTCCATTCAATATACAGGAAATAACTAAAAAAACAAATCAATTATGGTTTACAGCCTCCTTACAGCCTCCCGCCTTTACCTCTCAGGTGTGGTCGGCTGGGATTGGCTGTAGTCTTTGATGATTGAGGTCTCATTGGTACTCCTGGCTGGGAGGCTGAACTTTCCAACATCCGTGGTAATATCTGAAGATTTCTGAAACTGAGGGAAAACAATTACTGAACATCTAAGATTGTATGACTTGAGACAACAACCATGCTGGGGGCAAATCAGATACATTATTATTAACCGGTAACATGTGGGGAATGAGAACAGATGTCATGCCCTTTCCCCAGCGCAAAACTCCCAGGCCCAGCCACACCAGTTAGTTAGTTAGTTCCAATGATGTGTATAAACCCTAGATGACTGTAGGGGGTGAGGTTTTGAAGCCACTGCGCAGACATTTTTGTGCAGACATTTTTCCTCCATTGTAAAAAAAGATATTTGAAGTTATAGAAATGCCTTTAATGTCTACATTTGTTTTTGAGAAGTATATTCTACTACAGACAACGTAAAGCTAGAATCCTTAGTTGCTACATACATTTTTGGACTTATAAATGAATGATAAACCCATTGATCCTTATTTTTTTTTTAAGAATATAACTTATAAATGCCTCCTTGAGCTTAGTTCAACTGTCGCACCCCCTCACAACCCAACATAAGATTTTTTTTTACTTCAATGTTTGATAACAAGTTAAATGTAAACAAACACCGTACATCCTCAAAACATGGTTAAAAAAAGAATAACCTCAATGATCAGTCGTTGCATCCATAGCATCGATCCATCCGTTTTTTTTACCAAAACAAAGGCCGGGGGGCGCTTAGTTATTGTTTTAGCTGCGGATTTCTAGCTTTAAAGCATTCCTTAAAAGTATGTTCCTTTCACATAATATAAAAATAAAGTAAAAATATATTACGACATTTTCCTTAAAGTATCATTTTTAGAGAGAGTACTAATGCTACTGTCCCCACTACAACAAAGAAATACTTAAAAACAGGTATTTTGTCCTTGAAACAATTGATTGAAATACTGTAGAATTCCATTCATTCCTATGGAGGACTGCTCCTTCTGAGGAGTACCAATATGGTGGCCAATGGCTTCAAAGCCTCTCATTGGCCAATACATTGCAACATCAATCAAGGGTTTATATAAATCATTGGTTAGTCCCCATTCCCCAGCAGGAACGCCTGTCTGCCTGCAGCCACCACACCCATAGCAGAGTTCAGTCTCTCCCCCTTCCTGCTCCCTGAAGAGTGCTCTCTTACAGTAATCTCCCCCCATGGATGTCAAAGGAATATGGTGGAAACTCCCTCTTAACCCATGTTTACACCTTCAGCAGCATCATGAGCCTAACCTCCGCCTGACCTATGACCTTTTTTGCTGTAGCCAATTGAGGGCAGCAGTGAACATCACAGACTAAAATATTAGTTATCATTGTGGATCTTGATTGGCACAAACCTGTGTGCTATATGAGAGGCTATAGTTTGTAGAACAAAACAATTATTATCTCTCTACCAAGAGGGAAAACACACAAGGACAACTGGGGAACTAGTCCCATTACTATTCCCATAACATTGAACTTTTATAAATGGGATGTGAACTCAACATGGTTTTGATGGTGTTGCCTAAACATTGTGACAAAAAAGGTCAGAAACAAGCTGCAGCAACCAGAGAGCCTTCCAGCCACTGTGTTTAGGTGGCAGAGGATGGTCAATGGTTGTGACTAGCTCTGTTTTCTGGGTCTTTCCCTGGCCTGAAGAAGAGAAGTCAGTATATAGACCCGGCAGAACACTGTAGAACATTGCAGACCCATCCAGCCGGGGACTGTGAGACGAGCGGAGATGAGACCCTGTCTTAACATACACAAAGCCTGCAGTGCATGCACAGCAAGAGTCAGTCAGCGTGCAGTGCCAGGGCCCATAGTAGTTTTCCATAGTCAGGCCGGTTGGTACCTGGACCTCAGGTTTCCGTGGACGGATGTTGACCTCTGATTGGTTGGACTGGCCCATGCCACTGACCCCCGGTGAGGGGCTCATGGGGGGGAGGGGGAAGTTCCAAAACTCGCTCTCCTGGGAACCCTTAAGGTTAAACATCAGCCCGCTGCGGGCGTAGGCTAACCGCCGCTTGTGATTGGGCAACTTGCGGGAGCGCACCCTGACCTATGGTGGCCAGGAGAGGTCAAGAGGCACTGGTGAGTTGAGGGACTGAAACCCCCCTCACTGTCAAAGGGTTGTGTTCAGTTGGAACAAAATGGGAAAAATACATTTTGAAACAGGCGGTAGCATGTAGAATTTTCTTAAGAGTTAGAAAGTGGCAATCAGAAGATTTACAATGTAAATTCACTTTTAATCCGACTATCTATATATTTCAAGACATGGCATATGAGGGTGCAGTGGGTTGGACCATTCTTTTGTCATCAATAATTTAGAAAAAAACATTACCTAATTGGAAATATACATATATATCTAGATAATTTTTTTTTTTTACTTCATATGTTGGTGGTGCTGGAGATGATGAATATGAAGTATGGGAAATCACATGATCAATAAGACAGTGGATGAATCAAATGCATTATTATTTAAGTATTGAAAAATGTGGGCTTCAGATAAAATATAACAATTGGCATAAAGTATAACAAGCCCTAAAAATATCTAAATGCTAAATTAGATTTAAAAAAAATTGAGAACAAACAAGATGGGTATGGATACTGTGGGAACATGTAGGTTTGAGCAAGTATGACGTCATTAATGTTTGTTGTCTTTATTCGTCTTTTTTCTTTATGTTGAAAGTTGGGGAATCCGACATACTCATATCAAATGTATACACTGTACTCTAAACCATCTACTGTATCTTGCCTATGCCGTTCGGTCATCGACCCAAATCTCTAGCCACTTTAATAATTATAATTGGATGAAATAATGTATCACTAGCCACTTTAAACAATGCCATTTATATAATGTTTACATATCCTACATTACTCATCTCATATATATGTGTATATACTGTACTCCATACCATCTACTGCATCTTGCCTATGCCGGTCAGCCATCGCTCATCCATATATTTATATGTACATACTCGTATTCATTCCTTTACTCTTGTGTGTATAAGGTAGTTGTTGTGAATTTGTTAGATTACTTGTTAGATACTACTGCATGGTCGGAACTAGAAGCACAAGCATTTCGCTACACTCGCATTAACATCTGCTAACCATGTGTATGTGACAAATAAAATTTGATTTGATTTGAATGATGGTGCCTAGAAAGTAAGAATAATCATTTCTAATAATGTTGTCATGTCTTTAGTTCTTGTCGTTTTAATTGTTTCTTCCTTACTTTTATACTGAGGTATAGACTATTGGTCGGTTTGTTTGTGATCAAAGTAGAAGTTGTCATTAACTACTGATCTAGGATCAGATTACTCTTGCCCAAACCTAACCTTAGCCATTAGAGGGATTGGTTAGGAGCAACTCTTACGTACGCTACTCGCTCTGTGCCTTTCATCTCATGACAAGTATTACTGCTGCAGATCTGTCAAATCAATCTATATATACACACACACACACACGTGTTATTTTTCAGCAGTCCCTATGAATCTATGAATCAGCCAACGTCATGTCTAGTTTAGGGGATCCATTTCTATGAAATGTTAAGTCGTCTATTGTCTTAAACTAAATCTTACCCCCCCAAAAAAAAGAATGCAGATTTTTTCCGGTTCTAAAATGTTTTCCTGCTTCGTGCCTACTGACCAGCTGAAGAGTGGGATCCATCCATGTGTCAGCAGCAGCAAGGGGTTAGGAAATACAGTAACAACACGTCACATAGCATCTTAGCTACCTGTGTGTGTGATATGTAATGAGACAATAGCGTAATAGAAGAATATTAATGACAGTCACATACAGTATGAGACCTCAGTGGCAGAGGGAGCGCTGTGATACGTAATGGTGTAGTAGTGTAATAGTAATAATTACATTATGAGAGAAGAATACGTCAGTAGTACATAGCTACAGTGTATGAAGGAACAATAGTAGAGTAGTAGTACCTCAGTAATGGAGGAAGAGCTGTCTGAGCCTGACCCTGAGGAGCTGAGCTTGGACACGTTGTCCAGCGAGATAGACTTCCCTCGGTTCCTGAGTTAAGAGATTGAAATATGTCAACTGTAAACTCTGTTAGAATTCAAGACATTGCTATAAGATATTGATGAAAAATAAATCAGAATGGGGAAAGAAACAACTTGATGTATATCTACCTAGTGATCCAAGATCATATTGACATTGAAGGGTCTTAACAGGTATGGTTGAGAGAAACACTAAGACATGACCTAACCGGTGATGTAGAGGTAAGAAAATAGGTGGGTAAACAATGTTCGCGGTGAGTATAAAGTAACGCTCCCTATACTTTCAATGCCTTTTTCCGCAAAAGGTGGGTCAACTAAATGGAATTTACTCTCCACTACACCACTGGACATAACATTATGATATCACATAATATGTCATACAGTAGCAACCCCTCAATGCGTTTATCCTTGGGGCGCTGGATCTCAGGGCTGGAGTCTTCCGGATGTCCTCCCTCCCTCCTGTTCTTCCACCTCTTCGCATGCTCCTTGATGTCCTCCAAGTGGGAGTAGCGCTCCAGGGTGCCTGTGTGAGAGGGCAGGCTGGTGAGCGCCCCCTCTCCATCCCTGTTAAAAAACACAATATGGATTGGATTTACAGTACCAGTCGACACACCTACTCAATTAAGGGTTTTTCTACAATAAAAGACATATGGAATCATGTAGTTACCAAAAAATATTGTTAAACAAATCAAAATATATATTATATTTGAGATTCTTCAAAGAAGCCTCCCTTTGCCTTGACAGCTTTGCACACTCTTGGCATTCTCTCAACCAGCTTCATGAGGTAGGTTACCTAAAATGCATTTTAATTAACAGGTGTGCCTTGTTAAGTTAATTTGTGGAATTGATTTCCTTCTTAATGGGTTTGAGCCAATCAGTTGTATTGTGGGAAGGTATGGGTGGTATAGTCCTATTTGGTAAAAGACCAAGTCCATATTATGGCAAGAACAGCTCAAATATGCAAAGAGAAACGACTGTCCATCATTACTTTAAGACATGAAGGTCAGTTAATCAGGAAAATTTCAAGTTTCTTTAAGTGCAGTTGCAAAAACCATCAAGCTCTATGATGAAACTGGCTCTCATGAGGACCTCAACAGGAAAGGAAGACCCAGAGTTACCTCTGCTGCAGAGGATAAGTTAATTAGAGTTAACTGCACCTCAGATTGCAGCCCAAATAAATGCTTCACGGAGTTCAAGTAACAGACATCTCAACATCAACCCTTCAGACACTGCGTGAATCAGGCCTTAATGTTCTAATTGCTGCAAAGAAACCACTACTAAAGGACACCAATAAGAAGAATAGACTTGCTTGGGCCAAGAAAAAAGAGCAATGGCCATTAGACCGTTGGAAATCTGTCCTTTGGTCTGATGAGTCCAAATTTGAGATTTTTGGTTCCAACCGCCGTGTCTTTGTGAGACGCAGAGTAGGTGAACGGATGATCTACAGTGAGGGGAAAAAAGTATTTGATCCCCTGCTGATTTTTGTACGTTTGCCCACTGACAAAGAAATGATCAGTCTATAATTTTAATGGTAGGTTTATTTGAACAGTGAGAGACAAAATAACAACAAAAAAATCCAGAAAAACGCACGTGAAAAATGTTATAAATTGATTTGCATTTTAATGAGGGAAATAAGTATTTGACCCCTCTGCAAAACATGACTTACTTGGTGGCAAAACCCTTGTTGGCAATCACAGAGGTCAGACATTTCTGCAGCGATAGTCGGACTATCATTTGTTTTTCAACAGGACAATGACCCAACACACCTCCAGGCTGTGTAGGGGCTATTTGACCAAGAAGGAGAGTGACTGAGTGCTGCATTAGATGGCCTCCACAATCACCCGACCTTAACCCAATTGAGACGGTTTGGGATGAGTTGGACCGCAGAGTGAAGGAAAAGCATCCAACAAGTGGTCAGCATATGTGGGAACTCCTTCAAGACTGTTGGAAAAGCATTCCAGGTGAGGCTGGTTGAGAGAATGCCAAGAGTGGGCAAAGCTGTCATCAAGGCAAAAAGGTGGCTACTTTGAAGAATCTCAAATATAAAATATATTTTTATTTGTTTAAATAAATGTTGGTTACTACATAATTCCATATGTGTTATTTCACAGTTTTGATGTCTTCACTATTATTCTACAATGTAGAAAATAGTAAAATAAAGAAAAACCCTTGAATGAGTAGGTGTCCAAACTTTTGAATGGTACTGTATATGGTGCTTTTCCACCTAACAAAACACTTTACATTGAATAATAACAGATTTATATATTTTTCAGCAGGTGCTAAAAACACTTAATTTGCATTGAGGTGGGTAGGAGACTGGGCGCTCACTTCATCCACTACCAATATGTAGAGAGCAACCACCTGAGGGATGCCACTGCCATGGCAGCCATTCTGCACCATAAAGCTCACCACACATCAGATATCACAGTGGCTAGGTCAGAGCTGAAGGATGGGGTGACCGGGAGAGAGGTGAGGGATGGGAGAGAATCGTACCTGCTAGCCTTGGGGTCCAGGGGAAGGGAGAGAGGTCTGTTGAGAGGAGGTGGAGAGCCTCTACCCTCTCTCTTCCCTGATTCTGTGTTCCTCTGGGTAGCCTCCTGTCTGTTAACCTCTGGGCCAGGTTGGAGGCTCCTATTGAGGCTTGGTTCCAAACTGTGCTGCCTCTTCAGTTCCTTCCTCTCGAGGCTTCTCTGGTGCTGGGTCTGGCGCTTGGGTTGCAGCTTGGGCGGGGGCTGGGGCTTGGACTGGGTCTTGGTAGGGAGATGGGGAGGCGTGGGCTTCTTTACCTCAGCCTTTGAGCTAGAAGTAGGGTCAGATTTGTGCTGGTCAGAAAAACTCAGGGCCCTGAAGTTCAAAGTTCTATAACTTTATTGTACATTTTTAGGATATAAAAAGATGAGTCTTAGTACCCGTTTCGACCTTGTTTGTTCCTGATCAGTGTCTGCATCTTCTTGATACTGTTCCTCTTTCTCAGGTAGTCTGTCCTCTTCTGAGAGCCTCGCCACGCTGCCTGGATCACTGTGGCCGCACGGCATCTGGTGTCTGCCCGGAACGCACGCCAACATCGCTATAGGAGAAGACGAGATCAACTTCATTATCCCGGAGGGTAAATTTGGCTAGGACACAGTAGCTGCACCGCTGTAAAAATACATTAATCTTACCCTACCACACAGGGGATTTTTATACAGTGCTCCCTGAAAATGATTTTACAAGGGCTGAGATAGGTCTTGTACACATTGCTGTGATTTTAAACAATAGTTACCAGTGTGATCATGGTTTCTGCCATATACAGTGGGGGAAAAAAGTATTTAGTCAGCCACCAATTGTGCAAGTTCTCTCACTTAAAAAGATGAGAGAGGCCTGTAATTTTCATCATAGGTACACTTCAACTATGACAGACAAAATTAGGAAAAAAAATCCAGAAAATCACATTGTAGGATTTTTTATGAATTGATTTGCAAATTATGGTGGAAAATAAGTATTTGGTCAATAACAAAAGTTTCTCAATACTTTGTTATATACCCTTTGTTGGCAATGACAGAGGTCAAACGTTTTCTGTAAGTCTTCACAAGGTTTTCACACACTGTTGCTGGTATTTTGGCCCATTCCTCCATGCAGATCTCCTCTAGAGCAGTGATGTTTTGGGGCTGTCGCTGGGCAACACGGACTTTCAAAGATTTTCTATGGGGTTGAGATCTGGAGACTGGCTAGGCCACTCCAGGACCTTGAAATGCTTCTTCTGAAGCCACTCCTTCGTTGCCAGGCGGTGTGTTTGGGATCATTGTCATGCTGAAAGACCCAGCCACGTTTCATCTTCAATGCCCTTGCTGATGGAAGGAGGTTTTCACTCAAAATCTCACGATACATGGCCCCATTCATTCTTTCCTTTACACGGATCAGTCGTCCTGGTCCCTTTGCAGAAAAACAGCCCCAAAGCATGATGTTTCCAACCCCATGCTTCACAGTAGGTATGGTGTTCTTTGGATGCAACTCAGCATTCTTTGTCCTCCAAACACGACGAGTTGAGTTTTTACCAAATTTTGGTTTCATCTGACATTCTCCCAATCCTCATCTGGATCATCCAAATGCTCTCTAGCAAACTTTAGATGGGCCTGAACATGTACTGGCTTAAGCAGGGGGACACGTCTGGCACTGCAGGATTTGAGTCCCTGGCGGCGTAGTGTGTTACTGATGGTAGGCTTTGTTACTTTGGTCCCAGCTCTCTGCAGGTCATTCACTAGGTCCCCGTGTGGTTCTGGGATTTTTGCTCACCGTTCTTGTGATCATTTTGACCCCACGGGGTGAGATCTTGCGTGGAGCCCCAGATCGAGGAAGATTATCAGTGGTCTTGTATGTCTTCCATTTCCTAATAATTGCTCCCACAGTTGATTTCTTCAAACCAAGCTGCTTACCTATTGCAGATTCAGTCTTCCCAACCTGGTGCAGGTCTACAATTTTGTTTCTGGTGTCCTTTGACAGCTCTTTGGTCTTGGCCATAGTGGAGTTTGGAGTGTGACTGTTTGAGGTTGTGGACAGGTGTCTTTTATACTGATAACAAGTTCAAACAGGTGCCATTAATACAGGTAACGAGTGGAGGACAGAGGAGCCTCTTAAAGAAGAAGTTACAGGTCTGTGAGAGCCAGAAATCTTGCTTGTTTGTATGTGACCAAATACTTATTTTCCACCATAATTTGCAAATAAATTCATAAAAATCCTACAATGTGATTTTCTGGATTTTTTCCCTCATTTTGTCTGTCATAGTTGAAGTGTACCTATGATGAAAATTACAGGCCTCTCTCATCTTTTTAAGTGAGAGAACTTGCACAATTGGTGGCTGACTAAATACTTTTTTCCCCCCACTGTAGGTACAAACCTGTATTCTGATGGCAGCATCTTTCTTGTAGAGGAAGTGGCTCCTGCTGAGACAGGCCCTGAACCAGCGCTGCAGGATGATGATGTGACGCATCACTTCCTTGTTCAGGGTGTCCTGGAGATGCTGCTTCTCCCTCTCCTTCAGGAACACCTGGGAGATAAAGGACATTTAGATGGGACTACATGTTTAATATAAAGTCAAATTATGCTTTTAGTTGTTTAGGCAAGAATTAGTAATTACACTTTTTAGCTTTTCTATGGAGGCTATAATGGCTATTATGTAAAGTGTCACCTTGGTTTTCCCAATCTGGTATGTGCTCTGTCCTAGGCCCATCTTCTGCAGCAGGTTAGCTATGTCCTCTGGTGCAGTGGTGGCTTCTTTAGGCAGCAACACCTTGAACTGCTCTAGGAACTCTGTGAAGGTGAACTTGGCGTTGTAGCCAGACTTCTGGATGCGTACCGTCTCCAACATGCCTGTGTACCTCAGCTGCTGTTGCACTAGAGCATTGTCAAACAGCATCTCCTTCTACAAGGAACACACAGAGTTGCATCACTGAATGCATTAAACAGGTAGAAATTCTGTCATCAATATTGACTTAAGCGTCTGCTAAATCAGGGGTTTTCAAACCGTTCCTCGGACTCCCAGACAATCCATGTATTATAACTATTCCAGAGCTAGCTAACCTGATTCAACTTGTCAAGTAATCATCAAGCCATTGACTAGGTGAATCAGGTGAGCTAGTTTTGTGATACGTCTGGGGGTCCCGGAGGAAGTTTGAAAACCACTGTGCTAAATTAATAAAATGCAAAATGTAAATATAAGGGTTGGGGTTAATTCAGGAAGTACACTAAAATTCAAATTCTCTTCAATGCTTTTCAATTAGAAAAAATTGTTTACTTTCTGAATTTAAACGTAATTGACCCCAACCCTGGTAAATACTGTATCGTCCTAGGTATTCCCTTACGGAAAAACCACATGAATTTTACGCGATCACATGTGAAGTGTCCCAAAAACATGTTTTTTTACATGTGAAATTTCACGTGAAATGAAGTGACCTTTTCTTTAAGGGATAGACATAGACAATCTTTATACAGTACATGTAACCCTACCTTCTCAGCATTGGAGCGGATACAGCGGATGAAGAAAGGCTCTGCTTTCCCCACAGTCTCCAGCAGCTTATTGAGAGATGCCTGCAGAATAACATTACAATATATCACACCAGTTAGCTGAAGTAATGCTGTTTACAGCTCCCATTAGTGATCTTTAAATGGAGTTTTAATGACACACGCGCAATGCTAAGACAGGCTCATTGTTCTGGTCAGCTCTCAGTAGGAGGAGGCTGGTAGATGTGTGTGTGCCTGCATGTGTGTGTGCATGCGGCCTGCGTGTGTGTTGGGCAAGCAGACCTGGAACTGAGCGCTGATGCTGGGTGGCTTCTTCCTCTGATGTGGGTGGAGCAGAGAGCGGGAGGCGCGGTCATGGAGCGTCAGGCCTACGATGTGCTTCAGGGACCGAGAGTTTATCAGATTCTGTAGGACGTACCACATCAATCAATCAGCACACATTGTTTCACAACTACAATGACACATATTGTAATATGATTATAGATAGGGCCAGGAGACTGTCCTGTCTATGTGAACTGTAAAGACAGTACAGAAGTAATATAAACCGATATAAAGACCCAAGAAATCACTTCTTTGATAATGGCAACTACTAATACATTACCGTAGGAATGAGCTGCTTGTGCTTGCTGGCCTTGCTCTTCCTATGGGGAGAAAAGACAGAGAGGTGGTGGTGAACTGGACTTTACAGGCAAGATGGATGACAATTATTATGTATTCACGGCTTGACCAGGATAGAGTTGGCTACAGCAGGCTAGCCTTCAGCATAGTTTGTTGATAATGTGCAGTATGTAACATCCCATCAACAACCTGCCTCCTAATTTTTCCCACCAGTCCACTTACTTCTTTTTCTCGTAGTTGGCAAAGATGTCCTCGAACACCTCCAGAGGATTCTCATCGGACCGATCGAACGAGAAGTCCAGTAGGGAGCTGTGGCTGGAGAAAAATGTTAGTTGAATGATGACGCAATCTCTATTGTACTCCACACTGTCTTTTCCCACCGGGACAAAAGGAACACCTACGTGAGATTGCTGTTCACGTTCAACACCATAGTGTCCTCCAAACTCATCACTAAGTTGCTAAGAACCCTGGGACTGAACACATCCCTCTGAAAACGGATCCTGGACTTCCTGACGGGCGGCCCCCAGGTGGTGAGGGTAGGCAACGACACATCAGTCACGCTGACCCTCAACACTGGGGGCCCCCTCAGGGGTGCGTGCTCAGTCCCCTCCTATACTTCCTGTTCACCCACGACTGCGGCCACGCACGACTCCAACACCATCATTAAGTTTGCAGACGACACGAGTGGTAGGCTTGATCACAGACAACGATGAGACAGCCTATAGGGAGTAGGTCAGAGACCTGGCAGTGTGGTGCCAGGACAACAACCTCTCCCTCTACGTGAGAAGGACCAAGGAGCTCGTCGTGGACTACAAAGGGCCGAACATGCCCCATTCACATCAACGGGGCTGTAGAGGAGCAGTTTGAGAGCTTCAAGTTCCTCGGTGTCCACATCAATACGGACCTATCATGGTCCAAACACACCAGCACAGTCGTGAAGAGGGCACGACAATGCCTCTACCCCCTCAGGAGCCTGAAAAGATTTGGCATGACCCATCAGATCCTCAAAAAGTTCTACAGCTGCACCATTGAAAGCATCTTGACTGACTGCATCACCGCTTTCTATGGCAAGTGCTCAGCATACAACCGCAAGATGCTACAGAGGGTAGCATGTACAACCCAGTACATCACTGGGGCCAAACTCCCTGCCATCCAGGACCTCTATACCAGGCGGTGTCAGAGGAAGGCCCAAGAAATTGTCAAAGACTCCAGCCACCGAAGTCATAGTTCTCTCTGCTACCACACGGCAAGTGGTACCGGAATGCCAAGTCTGGGACCAAAAGGCTCCTGAACAGCTTCTACCCCTAAGCCATAAGACTGTTAAACCGGTAATCAAATGGCTACCTGGACTGTTTACATTGACCCCCTTTATTATTTATCTCTACACAGACACTCCCACACACATGAAGACACACACTGTAAAGTCCACACCTGTTGTATTTGGCACATCTGACCAACAAACTTTGATTTGATGCATTTGTCTGGAACAAAAACCTGCCCCTACACCCGCCCTCTGTGGATACGTTAGCACACCCCTGGACTAAGGCCTTCTGTCTCTTCTCTTTAGATGAAGGTGAAACATGCTCAACTATAACGTTGCAACTGTAACGAGTGGCAGCCTATTCTCTCTCCTCTTACCTGGACAGTCTCTGCAGAGCCGAGCTCGGTCTCCTCTTCAGTTCCCCTATAGAGCGACGGGAGGTGCGTTTCACCAGACCTGTAGAGTAAACAGGCCTTGCCATGTTAGTCATCTTATCATCATCGTCACCACCAAAGTGTAGCAAGTCATATCTCAAGAGACTCATAACCTGACCAAAAAAAAAATATAAAAAAAGTAAAACTCTTGACCAATTACAGTTATATGCTTAATAAAAAGGGCAATGTTTTCTCTGGCCCGGCCAGTTCATGTAAACATGAAATACCCTGATTGGACAGGTCTAGGAGAGAGGGTATCTAAAGAGAAGCCTACCTGGGACTCCCCGGCGGCTTCCGGCCTCTTTGAAGGCCGCTATGATGCGTATGGTGGCCCGGAGGATGCCCCATCGGAACACTGCCACCGGGTCTGACCCAATCAGCTGACGCATGAACGCCCGCTCGCTGCTACGTAGCAATGCCACGATGTCCGGACGCATGTGGTCCGTGTTCTTCTTCCGGAAATCCTGATTGTGATAAGGAGAGGAGGGGAAGAGGAGAGGTAGAGAGAGGGAAGGAGAGGAGATGGAGGAAGGAGATGTAGAGGGAGAGAGAGACACAAGGAGAGGAGGAAGACAGGATAAAGAAAGGGTTGGATGGAGGACAGTTAGCTGTGTGATGTCCTTTCGACTGACAGTGTAGACTAATAGGTTGCTCCCCTTGCCCTTTCTCTACCTTGATCTGGTATTTGACCTTCCCAGCGAAGTGTTGGATGACGAAGGCTGGTAACATCACTGTGGTGGGGACGAAGTACGGGTTGTCTTGATGCTGCTGCTTGAACTTGTCCAGCAGAGTGTCATCCGTGGCCTGAGGGAGACTAAGGACACAAAGACTGGGTTAGGTAAAAGCAATAGAGGAAGCCAACCAGTAAGCTTCTTTTCACCTGTCCACTTCCTCTAAATCAGTGATGATCAAGGTGTAAGACAAGAAGTAACTACAGACTACTGAGATACAGCCCTTGCAGACAGGGCCAGGAGATTTTCCTGACCATGTGACCTGACTAGAAACACTCTGGGCCCTAGTTTTAGGTTCAAACTATTGGCCCTCCCAGACTTACTTGCTCTCCTCATCCAGTAGGTGGAACAGCCCAGTGGGTTTCTGGCTGATCAGATGGATACAGCCCAGGTTATCCGTGTAGTCTATGGTGCTCCAGCTGATCCCCTCTGCCTGGTACTCTTTCTGGAATAGATGGATGGGCGGATGGGTGTGTGAATAGATGGGTGGATGAATGAATAAATGACTATTGATTCCCAATTAGAGATGATTTAACTTCACATGAAGGTACCCTTTTATGGGATGAAGGGTTTATAATGCATTCAGCAACTGACAGTCTCCCCCTTTCCTTTCCCGTATAGAGCTCACCTGTTCCAGCTTGAAGATGTGCTGGTTGAAGTAATACTGTAGTTTCTCGTTGGCGTAGTTGATGCAGAACTGTTCAAAGCTATTCGTCTGGAAATCCTCAAAACCAAATATATCCAGGATACCTATGGACAAACACTAAAAATAAAAATGAATCTTAATATAAATACATTTTTCCCCTCAATCAGTTCTGATCAAATTCAACCTCCCCTACGCCATCAGATTTGTCAATTAACTAAATCAAATCGTATTAGTCACGTGCTTCATAAACAACAGGTGTGGACTAACAGTGAAATGTTTCCCAACAATGCAGAGAAAGAAAACAGAGACAATTGAAAAGTTAATTGTATAATAATAAAAGTAATGCTAGATACACAATGAGTAACTAAACAGCAGTGCTTTTCCTTACTAATACTTTCTAAAGCTGCGGTGAAAGGTTGTCAAACAAATGCAGGGGCAGCACTTTTTACTGGAAGGGAAAGTTACAGATTGTGGCTTTAAAGCTGCAGTGAAAGGTTATGGTTAGTACAGTGACAAGCTGTCTCTGGGTTACGGTTAGTACAGTGACAAGCTGTCTCTGGGTTATGGTTAGTACAGTGACAAGCTGTCTCTGGGTTACGGTTAGTACAGTGACAAGCTGTCTCTGGGTTATGGTTAGTACAGTGACAAGCTGTCTCTGGGTTATGGTTAGTACAGTGACAAGCTGTCTCTGGGTTATGGTTAGTACAGTGACAAGCTGTCTCTGGGTTCACGGTTAGTACAGTGACAAGCTGTCTCTGGGTTATGGTTAGTACAGTGACAAGCTGTCTCTGGGTTATGGTTAGTACAGTGACAAGCTGTCTCTGGGTTATGGTTAGTACAGTGACAAGCTGTCTCTGGGTTAGGGTTAGTACAGTGACAAGCTGTCTCTGGGTTAGGGTTAGTACAGTGACAAGCTGTCTCTGGGTTAGGGTTAGTACAGTGACAAGCTGTCTCTGGGTTAAGGTTCGTACAGTGACAAGCTGTCTCGGTTAGGGTTAGTACAGTGACAAGCTGTCTCTGGGTTAGGGTTCGTACAGTGACAAGCTGTCTCTGGGTTAAGGTTCGTACAGTGACAAGCTGTCTCTGGGTTAAGGTTCGTACAGTGACAAGCTGTCTCTGGGTTAGGGTTCGTACAGTGACAAGCTGTCTCTGGGTTACGGTTAGTACAGTGACAAGCTGTCTCTGGGTTAGGGTTAGTACAGTGACAAGCTGTCTCTGGGTTAGGGTTAGTACAGTGACAAGCTGTCTCTGGGTTAAGGTTCGTACAGTGACAAGCTGTCTCTGGGTTAGGGTTCGTACAGTGACAAGCTGTCTCTGGGTTAGGGTTCGTACAGTGACAAGCTGTCTCTGGGCTAGGGTTCGTACAGTGACAAGCTGTCTCTGGGTTAGGGTTAGTACAGTGACAAGCTGTCTCTGGGCTAGGGTTAGTACAGTGACAAGCTGCCTCTGGGTTAGGGTTCGTACAGTGACAAGCTGTCTCTGGGTTAGGGTTAGTACAGTGACAAGCTGCCTCTGGGTTAGGGTTCGTACAGTGACAAGCTGTCTCTGGGTTAGGGTTAGTACAGTGACAAGCTGTCTCTGGGCTAGGGTTCGTACAGTGACAAGCTGTCTCTGGGTTAGGGTTAGTACAGTGACAAGCTGTCTCTGGGCTAGGGTTAGTACAGTGACAAGCTGTCTCTGGGTTAGTATAGTGACAAGCTGTCTCTGGGTTAGGGTTAGTACAGTGACAAGCTGTCTCTGGGTTATGGTTAGTACAGTGACAAGCTGTCTCTGGGTTATGGTTAGTACAGTGACAAGCTGTCTCTGGGTTATGGTTAGTACAGTGACAAGCTGTCTCTGGGTTATGGTTAGTACAGTGACAAGCTGTCTCTGGGTTATGGTTCGTACAGTGACAAGCTGTCTCTGGGTTATGGTTCGTACAGTGACAAGCTGTCTCTGGGCTAGGGTTAGTACAGTGACAAGCTGTCTCTGGGCTAGGGTTAGTACAGTGACAAGCTGTCTCTGGGTTAGTATAGTGACAAGCTGTCTCTGGGTTAGGGTTAGTACAGTGACAAGCTGTCTCTGGGTTAGGGCTAGTACAGTGACAAGCTGTCTCTGGGTTAGTACAGTGACAAGCTGTCTCTGGGCTAGTACAGTGACAAGCTGTCTCTGGGTTAGGGCTAGTACAGTGACAAGCTGTCTCTGGGTTAGTACAGTGACAAGCTGTCTCTGGGTTAGTACAGTGACAAGCTGTCTCTGGGTTAGTACAGTGACAAGCTGTCTCTGGGTTAGTACAGTGACAAGCTGTCTCTGGGTTAGGGTTAGTACAGTGACAAGCTGTCTCTGGGCTAGTACAGTGACAAGCTGTCTCTGGGTTAGGGTTAGTACAGTGACAAGCTGTCTCTGGGTTAGTACAGTGAATGGTTGTCTTACAGAGACGGCCTCCTCCATGTCTCGTCTGTTGAGCAGAGCGTGGTTGATGTGCAGGACAATCCAGTCAAACAGAGAGCTGTACAGAGACTTGGCCATGGAGTCCCACGCTGTCACAGCCTAGGAAGGACAATAACAAGACAATGATTGTCACAGCCTGGGTAGGACAATAACAAGACTACAATAGTCACAGCCTGGGTAGGACAACAACAAGACGATAATAGTTACAGCCTTGGTAGGACAATAACAAGACTACAATAGTCACAGCCTGGGTAGGACAATAACAAGACTACAATAGTCACAGCCTGGGTAGGACAACAAGACGATAATAGTTACAGCCTTGGTAGGACAACAACAAGACAACAATAGTTACAGCCTGGGTAGGACAACAACAAGACAACAATAGTTACAGCCTGGGTAGGACAACAACAAGACAACAATAGTTACAGCCTGGGTAGGACAACAACAAGACGATAATAGTTACAGCCTAGGTAGGACAACAACAAGACAACAATAGTTACAGCCTTGGTAGGACAACAACAAGACGACAATAGTTACAGTCTGGGTAGGACAACAACAAGACAACAATAGTTACAGCCTTGGTAGGACAACAACAAGACGACAATAGTTACAGCCTTGGTAGGACAACAACAAGACAACAATAGTTACAGCCTGGGTAGGACAACAACAAGACAACAATAGTTACAGCCTTGGTAGGACAACAACAAGACAACAATAGTTACAGCCTTGGTAGGACAACAACAAGACGACAATAGTCACAGCCTGGGTAGGACAACAACAAGCCGATAATAGTTACAGCCTGGGTAGGACAACAACAAGAGAACAATAATCAAAGCCTGGGTAGGACAACAACAAGAATCACAGCCTGGGTAGGTCAACAACAAGACAACAGTAGTCACAGCCTGGGTAGGACAATGACAAAACAACAATCGTTATGGCCTATAGGATAACAGCAAGAACCTCCACAAAAAGGGCTGCAAAACTAACAAGAGCCACATAAGTCCACAATACCAGGGCACCAATTGTTTTCTGACCACACGTGACATGACAAGGAAAATATCCAGGTCCTGGCTAGAACTACATTCTGGAGTTTTCCCTCATGTCATGTAAGGAAGAAAAAGGAAAATAAATGTAACTGGTGTTAGAACCCCTACTTCTTTGAGAGTGTAGTGTAACACTAATTTGTCATTGGCTGTTGTTTGTTTCCTCTTGGTCAAAGCCTCCACCAGCAACTCCTGTTTGACCTATGAGAACAGAGCAGATTGTCAGTTAACGCTGTGCACAGGTGGTCCTCTAAGCAGGTGAGACTAAAGATATCGATTGATTGAATGATTACACAAATATATTGACTGATTGATTGATTCCTCTACCTTGAGCAGGTCAGACAGGGTTGAGAGGACATCTGTCGGCCCCGCTTCCAGCCCCAGCCCGTCTTCTGATTGGGTGTACGTCACGTTGCCCAGATACAGGATGGCAGAGAGCATGGAAAATATCCTACACAGAAACGCATGATTATTATACAATACACCAGGATTACTGATCATATCCTGCACAAGAAAACATAGGGCACAATACACCTGGATAACAGTTTCACACACCATGAGCGCCTCTCACTGGCTAGTAGTAGGAGTTATGGCATTCTCCTTATTTCAAGGATACAATACATATATACACGCATAATAGTGTACAAGCTACCATATAACTACATTGAGAAACAGCCCCAGTAGGCCACTAGGTGAGCAACTAAGTTCTACTGTTCCACCTGCCACACCCTATGGCCATGATCAGATGTCTGCTGCTGAAACGTTCCCTGCATTATTCTCCTGCTAGGACTGACAAGCTCTAACCTGCTGCGGCAATGGGAGAGAGAGGTGGAGTTCTTGGAGAGTTGCAGTGTTACATACAGACGGTTTTAGTTCCATCAGGTGTGACAGAAACTCTTCATGAAAAAGATCATATCAGGGATCATGACGAGTGTATGGTTCAGGGGATATAAACAGGAGAGGATAAGGTTTCTGAGATAAACTATAGCTCATAGAGATGTCTCCCTCTGTCTCCTTCACTCTTTCTCTCGTCATCGCACACACCGTCTCGCTCGCCTGAAGAGATAACCCTAAAAGTATCCATACGTACTGTTTCTTAGTGGAGGGCAGGAATCCCACCATCTCCATGGCCTGATGAAGCCTCTTGAACTCATGTCTGAGATCCTCAGCGTCTTCTAAATGAAAGTACTCCTGAGCAGAGTGACAAAGAGAATTAAATTGAAACAAACTTTAAAAAATCTCAATACACTTAGACAGAATTTTTTTTTTAAATAGAGAGACATTTGACAGAAAATTAAGAGAAAATATGAAGACATGCTTTTAGCATCTGTATTGCTGACCTGGAGTACAGGCTTATAGACTGTTGAAACTTGAATGGGTTACAGAGTTACTGTTTGCAGTTCATTCATGGAGCTGTATCTAAAGATATTTTCATTTTACATAGTTTCATAGTTCTTCTATACACAGACCGGTATTACACTGATGACAGATAGACGTGCACTAAAACATCATAATGTAACATTCAGAGCCACATTATAGGGCAGTTTAGACTCTGTTTGACACTAACATGCTGACCACACCGCTCGCATCGTGTGCGAGACTTGCAAGATAAATGTACACATACACGTTGTTCAATCATTGCACCCACACTGCTCACGCGCCTCAGCGAGCGTCTGCGTGGCCAGGGCGCTAAAATAGAAATAGGTTCTATTTGTGACGCTCAAGTCCGGCCTCTCCCATCTCCTCATTGGTGTGTAGGAGCATATACCCACGTGGGTGATTGAAAGATGAATTGACGTCCACACTCCAGTCGGTTGTAGTAATGATCCGTAAAGTCGGTTGCCAACCGCCATATTAAAGTCCAAAGAAGTAAAAAAGAAGCCTGTGGAAGGAGGAGAGATGACGAGAAAGGAATTCGGTTTACCGTTTTTATCTGTGGATTAATTGTCGGAGTAGAGGACCTTGTGCATTTCAGGTAAAATAACAACCCAATGTTTATATCCCAGGACAAATTAGCTAGCAACAGCAAGCTAGCTAGGTAAATTGCCATAAATGTTTAATGCTTTTCGACCTGTCCCCAAATGACTATAATTGGTTCAGAGTTTGTTTTGATACTTCAACCTGCGTGTCCTGATCGTGTCTGGTGTGGGGGTACAAAATCAACATGTGCACGTGCGCGTTTGGTTTGGTCAGCATGTAAGCATGCATCCCAAATGTCACCATTTCCCTACATAGTGCATTACTTTTGATAAGGGCCAATGGCACCCTATTACCTATATAGTGTGCTACTTTTTATCAGGACCAATGGCACTCTATTCCATACATAATTTGCACTACTTCTGACCAGAGTCCTATGGGCCCTGATCAAAGTTTGTGCACTACATAGGGGAATAGGGTGCCATTTGAGACACGCATTTAATAATAAATACAGCAATACAGTAGAGCTCTCCAGACCAAGCTTTCTACAAAAAGCTATACAAGTATTGACTTCCATACATGCGACACATATTCTTTTTTCTTAAGTAATAAACATAGATTTCTGCATATTTCTCACAGATATACTGCACTGTATCAATATTGCTCAGATGGATATATAGCACAATGTAAATCATATACACACACACGAGAATAAAGATCACTATGGGAACGACGTTCCCACTGGAACACCCCGCACTCTAAGTTGATTGCAGCCCCAGGATGTGTGAAATTGGGTTTTTACATAAATGTTCCCTACAGAGAATAAATCACTTTTCTCCCGGGTAACCCGGTATATCCTGCCAAAACCGGAAGTTATAGCTTTGATCGGCAAGAAAATTCAAGCCTGACGCTACCTGAGCCAGATGAACCCTACATTAAAAATACATTTTATGAGATCAAGCCAAAATGATTGTGCCGTTATGCAATACATATAATGGGCTATATGCTACTGCACATTACGCACAATATAAAAACTTAAAGGAGAGATGTATGCTCTCTTGGGTAAATAAATGATACACGCTCCAGTAATCATTTTGAGTGTGTACTGTATTACTGTACTGTGATGCTGGTGCATGACATGCGGCCTGCAAAGTTACAATTATAGGCTAGAGAATTTGATTAACAAAAAAAAAGAAATATAATAGGGACTATGTCACATTTTTATAATTAGTAGGATGATGCATATACAGTGAGGGAAAAAAGTATTTGATCCCCTGCTGATTTTATACGTTTGCCCACTGACAAAGAAATGATCAGTCTATCATTTTAATGGTAGGTTTATTTGAACAGTGAGAGACAGAATAACAAAAAAAATCCAGAAAAACGCATGTGAAAAATGTTATAAATTGATTTGCATTTTAAATGAGGGAAATAAGTATTTGACCCCCTCTCAATCAGAAAGTTTCTGGCTCCCAGGTGTCTTTTATACAGGTAACGAGCTGAGATTAGGAGCACACTCTTAAAGGGAGTGCTCCTAATCTCAGCGTGTTACCTGTATAAAAGACACCTGTCCACAGACGCAATCAATCAATCAGATTCCAAACTCTCCACCATGGCCAAGACCAAAGAGCTCTCCAAGGATGTCAGGGACAAGATTGTAGACCTACACAAGGCTGGAATGGGCTACAAGACCATCGCCAAGCAGCTTGGTGAAAAGGTGACAACAGTGCGATTATTCGCAAATGGAAGAAACACAAAAGAACTGTCATTCTCTCTCGGCCTGGGGCTCCATGCAAGATCTCACCTCGTGGAGTTGCAATGATCATGAGAACGGTGAGGAATCAGCCCAGAACTACACAGGAGGATCTTGTCAATGATCAAGGTAGCTGGGACCAAAACAATTGGTAACACACTACGCCGTGAAGGACTGAAATCCTGCAGCGCCCGCAAGTTCCCCTGCTCAAGAAAGCACATATACATGCCCGTCTGAAGTTTGCCAATGAACATCTGAATGATTCAGAGGACATCTGGGTGAAAGTGTTGTGGTCAGATGAGACCAAAATGGAGCTCTTTGGCATCAACTCAACTCGCCGTGTTTGGAGGAGGAGGAATGCTGCCTATGACCCCAAGAACACCATCCCCACCGTCAAACATGGAGGTGGAAACATTATGCTTTGGGGGTGTTTTTCTGCTAAGGGGACAGGACAACTTCACCACATCAAAGGGACGATGGACGGGGCCATGTACCATCAAATCTTGGGTGAGAACCTCCTTCCCTCAGCCAGGGCATTGAAAATGGGTCGTGGATGGGTATTCCAGCATGTCAATGACCCAAAACACACGGCCAAGGTAACAAAGGAGTGGCTCAAGAAGAAGCACATTAAGGTCCTGGAGTGGCCTAGCCAGTCTCCAGACCTTAATCCCATAGAAAATCTGTGGAGGGAGCTGGGTTTGAGTTTCCAAACATCAGCCTCGAAACCTTAATGACTTGGAGAAGATCTGCAAAGAGGAGTGGGACAAAATCCCTCCTGAGATGTGTGCTAACCTGGTGGCCAACTACAAGAAACATCTGACCTCTGATTGCCAACAAGGGTTTTGCCACCAAGCACTAAGTCATGTTTTGCAGAGGGGTCAAATACTTATTTCCCTCATTAAAATGCAAATCAATTTATAAAATGTTTCTCTCACTGTTCAAATAAATCTACCATTAAAATTATAGACTGCTCATTTCTTTGTCAGTGGGCAAATGTACAAAATCAGCAGGGGATCAAATACTTTTTTCCCCCCACTGTAGCCTACCTTTCATAATATTTCCCCTAATGTTGTGCAACGTGTTTGAGAGCGAAGTCTTGCATCTTGCTCATTTCAATATCTGTGATGCTGCTACTGGCACCGCTTTTCCGCTGAGACTACCTTTAACTTAAATAAGATTAGTTGTTCTTATCTTCATCATTGTAATGACATAAATAAAATAGGACTAGAATAAGATGCAGACGGCTTTCACTTCTCTTCACGAAGATTGAATGGTTATGGGTCTGACATTAATAAATAACTGCTATGGCCTATTGCTGTCACGCATTCTCTTCTTTCAAAGGTATTTAACATTCAGAAAACAAGAGCAAGCTTGCATCCCTGCTCAAAAAAATGTCCAACAAGCTATTCTAGTTATTCGAGGCCAGTGGAGAGCAGATGCGCATTGTGCAAGAGAACATGAAGACAGAGGCTATAAGTTAGAAGCATATGCATATTAACCCATCATTCATTAGGTAAACCTACTGAGTGTAGGAAACATTATGAACACCTGCTCTTTCCATGACATAGACTGACCAGGTGAATCAAGGTGAAAGCTATGATCCCTTATTGATGTCACTTGTTAAATCCACTACAATCATTGTAGATGAAGGGGAGGAGACATGTTAAAAACCTCTAAGATCGTACCCCTTTTTTCAATTTTCATCCCAAATGACATATCTAACAAATCTAACTTCCTGTAGTTCAGGACCTTAAGCAAGAATATGCATATTCTTGATACCATTTGAAATGAAACACGTTGAAGTTTGTGGAAATGAAATTAATGTAGGAGAATAACACATTAGATTTGGTAAAAGATAATACAAACAAAAAATAAAATGTTTTATCATCTTTGAAATGCAAGAGAAAAGCCATACTTTCAGGTAGGAGTCTAGGTGTAATTTAGATTCTGGACACCAGATGGCAGCAGTGTGCGTGTGCAAAGTTTCAGACTGATCCAGTGAAGAATTACATTACTGCACAATATTTTCTGCCAGGAGTTTGCTCAAATGTTCCCGAATTGGTAAATTGATACATTTTCAAGTACATAACTATAGACAACATACAAAAATGTTAATAAAAAAAATTGTTTACAGACTCCCAGGAATGTCATACATGATGGATCATTAGCTTATACACTAACTTTCACACATCTAGATGGCCAGGCAGGGTGGGTGTGGAGCCAGAGACAGCAGTGGGGTCAAACTGTAGACCCCAGTTCCTACATTTGAACAAACATTCATTTTATAAAACAAAACTATGCTACATTTTATCACTGGGACCCTCAGGATGACAAAACAGAGCAAGATTACTGAATGTAAGTACATTATTCAGAGGTGAATGTATCAAACCAGTTGCCATGATAAAAGTTGTTGTTGTTGTGCACTCTCCTCAAACAATAGCATGGCATTTTTTCACTGTAATAGCTACTGTTAATAATTGGACAATGCAGTTAGATTTACAAGAATTTAAGCTTTCTGCCCTTATAAGACATGTCTACGTCCTGGAAAGTTGGCTGTTGTATACGTCATTCTAGTCACATTAGCGCACGTTAGCAACAACTGTCCCCGTTTAGGGACACCCATCCCGTAGAAGTTAAAGAATGATTTTTAAGCCTTGAGACATGGATTGTGTATGTGTGCCATTCAGAGAGTGAATGGGCAAGACACATTATTTAAGTGCCTTTGAACAGGTTATGGTAGTAGGTGCCAGGCGCACCAGTTTGTGTCGAGAACTGCAAAGCTGTTTTTTTTATGCTCAACAGTTTCCCATGTGTATCAAGAATGGTCCACCACCCAAAGGACATACAGCCCACTTGGCAACTGTGGGAAGCATTGGTGTCAACATGGGCCATCATCCCCGTGGAACGCTTTCGACACCTTGTAGAGTCCGTGCCCCGACAAATTGAGGCTGTTCTGAGGGCAAAAGGGGGTGCAACTCATTATTAGGAATGTGTTCTTAAATGGTAGTGGGTTTGGTTGGGAAATCTCGGTAACCCGGTTCCCGCTATTAAACCCTAGTGTGTAATGATTATGACGTTAATGAACCCAACTGAACTGGAGTTTACCCTGTGTTGCTGTGTTAGTGTGTGTGAGTGAATGTGTGTGTGAGTGAATGTGTGTGTGTGTGTGTGTGTGTGTGTGTGAGAGAGTGAGTGAGTGAGTGAATCTGTGTGTGAGAGAGTGAGAGAATGTGTGAGAGTGAATGTGTGTGTGTGAGAGAGTGAATGTGTGTGGGTGTGTGTGTGTGTGAGAGAGTGAATGTGTGTGTGTGTGTGTGTGTGTGTGTACCTGTTGTAGGTATGTGTAGTCTTCAGGCTGCAGCAGACTGAACTCTCTCTGCTCCTCCTTGGATGCTCCCACCAGCAGGTAGTAGAACACATGGTAGTTCCTAGAGGTCAAGGGTCAGAGGTCATACTGTGTGTTTCAGTCAGAAGCCCCCACCAGCAGGTACTAGAACACGTAGTAGTTCCTAAAGGTCAGACTGTACTGTAGAGAGGGCGAGGAGTTTTTTTTTGACTGCATGACCTGACCAGGAAAAATTCCAGGCCTTAGTTATAGGCAACAACTACTGTAAGGCTCTGGTTATTTCCTGGTCAGGAAAAACATAGGTCCCCAGTCAGACTGTTAATCATTAGTGTATATATAGTGCATGAATCTTTAATAAACATTGTAAAGTGATTCAAATGGTGTGATTGTGTGATTTGTATCATATTGTACAATAGCTGATGAAACTAACAGTAAACTTTTTAAAATTGTATTTATCAGTGTTATTACCTAATCGTTGCTGGTAGAAAATACAATATACACAGAACCATCTAATCAGCAGTTTTGCTTGGCCGGGAGTTTAGGCTTGCCTGGTGACAACACCAGGTGGTAAATTGGATAATAGACAAATTTCCCACTGAGATCACTCCCAGACAGTCCTAGTTAAATTTAGGTAAAAAGCTATTTTTGTCAATTTCAATGGAAAACTATTACAGTAAGGTACTTAACTGTTACCCAGAAAATATTTGATATTTATATAAAAAGGCTGCACTGGGCCTTCAAAGCTGGAATCCTAAATGGTGAAACCGCAACGTCTGTTCGGGATATTACAACAACACAGAAGTTACAGCAAACAAATATATCTTTTTTTTTACACCCCTCAGACATCATAGAACAGCAGAATATGTACTGCAATTTTCTTTTACCATGCTGCTCACTTGTTTAGTCAACAAAACAAAGGCGCTGGGGGGCGTTTACATTAATATGGAGTACATCAGTAGTTTCCATTTTGCGGCAAGATAGTCATGTACAGCGGTGCTATCACTTATACCTTCTCTATGCTTTTCCGCATGATTTGAATTCAAGTCTACTTCGCTTTCTTACTAAGTTACACTTCAGACCAGGGTTCAACTTTAAATAAGGGAAGCTAATAACAAGCGTTTTATGCACTACAGTCACAGGAGCGCATGCTGTTTGTGTGGCATTAACCCTACAGCCTGTGAAAGTAAGAAGCAGAAAAGTGCTTCATAGAATAGTTGATGTGATGCAGCTATGACAAATGAAAAGCTTCTGTACAATTCTCGATCTGAGCGTGAATTTCCTGAATTAGTGTTGACACCTTCATAAAAAAAAAAGTATTCTTGGATGCACTCATTTCGATATCCCAAACAAGGACTCATTCAGTAAGGGACAGAGTCAAAATTTAGATAAGCAGGTGCAACTGGCTTTCGCTTCAACCATTAATTTTTCGTCAATGTTTGGAAAAGGAAAAATGTTTGTCAAGCGCCAGTTCTTCCCTTCTCCTCCATCTATACCTGTGTGTGTGTGTGTGTGTGTGTGTGTGTCTCAGATCTCTGCTTGTACAGCCATACCTTTCATTCTTAGCTCTGAACACCAGTCGACACTTCTCCAGCAAGTACTTCTCAACTACCGCCCTGCAAGGGAGACAAACAGATCAATCAATTCAAAATCAATACCAACAACTGATAGAAGTGTGGTTTGTGTACATGTACTTATGTCTGATTTCTAAAATAAAGCCAAATGAGTGTGCTGTGAACTAAAAAGGTCCCAGATCTGTTTGTGCTCTTGCTATAAGACGTTGGCAAGAAAGCAGAAACAGACAGGCACCCAGGCAAGCCTAAACATTTTTTACCAACGCACTGATTTAAAAATGAATGGTATCTTCTTTCTGTGATGATGCAGCTATCATGCAGCGACAGGTGTTGCTATGGTATGAAATATGTCATGCAATACATGATAACACAAAACACACTGCCTCACCCTCTCACCACCCCACTCTCCAGATAGTTGACCCGGATGAACTTCCCAAAGCGGCTGGAGTTGTTGTTCTGTGCCGTCTTCGCGTTGCCAAACGCCTATTTAGAAACAGAGCGAGAGGAGATATTATTTACAGTTTCAAAAACTGATGAGGTACTGTAAAGGATTGAGTCGCCATAAGAAAAATCTAATGTTTGGCATTTTTACAAACACTACAAATACAGTGCCTTCAGAAAGTATTCAGACCCCTTGACTTATTCCACATTTTGTTGTGTTACAGCCTGAATTCAAAATGGATTAAATATATTTTCTCATCAATCTACACACAATACCCCATATTGACAAAGTGAAATCGTGTTTAGAAATTTTGGCAAATTAATTTAAAATGAAATACAGAAATATCTAATTCACACAAGTATTCACACCCGAGTTAATACATGTCAGAATCACCTTTGCCAGCGATTACAGCTGTGAGTCTCTGGGTAAGTCTAAGAGCTTTGCACACCTGGGTTGTACAATAGTTGCACATTCTTTTTTAAATTATTTTTTAAATTCAGCAGCCATTTTCAAGTCTATTTAAGTCAAAACTGTAACTAGGCCACTCAGGAATACATGTCGTTTGGGTAAGCAACTCGTGAACGTGCATTCGTAAAGTATTCAGACCCCTTCACTTTTTCCACATTGTTACGTTACAGCCTAATTCTAAAATGTACGTCTCAATCTACACACAATACCCCATAATGACAAAGCGAAAACAGTTTTTTAGAATGAAAAAACAAAAATACGTTATTTACACAAGTATTCAGACCCTTTGCTATGAGACTTGAAATTGAGCTCAGGTGCATCCTGTTTCTATAGATACTCCTTGACATGTTCCTACAACTTGGAGTCCACCTGTGGTAAATTCAATTGAATGGACATAATTTGGAAAGGCACACACCGGTCTATATAAAATGTCCCACAGTTGACAGTGCATGTCAGAGCAAAACCAAGCCATGAGGTCGAAGGAATTGTCCTTAGAGCTCCGAGACAAGATTGTGTCGAGGTACAAATCTGGGGAAGGGTACCACAAAAAGAAATTCTGCAGCATTGACGGTCCCCAAGAAAACAGTGGCCTCCATCATTCTTAAATAGAAGAAGTTTGGAACCACCAAAACTCTTCCTAGAGCTGGCCTAACTGAGCAATCGGTGGAGAAGGGTCTTGGTCACTGACAGAGCTTCAGAGTTCCTCTCTGGAGATGAGAGAACCTTCCAGGAGGACAACCATCTCTGCAGCACTCCACCAAATCAGGTATTTATGGTAGTGTCCACACCTCAGAAAAAAAAGGGACATGACAGCCCGCTTGGAGTTTGCCCAAAAGGCACATAAAGGACTTTCAGACAAGATTCAAGATTCTCTGGTCAGATGAAACCAAGATTGAACTATTCACCATCCCTACGGTGAAGCATGGTGGTGGCAGCATCATGCTGTGGGGATGTTTTTCAGCGTCAGGGACTGGGAGACTAGTCAGGATCGAGGGAAAGATGAACAGAGCAAAGAACAGTGAGATCACTGATGAAAACCTGCTCCAGAGCGCTCAGGGCCTCAGACTGGGGCAAAGATTCACCTTCCAACAGGACAACGACCCTAAAGCACACAGCCAAGTCAACGCAGGAGTGGCTTCGGGACAAATCTCTGAATGTCCTTGAATGGCCCAGCCAGAGGCCGGACTTGAACCCGATGGAACAGCTCTTGAGATACCTGAAAATAGCAGTGCAGCAACGCTCCCCATCCAGCCTGACAAAGCTTGAGGAGATCTGCAGAGAAGGGGAGCAACTCCCCAAATACAGGTGTACCAAGCTTGTAGCGTCATCCCCAAGAAGACGCATGGCTGTAATCGCTGCCAAAGGTGCTTCAACAAAGTACTGAGTAAAAGGGTCTAAATACTTACAGTTGAAGTCGAAAGTTTACATACACTTAGGTTGGAGTTTTTCAATTACTCCACAAATTTTTTGTTAACAAACTATAGTTTGGGCAAGTCGGTTAGGACATCTACTTTGTGCATTACAAGTAATTTTTCCAACAATTGTTTACAGACAGATTATTTCACTGTTTCACAATTCCAGTTGGTCAGAAGTTTATAAACACTAAGTTGACTGTGCCTTTAAACAGCTTGGAAAATTCCAGAAAATGATGTCATGACTTTAGAAGCTTCTGATCGGCTAATTGACATCATTTGAGTAAATTGGAGTTGTACCTGTGTATGTATTTCAAGGCTACCTTCAAACTCAGTGCCTCCTTGCTTGACATCATGGGAAAATCAAAAGAAATCAGCCAAGACCTCCACAAGTCTGGTTCATCCTTTTCACCCAAAAATTATAAAAACCTGTTTTTGCTTTGTCAGTTTTGGTATTGTGTGTCTATTGATGAGGAAATTGATTTTAATACATTTTAGAATAAGGCTGTAACGTAACAAAATGTGGAAAAAGTAAAAGGGGTCTGAATACTTTGAATGCAATGTACACATATTTGGCCTTGTGTTTTAGGTTATTGTCCTGCTGAAAGCTGAATTTGTCTCCCAGCGTCTGTTGGAAAGAAGACTGAAGCAGGTTTTCCTCTAGTATTTTGCCTGTGCTTAGCTCTATTCCGTTTCTTTTTATAAAAGAAAAACCCCTAGTCCTTGCCGGTTACAAGCATACCCATAACATGATGCAGCCACCACAATGCTTGAAAATATGTGGTACTCCGTGATATTCTGTATTTGCCCCAAACAATGTTTTGTATTCAGGATATAGTTATTTCTTTGCCAATTTTTTGGCAGTTTTACTTTATTGCACACAGGATGCATGTTTTGGAATATTTTTATTCTGTACAGGCTTCCTTCTTTTCACTTTATCACTTAGATTAGTATTGTGGAGTAACTACAATGTTGTTTATCCATCCTCAATTCTCCTATCACAGCCATTATACTCCGTAACTGTTTTAACGTCACCATTGGCATCATGGTGAAATCCCTGACCAGTTTCCTTCCTCTTAAGAAGGACGCCTGTATCATTGTAGTGATTGGGTGTATTGATAGAGTATTAATTACACTTTGAATGGTGTAACTTCGCCATGCTCAAAGGGATATTCAATGTCAGCTTTTTTTTTTACCCATCTACCAATAGGTGTCCTTCTTTGCGATGTATTGGAAAATCTCCCTCATCTTTGTGGTTGAATCTGTTTGAAATTCACTTCTCGACCGAGGGACCTTACAGATAATTCTGTGCGGGGTACAGAAATGCAGAAGTCATTCAAAAATCATGTGAAACACTATTGTTGAACACAGAGTGAGTACATGCAACTTATGTGACTTGTTAAGCAAATGTTTACTTCTGAACTGATTGAGGCTTGCCATAACAAAAGGGGTTGAATATTTATTGTCTCAAGACATTTTAGCTTTTCATTTTAAATAACATTTCCATAATTCCACTTTGACATTATGGGGTATTGTGCGTAGGCCAGAGAAACAAAAATCGCAATTTAATCCATTTTAAATTCAGGCTGTAACACAACAAAATGTGGAAAAAGACAAGGGGTGTGAATACTTTCTGAAGGCACTGTAAAAATTCTTCAAAATTCACAAAAAGTGAAATTAGCTGATGAAGATATCATAGAACCAAAACGTATAAGATCTCCTAAGCCTGAGTTTACCACACATGGAACTCTTGTACACCAGGAATTGTTTATAGGGGAAACATGCCCCTCCCCCTTCGACTCTTACCAGAAGCCGCCGTTTGATATTTTTGGATTATGAAGAAGCCTTCTGGTAAGAGTCGAAGGGGGAGGGGCATGTTTCCCTATAAACAATTCCTGGTGTACCAACACTGAAAACAAAATGTCCACTTTGACATTATGGGGTATTGTGTGTAGGCCAGGGACACAAAATCATAATTTTATAAAATGTTAAAAGGCTGTAACAACAAAATGGAAAAAGTCCAGGGGTGTGAATACTTTCTGAAGGCACTATACTGTATGTGTTGCTGTGAGACATGAACTAAATCTGTTTGGTGAGTGGATACTGTATGTTTAAAAAGGTCCAATGCAGCATTTTATTATCTCAATATCAAATCATTTCTGGGTAACAATTACATGGGAGCGGTTTGAGTGGGGAGGTGAAATGGAACATTTGCTGTTATCGGCAGAGAGGTTTGGAACTCTTTCTTATTGGTCTATTAACTATTTACCGCATGGTTAGATCACCATGGAAGGCCAAAACTGACACCGTGATGGTTTTCAGAGGGATGTTGTGATTATGACACCATGTCAATTATGAAACCAGTCCTCCTCAGATTACCACGTTAGTCAGAGAGGGTCATAAACACAGTCACAATCAGAGTCCTGATTAATAAGATGATTTTGTAGGCGAGTTGTAGGAAATACGCACCAGTTACTGAGAATAAAAATTAATTTTCAGGACTTTTTGGGGGAGTAAAAATGTTTTTCCATTCAAAATCCTATTTTCACTATACCTAGAATTTTAACAAATTCAGGACATTGAAAAAAAAAAAAAAAAAAAATCCAGACTTTTTACATTTTTCTTGTTTTCATACCTTGTCAGGACGTTCTGGTCCGGACAATGTAGGAAAACATGCACACGCACCCCTCCAAAAGTATTGGGACAGTGAACATGTTGTTTTGGCTCTGTAGTCCAGCACTTTGAATTAGAAATTATACATATCGGGTGAACCATTTAGAAATTACAGCACTTTTTGTACATAGTCTCCCCCCCCCTTTATTTTAGTGGATCAAAAGCAATAGAAATCATAGAAATCAATGGTAAATAATGTATTGTGTCATTCTGGAGTCACTTATTGTAAATAAAAAAAGAATATGTTTCTAAACACTTTAATGTGGATGCTGCCATGATTACGGAAAGTCCTGAATGATGAGTGAATAATGATAAGTGAAAAAGTTACAAAATGCTAACCTCTCCTGTTATTGTAATGGTGAGAGGTTAGCATGTCTTGGAGGATATGATATACAATGCTAACCTCCCCTGTTATTGTAATGGTGAGAGGTTAACATGTCTTGGGGGTATGATATTTGTGCATCTAACTTTCTCACTCATCATTATTTATGATTCATTCAGGACTATCCGTAATCATTGTACGGATGCCCAGACGGCATCCCTAGCCGCGTGCTCAGAGCATTTTCAGACCAGCTGGCTGGTGTGTTTACGGACATCTTCAATCTCTCCCTATCACAGTCTGTTGTCCCCACATTCTTCAAGATTGCCATCTTGGGTACAGGAACAATGGTGGCAAAGGTAACTGAACTAAATGACTATAGCTCGGTATCACTCACTTCTGTCATCATGAAGTGCTTTGAGAGACTAGTCAAGGATCATATCACCTCCACCTTACCGGTCACCCTAGACCCACTTCAATTTGCGTACCACCCCAATAGGTCCACAGACGATGCAATCGCCATCACACTGCCCTATCCCATCTGGACAAGAGGAATACCTACGTAAGAATGCTGTTCATTGACTACAGCTCAGCATTCAACACCATAGTACCCTCCAAGCTCATCATCAAGCTGGAGGCCCTAGGCCTCAACCCGCCCTGTGCAATTGGGTCATGGACTTCCTGACGGGCCGCCCCCATGTGGTGAAGGTAGGAAACATCTCCACTTCGCTGATCCTCAACACTGGGGCCCCACAATGGTGTGCTCAGCCCCCTCCTGTACTACCTGTTCACCCATGACTGCGTGGCCATCTGCAAACTCAATCAGCAAGTTTGCAATGACACAACAGTAGTAGACCTGATTACCAACAGTGACGAGTCAGCCTATAGGGAGTAGGTGAGGGCTCTGAGTGTGGTGTCAGGAAAACAACCTCTCACTCAACGTCAACAAAACACATGAGATTAGGGATGCACCGATATGACATTTGTGGCTGATACGATAACCATTATTTAAAAAATGTTCTGCTTTTTTTCCCACACACACACACACACACACACAACCAAAAAGTTGTCGGCATTTAAGTATGTCCCAATTACCAGTAAAACATAATCAAAACCTATTTCTTTCACTGTGCTGTTTCGTTGTTCATTTGTTTCATCATATATGTCAAGCAGTGAAGTTTCAGCTCTGTCTGTCCGTGGCCTCTCTTCCTCGGTGCACACTGTCACTGTGTCCGTTTCCATCTTGTCCAGCTGTGTCTAACATTTCACGTAAACCCTGTTTCTTGTCTGCATCGAAGAAGCGGTAGTTGTACCTAGCATCGAGCATGGTGGCGAAACAGTAGAGGCTCATAGAGAATGCCACCGAATCGCTTGTTCACAGCCTCTAGTAGAGTACTTTTCACAGATGGTCTGTATTGGCATTTTTGTCGAGCAGGCGTTTCAATGCCATGACAGGTTATCACGTTTGCTGCAGACGCAGTTGCGCTTATTTCTCGAGTCAGTTGTTCAAATGGAGCTAGGAGTGTTCATGTTTCAAACTTGTTCTCAAATTCCATTGAAATGGCAGCAGCGGTATGAGAACCAGCACATTCTTAAGCATGCAATATGGCTTTCCTCAGTATGAAATCCTCGTCGACCCACTGTGCTGTCAGACACAGCATGCTCATGGGGCTGACGTCGCTGGACCAAAATGTCAGTCGTGAAGCTAATGGCAGTGACGCCCATAGCAAGTAGCTCATAGTTGTGCACTCCAACAATACCGTGTAACTCCGGTAGGGCAACATCTGAAAAATAGCTCTTACTTGGGAGTGTGTACCGATGCTCGCCAGTCGTTGAAAGCCAACATCATCCATGACAGAGAACGATTGATTGTCAAGGGCAATGAATTCTATTATCTTGGAGTTAACGGATTTCGCCTTTGAGTTGCCACGCTGAAATTCTTACTCTTTCAAATGACTGCTCGACTTGTTGACAGCTCGATCCACACAGCAGACATTGTGGGCTAGGTTAGGAATGCCGTATTGCACGTGTAGCGCTATATTTTCCGTGCCGTCATTTACCTACGTTATATAGGTATGCACCTCAGCTTTGACATTGGTTTTGCACATTGGTGTTAAACTAGACATCGGGCCGATGCCGACATTTTTAGCTAATATCAGCCAATTCCGATATGCTTACCTATATATCGTGCATCCCTAAAAAGAGATGATCGAGGACTTCAGGAAACAGCAGAGGGAACACCCCCCTATCCATATCGACGAGACAGCAGTGGAGAAGGTGGAAAGTTAAGTTCCTCGGCATACACATCACAGACAAACAAACGATCCACCCACACAGACAGTTTGGCGAAGAAGGCGCAACAGGATGCTGAAGAAATTTGGCTTGTCACCTAACACCCACAAACTTTTACAGATGCAAAATTGAGAGCATCCTGTCGGGCTGTATTACCGCCTGGTACGGCAACTGCACAGCACACAACCGCAGGGCTCTCCATAGGGTGGTACGGTCTGCACAACGCATCACCGGGGGTAAACTACCTGCCCTCCAGGACACCTACAGCACCCGATGTCACAGGAAGGCCAAAAAGATAAGACAACAACCACCTGAGCCACTGCCTGTTCACCCCGCTACCATCCAGAAGGCGAGGTCAGTACAGGTGCATCAAAGCTGGGACTGAGACTGAAAAACAGCTTCTCTCAAAGCCAGACTGTTAAACAGCCATCACTAACACAGAGAGGCTGCTGCCTACATACAGACTTGAAATCAGTGCCCACTTTAATAAATGGATCACTAGTCACTTTAATAATGCCACTTTAATAAAATGTTCACATACCTTGCATTGCTCATCTCATCTGTACAGTGAGGGAAAAAAGTATTTGATCCCCTGCTGATTTTGTACGTTTGCCCACTGACAAAGAAATTATCAGTCTATAATTATAATGGTAGGTTTATTTGAACAGTGAGAGAAAGAATAACAAAAAAATCCAGAAAAACACGTGAAAAATGTTATCAATTGATATGCATTTTAATGAGGGAAATAAGTATTTGACCCCTCTGCAAAACATGAGTTAGTGGCAAAACCCTTGTTGGCAATCACAGAGGTCAGACGTTTCTTGTAGTTGGCCACCAGGTTTGCACACATCTCAGGAGGGATTTTGTCCCACTCCTCTTCGCAGATCTTCTCCAAGTCATTAAGGTTTCGAGGCTGACGTTTGGCAACTCGAACCTTCAGCTCCCTCCACAGATTTTCTATGGGATTAAGGTCTGGAGACTGGGTAGGCCACTCCAGGATCTTAATGTGCTTCTTCTTGAGCCACTCCTTTGTTGCCTTGGCCGTGTGTTTTGGGTCATTGTCATGCTGGAATACCCATCCACGACCCATTTTCAATGCCCTGGCTGAGGGAAGGAGGTTCTCAACCAAGATTTGACGGTACATGGCCCCATCCATCGTCCCTTTGATGCGGTAATGTTGTTCTGTCCCCTTAGCAGAAAAACACCCCCAAAGCATAATGTTTCTACCTCCATGTTTGATGGTGGGGATGGTGTTCTTGGGGTCATAGGCAGCATTCCTCCTCCTCCTCCAAACACGGCGAGTTGAGTTGATGCCAAAGAGCTCCATTTTGGTCTCATCTGACCACAACACTTTCACCCAGTTGTCCTCTGAATCATTCAGATGTTCATTGGCAAACTTCCGACGGGCATGTATATGTGCTTTCTTGAGCAGGGGGACCTTGCGGGCGCTGCAGGATTTCAGTCCTTCACGGCGTAGTGTGTTACCAATTGTTTTCTTGGTGACTATGGTCCCAGCTGCCTTGAGATCATTGACAAGATCCTCCCGTGTAGTTCTGGGCTGATTCCTCACCGTTCTCATGATCATTGCAACTCCACGAGGTGAGATCTTGCATGGAACCCCAGGCCGAGGGAGATGGACAGTTCTTTTGTGTTTCTTCCATTTGCGAATAATCGCACCAACTGTTGTCACCTTCTCACCAAGCTGCTTGGCAATGGTCTTGTAGTCCATTCCAGCCTTGTGTAGGTCTACAATCTTGTCCCTGACATCCTTGGAGAGCTCTTTGGTCTTGGCCATGGTGGAGAGTTTGGAATCTGATTGATTGATTGGTTCTGTGGACAGGTGTCTTTTATACAGGTAACAAGCTGAGATTAGGAGCACTCCCTTTAAGAGTGTGCTCCTAATCTAAGCTAGTAACCTGTATAAAAGACACCTGGGAGCCAGAAATCTTTATGATTGAGAGGGGGTCAAATACTTATTTCCCTCAATAAAATGCAAATTAATTTATAAAAATTTTCACATGCGTTTTTGTGGATTTTTTTGTTGTTATTCTGTCTCTCACTGTTCAAATAAAACTACAATTAAAATTATAGACTGATAATTTCTTTGTCAGTGGGCAAACGTACAAAATCAGCAGGGGATCAAATACTTTTTCCCCCTCACTGTATATACTATATTTTATCTTGCCTATGCCGCTCGGTCATTGCTCATCCATATACTTACATGTATATATATTCTTATTCCATTCCTTTACTTAAATTTGTGTGTATTAGGTATTTGTTATGGAATTGTTAGATTACTTGTTAGATATTTCTGCACTGTCGGAACTAGAAGCACAAGCATTTCGCTACACTCGCAATAACATCTGCTAACCATGTGTATGTGACCAATAACATTTGATTTTATCCACGTGTTTAGAAACAATCTATTCTTATTTACAATAAAAGCGCACCAAAATGACAATACATTATTTACTTTTCATTTCTATTAGACACAAAATAATCTGAAACAACCATACATACAGCAAATGCATCCAACAAGTTTGTAGAGTCACAAGATTGATGTGTGGAGAATTTTCCTTGTTTGGGGACCTAAACCCCTCCTACAGCTGTTTATCTCTGGTTAATAGATGCATTCAGATAACACAATGGTTGACTAATAACATGTTACAGTTGTGTGAAGACCCCAGGGTCGTGTTAAGAAGGCTAACACCGTAGCAAAACGTTTACAAACAGCAAAATGAAAATTACCATCTTTTTCTCAAACAATATATTTTATATCTTCAACATATGCCAGAAAAATGACCCTCTAACTGGATATGTTTAGATAGTTACCTCTGTTTCAAAAATATTTTTACCATGTTGGGCCCACTGAACTCCACCCCTACAGAAGAACAGTATTTGTGTTGAGGTGGTGGTGTATTGGAGGATCCCAATGAGGGCTACAGTACAGTAGGGGATCCTGTCTTGACCTGTCAGGGCTGTGCCTTCACAGGCCTCTATACAGCCTCCGTACATACAGTATTACTTTGATCCCATCTCTCTTTCTCTACCGCCGCCCCCCCCCGCTCTCCCCCAATCTGGCTGTCTTTCACATTTTTCCAATTTCTTTTTTCCCCTTCCCATTTCCTTTGTCTCTCTCTTGCTCTCTTTCTACCCCTCTCTCTATCTCGCTCCCTCCAACAGCCAAGTGTGCCAGTAAAACTGACTGCTAGCCTGCTAGAGCCTGAGGAATGTTCCTCCCTCCTCTCCACGAAGTAAACACCATGAGTTATCCTCTTTCAGATCTTTCAAACACCGCTTTTACTTTCCAACAAGAAATATCTGGAAATACGTCTTGGCTTGTTCTGGTTTCTCCACTCCTCTTTCCCACTCTCTCGGTCTCTCCACCTCTCCTCTTACTCTCTCTCTCCTCTAGCCAACGCCCCAACACTGCCTCCACATTCCCCTATGGAGCTGTAGGGCCCGAACAGAGCAGCAACCAACCCCTTCCTTACACAATAACCTGCCAATCAGCTACTCTCTGATTGGCATGTGAGGGACAGAGGAATTCCCTATAACAGTTGAGTCATTTCGAAGAAAAAAAAAAATGAAAAACTAGACCCTAAACATAGGGACCTGGCTGCTAGAAAGTCAACAGCTCTTGGTCTTGTGTGTTAATTAAAAAAATAGTGCTCCTAACCATAAATCTCTGTTTGCCTCTGCTGTGTTCAAGGAAGTGAAATGGAGCTAAACTAAAGAACAATACACAGAGGAAAAAGTTCCAGCTCTAAATGATCACTGCCTGAGGGTTTGCTGTAAGCCAACTCTGGAAAGACACGTTTATTGTAGGCCTACATCTCCTAACCATGTGAAGTGACTGTAGTTTTTGGCATGCTCTCAGATAGAGGGAAGTGGGGCCTAGGTCCCTGCAATCATAGCATTAACTCTCATAATGGGGAGTCCATCAGGACACCAGAGGTTTGTCCAAAACACTGTAGATAATCTGGGCCTGTTTTAATCAAATGTCCCAGAGTAGGAGTGCTAGCCTGACGACTCACACTAAATTATTCCGCTGCTCCGTTGTTCGCTACATACTTCAGTCCGAGAATGCCATCATTGAAGTTGTTTGTGGTG
Source organism: Brachymystax lenok tsinlingensis (assembly GCA_030435695.1). Taxonomy (NCBI): domain Eukaryota; kingdom Metazoa; phylum Chordata; class Actinopteri; order Salmoniformes; family Salmonidae; genus Brachymystax; species Brachymystax lenok. Next base: position 2,757,925 of record CM059801.1, on the reverse strand, counting down.
ATGAGGGGCAAGAGGGGCCTTGTACAAAGCAAAGTAATCATTGATGGGTTCATCTCTAACCAATCACAGTATCAAAGCCTATTACGAACTTTCAAACTGCCCCTATACCTACGTGTGTTCTGGCTCTGGCCAAATCCAACGGCTTCTTGACCAATCAGACGGCCCTGAATGTGTTCGCATTCGGTGAAGGGTTGTGGAGGTAACTCTGATCCAGACTCATTGCGGATAAGAAACTAACGTCCGTGAGCATGCCGTAGCATTTGGCTGGCGCAAGGAGTCTGGGTAGCCATGCAATAGGAGTGCTGGTCTAGGATCAGTTTTGCCTTTTAGATCATAATGAATAAGATTGGAGGGGGACACGGAGTAAACACATTACTTCCAAAATATGATTAGACTATAGTTTACTACATTGCCTAAAAATAATGTCTCCATTTGAACATTGTCCCGCTCCTAAAACGTAGGCTATAGAAAGAGCTCAAGATAAAGTGCAAGTCTCTCCAACTCTGCTCTCTTCAAACTAAGTCAAGCCTATTGGCTGATATAGCCCAGAAATACTGAGATCTTAATATAAAATGGGGCATGCGAGAATCTCTGGTAGTTTAATCTATCCCATTTCTTAGGTTATTTTGATATTGCCTATAGGGTGCAAAATTTCTGGGACCACTGCTGGCAAGTGAGCTGCGTCACATATGCCAAAATAACATTGAGGGACTGCGGTTGGGTTTATGACCAGTTATTGTGGTAGTGGGTGGGAGTCGGACAGAAAGCCAGAGGGTGCAGTATGAAAAGCTGTGGGTGCGGGAGGGATGAAGAAATCAGTCCCATGCAGACCTTTACCCGTGACCTTGTTGCTTATTAGTGCCAACTGCAGAGGCACACCTTAACAAGGCACACCTGTTAATTGAAATGCATTCCAGGTGACTAACTCATGAAGCTGGTTGAGAGAATTCCAAGAGTATTCAAAGCTGTCATCAAGGCAAAGGGTGTCTACTTTGAAGAATCTTTTGATTTGTTTAACAATGTAGAAAATAGTACAAATAAAGAAAACCCCTTGAATGAGTATGAGTGTCCAAGCTTTTGACTGGTACTGTATTTCCCTCAGATTACACAGACCCACAAAGAATTTGAAAACAAATCAAATTTTGATCAACTCCAATATCAATTAGGTGAAATACTAGTGTGCCATCAAAGCAGCAAAATTTGTGACCTGCTGCCACAAGAAAAGGGCAACCAGTGAAACAAACACCATTGTAAATACAACCTATATTCATCTGTCTATTTATTTTCCTTTTCGTACTATCTGAACATTGTTACAACACTGTACATAGCCAGTAATAACATTTGAAATGGCTCTACTCTTTCTAAACCTTTGTGAGTGTAATGTTTGCTGTTCATTTCTTTGCTGTTAACATGATTACCACTATTATTATTGCTTGATTATAAACAGTCTAGTATATTCCTGTATGTTTACTTTGACAATGTAAGTGTTTACTTTCCCTGTCAATAAAGTATATTGAATAAGAGAGAGAGAGAGAGAGAGCACGACACATACTAGGAGTGGAAAACTGAAATAACCGTCTGCTGGGAAATAAGCGACAAAACAAAGCCAAGAAACCTCTTGGACCGGTTCACAAAGATATGAATGTAGCTGTAACTACTAGACGCGGCCTCTACTGCACCTTGGGTAGGGCCGGGGATCACAATGCACCTTGGGTAAGGGCGGGAACAGACTATCTTGGGAAGAGGTGGGATAGTGTGGGACACAGCCCTGCTTTGTCCCTTATGTAAGTCGTTACTAACGATAGTACTGCACTTATACAGTAATAACAGAACAGCGGCCTAAGCAGAGACATGCATCTTTCCCCCTCATCCATCTACACACAATACCCCATAATGACAAAGTGAAAACATGTTTTGCAAATTTATTGAAAATGAAATACAGAAATATCTCATTTACATAAGTATCCACACCCCTGAGTCAATACATTGTAGAGTCACCTTTGGCAGAGATTACAGCTGTGAGTTTAAGAGCTTTCCACACCTGAATTGTGCAACATTTGCTTGTTATTCAAGCTCTGTCAAATTGGTTGTTGATCATTGCTAGACAACCATTTTCAGGTATTGCCATACAGATTGACTTAAATTGGCTTGATAATCTAACTCGGCCACTCAGGAACATTCACTGTCTTCTTGGTAAGCAACTCCAGTGTAGATTTGGCCTCGTGTTTTAGGTTATTGTCCTGCTGAAAGGTGAATTCATCTCCCAGTGTCTGGTGGAAAGCAGACAACCAGGTATTCCTCTAGGATTGTGCCTGTGTTTAGCTCCCTTCTGTTTCTTTGTTATCCTGAAAAAACTCCCCTGTCCTTAACGATTACAAGCATACCAATAACATGATGCAGCCATCACTATGCTTGAAAATATGGAGAGGTACTCCGTAATGTGTTGCTTTGAATTTGCCGCAAACTTGACACTTTGTATTCAGACAAAAAGTGAATTGCTTTGACAAATATTTAGCAATTTTACTTTAGTGCCTTATTGCAAACAGGATGCATGTTTTGGAATATGTTTTATTCTGTACAGGCTTCCTTCTTTTCACTCTGTCAATTCAGTTAGTATTGTGGAGTGACTACAATGTTGTTGATCCATCCTAAGTTCTATCACAGCCATTAAACTCTAACTGTTTTATAGTCACCATTGGCTTCATGGTGAAATCCCTGAGCTGTTTCCTTCCTCGCCGGCAACGGATTTAGAAAGACCTGTATCTTTGTAGTGACTGGGTGTATTGATACACCATCCAAAGTGTAAATAATAACTTCACCATGCTCAAAAGGATATTCAATGTCAGCTTTCTATAAAAAAAAGTACCCATCTACCAATAGATGCCCTTCTTTGCAAGGCATTGGCAAACCTCCCTAGTCTTTGTGGTTGAATCTGTGTTTGAAATTCACTGCTCGACCTTACAGACAATTGTATATGTGTGGGGTACAGAGATGAGGAAGTCATTCAAAAATCATGTTAAACACTTATTGCACGCCGTGAGTCCATGCAACTTATGTGACTTGTTAAACACATTTTTACACTTTAGGCTTGCCATAACAAAGGGGTTGAAAACTTATTGACTCAAGACATTTCAGCTTTTCATTTAAAATTCATACAAATGTAAAGCAAATCTATAAACATTCTACTTTGACATTATGGGGTATTGTGTGTAGGCCAGGCCAAAATCTCAATTTAATCCATTTTAAAAATCAGGCTATAACAACAAACATTTTAAAAAAGTCAAGGGGTGTGAATAGTTTCTGAAGGTAGTGTAATAAAGTCAAGATCTAGTCAACAAGACATTTGTATCTAAAAGAAACAATGCTAAAGTAGTGTGTAGGTTAGTAAAGAAGCAGGACAATGCGAATGGCACCGGCACAACAACTTTACATGGAACAACTACACACAGATTTCTACCGATAGAGAATCAATGGCTCTCATGAACCTTTTTGTCATAATTTGTGCAACTTCCGGCACACATTAACTGTGAACACAGCCTGTACCCCTTTAAGTTACTGTTTCAGACAGTGGCCTATAGGTTATTGTGGCTAGTTGAGCATAATGTAGGCCTATCGACAAAACCAATGGACCAAATGCCATAAGCCCCCTGGGCAAAAACTGGTTGAATAAATGTTGTTTTCACGTCATTTCAACCCAAAAATGCAATGTGATGATGTTGAATCAACGTGGGAAACCCATTAGATTAGAAAAAAGTTAGTGTAAGGGAATTTCATATTTTTTTCCACCCAACTTTTAACCAAAATCCAATGACGTGGTGAAACTTTGTTGATTTCACATTAGTTGACAACTCAAAACAAACGTAAATCAAAACTAGACGTTGAACTGACGTCTGTGCCGAGGGACATTTTCACATGGATATAGCTGTTGACTTCTATGATATCGCCTACAATAGCCAATACGTGGTGTTCAATGTAGGCCAACATTCCATGAGACTATCAAAACATTATGCTTGGCATTAACCATTTTAGGTATTATGTTTTACTTGGCCAAATAGGTGACTGAAAGTTGCATTATATTTTGATTTGATGCAAGAAACCGCTTTAAATTCATTGTTATCAGTATTACCATTAAGAGAATCATACAGAAATGTGTGCTACCCTCTGCTTATTGGCTTATTTGCATTTTTAAGCCTGTCTCAAAATAGGACACTTTCCCTTTAAGACAAAAAAATAGCACACCCGACTTGCTTTTCAAAGACAGACATGTACAAGTTTTGTGCTCTTGTAGGAAACAATCACTCCCCCATTGCTGAGCAAAATGAGCTATAACTGAGCTAGTCACTCACAAGCTAGGAAAGAATATCGACATATGCGCACACGCGGCTCTATTCTGTGATCTGAAATGGGCATATAGGCTACTCTCCGACCACTCATGCCTGTGAAATAGAACAAGGCTACTCTGACGCGCTCTTCAACCTACAACAAAATCACCAACTCGGTCTTGAAGTTAGATTTGGTTTGTTGCATTGAAAGGGACTGTTAATATCCCAATATCCACAGTAGAGGAAAGATAGTGTACACTTCAGTGAAGCTCAATCTCGTGCATCTCTGCGTGGGCTTGCAATTCTTCTGCACGGGACTGCTCCAGGAGCTTCGTGGTTGCACATGCACGAGGCTTAGAGGGAACACTGGCCAGAGCATAACTGAGTCAGAGTGACTAGCTGGCTGACCGGCTGTTACAGAAGAAATCACTGTCATTTTCTGTGGTAAAGAGACAAGTGGTATTCATTTCGCTGAAAAGGTGTTCCCCCATCAATCCTGACTGAGCACTATTCACTCAGCAGCTGGAATGCAGCTCTGGCAGAAACACTAGCCCTGAAATCTGAATAGGAAACAAACCGGAGAGACAACAGCTGTTTATCGGGTTACTCATTGCTTCTCATCCAGTTGTAAATAGCAGTGATAAACAAACAGAGGAACAACAATGTCTTATTCAATGGAACATGAAATATTGTTTGTGATGTGACTGCAGTGGGTAGGTTGGAGGCCACACTTCCAGGTGCAAACAGTAAGCGCTCTCAGTGTGTGTGTGTGTTTTTTCTACTCACGTACATAGTTTCCTGTCTGCCCTAGAGTGCCTCGTCTATTGCATAGTGAGCAGAGTTCTCATCTGAAGACTTTTCACCCAAAGAGAAACTCAAACTACTGCAGCTCTGACCGGGATCTCGCCTCAGGATACAAGTCTAGTTCAGTAACACTTCTCACTTTATTATGAAGTCTTCTAATGCTTTATTAACATTCATAGTAGTGATGTGACAAATGGACAATTTAGCTTATTGTTTAAACTGACTTTTTAGTTTAGCGGTTTTCCGTTAAAACAATAAAATCACAAAATACCACCTCAATTCACAATGCAGAATAATGGTCTTATTATGTATTGTATGTATGACCTCTAGGGCCGAGCAAGGAAGATACACTATATATACACAAAAGTATGCGGACAACCTTTCAAATTAGTAGATTTGGCTATTTCAGCCACACCCGTTGCTGACAGGTGTATAAAATTGAGCACACAAGTCAGTTCGTCAAATCTCTGCCCAACAATGGCTCAGCCGTAGGCCACACACGCTCACAGAATGGGACTGCTGAGTGCTGAAACGCTCAAAAATCATCTGTCCTCGGTTGCAATGCTCACTACAGAGTGGCAAACTGCCTCTGGAAGCAACGTCAGCACAAGAACTGCTCATTGGGAGCTTCATGAAATGGGTTGACATGGCCGAGCAGCGGCACACAAGCCTAAGATCACAATGCGCAATGCCAAACGTCGGCTAGTGGCATAAAGCTCGCCGCCACTGGACTCTGGAGCAGTGGAAATGCGCTCTCTGGAGTGATGAATCACACTTCATCTGGCAGTCCGAAGTACGAATCTGGGTTTGGCGGAGGCCAAGAGAACGATACCTGCCCGAATGCATAGTGCCAACTGTAAAGTTTGGTGGAGGAGGAAAAATTGTCTGGGGCTGTTCATGGTTTGGGCTAGGCCCCTTAGTTCCAGTGAAGGGAAATCTTAAGGCTACAGCATACAATGACATTCTAGACAATTCTGTGCTTCCAACTTTGTGGCAGCAGTTTGGGGAGACATTTCCTGTTTCAGCATGACAATGCCCCCGTGCACAAAGCAAGGTCCTTAACAAATGGTTTTTCCAAAAATGGTTTGACAAAACCTTCTCTGGAGAAACTATGTGCCACTGAACAGGCCTTTTACTTGTCTGTAAAGGAATGCCGCTTCTGAAGCAGAAATAACACCCCCTCACACACACACACACACCCCCTCTCACTCTTACCTCCAGCACAGGCCCAGCTCCCAGTATGGTCCTCTTCACCCCGCTGCTGTAGCCCTTCTGACTCAACGCCGTCAGACAGTGAATCAGGAAGTTGGTGCTCTGGGTCTTCCCTGATCCGCTCTCCCCTGATATCACCACACACTGGTTCTCCTGCTGCTTCAGCATGGTGTGGTAAGCCACGTCCGCCACTGCAAAGATGTGAGGGCTTAATTTTCCAAGTGGCTGGTTGTTGTACATCATGACATATTTAGGGTTGTAGATGGGAAGGAACTTGAAGGGGTTAATTGCCACCAGGATGCCCCTGGCGTACGTGTAAATGTTCTGTTTGTAGAAGCGCAGGCGCAAGGCGGCCAGGATAGTGTCCTCGGTCAGGGTGGAGAGGCTGCACAAGTCGTCATATTCCTCTAATGACGGTACCCCACCACCGTCCGTCTCTGACCCCAGAGCCCCTTCACCTCCCTGGGCTTGGAGGATGAAGTAATACCCCTTCTCCTGGGGATGCCGTTTTCTGGCCCCTGGGGGCCAAAGCAACACCCTCTCCACAGGCATCTCAGTGTCCCCTAGCCTCCTCTCCTCCCCTTCAGCCTGCCTGACTTCCAGCAGGGCGTACGGACTGGTCATGTCCAGGCCTAGAGTGGCCCCTGCTTTCTGGATAACCATGGCCGCTGTGGCCCCTGGGCTGACCTGGAGAGTACAACATGCTGCTTTGTACTGGGACAGACGTGGGTAGATCTGGAGGAAGACGGCCTGCGGCTGCTGTTGTTGATCTACGTCCAGGCTGGCCGCTCCTACCACACGGTCCGACACACTCATCCTGCTGGCTGACACACACACAGGACCTCTCCAGCATACCTCACTAGCACTGCCCTCCCACAATCAGGATGTAACCACTGGGCAGGGAGAGAGGGAGAAGAATGCAGTAGAGTCAGGGAGAAGTGGTAGATACAGTGGAGTCGGAAAGCATTCAGACCTCTTCACTTTTTCCACATTTTGTTAAGTTACAGCCTTATTCTAAAACAGATACAATTGTTGTTTTTTCTCCTTAAATTTACACACAATTCCCCATAATGACGAAGCAAAAACAGGTTTTTAGAAATGTTTGTAACTGTAAAAAAAAATAATGAAAACACATTTACACCAAATATTCAGACCCTTTACTCATTACTTTGTTGAAGCAACTTTGGAAGTGATTAGTCTCAAGTCTTCTTGGGTATGACTCTACAAGCTTGGCACAGCTGTATTTGGGGAGTTTCTCCCATTCTTCTCTGCAGATCCTCTCAAGCTCTGTCAGGTTGGATGGGGAGCGTCGCTGCACAGCTCTCCAGAGATGTTCGATCAGGTTCAAGTCCGGGCTCTGGCTGGGCCAATCAAGGGCATTCAGAGACTTGTCCAGAAGCCATTCTTGCGTTGTCTTGGCTGTGTGCTTAGGGTTGTTGTTCTGTTGGAAGGTGAACCTTGGCCCCAGTCAGAGGTCCTGAGTGCTCTGGAGCAGGTTTTGGTCAAGGATCTCGCTGTAAATTTGCTCCATTCATCTTTCCCTTGTTCCTGACTAGTCTCCCAGTCCCTGCCGCTGAAAAACATCCCCACAGCATGATGCTTCTTCCACTATAAGGATGGTAACAGGTTCTCCATACATGACGCTTGGCATTGAGGCAAAAGAGTTCCCATCTTGGTTTCGTCAGACCAGAGAATCTTGTTTCTCATGGTCTGAGAGTCCTTTAGGTGCATTTTGGCAAACTACAAGTGGGCTGTCATGTCCCTTTTACTGTAAAGTGACTTCCGTCTGGCCACTCTACCATAAAGGCCTGACTGGTGGAGTGCTGCAGAGATGGTTATCCCATCTCCACAGAGGAACTCTGGAGCTCTAGAGTGACCATCTGGTTCTTCACCTCCCTCACCAAGGCCCTTCCCCCCCGATTGCTCAGTTTGGCCACTGTGTTTATGGGGTCCTTCAATGCTGCAGAAATGTTTTGGTACCCTTCCCCAGATCTGTGCCTCGACACAATCCTGTCTCGGAGCTCTACGGACAATTCCTTTGACCTCATGGCTTGGTTTTTGCTCTGACATGCACTGTCAACTGTGAGACCTTATATAGACAGGTGTGTGCCTTTCCCAAATCATTTCCAATTAATTAAATTTACCACAGGTTGACTTCAATCAAGTTGTAGAAACATCTCAAGGATGATCAGCTAAACCTGGATGCACCTGAGCTCAAATTAGAGTCTCATAGCAAAGGGTCTGAATACTTATGTAAATCAGGTATCTGTTTTTTATTTTGAATACATTTCCCCCTCAAAAAATGTTAACTGCTTTGTCATTATGGAGTATTGTGTAGATTGATGAGGAAAACAATTAATTTAATCAATTTTAGAATAAGGCTGTAACGTAACGAAATGTGGAAAAGGTGTCTCTATACTTTCTGAATGCACTGTAAACATTACAAATGGCATTAGACTGGCAATCTAAGTAAAGTATTTGCATGACAGTAAATATTTATCAGAACTTAAAAGTGGCATAGGATTATTATAACAATTCTCCCCTATAATTTAAGAATAAATCTGTTTAGCTATTGATAGTTGCAGAGATGTAATAGGATACTGTATCTATACAGTATAGAGCTCCACAGTGAGGGAAGAAACACGACACAACAAATTAGCCCAGCTTCCAAGAGAAGTGAGTGCATAGTTGTCTGTCGAGCCTGTATGCATGCAGACACCAGAAAAGGGAACAAATGTTTTCTACAGTATTTGTTTCACTAAGACAATAGCCTCTATTCCCTCAAAGCAACCAAGTTTCCCACAACTTCCCTAACCCCATTCCCTACAATATAATATTTTGTCCAGGGACAATGAGATTCAACAGCTGAGTCATTCTTACTCGCCGGTGACATTTTGGACCTCATAACTTGAAGAAAAAAAATCATTCATTTTGGGGGTATTCTATCAGAAAAAGGTCATGTTTGACTTTCAGAAAAACATATAGGTCAAGCTCAAATCCTAATAATTATAGGCAGATCATATTTCAACACTGTGACATACACATAAAACTATCTGAAAGTGTTAACAATGCATTCATGTACAGTACCAGACAAAAGTTAATAAGAAGAGACTTGCTTGGGCCAAGAAACCCGATCAATGGACATTAGACTGGTGGAAATCTGTCCTTTGGTCTAATAAATCCAAAATGAGAGATTTTCAGCTCCAACCGCCGTGTCTTTGTGAGACGCAGAGTAGGTGAACGGATGATCTACGAATGTGTGATTCCCATGTGAAGGATGGAGGAGGAGGTGTGACGGTGCTTTGCTGGTGACACTATGTGATTTACTTAGAATTCAAAGCACACTATACCAGCATGGCTACCACAGCATTCTGCAGCCATACGCATCTGGTTTGCACTTCGTGGGACTATCATTTGTTTTTCAACAGGAAAATGATCCAACACACCTCCAGGCTGTGTAAGGGCTATTTAACCCAATTGAGAAAGTTTGGGATGAGTTGGACCGCAGAGTGAAGGAAATGCAGCCAACAAGTGCTCAGCATATGTGGGAACTCCTTCAAGACTGTTGGAAAAGAATTCCAGGTGAAGCTAGTTGAGAGAATGCCAAGAGTGTGCAAAGCTGTCATCAAGGCAAAGGGTGGCTACTTTGAAGAATCTCAAATCTAAAATATAATTTGATTTGTTTAACATTTTTGGGGGGTTATCGCATGATTCCATATGTGTTATTTCATAGTTGTGATGTCTTCACTATTATTCTACAATGTAGAAAATATTAAAAAATAAAAACCCTTGAATGAGTAGGTGTCCAAACTTTTGACCAGTACTGTATATACACACATGTAACTGTAATTAGTAAAAAAAAAAATATATATATATAAATATTACGTAAATAGTAAATAAATGACTGTCACTTATTTATATCTTTTTTAACAACATTTCCACCCTGTTAGGTGGAAATGTGGAGCCTAAACTAGCCATAGCTCTGTGGGTAACTGAGTTTGAGCTAGCATAATGATAAACACTTGAAGAGGATTTTATATGTTTCTATATCAAACATATTTTAACATTTTGAAATTCTCTATAATTTATCCGAAACAGGTATGAGTGAGACAATTAGACATCATTAAACATGTAAAAATAGATACATCAGAGTGTATATATTTGTTTTGGAGTGGCTATACGGACACACCTGGTGCCAAAATTGATGATGTACAGTGGGGGAAAAAAGTATTTAGTCAGCCACCAATTGTGCAAGTTGTGCAACTTCAACTATGACAGACGAAATGAGAAAAAGAAATCCAGAAAATCACATTGTAGGATTTTTTATTTATTTATTTGCAAATTATGGTGGAAAATAAGTATTTGGTCAATAACAAAAGGTTATCTCAATACTTTGTTATATACCCTTTGTTGGCAATGACAGAGGTCAAACGTTTTCTGTAAGTCTTCACAAGGTTTTCACACACTGTTGCTGGTATTTTGGCCCATTCCTCCATGCAGATCTCCTCTAGAGCAGTGATGTTTTGGGGCTGTCGCTGGGCAACACAGACTCAACTCCCTCCAAAGATTTTCTATGGGGTTGAGATCTGGAGACTGGCTAGGCCACTCCAGGACCTTGAAATGCTTCTTACAAAGCCACTCCTTCGTTGCCCGGGCGGTGTGTTTGGGATCATTGTCATGCTGAAAGACCCAGCCACGTTTCATCTTCAATGCCCTTGCTGATGGAAGGAGGTTTTCACTCAAAATCTCACGATACATGGCCCCATTCATTCTTTCGAGTTGAGTTTTTACCAAAAAGTTCTATTTTGGTTTCATCTGACCATATGACATTCTCCCAATCCTCATCTGGATCATCCAAATGCTCTCTAGCAAACTTCAGACGGGTCTGAACATGTACTGGCTTAAGCAGGGGGACACGTCTGGCACTGCAGGATTTGAGTCCCTGGCGGCGTAGTGTGTTACTGATGGTAGGCTTTGTTACTTTGGTCCCAGCTCTCTGCAGGTCATTCACTAGGTCCCCCCGTGTGGTTCTTGTGATCATTTTGACCCCACGGGGTGAGATCTTGCATGGAGCCCCAGATCGAGGAAGATTATCAGTGGTCTTGTATGTCTTCCATTTCCTAATAATTGCTCCCACAGTTGATTTCTTCAAACCAAGCTGCTTACCTATTGCAGATTCAGTCTTCCCAAACTGGTGCAGGTCTACAATTTTGTTTCTGGTGTCCTTTGACAGCTCTTTGGTCTTGGCCATAGTGGAGTTTGGAGTGTGACTGTTTGAGGTTGTGGACAGGTGTCTTTTATACTGATAACAAGTTCAAACAGGTGCCATTAATACAGGTAACGAGTGGAGGACAGAGGAGCCTCTTAAAGAAGAAGTTACAGGTCTGTGAGAGCCAGAAATCTTGCTTGTTTGTATGTGACCAAATACTTATTTTCCACCATAATTTGCAAATAAATTCATTAAAAATCCTACAATGTGATTTTCTGGTTTTTCTTCCCTCATTTTGTCTGTCATAGTTGAAGTGTACCTATGATGAAAATTACAGGCCTCTCTCATCTTTTTAAGTGAGAACTTGCACAATTGGTGGCTGACTAAATACTTTTTTGCCCCACTGTATGTCACACAGCTTAGTCGAGTGGAGACGGATTTGGTGCAGTCAGTTGCTGTGAAGCCCTTCCGAACTAGCTAGTTTAATGCTGGCAACAACAGCAGCATTGTGGTAGTTAAAACTTGTAAAAGAAAGTTGTTTATCTCGATGGGTGAGGGAGAAATAACTTGTAGTATTGATCACCATCTGTATGTCACCGTGACATGCCAATTAGCAAACGTAACGACAGGCCGGTGTGAATGACCAGTGTTGTGTCTAGGTGCTTCCTCTGTGCTCCCTCGCCGGAGCATAGTCTACTAGCCTATTGACTTTACAAGCGTGATTCAGAAATTAGAGAGATTTTTAATTCGAGAAGAATGGATCAACTTTTTCAATGCGTTAAGGATACTATAGTTATCACGTTTCACATTGGATTTAATAACGACAAAAAGGTAAGACATGTTTTTAATTCTGGTGCTGATCTGCACACCCAGCTAGCTCTGGTCCATCATAAAGCAAACACTCTGAAGTTCAAAGACATTCAATATTCCTTCATAGAAGCCGCTCTTCCGTATGTATAATTGTGAGCCCAAGTCAGATTACGTATGTTATAAAATGGCCAGCTCTTCAAGCCAAGCCTCCACCCTCTCCCCACCCACAAAATCAGTCGCATCTCACGTCCTACACGTGTCTGTCCAATGCATGTAGACAAATTGCCTGCCCGCTCCATATAGCAAGCTTCTCTACCCGCACTGATTGGTGAAGAAATTTTATGTTGAGCTAAATGGAGAAAACCTTAAAAAGGAACAATATAAAACAGTAACTATTTTTTTGGTTCGAACTGGTTGAGAACTTTATTTTGCTGGTTGGAACAGTGGAACGGAACAAAAAAAAATGATGGTTCCGTTCAGATTAAACGATTGGTAAATATTTCGGTTCCAACCCGATTGGTACTAACCACATGGATGTCATTGTACAGTAGGGATTCATATTTTCAGAAAATGTAACAACCTTCAATACCGGGAATAATTCATATTTATCCTGAGAGTCCCGGGAAATACCACAAAAATTAGAAGTGCCTATTTAAAGCTTTTAAAACCAAGATATAGTCACTATGCCAGGGTTCTCCCAAAATAAGATTGTGGCTGCGACACATTGCCGGCTTGGCTGCGCCACTATATAAAGATTTCACAGCAAGTGAAACTGATATGTAGTAACGATAGAGCAATGTTGTTAACAATGACATCATTGTCAATCGCGAAACAGGCTATTCATAAACTCTGAGCGTTACATCCTCAATTCATTCAGTGCATTTCAGCAATAGGTCTAGGTTACCTCGACACAGAGCACGCACAGAGCGCACCCCAAGTAGGCTATAGATTTGTCGAATCATACAAGCTTTGTATCTGTAATCATTACCCTCTCATCTCCCCGTTATTCATGAGCTGATCTGCTGTCTGTATAATCAACTCAATTTAGCCAAATAGGAGATATTCTTTCATTCGTTGGAGGTTATCTAGCCAGTTTAGCAACTTTGGTCATTTGACTTTTCAGCTACAACGTTTGTGGCGTCTGTCTTCCGTTTACACACAGGTGTTCAGAGACACAGATGGTTAATACGAACAGGTATTCGACTCGGTCTTCCGTAGGCTAAACAAGCACTGTAACATGGAAATATGGCTGTGTGTGAACACTAACCCTAAGAAAAGGTGTTTGGTAATTTAACCTTTTGTTTTTTTGAAAAATAATTCTCACTGACATGAAAGATGTTCCTCCTGTTTCCAAAACCGTACCGCAAGTGATGCATGTTAACGCTTAGAACAGGCTTCAGGGCTCTTAACAAAACCAATAGTGTGCAACTGCAATTCAGGGCGTTCCTGCATGTGGGCATTCCTGGAACTGCAGGAATGCCACCCCTCGAGCATCCCATTGGGTTCTTCATGAACACCCCCCCACCACCCCCCTCGAGCACCCCATTGGTTCCTGCATGAACGTCCCCCCCACTAGCTTTCTAGTTAGCACACGGTGTCGCCCCAGCCTCTTGTGTAACGGAAAAAAACATGGGGTGGGGTGAAAGACACTGTTTACCGGTCATCCGACACTGTGTACTAGCTATTTTGATAGTTAGCTATCTAGCGCACGGTGTTGACCCCTACTCCCAACTGCTGTGTAACGGAGTCCTACTTGCTAGCTAGTGCGAAGCGACACCGGTAGACAATGTCATTCGCTCCCGCCTGTCCTCATCGTCGTTAACAGAACAGTGGGAATATAGTGCCCCACGGGACACTGTCTAGTACCAGTCACCACCCGCCTCCTGCTAGCAAAGCAGTTGGAAGGTTGGGGCAACACTGTGTGCTAGCTAACGGTCGCTAACACTGTTCCGTACAGATTTTGCGTACCGCAGCGTTCAAGCGAGACTGCGATTAATTTATTATTTTTTTTTACTGTAGACTGTTGGCATTAAAATACATGGTGTAAACTAAGTTTCTATTCAAGTGTTGATTGACCAATAGTATTCGAGAAAAGTTGAAAAGAAAACAATATGATACATTGTGACGTATCGTACGCGCTTCTCTCGCAGATTAAAAACAAGAAAGTTAAGAGGACAGGGAGATACCTAGTCAATTGTACAACTGAATGCATTTTTCACATCATCACGGCAAGCCATCGTGACTCGCAAAAGCAGAGACAGCCGCAGTTTAATGTGTGAAGATAACTTTAGCGCCGCCCTAAAAACCCTATTCAAATAGGTATGTAATGACACGTTATATAAACTCTTCAGTGTTTTCTAAACATTTTTGAGGTGATAAGTTGGACAAATCTGGTGAGAAAACTGTTTCCCCACACGACATATCTCCCCTTTTCACTAGTAGCCTTTCGCTTCCCCCTCTGCCATTTTTAAAAAGACCAAGCGGAGATCCATTGCCTTTTTCAAACATGCAGAGACGGGCAACATGAAGGTCGCATCATTGATTTTGCTGGAAAGCGGAGAAAACTGTGCTTTACAATGGTTTTCATAATACAGTTGACCTGAAAGTATTCCATTTGTGGGGGGCAAAAATATGGTCACATGTACGGAACACTGTCAAGTACGTACGTTTGTTAGGGAAAGGGGGATACGTAGTCAGTTGTACAACTGAATGCCTTCAACTGAAATGTGTCTACCGCATTTAACCCAACCCCTCTGAATCAAGAGGTGAGGGGGGCTGCAATAATCGACATCCACGTCAGTTATCGAGCTAGCACACGGTGTCGCCCCTGCCTGCCATCTGCTGTGTACCAGAGTCCTCCCTAGGGCTAGCACAGTGTCCTTGGCTAGCGACACTGCCTACTAGTGTACGGCTAGCCAGCTACCCTTGTCATCCCCGCCCCTTCTCTGTGGGGTTTATCGGTTTTTGTGAATTAGCGCCACCTACTGTTCTGGATCGCCCCCGCTTCCCACCTGGCCTAATTTAAAAATGGACCAATAGAAGTAGAAAAAGGGGTTCCTGCAGATACAGTAATGTCCCGAATTGCAGGAGGCTATTGCACCTTTTTCTCAACAAAGCTCCCCCTGCCAGAAGATAGACTACTATAGTCACTGCGCTATAGGTAGTTAGCGTCTGTGAATGGCCTAGGAAATATCCCGCTATGTGAGAACAAACACTAATCAAATGTTATTCCTCACCTGGCATTACGGTCCATTTATTTTAGTCCTGTACATATGAACATTATTGACGACTAGGAACTCCCTTCCACCAGTAGCACAAAACAAGTTGATAAGAACAAAACTGCGCAACCGAAAGGTGAGCGAAAAAAGGTGTTCCGGTCCTTATTGCAAAATATACAAATAAACGCAACAATACTTTAGTCAGTTGGCAGTGATTGGACGCTTAATGTAACTTTATTGGTCATCAAAAATCTTCTTGACAAGTTCTTGTGAATTGTAACTTCCTATATCTTATGTCCGCGCGCTTTCATCGATGGGTTGGGTGCGGGTGACATGCGGAGTTCACGTGCAAGACACAATTTGGAAACTCGACACGTTTGGACTCGTTAACTGGTCGTAGTTATTCACGTGCCGCGTTCAACAAGTTAGCACAGTGGTGCCCAACCTTTTTCGGTTCTTGTATCCAACAACTGCATTTTGCTCTGGTCGGAGTACCCCTGAAGTACCCCTCATGTACATTTTACCAGTAGACCTATGGTCTCATGAGTCTTCTGAAGTACCCCCTGTGGATAGGCTAAGTACCCCAGGGGTCCTAGTACCGCTGGTTGGGAACCACTGAGTAAGCGAGTCAAACATCTTCGAGTTTCCTAATTCCGACCAGCACGTGAACGCGGCATCATTCCCTTTTCAATCACGAGCGCCTGTTCCGTCAATAAAACAAATGGCAACAAACTCGCTCAACTAAAGTTATATCAACGTTAACCGACCTAAAGGCTCCTACTTACATTGCCAAATAGAATGACAACACGCGTTTTTCTTTACCATAGGCCAATGCGTTTTAACAGCTATTACGGTCTCTGGGATTGAATGATTTTCTTTGCATGGAGAAGTTCAGACCATCTGGTGGCCATACGAAGTAGTGTTTTATTTTCTATACCTGTGGAATTCACCTGGGAAGAAGTGGGACTCCATTAGTTTGACTACAGTAGTGTTGGGTGAGTATTGGCTACAACCAGACTCCATTGCATACAGTAGCCTATACAAGTCACTTTAACAACACCTAAACATAAATACTAAGCAAATGTTATTCCTCACCTGGCATGACGGTCCATTTATTTTAATCCTGTACACATGGACATTATTGACAACAGGGAAGCTCCCTTTTCCCACCACTATTACAAAACAAGTTGATAAGAAAACAACTAATTCACCTGCGCAACCGAAACGTTAGCGGAAAAAAAGGTGTTCCCGTCCTTATTGCAAAATATACAAATACAATAAACAATTCTTTAGTTGGTTGGCAGTGCTGGACGCGAAAATCTTCTTGGCGAGTTTTATCTCGTTCTTGCAAATTGTAACTTCCTGCATCTTCTGGCCACGCGCTTTCATGTATAGTTAGGTGCGGGTGACATGCTGCGTTCACGTGCTAGTCGCAATTTGGAAACTCGAAAATATTAGACTTGCTAACTGGTTGTAGTTATTCACGCGCCGCTTTCAACCAGTTAGCAAGTCGGACATTTTCGAGTGACCTAGTTCCGATCAGCACTTGAACGCGGCAACATACCATTTTGATCATGAGCGCGTCTGTTTCGTCAATAGAACGGAAAAACATTGAGTGAGTGTGCATCTTATTTCAGTCAGATTAACTGAAACTGAAACTATTTATTGTAGAAGATAACATCCTGTTTAAACTCTCTGCCCTTTGCCCTCAGAAGCATATGCAGTTTATTCGGCCTGAAACCAACACGAATCATACATCTCTATAAGAACACCCACAATATGTTTTATCAGTGGGTTAGTGAGAATGACATAACTAGCCTAGGCCTACAGCAATTATTATCATTCATAAATGTATGCAATAAAATAAAAAGTGAAATATGACTTAACTTCAGTGTCATTTTCCGTACCTCCGCTGCTCCTCTAGTAATCAAATAGTGAATTTAGACACAGAATCTGTCTTTTTCCACAAAGATATATGTTTAATTTCAATTCAACCCCGGTTTGCTAGAAAATGGTAAGTGATACAATTCAGTATGATAGCTTTCTTCTGTCATAGCTTTCTTTGAACCCACCAAGTCCTTTTGTGTGTAATAACAATCCGTTTAATCTCTGGTTGTTGTGTTCTGTGGATTAGGTTCCTTGCAGGTGTAACACTATCCCGTTTATTGTAAATTTGACTCTTTGTTACGCCTTGCACCGACTGGCAACAGTTACTTAAAGGACACATATGCAGACACTTTCTTTACAACTGTATTCTATTACAACTGTGTTGGCTCTGTGCTTCACAATCAAGATGAGAATGTTTTTTAAAACCCTTTGGCATACTGTAGTCTCGCTAGACAGATGGGTTGCCTGGGATACTGTACAGAACATGACAAGACAGGTGTTGGCATATTTATTACATAAGTCTATTGTGTTGGTCTATTCTTCACGTGTTTATAGCTGTTTCATGCATTGTCGAACATTGCACAACATGATGATGACAACATGATGATGAAGATAGTGATGATGATAATGATGACGAACATGTTGATGTCACATTGGACGCCACTCCTGTTCCTGCTGAACTGAGCCAGTAGTCAACAGACACACACTGATTCCAGATCAGTAGGCACCGGAGTACACAGCCCTGAACTACACATTCTATAACATACACACACACACACACACACACACTGGTTCCAGGCACCGGAGTGAAAAAAACTATAACCCTCTGGGGTGTGATCTAGGGTAATCTTCCCCGGTGTGTCGGAACATGCAAGTCTTTTAAAAAATAACATTCCTGCTCATTTTACAGGTGGCCTGTCCTTTCCATAATCTGATCTGCGCTCCTAGAGTGTATGGCTCTCCTTTTCTTTTTCAAGTGTTCTACTCCACTAGCCAGCACCTCTCCTAAACAGGTGTACGTTTCTTTCGCCACCAAATTGTCTTTTCCCAACCTCAGGATTCTGTCCTCCATGCCCTCTTCTCGTCCCTTCTTTCCCACCTCCGAAGTGGTAGGCAAGACACCCTGGTATGCTAGAAAATGGTTTTCATTCCAGACACTGAACTTAGCCACTGTGAACAAATCATTTTAGCTCAATGCTCACCAATGAGCTAAGTTCTGTATCTTCAGAAAGTATAGCACCAGTTAGCTCTAGCCTATAGAGGAAAATAGAGATTCCCCATCATTCACACCATACACAAGGACAATATCAGAAAGGATGCAGTGTTATAGTCAGTGCTGTAGTAGAGGATACATAGACCATTGGACACCGTATAACAAATGGTTAACATAAGACCAATTTAATCCATTACACTAACCTTTCCAGTAATGGTTTTGGATGAACACAGATTTTATAACTTGATGCGGGTATTCATAAAACTCTTGGATAATGTCATCCCAGAAAAAAAGTTATTTTCCAAAAGTGGAGGGAGGGATTAGATGTAAATATGTATCTTCTGTCTTTTCACTGGATGGGTATTTTCCCTGTCCCCTGGGACCTGGGTGTGAGGAGGACAGAGTCTCCTAGCTGAGTGTTTGTTCTCAAATAGTGTGCCGGAGCCTCAGGACAGGAGGATGTGCTTACAGACCAAGGTAACTTCCCAAATGGTACCCTATTCCTTATATAGTGCACTACTTTTGACCAGGGTCCCATGGTCCATGGTTTAAAGAAGTGCACAAGGTAAGGAATATGGCGCCATTTGGGATGCAACCTGATACACTGTTAACCAGCCGAATAGAGATGGTATGACATCACCGTATTGCTTCACTGGAACACCAACTCTCATGTTTAAGTTCTTTTAACTGGAGCCCAATACACTCTCTCGCTCACTCATGCTGAGCTGGTGTCAGTCAAACACACAAGCTAGCACATGTACGCACACACACGCATGCACACACACACATACACACACACATATGCGCTAAGCTGGTGTTGGTCAAACACACCAGGGGAGGGGACTTTGTCAAAATAATATACGCCGCAGGAATGTTGTAGTACTCCCACAGATCCACCAAGCCTATTGAGATGTCATAATACTTTGAGAGCAGGTGTCATATACCTGTAACAATCATCTTCTTATTGATGCCTTTGTGGTCATACTGCCTATAGTGAGTGATAAGCCATGTGGGCAGATGTATAGATGACATGATTTCAGTTGGCTTCTGTTGGCATTTTCTTCTATTCATCTTTGTTTCTTTATGTAAGAAATTGCAGATGTTAATTTGGTTTCAATGCAACAGTATAAACATTGTAAACAGGATTCAGACTCAGAGTTGGATTAGTTTCAATAGTATCCATGTCAGAAGTCAGTTACCTGTCCGACTGTCATTATGTCACTGCTGCTCCTCTCAGGAGATGAAAAGACTGCTGCCATCTTTGTGAGGCAAGATCCTGAGATTGAAGCTAAGTAAATAGGACCAACTGTCTCAGCTCAATAGACAGTAGTATTACAAAGATATGGAACAATTATAAATAATATACGTTTTTGCTGTTGCTGTAGTGCGTTGACAGTAATTGTATTCTGCTTTAGTCTTCAGAAATTCTATACTGCATGTATTTACTATTTGGCATTTCTTGCAATTGTTTTTATTTTATTACATAACTCTGAGCTGAATTGGTCTCATTCTGTTGGTAAAGACATCAGACCTACTATATTTAGTAATACAGATAAGGTATTGGATAAGAAAGGAATGGAATAAAAACTCACCTGGTGTGGATCAGGAGGACAGTGTCAAACCTCAGATGTATTACCTCTGTGTCCTGTTGCATGGGAAGATTATGCTCCTTAAAGCGCTGCCTTATGAAGTATGTGTGAGGGTGTGTTAAAGAGTATGTGTGTGAGAAAGAGATAGAAGGTGCAAGAGAGAGGGAAAGAGAGATAAGAAGCAAAAGAGAGAGGGGGCGAGGGACGGAGGGCGGGCGGAATGGGATGGGACAGGTGTAGAATTTACACACCCTGCTAGCAGTACAGATTTGATGTAACGTGATAAGTCTCTCCTCCACCGCAGCACGACACAGACAGAGAGAGAGAGAGAGTAAAGAAGCAGAGAAAAAGAGCAGAGTGAGAGATAGAGGGAGAGAAGGGGCGAGTGAGTTAGAGAGACTCAGAGAAAGAGGGGAGATAGCATTATCAGGCATCAAAGGGCATTTTCAGGACCATTACTCTATGTAGAGATGGAAGACTTTCATCCTTTCTTCTCTGCCTGTAAATTACTGCCGTCAGAGGAGCATTCTCCTTTCACACTCACCAGTCCAGATATGTGTTTTGTTTTCAGGTCTAGAACCTGATAGGTGGCACTTCCATGCAAGGGTTGTCGGCTACCTGTCACTGTCCCTCTACACCAGCTGACAATGGGGAAGCTGTCTTGTGTTTATAACATTGTATACCTCCCAAATGGCACCCTATTCCCTATATAGTGTGCTAACTTTTGGCCATAGACCTATGGGCCCTGGTCAAAAGTAGTGCACTATATAGGGTATAGGGTGCCATTTGGGACATATTCTGGGTTTTCATGTTGCCTTTTAAGACTAGTCTGATACAAGCTCCTCTCCGGCCCTAATGCATCCAGTCCACTTAGCAGAGAGGAGCCAGTGAAACCAGAGATAACAGATGAGGTAGAAAACAATTTCACCCACAGATTGAGTCAATGTCCACTTCAGGACTTTGAAATACATATGGATTACTGTGTGCATGTGTCTAGGGTCCATTACACCTCTGTTACCTGATCATCATTTCAGAGTTTCACTTCTGGATGTTCTGCAAGGATAAACAGTTCCCTCGTAGCTTCATGGAAAGTGTGTCTTGATGGTATTGAGGAGTGGAGTGGGGAGGAGAGGAGAGGGGAGGGGAGAGAAGGAGAGAGGAAAGGAAAAGAGCTGGGAGAGGGCGGCAGGTAGCCTAGCGGTAAAAGCGCTTTGGGCAAGTAACCGAAAGATCGCTGGTTTAAATTCCCGACGCAACTAGGTGAAAAATCTTTTGATGTGCCCTTGAGCAAGGTCCTTAACCCTATTTGCTATAAGAGCGTCTGCTAAATGACTAAAATGTAAGAGCGAAGAGAAGAGAATAAAGGAGACGTCAAGAGAGGAGTGGAGTTGGGAGAATAGATACAAAAAGAAAGAAGAGGAGGGGGGCCAGAGATGAGAGGAGAAGAGAGGAGCTGTATGAAATCAGATCCAGTATAAAGTGATGGCAGTACTGTAGGGTCAGGGTGTCCTGGCTGGCTGGATGCATTAACAGCTAATGGGCTAGTTGGCACCGCTGGACCTCTTTGGTCATTATCTGTTCTGGCTTCAATATAAGCATTCCTATGTGGTTGTGTTGTCTGTAGTTTCTGTCTTTGTATAGTCCATTTAATCTGTCCACTAGACTAGAGGGCACTATATGTTGGGTCATGGGTCACTGGTCATGGGTCACAGGACAGTATGGACAGGTGACCAGGAAGTGGGAATGCACAGTAGAGTTGAATACCGGCAGAGATACTGTATATAACAACGAGATGAGCCTTTGTCATTTGGGAAAAAGTCATTCGTCCACCCTCTCTCCTCAGTCCTCTCTCCTCCGTGACCAGGAAACCGATATGTGGTTGAGTGGTCGAGGAGATCTCAATTTGTTAGTAGGCGAACAGAAGAGTGTCCTCCCCTCCTCGATAGCCACCTTTCGAGAATAGTCATGTGTATCCTACCCATAGAGAATGATAGAGCCCTCTAGTGGCCAAAATGTTGTTTTAGCATTTGCAGTGCCATTGGGCCAATTCCTCCTGATGAACCTGTTGGAGTCACATCCAACCGGGTCATCAGGAGGGATCAGCCACTCATGAAGAAGAAAATGTACTACTTCAAAATGGAGATTGCCTCATTGGTGCTGCCCATGTGCTCACAGACACCATACTAGGAAGTATATAGGGATGCACTCTCTATCATTCTTTATGATCTTACCTGTCCTTCACAGAAGATCTTTTTAAATCTGCCACACCCCCTTTGAATCAGCTCTTGTTTTGTCAGAGGGGAAAATCATGTACACGTTTCAAAACCATATGCTATTTATCGTTTTATCTATAAAATGTCTTGCACAACAAACTTCATTAGTTTGGATCACTTTTGGGATCCACCCCTGTAAACGTAATTTGGCTGATGACGTGCAAGTGGAGGAGAGTCTCACTTCATACAAGTGCATTTTCGTCCACGTTCCCTCTCCTCGCCACCTGTCCTCAATGACCTTTGACCTTTTTCAAAAGGAGGCGAGAGAGGACGGAGGAGAGGAGGCAGTAGTTGAGCAAATCCAATTGAGAAAAGGCCATGATCTTGTCTCCGCCCTAACAATGGGAGTCCTGCAGCAGGAAAGCAGACGATCTACTTATCGGTCTGCTTATCACTGTATTCCCGCATGGACAAATTTTGACGGGAGTGGACCCTCTCGCTTCGCCTCTTCTTCTCTGATAGGGGAGAGTGAGGTAAGTTGAGCCATTTTTTACATTCAGCATCACTACTTCAAGGGACATATAGTATTCTTTCTAACAAAGACATCTACATACACTGAGTGTACAAAACATTAGGAACATAACAGTTTTGAAAACATAGCTTGTCCCAAAAAAGTGGACTCTTGGCACAACTTACACCGGGTATGGGGTAAATTGAGCATAGGGACTGGGTAAGTTGAGCCACCTTGGGGTAAGTGGTGATGGTGCTGGTAGGTCAAAGTTTAATTCATAGAATGTTGGTGTGGTATATTGTGTATTTCAAATGCATGCCTACATTCAATTATACTGTAGATCTCTCTGTCAATATCACTTACTCTTCCATTTCTTCACCATAGTCTGGGACAGGGATGTTGTTTTGATTTGCCAATTCGTAGGCAAGTCTCTGCATTTGAGGCTACTAAGCCCATGAAACTGATCCTTGAAATTCTTAATATGTTTAGCAATGTCATCAGATAATACCTTTTTGTGTGCCTCTGCTACTCTATCATAGCCTCTCTTTCATTTTCTTTTTTGTCAATGTACCAGTCTATTTTTCATCCCTTGCTGCTGCTCGAATGGACTTCTTCCCTTCTGTCACTTACTTGGCTGTACTCTCAAGAACCTCAATGGGGCTAGACCCCTGCTTGTTTTATGTGTGTATACATGGGACATGATGATGTCACAGGTTGGCATTTATTGTCATGAATCTTGCCCTGGAGGCAGCTCTGCAGAGTGGTCCATAGCTGGCACAGCCACAAAGTAATAAAATCTGATTTTATACCTTACCCTAACCTTAACCACACTGCTAAAATTAATGCCTACCCCTAACCTTAAATGAAGACTGAAAATATAGCACATTTTGACTTTGCAGCTGGCCAATCTAGCAGAAATCGATTAGTTCTGCCTCCATGGCAATATTCATGACAATAAACGTTAACCTGTGATAATGCCTGCTCTTACATCTTTTTCCAGGTGGTTTCTTCTATGAAGGTAAATTAGAGTCATAAGTGTGCAGGCATATACAGTATGATTTGCACATGTAACATATGAGTTGCACCTGTATAATCAGTATTGTAGTTGCAAAAAATATTTGTAAACGTAACTTATTTTGAGAATAAATGCAACAATACTCACAAGCATGTAAAGTGATGTGTGAATAAATACAACACTTGCAAACATGTAACTTGGTGTGTGAATAAATTCAGTAAGATTTGCAAGCATGCAGCTCATTTACTAAAATTGTGAATGGTGAATCTTGTTGTGTGAACTAAAACTACATTTGCAGATCTGGAATCTGCACGCAAAACTTGTGCCAAAAGTTTTGTAGTTGTAAAACAACATCTGTGCTTGTGAGCTGCTCTGCAAGCAAGCAGCAGAGAAAAACACGAGAGTTCTGGTGGGCAGTCAGGTGAGGTATTCTGGAACGTGCTATCAAACAAGGGGCCAGGTTTCCAGTCTGGAAGCACGCTTTTTGATAAATATGGATCAAATTTGTTAAAATTATGAAATGACATTCAAAGAATTTGTAAGCTACAGCAAGGCATTGGTAAGGAATACTTAAAATGTGTGTTTCCACATAGCATAACCGCTACAAAGCTGATGCTATCTACAGTGCCTTGCAAAAGTATTCATCCCCTAGGCGTTTTTCCTATTTTGTTGCATTACAACCTGTAATTTAAATAGATTTCTATTTGGATTTCATGTAATAGACATACACAAAATAGTCCAAATTGGTGAAGTGAAATTAAAATTATTTATTTTACCTTTTATTTTACTAGGCAAGTCAGTTAAGAACAAATTCTTATTTTCAATGACGGCCTAGGAACAGTGGGTAACTGCCTGTTCAGGGGCAGAATGACAGATTTGTACCTTGTCAGCTCGGGGAATTGAACTTGCAACCTTTAGTCCAACGCTCTAACCACTAGGCTACCCTGCCCCCTAAATAAGATCTGGTGCAACCAATTACCTTCAGAAGTCACATAAGTCCACCTGGGTGCCATCTAAGTGTCACATGATCTGTCACATGATCTCAGTATATATACACCTGTTCTGAAAGGCCCCAGAGACTGCAACACCACTAAGCAAGGGGCACCACCAAGCAAGCGGCACCATGAAGACCAAGGAGCTCTCCGAACAGGTCAGGGACAAAGTACAGATCAGGGTTGTGTTATAAAAAATATCAGAAACTTTGAACATCCCACGGAGCACCATTAAATCCATTATTAAAAAATGGAAAGAATATGGAACCACAACAAACCTGCCAAGAGAGGGCCGTCCACCAAAACCCACGGACCAGGCAAGGAGGGCATTAATCAGAGAGGCAATAAAGAGACCAAAGATAACCCTGAAGGAGCTGCAAAGCTCCACAGCGGAAATTGGAGTATCTGTCCATAGGACCACATTAAGCCGTACACTCCACAGAGCAGGGCTTTACAGAAGAGTGGCCAGAAAAAAGCCAATGCTTAAAGACAAAAATAAGCAAACACGTTCGGTGTTCGCCAAAAGGCATGTGGGAGACTCCCCAAACATATGGAAGAAGGTACTCTGGTCAGATGAGACTAAAATGTTGCTTTTTGGTCGTCAAGGAAAACGCTATGTCTGGCGCAACCCAACACCTCTCATCACCCCGAGAACCACAACACTGAAGCATGTTGGTGGCAGCATCATGCTGTGGGGCTGTTTTTCATCGGCAGGGACTGGGAAACTGGTCCGAATTGAAGGAATGATGGATGGCGCTAAATAGAGGGAAATTCTTGAGGGAAACCTGTTTCAGTCTTCCAGAGAATTGAGACTGGGGCAGAGGTTCACCGTCCAGCAGGACAATGACCCTAAGCATACTGCTAAAGAAACACTTGAGTGGTTTAAGGGGAAACATTTAAATGTCTTGTCAAAGCCCAGACCTCAATCCAATTGAGAATCTGTGGTATGACTTAAAGATTGCTGTACACATGCGGAACCCATCCAACTTGAAGGAGCTGGAGCAGTTTTGCCTTGAAGAATGGGCAAAAATTCCAATGGCTATATGTGCCAAGCTTATCAAGACAGCCCAATGATTTGAGACAACGATATCCAATCAGTTGAGATTGGCTGGATATCATAAGTGTAAGCCATTGTAACAGACGTGAGCACCAGGTTGCTGTCACATGGAAATATTGTATTTATTTTTTTAATTACTGGCGATTCTTCACCACCAGGGGTGATCGCTGAAAGCTGAAATCAAACGGGAGTCCAAAGGAGGCGGAACTTCCGTTTCCCACGGCACAGGGTGCCACCCTGTGACCAAAGGGAAAAACTGTCTGCCCTCTCTTTGTTAGCTTAGCATCTAGTGCAAAGCTCACCCTACTTGTACATGAATCCCACTTCCCAGCACAATAGAGTCCCCTTTGAAGAGGGAAGGGGTTTGCTAATGACGTCTCACGTTCAACCTTCCGGCGGTATTTTTTGCGATGTTTACCAGAACGTGCAGTAACAAAGAATTACACTGTCTACTCATGCTACTGAAACACGAGAGATGGAGAGATAATTACTCGCTTTGGTCAAGCTAATACATCTACTAAAATGTATATAAAAAGGGCTGGCCCATAAGTCCTCGCCCAAGAAATTCATGGTTCACCAACTACTTCTCCGATAGAGTTCAGTGTGTCAAATCAGAGGGCCTGTTGTCCGGGCCTCTGGCAGTCTCTATGGGGGTGCCACAGGGTTCAATTCTTGGGCTGACTCTCTTCTCTGTATACATCAGTGATGTCGCTCTTGCTGCAGGTGAGTCTCTGATCCACCTCTACGCAGACGACACCATTCTGTATACTTCTGGCCCCTCTTTGGACACTGTGTTAACTACCCTCCAGACAAGCTTCAATGCCATACAACTCTCCTTCCGTGGCCTCCAACTGCTCTTAAATGCAAGTAAAACTAAATGCATGCTCTTGAACCGATCGCTGCCCGCACCTGTCCGCCTGTCCAGCATCACTACTCTGGACGGTTCTGTCTTAGATTATGTGGACAACTACAAATATCTAGGTGTCTGGTTAGACTGTAAACTCTCCTCCTCACATCAAACATCTCCAATCTAAATTAAATCTAGTATTGGCTTCCTATTTCGCAACAAAGCATCCTTCACTCATGCTGGCAAACACACCCTCGTAAAACTGACCATCCTACCGATCCTCGACTTCGGTGATGTAATTTACAAAATAGCCTCCAATACTCTACTCAACAAATTGGAGGCAGTCTATCAAGGTGCCATCCGTTTTGTTACCAAAGCCCCATATACCACCCACCACTGCGACCTGTACGCTCTCGTTGGCTGGCCCTCGCTTTACACTCGTCGCCATACCCACTGGCTCCAGGTCAAGTCCCTGCTAGGTAAAGTCCCGCCTTATTTCAGCTAGCTGGTCACCATAGCAGCACCAACCCGTAGCACGTGCTCCAGCAGGTATATCTCACCGGTCACCCCCAAAGCCAATTCCTCCTTTGGCCGACTCTCCTTCCAGTTCTCTGCTGCCAATGACTGGAACGAACTACAAAAATCTCTGAATCTGGAGACACTTATCTCCCTCACTAGCTTTAAGCACCAGTTGTCAGAGCAGCTCAGACCCCTGCACCTGTATATATCTGTAAATAGCCCAACCAACTACCTCATCCCATACCGTATTTATTTATTTATTTATCCTGTTCCTTTGCCCCCCAGTTTTTCTACATTGCACATTCATCTACTGCACATCTACCATTCCAGTGTTTAAATGCTATATTGTAATTACTTTGCCACCATTGGCCTATTTATTGCCTTACCTTCCTTATCCTACCTCATTTACACTCTTTGTATATAGATACGTTTTTTTCTACAGTATTATTGACTGTATGTTTGTTTTACTCCATGTGTAACTCTGTGTTGTTGTATGTGTCGAACTGCTTTGCTTTATCTTGGCCAGGTCGCAGTTGTAAATGAGAACTAAAGGTGAAATAATAGAAATTAAAATAAAATAAAACATTTAATGACTGAGTCTACTCGCTCCTGAAACGCAAGAGACAGAAATAGTACTACGTTTGGCCCAACTAGTTTATTTCTCAGAATACCTACGTCGGCCAGCCCATACAGTATGACCTGGCTCGTAGCATTCAGTAATTGACCCTACACATTGACTTTGTAAGAGAAGCAACACCGGAGGCAACCTCTATGTATCTTGTTCAAATGGAAACACACACACCTCAACAATTCCTGCCTACAGCTCTAATGGTGTATAACGTAATCTGGGTGTATAACGTAATCTGCTGCCCAGTTTCATATAGGCTGAATTCAACATGAAGGCCTCATTCTATTTTAGACTCATCGCACGGGGGATCTAATATGTCATGATGTGTCTATCATTAATGTGATGACTGCTATTTATAAATATTTACCTACTACGTTTAATTATTACTCGATTAAATTAATCATGTAACAATTAACTCATTGGGAATTTGGGGCACCAGTGGAAAAAGGTATTTAACGAATCTCCTGACTTAAACTCATAAATTATATAAATATCTCTAACGTCAATAACAGTCAATTATTAATTATTACCTCATCAGTCTCATTCTGAATGTCGCATAATCCTTGGATATCTGCATGAACCCTAACCTAAGTGATGAATCAGCGATACACAATTTGGCTTAATTATTTATTTACTGACTAACTAAATCATCACACAGAATACGTAAACACACACAACATAGGTTATTGATACATAATACAATGAATACAGGTCTCTAGTGGACTAACAAAAGCATGACCGTTCCGCTACACAATGGAAGGGGAGGGGTATGTATTGAGAGGGAGAGACAAAGAGAGTCAATTTATTGTACATACATTTGTACGTACATTCCCGCTCACGGGAATCTGAATACTTTGCACATGAACGACCACTCACTAGGAAAATAAATGCAATGTATATATTTATGCATAGATGTCTTTGTCGTCTCTCTGTTGAACTCGACAGTTCTATGCGAATGGTTAGATGTAAGTCTCTGGTTGTCCACCAGAGGTCACAATTTCCTTCTTAGTTGTAGGCTTCTTTTGTTCTGGAGTGTTTGTTAGAATAGATACTTCAGATGTATTACACGGTTTTCAGATGGAGCTGTTCTTCCCTCGACTTTGGTCAAATGTCCTAGACTACTTTACATGCACGGCTGCAGACAGTGCATGTTTCGGTCTGGTTTACAAAGTTTCTAACCATTTTAATGTGTGGACCACGGCCTTACGTTCTCTGGTCTCAATGATTGATTATTCAGGGTACAGCTAGGACCACTTTACACACAGGCAGCAACCCGGCATGATTTGGTCTCATGTAAATTTTGTTAGCAAGTCCTTTTAAGCACTCTGGCCTTGGAGGGTGTTCCGTCATGTTGACACAAACTCTGAGCTCACTTGGGTGTGGCTACTGACAGGACACAAGTTTGCATGAAACACAATTCTCATTTGGAAGGCTAAAATCACATTTCTATCTTTTAAAAAATAGTTTCATATTTAATATTTTACAAAATGTAGATGTAAATCTGATATATACAGGGTGAAAGCTCTTAAAGTTACAATGTTTCCGTTGTAACGTCTTTCTGATCACAAAATAGACATACATTTTCCATAATCCATCTCCCATCATTCCCAACATTTGGATGTTGAAATATATTGTCCCAGTGTCCATTGTTTGATGTTGAAGTTTTGGCGGCAAAGTCTCTCTGTGTAACAATGGATTTTCAGCCTTCTCATACTGCAGAGTCAAAGGGAGAGTTCTGCAAGGTATTTAAGTCATAAAACAGGGCAAACGTCCCCCTCTCCTCTCCTGTGGGAGAAAGGGGAGGAGGTCTGGCTTTCCTCAAACATTTGCCTAGCTGATGGGTCCTTTTGATCCTCACCAAGAAGAGAGAGTCATGCCATTATATAAGGTCCCACAGTTGATAGTGCATGTCAGAGCAAAAACCAAGCCGTGAGGTCGAAGGAATTGTTCGTAGAGGATACTCGTTCGTAGAGGGCTCCGAGACAGGATACTGCAAATTGAGCAATCAGTGGAGAAGGGCCTTCGTCAGAGAGGTGACCAAGAACCCGATGGTCACTCTGACAGAGCTCTAGAGTACCTCTGTGGAGATGGGAGAACCTTCCAGATGACAACCATCTCTGCAGCACTCCACCAATCAGGCCTTTATGGGAGAGTGGCCAGACTGAAGCCACTCATCAGTAAAAGGTAAAAGACAGCCCGTTTGGAGTTTGCCAAAAGGCATCTAAAGACTCTCAGACCACGAGAAACAAGATTCTCTGGTCTGATGAAACCAAGATTCAACTCTTTGGTCTGAATGCCATGCGTCACGTCTGGAAGAAACCTTGCAAAGCTTTCATCAAGGCAAAGTGTGGCAAAATATATTTAGACTTTTTTGGTTGCTACATGATTCCATATGTGTTATTGCATAGTTTTGATGTCTTTAATATTATTATACAATGTAAATATAGTAAAAATAAAGATACTCCCTTGAATGAGTAGGTGTGTCCAAACTTTTGACTGGTACTGTATATAATTTGCTTCTTCATTCAAATGTACTTTGATGAGACAATGTTTTCTCCATCATCTGTTACTATTTTCTGTAGGTTCTCTTTGGGTCTCATTTCTATGTTGAAGGTTCAAGTTGGTGAATTTCTTGGCGTTCTCCATCCTATTTGCTTGTTTTTTTATTTTATAAATGAAACCAGATCGTTACTGATTATGTTCCTCAAACTCCTTTTGATTTGCATCTAAACTATTCAGTACTTCTGCAGAACATTTGTCAACATCATTGATGTGCAATATTAGTTCTTCTATTTCTACTGTGTCTTTTTTCTGTTGACCGAATCCATTTTTGTATTTGGGATGAACATTTAATTGATCTTCCTTACCAATGCCTTGCTGTAGCTTTCGAATTCTGTAAATGTAATTTAATCATTTTAACAAATTTGATCAGTGGAAAGTGTGCTTTCAGACTGGAACCTTGACCCTTATTGAATGCATGTTCTAGAATGACAACATCTCACCTAATTGGTTAGAAGAAAAAGCCCTACACACCAGAGCTC
Source organism: Brachymystax lenok tsinlingensis (assembly GCA_030435695.1). NCBI lineage: Eukaryota > Metazoa > Chordata > Actinopteri > Salmoniformes > Salmonidae > Brachymystax > Brachymystax lenok. The sequence goes on along the minus strand of CM059801.1, from coordinate 2,726,838 downwards.
TCATGTTTTCTCTGCTTCTTGTAGGTGGTGGGCCCAACGCATCTTATATGCTTTAGTTTTTAAGATGATCGGTCTATGGCGAGGAGGAGCTTTTAAAAAAATATATGTATTGTGTATATTTATTTATTCTGAACACATTTCTGTTTGTTGGCAATGTCAATTCTTTCAATTGTTTCCAAGTACTAACAGTAAACAAATCAAAACTTGTGTACTATCCAGGTACCATCTCTGTTTATCACGTCTGTCAATCAAGTTCTCCGTACCTAAGGTACATAAACACAGCCAGTGACAGCTCGAGAGATATCTCAGTCTAACAAACTGTTATCAGGTAAAGTATTTTTTATATTTGTGATCTATTTAGTTATAGAAACGTGATACCATCAATACAATCTGTAAAATAACTTTACTTAGAACGCAGCAACCTTAACAATGTAGCTTGCTAGTTACAAGCAGACATTTTGCTAGCTAGCAGGAACGAACAGGTTTATCACTGCTAGTAGGGTGTCCAATCAAAAACACATATTTTGACCAATGGGTAAAATAATAATAGATAATCATAATCTGTCCAAAAGTTATTGGGGTTATTGGAGATTCTGTGCAAGAATTAAGACTACTGGCTACCTGCAGGCTCACTATCCCGTTGAACTCTGTATCTTTCTTCTCGAATCCGCAGTACATAAAACAATATAGAGGTATGGTGGCTATCAACTTTGAGACATGACATGTAGTATTTTCATATCTTAGTATACGCTTTTCATATTGATTCGAAATTCCTGTTCTTTTTTTTGAAGATTTCTTACACAAATAAGTGTATCTCTGTAACTTTTTGGATATAATGTTAATGATATGTTAGAGAAAGACCCCACTGAACGATTCAGAACATGAATAATCATATTTGTCTTGGTAAAATTGATTTTATAACATAAGGATGTGAAATTTCATCACCAAAGTGCGTTTTCACCCACTCTGGGCAGAGGAGTAGTAAGTCTGTCCTTACAGGAAGCTGTAAGGACAGATGCTGGGAGACGAGAAGCAAGAACAGGGAGTGAACATTTAATGGATAACAGACAAGAAACAAACAAGGACAGCAGCTGAACAGGGGAAAACGTAACGACATCAATGCTGACACGGGGAACAAACTGAGGAGCAGACAGATATAGAGGGGCAATAAACTAAGTAATGGAGTCCAGGTGAGTCCAAAATTGCACAGATGCCGTAATGATGGTGACAGGTGTGCGTAATGATGGGCCGCTTGGAGCCCTCGAGCACTAGAGAGGGGGAGCGGGGGCAGGCGTGACAGAAGCTTTACCTATCATTATTCCAAGTAATAATTTAAGAATACTCAAACCTATTTAACAAGTATTGCAAAGATAATACAGTCATCAAGGCAAGGCACTAATTTCATTCATGCCATACTATCCCTGTCAATAGTTGAAGTAGGATGCAGAGCACCCTGCCTCTATCCTTGTCCTATTAGCGTTAGTTGCTGTAATTTTCTTTGACTGTCAGGATGTCTAGCTCATAAACTATTCTGAACAAAAATATAAATGCAACATCAAAGCAAATTGTATTTGTCACATGCGCCAAATACAACATGTGTAGACCTTACAGTGAAATCCTTACTTACAAGCCCTTAACCAACAATGCAGTTAAGAAAAATAAGTGTTAAGTAAAAAATAGATGAGTAAAAAATTACAAATGAAAGTAACAAATAATTAAAGAGCAGCTGTAAAATAATAATAGCGAGGCTATATACAGGGGGTACCGGTACATAGTCAATGTGCGGGGGCAACGGTTATTTGAGATAATTGAGGTATTATGTAAACTCAGCAAAAAAAGAAAACATCCCTTTTTCAGGACACTGTCTTTCAAAGATAATTTGTAAAAATCCAAATAACTTAACAGATCTTAATTGTAAAGGGTTTAAACACTGTTCCCATGCTTGTTCAATGTGGAACGGTCGTTAAGACACTAACAGCTTACACTAACAGCTTACAGACGGTAAGCAATTAAGGTCACAGTTATGAAAACTTAGGACACTAAAGAGGCCTTTCTACCGACTCTGAAAAACACCAAAAGAAAGATGCCCAGGGTCCCTGCTCGTCTGCATTCACGTGCCTTAGGCATGCTGCAAGGAGGCATGAGGATTGCAGATGTGGCTGGGCAAAAAATTGCAATGTCCATACTGTGAGACGCCTAAGACAGCGCTACAGGGAGACAGAACAGACTGCTGATTGTCCTCGCAGTGGCAGACCACGTGTAACAACACCTGCACAGGATCGGTACATCCGAACATCACACCTGCAGGACAGGTACAGGATGGCAACAACAACTGCCCGAGTTACACCAGGAATGCACAATCCCTCCATCAGTGCTCAGACTTTCTGCAATAGGCTGAGAGAGGCTGGACTGAGGGCTTGTAGGCCTGTTATATGGCAGGTCCTCATCAGACATCACCGGCAACAACGTCGCCTATGGGGACAAACCCACCGTTGCTGGACCAGACAGGACTGGCAAAAAGTCCTCTTCACTAATGAGTCGCGATTTTGTCTCACCAGGGGTGATGGTCGGATTTGTGTTTATTGTCGAAGAAATGAGCATTACATCGAGGTCTGTACTCTGGAGCGGGAACGATTTGGAGGTGGATGGTCCGTCATGTCTGGGGCGGTGTGTCACAGCATCATCGGACTGAGCTTGTTGTCATTGCAGGCAATCTCAACGCTGTGTGTTACAGGGAGGACATCCTCCTCCCTCATGTGGTACCCTTCCTGCACGCTCATCCTGACATGACCTTCCAGAATGACAATGCCACCAGCCATACTGCTCGTTCTGTGTGTGATTTCCTGCAAGACAGGAATGTCAGTGTTCTGCCATGGCCAGCGAAGAGCCCGGATCTCAATCCCATTGAGCACGTCTGGGACCTGTTGGATCGGAGGGTGAGGGTTAGGGCCAATCCCCCGAGAAATGTCCGGGAACTTGCAGGTGCCTTGGTGGAAGAGTGGGGTAACATCTCACAGCAAGAACTGGCAAATCTGGTGCAGTCCATGAGGAGGAGATGCACTGCAGTACTTAATGCAGCTGGTGGCCACACCAGATACTGATTGTTACTTTTGATTTTGACCCCCTTTGTTCAGGGACACATTATTCAATTTCTGTTAGTCACATGTCTGGGGAACTTGTTCAGTTTATGTCTCAGTTGTTGAATCTTGTTATGTTCATACAAATATTTACAAATGTTAAGTTTGCTGAAAATTAACGCAGTTGACAGTGAGAGGACGTTTGTTTTTACTTGTAGTGTGGGGTCAAAAGTTTGGGGTCACTTAGAAATTTCCTTGTTTTTGAAAGAAAAGCAAATATTTTGTCCATTTAAAATAACATCAAATTGATCAGAAATACAGTGTAGACATTGTCAATCACTCCTGTGTTCCAATGGCACGTTGTGTTAGCTAATCCAAGTTTATAATTTTAAAAGGCTAATTGATCATTAGAAAACCCTTTTGCAATTATGTTAGCACAGCTGAAAACACAATACAACTGGCCTTCTTTAGACTAGTTGAGTATCTGGAGCATCAGCATTTGTGGGTTCGATTACAGGCTCAAAACTGGCCTTCTAGACAGTTTTTCTGTCCAGTGTCTGTGTTCTTTTGCCCATCTTAATCTTTTCTTTTTATGGGCCAGTCTGAGATATGGCTTTTCTTTGCAACTCTTTTTATTGGCCAGCATCCTGGAGTCGCCTCTTCACTGTTGACGTTGAGACTGGTGTTTTGCGGGTACTATTTAATGAAGCTGCCAGTTGAGAACTTTGTGGGTATGTGTGTGTGTGTGTGTGTGTGTGTGTGTGTGTGTGTATGTATGTATGTATGTGTATGTGTATATATATATATATATATATATATATATATATATATATATATATATATATATATATACTCAAAATATATATATATATATATATATATACTCAAAATATATATGGGGGATTGGAAATGATGTAGACAATTAAATTTGTTTGACTAGGCAAGTCAGTTAAGAACAAATTCTTATTTACAATGACAGCCTAGGAACAGTGGGCTAACTTGTTCAGGGGCAGAACGACAGATGTTTTACCTTGTCAGCTCGTGGATTTGATCTAGCAACCTTTTATTTACTGGCCCAACGCTCTAACCACTAGGCTACCTTCTGCCCTTGATGGAAGCGACAATCTATCATCAAGTTTAAAGCTGATCCACCGCCTAAAAATAAAAACAAAATTAAATATCAAAAAATATAAAACAAATACACAATTTAAAAGAAAGAATGACGTGAACAATTAAGTCAATATACATTGGGTAGTTAGTTAGATTATATTTAATATACTGCCTAGCAAGTTCGATGAACTAGTAGCGAACTAACGTTAGCTAACTAGCTAACATACTGGTGCATACTGCTGTAATGCTATGTGGTTCGTAAGAACAGCGTGGCTAACCAATTGTCAGCCATGCGCCTTTTCTTCCTCTTTCTAGCCCCAGGGATTATGGCCTGGTCCGGGATGAGCAATACATCCACAGCTGCAGACTTGTTGAAATAGAAATCTTCATCAATATTGAGGTTAGGGATCGCTGTTCTGATGTCCAGAAGCTGTTTTTGGTCATAGGAAATGATAGTGGAAATATTATGTGCAAAAACAGTTGAGATCAGTGTAAAAAACAACAACTAAATAGCAGAATTGGTCAGGAGCCCGTGATCTGTCACGACTTCCGCCGAAGTCGGTCACTCTCCTTTGTTTCGACACACCTGGTTTCAATTCCCCAATGACATGTTCATTATTTAACCCTCTGTTTCCCCCATGTTTGTGTGCGTGTTTATATTCATTGTTCTAAATGGTTATGATACAGCTGGTTGATTGTATAAGCCATTTTGCACACAACTTTGGAAGTATGCTTGGGGTCATTGTCCATTTGGAAGACCCATTTGCGACCAAGCTTTAACTTCCTGACGGCGTATTGAGATGTTGCTTCAATATATCCACATAATTTTTCTTCCTCATGATGGCCATTATTGGTCATTATGGCCAAACAATTCTATTTTTGTTTCATCAGACGAGAGGACATTTCTCAAAAAAGTACGATCTTTGTCCCCATGTGCAGTTGCAAACCGTAGTCTGGCTTTTTTTATGGTCGATTTGGAGCAATTGCTTCTTCCTTGCTGAGCGACCTTTCAGGTTATGTCGATATAGGACTCGTTTTACTTGGATATAGATACTTTTGTACCTGTTTCCTCCAGCATCTTCACAAGGTCCTTTGTTGTTGTTCTGGGATTGATTTGCACTTTTCGCACCAAAGTACGTTCATCTCTAGGAGACCGAACGTGTCTCCTTCCTGAGCGGTATGACGGCTGCGTGGTCCCATGGTGTTTATACTTGCATACTATTGTTTGTACAGATGAACGTGGTACCTTCAGGTGTTTGGAAATTGCTCCAAAGGATGAACCAGACTTGTGGAGGCCTACAATTCTTTTACTGAGGTCTTGGCTGATTTTCTTTTGATTTTCCCATGATGTCAAGCAAAGAGGCACTGAGTTTGAAGGTAGGCCTTGAAATACATCCACAGGTACACCTCCAATTGACTCAAATTGTGTCAATGAGCATATCAGATGCTTCTAAAGCCATTACATAATCTTCTGGAATTTTCCAAGATGTTTAAAGGCACAGTCAACTTAGTGTATGCAAACTTCTGACCCACTGGAATTGTGATACAGTGAATTATAAGTGAAATAATCTGTCTGTAAACAATTGTTGGAAAAACTACTTGTCATGCACAAAGTAGATGTCCTAACCGACTCGCCAAAACTATAGATTAACAAGAAATGTGTGGAGAGGTTGAAAAACGAGTTTTAATGACTCCAACCTAAGTGTATGTAAATGGCTAGAAGACCGGTGACGTCGACCGCTGAACACCGCCCGGAAGGAAGAGGAACCGACTTCAGAGGAAATCGTGACAAGTTTACCTTTGCATATGTCTTGAATATGAACTATGGTTGGTTGATTTCTGTTTGAATCTACAAGATTTGAATATGGTGGATTCATGTCTCAACCAAAAATAAGTTGAAGAATAGGACTAAATCAAATCTGTTACTGTTTGTGCTGAGAGTCGGGAAGAAAGTTCAGGGAGTGAATAATTTAATAAATAAACTAATATGAACAAAACAAGAAACACGAACAACGCACAGACAAGAAACAGAAACAATGACGCCTGGGGGAGGGAACCAAAGGGAATGACATATAGGGCAGGTAATCAAGGAGGTGATGGAGTCCAGGTGAGGGTCATTATGCACTGATGCGCGCAACTATGATGACAGGTGTGCGCCATAACGAGCAGCCTGGTGACCTAGAGACGGGAGAGGGAGCACACGTGACAGTACCCCCTACCCGACGCGTGGCTCCAGCCGCAGGATGCCGACCAAAATGACGATACCGGGGATCAGGAGCGAACTGATCACCTCTGCTGAGGCGCAGAAACCTGACGACCCGGCTGAGGCGTGAGAGCCTGATGACCCGGCTGAGACCTCCCCGGTTGTCTCGGTCGAGGCACGAGAACCTGTTCACCCAGCTAAGGCATGGGAGCCTATCGAGCCAGCTGAGGCATGGGAGCCTATTGATCCCGCTGAGGTATGGAAACCCGTCGAACCTGCCAAGGCATGGGAATCTGACAAACCCGGCTGAGGCCTCCCAGGTAGCTCCGGTTCGGAGACCCGGACCCGACATCACCTCCAACACAAAAACAAAACATCCCCTGATGCTTCCCTTTAGTGAGGCGTCATTCTGTAACTACGTGCGCTGAGAGTCGGGAAGCAATTTCAGGGAGTGAGCGTTTTCATAAAATAAACGGAACAGAATACAAAACAAGAAACAGTAACAGCACACAGACAAGAAACAGAAACAATTATGCCTGGGGAAGGAACCAAAGGGAGTGATGGGCAGGTAATCAAGGAGGTGATGGAGTCCAGGTGAGTGTCATTATGCGCTGATGCGCCATAACGAGCAGCCTGGTGACCTAGAGGCCGGAGAGGGCGCACATGTGACAAAATCAAACTTTATTTGAAGTGCATTTAAAGTTTGATTTGCGTTAGTGCTATTCTTTAACTTAGATTGTTGGTTGAGATGGAGATGTGAATCCAACATTTAATTCCTAAATTTGTAGACAAACTGGATATTGAATTGTGAACGCAACCGAATATCAACATTTGAATGAGATGTATCTTCTGTTTGGATAGTATATATACTGTACATTATCAATAACATATAAAAGCCAATATCCAAAGGTAAAATAGTCTGGATTAACTGTTCAGGAGTCTTATGGTTTGGGGGTAGAAGCTGTTTAGAAGCCTGTTGAACCTAGATGCTCCGGTACCGCTTGCCGTGTGGTAGCAGAGAGAACAGTCTATGACTAGGGTGGCTGGAGTCTTTGACTTAGGGCCTTCCTTTGACACCACCTGTAATAGAGGTCCTGGATGGCAGAAAGCTTGGCCCCGGTGAGGTACTGGGCTGTACGCACTACCCTCTGTAGTGCCTTGCGGTCGGAGGCCGAGCAGTTTCCATACCAGGCAGTGATGCAACCCGTCAGGATGCTCTCGATGGTGCAGCTGTAAAACCTTTTGAGGATCTGAGGGCCATTGCCAAATCTTTTCAGTCTCCTGAGGGGGAATAAGTTTTGTCGTGCCCTCTTCAAGACTGTGTGCTCAGACCATGTACGTTTGTTGGTGATGTGGACACCAAGGAACTTGAAGCTCTCAACCTGCTCCACTACCTCTTTATTAAGTTGATGGTATGGAATTGAAACAATGACATTGGTTCAAACATAACATTTTACTATCAACATTGAAACAAGGTCACATTTTACATTTCTATGTGGAATTTTCAACACAATTTCAATGTGTACATTGTTCTGATGATTATGTTGAAATTACATTGATTTAACAACCTTTTTAGAATGTTAAATCAATTTATTTAAGTTACATTTTTACCCTAATTTCAATGTTTACAAACGCTCGTTGAAATGACATGGAAACAGTACTGGTTGATGACACGTCACAATACGTTGAAACTATGTTGATTAAACAGTGTGTCCCCAGTGGAAGTGCTCTACTTTTCAGCAGAGCCCAGGGCTCTGCTCAAAAGTAGTATGTTATATAGGGAATAGGGTGCTATTTGGGACGTAATGAAACTTCTGTTATTGTGTTATTTTCAGCTCCCCGGCTCAGAAACCAGTCTGATTGTGACTCTGAGTGTGTTAATGACACATTCTTTTAAAATTTTACCTTTATTTAACCATGTATACCAGTTGATAACAAGTTCTCATTTACAACTGAGACCTGGCAGTTGTAAATTAGATATAAACTAAGAATATGGTCTCTGACAAATTGTTATCCAAAAGTGATTGGCTGGTGTTATTGTTTGGTGGACAAAGTTTACATTATAATTATCTACGTCCCTGAAAATAGCTGATTGTGTGTTTTACGTTTGGACATTCTCACCCACGTCTGCTATTGCCTATATTTGGCACATAAGATATCAACTTCAGCCCACAATTGTACAAGCAGTTCTTAGCTGTAAAGTTCTTGCTTATTTGGATAGCTATGTACAGTATGTGGTTGGTGGCATGATTCATTGTGCCATTACTCATTATGCAAAGTGTGCCAAATTTAATAATAAATTTCTTCAACCCATTCTAATGCAATGGAGGTAAGGGAATATGTTGAGACACAGAACAGTGATACAGTACTCAGATTATACTTTATATTGGGGTTTCCCAAACTCGGTCCTGGGGCCCCCTCTGGGTGCACATTTAGTGGTTTCCCTTAGAATTACACAGCTGATTCAAATAATCAAAGCTTGATGAGTTGGTTATTTGAATCAGCTGTGTAGCTCAAGGGGAAAAAAAACAGAACGTGCACCCCGAGAGCAGGCCCCAGGACTGAGCTCGGAAAACTTGATTTATATGAACAGCATTTATTTTTTATTTTTATGCCTGCTGCCTCTAGGTACCCATTTCAGAAAAGAATGGGAATAAAGTGATAGTTTAAAAAAAGGTTTATTGGGATTATTCAACATTTTTTTACAGAAAACAGGCAGAAATGTATAGATTACACAAATGTACAATTGTTCAGTGAAGTTTGAGTGTTAAATTACATATTTTAACCATCATGATTCATGCATACTGTATTTTCAAACATCTTAGTGACCTTTGGAGAGGATGGTTTCCATAGGAATGTGATTGTAGAGTAGGGTGCAATTTGGAGAGGATGGTTTCCATAGGAATGTGATTGTAGAGTAGAGTGCAATTTGGGACACAGGCTTAGAACCACAGTATCCATATGGCAAACTAGTCTCCCCCTTCAAAAAAATATGTATATTTAAGGAACTCAGTCCGGCTTTCAACTTACTCTTGAAAGTTGTAATAGTAGAATGCACAAGTTGCAAATTCAAAATTGGGTAGTGCATCAGTTTCTCTTGTCATGTCAGTCATTGCATACCTTAGAGGGCCATTTATAACTGGTCAGATATGTCCAGAAATTACTAACTGTGTAGAATTGCAGGAAATAACTTTCTCTCCGCCAACAAGATGTGAACGTTGTCATAAACAGTGCTTGTGCCCATAGAAAGACGTGGCGCACGCACCCTGGGGCGGCGCGGGATGTTCCCCAATGCTGGAAGGGGGAACTGAGTGAAAAGGTTTGGGAACCCCTGAACTACAGTGGAGGAGAGATTGACTTCATCACTACTTGTACTTAGAGGTACTCACATGTTGAATGCACCGAGCTGTCTGTTTGAACTACTGGCACACAGCTCTGACACCCATGCATACCCCACAAGAGGTCTCGACAGTCCCCAAGTCCAGAAAAGCCTTTGGGAGGCAAACAGGACTACATGGAACTCTATTCCACATCAAGTAACTGATGAAAGCAGTAAAATCTGATAAAAAAAACTAAAATAGACCTTTAGGAACAGCGGGGACTGTTAAGTAACAAACAGACATGCATACTGAATTTATTTCCTTCACAGCCCCGGAAGCAAAGCAAGTAAAAGAGCCCCCTCTCCTACTCACCCACCCACCACCTAACTAGCACCACCTGGCACGCTAACCAAAATACAGGTAGTGGTCCGCCCAGGTCTTACCTAGTGTGCATTGACAGAGTACATACTACGGGTATATGTATGCCCACAGGCCTCTTGCCTAAGCACTCCCAAGGTGCCTTCCCCCCTGGGAACAAAAACAGAATAATTACAACTGTAAGCAAACAATTTCAATGATCAAAAACACAGTCCTATGGCATACACATACCTCTGCAGGACTGGCTACAAAATACTTTACAACAACTTATATCTCTGAGCAACAACATACACAGGACATACCAAGAATCTCTCTTTTTCCTAACAAAGGAACACTGGCTTTTAAAGCTGCAGAAGGAGTCGGTAATTTAAGACAGCTGTCTCTCCTGACGAGAGGGCGGGGTCAGATCTCCAATCTGCTCTGGGGCCGACCAATCAGCTGCTTGGGGGAATCCAGGAAGCCATTTCCTGAAATACACACATACATATATACAAACCCACAACACAGAAACTGGGGAACGTAACACATACACACAAAGCATAACATACGCACTATACACATGCATACACCTGGATTTTGTACTGTAGATATGTGGTAGTGGTGGAGTAGGGGCCTGAGGGCAAAGTGTGTTGTGAGGTCTGTGAATGTATTGTCATGTTTTTAAAATGGTATAAACTGCCTTAATTGTGCTGGACCCCAGGAATAGTAGCCTTGGCAGCAGCTAATGGGGATCCATAATAAATACAAATACAATACAGTAGGTCCTCCTGACCCTGACTAGGACATCACGGTAACTAAGTGTGTATTCAATTCTCAGCCTTCATCTCCATTCTATGTCCCCCTGTAGTTCAGCCATGTGGGAGGCGACCGACTCAAAGCACTGTGATCTAAGAGCAGCACAACAAACTCCTTTTTGACAAGAGCAGACAGACCCCTTTCACACACACACACACACACACACACACACACACACACATGGAACCAGCAACACAAACACACACACACACACACATTCTCTGTCTGTGTTTTAGAGAGGAAGAAAATGTGGCTGTGGTTATGCATGTCTGTTCAGTTTATCATCTACTGTTTGTTGTCTCTTTCCAACATCAGACTCTCAGAATTGTTCCTGAATTGTTCCTCTCAGCATAGAGCGATGAAGCCCCTCTGAGTTCTGTGTTTATTTTCAGCACAGCTCATTTCAGCCCATTGTCTTTAATGCTGTAACTTTTTTCTTAGCCTGTATCTCAAATCGCACCCTTTTTGGTATAGTGCACTACTTTTAACCAGGCCTCATAGCAGACTTTAGAGATAAATACCTCAGACATCTCAGCGTGGACACATTCAGTCAAAGAGCAGCAACACAATGTAACTCTGCTATTTTAGAACCCTCAGCATGTTGATCCTCAGGCTCTATAAAATACACAAACTGGGGATGTTTTTGAAGGAGGCTTTTTCAGTCACAAATTATGCATATCTATACTTACTCAGCTTTCAAATGATAATGTCTGCTGCAATGTTGACTTTTTCCAGTTCCGTACAACTCACAGAGAGAGAGAAGTTATTGCTGAGAGAATTGTGTGCATACTGTAGCTGAACACAACTGGGGTTTAGCTCAGCTCCACAGACTGCAGTTGACCATAGATGTTGGCCATAGATGTAAGGCCTATGGTACGTAAGTGAAGTCAAGGTAGGGCTGTGGCGGTCATAACATTTTGTCAGCAGGTGATTGTCAAGCAAATAACTGCCGGTTTCACGGTAATTGATCGTTAATTAGCACTTCCACGCATAGCCTACAAGCCACTGATGCAGACCTTTGGAGCATCTACATTTTAAAAAGTCTAATAAATCAATTTAGTATAGCCTACACCATCAAAATATATCCATTATTTATTTTAGACAGGTCTAAAGAAACATGATATGAAGAAAATGTAGCCTATTTTAGAAGAACAGATTTGCATGCTCTGAGTTGTCCTTATGTTAGGCCCTGATATGGCTATTCCATATAGCTGTGGGCTACACTAGTTAATTTAGCAGACAATATTTACATAATAAAAAAATATATATAGCTGAATAAAATAGAAAGGATATTTCCTCCAAACGATTTCCAAGGAAGTGCGCACATGCAGCTATTCTGTGTTGAGTGGTTAACAAAGGAACAGGTCCTCCTATATGCTTAATTTAGAGTTATGTATGCAACATTAGTTGTGATACAAATGTTGTGCTATATGTTTTGATTTGCGATACATTCTAAGGCTGCAGGATGCGACTCTTATGATCATTTGAAAAAAGAGCTCTGTTTTGTTTCTTGTGCAGGCTGCACACACTTCATCAGTCTCGCATTCACAATTTGAATAGCACTTGATAATATTCTCCCAGGCCTCGAATTTCCTGGCGGCATCCCCTTGAGTGGCGGTTACGCCTCCTAAAAAATCTATGCCTTTTGCGGCCAAAGTGACTTTTAATTATAATTCCCTTCTCCCGGCTGCCGTTCTCCCCGAAGCACCTCTCACTCACTTGGTTCTCTCATATATCTCAATTCTTATTAGCCAATGCCGTCACGTGATCAATTCCTTCTCACAGGCATTTCAGCAAGAAAGTAGGCTACAAGTGAAGACAGGCACAATGGGGTCGCACGCAACTGCGCATGTCCCTTTTTATCGAAATCTAAGGCGCATATTGAAGATGTTAGAGGAACTGTCCATATTTAGCCTACTTTGTCAGCCAACAAGATGAGTAGGCTTAATGAACAGCAAAAGCACTAGACTACGTCAATCTACTATCCCCCATAGAACAAAGGTTGACCTATTCTATTGCAATGCAGGCTTCCTGTCTCTTTCCCTCACTTGGCTTCAAATGATCAACTATTTATTCACATTATACGCGCAGCAATGCGCACACGGCTATAGGCTATAAGCGCAAATGTTCTAATATGCAATTAGCAGCACTGCAGCACTGTCACCCATCAGAATATTCTTAATTTAATGTTGTCTTTACATATTCTAAAATGAATGGACCATTATCAGTCACCTGTCTCAGAACAGGGGCATAAAAAAATACATGTCTTCTATGCACTTAAACAGTGAATGGAGGACGCTTTTCCAGTGGTTCATTTTCATGCCAGCCAGGTAGGCTATACTCCTGTTGTAAAGCAAAGCAATGCTATTGAAAACTGATGAGATGCTCCTACTTTTAATAGAGGCCATCAAAACTCTGTTTTCTCATGCAATTGTTGCGAAACATGAGCTCATGGGCTCTCATAAGGTGTTTGATTAGATTTTTCAAAAACATTTGCATTGATATCAGAGGGATTAGAGGGACAATTGAGTGCTGAGTACCAGGCTGTTAGCAAGTTTGGTAGGCTACTAATAAACATCAGCAGCATCAGATCTTGGAAAAGCCTAGTTACCATGACTTAACGGTCACATGGAATTTGACTGCGGTCATGACTCGTGACCGCTGGTATGGCGGTAATATGGTCACCGTAACAGCCCTAAGTCAAAGTAAATATACTGTCTACAGCATATGTTTCGAAAAGAGTTTCATTTAGTTTAACTGTGAAGATGTACAACCTTATTGCTTTATTGTAAACTCAGACCAGAGAGAGAGAGCAAGAGAGAAAGAGAGAGAGAGGAAGAGAAAAAGAAAGAGAGAGAAATAAATAAATAAAGAGAGAGAGAGAGAGGAAGAAAAAGGAGCGAGAGGTAGAGTCTGAGAGTTGAAACCCTCCCTCCACAGGGCAGTGCTTCAGTCTCTCTAGTCAGAGGCGTCCGTCGGGTCTGTTCAGCCATGCAGTCTGTGGCTGCTGAAACCCCTCTTCTCTCATCAGTCTCTTCCTCCTCTCTCACTGGCTGAGGATTCCCTGACTGGCTCTATCCAAGCTGCATTTATTTGAAGGGTGCCAGGTTGTAACCACCTAGCAAGGAGGGCTAATTAGCTCAGAAAGCTGTACTGGAGCAGGAGACTCACACAGCTACACCGCTGTCTGATGGACTGACTGGACGATAGAAACACACAGAACTAAATCTCAGGTGGAGGAGAGAGAGAGGGTGAGCGTGGGAGAGGAGACATTTACAGGCGACTGTGTGTGAGAGAATGAGAGAGAACAGAGAGAGTTAGAAACAGCAGCGAGACTCAGAGTGTGAGAGGTGGAGAAATAGGAGGAGGGGAGGGGAGGGGAGGGGAAGGGAGGAAACGGGAAATGCAAAGCCAAGTGAGGGAGAGCGACGGGAAGCCTGCAGCAGCAAATAAGACTGAGGAACGAAACAGGAGAGGTAAAGAGAGAGAGAGGAGAGAGAGAGAGAAGGGATAGGAGGAGGGAGGGAGGTGGAAAAGAGGGGCCACGAGCAGGAGAGAGGGCTGCAGGGTGAAGGAGTGAGAGAAACGTTGGAAAAGTGAGAGAGGGGGTCAGGGGAAAAAAAGAAAAGAGCAAGAGAAAAACAAGTATAGGAGAGAAAGGGAAACAAGAGGCAGGAAGAAAGGGGGGAGGGAAGTCTTAGGTAAGAAAAAAAAAAGAGCAGAGCTGAAAAAAAGTTTTGTTTTGCGGTGGAGTCAGTCACAGCTAGATGAGGAGAACAGCTTGAGTGAATGGCTAGTTTGGAGTTGGAGAGCAGCGGGGAGGAAGAGGGGAGGAGAAGGAAACCAGTTGTTGTTTAAGCCGTTTTCTACAGCAGCCTCTACTCTAGACGGACTGTTTTCATTCTGACATGTACTCAGACAGCACACGGACGGGACACTATAGATTAATTCATCAAAACACAGGCGACTACTGCTACTGCCTTCACTGTGTCCAATACGGACCCACGCTGTACCAAGGAGGACCAGGGGGGTACACACCACCACCCACACACCCAAACCACCCAGAGTTGGACCTCAGAGGAGACTTCAGCCTTCCTCCTTTCCCTGTGGAGCCAGAGGATATAGGACCTGGACTAGAGAAGTGTGAGGGAGGAGGTGAAGGAAGAGGAGATGGTGGAGGGGGAGAAGGTGGAGAAGGAGAAGGTGAGGGAAGAGGTGCTAAAGCTGGAGCTGGATGGGGTGTAAGTGGTCACAGTGCCCCACAGAGGAGACCAGTGTTCACCGGGCCGGGTCAGTACGGTCAATCTCAGCCAGGCCAGTTTAACCCCAGCCACCCCTGGAACTACAACCCTGCCCAGTGGAGCTGCCCAGCAGAGCCTGGCCTGGGTCTGAGGTTCTACTCCCCTGTGAAAGAACAGTGTGGCTATGTGGGACAGGGTGGAGGTGGCGCTGCTGGGACAGGGACCGGGACACACCCCTTCAACAGCAGCAGAAACGAGTCAGCCTCATCACTCCCCCCGGACCCGGCACACACACAGTTCAGGTGTCAGCGGACCAAACACAGACAGGCTAGCTACAGCTATGGTCCTGAGAAACAGACCTGGGATCAGTCAAAATATAGGCTAGAAAGACAGGCTAGCTATAGTTCACAGGAGCAACACAGACAGGCTAGTCTCAGTTCGGAAAAGCAGGTCTGGGGTCAGTCGAAACACAGGCTAGAAAGACAGAATAGCTTCAGTCCACAAGAAATACACAACCAGGCTAGCTACAGTTACAGTCCAGAAGACAAGCTGACACACCGACAGTCTAGCTACGGTCCAGAACAACAGGTCTGGGGTCAGTTGAAACACAGACAGACTAGCTACAGCTACAGTCCAGAAGACAAGCTGACACACCGACAGTCTAGCTACGGTCCAGAACAACAGGTCTGGGGTCAGTTGAAACACAGACAGACTAGCTACAGCTACAGTCCAGAGGAACAGGTCTGGGGATGTGTTGGAGATGAACACGATCATTTGGACAGGTGTGTACCGCTTGATCAAGGAGATTTACACCCCCACATGCCAAATGGACATAGTGGTGGTGGTGGTCCCAGCCCCAGGCATGTGTACTCTCAGAGCGTGGGAGATGGAACTAACTACCAGGAGAGGACTAATAGATTAAAGGCTGGGGGAGCTGTAGGTGGGGCAGGAGTGGACAGCTGTAATGGACGACATGTCCCTGCTGGCTCTGTTCAGAAGACTTTCTTTTCCACTGAAGTCCCCCAGAAACAGTTGGTCAGCCAGCCCAGGCAGAGGAGTCCTTGTGGGCCTGGCCTTGGCCCTAGAACCCCTAGTCATGGAGCTACTGGCCCAGTGCATGGAGCCACTATAGGCAGGGAAGAGAGATTCAACCAAAGGGCCAAACAGCCAGCAAGCCAGGGGGTCAACCAGAACCAGGGAGGAGACCCAGACTCAGACCCCCAGAGACAGAGGGGAAAGCAGAAGGAAGGCCAGGGTTCAGTCCGGGAGAACCAGGGTTTGGTCTGGGAGAACCAGTGTCCTGTCCGGGAAAACCAGGGTTCTGCCCGGCAGAAGGATTGCTCGGTTCTGGGAGCAGATCAGACAGGTGGTGTCAGACCTGGAGGGGGTCCTGGGTGGTCTCAAACAGGTCCACGTGGAGATGAAAGAGGTAAGAACCCTTTACTGCAGATAGCCTGGTTAATCCTGAGAAGATTTAATTGAAAGCATCCCAGTGTTGTCTATTATTTCATATCTTAGCTTGTCCATTGTGCTTTTGTCAATACTGTAGGTTTACCTAGCAGTTAGCCTGGTCCCAGATCTGTGTGGGGCCATACTTGGGAACTTTTGCTTAGACCATGGTTTAAACCATTGGTATAAAATGGCTTTCTGCTAGTTTTTCTCATAGGCCAACCTGGCCAAATTAGCCCCGACGCTAAGGACGGCCAGCTGATTAGATAATTATATCCGTTAACAAATTCCATCACAGCCAATTCAAATTGTCCACGTTTCACTAAAACACCCTTACCAGAAGTCTACTGGGATGTTCTGATACTCAAATCAACAGCATCACATGCAAAAATGTGTTTGTCCAATCCGTTCACAGTGTAAGATGCCTAGTTCCTGACACTTTTCACCGTTTACGACGTAAGTTCCTTTGACATGTGGATTTCCATTCATTGTGGTATTGTGTTGAGATGGAAAGAGCAGTCATCACCTTAAAAAAGAAGAAGAAGAATGAAGTTCATAAGGAGCCAGGCTCACGACTTACTTCAGCCTTCTTCACCAACACACTGTTAGGGCCTAATAATACCTTAGCATATAAGGCTGCATGGACATGCACACTTGCCTATAGTAGGTTACGCCTACAATGTTTTCATTATCTAGCCTACCTTGTATAGTTATTATCTAGCCTACCTTGTAACAAAGTGTAAATTGACTGGTCTGGCTAGGTTCTCCAAGTGTCTAGTAGAGGGCACAGCTACTCCAGGAATCCACTGAGGTGAAGTCTAGCATCCTCCTGGCTTCACAACTTATGAAACTGATGCAGTAAAAGACACAAAATCTGATCGTGCTTTCCTGTCAATTCTGTGACACATGCTATTGATTGACTGGCCTAGCCTTTATAGACATTCAGATCAACAATAGAGCTATCATCATTGTCATGGATGTGTTATTAGCTGGGTTAACATTTATCAACACCATTTTTGTCCAATGTTGATATAGGCAAGCCTAGCCCACTATAGGCTAACGTTGCACGCATTCACACCAGATAGCGTCCTCCTTGCTATAACCTATTGCATTTGGGACTTTGGTGTAGCCTACACTTCAAATATTTATAGGCCTATACTTATTGTGGTTGTGTTGTGAATCGAAGAACATGCAACACGTAGTAAATTAATAATATTAATTGAGCTTCTTGGAGTCACTCAGACGAAAACGCAGGCTATAGGATAGGCCTAATACAGAAGTGAAGTTACATAAACGTATACACTTAATTGTACAAGGTTTTATATGCATTTTGATAATTGGTTGCTTCGTCACATTTGCACTATTTTACTTGAAGACAAGCAGTGGAAGGTTTCTCCTTAAAAAGAAGCTTGCCCCAAATAGGATTTGAACTCACAGCCACCATATGCCGACACCGTGGAGTAGATCAATTCAGTGATCACTTCAGTGATCACACCACCACTCCGGGTTAGCAGTATTGGGTAAATTACTGATATTTGACAACACCACAACAGTCATCGCCTTTGACTTTTACAATGTCTGAATATAAAGTTACATGTTAAATAATCCTCCTACTTTTTTCAGTCAAAGTACATGGATGTTTGTTAAATGGATGAGCAAAAACTTTGGTCATATACAGTATCAGTCAAGAGTTTGGACACACCTACTCATTCAAGGGTTTTTCTTTATTTCTACTATTTTCTACATTGTAGAACAATAGTGAAGACATCACTATGAAATAACACATGGAATCATGTAGTAACCAAAAAAGTGTTAAGAAAATCTAAATATATCTTAGCAGAAATAGTAAAAATAAAGAAAAACCCTTGAATGAGTAGTTGTGTCCAAACTTTTGACTGGTACTGTATGCAAAAGCCCTTTTGAATTTTGTATGATGTCAGGAGCCTAGTCAAGGAAGGATATTGTCACACTCCACTTAGACCATGGGTAACAAATTAATCCAAGCAGTTAGCCACATGGGCAGATTGTTAAATCAACAATCTGCCTCTGGCGGCTAAATTGCATGGTGGCTCTACCATTTATGGTCTCTGATTGATTTGTTATTTTGTTACAATATATAATTATCTGATCAGCTGGCCATCCTCAGCATCATGTTCAAATTATTAAGGAGTATCATTTTGAGTTCTGTCCATCTCATTTTCCATGGACTGTACTTACAAGCCCTTATGGAAAAATGTGAAGTGTTCCAAAAACACATGTGATCTTACACTGAGTATACAAAACATTAAGAACACCTGCTCTTTCCATGACAGAAACTGACCAGGTGAATCCAGGTGAAAGCTATGATCCATTATTGATGTTACTTGTTAAATCTACTTAAATGAGTGTAAATGAATGGGAGGAGACAGCTTAAAGAAGGAGTTTTAAGCCTTGTGACAATTGAGACATGGCTTGTGTATGTGTGCCATTCAGAGGGTGAATGGACAAGACAAAAGACTTAAGTGCCTTTGAATGAGGTAATGTAGTAGGTTTTTGATGCTCAACAGTTTCCCGTGTCTATCAAGAATGGTCCACCAACCAAAGGACATCAACTCATTATTATGAAGGTGTTTGTAATGTTTGGTATTCTCAGTGCATGTGAAATGAATGTGATCACTTGTGAAGTGTTCCAAAAACATGTTGTTTTCACATGATTCCACTTGTGACTTCATGCGATTTATCTGTAAGTGAGAACCCAGCAATCATTTTGATGTTTATTATGTGTTTATTATGAATTGTAATGAATTAATGGTATGAGTAAAATAGACATAGCATGACATCAATAGTGAGAGGAGTTGGTCGGAACTAGAAGCACAAGCATTTCGCTACACTTGCATTAACATATGCTAACCATGTGTATGTGACCAATACCATTTGATTTGATTTGATTTGAAATGTACTCAGAGATCAGAGGACGAGGCTATGTAAACCTTAAGTCCATGCATACATTTCAGCAGGGTCTATGCTTACATTGACACTGAGATAAAGCAGACACAGATCAATGGATATCCTCTCTTTCTGTTTATGTAACGGTACATGACATTTAAATTACATTTGCATTCAGCTTTGTAGAAAAAATTGCATTGCAGGCTGATATGGAACAGGATCGCATTGTTTGTAATTCACATCATTTCTTGTAGTTGCATTGATTGAAAGCTATTCACATGAACCTTTTGGCTAAAACCTGCTGCTGGAATTGGCAGAGACTCAAGCAGCACTTTAAAGAGCCTGTCTTGAGACAGGTTCTGAATTATGGTTTGCTTTTATGGTGTCCATATGCAATAGGGCTGTAATATACTGTACCTTGTAAAAAATATTTTGAAAGCCTTTCGTTGTAAAACAAAATCTACGTCTCATAACTCTTAGCTCTTAAGCGGCAATCAACTGACATGTCATATCATAATGTAATATAATGTGGTGGTAATTAATGTAGTATATTGTATTAATATACAGTATTTTAGTAATGTAGTATATTGATTATGTATTGTCATTTAGGTGGTCCAACAGATTGATCTGCTGACAGCTAACATTGACCTGGAAGAGGAAGAGGGATCATGTAACAGTTCCCCTCATGGTGGTGACGCCCTCCCCAACCCCAGAGACTGCAGAGGAGTCCTGATGTATAATCAGAAGACTAGTACTGGAGAGCAGATGTATACCCACAAGATTAGGACTGTTGACCTGAAGACTAATGGAGACCAGGGATTACTGTACAGAGACCATGACCATACGGTCATCATACAAACTACCTCTCCGTCCCATGTCCTCACCGCATCAGTCATCAAAACCAACCAGGTTGGGGTCACAGCTCTGAGCCCCCTGAGCCCGAGCCCTTCCAAAGACTCTGAACAGGAAAGACGGGGGCTCAACAAAGACCCTCCTATACCTGACCCTTCCAGAGACATAAACCATGTGACCCAGACCCCTGGGATAGAACAGATCCCCTCCCTACCCCTACCCTTACAGACTCATACCCCTATCCCCACAGCCATGGTTGGATACAGTGTCCCGTCTCGTAGGAGCCAGAAACCACCACTGTACCCCCACCCCAACGGACGGGTGGAGAGGCTTAATAAGGGTCTGGCTCCACCACCCTACCTGGTCCACTCAGCCCTGCCGGTCCTGCCCCACCTGGCCCAGCCACCCTACCCTACCCACCCTAACCACCCTGCCCTGCCTCCCAGTGCCCTGAAGACACCCCCCTACCTGGAGAAAAGCAGACCGAGCTCCAGCATGGTGTGAGGGGACAGCCTCACTGCCGTGGGGGCTGGGAACATACAGGACAAGGACAGACCTACACTGAGAGGTAGTCTGAGAGGGACTGACCAGGGACAGCTTGTGGTAAGTGTGTTTGTGTGTGTGTCTGCTTATGTTGTCACTTGGGTTCTGGTGATGGGGGAAAAAATATATACAGTTATATATTGGGATATTATTTTTTATTTATTTGTAAAAAAAATGTTACCCCTTTTTCTCCACAATTTCATGGTATCC
The DNA here is from genome assembly GCA_030435695.1 of Brachymystax lenok tsinlingensis. Lineage (NCBI taxonomy): Eukaryota > Metazoa > Chordata > Actinopteri > Salmoniformes > Salmonidae > Brachymystax > Brachymystax lenok. The sequence goes on along the minus strand of CM059801.1, from coordinate 2,705,735 downwards.
AATTGATAGTTACAGTCTTGTCCCATCGCTGCCGTACGGACTCGGGAGAGGCGAAGGTCGAGAGCAATGCCACCTCCGAAACACAGCCCAGCAAAGCCGCACTGCTTCTTGACACAATGCCCGCTTAACCCGGAAGCCAGCCGCACCAATGTGTCGGAGGAAACACTGTACACTTGGCAACCGTGTCAGCGTGCTTTGTGCCCGGCCCACCACAGGAGTCGCTAGAGCGCGATGGGACAAGAGCATCCCTGCCGGTCAAACCCTCCCCTAACCCGGAAGACGCTGGGCCAATTGTGCGCCGCCCCATTGGTCTCCCGGTCGCGGCCGGCTGCGACAGAGCCTGTACTCAAACCAGGTTCTCTAGTGGCACAGCTAGCACTGCGATGCAGTGCCTAAGACCACTGTGCCATTTGGGAGGCCTCTGGGATATTATTTTTGATGATATATCGTATTGTTTTGACTATATCACAATATAATTTTTGCGCTAGATTGCTGTACCTGCACTAAAACTTTCTTCATAGCTAGTTCTCCATCTTCTTTTTAAAAAAGGAGCCAATTTGTTTTCAGCACTTTTATTTCCATGAATGATCAAAACTCGTTTTATCATGGCTCTCTCTTCTCCCTCTGCAGCAGACATAGGTGAGCAATAAAATCACAGTATCGAATTGAAATACATATAGAATCGTGAGAATTGCGATATATATCATATCGGCACCTAAGTATTGTGAGAATATCATATCGTGAGATCCCTGGCAAATCCAGCCCTAATGGGTTTCTTTGTGAGATCCCTGGCAATTCCCAGCCTTAATGGGTTCCTTCCTAACGGTTCTGATTCATGACTTCAAAGAAATAGAGAGCAGGCAGCTCGTGGTTTTACACAACCTGGCTGCTGATGTACAGACGTAGGATCTTAATTTGATCACTTTCCTGCAATGCAGGAAATGCAAAACTAGTAGTTTTGTTGAGATCTAAAAAGGCTTCTGTAGTTTGTAATTCCCACTTGGAAATTTCCCCTTACCAAAAATGTATCAACCCCTACAAAAAAAGTAAATAGAGAGCAGGCAGCTCGTGGTTTTACACAACCTGGCTGCTGATGTACAGACGTAGGATCTTAATTTGATCACTTTCCTGCAATGCAGGAAATGCAAAACTAGTAGTTTTGTTGAGATCTAAAAAGGCTTCTGTAGTTTGTAATTCCCACTTGGAAATTTCCCCTTACCAAAAATGTATCAACCCCTACAAAAAAAGTAAATGTATTATAATCCACATAACACATAACTGTCTCAAATTAGGATCCTACATCGGTCCGATATATGTACGTGATGCATGTACGTCATGATGGTAGTATAACTATTTAATTATACAAAAATAATATTTGAACAGCTATATCTGTGAAAATGCTAAATGATTGCTTGTATGAGTGTGTGCCTGTGTGTGCCTGTGTGTTTGTGTATCTGTGTGTCTGCTAATGTTGATGTCACATGAGTTCCCACTTCTCATTATATCTTAGTCATCATGACTTCAGAGAAGTGGAGAGTAGGCTGGAGTTGAATAATTTCTTGTAACGAGACACTGCCATCTGAGATTGATAGTGGAAACAAATGTTACTAAGTATTTATAGGATAACAGTCATGACTCAATATATATCTGAGCATTAGTGGGGCTACAAAATAACTTCCGACACATTTATCTTATTGTCATTCACAGAGATAATATTTATAAAGATTGTGTTACACATGAAAGATCTAATTGACAACCATCAAACATCACCAATGAAGAATTCCAGAACACGTGCAATTGTCTAAATGACTGCAGAGTTTTACACCACCATTTACAAATATTAGAGTAGATAAGGTCCTAAAAAATATAATATTGTTCGATTTGGTATAGAAGTATGAAAATTGGCACACTTTTATAATTTTTAACACTTAACGACACCTGATATAATGCCATTCATCAAAGCCTTGTGTCGGTATATAGTGCCCCCTATAGGCCAATTGTGAAAATGCATGTAGGGTACTAGGGGGTAAGATAAGGTCCTAAAAAATATAATATTGTTCGATTTGGTATAGAAGCCTGAAAATTTGCATACTTTTTAAATTTTTAACACTTAACGACACCTGATATAATGCCATTCATCAAAGCCTTGTGTCGGTATATAGTGCCCCCTATAGGCCAATTGTGAAAATGCATGTAGGGTACTAGGGGGTAACTAGCCCCCTCTAAGAACAATGTCTAATTGCTCACTGACAATAAAAAGCGACGTTTGGAAAAGAAATTGTATATGGATGAAGGTCATGCTTAGTCAAATAAACTATAAAGGGAAATAAATGGCTACAGTTTACACTGTTTACATTTCATGAAAAGTAGATTTTAAGTACCGGGGTAACTGCCCCCCTCCCCCCGGGGGTTCCAGTTACCCCGGTAAAAGATTATGGCATAGGATTTCACACAAGTGTGTTAAAATCCATTTAATTCTTTAGTAAGTTATACTTAACTACTTAGGGAGTAGCGGCGCGCTAGGTGATGGTTTTGGAGAGTCTGGCGTGCCCAAAGTAAAATGCCTGCCACTCAGGCCCAGAAAATAGGATATGCACATAATTAGTACTATTGGATAGGAAACACTCTGAAGTTTCTAAGAGTGTTAAAATAATGTATGTGAGTATAACAGAACTGATATAGCAGGCGAAAACCTGAGGAAAATCCATACGGATTTGCAGTTTTTTTGTAAATGACCATCTTCTCCATTTTGCCTATTGCATAAAACGTTATGTAGGACTGACACTGCAGTACCTATGGCTTCCACTAGATGTCAACAGTCAACAATCAAAGACTGGGAATTCTAGGAGTAACCAGAACGGATAGGAACAGGAAGAAGTCAGAGGACCACTTTTGTAAACAAGGTTTGACGCGCATGAGATTGTGAACGCACACTACTTTATTTTTCTTTCCTATCATTCACGTTATCGTCCGGTTGAAATATTACACCAAATATACACAAAAGGATACCTAAGGATACATAAAAAATTATGTTTGATTTGTTTGTAGAAAGTGTATAGGTATAATTTGAACGTGTTCTCTTCACGGTTCAATGGGCGACTCAAAGGTGGATTTTATGATCATAACGCACCAACCAAACTGAGATTTATGGATATAATAAATGACTTTTTCTAACAAAAGAACCATTGGATGTCTTCGTTGGACACTTGGGAAGCCCTCAGTAGAAGTTCTTCGAAAGGTAAGAGAATTTATATTAGCGATTTTATGTGTTTTTTGAGACCCACGTTGGTTATGGATTTATGCTAATGCATAAAATATGAGAGGGGCTATCCTCAAACAATCAAATGTTGTGCTTTCGCCGTGAAGCCTTGTTGAAATCTGACAACGCTGTGATATTGCCAAGAATCAGAGCTTTTGATGACTATGCAACACTTGTATATTGATGAATGTTTAATTATTCAACCTTTGGATTTAGAATTTGGCGGCTCACATTTCACCGGGTAGTGTCGGGAGTGGCGCTAGCGCCCCAATGCTCCCTAAGTAGTTAAACAATATTTCTACTTTTGAGAATGTGGGAAGGGTCCAGGACAGGAAATACACATAACTGTATCTCTTAAAGTGTAAATTTCCCAGCTGTCAGGTTTACATCTAAATATTGTGAAACGTATGTGATTAAACATGAAACTATTTGTGAAAAGATGTAATGTGATGTTAACCTTCTAAATGAGAGTATGGATTTTCATAGTCAGTGGCCACAACCCGTGAGTCCAGACATCACATTAGGCATCATAGAACCGCCCCTTCTTTCACAGAGTATAAAACACCATCCTACAAAATATGCATTAAGTCAGAGAACGCTGGGACAGAGTCCCCACGTTGGAATGGTTACAATTCTGTAGTTTTGGCTACACGTCTAGAAATGGTTAAACTCTGAGACTATCGTTCACTACAGAATAAGAGCAAATCTTAGACGTATAATTACTAGTTTGCAGCTAGAAATTACGTAAGTCTAGAACGAGAATACAGACAACCGCTGAAGCATCTATTCTATAAGAAAATTTCTGAATGGTACTCTGAAGTAACCATTCTAACCACTCACAACCACGAAAGACATAGTAACTTCTGGGAAAGTTAACCAGAGACTCTGATGAACTACAGGAAAAGCGACTGTTTTCAACGGAGAGACAACAACAATATATGGGCGTAAATATGTACATTGCAATTATTCTCGAATAAGCAGCCGTTCATGTGCAAAGGATTAGCATTTCAATGATCATAATTATCCACTGTGTGTAGTGAATCCATTTTGTCTTTCTCGCTCTCTCAGTCCCCACCCCTTTCCTTTGTCTACCAAGCCGTCATATCGGGTTCGTCCGCTGGGACCTTTCTTTGTATTATGTAGTAACCCAAATATCCCAAATATCTACTGTTTGTTTGTTATGTCATTCTGTGTGATTATTTAGTTAGTTAGTAAATAAATAATTAAGCCAATATGGATATTGCTGATTCATTATGGAAACTAGGGTTTGTACAGATATCCAAGGGTTTGCGACGTTCAGTAATGAGAACTGATAAGATAATAATAATAATTCATTAATAAGCGACTGTTTTGATAAGATATGAAAATATCTGAAGAGTCAATTCGGGAAATAGAGACTCTGTGGTGCCCCGACTTCCTAGAAAACCACCTAAATAATATTTTTTCAACTTGAAATTTAATACCATTTCCTAGATTGACCCCAACATTAGAAAAAGTGAAACATCGCCTTTGTTCATATTTTCATTAAAGCTGTACACCACCGGGGTACAAAGATTGTCTTAGGGTCATTTTTGACCCGGCAGTTATAAAATAATTTACACACCACAAAAAACAGAAAGACACACACACACACACACAATGAGAAATGTAAAACTTTCTTGTGCATGTGCAGCATCTCCCCTCCACAACCCCACACATATAGTTTTAACCATGTTTTGAGGCTAAACAGTGTTTGTTTAGATCTACATTGTTTCTACACATTGAAGTAAAACAAGCGTATATTTTGGGTTCTCATGGGGTATGACAAGTTAAACAAAGTTCATTCAAGTATTTGTAAGTTATATTTTTTTGAGAGAAGGCTCAAGTTCACAGACAAAATAAAAACAATTTCAGACAAAATAAAAACAATTTCAGACAAAATAAACATTTCTTGAAATCATTGTTTACTAATGGGGAATGCAGTCAGAGGCTATAAAGGTGCTGCAGATGACAGTCCCCCCAGTTCTCTCTTTGCTGAAGCCATGAGTGCACGTTTCGGTGCCCAACAGGTCGTAGATCAGATGTCCAGGAGGAACAAGAGAACAATGATTTAGAAGAAGAGGAGGTATCTGAAGAAGACGATGGGGAAGAATACAACCCAATTTCTTCACCTCTTATGAACTCAGCCAGCAGCTCCTGAAGAGGAGGATCACCATGGTTGGCACAGTTAGAAAGAACAAGCCTGAGCTCCTCCCTGCACTCCTCGCAACAAGGGGGAGAGAGGCCTTCTCATCACCCCCACCACCACTCTAGTTTCTTACCTCCCAAAGAGCAACAAGAATGTGGTCCTCCTGAGCACACTGCACAAAAACGGCTGAGATCAATGATCGTGAGGGCAGGAAGCCAGCCATCATCCTGGACTACAACCACAACAAAAGAGAAGTGGACAACCTGGACAAGGTGATTGGAATTTACAGCTGCAGGAGGATGACTGCCCGCTGGCCCTGGTCATCTTCCATAGCATCATTGATGTGTCCTCATACAATGCCTTCGTGATATGGAGCAAGATCAACCCTACCTGGATGCCTGATAAGCGGAACAAGAGAAGGCTGTTCCTGGAGCAGCTGGGAAAGGCACTTGTAACCCCACACATTCAAAGAAGGGAGCGCCTCCCCCGCACAGCAGCCTCTGCATCGCTTGTGAAAGCTGTTCAGTGGGCTGAATCTTGTCCTGATCCACCTGAGGCTGCAGCTGGGGCAGGCAAGAGGAGGAGATGCCAATTCTGCCCCCCAAAGAAGGACTGTAAAACAAATACTATGTGCTGCACATGTGAGAAATACATCTGCAAAGTCCATGCACACACACTTGCATTCTGTCCTACATGTGCTAATTAGAGTTGAATGATTTATTTTATTCGTATTTATTGTTGTTGTTTATACACCTTGTGGGTAGGGGCAATGGTTAATAAAATGGGAGAAGACTAGTATTTTGTAGTTGAATTCCTCATTGTACACTATATAAGAATATATCACTATGTTGCCAAAAAGGTTCAAGACTGTTATTGTTTCCCTTCAATAAAATGCATTCAAATCTACTTTCTGCACATTTTTGCTACTTTCTTAGGCTATGTTTACACCTATGCAGTACCTGTAGCAATATTCATAATAATTGTAAACCTCTACTTTAGTAAAGAAAACAATTATGACAGGTGTGTTGTAATAAAAATGAGTGTTGTCCACTGATTAAATGCAGTCTTTCTGCATTGTGAAGAGGGAAAACCCAGATACTCACAAAGTTTGTGATGAATGACAGGTTGTTTCTTCATGCAAAATAGATTTGTGGTTTAAAATTAAATTAAGCTGCTTTATTTTGGGGGTTGAGTGAAGGCGGGTCATTTTTTACCCTTTGTCAAGGGTAGTGTACAGAATGTTGACTACACTTAATAGAATATATCGACAACTTTTTCAAAATGTCATAAAAATGTGATAAACTTATCACAAAATCATTTTGTTGAAATTTCTCCAAAAGTTGTGATGACACAGAGAACATTTTTTGTTGAGCAAGAGCAGTGGCAGCCAGGGAAAGTATTGGGGAAATAATTTGGTGACATCTTGTGATCTTAATGTGAATTACAGGGGTGGGGGCAGTTACCCCCCAGTACCCTAACTTTATTGACGTTTTGGGTCAATGCTTCCCCTGTGTTGGGTCTACATGGTCCCAAAATAGCTTAAAAGTGTTATATTGGTTTGGGGAACACATATGTTATTTTAATTTTATTTTTTACATATGATCTCAACTGATGAAAAACCATCAAAAATTAGAGTAAACATTTTATATTTTCACTGTCACGTGTGCTCCCTCTCTGGCCTCTAGGTTACCAGGCTGCTCGTTATGGCACACACCTGTCACCATCGTTACGCGAATCAGTGCATAATGACACTCACCTGGACTCCATATACCTGCCCTATATATGTCACTCCCTTTGGCTCCTTCCCCAGACGTCATTGTTTCTGTTCTTGGGGCATGTCTGTGTGTTGTTTGTGTTATGTGTTTGTTTCATTTATTTATTAAAGAACTCACTCCCTGAACTTGCTTCCTGACTCTCAACGCACATCGTTATATTCACTTTCAAAGTTTTGTATTAAATACAAAGTCACCTTTTACACTTTTACAACCATGGAGCTGGTTGGCCGTTTTGTAAAACTGTTATCCTAGAGTGTAACAGGTTAAATCTGCAATGACACTATAGCTGGATATATTTATTTGAACATATCCTAACTTTTTGTAAAAGTTTTGTGGTCTTAACATAAAGGGATTTTGTTAAAATGGGTTACCTCTCTCCCTGCTGGACACCAGATTTCGTGTCACACTTCTTAAAAGGGACATAGTATATATAATATATGATTGTAATCAGTAGACTTCAGAGAACATTTATAGAACATTTTTATAGTGTGAAATGTAACCTTGTATTTAATAATACATCACTTTAAAAGTGAAAATATCAACATTCTACTGAGTTTTGTGATGGTTTTTGATAATTGTTGCTAGCATGAAGGAAAAATCAAAGGCCATATGCTGTTGGTTGATTGAATGTGTTCCCCAAACCAATACAAACATTTAAAGCTACTGTTGGGGCCATGTAGACCCAAAACGTCAATATGTTCACAAATGGTGCTACAGGCCAACCTGAAGCTTTTCAGCACGAAAAGTTATACATGTGTCAGTTTTCACGCTTCTATACCAAATCGAAAAAATTTCTAGCTTATCAACTGGACTAAAAAGAATGAGAGAGAAAGAAAGAGTGAGAGTTCCCTTTTGTGAAGATACTGTACTTCCCTGTTGTGCAGAATATGTGTAACTGCAATAAAAAAAAAATCTGGCCTGTGCCTTGTGTCTGTGAGTTGGGCAAGCACAATCTGGTTTTAATCATAAAACCTTTGGACAGATGTCAGAGCAGAATGAGGCAAACCAAACGCTAGCTTGTTATATTTGAGATGGTCACATAAACATGAGCAGTTCTAGACATTGTTCAACACGGCGAGAGTCAAAGACTGTGGGGGTATAAAGAACAGCTTCCAGGGAGAAAATGCCTGTGACTTCTGGTTAAATCTTTGAAAATAGGCTTTGAAATACTAGAGAAGTAGATAGATTTTGTGTAGAAATTGTTTCTTGTAAATCGCTTGTAAGTACACAATTGTTGCTATTTTCTACACAATAGATTTTGCAGTGTTAAATCAACACTTACAGTAAAGAGTGAATTTTAACACCATCTCAGGCTACATATGCTGCTAGTCTACAGTGTAAAAAGTACTCTGATTATAGTGTTAATGTTGATTGTTAGCCTAACACTCTGCAATGTAAATGTATATTCAACTCTAGTGTTGATCTAAAGTTAACTCCTATTATTGTTAAAGAAAACACTGTTACAGCAAGTCATTTTGGATGTTGTTTTAACACTGTATGGTGTAAATCCTAATTTGCATATTTTCTTTTCAAGTGAATTGTAAAGTTACCACCCATGACTGTATTTGTTAGTGACAGAGACATGGTTGTTTAATTAATTATTTTTAAAGCCCTGTGGCTTTCACCAAATAAGTATCTAGGTGAATGTTATCTTTAAAATAAATTTAACTTCATGACAATTCATTACATATATCATAAGGCCTTACTTTGATGGCCTAGTTGTACCCTAGTTTATTCACAGTGTTGGGAATCTCCTGGTTTACAGGCCACATCAAGCCTGCGAGTCACATTATGCTGGCTTGCAAAGAGATCCTATTGGAAACCAGAGTCAGGATATCCAACAATTAGAATTTTTATTCGCACGCAACCTGCATTTAGAAGGATGTAGACCATTTAAACTGGACCAGCCATTTCACTAACGGGTCCAATAAATCTAAATTACTAATTTGATTTGCTTAGAAAAATGTATGTTATTTATCTTTGTGATACAAATGCCATATACTCTACATGCAAAAACACAGATATGAAAAACAATCCCCGAAAAATATACTTGCAGTAAAGCAGGCTGGGAAATATGATAACGGGTCTGGTTTTGACGGGACTGTTTTACTTTCCACAGTGTAAAACAATAATGCTTGTTATTAACAACACCACTGGGGGTTATTTTGCACAACTGAGTGTTACATTCACTCTTACAAAGTGAAATTAACTCCTGAATCAACACTATATATTTTATACAGAAAAATCAACACTGGCCAATTTTCTCTGTATGATTCTGTATTTTATGAAGAAAAAAAAAAAAAAAAAAAGTCTGGTTTGAGTATTGTCAGATGAAGAACAGTGAGACTAATGTATAATTCCTTGCATTGTTTTTGATCTATTACAGCTCCTTTTCTCTGCTGTCCTCAAAAGCACATATTGTATCTGTATGGCCTTGGATGAAAGAAATAATAGGAAGAGATTTAATTGGACTCATATTGGACTTATACATTGGAGGCATGACATTTTAGCTTATACTCCTACTCCTCCAGCTACAGTAGCAAGGTTGAATCACAAGGACACATACCTAACCTATGAGTTCATCCTCCTTGACACTATCTAGGTTTCCATCACTATATAAAGACTGTACAGTACATAAAAACCTTTATGGAAGGAGAAATACATTCTTAAAAGTCTAAGGCACTGGGAGGGGAAGTTCTAAGCTGACATATTAGTGTGTAGGCTAAACCGTTCGGATGCTACAGACGTTTTCATGAGAAGACAGATTTTTGGGATGTCTCCTAGTCTGACAAACAGAGCTGTAAGCTCTGCCACTTTCCACCACAGATGCAGAAGGGTGACATAGGCGGATGCGGTGAATTGAGAAGCAGCCCAAAAACATGATATCTCTAGCTTTAACTGATGGATTATGATGTGAATTTCTACTTAGATTTATGCACTGGTGTGTCAAGGGTGACATTTACGCACTGGTGTGTGGGTTAAATGGGGGTTAAATGTATATCAATATATTGGCTTCACTGGGGAACAGTGTCAATTCAATTCAGCAGGTAAATTGAAATTGTGAGAATTGAAATGGAATTGACCCCAACCCTTCTGGGGAGATGCTCTTGATGCAGAATGTAAAGCCACAATTGGTCATTTGTTTTGTTTTTAACCAAAACAGTGCCTTCAGAAAGTATCAACACCCCTTGACATTTTCCACATTTTATTGTTACAGCCTGAATTTAAAATGGATTAAATTGAGATTCTGTGTCACTGGCCTACACACAATACCCCATAATGTCAAAGTGGAATTATGTTTAAGAAATGTTTACTAATTCATAAAAAATGAAAGGCTGAAATGTCTTGAGTCATTAAGTATTCAATCCCTTTCTTATGGCAAGTCTAAATACGTTCAGGGAGTAAAGGTTTGCTTAATTAACAAGTCACATAATAATTTGCATGGACTCTGTGTGCATTAATAGTGTTTAACATGCTTTTTTGAATGACTACCTCATCTCTGTACCCCCACACATACAATTGTCCCTTAGTCGAGCAGTGCATTTCAAACACAGATTCAGCCACAAAGACCAGGAAGGTTTTCCAATCCCTCACAAAGAAGGGCACCTATTGGTAGATGGGTAAAAAAAAGAAGAAGCAGACATTGAATATCCGTTTGATCATGGTGAAGTGATTAATTACACTTTGGATAGGGTAACAATACACCCAGTCACCACAAAGATACAGGCATCCTTCCTAACTCAGTTGCTGGAGAGGAAGAAAAGGTCTCAGGGATTTCCCCATGAGGATAATGGTGACTTTAAAACAGTTACAGAGTTTAATGGCTGTGATAGGAGAAACCTTGTAGTTACTCCACAATACTAACCTAAATGGCAGAGTGAAAGGAAGGAATATTCAAGAATATTCCAAAACATGCATTCTGTTTGCAATAAGGCACTAAAGTGAAACTGCAAGAATGTGGCAACGAAATTAACTTTATGTACTGAATACAAAGCATTATGTTTTGGGAAAATTCAACACAACACATCACTGAGTACCATTCTTCATATTTTCAAGCATTGTGGTGGTTGCATCATGTTATGGGTATGCTTGTCATCAGCAAGGACTAGGGGGTTGTCTAGGATAAAAAGAAACGGAATAAAGTTAAGCACAGGCAAAATGCTAGAGCAAAACCTGGTTTAAGCACTGTATATCATTATTTTACATTACCATTGACCATTGGTTGTATTGCAGATTGCAATTTTAAATGCTGTGTCGTTGTCTTCCTCAGGAGCCCTGAATTGGTGAAGAGATGACGTCAGTCAGTGGTGGACACAGAGACAGAGCTTGGCCTGAAGATGGGGGTATTTCCAAGGGTGAACGCTCTAGACAGACAGGAAGGGAGGGGGATTCCACATTACAGAATGAGATCACAAACCCGAGACACAACCCAAGCAGCAAGCACTTCAACCTAAACAGCAAAAAGACACATTTCCGATACAAGTTGGACAATAAAGTTGTATTATATTCATAACTCGACCCTACTTGAATTAGACACCGAAGGTTATCAACCAAAGAATCTGTAGAAAAATGAGAATGGATGTTGGAAGTTATATGATTATACTATCTATATTCATGTTTATAAATGTGTATTTTAAAATGTTCTGAGATATTATAAAATTGTACTGTCTGAAACATCCAAATCGAAATAGTTCATATTGACAACTAAATGTCTTACATTTGTTACATTTGTGTATGGATCAAAAGACAACAATGACCTAATGATGGACATTGATTTCGATTTGAAATTTTTTATGTTCTGTTAAGGCACCGATGGAAGAGAGTAGTCTGTCTGAGTATGTTTCCTCTCCACTTGACTCTCTGTATTTCATGGCACTAGGGTCTAAACTGACTTTGCCTACATCCCAAATGACACCGTATTCCCTATATAGTGCACTACATTTGATCATAGCCCTATGATGGGAGCCATTTGGAATGCAACCTGTATGTTTCTTGCTGTCTTTATGCCATGGCACAGACTACTGTGTGTTGGAGCTGTCTGCACGTAGGCCTACTAACCTCTCTGTCTCTCTGTTTATTTAAGTCTTGTCTGAGAGTTTCACCAATTCTCTCCCAGATACCCCGCCCCTACTTTTAGGTTGCTACAGTACATCCCTCTGTCTCTGTGTCTCAATATCAGACCTGGGTTCAAATGCTACTTGCAATTATTCAAATACTTCTTTAAGCATTTGCACTAGCCTGGCTAAAGTTCGAGATGGACGGGTTTTACAGTTTTGGAACTATTCTAAGCCAGGCAAGCTCAATCAAGCACAGATAAAGTGTTTGAAATGATTTCGAATAGTATTTGAATCCAGGTCTGCTCAGTGTCCAGCTCCCTCTGTGGTTTACAAACCCTGTTTCCTCCTGTCACTCCAGTCTCCTCAACCCTCACCACAGAACAGCTCTCATTCTCCTCTGTTGACGTCAAACCCTGTTGACCGATGACGAATGTACTAAGTGTGTACCACTACAAACTGTTAGTCACACCCGCAGGAATGCCACACGGCACAGTCGTTACGTGTCTCTGGCCGTGTCTCAGATGCTGTGTCCAAAATGGCACCCTATTTATTCCATATGTAGTGCACTACTTTTGACCAGGGACGCAGGCTCAGACTGTCCTGGAAAGAGTGATTGTGCGGTGATGGGGCGAGAGGGGTGAGGTTGTGAGTAGATGGTAAGCCACTGAGGATTAGAGAGAGCCACAAGGTCAAAGACCAACACACATCTGTTCTAAGGTACCGTAGCAGAGGTAGCCTACTTTTAGTCACTTGCGGGAAAACCTTTTGGATGTTCAAATTGGTTCGAAACTAATGTGCACTGTTCAACCACATTCTATATGGTTTTCTTATCATTCTAGCACTTATGCAAAAACAGAATTACGATGTAGAAATCTTCCAAATAATGAGAAACAACCTCTGATCCTACTCAATAGCTAAGCATGTTTGGGCATTAAGTTGCTCTCATACTTCAAAATTGTGTGACTTTTCTAGTTCTCCTCATCTTTTGCAATGTTTTACACAAATACATGATTTTATATGTAAAGAGGCCCAGTTCAGATCTTGATGTGCTGGATCTAGATAATACCACAGACACATAAAGCCCCCGGAAGCTTTGAACAAATGTGACCGCTCAGCCAAGGCTGTCTGCATACAGTATATCTCCTCTATTCATCTCCTCAGACACATGGCACTAGCCGGGACGCTGTTGACTGTTGGCTGTGCCTCCTCTGTAAACAGTGAAATGACTCTGGTATGTCTGACAGTGGCTGGAACCAAGAACAACACTACTAGACTGTGTCCTACTCCCAAATGGTGCCCTATTCCCTATAGTGCACTACTTTTGACCAGAGCCCCAAAAGCAGTGCACTACATAGGGAATAGGAATAGGGTGACATTTGGGACGCACACCTAGACTCTCTTCTATAAAAACTACTGACACCTCCTGTTGGACTGTTGGCTGCTTCCACCCAGAACTAATACAGGAGTAGGATGGATAGGCATACCAGCATACCCTGTAAGCTATTAATACTGCAGGTGTGGATAACCAGGAAGGTATTCTTACTTCTTACTGTTGGCTGTGACTGGTGTCTGGGGAGGTTCCAGTCAGGGGGAAAAGTACAGACTTCCTGGGTAGTTCCGTGTGTCTGTGTGTCTGACTGCTTGCATGTCGGTCCGTCCGTCCACCTGTCTTATAGGGTCAGTCCGGCCGTCTTATAGGATATGTCTGTCTGTCCTGAACAGTAGCTGGGTGCTGTCCTCAGGGTTTGACTATGGTATATGGACTCTTCAACATGTTGTTTGTTTCGCCTTGCATCTTGCCATTTAGTTCTGGAAACTAAGGCCATACTATTTAAAAAAAAAAAAATGTTTAACAGATTCTTTTTTTTTTTAAAGGGAGGGAGGGAGTAAGCAAATAAAAAAATGTATACACAAGTAAAATCCTATTACATTTAAATGGTAGTCATTTAGCAGACGCTCTTATCCAGAGCAATTTACATTAGTGCACTCATCTTAAGATAGCTAGGTGAGACAGCAACATATCACAACCGTTTAAAGTACATTTCCTTCAACAAAGTAATTATCAACATAGCAACCTTTGTTCAAAACCTACCGATCAAATCAAGAGATTTTAAATTCTATTCGGAGGGTAAAAGAGGCATCGTTCAGACATAATCCGGGAATAGGCTGTGTATCTCTTTCCTGAAAGTTTGAGGACATTACTTTTGCTATAATCTTGCAATTTTTCACTACTACTTTTCTAAATTTTATATAATAAAAAAAAAAGTATGGGCTAACTCCATTATTCAGTTTATTATAGATCAAATTCAGCCGTTCAGCCGTTTTTATTTCAATATCAAAACATCTCTGGGTAACAATTAAAGGGGAATTTTACCCTGGCTTTGCCATGGCATACAGTCATTATTATTTTAACAACATTACGTTTTTTCCATAAACATCAACATTATCCAAACCACAAGCTAGAACGAGCGCAGTTTCATTTCACTGGTAGAATCGTGAAGTACTTTCGACTTCAAATCAAATCAAATTTTATTTGTCACATGCGCCGAATACAACAGGTGTAGACCTTACAGTGAAATGCTTACTTACAAGCCCTTAACCAACAATGCAGTTTTAAGAATAACAAATAAATAAAGAGCAGCAGTAAAATAACAGTAGCGAGGCTATATACAGGGGTTACCGGTACAGAGTCAATGTGCGGGGGCACCGGTTAGTCGAGGTAATTGAGGAAATATGTACATGTAGGTAGAGTTAAAGTCACCATGCATAGATAATAAACAGAGAGTAGCAGCAGCGTAAAATAGGGGGTGGGGGGGACAATGCAAATAGTCTGGGTAGTCATTTTATTAGCTGTTCAGGAGTCTTATGGCTTGGGGGTAGAAGCTGTTAAGAAGCCTTTTGGACCTAGACTTGCCGCTCAGGTACCGCTTGCCATGCGGTAGCAGAGAGAACAGTCTATGACTAGGGTGGTTGGAGTCTTTGACAATTTTTAGGGCCTTCCTCTGACACCGCCTGGTATAGAGGTCCTGGATGGCAGGAAGCTTGGCCCCAGTGATGTACTTGCACTACCCTCTGTAGTCGGAGGCCGAGCAGTTGCCATACCAGACAGTGATGCAACCAGTCAGGATGCTCTCGATGGTGCAGCTATAGAACGTTTTGAGGATCTGAGGACCCATACCAAATCTCTTCAGTCTCCTGAGGGGGAATAGGCGTTCAGTCTGGCTGTGCTAATTACAAGAAAGCTTGTGTTAACCAAGGTCAGTGTGCGTCCATGATGATATACCACACACACACACCTTGGTTGAGGCAAGTTGCCATACATAGCACTAAGTGCCCTAGTCCATCAGTACTACATACACTGTGCTATGCTGTTCCGTGCTGTGCTGTTCCGTGCTGTGCATCTTCCACTTTATTAAACCACCTCAACTGGAATCCTACCTGTCTGTCGTCTTTGCCCATACCAGCATACAGGAGCGAACAAACAAAGTAAAACCTAACATAAAGAATATACAGTCCACCAGTCACTTACACACACAGTCAATCAATTTAGCCTATGCCATGGTTGTTACTGCTAGATGGATAGGGTGGCAGGTAGCCTAGAGGTTAGAGTGTTGGACTAGTAACCGAAAGGTTGCAGGATCAAATCCCCGAGCTGACAAGGTAAAAATCATTAAAGAGTCACTTTGCTCCTGAACAAGGCAGTTAACCTGCTGTTCCTAAGCTGTCATTGATAGTTAGAATTTGTTCTTAACTGACTTGCCTAGTAAAATAACAGAGAGCTACTGTACCTAGCAGAGTAAACATGTAAGCTAGCTAATGTTAGCAAAGTTAGCCATCTATTCCACCCTTGTCTGGAAAACACTCTCTTACTAAAAATAAAATTGTTGATATAGCTAACTCACTCTGGTTGTGTTGGTAGTAATAAATAGTCTTAGTTGGTTCTCAGCTGGCTAGCAATCTTGCTTCCAATTTAGTGACGCTAACTAGCTAACAGAAAGCTGACAATATTGCAATGTCCATGTTAGGTGTGCAAAGCTAGCCAAAGATCAATACAATTAGAGTGGTGGTTAAATTCCCAGCTAGCAATGAGGGATCATCCCAGAAGCGGCCCTCTTCCAGGGGTCCGGAACTGATTGAATCGGCCCGGAATCGGGTGTTGGACACGGAATCAAAATGAATGATTGAATCGGCCCAGAATCAAAATGAATAACTGCCTAGAATTGGCCCAAATGCATCGGGCCGTTTCCGTCTCCCGGAATTCAACTGATTTTTCCGGCATCTTAACAGAATCCAAATAAATGTAAACAAAATTACCCAATTTAGTAGTTTTAAATATTACACATTTTATGCATACAAATTATACCCATCCACCCCAATTCCTTTGACCGTGTCAGCATGCATGCATCTGGCCCGCCACAGGAGTCGCTACAGCACGATGGGACAAGGACATCCCAGCCGGCCAAACACTCACCTAACTCGGACGACGCTGGGCCTATTGTGCATCGCCTCATGGGTCTTCCTGTCGTTGCCGGCACGGGTATCGAACTAGCATCTGTAGCAATGCAGTTTGCACTGCAATGCAATGCAGTGTCTTAGACCGCTGTGCCACTCAGGAGGCTCCAGCCACAAAGTTTTTAATGCTTATCAATTGCTTTGCTCAAAGTATAGAAATACTAAAATACTACTTAAACAGGACTCTTAAAGAATTTAATTGACATGTTAATTGTATTTTTTGATCACAGAAACAATGAGAACATAAGGAAAAATAAATAAATAATGAAATGTTATATAAAGCAGCCCGTGTAATCATCTGCCAGAGAGTAGCCCCAATCGGCCCGAGCCCCAAGTAATACATTTGGGCCAGATAACTCACACCGGAATCGGCCCGAGCTCAATCCCTGCATCCTAGCCATAAGTAATACTGCCTAAGGCGGCCCAGACTCGGGCCACATGACGTCGGGCGAGTCTGACTCTCAGCCGAGTACCCGGACTCTCAGCCGGAATCGGCCCAGATCCACTGTGCTAGCTGGGTTGTATATTGTTGAGTGTTTTGTTCTAGGTGGTACATTATCTGATTCCACCAGCATGTTTCCAACCCCAAGCTCTGCACAAGGTGAAGGTAAGTTGGCAAAAAAATGTACAAGCTGAAGGCTAAGATAGCTCAATTTAGAGTACGCATGGCATGAATAGGTAGTGTTTGTATGGGTTTGTGTTAGTGTTATGGGGTTACAGGTGGTAGCCTGATGTCCGCAGAGTACCTTCCAGACCATGTAATCAATTTAGTGTACCCGTTTTCTCCTTTTACCTTTTCTCTTTGTAAAACTATCTGGTGTCCTTGCTGAAAAATAGTCCCTGCTGGAGTCCCTGCCCGAAAAATACCCCAATGCGGAGGCATTTTGGGTACACAAGCATGAGGGAGGGGACACAACTTGCGATTATGGAGCACAACAAGTGGGACAAAAATGAGCAGGGGACATTGAAAGGTTTAAAATCAAGACAACAGTAATGTCACGACTCCCGCCGAAGGCGGCTCGTCTCCCTGTTTGGGCGGCGTTCGGCGGTCGACGTCACCGGCTTTCTAGCCTTCGCCGCTCCATTTTTTCATTTATCCATTTGTTTTGTCTTGTTCCCTGCAATCCTGGTTTTCATTCCCCAATCAATCTACATGTATTTATTCCTCTGATCCCCCTCATACCTTTGTGTAAGATTATTTGTGTGTTACGTGTTTTGACGCACTAGGCTAGCGTTTTGGTATTTTCACAAAGCCTATTTGTATGGTTATACATTTATGTTGTTGATATTGTTGTGCGCTGTTACACTTTGCCTTGTTGGCTGGAGGAGTTTTTACGCAGCTGCGTTTTTTTCTGTAAATTCTCCTGCTGTAATAGTGTGCGCCTGTTCACTATTCTCTGCTCTCCTGCACCTGGCTTCACCTCCAGTACGCACACGCCTGACAAGTAATGACACAACCACTTCATTCTTTTCTCTGCATATCCTCAAATTACAATACAAATACAAAAATCCCCCACTACTATTGATAAGAATTATCTGTCAAAGTTAATGGGCTGAGGGAGTTTTACAGGTAGGTCTTTGAGATTAGGAAGGGGCTTTTGGTTGTAATTAGAGACAGTAAATGTATTGTTGTTTATTAGAACGATTCACAGCTGACCTCGCTCAGTTTAGATGAACGCTGATTGGCTATTATTTTATTTAGGGAGGCCAAATGCTCACTGGCTTCCCTTTCATTCAATGTTACGGGCGGCAACAATGTCATACTCTTTCTGACCATCAGCTACATCAGATAGATATACTATACATACTGAGACAGAGGGACGCTGTTTCATTCAGCCTCTTGTGAATTGAAGGAAATTTATAAAACAGAGAGATGGGGAAGCCTTGGCATCCATAAATACATTCCACTACACAACAGTACATACTGTGTAAGAAATGCCTTCCCAGCCAATTCACTTTGTTGAATGATCTTTTGTCTAAAAAGCAGCTCCCAATGTCCCTAATTGTCCCTAAACAATACACTAGTCTGTCTCTATACACTTAGGTCCCACAGGTCGACACCTTTACCAAAAGAAACATGGTTCCCTACATCCTTTCCACGAAAAGTGTAAAATGGTAACACCACAACCATGTTTTTACAGGTGATGTGCAGTACCAGCAAATATTCTGCAAGAGCTCAAACAGGTGGTGGTTAAGGTCTGCGAGCCCTACACCACTTCCGGCAGTCTTATCCAGCAGAGAGCACAAGACCATTCGTCAGAAGCACTCTGCTTCCACAAACAGATGTTAGACATTCAGATATATCCAAAGAATGTTTATCAAAGTCTAAAATACAGGGGAGTGTACAATATTAATGCTAACTCAAAAAGAGAACTGGGTATACAACAAGAATGTTATATGGTAAAAGTAACAAACAAAACAATTAAGTATGAACAGTGTAGTACACAGTTCAGTGTGTCACAGGTGTAGTGAAGTGCAGAGAATTATAGCTACAGATTGTTACAACAGATAATGTGATTTCATCAAATATTTTTGGGATCCATTACTGGGAGTAACAGGACAGGTGTAGCACTGCCAATTTTCGACCAACTTTAGCTTGGCGATGCTGTCTTCATCCTCGATTTGTGGAAACAGGAGTCTCAAAATGTCTGTGTCCAGTTACAGGAGGTCTGTTTGAATTTAGAAAATGCTCCATTATTAAAATAAACACTTTTTTTGTTTCAGTCAAGAAATCCAACAGTGTACGCCGCCATCTTATCTATTTCATGTCTTCTCTCCTTGATCGAGACTGGTGAGTGTCCATCCCAAAGTGCTGCATGTCATGATGACAGACACTTGTCTCGATCAATGAGAGAGGACTTGAAATAGACAAGATGGCGGCATGCACATTGTTGGATTACTTCATGGACCAAAATAAGTATTTATTTTAATAACTGAGCGTTTTTCTAAATGCAAACTAGTTGAACATACATGCATGTGCATAGGCTTTTAGAAAAATATCTAGCCTAAGAAATAAATATGGCATAATCCTCAACTTTTGCACAGTGACCAGACCGTTCAAATGTACCTAGGTAGGTAGGCAAACAGTATCTAGCTACATCCCCATGTCTAACAGGCATGCTTAGGCAAATATTTTGTATCAGTTTTAGAGATTTACAACAGTTGCATTGTTGTTTCCTCACTGTTGGCTACTAAACGTTGCTAGCTAGCTTGCTGAATAGGCAATAATGCCTATAATTTTGTGATTTTTAAATGCATCCACAGTCATAATTATAACCAACCCTCGTCAGTTATGGTACATAGCTAGATAGTACCCACTGTTCCTAGGCCGTCATTGTAAATAAGAATGTGCTCTTAACTGACTTGTTAAATAAAGGTTAAATAAAATAAACAATAAAAAATAGTTAAACTATTTACGGTTTCTGATGTTACACATTTGCTAAAAAGTTATAAACGGAAGGCCAGGCACATAGTAACAAGTTAGCAGGTGCTAGGCTAACTAGCAAGCCAACTCCAGTCATGGGCTAACATTTGCTGGTAAACTTAGCTTTAGGGGGCTGATTGTAACGTTATAGTTTTCTGTTTAGTAGACATATCTACGACTAAAAAAGGTTTTACAATCGAGATACAATAAAACCTCTTCTATTTCTTGTCATAGATATGGCTACCTGTAGTTGTTTACCTAGAGTAGCTAATGTTAGCTACTTAAGTTACCTAAGTTAGCAAACCGAAAAATAATTTGATTCCCCCCCTCCCACTGTTACACAGCCATATGTTAGCCAACAACACACAATATGGGTTTCAGTAGATAAACTAAAGATAGCTAGCTAGGGGTGGCTTGCAGTAAAAATAACTTACTTAGCTAGACACCGTATTTGTCATCTGCCCTCTTGGTGCTGGATTTGGCTGTTGCTGAGCTTCTGGCTAAATCCAACTCTTCGTTTCGAATCCTCTTCACTATATTCCATATGGTTAAATGTTATCATAATGTCATCAATGTCATCAACAACAAAAAAAGCTCCATCTTCAATTTCATGTTGATGAGGGAATCACTTGAAGCCATTGTGGTCTGATCAGTTCTTTCAGTTGTTGGTTTTTTATACTTTATTTGTTGGTTTTCACATTTGAGAACATAGAGACATTGACATCAATACAACATCTCCAGTCCGTTATCCCACCATCATTCCCACCCACCCCACCAAGCATCATACAAAAAAATGCACAAGAACAACAAACAAATATCAAAAAAGACACAAATTAAAATAAATAAGATACACATAAGAGAAAATATGCAGACAATAATAATGGAATCCTATTTGCACATTTTAGCCACTGATATATGACATACAGTGGGAAGAAAAAGTATGCGAACCCTTTAGAATTACCTGGATTTCTGCATAAATTGGTCATGAAATTTGATCTGATCTTCATCTAAGTCACAACAACAGACAAACAGTCTGCTTAAACTAATAACACACAAACAGTTATAATTGACCCGGAGGGCGAGGCGCAGGGCATTCCGGCTGGCGACGATGAAACTCCCGCAGCAGTTCAGGGTCCAAGACATCAGCCACCGGGACCCAGCACCTCTCCTCCGGACCGTACCCCTCCCACTCCACGAGATATTGAAGGCCCCTCGACCGACGTCTCGAATACAGGATGGAATGGACGGAGTACGCCGGGACCCCCTCGATGTCCAGAGGGGGTGGAGGAACCTCCCGCACCTCAGAGTCCTGGAGTGGACCAACCACCACCAGCCTGAAGAGAGACACATGGAACGAGGGGTTAATATGGTAATCAGGGGGAAGTTGTAACCAATAACACCTCGTTCACTCTCCTTAGGACTTTAAATGGCCCCACAAACCACGGACCCAGCTTCCGGCAGGGCAGGCGGGGGGGCAGGTTTCGGGTCGAGAGCCAGACCCGGTCCCCCGGTGCGAACACCGGGGCCTCAATGCGGTGACGTTCCGCGCTGCGCCAGAAGGCCAGCTGAAGGTGACCATGGGCCTCCCAGGTCTCCTCCATGCACTTGAACCACTCGTCCACCGCAGGAGCCTCGGTCTGACTCCGATGCCACGGTGCCAGAACCGGCTGGTACCCCAATACAACCTGGAAAAAGGAGAGGTTAGGGGAGGAGTTACGAAGCGAGTTCTGCTCCATTTCTGCCCACTCCCCCAGCCGGTCCTGGCAATACGACCGCAGAAACCTGCCCACATCCTGGTTCACTCTCTCCACCTGCCCATTACTCTCAGGGTGAAAACCCGAGGTGAGGCTGATCGAGACCCCCAGACGTTCCATGAAAGCCCTCCAGACTCTCGAAGTGAACTGGGGACCCCGATCAGACACAATATCCTTGGGTACCCCGTAGTGCCGGAAGACGTGTGTAAACAGGGCCTACGCAGTTTGTAGGGCCGTAGGAAGACCGGGCAGAGGGAGGAGACCACAGGACTTAGAGAAACGATCCACAACAACCAGGATCGTGGTGTTTCCCTGTGAAAGAGGGAGATCCGTTAGGAAATCCACTGATAGGTGTTACCAAGGCCGTTGTGGAACGGGTAAGGGATGTAGCTTAGGTGTCTAGGAGCCTTACACTGGGCACACACCGAGCAGGAGGAAACATAAACCCTCACATCCTTCGTCAAAGTGGGCCACCAGTACTTCCCAGTCAGGAAGCGCACCATCCGATCCCCGGATGACCAGAGGAGGGTGACGTGTGGGCCCAATAGATCAACTAGTCACAGACCGCAGACGGAACGTACAGACGCCTGACGGAACACTGGGGGGGAGTGGGCTCTGTACGTAACGCCTGCTTAATGTCCGCGTCCAGCTCCAACACGACCAGCGCTACCAGACAGGAAGCCGGGAGTATGGGAGTCTGATCCATGGACCGCTCCTCTGTGTCATACAGCCGGGACAGTGCGTCTGCCTTTTTATTCTGGGATTCTGGTCTGTAAGACATGGTAAACACAAAACGAGTAAAGAACATGGTCCACCTTGCTTGACGAGGATTCAGCCTCCTCGCTGCCTGGATGTACTCCAGGTTGCGGTGGTCAGTCCAGATGAGGAAAGGGTTTTTAGCCCCCTCAAGACAGTGTCTCCACGCCCTGACCAAAGCCAACAACTCCCGGTCCCCCACATCATATTTCCGCTCCGCCGGGCTGAGCTTCTTCGAGAAGAAAGCACAGGGACGGAGCTTCGGTGACGTGCCCGAGGGCTGGGAGAGCACAGCTCCTATCCCAGCCTCGGACGCGTCCACCTCTACTATGAACGCCAAAGAAGGATCCGGGTGAGCCAGCACGGGAGCCGAGGCGAACAAAGCCCTTAGGTGCCCAAAAGCCCTGTCCGCCTTCACTGACCACTGTAGACTCACCGGACCCCCCTTCAGCAGTGAAGTAATGGGAGCAGCCACCTGACCAAAACCCCGGATAAATCTCTGGTAGTAATTGGCAAACCCTAAAAATCGCTGCACCTCCTTTACCGTGGTGGGAGTCGGCCAATTACGCACGGCTGCAATGCGGTCACTCTCCATTTCCACCCCAGACGTGGAAATGCAATACCCTAGGAAGGAGACGGCCTGCTGGAAGAACAAGCATTTCTCAGCCTTGGCGTACAGGTCATGCTCCAGCAGTCGTCCAAGCACCTTGCGCACCAAAGACACATGCTCAGTATATCAGAATGTCATCAAAATACACCACTACACCCTGCCCGTGCAGGTCCCGGAAAATCTTGTCTACAAAGGATTTTAAAACTGCGGGAGCATTCATCAACCCGTACAGCATGACGAGGTACTCATAATGCCCTGAGGTGGTGCTAAACACTGTCTTCCACTCGTCTCCCTCCCGGATACGCACCAGGTTGTATGCGCTCCTGAGATCCAGTTTTGTGAAGAAGCGCGCCCCGTGCATTTACTCAATCGCTGTGGCGATAAGAGGAAGCGGGTATCTGTACCTCTCCGTGATTTTATTGAAACCTCGATAATCAATGCACGGGCGCAGACCTCCATCCTTCTTCTTCACAAAGAAGAAGCTCGAGGAGGCGGGGAAAGTTGAGGACTGAATGTACCCCTGACCCAGGGATTCGGAGACATATGTCTCCATAGCCTCCGTCTCCACTTGCGACAGGGGATACACGTGACTCCTGGAAAGCGCAGCGGCTACCAGGAGATTTATCGCACAATCCCCTCGTCGATGAGGTGGTAACTGAGTCGCCTTCCGTTTACAGAAGGCGAGAGCCAAATCGGCATATTCTGAAGGGATGTGCACGGTGGAGACCTGGTCTAGATTTTCCACCTTGGTTGCACCAACGGAAACCCCTACACACCTCCCCGAGCACTCTCGCGACCACCCCGTGAGAGCCCTCTGTTGCCAGGAAATGGTGGGGTCATGGAAGGCTAACCAGGGAAGGCCTAATACCACGGGAAACGCAGGAGAGTCAATGAGGAATATACTGTTTTTTTTCTCGTGCCTCTCCTGCGTCACCATGGAGAGAGCGATGGTGGCCTCCCTGATTATCCCGGACCCTAATGGTCGACTATCCAGAGCATGAACAGGGAAAGGTCTGACCACAGGGGTAATGGGAATCCCTAACCTAAGAGCGAGCGCTCTGTCAATAAAATTCCCAGCTGCG
This sequence comes from Brachymystax lenok tsinlingensis, assembly GCA_030435695.1. Classification (NCBI taxonomy): domain Eukaryota; kingdom Metazoa; phylum Chordata; class Actinopteri; order Salmoniformes; family Salmonidae; genus Brachymystax; species Brachymystax lenok. The sequence continues at coordinate 2,681,339 of CM059801.1, read as the reverse complement.
CCTGAATCGACGAGCGCCTTATGCTGGGAATGCGGGGAAAATACAGGGAAACAAACAGACACAAACAGTTGGTCAACAGAGGACTCTGGATGAGTGTGGTGCAGACTCACCTGGGGTGACGCCAGAGTGCCCTGCCTGCTGCCTCTACTCCCAGAAGGACCAACCCGGCACCGACCGGCAGTGTGCCCTCTGCGGCCACAGATGGTGCAGGTGAAAGCCCCTCCTCCAGCCTCCCTACGCGCAGCCCCTCATGGCTCCATGGGCTCCGAAGAGAGGATGCCGGAAGGTGGGGCCGACAGGTGGGGCCGGAAGGTGGGACCCTCTCTGGACGTCCACGGGTGACCAGCAGGTTATCCAACCAGATGGACAGATCCACCAGTTGGTCGAAAGTCACGGTGGCATCCCTGCAGGCCAGTTCCCGCCGGACGTCCTCACGTACGCTACACTTATAATGGTCGATGAGGGCCCTTTCATTCCAGTCCAACGTCCGAAACTCAAGGGCGAACTCCTGTGTGCGCTCCTTATCCCCTGTCTCAAACACTGACAATCACGCACAAGGGAAAGAGGGGAAGGAAAGAATATATGCAGGAGCGTGATTGGGAGATAATTAACATCAGGTGTATACAATAAAGACAAAACCAAAGGACACACGAAAAAAGGGGAGCGGTGATGGTTAGAAAAGCTGTGACGTCGACCGCCGAACACCCCCCGAACAAGGAGAGGGACCGACTTCAGCGGAAGTCGTGACAATATCTGGTGTGAACGGCTCTCTTCAGGTCATGCCCCAGCATCTCAAGCGGGTTGAGGTCAGGACTAACTGAGCCACTCCAGAAGGCACATTTTCTTCTGTTCAAGCCGTTCTGTTGTTGATTTACTTCTGTATTTTGGGTTGTTGTCCTGTTGCATCACTTAACTTCTGTTGAGCTTCAATTGGTAGACAGATAACTTTACATTCTCCTGCAAATGTCTTCATAAATTTGGGAGTTTATTTTTCCGTCAATGACAGCAAGCTGTCCAGGCCCTGAGGCAGCAAAGCAGCCCCAAACCATGATGCTCCCTCCACCATAGTTTACAGTAGGGATGAGGTTTTGATGTTGGTGTGCTGTGTCTTTCTTTCTCCACATATAGTGTTGTGTGTTCCTTCCAAACAACTCAACTTTAGTTTCATCTGTCCACAGAATATTTTGCAGGAGCGCTGCGGAACATCCAGGTGCTCTTTAGCGAACTTCAGACGTGCAGCAATGTATTTTTTGGACAGCAGTGGCTTCTTCCATGGTGCCATCCATTCTTCCAACACCATTCTTGTTTACTGTTTTACGTATTGTAGACTCATCAACAGAGATGTTAGCATCTTCCAGAGATTTCTGTAAGTCTTTAGCTGACACTAGGATTCTTCTTAACCTCATTGAGCATTCTGTGCTGTGCTCTTGCAGTCATCTTTGCAGGACGGCCACTCCTAGGGAGATGAGCAACAGTGCTGAAATTTCTCCATTTATAGAACATTTGTTTTACTGTGGGCTGACTTTTAGAGATACTTTTGTAACCCTTTCCAGCATTATGCAAGGCAATAATTCTTAATCTTAGGTCTTCTGAAATCTTTTATGTTCGAGGCATGGTTCACATCAGGCAATGCTTCTTGTGAATAGCAAACTCAAATTTTGTGAGTGTTGTTTATGGGGCAGGGCAGCTCCACTGACTCCAGGTTAGTTGACTCCCAACTCCAATTAGCTTTTGGAGAAGTCATCAGCCTAGGGGCTCACATACTTTTTCCAACCTACAATAATTTGTGTGATATTAGTTTAAGCACACTGAGTTTGTCTTCTTAGATGAAGATCAGATCAAATTGTATGTCAAATTTATGCCGAAATCCAGGTAATTTCAAAGGGTTCACATACTTTTTCTTGGCACTGTAACTGCCAATACTGAAAAAAACAATAGCTGTTCTCCACTTGCAGTTCAAACACCATCTTTCCCATGACAGCGTCCCCCAGATCTGGCCCCGGGAACCCGAGGGGGCACACATCCCCTCCCCCGCATCCATCGCACTCGCCTCCAGCCAGAAGTTTCTCGGGACCCCCGCAAAATGTATCTAACCGTTTCAAGTGGCGGAGATGACATCACCTCCTTATCCCACCGCCTAAGACAAGGACGTATTGCCGACTTCCAATTAAAGATGATAAGACGCCGAACTAGAAGTGAAGAAAATGCTACTGCATTCGCCTTGTGTGTGGTAACAGTACAATCCAAAGGTGGGATACCAAAAATAGCAGTGAACAGATTGGGGTCAAAGTGTATTGTTACATAGATGTGAAAATGCCTCAAATATGAGAGATTGGCATGACCAAAACATATGCCCCACAACTGCTGTTCTCTGATGGCCTCTCAAACACTTTGGGTCAACATTTGGATAGATTTGAGCTATTTCAGTTTTGCCCAAAGGATTGTGTTGTTAGTGTCCGCCTCTCTTTCAAAACAGCCTGCCAAAAAAGCCTAACTGGAGTTGTAGTCTATCAGAGACTGAACAAAAGGTGTCAGCTTGTACAGCAATGAATCCGCTGATAGGAACATTGCTGAAAGACTTCCAATGGCTCTATCAAACAAGGACAATCATATCTACATGCACAAAAACGTATAGTGCGATATGTATCACATAGAGCCTTCGCGAAATGCCACAAAGCAGGACAACATTTTTATTTTATTTTCGGATCTCGCCCCCCCATCCATTCAACGGAAGCCATCACAGGGTGTATCATTCAACGCGCAAAGCTTAGATCTGCCTTCCTCCTGAGCAGTTATGTGTGAAACACATCTCACTGTCCTTGAAATGTCTCAGACATGATGATTCCCCCATTGTGAAATTCCCCTTTAAGTACCTTACTGTGATTGCTTTCAATTAAAAGTGTCAAAAAGAAACAAAAATAGCCTTTTAGCGAAGAGCAATTTGTTAAGCAAGAATTTTGCTAGGTTTGTCTGAGACTGGTCTGAGTGGGAAGGAGAAAACTAAAAACGAGCTGTTATTGTCACGTCCTGGCCACAGATAGCCTTCTGGCTCATCTAGGGTGTGTTGGTCAGGATGTGATCAGGGGGGTTTGGATCAATGTTTTATTTTCTAAGTTTGTTTTTTTGATGGTTCACAATTAGAGGCAGCTGTTTGTCGTTACCTCTAATTGGGGACCATATTTAAGTTAGTTCGTTTCCCCACTTGCGGTGTGGGTCATTGTTTGTGTGTGAGTACCTGTGTGTGCTACACTAGTGTTGCGGTCTGTCCCCTGTGCGCCTTAAGAGCCCAGCACGTCCTGTTCCTGCTCCACGCACCAGGTCCCCTGTGCGCCTTCAGAGCCCGGCACGTCCTGTTCCTGATCCACGCATCAGATCCCCTGTGCGCCTTCAGAGCCCGATACGTCCTGTTCCTGCTCCACGCATCAGATCCCCTGTGCGCCTTCAGAGCCCGGCACGTCCTGTTCCTACTCCACGCATCAGGTCCATTGAGCGCCTTCAGAGCCCGGCACGTCCTGTTCCTGCTCCACGCATCAGGTCCCCTGTGCGCCTTCAGAGTCCAGCACGTCCTGTTCATGCTCCACGCATCAGGTCCCCTGTGCGCTTTCGGAGCCCGGCACGTCCTGTTCCTGCTCCACGCATCAGGTCCCCTGTGTGCCTTCGGAGCCCGGCACGTCTTGTTCCTGCTCCACGCATCAGGTCCCCTGTGCGCCTTCAGAGTCCAGCACGTCCTGTTCATGCTCCACGCATCAGGTCCCCTGTGCGCCTTCGGAGCCCGGCACGTCCTGTTCCTGCTCCACGCATCAGGTCCCCTGTGTGCCTTCGGAGCCCGGCACGTCTTGTTCCTGCTCCACGCATCAGGTCCCCTGTGCGCCTTCGGAGCCCAGCACGTCCTGATCCTGCTCCACGCATCAGATCCCCTGTGTGCCTTCAGAGCCCGGCACGTCCTGTTCCTGCTCCACGCATCAGGTTGCCTGTGCGCCTTCAGAGCCCAGCACGTCCTGTTTCTGCTCCACGCACCAGCCCTACTGTGCGTCTCCCGAGTCCGATGACTCCTGTTCTGGCTCCACGCACTGGGTCACTGGTGCGTCTTCTCGGGCCGGCACGGCCCGCACCAGAGCCGCCGAGGGTGAAGACCCACCCGAAAACCCTTCCCATTGACTTTTTGTTGCGGTTGGAGTCCGCGCCTTTGGGGTGGTACTGTCACGTCCTGGCCACAGATAGCCTTCTGGCCCATCTAGGGTGTGTTGGTCAGGATGTGATCAGGGGGGTTTGGGTCTATGTTTTATTTTCTATGTTTGTTTTTTTGATGGTTCCCAATTAGAGGCAGCTGTTTGTCGTTACCTCTAATTGGGGACCATATTTAAGTTAGTTCGTTTCCTGCTACCAGGCAGGCCAAAACTCCATCCCACCACTTTTTAAACAGCTCTTACACTAAAAGGAAATTATCATAACTTTCAGTATTATTCCAACTTCTTGTTTACATACACCTTTACATACAAGTTTACATACACCTTAGCCAAATACATTTAAACTGTTTTTCACAATTCCTGACATTTAATTCTAGTAAAAATTCCCTGTCTTAGGTCAGTTAGGATCACCACTTTATTTTAAGAAAGTGAAATGTCAGAATAATAGTAGAGAGCATGATTTATTTTAGCGTATTTATTTCTTCACATTCCCAGTGGGTCAGAAGTTTACATACACTCAATTAGTATTTGGTAGCATTGACTTTAAATTGTTTAACTTGGGTCAAATGTTTCGGATAGCCTTCCACATCCTTCCCACAATAAGTTAGGTTAATTTTGGCCCTGTCACGTCCAGGCCTGAGATGACAGGCTGGCGTGTTTTGTTTTGTTTTTGGTGTAGGGTTTTTTATGTTCTAGGTGTTCTATTTCTATGTTGGGGTAATGGTTCCCAATTAGAGGCAGCTGTGTGTCGTTGTCTCTAATTGGGAACCATAAATATATTTGGGGTTTTCATTTAGGTTTTGTGGGTGATTGTTTGGACAGCTTGTTTGTGTTTAGTGTGTTCATCTTCACGATCTTCGTTACGTTTACTTTTGTTGTTTTACCCAGTTACGTGAGTTTCGTTTTGGATAATAAACATGTATACTGGATGCCTCGCTGCGCCTTGGTCTGTCCCTACAGAAGATCGTGACAGGCCCATTCCTCCTGACAGAGCTGGTGTAACTGAGTCAGGTTTGTAGGCCTCCTTGCTCGCATACGCTTTTTCAGTTCTGCCCACAAATTGTCTATAAGATTGAGGGCTTTGTGATGGCCACTCAAATACCTTGACTTTGTTGTCCTTAAGCCATTTTGCCACAACATTGGAAGACCCATTTGAGACCAAGCTTTAACTTCCTGACTAATGTCTTGAGATGTTGCTTCAATATATCCACATAATGTTCCTTCCTCGTGATGCCATCTATTTTGTGAGGTGCACCAGTCCCTCCTGCAGCAAAGCACCACCACAACATGATACTGCCACCCCCGTGCTTCACGGTTGGGATGGTGTTTTTCGGCTTGCAAGTCTCCCCCTTTTTCCTCCAAACATAACGATGGTCATTATGGCCAAACAGTACTATTTTTGTTTTATCAGACCAGAGGACATTTCTCCAAAAAGTACGATCTTTGTCCCCATGTGCAGTTTCAAACCGTAGTCTGGCTTTTTTATGGCGGTTTTGGAGCAATGGCTTCTTCCTTGCTGAGCGGCCTTTCAGGTTGTGTTCATATAGGACATGTTTTACTGTGGATATAGATATGTTTGTACCTGTTTCCTCCAGCATCTTTACAAGGTTCTTTGATGTTGTTCTGGGATTGATTTGCACTTTTCGCACCAAAGTACGTTCATATCTAGGAGAAGAGAACGGGTCTCCTTCCTGAGCGGTATGACGGCTGCGTGGTCCCATGGTGTTTATTCTTGCATACTATTGTTTGTACAGTTGAACGTGGTACCTTCAGGTGTTTGGAAATTGCTCTCAAGGATAAACCAGACTTGTGGAGGTCTACAAATTTTTTTCTGAGGTCTTGGCTGATTTATTTACATTTTCCCATGATGTCAAGCAGAGAGGTAGACCTTGAAATACATCCACAGGTACATCTCCAATCCAACTTTTTACCAACTGGAATTGTGATACTGTGAGTTATAAGTGAAATAATCTGTCTGTAAACAACTGTTGGAAAAATTACTTGTGTCATGCACAAAGTAGGTTTGCCAAAACTATAGTTTGTTAACAAGAAATTTGTGGAGTGGTTGAAAAACGAGTTTAAGTGACTCCATTAAAGGCGTGCGAGTGTATGTGTGACATGTAGTCTCCCGGTTTAGTAAGTCTTCCGAGCTATTGTTTATTTATGTATGTTAGTGGGGGTGTCTGCATGTCCCTGCCTGCCTGCCGGTTGTACAAGTTGCGCAGGCCCTCAGGATGCAAGGTAGACATCCCCTTCTCTCTCAATATCTCTCTCTGTCTGACATCACTGTAGGATACCGGCCCATAGCCTTGCTGTATATTATGGCTGAACTGGACCCTCTTTTTGTCAGAGCTGTAGGATACCGGCCCATAGCCCTGCTGTATATTGTGGCTGAACTCGTCTCTATTCCTCATCTCAATAAGATGACAGAGTAGCTGTGGAATTTCTCTGCTCAGTGCCTAAACCAACCTGCCTTGGGAGGCCAAACCTGGACCCGGCCCCAGGCATGCATAGCACATTGCAGGACATCACAGACCAGGAGCACTCTGCGTCTCTACAGCTGCACCCTGCCCCTGCCCTTTGCTCACATGGCCCATCTTTTGTAAAATCTGACCTGCAAATATCTAGCCAACCCTTAACACCGATTCCACACAGACGCAGTGGAGGGAACGTCTGTGTTTGCCAGAGCATTTTTTGTGGATCAGCAGCATGGCTCATAGAGTAGCTAGCAAATTCATCTGAAATATGTAGATGCCAGTTAGCTAAGTAATGCGCTGTTCCTCATTAGAACTGGTTAAGCAACAGCAACAGTTACTAACTACACTACAGAAGAACAAGCAGAAAGCTCAGGGGCCTGCGTGAGCTTCTTTGAGCTTGTCAATGTTCTACTCTCTGTCTATTCCACCTGTATGTTGGCCCAATATAGTGTCATGTCTCCCAATATGGAGTCTGTGTCACAACTTGCTTCCTATGCACTGTATAGTGCATTACTTTTGACCAGACCCTTATGGGCCCTCATCAAAGTAGTGCACTAGGCCTATATAGGGAATTGGGTACCATTTGGGATACACACAGAAGGATATTTCCTTCTTGCCATATTGCGCCAACAATAGCTAGGTTGATGTGATTATGTCTGAGGGAAGTTAAGCAGAGGCTGCCAACCATCTCCATGTACTGTAGTTCCCCTTGAAAACCCTAGCCAGGAGAACCACTCAGATGTCTGAGCTGGGTGCTAGCATTTGTCTTCATGCTGCATGGCTCACAGCTGAGCAAACAGACACCGTCTTCTCTTCAACATGGCATGTTTGAAATGACAGGCCCATCCAAAAAGGCACAGGCCCTCTCTAGAAGACCTGGCTGCCAGTAGATGTGTAAGAAACCAAGCACTGAGCATCTAATGTTCTTGTTCAAACAGTTTAAATGTTCAATGTTTGATGCTCTATTGAGTCTAGTCTGCTGGCTTTTACTCAGATTGTCACTGACTGTCTGTAAATATTGGGCTGGAATTCCTAGACAGACGGGATGGAATGGAGTTGACTAAAGAGGAGGGGGATTTTCCAGGCAGACAATTTCAATAACAAAGACAATCTATTCTGGCACAGACACACCTTAGAGGCGTCCAGTGTAAAACAGCTCAATTTCTGTTCATATTATATGTTCACTGTTCTTTCACAACAGAGTCTATGTCTGCTATGGTGACTTTAAATAGTATATGTGCATATGCAAATTTTGTTCCCAAATTGGGTTATTTATTCAATGTTAAATGTCTTTCAGTTCCGAAATGTGTTATAACAAGTTTGGTACATGGTGAAATAACCAAGTCTTTCATTTCAGAATACATTAGATCTAAAAGGCTTGCAAAAAGAGCCTTTCTGTCAAAATGTGTCAGGAATAATGGACAATTAAGAGATGGGACCTCTACTCCTTAACCCTACCCTACCCTACCCTTCAGGGTGTGCTTGGTATTTACAAGCGGAGAGAGAAAAGGGCCTCATTCATCCCTCTGCATTGCGCGGTGCTTTAGTAGCCATGGCAGGGCAGTTTAACATCCTCTGGCCTCCGTCTTCACAGAGCCCTGTCAGCAAACACACCGCTACAGAGCACACTGCCACAGTAGAGCAGCTTGCACTGTTTGGTTCTCTGTGTGTGAGGCTGGGCCTCTGGGCTTTTCATTTCATAAGACCAGACAAAATCTGCACACTCTCATCTCCACTCAGTACCAAGGTTGGGGTCAATTCCATTTCAATTCCAGTTAATTCAGACAGTAAGCCAAATTTAAATTGCAAATTTTACTTATTGAAATGCTTTGTAGAGAATTGGAATTTCAGCGTACTTCCGAAATTGGCTGAAATTGAAATGGAATTGACCCCCAACCCTGCTCAGTACCAAGGTTTCCAGTCTCCATTCAACAGGTAAAATGAGACAATTTCAGTCTATACATACTGCAGTATTTACAAAGCAGCATAAAAACATACCTTCACACATTTTGTAACATATCGTTGGTATATTTATGATCAATTCCTTCCACAAAAATCGAACGGACACAAAGGTGCCCAATGTTTCATGCGACAAAAAGAATAGCCAGATGTGAATGTATTTTTTATATTCTCACTCTTCACCATGTTTATTGTATCAACATTAACAAAAACAACAACAATTTGAATATTAACAGGCTTGAGCGGCATATAAACAACTTTTCATTACAATTTAAAATAAAAATATTCTTCATTCGCTCACACACACTTACAAAGTGAATGGAAATATATTATTTAATTGATACTTAGCACATACAGGTCAGGCATTTGCAACGTATTAATTATGGCCACCAAGTGGTTACTCAACCGCATCTAACTACACAACTGCAGATCAAATATAAAAAATTGAAATAATATTATTCAAGCATAGTCTAATTCAAGCACAGTACTTTTCCCATTCCATTTTCAAGATCATGCTAAATAATAAAAAAATATTCCTCTTCTTCAACGGATAATGTCATATCGATATAAATACATTGTCATGTAATAATGTTCAGTAAATGCCGATGTTACAAAAGTTTAGGGTAAAAGAAATCCTCTTTTACAACTGATTTCCAAACATATAACACCCTAAATAACCCAAGGAACACATTAGGTTTTGAGGGGAATGGTGCACAATTTAATAAAAAAGGCTCTACCTACAACCCCTACTACCTCAACAACTGGTTGAGATTGTTGTAGTTTACAGTACTTCAAGAGACAAGAGGAAAATACCTCAGAATCTTACATTCCATGGAATGATTTAACCCCTGTGGAGATAGGAAGAGAGAGATGAACATTAAGAAATATGTAGTGTCACAAATCATATTTACAGTGCATTTTGAAGGTATTCAGACCCCTTCCCTTTTCCACATTTTGTTAGGTTACAGCCTTATTCTAAAATGGATTAAATCAAAAGATTTCATCATCAATCTACACACAATACCCCATAATGCCAAAGAAAAAACTGATTTTTAGAAATGTTAGTAAAATTATTAAAAATAAAAAACATATACCTTATTTAAATTAGTATTCATACCCTTTGCTGTGAGACTCGAAATTGAGCTCAGGTGCATCCTGTTTCCATTGATCATCCTTGAGATGTTTCTACAACTTGATTCGAGTCCACCTGTGGTAAATTCAACTGATTGGACATGATTTGGAAAGCCACACACCTGCTATATAAGGTCCCGCAGTTGACAGTGTTTGTCAGAGCAAAAACCAAGACGTGAGGTCGAAGGAATATTCCGTAGAGCTCCGATCTGGGGATGGGGTACGAAAAAATCTCTGCAGCATTGAAGTTCCCCAAGAACACAATGGTCTCCATCATTCTTAAATAGAAGAAGTTCGGAACTACCAAGACTCTTCCTAGAGCTGGCCGCTCGGCCAAAGTGAGCAATCGGGGGAGAAGGGCCTTGGTCAGGGAGGTGACCAAGAACCTGATGGTCACTCTGTCAGAGCTCCAGAGTTCCTCTGTGGAGATGGGAAAACCTTTCAGAAGGACAACCATCTCTGCTGCAGCACTCCACCAATCAGGCCTTTATGGTAGAGTGGCCAGACGGAAGCGACTCCTCAGTAAAAGGCACATGACAGCCCGCTTGGAGTTTTCCAAAAGTCACCTAAAGGATTCTCAGACCATGAGAAACAAGATTCTCTGGTCTGATAAAACCAAGATTGAACTCTTTGGCCTGAATGCCAATCGTCACGTCTGGAAAACCCTGGCACCATCCCTACGGTGAAGCATGGTGGTGGCAGCATCATGCTGTGGGGATTTTTCTCAGTGGCAGGGACTGGGAGACTAGTCAGGATTGAGGGAAAGATGAATGGAGCAAAGTACAGAGAGATCCTTGATGAAAACCTGCTCCAGAGCGCTCAGGACCTCAGACTGGGACGAAGGTTCACCTTCCAACAGGACAACGACCCTAAGCAGATAGCCAAGACAACACAGGATTGACAAGTCTCTGAATGTCCTTGAGTGGCCCTGCCAGAGCCTGGACTTGAACCCGATTAAGATTTCTGGAGAGACCTGAAAATAGCTGTGCAGCGACACTCCCAATTCAACCTGGCAGAGCTTGAGAGGATCTGCAGAGAAGAATGGGAGAAACTCCCCAAGTGCAGGTGTGTCAAGCTTGTAGCGTCATACCCAAGAAGACTTGAGGCTGTCATTGCTGCCAAAGGTACTTCAACAAAGTACAAACAAAGAGTAAAGGGTCTGAATACTTAGGTGAATGTGATATTTCAGTTGTTTGTTTTTAATACATTTTCAAGAATGTTTAAAAACCTGTTTTTGCTTTGTCATTATGGGGTATTGTGTGTAGATTGATGAGGAATAAAAAAAATACTATTTCATCCATTTTAGACTACGGCTGTAAAGTAACAAAATGTGGAGAAAGTCAAGGGTTCTGAATACTTTCCAGATGCACTGTATGCTATTATACTAATTGTCATGCTATTACAATTACGAAAAACATCTATATTTGCCATCCAGACTCTATTTTCTGCACTTACATGCCCTTTGGGATGGTAAAAACTATGCAAGGCTGAGACCTTGATATCTATGACATCATGGCCAATCACAGAGAATGTATGATATATTGGCCAATCACAGAGAATTTTACCTGGTTAGCCGACAGTTCCGTGTTTGAACCTGAGTACCTGTGTATGTGACATCACATCTCACCACGTTGTTGGAATAGTCTGACTCTTGTACATGATAACTGGGGTTGACTGTGACCTAAGAAAATAAAGGTTTGTGTGAACAACACTGCTTAGGTGAGATGGCCAAAGCACATACAGATCGGACTAGACAAAAAAAAAATGCTATTTAAAGTTAATCATTACCAAACAGAGAGTTCCTGTTGTAAGCTTTAGACAAATCAAATCAAATGTTTTATTTGTCACATGCGTTTCAGAGACAATAATCATATAATGTAGTTACCCTCAGGACGTAGTTTCCTTTAGGAACATCAGTGATGTCGATCCACTGACAGTCAATGTTCGCAGCATAGGTATCATGACATCCTGGACTCAGCCCCTGTTCAACACAAAGCACAGTTATAGCAAAATGTGGATCATATTTGCCTTTTGCTACATCAGTAGGGGGCCTTAGTACTTTGTGCAGTCCCAATGCCATACGGGTACTGTGTATGGGCTATAATTGTAGATTCACCAAATGGTATGATGTTGTGTTTGTGGTGCAGTAGTCACCTGTGTATGTGCTGTGCATGCGTAGCGGCGTCTGAATCCAGCATCACAGCCCGTGTCCTCCAGACAGAAACTGGCCTTGTGTCCCTCTGCCACCTTCCTTCCTGTTGTGACCTCCAGCAGATCATAGTTACTAAAGGCATCCATACTGTGGTAGTGTCTGGGGCAGGAGAAAGGAGGGAGTTTTTACATATATACCATCGTTGTGCAGTAAAACCATGAAAAGTAGTGCACCTAAGCTGAAACCTGGTGTTTGGAGGGTGTTTGAATGTAACTTGAATGTAAACCCAATGTAACTGTTATGATACACAGAATGTATTTCAAAACAGAATGGATGTACTCTGAAACACCCAAAGTGGTTCTTCTTATTTTTAAGAAAGTTTTGTGAAAACACAATTTGGTGTTTCAGTACATGTAAAAGGCAGGATCAAAACACAAACAGAATATTTTGGCAGACTGTGTCTCTCGTTCAATCATTTATGCTATTGGTTTATAGTATACATATTGATTGATGATTTTCATTCAATATTTGTATTAACATTTTAAAGAAGACACTGGGTCTCTTGCTTGTCAAAACACCACCTGAGTCCAATCAGCCAGTCTTCAGGACAAAATGGCTGTGCTTAACCACCCTTGTTACACTGAGCACATGGGGCCCGATTCAAACTTGAGATAAGGAGACTTAACATGAACTCAATGAAATATGGATTTAAGTCCATGTTAGATCAATTTATCTTAAGTCTGAATAGGGCCTATAGAGAATATTTAGTTGGTGAAATTCCACCTTAATTTTTTCTGTGCTTTGTTTAGACATATTAAAAACAGGAGGAGAAAGAAAAGGAGTGAAAGTTGGACGACGTGGGAAATTAACCCTGACTGCTGACAACAGATTTCTTTGGAATTTGACCCACTCATCCACACAGCTATGTACTGTGTGAGGAACTGGGCCCAATATCAGAACCAAAATGTGAACTTTGTGCTGCCGTACTATTCAGAATTCACCCAGACTGATGCATGGAGGTGGAGAGAGAGCATGCGCATGGCAGGTGTGAAAACTCTATAGTCAAGTATAAAGACGGCCCTTCAAAAACTCACAGGTGAGAGCACACCAAATGCGCAGTTGAAACTCTCCAAAACAATCTAAGAAAGTATGTAAATGAAAATGTGACTACAAACTGTTTTCACTAGTGATGGGAAACTGAGGCTTTCTGAAGGCTTCTGCACTTTCACCAAATTGTGATGAAAAAACTGGTCATTACTCTGAACTTCATTATTTGTTCACAATGCAGTGACATCTGCTGGTCAGCAATAAATAGCAGCATGTGATTATCAGAGAGACACTTTTTTCATGAAAACTCCTTCACTTAGGGCTCTGATTGCATGTGTGGGTATGGATTTGGGTACGCAGACCCGCGAGCCACTGTGACACCACACGATGAGTTCGGATTTTGTGTCCCCCACCCCAATCAAACTTGCCCATCCCGGCATTAGCATAATGGATGACTGGTAGATCATATTGAGAACTGGGCTGGTTTGTATATGTGCTAACAAGTTTTGTATAAGTGCTACTGCTAACATTAGCAGTCATTAGGCAGGTTTCCATTGACCCAGGTTTATTCGATAAAAGCAATAAATAAATTATGATTGCTGAATAATTTTGAAGGTATGAGGGGCATGTGATGTCATCACATTACTATAAAGCTCCACTCCACATTTAATTTGAAATGCATACCGCTTTCAAAATCTATTTTTCAACAAAAAAAAATATTTGCAGGACAAGAATTGTCTTGACTTCAAGAATGCCTGAATTGCTTCACCTTTCTTTTCTGGTTGGCTGGATGCAAGTTTCACCATCCAATTATTTCAGATTTACAGTTGGCAAGTTTCACCATTGCACGGGCCCTGGCTATAGTTGGCACATGAGAATTATTAGAATATGGCAAATGTTTGTCAAATCTTACATTCTTTCCATGCGGGCTTTTGCGGGTTATCTGAGACATGAAACAGATAGGTGGGAGGGCATACAGGATGTCGGGAATGTATTAATGAATGCACAAATAGTCTAAGTGGATAACGGAAACACTCCAACCACTTTGTTTTTATTCAACACACTTTTTTTGTTGCATTCAACACACAATTGTCGCATTTGTTTGTCAACTTTCTAAATGCCGACAAGAAATCATTGGAAAAGTTAATGGAAACATAGGTACTGCCTGTATTTCTTTTCCATGAATGTTAAATATAATGTCATATTTCCGGTGAAGAATATTTGTATGATGAATACCATACAGATCTTTGAATTGTCTTTATCAATACACAAATGGGAAAGACCTGTTAATGTTTTGTCATTTGATAATTTGCAGAGAAAAGGATTTGAAGCTTCAAAATCATGTCTTGAAAAAGGTATTTTGGCATTACCAATGAGGAGTTTAGAAACACACAATAGAAGAGCAGGAAAAATACAATAAGAAGAGGGAATCCCATTTACAGTATTTGGAAACTTCTGCACTAGACAGGAATCGAAAACACCATAATAGTGTTTTCAACCTTTTCCGGCATAGTGCTCCCAGTCTATGGCAAGGTGTTGCACAACTCTTGATTATGTGGTGTTACAACACAACATATCATGTTTCAGGACAGCTCAAGGGAATTGTTTCAGTACACCTTAAATCTGTCCCAATACCCTCACAACCACGTGTTTAATACGCTAGCAAAGTCAAGGTTTCGTCTTCTTTAAGGCGGTGGCAGCTCAGTTGTCACTAGTTTTAGTGTTACAAAGCATGTCATTTTAACAGTGTACATAACTGTGGTAATGTCTGAGGCAGGATAGAGGAGAGGGTAGTAACCATGGTACCGGAGTAGATGATGTACAATGGTCTTATAGAATAAGTTCAGAAAAAGGTTCTAGACAAAATGATTTTGTCTATAGTTCCAGTCTTCCAAAAGTACATTTTAGAAATGTCTCTAAGTAAGTTTGTCTTATTTAACCATACAAAATGTAACATATCATACTAGTTAGAGTGTTTCAGATATACATTTACTATGTTACGTCTATCCCTGAGTTCAGATTGAGTTGTTATACAGTACCTGCCTGGCCATTTACTTTTGCCTGACAAGAGTGACTAATTCCCATGGAACAACACTGAGACAAATGGAGCTAGTTCTTTCTACTTCCTATATGCAATTTATTTGGATTTACTTACTGGTGACAGCTGTGCCATTCCCACTGGTGTCTTGGTTTGACCGGAAGGAAGTCAGTGGTGCCTTGGTTCTTGACCTTCTGGGGGAAGCGGAGCAGTACTCTGTAGTCTATGTCCCTGGCTGTGCTCGCTGACCTGGGAGAGACCACATTTGGAAAGATACATTTACTGTCATCCTATCAGATCATGTAAACATTTGCAATGGACAAAATGTGTACATTGTAAATGTATTGGCTGCAGAAAACAGCAGTAGCTAAGTGAGATCCTCTTTGTTGCTTATTGAGCCACAAATGACCAATTGAAGGCATTATTCACATTAACCACACATAATTGCAGGAATTCAAGAATTCACTTTTCTGAAAGTGTATGCATTAAGAGATATACAGAACATATACTATTAAAAAAAATTGCACACAAAGCCAGTTGCATAGGCACTTATAACTTACCTCGCCAAACAGTTCTCCTCAGCTGCACAGCGCAGCGAGTACATCTGCATCCGCTGGATATAGGCACCAGCCTGAATGGAATACGGGTCTGGTACGAGGTCTGGGAGCCCTTGGGAAAGATATTAGGCATTAAATATGGCTTTATAATCGCTTGTAACGATTGCTCCGGGAACATTTAAAATTCTACACATGCGACAATTAGCATACTCACCATTCTGGAAATATCTGGTTCCGTATCCAGTGCCAGGAGCTGGTGCCGGAGGACGCCGCGTGCGCACTAACGGAATTCTTCCTCTGGAGGGGTACATGTTGTAGAAAACGGAATTCCGGTGGTTTTTAAAAGGGTTCCTAGGGTCGTCCGAGACCATGTCCTCGCCGTTACTCGCTGCCTCGATCGACGTCTCAGCACTGTTATCGGTTATGGGTACTGGAGGAACATCCCTACGGTTGACATAACCTGTGTTGGAATGTTCCGTTAGTGCGGATTGCCTGGAGACGGATCCTCCCGGCTCAGCGCGTATCTGTTGGTATTCTCCGCCCGGCACAAGCACTGCCTCGCTTCCCCGGGGTGGAGAGGCATGAACCCCCGAGCGAGCATCCTCGGTAGCATCCTGAGTGACTGGCGTTCCTCTCCTCGGTATCCCGCTACCGGAGAACTCGGGGAGCAGCGCGGGGACTGATGCGTTGACTCGGTATGTGTACTCTGGAGAGTAGCGCCGTGCGCCAGGGGACCCCGCCACTCCCGCTCGGTATGGAACCTCAGGTTGCTGCCTGGCGCCTGAGTGCCGAGCATTGGGCACCACGTACTGCCCATTGTCATGTCCCAGAGCTACAGATCCAGGATCTAGAACATTGTTGGTTTGGTCCCGTAAATGTCCCGCGCCTAAATTCGATTCCCCTCGTCCAGATCTTATGTGAGCCACTCTGCCTTCCCGCGTTCCAGGCTGCGTCTGGCCGGTGCCATCCCTCCTAGTGCTCACGTATACCGTGGACTGGCTCCTCGGGCGCGCCGGCGGGTGATACTCTGACCCGGTGCTCATTAGACTGTACACTTGACCGTTATTCTCCCACTGAATCCTCTGCCGCCAAGGCCCCACACGCTCACGCGTGGGCTGCTGCTGTCCAGTAATAAGATGAGCCAGTCCTTGGAGGAGGTAAAAGAGTAAAACCGACCACTTCGCCATAACTGTTAATTTAAACGTACTAAATCCTCTCTAAAATCCACAACGACATTAAACAATAGGCCTGCTCTATGACATGTAGGCCTATATTGCAGAGAATAGGTTAAGGTGGGTCTGTGGAGTAGATCAAAGTTCTGAGGAGGAGCGCGCGCACAATCCGTTTTAATGTGTAGACCTACGCAGCAAAACCTGGCAGTTTTCTCTGCGTGCGGCACTATTGACAGTTGGAGAGAACAGGAAAATTGGAATTCTCAGACATTTTATGAAAATGGTCTAGTTTATTTACGCATGCACAGAAAGCTTGAGGTTAGAGAGAAACGCTTTAACTCTTTCCTCCCTGTGAAGTTCAGTTATACAAGGCGTATACTGTACTGTAGTTTACACAAGCCTTGAGTTTACTCAGCGAACTTTACGCAGTGGTGTCGTTTGGGGTCATGTAACGTCACTTTTTTGTGTTTCTCATTATCAATTTGGGCAATATTTCAATAAAATTGATACAAATACAAGGACGTGTTTGATGTGTTACTGATTTCCGCATTTTAATACATTTGGAATCGTTTTTTCGTAAAATGATCCAATAGCTAGCTACCCATTATAAGAAAGAAGAATTGCACTCAACAACATAAACGTTTGTAATTACTGTCGCTCTCTTCTAAAGTAAGAAATAGAAATTGTTCAATCTCATTACCACATGCTAAAGAATGAAAATTGCTCGAGGAAAGACTAAGCCTATCTATTAAATTACTACATCCCTGCTTTTATACACTATACCTTTCTTCAGTGAATATTGGTTGTTCAATCATAAAATAGGCCTAACCAACAACACAGTAGGCTATTATCCATATCCAAGTGCTGACATTTCTAAACCCTCTCTCATCCCTCTGTCTGTCTGTACACACGAATAAGCCCTGGTATGGGAGAGCAGGCCATGGGGTGGCAGTGTAAATCTGTGTTTTAGACACTTGTCAGGACATGCTGTCACAGAGTTTCGGTTAGGATCAATGTCCAGTTGCATTGAAACATTGTCACAATTCGACCTTGGACTTTCTATATGGCTATTCATAATACAGTGTCTAATGACACATGAAGTTAATATTGAAATAGAATCAAATCAATCACACATATTCTGTTAATTTTTCTTGAGGCAGACATCACTACAATGATACAGCTGATACTGGGGTCTGTGGATACATTCTTTTGTGGAAAATATTTTGATATGGTAGGCTACATCAGATCAATTGAATCGAATATCTCCTACAAAATGTGATTATTGGTCAGTTGGCACCTTGGAGAGACCAGGAGAAGTCAGTGCGTGAACGCATGCGTAAGGGCATTTTATAGGCTGCTGGCTCAATAGCATGCTTTCTGGCTAAATACATGTATTGCAAAATGTGCAGCTGAGGAGAACAGTTTGGCGAGGTAAGCTGTAGGCGTCCATGCAACTGGCGTTGTGCGCAATTGTTTCACAGTATATGTTCTTTATATCTCTTCATCCACAATACATACACTTTCAGAAATAATTTCTGCATTATCCCATTGTCTCGTAGATTCAGAGAGTTTAATAGTCACATGTACAGGGTTGCAGGTGTGATCGCAGGGTACAGTGAAAATCTTAGGATCGGAACTCCAACATGCAGGACTTAAGTTAAGTAAAATAATGTAAATACTTTTTTTTGCACATTATACATCATAACAACTGCAGCAGTGATGAATAAATAAATGCCCATTGGGGTGGAGGCAGAATAAAGACTGTTGGGGGTGACCATAAGGGAAGCAGCATGCCCAGTGAGGGTGTGGTGACCAAGTTAAATATAAATGATGTTGTTGGGGTGGGGGCTGAGTAAAGGTCCAGTGGGGGATAGCAGCAGGTAAGGTAAGTGACCGTTGAGGGGTGGGGTGAAGGGGTGAGGTGGGGGCTGGTGTCCATAGGGGAGTAGCGGAGGGGACAGGTAGCTGACTAGTGGTGGCTATTCAGCAGCCTGATGGTCTGAAAATAGAAGCTATTGGCCAGTCTTCCAGTTTTTGCCATGATGCTTCTGTACTGCCCGTGTCTGAGTGATTGAAGCTGGGAGAACAGGACATGGTTTAGATGGGGACAGGACGAATTTCTGCATTATCCTGATGTTTAAAAATCGTTGTCGTGCCTTCTTCACCACTGTGTCCGTGTGGTTAGACCATTTCAACTTCTCTGAGATGTGTATGCGAATTTGAAGTGATTGACCATCTCTTCGGGCCAAAACAATATCACACTCAATTTGTGCAAATATGTACAAAAAGTATTTCAGCAGATTTCGTGCATTTTTGTGTGGTTTAGTTCATGTGAAAAGACACATATTTTTACACATTTTTGTGTGACTTCATTAATAGGAAACTACATTTTTGTGAGGCAAACTTCCGAACAATCTTTTGAAAGTTATTATAGCAATGCATGATGAGCAATGTTGGTCTACACTGCCTTTTTTTTACGTAGTTTTTTCATTTATTAATGCAAATATTGTTTTCTATGCTTGTTTTCCCTTAATACTTTGGGATGCTGGTGCACTTGTAGTCAGAAAGGTGTAGGTAACAGTAGGTAACAGTAGGCCTACACAATTTTCTTCATAACACATTTCATATTTTGAGGAGCCTAGATTACACCATTTTCTTCATAATGCATTTAACACGGGTCCACTTTTTCATGTACATTACACCATTTCTTTCATAATGAATTTTATACAAGGCTATGTCGAATTTTATGAGGGTTGCCAGATTGGAGAAAAATACATTTTTTATCAAACATTTTTTGGGGGGATTGTTGAAGGTTGGGGAATGGGGATACATTTTTATGATGGGAAATTATAATACACACACACAAACACTTACACACTCACTTTGTTTGTACTGTATTCGTGTTATAGCCAAATCTTGACTTTTGTATGAATAGTTTTTTAAATCAAATATTTGTATCTAGTTGCCACGTATTCATTATCTTTGTTGTTTGCATGTTTCAGTAATGACTAACAGGGTTAAATAGTTGTAAATCTCTGCTTGATTTAGCTTTTGGTACATTTGGCATTTTTAAACATATCCAGTATTTCCACTGAAGAAAGCAGTAATTAATCAACACACTACTGTAAATAAATGGACACTACCTGTTATAAAGCAAAAATTGTTCTCCGTAAATACAGTAGCAGTCAAAAGTTTGAACACACCTACTCATTCAAGGGTTTTTCTTAATTTTTACTATTTTCTACATTGTAGAATAATAGTGAAGACATCGAAACTAGGAAATAACACATATGGAATCATGTAATAACCAATAAAGTGTTAAACAAATCAAAATATATTTCAGATTTTATATTCTTCAAAGTAGCCACCCTTTGCCTTGATGACAGCTTTGCACACTTTGACATTCTCTCAATCAGCTTCACCTGGAATGCTTTTCCAACAGTCTTGAAGGAGGTCTCGATATATGTGACCCATTTCAGGAAACTAGTCATGACATAACAGGAGAGCCGTTTGAAAAAGTTCAATAATAAACTTTTATTCCGTCTGTAAATACGAATAAAGTTGTTCAATTACGAGCCTAGTTGGTTTAGCCAAAGAAAAAGTGGGGGAACCTTCCCGCTAGCCATGATTGGCTGAGATAATGAGTGGGCTAGACATGCTGAGAGACGCGTTTCAGATTGGTCTGCGGTGTAGCATCTTGTGTCTATAAAATTAGCTGCTCATTATGCATATATAATCCTTTCTACTGCAGTTTTTTCGAAAGACATAACGTTAGCCATGGAGAACTGCAAATACAGTGAGGGAAAAAAGTATTTGATCCCCTGCTGATTTTGTACGTTTGCCCACTGACAAAGAAATGATCAGTCTATAATTTTAATGGTAGGTTTATTTGAACAGTGAGAGACAGAATAACAACAAAAAAATCCAGAAAAACGCATGTGAAAAATGTTATAAATGTAATTGCATGCTCCCTCAAAACATCTGTGGCATTGTGTTGTGCTATAAAACTGCACATTTTAGAGTGGCCTTCTATTGTCCCCATCACAAGGTGCACCTGTGTAACAATCATGCTGTTTAATGAGCTTCTTGATATGCCACACCTGTCATGTGGATGGATTATCTTGGCAAAGGAGAAATGCTCACTAACAGGGATGTAAACAAATTTGTGCACAAAATTTGAGAGAAATAATATTTTTGTGCATATGAAAAAAATCTGGGATCTTATATTTCAGCTCATAAAACATGGGACCAACACTTTACACGTTGCGTTTATATTTTCAGTATAATTATGTAACTATGCTACAGTATACTGTTTGTGTGAGTGAGTATGTGCATGTTTTTCCAGTATAAAGTACTCTGCAGCCACTCAGTGGACATTCTGGACACCAGGTGAGGAAAAGAGACACACACACACACACACAGATTCCTGTTGAACACATTGTCTCTTTAACTACCTTATTTTCTCAACAAGTCTCCCTCACCTCTTCCCTCTTCTCCCTAAATCCTCTAGGTTATATCAGCTGTGTCAGTGAACCCCTTCCACTTCTGAACTGCCTGACACATACAGGACACAGCATGTCACAGAGGTGAGTTGGCACTTAGTTGAGTCAACAGGAAGTATTATTAAAGACATACTTTACATTGAAATACAAATAGAAATGTAGTAGTCCCAGTTAATGATCCAAGGTCAGTTTTGCATTTCATCTCCTGATGATTTTGATGACTGACATAGTGTTATAGTTAAAGACCCAAGGCTTAGTCATGCCATCTCTCTCTTGCCTGTAGGTATGTTTTGACATGAGAGAGGATGCCATCCTCATGCGCTCTAAGATAACCCTCAGGCCAATTAAGGTCCCAACGCTGGTTAAGAGAGGTTAAGGGTTAAGAATAATAAAATGAAAAACAGAAATACCTGATTTGCATAAGTATTCAGACCCTTTGCTATGAGACTCGAAATTGAGCTCAGGTGCATCCTGTTTCCATTGATCATCCTTGGGATGTTTCTACAACTTTATTGGAGTCCACCTGTGATAAATTCAATTGATTGGACATGATTTGGAAAGGCACACACCTGTCTATATAAAGGTCCCACAGTTGACAGTGCATGTCAGAGCAGAAATTATTGTAAAGCACCAAGACAGGATTGTGCCGATGCACAGATCCGGGGAAGGGTAACAAAACATTCTGCAGCATTGAAGGTCTTCAAGAACACAGTAGCCTCTATTCTTTTTAAATGGAAGAAGTTTAGAACCACCAACACTCTTCCTAGAGCTGGCTGCCTGACCAAACTGAGCAATCTTGGGAGAAGGGCCTTGGTCAGGGGAAGTGACCCTGTCATTCTGACAAAGCTCCAGAGCTCCTCTGTGGAGATGGGAGAAACTTCCAGAAGAACAACCTTCTCTGCAGCACTCCACCAATCAGGCCTTTATGGTAGAGTGGCCAGACAGAAGCCACTCCTCATTAAAAGGCACATGACAGTCCGCTTGGAGTTTGCCAAAGGACTCTCAAACCATGTGAAACTGGCTTGAACTCTTTGGCCTGAATGCCAAGCGTCACGTCTGGAGGAAACCTGGCACCATCCCTACGGTGAAGCATGGTGGTGGCAGCATCATGCTGTGGGGATGTTTTTCAGAGGCAGGGACTGGGAGACTAGTCAGGATCGAGGGAAAGATGAAAAAGTAAAGTACAAAGAGATCCTTATTGATATATATATATACAGTTCCAGTCCAACATTTTGACACACCTACTCATTCCAGAGTTTTTGTTATAACACATGGAATCCTGTATTAACCAAAAAAAGTGTTAAACAAATCAAAATATTTTTTATATTTGAGATTCTTCAAAGTAGCCACCTTGATGACAGTTTTGCACACTCTTGGCATTCTCTCAACCAGCTTTATGAGGTAGTCACCTGGAATGCATTTCAATTTACAGGTGTGCCTTGTTAAAAGTTAATTTGTGGAATTTCTTTCCTTCTTAATGCGTTTGAGCCAATCAGTCGTGTTGTGACAAAGTAGGGGTGGCATACAGAAGATAGCCCTGTTTGGTAAAAGACCAAGTCCATATTATGGCAAGAACAGCTCATTACTTTAAGACATGAAGGTCAGTCAATGCGGAAAAGTGCAGTCACAAAAACCATCAAGCGCTATGATGAAACTAGCTCTCATGAGGACCGCCACAGGAAAGGAAGACCCAGAGTTACCTCCTCTGCAGAGGATAAGTTCATTAGAGTTAACTGCACCTCAGATTGCAGCCCAAATGATCTCGTTTCAGGAGAAGACACAGACAGTGTAGAAGTAACAAACTTTTATTACTAGTACAGAGGGCAGGCCACCTGACAGTTCAAGGGCAGGCAGAGGTCAGTAATCCATATCAGAGTCCATAATGTACAGAATGGCAGGCAGGCTCAGGGTCAGGGCAGGCAGAATGGTAAAAACTGAGAAAACTAGAAAACAGGAACTATAAAAAGACAGGAGCAAGGGGAAAACCGCTGGTAGGCTTGACAAACAAAACAAACTTGCAACAGACAAACAGAGAACACAGGTATGGACTCAAGACAGGTGGAACAGATCAGGGTGTGACACAAATAAATGCTTCACAGAGTTTAAGTAACAGACGTATCTCAACACCAACTGTTCAGAGGAGACTGCGTGAATCAGGCCTTCATGGTCAAATTGCTGCAAAGAAACCACTACTAAAGGACACCAATAAGAAGAAAAGACTTGCTTGGGCCAAGAAACATGAGCAATGGACATCAGACCAGTGGAAAGCTGTGCTTTAGTCCAAATTTTTTATTTTTGGGTCCAACTGCCATGTCTTTGTGAGATGCAGAGTAAGGTGAACGGATGATCTCTGCATGTATAGTTCCTACCGTGAAGCATGGAGGAGGACGTGTGATGGTATGGAGGTGCTTTGCTGGTGACACGGTCAGTGATTTATTAAGAATTCAAGGCACACTTAACCAGCATGGCTACCACAGCATTCTGCAGCGATACGCCATCCCATCTGGTTTGCGCTTAGTGAGACTATCATTTGTTTTTCAACAGGACAATGACCCAAGAAACACCTCTACAATCCCCGACCTCAACCCAATTGAGATGGTTTGGGATGAATTGGACTGCAGAGTGAAAGAAAAGTAGCCAACAAGTGCTCAGCATATGTGGGGACTACTTCAAGACTGTTGGAAAAGCATTCCTCAAGAAGCTGGTTGAGAGAATGCCAAGAGTGTGTAAAGCTGTAATCAAGGCAAAGGGTGGCTGCTTTGAAGGATCTAAAATCAAAAACATATTTTGATTTGTTTAACACTTTTTTTGGTTACTACATGATTCCATTTGTGTTATTTCATAGTTTTGATGTCTTCACTATTATTCTACAATGTAGAAAATACTAAAAATAAAGAAAAACCCTTGAATGAGTAAGTTTGTCCATACCTTTGACTGGTACTGTATGTGTTGGGCTTCATGGATTGTTTATTTGTCCTGGGCTTTAGCTGAGATTATTGTTCCTAGACCAGCACCATTCATTCTTGCTGTTGATAATTATAATGTTATAACTTTTAATATTAACTGTATCCACTGGCAAATTGTTAGAGAGTGAGGTGATTGCCATCTAAGAGACAACATATTTTTTTTTTGGAGGGCAGTCCTGCCTGCCATCAGTAATCCTCTCTGATTGATTGAAATATTCAACAAGCTATCATTGTTAAGTAACATAATAGATGCAAAGCATTGAATATTTACATGAATGTACTTCAAAATATATTTTTTTACTTTGCCCCAGAAGCATTTAACTGCAGGGTATTCCCATATCATAAGGAGGAATGTGCCTACCTGATTTAGGGGACAGTGAACAGTTGGAAGTTGGGGCCAATTTCAACGTAAAACGTTTCCTTGGTGTTAGATACAGTCTGTGAACCAACCTAAAATGTGTAATGTTTTGTCTGAAGCCCCTTGACTTTACCACTAGATGGCGTTATGTCAACCCAGATTGATTCTCCTGTGTTAATTGTTGTAATGCCCTCACCTGTGTTGAATTGCTTCTAATGACAAACCCTATTTAAGGCCCCACTGCCTTTTTGTTCTTGTTCAGTCCTGATGTTGGTCTAGGTGTTGTCATTCTCAAGGATTCTAATTTTGAACTTGGATTCTATGTTTTTTTGTTTCCTTTTTGTGGACTCTTGGAAATACGTTTCTGGATGTTTAAGGATTTCTCTTCTGTTTTGGATTACCTTTTTGTATTGCCTCCCAAGAGGAGTTGTTAGAGTTACCCTGGGACACATTCATTTAAAGTGTTGTCTAAGACTGTTGCTATGTTTTACTTTTTTCTCTGAAGTAAAGAGCCAAAGATAAAACTCAGACTTTGGAGATGTCATTGTTTTCTAATTCCTCTGCACTTGGGCTCAACCTCCTCCAGTAGTGGAGTGGTCCGCATCAGGGACACACACATACATCGGGGACCCGAGTTCGATCCCCAGCTGTCTCATAACAAAAATGTATAAATTGATGGTTTGGAATACGGGATGCCTAGGTCATATTTTTCCATATTCTGTTCCAGAGACTTTACTACCAAAATGATCCTTTTAACACTTTTGACACTAGAATAAATGCTTCTGACTTATCAATGACACATAGGCCACTTTCAAAGGGATTAGTTGGTTTTCAGGGGCTGTCGCTCACATGACATTGTCGTTCATCCTTCAAACCCTCCCTTTTCTTCATCATCGTCATCTCTCCATTGCTCCCTGCCCCACCCCCCTTCCCCCCCTGTAAGCTGACACATCTCATTTAAGCGCTAGCCGCTTTCTTCCTAATAGGATCTCAGAGGTTTAAACTGTCATCTGAGAAAACTGTGCAGCTTGAAAGCTACGCTGCACCTCAACCAATTTGTACACAATTAAGGTAATGAGGAAACAAGCAAAGAGGACAACCTTAATTTATTAACGTGATAAAATGATTATTACCTGACTTGACAAAGACCCATGTTAAAAGGTTACTTCATTAAACACTTTATGGAAGCATTAACTCTGTCTGGTGGGTTTTCATTGTGTTGTCACGCAACTGAGCCCTACACTTGGATGGGTCGTACAGTTCTTTTCAGAAAGTATTCATACCCCTTGACTTATTCAACATTTTGTGGTGTTACAGCCTGAATTCAAAATTGATTAAATCTATGTATTTTTCTCACCCATCTACACACGATAACCCATATTGACAAAGTGAAATCATGTTTTTAGACATTTTTGCACATTTATTGAAAATGAAATACAGAAATACAGTTGAAGTCAGAAGTTTAAATAAACATAGGTTGGAGTCATTAAAACTTGTTTTTCAACCACTACACACATTTCTTTTTAACAAACTATAGTTTTGGCAAATCTACTTTGTGCATGACACAAGTCATTTTTCCAACAATTGTTTACAGACAGATTATTTCACTTAACTCACTGTATCGCAATTCCAGTGGGTCAGAAGTTTACATACACTAAGTTGACTGTGCCTTTAAACAGCTTGGAAAATTCCAGAAAATGATGTCATGGCTTTCGAAGCTTCTGATAGGCTAATTGACATAATTTGAGTCAATTGGAGGTGTACCTGTGGATGTATTTTAAGGCCTACCTTCAAACTCAGTGGCTCTTTGCTTGACATCATGGTAAAATCAAAAGAAATCAGCCAAGACATTAGAAAAAAAATTGTAGACCTCCAGAAGTCTGGTTCATCCTTGGGAGAAATTTCCTAATGCCTGAAGGTACCACAAACAATAGTACGCAAGTATAAACACCATGGGACCACGCAGCTGTCATACCGCTCAGGAAGGAGACACATTCTGTCTCCTAGAGATGAACGTACTTTTGTGTGAAAAATGCAAATCAATCCCAGAACAACAGCAAAGGACCTTGCGAAGATGCTGGAGGAAACAGGTAAAAAAGTATCTATATCCACAGTAACGAGTCCTATATCGACATAACCTGAAAGGCCGCTCAGCAAGGAAGAAGCCACTGTTCCAAAACCGCCATAAAAAATCCAGACTACTGTTTGCAACTGCACATGGGGAACAATATCGTACTTTTTGGAGAAATGTCCTCTGGTCTGATAAAACTAAAATAGAACTGTTTGGCCATAATAACCATCGTTATGTTTGGAGGAAAAAGGGGGAAGCTTGCAAGCCGAAGAATACCATCCCAACCGTGAAGCATGGGGGTGGCAGCATCATGTTGTTGTGGTGCTTTGCTGCAGGAGGGTCTAGTGCATTTCACAAAATAGATAGCATCATGAGGCAGGAAAATTATGTGGATATATTGAAGCAACATCTCAAGACATCAGTCAGGAAGTTAAAGCTTGGTCGCAAATGAGTCTTCCAAATGGACAATGACCCCAAGCATACTTCCAAAGTTGTGGCAAAATGGCTTAAGGACAACAAAGACAAGGTATTGAAGTGGCCATCACAAAGCCTTGACCTCAATCCTATAAAAAAATTGTGGGCAGAACTGAAAAAACGTGTGCGTACAAGGAGGCCTACAAAGCTGATTCAGTTACACCAGCTCTGTCAGGAGGAATGGGACAAAATTCCCCAAACTTATTGTGGGAAGGTTGTGGAAGGCTCCCTGAAACGTTTGACCCAAGTCAAACAATTTAAAAGCAATGCTACCAAGCACTAATTGAGTGTATGTAAACTTCTGACCCACTGGGAATGTGATGAAAGAAATAAAAGCTCAAATAAATCATTCTCTCTACCATTATTCTGACATTTCACATTCTCAAAAACGAAGTGGTGATCCTAACTGACCTAAGACAGGGAATTTTTGCAATAATTAAATGTCATGAATTGTGAAAAACTAAGTTTAAATGTAGTTGGCTAAGATGTATGTACACTTCCGACTTCAACTGTATTTCATAATTAAGTCAATACTTTGTAGAGGTACCTTTGGCGGTGATTATGGCTGTCTTTTTGGGTAAGTCTCCAAGAACTTTGTACAATATTTGGCCATTATGTTTTTTAAATATATATTCTAAGCTCTGTCTAGTTGATTGTTGATCATTGCTAGACAGGTATTTTCAGTTCTTGCAATAGATGTTCAAGCAGATTTAAGTCAAAACTGTAACTAGGCCACTCAGGAACATTTAATGTCATCTTGGTAAGCAACTCCAGTGTAGATTTGGCCTTGTGTTTTAGGTTATTGTCCTGCTGAATGGTGAATTCATCTCACTTTGTCTGTTGGAAAGCAGACTGAACCAGGTTTTCTAGGATTTTGTCAGTGCTAATAGCTGTATTCTGTTTATTTTATCCTAAACAACTCCCTAGGCCTTGCCGATGACAAGCATTCCCATAACATGATGCAGCCACCACCATGCTTGAAAGTATGAAGAGTGGTACTCAGTGGATGTGTTGTGTTGGATTTGCCCCAAACATAACACTTTGTATTCAGGACAAAAAGTGCATTTCTTTGCCAGATTTTTTGCAGTATTACTTAAGTGCCTTGATACAAACAAGATGTTTTGGATATTTGCATTCTGTAAGGCTTCCTTCTTATCACTCTGTCATTTAGGTTAGCACTGTGGAGTAACTACAATGTTGTTGATCCAGTTTCCTTCCTCTCCGGCAACTGAGCCTCTTTGGGCTAGGCGTCCCCGCTAGCGGGACAAGTTCTGGTGAAACTGGAGAGAGCGCAATTCAAATAAATAATCATAAAAATTATGGATATTAAACATTTAGGCACATACAAGTGTCTTATATCGGTTGAAAGCTTACATTCTTGTTAATCTAACTGCACTGTCTGATTTACAGTAGGCTTTACAGCGAAAGCATGCCATGCGATTGTTTGAGGACGGCGTCCCACAGGTTTCATAAATTCACAGATAGCGATGAAATATTCGCTTACTTTTTGATCCAAAGGGTCCCAGCTATAACATGTAGTGTCGTTTTGTTAGACAGGTGTGGCATATCAAGAAGTTGATTAGACAGCATGATCATTACACAGGTTTGCTAATTGCTTTTTTCTTTTGGCTGTAAACAATAAATTGCTTACAACTATCCCTGTTTGATATCATTGTAAATAAATGTAATGCCAATTTCAAGTATAAGATTCAAACTTGCACAACATACTTTAAGACAGAACAGAGATGCAAAACTATTCACCCTATGGCCAGCCACATTGTCCAACGGCCTGCTAATTGTGCACAACAATCCTGCCTTAGAACAAAGCTGAGCACCCATATCCACCTATAATAAGCCTGCAGGACTGCCTTTTCTTGGAAAAAGATTCCTACAACTAAGAAAAGGTGGTATGACTGCCAATTGTTATCCCTGTGCAGTGCCTTAGACCACTGTGCCACTCAGGATCCCCTGAGACTATATTGGATTGATTATAATTTATTTGTAAATTATTATTGTATTTGTTGTGCTGTTTATACTGTTAGAAATGTAGCTTAATGAAATTGTTTAATATTAAGGGGTTTCTTTTCCAAGAAAAACAAAAATGCATTTTACAGTAGCCTATGTAGTGTAGGCCGCAGGGTTTCCTGACCAGTTGGGACTAGGCCTAGGTTACTATGGGACTGTGAGTGAAGAGCATAACAATCCTAAACCCACAGCTTTGTTGCATACTTACAGTACAGTGCACTCCACTCTCAGAATCTCGCTGCAATCAGATGCTTCTTTCTATTGTTGTTATCTATTCGGTAACATTCAACAACTAAATGTAATAAATAAAACCCACACATTAAATAGCTCAGGTCTGTAAAATATGTTAAACCTTTTTTGAGTTTTATTTATCTCTGCTTAGTAGCCGAAGCTTTATGGCTTCGCCATCAACATGTTAATTTAGCAGACATCAATTGCATATATTAAGTCAACACATATATTTTAAGAATATAATGGAATATAACATAACATTTACATTTTTCTTAGAATAAAAACCTTACATTTTAACTACAGTTTTAGTAAGTAATAGGCTACAATCCATGCAGGACAGAGGAAGATAGAAATAATAGAAATAAAACATGTGATTAGTTATTAGCCTAGTGGATATAAGTATTTTAGGCATATCATGTGAATTAGGCCTCATGTAAAATCATTGTCAAAGAGCAAGATATACTGTTGTATGACAAACAGGTGCTGTTAGATTACAATATTATTTATCTCGTTTGGAACAGTGTAATCAACACAAAAATAATAATAAGTAATACCAGAGAGTCTGTTCTTAATGAAACAAAATTGTAAAGCCTTTAAGCAAAGTTTAAAAACAGACAGATTTGTGAAATTGCTTTATCCAACATTTTGCGGTTACATGAGGTTTGGTGATCACAGAATCAGTAGAATATTTAACAAACACTCAAATAGGCAACAGAAGCAGGAACAGAAGCATAGGGCTGAGTAACTCACTCATTCCTGGCTTTCGTTCAAAATACGTTATATTATAATGTAAGGTTCGACCCATTTTTTCTGAATGTCTTTAGCATTTAACCTATTAAGGATTAGCCTCCTTTTTTAGATTTTTAGATTTTTGCCTAAAATGACATACCCAAATCGAACTGCTGTAGCTCAGGCCCTGAAGCAAAGATATACATATTCTTGGTAACATTTGAAAGGAAACACTGGAAATGTGAAAGGAATGTAGTGGAATATAACACATTAGATCTGGTAGAAGATAATACAAAGAAAAAAACAACTGTTCTTTTGTATTTTTTTTGTACCATCATCTTTGAAATGCAAGAGAAAGGCCATAATGTATTATTCCAGCCCAGATGCAATTCATATTTTGGCCACTAGATGGCATCGGTATTCTTTCACTTTAATAGCTACTGTAAATTGGACAGTGCAGTTAGATTAACAAGAATTTAAGCTTTCTGCTAATATCAGAAATGTCTATTGGTACTTTTTAGAATAAGAATATTGGTACTTGTTTATTTAGATCCAAAGCCACAAATGAGTGAGTAACTCAGCTTTATGCTGACAAATTGAGCTTTATGCTGCAAAATAGCCTACTAAATAGGCCAAGCCTAAACGAATATATTAAATTGCCTAAATAAACTAGAACATTTCATAAATGAATAAAAATCAGTGAAGTAGCTCAGGAATATATGGGCAACCCTTTTCCCCTCCGTATTCAATCAGTTTCTTCTTCACATCAGCAAATAAGCACTTAGTGTTTCAGAAACTCACTTCATATAGAGGGGCTATCAGGGTTGGCTCTTTCACACTGTGGTAAATAAAGTCAGCTTGATATTTAGAATTCTTTCTTTCTGTTTTTAGAGGATGTCAGAGTTCTCAGTGATGCCGGTAAGGCAGAGTCAGGCGCAGGACAACGAATATTAGTTTTCAAATGCTTTACTCAATATTGGATAGGAAACACTCGGAAGTTTCTAAAAGTGTTAAAATAATGTCTGTGAGTATAACAGAACTGATATAGCAGGCGAAAACCCGAGGAAAATCCATCCGGAGTTGCAGTTTTTTTTGTACATTACCTTTTTCTCCAGGCTGCCTATTGATTTCTATGTTAACTAGGACTGACACTGCAGTACCTATGGCTTCCACTAGATGTCAACAGTCTTTATACAGTGTTTGGAGGCTTTAGCACTGAGCAGAACTGATAGGAAGAGGAAATAGTCAAGGGACCACATATGTCAACAACGTTTCCCGCGGGCGCGAGATTGTGAGCGCGCCCCACTTTATTTTCCTTTTATATATCGTTTATGATATCATCCGAGTGCATTATTATCGCTAATATTCATAAAAGGATACCTAAGGATACATTAAAAATGATGTTTTATTTGTTTGGAGAAAGTTTATAGGTATATTTGAACGTGTTCTCTTCACGGTTCAATGGGCGACTCGACGGTGGATTTTCTGAACATAACGCGCCAACCAAACTGAGATTTATGGATATAATAAATTACTTTTTCTAACAAAAGATCCATTGGATGTCTTCGTTGGACACTTGGGAAGCCCTCAGCAGAATTTCTTCGAAAGGTAAGTGATTTATTTTAGCTCTTATATGGGTTTTGTGTGACCCGCTCTGGATATGAATTTATGCTAATGCATAAATATTGGAGGTGCTATCCTCAAACAATCAAATGTTGTGCTTTCGCCGTAAAGCCTTTTGAAATCTGACGACGCTGTGATATTGCCAAGAATCATAGCTTTGATGACTATGCAACACTTGTATATTGATGAATGTTAATATAATTGATGAATATTTAATAGCTTGATGAATATTTAATAGCTTCTCCCTAAGTAGTTAAAGGGCCCCACAAACCGCGGACCTACCTTCCGGCAGGGCAGGCGGAGGGGCTGGTTTCGGGTCAAGAGCCAGACCTTGTCCCCCGGTGCGATTATCGGGGCCTCACTGCGGTGGCGGTCGGCGCTCGCCTTCTGCCGCCTCACGGCTCGTTGTAGTTGCACAGGTCTCCTCCGAGCGCCTAAACCATTCATCCACTGCAGGAGCCTTGATCTGGCTCTGATGCCACGGTGCCAGAACCGGCTGGTATCCCAGTACGCACTGGAAAGGGGAGAGACCAGTGGAGGAGTGGCGGAGTGAATTTTAGGCCATCTCTGCCCAGGGATGAAAACTGCCCACTCCCCCGGCCGGTCCTGGCAATAGGACCGCAGAAACCTACCCACATCCTGGTTGACTCTTTCCACCTTCCCGTTACTCTTGGGGTGAAAACCTGAGTTCAGGCTGACCGAGACCCCCAGACGTTCCATAAACGCCCTCCAAATCCTGGACGTGAACTGGGGACCCCGATCAGAAATTATATCCTCAGGCACCCTGTAATGCCGGAAGACATGGGTGAACAGGGCCTCCGCAGTCTGTAGGGCCGTAGGGAGACCGGGCAAAGGAATGAGGCGGCAGGACTTAGAAAACCGATTCGCAACGACCAGGATCGTGGTGTTACCCTGTGATGGCAGAAGATCTGTCAAAAAGTCCACCGACAGGTGTGACCAAGGCCACTGTGGAACGGGTAGGGGTTGTAACTTCCCTCTGGGTAGATGCCTAGGTGCCTTGCACTGAGCGCACACTGAGCAGGAGGAAACATAAACCCTCACGTCCTTAGCTACGGTGGACCACCAGTACTTCCCACTAAGACAGCGCACCGTCCGACCGATGCCAGGATGACCAGAGGAGGGTGACGTGTGGGCCCAATAGATCACCGGTCACGGACAGCAGACGGAACGTACATACGCCCATCTGGACACTGAGGTGGAGTGGGCTCTGTATGTAACGCCCACTCTATGTAGGCGTCCAACTCCCACACCACCGGTGCCACCAGGCAAGAGGCCGGAAATATGGGAGTGGGATCTATGGACCGCTCCTCTGTGTCAAACTCTGTGTCAAAGGTTCTGGGAACCTGCCCTGTAAGATACGGTGAAAACAAAATGGGTGAAAAACATGGCCCACCTTGCCTGGCCAGGGTTCAGTCTCCTCCCCACCCGGATGTACTCCAGATTGCGGTGGTTGGTCCAGATGAGAAAAGGGTGTTTAGCCCCCTCAAGCCAATGTATCCACACCTTCAGAGCCCTGACGACAGCCAATAGCTCCCGGTCCCCCACATCATAGTTGTGCTCCGCCGAGCTGAGCTTCTTCGAAAAGAAGGCACAGGGGCGGAGTTTAGGTGGCATACCCGAGCGCTGAGACAGCACAGCTCCTATCCCAGCCTCGGACGCGTCCACCTCCACGATAAATGCCAAAGACGGATCCGGATGAGCCAGCACGGGAGCCGAGGTAAACAGAGCCTTCAGGTGACCAAAAGCCCTGTCCGCCTCAGCTGACCACATGTAGTCGCACCGGTCCCCCCTTCAGCAGTGAGGTAATGGGAGCCGCTACTTGACCAAAGCCCCGGATAAACCTCCGGTAGTAGTTGGCAAACCCTAAGAACCGCTGCACTTCCTTCACCGTGGTGGGAGTCGGCCAATTACGCATGGCTGAAATGCGGTCATTCTCCATCTCCACCCCTGACGTGAAAATGCGGTACCCTAGGAAGGAGACAGACTGCTGGAAGAACAGACATTTCAAAGCCTTGCGTACAGGTCATGCTCCAACAGTCGACCAAAGCACCTTGCGCCCCAGGGACACATGCTCGGTGTGTGTAGCGGAGTAAATCAGAATGTCGTGGATATACACCACTACACCCTGCTCGAGCAAGTCCCGGAAAATCTTGTCTACAAATGCCTGGAAAACTGATGGAGCATTCACCAACCCGTACGGCATGATGAGGAACTCATAGTGCCCTGAGGTGGTACTAAATGCTTTCTTCCACTTGTCCCCCTCCCGGATACGCACCAGATTGTATGCGCTCCTGAGATCCAATTTTGTGAAGAAGCGCGCCCCGTGCATTGATTCAATCGCACTGGCTATGAGAGGCAGCGGGTAGCTGTACCTCACAGTGATCTGATTCATACCTTGATAGTCAATACTCGGGTGCAGACCTCCATCCTTCTTCTTCACAAAAAAGAAACTCGAGGAGGCAGGTGAAGTGGAGGGCCAAATGTATCCCTGCCCCAGAGATTCGGATACATACGTTTCCATAGCCTCCGTCTCTTCCTGTGACAGAGGATACACGTAACCCATGGGAAGTGCTGCGTCTACCAGGAGATCTATCCCACAATCCCCCCGTTGATGGGGTGGTAATTGAGTCGCCAGAAGGCGAGAGACAAATTCAGAGGGGATGTGCACGGTGGAGACCTGGTCTGGACTTTCCACCGTAGTCGCACCGATGGAAACACCTACACACCTCCACGAGCACTCTCGTGACCATCCCTTGGGAGCCCTCTGTTGCCACGAAATAATGGGATCATGATAGGCCAACCAGGGTAGACCCAACACCACGGGAAACGCAGGAGAATCAATGAGGTATAAAACTGATTCTCTCCTGATGACCTTCCTGCGTCACCATGCTTAGTGGTGCGGTAGCCTCCCTAATCAGCCCTGACCCTAATGGTCGACTATCTAAGGCTTGCACAGGGAAGGGCATATCAACAGCAACAATGGGAATCCCTAAACTATGAACAAATGAACGATCAATAAAATTCCCAGCTGCGCCTGAATCGACTATCGCCTTATGCTGGGAATGTGGGGAAAAATCTGGAAAATTAACAAACAAAAACATGTGAGCAACAAGGAGCTCTGGGTGAGTCTGATGCCTACTCACCTGGGGTGACCCGATAGTGCCCTGCCTGCTGCCTCCCTGAGGAACCACCCCTGCACTGACCAGCAGTGTGCCCTCTGCGGCCACAGACGGTGCAGGGAATAGCCCCTCCTCCGGCCTCCCTAAACTCAGTACCTCCTAGCTCGATAGGCGTTGGAGCAGAGGTGTTGGGGGATGGAAATGACAGGTCCGGATCCAGACGTCTACGGGTGGCCAGCAGGTTATCCAGCCTGATGGACATGTCCACTCGCTGGTCAAAGGAAAGGGTGGTGTCTCTGCATGCCAGCTCCCTTCGGACGTCCTCGTGCAGATTGCATCTATATTGGTCGATCAGGGCCCTGTCACTCCATCCCGCGCCGGCGGCCAGGGTTCGGAACTCCAGCGCAAAGTCCTGTGCGCTCCTCATCCCCTGTCTGAGGTGGAACAAGCGTTCACCCGCCGATGATCGAATACTGCCCGGAAACGGCGGGTGAACTCCTCGTAGTGGTCCAACGCCGCTCTTTCCTCTCCCCATATGACGTTGGCCCACTCCAGGGCTTTCCCGGATAGACAGGAGACGAGAGCGGACACGCTCTCGCATCCCGAAGGAGCCGGGTGAACGGTCGCCAGGTAGAGATCCATCTGGAGTAGGAACCCTTGACACCCGGCAGCCGTCCCATCATACTCCCTCGGGAGCGCGAGCTGAATCCCACTGGGACCAGGTGAAGGAGGGGTGGACAGTTGTGTGGGTTGTGGAGTGGGAGGTTGTGTTGATGGTAGAGGTGCTGAAAATCCTCCTCTCTCCTATCGCTCCATGCTCTGCAGCACGCTATCCATGGCTGTGCCGAGACTCTGCAACATTTTCGCATACTGCTGAAGGCGCTCCTCGACTTGTAGAGGAGGGCTGGGTGATCCTGCTGACTCCATGGGTGGTCTGTGATTCTGTCAGAGTTCTCTGTGATTTCGGTAAGACAGAGTCAGGCGCAGGACAACGAATATGAGTTTTCAAATGCTTTACTCAATATTTCCAAAATACATGAGTGGGAAAAAACCAACCACTCGAAAACACAGAACAAAGAAACACAAACAATCACGGACAAAAACATGAGGGGAACAGAGGGTTAAATGAGGAACATGTAATTATGGGATATAAACCAGGTGTGTATAATGAAGACAAAAAAACATAGAAAATGAAAAGTAGATTGGCGGTAGCTAGAAGACCGGTGACTTCGACCGCCGAAAGCCAACCGAGCAAGGAGAGGGACCAACTTCGGCTGAAGTCGTGACAGAGGAAGAGAAACCAAAAGCCCACCGGGCCTGGTTGCAGGCTTGCAGCTGGCTTCTTTCTAAAACCACAAATCCATCTGTAGGTGACACTTTATCCTTTGGAACCACACAATTACCAGGTGGACAGTAGGCCTTTTGAAGCGATAGAGGATATCAACAAAATCCACAAGTATTCTTTCACAATAGCTGGCCTTATGTTATCTGCAGTTTTGTGCTGCACTGTCCCACTCTATGGTTGATAACACCCACTTTTTTTATGTAATGGACTGTAAGGCACAAGTATCCTATTTTTCGAAAATCGTCAGTCCACATATCAAGTGTAATTGAGCCATACCCAAGTTCTCTGTCACCCACCGCCAGCTATTTTTTTTGTTGTTGCCTGATTCAGGACTCTAGTGCCAGACGAGAGAGACTCTCGGACTGAAACATTCACACCTCCATTAATTTACAAAAGGATAGTCTAATAGCTCGGCTAGGTGTAAAAAAATCCCCAAATATGTAGATCAGCGTTCTAACTTCCCCTTGTGATCGTGTGGCGTAATGACAGAATGATGCAATTTACCACCATCTGCCTGTCAGTGTTGCTGGTTATGTCATGTTTTGGCCTCTAGAGGTCCTCATGGGGCTATTGTGCCCTGCTTATTCTTTTTGTAATTAGTGTTATTAGGTTCACATGTGTCTCATTCAGATGTGTGTATTTAAGTCACTCTGTCTCATAGCCTCTTTGCTTGGTGTTTAGTTGTTCTTGAGCCGGTTGCCCAAGTAAGTGTTCTCTACTCTGAGACAATTTATTTTCCCTTGCCTGTGGATTATTCCCTTCTCTGTTTTATTTTATGTGGATTTTCTCCGCTGGAGGTTTTTGCTGGATTTCCTTGGTAATTTTGACTATCTTTTTGAAAAGCCCCGTTGGACTGGTTTTGGTTTTTGAGGATTACCTTTTGATGATTTTTGCTCCAGCTATGGATTTCTGTTGCTTGTTATTGTATTAAAACTATTTTGCATCTCATCTTCTTCCGAGTGCGTCTTACTTTTGGGTTCACCACCTCCAGTTGCTCAAGGATTGAGAGCCTGACTCTCACGCCAGAGACCCGGGTTCGAGTCCCGGCTTTGACGTCTACCACAAACGTTTGTATCATAAGCTTGAAATTTTAATTGAGGAACCACTGGTTTGACATATTACCTAGTGAGGTGATTTTTCTTTCTCTGAACTAGAAGACACTGTAGTAAATGGACTGAGAAGCACCCATTCGTTCTCTTCTTTTCCCTCTCAAAGTTTTTACTTCAAACACACACACACACACACACACACACACACACACACACACACACACACACACACACACACACACCCTACAAATTCACTTCACGTTCTGTGTTAAAGCCTTGCGTTGTATCGCTATAATAAATAACTATAGCAATTATATACATTTCACCAATATATTGTTGAACATCACCCAGTGATAGTCCAGTTTTAGTACTAAAAATAAAAGATCTGTATGTAGTTTACAAGGTTGAGTGACTGTAAGAGGGAGTGCAGAGCTAGCATGTCCCTCAGCATAGGAAATAATCTGAAAATAAACTTTCCCACTGTGGATTTTGGGGAGTTGTCATTGCAGCCAGAGACTGCTCCGAATGTATCTGCGGGCTGTCAGTGGAATTAATACAGATAAGGAGAAAATATGACAGAAGTTTTAAGTCCAAGGGAAGCTGTCTTGCTGCTTCTGGTGATAGAGAAAAAGGGAAGAAATATATATCTGAAGTGGTTGGAATTCATAGACTTACAGTTTAGATGATGCCTACAGCCATTGTATCTGTCCTCTGTCCAAAATGTATCTGTGCCTCTGGCCCTTGGAAATTTTCCATTTATTAAACAGTATAAAATGGTGGCTGTCATCATCTCAGTTGCACGTTCCCACAAACTTTGAGACATCTCTGGCACTGTGTTGTGTGACAAAACTGCACATTTTAGAGTGACCTTTTAATGTCCCCAGCACAAGGTGCACCTGTGTAATGATCACATTGCTTAATCAGCTTCTTGATATACCACACCTGTCAGGGGGATGGATTATCTTGGCAAAGGAAAAAACGCTCACTCACAGGGATATAAACAAATTTGTGCACCAAATCTGAGAGAAATACTATTTTTGTGCGTATGGAACATTTCTGGGATCTTTTGTTTCAGCTCATGAAACATGTGACCAACACTTTACATGTTGCATTTATATTTTTGTTCAGTATAGTTAATGTAGTTTCTACCTGCTATATTTGAGTAACATTAATTATCAGTACCTTATCTGACCTGTCTCAGAGGAGCTGACTGTGGCCTTGCAGGTACCTGCCTGCCCACGAGCATCACCTGACTAAGGCAACATGCACACAACTGGGTTTTGGCCAATTAGCGTGTTTTAAAACAAGAGATCTAAAATGTTGTTCAAGCTCAGGACATTGTGTCATTGTTTTACAGTTCATTCATGGCAATGACATGTTTTGCAAAAAAAATGTGCAAACTTATTTTTGTTGGGAGTATATATAAAGACTTTCATTCTTTTTACACAGTTTACAATTTGTGTAAAAAAAAAAAAGTATTTATTTTTTATTTCACCTTTATTTAACCTGGTAGGCAAGTTGAGAACAAGTTCTCATTTACAACTGCGACCTGGGCAAGATAAAGCAAAGCAGTTCGACACATACAACAACACAGAGTTACACATGGAGTAAAACAAACATACAGTCAATAATACAGTAGAAAAAAAAACGAATCTATATACAAATTACCAAAATGTTGAAACCCTAGTCAGCACCTTTACCAACATTTGTGGGTGTGGGTCAGCCCATGCTTTTAATTGAAAATACATAAACATCTATAGCAATGTCTTTTGGTTATTATTATTAGTAATCGGAATACTCTTAATTCTTTGACTGTAAACCAAAAATGACATACAACTGTCCCTGTTAATTATCATTGTAAATAAATGTAATGCCAATTTCAAGTATAAGCTAGGAGGTACTAACACAGTACAGAGGTGCAGGACTTTCACCCTATGTTACCTCACCATATGGCCAGCCACATTGTCCAACGGCCAGCTAATGGTGCACCACTATCTTGCCTACAACAAAGCTGACCACCCATATCCACCATTAAGAGTATAATACACTTGCAGGACTGCCTTTTCTTAGAAAGAGATTCCTACAACTAAGAAAAGGTGGTACGAGTGCTGATCGTTAACCCTGTGCAGCACAGGGATGAGACTGTGCAGCACAGGGATGAGCCTTGGCAGGGTACAGCTTCCTGAATTTGTACTTTGGTAAAGCTTTGGAGGTGAATCTATCCATTAGGTTGTGGCCACACAGAGACACATGAAAACCTGAAAACGGATTGCATTCATCACTGTCTATTTTTTGTCTGTCAAAAGTTTAACTCAAGTCAATTATTTTCAGACAAGTTGATTACACACAAAGGCCAATATATACTGTATATATTTTTTACCTTTATTTAACTACACAAGTCAGTTAAGAACAAATTCTTAATGACGGCCTAGGAACAGTGTGTTAACTGCCTTGTCCAAGGCAGAACGACAGATTTTTACTTTGTCAGCTTGGGGATTTGCAACCTTTTGGTTACAAGTCCAACACTAGGCTACCTACCGCCAATAATCTCCATTGTCCATCATTCATTAAGGCGAGGGTTGATCTTTGCGACACTTAGCTCCCTCAGCTTTCCCCCTCAGGAGACTGAAACAATTTGGCATGGATCTCCAGATCCTCAAAAAGTTCTACAGCTACACCATCGAGAGTATCCTGAACGGTTACATCACCGCCTGGTATGGCAACTGCTCGGAATCTGTCGTGGAAATTCATACTGAGAGACACTTTGTCATTTCTTCAAACAATCGTCTTTATTTAATATGGATTAATTATTGCGATAATGAGGCTGGTCGACCCCACACCCTTGAGTGTTGGACCGAGTAACCTAACCTTTACACAAATGCAAGGTATTATGTTTAGCTGACACTAAAAATGCTTCGTAATGGTTGGTTCCACACCTCCCATCATAAGCCACTCTGGGTTCATCCGGTCGTTATCTGCACAGGGTTGTTGTCTTAACCCCACCCTGGCTTAGTTTCCCAGTTGCAAGGATGGTTTTGAGACAATGAGGGATTGTTCTACTCCTAAGCTATCTCTAGTAAAACACATTCTTGTCTATGTAATGCAGTCTTTAACTCATTTGTCAGCTCAAGCCATCTCTAGTGACCATGCGCCCAGATTAGCTGCAGGGAAATAGCGTGGAGACCATAAAAACACAGACACTAGTAGGACAGAAATGTCTTACTATTAGTTAAATATTAGTTGTTAACCATTAATATCAAATAAATCATTTTCTCTCACATTCCCATCTCAAGAAACTAATTTTCTTCTATAAAAAAATCTAGATAAATCCTCTTAAGGCAAGGGGGCAGTGTTCGGAAAGTCTGGCATGCCCAAAGTAAATTGCCTGAGTTCTCAGGCCCAGAAACTAGGATATGCATATAATTAGTAGTATTGGATAGGAAACACTCTGAAGTTTCTAAAACTGTTAAAATAATGTCTGTGAGTATAACAGAACTGATATGGCAGGTGAAAACCCGAGCTAAATCCATCCGGAATTCTTTTTTTTTTGAGGTCACGGTCTTTCCAATGAGTCCCTATTGACTATACATGACAATATCTCCCAGGTTGCAGTTTGTATGGCTTCCACTAGATGTCAACAGTCTCTAGACATGGTTTCAGGCTTGTTTTTTGAAAAATGAACGAGAAATTGTAGTTTATCCAGGTGGCTCATGATTAGGACACTAATGTTTTGGCGCGCGTGAATGGGGTGTGCGCTCTTCGTTATTTCTCTTCCCTATTGAACACACTATTCTCCATCTGAAATATTACCTTTATTTAGACTGTTTGGATTCCTTTGTCTGCATGTTGAACGAGTGGATTACAGAACTCAGTGTCGCCAACTAGACTTTTTGGGATATAAAGAAGGACTTTAATCGAACAAAACGACCATTCTTTGTGTAGCTGGGACACTTGGGATTGCAAACAGAGAAAGATCTTCAAAGGTAAGTGATTTATTTTATCGTAATTTTTGATTTTGTAATGCCTGTGCTGGTTTGAATAATATGTTGTTGTGGGGCACTGTCCTCAGACAATCGAATGTTCTGCTTTCGCCGTAAAGCCTATTGTAAATCTGACAATGTGGTTCGATTACCAAGATTCTAAGCTTTTGAAGGATGTATAACACTTGTATTTTCATGAATGTTTAATATTACTATTTTTGTAATTTGACCTTTGGTGCAATTTCACCGGATGTTGTCTTAGGTGGACCGCTAGCGTCCTACCGATCCCTAAGAGGTTTTTTAAGTATACATTTAAACTAACAAAATACATCCTTCTGGTGCCTGACATTTCATCCATGGTAAACAACCTTCCTCTGGGTTTCTGAGCTTAATACCTTCGTATCAAAACACAGTCAATTTGGAACATATTAAAACCCATAAAATTAACATCACACATTACAACAGATGCACCATGCACAAAGGTAGGCGTCAGCATGATAAATGTCCACCCCGTTTAGAACCCTTCTTACACCAGTGACAGACACCCCTCTCTGGGCACTTTGTACACTCATTGCGGTACATCAGCTCCACATCTGGGTCCTCATGCTCAGAATTGGGGTCCTCATAATCAGAGAGTAGTCAGGAATAGGGAATAGGTCAGGGAAATCATTCAGTTTCCAAATCATAATTAAAACCCAATTAATTATCCAACCCAAAATCAAGAATGACATTGCTCAGTGATTCACGTTAGTTCTATCACTCAAAATTAAAATCCTCAACTTAACACACATCAACACTATCAGAATGTACATTTATAGTAGCAAACAAAATAATTATCCTATAATTCCAGTATTAACCTCCTCATCATGATTATAATTACAGATCAGTATCTCAATGCATTCATAACCTACATTACAACAAATACAGCAGTGTGTAGACCTCCTCAATCAACCTGATACCCCAAAATAAACAATTTCAGACAAGTCTAAATCAATTATTGGCACAGTTGACCAACCCCCTCTTTTTCCCGGCACTCAATCTTCTGGCATTTCTTCAGTTTTTCTTCTTCAGATAGCTTCACAGTTCAAAGTGGATGGCCCACCTGAGCCCCACCGCTAATGCCTACTATGTCTTGTCCATTTGCCCACCAGTATACCATCAATATGAGAGAAGTTTTGGAACGGATCTCTCTTCTCTTCATGCTCACTCCACGTGGTACAGCTTGCTGGCTCGGACTCAGGTCTATCGATAGAAGTGGTACAGGACAAGGCCGTATTGAACGCCATTTCTTCAGCCAGTCAGAGGGGGATTTGAGGTCCACACTGTTTGATCAACTCATCCCCTCCATACATCTGGATACCATCTGTAGTCACAATCCATAATCTCGAGAAAGGACAGATCAGAAAAACAGTTTAGTTCAGTTAATTTCTGATTTAGGAAATCCTTAAATTATACATTTGACCGATATTCTTAATACACATTACTAAAACAAATATCAAAGAAAATAACATCACATTCTGTAGAATGTTTTAAAACAAATTGACTTATCAAATCAAATTGGGTTTGTCACATGCGTCGAATACAACAGGTGTAGACCTTAATGCTTGTAATGCTTACAAGCCCTTAACCAACAATGCCGTTTTAAGAAAATACCTAAAAAAAAAGTATGAGATAAGAATAACAAGTAATTAAAAAGCAGCAGTACAATAACAATAGCGGGGCTATATACAGGGGGTACCGGTACAAAGTCAATGTGCGGGGGCACCGGTGTCGAGGTAATTGAGGTAATATGTACACGTAGGTAGAGTTATTAAAGTGACTACCATAGATAATGACAGAGAGTAGCAGCACTGTGGGGGGTTAGTTTAGTTTATGTTATGTTCCGTTGTCACGATCTTCGTTTGTTTATTGTTTTTTCCCAGTTACGTTACGGAAATAAAGTATGTATACTGGATACCTCACTGAGCCTTGGTCCGTCCCTATCGAAGATCGTGACAATTACATGTTCAGGAGTCTTATGGCTTGGAGGTAGAAATTGTTTCAAAGCCTAGACTTGGCGCTCCGGTAGCAGAGAGAACAGTCTATGACTAGGGTGGCTGGAATCTTTGACAATCTTTAGGGCCTTCCTCTGACACTGCCTGGTATAGAGGTCCTGGATGGCAGGAAGCTTCGCCCCGGTGATGTACTGGGCTGTACGCACTACCCTCTGTAGTGCGTTGCGGTCGGAGGCCAAGCAGTTGCCATACCAGGCAGTGATGCAACCCGTCAGGATGCTCTCGATGTTGCAGCTGTAAAACCTTTTGAGGATCTGAGGACACATGCCACATCTTGTCAGTCTCCTGACGGGGAATAGGTTTTGTCGTGCCCTCTTAACGACTGTCTTGGTGTGCTTGGACCATGTTAGTTTGTTGGTGATGTGGACACCAAGGAACTTGAAGCTCTCAACCTGCTCCACTACAGCCCCGTCGATGAGAACGGGGGCGTGCTCGGTCCTCCTTTTCCTGTAGTCCACAATCATCTCCTTTGTCTTGATCATGTTGAGGGAGAGGTTGTTGTCCTTGTACCACACGGTCAGGTCTCTGACCTCCTCCCTATAGGCTCATCGTTGTCGGTGATCAGGCCTACCACTGTTGTGTCATCAGCAAACTTAATGATGGTGTTGGAGTCGTGCCTGGCCGTGCATTCATGAGTGAACAGAGAGTACAGGAGGGGACTGAGCACACACCCCTGAGGGGCCAGCATGTTGAGGACCAGCATGGCGGATGTGTTGTTACCT
The DNA here is from genome assembly GCA_030435695.1 of Brachymystax lenok tsinlingensis. Classification (NCBI taxonomy): domain Eukaryota; kingdom Metazoa; phylum Chordata; class Actinopteri; order Salmoniformes; family Salmonidae; genus Brachymystax; species Brachymystax lenok. Next base: position 2,637,350 of record CM059801.1, on the reverse strand, counting down.
ACCCTTACCACCTGGGGGTGGCCCGTCAGGAAGTCCAGGATCCAGTTGCAGAGGGAGGTGTTTAGTCCCAGGGTCCTTAGCTTAGTTTTGAACTTTGAGGGCACTATATGGTTGAACACTGAGCTGTAGTCAATGAGTGGCATTCTCACATAGGTGTTCCTTTTGTCCAGGTGTGAAAGGGCAGTGTGGAGTGCAATAGAGATTGCATCATCTGTGGATCTGTTGGGGCGGTACGCAAATTGTGGGTCTAAGGTTTCTGGGATAATGGTGTTGATGTGAGCCATGACCAACCTTTCAAAGCCTTTCATGGCTACAGACGTGAGTGCTACGGGCCGCAGGGCCAGACGGATTACCAGGATGTGTACTCCAAGCATGCGCTGACCAACTGGCAAGTGTCTTCACTAACATTTTCAATCAGTCCCTGACTGAGTCTGCAATACCAACATGTTTCAAGCAGACCACCATAGTCCCTGTGCCCAATCTAGCATTTTACTGGAGAAATCTACACATACAAAAGTATTATAGAAAAGTAGCTACACATCTGTTAACTGCCTGAAACTCAGACCCTTCAGGCAGTTAGATTTGGGTATGTCATTTTAGGCGAAAATTGAAAAAAAGGGGCGGATCCTTAAGAGGAATGAATGTTAAAATACCATTCATCAAGGTCTGTTTTAGGATGGTTAGCTAAGGTTGAATAGTAAATAAAAAATATATCATGCACCAAAACTTAACAGAGCGCGCCAATAGGCATGATATATACTTTGATTGAAAAATAAATAGATAAAGGCTAATAGTTAACGCCATCTGCTCTAATTCGCTCACGAAACAGTAATTCAAGAATATCTCAATCTATTTCCCATGAAACTGATTAAGGTCAATCAAATGATTGGCATGCAGGTGCAGTTTGAACGTTTCACCAGTAAACCATAAACATTATAATTCATGCATATTCTTGGTACCATTAGAAAGGAAGCACTTTGAAGTTTGTGGAAATGTGAAGAGAGTATAGGAAAATATAACACAATAGATCTGGTAGAAGATAATACAATAAAAAACCAACTGTTCTTTTGTATTATTTTTGTACCATCATCTTTGAAATGCAAGAGAAAGGCCATACTGTATTATTCCAGCCCAGGTGCAATATATATTTTGGTCACCAGATGGCAGCAGTGTATGCGCTAAGTTTTAGACTGATCCAATGAACCATGGCATTTCTGTTAAAAATGTTGTATCAAGAAGTTTTCTTGTTACTTCTTGTTCTTGTTTCTTGTTACTTACAACCTCATGCTAATCGCATTAGCCTACATTAGCTCAACCGATCCCGAAGAAATTGCAATTGGAGCGCCCTTCATGGTGCTGAAAGGACAGCGCCAGGATCGGGCAACGATGTCAAAAAAGTTGAACCAACTTGTGGTGCCGATGGACAGCTGAAGGATAATCATTTTCAGTATAGCTTAATAGGCCTATGACTATGGGTTATAGCTATATTTAGGCTATATTCTAATGTAAATACAAATGCATATACAGTATAACTTAAAGGGATACTTTGGGATTTTGGCAATTTGGGGATTTTATGTGTCCTGTATGAAGAAAGTTAGAGGTAGTTTCGCGAGCCAGTGCTAACTAGCGCAATGACTGGAAGTCTATGGGTATCAGCTAGCGTGCAATCCTGAAGTATCCCCTTAATATCATTGCACTGTTTGCAAGGAGAGCTTTTGATGCGAGTAGGCATTTCATTGTATTGTGTAGCTTTACACTATGCTGTATCATAAATAACATTTGATTTGATTAGCTTGAACACATGGTTACAATATACCCTATTACAGAAAAAAAGAAGAGGTGAACTATCAATTCATATAATTTATTTGCGTAGGTTAAACATGCTATCAAATCAATTGACCAAGTAGTGAAGATAAATTATTATTAAGTAGAATTGCAGGAAATTCGTTTTAAAACAGCCATTAAAAATCAAGCTTTTGGTGTGGTGCATTCATGCATCTCAAACTGTAACCTAAATGCATTATTACCTTCAACTTGGCCAAATTCAAATGTCCAATCCTCCTATGGACCACAGCAGTGCACACACGTAGCCTACAATTCTTCTTCATTCTCGCCCCCGCTAGATAGAAAACAGGGCAGAAACCACCATTTGCCTACCTCTAGGCTGCCATACATATTTACTTGGTTTGTCATTCTATTATTTTTCATGGATTTTTTGGGGTAATTAAATATAATTTACTTACTATTGATCAGAATGTATTGACCAGTTCTGTGTACTCTCAAATTGAAAAAAGTGAGGGAGTGCCGCTACACAGGTGCCATAGAAAATAGAGCCAGTAGTCATTGTTCATTTATCTGACATCTGTGCTCTCGTTTCACAATACACAAGTGCTCAGACAGGGCTTTAACAGAATAAAGTTGTTTCATGTCTTTCCTGTGCAGGACCAGTTTGTGTCCAATCAAAGCCTACATCGTCGTATCTCTGTGTCTGTTCTCTCACATATTGTATGTAATGAAGCGATTATTAGGAGCCATTATCTTTTAAACAATAGATTTCTGAAAGAAAGTTTTGTCAAGCCTTCATTACACAAGGCCTCCCTCTGTGGTCTGAATGCAGGCCACGTTTGCAGCAGTTACTTGACCAGAAAACAAAAGACAATCCTTCTTAAAGGGGAAGGATTCCAATTAAGAAGCCTCTTAAATCCTTTGGTTTTAATTCCATTCTCCAGCAGCATGCCCTCAGTATCTGACCCTATGCTCACTCACAAGACTATATATACACTACACATGCACACACACACTACACTGACACTACACTCTCATACAAAACCCACACACATTCACATATGTACACACACACCGACACACACACACGTGCAAACACACACACACACACACGCAGCTTCAACTCTGTTCTATATTTTACTCTTATTATTATCTATCCAGATCAGACCTGGGATAACTATAAGTATGCTTTGTGGAAAGTAACTATTTCTTCGGGGGAACAAAGAGTTACTTTGAAAAATTAAAAACTATTTAAATACTGATCTCAGAAAGTAACTACTTTTGTAAAATATTTGAACACAGACTTGAGAAAGCAAATACTTAAATCATATATTTGAATACAGATCTCATGAACATACCACTTTTATGAAACTATTTGATTGGCTGCCTTCAACTAATGGTAGGGCTGTATCTGGACATGTATGTTGAAGATAGAAATATAATGAATAGAGCACCTACAATCTCCTATATTATTCCAATCTATCTAAAAGTCATATTTGATCAACACAGTAAATGTATTTCTGAACATTTTGTAAATGTCTATTCACCTGAATGTCCAAATAAAGTTGTAATGCTCAGCTACTGTATGACTCTTTCAACATGCCACTGAAAAGGTTGAATGCTGCAATACATTTCATGATACCTGAAAATGCTGCAGAGGGAGGCATCTGAGGGCAAGGTTTCTTGTTTACCTTTCAACTAACTATTGTAGGTTTTTGTTCTTCATCAAATATTTGGCAGCCATCAAATAAAAGTTCTCATGGTCTGAGAATATTTAGGTGCCTGTTGGCAAACTCCAAGCGGGCTGTCATGTGACTTTTAGTGAGGAGTAGCTTCCATCTGGCCACTCTACCATGAAGGCTGATTGGTGAAGTGCTGCAGAGATGGTTGTCCTTCTGGAAGGTTATCCCATCTGCACAGAGGAACTCTGGAGCTCTGTCAGAGTGACCATCGGGTTCTTGGTCACCTCCCTGACCAAGACCCTTCTCCCCCGATTGCTCAGTTTGGCCGGGGGGCCAACTCTAGGAAGAGCGTTGGTGGTTTCAAACTTCTTCCATGTAAGAATGATGGAGGCCACTATGTTCTTGGGGACTTTCAATGCTGCAGAAATGTTTTGGTACCCTTCACCAGATCTGTGCCTCGACACAATCCTGTCTCAGAGCTCTACGGACAATTCCTTCGACCTCATGGCTTGATTTTTGCTCTGACATGCACTGTCAACTGTGGTACCTTATATAGACAGGTGTGTGCCTTTCCAAATCATGTCCAATCAATGGAATTTACCACAGGTGGACTCCAATCAAGTTGTAGAAACATCCCAAGGATGATCAATGGAAACAGGATGCACCTGAGCTCAATTTCGAGTCTCATAGCAAAGGGTCTGAATACTTGTTCTTTTTTTAAATATATTTGCAAAAAAATCTAAAAACCTGTTTTCGCTTTGCCATCATGGGTTATTGTGTGTAGATTGATGAGATTTTTAAAAAAAAAATCCTTTTTAGAATAAGGCTGTAACGTAACTAAATGTGGAAAAAGGGAAGCGGTCTGAATGCACTGTAAAGCTTAATTCGTGTGTATTTTATTACTCTTGTTATACTATTTTTCTTATATATATATCTTTTTTAACTCTGCATTGTTGGGAATTCTCACAAGTGAGCATTTTACGGTAAAGTATTAACCCGTTGTACTCGCCGCATTTTTTTTTTGATCTGCACAGTCAAACAGACAGAGGCATTTAAGCAGAAGGAGGAACTCGTTACAGGGAGTTTCGATACGTATTACTTTGCTCACATACTGTATATGTTTGCAGACTTTCAAGGAGGTTGGGAGGAGCAAGTGCACAGCTAATGGAACTCCCATCCACCGTCGTTTGCAACTTGTCTGATAGAGGAACCACAACTCATGTCTCGGCATTGGAAGAGGATGTGTGTTCTATAACTAAGCTACCTGGATATAGGTACGTACACTTACATATGCCACTAGTGATATTGTTGTTTATTTTGAGTTGATAGTACTATTAATAATTTGTTACAAAAACGACTAATTGTTATTTTCATTTCATTGCAGTGTTTTTCCAATATCATAAGGTGTACTTTATCTATTGCCTCTCCTGCAAACTTTCAAAACTATAAAATCAAAGACAGATTATTCTATTTATTCTTAGACCCATGTTTCAAGGTTCAAATATGATATAAGATTATAGTAAAACTTGTAAATCTATTTTGCTGATATTTGTAGCTAGCTATAACATTATGATAAGAAATACATTTATTTACAAACACCTGTTGATAATCTCAGATAATATTTTTGAACTAATTAAATGGGTATTGATTTTAAACATATTATTGACTTAAACAAATTCCATACATCAATATTTCAACAAATTACATCGATCAATGTATGCTTTTGCATTCAAAATTGTAGATTTTACCCCTTAAGTAAAAAAAACATTCTACTGAAAAATACCTTTTAATGCAAACTGTTGGACAAGTTTGTATGACAAAGCTACAGAAAAAAAAGTTCAGGTTTGGTTGCTTTCAGTCAAGCATGGAACATAAAGAATGAATGAAGAAATGTCAGATGTGAATTGTGCATAAAACATCAAATATGCCCACAGTTCTCCAACTGAAGGGAAATGACTTGTTACTGAAGTAACATTACAACCAATTCTGTCTGTATTGGTTGTACTATCAACAAGTGGCATATGTATGTGCAAGTGGCATATAAGTACTTTCACAACATAACCTTCAGTATAGCAAACTGTGTTTTTATGAGACTAACATGTCTAACTCCCCAAACTGTCCCCAGACAGACAGGACATTGTCTGTCCCCAGACAGACAGGACATTTCAAAGACAAGATCAGCAACCCCCAATGGAAGCAGCCTTCATTTCTCCTCTGACTTGCTTTCTCGTGATATAATCACTATGTCAGGAGAAGCGACCAGCGACCACCTGCTGTCTGCCTGTCACGTGTCCAACTATATCTGAGGGTATCCCTTCAAAAGCTGGACAACATATCGAGCTCCCTGAGAGCTCCTCCGGATGCATTTGTCAATGGATACCTTGGGAATGGTGGACGACGGCTGCCTGTCACCAGACAACTACCATGACATGGTGAAGGGAGGGGGGTCTAGCATAGGAGGTCGGGTCCACAGCATTGATGTGATCCTGGGGACCAGGAACCCCTGCTCAGTGGAGGGCGTGGGGGCCCATAAAGTGGACACAGAGGGTCTGGAGTACCAGGGGAAGCAGTTCCAGTCAGACCCCTACGGACACCTTGCCAGCCTGGGGGACATCACACAGCACTCTGCCTTTCATGGTCAGTACGATGGTTGTTATTGCTTGATTGGTTCAATTAATTAATTGATACATTGTATTTATTACATGATTTAATTTACATATGCAGCCACAACACCAATGTGCATGTATTGGTGCATGTGAAATGACTTATGTCAATTTTTGTTGATTTGATAGTGACGTGATTCTAAATGTCGGCACAATCTCATGGAGCAGGTCTAGTCTAGTTTAAATTGCATTGCTGGATCTGATGTCTCACTAGAGACAAACTACAATAGTACAAGGAAAGTGTCAATGTGGAGGAATGTATGTTGGTCACAGACAGGAAAGGCAGTGCCAGTTGAAAGCACACTGTGCTCAGGTTCTCATTTCCGGCAAAGATTCAGAGACTACAGTTTATTACTACAGCAAAGCTACAATATATTCATACTTGTACTTAGTATTTTTCCCTTGTTTATACCTGTTTATGATAACATGACATAACAATTATCCATTACTGTAACATTACAGCATATTAACTAAGCCAATGATCTGATGATAATCTCATTTGATTTGGATTCATTAATTAACAAGGTCTTATGGGATCTACCATCCACCATTTGTAGTGGGGCTTCAACTTCAGCCTGTTTTCTTAGAAAATAAGAATTGCTACTTGGGCGGGTAGAGAGGCCAAGTAACGTCTTTGTGTAGATTAGAGCTGGTCAGCCCAGGGCACACGGGATGCTCAGGTTTAACAGGTGGCATCTGTCCCCATGGGATTACTGGGACTAAGGAATGCAGTGAAATACATTATGACGTCACCTTCAGTGGAGAGGCCTGCAGCTTGCATTGCCTTTATCCTCTGTTGCAATATCCATCTTAAGCAGCATGCTACAGTAGCTACCTAGAATTATGCAATATAATGTGTTATGGATATTGGAACTGTGGCTGAATGCCATGTGATTGTGAATAGTCTACCATAGATTATGCAGAAGGCGCTGTCCAAAGTTGTGAAATACACTAGTTCACATCAAACACTATATTCACCATGCACCATTTCCACCAAAAGGAAAAAACCTTCCAATCATGTGAAAGCAAGTCTTAGAATACCACATTTGGTAAGCAAATGCACTGTCGGATGAACCGAAATGCTCATGCAATAGACATATCTAAACAAACATGTCTCTTGTCTTCTACTTTCTTCCTTCAGAGTCAGGCCTTTTCTGCAGTGATAAGTGTGATGGGGACCTGGGCGATCTCCAGAACAGGGTGGACAGCGATGGGGGGAAGTCCCCGGAACCCCCAGAGGAGGACCACCCCAAGAAGAAGCACCGGCGTAACCGCACCACCTTCACAACCTACCAGCTCCATGAGCTGGAGAGGGCCTTCGAGAAGTCCCACTACCCTGATGTCTACAGCCGGGAGGAGCTGGCCATGAAGGTCAACCTCCCTGAGGTCCGCGTCCAGGTATGGAGCCTCTACTTCTACTACTACCAGTACCACTACAACACTAATTATAGTGTATGGAGTCTCCGCCTATCTAGTACCACTATTACTATCAGTATGCAATGATAATGCTGTACAGGTATGGGTCCTCTGGCCGTTTACTATAACTAGACTAGCATTACTAACTGGCATGACCACTTCTACTACTACTAACATTACTACAACTACAACAGCAGCAGTGTATTATACAGTCCACTGTAATTTTGATAATACTCTAAACTTCTGCTACTACTCCTACTACTTATGTACACTAATGATACTGTCCACTTTCATTATGAGGAACTGGAAGCTATCTATAACTGACACTACTACTAATACTGTACTACACTAATTAACTGTTCATTCTAATTATGATAATTCTACAGTAAACTACTACCACTACCACCACTACTACTACTACTACTACTAATGTTGAATCGATAAATACACTGCCCACTCCAATAAGGATAATTTTGTACAGTTCTGTTGACTAATTAAAGGCTACTGACTCTTCTACTGTTCACTCCTCTACTGCTCCTACTACTACTACTACAAATACTATTATTATAATACACTGTAGTGTACACTACTGAGTGCCTACTGTAGAATAATAATACTGTATCCTCTCTGTCCGTGTCCAGGTTTGGTTCCAGAATCGTCGGGCTAAGTGGCGACGTCAGGAGAAGATGGACTCCATGAAGCTCCATGACTCCCCCATGCTGTCCTTCAACCGGCCGCCCATGCCCTCCAACGCGGAGCCCATGTCTATCCCCTGGCTGACCTCTCCCATGACTAGTGCCACCCCCATGAACACTATCCCCGGTTACATGGGCCCAGGGCAGAGCCCTTACCTCCAGTCTGCCTACCCTAGCCACTCCCACAGCCAAAGCTTCCTCAACAGCCCTCCAGTACATGGCAAGGTGCACCAGGGGATGGTACAGGGAATGCAGTTAATGGCCCCGTCTCACTGTCAGTATCCTCCTACTTTCAACGATAAGAACCCAATGCATGAGCAAGTGGAACGTAGCTCCGACATCGCAGTGCTGAGGATGAAGGCTAAGGAGCACATTCAGTCCATGGATAAAACCTGGCAGCACATGTGATCAGAAGAAGGAGAAAATACATTCTGTGTGATGACCAACTTCAACAAATGTGATAACAAAAACAAAGAGATTCTGTGTAAAGGATGTTCAACTAAACGAATGTAGCTATGTTTACAAACTTTTTTTTCCTTTCTTGGTTTAAAATCCTGACAGAGAGAATACTCTGCATGGCACCTTATCAGCTTGTTGAGTGACTCGTACAGACAGAACTGAGCTACAAGCATTGATGATTGATTTATACTCTGGATGCAATTAAGCTTGTACTGTAACGGTATTGCAATGGACGGCTGAATTTTACCAGTGTATCACTAGTTGATACCCTATCAGTGCAAAGCGACAGGACAGACAGCTAACGCTGCTTACTTCCATATTAGGGCCAGGAGTTTTTCCTGACGGTGTGGCCTGACTAAGAAATCCTCCTGGCCCTGATGAGTCAAAAGGTCCTCGGTGACTCCGTCCTGAGATTAGGAAATCCTCTGTCTTGCCTGGAAATGTGTGCAGACAAGCATACCTATTTACACCTAATTAACTGATTTTAAACAGTCAACCCCCACACACACTCATTTACAGAGATGCTGCTAGGTTTGATACCTTATGTTCAGACATGCAGTGCCTTCAGAAAGTATTCATACCCCTTGACTTAGGGAGCAGTGGGGCGACAACATCTGGAAAAATGCAGATCGCCATATTCAAATTACAAAAGTAGTAATGTAAAACATTCATGAAAATACAAGTGTTGCACACTCTTCAGAAGCTTAGAATCTTGGTAATCTCACAGCGTTGTCAGATTTCAAATAGGCTTTACGGCGAAAGCATAACATTTGATTGTCTGAGGACAGCGCCCCGCATATTTCCTGCATTAGCATAATAACATAACCAGCACGGGTGTCACAAAACTCAGAAAAAGCGATAAAATAAATTGCTTACCTTTGAAGATCTTCCTCTGATGGCAATCGGAAGGGTCCCAGCAACACAATACATGTTCCTTTTGTCAAACAAAGTCCCTCTTTATATTTATAAAGCTCAGTTTGGTTGGCGCGTTTTGTTCAGAAATCCACCGTCCTCTCGTCCAATATAGAAGACATAGAAACCGTTAAAAATATACCTATAAACTTTGTCCAAACAACTCAAACAACGTTTCCAATCGATCCTTAGGTACACTAATATGTATATAAACGATAATATTTCACACAGATAATATCCTGGCCGATGGAAAAGGAAAAAACCGAGGCGCACGCTCATGGTCCAGCGCGTCAAAGAGAAAAGTCACTTCCTCACTCCACCCGGAAAAACTTATCTTACTCCTTGATTTTTCAAGATAAACGCACGAAACCTTGTCTAAAGACTGTTGACATCTAGTGGAATCCATAGGTACTGCAACCTGGGAGCTAGATTCCCCTCTTTTCAATACCAAGTCAATGGGAAAAGAGTCACTTCACAGAACTACATTTTTCCAGATGGATTTTTCTCGGGTTTTCGCCTGCCATATCAATTCTGTTATACTCACAGACATTATTTTAACCGTTTTAGAAACTTCAGAGTGTGTTCTATCCAATACTACTAATTATGTGCATATCCTAGTTTCTGGGCCTGAGTACCAGGCATTGTACTTTGGGCACACCAGACTCTCCAAAACTCTGAACACTGCCGCCGCTCCCTAATAGTTGTTGTGTTACAGCCTGAGTTCAAAATGGATTAAATTGAGAAAATGTTCACACATTTTTTTGCCAAATTTATTGAAAATGAAATACTGAAATATCTAATTTACATAAGTATTCACACCCCTGAGTCAAACCTTTGTAGATCCACCTATGGCAGCGATTACAGCTGTGAGGCTTTCCTGGTAAGTCGTAGAGCTTTGCACACTTGGATAGTGCAACTTTTGCCCATTAATCTTTTCAATGTTCTTCAAGCTCTGTCAAAATGGTTTTTGATCTTTGCTAGACATCCATTTTCAGGTGTCACGATCTTCTTTAGAGACGGACCAAGATGCAGCGAGGTATCCAGTATACATTCTTTATTTAACGTAACTGGCAAAACAATAAACAAATAAAGACCGTAACTCCGGTGTGGCTAAACGTGCACACACCACTAAACATACTACTACAAACAATGACCCACAAAACCCCAGAGAAAAACACAAACATATATATGGTTCCCAATTAGAGGTAACGACAATCAGCTGCCTCTAATTGGGAACCATTAACCCAACATAGAAATATATAAACTAGAACACAAAACCCTCCTAAACAAAACAAACTAAACACGCCAGCCTGCTAACTCAGGCCTGGACGTGACATTAGGTCTTGCCGTAGATTTAACCTCTCAGGGATTGCTGGGGCGCTAGCGGGGCTGCTCCCGACACTACCAGGTGAAATGTAAGGCGCCAAATTCAAAATCCCAAAGTTGAATTATTAAACATCCACCAATATACAAGTGTTCCATATTCATCAAAAGCTCTGTTTTTTGGCAATATCACAGCGTTGTCAGATTTCAAAAAGGCTTTCCCGCGAAAGCAGCACATTTGATTGTTTGAGGGTAGCACCTCACATATTTTTCCCATAGCCATGAATCGATTAGCCATCACGGCACACACATAACACATTTCACAGCGAAAACAAATCAATTACCTGTTGAAGAACTTCTGCTGAGGTCATCCTAAGTGTCCAACGAAGACAATCCATCGTTCTTTTGTTAGAAAAAGTAATGTATTTTAACCATAAATCCTCCATTTGGTTCGCACGTTATAATCAGAAACGACAGCCTCCACTACTCCATTGAAACGTGACGCAAACTCGTTCATCTTATACCTATAAACTTGTCCAAGAACAATCAAACATAGTTTTAAATGTATCCTTAGGAACACTTTTATGTATATTTACTATTATAAATCAACCGGAATATAAACTGATCGATAACGACGGTAAAAAAGACACTGCACGCTTTGTCGGGAACGCGCACTGGGTACTGTTTACATAAAAAGGACACTTCCTGGTTTCCTCTTCTTCTCTGGTCTAATTCATCCAAAATGAAAATTTACACTGTCTGTTGACATCTAAAGGAAGCGATGGGTACTGCATTCATATGCCCTTATAAGGGCATTTTCATGAGTAAGGGAAATGGACAAAAATGAATGGCAACATATTGCCATTGGAACAAACATACATACAATGGAAAAGAGTGCCCAAATGTACGGCAGATCAATCATTTCTTATGGCAAATGGCATATGGCAAATGCCAAATGTAATAACTCAAAATTACTATAGGTGGCGAGCGCGTTCCAACGGGGCAAATCATATTGCATATGTACATGAAGTCAAGACCCAAGGGTCAAATTTGGACATTTCCCAAAAAAATATCAAAATACCTACGCCCCTTAAAAAAGTGCTTTCTGGGCCGTTTTTCGCGATTCTTTGGATTTTTTTGATACTAACACGTATATAAGATGTGTATAAACATACCTTTGTCTAATTTTATTGATTTAGTTTTATTAACTTTATTGTCCATAAGGCCTATGTTTTGTCCATTTGCAATATGTTACCATAGGAAGTCAAAAGTCAATGTCCAAATGAAATATGTTTTGTCCATTTGCAATATGTTACCATAGAAAGTCAAAAGTCAATGAACCATGTCCAAATGGCATAAGAAATATACAAATGCAATAAGATTCCATACAAAAGTATTGAAAGTGCCAAATCATGATGTTATGTCCATTTACATATATCGTCATAGGAAGTCGGCTTCCGAACCCAAAAGTCAGTGAGCAATGTCCAAATGGCATTTAAACTGACAAAATGATATATATCACTATGTTAAGCCCTCATTCATCCTATAGGGTCTATTTTTGAAAAACGTCCAAAATGACCCGGGGTGCCCCCATTTGGATGGCCACAGGTGGGGGGTGCTCCCTAACCAGCCAGGGATACCTTGCACCCTCCTAAAGACATTAATATTTAAAATATGGTCATGGTTACCGGTTTCAATTACCAGGTACACGGTTGTCAATTTGCAATGTCTTACAATGGGAATTTACCCTCACAAATTTGACAGGCTCTCAAATACTGCAGAAATGCCCAATTGACTGGCCCATTGAACTCGGGATGGCCGGGCTGTGATCATGGTTCCTCTCCATCGCTCGTTGGTGTTGATTTCAGCATGTGAAATTCGTGATGTTAAAAGCCCATTGAAACATATTGCAAATGTACAGTGAAACATATTGCAAATGTACAGTACATTTGCAAAATGTATCAATGGGCTGTTAAGTCAAATCTGTAAGGCCACTCAGGAACATTCACTGTCTTCTTGTTAAGCAACTCCAGTGCATATTTGGCCTTGTGTTTTAGGTTATTGTCCTGCTGAAAGCTGAATTCCTCTCCCAGTGTCTGATGAAAAGCTGACTGAACCAGGTTTTCCTCTAGGATTTTGCCTGTGTCCCTTTTGTTTTTTATCCTGAAAAGCACTCCAAGCCTTAACAATTACAAGCATACCCATAACATGATGCAGCCACCATTATTCTTGAAAATATAGAGAGGGGTACACAGTAATGTGTTGTGTTGAATTTGCACAAACATAACTTTGTATTCAGGACAAAAAGTGTATTGCTTGGCCACATTATTTACAGTATTACTTTAGTGCCTTGTTGCAAATGGGATGCATGTTTTGGAATATTTCTTATTCTGTACAGGCGTCCTTTTACTCTGTCAATTAAGTTAGTATTGTGGAGTAACTACAATGTTGTTGATCCATTCTCAGTTTTCTCCTATCACAGCCATTAAACTCTGTATCTGTTTTAAAGTCATAATTTGACTCATGGTAAAATCCCTGAGTGGTTTCCTTCCTCTCCGGGGCAATTGAGTTAAGGAGGAAGCCTGTATCTTTGTAGTGGCTAGTAGTATTGATACACCATCCATAGCGTAAATAATAATTTCACCATGCTCAAATGGATATTAATGTCTGCTTTTCTTTATTTTTACCAATCTACCAATACAGTTGACTATAGGTCCAGTGGTTCCTCAATTAAAAGTTTAGAGCTTATGCCGTGACCATTTGTGGTAGATGGTGGCAGGTTTTAGTAAATTGCGACATTTTGTCATTGCACCACGCTATCACAAGTGGAAGTTAGAATGCTGATCTATCGGTAGTCTGAACTGTGCACAAATTGACTATATTTTCGTAAATGAATGGAGGTGAGAACGTCCAAGAGTCTTTCTTCTCTGGCATTAGAGTCCTGCATCCGGCAAAAAATAATAATTGCTGGCGGGTGGTCCCGGAGTTGAGAGAGAACTTGGGTAAATACAATGACGCAATTTCACTTGACATGTGGACTGACGATTTTCTAAAAATAGGCACGGTGGGCTGGTGGTTTCTCTCCCTCTAAAAAGAGACAGAAATAATTCTAAATAACAAACTGACTTTATTTACCACAGTGTTAAAGAGTGATAGCTCCTCTATATAAAGTGAGTTTCTGAAACACAGAGTCCTTTTTTGCTGATGTGAAGAAGAAACTGAATGAAAGAGAGTCCAGCGAAGATAGGGAGGGGAAAAAGGTTGCCCATATTTTCAAGACCTGAGTTACTTCATTGATTTATGAAATGTACTAGTTTATTTAGGCAATTTAATATATTTGTTTAGGCTTAGTCCATTTTAGTAGGCTATTTAGCAGCATAAAGCTATATTTGTCAGCATAAAGCTGAGTGACTCACTCATTTGAGGCTTTGGCTCAAAATACCTTTTCTGATAGTCTTTAATAAATACATGTTTTGACCAAGTTAACCTGCTCATGTTGTGTGTGTTCAATTATTTGTGACATTGTGGTTACAATGAAGAATGTAAACAAGTTAAATCAAATAAATGATAATGAATAATCAGATGCATGTTGAAAGCTTGTCATTTTTCCTTATTTAGTTATTTTGTAAGATTTTATTTTATCTTTTTAGACAAAACACAACATACACATATAAATTAGAATTACATCACACCTGCCCAGACCCACACCCAATCTCCAGCGCCCGGATCACTCTCCGACATGGCCTCAAACAGCACCATTTTGTTTCTCTCCATCGCCCACAAGCACTTTGAACATTCAGAAAATAAAGCATTTAAAGGCTGACATTGATTGATTTTCAGTTTTTAAGGATACTTTTTTTCAAGATGATTGACGAGAAACCTATTGTCCAACCCATCTCACTACACCCTTAAATGCCATGTCGTGAAATATGCAGACAGACAGATTAAAAGTTAATTTTTATTGTAATACTTCTGACAGCCAAATTTCTAACTCCACCCATAACTGTTGGACTTCATAACATTCCCAGAAGGCATGGATTATTATAACCTAATGAAAAATGAACCTGGTAATCTAATTGTATTTACCTCAGGCCTAAGACCGATGGGTTTAACCTTCTGAACGATCCGTTACCCAAGAAAATAATATCAATTTATTTAGCCTAATTGTTTTTAGACAGTAGGCTATTATTCCTATTTTCCTGCATTAATTAATTTATCTGCATGTCTATTCAATATTTGGCTAAAAAGAAACCATGCCATGAATTAATTAAGAACAGATATTCTTTTTTTCTCACAAGGCAATGTGGCACATTGACAACTCACATTTTTTTTCCTGATGCAGGACTCCAGTGCCATAGGAGAAAGACTGACTGAACATTCACACCTCCAGTCATTTACAAAAGGATAGTCTAATAGTTTAGCTAGGTGTGAAAAATCCCCAATTTTTGCCACAGATTAGACTACCGATAGATGCTGCTGTTAGTCGGAGTTGAGTCCTATTGTGAAGTGTAGCCTTAATGGCCAAAAAAGGACAAACTTTTACATTTCTAACTCAATATCACAGACCAGATATACCCTAATGAAAAATGCATCAACCCCTACAAATGATTAATTCATTATAATCCACATAATAATTATATTGAAATGAGCTGCAGCGAGAAGAGAGACTGCATGCTAAAGACAATCAGAAAGAATCTGTCTTAATATTATTATCTGTCTTAATAGTATTATAATATAACTTATTTTGAACAAAAGCCAAGAATGAGTGAGTCACTCGGCCCTATGCTGTTCCTGCTTCTGTTGCCTTTTTGAGTGTTTGTTTACTGATTCTGTGATCACCAAGCCTCATGCAACCGCAAAATGTCGAATAAAGCAATTTCACAAATCCGTCTGTTTTTAAACTTTGCTATGCTGTTTTAAAGGCTTTACTTTTTTTCTTCTTCATTAGAACAGAATCTCTGGTATTACTTATACTTTATTTAGTATTGTTTACACTTTTCCAAACTGACAGATAAATTATATTGTAATCTAACAGCACCTGTTTTTCATGCAACAGTATCTCTTGTGCTTTTGACAATGATTTTAAATTAGGCCTAAATACGTATATCCACTAGGCAAAGAAATAATGACATTTTTCCTGTTGATTATTTAATTTGCTTATTTCATGTTATTTCAAGTTATGCCTTTGGAGCCCATGCAAAAGCAATTTGGAGTTGTTGAAAGGGAGTGACGAAGTGTATCACAATTACATTTGAATGAACGGAAAGGTGAGGATGAAGAAGAAGAGAGTGATGCAACCAGTTCATTCAAACGACTGGTTTCATCACTGCCTGGTATGGCAACTGCTCGGCCCCTGACTGCAACGCACTAAAGAGGGTAGTGCGAACGGCCCAGTACATCACTGGGGCCAAGATTCCTGCCATCCAGGACCTCTATACCAGGCGGTGTCAGAGGAAGGCCCTAAAAAATGTCAAAGACTCCAGCCACCCTAGACATAGACTGTTCTCTCTGCTACCACACGACAAGCGGTACCGGAGCGCCAAGTTTAGGTCCAAGAGGCTTCTAAACAGCTTCTACCCCCAAGCTATAAGACTCTTGAACACCTAATCAAATGGCTACCCAGACTTTTTGCATTGCCCCCTCCCCACCCTTCCCCTCTTTTACTATCTGTTGTTATCATCTATGCATAGTCACTTTAATAACTCTACCTACATGTACATATTACCTCAACTAACCGGTGCCCCTGCACATTGACTCTGTACCGGTACCCCCCTGTATATAATCTCGCTATTGTTATTTTACTGCTGCTCTTTAATTTCTTGTTACTTTTATTTGTTATTCTCATCCGTATTTTTTAAAACTGCATTGTTGGTTAGGGGCTCGTAAGTAAGCGTTTCACTGTAAGGTCTACACCTGTTGTTTTCGGTGCATGTTACTAATACAATTTTATTTGATTTGATTTGATTGACTTTAGAACAATAGTGTAAGAATTGCTGTAACTGGACGGTGGGTTATTACTTACTAAAACTGTTGTTACACTAAGGTTTTTATTCTATGAGAAACAGAAATGGTATTTTATATTCCATTATATTCTTAAAATATATGTGTTGACTGAATATACGCAAGTAAATTAACAAGTTGATGGTGAAGCCATAAAGCCTCTGTACTAAGAACGAAAAAAATTAAATAAAGTTTCATATATTTTCAAGACCTGAGCTATTTAATGTAGGGGTTTTGTTTATCCCACTTACTTGTTGAATGTTACGGAATTGTTATGGAACAGAGACTCAAGACAAAAGGTTCCAAAAGAGAAACAGGTTTATTGAAACAATGACGGTGAGTCCCAGTGGTAAATCGTAGTAGAGAAAGTCTCTGTTAGGTGACGATGGGAAATCCTGACAGGTTATAGTTTTCTTGTAGATGATGAAGGAGGTAGCCGGATGATGATGACTGGAACCAGGAAGACGAAGGAGACACTGGAAGGCAGATGAATAATGCTAACATCAAAGGTTTAGGTAAGAAGAACCGTGAGTGAGTCCTTACTCAAACGAGACCAGACAAAGTGACTGTGTGAAGAGAGTGCCTTTATACTGACTGTGCTGATGATCAAATGACGTGCAGGTGCGGGTGATTAGAACTCAGGTGACAGTGATCTCTGTGATTGTGTGGTGGTGGAGCCTGGCTGATCCCTGACAGTACCCCCCCCTCCACGGCCTGCTCCTCAGGGCCGAGGACCCCGACGTCGCAGTGGTCGGCCTCTTCCTCGGGGTGCTGGACGATCTGGGTGAGTTTTATGGAATGTGGTAAGGAGGGTTGGATCTAGGATATCTTCCCTGGGTGTCCATGAACGTTCCTCTGGTCCATAGCCCTCCCAGTCCACCAGGTACTCCAGACGACCACCACGGCGCCGGAAGTCCAAGATTTCACGGACAGTGTAGACCGTTCCATCCTCCAGCACTAACGGAGGGGGGGGTTCCTCTGTCGGGACAGGCTCTGTGGAGGGAACAGAAACAGGTGAATGATAGGGCTTGAGGAGTGAAACATGAAAGGTAGAGTGAATCCTGTAGTGTGCGGGTAATTGCAGCTGGTAGGTGACTGGGTTGATCTGTCGGGTGATGGTGAAGGGGCCAACGTATCTGGGACTCAGCTTCTTGCAGGGCAGGCGCAGCTTGATGTCACGTGTTGAAAGGCCAGACCTTCTGTCCTGGCTGGAAGGTAGGTGGTTCCGCTCTCCGAGTGTCTGCTTGGATCTTTTGTCTGCGCACTGCCCTTTGAAGATGATGATGAGCATCGTCCCAGACCCTCTCACTCTCTCGGAACCAAAAATTGACGGAGGGGACGTCGGAGGGTTCTCCGGATCACGGGAACAGGGGAGGCTGGTAGCCGAGCAAAGCACTGGAAGGGAGTGAGTCCAGTTGCAGGCTTCCGGAGGGAGTTCTGAGCGTACTCGGCCCAGCCTAGGAATTGATTCCAAGAGTTCTGGTGGCCGTGGCAGAACGACAGAGACTTGGTTTTTTTCCGAAGGAGGTTGGTCAACGGGAAGGTGATGGAACTGTAGTTATGGATGAACCGGCTATAGAAATGAGAAAATCAGAGGAAACGTTGGAGCTCTTTGATGGTGGTAGGTGTGGGCCAGTTTCAGACCGCATTCACCTTCCCCTTGTCCATCTGGATGCCGTGTTCACTGATGTTATAGCCGAGAAACAGGACGGTAGGTTGATGGAGAAGGAGGTAGCCGGATGATGATGACTGGAACCAGGAAGACGAAGGAGAACCTGGAAGGCAGACTTTAACGGTTTAGGTAAGAGGAACCGGGAGTGAGTCCTTACTCAAACGAGACCAGACAAAGTGACTGTGTGAAGAGAGTGCCTTTATGCTGACTGTGCTGATGATCAAATGACGTGCAGGTGCGGGTGATTAGAACTCAGGTGACAGTGATCTCTGTGATTGTGTGGTGGTGGAGCCTGGCTGATCCCTGACAGGAATAGATAACAACAATAGAAATTATAATCTGATGGCATTGGTAGATAGTCAGGCGGAGAATAGAGTGAAAGTTCACTGTACTGTGAGGATGCAATAACGCTGTGGGCCAGGTGTAAATGGTTTAGCAGCCTTTCCAATAAATTGAAATACAAAAGAAGCCATCCACCCTTGTTGGGCTATCAGCAGGACAATAGACTCTTGCTGAGTTCAGGGACTTTAAATGTATTAATGGATGTTTGCGAGGCATGTCACTTCACCAATCGCTCTGCATAGTCCCCCACACTGTTTTCTAACTACATCTAGATAGATCCATAACAAATTACTATGGGAATAAATATCACTGAATTACAGAAATATTGGAATAAAGTGGGCTAATGCAATTGAAGGCAACAAATTATTGCTTACTGAAGCACCCAAAGTCATCCAATTGTTATAATAGGATTTGAAGCAATAGCCTATGGTCAACTATTTCAGCACCGTTTCGCGCTGCTTTGAGACAAGCATGGGGACTGTTCTTGATAAATCAATCCGATTTTTTCTTGTCACTGAATCTCCGTTTGAGTGTTGGTTAGCCTACAATTAGGGTGTGGAAATGTTAGGATTATTTCACTCGCAGTTGCTTAGTAGCCTAGGCTTGCTCCCGACCGTTCACGTTGTACAGAGCCTCAGGAAACCCTTAATCCTACGTAGGCTACTGGAAAATGCTTTTTCTTGGAATAGAAACACCATAATTTTATTCAATTTAATTAAGCTAAATTTCTAACAGTATAAAAAGCACAACAAATGATATAACGATTTACAAACAAATAATCAATCCCATGTAGACTGTTCTAACTTTTTTCTTAGGTCTCTAGTACAGCCAATATCAAAAACAGTCAAATGCATTCATGAATTCAATTGCTTTAGCTGACATGTTGTGGTTTATTCGTGGTTTAATTAGTCAAGGCTCCATTTGTTATTTTGTTTTAGAACTAAAATGTTTGACTGTATTTAAAGACATGGATGGCTTGTATGCTGTGTGATGACATGCACAAAGGAATGAATGATTGATTGATATACTATATAATGAAGTAGGCCTTCATGCCAATAAGTAAGTTACGCTAAAACAGCTACAGTAAACATGAATGTTAGGGCTACAGCTCCATGTCATTTCAACAACTTAGCTTCTCAAAGATGCCCTTTGGTGGTCAAACTAGCATTAATGGCAACAATTTCTGACAGTAAAATACTATGACATCACGCACTCCAACATGCCATACCATTCCACAGCCACCGCAAGCCGTGCTGCAGTACGATGCAATTTTTAAAGGAAGAACCACTATACATTTACATTTTAGTCATTTAGCAGACTGTCACAACTGCTCCTGCTACGCCCTCTAGTGTTCATTCGGTGGCTTCTTGACCTGCAGTTCTCTCCCTCTCCCTCTCCCTCTCCCTCTCCCTCTCCCTCTCTGTGTGATTGTGTGGTTGGAGACAGGTGTGCTGGAGTCAGAGCAGATCCCTACCAGCTGCAACTCGTTCCATAAATCAAGACCTCTACATATACTCACTCCTGCCACTTCCACTCTGCCAGGTCGTAATCTCTGCTCAGTCAGTTATTATCCTAGCCTTTTATTAGTATTCAAGATCCTGTTACTCTGCTGTGCCTGTTTCCCTACCTTACATCGTTTATCCTTTCATTGCAGTTACCGCTCTGTCTCTGGCTCCTGTCTCCTGTTCCACATCTCACCACCCAACCACCTTGCTATGGATTTTACTCACTACCACTACCTTGGATTCCCCTCAGGACCTGTTTACCCTGTTCAACTCAGCCAACTCCAACCTCACTCTCCACTTCTGTTTCTTCTGCAACTCATCTGAGCTACCCCGGATCTGCACTCCATTTCTCTCTGTGTACAATATTTTTTTTGGTTCATTCATCACCGCTTCCTGATCTGAGTCTGCACTTGGGTTCCCCTGTGTCGCTCCGCATAACAGCGGACACTCTTATCCAGAGCAACTTACATTAGTGCATTCATCTTAAGAAGGCTAGGTGAGACAACAACATATCACAACCGTAGCAAGTACATTTCCCTAAACAAAGTATTTTTCAGCATAGCGACCTTTGTTCGAAATCTAGAGATCTATTCAAGAAATGTTTGATTCTAGGGAGGCTAAAATAGGCATCGTTCAGACATAATCCAGCAAAAGGTATCAAATCAAATTTTATTTGTCACATACACATGGTTAGCAGATGTTAATGCGAGTGTAGTGAAATGCTTGTGCTTCTAGTTCCGAACATGCAGTAGTATCTAACAAGTAATCTAACAATTTCACAACAACTACCTTATACACACAAGTGTAAAGGAATGAATACGAGTATGTACATATAAATATATGGATGAGCGATGGCTGACCGGCGTAGGCAAGATGCAGTAGATGGTATAGAGTACTGTATATACAAATGAGATGAGTAATGTAGGATATGTAAACATGATATAAATGGCATCGTTTAAAGTGGCTAGTGATACATTTATTACATCCACTTTTTAATTATTAAAGTGGCTAGAGATTTGAGTCGATGGCCGAACGGCATAGGCAAGATTCAGTAGATGGTATAGAGTACAGAGTGTACATTTGATATGAGTAAAGTCGGATATGTAAACATTTTATACAAAATTGTTTAAAGTGGCTAGTGATACATTTGTTACATCCAATTTTCTATTATTTAAAGTGGTTAGAGATTTAAGTCAGTATGTTCGCAGCAGCTACTCAATGTTAGTGATGGCTGTTTAACAGTCTGATGGCCTTGAGGTAGAAGCTGTTTTTCAGTCTCTCGGTCCCAGCTTTGATGAACCTGTACTGACCTCACCTTCTGGATGATAGCGGGGTCAACAGGCAGTGGCTCGGGTGGTTGTTGTCCTTGATGATCTTTTTGGCCTTCCTGTGACATCGGGTGGTGTAGGTGTCCTGAAGGGCAGATAGTTTACCCCCGGTGACGCGTTGTGCAGTCCTCACTACCCTCTGGAGAGCCTAACGGTTGTGGGTGGCGCAGTTTCCGTACCAGGCGGTGATACAGCCCGACAAGATGCTCTCGATTGTGCATCTGTAGAAGTTTGTAAGTGATTTTGGTGACAAGCCAAATTTCTTCAGCCTCCTGAGGTTGAAGAGGCTCTGTGTGGGTGGTCCAATTCAGTTTGTCCGTGATGTGTACGCCGAGGAACTTAAAACTTACCACGTTCTCCACTACTGTCCCGTCGATGTGGATAGGGGGGTGCTCCTTCTCCTGTTTCCTGAAGTCCACGATCATCTCCTTTGTTTTGTTGACATTGAGTGAGAGGTTATTTTCCTGACACCACAATCCGAGGGCCCTCACCTCCTCCCTGTAGGCCGTCTCGTCATTGTTGGTAATCAAGCCTACCACTGTAGTGTCGTCAGCAAACTTGATGATTGAGTTGGATGTGTGCTTGGCCACGCAGTCATGGGTAAACAGGGAGTACAGGAGAGGGCTGAGAACGCACCCTTGTGGGGCCCCAGTGTTGAGGATCAGCGGGGTGGAGGTGTTGTTTCCTACCCTCACCACCTGGGGCCGGCCCATCAGGAAGTCCAGGACCCAGTTGCACAGGGCTTGGTCGAGACCTAGGGTCTCGAGCTTAATGACGAGCTTGGAGGGAACTATGGTGTTAAATGCTGAGCTGTAGTCGATGAACAGCATTCTTACACAAGTATTCCTCTTGTCCAGATGGGTTATGGCAGTATGCAGTGTGATTGCTTCGTCTGTGGACCTATTGGGACGGTAAGCAAATTGGAGTGGGTCCAGGGTGTCTGGCAGGATGGAGGTGATCCTTGACTAGTCTCTCAAAGCACTTCATGATGACGGAAGTGAGTGCTACGGGGCGATAGTCATTTAGCTCAGTCACCTTAGCTTTCTTGGGAACAGGAACAATGGTGGCCCTCTTGAAGCATGTGGGAACAGCAGACTGGGATAGGGACTGGTTGAATATGTCCGTAAACACACCAGCCAGCTGGTCTGCGCATGCTCTGAGGACACGGCCAGGGATGCCATCTGGGCCAGCAGCCTTGCGAGGGTTAACACATTTAAATGTTTTCCTCACGTTGGCTGCAGTGAAGGTGAGCCCGCAGGTTTTGGTAGCTGGCTATGTCGGTGGCACTGTATTATCCTCAAAGCGAGTTTGTCTGGGAGCAGGACGTCGTGGTCCGCGACTGGGCTGATTTTCTTTTTGTAGTCCGTGATTGACTGTAGACCCTGCCACATTCCTCTCGTGTCTGAGCCGTTGAATTGTGACTCTACTTTGTCTCTATATTGACGCTTAGCTTGTTTGATTGCCTTGCGGAGGGAATAGCTACACTGTTTGTATTCAGTCATGTTTCCAGTAGCCTTACCCTGGTTAAAAGCAGTGGTTCGCGCTTTCAGTTTTGCGCGAATGCTGCCATCAATCCACGGTTTCTGGTTGGGGAAGGTTTTAATAGTTGCTATGGGTACCACATCACCAATGCACTTGCTAATAAACTCGCTCACCGAATCAGCGTATACATCAATGTTGTTGTCAGATGCTATCCGGAACATATCCCAGTCCACGTGCTCGAAGCAATCTTGCAGCATGGAATCATATTGGTTGGACCAGCGTTGAACAGACCTGAGAACGGGCGTTTCCTGTTTTAGTCGTAATGGTCGTAATGTTGGTAAGTTGACGTTGCTCTTATATCCAATAGTTCCTCCCGGTTGTATGCAATAAAACGTAATATTTCCCGGGGTAACAATGTAAGAAGTAATAAATAAAAAACAAAATACTGCATAGTTTCCTGAGAATGTGAAGCGAGGCTGCCATCTCTGTAGGCGCCGGAAGTTGGGTAGTGTATCTCTTTCCTTAAAGTTTCCTTAAAGTTGAGGACATTATTTTTTGCTATAATCTTGCAATTCTTCACAAAAGCTTTGCAAATATTTATATAATAAAGAAAATGTATATCTCCATTATTCAGTTTTTTTTGTAGATGCCCTTCTTTCCGAGTCATTGGAAAACCTCCCTGGTCTTTGTGGTTGAATCTTAGTTTGAAATGGACTTCTCGACTGAGGAACCTCAAAGATAATTGTATGTGTGGGGTACAGAGATGAGGTAGTCATACAAAATCATGTTAAACACACACAGTGAGTTGATTATTATGTGACTTGTTAAGCACGTTATTACCCCTGAACTTATTTAGGCTAGCCAAAACAAAGGGTTATTTACATAACAAAACAGTTATTTACTCAAGACATTTCAGCTTAATTTGTACAAATGTAACATTATGGGATATTGTGTGTAGTGCAGTGACAGTAAAAAAATAAAAGTAATACATTTTAAATTCAGGCTCCAACACAACAAAATGATACTTTCAGAAGGCACTGTACATCACCAGGGTTGCAGTCAATTCCACTTAAGTCAGTTTAAAGAAGTAAAGTGTCTCATAGAGAAGCATTGAGGAAAACTGGAATTAAAATGTCAGTTTACTTCCTGAATTGACTGAACTAAACCCTGTACAGCACCACACATTTAGTCTGCCAGGCATTGTATAAACCCTTCTAACACATCCCCATTAGTAAGTGCCTGACCCTTAATGTATTTTTGGCAAAATGTTGACAACAGGGAAGTGGATTTAGTGTTAGAGAGATAAAAGATATTGGCAGGCAGGTAGTCTCTCCCTCTCTGTGCTGTTCTGTTCCTACATTGCTCAGGTGGCAGCAGGAGTTACTATAGTGCACAAGCAGTTCAAGAGGGT
This sequence comes from Brachymystax lenok tsinlingensis, assembly GCA_030435695.1. Taxonomy (NCBI): domain Eukaryota; kingdom Metazoa; phylum Chordata; class Actinopteri; order Salmoniformes; family Salmonidae; genus Brachymystax; species Brachymystax lenok. The sequence goes on along the minus strand of CM059801.1, from coordinate 2,612,675 downwards.
GCTCTTTCTATGCATTGTGGTTGTTCGGAAATGAGGGGTCACAGTCTGTGTGTGTGTGTGCAAGATTGTGTGTGTGTGTCTAGACGCAGAAGGAAAACAGCCGGTCTGTCTGATGTCACACTCCATTGGGTCGACTGATTCATTGTTCAGGACTATTGATCTTTCGTCTTTGTCTGAAGCACCTGGAACCAAACGGTCAGAGAGGCTGAGGCTGGACTTACTAACGGGCAACAAACTTAACAGAACAAGGTTGGGGTCAATTCAAATGGAAGGCAGTCAATTCAGGATTTGAATTTAAAATTAAAACATGTAAAAACGTTTGATATAAATAGCTTGCTGTTTAAATATTGGTTAACTATTATTAAATATATTGCATTGGAGCAACAGAATGTGTGCTTACCTTCTTATCGTAATAAAACCCACCCAAACATGGATGGACCCTGTCTTGGATCTAGACCTGTAAACAGAGTCAGCATTGGATTTTTAGGTTGATTGAAAAAATATATAACATCCATGGGATACTTCTTTATACATCCCTTCATACAAAAGAGCACATTTGTATTTGTGTGGGATATAGTGGATCAAAGAAAATATTGTTGTGTTGTTTTTGTAAGTGGGAGAAAAAAAACAAAAATCTATTAAACCTGTTTGTAAAACGGTGTCTAACATAATGATCTGTTTAGCCGTTTATGCAGTTATGCTCTGTTATACCTTGAACTTATTTATTGAAATATGTACATAATTTTGTTGTTGTGTTTAGATTCATATTCTATGTTCTTTGATTGTAATAAGGATACAATAGAAACACTGTGACAGAAGTTCTCCCAGCAAGTTGTTTCTTCTCCTTTCCAAAGTGCATTAGCCCCTCTCTAGTCTTCTCTCAAGATGACTCCCATCTGGACAAGAGGAACACCTATGTAAGAATGCTGTTCATTGACTACAGCTCAGCCTTCAACACCTTAGTAACCTCCAAGCTCATCATTAAGCTCGGGGCCCTGGGTCTGAACCCCGCCCTGTGCAACTGGGTCCTCGGCTTCCTGACGGGTGGCCCCTTGGTGTTGAAGATAGGAAACAACACCTCCGCTATGCTTATCCTCAACACAGGGGCCCCACAAGGGTGCATGCTCAGCCCCCTCCTGTACTCCCTGTTCACCCATGACTGTGTGGCCTCCAACTCAATCATCAAGTTTGCAGACGCCACAACAGTGGTAGGCCTGATTGATAACAATGACGAGACAGCCTACAGGGACGAGGTGATAACCTCTCCCTCAACAAAATGAAGGAGCTGATCGTGGACAGCAGAGGGAGCACGGCCCTATCCATATCAAGTTCCTCGGTGTACACATCACTGACAATCTGAAATGGTTCACCCACACAGACAGTGTGGTGAAGAAGGCACAACAGTGCCTCTTCAACCTCAGGAGGCTGAAGAAATTTGGCTTGGCCCTGAAGACCATTACAAACTTTTCAAGATGCACCATTGAGTGTATCCTGTGGAGCGATGGGTAACAATGCTTCGAGGGTGGCTGTTGTCAATGTGTGCAGAGGGTGCCTGGCTCGAGCTCAGGTAGGGGCAAGGAGAGGGACGGAAGCAAAGCTGTTACACGGGCACCAGTTTAATCAGGAGAATCTCCTCTTTGTAATTATGTAAGTCTGGGCAGTGAGCTCGTTTGTCATCGATCGCTAGACCAGAAATAGTCTGAAGTTTTTATTTTTTCCCTACTTTTTCATTACGCAGACATGAACACAGTTGACACTATCGAGGTGCGGATGTTAACTTTCTACACAAGTCGTTTTTATCCAGTTTTGTCCGACGAACATATTGTAGTGGTAAAATACATAGGGATACATTTTTTATGGAATTCTAAGCATCACTGCAGTCAAAACAGGCTCTGCGAATGTTTGATTCCATTAATTTGCAAAGGGCTCGTGCTAGTGTTCCAGTTTAGCCAACGTTCTTAAGCTGTTTTTCAGCCTTGGGTGAATTTTGACTCGTTCTATTGAGTGAATTTACGAAAGCACCTGAATGTCCATTGAGAAAGCAAAACGACTATACCATTTAGCTAAGCTACGAATGACGAGAATAATCAAGTCAATAAACGTTGGGTAGTTAGACAGCCTATTGTTAATATACTGGCAAGTTTGATATATAACTACTAACGTTAGGTAGCTAGCTAACATACTGGTACATACTGCTGTAATGATATGCTATGTGGTTCGCAAGGACAGCGTAGCTAACAAATTATCAGCCAACATAACGTGTAAGGTAACTTAATTGAAAAGTAATTACTTTATTACATTGAGTAGCAAGCTACCCCAAATCTGGTCTGTGATAGGAGTTTTCTTTCCCACACCTAGCTCGGCTATTAGACTATTCTTTAGTAAAGGTTGAATAGTTATTGTTCAGTTATTAGCCCTCCTCCCCAATTTGAAACAAATTGTTGTTCCCATCTCATTCCTTTCCCTCTTCCACGCGTCATCATTCTACTCCTGAGTGGCTCGCTTGTTGGCGTGCTGGCAGTATATGGCAGCATCTTTCGTTGTGCGTCAAGAATTTTGCATACAGTAGCACGTTTGTATGAAGGTGTGGTTATTCACAGGCAAATTGTTATATGCTATGGAGGTAAATTTGTGTCTTTTTGTAGAGAGCAAAACCTTTTTTTATTATCAATCAAAAATAATTGTTTTGAAAGCAACTTTTTTTCCGACACAAAGGAAGTCAAAACAGACGCCTACGAAGATGGCATCTCAGGTAAGCAGCACTGGGTTGTATTGACGGATCCTGAAAATGACATCTGCTGCTTTAGATTGAACGGTCATATCTCAGTTATTGTTTTTATATCTATGAAAATAAGCTGTTTTCTTTACTTTCAGAGAGCGAGGTGACCAAGGGATCGAAAATGTAGATATTGCCAGATGTTCATTGTCCGAGGAAAAGGCCATGGAAGCTTTATTGCTGGCAAAAGTGTCCATAACCAGAGGTAATTAAACTGTTCTGTGTTCTTTTTCTCCATCTCTGCCTGTCTTGTTGTACATGGAACCTGTCTCACATGCATTAATTAAAAACCCTTAAGACGTCAGCTGCTAATTTTCAGATTACACCACATAAACACAGCCATTTTCACTGGACTATCTGTTGCTATCTGTTGCTTCCAAGTCATGATTTCCCTGGGGGTTATCCTTGCAATAATCAAGTGGTGAGACACACAGCCCTCTATATTTAAATGTTTCAGGTACACTCCGATAGGTGTCTGTGTCACATACAGTATCTTCTATTGACATTATCTTCTATTGTTTGTCCTCATGTCTGTTTTTCAGCATAAAGTACTCTGTAGCCACTTGGTGTGGACACCAGGTGAGACCACACACACACAATAACAGTCTCTCTTCTTCACTTCATCCCTCTCCCCCTTCTCCCTAAATCCTCTAGGTTATATCAGCTGTTTTGGTGAACCCCTCCCGCATCTGAACTGGCTGACACAGAGGGCACAGCATGATTATAGGTGAGATGTCACTTGGTCGGGTAAACAGGAAGTGTTATTAAAGAGATGCTTTACATTGAAATACAGACAGAGATGTAGTAGTCCCAGAGTGACTGACCGTGTTAGAATAAAAAAGACGTAATCATGCTCTCTCTCAATCCATCTGTCACTCGTCTACAGGTATGTTTTGATGTGAGAGCTAACTAGCTAGCTATTTCACATAGGCTTCCTTAATGCCATTCAGACTTGAAGTTGATACAACAACTATGATAGCTGAGGTTCATAGATAGGTTCTGAACTGATATTCATACCAAACGTTTTAGGGTCCATACACAGATCGGCTACATACTGTAGCTAGCTACACATCCATAGGCATACAGTTATTTTTATCCTCCACTACACAATAAGTAAGTAAATAGTTAGCTATGTTACTTCAGCTGCATTGCAAGGCAAGCTTACACAATTGTACATTAAACTTGCAGTAAATGCTTTAGCTAGCTAAATTCTTTACATCCACTATTTCACAAGATGACAGCCTGGCTTGCTGGTTCTCAAGAGTCCCTAAAACATTAAACAACACAAATTACAAATTCATTCTCCCAACACTAGCTAGCTGGCTAATGTTAGCTAGTCAGATAACTTGCTAAATAGCGATTTTCGTAAATTAACTTGATGACAAAAAAATATGGACAAACGTTTGTCTCTACATTAACTAACATATTCTCTCAATTGTACATTTTGTCAGCCATCTTCACCCAAGGACAGGTGGCTCGCGTCAAAATTCATAATTGGAACCACTCGATAGGATTAGTCATATAAAAACCTTGGGACCCAAATGCATAATGAGTGCTCTACCTCCCCCTTGTGGTGGTCTGGAGCAATGACGCCATGATGCTGGGTACCTCTAAGTCACGCGGTGCGAGCTCACAACTTTTAAAGGAGGAACCACTGTAGCCTGCCCTGAACATAGTCACTATCACTAGCCGACTACCACCCGGTTTCTCTACCATGCACCTTAGAGGCTGATGCCCTATATACATAGACATGGAACACTGGTCACTTTAATAATGTTTACATACTGTTTTACTCATTTCATATGTACAGTGCATTCAAAAAGTGTTCAGATCCCTTGACTATTTCCACATTATGCTACGTTACAGCCTTATTCTAAAATGGATTACATTTCCCCCCCTAAATCAATCTACACACAGTACCCCATAACAACAAAGCAACATTTGTGAGAAAATAAAATAAAACAGATATCACATTTACATAAATATTCAGACCGTTTACTGAATACTTTGTTGAAGCACCTTTGACAGCGATTACAGCCTCAAGTCTTTTGGGGTTTGACGCTACAAGCTTGGCACACTTGTATCTGGGGAGTTTCTCCCATTCTTCTTTGCAGACACTCTCAAACTCTGTCAGGTTGGATGTGGAGCGTCGCTGCACAGCTATTTTCAGGTCTCTTTCAGAGATGTTCAATCGAGTTCAAGTCCGGGCTCTGGCTGGGCCACTCAAGGACATTCAGAGACTTGTCCCCGAAGCCACTCCTGCGTTGTCTTGGCTGTGTGCTTAGGGTCGTCCTGCTGGATGGTGAATCTTTGCCCCAGTCTAAGGTCCTGAACGCTCTGGAGCAGTATCTTTCTGCACGTTGCTCCGTTCATCTTTCCCTCGATCTTGACTAGTCTCCCAGTCACTGCTGCTGAAAAACATCCCCACAGCATGATGGTGCAAGGTTTCCTCCAGATGTGACATTTGGCCTTCAGGCCAAAGAGTTGGTTTGGTTTCATCAGACCAGAGAATCTTGTTTCTCATTTAAGTGCCTTTTTTGCAAACACCAAGCGGGCTGTCATGTGCCTTTTACTGAGGAGTGACAGAGGAGTATAACAGAACTGATTTTGCAGACGAAAACCTAAGGAAAATCCATCCGGAAAATGGGATTTTATGATGTGACACTTCCATTTGACATGCTATTCAATTCAGGGGGATTGCAGTTCCTATGGCTTCCACTAGATGTCAACAGTCTTTAGACAAGTTTTCAGGCTTGTTTTTGGAAAAAACAACGAGTAAGAGCTGTTTTTGTCAGTGGACTCAGGAGTAGACTATACTGTTTAGAGCGCTCTTGGTATTTTTTCCTGTTCTATTGAGCAGGTTATTTTCCGTATGAAATATTATTGAAATATTATTGAGGTTTGATTAGAAATGTTGTTTGAGTTGTTTGGACAAAGGTAACTTTGTTACGTTTTCAATGTCTAGTATATTGAACGAGTGGAACGGTGGACTACTGAACAAAACGTGCCAACCAAACAGAGCTTTAGTGACATAAAGAGGGACTTTATCAAACAAAAGGACCATTTATTGAGTAGCTGGGACCCTTTGGATTATCATCAGAGGAAGATCTTCAAAGGTAAGCAATTTATTTTATCGCTATTTTTGAGTTTTGTGACACCCGTGCTGGTTATGTTATTATGCTAATTGAATATGTATGCCGTGCGCTGTCCTCAGACAATCAAATAATATGTTTTCCCTGTGAAGCCTTTTTGAAATCTGACAGTGCTGTGAGATTACCAAGATTCTAAGCTTTTGAATGGTGTGCAACACTTGTATTTTCATGAAAGTTTAATATTACTATTTTTGTAATTTGATTTTGGTGCTCTGCATTTCACCGGATGTTGTCGTAGGTGGGTCACAGGCGCCCCACTAATCCCTAAAAAAAATGTGGAATAAGTCAATGGGTCTGAACAATTTCCAAATGCACTGTATACTGTATACTAGTCAAGGCCATCCTATTCAACTATTGCTGTATATATACAGTACTATTCAATCCTACGTATTATACAGATGAACTAAATAATCTATCCACATACTGTCCAAAATGTCTATACATACATACATACATACATACATACATACAGTTGAAGTCGGAAGTTTACATACACCTTAGCCAAATATGTTTAACTTGTTAGGGAGTGGCAGCTGAGGGGTCGGTTTTGGAGAGCCTGGCGTGCCCAAAGTAAAATGCCTCCCATTCAGGCCCAGAAAATAGGATATGCAGATATTTGGTACCATTGGATAGGAAACACTCTGAATTTTCCATCTGTTTTCCTGAACTATTGAGAGACCATTTGTCTGTGAGTAAAACAGAACGCATATAGCAGGCGAAACCCCGAGGAATTTCTGTCCTGGAAAAAGTGATTTTGACACATTGCTCATTTGGGCACCCCTCCCTCATGAAAATGACCATATAAGGGCATATGAATGCAGTACCCATCGCTTCCTTTAGATGTCAACAGTCTCGAGACAGTGTATTTTTTTCATTTTGGATGAATAAGACCAGAGAAGAAGAGCAAACAAGGAAGTCACTCTGTCATGTAAACAGTACCCAGCGCGCGTGCCCGAGAAGTCACGCAGTGAAAAATATGTGAGGTGCTTCTCTCAAACAATCAAATGTGCTGCTTTCGCCGTAAAGCCTTTTTGAAATCTGACAATGCTGTGATATTGCCAAGAAACAGAGCTTTTGATGAGTATGGAACACTTGTATATTGGTCGATGTTTAATAATTCAACTTTTGGATTTTGAATTTGGCGCCTTACATTTTATCCGGTAGTGTCGGGAGCAGCCCGTTAGCGCCCCAGTGATCCCTGAGAAGTTAAACTCAGTTTATCACAATTCCTGACATTTAATCCTAGTAAGAATTCCCTGTCTTATGTCAGTTAGGATCACCATTCCTCTTGACAGAGCTGATGTAACTGAGTCAGGTTTGTAGGCCTCCTTGTTTGCACACGCTTTTTCAGTTCTGCCTATAAATGTTCTATAGGATTGAGGTCATGGCTTTGTGATGGCCATTCCAGTACCTTGACTTTGTTGTCCTTAAGCCATTTTGCCACAACTTTGGAAGTATGCTTTGGGTTGTTGTCTATTTGGAAGACCCATTTGCGACCAAGCTTTAACTTCCTGACTGATGTCTTGAGATGTTGCTTCAATATATCCACATCATTTTCCTTCCTCATGATGTCTTCTATTTCGTGAAGTGCACCAGTCCCTCCTGCAGCAAAGCACCCCCACAACATGATGCTGCCACCCCCGTGCTTTACGGTTGCGATGGTGTTCTTCGGCTTGCAAGCATCCCCCTTTTTTCCTCCAAACATAACAATGGTCATTATGGCCAAACAGTTCTATTTTTATCTTATCAGACCAGAGGACATGTCTCCAAAAAGTACAATCTTTGCCCCCATGTGCAGTTGCAAACCGCAGTCTGTCTTTTTTTATGGCGGTTTATGGAGCAGTGGCTTCTTCCTTGCTGAGCAGCCTTTAAGGTTGAACAATACAGGGTCAGAGCTGGGAGTGATGTCTAGATAGGTCTCGTTTTACTGTGGCTATAGATACTTTTGTACCTGTTTTCATTCCAGCATCTTCACAAGGTCCTTTGCTGTTGTTCTGGGATTGATTTGCACTTGTAGCACCAAAGTACATTCATCTCTAGGAGACAGAACGCGTCTCTTTCCTGAGCGGTGTGACGGCTGCGTGGTCCCGCGGTGTGACGGCTGCGTGGTCCCATGGTGTTCATACTTGCGAACTATTGTTTTTACAGATGAACGTGGTACCTTCAGACGTTTGGAAATTGCTCCCAAGGATGAACCAGACTTGTGGAGGTCTACAATTTATTTTCTGAGGTCTTGGGTGATTTCTTTTGATTTTCCCATGATGTCAAGCAAAGAGACACTGAGTTTGAAGGTAAGCCTTAAAATACATCCAAAGGTACACCTCCAAGTGACTCAAATGATGTCAGTTAGCCTATCAGAAGCTTCTAAAGCCATGACATCATTTTCTGGAATTTTCCAAGCTGTTTAAAGGCACATACACAGGCACTTTAGTGTATGTAAACTTCTGACCCAGTGGAATTGTGATACAGTGAATTCTAAGTGAAATAATCTGTCTGTAAAAAATTGTTGGAAAAATTACTTAACCGACTTGCCAAATTTATAGTTTGTTAACAAGAAATTTGTGGAGTGGTTGAAAATTGAGTTTTAATGACTCCAACCTAGGTGTATGTAAACTTCTGACTTCAACTGTACATGCATATAATGTACTTATACTCTGAATTCCGACATTGCTCTTCCTATTGTTATATATTTATTAATTCCATTAATGTACTTGTGTGTTTTGTTATCATTTGTTAGATATTACTGCACTGTTGGAGCTAGGAACACAAGCACTTCGTTACACCCGCAACAACATCTGCTGAATATGTGTATACGACCAATAAAATGTGATTTGATTTGATTTGACTTAATGAGTGTTTCGGCTCGACAATAGCACCATGTCAGCTCCACAATAGCACCATGTCAGTTCCAGCAGAACAACACAGGGTCAGGGCTGGGAGCGGAAGGATCAGCGACCTGTTGTGTCTCTCTCCGCTGTGCTGTGTTTCTCCAACCTGGTGGAGGCCTGCCAGCCCGTTAGGCAGATGAAGCTCCACTCCATCAGGCCTCCCCAGGGGTGTATGAGGGGAGTGGGAGTGGGGGGCTACTGCACTAATTGCCCTTGGGCCCTATACCATGTGTGGTCCACTGTAGCGGAGTGATGTGGCTGTGTGTGATCTCTCAATAGTTCAGGAAAACAGATGGAAGGCCCCTTCTGGGTCAATAACGTGGCAAAGTACAGTTGTCGATGATGAGTTTGAGGACTTCTTGAGTAGTTATTTATTGATAATATCAAACTGAGATCGAACTACTACTACCACCTTTCTAAATCTCAAGATGTGTAATTCAAAGGGGCAATCAGGAATTGGTATACACATTTTTTTGACATTTAAATTAATTACATATAGCCATTGATTCTTGAAGAATATAACTTGTCTCTTTAATTTCCTTTCACCATATTTGGTTTGGAGGTGTATTTGGTACTTGCCCAACAATAGAAGGGATAGTTCGGCAATTTTACCTTAAACACAGTCTATGGCCAAGGAGTAACTGTAATCCATGCTTTGTGGTTTAGTTCAACTAGCCGCTGCCAAACTGATTCCCCATGTAGCCTAAGTCACCATGGCTGCGTTTACACAGGCAGCCCAATTCTGATATTTTTGCCACTAATTGGTCTTTTGACCAATCAGATCATATCTTTTGCCAATAATTAAGCAAAAGATCAGAATTGTGCTGCCTGTGTTAACGCAGCCGATGGGCCCACTTCGTAGAGTGAGAAACGAACATCTGTAACTACTAATTAATACCACTCATTAATTAACAACCCACACCATGATGATGGGGAATAGTTCGAACACATCCTCTCAGTTAACAGGACTGAGAGGATGTGTTTCACGTTGGAAAAAATAAGGGGAAGGAACGTGATTAATGTGGTTTGATTAAGAATGCTTTTCAAAAGGACAAACAGCTTCTGGGTTCTGAACCCCCTTAGCCTTGACGCAATTGGAGAGCAGTTGGGGGTCAGGCGGGGGCGATTTGTTGGCTGGCTTCAGTTTACTTCTCTTCTGTGGAGAAAAAAAGGATGTCGGTCACAGAGGAACACACACATGGACTCATGCGTGCATGCACACACACGGGCTGAAGCCATGCACTTGCACACACGCACACTCACACAGGTTGACAGAGATATTATAACCCTGGGACAAAGATATTATAACCCTATGATATGCATTGATTAGAAAAACAATGGTTGCCTTTTTTATAGAGAGATTTTTTAAGCGATGCACAAACTAAACAGTAGAGTGAGGCCTGAAATACTCAGTGGTGGATAAAGTACCCAACTGTCATACTTGAGTAAAAGTTAAAGTACATTACCTTAATAGAAAATTACTCAAGTAAAAGTCACCCAGTAAAATATTAATTGTGTAAAAGTATAAAAGTATTTGGTTTTAAATATGCTTAAGTATCAAAAGTAAACTTAATTGATAAAATATACTCAAGTATCAAATGTAAAAGTAAATGCTATGAATAATTTCAAATTCCTTATATTAAGCAAACCAGATAGAACGATTTTCTTGTTTTTCTACTTTAAGGATAGGCAGGGGTACACGCCAATACTCAGACATAATTTACAAATGAAGCGCTTGTGGGTAGCGAGTCCGCCAGATCAGCAACATAGGGATGCCAACGTGTTCTTTTGATATGCGCGTGAATTGGACTATTTTTCCAGTCATGCTAAGCAATTGAAATGTAACGTGTACTATTAGGTGTCATGGAAAATGTATGGGAGTAAAAGTACACATTTTCTTTAGGAATGTAAAAAATAAAAGCTCTTATAAATATAAATAGTAAAGTACAGATACCCCAAAAAAACTACTTGAAGGGAAATGTCACCCTGGCTACGCCACTGCATATACAGTTGAAGTCGGAAGTTTACATACACTTAGGTTAGAGTCATTAAAATGCCGCTCAGCAAGGAAGAAGCCCCTGCTCCAAAACTGCCATAAAAAAGCCAGACTACAGTTTGCAACTGCACATGTGGAAGAAGATCGTACTTTTTGGAGAAATGTCCTCTAGTCTGATGAAATAAAAATAGAACTGTTTGGCCATAATTACCATCATTATGCTTGGAGGAAAAAGGGTGAGGTTGGCAAGTCGAAGAACACCATCCCAACCGTGAAGCACGGGGGTGGCAGCATCATGTTGTGGGGGTGCTTTGCTGCAAGAGAGACTGGTGCACTTCACAAAATAGATGACATCATGAGGAAGGAAAATTATGTGGATATATTGAAGAAACATCTCAAGACATTAGTCAGGAAGTTAAAGCTAGGTCACAAATGGGTCTTCCAAATGGACAATGACCCAAAGCATACTTCCAAAGTTGTGGCAAAATGGCTTAAGGACAACAGAGTCAAGGTATTTGAGTGGCCATCACAAAGCCCTGACCTCATTCTATAAAAAAATTGTGGGCAGAACAGAAAAAGCATGTGCGAGCAAGGAGGTCTACAAACCTGACTCAGTTACACCAGCTCTGTCAGGAGGAATGGGCCATAAATCACCCAACTTATTGTGGGAAGCTTCTGGAAGGCTACCCAAAACGTTTGACCCAAGTTAAACAATTTAAAGGCAATGCTACCAAGTACTAATTGAGTGTATGTAAACTTCAGACCCATTGGGAATGTGATGAAAGACAATAAAGCTGAAATAAATAATTCTCTACTATTATTCTGACATTTCACATTCTTAAAATAAAGTGGTGATCCTAACAGACCTAAGACAGGGAATTCTTTACTAGGATTAAATGTCAGGAATCGTGAAAAACTGAGTTTAAACATATTTGGCTAAGGTGTATGTAAACTTCCGACTTCAACTGTAGTCATTACAACAACATAACATTATTGTCATGAACATCAAATTATTCACACCACAAGCTAGAACAAGCTCATTTTTATTTCACAGGTAGAGTCAGGGAGTTTCAACTTATATGGTTGTCTATAATGAATTACTTGATGATGACCCTATGTATTTCTAGATTTCCAGTAGGCCTTTGCTACTGTAAGACATGGGTTTATTTTTGGTTCCCTCCACTTTAATTGTGGAGATTTCTTTATTAAATCAATAAGTACTCTATGCAATGAAAGTAATAGCTCTGTGAAATTTACCTAGAGTTGATTTCAACAGAGGAGTGTGTCACGCCTGCTCCTGCTTCCCCTCCCTGGCACTCAAGGGCGCCAGGCTGCCCATCATTACGCACACCTGTCACCTTGTTATGTGCATCAGCGCTTCATTGGACTCACCTGTACTCCTTCATGTTTTGATTGCCTTCCCTATATCTGTCTGTTCCTCTGTTTCATCCCCAGGTCAGCATTAATGTCGTTATGTTTTTCATGTCCAGACACTGTCCTGTCCTGTTTCATGTCTGTTTATCAATAAAATGTTCACTCCCTGTACTTGCTTCTTGTCTCCAAGCGTCTGTCCTTACAGAATGCTGACACCACAATTTGAAGCATCAGGGAGTTTTTGTTTTTTGTTTTGTTGGTGACTGGTTCCTGGATAATGCTGCTGATGGATCCGGGGGTGCCTCAGCTGGCTCGTCAGGCTTCCACGCCTTAGCTGGCTCGAGAGGTTTCCTTGCCTCAGCCAGCTCGCCAGGCTTCTACGCCTCAGCCAGCTCGTCAGACTCCTACGTCTCAGCCGGATCATCGGGCTCCCACACCTCAGTCGGCTCGTCGGACTTCTACGCCTCAGCCTGCTTGTCCGGCGCCCATGCCTCAGCCGGCCCCTCAGGCTCGCCTAGGTGGGACGCCGGATGGCGTCTGTTGGGGGGACGGGAGTACTGTCACGCCTGCTCCTGCTCACCCTGCCTGATGCTCAAAGTCACCAGGCTGCCCATCATTACACACACCTGTCACCTTCGTAACGCACATCAGCGCTTCATTGGACTCACCTGTACTCCTTCACGTGTTGATTGACTTCCCTATATCTGTCTGTTTCTCGGTTTCATCCCCGTGTCAGCATTAATGTTGTTCTGTTTTTCATGTCCATATGCTGTCTTGTCTTGTTTCATGTCTGTAATTTTTATAAAATGTTCACTCCCTGTACCTGCTTCTCGTCTCTAAGCGTCTGTCCTTAGAGTGAGTCAAAGTTGCCCAATTAGTCCATTCCTCTACCTCTTGACAGCTCAGGTTTTTTTCATCTACTAGTAATCTGACCCCTTCACTGTTGATGACATTGTTATTTTCCCTCATGAATCTACACACAATAGCACATACATGTGTAATACAGTTGCAAAAACCTCTAAAAAACAGTTTTTGCTTTGTCATTATTGGGCATTGTGTGTAGACTGATGAGGAAAATTGGTCAAAAGGTATGGACTTTATCATACAAATATGTGCTCACAAAGAAAGTGAGAGAAACACTAACTACTTAGGGAGCAGTGAGGCGCCCCACTCCCGACACTACCCGGTGAAATGCAAGGCGCCAAATTCAAAATCCAAAAGTTGAATTATTAAACATTCATCAATGTACAAGTGTTGCATAGTCATCAAAAGCTCTGCTTCTTGGCAATATCACAGTGTTGTCAGATTTCAAAAAGGCTTTACGGCGAAAGCACAACATTTGATTGTTTGAGGGTAGCACCTCCAATATTTCTGCATTAGCATAAATTCATAAACCATCGCAGTTCACACAAAACTCATTTCACAGCGAAAACAAATCCTTTACCTTTTGAAGAACTTCTGCTGAGGGCTTCCCAAGTGTCCAACGAAGACAATCCATGGTTCTTTTGTTAGAAAAAGTAATGCATTATATCCATAAATCTCCGTTTGGTTGGGGTGTTATGATAAGAAAATACAGCCTCCAATCGTCCATTGAAACGTGAAGAGAACTCATTCAACTTATACCTATAAACTTGTCCAAGAACAATCAAACATAATTTCAAATGTATCCTTAGGACCACTTTTATGTATAAATAGTATAATATTTCAACCGGAATATAAACTGGGCGATAAGAAAGGAAAAAACCACAGAGCGTGCCAGCCATGAACGCGCATTTACTTGTATTGACATCTGCGTGGACACTTCCTTATTCGTCTTCTTCTCTGCTCTAAAAGCATCTAATAAGAATCAGAACACTTTCTTGAGACTGTTGACATCCAGAGGAAGCGATAGGTACTGCATTCCTATGCCCTTATATGGGCATTTTCATAAGGGAGGGGTTCCAAACGAAGCAATCTGTCAAAACCACTTTTTCCAGGACAGAAATTCCTCGGGTTTTTGCCTGCCATATCCGTTCTGTTATACTCACAGACAAAATGTTAACACTTTTAGAAAATCCAGAGTGTTTCCCATCCAATGGTACTAAATATGTGCATATCCTATTTTCTGGGCCTGAATGGGAGGCATTTTACTTTGGGCACGCCAGGCCCTCCAAAACGGTCACCTCGTGCGCTGCTCCCAAAGAAGTTAAAATGCATCCTTAGCTATCCTTTTATGAATATTAGCGATAATATTTCACTCGGATGGTCACCTATACCTTATATAAGTATAATAAAGTGGGTCGCGCCAGCCAGAATCGAGCCAGAGACAACTTGTTGACATTTTAGGTCCCCATGCCATTTCCTGTACCTATTCGTTGCGTTTACTTCAATCTCTCTGAGTCTTTGTATATAGACTGCTGACATCTAGTGGAAGCCATAGGTACTGCAGTCTCAGTCCTGGTAACAAATGGATTCAATAGGGAGTGTGTCTAACAGAGCCAAAGGTCACCAGAAACTGATTTCCGGATGTTTTCTTCTCTGGTTTTGCCTGCTAAATGAGTTTTGTTATACTCACAGACATTATGTTAACACTTTTAGAAACTTCAGAGTGTTTCCTATCCAATAGTACTAATTATGTGCATATCCTATTTTCTGAGCCTGAGTGGCAGGCATTTTTCTTTGGGCACGCCAGACTCTCCGAAACCGTCATCTCACCTGCCGCTCCCTAAGAAGTTAAAATAACTCATAGGTGTTACCCGTCTAACAAAAGTATTTGTAAATATACAGTATTAGAAATGTTGATGAGAAATTTACATTTTGTCAATCTGTGACAGAATCACCTTTGCATTTGTTTTTCCAATGTGTGTATGTGACTATGTTCTGGGTGGATCTCTGGCTGGACTTGAATGAAAAAATTGATAGTCCAAGATTCTTTTACTATTTTTTTATTTATTTCACCTTTATTTAACCAGGTAGGCCAGTTGAGAACAAGTTCTCATTTACAACTGCGACCTGGCCAAGATAAAGCAAAGCAGTGCGACAAAAACAACACAGAGTTTCACATAAACAAACGTACAGTCAATAACACAATAGAAAAATCCATGTACAGTGTGTGCAAATGTAGAAGAGTAGGGAGGTAGGCAATAAATAGGCCATGGAGGCAAAATAATTACAATTTAGTATTAACACTGGAGTGATAGATGTGCAGATAATGATGTGCAAGTAGAGATACTGGGGTACAAAAGAGCAAGAGGATAAGTAACAATATGGAGTGAGGTAGTTGGGTGTGCGATTTACAGATTGGCTGTGTACAGGTACAGTGATCAGTAAGCAGCTCTGACAGCTTGAAGTTAGAGAGGGAAATATGACTCCAGCTTCAAACTCCATTCTCCACTAACGAAAAGTATGTGATGAATTTGATTATAATTGTAGCTAAATATTACATCCATAACATTTAAGAAAAAAAGCTTTCTATTAAATATTTTTAAAGGTAGATTTAAATAATTACTTTGCCACCTTGAATGGTATGCTCTGTAAGAATAAGTTAGGGAAATCAATTGATACTTTTAATCTTTTCAAATTTCTTTGAATGTAACAATCCTGTATGCGTTTCTGTTTATTTGTGATGTTTTGTGTTACCATTTTTAAGGATGTATCGATTTCTGTAACACATTTGAATTTGCATCCTTCATTACTTATGGAACTTCAATAAATAAAAAATGTAAAAGTTTCAACTTCCTGTGTATTCATCTGCTCATACTGAACCACAAAGTTTGGCATTCATAGCGAATGCAGGTACATGGGGCGTGCCCACAAACTTGGATTTAGATGCGGTTATTTTACAGAGGAAGATGGCGGAAGTGGTTGATGAGTTTGAATTAAGCAGTGCATTGAGTAAATTTGGTGAAAACAAAAGTTCTGAATAGACAACAGTACTGTGGAAAACTGGAACAAAAAGGAAACAGTCTAAAATTGGAGTGGAGGATACGTGTGTAAATGATAATGAATCGCTTCTGGTTGGGATTCGGATTGTCGAGTAAGGATGCATATGTGGGACCTGTTTTAGGTGTCAAAAATGGTGAAGTATTGCACTTGGAAAAGTGGAGTCTGTCAAAGTGACCAGGAGTGGTCTTATTTTGATTAATTGCATTTCTGACGAGCAGATGAAAATTAGTTGGCCTCAAAAGAATCCAGACAACAGTTTTGTATTTTGAACATCGGAGTAGAGCACCCATCAGTCATCCCAGGGATGATGACGGATGTTCAGGTTGAATACCTGAAGAGAATTCCTGGTGTGGTTGGTGCCCTGCACCCCGCTGGGTGAATGGAAAAAAATAATAAAGTCTGTCGGTCCTGTTGTTTTTTGAGCAATTACCTACGCATGTGAAGCTTGGTTATGTAAGAGCTTTCGTCCCCAAACCACTGCAGTGTAAGAATTGTAAAGGATTTGGCCATGTTTCAAGTGTGTGCAGACAAACAGAGTATACTGAAGAACGGTGTGTAGAAGGACGACGGTGTTGCAATTGTGGTGGGGATCATGATCCTGAGTTCCTGGAGTGCCCTGTAAGGTTGAAGGAAATTGAGGTGGCAAAAGTTAGAGCGGTCAATCGAATCTCCTATGCGGAGGCGATTAAATAATTGAGGAAACAAGTGATGACAGTGAAGAGATGGTAGTGGACACACCATAACCTGTAGTAAATGTTTGCTGCCAGACAAAATATACCCTGTGAAAGGTAGATTTTGTTGCGTTCATTGTCACAGTTATAAACTGTACAGCACAAGTCTTAAAGAAGTCGAAGAAAGTAGATATTATTGTGGCTGCAGAATAAATGTTTTTGGGACACAAGGATTTTACATCAGAAGAGTACTTGGGCCGGAAGACCCGCCCTCCCAGGTTCCCATTTCAGCCTGTGTAGGGATCAGATCGGTTTTATTTATTTATTTATTCATATTTAACAGAAAAGTTGTTAGATGTTTTTATTTATAACATTTTTATTTGGTCGTTTTTTGGCAGTTCAGGGAATCCTGTTTCCATTCCACATAGGTGGCGGGATGCACATTAAATTGTGTAATCGCCAACATGCCATAGAAGAAGAACAACAAACAATCTTTATTTTTTTTTACTAACGTTTGTCATCATTGGTGTGGTGTTCTGTGCCTGGCTGTGCTAATTACAATCAAACGCAAAATTGATGCTTAAGTGGCCAAAGATTATCAGAGGGATTTTCAGTCTGAACTGATGGGTAATCCATTTCGACACCAGCTGAGAAGTAATGCGATACCATAGATTTTTTCCTTCAACAAAAAGGGAATGGACAAGATTTCATATCCTTTGACTGTTTGTTGTTACAGCCTGAATTTCTAATTGATTACATTTAGATTTTGTGCCACTGGCCTACACACAATAACTCAAAATGTCAAGTGGAATTATGTTTAGATATTTTTACAAATTAATTACAACTGAAAAGCTGAAATGTCTTATTTTCTTAAGTATTCAAGACCTTTTATGGCAAACCTGAAAAAGTTCTCTCTACCACACCTGCTGTCTTTATCTCGGAATGCTCGGCTATAAAAAGCCAACTGACAATTACTCCTGAGGTGCTGACTTGTTGCACCCTCTACAACCATTGTGATTATTATTATTATTATTATTAGACCCTGCTGGTCATCTATGAACATTTTGGCCATGTACTGTTATAATCTCCACCAGGCACAGCCAGAAGAGGACCCCTCAGAGCTTGGTTTCTCTCTAGATTTCTTCTTTAGGTTTATGCCTTTCTACAGTTTTTCCTAGCCACCGTGCTTCTACATCTGCATTGATTGCTGTTTAGGGTTTTAAGCTGGGTTCTTGTATAGCACTTTGTGACATCAGCTGATGCAAAAAAGGGCTTTATAAATACATTTAATGTATTTTATTGAACGGCTGTGAAAAGAAAAAACTGAGGATGGATCAACAACAGTGCAGTTACACAATACTAACATAATTGACAGAGTGAAAAGGAGGAAGCCTGTTCAAAATACAAATATTCCAAAACATGCATCCTGTTCGCAATAAGGCACTAAAGTAAAACTGCAAAAATGTGACAAAGAATTTAACTTTGTCTTGAAAACAAAGCATTATTTTTTGTGCAAACATCCTCAGTTCTCCTATTACAGACATTCAAGCAAATGTATTTATGAAGCCCTTTTTACATCCACCAATGTGGGCTCTGGAGTGGTGCAGTGGTCTAAGGCACTCCATCTCAGTGCAAGAGGTGTCACTGCAGTCCCTGGTTTGAATCCAGGCTGCATCACATCTGGCTGTGATTGGGAGTCCCATTAGACCAGAATTAGACCAGCTCCATCCAGGTTTGTTCTTAACTGACTTGCCTATTTAAATAATCACTTCTCATATTTGGTATGGTGGTGGCTGCATCATGCTATGGTTATGCTTGTCATTGGCTAGGGAGTTTTTTTTAGGATAAAGATAAATGAAATAGAGCTAAGCACAGGCACAATCCTAGTGGAATACCTGGTTGTCTGCTTTCCAACAGACAAGTTCACTTTTCAGCAGGACAATAACCTAAAACACAAGGCCAAATATACACTGGTTGCTTACCAAGATGACATTGAATATTTCTGGAGTGGCCTACAGTAGTTACAGTTTTGACTTAGATGAGCTTGAAAATCTATGGCAAGACTAGAAAATGGCTGCCTCTCAATGTTTAACAACTGTTACACACGCCTCTTGGAGGGAACGCAACACCCTGCTACAACTCAACTCCCCATGGAGTGAAAGAGGTATGGGATTGTAGTTGAGGGTAAGGATGACAGAGGCAGAGATTACCATTTACAGGGAATTAATTTCCTTCACATGGTAATTCGGGGAAAAGGGGCTGGACGGAACCAAAGCAGTTAAAGTTAAGCCTCCTCTCCTACCGATCTTAGCACCACCTGGGGCGCTAAGCAAAATACAGGGGATGGTCCGCCCAGGTCTTACCTAGTGTGCATAGACACAGTAATTGCAGACAGCTGGATCTCCTGACAAGAGGGCAGGGGTCAGAACTCCAATCTGCAGTGAACAATTTTTTTTACCTTCATTTAACTAGGCAAGTCAGTTAAGAACACATTTTTATTTTCAATGACAACCCACTGTTCCTAGGCTAACTGCCTGTTCAGGGGCAGAATGACAGATTTGTACCTTGTCAGCTCGGGGATTCAAACTTGCAACCTTTCGGTAACTAGTCCAAAACTCTAACCACTAGGCTACCCTGCCACCCCAAATTTCAGGAAGCCATATTGAAAACAAACACACCCACCCCAAAACATGCAAACTTGCAGGACCGGCTACAAAAAACTTGCAACAAATTATACACCGCACCGCACCGCACCGCACCGCACCGCACCGCACCGCACCGCACCGCACCGCACCGCACCGCACCGCACCGCACAGGACATACCAAGAAGCTCTCTCTTCCTAACAAAGGAACACTGGCTTTTAAAGCTATGAAGGAGTCGGTAATTGCAGACAGCTGTATCTCCTGACGAGAGGGCGGGGTCAGAGCTCCAATCTGCAGTGATGGGCCGACCAAACAGCTGCTTGGCATTTCAGGAAGCCATCCTGAAACACACACGTACAAACAAACCCACAACACAGAAACTGGGGAATGTAACAACCAACTTGACAGAGCTTGAAGAATTCTAAAAAGAGTAATGTCCAAATATTATACAATGCAAGTGTGCAAAGCTCTTACAGACTTACCCAGAAAGACGCACAGCTTTAATCACTGCCAAAGGTGATTCTAACATGTCTCAGGGGTGTGAATACTTATGCAAATTAGACATTTCTGTATTTGGATTTCAATACAGTTGCAAAGATTTCTGAAAAAGTGTTTTCAGTTTGGTATTATGGGGTATTGTGTGTAGATGGGTGAGATTTAAAAAGTATTTAATCAATTTTGAATTCAGACTGTAACACAACAAAATGTGAGTGTTCTTGGGTCTCTAAGAGCTTTATACACCTGTATTGTACAATACTTGCCTACTATTATTTTCAAAATTCTACAAGCTTTGTCAAAATCTTGGCTAGACAGCAATATTAAAGTCTTGCCATAGTATTTCAAGCAGATTTCTTTCAAAACTGCAACTTGTCCACATTCAATGTCTTCTTGGCAAGCAATTCCAGTGTAGATTTGGCCTTGTGTTGTAGCTTTATTGTCCTGCTGAAAGGTGATTTCCTCTCCCAGTGTCTGGTGTAAAGCAGACTGAAGCAGGTTTTGCTCTAGGATTTTGCCTGTACTTAGCCCTATTCAGTTTCTTTTTATCCTGAAAAACTCCCTGATATGTCAAGCATACCCATACCATGATGCAGCCACCACCATGCTTGAAAATAAGGAGGCAGTTACTCAGTGATGTGTTGTGATGGATTTTCCCCAAACATAAGGCTTTGCATTTAGGCCACAAAGTGCATTCCTTTGCCATTGTACTTTATTACCTTTTTGCATACCAGATGCATGTTTTGGAATATTTGTATTTTATATTTTTGTGTTTTTCTTTTCACTCTGTCATCTAGTTCATTATTGTGGCGCCACTTCAATGTTGTGGATCCATCCTCAGTTCTCTCCCATTACAGCCATTGAACTGTAGCTTTTTTAATATCACTAATGGCCTCATGGTAACATCCCTGAGCAGTTTCATTCCTTTTCTGCAGCTCAGTTCAGAAGGATGACTGTATCTTTGAGGTGTCTTGGTGGTTTAAAGCATAATGCACAGCAATATTATTAACTAGACCATGCTTAAAGAGATATTCAATGTTTGGTTTGTTATTGTACCCTTTGACCAATCACTACCCTTTTTTATGAGGATTTCAAAAAGCTCCCTGGTGCTTGAAATTCAGTACTTGACTGAGGGACCTTACAGATGTTGTATGGGGGGGCAGAGGAAGGGTTTGAAAATCATGTCAACCCCTATTATTTCACAGAGTCTACGTAACTTTTTATGTGAACTAATTTAGGTTTGCCTGAACAAAGGGGCTGAATACTTATGCAACAACTATATTTTAGCTATTTAATGTATTCCTCTTTAAAAACAAAACAAAAAAATCTTCCACTTTGACATTACAGAGTATTTTGTGTATATTGTAGAAAAAAATGACAATTAAATCAAGTTTAATCCCACTTTGTAACACAATAGAATGTGAAGAAAAACTCAAAAATCATTGCCTGGGCCTGGCTCCCCAGTGGTTGGGCCTGCCCTCCCAGGCCCACCCATGTATGTGCCCCTGCCTGGTCACGTGAAATCCATAGATTAGGTCCTAATAAATGTAGTTCAATTGACTTGTTTCTGTATATGAACTGTAACTCAGTAAAATCTTTGACATTTTGTATGTTCTGTTTATATTTTTGGTCAGTATACAAGGGAGTCTGGATCCATCCTGAGATCGATAACCCAGTGCATGATGAATCACGCTTCACCATCTCACAACCGACGAACGAATCTGGGTTTGGCGGATGTCAGGAGAATGCTACCTGTCCCAATGCAAAGTGCCAACTGTAAAGTTTGGTGGAAGAGGAATAATGGTCTTGGGCTGTTTTTCGTGGTTTGGGGTAGGCCCCTTAGTTCCAGTGAAGGGAAATCTTAACGCTACAGTATACGATGACATTCTAGACAATTCTGTGCTTCCAACTTTGTGGCAACAGTTTGGGGAAGGCCCTTTCAGCATGACAATACCCACGTGCACAAAGCGAGGTCCATACAGAAATGGTTTGTTGAGATTGGTGTGGAAGAAATTGAAACACCTTTGGGATGAATTGGAACGCCGACTGCGAGTCAGGCCTAATTTCCCAACATCAGTGCCCGACCTCACTAATGCTCTTGTGGCTGAATGGAAGCAAGTCCCCGCAGCAGTGGAAATCCTTCCCAGAAGAGTGGAGGCTAATATAGCAGAAAAGGGGGGACTCCATATTAATACCCATGACTTTGGAATGAGATGTTCGATGAGTGTCCTGGTCATGTAATGTATCTGCCTCAATTACGTCGTACCTCTGCACATCGACTCAGTACTGGTACCATGTGTATATAGCCAAGTTATGGTTAGTCATTGTGTATGTCTATTCATTGTGTTATATTTGTCTATTTCTTTCTCTACATTGTTGGGAAGAGCCCGTAAGTAAGCATTTCACTGTTAATATACACTTGTTGTTTACGAGGCATGTGACAGAATTCCTTGATTAATTGAATCAGGTGTGCTAGTGCTGGAACAGAAATGGCAAACATGCCAAATACCACAATAAGGCTTACAATTCACTGTCAATACCTGCCTATTTACAGTTTTATTTCTTAACACCCCTTTATTTCGCCTTGCCATAGGAGCCAGAAAAGGACATGGAACAGGAGGAAGACAAGAAAAGAAAATAGGATGAGAAAAACAAAGACCAAGCCACTGAGGCAAAGGAGGAAGGTGAGGAGACAGAAGGAACTGAAGAGGACACTTGACACTCCCACCTGACATAACATAGGGCAAGAGGAAACTGCCATCGATCCAATCCTTTGAGATCGACACATGCCTAGGGGGTAGGGGTTGATTTGGGATTTGGAGTGTCCCCCCACTCTGGCTCTAGTAACCAGGGAGTTATCATGGCTGCTATGCATCCATCCCCTGAGAAGTCACTGGGCCCATTTCGGGTTACAAACTTTACTAAGGAGAGAGTTTGTCCAAATGTGTCCCTATAGGCCCAGGTCAAAAGTAGTGCACAATATAGGGAATAGGATGCCGTTGGGAACGTGCAGAGAGAGAGAGTGGGTGACATTTGACTTCCAGTGATTCACACATTTTCCCCCTGATGCAGATAAGACATTTATAAACTCAGCAAAAAAATTAAACGTCCCTTTTTCAGGACCATGTCTTTCAAAGATAATTCCTAAAAATTCAAATAACTTCACAGATCTTCATTGTAAAGGGTTTAAACACTGTTTCTCATGCTTGTTCAATGAACCATAAACAATTAATGGACATGCACCTGTGGAACGGTCGTTAAGACGGTAGGCAATTAAGGTCACAGTTATGAAAACTTAGGACACTAAAGAGGCCTTTCTACTGACTCTGAAAAACACCAAACGAAAGATGCCCAGGGTCACTGCTCATCTGTGTGAACGTGCCTTAGGCATGCTGCAAGGAGGCATGAGGACTGCAGATGTGGCCAGCGCAAATAATTGCAATGTCCGTACTGTGAGACGCCTAAGACAGTGCTACAGGGAGACAGGACGGACAGCTGATCATCCTCGCAGTGGCAGACCACGTGTAACAACACAGGATCGGTATATCCGAACATCACACCTGCGGGACAGGTATAGGATGGCAACAACAACTGCCCAAGTTACACCAGAAACACACAATCCCTCCATCAGTGCTCAGACTGTCCGCAATAGGCTGTGAGAGGCTGGACTGAGGGCTTGTAGACCTGTTGTAAGGCAGGTCCTCACCAGACAACACCGGCAACAACGTCGCCTATGGGCACAAACCCACTGTCGCTGGACCAGACAGGACTGGCAAAAAAGTGCTCTTCACTGACGAGTCGCGGTTTTGTCTCACCGGGGGGTGATGGTCGGATTCGCATTTATTGTCGAAGGAATGAGCGTTACACAGAGGCCTGTACTCTGGGGCGGGATAAATTTGGAGGTGGAGGGTCCGTCATGGTCTGGGACGGTGTGTCACAGCATCAACAGGAATGTCAGTGTACAGCCATGTCCAGCGAAGAGGCCAGATCTCATTCCCATTGAGCACGTCTGGGACCTGTTGGATCGGAGGGTGAGGGCTAGGGCCATTCCCTCCAGAAATGTCCAGGAACTTGCAGGTGCCTTGGTGGAAGAGTGGGGTAACATCTCACAGCAGGAACTGGCTAATCTGGTGCAGTCCATGAGGAGACGCACTACAGTACTTAATGCAGCTGGTGGCCACACCAGATACTGACTTACGTTTGACCCCCCCTTTGTTCAGGGACACATTATTCCATTTCTGTTAGTCACATGTCTGTGGAACTTGTTCAGTTTGTCTCAGTTGTTGAATCTTGTGTTCATACAAATATTTACACATGCTAAGTTTGCTGAAAATAAACGCAGTTGACAGTGAGGACGTTTCTTTTTTTTGCTGAGTTTAGGTCCTCCCAATCCTGTATGTCATGGTTGATTGGCTAGTATGTTAGCTAAGTGCTTCATGTCCACAATCAGTACAATACTGTGTAACTGTAAGCCATATCCCCGTCATCTCTTCTCTATGCTTCACGCAGTTTCCCCCCCTCATTGATTCACCAAGTTACTGGTTAAATGTCTGTCATGATGACATCCCTTGTCAATGTTTGGAAATAAATTCTTAACCAGTGAATGTTTGAAGAGTGAAAATATAATCATTCATGTGAGCGGACCAAGTATTTTGTCTGTTGCTCTAAAGCGGAAAGTTGGAATAAACGAGTCGGGAGCAGGTTGACGTAGAACAAAGTACTCTATTGAGGTATCTTTTATTCACCCACATGCCCACACAACCAAGGATGACCTCACAAGGACAACACATCTTCACAGGAACAAGGAAAACAAGGTGAGTAACTTTTATCTATAACATAAATCACAGATGTGTTACCGTCTTAACTATACGTTCGCGGAGAGCTCATTTCTGGTGGTGGTGAGAATCAGTGTTTATTCCAAAGACGTATTCCGTTCCTTTCTTCTGTCGTCTGTCAGATAAGTCATCCATTTGGAGAATCAACACATCCTTTTTCCACCGAGCTCTCCCCACTGCTGGTTCTCCTGCATCTTATGTAGGAGGAAGAGAATAGGTTATTAGTGCCACCAGCTGTGCTTAACTGCCTGTGATCCCGTGTCCTCGCATGCCGGGCTGGGTTACTATCAGTGGGCACAGCCTGCCCCCTGGTGGTCCTTCCACATTTATTTGTTAAGGTCTAAGGTCCCAAATGGCACCCTAATCCCTATAGTGCACAATGGTCACTGTATGGGCACTGTAGCGCACTATATAGGGAATAGGGTTCCATTTGGGATGAACACAAGGACTTGGAGCTTCACGCCAGTCATTAACATCAGGTCATTGTTGTACTGTGACTTATCCTACTTACATCACTTTGTATTTTCCTCACGCCATTTCGTTGGTCTTTCCTGTTTGTTTTCATAAGTGTTCTATTAGATAACTTGCTTGGATGTTAAGTTTATTTCTTGTGTATGATGGTTTTGTGAAAGATTAGTCATTTCTTAATTATCAGTTATCCCTCCTGTTCATTGCTGTGACTGTCAATTCTCTTTTTTTTCCTAATTTGAATTAGAAATATTTTATTTGGGAATTTGTAAACGTATACATTGTTTCCCTTTGAACGTGTGGTGATAGTTGAATGGCATTCCATTCTAAACAATTCCAAGGGGCTGTTGGACTCCACACCAAACATCTCAATGTTGTCATTTCAACCCCATGTTGAACAGCAACATCAACAGAATGTTATTGATACCAAAGTTTAGTTAAGATAATGTATTAACTATGCTGTCTTATCAATGACCCCTACATATAATAGAACATCACTTTACCTCTAGATGTTCTATATGAAGGAATAAAATCTAAAGAGAAGGGTCTGACTGTCATGACGAACCAATTTAACCTCTAGTGAGGTACTAAACCAATTTAAACAATTTCTCCACATGGGGGCGACACAACACAATGACTAACATTGGATACTGGACACAAATTACAACAATATTGCGTCCGTTGAATAAATGAGTAGTACAGTAAGTGAGCAAAGTGCCTCCACAATAAGTGATCCAACTTGAGTATTTATTCCCATTAATTGAATGTATGTGTCCTATAATAATGACAATAATGTCTTAGCCAACAGATTTTTAAAATAAACTTTATGACAATGGAAGGTCGATTCTATTGTATTCTCCATCGTTATGCATGCAACTTCTATTTTTATTCGCTTTGTCACTGAAAAAAGAACACGTTTTTCCTCCGGTGTGCAGTCATGACCCACACCGCTGAGGGTCAAAAATTC
Source organism: Brachymystax lenok tsinlingensis (assembly GCA_030435695.1). Lineage (NCBI taxonomy): Eukaryota > Metazoa > Chordata > Actinopteri > Salmoniformes > Salmonidae > Brachymystax > Brachymystax lenok. The sequence goes on along the minus strand of CM059801.1, from coordinate 2,586,486 downwards.
ACTCTGGTTATCTACTCTGATTTTAGAGCACTTGAGTCTGAGCAGGCCAGAGCGCGGAATAACTGATGAATTTACGAACGCTCAACACCTGTGAAATGTGGTCAGTGTCAGTAAACATTGGCAAAAAAAGCTTAATTCAATTGTTGCCAGCAGCACGCTCTGGATAACATGAAAACAGCCTAACCAGCTCTGCTAGTGCAAGTAAAATGGTCAGATGAGGTGTTCTCTCATTTGGTGTTCTGCTCCCGAGTGGCGCAGCGGTCTAAGGCACTGCATCTCAGTGCAAGAGGCGTCACTGCAGTTCCTGGTTCGAATCCAGGCTGCATCACATCGCAGAGTTGGTCCAGCGTCATCTGGGTTTGGCGTCATTGTAAATAAGAATTTGTTCTAAATTGACTTGCCTAGTTAAATAAAAAAATGCAATACATGTCTGGAAGTAGCTAGCAAACTAGCTAACTTAAGCCAGTTAGCTTGGGTGCTCGACTGCTGTTATGCCAGTTAGCTTGGGTGCTCGGATCAACCCTACTCCTCGGCCAGAGCATCTTAGTGTGCGTTCCGAATTTACGATAGAACAATCTGATGCTTTTAATTTACGAACGGACAAAGCGCACTCTGAGCGCTCTCTGGCACTCCAGACTGAATTTACGAACGCACCGAATGTTGTGCTGTCAGTGTTGAGGTGCAGGAAAAATGGAGGCGCTCATGACTCTCACCCGGATAATGCTAAATACTTGACAAATGTAATACTTTCCGAAGGTCTTGTAATGGGAAAATTAGTTAGTTTAATAAATATTTTTTATCATATGGTAGCCATCAGCCAAGTGGTCAAATATTGATGCGGATCCCCTTGCTAGCTAACTTTAGCATTTTTGCCTGTATCTTACACAGGAAGCCGACCATTTAGCTACTAACGTTAGCAAAGATTGTCTATTAAATTGACTGACCGCTCTAGCATTGCAAATACATGTCCTTAAGATGGAAGGCAGGTGGGAGGAGGTGAGATCAAGTTGGATGGAAGGAGCTATAAGAGGACTGGCTCATTGTAATAGCTGGAATGGAATTAATGGAACGGAGTCAAACACGTGTTTGATACTGTTCAATTCATGCCATTACAATGAGCTCATCCTCCTATATATCCTCCCACCAGCCTCCTCTGTACGGGAAACATATGGTATACTCCGTCCAACAAAATGCTTACTTGCAGGTTCTCTATGGCTAGAATGGTCTGGTGGGATCATTCTAGCCAATGACACCTGACCATTCTAGCTAATGAGAGGGCAGATATGCGCGTGAACAACAGCCCATAGAGATAGATAGAGTACTCATCTTTGTATCTTTGCCATTATAGCGTCTGTGACAGCATGGGCAGCGCCATTAAGGTTATCTCCATTTTGAAGTAGTCCATTTTCTTCTTCTTTATTGGCTGATTGCTCCCAACTCATCCCCATCCAGTGGACTACTTGAAAATGGTGGAAGCCTCCAATGGCAATGTCCAGGGCCTAAAATGTACATCCGCCACCAGCCAAATGCGGGTAGATTTTGTCATTGGCGGGTAAGATGTCCATTTCACCATCCTCGTTGGCGGTTGGTCAGGGCTCCACATTTCACTCGCATTTGTGAATAAATATAGTCAAGTATGATCCCATTTATAATAAAATAAATGCTGCAGTAGCTGTTTTCAAAGTATTTCTGGCATTTAGTTTCATAGCTGGTAAATTAATCACACAAAGTCAAAGAGCTACGAATCTTATATAGCCTATTCCACCACGCGCTGCAACACTGCTGGCAGGGGTCTGTGCGCACGTGAAGAGCTGAGTGAAAGTTTGCTTTGTAGAAGTGCTGTGCACAGGCGTAAAAGTTGGTCTAATTTACTTGAAACGAAAGTCTACTGAAGTGAGAGTTTCTTGGCTATTTACATTATTTTGTTCACACACTAGGTTGTTTTTCTATGTTTTAGTTTCAACTGCTAGGGAGGAAAAGACAACGCTTCTGCTAGTCACACTCCATCTCACAGGCACAAACATGACTGGAGTTGCATTACCACAGTAACCTCCCACCCTTAAAGGGGCAGGTGAACATTTCTGTCTCATCTGTGATATTTTGGTTAAAAGACTCCGGTCACAAAAATGAAATGAAACAATATACCACATTGTCATACTAGTAATACATTTATTGTTTTAGAATGTTACAAAGCATGCTCATCTGTTTTTTGTGTGTTTTGTTGGTGTAATTTTAGCAACAACAAAATATTTTGGCTGCTTAGGTTTTAAAATCTACCTCCCACAGTGGCTGCTGGACCAAAAAGGTACTTTTATGCCCTGGCAATGTCCGTGCTAAAACAGGTTATATCTATTATGAGTCCTCTATCTATTTCTATGTCAACAGGCACAAGTCGTTTTTTTCCTCAAAGTTGCCAAAATGCAATAACCCAACCATTACGAAACGTATATTTGATCAAATAAGCTTCACATAGCAAATGAGCAATTCCCTTTTTTGTTGACCAAATTCAATGATCTTGTTGACCTCCATACAAAAATTCCTCACTTCGTGGGCAGCTTTTGGGAGGAGTAAAACCTCTCTGTTCACCTCCTTCTCTTTACTACTAGCTAGTTAGTTGTGTTATTTGGTTGCTAGCTAGCTGTATGTTTTTCTAATATCCTGAATCACATTGACAATGCGCGCTATCATAGTTGTCAGTAACACTGTTAAACAGAATGCTAGCTACTAATCAATTTGAAGTTAGCTTGCTGGCAACTGGCAAGTCACCAAAGTTTAACTAATGTGGGCTGCTTTAGTTAGATTGTCATGGAAGACATGAAACAACTTCATACTTACAATGATTTAGGCTGTTGAATTTGCTGTAACTTTAGCTGTGACAACGTAGGCTACATCTTTAAAGTATTCACACCCCTTGACTTTGTTGTGTTACAGTCTGAATTTAAAATTGTTTAAATTGAGATGTTTTGTTACTGGCCTACACACAATAACCCATAATTTGAAAGTGGAATTAAGTTTTTCATTTTTTAACATTTGTTTTTACAAATTAAGTCTTCAACCCCTTTGTTATGTCAAGCCTAAATAAGTTCAGGAGTAAAAATGTTCTTAACAAGTCACATAATACGTTGCATGGACTCACTCTGTGTGCATTAATAGTGTTTAACATGAATTTTTAATGAGTACCTCATCTCTGTACCCCACACATACAATTATCTGTAAGGTCCCTCAATCGAGCAGTGAATTTCAAACAAAGACCAGAGAGGTTTTCCAATGCTTTGCAAAGAAGGGTACCTATTGGTAGATGGGTAAGAAAAACAGACATTGAATAACCCTTTGGGCATGGTGAAGTTAATAATTACACTTTGGATGGTGTATCAATACACCCAGTCACTACAAAGAAACAGGCGTCCTTCCTAACTCAGTTGCCGGAGAGGAAGGAAACCGCTCAGGGATTTCATTTACAGAGTTTAATGGCTGTGATAAGAGAGAACTGAGGATGGATCAACAACATTGTAGTTACTCCACTATACTAACCTAAGTGACAGTGAGCAGAAGGAATAGAATAAAAATATTCCAAAACATGCATCCAGTTTGCAACAAGGCAAGAAATGTGGCAAAGCAATTAACTTTTTGTCCTGAATACAAAGTGTTATGTTTGGGGCAAATCCAATACAACACATCACTGAGTTCCACTCTCCATATTTGAAAGCATCGTGGCGACTGCATCATGTTATGGGTATGCTTGTAATCATTAAGGACTTTTTTCAGGATACAAAATTAACAGAATGGAGCTAGGCACTGGCAAAATCCTAGAGGAAAAACGGGTTCAGTCTGCTTTCCATTAGACACTGGGAGATGAATTAACTTTTCAGCAGAAAAATGACCTAAAACACAATGCCAAATCTTCGCTGAAGTTGCTTACCAAGAAGACAGTGAACTTTCCTGAGTGGCCGAGTTAAAGATTTTACTTAAATATACTTGAAAATCTATGGCAAGACATGAACATGGTTGTCTAGCAATGATCAGCAACCCATTTCACAGAGCTTGAAGAATTCTGAATGGAATAATGGGCAAATGTTGCAGAATCCAAGTGTGCAAAGATTTTGAGTCTTCCCTAGAAAGACTCCCAGCTGTAATCGATGCCAAAGGTGCTTCTACAAAGTACTTATCTAAATTTGATATTTCTGTATTTCATTCTCACTAAATATGCAAAAATGTCTAAAAACATGTTTTCTCTTTGTCAATATGGGGTATTGTGTGTAGATGGGTGAGAAATTATATTTAATCCATTTTGGGGTATGAATACTTTCTTAAGGCACTGTAAGTAGGCCTAAATGTGTAAGTAAAGGTTAAATTTTTTTCACCACATCTCCCCTGACGTTTCTTGATTTCCTTGTAGTTATCGAGTTGAAACCAAGCTTACGAGGTCTACTATAGACAGGTAAATATCCACTGCTGAAAGTGATCATTTGTGCCATTCATGTTTTGTTTGTTTAAGGCTAAGGTTTAGTCCATTTACTTGGTATGTCTCTACAGAAGCTAGCCACTCTTGTTCATTCTGCATTGCATTCTATTACAGTTCCAATGTAGTTAAATGCAAAACGAATGAGATTAGTGGCCATATACAGAAGAAAACCCAATTCATTACATGACCTCCATGTCAATCCTCAATTGCAGGTGGATCTGGGAAACACAGGGAAAGTAGGAGCCACAGATGCTGCTCAATTCCTAAAGAAATCAGGCCTCTCACAGTACCTTGGGAAAGGTGAGTAGCACCTTTCACACATTGTGTTGTCACGATACCAGAATTTTGACTTCGATACCAGGTTTAGTATCACGATACTCGCGGTACCGAAACGATACCACTATATTCAATTTCTTTCAAAAATAAAACACCATTTTAAATAACAGAAGAATATCTGAAATGTCTTTATGCAAAACAATATCTGAGACTCTTTTTGTTACTTTACAGCCTTATTCTAGAATGGATTAAATCATTTTTCCCCCCTCATCAATCTATACACAATACCCCATAATGGCAAAGCAAAAACAGTTTTTTTAGAAATGTTGGCAAATGTATTCAAATAAAGTTTAATATCACATTAAACAGGTATGCAGACCCTTTACTCAGTACTTTGTTGAATAACATTTTGTAGCGATTACAGCCTTGAGTCTTCTTATTGTAGAGTGGCCAGATGGAAGCCACTCCTCTGTAAAGGCACAGGACAGCCTGCTTGGAGTTTGCCAAAAGGCACCTAAAGGACTCTGACCCTGAGAAACAAGATTCTCTTGTCTGATGAAACCAAAATGTAACTTTTTGGCCTGAATGGCAAGCGTCACGTCTGGAGGAAACCTGGCACCATCCCTACGGTGAAGCATGGTTGTGGCAGCATCATGCTGCTGTGGGGATGTTTTTCAGCGGTATGGACTGGGAGACTAGTCAGGATCGAGGGAAACATGAACGGAGCAAAGTACAGAGAGATCCTTGATGAAAATCTGCTACAAAGCACTCAGGACCTCTGACTGGGGCGAAGGTTCACCTTCCAACAGGACAACGACCCTCTGCACACAGCCAAGTCTCTGAATGTCCTTGAGTGGCCCGGACTTGAACCCAATCGAACATCTCTGGAGAGACCTGAAAATAGCTGTGCAGCGACGCTCCCCATCCATCTTGACAGAGCTTGAGAGGATCTGCAGAGAAGAATGGGAGAAGCTCCCCAAATACAGCTGTGCCAAGCTTGTATCGTCATACCCAAGAAGACTCGAGGCTGTAATCACTGCCAAAGGTGCTTCTACAAAGTACTGAGTATAGGATCTGAATACTTATGTAAATATGATATTCAGTTTTTTATATTTTATACATTTGAGAAAATGTCTAAACCTGTTTTTGCTTTGTTGTTATGGGGTATTGTATGTAGATTGATCCATTTTAGAATAAGGCTGTAACATAACAAAATGTGGAAATTGTCAAGGGGTCTGAATACTTTTTGGATGCTCTCTAAGTTCCAAAATTACATAAGAAACACTTTGAAGCTCATTTCTGAAGCTTCTATAGGCCTATTGCAAGAGTCTACACACCATAGAAATACAATGGCTTTTACACAGCATACTACGATTCCCAGAGCGCATTTAAACTCCCAGACAAACGCGAAGTAGTCTAAATATATTGCTGTCTTAAGTTATGAGTGCATTTCACATGACCTTTGTGTTGTCATATTATAATGCTTACATGAATGACATGCTAAATATATGTTCATGTCATTGTTACGCAAAAAAAATTCAAATTTAGTTGCTAGTAGAATTTTACAATGCGAAAGTAATGTGTAAACGTTTTTTATGTTGTTTTGCAACTTAACCTCAACTTAAACTTAATAAGGCCAGATCGTTCTTCAAGAACATTAAAAACATCATTCTACTTTGACATTATGGGGTATTGTGTGTAGGCCAGTGACATAAAATCTCAATTCAATCAATTTTAAAATTAGGCTGTAACAACAAAATGTGGAAAAAGTAAAGGGGGTGAATACTAGTTTAGCTTTCTTAATGAACCCGAAAATCAATAGTTATTTTTGGTTGTTTATCATTGATACCCCTCTGTTTAGCTAATTGTCATTGGGGGTCATCTCAGTCATCATATCAGTTAATTTATTGTGATCTTTATTGTTACAAGCTAACTTGTGTTGTATTTTTTTGTTTCAGAGAGACACAAATACTCCATCACCTAACACATCACTGAGTACTTCACTGAGTTCATCATTCAACGCATCGCTAAATGCATTGTCATCTGATTCCCACTGGACTGTTAGGGTGATCATTCATATCTGTTATACATAGAAAACATACTTTCATTTTATACAAAATAATTTCCTTTTGAAGGGCAACATACAGTATATAATAAATCAAACAATCATTCAATGAATCTTGCCTATGCTGTTCGGCCATCGACCCAATCTCTAGCCACTTTAATAACTTTAATAATTATAATTGGATGAAATAAATGTATCACTAGCCACTTTAAACAATGCCCTTTACAAAATGTTTACATATCCTACATTACTCATCTCATATGTATATACTGTACTCCATACCATCTACTGCATCTTGCCTATGCCGGTCAGCCATCGCTCATCCATATATTTATATGTACATACTCGTATTCATTCCTTTACTCTTGTGTGTATAAGGTAGTTGTTGTGAATTTGTTAGATTACTTGTTAGATACTACTGCATGGTCAGAACTAGAAGCACAAGCATTTCGCTACACTCGCATTAACATCTGCTAACCATGTGTATGTGACAAATAAAATTTGATTTGATTTGATTTGAATGCTTGTATACTTTTCATTTTGGAAAAAACAGTGAGATTATATTCACAGAGTAATGACCACCACAGAACATACTTTTTTTGTATACAGGTAAAAATAAACTCTACACCATGTAACATATTTCTCTGTCTGTTACTCCCTGCCTTGCCTATCCACCCGTCCAGTCTGATGAGAAAGGGAAGTTTGATGGCATCTTTGAGACCAGTAAACAGTCTTCTGTCTGGAGACAAGGTCAAACCCGTCCTGATCAACTCTAAACTACCCCTGGACGTGTTAGGAAGGGTAAGCACATGATTAGGTCCTGTCCCGAAACAGCCCCTACCCACTAGGCACTTGTGTAGATCTGAAATAGTTGGATAGGTATAAGCAATGTGGTAATAGCTAGGGCTGGGAATGGCCAGCGACCTGACGATACGATACTAACCTGTACTTAGGTACCTTGACTAATCTGTATGCCCGCTTATGACTCGGTACCGGTACCCCCTGTATAGTGTCGATATTGTTATTTTATTTCTACTTTAAATTTATTTTTTACTTTAGTTTAATTAGTAAATATTTTATTACCTCTTTCTTGAACTGCATTGTTGGTTAAGGTCTTGTAAGTAAGCATTTCACGGTATGTGACAAATACAATTAGATTTATTGAGATTCGATGTTCCCAACATATTGCTCACCATATCACCATGCTGCAGAGGGAGAGAGCCATGAGAAAACGAGTTTTGATCAGTCATGGAAATAAAAGTGATGAAAACAAATTGACTCCCTATTTAAAAAGAAGATGGTGAACAAGTTATGAAGGAAAAACATTGGAGTTTTGGTGCAGGTACAGCAAACTAGCGCTAAAATAATATTGCGATATTGTTAAAACAATACGATAGATCGTGTAAAATAATATCGAGATATGTGACTGTACATATCCCGATATGTAACCCCATCACTATTAGTATCTCTGATTTTCCCCTCTGTGTGTTCCAGTATACTAAGAAGTTAGCTCTAACAGAAATGGTCACATTTTGGTCATATTTTGTTATATTTTATACGTAGATTTGGGACCTCAGGGATGTGGACAAAGATGGACACTTGGACAAAGAAGAGTTTTCAGTGGTAAGTTCAGTTGGCAACTTTTGTCTTTGTTTTGTTGTGGATGTTGATTGTCTTGCGTCTTGAGCTCATCGCGTTAAAATACAAGTTCCTAAATAAGGCCAATAGGCCGGGTTGCACCTTGCGTAAACGTGTTTTTTTGTCATCCAGTCAAGATGATCCAATTGCTAGGACACATGTCATTGCAAGGTATGAATGGGGCTAATAAAGTACTGAACTTGTTTATCCACCCCCACCTCCAGGCCATGCACCTGGTGTACAGGGCCATGGAGAAGGAGCCTGTCCCCAGTAGACTTGTTTGTCCACATTCTTTTGTTTTCTCTTAAATCCCTGAGTGGTTCCCTTCTTAACCATCTGAATGTAGTGGTAAGGAGTTTATCTGATGATTTACGAGGAACATGTCCCATTGAAAGGGAAATGATGCCACACCAACAATGTGTCATAACCTCAGGCACAAACACACCATTAAGTTTATGCGCAAGAGAACAACCATAGGACTTTGTATGCATCAATGAGTACTTGATTCCCATTGACGTTAATGCATGATTTATGTGAAAGTGCAAGATATGCACACCGAACACAGATCTCAATGTAGGATTCAGCCCAAAGACTGTAGCTCCTTATTGCCATCAGCTTGGTTGTCTTACTCTTATTCTCTTTCCTGTCCTGATCTCTGTGTGCTAGCCACCACCAGTATTAAACTGGGTTAATAGTCTTGGTGTCTCCTGTATGCCAGCCACCACCAGTATTGAACTGGGTGGTCCCTGTGGCAGACCGAGGATGTTACGATGACATCTTTCTGAAGACAGACACAGACATGGATGGTCTGGTCACCGGAGGGGAAGTCATCGAGATCTTCATGCAATCCAGCCTTCCGCAGACAATGCTGGCACAGTTCTGGTGAGAGACGCACCTTTAGTTACTGTATAGTGCTGTAGTTACTACGTTTCAGTAGTAGTAGGCCACTCTTAGAACCAAAAGTAGAACCATATAGGGTGCTTTGGCTTGTCTCCATAGGGGAACCCTTCTTGGTGCTAGGTCAAACCCACTATGAAGGGTTTTTCATATAACCCTCGCAATGGTTCTACCTAGAACCCTCTATGAAGGGTTGTTCCTAGAACCCACTATAAATGGTTCTACCGAGAACCTTACCAAGAGATGAAAAGCGAGACATTGTCACCCGACATTACTTTTAGTTACAGCATAGTGCTGTAGTTACTACTTTTCAGTAGTCATAGTACACTATAGGGCATTGGTTCGCAAACTGTGGGTCGCGGCAGGGGTCCAGATGGACAATCGGGCCTCAATTGATTTAGTTATAATTTTTGAGCATAAGAACACAGCATGTCAAAATGCTTAGAATTCAGAAAATTAGCTTTAAAAGGGCAACATTTTTGCTCCACTGCCAAGATAATATTTTTTACTTATTCTTTGGTCTGTGTATTTTCTTTTCACCGCTCAACTTTTATGGTGGATCACAACTCAAACGTCCAAACTTCTTCCAATTAAAAATGGAGGCCACTGTGTTCTTGGGGACCTTCAATGCTGCAGAAGTGATTTAGTACCCTTCCCCAGATCTCTGCCTTGACACAATCCTGTTTCGGAACTCTACGGACAGTTCCTTCAACCTCATGTCTTGGATTTTGCTCTGACATGCATTGTCAACTATGGGACCTTATATAGACAGGTGTGTGGACATTATTTGGAAAGGCAATCAATTGAATTTACCACAGGTGAACTCCAATCAGGTTGTAGAAACATCTCAAGAAAGATACATGGATGCACCTGAGGATGCACCTGAGCTCAATTTCGAGTCTCATAGCAAAGGGTGTGAATACTTGTGTAAATTAAGTATATATTTGCTTCCATTTTCCATGTCAAAAACTGTTTTCACTTTGCCATTATGGGGTATTGTGTGTAGATTGCTGAGATTTTTTATTTATTTAATCCATTTTAGAATAAGGCTGTAATGTAACAAAATGTGGAAAAAGTCAATGGGTCTGAATAGGCACTGTATATATATTTTTTTTGCCTTTTTTTTGCCTCTTGGGGCCCCCTACGGGCTTCGGCCAGGGGCCAGCCCATGTACGCCACCGCATTTATCCTGCCCTGTATACAGTACCTGTTAACTTGACTACAATGTCATGTAATGTAATTGATATTGTTTCCCAGGGTCCTGGCTGACACCAAGACGACAGGGAAGCTGTCTACAGGGCAGTAACGTAATTAACCTTGATCCTAGGGGCCTGGCTGACACCAAGCAGACAGGAAAGCTGTCTAGAGAACAGTTCTCTCTGGCCATGTGGCTGATCCAGCAGAAGGTCACCAATGGACTGGACCCTCCCCAGACCCTCATTCCAGAAATGATACCCCCGTCCGAGAGGACCACCACCCCTGTGCCTGTAAGTCACTCCCTCATCTTTAGCTCCATATCCTCACCACTCTCCCCTCCTCAGACCCTTGCGTCTGACATGATCACCCCCCCCCACCACCACTTCCCAGGCCCTGTCCTGGTCGTTCTGCCGTCCTAGGCGAGACAAAACAATTGCCTCCCTCCTATCCCCGCAAAACTAGAACAGTGTAGCCTACAGTGTCGGCCCACAATGCAATTTTATGAATGCCTTTACATGCCGTACCTTTGTAAAAACCAAAGCTTAAGACTAATCATTTGGCTATTTAAGGTCTGCATATCAGCTACCCAAGTTTATCTGGAGTTATTTTGAGCTTATTTGCAATGAGAATCAATGTGTTTACACAGCTGGAAATTTAGAAGTATTTTCTTCTTCGCAATGATCAGCTCGTCAAACATTTACAAGTAGGCCTACAATTGACTGATTTATGACAATTTAGCCCACGGAGTGAAACTCCCATACACAGTCATAGCCTAATTTCATTTCATTCATTTTGACCTGTCATGTTTTAAGGATATGGTGTTTGTTAACATGTCATATTAAAATCATAGTGCATTTTTATTTGATAGGGGCACCATTTAGGGTATTTGATTGGAGACACAAGTCTGTCATAACTTTTTTATTTAACTAGGCAAGTAAGTTAAGAACAAATTCTGATTTACAATGACTGCCTAGGAATAGTGGGTTAGCTGCCTTGTTCAGGGGAAGAACAACAGATTTTTGTCTTGTCAGCTCTGGGATCTGCAACCTTTCGGTTACTGGCCCAACGCTCTAACCACTAGGCTACCTCCAGCCTGTAGGCTGACCACATAGGCTACTACTCTTTCTACTAGATGACTTGAACCTTTGTGGAGCACCACAGCGCTGCTTCTTTTCACAGCACCCTGGAGAGGCATGCTGGGCATGGACAAGATAAATATTTTGCGGCCCTGACTTTGGCAAAGTGGCCTCTGCTTATCATGGAGCGGCATCAGTGCTCACCTAAAATAGCCCAAATGCGACTGAGTGAGAAAAGTTTTCATGTTTTTGGGCAGAATTATATGAGGTGTTGTTGGAAGTGTGCTTGGTCAGTTTAGCTCAGAAAATACCGCCCTCATCAATCTGCCTCCCTATCTGTGCTTTAGCCAACTCCATCTGTCGTGTTCATAGGCCTGCTGCTTCCACTGATCATATTTGGGAATTGATGCTTTGCCTTGAATTATTGTTTGAGATTCATACCTGCAGTCGGCTGTATATTATTTTGGCCTATTTAGTTTTCTGCCTTCAACCCTTGCTTTTGTTATTTAGCCCTGACTACTATGTCTTCGACCTTTCTCTATACACCCTGTCTCTCAGAGATACACTGGGCTTATGGCTGGAGTTGGACCGGAACTTGCGGCGTTAGCTCACATACGCAGAGTGAGTAGCTAGCTGCCCTGTGTGTGTTGTGTTGTATTAGTACCGTTCTATGATTCCCGTTGTACAATACTAGATTTCTGAAATGTATTTCCTGTTGTCTATCATGACGTATTGTTTATTTATTACCAATGCCAAGGAAAGGAACTAATGTCTTCGCAGATTTCAAGCCTCACCTTTGATGTTACTGTTTACATGGAGAACACTGCCACCCTGTGGTGGTCTAGAGTGATGACACCACTGGCTGCACCTCATAATGACCTCTGGCAATAGGGCTGACTCTCTCTATCTCTCGCTCTCTCTCTCGTTCTCTCTTTCTCTCTCGTTCTCTCTTTCCTCCTCCCTTCCTTCCTCTTAGTGAGCTCTCTGTCCTTCTGAGCAGAACTGACCTCCTTGACCCACTCTTTTCTCTTTCCTTACCTCTTTTACTCCCTCATTTTCTACCCCCTCTCATTATCCCATTATCTATTATCTACACTTTCTTCCGTATCCCTTCCCTTCTTACCCCTTTACCCCTCTCCCTTGTCTCCCACTTCTCTGCCCCCTCTCCCTTCTTATCCCCTTTACCCTCCATTCCCCCTCTCTCACTCCCTCTCACCATCCCCCATTCTCTTCCAATTCCTCCCCTCTTTCTCCACTCAGGACAGCAGCAGTTCTACAAGGTCAGCTGACCTGACAGGCACCAACGAGCTGGATGACATCAGTCCAGAAATCGACCAGCTACAGAGGTGAGCTCCGCCCCCAACCCCTCTAACCCTAACCCCCTCTCACTGGAGGAAATCTTTGTTTGTCATTCCTTCTAAAAGAAGTGGGAATCTTATTAAAGCGGTGAGTGATTACATTACTCCAGCCCCATCCCAAAAATGTGGCAGGGTGACCACTTTGTGGAATTCTAGATTTGATGGAGCACTGGGCTTATTGGCTCTGAGTATCCTCACTCTGCAATTTGCTTCTTAGCCCAGTGTGTGCAAAGAGGTCTCAACAAGTTTAGATATCTTCTAGTTGCCTCGAGTGTTTGGGACACAGACACTCTCCCTGGTTTTTCCAGCTCAGCTGATCTCCTATGTGATGCCCTGGTGGTTTTCCTTGATGTGTGTTTTGTAAACACTGTTCTCTTCACACTGCCTCCTCAGCACTCTATCCTTAATACACTGGAATACACAGGTAGCCTAATGACATGTAAGCATTAATGTGCTGTTAAGCTGTTGCAGCTTGTAGCATTGGCTTGGGCAGGGTTTCTCAATCTATACCTAACAGACCCCCAGAGTGCACATTTGTGTTCCAACCAAGCACTAGTGTGCTTGATTCAACTAATCTCCAAGTATTTGGCGATGGATAGCAACGTATCATTTGATATCATCTTCTCACCAAGCTGTGTGTGTGTGTGTGTGTGTGTGTGTGTGTGTGTGTGTGTGTGTGTGTGTGTGTGTGTGTGTGTGTGTGTGTGTGTGTGAATGGTGTTGTAGGGAGAAGTACACTCTGGAGCAGGACATCAGGGACAAGGAGGAAGGCATCAGACAGAAGAACAGTGAGATGCAGGTGAGACTCCAAGGAATTGACTGTATTTAGAAAAAAAATCCAAAATCAAACCCTTGCTCTTACACCCTATGCATCCCTAGATCTGAGAAGATTGTATGTTGTTAGCAATAAGGTGACAATTCCACCTGGAATTGGGGGTGACCAGCTCTAGTCTTCAAGGGCCGCATTGGCATGATACTTGAGGATAATGCCATTTTAGAGTAAGAGCTGTTATTAAAGGCCACTTAACATTCAGCTTGTTTTGGTGGGATGGAGTTTTGGCCTGCTTGGCGAGATCACCGGGTGGTAGAAGTTAATAGACCAACAACAAAGTTTCAAACCTCTGCCAATAACTACTAGTTTTTCAGGTTACAGTTCCCTCCAAATTTAGGCCTCTCACACAGACCAGTCCCAGACATTCTTAGCAAAATTCTTGCATGAAAAATTGCTCTTTGGAAAGAAGCTATTTTAGTTTCTTATTGACCATTTTAATTTAAAACCATCACAAAAAGGTGTGTATTCTGGTGTGTGTCCATTCATCAGGAGATACAGTGTAACCTGGACCGGGAGAGCAGTCGTCTTAATACTAACTATCAATTACTTTTTACCCATTTTGTTGTGTTACAGCCTGAATCTTTTTTGCCACTGGTCTACACACAATACCCCATAATGTAAAAGTGGAATTATGTTTTCTACATTTTTACAAATTAATAAAAAATGGAAAGATGAAATGTCTTGAATTAATAAGTATTCAACCCCTTTGTCATGGCAAGATTAAATACGTTCAGGAGGAAACCTTTGCTTAACAAGTCACATAATAAGTTGCATGGACTCAATCTGTGTACAATAATAGTATTTAACATGATTTTTTGAATCCTCATCTCTGTACCCCATACATATAATTATCTGTAAGGTCCCTCAGTTGAGCAGTGAATTTCAACCCCAAAGACCAGGGAGTTTCTCCAATGCCTCGCAAAGGACACCTATTGGCATATGGCACCTATTCCCTTGAGCATGGTAAAGTTATTAATGACACTTTGGATGGTGTATCAGTATACCCAGTCACGACAAAGATACAGGCATTCTTCCTAACAGTTACTGAAGAGGAAGGAAACCGCTCTGGGATTTCTCCATGAGGCCAATGGTGACTTTAAAACAGTTGCAGAGTTTAATGGCTGATAGGAGAAAACTGAGGAGAAGGAAGCCTGTACAGAATAACAATATCCTAAAACATGCATCTTGTTTGCAAGGCACTAAAGTAATACTCCAAAAAATGTGGCAAAGCAATACATTTTTGTCCTGAATATAAAGTGTTATGTTTGGGGCCAATTCAATACAACACATCACTAGGTACCATTCTCCATACTTTCAAGCATAGTGTTGGCTGCATGATGTTATGGGTATGCTTGTAATCGTTAAGGACTGGGGAGTTTTTCAGGATTAAAAAAAGAAATGGAATGGACGTAAGCAGAGGCAAAATCCTAAAGGAAAACCTGGTTCGGTCAGCTTTCCACCAGACACTGGGAGAGGAATTCACCTTTCAGCGGAACAATAACCAAAAACACAAGGCCAAATCTACACTGGAGTTGCTTACCAAGAATACAGAGAATGGTCCTGAGTGGCCGAGTTACAGTTTTGACTTAAATCTATTTGAAAATCTATGGCAAGACCTGAAAATGGTTGTCTAGCAAAGCTCAACAAGCAGCTGGAAGAATGTTGAAAATAATAAAGGGCAAATGTTGCACAATCTAGGTGTCTAAAGCTCTTAGAGACTTACCCAGAAAGATTCACAGCTGTAATGTCTGCCAAAGGGGCTTCTAAAAAGTATTGACCTGTTGTGAATACTTATGTAATTTGAATATTTCTGTATTTCATTTTCAATAAATTAGCAAAAATTCCTAAAAATATGTTTTCACTTTGCCATTAAAATCAAATCAAATCAAATTGTATTTGTCACATACACATGCGTTGACATCAGCAAACCCCTCGCCCACACAACGTTATAGACGTGGTCTGTGGTTGTGAGGCCGGTTGGATCTACTGCTAAATTCTCTAAAATTACATTGGGGGCGGCTTATAGTAGATCATTTAATCATAATTTATCTGCCAACAGCTCTGGTGGACATTCCTGCAGTCAGCATTCCGTTTGCACACTCCTTCAAATCTTCCAAACTGTAGCGTTGTGTGACAAAACTGCACATTTTAGAGAGGCCTTTTATTGTCCCCAGCAGTGTAATGATCATGCTGTTTAATCAGCTTCTTGATAGGATATCTTGGCAAAGGAGAAATGCTAACTAACAGGGATGTAAACACATTTGTCCACAAAATTTGAGAGAAATAAGCTTTTTGTGTGTATGGACTATTTCAGGGTTCTATTATTTCAGCTCATGAAACATAGAACCAACACTTTAAATGTTGCGTTTATATTTTTGCTCAGTATAAATGAAATATTCCCCATATTGCTTATACCTATCCAAGACAAGTGACTAGAAGGTAAGGGTTAGGGGTGTTTTCTAGACGGGACCCTTTCACAAGAACATCCAGTGCTGTTATACTGTCGTTCCGACAGTCTTTGTCCGTGCAGGCTCGTTGTAAGCTATCTCAGATCCAGGACAGTCATCAGGAGGTGACTAAAACTATAGAGCAATACAACAACTCTCTGAACGGGACCCACAGCCAGACACACGCTGGCAGCATGAGCAACATGGCTGACATGAGCGAAGGAGGGTTCTCAAAGAGTGAAAAGGGAGGCTTTGGAGCCTTGGTGAGTAGTGTTGTCCCGATACCAGGGTCTTGTTCATTAGGCACCAAACGGAAGAAAACAGGGAGGGACTAAAGTCCAATAAGAAACGCTCTTTGTCCTTTTCTTTTGCAATACGTATTGCAATGATTTGCCCTAATAAGTAAATTACCACCCAAGACAGGAAGGAGCCTGGCTTACTTAACTATATATTATATACAGGCTAGTCATGTGGAATTCTCACTATGCGTTTAGTTTGACATCACATTCTGTTGCTCACACCTGACAGAAATGATACCTTTTTATTCAATGCTCATAATCTTTTGGTGCACTACCTACACGTGCGTAAAATAAAACAAATCTTCCAGGAGGACTCTTTCAAAACGAAGATAGCCACATTTAATAGCAACAAATCAACACCAGAGCCCCTTCCAGCAGCAGACCCCTTCCAGACAAAGGACCAAATCAGACCCCTTACACCAAATCCTGACTCTACCATCTAACACCATTCTTCTTTTTAGCTGATAGGAGCGGATCCCGGAGTGGTCGTCTGCTGCAATAGTCCATCCGTGACAAGGACCGATGAGTTGTCTGTTCCATGATGCCGTTCTGCACACCACTGTTGTACTTCGCCGTTATTTGTCTGTTTGTGGCCCGCTTGTTCAATTTTTGACGTCAGCAGACCCCTTCAGTAAAAAACCTACTCCTCCCATCAAAGTAAATACTGACAGAATTATTCAATATATTATATTCAATGGTAATTTATATAATTTATATTTTTTATTGTAATTATTGAATATGTTGGTACTGAAATGACATCCTCCTGTTATCAGTTTAATTAATGTATTTTGATTATATTAAAGGTCCAATGCAGCTCTTTTTATCTCAATATCAAATCATTTCTGGGTAACCATTAAGTACCTACTGTAATTGTTTTCTATTAAATTGGTCAAAAAGAAACAAAAATAGCTTCTTAGCGAATAGCATTTTCCCTAGCTAGGACTGTCTGGGAGGGGTCTGAGTAGGGAGGGGAAAACTAGCTTTTATTGGCAGAGAGGTTTGGAACTCTCTTTCGTGTTGTTCTATTAACCAATTTACCACCTGTTGATGTCACCAACCTGGCCAAAGCTCCATCCCACCAAAACAGGAAAAATTTCAAGCAGTCTTTTCACACAGCTCCTACACTAAAAGGGCATTATCATAGGACTGCTCACTGCCGCTGAATGGATGCTTTTTGTTTGTTGTACCGTTCTTAGTAAACCCTAGACATTGTCGTGTGAAAAGCCCTGGAGGGCAGACGTTTCTGCGATACTGGATCCACCACGCCTAGCACCGACGATCACACCTAGGGCTGTTACGGTGACCATATTACCGCCACACAAGCGGTCATACCAAGGATCATTTTGCTATTTGATTTAGAATTTAAACCCATTCAAGTATAAAAAAATTATAATCAAATCAAATTCAAATCAAATTTTATTTGTCACATACACATGGTTAGCAGATGTTAATGCGAGTGTAGCGAAATGCTTGTGCTTCTGGTTCTGACAGTGCAGTAATATCTAACAAGTAATCTAACAGTTCCCCAACAACTGCCTAATATACAGACAAATCTAAAAGGGGTGAAGGAGAGTATGTACATATAAATATATGGATGAGAGATGGCTGAGCGGCATACTGTAGGCAAGGTGCAGTAGATGGTATAAAATACAGTATATACATACAGTTGAAGTTGGAAGTTTACATACACAATGTTATTTTCATGCTTTTTTAAAAATGTATTCTGATATTATGTTATCTTTGATAAGTTACCCAGGAAAATGCTAAAAATATCCCATAATAATATACTGTATGTAGCCTTATAAATAAGGTTAATGAAATCAATAACTTGCTAACAACAGATAACATTCATATAGAGTTGAAGTCGGAAGTTTACATACACGTTAGCCAAATACAATTAAACTCAGTTTTTCACAATTCCTGACATTTAATCCTTGTAAAAGTTCCCTGTCTTAGGTCTGTTAGGATCACCACTTTATTTTAAGAATGTGAAATTTCAGAATAATAGTAGAGAGAATTATTTATTTCAACTTTTATTTCTTTCATCACATTTCCAGTGGGTCAGAAGTTTACATACACTCAATTAGTATTTGGTAGCATTGCCTTAAAATTGTCTAACTTGGGTCAAACTTGGGTAACCTTCCATAAGCTTCCCACAATAAGTTGGGGGAATTATGGCCCATTCCTCCTGACAGAGCTGGTGTAACGGAGTTAGGTTTGTAGGCCTCCTTGCTTGCACTCGCTTTTTCAGTTCTGCCTACAGATTTTCTATAGGATTGAGGTCAGGGATTTGTGATGGCCACACCAATATCTTGACTCTGTTGTCCTTAAGCCATTTTGCCACAACTTTGGAAGTATGCTTGGGGTCATTGTTCATTTGGAAGACCCATTTGCGACCAAGCTTTAACTTCCTGGCTGATGTTGCTTCAATATATCTACATAATTTTCCTTCCTCATAATGCCATCTATTTTGTGAAGTACACCAGTCCCTCCTGCAGCAAAGCACCCCCACAACATGATGCTGCCACCTCCAAGCTTCATGGTTGGGATGGTGTTCTTCGGCTTGCAAGCCTCCCCCTTTATCCTCCAAACATAACGATGGTTATTATGGCCAAACAGTACTATTTTTGTTTCATCAGACCAGAGGACATTTCTCCAAAAAGTACGATCTTTGTCTCCATGTGCAGTTGCAAACCGTACTGGCTTTTTTATGGCAGTTTTGGAGCAGTGGCTTCTTCCTTGCTGAGCGGCCTTTCAGGTTATGTCGATATAGGACTCGTTTTACTGTGGATATAGATCTTTTGTACCTGTTTCCTCCAGCATCTTCACAAGGTCTTTGCTGTTGTTCTAGGATTGATTTGCACTTTTCACAACAAAGTACGTTCATCTCTAGGAGGCAGAACGCGCCTTCTTCCTGAGCGGTATGACGGCTGCGTGGTCCCATGGTGTTTATACTTGCGTACTATTGTTTGTACAGATGAACATGGTACCTTCAGGTGTTTGGAAATTGCTCCCAAGGATGAACCAGAATTGTGGTCTATCATTTTTTTTCTTAGGTCTTGGCTGATTTTTTTGATTTTCCCATGATGCCAAGCAAAGAGACACTGAGTTTGAAGGTAGGCCTTGAAATACATCCACAGGTACACCTCCAATTGACTCAAATTATGTGTATGTAATCTTCTGACCCACTGGAAATGTGATACAGTGAATTATAATGAAATAATCTGTCTGTTAACAATTGTTGAAAACATTACTTTTGTCATGCACATAGTAGATGTCCTACCCGACTTGCCAAAACTAAAGTTTGTTAAAAATACATTTGTGGAGTGGTTGAAAAACTAGTTTTAATGACTCCAACCTGTGTATGTAAACCTCCCTCTTCAACTGTACATGTAATCAGTTACACTCCAACCCTGCAGAGGTAAGTCAAGCTTATTTGTCATACAGAATGCACAGGGTAGACATGAGCCGTGTTTACTTACTTGCAGGTACACCTCTTAATGCGACAACAATAGGTCGTTATCAATAAAGTCACAATAAGGTGCAGAGTGTTCGATTTGCCTGCTGGGGGCCAAGGAGACCCGCATCTCCGCTAAAACCATTGACAACTGTGTGTAATTTTAAGGGATTGTTAAATAACATTAACTGTTTGGTTGTAATATCATCTAATATCATCTTGAAGAGCATAGTCCACAGCAGCCAAATCAAACGCACTGCACCGTATTGTGACATTTTGTTGATAATGACCTATAAGAATAGAACAAAAGGAGTAGAAAAGTAATAAAATCAAAGATTTAGCTCAATGGAATAAAAATAGGTAAACAATGTAACTGAAGTATAAATACAAGGAAGGCACTCAAACGAATGTACAGTCCAATATACACTGTAGCTGCCTCTCATCTGCAGTACACAAACATTAATTTACACCACACACACCACATTGGCATTAAGAGCCAGTCCCGGGGTGGGCAAAGCACGTTAACATCCGGCCTGCCAGCCCATTTAATCCAGCCCAAAGGAGGTTTTGAGTAAAAATATACAAATTAAAAATGATTATTTTAGGTTAAGAAAACACTCCAGGCCTCACTTATGTCTAAAACTGTTATATTTTTGTACCTACAGTACCAGTCAAAAATTTGGTCACAACTACTCGTTCCAGGGTTTTTCTTTATTTTTACTATTTTCTACATTGTAGAATAATAGTGAAGACATCAACACTATGAAATAACACATATGGAATCATGTAGTAACCAAAAAATTGTTAAACAAATCATGAATATATTTAATATTTGAGATTCTTCAGAGTAGCCACCCTTTGCCTTGATGACAGTTTTGCACACTCTTGGCATTCTCTCAACCAGCTTCATGAGGTAGTCACCTGGAATGCATTTCAATTAACAAGTGTGCCTTGTTAAGTTAATTTGTGGAATTAATTTTCTTCTTGATGTGTTTGAGCCAATCAGTTGTGTTGTGACAAGGTAGGAGTGGTATACATATGATATACAGAAGATTTTACCCTATTTTGGTAAAAGACCAAGTCCATATTATGTCAAGAACAGCAAAGAGAAACGACAGTCTTTCATTACTTTAAGACATGAAGGTCAGTCAATCCGGAAAATTTCAAGAACTTTTAAAGTTTCTTCAAAAACCATCAAGCGCTATGATGAAACTGGCTCTCATGAGGACCGCCACAGGAAAGGAAGACCCAGAGTTACCTCTGCTGCAGAGGATAAGTTCATTAGAGTTAACAGCCTCAGAATTTGCAGCCCAAATAAATGCTTTACAGAGTTCAAGTAACAGACACTTCTAAACATCAACTGTTCAGAGGAGACTGTGTGAATCAGGCATTCATGCTCAAATTGTTGAAACCACTGCTAAAGGACACCAATAATAAGAAGAGACTTACTTGGACCAAGAAACACGAGCAATGGATATTAGACCGGTGGAAATCTGTCCTTTGGTCTGATGAATCGAAATTTGAGGTTTTTGGTTCCAACCGCTGTGTCTGTGAGACACAGAGTAAGTGAACGGATAATCTCCACGTGTGGTTCCCACCGTGAAGCATGGAGGAGGAAGTTTGATGGTGTGGGGTGCTTTTTGCTGGTGACACTTTAGCTGTAATGGTCTGCTGTAATGTAAATTACATTTAGATTGAAAACTAACTAGATAAAACTGACATTTCAGCACCCTATCAGTTATTGAGATCATGTTCCGTGTTTTTCAACAAGCTGTCAAAATATCAAAACCGTAATTCAGGGGGAATTTCACAAGATTCAGAAGCAGAACAGAATAATCATACCCCTATCTCTAGATCACTAAGTGAGAGAGAGAAAGTCAGTTGAATTGTGCAAGATTTCTGAAGAAAAGCTGTCGTTCATTCCTGCCCTGGTGACATGTTGGTTACATTTAGACTTTATTTCTTGGCATTAGTTAGTGGCATACATTTTAAACTCAGTGGCTTCATATTTTCCTGTGGCTTGGTCTATATTTAGTAGGCTACCAATGCATTTAACTGCTGGCCAACTAAAAATAACCCTGGGAAAACAGGAGGCGCAGCGTAGGCCGAACATAACAGAAACTGTGTTGTGTGTGTCCAGCACACCAGAACACTGGCACCACTGCTTTAACCGCTTCAGCTCTCCTCCGTCCTCTCTCTCCTCCTCTCTATCCCCTGTACATTCCCTGATTTAGCCTGCAAAAAGATACACTGAGTGTACACATTATGACCACCTTCCTAATATTGAGTTGCATCCCACAGCTGTGTGAAGTTGGCTGGATGTCCTTTGGGTGATGGACCATTCCTGATACAGACGGGAAAAATGCAGCAGCGTTGCAGTTCTTGTCACACTCAAACCCCTGTGCCTGGCACTTACTACCATACCCCGTTCAAAGGCACTTCAATCTTTTGTCTTGGCCATTCACCCTCTGAATGGCACACATACCCGATCCATGTCTCAATTGTTCCAAGGCTTAAAAATCCTTCTTTAATCTATCTCCTCCCGTTCATCTACACTGATTGAAGTGAATTTAAGTGACATCAATAAGGGATCATAGCTTTCACCTGGATTCACTTGGTCAGTCTATGTCATAGAAAGAGCAGATGTTCTTAATGTTTTGTGCACTCAGCCTACTCTGGAAATGTGAAGAGTACACTATTTGGTACTTTTAATAATATAACCCATTTTATACAAAGAAATTGACATTATAAGTCATACATCAATCACAGCCCTCCTTTAGGATTGGACATTCAGCCAGTCACCAGCAGAGGGTGTTCCCTTTGAATCAATTTTCCCATTCACTATGTTGGTGGCACTCATAAAATGTATCATATCTTCAGACTTAGCAGAGAGTCCACTCTGGAAATGTGATGTACTTGTAGAGTATGTTGTTCCAAACAATGTCTTAAAATTAACAAAATCAAAAACGGTAGTTTTGAGATATTAATAATATAAATATTTTTTATGTTGAATAAATGAATATGATTATATATTTTTTTTTAAAATCAAGTCATGCTCCATATTTTAGAGCACACTATAAGGAATAGAATATAATGACACCAATATGTTGTCTGTATCATATATGGGTCACAGATCATAGGGTCTTACAGTATAATGACACCAATATGTTGTCTGTAGCATATATGGTTCACAGATCATAGGGTCTTACAGGAGATGTGTATAGGTCTAAAATGGGCCTAAAATGGCCACTTTCATCATGATGTTCTAAAAAATGGTTTGTGATACAAATATAAAAAGCATTTCAAGCATACTTCCTCCCTATTGAAGTTCCTATGTGACAATTGCCAGAACAATCTGAGATACCAACAATATTTCAGCTCCCGCTGGCGTGGAATCGCCCCCTATGCCTTATTCACTGAAAGAGGAGGAAGTTGGTTTAAATTAGGGTTAGCACACTCCTACGCACCAGTGAAACGACAGACCTCCACAGGAATAAAGCACACACTGGGGGGGAGACTTAGAGCTATGCCACAGGAAGGAAAACACTGCATAATAACACAGTAACACACGTCACAATGGCTCAGAAGTAACAACAAACATATTTTGTTACAAGTTGTTATTTTTTTGTCAATTTCGAAAGGCATACCACAGTGTTTTGAAAACAATACATCACAAAGCTGCTAACAGTAATCCAGTTCAGTTCTGTAATGAGTTAATCAGATGAATACATCAGTCTTCAGGCGTTTCAGGTTTGGAAAGTAATGGAAAATTAAACAGTCACGCCACATACCCCCTGTTCTGGAAATAGCACCTAAGCCTTTTTAGAATAAGCAAAATGCTCAAATTATTGTGAATGTGTAGTTTCAGGTCCAGGCAGCATTTAGTAGCTAGTTTGTTCACAAGATGTTTCCATATTAAGTGTGTGTTTGGTTGTTTTCATAAGTGTGTTTATGGCTGTAATGGTCTCTTGTAGATGGCTTTGGAACAGTGGACCCTTTTGATGGCAATGCTTTTGGAGGAAAGGGTGGATTTGCAGACTTTAGTCAAATGTCAAACAATGTAAGTTATAGAGTGCTTTGTGGATGTAAGTATATCATACTCTCACAACTTTCTTTGAAGGATCTAATAATCCCTGCCTCTCTGGAAACCCTGTTTTCCACAGCTGATATGCGTGAGGCTCAGATAAATTCCTTAATTTATTACCGCTCTTCCCCGAGCCCAGGAACAGGCGGCGCGGGGCCAAACAGCTATTATAGCTAGTTTTTCCCTCCTTCAGGGAACTTTTAGTTATAGTCATAACATTAACTTCTCTTTCAGTCAGTCAACTTTGGTACAACATACTATGGAGAAAAATAATCACTCCCCAAGCCGACCCCAACAAATACTAAATGAAACGGTCCATAGCAGACCACCCAGACCTGGCCCCGCCAGATGCGTCAATGTGGATATTATGCACACAGTGCACTGCCTAGTGACTTTCCCTTGCCACAGCTGTAAGCACACTGAGAGCAGTGACATCCAAGCGATAAAACCTCACAAAAGTGTGTGGTGATGCCCAAATCACCGCAGCACAAATATCTCCTAACGTCAACCCTTTAAACAACGCCCAAGACGCTTACAGACCCCTGGTGGAGTGGGCGCATACACCGCTAGGTAACCCTTGCCCCTTGCTGCTATATGCCAAGGACATAGCCTCCACAATCTAGTTGGAGAGAAACTGCTTATAGAGTTCCCTGCCGCGAGCTGGATTAGCAAAACAGACAAAAAGCTGGTCACATTACCGGACATCCCGGGTCCATTTAATGTATGTGTTTAAATCTCTCACCGGACACAGGGCATGTAACTTCTGTTGCTCTTCAGAAACAAAAGAAGGCGGCGAAAAAGCGAAGGACCTATAGGATATAGCCATGACATTCGGTGCGAAGGCTGCATTCGGAAGCAATGTCATCTTAGTCACCCAGGGGGGCGAACAGAGTACAGGAGGGTGTACAGAACGCATGGAGGTCCCCAAAACACACAGAGGCCAAAGCCAGGAGCAGGGAGGTTTCGTAGGAGAGGATCTTCAGATCTAAAGGCTCAAAGGGGGCCGCACACAGTGCCTCCAAAACCAGTGTGCCGCAATAGGTTTAGAGACCAGTCTGAGACGATGTACACCTTCCAGGAACCGCACAGCCAGGGGATAGCGGCAATGTACAATTTTAACGAGGAGAATGCCTGCCCCTGCTCAAAAAGCTCCTGTAGGAACATAAGGATGTCCCTCACAGAGCATGTGCTCCGAATACAACAGGTGTAGACCTGACTGTGAAATGCTTACTTACAAGCCCTAACCCACAGTGCAATTTTTAAGGAAAAAATAACAATAGATAAGTAAAGAAATAAAAAAAACTGTAAAATGACAGTGAAAATAACAGCACCGAGGCGATAGTAGGAAGATGGCGCCGAAGAACAGTTATACATTCTCCCAACCAATTGTGCTATTTTGTTATTTTTTTTGCTTTTTGTGTAACTTATTTTTTTACTTATTTTGTACATAATGTTTCTGCTACCGTCTCCTCTTATGACCGAAAATAACAGTGATTACTCACCGCGGACTGCACAATACTTTTTCCTTAAACTAGTCTGACGAGAAGGACGTACTGCCCAGATCCCCGTAATTTGCTTGAAGAAAAGACACAGGAAAAGGAGCCGCAGATCGGGCTGCCTTCTGAGAATCCATAGGCGTGCGAGTAAACTCAATGCCCTCCTTTCTCGTTGCTAACGTGAAATCATTGGAAAATAAAATTGATGACCTACGATTAAGATTATCCTACCAACAGGACATTAAAAACTGTAATATCTTATGTTTCACAGAGACGTGGATGAACGATGACACGGATAATATAGACCTTGCGGGATTCCGTGCACCGGCAAAACAGGGAAGCTACGTGTGGTACAACAGGGGGGTGGGTGTGTGTGCTAATTTGTCAATAACAGATGGTGCACGATGTCTAATTTTAAAGAGTTGCTGCTTTCAAGGAGCGGGAGACTAATCCGGACTCTTATAAGAAATCCCGCTATGCCCTCAGATGAACCATCAAACAAGCAAAGCGTCAATACAGGATTAAGATTGAATCCTGACGTCCGTCGGATGTGGCAGGGCTTGAAAAATTTTGGGGACTATACAAAGGGAAACCCAGATGCTCGCATCGAGGCAAGCAACACGGAAGCATGCACGAGAGTACCAGCTGTTCTGGATGACTGTGTGATAACGCTCTCGGTAGCCGATGTGAACAGAACCTTTAAACAGGTCAACATTCACAAAGCCGCTGGACCAGACGGAAAACCAGGATGTGTACTCAAAGAATGCGTGGACCAACTGTCAAGTGCCATCACTGACCTCCCGAGCAGTTGCCAAGGAACTTTAAGCTCTCAACCTGCTCCACTACAGCCCCATTGTTGAGAATGAGGGTGTGCTCGGTCCTCCTTATAGGTTGTTAGGTTGTTATTGTTAGGAGCAGGTTGAGAGTTTGTTATTGTTATTGTATAGGTTGTTAGGTTGATAGGTTGTTATTTTGGCACCACCCGGCCAGGTCTCTGACCTCCTCCCTATAGGCTGTCTTGTTGATGTCGGTGATTAGGCCTACCACTGTTGTGTCGTCTGCAAACTTAATGATGGTGTTGGAGTCGTGCCTGGCCATGCAGTTGTGGGTGAACAGGGAGAACAGGGGGGACTGAGCACGCACCCCTGAGGGGCTCCAGTGTTGAGGATCAGTGTGGCACTGTTGGGAACGGATGCTTAAAAGTCTTAAAACAAATTGTAGCTTGCACCCTGATGTTACTGTTCGCATGATCCAGGGCGATACTGCGCATGTGCACCCGCTTGTTCCTTTCGACTTCACTACTAACCATCAATCAAGGGCCCATAACCTGTATCACTAGACACCTCATAGGGACTAGTGAGCCTACAGGCAGGAATCAGCAATGAATCTCAATAATGTGCCACCTATGGGGCAGGGTTCCCCCTTGTAGACAGAGAGCAAATCATCCAACTTATTACTCCCACCCTGTGGAGATTGATATACCCCTTTAACCATGTGAACACCATGAAATGTGGGGTACCAGAAGGACTTTAAACATAGAAAAGCTTCCAACACATGTTGTGCTTCAGTGAGACTGTAGAGGCTGCATGAAGCCCAGACCCCTTATGGGCACAGAGGGCTCCGGCAATGGCTGACATGTTACGACAAAAGGGGTACTAAAACTTGGGGGCACTAGTGTCACAGTAATGTTTTTGTGGAGTGGTGCAGCTGCTTGGGGGCTATTTCTTTATTAGAGGAGCATGCAAGCCCCTTTTTCTCTAATCCCTCCAACTCCAGGAATTTTAAGTAGGAATGGGGTTGCCATAGCCCCGTAGGAACACTAGTAAGCTTCATTCCCAGGAAGGTATGCATGCTAGCTGGCGATAGTCAGGAGGCTCTTTAGCCTAAGCTAGGCTAAGCTAGGCAGCACGGTCCATTTAGAATAACCAAGCGACTTAATGCTACGTATACTCAAACAAGAGAGCTACCCAAGCAACTCCACTGTGGGGAGGCAGGAATAGCTAGTATGCAGCGCTTGTTAGCTAGCCTGCTCAAAAGTCTACGTAGGACCAGATCACCAAGGTGGGACCCGGACCGTTCTGGGAAGAGAGGCAAGCGGTGCATAACAAAGGCAGACACAGGGAGAGTGGGGATACCCACAGAACCTGGTCGCCCTCTCTCCTTGAGTAGCCTCCCATAACCGGCGACAGAGCGCATAGGAGCCGGGAGACATTCAAGCCGACCAACGACCCAAACCATCTCCACGTTCCGCAACTCAGGAAGTCACTATCGGAACCACCAAGGCATGGTCGCAAACCCGAACCCAGCTTGTTAGACTTGGTCGTTCGGTCGCGTTAGCCATCTTATTGATATAGCCAGACCAAGCAATTTGAAGAATAGGTAATTGTTTGTTTTAGTAGCGTGAATTGTTCCTGTTCACACTTAGGTGAAGAGCGGAATAATTTAAGGAAAGAATCCGAGCTTCGCGCTTATCACCTTTGGAACGCGGGGTTCCAGCAAGGCATGGATTTCATTGGCCTTGTCAGGCGTGATTGTAGAACCTTCAACCGAAGTCGCGACTCCCTATAGTAAACTCAGCAAAAAAGAAACGTCCTCTCACTGTCAACTGCGTTTATTTTCAGCAACATGTGTAAATATTTGAATGAACATAACAAGATTCAACAACTGAGACATAAACTGAACAAGTTCCCCAGACATGTGACTAACAGAAATTGAATAATGTGTGCCTGAACAAAGGGGGGGTCAAAATCAAAAGTAACAGTCAGGAGTATCTGGTGTGGCCACCAGCTGCATTAAGTACTGCAGTGCATTTCCTCCTCATGGACTGCACCAGATTTGCTAGTTCTTGCTGTGAGATGTTACCCCGCTCTTCCACCAAGGCACCTGCAAGTTCCCGGACATTTCTGGGGGGAATGGCCCTGCTCAATGGGATTGAGATCCGGGCTCTTCGCTGGCCATGTCAGAACACTGACATTCCTGTCTTGCAGAAAATCATGCACAGAACGAGCAGAATGGCTGGTGGCATTGTCATGCTGGGGGGTCATGTCAGGATGAGCCTGCAGGAAGGGTACCACATGAGGGAGGAGGATGTCTTCCCTGTAACGCACAGCGTTGAGATTGCCTGCAATGACAACAAGCTCATTCCGATGATGCTGTGACACACCGCCCCAGACCATGACGGACCCTCCACTTCCAAATCGATCCCGCTCCTGAGTACAGGCCTCGGTATAACGCTCATTCCTTTGACAATAAACGCAAATCCGACCATCACCCCTGGTGAGACAAAAGCGTGACTCGTCAGTGAAGAGCACTTTTTGCCAGTCCTGTCTGGTCCAGTGACGGTGGTTTGTGCCCATAATCTACGTTGTTGCCTGGTGAGGACCTGCCTTACAACAGGCCTACAAGCCCTCAGTCCATCCTCTCTCAGCCTATTGCGGCCAGTCTGAGCACTGATGGAGGGATTGTGCATTCCTGGTGTAACTCTGGCAGTTGTTGTTGCCATCCTGTACCTGTCCCGCAGGTGTGATGTTCGGATGTACCGATCCTGTGCAGGTGTTGTTACACGTGGTCTGTCACTGCGAGGACGATCAGCTGTCCATTCTGTCTCCCTATAGCACTGTCTTAGGCGTCTCACAGTACGGACATTGCAACTTGTTGCCCTGGCCACATCTGCAGTCCTCATGCCTCCTTGCAGTATGCATGAGGCACGTTCACGCAGATGAGCAGGGACCCTGGACATCTTTCTTTTGGTGTTTTTCAGAGTCAGGAGAAAGGCCTCTTTAGTGTCCTAAGGTTTCATAACTGTGACCTTAATTGCCTATCGTCTGTAAGCTGTTAGTGTCTTAACGAACGTTCTACAGGTGCATGTGCATTAATTGTTTATGGTTCATTGAACAAGCATGGGAAACAGTGTTTAAACCCTTTGCAATGAAGATATGTGAAGTTATTTGGATTTTTACGAATAATCTTTGAAAGACAGGGTCCTGAAAAAGGGACGTTTCTTTTTTTGCTGTGTTTATGTTGTACCGAAGTTGTCTGACTGAAAGAGAACCACTGTATGACTGTCTTGACAAAATGGAGCCTCTTTAAAGCTTCTGTTTAATAACTATGTTCTAAAGTGTTCCTTTTTTGATTTTTAGTGCTTTGTTTTTTTTCTTATCCTGGGATTTTGAGCAGAAGCCAGACAATCCTGTTATGCAACCCAAGAAAAACCTGCCTAACAGAGCTGCATCTCCTTATGGTAAGTGTGTGTGTGTGTGCACGTGTGCGGTTTAATACAAGCTACAACTCGCTGTAATAGTTGGCATAATACACAGTTCATTCTTAAGTCAGCAAAATATACTTTCTACTTTTGTTAAATCAAAGGATCAAAACAGATACTGAAGACTGAGGGGCGTAAGTTTGCAAAAAAAGACTAGATTAAAAAGAATATATATATTTTGTATTATTTTTATTTTACTTCTTACCCCCCTTTCTCCCCAATTGGTAGTCACAGTCTTACCCCATCGCTACAACTCCCGTACGGACTCGGCAGAGACGATGGTCGAGAGCCATGCGCCCTCCGAAACACGACTCCGCCAAGCCGCACTTTGTTGACACACTCCTCGCTTAACCCCGAAGCCAGCCGCACCGATGTGTCGGAGGAAACACCGTACAACTGGCAACCGTGTCAGTCTGCATGCCTCAAGGAGTCGCTAGAGTGCGATGGGACAAGGACATCCCGGCCGCCCAAACCCTCCCCTAACCCGGACGACGCTGGGCCAATTATGCGCGACCTCATAGGTCTCCCGGTTGCAGCCTACTGCGACAGCCCGGGATAGAACCCAGGTCTGTACTAACGCCTCTAGCACTGCCTTAGACCGCTGCCCCAACCTTATAAAAGGTTGAACAAAGTTTCCATTTGTCAAAATGCCACAAGACTAAAATAGATGCTTCTATTGTTAAATCTGTTTATCTAATTAATTGTTTAAAAAAAAAAAATCTAAGTTAATTGTGTCTGTGTGTACTTGGGGAAATGTCAGTTAGGTAGACGCAGGAGAGGTTTTGATGTGTCAGCATTGCAGAGCAACTCATTTGTGGTCTAACACTCTTATACTTGTGTGTGTGCTCGCCTTGTTAGTACTTCCCTTTTCTCTCCCCCTTTCAGTCGTTCTGTAGTGAATGTGCAGAGGACCCAGTTTCTTCTTCTTTAGAAGTAGGTAGTAAACAGGAAAGCTGTTGGTACAGATAAGGTTTGTTTTTGCACAGACTGATTACCATATTGTTTACCAACCAAACCATCTAAGGTGATATCTGGATTAAGATGTGAATTAACCAGTGCCTAGAAAATATGGTTATTTTAGTGGAGGGAACAGGTAGTTAGAATGAGAAAAATTGTTTAGGCCTATTTTTAGGCTTAATTTAACTCAGCATTCCAAAAGGAGTTTGAGCAAAAGCTAAATGTGTCAATATTTTAATATACACACATTTTGCCCACATTTCCCTCAGTGTGTGTGCCTTGTGCCTCTCTTCCTCTGTGAAGTCTGTCACTCCACTGGCAGCATCCACATTTCAGATGTGGTGATGTGTCAACTATTCACCTTCGTCATCGCTCTAGAATCTCTTCATCTCTCAGAGAGGAACAGTGAGGGGTAGACTAGCTACTACAGGTACTCCTTTTGTCACCCAGCTGTGCCTTCAGCTGTTCAGCATGTTCCAAATGTATCTGTTGTTCTGCCCCTGAACAGGTGTCATGATTTCCTCTTGGGACAGACCAACGAACGTGACCTTACGGAACAAAACAATGAACGAAGATCATGACGTGGAACCGAACTAGAGAATCTAACTAAGCTATGAAACAAACACTATGGCATAAACCTAAACAATGACACATGACTTAAACAACCCAAACCACTGTGGCAAGAACCACAACACTACAATCAATAACCCACAAACCTTAGTGCAAAACCCCAAACATATATATGGTTCCCAATTAGAGGTAACGAGACTCA
This sequence comes from Brachymystax lenok tsinlingensis, assembly GCA_030435695.1. Lineage (NCBI taxonomy): Eukaryota > Metazoa > Chordata > Actinopteri > Salmoniformes > Salmonidae > Brachymystax > Brachymystax lenok. Next base: position 2,554,912 of record CM059801.1, on the reverse strand, counting down.
GCTGCCTCTAATTGGGAACCATTACCCCAACATAGAAATACACACCCTAGAACAGAAGAAACCCTACACCAAAACAAAACTAAACACTCCAGCCTGAACACTCAGGCCTGGACGTTACAACAGGCAGTTAACCCACTGTTCCTAGGCCGTCATTGAAAATAAGAATGTGTTCTTAACTGATGTGCCTAGTTAAATAAAGGTAAAATAAAAAAAATATATGATATTAAAAGTGTTACAAACAGACAGATAATAGTTAGGACAATGAAGATCTGTTAGCACAATTAATGGACATCACTCCATTTTCCATACATACATTATTTTGTACATTCTCAAGTTAATTCTCAAGTGAAACCAGTGGATGGATGATGTCGTTATGTAAAATGTGTTAAGAATTTAAACTGTAGTCAAGGGTGTTGTCACTGTGCTGCTACTGCCAATGTGTTGCTGAATGAGGAAAGGAGAGTAGAGAGGAGAATAGAAACCTTTATCATCCTGGAAGGGCAATTTGCTTCTCAGCAGGCAATCAAAATACACACGTTAAAAGAAAAGGAAAAGCCGCACACTCCGATGCAGTAATTTATTTACCAACATTTCGTCATGTCTTCATCAGGGTTTCATGAATACATACAAACAACATTTAGACAAATGAGAGCGAATTTGAAGAGACTGATATGTAAAATATGTCAAATACGAAATAAAGTGCTAAACTAGTGTCGTTGACAGGACTGAGAGAAAGTCATAGTGGGTTTTCTTTACAGCCCTGCTACTACAGTCACAGAGCACAGAGAAAGTGATGGTGTTTTCTACAGCTTTCGAGTCAGAGTCTACATCCCAAATGCCATCCTATTCCCTATACAGTGCAGTACTTTTGACCAGAGCCCTAAAGCCCCAGAGCACAAAGTATGCACTTTTTGGTGCTGGATTCTTTATATAACGAGACATGATTTCATTTTGCAACATCAATCTGTCATCAATCAATTGACACCAAATATGATTTGTGTAGCGCATGTAACAAATACATTATTGTCACAAAGTTTTAAACCATAGACTGGCCTAATGTGAGAATTTCTGTCATATTCAAGTACTGTACTCTTTACATATTCAAGAAGAATGGCAACTTTAATACAGTTGAAGTCGGAAGTTTACATACACCTTAGCCAAATACATTTAAACTCAGTTTTTCACAATTCCTGACATTTAATCCTAGTAAAAATTCCCTGTCTTAGGTCAGTTAGGAAGTTAAAGCTTGGTCGCAAATGGGTCTTCCAAATGGACAATGACCCCAAGCATACTTCCAAAGTTGTGGCAAAATGGCTTAAGGACAACAAAGTCAAGGTATTTGAGTGGCTATCACAAAGCCCCTGACCTCAATCCTATAGAACATTTGTGGGCAGAACTGAAAAAGTGTGTGCGAGCAAGGAGGCATACCTGACTCAGTTACACCAGCTCTGTCAGGAGGAATGGGCCAAAATTCACCCAACTTATTGTGGGAAGCTTGTGGAAGGCTACCTGAAACGTTTGACCCAAGTTAAACAATTTAAAGGCAATGCTACCAAATACTAATTGAGAGTATGTAAACTTCTGACCCACTGGGAATGTGATGAAAGAAATAAAAGCTGAAATAAATCATTCTCTCTGCTATTTTTCTGACATTTCACATTCTTTAAATAAAGTGGTTATCCTAACTGACCTAAGGGAATTCTTACTAGGATTCAATGTCAGGAATTGTGAAAAACTGTGTTTAAATGTATTTGGCTAAGGTGTATGTAAACTTCCAACTTCAACTGTAGATACTTTTGTACCTGTTTCCTCCAGCATCTTCAACGTCCTTTGCTGTTGTTCTGGGATTGATTTGCACTTTTCGCAACAAAGTACGTTAATCTCTAGGAGACATTTAATCTCTAGGAGACAGGAGATCATTTGTTCACAAGAAATTTGTGGAGTGGTTGAAAAACAAGTTTTAATGACTCCAACCTTAGTGTATCTAAACTTCTGACTTCAACTGTATATTTAATGTGTCCTTCTCCAAACCTTCCAGGTAAGAGTTCTTCTTTAGGCCATCTTGGGTTGGGTAGTGGTGGCACTTAGCAGCAGAAAATATCATTTTGTTCTTCCTCGTTTCTCCAATAATGCTGCTACTAGAGGCTCACTCTTAGTGTTTGATTATGTACGTTTGAGCTTTGTGGTCCTACTACTGTCCAGTCCCAGCCACTGTTGTTGCTTTCTGCTTGTAGCGGCCATCTCAGAACATCTAGAGCAGAATACCTATTGGGCTTATCCCAATGTGCAGGATTTTGATTTTACGTAGCTGAGTGCTCTGATGCCACTCACCCCCTCCTTGATTGCCTTTGTCTGGTCACTGGTGTAGCCTAGAAGCGTTATGTTCTACACAAAACTGTTCAAACTATTGCATCCATGCCTCAGTGAGTATAAGTGCAATTTTCTATTGATTTATTGTTACGAGGGGAGTAGGCTACATGCAGCTATTTATGTGTTTTACACAAAATACATTATCGACAGTATTGCAAACATAAGCATGACACAAGCAAGCAGTCTAGTGAGTTCATGCTCTTCTTTGCTGCTGAGTTACATGCAGCTATTTACTCTCGCCACAATGTCAGTATATATGGCATAACTTCGGCACCGGGCGATGCAAAACGAACTCTCCCTTTTGTCAGACAATTTTTACCGGTCTGGATACACACTCGGCTTCCTAGAACGTTTAGCTTCCCAGAGGTGGAATGCAGCATGACACAGACACACAGTGTAATTAGTGATTGAATGTTTGAAAATAAATGGTTTGTATCACAATGGGCCAAAAAGGTGACTGAAAATGTTGTATGATGCAAGGACCATACATTCATTATTATCACTGGTATTGACAATGGAATTCTGCTGGTCTCTGATCCCATGTATTATAAATCCTGCCGTTGTGGCCTTGAGCAAGGCACTTAAGCCCTCACAAAGTAAAATATCGCACTAAAAGGCTACTGTATAAAACATGCTATATGTTATTTTACCTGCTGTGCAATCTCTCACTCACGCAGGTGATGCACACACCATGACTTTTGCAGAATTTTTATTGCTGAAATTAGCTATAACTCTGCAAATAACTCACTAACTAGCAATGAATATCAACAAATATGCACATGTAGCTCACATTTCACAACTGCATGATTGAAAGACTGCTCATGCCTGTCAATGCAGGCCTACAATAACTATGCTCCAAAGCGCTGTGAGATCTGTCACTGCAGGCCTTCAATAACTATACTCCAATGCACTGTGAGATCTGTCACTGCAGGCCTACAATAACTATACTCCAAAGCGCTGTGAGATCTGTCACTGCAGGCCTACAATAACTATGCTCCAATGCGCTGTGAGATCTGTCACTGCAGGCCTACAATAACTATGCTACAATGCGCTGTGAGATCTGTCACTGCAGGCCTACAATAACTATACTCCAATGCACTGTGAGATCTGTTACTGCAGGCCTACAATAACTATGCTCCAATGCGCTGTGAGATCTGTCACTGCAGGCCTACAATAACTATACTCCAATGCACTGTGAGATCTGTCACTGCAGGCCTACAATAACAATGCTCCAATGCGCTGTGAGATCTGTCACTGCAGGCCTACAATAACTATACTCCAATGCACTTTGAGATCTGTCACTGCAGGCCTACAATAACTATACTCCAATGCGCTGTGAGATCTGTCACTGCAGGCCTACAATAACTATGCTCCAATGTACTGTGAGATCTGTCACTGCAGGCCTACAATAACTATGCTACAATGCGCTGTGAGATCTGTCACTGCAGGCTTACAATAATTATGCTCCAATGCACTGTGAGATCTGTCACTGCAGGCCTACAATAACTATACTCCAATGCACTGTGAGATCTGTCACTGCAGGCCTACAATCATTATACTGTATTGAGTTCTGCAGAGATAGGGAGGTAAGTGCAAATTTCCTTGACATACAGTGCATTCGTAAAGTATTCAGACCCCTCTACTTCTTTTTACATTTTGTTAAATTACAACCTTATTCTAAAATGTATTAAATTTTTTTCCCTCATCAATTTACACACAATACCCCATAATGACAAAGCAAAAAACTAAAATATAACATTTACCTAAGTATTCAGACCCTTTACTCAGTACTTTGTTGAAGCACCATTGGCAGAGATTACAGCTTAGAGTCTTCTTGGGTATGACGCTACAAGCTTGGCACACCTGTTTTTGGGGAGTTTCTCCCCTTCTTCTCTGCAGATCCTTTCAAGCTCTGTCAGGTTGGATGGGGAGTGTTGATGCCCAGCTATTTTCAGGTCTCTCCAGAGATGTTAGATCGGGTTCAAGTCCAGGCTCTGGCTGGGCCACTCAAGGACATTGAGACTTGTCCTGAAGCCACTCTTGCCTTGACTTGGCTGTGTGCTTAGGGTCGTTGTCCTGTTGGAAGGTGAACCTTTGCCCCAGTCTGAGGTCCTGAGCGCTCTGGAGCAAGTTTTCATTAAGGATCTCTCTATACTTTGCTCCTTTTAACTTTCCCTCAGTACTGACTGGTCTCCCAGTCCCTACCTCTGAAAAGGCCTGATTGGTGGAGTGTTGCAGAGAGGGTTGTCCTTCTGGAAGGTTCTCCCATCTCCATAGAGGAAATCTGGAGCTCTGGGTTCTTGGTCACCTCCATGACCAAGGCCCTTCTCCCCCGATTTCTCAGTTTTGCCTGGGTGGCCAGCTCCTGGGTGGCCAGCTCTCAAACTTCAAAGGTTATTGGGGACCTTCAATGCTGCAGAAATGTTTTGGTACCCTTCCCCAGATCTTTGTCTTGACACAATCTTGTCTCGGAGCTCTACGGACAATTCTTTCGACCTCTTGGTTTGGTTTTGCTCTGACATGCACTGTCAACTGTGGGACCTTATATAAACAGGTATGTGCCTTTCCAAATCATATCCAATCAATTGAATTTACCACAGATTGACTCCAATCAAGTTGTAGAAACATGTCAGGGATGAACAATGGAAACAGGATGCACCTGAGCTCAATTTCAAGTCTCATAGCAAAGGGTCTGATTACTTATGTAAAAAATATTTTTATAAATTTGCGAATAATTGTAAAAAACAATTTTTCGTTTTGTCATTATGGGGTATTGTGTGTAGATTGATGAGGATTTTAGAATAAGGCTTTAACTTAACAAAATTTGGACAAAGTCAAGGTGTCTGAAAACTTTGCAAATGCACTGTATATATTTGTATCAAAAGCCTATAGGCCTGTGTATGCAATGCCGTTGAATTTAGTGCTCAAATCTCCGATAGCTGAACCTCGAGATGACAGTTATTGTTTTTAGTTTAAAAAAACAATACTTTTTTAAATGTTTAATGGTTATACATTTTTCCTTATGATACAAATCAAACCACAATTTTATTTTATAAATTTTATAAATTTGCTAACATTTCTGAAAATTCAAATTTGTCATTATGGGGTATTGTGTGTAGATTGATGAGAAGGAAAAAACTATTTCATCCATTTTAGAATAAGGCTGTAACGTAAATGTGGAAAAAGTCAAGCGGTGTGAATACTTTCTGAATGCACTGTAATTCTGATCGAAGTAGCCTAATTGCTTGATATAGTTTACTTGTCCATTCGGACAACTTAGTCTATAATCTGCTTGTCGAAAACCCGAGGAAAATCCATCCGGAAATGCAGTTTTTGGTGACCTTTGCTCTATTTGACACTCTCCCCATTGACTTCAAGGCAATCCAGCTCCTGGATTGCAGTACCTATGGATTCCACTCGATGTCAACAGTCTATATACAAAGACTGGGAGTGAATGGAGTAAGAGGAACGGATAGGAACAGGAAATGGTAAGGGGACCTGAAAAGTCTCGGGCGCGAGTCTGGTGCGTGCCCCACTTTATTTTACTCATATAACGTTTAGGTGACCATCCGAGTGAAATATTATCGCTAATATTCATAAAAGGATAGCTAAGGATGCATTATAACTGGTATTTGATTTGTTTAGGAAAGGTTTATAGTTTTTTTTGAACGCGTTCTCTTCACGTTTCAATGGGCGAGTAGACTGTGGATTTTCTGAATATAACGCGCCAACCAAACAGAGATTTATGGATATAATAAATTACTTTTTCTAACAAAAGAACCATTGGATGTCTTCGTTGGACACTTGGGAAGCCCTCAGCAGAAGTTCTTCGAAAGGTAAGTGTATCCTTAGAGGCTTCTTAGATTGATGACTCCTGACATGTGAGTACGGTTTAGTATTTAATTACAACTTAGAATTACATTCTCTAATGCACCTGGCTTAAGCTACCTGAAGCTTTCTTCAATTACGGTTATATAGGCAGACATAGGAAATGGCTACGGATAGCGGAAAGCAAACCCCCATCTTAAGTCAATATTGCCATCTATTGGTAAACCTAAATATACCAGGTTACTACAGTAAGGGATTTTATATTAGCGATTTTATGCATTTTATGAGAACCACATTGGTTATGGATTTATGCTAATGCATAAAATATGAGAGGGGCTATCCTCAAACAATCAAATGTTGTGCTTTTGCCGTAAAGCCTTTTTGAAATCTGAAAACGCTGTGATATTGCCAAGAATGAATGTTTAACTTCTTAGGGAGCGGCTGCATAGGTGAGTTTTGGAGAGTCTGGTGTGTCCAAAGTAAAATGCATGCCACTCAGGCCCAGAAAATAGGATATGCACATAATTAGTACTATTGGATAGGAAACACTCTGAAGTTTCTAAGAGTATTAAAATAATGTATGTGAGTACAACAGAACTGATATAGCAGGCGAAAATCAGAGGAAAATCCATGCGGATTTGCAGTTTTTTTTGTAAATGAGCATCTTCTCCATTGGGGCTATTGCATACAACTTTATGTAGGACTGAGACTGCAGTACCTATGGATTCCACTAGATGTCAACAGTCTATATACAAAGTCTGGGAATTCTAGGAGTGACCAGAACAGATAGGAACAGGAAATTGTCAGGCGACCACTTTTGTAAACAAGGTTTGACGCTTGAGATTGTGAGCAGCGCACCACTTTATTTTTCTTTCCTATCGTTCACGTTATCGTCCGGTTGAAATATTACAGCAAATATACCCAAAGGGATACCTAAGGATACATTAAAAATTATGTTTGATTTGTTTGTAGAAAGTGTATAGGTATAATTTGAACGTGTTCTCTTCACAGTTCAATGGGCGACTCAACGGTGGATTTTATGATCATAACGCGCCAACCAAACAGAGATTTATGGATATAATAAATGACTTTTTCTAACAAAAGAAGCATGGATTGTCTTCGTTGGATACTTGGGAAGCCCTCAGCAGAAGTTCATCAAAGGTAAGTGATTTTATATTAGCGATTTTATGCGTTTCGTGAGACCCGTGTTGGGTAATGGATTTATGCTAATGAATAATATTAGAGGTGCTACCCTCAAACAATCAAATGTGGTGCTTTCGCTGTAAAGCCTTTTTGAAATCGGACAACTCTGTGATATTGCCAAGAATCAGAGCTTTTGATGACTATGCAACACTTGTATATTGATGAATGTTTAATAATTAAACTTTTGGATTTTGAATTTGGCGCCTCACATTTCACCGTAAGTAGTTAATTGTTGCTTGAGGATAGAATTATGGTCAGATTTGCCAAATGGAGGGCGTTGTACGCGTCTCTGTGTGTGGAGTAAAGGTGGTCTTGAGTTTTTCTCCCCTCTGGTTGCACATTTAACATGCTGATAGAAATTTGGTGAAACAGATTTAAGTTTCCCTGCATTAAAGTCCCCGCCCATAGGAGCGCCGCCTAGAGTTTAGATAAGCATGGAATTCCAAAAGTTCTGCCAGTATAGACCACAAAAATGTTATCCAAATATCTCTAAATTAGGAGAATATTGGAGAGAAAAGGGTTAAAACCTCCTAAGGATCATTGGGGCGCTAGCGCCCCATTCCCGACACTACCCAGAGTTATGTAAGGCGCCAAATTCAAAATCCAAAAGTTGAATTATAAAACATTCATCAATATACAAGTGTTGCATAGTCTTAGACTCTTGGCAATATCACAGTGTTGTCAGATTTCAAAAATGCTTTACGGCGAAAGCACAACATTTGATTGTTTGAGGATAGCACCTCACATATGTTATGCATTAGCATAATATCATAACCAGTGCGGGTCTCACAAAACACATACAATAGCTAAAATAAATCGCTTACCTTTGATGATCTTCTGCTGAGGGCAATCCGAAGTGTCCAAGCAAGACAATCCATGTTTCTTTTGTTAGAAAAAGTCATTGTTTATATCCATAAATCTCTGTTTGGTTGCCGCGTTATGTTCAGAAAATCCACAGTCTACTCGCCCATTGTACGGTGAAGAGAAAGCGTTCAAATTATACCTATCAACTTTGCCCAAACAAATCAAACATCATTTATAATGTATCCTTAGGTATACTTTTATGTTTATTAACGATTATATTTCACACGGATAATATCCTAAACGATAGAAAAGGAAAATACAGAGGAACGCGCTCACGGTCTTGCGCACAAAAAAACTTGTGTGACTTCCTCCCTCCTCTTACAAATTCTTCTTCTGTTCGGTTGTCTTCCATGATAAAGGCATGAAACCTTGTCTAAAGACTGTTGACATCTAGTGGAAGCCATAGGTACTGCAATCTGGGTCCTATTTTACTGAGAATCCCATAGGCAGCCATTGAAAGTGAGGGCATGTCACAAAAAAAAGTCAGGAAAGAAATTCCTTGGGTTTTTGCCTGCCATATCAGTTCTGTTATACTCACAGACATTATTTTAACAGTTTTAGAAACTTCAGAGTGTTTCCTATCCAATAGTACTAATTATGTGCATATCCTAGTCTCTGGGCCTGAGTGGTATGCATTTTACTTTGGGCACGCCAGACTCTCCAAACTTCCTAATACTGCCCGGTGCCTGTAGAGGTTAATTAGGGAGCAGTGGGGCACTAGAGCAGAAATCCCTCTCTTGAAGCATATTGCCGCCTATTTGAGAAAGATGTACATAATCCCCTGGATAAGAAAAAAGAATACAAGGTATTCCACAATTTGTCCAAAGCAGAGAAAGAATCTCTTATGGAACTGAAAAATTACTCCAGTATCATTATAAAACCTGCTGACAAAAGAGGTGCAATAGTGATACTAAATGCAGCAGACCTCTCCTCTCCTCTGTTCTGGTTCTGTTGCTACCATGTTGTGGCAGCGTGAAGCGCACAAGTGTAAATGCGCACGTACTCTGCATGAGAGCAAATTCTTGCATCACTCTCATCTCAATGGGCCCGTTCCTCTGCTCAGATGTTATTTGCTTAACAAGTCGCATAATAAGTTGCATGGACTCGCTCTGTGTGCAAAAATTGTGTTTAGCATGAGTTTTGAATAACTACCTCATCTCTGTACCCCACACATACAATTATCTGTAAGGTCCCTCAGTTGAGCAGTGAATTTCAAACACAGATTCAACTGCAAAGACCAGGGAGGTTTTCCAATGCCTCGCAAAGAAGGGCACCTATTGGTAGATGGATAAAAGCAGACAATGAATATCCCTTTGAGCATGGTGAAGTTATCAATTACACTTTGGATTGTGTATCAATACAGCCAGTTACTACAAAGATACAGGTGTCCTGCCCAACTCTTTTGCTGGAGAGGAAGGAACCCACTCAGGGATTTCACCATGAGGCCAATGGTGACTTTAAAACAGTTAGAGTTTAATGGGTGTGATAGGAGAAAACTGAGGATCGATCAACAACATTGTAGTTACTCCACAATACTAACCTAACTGACAGAGTGAATAGGAAGCATGTACAGAATTAAAAACATTTCAAAACATGCATCCTGTTTGCAACAAGGCACTTGGGGCAACACATTACTGAGTACCACTCTACATATTTTCAAACATAGTGGTGGCTGTATCATGTTATGGGTATGCTTGTAATCCTTAAGGACTAGGGAGAAATGAAGGATTCTAGCATTATTACCACTTTTTTTTTTCATGTGTGTGCCTACATGTTTCTCCTTGTAAAAAAGGTCAGTGCAGAGCCCTGGTTCCGCTGCTCAGATGTTGCATGCATCAACCAATGGTTGCATGCCAGGTCATCAACTGTGCAGTTGGGCATCAGACTGCTATACCATATGATGTGGTTAGCTGATACGTACAATACCTATCTAGGGGTTGTAACGTCTGAGAAGAGGAATCCGACCGACTTGTTACAGCAATCTGGTGCCCGACTGCACAGCCGATGATGTGGTACGCAACCATTAGTTGATGCAATCAATGTCTAAGCAAGGGAACGCGACCAATGTCTGTGGTGCTACTCGTGGCAATGTCATCTTCCAAAGTCTAGGGCAGCAGGTAGCCTAGCAGTTACGAGTGTTGGGTCCCCGAGCTGACTAAATGAAAAAATCTGTTGACGTGCCCTTGAGCAAGGCACTCACTCCTAATTTCTCCTCTAAATTTACATCTGCTAAATGACTAAAATGTCAAGTCAATCTCAAAGTGACCCATCAGAAGCTTGAAAACTGCATTACATTTTTGTCCAAGAAGAAATACTCAAACTGAACATAATTCATCATCTTTTTTTGTTGGTTTTGGAGTCAAAGATGATAGTTTTAGTTTTTCAAACAAGTTTGATAATTATTTTATTTGATGATTTTGTTTTAGTCTCAGTTTTAATTGACTAAAATAGCATTGATACCGTGTGACTTTCTTTGCCATTAAGGAGATGTAGATATGTCTGTATTTCTGTATTTTGTCTTCATGCACACTGGTAGATCTGCTGCTGCATGGTGGCTTTACGTTTTATTTTGTGTTTGTTGTTTTTGCATTGTACTACCATTGGTGATGCTGTTCACCTAGTGCCAACGTGTTTGGGGGCACATTGTGTATGCGTGTTGTGTGTGTTAATGTGCTGGGGGCATGCGCCTGATTTGTGTCTAGCATTGTTTTGTCATTTCTTTTTCTCCCAGGACTTGAAAATGTTAAGGTCAGATCACTATAGAAGGGTGTGGTGGACAAGTGGAATTATTTGCATGCAAAAAACCTATCCACACTTTGAATAGATGAGCGCAATCTAATGGGTGAGCATGGTCCATCCTTAACCAAGGCGCTCTACACAAAATATACAAAATGGAGACACGTTGGTAACACCAGCAATAATGTTTTTTATTGTTTTATGTTTTAGTTTGAAAATGCATTGCTTTTTCAAAAATGTTTAATTCAAATTTCTGTCATTGATAAATATTGAACCCATCGATGAAATGAATCACCAAGAAACTGTTTTTACCACAGTTGGAATTCATGGCCACTGTTAACTAACTTTCTGTTAATATTAACTCATCTTCGCAATTCAAACTCTATAATTTCATTTCACATTGTTATCCCTCACTATTGTCTCCAAATTGACATGCAGGCTTTAGGTGTATGTGTTGTTGCCGTGCATCTCTACCATTGTATCTATTGTCTAACGTCTTTTCCTACCCTCCTGTAGTTTTGAAGTGAGTCGGAGCAGCTGGCGAGAGCAAGCAGGAGGAACATGAGAGCTTGAGGAGCTCCATCTACAAGAACAGGAGGACCTGGAACTGGCCGTCACTCAAGGCTGAAAACTAAAAACCCTGTCACAGACTCACAACAACAGCATGACACATAACAGGAGGTCCTGGAACTAGCCATTGCCCTTACCAAGGCTTACCCGCCTACTACCTGACTAAAAACTAAAAACCATTTTACACACTCACAACAACAACCCTGATAGACACTCATCAAATCAAATAAAATCAAATTGTATTTGTCACATACACATGGTTAGCAGATGTTAATGCGAGTGTAACGAAATGCTTGTGCTTCTAGTTCCGACCATGCAGTAGTATTTAACAAGTAATCTAACAAATTCACAACAACTACCTTATACACACAAGAGTAAAGGAATGAATACGAGTATGTACATATAAATATATGGATGAGAGCAGTAGATGGTATGGAGTACAGTATATACATATGAGATGAGTAATGTAGGATATCGTTTAAAGTGGCTAGTGATACATTTATTTCATCCAATTATAATTATTAAAGTGGACAGAGATTGAGTCGATGGCCGAACGGCATAGGCAAGATTCAGTAGATGGTATAGAGTACAGTGTATACATTTGATATGAGTAATGTCGGATATGTAAACATTATATACAAAATTGTTTAAAGTGGATAGTGATACATTTGTTACATCCAATTCCTATTATTTAAAGGGGCTAGAGATTTAAGTCAGTATGTTGGCAGCAGCCACTCAATGTTAGTGATGGCTGTTTAACAGTCTGATGGCCTTGAGGTAGAAGCTGTTTTTCAGTCTCTCGGTCCCAGCTTTGATGCACCTGTACTGACCTCGCCTTCTGGATGATAACGGGGTGAACAGGCAGTGGCTCGGGTGGTTGTTGTCCTTGATGATCTTTTTGACCTTCCTGTGACATCGGGTGGTGTAGGTGTCCTGAAGGGCAGGTAGTTTACACCCGATGATGCGTTGTGCAGTCCTTACTACCCTCTGGAGAGCCTTACGGTTGTGGGCGGAGCAGTTGCCGTACCTGGCAGTGACACAGCCCGACAGGATGCTCTCGATTGTGCATCTGTAGAAGTTTGTGAGTGATTTTGGTGACAAGCCAAATTTCTTCAGCCTCCTGAGGTTGAAGAGGCGCTGTTGCACCTTCTTCACCACGCTGTCTGTGTGGGTGGACCATTTCAGTTTGTCCGTGATGTGTACACCAAGGAACTTAAAACTTTCTACCTTCTCCAGTACTGTCCCGTCGATGTGGATAGGGGGGTGCTCCCTCTCCTGTTTCCTGAAGCCCACGATCATCTCCTTTGTTTTGTTGACGTTGAGTGAGAGGTTATTTTCCTGACACCACACTCCGAGGGCCCTCACCTCCTCCCTGTAGGCCGTCTCGTCGTTGTTGGTAATCAAGCTTACCACTGTAGTGTCGTCAGCAAACTTGATGACTGAGTTGGATGCGTGCTTGGCCACGCAGTCATGGGTAAACAGGGAGTACAGGAGAGAGCTGAGAACGCACCCTTGTGGGGCCCCAGTGTTGAGAATCAGCCGGGTGGAGATGTTGTTTCCTACCCTCACCACCTGGGGCCGGCCCGTCAGGAAGTCCAGGACCCAGTTGCAAAGGGCTGGGTCGAGACCTAGGGTCTCGAGCTTAATGACGAGCTTGGAGGGAACTATGGTGTTCAATGCTGAGCTGTAGTCGATGAACAGCATTCTTACAAAGGTATTTCTCTTGTCCAGATGGGTTAGGGCAGTATGCAGTGTGATTGCGATTGCGTTGTCTGTGGACCTATTGGGACGGTAAGCAAATTGGAGTGGGTCCAGGGTGTCTGGCAGGATGGAGGTGATATGATCCTTGACTAGTCTCTCAATGCACTTAATCATGATAGAAGTGAGTGCTACGGGGCGATAGTCATTTAGCTCAGTTACCTTAGCTTTTTGGGAACAGGAACAATGGTGGCCCTCTTGAAGCATGTGGAAACAGCAGACTGGGATAGGGACTGATTGAATATGTCCGTAAACACACCAGCCAGCTGGTCTACACATGCTCTGAGGACACGGCCAGGGATGCCATCTGGGCCTGCAGCCTTGCGAGGGTTAACACACTGATAAAATTTCGGGAGCCTTGTTTTCAAATTAGCCTTATTAAAATCCCCAGCCACAATAAATGCAGCCTCAGGATATGTGGTTTCCAATTTACATAGAGTCCAATGGATTTCTTTCAGTGCTGTCGATGTGTCAGCTTGAGGGGGGGGGGGTGTACACGGCTGTGATTATAATCGAGGAGAATTCTCTTGGCAGATAATGCGGTCAGCATTTGATTGTAAGGAATTCTATGTCAGGTGAACAAAAGGACTTGAGTTCCTGTATGTTGTTATGATCACACCACGTCTCGTTAATCATAAGACACACACCCCCGCCCTTCTTCTTACCAGATAGATGTTTGTTTCTGTCGGCGCGATGCGTGGAGAAACCAGGTGGCTGTACCGACTCAGATAACGTGTCCTGAGTGAGCCATGTTTCCGTGAAGCAAAGAATGTTGCAGTCGCCGATGTCTCTCTGGAAGGCAACTCTTGCTCGTATTTCATCCACTTTGTTGTCCAGAGACTGGACATTGGCAAGTAAAATACTCGGGAGAGGTGCACGATGTGCCCGTCTACGTAGCTTGACCAGAAGACCGCCGCGTTTCCCCCTTCTCCGGCGACGCCGTTGTTTTGAGTTGCCGGCTGGGATCCAGTCTATTGTCCTAGTTGGGGTACCAAACAGAGTATCTGCTTCGGGAAAGTTGTATACCTGGTCGTAATGTTGGTAAGTTGACGTTGCTCTTATATCCAATAGTTCCTTCCGGTTGTATGTAATAAAACGTAATATTTCCCTGGGTAACAATGTAAGAAGTAATACATAAAAAAAAAAAAAATACTGCATAGTTTCCTGAGAACGTGAAGCGAGGCGGCCATCTCGGCGCCGGATCATAACACTCACAGCCTGACCACAATCCTGGAACAAGCCAAAACAATGCTACAAACAAACAACATACAGCCTACATACAGCTGGACTTACAACCCGCTAGACTAGCAACAGTTCCTTTACAACCCAAATACTACTATTTGACAACAACCTGAAAACAGTGCATCTACAGCCCTCACTACAGCCAGACTACAACGCTTGTACAGCCCAAATACAACCATGACTACATCCCAGCAACAACTAAAACTTCCCCTTGACCACAGCATCCCACTACAGCTCTGTGATATTCAGATGGCAGCCCATCTACCTACAGATTCAGCTTATCAAGACCCTGAATACTACAGCAAGAAAGCAGCCTCGCTTTCACCACAGCTCTATGATTTACTGATGGGACTGCAGCCCCTCTACCAATCCAGCTCCACTGAAGCCAGACTATATGAAGACTGTAAACTACCAAATCCTTTCATTCTTCAACCCCTTTGTCATTATCAGCCTCAATGGAACTCTAGTCAGCTTCGTCGCAACTATAATCAACTACAGCGGATCTCTACTTCAGCCCAACTTAAGCTTGACTTAACCCTGACTACAGCCTAAATCCAGAGTGATTTAACTCTGACTTGGCTACGGCCAGTGGTCATTCTGACTAGTAGACCCTATAGTTCTTAGATGGGGAGACAGGATGCTTGACTTCGGTTTGTTGTGAGGAAAAATCTAAAATTGTAACATTTTTAATTTCATTTTTATTAGTTATATAGGGAAAAATCGTTAATCTGTGGTTTATGAAGTATCTGTAAATGCACTGTTATAACTGTATTATAAACTATATCATATACCCTTTAATAAGTGCTTAAAAACATTAATATTGAAAGTCTCAACTTACCCTACTCTTTGTCAGCAAGCATGTTTGGGTTCCTTATTTCTGGTGCAAATCTGGTTTTGTTCATTACCACCTTTTAGATTATGGAATGAAACATTTTGTTTATTTGTTAATCTTGGGGTTTTCTACTTCATTGCCTTACATCCTTTTATTGGTACAAAAAAATGACAAGGTCAAAACCCACCTCATCTGACTTGAAGGATAAGGGTGGTGGCCTTTCACCAGAGCTTCAAGAACATTTTGAGTGATTTGGATTTCCTTTATGATTTATTCATGCTAAACTCTATTATGCCTTTAGTAGGCTGATTACAGTTTGGTTCATCTGTTGTGGAGGGTGTATTCAACTAGTAGGACATTAGGACTGTTTTTGTTTTCCTACAGTTTCATCTAACAGGTTATATATACATATACTCTTATTTAAGCTATGCAAGTTTATTGGTACAGCATAGGTTTAACCCCTTCAAACAACTGTTATTTTTTTTATTGAAGGAATGCAACATTTGTATTATTATCAATATCATGGCAAAGCATCATCAAACTACCAGAAGAATAGCTGACCAGCAAATAGTGATGGCATCCATTTTCTTTTTGTTCTTTAATGTTGTATGAATGGAAATGAAAGAAATGAAAGTCAAAATCGAATTCATATGGAAATCGGTTACATCATCATGTTGTAGTTCTGTTCTTAGTTCTTTGCAGACCGACACCACATACAACGTTGATGTCTTCCCTTCACTTTACCATGCAATAACCTTCCATTTGCAGCTGGATTGTATTGAGTAGGCACCAAACAGAAGAAAACAGACTGAAACAGGAAGGGACTACCTAAACTTACCCAATAAGAAACAATCCATTTTGTTTTCCGTTGCAAAACATGTAGCTAATTTGTGGAGTAATGAATTTGACTGGTCACAGTTAGATTAATCCTGCCTTGCAACACTCAAACACCAGTTTGATCATGGCCGCTACTTGGTGCGAGGATGTGGGGTCCTAATGCCTTATAAAGTGTCCATATAAAATGGTATTGTTGTTGTCATTGACAAAGAGGGTTATTTAGCACATACAGTGTGTGTGTTTATTCAAGGAACTCTTATATTGTGTCTCAAATGGCACCCTATTCCCTATGGGCCCTGGTTAAAAGTAGTGCATTATATAGGGAATAGTGTGCTATTTGGGACAAAGCCACAATGTGTGTATATTCAACTACCTTTCTCCAGTGTTGGCCTGAAGGTGTATTGTGTTTGTCACACGAAAGCAAGAATAATGTACATGAATAAGTAATAAATATACTACAATGTCTTATTTATTCACAACCAAAATGGCTAATTTCATGTGTAACAATATATAATAATGTATATGATTATTGTAATCTTCTTTATATCATTTAATATAAATACAATTCATATAACATTCCAAGAAATGGTAGTGTCTTAGGTCTACACACTCTCCCTCTCTCTCTCTCTCTCTCTCTCTCTCTCTCTCTCTCTCTCTCTCTCTCTCTCTCTGTAGTAAAAGTTACTTTCACAAGAGCAGAAAAGAGCAGAGAGCAGATTTGCATTCCACTGCTCAATTAGTTATTTTTAGCCTGACTTTTACTTCTGTTTTTAATTTTTTTTTACTTGACGTATTCTAACAAGAGTGGTGCCACTTATAATGAGAGGTGTGGTTTTATTGGAGCTCATTTAACTTTTATAGTAACTGAATCAAACTGTATTTCTGCCAAACTTGTGTGACCTCGGCTCTATGAGTGTGATAAACTGTATTATAGTATTTTTATTTTCCTCCCTCGGTCTTTGGTGGTGATAGTCTTTGGCTTCTTTTAGTGAAGTCCACAGTGAAGTTCACGCCAGAAAACTCTGTCAACGTCAAATGTTTTATAAATGGATGTACACTCGTAATATATTATCTTTATCCGCCAAGAATGTTGTCACGCCCTGGGCATAGAAAGCCCTCTGGGTTTATCTATTGGGTGTTGGGTCAGGGCGTGACTAGGTTATCTAGGGAACTCTATGGTGAGTTTGAGTTGGTTCCCAATTAGAGACAGCTGGTTGTCGTTGCCTCTAATTGGGAATCCTATTTAAGTTGGTTCCCTTCCCCACCTGCCTTGTGGGTTATTGTGTGTGTGTGTGTGTGTGTGTGTGTGTGTGTGTGTGTGTGTGTGTGTGTGTGTGTGTGTGTGTGTGTGTGTGTGTGTGTGTGTGTGTGTGTGTGTGTGTGTGTGTGTGTGTGTGTGTGTGTGTGTGTGTGTGTGTGTGTGTGTGTGTGTGTGTGTGTGTGTGTGTGTGTGTGTGTGTGTGTGTGTGTGTGTGTGTGTGTGTGTGTGTGTGTGTGTGTGTGTGTGTGTGTGTGTGTGTGTGTGTGTGTGTGTGTGTGTGTGTGTGTGTGTGTGTGTGTGTGTGTGTGTGTGTGTGTGTGTGTGTGTGTGTGTGTGTGTGTGTGTGTGTGTGTGTGTGTGTGTGTTAAAGTTTCACTTCATTAAAAACATGTGGAACTACACCGCGCTGCTTTTGGTTCAAGCGATCGTGACAGAATAACCCACCACAACAGGACCAAGCAGCGTGCCCCCACAGAGGAGAAACAGTTCTGGACCTGGGAGGAGATTATGGGAGGCAGTGAGACCCTTCCTTGGCGGGAGTTGCCAAGGAGAGGAGGAGGACAGCAACGACGCCAGGGGCCACGTACCCATGCAGCCCAGGGACAGCCCCAAGGTTTTTTCTGGGGGGGGGGGGCACATGGGGCTATCGGTAGAGCCGAGAGCCAGAGCCCCAATGGAGGAGTTATAAGGAGATTAAGGAGGGATATGAGAGGGAGGTTGTGGCAAGGAGGGAGCTGCAGCGCAGGCGCCTAGAGGAGCGTCTGTCCAGCCCGATACGTCCTGCGCCAGCTCCCCGCACTCGCCCAGAGGTGCGTGTCGTCAGTCCGGAGAGACCTACGCTGGCACCACGCACCAGACCTGCAGTGTGGCTCTCCAGTCCGGTACGTCCAGTGCCAGCTCCCTGCACTGGCCCTGAGGTGCGTGTCGTCAGTCCGGAGAGACCTACTCCGGATCCAAGCACCCGGAGTCCAGTGCGCCTCTCCAGTCCGGTACGTCCAGTGCCAGCTCCCTGCACTGGCCCTGAGGTGCGTGTCGTCAGTCCGGAGAGACCTACTCCGGATCCAAGCACCCGGAGTCCAGTGCGCCTCTCCAGTCCGCTACGTCCAGTGCCAGCTCCCTGCACGGACGATAACGTGAAAGATAGAAAAGAAAATGAAAAAATAAAGTGGTGCGCGTTCACAATCTCGCGCGCGTCAAACCTTGTTTACAAAAGTGGTCGCCTGACAATTTCCTGTTCCTATCTGTTCTGGTCACTCCTAGAATTCCCAGACTTTGTATATAGACTGTTGACATTAGTGGAAGCCATAGGTACTGCAGTCTCAGTCATACATAAAGTTGTATGCAATAGCCCCAATGGAGAAGATGCTCATTTACAAAAAAAACTGCAAATCTGGATGGATTTTCCTCTGTTTTTTGCCTGCTATATCAATTCTGTTATACTCACATACATTTTAACACTCTTAGAATCTTCAGTGTTTCCTATCCAATAGTACTAATTATGTGCATATCCTATTTTCTGGGCCTGAGTGGCATGCATTTTACTTTGGGCACGCCAGACTCTCCAAAACCGTCACCTATGCAGCCGCTCCCTAAAAAGTTAAGTTGGTTCCCTTCCCCACCTGCCTTGTGGGTTATTGTTTGTTGTTTTGTATGTGTGCATTGACACTACATGTGTTCAATCGTTGTATCTTTGTTTTTGCATTTAAAGTTTCACTTCATTAAAAACATGTGGAACTACACCTGCGCTGCATTTTGGTCCAATCCTTCAAGCGATCGTGACAAATGTTTTAAACTGGGATCATATTAAGCCTAGTCCTGAGTTAAGCACCATGCTTAATGGAGAGTCTCCATTGAAAGTGGGTTTTAGTCCAGGAGGCTTAATCTCAGTCCAGAAAACCTGCCCCATATGTATCATTTCAGTATTAGTTCATTGTAAGACCCTTTGACGTCCATGTATAATTTAGCCATCAGAAACAAATGCATCCCAAATGGCACCCTATTCGATTTGTTGGAAATCTAGTGCCATTTGGGACTGCTGTGTTGTGCTGTGCCCCCTGTCTTGTCCTGTCCAGATGTTAGCCCAGCCACTCTCTCTCTCTGTAATTATGGAAATGTAATGTTTGTATTTATAGGCTTAACCCACAAGAGGCTGGCCTTGGCTGACTAACAGCTGGAAAACATCATTGTTTCAATTGAACCAAGTCTTCGAGGTTGAGAGGGTGTATATAGAGTATCACTGTACGCTTATAGTCTAATGGACTATGTAATTGTCTGTAGGATCTTAGGTCTGTTCTTCAGCATCTATTTACTGTCTAAATATAAAGCTCATTGTGGGGTGGTTGTGGTTCACTAACCTTTAGTATAATGTGTGAACAACTTTCTCAGAGAAAGGAAAGTCTTTGATAACTATGCAGCTAAATGCATAATTGCACACAACGAGATGTCAATCAAGGATGTAATACAAATAAAGAATATATTTCAATGTATTTTAATATTTACAATATATACACAATTTACAGTATAAAATTCATAGACTTCAGTAAAAAATAATCATACACAGGACATCTAGCCCTGGTAGTGTACAAAGGGGCTGGACCTGTCTGTTTGCACTCAAACCATACAATTTCAGAACACAGTTGAGTGTAAGGCAAGTCACAGAATTTGGGCCATTCCATTAAAACATTCAGGCAGTTTAAATAACAAAACATTGTCTTTCATAGCAGACTAAGTAAACTTGTTTTGTTATTTTGGTGGCTTTGTAGTTTTGCCATAGACAGTGTTTACAGTAGCACACAGTCAGAAAGGCACTTGTGTCAAACACAGCACTCCAGTTTTGTAAAGGAAAGAAAAGAAGTACAGGGCCAGCCCCACATGGGACTGTTTACTCAAAAACAAACACCCTACCAAGCGTTATAAAGCTTTAATATAACAAATATAACCAAGGTAGTACCAGCTACGTTATTACAAAATAATAACACAACAATATATCTTTCAGTACATTTATGTATAAAAAAAATGCATGTTTAAATACTTAAATAAAAATACCGATAGGCCTAATCAAAATAGGCATGAAGGACACCCCTTAATAACCCCCAATCAGTCCTCATGTACATCACATATGTCTCTTCATGTGAAGCGCGAGGTGGTCGGACCGGGAGAAGGCGCGATCACACAGGTGGCACTGGAACGGCCGGTGACCGGTGTGTTTGCGGAAATGGCGGGTCAGTTCATCTGAGCGAGCGAATTTCCAGCCGCAACCTTCCCAGCCGCAATTGTATGGCTTTTCACCTGAGGAGACAATAAGCATAAACTCTCTTGAGTAGGCCTACATTTATTCTCCAAGGATATGGCCCTGTAATATTATGCGGTGACGCGTAATGTTAAATGTTATGGTGCATAATGTGCCAAAGAAGATATTTATCTTACCAGTGTGCGTTCTGTGATGCGCCTTCAGATGCGAGCTCTTGGTGTAGGTCTTTCCGCACCCAGCGAATGTGCAGGTGTGCGTCGCCGTGCGCTTCCTTGGCCAGGTGCGGCGACCTCTTTTGGGTTTAGTCTCCAGCAGCTCCAGCGGAGAAGATGGGGGCGTCAGCAGGACCCTCTGTGTGTTCGGCTGCATGCTGAGTCCCTCCTCGTACACTCCGAACTGGTGAGCGCCTTGGTATGGTCCAATCTGCATCTGGGTGGCTTGAGGCACCCCGGGGTGGTGGTGTGGGTACGCCGCTGAGGAGTGGTAGTTCTGTGGGAATCTCATGGAGTGACACATCGGGTCCTGCTGGTGGCACTCTGAGCTCCCCTGATCGTTGGGGCTGAGCGGCGGCGTCATGTTCCTGACTGCCCGCGGGGAGATGGCTACTCTCGGCTGATCGAAAGACATCATGCACGACACGTTGCCCTCTTGCTTGATTTTCGGACACCTCTGGGGAACCATGCCCATAACAGGTCCATAACCGTCCATGGACGGCTCCACTTTGATGTTATCTAAAATGTCCTGTCTGGGAAACGGCGCAGAGTTCACATACAACCTTCCCTGGATGCTGGAGGTGTTGCGCGTAATACCGACCACGTAGCTGCTCTCCCCCTCGTATCTGAGAAGCTCCGCCATCAGGCTGGTGCTGTATGGGGGAGGCGGGGAGCTGTGCTCACTGGACGGGTAGGATGGCATGGGGCTCTCGGTGGTGAACAGGTTGCCTAGATTATCCGCCGAGGACATGTAATACTCCGCTAAACCTGCTCCCAGCGCAGCGGTAGTCATGCTGTCTGAGCCAGTGGTGTTGGCCAGAATAAAATCCAGATCTAAGTCATTACAAAGATCCCCGTCTTCCTTTCTCCCGATACTGCGACAGTCCATGTTCTGTACCATATCAAGCATGGAGCAGTTGGAAGAAATGGGTTTGTCCATCTCGCTTTTCCACTTCTGCAACAACCAAGAGGATTACGGCATTAGACATAAAACACATAGCTGAATCTCAAACAGAAGGCTATGAACATAAACGTTTTAGGTCTGTAGCCTTACTTACATGTTCACAACTTTTGGTTTGGTTTGCGAATGTCGAGATGGATGGCAAAATCCCCCCGGATAAAGACATTTTTAAAAAGATGATACCTTATTTTATGTCAAAGTTGATTCAGTGAGTGAGTGCCCTTTTGCGCTCACCTCGCACCAGAATCAGGGCGTTCTATCTAACTGTTGCTCTTCCAAAGTTACGCTTCAAAATCATGAGCAAGTTTGAATGGTAGTAGGAGGTTCTCCAAGCTTATAAATATGATAGCCGAGTAGCTGGACCAATTGTGCGCAGCCGAGGAAATACGTTCAGGATGATGGTAAATTTAGCTCCGGTATATAAAGTAGTCCTCAAATGAGCTAAGTTATTGCGCTCTGTCAATTCAATTCAAGGGGCTTTATTGGCATGGGAAACATATGTTAACATTGCCAAAGCAAGTGAAGTAGATAATATACAAAGTGAAATAAACAATAAAAATGAACAGTAAACATTACACTCAGAAGTTCCAAACGAATAACATTACAAATATCGTATTATGTATATATACATGTGCAATTGGTTAAAGTACACAAGGGAAAATAAATAAACATAAATATGGGTTGTATTAACAGTGGTGTTTGTTCTTCACTGGTTGCCCTTTTCTTGTGGCAACAGGTCACAAATATTGCTGCTGTGATGGCACACTGTGGTATTTCACCCAGTAGATATGGGAGTTTATCAAAATCGGGGTTGTTTTCAAATTCTTTGTGGATCAGTGTAATCTGAGGGAAATATGTGTCTCTAATATGGTCATACATTTGGCAGGAGGTTAGGAAGTGCAGCTCAGTTTACCTCATTTTGTGGGCATTGTTCACATAGCCTGTCTTCTCTTGAAAGCCAGGTCTGCCTATGGCTGCCTTTCTCAATAGCAAGGATGTGCTCACTGAGTCTGTACACAGTCAAAGCTTTCCTTAAGTTTGGGTCAGCCACAGCGGTCAGGTATTCTGCAACGGTGTACTCTCTGTTTAGGGCCAATTTCGGCAAGGCCATTTTCTTGCCTGCCGAAATCCCCCCCCCTTCTATCTTGGGACTACAAAGCCTGGCACACTTCAGAATCATTTTGGTAGCGCATGTTTACCAGTAGTGTGTGCCACAGAAAGCAACATTTGAGTATAAAGAAACATTTATTTTAGAAACATTTTGTAATGTTAAGAAAATAAAGATAATACACAAATATTCACACAATAACACAAAAACATCACGTTAAGTTTGTTAACAAACATTAAATAAGAAATACACACTTTGCTGCAGGAAGAACAGGTGCACTTCACAAAATAGATAGCATCATGAGGAAGGAAAATTATGTGGCTATATTGAAGCAACATCCCAAGACATCAGTCAGGAAGTTAAAGCTTGGTCTCAAATGGGTCTTCCAAATGGACAATGACCCCAAGCATACTTCCAAATTTGTGGCAAAATGGCTTAAGGACAACAAAGTCAAGGTATTGGAGTGGCTATCACAAAGCCCCTGACCTCAATCCTATAGAACATTTGTGGGCAGAACTGAAAAAGTGTGTGCGAGCAAGGAGGCATACCTGACTCAGTTACACCAGCTCTGTCAGGAGGAATGGGCCAAAATTCACCAACTTATTGTGGGAAGCTTGTGGAAGGCTAACTGAAACGTTTGACCCAAGTTAAACAATTTAAAGGCAATGCTACCAAATACTAATTGAGAGTATGTAAACTTCTGACCCACTGGGAATGTGATGAAAGAAATACAAGCTGAAATAAATCATTCTCTCTGCTATTTTTCTGACATTTCACATTCTTTAAATAAAGTGGTGATCCTAACTGACCTATGGGAATTCTTACTAGGATTCAATGTCAGGAATTGTGAAAAACTGTGTTTAAATGTATTTGGCTAAAGTGTATGTAAACTTTCGACTTCAACTGTAGTTGTTGAAAACACAATATTTCATCTTTACACATACTTATACCATGGCATTGTTGATTACTCCTTTCTGATTGGCTTGAAGGACATTCTAGAGCGTGCATTATTTCCCTTTATATACTGGGTGGTTTCGAGCCCCGAATGCTGATTGGCTGACAGCCATGGTATATCAGACCATATACCATGGGTATGACAAAACATTTATTTTTACTGCTATAATTACGTTGGTAACCAGTTTAAAATAGCAATAAGGCTCCCTCAGGGGTTTGTGATATATGGTCAATATATCACGGCTAAGGGCTGTGTCCAGACACTCCGCGTTGCATCCTACATAAGAATAGCCCTTAGCCGTGGTATATTAACCATATACCACACCTCCTCGGGGCCTTATTGCTTAAATAGCACACTGTATATTTTCACGGTAACATTCAATGGCAATAGTTCCTTTTTAAATGTTTAGTTTGAGCTGCTTTTGAAATCAAAAGCCGAATTTAAAACAGTATTGGCTTGTTGAATTCGATTTTCAAAATAGCAAGCTATGACTGATGGTTTGGTTAGATAAACTAGCAAGTCTGTTTGGTTACCACGGCAACTACGGTATCTATCTAGTAAACTTGCCAGCTACTTCAGTGGCTGTTGAACACATTTCTACCGGCAAATGAACACTTTTCTAGTGGCAAATGGGTTCAATTATAGCCATGGTATGAAAGGGATAATCAACTCGGGGCTCTATGCGATCTCTGGAAAAGATTATCCCTTACATAATGTCGCCAAAATAATTTAGTGACAGCTAAGAATACAAAATAGACCTATGTTAGATTGACTAAGACATTACATTTTTTTAACTTTATTTACACTTTCTTAATTATTTAAATCTAAATTCAACACACATTTCACACTGAACCTTGAGTCACAATAAAAAAAAAATAGACCTAGATTTGGATAGATAGACTAGATAAACATTTTGGAAAGGTACACCAACAAATTTCTGTAAATGTACAGCAAAAGACTGACAGTTAGCTAATGTAATTATGTATTACAGTAAAGTACTGTAAAAAGCAATGCATTATGGAGTCTCAATGGCATTCAACTACAAGTCAACTAAGTCTTACAATACCATTTTACAGTAAAGTACTGGATTACCTGTTTTGCTGTATAGTTACAGCAGCATACTGTGAATTATGGTGCATTGTGGGAAATGTTGTCGGCAGAGAAAGACTCTGGCTTGTAAGAGTTTATATTTGTTGCACCCATTAGTGAGATGCTGTACCCCACAGAATACAGTACCATACAGTGTTTTTGGAATCTAAAAACCTTCTCCTGTAAATCTACAGTAACTTACTGGCTACTGTGCTGCCAGTAATTTACTTTAATTCAGTACCACCCCACCGCCTACAGTACCATACCGTATTTTTGGAGTGCCAAAAACCTTTTGAACACTAGTGGGTGCATGGTGTTGTTGTTTCAGATGTTTTCAGACTTACTTGTCCTAGCTTCAGGGGGAAGCTGGTTCCACCATTTGGGTGCCATGACAGAGAAGAGCTTGGACTGGGCTGAGCGGGTGCTTCCCTCCCGTAGGGGTGGGAGGGCCAAGAGACCTGAGGTGGCAGAACGGAGTGCTCAGTTTGGGGTGTATGGTTTGAGCATAGACTGAAGGTAGGTAGGGAGGGGCAGGTCCTTTTGTAAGGCCTCTACATGTGCAAGTGATATAAAACACCAAATATTAATTGGTATGCTGTGATATATAATTACATATTTACTGTTAGCAATTGCTGTATTTTTATTACAATACAATTTAACAATAAAGTGCTATTTTGCTGTATATTTACTGCAGCATTCTGTAAATTATGGTGCATTGTGGAAAAATGTTGTCGATTCATTAACATACTGTATATGTTGTGATAATTGTGTTGTTTGCTCTATAACCTGTTAGTTCATATGCTTTGCGACCGTGATATATGCCTAAGGCCGAGACAATAAGAAGACACAGCGGCAGAATAAATTCAACCACACCTTCGTTTCATCACAAAACCGGAGACCAATCTGAAGTCCACAAACAGTTACATGACCTACAGCATGGTCAAGATAGTTCATGACATTTTCAGACTACTAAACAACAATTGATTTAAAATCCGGAGAGTTACTGCAAGTCGTAAAGAAACAGGAGCTGCCTCCACTATTCCAGCACCATTTCAACTTCAACATTTCAACATCATCAAATGACCTATGCTTAGTCTGAAACATTGACAACTAAAAGATACCAAAAACAATTTAGTACAATCAACGTAAGCTAAATACGATGTGGCTGTCCATTGTTCTGATTTGTGTGTGTGTCTCTTTTTCTCCTCTATTGTTCCTCAAGGAAGGGGGGAGGCCGATGACATCACGACTTCCCATCAAACCAATTTCTTGAATGCAGTTGTGTCTCAATTTATTTCTTGTTTTACCCTTTAGTAGGTGTTCTTTACAGCATTTATACTTGGGATATCACATTTAAACAGGAAAAGTTCAAAAAATCACTGGAGGTATTTTAGGTCTTCTATGACCCATCATATTCAGGTGTAAGTAACGAACGGTGGTTGGAATCGGTGGTCAGAATGTTGATGGGGTTGATGACATTTGCGCCATTGGTTTCATTTATGACAGCCCGAGGAGCTCCGACCCGACACTATTGTTTTCCTTACCAAGTAGGTTGTTTTGTTTTTCTGTGCTTTGCCAATAGAAGTCTGCCACCAAGAAGAAAGCAATATTTGCCTGTTCTGCTTTTGATGCCAGTAGTCTTGGAGGCTAATTAGGTCATGGTATTGCAGCAGTCTTTTTTTATCTCAGATATCTTGTTATTGTGACACATTCTATCTTGTTATTGTGACAAACAAAATTTGACATGTTTTTTTATCTCACTTTTATCTCACTTGTGTTATAGCCTCATGAACAAGATTAAATAAGCATAATGTTATCTCAACAATAATCGGTTAGGCGTACAACTGACACATAGCCCAAACATGTACAATCAATGGATAGGCCTAACTGTCATTACAACCTCTAATTACTTTGTAACAATGTTGTTATTACTTTAATACACAGGTATAAGAGCAACATAGTGTAACACTTTGATGTTTTCAGTTCACTAAAGTTGATGGGTTGTCACCTCCGACTGAACTCATTCCTGGAGATAGGATTTTTGGGTAGCCTTTCTTAACAGCTCCATTATAGATTTAATTACGTTAATATAAGCTATAAAAAGGTTTTCCAATATTACAATCACTGAACAGCATTATTGCTTGCCGAGGATTCCAGTTTTTTTTCTTCTTTTGTCTGTGGACTTTTTTTTGCTGGAGTCTGTTTTGTTCTGTGGAACATGCGTCAGTTCCAGTAGTCCTGGAAAGGAAGCGGAAGTGTGTTTGCGTGCGTGTGTGTGTGTATGTGAGTGCCTGACCGCCTGACCCTAACCCTGGCCCTAACCCTAACACTACGACTTGTCCCCGGAACAGCCACCAGTGAGAGTGGTCTTCTGTCTGACCACTTCCTCTCAGGGTGTGAATCAGACAGTTCCGTCCCAAATGCAACCCTATTTCTTACATTGTGCACTACTAAAGAGTGCACTATATAGTGAATATGGCACCTTTTGGGACGCAACCAGACAGCTCTCTCTAAGCTATGTGACACTGACCAGTATGCTTGTAGCTAACGAGAGTATGAGGAACTTAGTTCAGACAGAGTGAGACTTGACTTACTTGACTTAAATTCTACAATCAAAAAGTCCTAAATGAGAAAAGGCCTTCTCAACAAAAGCCTGATCCACCATTCCAACCGCTGAGCTCTCATGTAAGCTTGCGAGTTTAGGATGGTTGAACGAGGCTACCTCAACAATGACTCTTCACTGAAGCTTGTTTTGGACAGTTTCTTCAATTTGTTTTTTATTTGCATGTTTGAGGTATAATTCATTAATAAAGGGATGAAATGGACCATGATTGATCCAGTGTCTTGAGGATGCGGATGAGTAGGGCATTCGAGCTAATTGAGTTTAATTGAGTTATTTGGCTATAACCTGTCCACTCTAACATGAGCAAGTCTGCTGAAGAAGAACCACATATGAACTTGTTGTTTTGAGTGACAGTGATAGGGTTGTATGTTGATGAGTAACGATTCCACAGAACGAGTAGCGCCCAAAGAGCTGGTTAACCTTGAATGAAATATTTACACAATAGTTTGACTATTGGGAAATACAAAATACAATTTCACAACTATGCACTGACTAGAAGGAATAAATACAGTTGAAGTCGGAAGTTTACATACACTTACTGTAGGTTGGAGTCATCAAAACTCGCTTTTCAACCACTCCACAAATTTCTTGTTAACAAACTATAGTTTTGGCAAGTCGGTTAGGACATCTACTTTGTGCATGACACAAGTAATTTTTCCAACAATTGTTTACAGACAGATTATTTCACTTATAATTCACTGTATCACAATTCCAGTGCGTCAGAAGTTTACATACACTAGGTTGACTGTGCCTTTAAACAGCTTGGAAAATTCCAGAAAATGATGTCATGGCTTTAGAAGCTTCTGATAGACTAATTGACATCATTTGAGTCAATTGGAGGTGTACCTGTGGATGTATTTCAAAACCTTCAAACTCAGTGCCTCTTTGGTTGACATTATGGGAAAATCAAAAGAAATCAGTCAAGGCCTCAGAAAAAAAAACAAGTCTGGTTCATCCTTGGGAGAAATTTCCAAACGCCTGAAGATACCATGTTCATCTGTACAAACAATAGTACACAAGTATAAACACTATGGGACCACGCAGACGTCAAACCGCTCAGGAAGGAGACGCGTTCTGTTTCCTAGAGATGAATGTACTTTGGTGCGAAAAGTGCTAATCAATCCCAGAACAACAGCAAAGGACTTTGTGAAGATGCTGGAGGAAACAGGTACAAAAGTATCTATATCCACAGTAAAACGAGTCCTATATCGACATAACCTGAAAGGCCGCTCAGCAAGGAAGAAGCCACTGCTCCAAAATCGCCATAAAAAAACAAGACTACAGTTTTCAACTGCACATGGGGACAAAGATTGTACTTTTTGGAGAAATGTTCTCTGGTCTGATTAAACAAAAATAGAACTGTTTGGCCATAATATCCATCATTATATTTGGAATAAAAAGGGGGAGGCTTGCAAGCCAAAGAACACCATTCCAACCGTGAAGCAAGGGGGTGGCAGCATCATGTTGTGGGGGTGCTTTTCTGCAGGAGGGACTGGTGCACTTCACACATCATGAGGCAGGAAAATTATGTGCATATATTGAAGAAACATCTCAAGACATAAGTCAGGAAGTTAAAGCTTGGTCGCAAATGGGTCTTCCAAATGGACAATGACCCCAAGCATACTTCCAAAGTTGTGGCAAAATGGCTTAAGGACAACAAAGTCAAGGTATTGGAGTAGCCATCACAAATCCCTGACCTCAATCCCATAGAAAATATGTGGGCAGAACTGAAAAAAACATGTGCGAGCAAGGAGGCCTACAAACCTGACTCAGTTACACCAGCTCTGTCAGGAGGAATGGGCCAAAATTCACCCAACTTATTGTGGGAAGCTAATTGGGAACCATACACAACACCAACATAGACATAAAACAACTAGAAAACCCCCCTATTCACATCCTGACCAAAACACCATAGAGAAACCAAAGAGGGCTCTCTATGGCCAGGACGTGACAGTACCCCCCCCCCAAAAGTTCGGACTCCGGCCGCAAAACCTGAAACTATATGGGGAGGGATCGGGTGGGCAACTAGCGTCGGTGGAGGCTCCGGTGCGGGATGTAGCACCCGCTCAGGCCTCGGATCCGGCCATGGAGCCGGGCTGAACGCTGTGCCCGGACTGGGCCCCGGCGCAGAGGAATGCTCCGGCCTATGAGCAGGACTGGACACCGGAAGGGCCAACGGCGCAGAGGAGGGCTCCGGCCCTGGCACCGGGCTGGGAAGGCGCACTGGAGGCCTGGTGCGTGGAGCCGGCACAGGTTGCACCGGACTGGTGACACGCTCTTCAGGGCGAGTGTGGGGAGCTGGCACTGGACGTACTGGCCTGGGAAGGCGCACTGGAAGCCTGGTGCGTGGAGCCGGCACAGGTTGCACCGGACTGGTGACATGCTCTTCAGGGCGAATGCAGGGGCTGGCACAGGACGTACCGGGCTGGGCAGACTCCTCGCTAACACCTCTCTCCGATATCCCTCATTAAATTCTTCGATCGTCTCCCATTCGGACTCTGGCTCTCCCCTTGGCTCGGCCGACCGCCCCTTGTGCCCCCCAATTTTTTTTTATCTTGGGCTTGCCCTTGGGCTCTATTTGGCCAGGACGTGACAGGTAGGGGTGGTTTACAGAAGATAGCCCTATTTGGTAAAGTCCATATTTTGGCAAGAACCACTCAAATAAGCAAAGAGAAATGACAGTCAATCATTACTTTAAGACATGAAGGTCAGTCAATCTGGAAAATGCCAAGAACTTTTAAAGTTTCTTCAATTGCAGTCACAAAAACCATTAAGAGCTATGATTTACTGGCTCTCATG
Organism: Brachymystax lenok tsinlingensis; assembly: GCA_030435695.1. Lineage (NCBI taxonomy): Eukaryota > Metazoa > Chordata > Actinopteri > Salmoniformes > Salmonidae > Brachymystax > Brachymystax lenok. The sequence continues at coordinate 2,524,414 of CM059801.1, read as the reverse complement.
AGGACCACCACAGGAAAGGAAGACCCAGAGTTACCTCTGAAGACCCAGAGTTACCTCAACAGGACAACGACCCAACACACCTCCAGGCTGTGTAAGGGCTATTTGACTAAGAAGGAGAGCAATGGAATGCTGCATCAGATGACCTGGCCTCCACAATCACCCAACCTCAACCCAATTGAGATGGTTTATGATGAGTTGGACCACATAGTGAAGGAAAAGAGGCGAACAAGTGCTGAGCATATGTGGGAGCTCCTTCAGGACTGTTGGTGAAGCTGGATGAGAGACTGCCAAGAGTGTGCAAAGCTGTCATCAAGGCAAAGGGTGGCTACTAGAATCTCAAATATAAAATATATTCATGATTTGTTTAAAAAAAAAATGTTTACTAAATGATTCCATATGTGTTATTTCACATTTTGATGTATTCACTATTATTCTACAATGTAGAACATTTTAAAAATAAAGAAAAACCCTTGAATGAGTAGGTGTGGCCAAACTTGTGACTGGTACTGTAGGTCTGACATACTGGTACACATCCTACCCTTCACTACAATTCCATTGTAACCCACTCCTTATCTGGGTGTTACATTTCTATAGTCTCTGTCATGAGCTGGATATGGAGCGGGAGAGCGAGGGAGAGCTGCACATGCCAGGCAGGTAGGACGTCCTGCTAGAGAGTCAGTGAGGAGGGAGTGTGTGTGTGAGAGTGAGTGGGATTCTGCTCCTGCTCTGGGCTTTTATATGTTGGTTATTTTTAACCACACACCCCTGGCCTGTCTTATTACACTATTTCCGCCGCAGGCCACTCAGGAAGAGTGCCAGGCTCGTTTTCCTGCTCTCACACACACGCACACACACACACACACACACCAAATCACAGAATGATGGCATTCAGAGACTTACCGTCTCCTGTTGGAGGGGAAAAAATAGAAAAGAGGCGAAGGGGGAAAGAATAAATGTTAAACTGAAGAAGGTTAGCACGTGCCAATGAATGGCGTGAGATTCAAAGACTTGGCCCCTACCCTGTTCTAATTTCAGTTCACCTCAAATATTTGTGGAAAGGAGAGAGAAAGACCTGTGTTCACAGTTCTGACTGTAGGACTAGGCTACGCAAGGAACAGTCAAGACTAAAGGAACCCTATTCCCACATAGGGTCCTGGTCAAAAGTATTGCACTATATAGGGAAAAGGGAGCCATTTTGAAAGCAATTGAAAATCATTCCCATGACTAAAGAACTGAAAGGTTTCAATGTTAAAAACAAAAGCCCAAACAAACAAACAAAAACAAATTGAAAGAAAAATCAAAAGTTGGCACTATGGGGACAAAAGCTATCTACCAATTTGTATGTCTATAGTGTTGTATAACAGTGTCTGATTGCATAGTTACAGTAATATTGTTTAGTACATGTGTACATAACATGCTTCCACCAGATTGGTAGTGATAAATACAATCGTAAGACCAAAGAAGTGTCCCCTAAACCTTATAAAATCTTAAGATATGATTAGTCTTTCTTGAGATGACCAATTTGAGAGATCTAGACTTTCTGCAATTTAGACTTTCTTTCCACATTATTAGTAACACGTTTGAAGGTAAGACCCAGGTGCAGACAATGTCGAAGTAACTACAGTTTATTAAATCGAACATGGGCAGTGAAAGGTGCAGGACGGCAGGCAGGCAGAGGTCGGTTATCCAGAGTAGTGGGGCAAAGGTATGGGACGGTAGCCAGGGTCAGGGCAGGCAAAAAGGTCAAAACTGGGAAAACTAGAAAACAGGCACTATAGACAGGACAGGAGCAAGGGGAAAAACACTGGTAGGTATGAATGAACAAAACGAACTGGCAACAGACAAACAGAGAACACAGGTATAAATACACAGGGGATAATGGGGAAGATGGGCGACACCTGGAGGGGGTGGAGACAATCACAAAGACAGGTGAAACAGATCAGATGCTATATGTGCTATATGTGTACTAGTGCCCTGCATCCATCCTCATCAGTATATATATATACACACAGTATGATTCCAGTGTAAAGTGTAGGAGACACACAGAAGTGGTAATGATTAAGGTTAAATAGTACATTATTATGAGCTGTGTTTGAGGTTTTGTGTAGTAAATGTCCATATTGATAGTCTCCGCGCACACACACACACACACACACACACACACACACACACACACACACACACACACACACACACACACACACACACACACACACACACACACACACACACACACACACACACACACACACACACACACACACACACACACACACACACACACACAACAACACCTCTGTACTAACACACATTTCACAGTCTGATAGGATCCTAACCCAAACATAGGTCTCAGAGACCAACTTAGCTTTCACTATGTGTTAGGGAAACCCACCTCTCCAAAGTATTTAGCTCTCACTTTCCTTATTAACATACTAGTAACAACTACATGAGGATATAATTGAGTGAAAGTGAGAGAGGCAGAGTGAAAGCAGTGTAGAGGAGAGATGGGGCCCAATTTATTATCTGTTAACATTCAGAATGATTCTGGTTTCTCGGCGTGCCACACACATGCTTGTGCTGGCTGTGCATTTTTTTCTTTTTCTCAAAGTACCAAAGAAATGTGGGTAATTTAACCATCAGTTCTTTTTTTTAACCATCAGTTGGGTTGACCCAGCACCTGGGTCTTTATAGTGCAATCACAGGTTATCTTCAGGAGGGTTGGCCTATTAGGGGCGTGGCTTTCATATAACTATTCCTGTTCATCATGTTCAGTTGTTATTATTCCATTTTTTTTAATAACCCAACCACCACCCACCCACTCTTTGAAGGACACAAATATATGTTTTTCTTTTTACAGCTTTTTTGCTGTATATACACATTTTGCATATCACACATGGTACTTTTATATACAGCAATCACATAACACTAATACATTAACGAACATGAGCTCTTTAATCCCACACCTCGTTTGGTTTCCATGTGCCATACATTTTTCAATTGTGCTGTTATGTTTTACATGAATATTGAACTTTTGTAATCGTATAGTATCCACATATTGTGAGCTAAAGATGAAAACCTTTACTACGTGTATTATTATATTATTGATTGAGTGACTATGGCTTTCCAAATCACCCAACACGGCTATTTGTAAGGTTAATTTTAAGTGAATGTTGTACATTTTTTAACCATTCCTGAACCTTTGACCAGAAACAAGCAACATAGGGGAAATACCAGAATAAATGATCTAGTGATTGTCTCTTTACAGCTAAATCTACAGAGCTGAGATTGTTGTATGCCCATATATATATAATTCTGTTGGTGGCAAGAATTTTGTATAGTAATTTAAATAGAAAACTTGAAATGTTGAATGTTGTGTCTTTGTATCAGTTTATACACCATGTACCATGGAATTGGTGCATCGAAAAGCTCTTCCCATTTATTTTGCAACCTGTATGGTGCAGCTGTGAATTTTCTGGTCCTCAAATCAAACTGGTATATTTTTCTATTCATGCCAATCCTTTTCAGCAAGTTTGTATCTTTAATATACACGTAAGGCAGACAAACAAGTTCTCTACTTTCTTCCTCCTCCACTTACCTCCTCCATTTTAGCCATAATGCTTTGGATTGATTAGACAATCCCATATATGTTCTACAGCTGCATATGTGACATAACTCCACCATTTCTACTCATAATATCCTTAATAAATATAATTTAAAAAAAGTATAAAATCCATAACCAATGTTCTTTTTATCAATCAGTATATTTTAGTTTAAACATGACATTTGTTGTAATCTTTTCTGGAGGATAAAATTGAAATTGTAACCAGCTTTGTATTGCTTGTTTAAGAAAGGGCAATACTTTAAACAAAGTTCAATTTTAAATTAGTAGGAAATTGGACCAAAGAAATAGGACCAAAGAGCTAATCAATGTGTTTTTTCCATAAATAGACAAGTACTTACCTCTCCATGGTTGCAGAATCTTATCTATTTTTGCAAACTTTCTATTGAAATTAGTTGTGGTAAGTTAATTTAAAAAAAATGCGATATGAATTCCAAGTATGTCTACTTCAACATCCGCCCATGTTATTGGTAAACTACAAGGTAGTTAACGATCCAATATGTAATATGATACACTTGTCATAATTGGGTTTTAGTCCAGAGAGGCTAGAAAAGAGATCAAGATCTTAAATGAGACTGTGCAGGGATTCAGATTGTGGATTTATTCCCTGGAATTCTAACCCCTTGATGTTTTTGTTGGATCTTATTTCAGTAGCTAGCATTTTGATGGCCATAATAAATAGATGTGGAGACATCAGACAGCCTTGTTTTACTCCTCTTAATAGCCCAATACTTTCTGAGAAGTAACTATTATTTACTATTTTACAACTGGGGTTGATGTACATAACTTTAATAACCCATTGTATAAGAGATTCACCGAAATTAAAGTCAATTCTAGTCATACTTTATCAAAATCTTCTATGAAGACCAGGCCTGGTATTTTTGATGTATGTGCTATGCACTTCACCAGGACTTTGAAGTGTAAGAGGCCTCCAGTTTTTTAAATGGACTGGATCTTTATATTTACCACATGGGTCCTGTTTCAGTAGTAATGAAATCCAACCTTCTTGTTGAGTACCTGAAAGTTTACCATTTTTATATGAGTAGTTAAAACATGCTAATAATGGATCTTTGAGTACATCAACTGGTATACTGTCAAGCCCTGGTGTTTTTCCAGACTGAAAGGATTTAATTGCCTCAAGAAGTTTCTCCTCTGGAAATTGGCCTTTGCACAGGTATTTCTGCACATTTGTTAATTTTACTATATTGTTACTAAGAAAGAAATCCTTACAGTTAACATCATTCCGTGGCGATGGAGGAGACTGAAAAGAAAACATATGCTTAAAATATTTATTTTAAGCCCCACATTTTTTGCATAAATAAATAAAATAAAAATATATCTATTTTTTGGGGGGTCTTGCCTGTTTTGCATGTTATTTAAGATGGCTAGCTTGAATAAGCCTCCTCCATGTATATCTCACTAGGTCACGGTTTTCCAGCCTTCATGTATCCACTAGTTCTAATGTAGTCATGATATGTGTGATCTCCTGAGGGTGATAGCTTGTAGTGTGTTTTCCTTCATGATCCATTGAGGTACTTTAAACCGTATTATGATCTCCCAGCATAATAAGATTAATGTGTTACTTGTGAGCTCAATAGACTATTATACTGTATATATTTTTGAAGAAGTGTGGATCATCATTATTTGGCCCGTATAGATGAATTAATCAGATCTGTTTTTGGTCCAATAGCATATCATCAAGTTAAGTTTGTACACTGCAAATTAAATGTTTCGTTTTTGCACATTACATATTCTAATATAATATACCAACATTGAGATACACTGTTAGGATATGTATTATTTCCCAACATTTGGATAGGCATAGTGTCTTGAAAACTCATACACTTGTGTAAGTCGCTTTAAAGCTTAAGATGTGTCAGTGTTCAACCTTAACATGTGATAACAATACAACAGAACAGATGAACCTGAATGACATTTACGCTCACGGGTGGCCAAAGAGAACAATCTGAAAGCAACACCCCTACTAAGCCACACCTCTAGTCTTTTGAGCTGACCCGCAGGGTCATATCTCAATAACCCAGCATCAATAACCAAGCAGTTTCTAAAGGAAACAACCCAACTATGTGACCCAACGCCTGCAAGTGTCAACCAAACAACCCAGCATTTTCTATGCTCTGAGCTTTGAAGAACTACATTTGTGAAGCATTCAGTGTTAGATGGATTACTCTCAGTTACTTAGATATAACAGTATAAAGCCTCAGTTTATCCCCTGCAAACCAAAGACTCCTGTGTTTTTTCTATTGCTCTCCAACCACAGACCGAACTGAGCACATTTGATCATGCCGAGCAAAACTGTGCCAGCTGTTTCAACAGACTAGCCCCAGCCCATACACAGGTTACCCATTGAAGCCACACTCAGGTTGATGGAGTGATCCAGTCTGCACTGCACTTTATAGTGTACACACCTCAAAACGGTGACATTTGTAAAACACTAATACAAACATTCTAGTAGGAAGGAATGCTCTTGGCATTTCCTCCTCTTCACCTGGCCAGGCGACTGAGAGTGTGTTCCAAATGGCACTCTATTCCCTATATAGTGCACTACCTTTGAACAGAGCCCATAGCAGTATTACACTATATGGGGAATAGGATGCCATTTGGGACACACCCACTCTCTCAGTCAGCCAGTCACTGAGGGCATACTTCTTTTTCACTGATATACAGAACTATATGTGAGGTTGATAAAGATGAGTAATTTGTGAATGGAGATTTGTAGTGCTTCTTTGCTAACTTTGAGGCCTGGGATTATGATTTTAAAACCTCACATGCTTTCAGTATAGTTTCAGTGACTTGTTCATTTGGGACCAACTTTTAGACGTTCTTCTGTGTCTGGGAGGTTGTGTGTTAGTTGTAGTGCTGTGTGTAGGTTGGGTAGGCTTTGTGTTAGCTGTAGTGCTGTGTTTAGGTTAAGTAAGTCGTGTGTTAACTACAGCTCTGTGTGGCGGCTCTCTAGCGAGTCACTAAACAAGGTGGTGAAGGCATTAAGGGAGTGGACTGGAGAGGGGCAGATGTGTTCTATCAAGTAGGTGTTAGAAGAATATCATCAGTCTTTGGGCTCTATTTTAATAAACCTAATGCATTTGTAACTCTAAGCGCAGCCGGTAGTGCTATAGGGTGTGTCAGAAATATTTTTGCTATTTTCACTATCACAATTATTGGCGCAATTGCTGGTGTTGGCACAAAAGAGATGGGTTTTGATGAATAAACAAGTTGTGGGTGTGTTGATGCTTGGCCCCTCACTGGCCAATCAGAATGTGCACCGTGGCGAAATACAGTTGAAGTCGGAACTTTACATACACTTAGGTTGGAGTCATCAAAATTCGTTTTCAACCACTCCACAAATTTCTTGTTAATAAACTATAGTTTTGGCAAGTCGGTTAGGACATCTACTTAGTGCATGGCAAAAGTCATTTTTACAACAATTGTTTACAGACAGATTATTTCACTTATAATTCACTGCATCACAATTCCAGTGAGTCAGAAGTTTACATACACTATGTTGACTGTGCATTTAAACAGCTTGGAAAGTTCCAGAAAATGATGTCATGGCTTTAGAAGCTTTTGATAGGCTAATTGACATAATTTGAGTCAATTGGAGATGTACCTGTGTATGTATTTCAAGGCCTACTTTCAAACTCAGTGCCTCTTTGCTTTGCTGGACCACGCAGCCGTCATACCGCTCAAGAAGGATACGCGTTCTGTCTCCTAGAGATGAATGTACTTTGGTGCGAAAAGTGCAAATCAATCCCAGAACAACAGCAAAGGACCTTGTGAAGATGCTGGAGGAAACAGGTACAAAAGTATCTAAATCCACAGTAAAACGAGTCCTATATCGACATAACCTGAAAGGCTGCTCAGCAAGGAAGAAGTCACTGCTCCAAAACCGCCATAAAAAAGCAAGACTACAGTTTGCAACTGCACATGGGGACAAAGATTGTACTTTTTGGAGAAATGTCCTCTGGTCTGATTAAACAAAAATAGAACTGTTTGGCCATAATGTCCATTGTTATATTTGGAGGAAAAAGGAGGAGTCTTGCAAGCCGAAGAACACCATCCCAACGTGAAGCACGGGTGTGGCAGCATCATGTTGTGGGGGTGCTTTGCTGCAGGAGGGACTGGTGCACTTCACAAAATTGATGGCATCATGAGGAAGGAACAGTATGTGGATATATTGAAGCAACATCTCAAGACATCAGTCAGGAAGTTAAGGCTTGGTCGCAAATGGGTCTTCCAAATGGACAATGACCCCAAGCATACTTCCAAAGTTGTGGCAAAATGGCTTAAGGACAACAAAGTCAAGGTATTAGAGTAGCCATTACAAATCCTTGACCTCAATCTTATAGAAAATGTGTGGGTAGAACTGAAAAAGCGTGTGCGAGCAAGGAGGCCTACAAACCTGACTCAGTTACACCAGCTCTGTCAGGAGGAATGGACCAAAAAAACTTATTGTGGGAAGCTTGTGGAAACGTTTGTTTCTAAAACTACCAAATACTAATTGAATGTATGTAAACTTCTGACCCACTGGGAATGTGACGAAATAAATAATAGCTGAAATAAATCATTATTTTCTATTATTCTGACATTTCACAATCTTAAAATAAAGTGGTGATCCTAACTGACCTAAGACAGGGAATTGTTACTGGGATTAAATGTCAGGAATTGTGAAAGAAATTTGTCTAAGGTGTATGTAAACTTCCGACTATATGGTTGCTTCAAGTTGTGTATTTACGGTCTTTTATGTATTGACTTGGTATCAACTCCAATTCCAATATCAGTCCGTTATAGTTTGTTAAATAGCTTACAGAAACAAAATAACGAAATGTAGACCTATCTTTGCTAAGTACATTAACTTGAACCCATTTGCAGTCCACATTCGAAGTAATTGCATGGCTTCAATAGCATTCACACTGATATAAGGGCTAGGCTCACTGTACATTTCATTATGGCTGAGCATGGACATGCCAAACATTGTCAATAAGCAAGATTAAATTCGTTATTGATAGGGCATAACAAGTCACAGAAGAGTTCTAATCAAATTGTAAACAAAAATAAACAACAATTTGTTTTAAATAGGCTATGTCACACTTACAGGCACCATCATTTCTGTCCATGTGCATTTAATATTAAAACAATACAGACTTGAGGGTTTTACGCACATCCAAACTTTTCACAGTAAGATCAAAGATCCAATATAAAGAGAAATGGAGAATGTCCAGTCACTGTTATACTGCTGCCAAATAGGCCTATGTTTTTGAACATAAACGGAACCATCTAACAGATCAGATCACATTCACACATCTCCAGAAGTTGCATTGCAAGCGCACCACGGACGTTGTCACCATAAAACCAGGAAGGTGAAGAATTCTAATAAGTTTGGTTGTAATAAAATTAAAAGGAAAACAAGCAATTTGTACAGGTAACTTCTAAATACAAGGTTCACCGGTATTTACAGAGGTTCCCATCTCTCGTTTGATTATGGGCAAGGACACGTAGCCTACGTCTTGGAGGGGGTTTTATGCACGTCCAAAACAGGACAACAATGCATAGATAAAAAGGGAAGGTCAGCTCACTGTTTTACTCCTCTCAAACTTCATATTTTAAATTAATAAAGCTTTGGTGATTAAGATGTATTTCCAAGCGGTCTCGTGAGCCAAACCCTTTATTGACAGTCTTGACTACTTTGCGATTACATTGGGCAGACAAAAGAATAGCCTTCATTGAGAGGAGGGGAGGCTATGCTTGGTTATTAATCAAATAATATGAAATGGGAAAAAACATTAGTTTTTTATGTTTCTAAATACGAAGTATACTGGCCTCAGAAGCACATTAGGCTACTCTTGTTCCATGCGTATATGGGCAGTGTGTGTCACGGCTGAATAGGCTGTTTCCGCTGTCAAAATTCATGCCATAACCAACTGCCATAAATTAGCACTTTTGATCATGTTTTTAAGGATACTCCTCAACATTTTTTCACCCGCCCATCTGAGCGCAAGCAAGCGGGTATAAGACAGTTAAATTGTTGTACACACACACACTGTAGTGTCTGGGGTTGGGGTCAAATTAGAGGAGAAACCAAGACTCTCATTTAGCTCTTTCATGTCACCCACATCAAGAATCACTGACTTAAGCATTATAAATGAGCTAGAAATGTATGTATGTATTAGGGTTAGGGCAAGGAGTTTAAGGTCCAGAGTTGCTCCTGCGCCAGGTCATGGCACATGCTTTCACTCTCTATCTATTTGTCTCCCCTCCCATCTCTCTCGGTTTGTTTCAGGGTAATGTTACCACACACTAGGGACTGGCTGACATAACTCAGCCATAATGCGTGCTTCTCTCTTTGTGTGTTTCCAATTCACCACCCAACTGGTCCCAAGATGGGATCATTGCGCGCCGTCTCACATGTCTAGTGCTCAGCAATAGCCTGCATAGTGGGGGACTTTGGAGGCCAGTGCTCTCTCTCTCTCTCTCTCTCTCTCTCTCTCTCTCTCTCTCTCTCTCTCTCTCTCTCTCTCTCTCTCTGCGGCCATATTGGTTCAGAGGTCAAAATGGACGCTGGTCTGAGGGTGAAGGAGGTTGTGGTCCCTCGGAGCCTGGAGGGGCCCCTATCCCAACATTGACTGTCCCCTTAAGACCCCTAACACCCAGCTGCACCTATCAGATCCATCTTATTTGGGAGCCCATCCATACTGTCAGAGCTGGCTGTCACACCTAGATGCTCACAAGAGCCTTAACCAGTGGTCAGAGTGTCTTGTTGCACCAGGCATTCTGCTCTAAGCCAAGCACTCTAATCCCTCCATGACTCTGGACACCATTAATTATCCTTTTGTTGTTGTCTAAGCGTGTCTGGACACTACTCCTACAAAGAGGCAGGCACTAAGTAGGGTCAGGGTTCTCCTACTACAGTCACTAGGCAGGACAGGTCACACACTTCAACCTGTGACAGGTAGGGACCAGGGAGGGCAGGGGCCAGGTTGACCCAAACAGCGTTCCATAAGGGGCAGGGACGGTCAGGGATAAAAACATTTAATGCACTCCGGTTAGATGACTGGCCTAGAGCTGTGGGGCATTAACCTCTCAAGGAACTTTGCAGCTGCTTTGCTCTGGCTCTCATCCTAGTCATACTAGCAGTTAACAGATCATAATCACACTTAACACCAGGCAGGCATACCACAGACCTGCTGTTATAAAAACACAAGACCACTAATCTACCTGTCCTGCATGCCACCTTATGCTATGTTAAGCTACCGGGACATTCCACAAACAGAGCTGTGTTCAATGAAGCACATCGTAGCAAAATATTTTGAAATGGAAATAAAACATGTGAGTTGTTATTGGACAAGTTCAGAGAGTAGTAGTTCAATGTTCATGGAGTTGAGAATAACATGAAGATAAAAAAAATGCTTAAAAGTGTAATTGATAGAAACTAGTGAGTGCTGTGTGTCATGTTACTGTTGAGTGTCAGAGTGCCAGAGAGAGAGGCAGGCTGGGTGCTTCAGAGTGGTGTTCTCTGCTTTAATGCCGTTGGTTAAAACCACTTCCTGTTTTCACTACTAGTGAATCTTCTCACAGTTAGGCCATCGGTTCCTTCTTAGAGTGTGTGTTTGCCAAAGTGCAAATTATACCGTGACATTCGGGGGGGTTTCTATTTTTTTCGCTGGACAACTGTGTGCACATACTTGCAATTTTTTTATGGGCCTAATAGTAATGACATTTGTTTTTTTTATTAGCTTTTAATTTGGCATGAACACAACCAGTCATTATGTTTTTTGTTCTCATCTTATTGTCAAACAAATCCCTTTAAAAAGTAGGCTAACTGCATCAAAGCAGTGCACCTTGCACCCATGCCATTTGATGAATGGAAAGAGACATCTGTTACAAAACACCAAAAAGTGTAATGACATTTGCCGATTGTCATTGGGTCACATTCTTGTAACCTAAATTAATTGATGCGTCTTGCTGACAAAAGGACATTTTTGGGACATCTGAAAGTGCAAGGACTATCCCGGGATGATATGTCCTGGGAAGACAAGTGCAGCATGAATAAAATATGGTTTAAACCATGACAGAGAGGTGGGGGAGTTAGTTTAACTTGGAATAAGCTTTTATTGTAATATTACTGCTGTCGCAGTACAAAATGCATTTTCAACAAATAGAAGAATGGTTAAATGTGCATTATTTAGATGCCCACCCCAAAGTTTGACGTTGTTGCATTTAGGAGGACTCATGTCTCATTCAGTGGGTCTGAGACTCCCCTGGGCCCCCTCTGGTGTGTGCACATCTGTGTGCACCTGTGTGAACGCGTGCAGTTCGGCATCAAGTGATGCTGCTTGCTGTTTACCATTAGTAATCACAGTTTTCCTCTCTGTTGTTTTTGTTTTGCATGTTTCACATGGCTTTACTGCACCACTGTTTTACTCCATCACCAGGGACAATGGAATAAATGTCCCAATATAGTGTGTGTGTGTGTGTGTGTGTGTCTGTGTGTGTGTCTGTGTGTCTGTGTGTCTGTGTGTGTGTGCCTGCCTCTTTCTTTTTAAAGTGGATTTGTTTGTGGAGAAATGTAGTCATGGAAGAAAATGTTTGTTATTGTCATGTGTTGATCCTGTTGGTCTATACACACTGTCATGAAATCATTCTCCCCCTACTGCAGAACAGTTGGTGTACATGTGGTCCAATCAATCTGTGATGTGAAAACTAAACTGTGATTTGTGTGTGTTTTCACATCCCAGATGTAGTAGACACACATGAACACCAGTTGTGTATATAGAGTACGTCTGAGAAAGTAAAAGACGAATTCCATTGGTAATTTGTTGTTGCAGACTTGGAGGTGGACCCTGTTAAGATTTATTCTTCTCTGTCATCTTCCATCTTCCTCCCTGGCCCAACTGGTGCGCACACTGTCAAACATGTTAGTTGTTTCAATCGGAAGAGATTTGTCATGAAGAGGCAGAGAGTACAGTGGCTTGCGAAAGTATTCACCCCCCTTGGCATTTTTCCTATTTTGTTGCTTTACAACTAAAAATAGATTTTTGGGGGGTTTGTATCATTTGATTTGCACAACATGGCTACCACTTTGAAGATGCAAAATATTTTTTGGGGTGAGACAAACGAGAAATCTTGAGCGTGCATAACTATTCACCCCCCCAAAGTCAATACTTTTTAAGAGCCACCTTTAACACCAATTACAGCTGCAAGTCTCTTGGAGCATGTCTCTATAAGCTTGGCACATCTAGCCATCGTACCACAAGTTAGAGAACAATTCCAGCCTCATGGTGAAGAGTTTCCCTGTTGGTTTTAAATGCACACCAGACCAATAACATTTTGATCAAACATATATACATCCTCTGATTGATCCTGTTAAATTTTTTTTGATTGAACAACTGAACACTAACAAGTCTCACATGTTTGAATGAAGAGGCTGAAACTTACTCCCTCCCTCATCATCAATGAAAGGGAGAAAAGCATTCAGCATTTACACTATAGGCATGTTCTGAATCGATCTTCAATGTTTTGAAATGTTTTGTACTTCCATACCTACTCCAAGTGAAATCTTTTTTTGCCAATCACCTTGCTGCACTTGCCAAACACCAAAAAGCTATCTTCCAATCTCTTGAAAGACAGCCTTACGCCAGAATGCCGGAACACGTTCGATGTGTCCCAAATTACACCATATTCGCTATGTAGTGGACTACTTTTGGCCAGGGCCCATAGCACTCTTGTCAAAAGTAGTGCACTATATAAGGAATAGAGTGCCATTTGACAAATGGCCCTTGTGAAATTTGAGTTTAGTGCATTTCTTGGAATGTGCGCAAGCTCCGTGATTGTTCTCCTTCCTGAGACTTCCCGGACCCCTTTGTCTCCAGAGCATAGTCTCTGTTGCTTACTCATTAAGGAATTCCGTCAGTGCTCCTGTCGCTTGCTCACGCACACACACATACACACACACACATATTTTTTGGTTCTGCTCTCATGCTGTCGGTTCTCCATTGAAACAGAAAACATGAGAAAGTTGGCAAGAACTAAGACAATCACAGTGGGGATGATGCCTGGTCTAAAACCAGCATAGTGCCATTGTGGAATGATGTAGTCAGGATGCAGTTAGTAAGACATAGTAATACATACAGTTCAGTTCCAAATAACACTGTGATGAAATGCCAATTTAAAGACAATGGAACTCACGCACACCATCTCCCCTTTCACCCACATACACATGTACTGCATCCCAAATGGCACCTTATTACCTTACTAGTGCACTACTTTTGACTATACCCTATGGACCCTGGTATATAGGGAATACTATGTAATCTACTTTAGATGGCTGAAGTATCAAATGTATTCATTATTACTGAGTGCATGGATAATGGCCAATTGGCAAATGCAAATATAATGATTATGCCTACCATTGTTATAATAATATAATACACTTTGTGTGTTAATTTATGAACTTGCATGATAATGTCAATGTTTTTTGCAGTTTGTGTGTTCACTTCCTCTTTTCATCAGGAGGTTCTGTGGTATCGTTATGAGTTTATTGAATCAACAGATCCAGATGCGCTTAGTCAGGGTGTTCACACACACACACACACACACACACACACACACACACACACACACACACACACACACACACACACACACACACACACACACACACACACACACACACACACACACCATCTGTGTGAAGAAAACTGTGTGCTCTCTGAGTTGTCTGGAAGGGCCTCCCTTCCTTTTATACCTCTTAAAATAATCCTCCTCCTATTGGCCGAGAGCAGAAGTTCTCAGCAAATCATGTCGGCCAATTAGAGAGTAACACTTCCTGAAATGAGAAAGATGTTTCCTGTTGATAGTAGCATTGAGCTGGAGAGGGGGGTAGGGGAGTGGAGGTAGAGAAGGGAAGAGTAGGGGGAGGTAGAGGTGGGAAAAAGGGGGGGAAAGGGGGAAACAGTGGGAAGGTAGAGGCAGAGGGGGAGGTAGAGTGGAATGGAGGGGGGAAGTAGGGGAGCTCAGGGGTTAACAGCATGTTGAACCTCTGACAGTGTCTCTCTGACCTGCGTGGCCTCTACGGAAAGAGTGACAGAGGTGGCAAAGTGTAGTGTGTGTGTGTGCGTGTGTACTGTGTACTGTGGCTACAGCACACAGATGACTGCCAGGAATCATCAGTGTTTAGGTCAGAGTGTAAACATACAACAGTGATGTGATGTTCCAGTTTACTCCTCTACTATGACTGTCTCACCATTGTCTGGTCAGACACCTCTTTTTCACACATTAGTCACCAACATGTAAATCTCAACCACAGGCAGGGTTGGACTGGCCATAGGGCAATTCTGGCAAATGCCAGATGGGCCGGTCCATCTGTAGCCCAGTGGGCCTGTCAAAAAAAAAAATGTTGCACAAAATTATGATTAATTGGTTAATAATGGGGGCCTCAAGAGAATAACAGGTCGGGGTGGGTAATTCAATAAAATGGGCTGGTATGTTAGAAATACCAGGGCCGATTTCTGGTCCCAGTCTGTCCCTGACCACAGTCCTAGGATCAGATCACTCTACCCCTAATCCAAGCCTTAACCATGAGAGGTATTAATATATATCTGACTGTCACGACTTCCACCGAAGTCGGTTCCTCTCCTTTTTCGGGCGGCGTTCGTCGGTACACTCATCTCTGCTCTCCTGCGCCTGACTACCTACACCAGCTACACCCACCACATGACACTGACTCTGAATCATTGATTAAAAGCAGCTTCTACCTATTCCGACTGACCAATGACTAAGATATATATTTTTTTATTTGTCATTTAACCTCTATTTTGACAGGGAAGACATATTGAGACCTAGGTCTCTTTTCCAAGCGCCCTGTATAATACAGCATAAAATACACATGAAACACAAAATATATACATATATACACACCAGTGGATGCTGCTGACTCGAAAAAAAATCTTTATTTTAACCAAAGCATTGACTAAATACATTTATAGTACAATATTATGGGGAATGGGAATGAGAAGGCTACTTGCACCGAGTGGGAAAGGGATCACAGCAGTGATTGAATGAGGGTATGAGGCATGAGTTGAGGTGTTCAGAGGCTTGACCAGTGCAGGACAGGATTTGACTGGGAAGACAAAAAACAATAACACAACGCAACAGTTAGACAAAAGAGCTAAGAATTAGTTAGTCCAAGCAAGGAGTAAAATCATTGATGTGTAATAATGTGATTGTGTATGTGATTGACTACATACAGGAATGAGAGAAAATGTATAGGGGTACTCACAGTGCTTGGAGGGGAAACATTCAATGTGCCAGTGGATGAGTGGGCAGATGAGACTTCAGTTCATGCCAGCAGAAAGTTGACAAAGGTAGTGGAGTGGAGTAGTCATCACCTCTTAATCAGGGATCAGGAGGGGACTTATCTGTAAATTCAAATAGCAGATACGTTCCGTACAGCTGCGCCATCGTATATTTGGACAACGAGTTTCTCTACGAACTTAAACTCAGACATCTCAAAATTCACAAAGTCAAACACAGACCGTGCATCTTTCCCACTTGACACATCAAAGTATCCAAGAAACTTTCCTGAATAAAGCCCTGATCATCTACATACCTGATGATGACTGACAATTACAAGCAGGCTGGTGCAACCATAGCTCCCAGAGCGGCGGGACAGTTTTTTTCCTTACATGTTAACCTAAGTAGGAAAACTCTGGACCCTATAAGCTATGACAGTGATTAATCAGTTGTAAAAAGGTTTTATACGGGCTATGATGGGACCAGTTTTTCCTAATCAGGTCACATGAGTTTTAAAAACTCCTGAAAAAATGAATGATGAAAACAACGTCAAACTGCAGCTACCTTATATTTGTTCATATAAATTATATTTAGACTAGATTAGTTGGGGGATTTCCTCTCCCCAGACACATAGACAACAACTGAGACAATAGAACTCACAGGGCTGAGCTTGCTTCATGTATGTTTGCATCATGCAGGCCTATGCAACTGTAGGCCTTACAAAACATTTACTCACATCCATCATCACTATTATGTTGATTCATTAATTCCAGTTAATCATTATGGATTAAAAATGTATAGGAAGCCTGGCCAGCCCAATTTTGAATATAAACTACATTTGATCACATTCACATAAATACATAACGTTACCAATTAGTTTACCCTGACCAGATAAACAGGGAGCATAGGCTGTATGCAGCTGCTCTTATTAGTAGCCTACAGTTGATCAGACTGAAAAATTCTAGTTTCATCCCATACCGCATGTCAGATTTCTAATGTTTACGTGTAGCCTAGGCTGCTGCAACATTTATATAATGTGTTTTGCTTGTGTCTGACCGGAGGGATTGTGTTATCATCTTTGCTAAATAAATACCAGAGGAAAGTGGAAAGCCTACTTGAGCGCACGCGTCAAAATTGCGCTGCGTCAAACTCTCTCTTTAATCTTTTAATAGATGAAGCTATCAAATCATTCTGAATTGTTTTCGACATCCCAGAAAAGACAGTCGAAAGTTCGATATGTTCAGCAAGTAAAGCATCGTAACGTGCAATTACCTCTGCAAGCTCCTTGTAGTTGCCGTTGTCAGTGGAACTTTCCATCTCATTGTGTCCTCCTAAAAGCAAATTCTTGCATACCCAAAAATACAGGCAAGGCCAGCAATACAGGCAGCTTGATGAACGGCTCCCTGTTAACCAGCTATACTTTTGATACCAGATGGTATTGAACGCCTTCACCTTTATTTTTATTTGGTGACATATGAGTGGCCATAGGCCAATGTCTACCGTCTGGATGGGAAGGAGGAATCAGCTGAGATCAGCATGTTGTAGACATGTTCTTTCTCTCTAAGTATGCATTTCAGGCCTACCTGGCCTGATGACTCCTTGATGTCCCCAGTCCACCTGGCCGTGCTGCTTTTCCAGTTTCAACTGTTCTGCCTGTTTTATGAATATTTAAATATCTTGTCCATGTTCTGTTATAATCTGCACCCGTCACAGCCAGAAGAGGACTGGCCACCCCTCACAGCTTGGTTCCTCTCTAGGTTTCTTCCTAGGTTCTGGCCTTTCTAGGGAGTTTTTCCTAACCACCGTGCTTTTACACTTGCATTGCTTGCTGTTTGGGGTTTTAGGCTGGGTTTCTGTATAGCACTCTGTGACATCAGCTGATGTAAGAAGGGCTTTATAAATAAATTTGATTTGATTAAAGTGATAATGGGGATTTTCACTGTTTATTTGATTATGTATTGCTGTAATATATTTTTTATATTTTTTTATTTCACTTTTATTTAACCAGGTAGGCAAGTTGAGAACAAGTTCTCATTTACAACTGCGACCTGGCCAAGATAAAGCAAAGCAGTTCGACGCATACAACAACACAGAGTTACACATGGAGTAAACAAACATACAGTCAATAAAACAGTAGAAAAAACAAATCTATATACAATGTGTGCAAATGAGGTGAGATAAGGAACGTAAGGCAATAAATAGGCCATGGTGGCAAAGTAATTGTTTTCTGTGACACTGATACTAATTTCTGATAGTAATCTCTTTTGTCAAGAGGTTGAACAAATTGTTATTTTCAATGATGGCCTAGGAACAGTGGGTTAACTGCCTGTACAGGGCAGAACAACAGATTTGTACCTTGTCAGCTCAGGGATTTGAACTTTCAACCTTTCAGTTACTAGTCCATCGTTCTAACCACTAGGCTACCCTGCCGCCCTGCCGTTTCTTACCTCCCAAAGGGGAACAAGAACGTCTCTCTCTCTCTCTCTCTCTCTCTCTCTCTCTCTCTCTCTCTCTCTCTCTCTCTCTCTCTCTCTCTCTCTCTCTCTCTCTCGCGCATGCCCTCTTTCTCTCGCGCATGCCCTCTCTCTCGCGCATGCCCTCTCTCTCGCGCATGCCCTCTCTCTCTCTCTCTCTCTCTCTCTCTCTCTCTCTCTCTCTCTCTCTCTCTCTCTCTCTCTCTCTCTCTCTCTCTCTCTCTCGCGCATGCTCTCTCTCTCTTTCATTCTCTCTCTCACATTCAAGCTGCTTCATTGGCATGAAAAATATTGTGTCAATATTGCCAAAGCAACAATGTTTACAATATACATTGAAATAAAATAACAAATAATAATATAAAATGGTAGTAAATAATAAAAAAAACAGTAAAATGGTAACAGTCAATAGTGGAAATATAAAAAGCTACATCATTACATCATTACTACTACTACTACTACTACTACTACTACTACTACTACTACTACTACTACTACTACTACCACCACCACCATCACTAAACTGCTATCATTACCATCACCCCTAGTACTATTTGGAATAACAATCACAACAACAACAATAATAGGAATAGCAATAACAGATATAATAATAATACTAATACTGTTTACTATGCAGATGTTATTGTTCAGTGTCACTCAGGCTATGGCAGGCAAATAAACTCAGCAAAAAAAGAAACGTCCTCTCACTGTCAACTGCGTTTATTTTCAGCAAGCTCAACATGTGTAAATATTTGTATGAACATAACAAGATTCAACAACTGAGACATAAACTGAACAAGTTCCACAGACATGTGACTAACAGAAAAGGAATAATGTGTCCCTGAACAAAAGTAACAGTCAGTATCTGGTGTGACCACCAGCTGCATTAAGTACTGCAGTGCATCTCCTCCTCATGGACTGCTGTGAGATGCTGTGAGATGTTACCCCACTCTTCCACCAAGGCACCTGCAAGTTCCCTGACATTTCTGGGGGGAATGGCCCTAGCCCTCACCCTCCGATCCAACAGGACCCAGACGTACTCTTTGCTGGCCATGGCAGAACACTGACATTCCTGTCTTGCAGGAAATCACGCACAGAATGAGCAGTATGGCTGGTGGCATTGTCATGCTGGAGGGTCATGTCAGGATGAGCCTGCAGGAAGGGTACCACATGCGGGGGAAGGATGTCTTCCCTGTAACGCACAGCGTTGAGATTGCCTGCAATGACAACAAGCTCAGTCCGATAATGTTGTGACACACCGCCCCAGACCATGACGGATCCTCCACCCCCAAATCGATCCCGCTCCAGAGTACAGGCCTCTGTGTAATGCTCATTCCTTATGATTCCTAAACGCAAATCCGAGCATCACCCCTGGTGAGACAAAACCGCAACTCGTCAGTGAAGAGCACTTTTTGCCAGTCCTGTCTGGTCCAGCGACGGTGGGTTTGTCCCCATAGGTGATGTTGTTGCCGGTGATGTCTGGTGAGGACCTGCCTTACAACAGGCCTACAAGCCCTCAGTCCAGCCTCTCTCAGCCTATTGTGGACAGTCTGAGCACTGATGGAGGGATTGTGCGTTCCTGGTGTAGCTCGGACAGTTGTTGTTGCCATCCTGTACCTGTCCCGCAGGTGTGATGTTTGGATGTACCGATCCTGTGCAGGTGTTGTTACACGTGGTCTGCCACTACGAGGACGATCAGCTGTTCATCTTGTCTCCCTGTAGCGCTGTCTTAGGCGTCTCACAGTACGGACATTGCAATTTATTGCCCTGGCCACATTTGCAGTCCTCATGTCTCCTTGCAGCATGCCTCATGTTCACGCAGACGAGCAGGGACCCTGGGCATTATTCTTTTGGTGTTTTTCAGAGTCAGTAGAAAGGCCTCTTTAGTGTCCTAAGTTTTCATAACTGTGACCTTAATTGCCTACCGTCTGTAAACTGTTAGTGTCTTAACGACCGTTCCACAGGTGCATGTTCATTAATTGTTTATGGTTCATTGAACAAGCATGGGAAACAGTGTTTAAATCCAGAAAATTGAATGCAGTCTATCACAGTGCCAACCGTTTTGTCACCAAATCACCATATACTACCCACCACTGCGACCTGTATGCTCACGTTGGCTGGTCCTCGCTACATATTCGTCGCCAAACCCACTGGCTCCAGGTCATCTATAAGTCTTTGCTAGGTAAATCTCCGCCTTATCTCAGCTCACTGGTCACCATAGCAACACCCACCCGTAGCGCGCCGTCCAGTAGGTATATCTCACTGGTCATCCCCAAAGCCAACACCTCTTTTGGCCGCCTTTCCTTCCAGTTCTCTGCTGCCAATGAATTGCAAAAATCACTGAAGTTGGAGACTTAAATCTCCCTCACTAACTTTAAGCGTCAGCTGTCAGAGCAGCTTACCGATCGCTGCAGCTGTACACAGCCCATCTGTATATAGCCCATCCAACCAACTACCTACATCATCCCCATATTTGTTTTTGTTTTTATGCTCTTTTGCACACCAGTATTTCTACTTGCACATTCTCATTTGCACATATATCACTCCAGTGTAAATTGCTAAATTGTAATTACTTCGCCACTACTGGCCTATTTCTTTCCTTACCTCCTTACTTCATATGCACACACTGTATACCAATTTTTTTATTGTGTTATTGACTTTGTTTATCCCATGTGTACCTCTGTGTTGTTGTTTTATTCACACTGCTTAGCTTTGTCTTGGCCAGGTCGCAGTTGTAAATTAGAACTTGTTCTCAACTGGCCTACCTGGTTAAATAAAGGTGAAATAAAAAAAATGAATAGCAAAACAAAATATTGATAGGAAATTAAATGAATTGTAAATGCATGCAAAACATGTTTTATGATAACGCAATAAAAATAAACACCTCCCTCTTTCCTGCAATTTTCACTATCTTTGGTTATGTTACCATGGCCTTAGCCTGGTTCACGAACCAGGTTCCATGGCAGAAATCAGCTCAAGAGGGGTCGGAAAATATTGATATATTGATAAATGTCACCTTGTCCGAGAGAGATTTACATGGTTATCAAAACATCACACCAGGGTAAGCCTACACGAAACACAGCACTTATTTTAAGTGTTTCTAAAATCCCCTACATGAAAAATGAATGGTGGAAACACCATTGGAACCATTTCCCTTTTTGACCACTATGTTTTATGGGTACTCCACTGTGGGCCTCTATGTGCAACAACTTTCCGGATGGAAAACAGGGTGTCACATAACACACAGTACCCCTTCTACGAGCATGTGCGGGGAGGATTCTTGAAATGGAACATCCAATCAAAATCTTACCGCTGGGAGGCAGCGGACCATTCAAACAGTTTTTGCAATACAAAATCTCCAGAACTCCATTAGAGGCGTGACAACGACGTGATTTTGGAAGTATGTCAACGCGAAACTACCCTGGCCTTTGTTTTCGGAGCTTTTTCTCCAGATGCCAGTTTTGGCACATTCATTCCAGCAACATAGCTTCCTGCATCCACTGCTGGTTTGCCTCTGAAGCTAAGCAGGGTTGGGCCTGGTCTGTCCCTGAATGAGTAAAAATGTCACATTTCCACCATTGCTGCATGCTGACCTGATGGAAACCATTAAACCAGCAGAAACTATGACACCTCTGACTGAGGTATGAAAATTACACAAAACACACTTTTTCCTTCCAGTTATTTTAACTGGGGGCTGTTTACTTTATATCCTTCATTGGGTCACCTCTGTTTCAGCTTGTTGTTGATCGTACTTGAATGACTGGTAATTCAAGTGAATTGCTGGCAGAGATATTCGTTTTTCTTGTGTAAACTTGGAGAGCAAGGTGAGCCAGACAGTGGCCTTGTTATGTGAATATTTATATAGTCTGTTGTAGTCTGAAAGACAGACGACAATATTTCTTGCTTTGAGAACTTTAATCGTCTGAATAAAACAAAATATTAATTCTACATCCTCAGGTTGATCACATCATTTAAAAGCATTTTTTTGTTATAACTTTATCAATGCCTCCTTGCGAACCACATCGAATAGACATTAGTAAGGCATTTATTCTCTCTGTGACGTACCACACACATCCAACAGTCCCTTCAAATGTGTATTCAGCAACAGCCCTCCGTTTCAACAGTTCCCCCTCTGTTTCAGACTGACAGTGTTGTTGGAGCAGCTCTGGGTTTGTTACTGTAGCTTTGATAAACTACCGTTGCTCAATGGCAATTGCTTAAGACACCCCATTCCCCATTCCTAGGAAATGAATGTGTGCCCTTGTTCCAAATATAGTTAATTGGTGACCACCATGGGTTGCCATAAGGCTGCCATGGCTCTGTGCTCTCTGTGGGCTTCTTTAATGGGTACTTTGATTCCACTCAGGTCTGGAGCTTGTGTTTACGCTGCCCCTAGAGAAGAGAGAGAATAGCTGCTATTGTCTCTCAGACCACTGAAGACCATTACCTTGTGGCATGTAGTGATCAAGGTATGCCGATCGGACAGTTATAGGCCTTGGTATCCACAGTGGTCAGATCTAGAAGGACCTGGTGTTCTCTCTCTGAGACCACTCTGAGACCACTGGACACTGCTGCTAGTCTTGGGCATCCAGTGGTCAGAACTAGGGGGGCCAGCTTTATTATTTATGATGCCCCTATGAAGAGGAGCTCTGCCAGTAACTATCAAACCACTGGGGAGACCACTAGAGCTGTGGCTGTAGTAGCCATGGTCAAGGGAGCTCCTCCTAATCTTCATCCCCTCACTGGTGACCGCTAGACTGCAGCCATTTTCTCTCAGAACACTTTGTTAGACCACTTTGAGTCCACTATGATTTGATATTTAGTGGTCATCTTCATTCTCAGCCTGATCCGTGACTGGACACTGCTAGGCCTTGGCATCCAGTGGTCAGAACTAGGGGACCTTTATGCTGCCCTAGAGAGAAGTTGCTGCCATTATGTCAGACCACTGTGAGACCACTACTCTGTGGCATCCAAAGCCTGACCCTAGATCTGTATGTGCTCTAGCGAGCCTACTGCTCTGACCATCATTGTCATGCCATGGGAGTTGGCTAAAGTACAAACAAATCTGAGACCAGTATAAGACCCCTATGAGACCTTGAGGCTGTGGCATGTACTGGTGGCATGTAATTCTAAAATTTTTGCCATGACTTATGCCATGTTAATGATATCTGAGTGAGAGTGACTAACAAAATAAATGGGGGCCTCTAGAGGTCAGGGACCCTGGGCATGTGCCCAGGGTCCCCTCCAGGCATAAACAACTGTTTATGTCGCTTATGCCTGGAGCCAGCCCTTGACGTCAAACTGGCTAGCTAGAAGTTACTTGCGGTTTAACTCTGATAGAGCTACATGTGGAATAATGGGAGATTTGTAGCTCTGACTATTCTCTTCAAGAGGTGATGATATTAAAACCCAAATAGTTATAACATATAACAATACCTTGACACATAGTTGTCAATGTTTTTAGTGGAGCTGGGAGTTTCCTTGCCCCCCAGCAGCCAAATTGAACGCTATACACCCATATTGTGACATATTTTTTAACAACCTATAGGAATTACACATCACCTTGCAAGCCATCATAATGTTACTTGCAGGCCTGATGAGTTCCAGGTCATTGTATAACATCCTCAGAAAAAAAGGTTTAGGTTTGTTCTTAAACGGGTACAAACAGTTGTCACTGTAGTGGTAACCTCTAAGGTCATAATTTATACTTTTAGTTATATGAGCACAATTGTACGCCAGTTCATACCTCAGGCCACATCGAGCGTGCAAGTGGGAATAGAAAGAGAAGTGGGAGGCCCCGGTGCAAAACTGAGGAAGAGGACAAGTATGTTAGTCTCTAGTTGAGAAACAGATGCCTCACAAGTCCTCAACTGGCAGCTTCATTAAATAGTACCCGCAAAACACCAGTCTCAACATCAACAGTGAAGAGGCGACTCCAACATAATTTACAAATGAAGCATGTGTTTAGTGAGTCAGAGGCAGTAGGGATGAGCAAATCAGAGGCAGTAGGGATGAGCAGGGATGTTATCTTGATAAGTGCGTGAATTTGACAATTTTCTTGCCCTGTTAAAAAGATCTCTACAGATCGATGTCCCACCCGTGGGACGGTTGAGCTAATGTGCGCTAATGCGATTGGCATGAAGTTGTAAATAACAGTAACATTTCCCAGGACATAGACATATCTGATATTGGCAGAAAGCTTAAATTCTTGTTAATCTAACTGCACTGTCCAATTTACAGTAGCTATTACAGTGACAGAATACCATGCTGTTCTTTGAGGAGATTGCACAGTTATGAACTTGAAAAGTTATTAATAAACCAATTAGGCACATTTGGTCTTGATACAAAATTTTGAACAAAAATGCAATGGTTCACTGGATCAGTCTAAAACTTAGCACATATTATCTATTGGCACCTTCTATTGGCCAAAATCTAAATTGTGCTTTGGTTGGAATAACACATTATGGCCTTTCTCTTGAATTTCAAAGATGGTACAAAGAAATACAAAAGAATGGTTGACTTTTTCTTTGTATAATCTTTAACAAGATCTAATGTGTCATATTCTCCTACATTAATTTCACAAACAATTGTTTACAGATAGATTATTTCACTTATAATTCACTTTGATGGTGCCTTTTAACAGATAGGAAAATTCCAGAAAATGATTTCATGGCTTTAGAAGCTTCTGAGGTGTACCTGTGGATGTATTTCAAGGCCTACCTTCAAACTCAATTGTGGACCTCTACAAGTCTGGTTCATCCTTGGGAGCAAATTCCAAACGCCTGAAGGAACCACATTCATCTATACAAACAATAGAATGCAAGTATAAACACCATGGGACCACGCAGACGTCATACCGCTCAGGAAGGAGACGCGTTCGGTCTCCTTGAGATGAACGTACTTTGGTGTGAAAAGTGCAAATCAATCCCAGAACAACAGCAAAGGACCTTGTGAAGATGCTGGAGGAAACAGGTACAAAGTATCTATATCGACATAACCTGAAAGGCCGCTCAACAAGGAAGAAGCCACAGCTCCAAAACCGCCATAAAAAAAGCCAGACTACGGTTTGCAACTACACATGGGGACAAAGATTGTACTTTTTGGAGAAATGTCCTCTGGTCTGATGAAACAAAAATATTTCTGTTTGGCCATAATGGCTATAGTTATGTTTGGAGGAAAAAGGGGAAGGCTTGCAAGCCCGAAGAACACCATCCCAACCGTGAAGCACGGGGGTGGCAGCATCATTCTCTGGGGGTGCTTTGCTGCAGGAGGGACTGGTGTACGTCACAAAATAGATGGCATCATGAGGAAGGACAATTATGTGGATATATTGAATCAACATCAAGACATCTGTCCGGAAGTTAAAGCTTGGTCACAAATGGGTCTTCCAAATGGACAATGACCCCAAGCATACTTCCTAAGTTGTGGCAAAATGGCTTAAGGACAACAACGTCAAGGTATTGGAGTGGCCATCACAAAGCCCTGACCTCAATCCTGAAGAAAATTTGTGGGCAGAACTGAAAAAGTGTGTGCGAGCAAGGAGGCTTACAAACCTGACTCAGTTACACCAGCTCTGTCAGGAGGAATGGGCCAAAATTCACACACCTTATTGTGGGAAGACTACCTGAAACGTTTGAACCAAGTTAAACAATTTAAAAGGCAATTCTACTAAATACTAATTGAGTGTATGTAAACTTCTGACCCACTGGGAATGTGATGATATAAATAAAGCTGAAATAAATCACTACTTTTATTCTGACATTTCACATTCTTAAAATAAAAGGGGTGATCCTAACTGACCCAGGACAGGGCAGGATTTACTAGGATTAAATGTCGGGAAGTGTGAAAAACTGAGTTTAAATGTATTTGGCTAAGTTGTATGTAAACTTCGACTATATGTCGATTAATAAAATTGTTGTCAAGTACAGAGTGAGCCTGATGCCAGTTCGAGTTCTGGAGGTGAAATGGAAGGGGTAGAACCTTGCATTGATGGACATGGTTATGATAAAGTTTGGTCCAGTGGGAGTAACATTTTTGAAGAGGGTGGAACCAGGACTTTTGGCTGATCCATAGGTAGTTTCAGATTGGGTGGAAAAGAGGGTGGGTGCTGTTGAGTCGGTTAAGGTAACACAAAGTGGACCTGTGATGTTTGTTTGTGTTTCTTCAGATCAGAGGGAGAAGGCGCTCCGTGTGACACAACTTTGAGAAAGACCTGTATCTGGCTTTGCACATACCTAGGTACAGCGCCCCATTGAAGGGAGTGATTTCTGATGTAGCGTTGGGGGCAATTGAAGTTGAAGATTCCTGGTGTTTGTGACTCCGGCCGTTTGGTGCGTTGCGTGGTGAAACAGGTGACACAGTGTGTTCTTTTAAGCTTTGATTCAGAGTCTTTACCTGAACTAACAAACTAATATTAGGATATATGAGCTTTGCTGTTAGAGCTTTTGTGCTGAATACACTGCTGGGTTATGGGCATGTCGCAGCAGTGTGTTGGAGGGAGATTCCAAGATGTGGAAATTGTTCAGGAGGACATCGGACATCGGAATGTGTAGTTTCGGTGGAAAAGGTTGTGTCAACCAGTGGCGGATTTAGGTACGGGCGACATGGGCAGCCGCCCATGGCGGCATCTTGCCGTGGAATTGTGACATTTGCGCGATCTGATTTCTATCGCTCATTTGCACTTCAAGTCAATGATATCATGTCACCGTGTGGGACTGTGGGTCATTAACCTTGTTGGAGTGGGCGCCCTGATTCTAGTTTGTGAGCTAGGCAGGCTACTGCCTGGGAAGGTCTCCCACTCAGAAGTACGAGACGGGGAGGGGGCCGGGGTAGGTTGACCTCAGGTCTCCCCACTGGAAGCCAGAGGAAGGGGGAGCGGGGGAATCTATCAAATAGCGCACCTCTAACTTTGTACAGTACTAATGCAAATAGTAAAAGCAGTCACAACCAAATAAATCACAATTCATTCATATTACTGTGAATATATAGTTTCACAGACATATTGTTGCATTTGTTCTGGTTTGTGCGAAATCGTTAAGAATAATATAAAACCAGTCTTTACACCGCCAAGGTGAATTGGTTTAGTCTTGACTCTTGGTTGACAGTGTTGGGGGATGGGTAATGAATTGATGCTCGAGTGCCAAATCAACACAAATTTGTCTTTGTTACTTCTTTTTGATATTTTTGAGCCTGGTTTTTCTATATATTTTTATAGTTTTAAATGTTATGATTATTTATTTGTGTTGTTCCAAATGTCTGAATAAAAATCACAGTTAGTGCAGAATTATGCTTTTTTGGGGGGTTCTCGGGGGGCTGAAGGGGGGGTTTGCCCGAGGTGTCATACAAGCTAGAACTGCCACTGGTGTCAACTGTGGGGGTGTCCATATTGCTGGGGATCGGAGGTGTCTGGTGAGAGAGGCAAGTTGAGTTGGCCAGGGTCAGAGTAGTGCATGTTGTATGCTGAGGCGGTGAAGAAAGTAGAGGAGGGTGGATCAAGGGTGAGGGATTTTGATATGATCTCTATGAATCTGTGCTAGAACAGAGGGATAGGCCAAAAAGTGATATACGTTTCAGTAAGGTTGGCTTCTTAGCGTTCATAGCAATGGATATATACTGTATCGCAGAGATGGAACATAAATCACAGAAAATAGATGTTGTGGTGGCAGCTGCAGAGAAGTACTTGGGGGTGCGAGATTTGACTTCAGAAGAGTTACAGGGTGTGTTGAGTGGTAGTGTCTTGTCCTCTCAGGTCATTGACTTGGTGTAGGATCAGATAGGGTTAAAGTAGTGGAATAAGGTGGTGGGTTTTAATGAGTGTAGGGTTAGTTGGTAGAGTAATTAAAAATATATTTGTATTTTATTTTTCCTGTTTCCCCTTTTGAAAATGGATTTATACTATAGTTCATTTGGGGGTGGTAATGCAACATATTGGATGCCAACCGCCGTTACATTCTACACAAGAAGAAGACGATCAAAATGATCTAGCTACTAGTTTAAAGCAATGGAATATCTAATTGTTACAATGAATGTATGGGCTAGATTTATGAGAATTACCACATGCATTTACTTTATCTTGATGATACACTCATTTATCACAAAAAAGTGTTATGAGTGCACCACAAGCATATTTCCAGGGTGTTGATGCATCTTCCTCCCAGCACAGCCTCTTCCAACACCAAGTAATATCAACTCGTACTGTTGCTAGCTAGCTACCTTAGCTGTTGTGCTAGCTAACATGCTACTGCACTGCAACACTAGCATATTGACATGCATATTGGTATTAAAAGACAGCAACATATTCACCTAAAAATATAAGGGTTTAGGCAAATCATTAGTTGGCTAGATATCTATCACATGAACTGTGAAAAGACAGATTGAAACTGGTATCATCAAAATCTGTTTCACTCTATCCCATAAAACATGACATTGCTAACTAGGCATAATTTAGTTTTAAAAATGTTAAAGTTTATTAGGAAGTTTAAGTAATAAGTTAGACACTCACTGGACACTCACTAGGTACTGTAGCTAGCTAATGTAAAATAGCTTGGTTTCCCTTTTCCAACAGATGTTTCTAATCCCCTTGATTGGTCATCAATGGTTACTGGTCTTGGAACTCAACTGTTTTCCAATAAATGTTGCTGCCACAGGTTTGCCACAGATTCAAATAGAATCTTGAGAGAATTGTCTGCACATTCACCACTAGCGGCAAACATTTGAAAACTTCTGCCAACATTTTATGGCACAGTCCTTAGTTTGCAGCAAATTTGCCTCAAATTTGCAGGAAGTTTGCAACAATAACTACATTTTTGTAAGGGTGTGGTTGATTGTGGTACCTGTTTCTGGTCGTTTTGGGTACCTGTTTGGGGTTGTTTAGGGTGATTAGTAGGATGCTTTTTGCCTATATAGTGCACTACTGTTGACCAGGGCCCATTACGCTATGGTAAAAAGAGGTGCACTATTGCCACATTTCCATTGAGTGTTTTGCCCAAAAGGCTCAGTGTCACGTTGGTATAAAGGATTTGGAGATAGGCGTAGGAATACACCCAAAACACATGTACAGAAACACTGGGCTGTACACAAACAAAAGAGCGAGGGTAAACCTCGCTGAACGACATGGGACGATACCCGTAATACACAATTTATAAAGCATGCAGCATAACAGCTGCACCAACGCATAAGTACTCACACGACCAACGGACATGGGAACAATAACCGACTAAGACAGAGGGAACAGAGGGCACATATTTAACATTCTAATCAGGAGATATGGGAACAAGGTGTGTGTAATCAGACAAGACAGTCTGGGGTTGATGATAATGAATCCCGTTCAGTGAAGTCTAGAAAGCCGGTGATGTAGACCTCCGGAACTGGTGAACAGAATGAGCAGCAGTACCGGGGGGATCCGTCACACGAGCCGGAACCCGTGTACCACTGGCCATGGGGGACCTGCTCTAACTTGGAGCCAATACAAGACCCTGGGTACTATTCAGCTGGTATTTACGTAACAATGGCTAACTGTGAACTTTAACACCTCACAAAGCAACAGTCTTGAATGAGGAAGAGGTTGTTGATTCTGCTCACCACAAGTCTTTGTCACACTCCTGATGGAAACACAATAACACTAGAGCTTAGATGATCATAAAACACAGGTGGCCCTACTGGTGTGTGGGCAAGTCTCATTGGAAAAGCACCATTAGTAGGGAATAGGTTGCCATTAAGGACATAGCCCTGTACTTTGACCATTTATTTTCTTCTTGCCCTGTAAGATAACTGCTTGTCACATACTGTATGTATGTCAAAAGTAATTTGCCTAGTTCTCTTCTGTGAAGCTGTGAAGATGCTACATCTATGATGATTCCAGTAATGGCGTATGTATTAGATTGCTCAACCTCTGATCCCTGGACTGAAGCCGGGCCCATGGGATACATATCGCTGGCTGGTCCCTGAGATGGTTAACTGAAACCAATTTAGGCTGGGATTCAAGGCAAGGCACGTTGACGGTGAATGCTGCGCAAGTGTGCACAGTGCTATAATGCGCCTTGCATTGAATCCTGGCCTCAGTCAGGTGTAGTTTAAATGCAAGTAGTTTCCCAAGGAGGAAAAGTAACCATAACTTGCCAGTCCCTGACCCAAGAGGGACCAGAGCTTACCGGCCCCTTATCTTGTCCTCCAGTCGGTAACAATGAGCCTGGGGCGAAGTTTTCCGGTCCCTGGTATGAACATGGTTGAGAAACCCTGGTCTAGATGGAGCTAATGTAACAGAAACACAGTGCCAGTCTTTCTGAATTATGTGTGTGTGTGAATGAGGTAAATCTATTATCTGCAGGCATTGTGTTACCTGGAAATGAGGATGACAGGAATCCTAGCCTTTGGCCAATTCTCTGTTCGTATTATTACTCCAACACCAGAGAGAGGTTAAGCTTATAATACACATGGGAGTGTGAGTGGCCAAACACCTGCACACTCATGTGTAGCACGCAACACACGCACACGCACACGCACACACACACACACACACACACACACACACACACACACACACACATACACACACCTGCACAAGGGACTGGAGTCATCAAAGTGTCACTATACCAGGTAGGGGATGGAGTGTTGGAGGGAGTTAGGGATGGAAGGAGGAGGATTAGAGGGGAATACAGGTACATCTACATGTTTCTAGAACACAGCGGAAGCATCTAGAACAGTCTATAGAACAGCCTATATTCATAGTTTGCACCTCCTTCACTTGGTCGCGTCATGCCATTGTTATGAACATTCTCAAGCCGCGCGATATTGGTGCTCTGAAGTTGTGATAAGCCAAGCCATTCTGGACGGAGGCTATTGACAGTTTAGTCAAAATCACACTGTAGTGCCTGGAAAACATTTTGTCAAATATTTAGTAGGAAACAACTTTGCCAGCATTATCATGCTGTCAAATTTGCTCTCGACAGATGGCAATGATGTTATTGGCTAGCAAAGTCAGTCAAAAATAGCTAGCAATGCTAATGTTAGCCAGCTAAAATCTGGTGTCCTCCCCTCAATCTTAGCTAACTAGCTAACATTATACTGCATTTAATGTCAATCTGGCGACATCAAAATTATGAAAAAAGGTTTTCCTACTAATTATTTGCCTCATGTTGAATGGCATTGTATTTCCAAGCCTGTAATGCAGTTTTGATCATCTTCATCAGCACTTATTGACAATGCATTGAGTAGTGTGACAAAACATGCAAACCATGAATAGATGCGCTAAAGAGATCAAAACAATGGAAATGCCATGACAATGCCACTCATGCGTCCCCTATTGGGGAAAGATTCTCCCCTCATTGCCCCCTACATTTAGGCTATTGTTTATATGTGTATTTCACACTCTTTTGGAATAGAAATTGGAGTAAAATGCTTGTATGGATGTCAACCACAATGCACGTTCACGTCATTGTCACCAATCAACTACATTACACCCAATTGCCATTTCCGGTCACAACTAACAGACTTGTTTACGTGTTTACGTGCTGCTGTGCGTTTTGTTGCTAACCTAACTATGTTACCTGCCAACTTTACGGTTTTTACTTTTTAATTACCGTCTATATTTTTTGTTTTTCCATCGCTCTACTTTTTTTCATTCAACTTTGTCACTCCGGATGATTTATCGGGACGTGTTTCGTCAGGACCTCCACCAACCGAAGCTAAGTAGTAACATTAACATTATGCCTTCTAATTGCAGTCGCTGTACTCATAATATACAGGAGAACGATCGCCTTATGGCACTTCAGACGCAATCGTTAGGTAAGGATCAAACAGCGTCTGCGCCACCAGTAAGTACAGATAGTAGTATAAATCCCCTCGCACAATCCCCGCAGCCGGACACTTTTTTCATGGCTTCTGGAAGGAAATGCTGTAGGAATGCTCAACCGGTGTCGCTCACTCAGCCGACAGAAACTTTCAACCGGTTCTCCCCATTAAGCAGCGGGTCGGAGTCAGAGGCCGAGCCTTCTCTGGTCTCTACTCCCGTTACGTTACTGGGATCATCAAAAGTCATGCTATAAATTCTCGGACAACCCAAAGATTCCTAGATGCCCTTCCAGAATCCCTCCGCCTGCCCAAGGACGTCAGAGTACAAAAATAAGTTGTAACCTTGCGCAGTACACTAGATGCAGTCGCACCCCTAAAAACAAAAAACATTTGCCATTAAAAACTAGCTCCCTGGTATACAGAAAATACCTGAGCTCTGAAGCAAGCTTCCAGAAAATTGGAACGGATTGGCGCTACACCAAACTGGAAGTCTTCCGACTAGCTTGGAAAGACAGTACCGTGCGGTATCGAAGAGCCTTCACTGCTGCTCGATCATCCTATTTTTCCAAGTTAATTGAGGAAAATAAGAACAATCCAAAATGTATGTTTGATACTGTCGCAAAGCTAACTAAAAAGCAGCATTCCCCAAGAGAGGATGGCTTTCACTTCAGCAGTGATAAATTCATGAACTTCTTTGAGGAAAAGATCATGATCATTAGAAAGCAAATTATGGACTCCTCTTTAAATCTGCGTATTCCTCCAAAGCGCAGTTGTCCTGAGTCTGCACAACTTTGCCAGGACATAGAATCAAGGGAGACACTGAAGTTTTTTAGTACCATATCTCTTGACACATTGATGAAAATAATCATGGCATCTAAACCTTCAAGCTGCATACTGGACCCTATTCCAACTAAACTACTGAAAGAGCTGCTTTCTGTGCTTGGCCCTCCTATGTTGAACATAATAAATGTCTCTCTATCCACCGAATGTGTACCAAACTCATTAAAAGTGGCAGTAATAAAGCCTCTCTTGAAAAAGCCAAACCTTGACCCAGAAAATATAAAAAACTATCGGCCTATATCGAATCTTCCATTCCTCTCAAAAAGTTTAGAAAAAGCTGTTGCACAGCAACTCACTGCCTTCCTGAAGACAAACAATGTATACGAAACGTTTCAGTCTGGTTTTAGACCCCATCATAGCACTGAGACTGCACTTGTGAAGGTGGTAAATTACCTTAAAATGGCGTCAGACCGAGGCTCTGCAACTGTCCTCGTGCTTTCTTTTGGAGAGATTGGAAACCCAAATTGGTCTACACGGACAAGTTCTGGCCTGGTTTATCTGTCGGAAAGATATCAGTTTGTCTCTGTGGATGGTTTGTCCTCTGACAAATCAACTGTAAACTTTGGTGTTCCTCATGGCTCTGTTTTAGGACCACTATTGTTTTCACTATATATTTACCACTTGGTGATGTCATTCGGAAACATAATGTTAACTTTCACTGCTATGTGGATGACACACAGCTGTACATTTCGATGAAACATGGTGAAGCCCCAAAATTGCAGAGATGCTTGTTCTAGGTCCCAAGAAACAAAGAGATCTTCTGTTGAATCTGATATTTAATCTTGATGGTTGTACAGTCGTCTCAAATAAAACTGTGAAGGACCTCAGCGTTACTCTGGACCCTGATCTTTCTTTTGACGAACATATCAAGACTGTTTCAAGGACAGCTTTTTTTTCCATCTACGTAACATTGTAAAAATCTACAACTTTCTGTCCAAAAATGATGCAGAAAAATGTATCCATGCTTTTGTCACTTCTAGGTTAGACTACTGCAATGCTTTACTTTCCGGCTACCCGGATAAAGCACTAAATAAACTTTAGTTAGTGCTAAACACGGCTGCTAGAATCTTGACTAGAACCAAAAAATTTGATCATATTACTCCAGTGCTAGCCTCTCTACACTGGCTTCCTGTTAAGGCAAGGGCTGGTTTCAAGGTTTTACTGCTAACCTGCAAAGCATTACATGGGCTTGCTCCTACCTATCTTTCCGATTTGGTCCTGCCGTACATACCTACACATACGCTACGGTCACAAGACTCAGGCTTCCTTACTGTCCCTAGAATTTGTAAGCAAACAGCTGGAGGCAGGGCTTTCTCCCATAGAGCTCCATTTTTATGGAATGGTCTGCCTATCCATGTAAGGGACGCAGACTCGGTCTCAACCTTTAAGTCTTTATTGAAGACTCATCTCTTCTGTAGGTCCTATGATTGAGTGTAGTCTGGCCCAGGAGTGTGAAGGTGAATGGAAAGGCACTGGAGCAACGAACCACCCTTGCTGTCTCTGCCTGGCCGGTTCCCCTCTCCACTGTGATTCTCTGCCTCTAACCCTATTACAGGGTTACAGGGGCTGAGTCACTGGCTTACTGGTGCTCTTCCATGCCGTCCCTGGGGGTGTGTCGCTTGAGTGGGTTGAGTCACTGACGTGATCTTCCTGTCCGGGTTGCCCCCCCCTTGGGTTGTGCCGTGGCGGAGATTTTTGTGGGCTATACTCGGCCTTGTCTCAGGATGGTAAGTTGGTGTTTAGAGATATCCCTCTAGTGGTGTGGGAGCTGTGCTTTGGCAGAGTGGGTGGGGTTATACCCTGCCTGTTTGGCCCTGTCCGGGGGTATCGTCGGACAGGGCCACAGTGTCTCCCGACCCCTTCTGTCTCAGCCTCCAGTACTTATGCTGCAGTAGTTTATGTGTCGGGGGGCTAGGGTCTGTCTGTTATATCTGTTATTATATTTCTCCTCTCTTATCCGGTGTCCTGTGTGAATTTAAGTATGCTCTCTCTAATTATCTCTCTCTCTCTCTCTCTCTCTCTCTCTCTCTCTCTCTCTCTCTCTCTCTCTCAGAGGACGTGAGCATTAGGACCATTCATCAAGGCCTACCTGGCCTGATGACTCCTTGATGTCCCCAGTCCACCTGGCCGTGCTGCTTCTCTTAAATATCTTGTCCATGTTCTGTTATAAGCTGCACCCGTCACAGCCAGAAGAGGACTGGCCACCCCTCACAGCTTGGTTCCTCTCTAAGTTTCTTCCTAGGTTCTGGCCTTTCTAGGGAGTTTTTCCTAACCACCGTGCTTTTACACCTGCATTGCTTGCTGTTTGGGGTTTTAGGCTGGGTTTCTGTATAGCACTCTGTGACATCAGCTGATGTAAGAAGGGCTTTATAAATACATTTGATTTGATTTGATTAAAGTGATAATGGGGATTTTCACTGTTCATTTGATTATGTATTGCTGTAATATATTTTTTATATTTTTTTATTTCACTTTTATTTAACCAGGTAGGCAAGTTGAGAACAAGTTCTCATTTACAACTGCGACCTGGCCAAGATAAAGCAAAGCAGTTCGACACATACAACAACACAGAGTTACACATGGAGTAAACAAACATACAGTCAATAAAACAGTAGAAAAAACAAATCTATATACAATGTGTGAAAATGAGGTGAGATAAGGAACGTAAGGCAGTAAATAGGCCATGGTGGCAAAGTAATTGTTTTCTGTGACACTGATACTAATCTCTTTTGTCAAGAGGTTAAACAAATTCTTATTTTCAATGACGGCCTAGGAACAGTGGGTTAACTGCCTGTACAGGGGCAGAACAACACATTTGTACCTTGTCAGCTCAGGGAACTGAACTTGCAACCTTTCAGTTACTAGTCCATCGTTCTAACCACTAGGCTACCCTGCCTCCCTGTCGTTTCTTACCTCCCAAAGGGGAACAACAATGTGGTCCTCCTGAGCACACTGCACAAAACGGCTGAGATCAATGATCGTGAGGACTGGAAGCCAGCCATCATCCTGGACTACAACCACAACAAAGGAAGCGTGGACAACATGGACAAGCTGATTGGAACTTACAGCTGCAGGAGGATGACTGCCCGCTGGCCCATGGTCATCTTCCATAACATCATTGATGTGTCCTCATACAATGCCTTCATGATATGGAACAAGATCAACCCTACATGGATGCCTGGAGCAGCTGGGAAAGGCACTTGTAACCCCATACATTCAAAGAAGGGAGCGCCTTCCCCACACAGTAGCCTCTGCAGTACTTGTGAAAACTGTTCAGGGGAATGAATCTTGTCCTGATCCAACTAAGGCTGCAGATGGGGCAGCCAAGAAGAGGAGATGACAATTCTGGCCCCTAAAAAAGAACTGTAAAACAAATACTACGTGCATGCACACGTGAGGAATACATCTGCAACATCCATGCACACACACTTGCATACTGTCCTACATGTGCTAATTAGAGTTGATTGATTTATGTCCTTCAAGTTTTTGTTTTGTATTTATTATCTTATTTTATTCTTATTTATTGTTGTTGTTTATACACCTTGTGGGTGTGGGCAATGGTTAAAAAAATGTGAGAAGACTAGTATTCTGTACTTGAATTCCTAATTTTACAGTATATAAGAATATATCACCAAAAACGTTCAAGACTGTTATTGTTTCCCTTCAATAAAATGCATTCAAAACTACTTTCTGCACATTTCTGCTACATTCCTAGACTATACAAGTCCTATCTCATGCTAAAAAAAACATGCCAAGAAGATTTAAACTCAGTTTTTCACAATTCCTGACATTTAATCCTAGTAAAATTCCCTGTCTTAGGTCAGTTAGGATCACCACTTTATTTTAAGAATGTGAAATTTCAGAATAATAGTAGAGAGAATTATTTATTTCAGCTGTTATTTATTTCATCATATTCCCATTGGGTCAGAAGTTTACATACACTCAATTAGTATTTGGTAGCGTTGCCTTTAAATTGTTTAACTTGGGTCAAACGTTTCAGGTAGCATTCCACAAGCCTTCCACAATAAGTTGTGTGAATTTTGGCCCATTCCTCCTGACAGAGCTGGTGTAACTGAGTCAGGTTTGGAGGCCTCCTTGCTCGCACATGTTTTTTTCAGTTCTGCCCACAAATGTTTTATAGGATTGAGGTCAGGGCTTTGTGATGGCCACTCCAATACCATGACTTTGTTGTCCTTAAGCCATTTTGCCACAACTTTGGAAGTATACTTGAGGTCATTGTCCAAGCTTTAACTTCCTGACTGAGAAGTTGCTTCAATATATCCACATAATTTCCTTCCTCATGATGCCATCTATTTTGTGAAGTGCACCAGTCCCTCCTGCAGCAAAGCACCCCCACAACATGATGCTGCCACCGCCGTGCTTCACGGTTGGGATCGTGTTCATTGGCTTGAAAGCCTCCCCCTTTTTCCTCCAAACATAACGATGGTCATTATGGATGAACAGTTCTATTTTTGTTTCATCAGACCAGAGGACATTTCTCCAAAAAGTACGATCTTTGTCCACATGTGCAGTTGCAAACTGTAGTCTGGCTTTATTATGGAGGTTTTGGAGCAGTGGCTTCTTATTTGCTGAGCGGACTTTCAGGTTGTGTCGATATAGAACTCGTTTTACTGTGGATATAGATAATTTTGTACCTGTTTCCTCCAGCATCTTCACAAGGTCCTTTGCTGTTGTTCTGGGATTGATTTGTACTTTTCGCACCAAAGTATGTTCATCTCTAAGAGAAGGAACACATCTCCTTCCTGAGCGGTATGACGGCTGCATGGTCCCATGGTGTTTATACTTGCGTACTATTGTTTGTACAGATGAACGTGGTACCTTCAGGCGTTTGGAAATTGCTCCCAAGGATGAACCAGACTTGTGGAGGTCTACAAATGTTTTTAGAGGTCTTGGCTGATTTATTTTCATTTTCCCATGATGTCAAGCAAAGAGGCACTGAGTTTTAAGGTAGGCCTTGAAATACATCCACAGGTACACTTCCAATTGACTCAAATGATGTCAATTAGCCTATCAGAAGCTTCTAAAGCTATGACATAATTTTCTGGAATTTTCCAAGCTGTTTAAAGGCACAGTCAACTTAGTGTATGTAAACTTCTCACCCACTGGAATTGTGATACAGTGAATTATAAGTGAAATAATCTGTCTGTAATCAATTACTTGTGTCATACACAAAGTAGATTTCCTACCCGACTTGCCAAAACTATAGTTTGTTAACAAGAAATTTGTTGAGTGGTTAAAAAACGAGTTTTAATGACCCCAACCTAAGTGTATGTAAACTTCCGACCTCAACTGTATCTCCCCTCTGTAAATTGTATATTCCCACTGTAATTATCCTAAATTCCAGAGTTTAATGATTGGACTCATCAGACCAAAGGACAGATTTCCACCAGTCTAATGTCAATTGGCCATGTTTCTTGGACCAAGCAAGTCTCTTCTTATTTTTGGTGTCCTTTAGTAATGGTTTCTTTACAGTAATTCGACCATGAAGGCCTGATTCACGCGGTCTCCTCTGAACAGTTGATGTTGAGATGTGTCTGTTACTTGAACTCGTTTGTTTGGGCTGCAATTTCTGAGGCTGGTAACTCTAATAAACTTATCCATCAGAGGTAACTCTGGGTATTCCTTTCCTGTGGCGGTCTTCATGAGAGCCAGTTTCATCATAGCGCTTGATGGTTTATGCGACTGCACTTGAGGAAACTTTAAAAGTTCTTAAAATTTTCCGGATTGACTGACCTTCATGTCTTAAGTAATAATGGACTGTTGTTTCTCTTTGCGTATTAGGGCTGTTCTTGCCATAACATCGACTTGGTCTTCTACAAAATAGGGATATCTTCTGTATACCACACCTACCCTGTCACACCACAACTGATTGGCTAAAACACATTAAGCATTAAATACGTTTTACAAATTCACTTTTAACAAGGCACACCTGTTAATTGAAATGCATCCCAGGTGACTACCTCATGAAGCTGGTTGAGAGAATGCCAAGAGTGTGCAAAGCTGTCCTCAAGACAAAGGGTGGCTACCTCGCGGCTTCCCTGCCCCATCTATTGCTGTTCACTGGACCCTATGATCACTCGGCTACATAGCTGATGCCTGCAGGACTATTCATTAATCACGGTACTCCATTCTGTTTATTTTTATTTATTTATTTATTTTATTTATCTGTCAGCCCCAGCCGTGTACTCAGGCCCTGTGTTTTGCTAACCAACCCTCTGCCCATTCATCGCCAGTTTTACCTGTTGTTGTTGTCTTAGCTGACTAGCCTTGCTGTCTTACCCTTTGTTGTCCTAGCTAGCTCTGCCAACCAACACCTGTGTTTGCTTTATGCCTTGCTTTATGTCTCTCTCAAGTGTCAATATGCCCTGTTTACTGTTGTTTAGGGTAGTTATCATTGTGTTAGCTTACAGTGGAGCCCCTAGGCCCACTATATATGCCTCAGATTCCTCCTTTGTCCCACCTCCCACACATGCGGTGACCTCACCCAGTATTACCAGCACCTCCAGAGATGCAACCACTCTTATCATAACCCTGGGCTTACCTCCACTGTACTCTCACCCCACCATACCCCTGCCTGCACATTATACCCTGAATCTATTCTACCACGCCCAGAAATCTGCTCCTTTTATAATCTGTTCCCAATGCACTAGACGTCCTGTTCTGATAGCCTTTAGCCGTACCCTCATCCTGCTCCTCCTCTGTTCCTCGGGTGATGTGGAGGTAAACCCAGGCCCTGTAGCCCCCAGCACCACACCTATTCCCAGGCCCCAGGCACTCTCTTTTGTTGACTTCTGTAACCGTAAAAGCCTCGGTTTCATGCATGTTAACATCAGAAGCCTCCTCCCTAAGTTTGTTTTACTCACTGCTTTAGCACACTCCGCCAACCCATGTCCTGGCCGTGTCTGAATCCTGGCTTAGGAAGGCCACCAAAAATTTGGAGATTTCCATACCCAACTACAACATTTTCCGCCAAGATAGAACTGCCAAAGGGGGGAGGAGTTGCAATCTATTGCAGAGATAGCCTGCATAGTTCTGTCATACTTTCCAGATCTATGCCCAAACAGTTCGAACTTCTAATTCTAAAAATGAATCTCTCCAGAAATAAGTATCTCACTGTTGCCGCCTGCTATAGACCCCCCTCAGCTCCCAGCTGTGCCCTGGACTCCATATGTGAATTGATTGCCCCCCATCTATCTTCAGAGTTCGTTCTGTTAGGTAGCCTAAACTGGGATATGCTTAACACCCCGGCAGTCCTACAATCTAAGCTAGATGCCCTCAATCTCACACAAATCATCAAGGAACCCACCAGGTACAATCCTAAATCTGTAAACATGGGCACCCTCATAGACATTATCCTGACCAACTTGCCCTCCAAATACACCTCTGCTGTTTTCAATCAGGATCTCAGCGACCACTGCCTCATTGCCTGTATCCGCTATGGGCCCGCGGTCAAACGACCACCCCTTATCACTGTCAAACGCTCCCCTAAAACACTTCTCCGAGCAGGCCTTTCTAATCGACCTGGCCCGGGTATCCTGGCAGGATATTGACCTCATTCCGTCAGTTGAGGATGCCTGGTCGTTCTTTAAAAGCAATTTCCTCACCATCTTAAATAAGCATGCCCCTTTCAAAAGATGTAGGACTAAGAACAGATACAGCCCTTGGTTCACTCCAGACCTGACTGCCCTTGACCAGCACAAGAACATCCTGTGGCGGACTGCTATTGCATCGAATAGTCCCCGCGATATGCAACTGTTCAGGGAAGTCAGGAACCAATACACGCAATCAGTCAGGAAAGCAAAGGCTAGCTTTTTCAAACAAAAATTTGCATCCTGTAGCTCTAACTCCAAAAAGTTTTGGGACACTGTCAAGTCCATGGAGAACAATAGCACCTCCTCCCAGCTGCCCACTGCACTGAGACTAGGTAACACGGTCACCACCGACAAATCCATGATAATCGAAAATTTCAACAAGCATTTCTCTAAGGCTGGCCATGCTTTCCTCCTGGCTACCCCAACCCCGGCCAATAGCTCCTCCCGCCCTGCATCTACTTGTCCAAGCGTTCCCAGCTTATCCTTCACCAAAATCCAGATAGCAGATGTTCTGAAAGAGCTGCAAAATCTGGACCCGTACAAATCAGCTGGACTAG
This sequence comes from Brachymystax lenok tsinlingensis, assembly GCA_030435695.1. Taxonomy (NCBI): domain Eukaryota; kingdom Metazoa; phylum Chordata; class Actinopteri; order Salmoniformes; family Salmonidae; genus Brachymystax; species Brachymystax lenok. The sequence continues at coordinate 2,483,220 of CM059801.1, read as the reverse complement.
ATAATCTGGACCCTCTCTTTTTAAAACTATCTGCTGCCATTGTTGCAACTCCTATTACCAGTCTGCTCAACCTCTCTTTGGTGTCGTCCGAGATCCCCAAAGATTGGAAAGCTGCTGCGGTCATCCCTCTCTTCAAAGGGGGTGACACCCTAGACCCAAATTGCTATAGACCTATATCAATCCTGCCCTGCCTCTCTAAAGTCTTTGAAAGCCTAGTTAATAAACAGATCATTGACCACTTCGAATCCCACAGTACCTTCTCCGCTGTGCAATCCGGTTTCCGAGCTGGTCCCGGGTGCACCTCAGTCACGCTCAAGGTACTAAACGATATCATAACCGCCATCGATAAGAGACATTACTGTGCAGCCGTATTCATTGACCTGGCCAAGGCTTTCGACTCTGTCAATCACCACATCCTTATCGGCAGACTCAACAGCCTTGGTTTCTCTAATGATTGCCTCGCCTGGTTCACCAACTACTTTGCCGACAGAGTTCAGTGTGTTAAATCGGAGGGCCTGTTGTCCGGGCCTCTGGCAGTCTCTATGGGGGTGCCACAGGGTTCAATTCTTGGGCCGACTCCCTTCTCTGTATACATCAATGATGTCGCTCTTGCTGCTGGTGATTCTCTGATCCACCTCTATGCAGACGACACCATTCTGTATACTTCTGGCCCTTCTTTGGACACTGTGTAAACTAACTTCCAAACGAGCTTCAATGCCATTCAGCACTCCTTCCGTGGCCTCCAACTGCTCTTAAACGCTAGTAAAACCAAATGCATGCTTTTCAACCGTTCGCTGCCTGCATCCGCCCGCCCAACTAGCATCACTACCCTGGACGGCTCTGACCTAGAATACGTGGACAACTACAAATACCTAGGTGTCTGGCTAGACTGTAAACTCTCCTTCCAGACTCACATTAAACATCTCCAATCCAAAATTAGATCTAGAATCGGCTTTCTATTTCGCAACAAAGCCTCCTTCACTCATGCTGCCAAACTTGCACTAGTAAAACTGACTGTCCTGCCGATCCTCGACTTCGGCAATGTCATCTACAAAATAGCCTCCAACACTCTACTCAGCAAACTGGATGCAGTCTATCACAGTGGGGCTTTGTCACCAAAGCCCCATATACTACCCACCACTGCGACCTGTATGCTCTAGTCGGCTGGCCCTCGCTACACGCTCATCGCCAGACCCACTAGCTCCAGGTCATCTACAAGTCCCTGCTAGGTAAAGCCCCGCCTTATCTCAGCTCGCTGGTAACCATAGCAGCACCCAACCGTAGCACTCGCTCCAGCAGGTATATCTCACTGGTCACCCCCAAAGCCAATTCCTCTTTTGGCCTCCTTTCCTTCCAGTTCTCTACTGCCAATGACTGGAACGAACTACAAAAATCATTGAAACTGGAGATACTTATCTCCCTCACTAGTTTCAAGCACCAGCTGTCAGAGCAGCTCACAGATCACTGCACCTGTACATAGCCCAACCAACTACCTCATCCCCTACCATAGTCATTTATTTATCTTGCTCCTTTGCACCCCAGTATTTGTACTTTGCACATTCATCTACTGCACATTTACCATTCCAGTGTTAAATTGCTATACTGTAGTTACTTTGCCACCATGGCCTATTTATTGCCTTATGTTCCTTATCCTACCTCATTGCACACATTGTATATAGATTCGTTATTGACTGTATGTTTGTTTCACTCCATGTGTAACTCTGTGTTGTTGTATATGTCGAACTGCTTTGCTTTATCTTGTCCAGGTCGCAGTTGTAAATGAGAACTTGTTCTCAACTTGCCTACCTTAAATAAAAGTGAAAAAAAAAAAAAAACTTTGAAGAATCTCAAATATAAACAATATTTTGATTTGTTTAAACACTTTTTTGATCACAACATAATTCCATATTTGTTATTTCATAGTTTTGATGTATTCAATACTATTTTACAATAATAGTAAAAATAAAGAACAGTCCTTGAATGACTAGGTGTGTCCAAACTTTTGACTGGTATTGTATTTATATGAGATTTTTGGTTCCAACCGCTGTGTCTTTGTGAGACACAGAGTAGGTGAACAGATGATCTCCTCATGTGTGGTTCCCACCGTGAAGCATGGAGGAGGAGGTGTGATGGTGTTGGGGTGCTTTGCTTGTGACACTGTCTGTGATTTATTTAGAATTCAAGGCACACTTAACCAGCATGGCTACCACAGCATTCTGCAGCGATACGCATTCCCATATGGTTTGCGCTTGTGGGACTATCATTTGATTTTCAACAGGACAATGACCTAAAACACACCTCCAGGCTGTGTAAGGGCTATTTGACCAAGAAGGAGAGTGATGGAGTGCTGCATCAGATGACCTGGCCTCCACAATCACCCAATCTCAACCCAATTGAGATGGTTTGGGATGAGTTGGACCGCAGAGTGAAGGAAAAGTCTTCAGCACATGCGAGAAGTCCTTCAAGACTGTTGGGAAAGCATTTCAGGTGAAACTGGTTAAGAAAATGCCAAGAGTGTGCAAAGCTGTCATCAAGGTGGCTAATTTGGAGAATCTCAAATCTCAAATATATTTTGATTTGTTTAACACTTTTTTGGATACTACATGACTCTATATGTGTTATTTCATAGTTTTGATGTTATTCTACAATGTAGAAAATAGTCAAAATAAAGAAAAACCCTGGAATGAGTAGGTGTGTCCAAACTGTTGACTGGTACTGTAAATATGGAACCTTTTCTAATCGTATAGTATCCACAGATTGTGAGCTAAAGATGGAAACCTTTCCTACAAGTATTAATATATTATTTATTGAATGACTATTGCTTTCCAAATCGCCCAGCACTTCTATTTGTAATGTTAATTATAAGTGAATGTTGAGTGATTTTTTTTAACCATTCCTGAACCTGTGACCAGAAACAAGCTACATAGGAACAATACCAGAATAAATCATATATTGATTCTGTCTCATAGCAGCAAAATCTACAGAGCTGAGATTGTTGTGTGCTCCATATATATAGCATTCTGTTGGTGGCAAGATTTTTAAATAATAATTTAAGACCCACTGGTTGATGCTTATTTATAAAACCCTCTCCCCTATCTGAGATATTTTCTGCAGCCCTCATCCTCCACATACAACACCTGTTCTACCAGTCACATTCTGTTAAAGGACATCAGAGCACACACATCCCTGGGTCTCGTCTTTTCAGTTCGCTGCAGCTAGCGACTGGAACGAGCTGCAAAAACACTAAAACTGGACAGTATTATCTCAATCTCTTCATTCAAAAACTCAATCATGGACACTCTTACTGACAGTTGTGGCTGCTTTGCGTGATGTATTGTTGTCTCTACCTTCTTGCCATTTGTGCTGTTGTCTGTGCCCAATAATGTTTGTACCATGTTTTGTGCTGCTACCATGTTGGGCTGCTTCCATGTTGTGTTGCTACCATGCTGTGTTGTCATGTGTTGCTGCCTTGCTATGTTGTTGTCTTAGGTCTCTCTTTATGTAGTGTTGTGTTGTCTCTCTTGTCTTGATGTGTGTTTTGTCCTATATATTTTTTGGTAATTATCTTTTTAAATCCCAGCCCCTGTCCCCGCAGGAGGCCTTTTGTCTTTTGGTAGGCTGTCATTGTAAATAAGAATGTGTTCTTAACTGACTTTAGTCAAATAAAAGTTAAATAAAAAAAATGAAAAACTCAGTGTTGTTTTTTGTACCACATTTATCTTTCTGTGTTGGCTGCGTGTTTTGCGTGGGTGTCTAGGGTATAGGGTTGGGGACCGTTGCATCATGATAGAACAATAAATAAATAAACTATATTTACAATTTATTTTATAATGTATATACCATATCTGCACAAAATTGAAAGCTCTCTCTCACAACCCCTACTTGCAGACACACATGGGCTCTGGTATTCGCAACCATTTCCTTTTTCACTCACTTAATTTCACACTTTTCCAAACACAGAAAATGCACACCCCACTTTCCATCACAATACACCCTCACATACTGACATACTGTGCTTTCTATGTACTCCGTTTGCTGTGTTTTGCTCTACCGTCTTAATTCTGAGTACTTGTGTTCCAGTTCCTTATATTTGAAGATGTATTATTTCGCTAATTATAATGTCTTCTAATGCTGTCTTATCAATTTATGAAATACTGTAAAACAAAAGTCGAATACTAATTATTTTACAACATTCCCTGTCCTAAATGGTATAGTGTAGTTGTAGTTTATTTCTTTATCAATTGTAGTATTTTATTGTTTTCCTATATATTTTCTTATTACAATCCCTACCATGGATAGTATTGGGTATTCCATTATTCGACTCCTCTATGGGAACTATGCAATGTTTAGAATAGCCATGGAGTGGTCTTGGTGTCTCGGAACATTTGGTTATCAATGTACAGTTTGTCGCCAAGAGAGCTACACGTTTCCCTTTTAATCTATTCTCCTTGAAGAGTACACAACTTTGTGCCGTTCTGCAATTTTCTTTGAACTGATCATTCATTCCTATTTTTGTGCCAGGGAGTCTTTTACCCAGGCTTTTAACAATTTTTTTATCTTTAAAGAATGCAATTTTGGCAACAATTGTGCGCTCATATCTCTGTCCTCTCTCTCCTAAACGGTGTACACGTTCGAGTTGGATTTTGTTGACCACATCGCCTGGGATCTGTAACGCTGTAAGAAATAATTATTTCACCACGATTTCAGGACTTTCGTCTTCTTTTTCTTTGACAGCAGTAAGTACCAGATTCTCTCATAGATCTAGCCTGTAAGGCTTCTCTCAGAAACACAACTTTTTTAAGTTCATTAATGTCCGTTTCCATCTTAATGACTGTCCCTTTTAGCTTGTCGCAGCTTTTTCATCATTCATCTCGAGGCTCGACTTCAACTCCTATATATTTTACTGACTAATTCAAGTATGCCCAGTTTATCATTTAACAACTTTAACAGATCGCATTCCACCCGTACCATTCCGGGTGGTGAAAAGCATAAATCATCTGTGTCCGTCGAGGAGTCAAATCTTCTTTAGGGGATTGGCTCTCCATGTTAACTCTCCGTTTGGTTGTTGTTTGTTTTGGTAATATTGGTCGATACATTTTCTCTAGCCTTATCTTTTGTTTTGTGTTGTTATCCACGAGTATGAGGAATGAAGTGCTAATATATAGTCAAACTTACAGATATTGAATATTACGATATTGTCTTGAGGCGATCTGCATCGCTGTGTTCAGTCCGCCATCTTGCTTCCACAGGGTTGCCGCGCTTCAGATTGCACTGTAGCATGAATAGTCAGTTAAACACAGAGCAAACAACATTTTTGTCTTTGCCCATCGATGGTTCTGTGGAATGTTTTCTCATATGAATTAATTAATGAATTCATAAATTATTTCTGCTCAGGTGTGAGAGAGCCATGTATGAGAGAGTATTCCCTCTAAGGGCTTGATTCAATCTGCAGCGCTAAAGATCTTCTCTCAATCCCACGGTTGAAATTGAAAAGTAATTACCATTTGAGCTGACTCTGCAGCGTTTACCATGAATGCAGTCTGCAAATTGGGAACATTGCCAATCGCTCTGTAGCGCGGATATTCAGCGCTACGGATTGAATCGAGCCCTAAGTCAACTTAATGATCTCCCAAAAGATCAGTTTTATGCGTTTTGCAGACATACACATTTGGAAATCACAAATCTGTCTAACGCTATTTTAACTCTCCCTCCATAGTAGGACAACATACAACACAGAGATAAAGAGGCAAAAGAGAGAAGCTCCATATTTCAGTCTTTCCAATCCCCCTTCCTTCCTGTATTTCCACAGTGTCTTTGTATCAGCATTGTTTAACTTGCCCTTCATCAACGTGTACTCTAAATAATTTAAATTGCAGAGATGGGGTGGGTATGTCGTATACTGTAATTTCAGCGGAATACGTTTCTTAATTTAGAGTGTGGTGTGGTTGGGGGGAACAAACGCACCGAGCCACTGAACCACTAACTCTCTCTCCTCTCTGATTGGTTGTGTTATAGTGCTGAGAGACAGAGGTCTGACCGCTGGTCGTGACCGTGAGGTTGTGATGTGGTCGGACCGTGCGGTCCTGATGATGGGGTTCCATGTGTTCCCTTTGACCCTGACCATAATGGAGGAACTGAGGAACTTTTACCCGGTCGCACCGCCCGGCCCCGGCCACCGCCGGAACCAAATTACAGCCCCGGACTCTGAAATTCTGCTCGTACTATTTCCCCCTCTTCTTGCTATAAAATACAGGAAGACATACTTTTCTTATTTATTTAGACAGATATGGAAATGGGGGGAGATATAGAGAAAAGTGAGGAATAGTTGGAAAGGTGAACACAAGTCTCGAGCAGGAATTTGATTACATGTGACTGGTCAGGAACATTACCACTAGACCACAGGCTCTGCACCAGACAGACATTTCTGCATGGAAAAGCTAGTTATTATAAAACCATCAAAGCATTCTCTTGGGGAAATGGGAAAGCAGAGGGATGTGTATTTTACATTTTAGCAGATCCAGAGAAACTTATGTTAGTGAGTGCATGCATTTTCATACTGATCCCCTGTGGGAATCAAACCCACAACCCTTGTATTTCAAGCACCATGCTCTACCAACTTAGCCATACAGCTCAGTTGGTAGAGAATAATGGTGTTGGGTGATTAGGAGTGGATAGGAAGGGAGTTCACTGATAGTTTATGAGCATCTTATGCCAAAAGGGACAGGACCAATCAAAAGGCTTGACGAATGTCTTCATTAATTATCCTCTGCCTACTGTTCTCAGTCTTTATGAGAATATTTTTCACTCACAAGACTTGCAGTACAGTAGGAGTATATAATACAATACGTCTCTTTGATTGTATAGAAGTCTGACTCTTGACAATAACTCATTTCATGCTCTGCTTTGTACAGGGTTTTGAAGTCTTCCCTGTGCGTGTCATTTCAACAGTAATTTTAATGGTCAAGAGACAATAATCAACAGTTACCAACAATGAATTAAACACAGATCAGAACTCTTTGTGACAACTCTCTCTTGTAAAATAGATGTTTAATCTCAATGAGATCACATGTATAAATAAATGACAAACAAGAAATAAATAAAAATCTCCTCAGGGAGAGAAGACAGAATCACACTCAAAATACATTTAATGGAAGCTACAAAACAATCTGAGGATGTTGGGAAGACTAAATGTTAGTCACTAAAATCAACTCTATATTAAACTCTAAACTGCTTGATATATTTGGCTTGAGTCATCGGGGTAGGTTTAATGAGGGCTGTATGAGCTAAATAGACTAACCACGCAGGTCAAAACTAAAAGTGAGTCTGGTTTGGCTACAGAAGGCCAGCATCTGTTAAACAGCTATGAGGGAGCTTACACAAGAGGGGAACTCTCTCTCTCTTCGCTGGCCCTGAGAACATCAGGAACAGGTGGCTCTTCTCCTTTCTTTTCTTCCTGAAGGTGGGAGGATGGGAGGATGGTAAAACGGTAGTGAAACTTCTCGTTAGGGACTAGGGCTCTAAGCCTCTCCTGGCCTCTGTCACCAGAAGCTTGTCTCCTTAAGGGGTTTGAAGTGAGAGATAATGATCTAAGAGAGATAAAGATTAGACCTTCTTTAATTATGGGGGCTCCAGGGCCAGGGGGTAGGGGAGTTTTGGGGAATGAAGGGGTGTAGTACTTGGGGGGAAGGGATGAACGGGTGAAGCTACTGTCCATGATTTTATCTGAGAAGCAGGATCAAAGGAAATGGGCTGCTGCCCTGAGGGAGACTGCTAATTCCCGGGGAGACTGGTGTGTGTGTGTTTGTGTGAAGTTCATGAGAAACACTTTTTATTGCCATGGCATTATCATTTGGTCCAATGACATACACTACACTACACTATGCCACAGAGCAGTAGTGGTACACCTCTGGATTTTCGGTGTGCATATCTTGATGCCAACTAACTAAACAGACACTCTTTTCCAGTTTAAAAGGATAAAAATTACAACATGACATATTGGTTTCCTGTTTCCTTTCCCTTTAAGAAGTCTATGGACAAGTTATGACAGCAATCCATGCTTTGGTTTAGTTTCCCTGGCATTGTTTCTACAAGCCAATGCAAAAAAATGCTAATAACGGTCCCATGACTTAAATGGAAATTGTGGCACAAATGCTACAACTTTAGCATGTGGAAGCAGTGCGAGGGAAAAGAAACACCTACAACCTACAGCCATAGAGTAAACTCTCTGATTCAACATTCCATTTCTCCACAGCGTCTCTACTAATGACGTCCTCAATAGATTGTGATGAGACAGAGATCAGAGATCTACAACCTCTGCTTGATGTGACCGGATGTCACTGGCTTTATCAATAAGTGCATCGAGGACGTCGTCCCCACAGTGACTGTATCCGGAATCAAGGTAAAGCAGACTGTCGAAGTAACACTGTTTATTGTAGCAACAGGGGCAGGCAAAGACAGGTCAAGGCAAGCAAGGGTCGAAAATCCAGGGTGAGGCAAAGGTACAGGACGGCAGGCGGACTCAGGGTCAGGCACAGGCAGGGTTCAGTAATCCAGAGGTGGAGCAAAGGTACAGGACGGCAGGCAGGCTCAGGGTCAGGCAGAGAGGTCAGGCGGGTGGGTACAGGGTCAGGACAGGCAAAGGTCAAAACTGTGAGGACTAGCAAAGAGAGGCTGGGAAATGATAGGAGCTGACAGGAAAAACGCTGGTAAGCTTCAACGAACAAAATGAACTGGCAACGAACAGACAGAGAACACAGGTATAAATAGACAGGGGATAATTGGGAAGATAGGCAACACCTGGATGTGGGTGAGACAAGCACAAGGACAGGTGAAACAGATCAGGGTCTGACAGTACCCCCCCCCTCTAGGGACGCCACCTGGCCTTCCACCTGGGCGGATACCTGGTTGACTGGGGTGCAGGCGGTGAAAGTTGGTGACGAGAGCCGGGTCCAAGATGTCTTTAGTGGGAACCCAGCACCTCTCCTCCGGGCCACAACCCTCCCAGTCAACCAGGTACTGGAAACCCTTGCCCCGTGGTCGAACCCTCAGGAGGCGTCTCACCGTGTATGCTGGCTGGCCCTCGATGACACGGGGGGAGGGATGGGCCTAGAAACAGAAGACAAGGGGCAATCAGACATGGTTTTTACTGTAGACACAAAGGGAAGCACAGCCGCAAGCTGCCCAGTGACACGAGTCTACCAGACGAGCTAAATCACTTCTATGCTCGCTTCGAGGCAAGTAACACTGAAACATGCATGAGAGCATCAGCTGTTCCGGACGACTGTTTGATCACACCCTCCATAGTTGATGTGAGTAAGACCTTTAAACAGGTCAACATTCAGACGGATTACCAGGACGTGTGCTCCGGGCATGTGCTGACAAACTGGCAGGGGTCTTCACTGACATTTTCAACATGTCCCTGATTGAGTCTGTAATACCAACATGTTTCAAGCAGACTACCATAGTCCCTGTGCCCAAGAACACTGAGGAAACCTGCCATAAATGAATGCACTCACGTCCGTAGCCATGAAGTGCTTTGAAAGGCTGGTAATGGCTCACATCAACACCATTATCCCAGAAACCCACTCCAATTTGCATACAGATCCACAGATGACGCAATCTTTATTGAACTCCACACTGCCCTTTCCCACCTGGACAAAACCCAGCCAACCCAGTCATAGACTGTTCTCTCTACTACCGCATGGCAAGCGGTACCGGAGCGCCAAGTCTAGGATCAAAAAGCTTCTCAACAGCTTTTACCCCCTAGCCATAAGATTCCTGAACAGGTAATCAAATGGCTACCAGGACTATTTGCATTGTGTGTGTCCCCCACCCGCCAACCGACAACCCATCTTTTACACTACTGCTACTCTCTGTTTATCATATATGCATAGTCACTTTAACCATACCTACATGTACATACTACCTCACTTAGCCCAACTAACCGGGGCCTGTATATAGCCTGTATATGTCTTTTTAAGGTTGTTTTTTATTTCTTTACTTATCTACTGTTCACCTAATACCAATTTTTTACTTAAAAATTGCACTGTTAGTTAGGGCCTGTAAGTAAGCATTTCACTGTGAGGTCTTCACCTGTTGTATTCGGCGCACATGACAAAAAAACGTTGATTTGATTTGAGTGGTGGGAGGTACTGTAGCCCTTTACACTCAAACACGTATACCATGTGATAATAGGCAGCACTAGCCAGCACAAGGCAGACTTTACTGATAGCTACTTTATTAAGGAAAAATATACTTACTATGACTGAGATACAGTTGAAGTCGTAAGTTTGCATACACCTTAGCCAAATACATTTAAACTCCGTTTTTCATAATTCCTGACATTTAATCCTAGTAAATCCTTCCCTGTCTTAGGTCAGTTAAGATCACCACTTTATTTTATTTAAATTTTTTCAGCTTTTATTTCTTTCATCACATTCCCAGTGGGTCAGAAGTTTACATACACTCTATTAGTATTTGATAGCATTGCCTTTAAATTGCTTAACTTCTTAAGGAGCAGCAAGGTGCGCTGGAGCAGCAAGGTGCGCTAGCGCCCCACTCCCGACACTACCAGGTGAAATGCAAGGCGCCAAATTCAAAATCCAAAAGTTGAATTATTAAACATGCATCAATATACAAGTGTTTCATAGTCATCAAAAGCTCTGCTTCTTGGCAATATCACAGCGTTGTCCGATTTCAAAAAGGCTTTACGGCAAAAGCACCACATTTGATTGTTTGAGGATAGCACCCCACATATTTTTCCATTGGAATGAATTCATAAGCCTTCACGGTTCACAGAAAACACATTTCACAGCGAAAATAAATCAATTACCTTCTGCTGAGGGCTTCCCAAGTGTCCGACGAAGACAATCCATGGTTCTTTTGTTAGAAAAAGTAATGTATTATATCCATAAATCTCTGTTTGGTTGGCGCGTTATGAGAAAATAGAGCCTCCAATCGTCCATTGAAACGTGAAGAGAACTCGTTCAACTTATACCTATAAACTTGTCCAAGAACAATCAAACATAATTTTAAATGTATCCTTAGGAACACTTTTATGTATAAATAGTATAATATTTCAACCGGAATATAAACTGGGCGATAAGAAAGGAAAAAAAACAAAGAACGCGCCAGCCGGGAGTGCGCATTTACTTCTATTGACATCTGTGTGGACACTTCCTTATTCGTCTTCTTCTCTGCTCTAAAAGCATCTAAAAAAAATCAGAACACTTTCGAGACTGTTGACATCCAGAGGAAGCAATAGGTACTGCATTCATATACCCTTATATGGGCATTTTCATAAGGGAGGGGTTCCAAATGAGGCAATGTGTCAAAACCACTTTTTCCAGGACAGAAATTCCTCGGGTTTTCACCTGCCATATCTGTTCTGTTATACTCACAGATAAAATTTTAACACTTTTAGAAAATTCAGAGTGTTTCCTATCCAATGGTACTATGTGCATATCCTATTTTCTGGGCCTGAATGGGAGGCATTTTACTTTGGGCACGCCAGGCTCTCCAAAACCGTCACCTCGTGCGCTGCTCCCTAAGAAGTTAACTTGGGTCAAGCGTTTCGGGTAGCCTTCCGCAAGCTTCCCACAATAAGTTGGGTACATTTTTGCCCATTCCTCCTGACAGAGCTGGTGTAACTGAGTCAGGTTTGTAGGCCTCCTTGCTCGCACACGCTTTTTCAGTTCTGCCCACAAATTTTCTATGGGACTGAGGTCAGGGCTTTGTGATGGCCACTCAAATACCTTGACTTTGTTGTCCTTAAGCCATTTTGCAACAACTTTGGAAGTATGTCAATGTCCATTTTGAAGATCCATTTGCGATCAAGCTTTAACTTCCTGACTGTCTTGAGATGTTGCTTCAATATATCCACATACTGTTCCTTCCTCATGTTGCCATCTATTTTGTGAAGTCCACCAGTCCCTCCTGCAGCAAAGCATCCCCACAACATGATGCTGCCACCCCTGTGCTTCACGGTTGGGATTGGGTTCTTCGGCTTGCAAGACTCCCCCTTCTTCCTCCAAACAGTTTTATTTTTCTTTCATCAGACCAGAGGACATTTCTCCAAAAAGTAAATTACTTGTGTCATGCACAAAGTAGATGTCTTAACCGACTTGCCAAAACTATAGTTTGTTAATGGTTGAAAACGAGTTTTAATGACTCCAACCTAAGTGTATGTAAACTTCCGACTTCAACTGTATGTGGTTGTCCCACTTTGCTATCTTAAGATTACATTAACTGTATGTCGCTCTGGATAAGAGCGTCTGCTAAATATTTGCCACGGACCAGTAAGGTTCTGTATTTATTTTCTTAGTCAACCTTGTGTTCTGTTTCTTTGTGTTCTTGAACATAGCCCTGTCTTTAATTTTTGTTAATTGATTTCACCTGTGTTAGTTACTCACCTGGTCTCATCAGCTCCTTATTTAGTTCAGTTCATTCTGTTTGTGCCTTTGTGAGGTATAGTTCGTTTTGACTACTAAGCCTTTTCCTAGCTCGTTTGTGAGAACCAGTTATAGCCTTCAGTCCTAGTTTTGATTCACCTGCCTGTTTGCCTACATGTGTATGACCATTGCCTGCCTATGACCACGATTCCTGCCTTCTGCGAAGGCGAAATAAACACCTGCATGTGAATCTACACCTTTTTCTCCCTGAGTATTCATTACAGGACCACGCATCTGAATGCACTCATTCTATGCGCATCAAAATTATGATCTGCTTCTCTTAATTGCCTTGTGAAAGCCTAACACTGTAAAATCATATTATAATTTAACTAGTCATGTTGACAATGGAATAAGCTTTCAAATTATTCCCTCCTGACCCAGATTGTGATTTATAATGGACTGTTTGCGTAAACAACAGTAATTGTGTAAAGGAGGGGATGCAGGGCTGTGTTCCGAACAAAACTACAAGTGTGATTGCTTTAGTTCCTCAACAGCACAGCTAGGATAGCTAAAGAAAATCGCCTTATAGTTGAAGACTTTAATTCACAAGTGCATTTAAATTACTTTGGAGGTGTGTGGCCATTTGGAAACACCAGGTAGACCTCCCACATTTTGCAAGAATATTCTTATCATGACACTGAATCTATCCAGACTATTTTCAGATTTTGTTATCAACAAATGTGGCGAAAATCACAGTAAATGTAAAATGCACATAAAATCAAGTGTAATGTTTGGATTTAGTCTTGTATACGGTGAACTGTTGTGTCGTCACCTTAAGTCTAATAATTTTCCCATAATCTCCAAACTTTTCTCTTGTAATTGCTACCATGGCATTCCATATTTCTTCTATAAGAAACACTTAAAGTTGGCCCTATCCATATAGGCCATTTCCCACGAGTGTAAGGTGTTTTAACTCTTACCTATCTGGACAACTGTGAAGTGCTCAGAACAAACAGCATTTGAACTGAGGTGAAAAGGTCAAAGGTCACCAAGTGAACACTGTTGCTTCCTGTTGGGACTTTGGCCTTACTGTTGGTGACCTAACAAGGCATTGAGTTTTTCCTGGTCAGGTCATATGGTTGGGAAATACTCCTATTAGTAATACTTGCCCAATACGCATGATGATTGTTGAGAATGTTCTATGTCTGTGAAGAATGTTCTATGTCTGTGGAGAACATTATATGTCTGTGGAGAACGTTTTATGTCTGTGGAGAACGTTTTATGTCTGTGGAGAACGTTTTATGTCTGTGGAGAACGTTTTATGTCTGTGGAGAACGTTCTATGTCTGTGGAGAACGTTCTATGTCTGTGGATAATGTTCTATGTCTGCACCAGCTTCTGATATATATAGATATATTTTATTCCCGGTATTTCAAATGCCACAATGTCTACTACGCCTTTATTATGATTTCAATTTTAATTACTAACCGGTATAATACTGGAATTGTTACAATCATTTCACCAACCAACTTGCCTTGACAGTGGGTAGTAAGTGAAGAGTCACCATAGCCCTGCAGTCATTCCGTCAGCCAGAGTAGTAATCTCTGTAATAGCTTTGATGTGGGCAGGTGTAGAGCCCTGCTATCTGTCATGTCATGAACCTACAATATACAATCTGTTAGAGACACCCAGCCCACCGCTGTGGGTAGAAGTTGTTGTTTAAATGAGATCAACGGTGTACATTAACAACTATTAGGTAATTCAACAAACAAGCCATGTGACTGCAATGTGAATACATTGATACATTTTAAGGCAATTTATACACACCTATAGCTGCATCAATGAATAGAAGGGACACACCTTTAACTGGATCTATACAGACCAATCAGGTGATGTGATAAAGATATCTCAGTATGGTGAAAGACACACACACACACACACACACACCAGCCTCCCGTTTCTTCATGTGGTTTAGGCCACTTTCTATTTCTGCCCTACCCTTGAATTATGACTGAGGGGATATCCTCTACCTCACCATATTACCCTCACCATACTCCTAACTTAATGGTCACATTGGAAGGAGATCATCTTCAGATAGCGTAGGCCTTCATTATTGTACAGTATTGTACCAGAGCCTGGGGAGAGGCCACTGCCACAGACCAGAGCTAAGAGGAGTCTCAGGGTAGAGAAGCTCAGTGGGCTCTATTCGCCTCCTTGCTGGGAAGGTCCTAGAAGGAGCTGGAAGGTGCTGGTATGTTCTGGAAAAGGAAAGAGGGGGATACCTAGTCAGTTGTACAACTGAATGTGAAATGTGTCTTCCGCACTGAAATGTGTCTTCCGCATTTAACCCAACCCCTCTGAATCAGAGAGGGGCGGGGGGCTTTCCCTTAAATCGACATCCACGTCTTAGGTGCTGGAAGCTTGTGGTTGGAAGGTTTTCCATTTACAGCACCACAAGTATGTTATCATTGCAACACACTGGGAAATGGGTCATAGAGAATACCTGTGTGTGTGTGTGTGTGTGTGTGTGAGGGTGCGTATTTATACCCTGGCCTGCAGTGAGTGGTTGTGGCAGCTCACCACCACATGGTCGTAAGATGGAGTGGTCCTTGTGGAAAAATGTGAACTGAAATTACAGGGAGAGTTAAAGTCACACAGATCTTCCATTCCCCTTCCTTTGGACGGATGGGATGTAGACAGATAAAAGGGATCTAAAAGGGTTCTTTGCGGGTGGACAGAGTTCTACCAAGAACTGTTTTGACAAGAAGAACCCTTTTTGGAAGACAAGGGTTCTTTGTAAGTCAAATGGTTCTATCTAGAACCTTTAACATCCTAAGAACAGTTTTTGGAAGAAAGGGTTCTTTGATGGTTCTTTGGAAGGAGGCACGAATAGTTCTTTAGAAGGCAAGAACAGTTCTACATAGAACCATCTACTGTATAATATTTCCCAGCATGCTCTATGACAGGAATATTTTCTGAATTGTTTGTTTTACTGTAATATCTGTGGTTTTTGCATGTACATTGATTGGTTTATTCATTTTATGCTACACAAAGATAAATAACATACAGTTTTCTAAACAAATCCAATCTGTTAGTAATTGGATTTATTGCACCAGTTACTGAGATGCTTGTTCCAGTTTATATGATTGGGGTAGTCTCAATATTCAATCTCCCCTACCCTGGAAGTCATTCTGAATGCAGGTTGTGGGTGATTAACAATTCCACTTGTTGGATATCCTAACTCACTTTGCAAGCCAGCGTAATGTGACTTGCAGGCCTGATGTGGACTGTAAACAAGGAGATTCTTAACAACACTTTGTTATGGTATAACTATGCCCTCAAAGAAAGGCCTTATGATATACAGTATGTAATGTATTGTCATAAATAATTACATTTTAAAGGCTAATAAGGCTGGTGGAACTGTTCATAGGAAGAACCCTCCAAAGATAAAATGGTTCTTGGTAGAACCCTTTATAGACAGTTCTAGGAAGAACCTTTAGATAATAAAATGGTTCTTGGTAGAACCCTTCATAGAGGGTTCTAGACAGTAACCTTCATTGAGGGTTCTAGATAGAACCATATACAGGGGATTCTTTAAAGAACCCTACATAGAGGGTCCTAGATAGAACCCTCTGCAAAAAGGGTTCCCCTATGGGGACAAACTGAAGAACCCTGTATGGTTCTACTTATCACCTTTTTTTCTTTGAGTATAGCATTCCATTTCACAAGTATTGAATAAATGAAACAGAAACAAATCAAAAAAACATTGTCTTTCTCAAGCTGTATTGAAAGCTTTGATAAACAACATATGTTGTATCACTCACTTTCCCTCCTCTTTCTCTCTCTCATCAACACAATGCTGAATGTGTTGTCTCAGTTTAACTGCAACACAGCACTGAATCCAAACCACCTACCTCAGCTGCCTGCTGTTCTTTCCTTAACTATGTGTTCATTTACTGTTTCCTCAATTCACTCTATCACTCCTCCATATCTCTTCCTAGTATGTTTTCTGCTTGAAATCAGTTGCATTATCCACCCTTGATCCAAGAATGTGTTATTTTATAATGTCATTATTGGTGTTTGATAATGGATACAAGGACCTAACCTCACCAAAGGCTACATATAGTGCTCAATGCTACATAGTGGAGCGGGGAGCTCCAAATGGGACAGACAGTGAATGAAGGCCCATTGCAACATGTCTGAGAGTAACACTGATGTCAAGCACATGTTTCCCTCTCGCCCAACAGAAATAGACAGCCCTATTTAGAGGGATGGTTTGTATGCGGTCTCAGAGCACTGATGTTTGCAATCTGGAAGCCGTGGCTGGTTTTTACACGATCAGTCATTCAAAAAGTGGTCAGAGAAAGAATTCACCATGTCCCTCTTTGTTTTTCTGTTGCCATGCACTTGTGCTAAAAAATTATTTGGTTCATATAGACTGCACGGGGAGTGCAGAAAGTATGCCGGACGCCATCCAAGTCCTATCCAATGTCCAGAGGAATGAAGAAAAAGGGGAAAATACAAATATTTTCAGTAGCAAAGAGCAAATCCAAAGAGCCATCTGGTGGACCATCAAAATTAATTAGAGGTTTGAGACAAGTGACTCTATGTAAATTACAGCTGTTAAAGTCCTGGTAATCTTCACATGTAGGAAAACGCATTGAACTATGAACAGCAGACGGACTGTTACAATAGTTAGCTGTGGTTCTGGCCATTAGACAACAGAGAAGTTTTCATCACGTGAACGTCAAGGCAAGGTGTCTGCATGTGTGTGTGTGTGCGCGTATGTGTACAAGCTGACAGTGCACTGTCTCCTGCGTAGCCTCACACATACACAAGGATTTTCTACCATATTGTCTCCTCAGAAAAGAGTCCTCAGCATACATGCTGCCTCATTCCAGGTTGTTGTGACTGTTTAGTTCATTCAGAAAAGAAGAAGCTAAAACAGCTTGCCTCGATTTTTCAAAAACCAATATTCTGTAAATAGATTCCTGAAATAAGTTTTGGATTTGCTCTTTTCTTTTTTTACCCCCTTTTTCTCCCCAATTTTGATCTTGTCTCATCGCTGCAACTCCCCAACGGGCTCGGGAGGCGAATGTCGAGACATGCGTCCTCCGAAACATGACCCGCCAAACTGCGCTTCTCAACACCCGCCCGCTAATCCGGAAGCCAGCTGCACCAATGTGTCAAAAGAAACACCGCTCAACTGACAACCGAGGTCAGCCTGCAGGCACCTGGCCCGCCACAAGGAGTTGCTAGAGAGCGATGAGCCAATTATAGCCCCCCCGACCGCTGCGCCATTCGGGAGGCCCAAAAAGAGGACCCTTCTACTCACAGAGTACTTTCCTTTCCTTTCTAACTGAACAGAAGCTCCTTTGTGTTGTCCCAGATGAGAGCAGTCTTAATGAGCGCTATCAGAGCTGTGTGTGTGTGTGTAAGTGCGTGCGAGTGTGCATGCGTGCGTGTGTGTGCGGGCGTGAATGTGTGCGAGCAGAGCACGTTTCTGTGCCATAGCTTTGGCAGGTGCTACAAGAGCAGAAGGACCAATTTGGAAGTGTAAGTACCCATAAGCTCTTACAGCACTGGACATGTCATGGTGCTGCAGACCTGAGGCACTGAAGAAACACCAATATGCAAATAGAAAAATCTACCAATACTTTACCTCAGGCTGACATAGAGAGACATCCCATCTAGACGTCACTGGGGTATTAAGTAAAGGGAGTTCCCCTTGTCTTAGCCATTGTCCATACAGCTCTTTGGGGTTAAACAGAAATATTATGGATGACATGATATATAAAACATTTTACCATAAATCAAAGAAACAAAAAGGACTTTTCCTATGGTTTACTTTTCATGGAAATGGGACTCCATATCTCTGAAATTTAAGCCTGTGTACAGTATGTGAGTAGTGTCTTCCTGACATGTTGAGTTCCGGCTGTAAAACAACAAAATATGGAATAAGTCAAGGGGCACTGTATATGAGTATGTTAACGCAATAATGGTTGAATTGAAGAAGTTTAAACTACCTGTGAATTATTGTTTTTGGGACCAGGGGTGTATTCATTACGGAAACTAACATTACGGAAACTTAACATTTTTAAGAACCAAACGGAAGCAAACAGAGCAAAATGTGTTTTTGTTTAAGAAATGCTTTGCAAAATAATGCGTAATGAAAACGCTCCAGTGGACAGCCAGTGAAAAATGCGCTCGTGTAACAGGTGCATAGTGTGGTTGGGGATTGTGTGTGTGTGTGTGTGTACTGAAGTCGGAAGTTTAAAAACACTTAGGTTGGAGTCATTAACTCTTTTTTTTCAACCAAATACAGTTTTGGCAAGTCGGTTAGGACATCTACTTTGTGCATGACACAAGTAATTTTTACAACAAAACAACGATTATTAAACTTATAATTCACTGTAATCAAAATTCCACTGGGTCAGAAGTTTACATACTGTCACGTCCAGGCCTGAGAAGACAGGCTGGCGTGTTTAGTTTTGGTGTAGGGTTTTTTTCTGTTCTATTTCTATGTTGGGGTAATGGTTCCCAATTAGAGGCAGCTGAGTTCGTTACCTCTAATTGGGAACCATATATATGTTTGTAGTTTTCACTAAGGGGTTGTGGGTTATTGTTTGTGCATAGCTTTGTTGTATGTTTAGTTATGTTCAGCATTACGATCTTCGTTCGTTATTTTTGTTGTTTTTTGCCCAGTTACGTATTTAAATAAAGATGTATACTGGATGCCTCGCTGCGCCTTGGTCTGTCCCTTCAGGAGATCGTGACAGAATAACCCACCATAAGAAGACCAAGCAGCGAGAGACTCGGGAACATTGGACTTGGGAGGAGATTTTAGATGGCAAGGGATCTTGGACATGGGATGAGATTTTGGAGGGAAAAGGACCATGGTCTCAGCCGGAGGATTATCGTTGAGAGAAGAGAGAAAAGTTCATTGGAACTCGCCTGGCGCGGAAGCCCGAAAGGCAGCCCCAAAAAACTTTTGGGGGGGGCACACGGGGAGTTTGGCCAATTCAGGGTGGACTCCTGAGCCAACTCCTCGTGCTCTCTGGAGGGAGTGTCGCACTGGTAAGACGCCGTGCTATGCAGTTTTGCACACGGTGTTCCCAGTGCGCGTTCATAGCCCGGTGCGAGAGATTCCAGCGCCACTCATCTGTCAGGCTACGGTGAGTGTGCAGCCTGGTAGAGTGGTGCCGGCTCAGCGCTCCTGGTCTCCGGTGCGCCTCCTTGGACCGAAATATCCTGCGCCGGCTCTGCGTGCGGTGTCTCCTGTTCACGCGCACAGCCCGGTGCACGACATTCCAGCTCCCCTCATCGGTGAAGCCAGGATGAGTGAACAACCTGGGAGAGGGGTGTCGGCTATACGCATCAGGTCTCCTGTGCGTGTAGTGGATCCAGCACGTCCGGTTCCAGCTCCGCGCACCAGGCCCCCTGGGCGCTTAGAGAATCCAGCACATCCTATCCCTGCTCCACGATCCCTGTGCCCGTTGTGAACTCAGCACATCCTGTCCCTGTTCCACGCTCCAGGATCAATGCGCCCGTTGTGAACTCAGCACGTCCTGTCCCTGTTCCACGCTCCAGGATCCCTGCGCCCGGCGTGGACTCAGCACGTCCTGTCCCTGCTCCACGCTCCAGGATTCCTGTGCCCGTCGGGAACCCAGCACGTCCGGTTCCTGCTCCCCGCACCAGAGTGCGCGTTACGAGCCCAGTACGGCCGGTTCCTGCTCCCCGCACCAGAGTGCGCGTTACGAGCCCAGCACGGCCGGTTCCTGCTCCCGCACCAGAGTGCGCGTTACGAGCCCTGCACGGCCGGTTCCTGCTCCCGCACCAGAGTGCGCGTTCACGAGCCCTGTACGGCCGGTTCCTGCTCCCGCACCAGAGTGCGTTACATGAGCCCAGTACGGCCGGTTCCTGCTCCCGCACCAGAGTGCGGCGCTACGAGCCCTGTACGGCCGGTTCCTGCTCCCGCACCAGAGTGCGCGATGAGCCCTGTACGGCCGGTTCCTGCTCCCCGCACCAGAGTGCGCAATTTGAGCCCAGTACGGCCGGTTCCTGCTCCCCGCACCAGAAGGCCAGTGTGCTTCCCCTGTCCAGGTCCGCCAGTGTGGGTCCCCAGTCCTGAGCCGCCAGTGAGGGTCCCCAGTCCGGGGCCGCCAGTGAGGGTCCCCAGTCCGGGGCCGCCAGTGAGGGTCCCCAGTCCGGGGCCGCCAGTGAGGGTCCCCAGTCCGGCCAATAGCCCAGGGCCTCCGGTGCGGGACATCGAGCCAGCACGGCCGGTTCCTGCTCCCCGCACCAGAGTGCGCGCTACGAGCCCTGTACGGCCGGTTCCTGCTCCCCGCACCAGAGTGCAATTTGAGCCCAGTACGGCCGGTTCCTGCTCCCCGCACCAGAAGGCCAGTGTGCTTCCCCTGTCCAGGTCCGCCAGTGTGGGTCCCCAGTCCTGAGCCGCCAGTGAGGGTCCCCAGTCCTGAGCCGCCAGTGAGGGTCCCCAGTCCGGGGCCGCCAGTGAGGGTCCCCAGTCCGGGGCCGCCAGTGAGGGTCCCCAGTCCGGCCAATAGCCCAGGGCCTCCGGTGCGGGACATCGAGCCAGCACGGCCGGCACCGGAGCCGCCACCTGGGACAGGAAGGCCCACCCGAAGACCCCCCCAATGGACTTTTGGCGCGGTGAGTCCGCGCTTTGGGGGGGTGCTGTCACGTCCAGGCCTGAGAAGACAGGCTGGAGTGTTTAGTTTTGTTTTAGGTGTAGGGGTTTTCTGTTCTAGGTTATATTTTTCTATGTTGGGTTAATGGTTCCCAATTAGAGGCAGCTGAGTGTCGTCTCTAACTGGGAACCATATATATGTTTGTAGTTTTCACTTGGGGTTTATGGGTTATTGTAGATGCATAGCTTTGTTTTGTATTGTTAGTCTATGTTTAGTTATGATCTTCGTTCATTTTGTTATTTTGCCCAGTTACGTTTCGTTTAAATAAACATGTATACTGGATGCCTCGCTGCGCCTTGGTCTGTCCGTACAGAAGATCGTGACACATACACTAGGTTGACTGTGCCTTTAAACAGCTTGGAAAATTCCAGAAAATGATGTCATGGCTTTAGAAGCTTCTGATAAGCATTTTGACATCATTTGAGTCAATTGGAGGTGTACCTGTGGATGTATTTCAAGGCCTACCTTCAAACTCAGTGCCTCTTTTCTTGAGATAATGGGAAAATGAAAAGAAATCAGCCAAGACCTCAGGAAACAAATTGTAGACCTCCACAAGTCTGGTTCATTCTTGGGAGAAATTTCCAAAACGCCTGAAGGTACCACGTTCATCTGTACAAACAATTGTACACAAGTAAAAAACACCATGGGACCACGCAACCGTCATACCGCTCTTCCAAAATTCACCCAACTTATTGTGGGAAGCTTGTGGAAGGCTACCAGAAACGTTTGAAAAATTGTAGACCGCCACAAGTCCTTGGGAGCAATTTCCAAGCGCCTGAAGGTACCACGTTCATCTGTACAAACAATAGTACGCAAGTATAAACACCATGGGCCGTGCAGCTGTCAGACCGCTCAGGAAGGAGACGCGTTCTGTCTCCTCGAGATGAACTTACTTTGGTGCCAATCCCAGAACAACAGCAAAGGACCTTGTGATGATGCTGGAGGAAACCGGTACAAAAGTATCTATATCCACAGTAAAACGAGTCCTATATCAACATAACCTGAAAGGCCACTCAGCAAGGAAGAAGCCACTGCTCCAAAACCACCAGTAAAAAGCCAGACTACAGTTTACAACTGCACATGGGGACAAAGATCATACTTTTTGGAGAAATGTCTTCTGGTCTGATGAAACAAAAATAGAACTGTTTGGCCATAAGGACCATCGTTATGTTTGGTGGAAAAAGGGGGATGCTTGCAAGCCGAAGAACACCATCCCAACTGTGAAGCACGGGGGTGGCAGCATCTTGTTGTGGGGGTGCTTTGCTGCAGGAGGGACTGGTGCACTTCACAAAATAGATGGCATCATGAGGTAGGAAAGTTATGTGGATATATTGAAGCAACATCAAGACATCAGTCAGGAAGTTAAAGCTGGTCGCAAATCGTTCTTCCAAATGGACAATGACCCCAAGCATACTTCCAAAGTTGTGGCAAAATGGCTTAAGGACAACAAAGTCAAGGTATCGGATTGGCCGTCACAAAGCCCTGACCTCAATCCTATAGAACATTTGTGGGCAGAACTGAAAAAGTATGTGCAAGCAAGGAGGCCTACAAACCTGACTCAGTTACACCATCTCTGTCAGGAGGAATGGGCCAAAATTCACCCGACTTATTGTGGAAGGCTACCTGAAACGTTTGACCCAAGTTAAACAATTTAAAGGCAATGCTACCAAATACTAATTGAGTGTATGTAAACTTCTGACCCACTGGGAACGTGATGAAAGAAATAAAAGCTGAAATAAATAATTCTCTCTACTATTATTCTGACATTTCACATTCTTAAAATAAATTGGGGATCCTAACTGACCTATAACAGGGAATTTTTACTAAGATTAAATGTCAGGAATTGTGAAACTGAGTTTAAATGTATTTGGCTGAGGTGTATGTAAACTTAGTGTGCAGTGTGATTGCGATTGCATCGTCTGTGGACCTATTGGGGCAGTAAGCAAATTGGAGTGGGTCTAGGGTATCAGGTAGGGTGGAGATGATATGATCCTTGACTAGTCTCTCAAAGCACTTCATGATGACAGAAGTGAGTGCTACAGTTGTTTAGCTCAGTTACCTTAGCTTTCTTGGGAACAGGAACAATGTTGGCCCTCTTGAAGCATGTGGGCAGAGCGGACTGGGATAGGGATTGATTGAATATGTCCGTAAACACACCAGCCAGCTGGTCTTCGCATAATCTGAGGACACAGCTAGGGATGCCGTCTGGGCCAGCAGCCTTGCGAGGGTTAACACGTTTAAATGTTTTACTCACGTTGGCCACGGTGAAGGAGAGCCCGCAGGTTTTGGTAGCGGGCCGTGGCACTGTATTGTCCTCAAGGTGAGCAAAGAAGTTGTTTAATTTGTCTGGGAGCAAGATGTCGAAGTCTGCGACGGGGCTGGTTTTCTTTTTGTAATCCGTGATTGACTGTAGACCCTGCCACATACGTCTCGTGTTTGAGCCGTTGAATTGCGACTCTACTTTGTCTCTCTACTGACGCTTAGCTTGTTTGATTGCCTTGCGGAGGGAATAGCTACACTGTATGTATTCGGTCATCAATCTTGAAGTGTGGAATCTGATTGGTTGAACAGACCTGAGCACGGGCGTAACCTGTTTTAGTTTCTGTCTATAGGCAAGGAGCAACAAAACGGAGTCGTGGTCAGATTTGCTGAAAGGAGGGCGGGGGAGGGCTTTGTATGCGTCGCGGAAGTTAGACTAGCAATGATCCAGAATGCTGCGAGCTCGAGTCGCGCATTCGATATGCTGATAAAATTTAGGGAGCTTTGTTTTCAGATTAGCTTTGTTAAAATCCCCAGCTACAAGAAATGCAGCCTCAGGATATATGGTTTACATAGAGTCCAGTGAAGTTCTTTCAGGGCCGGTCAAGGTGTCTGCTTGGGGCTGTGATTATAATCGAATAGAATTATCTTCGTAGATAATGCGGTCGGCATTTGATTGTAAGGAATTCTATGTCAGGTGAACAAAAGGACTTGAGTTCCTGTGTGTTGTTATGATTACACCACAAGTCGTTTATCATAAAGCATACACCCCTGCCCTTCTTCTTACCAGAGAGATGTTTGTTTCTGTCGGCACGATGCATGAAGAAACCGGGTGGCTCTGATAACATATCCCGAGTGAGCCATGTTTCCGTTAAGCAGAATGTTACAATCTGTCTCTCTGGAAGGCAACCCTTGCTTGGATTTCGTCTACCTTGTTGTCAAGAGACTGGACATTGGCGAGTAGTATACTCGGGAGCGGTGAGCGATGTGCACGTCTACGGAGCCTGACCAAGAGGCCACTCTGTCTGCCCCTTCTGTGGCTCCGTTGTTTTGGGTCGGCTACTGGGATTAAATCCATCTTGGTCGTAATGTTGGTAAGTTGATGTTGCTCTTATATCCAATAGTTCTTCTCGGCTGTATGTAATAAGGCTTAAGATTTCCTGGGGTAACAATGTCAGAAATTATACATAAAAAAAACAAAATACTGCATAGTTTCCTAAGAACGCGAAGCGAGGTGACAGGACACCTCAGGATGAATGTTTCAGTACACCTTAAATCTGTCCCAATACCCTCACAACCATGTGTTTCAATACACTAGCAAAGTTATGGTTTTCTCTCCTTAAAGATGGTGGAAGCTCAGTTTCCACTAGTTTTATTTTTACAAAGCACTTCATTTTAACAGTTGTAGGAATCAAATGAAAGAAACGTAAGGACATATACCATTCATAATGATATCTCGATCCGTGTAAGTATGCTGTATGTTTTGTCTGCAGTATGTGTGCTATTTCTGCTAGAATAAATTTCCATTAAATGACAAGTATCCTTATCTATCATATTCAGTGTATTGGATCAAAATGAATTACATAAAAAGACACATCTGTTGGGTCTGTGTGTTTTGTCACTCAGGAGAACATACTCTGAACAAAAATATAAACGCACCATTACAGTTCATATAAGGAAATCACTCAATTGAAATGAATTAATTAGACCCTAAACTAGGGATTTCACACGACTGGGAATTCAGATATGATACCTTGAAAAAACGGTAGGGGTGTGGATTAGAAAACCAGTCAGTATCTGGTGTGACCACCATTTTCCTCATGCAGTGTGACGTCTCCTTCACAGGCTGTTGATTGTGGAATGTTGTCCCACTCCTCTTCAATTGCTGTGCAAAGTTGCTGGATATTGGCGTGAACTGGAACATGCTGTCGTACACGTCGAATCGAGAGCATCCCAAACATGCTCAATAGATGACATGTCTCGTGAGTATGCAGGCCATGGAAGAACTGGGACATTTTCATCTTCCAGGAATTGTGTACAGATCCTTACGACATGGATCGTTTAATATCATGAAGAAAGATGAAGTGATGGCGGCGGGTGAATGGCACGACAATGGGGCTCACGATCTCGTCAAGGTTGCTCTGTGCATTCAAATTGCCATCGATAAAATGCAATTGTGTTTGTTGTCCGTAGCTTATGCCTGCCCATACCATAACCCCACCACCACGGGGCACTGTGTTCACAACATTAACGTCAGAAAACCGCTCACCAACACAATGCCATACACGTTGTCTGCCATCTGCCCGGTAGATTTGAAACCGGTATACAGCCGTGAGGAGCACACTTCTCTAGCATGCCCGTGGCCATTGAAGGTGAGCATTTTTGTACTGAAGTCGTTTACGACGCTGTCATGTATGTACATGTACTCACCTGGAGTGCCTCAGGGTGGCGCTGTTACTAATTACATTTGATAAATGTTGTTATTTTACTTGCATCCCTGCCTCAGTGTTCTAATATATAATATATCAGACTCTGGAGAGGCTGATGAGCACACAGATGAACTTCCCTGAGACTGTTTCTGACAGTTTGTGCAGAAATCCTTCAGTTGTGCAAACCCACAGATTCATCAGCTGTCCGGGTGGCTGGTCTCCGACGATTCTGCAGGTGAAGAAGCCGGATGTGGAGGTCCTGGGCTGGTGGGGTTACATGTGGTCTGCGGTTGTGAGGCAAGTTGGACGTACTGCCAAATTCTCTAAAACAACGTTAAAGGCGGTTAATGGCAACAGCTCATATTGACGTTCCTGCAGTCAGCATGCCAATTGCACGCTCCCTCAAAAATTGAGATATCTGTAGCGTTGTGTTACAAAACTGCACTTTTTTAGAGCGGCCTTTTATTGTCCACACCATAAGGTGCACCTGTGCAAGGATTATGTTGTTTAACCTCTCAGGGATTGCTGGGGCGCTAGCGCCCCAATCCCGACACTACCAGGTGAAATGTAAGGCGCCAAATTCAAAATCCAAAAGTTGAATTATTAAACATCCACCAATATACAAGTGTTCCATACTCATCAAAAGCTCTGTTTCTTGGCAATGTCAGATTTCAAAAAGGCTTTACGGCGAAAGCAGCACATTTGATTGTTTGAGGGTAGCACCTCACATATTTTTCCCATAGCCATGAATCGATTAGCCATCACGGCACATACATAACACATTTCACAGCGAAAACAAATCAATTACCTGTTGAAGAACTTCTGCTGAGGTCATCCTAAGTGTCCAACGAAGACAATCCATGGTTCTTTTGTTAGAAAAAGTAATGTATTTTATCCATAAATCTCCATTTGGTTCGCGCGTTATAATCAGAAACGACAGCCTCCACTCCTCCATTGAAACGTGACGCAAACTCGTTCATCTTATACCTATAAACTTGTCCAAGAACAATCAAACATAGTTTTAAATGTATCCTTAGGAACACTTTTACGTATATTTACTATTATAAATCAACCGGAATATAAACTGATCGATAAAGACGGTAAAAAAGACACTGGGTACTGTTGAAAAAAAAAAAAAAGTACACTTCCTGGTTTGCTCTTATTCTCTGGTCTAAAGCATCCAAATTGAAAATTGACACTGTCTCGAGACTGTTGACATCTAAAGGAAGCGATGGGTACTGCATTCATATGCCCTTATATGGTCATTTTCATGAGGGAGGGGTTCCAAATGAGCAATGTGTCAAAATCACTTTTTCCAGGACAGAAATTCCTCTGGGTTTCGCCTGCCATATGCGTTCTGTTTCACTCACAGACAAATGGTTAACACTTTTGGAAAATTCAGAGTGTTTCCTATCCAATGGTACTAAATATGTGCATATCCTATTTTCTGGGCCTGAATGGGAGGCATTTTACTTTGGGCACGCCAGGCTCTCCAAAACCGACCCCTCAGCTGCCACTCCCTAACAAGTTAAACAGCTTCTTGATATGCCACTCCTGTCAGGTGGATGGATTATCTTGGAAAATGAGAAATGCTCACTAACAGGGATGTCAACAAATTTGTGCAAAAAAAGTGAGTAATAAGTGTTTTGTACTTATGGAACATTTCTGTGGTCTTTCATTTCAGGTCATGAAACATGGGACCAACACTTTACATGATGTTTATATTTTTGTTCAGTGTAATTAGTAGAATCACCTCATTGGCCTGCTCACACCAGCCACGACCTACTGCTTTATACGCCACTTCTGTTACTGGGCCCTCAATCCTATTACTGAACCTGTGTGTGTGTGTGTGTGTGTGTGTGTGTGTGTGTGTGTGTGTGTGTGTGTGTGAAAGACACCCAACAGCAGTAAAACAGAATGAGAGAAAACGTGTGTGTGAGAGGAACACGCACAGTTTGACTCACATTCTCCCCAACGTTCCTGTCTGTTTACCAAACCAACGCTGATGCTCCTAAATAGCAGGTGACATCAGTGGCCTGACTGGCTTGGGTCTGACCGCAGCATTGGTGAGAGAAGGCCTCCCGATTGGATGGAAATAGCCTAGCTAACTGGACCAACCAACAACCGGAAACCTCTCTGCAGTGCTTTCCCTCTATTCAGCATTCCACTCTGGCTTGTTTACAGGGTAGTATTCATTCAGCACCAAACGGAAGAAAACAGACAAACAGGGAGGAATCACTCTTGTTTTCTGTTGCAAAATGTTTTGCTATGGTGTGCTCTAATGAATTACGACCCTGGTTTTGTGAAGACTGCTTGTCTCAACTCCCTGTTATTTTTTGGGTTGGCCATGAAATACGTATTTATGGAAATGAAATAATACATCTAGCAAGCAGAAAATAGGTTATTTTTAATCTGTCATTTCATGATAAAAAACTGTATGTAAACTAACTTACACACAATATATTTCAATAGATTTAACATCATGTGTACTTCAAATGCATGTAGAGACATTTGCCTCTTTGCTTAAAAAATGGATGTAAGGCCTTAAAATGTATTCCAGAGATGCATGTACAGTAGAGACATTTGCATCTTGCATGGCTATGGCATCTAGTCTAGAGGGTGGCCAAAGTGATTCCTAATTCGGCTTCTTACATTACTCATTACGTATTGTTCAATGGATATCTGTTTTGGGCCACCAAGCCAAAACTTTGTCAGTGATATACTCTAATTTAAATTGTGATGGTAAATAAAAAAAACTTTTGATTTCACGTAATATTAACATTCTGTTATAAAGAGCACATGTTTATTTTAACTTCATAAAAAGTATGTTTTTCCAGCTCCAAGAGATAAAAAAATGACTATAGTAAGTGCCTGTCTTCAGCTTAATTAAATAACGAGATTGGGCACTAGGCTGTTTATAAAAATAAATGTTTAAAACTATACATTATACAATGCTCCACACATGTCAAATAGTAGATCAAGGTATTGTGCTTCCAATCAGGTTAGTGTTGTTTTGGTAATTTGTAAGTGGGAATTGGGAAAAATCCACTTGAACGCCCTCCAACTGGTAATTACTAGTTAAATCAGCCATGAATCCCCTTGTGACAGGGGAAATGGAAGCTTGTTGTGTGCAACAGGGAGGGGCAATTGAATGCAAGATTTGCAAAAAATAAATGTCTAGCCTGTCTATCTAACAGGGTTGACATGTTATGCTCAGTTTTTCCATTTCCCTGTTTGAATATGCAGTAATACGCAGTGGCAATTAGCCTGTGGATGAATTTAGGGTAAGGGTTATGGGTAGGGGTGAGGTTAGGGATCGGTCGAATATCCACTGCCTGAAATTAAATGTGTCTTAAATGACAGCGTATTCCCGTCATAGTGCACTACTTCTTTACCAGGGCCCATAGGGCTCAAAAGTAATGCACTAAATAGGGAATAGGGTACCATTTGAGGGGCACCCTAAATCTTCTGTGTATTGTAGAGAACGTTGCCACATGGCCTTCGGTCCTCTGTGTAGAAAATATCCCCTTTCTTTTGTCTAATCTGTTTCCCATCTCACTTCACTGTATTGGCCAACCTAACTGTTGCCCAATACCAGGCTACCCATGAAAAGGGCAATACAGATCAGTGTTGTTCAACCCTGGTCCACCCTGGGAACTCACATAGTCGGGGAGCACATCTTTGTTCTAGCCCAGCAGTAACCCACCTGATTCAGCCTATCATGGCAGCACTAATACACCTAGTATTAGTGCTGCCATGATAGGCTGAATCAGGTGGGTTACTGCTGCCTGGAACCAAGAGTTACACCCCTGTGGGTTGCCAGGAGCAGGATGTAAAAGCACTGATGTAGAGTGTTGGTATCAGAATCATCTGCGTCCCAAATGGCACCCTATTCCCTATATAATGCAATACTTTTGACCTTATTTGTCTTTGAGGTAAACAGACAGCACTAATTTACATTGCTTTTCTCCCCAGAGCAGGGAGAGAAATGCAGATGTCAGCAAAATCATGACACACGCGATAAAATCACAGGATGTTTCATCATCTGTGGTCTGTAAGCACACTATTTCATTAACAGCCCACAATAATGTATTGTTGTAGCCATGATGCCTGAATGTCTGGCTGAAACTTCTGGAGAAAACACTGTACTTATCATTCTTGTCATTTGACGTAGATGGATAGCCTTTAGACTGGTAAGCACTATACTCATTCATTTAACGATCTTTCCTTCAAATTGATTGTGCAATATTCTCATCATACTGAAAATGTCCTGTCATAAACAGGGTCGACATCAGAATAGTGTCACGCCCCTTGTCATACACCTCAGCCAAATACATTTATTTCATCTTTTATTTCTATCATCACATTCCCAGTGGGTCAGAAGTTTACGTACTCTCAATTAGTATTTGGTAGCATTGCCTTTAAATTGTTTAACTTGGGTCAAATGTTTCAGGTAGCCTTCCACAAGCTTCCCACAATAAGTTGGGTGAATTTTGGCCCATTCCTCCTGACAGAGCTGGTGTAGGCCTCTTGTAGGCCTCTTTGCTCGCACACGGTTTTTCAGTTCTGCCCACAAATTTTCTATGGGATTGAGGTAAGGGCTTTGTGATGGCCTCTCCAATACCTTGACTTTGTTGTCCTTAAGCCATTTTGCCACAACCTTGGAAGTATGCTTGTGGTCATTGTCCATTTAGAAGACCCATTTGCGACCAAGCTTTAACTTCCTGACTGATGTCTTGAGATGTTGCTTCAGTATATCCACATAATTTTCCATCCTCGTGATGCCATCTATTTCGTGAAGTGCACCAGTCCCTCCTGCAGCAAAGCACCCCCACAACATGATGCTGCCACCCCCGTGCTTCACAGTTGGGATGGTGTTCTTCGGCTTGCAAACCTCCCCCTTTTTCCTCCAAACATAATGATGGTCATTATGGCCAAACAGTTCTATTTTTGTTTCATCAGACCAGAGGACATTTCTCCAAAAAGTATGATCTTTGTCCCAATGTGAAGTTGCAAACCGTAGTCTGCCTTTTTTTATGACGGTTTTGGAGCAGTGGCTTTTCCTTGCTGAGCGGCTGCATAGTCATCAAAAGCTCTGATTCTTGGCAATATCACAGCGTTGTCAGATTTCAAAAAGGCTTTATGGCAAAAGCACAACATTTGATTGTTTGAGGGTAGCACCTCTAATAAATCCATAACCCAACCCGGGTCTCACAAAACGCATAAAATCGCTAATATAAAATCGATTACCTTTGATGAACTTCTGCTGAGGGCTTCCCAAGTGTCCAACGAAGACAATCCATGCTTCTTTGGTTAGAAAAAGTCATTTATTATATCCATAAATCTCTGTTTGGTTGGCGCATTATGTTCATAAAATCCACCGTCGAGTCACCCATAGAACTGTGAAGAGAACGCGTTGAAATTATACCTATCATATTTCTACAAACAAATCAAACATAATTTTAATGTTTCCTCAGGTATTCTTTTATGTATATTTACTATAATATTTCAACCGGATTGTAGCCTGAACGATAAGAAAGGAAAAAACAGTGGAGCGCGCACTCGGTTGCGCGCCTGCAAAAGCTTGTTGACATCTGAGCTCCCTGGACCATATTCTCTCCCTATCCGTTCTGGTCAAGTCTAACTGTCACGATCTTCGGGATGGACAGACCAAGGCACAGCGAGGCATCCAGTATACATCTTTATTAAATCAACATAACTGGGACAAAAACAACAAAATGAACGCCGATCGTAATGTGGAACATAACGTGTCTAACAAAACAAAGCTATGACCAAACAATAACCCACAAACCCCAAGTGAAAACTACAAACATATATATATACACATACATATATATATATATATATATATATACACACATACATATATATATATATATATATATATATACACACATACATATATATATATATATATATACACACACACACACACACACACACACACACAAATATATATGGTTCCCAATTAGAGACAACGACACTCAGCTGCCTCTAATTGGGAACCATTACCCCAACATAGAAATATATAACCTAGAACAGAAAACCCTACACCAAAAACGAAACCTAAACACTCCAGCCTGTCTTCTCAGGCCTGGACGTGACACTAACGTTTCCTGGTTTTGTATAGAGACTGTTGACATCTAGTGGAAGCCATAGGTACTGAAATCTTGGAGCTGCTTGCCTTTGCAATAAATAGGGCTCATTGGCCCTATTCATTGGCCCTCTGTCAAACAGAGCCAATGTGACAAAAAACAGTAATTCTGGATGGATTTTTCTCTGGTTTTCGCCTGCTATATCAGTTCTGTTACACTCACAGACATTATGTTAATACTTTTAGAAACGTCAGAGTGTTTCCTATCCAATAGTACTAATTATGTGCATATCCTATTTTCTGGGACTGAGTGGGAACCATTTTACTTTGGGCACGCCAGACTCTCCAAAACCATCACCTCTGCTGCCTCTCCCTATTGTCCAATTCACACACTTATCAAGAGAACATCTCTGGTCATCCCTACTGCCTCTGATCTGGCAGACTCACTAAACACAAATTATTTGTTTGTAAATGGTGTCTGAGTGTTGGAGTTTGTCCCTTTAAAAAACAAGAAAACTATGCTGTCTGGTTTAAGGAATTTGAAATGGTTTATACTTTTACTTTTGATACTTAAGTACATTTTATCAATTCCATTTACTTTTGATATTTTACTGGGTGACTTCCACTTTTACTTAAGTCATTTTCTATTAATGTAACTTTACTTTTACTCAAGCATGACAATTTAGAACTTTTTCCACCACTAACCACTACACAGTGAGGTCATAGAGACAGAACTGCAGACATCAGAGACATTTCGACCAACAGACTAAGGGGCAGGAAGGCAGGCGGACAGACAGACAGGTAGGTGGGCAGACAGACATCGAGACCAACAGGGTCACACAGTCGCCAGGCAGGGCACTGGTATTGGTCTGTCTAAGATCCTAACAGTAACAGTTCATGTCTCTCTTGTAGCGCATAGACTGAAAGTGAAGCTAAGGTTAGTAAGGTTTGTCAACGCCAAAATAACCACAAAATGAGTTGCTGTTTTTGTGCTGCTTACTCATAGTACACAAGCTTGGGCGAGTCCAGAAAAAGTCTGGCATTCAACAAACAAACTGCAGGTTCTCTGTGCGTCATTGTAATAAAAATATATCTAACTATTTCACTACAAATGACGACACAGACTCCAGGATTCCTGGGTCCCATGTACTGTATTCCCACTAACAGGGCTGAGAGAGTGTTATTTGCATGGTTAAATATGTCCCTGTACTTTATGGTAGTGTAAAAAGACACTTTCCCATGCCTTGATTTCTGCACGTCTCATTAAACCAGCCTGGTCTCACACTGTATGTGCTGTAGTAGCCATACATGACAATGATAGAAGAGCTCAACTGACTACAGAACATAAATTGTGAGACTAAGCGATAATTAAGCCACTTCAACCAGACCCGGCCCTTCATTTTTAGGCCTAGAGAGAGATGGTAGCTGTGATGGCTGGGTCAGAAGCTGGGACCCCATCCGTCCGTCCGTCTGTCTGTCTCTGTCTGCAGATCTCATATGTAACAGAACAGATCTTTGCCTCTCTGGCAATAGTGAGCTAGCCTACAACACAAGTCTGGTGGGAATCATATACACTACATGACCTAAAGTATGTGGACACCTGCGCATCAAACATCTCATTCCAAAATCATGTGCATTAATATGAAGTTGGTCCTCCCTTTGCTTCTATAACAGCCTCCACTCTTTTGAAAAGGCTTTCCACTAAATGTTGGAACATTGTTGTGGAGACTTGCTTCCATTCATACACAAGAGCATTAGTTAGGTTGGGCACTGATGTTAGGCGATTACGGCTGGTTCGCAGTCCACGTTTCAATTCATCTCAAAGGTGTTCAATGGGGTTGAAGTCAGGGCTCTGTGCAGGCCAGACAAGTTCTTCCACACTGATCTCAACAAACCATTTCTGTATGGACCTCGCTTTGTGCACGGAGGTACTGTCATGCTGAAATAGGAAAGGGCCTCCCCCCATAAAAAACAGCACCAGACCATTATTCCTTCTCCAAACTTTACAGGTGGCACTACACACATGATGTGTTCTCATACCCATTTTGTTTTTGATATGGTCCTTGAGCATGTATCCATATACATCTGCTCCTCTGAGTCTACTGTATGGATACTAAATAGGAGCACTAGGATGCTTCCCACATGGCACCCTATTCTCTTCATAGTGAACTACTATTGACCAGGGACCAAACGGCTCTAGTCGAATTTAGTGCACTATATAGGGAATAGGATGCCATTTGGGACGGAGACTAGTATAAAAGGAGGGGAAGGAGAAGAAAAAGAACTGTATCTGCTGCCACTCAATTACTTAGGACAATGACTGAATTTATCATCATATTGCCCAAACTTCCGCATTTACAACGTCAGAGATTGAATTAGGCCATGGGTGGATTCATGCTCTATGTCTCTGAGTGGGCTGACTAATGTTCATACAACTTAATAAAGCTGCAGCATGGAAATGGTAAGAAATTCAGACTTGCTCCCAAATTTGACCTCTTAGCAATCACAAACTGTAACAACTGTAGTCCTATTGAAACTTGAATGAATAGCCTATCTCACTGAGAAGGGCAGGAGAAGTATGGACAAACAATGGGTCTCAAGGGTTGCGTCCCGAATGGCACCCTATTCCCTGCACACTGTAGTGCACTAATTTTGACCCAGGAATCAAATTCATTTTTTAAATCAAATTTTATTTGTCACATGCTTATGGGCCCTAGCCAAATATGCAGAGAGAAAAAAGAGAAATAATCGAAAAATAATAAAAGGAATAAATACACAATGAGCAACAATAA
Source organism: Brachymystax lenok tsinlingensis (assembly GCA_030435695.1). Taxonomy (NCBI): domain Eukaryota; kingdom Metazoa; phylum Chordata; class Actinopteri; order Salmoniformes; family Salmonidae; genus Brachymystax; species Brachymystax lenok. Next base: position 2,448,526 of record CM059801.1, on the reverse strand, counting down.
ATTGGCTGTATACATGGATTACCAGTACACCAATACACCCAATAAGTATTGAACCCCTTTGTTATGGCAAAACTAAATAAGTTCAGGAGTAAAGATTAGTTTAAAATCATAATAAGTTGCAAGGACTATGATTTTTGAATGACTACCTCATCTCTGTACCCCACATATACAATTATCTGTAAGGTCCCTCAGTCAAGCAGTGAATTTCAAGCACAGATTCAACCACAAAGACCAGGGAGATTTTCCAATGCCTCGAAAAGAAGGGCACCTATTGGTAGATAAAATAAAAAAAGCAGACATTGAATAGTTTGCCAGAGAGGCAGGAAACTGTTCAGAAGCCAATGGTGACTTTAAGTTCTAGTTAGGGTTTTATCTAACATTAGGATGATAACATTTTAAAAAAATTAAATAACGTTTTTGATTAAAAAAAAATACATCTGAAAATGTTTTAAATTAATAACCTTGGAATGTTCTTCTAACATTCACTAAAATGTTGTGCACAACATCCTTAACAACCACCACACAACATTCCCAAAATGTTCTCATTTGATTTCCAGGTAATGCAATAACACAATGTACCAGTCATAATTTTTAATATACTGCTGCAAAAAAAATGTGAGAGCATGTTCTAAGAACGTTCTTGCAACATCAGGTGAATGTTTTAAACAAACATTGTATACTCATCAGTACAACCGGACACTTTTTTTTTTATGAGAACATTTGCTGCCACCTAGCGGTCCATCATTGTCTAGCTGATCAAGCTGTCTGCTTGACCATCACTTTGCAAGCCAGCATAATGTGACTTGATGCTGGTACGCTGGTCACCTGTGTCCAAAACAAAACAGTATATGCTGGTTTATACAGTTTTTTCAGAAGGGTATATAGTGCACTACTTTTGACCAGGGACCATAGGGATGCATCCTGTGTCAACTTGTGTCATACCAGTGAAGTCATAAAGAAAACAAAGGCTCCACTGTAATGCAACGGTTGTAGCCAACATCATACCTCTGTACAAAAACGGATCTCGTTCTAATTCTAAGTTGAGTCCCAAATGGCACCCTTTTCTCTTTATAGTGCACAATAAGGCTCTGGTCAAAAGTAGTTTACAATATAGGGAATAGGGTGCCATTTAGGATGCACACCTAGCCTACCTGTCTGTCTGTTTACATTACCAGACCTAATCACACACAGAATTGTTATTTAACCTTAGCTGTATTGATTACTGCTACTCAACCTTTAGCCTCGTCCTATGTGGCTCAGTTGGTAGAGTATTGCGCCGCTAGCCATGCCAGAGTTGTGGGTTTGATTCCTGCTAGGGCCAGCACATATGAAAATGTATGCACTCGCTGTTGTGAGTAGCTTTGGATAAAGTGTCTGCTAAAAGGTAGCCTATGTAAAGGACATCTTGCTGCTTGCTTAGCGAGTAACACTTCCTCCTGATTTGGCCCATACCTGGTGAGAACTCGGGACCTCTGCCTTGCTAGCACACATGACCGTCCTCTTTGGCTAAGATGCTTGAGAAGGGGGTCACGTGTGTTTGTTAGACAGAGGACCCTAGTTCGTGCCAGGTATGGGCTGAATTGGGAAGAAGTGGTACTCGCTAAGCAAGCAGCATGACGTCCTTTACAGTGGTCCCTAGTTACTCGGATCTACAATTGCGCTGGGGTTGCTGTTGAGTAAGTTTGAGGGGCGAATGTAGCACATGGGGATGTGTGAAACTTACTCCTCAGCCATAAGTGTCCCGCTTGCATCACGTCATTAGCTAGATTGAGGTGGTACGATCGGCTAAGACGCTTCACGTGTGTTTATGAGGCAGAGTTCCCGAGTTTGCGCCAGGTATGGGTCGAATCGGGAGGAAGTGGTACTTGCTAAGCAAGCAGCTTTACACAGTGTTTCTTGCTAAGCAAGCAAGCCAGACATCCTTTACACCTATATATTGTTATGTTTGTACTCTATTGGGAACTCCTATGGCCATTGTCATGCCAAACACTGGCGAACTAACAAATTAACAAAAAAAACGAGTGAAAATATGTGACCCATTCATCCTTCTCAGTGCCCAAAGTGTTTACTAGTCTAGTGTGAGTCTAGTACAACCATACATGTTTTTGAGGTCAGATAGTTAGGCCTCTCGTGTGTGTATGTGAGTGCGCAGGTGACAGGATCAGTACCAGCAGCTGTCGCGTTGTGTGACAGAGGAGAACCTGAACCCCTGAATACCCTCAGATACCCGAGATGAGATGGCGCCGGAGGGGATGGCTGCCGTTTTCACGGGCTCCTAACCAGCTGTGCTATTTTGTTTGTTTTTTAGCATTTTTTGTAACAAATTATGTACATAATGTTACTGCTACCATCTCTTATGACCAAAAATAGCTTCTGGACATCAGAACAGTGATTACTCACCTCGAACTGGACGAAGATCTTTTCTTTAATGAGTCCGACTCGAACGATATACTACTTTGTCAAGAAAAGGCCCAAATCCCCATCATCAGCATAAAGAAAAGACAGAGGAAAAGAGGTAGGGAGGGCAGGGTGCCTTGTAACAATTTGCAGACGAGTAGGTAAACCACCACTTCCCTTTGTTTTATTGTCCAACGTACAATCATTAGAAAACAAACTGGACGATCTACGATTAAGATTATCCTACCAACGGGACATTAAAAACGGTACTAACTTATGTTTCACCCAGACCTGGCTGAACAACGACACGGATAATATAGAGCTGGCTGGCTTCTTGGTGCATTGGCAGGACAGAGCAGCTACGTCTGGTAAGACGAGGTGCAGGGGTGTGTGTCTATTTGTCGATAACTGCAGGTGCGCAATGTCTAATATTGAAGAAGTCTCAAGGTATTGCTCGCCTGAGGTAGAGTACCTCATGATAAGCTGTAGACCACACTATCTACACAGAGAGTTCTCATCTATATTATTTGTAGCCATCTATTTACCACCACAAACTGATGCTGGCACTAAGACCGCACTCAACAAGCTGTATAAGGCCATAAGCAAACAAGAAAATGCTCATCCAGAAGTGGCCAATATGGAAGCGGTCAGATGAAGCAGATGCTATGCTACAGGACTGTTTTGCTAGCACAGACTGGAATATGTTCCTGGATTCATCCAACGGCACTGAGGACTATAACACGGCTTCATCAACAAGTGCATGGACGACGTCCTCCCCACAAATGACTGTACATACATTTCGCAACCAGAAGCCATGGATTACAGGCAACATCCGCAAGGAGCTAAAGGCTAGAGCTGCCGCTTTCAAGGAGCAGGACACTAATCCAGACGCTTATAATAAATCCAACTGTGTCCTCAGACAAACCATTAAACAGGCAAAGCGTCAATACAGGAATAAGATTGAATCACTGAAGCATGCATGAGATCACCAGCTGTTCCGGACATGGTCACTCTCTCCGTAGCCTTGTGAGCAAGACCTTTATCCACAACAGTCGAAAAACAAAATGTTTACAGCCAGTCTACTACAAATCCTACTATAGCCCAGGTGACATGTCTCTGAGCATCCAACAATATCCAATTTCCTGGACATGGCTTTATGCACAAGGTTCACATTAAACTTATTTACAAGCCTCACATAGAGCTCTCTCTAAACTGGTGGCAGGCTGTGTTGTTCTCTGTGTGCAGGAACGGTTTACCTCTCTCCTCTCTAACTAAAGGGTCCACTGCTGCAATCTTGGAGCCAGGGTCCACCACTGCAGTCCTGGAGACCTGTAGCTTGTGCCTAGAGAGATGCTCCTCGATGCCCACCCCCAGAGAGTCACCCAGCATGTTAGTGGTGGTCCTCAGACGATCTCTGGAGAGACAGAGAATATGGGTCAAGAAATTATGAGGACAATGATATGGAATGTTGTAGACAGACAGCAACACGCACACATGCATGTACACTTTTCATGACACCTACAGGAACCAGTCGACAGCTATGAGGGTGATGTCATTAGTGGGCAGACCGACAGAGTTCAGTACGATCACCATGGTGACCAGGCCAGCTTGAGGGATACCTGCTGCTCCGATACTGGCTGCTGTAGCCGTGATGCTGGGAACAGGAAATATGAGTTAGATAACTACTAGTCTCGTGTAGCCATACCCTGAAATCACGTTGTTATCACGCTTCCTTTGGAGGTCTGAAGAATTTTGTATTAGCCGAAATGGTTAGAATGGTCCGCTAAAATATTGGATGTAACATTTCAAGAACCCTCCCCCCACACGCCCGTAGAAAGGGTGCTGTGCGTTTTGTTCGTCACTGTTTTCCGACCGGGAAGGACACATTTTGCAGACAGTTGTTGCGTATGCTAGTTTGCAGCATTGCAGAAAATGGAAGAAAACCCAGAGGAGAAACGTAATTCTGTTTTGCCAGAAGTGTGCTCTATACACAAAATCGAGTCGATGAAGGCATTAGAATCTCTCTGCTTGAATACTCTCTGCTCAAGCAAAGCATTTGATTGGTTTGACGTGTTGCGAGGCGTCACTGATTTACAACGGGTTTGGACCCCTTTCTAGCTACTTCATGCCATTCACTTCATCAGGCTTTCTAATTAGGGAAGCCTGGTTCTCGACAAAGATAGATAACTACAGAATATGACTATAGGGTCCTGAGGTTTACAGACCTCGTCTTGCCTGGTCCCCCCTCTAACACAATGTAAATCACTTTAGTATCAACAGTACATAACTGTAATGTATGAGGTTAGTCCAATCTTAACTCCAATCCATTATTATTCAGTATCGTAATTATCTGGCCAAAGTTGAGGTCCATGTTGTTGAACCTGAGCAATGAAGACAGCCGCCACAGCCTCGTAGACCGCCGTCCATGTTGATGGTGAATTACTTCAATCATAAGACCTTCATCAGGACCCTGAGTTTATTATTTTCTGTTATTCAACATAACACTGATAATAACAAATAATGTGTTGTTCCTCTTCCTGAAGTCCAGCCCAAAGCTCCAGGGTGTGCAGTGTTTCCTGAGTAGCCTCACCTGGAGCAGGTTCCCAGTTGTCACGATCCTCATAATGGACAGACCAAGGCGCAGCGAGGCATCCAGTATACATGTTTATTTGATGAACGAAAACACACGTAACTGGGCAAAATAACAAACAGAACGAAACGAAGATCGTAACATATGACGATACAAACAAAGCTATGTCTAAACAATAACCCACAAAACCTAAATGAAAACCCCAAACAATATATATGGTTCCCAATTAGACAACGACACACAGCTGCCTCTAATTGGGAACCATTACCCCAATATAGAAATAGAACACCTAGAACTCAAAAACCCCTACACCAAAACGAAACCTAAACACGCCAGCCTAAAACTCTGGCCTGGACGTGACACCAGTAAACTGAGTAGGGCCTGCAGCAGAAACAGGTAGGGATTCCTGTGTGTGACAGTGAGTTAGAGCAGGGGCAGGGTGATCAGGCTGTGGACCAGCAGACCTGTTATCACACACAGAGTATACATGCCTAGCTGACCCCCCATCGCCCCAACGTCACGCATCTCAACGATTTTCCCAGCAATCAGGAACAGGATTCCTACTGGGGCGTACCTGTTGGATAGAGACCAGGGTGGGGCAAGATTAGTAAAGAGAGACAAAGGGATCTCAGCAGATTTCCAACATTCACATACTGTAATTTGTATTAAAAAAAAGGCATGTTCTTGTAGCTTTGGGTCTTCAGGAAAAAAAAAGGTATACAATGTTTATCTATAAACAATGTTTAAAACAAAATATACATTTATAATAACTTACCAGACGATGATGCTGACCAGGCGCATGATGGCTTCATTCAAGCAGTCAAAGAAGTCCTTCAGTGGCTGTCCCCGTGTCTTCATCCCTCCCAGGACCCGACCAAAGGCTACAGAGAAGACCATTCATTCCGCTGGATGAGCCCGCTATGGGCATCATGTCCATCCCCTGTTCCTCTGTGGGGCTGGCTGGGGCGGAGGAGGTGATGGTCCCACTAGTCTGGGTGAGATTCACCATGGTGGTTATGTTCTTCTTGGAGATTCTCTTGGGTTTTATGCTAGATGGATATTGATAGAGATTTATGTTACTCGTTGATTTTCATGTGAAAAGAGATATGTAAATCATCAAATAATCCTAATCTTGGTGGGCCTTTTGAGAGACAGGAAAAGAAAAGGCTTGACCTCACCTGTTTGAAACAGGCTTCCACCAGAATAGAAGGGAACATGTTTCTAGAAGAAAAACAACCATTTGGTGAGCAACACTGACAATAAGCACTCAACAAAATTGTCACGATTCTCTTCCTTCGGGACAGACCAAGACGCAGCGATGTAGCCAGAATACATATTTATTGACGGACGGGACAGAACAAAACAAAAACAAAGAAACAAGACGTGAGCCCTAACGCTAAATTCTAAACTCAAAGATCTAAACACGACCGGAGAAACCTAACTAAACACGACCGGAGAAACCTAACTAAACACGACCGGAGAAACCTAACTAAACACGACCGGAGAAACCTAACTAAACACGACCGGAGAAACCTAACTAAACACGACCGGAGAAACCTAACTAAACACGACCGGAGAAACCTAACTAAACACGACCGGAGAAACCTAACTAAACACGACCGGAGAAACCTAACTAAACACGAACCCCCGACTGAACATGAATAGGCATAACATAAACAATTACCCACGAAACTAAAGTGCAACTCCCAAATATATATATGGTTCCCAATTAGAGACAACGAGACTCAGCTGCCTCTAATTGGGAACCATTATCCCAACATAGAAATAGACACCCTAGAACACACAAACCCTACACCAAAACGAAACCAAAACGCTCCAGCCTGTCATCTCGGGCCTGGGCGTTACAAAAATACATACATGTGGAAAATGTATGCTTAACCCTCTACTTACTTTTAGATTTGCTACAAGATGATCAATTATTTTGTCAGGAGTTTTTCCCTAACAACATGAGCTGACCAGGAAACATTCCTCGCCCTATGGATGACAAATCACCTTTAAAAAAAGGAATATTAAAAGTTAGGCAGGCTCATGTCACTCACAAATCTGTGAAAACATGTTTTAAAAATCCAAAGAGTTCTTTACCTGACCAGATCCATGAAGGCATCTGGAGTCTGTACCGTTGTAATGATGCCACCAGAGGGTGCTGTTGCAGCTCTGGTACCTTTCCCTGACTGGAGTATTATCACCAGGATGATGCCAGTGAACACAGCGATGACCGTGTAGTAGATAGCCTGAATACCCATCCTCCCTGATGCTTTAGTGTCCAGAGAACTAATCCCTTGAAGATAGAAACCAAGGAATGGCTGAAATAGTAGTCTAATAATAGGATGTGGTTGCGTGCATGCCTACATGTGTAATTGCATGCGTGCATGCGTGGGCACTTCCTTTACATGTGACACGACTGGAGACGATGAGAGGAAGCACCAGCATCTGCAGCATCCTGATCAGCAGCTCTCCAGGGAAGGATAAATATTTAATGTTTATAGTACAGCAATTTCTGGGACCACATACAGTACTGATATGTTATAAATATCAGGGTGTTTGAAAGTAATGCTAATTCAGATAAACATTTGTCCTGAATAGTTAAAATTACATTCTGCCCACACATTTTCTATAGGATTGAGGTCAGGGCTTTGTGATGGCCACTCTAATACCTTGACTTTGTTGTCCTTAAGCCATTTTGCCACAACTTTGGAAGTATGCTTGGGATCATTGTCCATTTGGAAGACCCATTTGCGACCAAGCTTTAACTTCCCGGACTGATGTCTTGAGAGGTTGCTTCAATATATCCACATAATTTTCTTTCCTCATGATGCCATCTATTTTGTGAAGTGCACCAGTCCCTCCTGCAGCAAAGCACCCCCACAACATGATGCTGCCACCCCCGTGCTTCGCGGTTGGGATGGTGTTCTTCTCGCTTGCAAGCCTCCCCCCTTTTTCCTCCAAACAGAACGATTGTCATTATGGCCAAACAGTTCTATTTTTGTTTCATCAGACCAGAGGACATTTCTCCTAAAAGTACGATATTTGTCCCCATGGCAGTTGCAAACCGTAGTCTGACTTTTTTATGGAGGTTTTGGAGCAGTGGCTTTATCCTTGCTGAGCGACCTTTCAGGCTATGTTGATATAGGACTCATTTTACTATGGATATAGATACTTTTGTACCTGTTTCCTCCAGCAACTTCACAAGGTCCTTTGCTGTTGTTCTGGGATTGATTTGCACTTTTGGCATCAAAGTATGTTCATCTCTAGGAGACAGAATGCGTCTCCTTCCTGAGCGGTATGACGGCTGCATGGTCCCATGGTGTTTATACTTGCGTACTATTGTTTGTACAGATGAACGTGGAACCTTCAGGCATTTGTAAATTGCTCTCAAGGATGAACCAGACTTGTGGAGGTCTACAATTTATTTTCATTATCCCATGATGTCAAGCAAAGAGGCACTGAGTTTGAAGGTAGGCCTTGAAATACATCCACAGGTAGACCTCCAATTGACTCAAATTATGTCAATTAGCCTACCTACCTGTGGATGTATTTCAAGGCCTACCTTCAAACTCAGTGCCTCTTTGCTTGACATCATGGGATAATGAAAATAAATTGTGTATGTAAATTGTGTATGTAAACTTCTGACCCACTGGAATTGTGATACAGTGAATTATAAGTGAAATAATCTGTTTGTAAACAATTGTTGGAAAAATTACTTGTGTCATGCACAAGGTAGATGTCCCAACCGACTTGCCAAAACTAGTTTGTTAACAAGAAATTTGTGGAGTGGTTGAAAAACGAGTTTTAATGACTCCAACCTAAGTGTATGCAAACCTCCGACTTCAACTGTAGCTGTGTTTGCTGAGAAAACAGACGCAGCACACAAACGGTCAGGTGCTTAATGTAATGTCATGGACCACAGCTGTATGTATGGTGGTATTCAGCTCAAACAAACTAAAGCAGGTTTTTGTGAGAGTCATTCATGACAAGTGTAGCAAAATGGTTATTCTCAGCTACAAGTCACTTTTTTTCGTAGAAAATAGCATATGATTTAAATATCTGGAATTGTTTTAGCTGTGAATAATTATTTTTAAAAGTGTTTTTGTTGTTACTAGTAATCGGTTGGTGGTTGCATTCGCAGGACTGGATGGTTGAGGGGCAGCTCTTGGGCAACTGGGGGGAATCTTGGAGGGCTGGAGGTTGGGAGCTTGGGCCAGTGGCTGATGGATCGCTGGTTCGGGTCCCCGTTTTTGACCTTGTGGGAAATCTGTCGACGTGCCCTTGAGCAGGACGTTGACTCTGGTTGCTTATGTGTGTCGCTCTGGATGGGAGTCTGTTAGATGACTAATGTGATGTAGTTGTTGAGCGGCTTCACTGCAAGTTGTTTTAAACATATAAAATAAAAATGCCTACAACAGTAAATTTTTCTTTGCACCTGTTGTTTTTACACACAGACCATTTTCTGATATATTGATAACAAAGCCAGAGCAGATTTCATAATATACAAAATAGATATTACACAGTCTGACTGATGTGATATTGTATGTAATCAACTTCAACTTTCTTTCCCCCTCGTAGACTATTCTACCGTTATTGTGACTTGGCACCACAGACCAGCCAGATGTGAGACTACCATACGAGCAGTATGCCAGAACTGAAGGTATACCCCGTCCCATACTTACATACACACATTAGTGGATACGTCCCAAATGGCAACCTATTCCCTAGATAGTGCACTACTTTTGACCAGGGCCTTAGAGCTGTGGTCAAAAGTAGTGCACTATATAGGGAATAGAGTCCCATTTGGGATGCTTCCAATGTGTAATTATTAATACACAACTAATTGACAAAAGTCTCTGAGCGGCTATGTGTTACCTGACTCTATTAAACTTGAAAGAGACCAGTGAGGACCTATAGGGCACATTGGGTCTATTATGCTCATCTTTACACACACACGTCCTCCTCACAATGACAACAGCAAAAACAACTGATATCAGTGCCCTCAGGTCTGTTGTTGTGGCACCTGAGAGAAAGGGAGATGCCATTCAAGCCCTGTACTCCACTTGGCTATTTCCTGTTCCTCATAGAGGTTGTATAGTAGCCAGAGGTGGTTTAGTGAACCTTGCCTTGGTCCTGAAGATTTGTGTTAACTCCGTGCAATATTTCCAAGTCTTTAGCTCAGTGAGCTAACACAGTTGTGTTACTTGAGTTCAAATCTTGTGTTAGTCACAGTGTTTGCTCTCTCTCCAACAGAGGATCGTTGACTTGTGTTAGCTCCCCAAACTAATGACGAGGCTTTAGCTCAGTGAGCTAACACAAACATGCACGGGAATCCATGTTAAAATCCTGTTTCAGTCCCAGTGTTTGGTCTCTCCTCAGGACAACACGTTTCAGAGGCTTGCTTACTTATGTTTTCACCCCAAGCTAATGCCAAGGTTTTAGCTCAGCAGGCTAACACAGCAGGCTAACGCAATGATCTAGGTTCAGTAACAGTGTTGCATCTCTCAAACAGAAGCATGCTGACTTGTGTTAGCTCCCTGAGCTAATGCCAAGGCTTTAGCACAGTGGACCAACACAGACGTGTCTCTCCTCAGGACAACCCATTCCGCCAGAGGATCACTGAGGTTTTCTCAGAGGACGGAAAAGGAAACATGACTCTGGATGACTTCCTAGATAAGTTCTCATTGCTGAGTGAGATGTCTCCACGAGACCTGAAGGCCTACTACGCATTTAAAATCAACAGTCAGTGGGCCAAAATTCATATTGTCTAGTCAATCATAGAAAGGGAATTTACTTAGCAAACAGACACACAAAGCAATGTCCAAGACAAAGTCCAAAGAAGATGGGATCAGACCTGGGTTCAAATACTAATTAAAATCTATGGACTATGGTCATGGATAACTATTAATATTTAAGGAACAACTTACAAAGGGCCTCATTCTTGCAGCCATGGAGGTGAGTAGCAGGAGCAGAGGCTATAGATGTACAGTATAATAACCACGCTTAGAGGACCAAAGGGTTGTGAATGATTGATAAGGGCATTATAGAGGAGTCTAGCCAGCCTACAATGCCTTCAGAAAGTAATCACACCCCTTGACCTTTTTCACATTTTGTTGTTTAACAGCCTTATTCTAAAATGTATTAAATTGAGATTGTGTGTCACTGGCCTACACACAATGCCCCATAATGTCAACGTTTTTAAAAAGTATGAAAAAATTTAAATAAGTTATTGCATCAATAAGTATTCAACCCCATTTTTATGGCAAGCCTAAATAAAATAAAATGTTTTACAAGTCACTTAATAAGTTGCTTGGACTCAATAATAGTGTTTAACATCATTTTTTTTATGACCTAATCTCTGTACCTCACATATACTGTACAAATATCTCCAAGGTCCCACAGCCAAGCAGTGAATTTCAACCACAAAGACCAGGGAGGTTTTCCAATTTCTTGAAAAGAAGGGTAGGTGGGTAGGTGGGTAAAAAAAAAATCTAAAGCATACAATGAATATCCCTTTAAACATGGTGGTTATTAATTACACTTTGTATGGTGTATCAATAAACCCAGTCACTACAAAGACACAGGTGTCCTTCCTAACTTAGTTGCCGGAGAGGAAGGAAACCGCTCATGGATTTCATCATGAGGCCAATGGTGACTTTCAAAGCAAATACATTTTGTCAAATGCGCCGAATATAACAGGTGTACTTACAAGCCCTTAACCAACAAAGCAGTTAAGAAAATACCTATAAAAAAATAATTATAATAAAAAACATTTAAAAAATATATATAACAGAATGAAAATGTTATAAAAAAATAATAAATAAATAAGTAAGAGATAAGAATAACAAATGATTAAAGAGCAGCTGTAAATAACAATAGCGGGGCTATATACAGGGGGTACCAGTACAGAGTCAACGTGCGGGGGCACAGGTGTTGAGCTCATTGAGGTAATCTGTACATGTAGGTAGAGTTATTCAAGTTTAAAACTGTTACAGAGTTTAATAGGTATGATAGGAGAAAACAGAGGATGGATCAGCAACATTGTAGTTACTCCACAAAACTAACCTAATTGACAGAGGAAAAATAAGAAAGCCTGTACAGAATAAAACTATTCCAAAACATGCATCCTGTTTCAACAAGGGAGTAAAGTAATACTGCAAAAATGTGGCAAAGCATTTAGGTTTTTGTTCTGAATAAAAAGTGTTATGTTTGGGGCAAATCCAATAGAATACATTACTGAGTACTACTCTCCATATTTTCAAGCATATTGGTGGCTGCATCATATTATTGGTATGCTTGCAATCGTTAAGGACAGGGGAGTTTTTCAGTATAAAAAGAAAACGGAAAGGAGCTAAGCATAGGAAACCTGGTTCAGCCTGCTTTCCACCAGACACTGGGAGATTAATTCACCTTTCAGCAGGACAATAACCTATAACACAAGGCCAAATCTACAGTGGAGTTGCTTACCAAGAAGACAGTGAATGTTCCTCAGTGGCCAAGTTACAGTTTTGACTTAAATTTACATGAAAATCTATGGCAGGATGTGAAAATGGTTGTCTAGCAATGCTTTGACAGAGCTTGAATAATTTAGAAAATAATAAATCGGCAAGTGCTTAGAGACAGCTGTAATCACTGCCAAAAGTGACTCAGGGATGTGAATACTGTTTCTGTATTTCAATTTCAATAAATTAGCAAAATGTTTTTCCCACTTTGTCATTATGTGATATTGTGTGTAGATTGGTGAGAAATAATATATTTAGTACGTTTGAATTCGGGCTGTAACACAAGAAAATGTGGAATAAGTCAAGGGGTATGAATACGAACTCACTGTGTATATACACTGAGTGTACAAAGCATTAGGAACACCTTCCTAATATTGAGTAGCACCCCCTTTTGCCTTCAGAACAGCCTCGTCAGGGCATGGACTTTACAAGGTGTCGAAAGAGTTCTACAGGGATGCTGGCCCAAGTTGGCTCCAATGCTTTCCACAGTTGTGTCAAGTTGGCTGTAGTGAATCTCTACTCCGAATAGCTCGTTCCATCTCATCCCACAGATGCTCAATTGGATTGAGATCTGGTGACTGGGCAGGCCACTGCAGAAAGCTGAATTCACTCATGTTCGTGGAACCATTCCTGGACAATCATAGCCATGGGGCATTATGGGACAATGATGTTCAGATATCCTGCGACATACAAACGTTTTCTATCAATGTGTGCCATGAAAACACACCCCACACCACCACTAGCAGCCTTTTCTCCATACCCTAGTCCTCCCATCAGTGTGAAACAGCAGGAACCGGGACTCATCATACCAGGCAATGTTTTTCCAAATCTCCAGTGTCCAGTGTTTTTGTTCCTTAGCCCACTGTTTCTTGTTTTTTGCTGAAAGAAGTTGAACTCTAAAGTCGTCAGCTGCCATACCCCATTCGTGTCAAGGTAAGACGAGTTGTGCATTATTTTATGTGTCTTTGGGCACCAATGTTGTACTGGACTGTCAGTTGACTAACTGTAGCCCGTGTCAGCCTCATTTGGCCTCTTTTATCAATTACCCACTTTCAACCACTGGCCAGCCGCTGGCTGGATGTTCTTTGGGTGATGGACTATTCTTGATACATACGGGAAACTGTTGAGCGTGAAAAACCCAGTTCTTCACACAATCAAACTGGTGCGCTTGGCATCTACTACCATACCCCGTTCATAGGCACTTCAATCTTTTGTCTTGCCCATTGACCCTCTGAATGGCACGCATACACAATTCATGTCCCAATTGTCTCAAGGCTAAAAAATCCTTCTTTAACCTGTCTCCTCCCTTTCATCTACACTGATTGACATGGATTTAACAGGTTACATCAATAAGGGATCATAGCTTTCACTTAGTCAATCTATGTTATGGAAAGAACATTCCTAATGTTTTGTAAACTCAGTGTACATGTAGTCTACGAAGGGTCCAGGATGTCCTCCACCGGCACCCAGGATCTCTCCTCCGGGCCGTACCCCTCCCACTCCACGAGGTACTGAAGCCCCCTCGCCCGGCGCCTCGAGTCCTAGATGGCTCGAAAGGCATACGCCAGGGCCCCCTCGATGTCCAAAGGGGGCGGCGGAACCTCCCGCACCTGACTCCTGGAGTGGACCAGCCACCACCGGCCTGAGGAGAGACACATGGAACGAGGGGTTAATACGGTAATCTGGGGGAAGTTGTAATCTATAGCAAACCTTGTTCAGTCTCCTCAGGACTTTGAATGGCCCCACAAACCACGGACCCAGCTTCAGGCAGGGCAGGTGGAGGGGCAGGTTTCGGGTCGAGAGCCAGACCCGGTTCCCCGGTGCGAACACGGGGGCCTCGCTACGTTGGCGGTCGACGCTCGCCTTCTGCCGCCTCACAGCCTGTTGCAGGTGCACATGGGCGGCGTCCCAGGTCTCCTCCGAGCGCCTAAACCATTCATCCACCGCAGGAGCCTCGATCTGGCTCTGATGCCACGGTGCCAGAACCGGCTGATAACCTAGTACACACTGGAAAGGAGAGGAGGTTAGTGGAGGAGTGGCGGAGTGAGTTTTGGGCCATCTCTGACCAGGGGATGAAAACCGCCCACTCCCTGGCCGGTCCTGGCAATATGACCGCAGAAACGTACCCACATCCTGGTTAACTCTCTCCACCTGCCCGTTACTCTCGGGGTGAAAACCTGACGTGAGGCTGAACGAGACCCCCAGATGTTCCATGAACGCCTTCCCGACCTTGGACGTGAACTGGGGACCCCGATCAGAGACGATGTCCTCAGGCACCCCGTAGTGCCGGAAGACGTGGGTGAACAGAGCCTCCACAGTCTGTAGAGCCGTAGGGAGACCGGGCAAAGGAAGGAGACGGCAGGACTGCCTAGGCGCCTTGCACTGAGCGCACACCGAACAGGAGGAAACATAAACCCTCACGTCCTTAGCTAAAGTGGACCACCAGTACTTCCCACTAAGACAGCGCACTGTCCGACCGATGCCAGGATGACCAGAGGAGGGTGACGTGTGGGCCCAATAGATCAGACGGTCGCATGTTTTGTTTATTCCATGTGTAACTCTGTGTTGTTGTATGTGTCTAATTGCTATGCTTTATCTTGGCCAGGTCGCAGTTGTAAATGAGAACTTGTTCTCAACTAGCCTACCTGGTTAAATAAAAAAATAATAAAGCCGTATTCTAAAATGGATTAAATAGTTTTTCCCTCATCAATCTACACAAAATACCCCACGATGACAACACAAAAAACTGGTTTTAGAATTTTTTGCTAATTTATAAAAATAAAAAAATGAAAAATAACATTTACAGTATTCAGACCTTTACTCAGTACTTTGTTGAAGCACCTTTGGCAGCGATTACAGCCTCAAGTCTTTTTGGGTATGACGCTACAAGCTTGGCACACCTGTATTTGGGGAGTTTCTCCCATTCTTCTCTGCATATCCACTCAAGCTCTGTCAGGTTGGATGGGGAGCGTTGCTGCACAGTGATTTTCAGGTCTCTCCAGAGATGTTTGATCGGCTTTAAGTCCGGGCTCTGGTTGGGTCACTCAAGGACATTCATAGACTTGTTCCGAAGCCACTCCTGCGTTGTCTTGGCTATGTGCTTAGGGTCGGTATCCTGTTGGAAGGTGAACCTTCGCCCCTGAGCGCTCTGGAGCAGGTTTTCATCAATGATCTCTCTGTACTTTGCTCCATTCATCTTTCCCTCGATCCTGACTAGTCTCCCAGTCCCTGAAAACATCCCCACAGCATGATTCTGCCACCACCATGCTTCACCGTAGGGATGGTGTCAGGTTTCCTCAAGATGTGACACTTGACGTTCAGGCCAGAGTTCAATCTTGGTTTCATCAGACCAGAGAATCTTGATTTTCATGGTCTCTCAGACCTTTTAGCAAACTTCAAGTGAGCTGTCATGTGTCTTTTACTGATGAGTGTATTCCGTCTGGCCACTACCATAAAGGCTTGATTTGGTGGAGTGCTGCAGAGACGGTTGTCCTTCTGGAAGGCTATCCCATCTCCACACAGTGACCATCAGGTTCTTGGTCACCTCCCTTACCAAGGCCCTTTTCCCCCCGATTGCTCAGTTTGGCTGGGCGGCCAGCTCTAGGAAGAGTCTTGGTGGTTCCAAACGTCTTCCATTTAAGAATTATGGAGGCCACGTCTTCTTGGGGACCTTCAATGCTGCAGAAATGTTTTGGTACCCTTCCCCAGATCTGTTCAGACACAATTCTGTCCCGGAGCTCTACGGACAATTCTTTCGACCTCGGCTTGGTTTTTGCTCTGACATGCACTGTCAACTGGGGGACCAGTTGATACACAGGTAGTCCCTCCCTGTTTTGGTCATTTCCCCCCCGTTTAGTTTAGAGTAAATAAGGCCTGTAACAGTCATAAAAAAATGGAACATGTTATTTGATTCTCCCGGTGTACCTCGCAATCGACAATGGAATGAAAATGTGCTCTTAAATAAATGAATTTAAGCGATATGCATTTAGGGGTGAATCCTAACCTTTCCTAATCCTGCATTTTCACTTAGTCATGCATTGATGTCAATGGAAGACTAAGTGAAAACTCAACATAAGAGAGAATTTGAATTCACACCTTTACTGACAAAAAAAAGGAGACAAGGATAACACATTTTACTGTATTTTTATACTGTAAGATTTAAAGCTATCAAAAGAAAGAAAACAGAAATCTCTCCTTTGTGCTAACCTCTGTCTACCCTTCTTCAGTATCACAAAAATCTAGCATATCATTGCATTGAAAGTACCAAAAATAGAAGGGAAAAAACAACTAAGTTGGTCATATGCTTGGCTCAAGGCAAGACAAACAAGTCCATAGTCTTTCAATAAGAGCGTCATCGAATTACACATCAAGAGAAAGGTTTTTAAAGGAAGAATGTATGACATGTGGGGTAACCATTTCACAGACATAGAACTCTCAAGATAACAAAATCACACAAATACACAAAAATGGAGAGGTCCAAATGTCATAATGCATAGTGTCAAACTAGGCTGGGTGACCGTCTGTTTCTGCTCTCTTGCCAACTCCTTCTGAAATTGTCACGTCAGACATTTGCAATGGCTTGACAATGACAGTCATGGAATTAACAAGAGCACAGACAGATCTGGGACCAGACTTGCTCCAAACTGGAAGAGACTGAGTAGTAGTTATTATTAAGACATGTGGTTTAGAGGAGGGTGCAATATTAAGTCCCAGTACAGTAGTAGATATAAGCTAGGACAAAGGAGTTGGCATGATAGCACAAACAGACTGGCACTCAGGCTCTCTTTTTTTCCCCTCTTCAAACCATAGACATGTAAAATAACAGGAAGTGGAAAACTGGAAAGTCTGGGGTAAAGAGGACTCGATTACATAGATCAACAAAGCAAAAATTTTTACATAACACATGCACAATTTTCCTACCATTTCCAAAACATTACACAGAATTTTTATGGAATTGTCCGTGCATACTAAGGACATTTTCTTGCTGATAGAACACACAATGTATTATTCCCATGTTATAACAGCGTCAGCTGGTGATATGGTGCCACCGAGCTGTCAAACAAGGTTCTGACCAAAAGGACAAACAAAACAGAGGACATACCACAACAAACAAAAACTTGGTGAAGTTGACTGGCTAACTTGACTTCATAAGCCAATAGATCATCACATATAGAGTATACTCAAATCTGTCAGGGCAGTAGCATACAACTAAAACTGTAAACACCATAACAAATTCTTGTTGGAACAACCACCATGACAATGTAGGATTTCAGGGCCCGTATGTATCAAGTGTATCAGAGTAGGAATGCTATTCTAGGATCAGTTTTGCCTTTTAAATCATAACAAATAAGAGGGAGTACCTGATTCTAGATCAGCATTCATATTCTGAGACATTTGTGAACACAGACCCCAAACCGTAGAACACAAATTAAAAGTAGAAAAGGATAGAAAGACATTTATAAAAAGGTGTAATAACTGTCGAATAATATATTAATTCTGTCTAAGGTATGGACAAAGTATCTACCACAATCCAATAAAATAGATCAGAAATGCCATTCAATTCAACCAAAATAAAACGCTCGTCTTGTATTGCGAAATAATCACTTGACACAGACTACACACAGGATACTGGTAAAGTGCAAGGAATGGATTGGAACGTGTTTGTTTGTCTGTCCACACTGTAACATTGCTGTTTGTAGTAGCAGACCGACAGATACACAACCCTGTTCAGAGATGTCATATAGCTGGGGATAAAACAAATCTCATGAATGGATGAAAAGGAAACCTAATCCCTATGTAGTGCCCTACTCTCTGGCTGGCTAAGTGACAACTCTGCACAAGATTACATTTCAACAGATTTTACACTAATGTTCTAGAGATGAAAAAAACAACACTGTAGAGCTGGAATGTAGTCCCAGGCCTTGTCTTAAGAGGTAAACTTTCAAGGACATTCGTATGTGAAGGTTCTCACGCCTGAAGAAAAAAAGACCAGGGACTGGTCAACAACAGTGAAATAGCTACAGCACAAGAACATTCAGAGAAAGTGGCTTGTTGCAATTCAAGCATCTCATGTTTAGAGTACTGTAGCATTAAATGATTGTCTTAAATGTAACAGAATAGAATGCAAATGGAAGTGTCTTTCTTTTAGTCTGATTAATCAAATGATTTAGTGATCACTCTTTCCTGAAAGATTGCGCATTTTCAAGGTATATTTCATCATTCATTTAACAACTCTGTTTCATCAAACCAAAAAAAGCCTATCAGCCTCTGGATAGGGAGTAAATATCATCTAACATCCACATCATGTTCCCTAACCCAAACCTCTGAGGTTATTCAAGCTACTCTAACAGGGAAGTAAGTAGGGCTCCAACTTTGGCAGTTGTGCATCCAGGTGGATGAGTGTGAAAAATGTAACATGTTATAGGTAGAGAGACTAATGTGAAACTGAAGGAAGGAAGAGCCCATCTTTTGTGTGAAATTATATTTGAACAAAGTTTTGAAAAACTAGTGGCGTCTTCACCGGTTGATCAGTCTGTCTGACTCGTGGAGAGAAACACGAGCTTGGTGATCGAGCTGGAAGAACTGCAGCATCACCAGGTATCATGGGGACGTTGTGAATGGGAGACGTGAAGTAGTCAACCTGCCCTAGGGCATGACGTTGGGAGAGTAGGACAGGGAGGGAGGCAATTCCCAATTCTCTCCCTACCAATTCCCATTGGTCCTAAGTCTTCAATGTTCAGATCTGTAAGGTGTAAACAATAATGGTGGAAGCTCCAACACTAAACTGCTTATACTTATCCAAACACTTTAGATGCACAAACATCTAAAGGTTAGGTCCAAGGGGAAGAGGTAGGGAGCGAATTGGGACTGGTTGAAGAAAATAGGTAGAAGGAGAGGGGGTGCTGGGAGCAAGCACAGTCCAGTTGTGTCCAGCCAGCCAGCGCCCCAGCCAGGGGTGGGCAGGCAAGGCCTTGGTTGTACATCCCAAACAGCACCCTATTCTCCACATAGCGTACTACTTTTGGCCCTATAGGCCATGGTCAAAAGTAGTGCACTATATAGGGAATAGGGTGCCATTTAGGATATAACCTTGGTCTGGTCCTCAGAGTAGGGCACAGGGGAAGAAGCTGATCTTCTTCTGGGGCTCAGATATCTTCACCCCGTGGCTGCTCCCCTGGGGACTGTTGCCCTCCTGGAACAAAGAAACCGTTTTTTTTGTTTACTTTCATAAAGTTCCTTCTTAATTAGTTTAATTATTAATTAAGTCATTATTGAACTATAATCTATTGTTCATATGGAAAAGAGGGAGAAAGGGAGGTTAAACTTACCAATTTTGTGTCCATCTTCGATTTGATGTCTCTGGCAAGTGTCAAAAACGCGTTTTCCACATTGATATTGGCCTTTGCACTGGTCTCCATGAACTTGATACCATACTCCAATGCCAGCTGAGAAAAGAAGGGAGTAATGCTTTGACTCTACATCAGGGACATCAGAATTTTGTTTTCGTTTTTGCCATATCTGATTCTTTCTGAAACTGTAGTCTTTCTTTTCCATCAGTTTTGTAACGATTTCAGTGGTTATTACCAGGCTAATGCTACTATTAGGCTTGGGCGGTATGCCATATACTGGGGTATTTGGAAATAGCCAATGAATGTTTTTTGAATACAGTCAAAACTATTTATCTCAAGTTTTTTAATACATTTTAAGATGTGTAGCTACTTAAGTAAATGCCTGCAGTCAACTTGTGCAATACGTTAGGAGATAAAGCTGATAGCGTTCTTTATTTCACCGGTCACATTATGAAGCTTACCGTAGTTCACCAGAACAGTTGAGCCAGTGAAGTGTTTGTTCGTAAATAGCTAAACGGGAGAAAGTGGGAGCAGGTGAGTCCAGCTGTGTGTTGACGGGTCGCGTTTTATATTGAAAGTCAGTGTTTTTCTTGCTTCAATAGAGTGATCAGGGGCGTGCAACTATAGTTATTTCACAGAGAATACATTATGGCAACACATTCGGCAGAAAATAGCTTCATTTTCATCAGATGACAACAGAATTGCAGCGCTACTTGGCTGGCAGCCACACAAATAAATGAGCTTAGAATTAAAAAGCAAGGTATTTTGGCAAATACGACACATGGCCATCATATTTCTGTTTTCCATAGAAAGAATGTAGCCAGTTACATTTCCTAATGTTTTTCTTAAAGTTCATCTTGCATTTTACAGGAGAAAAGTAGTATACGCCTAGAAAAGTACCAGAGAAAAGTCTCTGCTGATAGAATGCCTGTTCGTGAATTCTCACCCGAGCGGAGAAGTGCAACTGAAGCAAAAATGTGTCTGACGCCGAGCAGGAATTACAATATGAAGCATTTTAGATCAGCATTTACAAAACGCAGCCAGATATTCCTTATACAGTCCCTTTTTTTCCTGCGTGACAAACACAGAATTCTGTGTTAACGAGCAAGACGCGTTTTCTAATCCTGCCTGTTCTGGTCAGAGAAGAGGGGTGAGGAAAAGGAGACAAGGCATCATATAGTGTTATCTTTCTGCCGTGTTTGAGAAGTCAAAGCCCTTTGGATTAGTTATATGTACAGCTACCACTGCTATCTTGATTTTCTTGTGTTTTTTCTCCTCTCTGTTCTCAGCCCGTCTGCTCCTCCACCCTCTTCTCTGACCAGAACAGGCAGGCCTGTTGCCCCATCTACTCTAGACAGACAGACAGTGTGTGCACTTCAGACAAGCATGCGTCAAAACTTTGTTCATTTGCAATGTCTCCCATTTACATTTGCTTGTAAATGTCCAAACTCACCAAAAATGACATTTGGTAGCTCTTACCTATTTATGTATAACTTTAGGAGCTGGATTGCCTGACATTAAAATTTGTTTATTTTCATTTGCGCTTGATAATATTATTTAGCAAGCAGCCTCCATGTAAATTCGCTATTACTTGTGCTAATTATGTTAGCATTCTGGTATAGATGCCCAACTGTCTTTTTTGCCGCCCCCATTGTGTACTAAGCCTGTAATACCGTAAATCCTGGGATGAGAGAAGGATGGTATGATGACATGAAAATATGGATACCGTCAATCCTAGTTACTATCGTCATGTGTGTGTTACTAGTTACTATCATCATCCTAGTTACTATCCGTTATTATTTTTTTTTTTTTTAAATGTACCTACACAGGCCACATGGCGGGCCTTGTGTTTTACAATGCTCTACATCAGTGGTCGCCAACGCTGCCTCTTCAAGGCATTCCTAGTCGATCACCAAATATTTCTGTAGAAAAGCCGACAAACGATAAAGGCTTGCGCTCCTTTTTTAAAATCGTGTTGAGCTGTTGCCAGTAGGTGCACTTGATTCAAAAGTCCTGCCCAATCAGATAGCTCAAATCACTGTGGCTAGAGCTTCCATGGCCCTGGCCACAGCCAAGTTTAATAGGCTACTAGCCTGCGTAAGATTAAACAACTTTTAAAACCATGACCACAGAGAGACTGTCAACGAATACAGCAAAGAGCTGCTGTTTTTATGAGTGAGTTCATGTTTAAGTTCATATTCAGCACTGTCACTGTTTTTATTCAACACTATTACAAAACGTGCTTCTCCGTACTTCCGCTCGGGCTGCAGCTGCAATGAATGAGTAGCCCTGTGTTTTATTTTTATTAGCAGCTTGTCGTGTCGATTTTAATATTAAGGAATATTTCACTTTCTCTGGTCATAAGAACAACATGAATTTGTGCATGAGACAGATGTGGTGCGACTCGAGTTTTGCCATCAGGTGGAAGATGGAAAGGAAGGAGAGAGCAAGGACCGTGAGAGGCGGTTGTCAAAATTAATTTTGAACGGTCATCCAACTCGGGAATTCCAAGTCGGAAACTCGGGCATCTTTCTAGAGCTCCGACTTTTCAACCTGAAGATCACTGACGTCGTGATTTGACCTTAACAATATTGGCAGGCCAATCATATAGACAATATGCTGTGATAATGTATTAGGCCTACTGCCCAAACCTCATTAATAAAAAACTGTTTGTGAGGGGGTTAATGTAGAAAACAAATCTGAGCAGTAGATCTCAGCTTGATTTTTGACTGCAAAAGTGATCTTGACTCAGAAAAGGTTGGTGACCACTGCTCTAAACCATCCAAGCCATTTAGGCTGTTCAGTACACAACCAAAAGAACTGAGCTTGTGATTCATTACATGATTGCAGCAGAACTCACCTTCTCTCCCCTTTCTTTGGACACCTGCCGTTTGTCATTAATGTCACATTTGTTACCAAGGACCATCTTCTCAACATCAGCCGATGCATGCTATGGAGAAGACAAAACAAGTGTGGTTTAATACTATGATAGAAATACTACATACTGTTGACTTTGACAGATTAAACTAGAGAACCACTAGTCAGTCAGTACGTGGGTCGTGTTAAGAATAGAATAAAATAGAAATGTAAGCAAACATACCTCCTCTATGTTACGTATCCAGTTCTTGATGTTTTCAAATGACTTTTCATTGGTGATGTCGTAGACTAGCATGATACCCTGCAGAGAGATGCGAGACAATGAAATGTCAGAGGATGGAAAACCCGAAATCAAATCTTCAATGTTGAGTCAATGCCTTGAGGAAGAAAGATGTGTTTTCCCACCATTGCTCCTCTATAGTATGCTGTCGTGATTGTTCGAAAACGCTCCTGTCCTGCTGTGTCCCTGCAAAAGACACATCAGAGGACAACAATCAGCTGAATTACATGGACATTATTAATATCCTCCAGGATAGTTACCTAGCTATACAACGCGCATTCTCTCTGTATGGGCTCCAAGTAGCGCAGTGGTCTAAGACACTGCATCTCAGTGCTAGAGGTGTCACTACAGACAACCTGGTTCGAATCCAGACTATCACAACCGGCCGTGATTGAGAGTCGCATAGGCCCAGCATCGTCTGAGTTTGGCCGGTGTAGGCAGTCAATGTAAATAAGAATTTGTTCTTAACTGACTTGCCTTGTTAAATAAATAAAAAAATAACTGCAAGGCAAAATCCTGTGGTGTAGCCTAGGCCTACCCCTTCTCATTCTCTCTGTACGAAAAGCAGTCAACGCTCAAGGAGAAGTGCATGAAAAGGACACAACTTACCATATCTGTAACTTTATCTTCTTGCCATCTAGTTCTATTGTTCTAATCTTAAAGTCAATGCCTACGGGAGAATAAGAGGGACAGGGTATATGAAATTAGATACCTAGCCATTACACACAATAGTAGGACTCATCTCTAAGCATACAGTGGCTCTATCTACAACTTCCTATACAATAAAAAAGGTAAAAGGTTCATGTTTATGATATATGGCATCAACAGCATCCAGGGTAAGCCAGCCGAACTGTTAACTAGCTGGATAATAAGCCATTAATTATGTTGTGCAGACGCGCACTTCACAGAGGAAGCTCTAACGGAAAAATACAAACACAATACACTATGTTTCATTTGCTTCCACTATAAACGACACAGATGAACTATCTTGAGATAGTTATAAATATATTTGGCCCGTAGCTACACTTTAACATTGGGATTTAGAGATAGCTGATGTTATCTACTAGCGCTAACTATTAGTAAACTATAGAAAGTTCATGAATTAAAAAGAAAACAATCTACAGTATCTACGTTACTTAACGTCACCTAGCTAGCTGGTGATATAGCTATAAGATATAGCTATGCACTACAGCGAACACCGTCAATGGCATTGTAACTTTACAATGTCATCAGTTAACTAACTTGATTTGGTCCGTTACTCAATAATCAAAGGTTAATAAGCTAGCTGCTTTATGTGGTGATGACAGACGTTTAGTAAACCTGGAATTGCGGGGCTAACCAGTCACACCTACCTATGGTGGAGATGAACGTGGAGTTAAACGCATCCTCTGAGAACCTGAACAACACGCAGGTCTTCCCGACACCGGAGTCTCCGATTAGCAGTAACTTAAACAAATAATCGTACGTCTTCGCCATCCTTGATATTGCGGCAGTCCCAACCGCTGTGAAGCCGGCAAGGATGACTAAGTAGTTCCGGGTCACGGACGTTTCTTCGCCTTAACGTTTTATTTCTGTTTATTTAACTGGGCAAGTCAGTCAAAACCAAATTCTTCTTTACAATGACATCCCCAAAGAAATGGGTATTGCCGCTACATACTGGGTGGGGTGAAAGCAGATACTATAACGATTTTTTTTTAATTCCTTTTTTTTTTAAAGAAATATATACACTACCGTTAAAAAGTTTGGGGTCGATTTAGGATTGTCCTTGTTTTTGAAAGAAAATCTCATTTTTTGTCTATTAAAATAACATCAAATTGATCAGAAATACAGTGTAGACATTGTTAATGTTGTAAATGACTAGTGAAGCTGGAAATGGCTGATTTTCTTTTATGGTATATCTACATAGGCGTACAGAGGTCATCAGCAAGCATCACTCCTGTGTTCCAATGGCACATTGTGTTAGCTAATCGACGTCTATCATTTTAAAAGGCTAATTGATCATTAGAAAACCCTTTTTCAATTATGTTAATGTAGCCGGTGTGAAATGGCTAGTTAGCTAACAGCATTTCAATCGGGGACGTAACTCGCTCTGAAACCTTGAAGTAGTTGTACCCCTTGCTCTGCAAGGGCCGTGGCTTTTGTGGAGCGATGGGTAATGATGCTTCGTGGGAGGCAGTTGTTGATGTGTATAGAGTGTCCCTAGTTCGAGCCCAGGTAGGGGCGAGGAGAGGGACGGAAGCTATACTGTTACATTAGCACAGCTGAAAACCGTTGTTCTGATTAAAGAAGCAATAAAACTGGCCTTCTTTAGACTAGTTGAGTGTCTGGAGCATCAGCATTTGTGGGTTCGATTACAGGCTCAAAATGGCTAGAGACAATGAACTTTCTTCTGAAACTCGTCAGTCTATTCTTGCTCTGAGAAATGAAGGCTATTCCATGCGAGAAATTGCCAAGAAACTGAAGATCTCGTACAACGATGTGTATTACTGCCTTCACAGAACAGCGCAAACTGGCTCTAACCAGAATAGAAAGAGGAGTGGGAGGCCCCGGTGGACAACTGAGCAAAAGGACAAGTACATTAGAGTGTCTAGTTTGAGAAACAGATGCCTCACAAGTCCTCAACTGGCAGATTCATTAAATAGTACCCGCAAAACACCAGTCTCAACGTCAACAGTGAAGAGGCGACTCCGGGATGCTGACCTTCTAGGCAGAGTTGCAAAGAAAAAGCCATATCTCATACTGGCCAATAAAAATATAAGATTAAGATGGGCAAAAGAACACAGACACAGAGGAACTCTGCCTAGAAGGCCAGCATCACGGAGTCACCTCTTCACTATTGAGGTTGAGACTGGTGTTTTGCAGTACCAGTCAAAAGTTTGGAGAGGCCTAGTGGTTAGCGTTGGGCCAGTAACTGAAAGGTTGCTGGATTGAATCCCCGAGCTGACAAGGTAAAAATCTGTCGTTCTGCCGCTGAGCAAGGTAGTTAACCCACTGTTCCCCGGGCGCTGAAGACGTGGATGCCGATTAAGGCAGCCCCTCACACCTTTCTGATTCAGAGGGGTTGGGTTAAATGCAGAAGACACATTTCAGTTGAATACATTCAGTTGGACAACTGACTAGGTATCCCCCTTTCCCATTTAGAGAAGAGACGAGGCGTCCCATTTAAAATGGGCATAGATGAAGTGTGGAAGGTGAAAGCTCATCTAAATGTCAGTGAGGGTGTGATCCAGCTCCTCAGTGTTGGCCTTGTACTTCAGCTTCTGAGCGTACAGTTAATCTAGAGGTCAAAGTTCAGCCAAAGGTCAGCAGGTCAGAGGAAAAGACCAGATGCAGCAGATGTGGCAGGATGCAGCAGGATCAGAAATGCAGAGAGAAAAGCACAGAGATGATAGAGAAAAGGATCTCCATCTTCTCATCGTCCTTAGATGCCCTGTTCTATATCACCTTCATGCCTCTGAACACACACTCAAACACACACACACACACACAGGGTTAGCTAGCTATTCTTCACCTACAGTATGAGAAGAAGAAGGAAAATGGTATTATTCTCCTTATTCTCAATGGGCCAGTTTCTTGAACACAGATTAAGCCCAGACCTGGGCCCATATTCATATAGCGTCTAAGAGGAATGCAGATCTGGGATCTGTTTAGCTTTTTAAATCATAATGAATAAGAAGGGGGACCTGATCCTAGATCAGCACTCTTACTGTGAGACACTGTGTAAATACAGGCCCTGGACTAGGGGTGGTGCATCACAACTTGTTGTAGTCCTAAACTGACCTCTCGCTCTCGTCAGCAGCCTTCTCAGCTTCCTCTAGTTTCTGCAGAGCAGTGGCCAGCCTCTCCTGAGCCTGGTCCAACTCCTCCTCCACCAGCTGAATCCTGCGGTTCAGAGCTGCTACATCACCCTCAGCCTGCAGGGGGGAAAAGCCAGAGGTTAAAGGTCAGAGGTCACAATAAAGTAAAGCGCCATGAATAAAGGGTTGGAGTTACTGTTAATCTGTTCATAACTGTGCATCTGTGTTGAAAGTCATTCCTCAAGTTACACTGTGTATGCCAATGTTTTCTCAATAATTTAGAAAGGTTGATAAATTGAACATTGATAAGAACGTTCAGTCAGTGTGTCAGTCTGTGTGGGTTTACAACAACCCTGATGTCTCTGTCTGACAGAAGAGGCAGGGAGAAGATCTACCATATAAGTTTCTGCTGCTTCTGCTTCACTCCTGTCATCTACTACATAGGATGTGGTGTTGTGATGTAACCAGTGTTATGTGTGTCATGCTATTACTTGATGGCCCATAGTCCACCAAAATGTCATGCAGATGAGCCATTGTTTACTTGATTGACTATGCTGCACTCTTAGAAAAAAAAGGTTCCAAAATAGTTATTCAGCTGTTCCCATAGGAGAACCCCTTTTAGTTCCCGGAACCAACAATCGTTTTTAAAGGGTTCTCCTATGGGGACAGCCAAATAATCTTTTTAGGTTCTAGACATAAATAAAGGTGCTAAGTGTGGGTAGTTCACGATAGGTTGGAATCATTGAAGTGATCATGCCCGAGAAGCCGGTGTTTGGAGGATATATTGTCGTCTCGGGCCGGGCAAATCGTGCTAATATGTCCTCCAAACACCGGCTCCTATGACATTATCACTTTTGTATAACAGGTTACGAACATATTCAAATAATGATTGACATATTTTCATTAAAAACATTATTTGATACATTTATTCATACTATTTCACCCTTCCACAAGATATAGTCCTGACACAAATCTAGGGTTGCTACCCAAGCCGGCTGGTCGTTCGTTCTATCAATTCGGTTGCCAGAGACGCGACCCAGTTATTCGTTCTAAATGTTCCATTGCCATACTGGCTGGCAATGTTCTTATCTCTTGCTTGCTAGCTAGCCAACTACGGCTAAGTTACAGTCACGTCAAACAGTGCATCCAGAAAAACAACAGTAGCTGCATTTGCATTTGTTTAAGCTGTTTTCTAGTGACATTTATTTAGATACATCCATAACAATGAGCTAATGAGGCACAATTTCGCCTGGTATAGAAAATGTGTTCTCTCATCAGCATACTGTTGTTCAGAGGAGATAGCCAACAACACAGCTAACACAATCACTTCAAACTGAGGCTGGAAAGACTGCATACTATCTGTTTCATTTGACCTTTTTTCGTACTAGCTGATTTATGATGTCAACTGACTGAGAAATGCTGCTTGCCTGTCTCGTCCCGACACTTTCATTACTATGGGACAGCTGTGGGTCATATTTTAAGGAAGACATCCTCTTCTGCAAACCACTGGAAACCAGGACAACATGAGAGGATATTCTTAAAGTACTGGACAGCTTTGTGACATCGAATGGACTTTGGTGGTCAAGATGTGTTGGTATCTGTACGCAAAAGCCATGACAGGGAGACATAGTGGAGCGGTAACGCGGGTGCAATCAGTTGCTCCCGACGCCATTTGGGTAAACTGCAGCATCCACCGAAAGGCTCTTGCTGCCAAGGGAATGCCTGACAGCTTAAAAGACATTTTGGACACTACAGTGAAAATGGTTAACTCTCGTGTATATGCAATGATATGTGCAGCGACCATGTAACACTTTTACAACATACAGAAATGTGCTGGGTATCAAGGGGCAAAGTGTTAAATAGAGAGACAAGCTTAAATTTTCACTTGTATGACCATTTGCATGATGACACATTTCTCACACGACTGGCCTATCTGGGTGATGTTTTTCTCGCCTGAATGATCTGAATCTAGGATTACAGGGACTCTCCGCAACTATATTCAATGTGCGAGACACAATTGAGGCTATGATTAAGAAGTTGGAGATCTTTTCTGTCTGCATTAACAAGGACAACACACAGGTCTTTCCATCATTGTATGATTTTTTTGTGTGCAAATGAACTCAAGCTTACGGACAATGCCAAATGTGATATAGCGAAGCACCTGAGTGAGCTGGGTGCGCAATTACACAGGTACTTTCCCAAAACGGACGACACAAACAACTGGATTCGTTATCCCTTTCATGCCCTGCCTCCAGTCCACTTACCGATAGCTGAACAAGACAGCCTCATCGAAATTGCATCAAGCGGTTCTGTGAAAATTTAATTTAATCAGAAGCCACTGCCAGATTTCTGGATAGGCTGCACTCAGAGTTTCTTGTCTTGGCAAATCGCGCTGTTAAGACACTGATGCCCTTTGCAACCACATACCTATGTGAGAGTGGATTCTCGGCCCTCACTAGCATGACAACTAAATACAGGCACAGACTGTGTGTGTAAAATGATTTAAGACTGAGACTCTCTCCAATACAACCCAACATTGCAGAGTTATGTGCATCATTTCAAGCACAGCCTTCTCATTAACCTGTGGTGAGTTATTCACAATTTTAGATGAACAAATAAGGTTTTATATGTAAGATGGTGAAATAAAGAGCAAAATTATTGATAATTATTATATTATTATTTGTGCCCTGGTCCTATAAGAGCTCTTCGTCACTTCCTACAAGCTGGGTTGTGAAAAAAAAAATGTATTGCATAGTGTGCGTGTGGCAGGCTTACAATGATGGCAAAAAAAACTGTTGAGAGTTCGCTGACCCTGGTGCTAGAGGGGGTACGCAGCTGGAGGTTGAATGTTTGAAGGGGTACGGCACTATAAAAAGTTTGGGAACCACTGCTCCAGAGAACCTGCCCGGGAACCCAAGATCCCCAGCCCCCAAGTGGTATGACGGCCACCCAGAAGAATGCAAGGGGTTCCTCACTCAGTGCTCTCTGGTGTTAGAGCTACAGTCCTTCTCGTTCCACACCGACCGGGTTATGATTGCCTACATAATCTTTCTACTCTCGGACAAGGCCCTGGCATGGACAACGGCGTTGTGAAAACAGCAGCCACCATCCTTCAGCTCCATATTAGCCTTTTCTGCCGAGCTGTGATGAGTCTTCAACCACCCAGTCGGCGGACGAGAAGCGGCAAGCCGACTGTTCGACCTCCACCAATGGGCCAGACCAATGGGTGACTTCTCAATTGAGTTCTGCACCTTCGGCACTGAGAGTGGGTGGAATACTGAGGCACTGGTCACCGCTTTCCACTGTCTAAGTCAATCAAGGATGAACTGGCCGCTCTGGAACTGGGAGAGGACCTTGAGTCCCTGATAATGCTGGCCATCATGATTGACAATCGCATCCGAGATTGCACCTTTTTGACACCAATTCCATATCCTAGTTTCCGGAGCACCCCAAGCCAAGGCAGCTGGGACGTACACGTCTGAGCCTACAGGAACGTGACAGGCGCATGCGCGGCGGATCCTGCCTCTATTGCGGAGGTCTCGGCCATCTCTGTTCTACATGCCCAGAGTTGACAGGAAACGCTGTGGCTCGCCAGGACGAGGGGAGACCCTGACGAGCTGTGCAGTGTACTCCCTCTCGACCCCTGAAGCAGCAGTCATGGACAATTACATCCGGGAGTCGCTGTAGGCAGGTTTCATTCACTCTTCTACATTCCCAGCTGGTGCAGGCTTCTTCTTTATGTGAAAGAAGGATGGAGGTCTGCGTCCCTGCATCGATTACAGAGGGCTGAACAGGATTACAATTAAGAATCTATGCTCCCTACCCCTGATGTCCGCTGCCTTATAGTTGTCCCATGGGGCCAAACTCTTCACCAATCTGGACCTCCGCAACACTTACAATCTGGTGAGAATTAGGGAGGGAGATGAATGGAAGACTGCCTTTAACACCCTGAGTGGCCACTAGGAGAATTTAGTCATGCCCTTCAGATTATCAAACTCACCAGCAGTCTTCCAAGCATTGGTCAATGACACGCTTAGGGATATGTTGAATCGGTTCGTCTTTGTTTACCCCCGACGACATCCTGTTCTTCTCCAAGACCCTTCTGGGAACACATCCTGCACGTCCGCCAAGTCCTGAGATGCCTCCTGCAGAATCAACCATACATCAAGATAGAGAAGTGTGAGTTCCATGCATCCCAGGTTTCTTTCCTGGGCCACATTATCTCTACCGCTGGCATACAAATAGACCCTGTAAAGGTGAGGGTGGTCACCGACTGGCCCCGTCCTGCATCACTCAAACAAGTCTAGCGATTCGTCGGGTTTGCCAATTTTTACAGGCATTTTATACACAACTTTGGTGTGGTGGCAGCGTCTCTCACGGCCCTAACCCGCAAGTCCCAGAACCGTTGTTGCTGGACCCCCGAGCCTGACAGGGCATTCGGGGAACTCACGGGACGTTTCACCTTCGGACCCATCCATCCTGATCCTACCTTTCCCTTCGTGGTAGAGGTGGACGCGTCGGACACCGTAGCAGGGGCGGTCCTTTCACAGCGGAATGAGGGGGACAAGAAACTGCACCCATGTGCTTTTCTCTGAGCGGTTCTCGCTAGCGGAACGCAACTACGATGTAGGCAACCGGGAGCTCTTGGCAGTTAAGTGGGCCCTTGTGGGGTGGAGACACTGGTTGGAGGGGACATCTCATCCTTTCGTGATCTGGACAGACCATAAGAACTTGGTCTCCATTCAAGAAGCCAAAAGGTTGAACGCATGCCAGGCTAGGTGGGCTCTGTTCTTTAACAGGTTCAACTTCACACTTGCCTATTGCCCGGGATCCAAGAATCAGACTTTTGTTGTTTGTTGTTTTTCAAGTGTACTGTGATCCTGCGGCTACCATTTCTCAGTAAAGTATTATGTTTATCCTTAACCACTGATTCCTCATCTGGTCTCTTCTCTGCATCTGGGTCCAACCTCACCACATCACAGTGCCACGTTCATCCCTTAAGCAAATGATGTGATAAAACCGCTCAAATCCACACCAATCAACAAAGCCCTGGGACCAGATGGTATCTGTGGCAGGACCCTCAGGCACTGTGCTGAGCAGCTCAGTGGGTTCCTATTCCAGCTGATCCTATCTTTGTTAGACCACAGCCTGCCAAAGAAAACATCCACAATTATCCCTGTTCCCAAGAAAGACAAGCCTTGCTCTCTCAACGACCATAGGCCTATTTCACTGATCTTTTTTGTGATGAAGGCCCTGGAGAAGCTGGTCAAGGCCCACTTCACATCTGTGTTAGGTGCTCTACTGGATCCCCTCCAGTTTGCATACTACACCAAGAGAGGTCGGGACGACGCCAAGCTTTTCTTGATGGACACCATTCTGCAGACATCAGGAGAGCGAGGGCCTCTGTTAGGCTTTTATTTGTGGATCTCGACCACAGCTTAATCTTGTGGATTATGGATTTTTTTACTGACAGGCCACAGAGAGTCTATGCTGATGGTGCCATGTCAGACACCCTACTCACTTGCACAGGTTCACAACAAGGGTGCGTACTGTCACCCCTTTTTTTATTCTCTGCAACAATAACTGTCAGAGTGCCCAAGCCAACTGCCATCTTGTGAAGTTCACAGATGACACAGTCCTCCTCTCACTCCTCTCAGGGTCTGAGCAGGACTATGGCTGAGCCCTCCAGGACGTCATTGACTGGTGCGCTGCTGGAGTTGAATGTCTCCAAGACAAAGGAAATAGTTGTCGACGTCAGGAGGAAGCCCTCCAGGATGGATCCAGTTATCATCCATTGTGAGGGTGTGGACATTGTGGACCAATATACATTTATTTGTACCATCTTTGATAACATCCTGATGTTTGAGCAAAACAGAGATATGTCAAAAAATCTAAAACGCCCACTAGAGACAATACTTCATCAGGAAATTGAACTCATTCAGTGTCCACAAATCAATAATGAAAACCTTTGACAGTTTTTTCATAGAGAGCATTCTGTGTTTCTCTTTTGTATGCTGGTTCACATCCCTCTCTGTCAAGAATAGGAAGTGGATAAGTCATTATGAATACCGGCTCTAAGATCATTGGGGTGCCTCTCAGAAGTCTGGCCTCATTCTTTGAGCAGCAGGCCAGGAGGAAGGCTTATGACATCCTGGGGGACTGCACTAATGTCCTCAATCCACAGCTCCAACTGCTCCCCCTTGGACGCCGCCTGCGCTGTCTCAAGGGTCCCACCAATAGGTGCAGGGCCTCCATTGTGCCCGAGGCCATCCGCCTTGTTAATCAAATCAAATCAAATTTACTTATAAACTGCTTCTTACATCAGCTGATGTCACAGAGTGCTGTACAGAAACCCAGCCTAAAATCCCAAACAGCAAGCAATGCAGGTGTAGAAGCACGGTGGCTAGGAAAAACTCCCCAGAAAGGCCAGAACCTAGGAAGAAACCTAGAGAGGAACCAGGCTATGAGGGGTGGACAGTCCTCTTCTGGCTGTGCCGGGTGGAGATTATAACAGAGCAAGGCCAAGTTGTTAAAATATTTATAGATGACCAGCAGGGTCAAATAATAATAACCACAGTGGTTGTCAAGGGTGCAACAGGTCAGCACCTCAGGAGTAAATGTCAGTTGGCTTTTCATAGCCGATCATTCAGAGTATTTCTACCGTTTCTGCTGTCTCTAGAGAGTTGAAAACAGCAGGTCTGGGACAGGTAGCATGTCTGGTGAACAGGTCAGGGTTCCATAGCCGCAGGCAGAACAGTTGAAACTGGAGCAGCAGCACGGCCAGGTGGACTGGGGACAGCAAGGAGTTTTCAGACCAGGTAGTCCTGAGGCATGGTCCTAGGGCTCAGGTCCTCCGAGAGAGAGAGAGAGAGAGAGAGAGAGAGAGAGAGAGAGAGAGAGAGAGAGAGAGAGAGAGAGAGAGAGAGAGAGAAAGAGAAAGGTAGAGAGAAAAAGAGAGAGAGAATTAGAGAGAGCATACTTAAATTCACACAGGATGCCGGATAAGAGAGGAGAAATACTCCAGATATAACAGACTGACCCTAGCCCCCTGACACATAAACTACTGCAGCATAAATACTGGAGGCTGAGACAGGAGGGGTCGGGAGACACTGGGGCCCCGTCCGACGATACCCCCGGACAGGGGACCATTAAGGAAGACCTAGGGATATTCTACAGATAGTGTAGCCCTGCCATGAATTAAGAACTGTGGCTACTATGCACTTTTGCATATTTACTTTGTTTACAAACATTGGAGCCCTGAACAAATTGCCCCTAATGGATTAATAAAGTTGTATTGTACAATATATGCTTGTTTAACTCCAATATTTGTAAACAAAGTAAATATAAACAAACAAACAAATTGTAAAGCCTTAAAACATGGTTAAAACTATGATTTTGATATTATGGATGGTAAGTCCTATGTGTTCCACATACAACACCATATGAGATTCCTTTTGGACCCTGTGAAACAGGATACCTGTATGACACTGTCTGACATTCTAATAGCTGTCTGTGTTTGATATTGTAATCAAACCAAGATCACTGACATCTCACTGACAGACAGCCTTCCTAGAAAACATATAGAAAATAATAGAAAAGCATCAGGGGAAAAAAGCATGGGCCTCTCCCTCTCTAGTTTCTAACACACACACACACTCACACACACATACACACACAGTAAAAGGCCATCTGTCAAAACCCATAGGTACGTGTCTCAAAACATCAAACTTAACAACAAATCACTTTTTTTACCCCTTTTTCTCCCCAATTTTGTGATATCCAACTGGTAGTTACAGTCTTCTCCAATTGCTGCAACTCCCCTAGGGACTCAGGAGAGGTGAAGGTCGAGAGCCGTGCGTTCTCCTAAACACGACCCTGCCAAGTCGCACTGCTTCTTGACACACTGCTTGCTTAACCCAGAAGCCAGCCACACCAATGTGTCGGAGGAAACACTGTCCAGCTGGCGACCAGTCAGTTCACAGGCACCCGGCTCGCCACAAGGAGTAGCTAGAGCACAATGGTACAAGGAAATCCCAGTGAGCCCATCCAGCCAACTCTCACAACAACTGTGCGCCGCCTCATGGGTCTCCCGGTCACGGCCGGCTGTGACACAGCCTGGGATTGAACCCAGGTCTGTAGTGACACCTCAAACACTGCGAAGCAGTGCCTTACACCCTGCGCCACTCGGAAGCCCCAAATCACCTTTTTTAACAACAAATCACCTACACCATTTTTTTCGTACATTACATTAGTCAAGGTAGACTCTCTTGCCAGACTCGGTGTAGTCTCTATCTCTCTCAGGCCGCTCTGCACACTCCACTCCAGCTTTGAGGGTCAAAGGTGTTGTTATTAATACATTTATTAGCCTACTGAGGTAAGTGGGGATTCGGACATATTGTTCCTATTCCTGTAGTGTGGTCATGGACTCTGAGAGATTCAGTCTAAGAGTGGATTTATATCTACCAGATGTGGCACGAGTCACGACTAAGTACGATCTCTTTATGTGAATTAGAATTCGGAGCAGTCTGATTGCACTTCGGATACCTTTTTTATCAGAGTCTGCGGAAGAATCTTGTCGGAAGTTGTCTCCTGATGAACAATCACTTGACGTGTGTGTGTGTGTGCACCGCAGCTGACCATTAGTCGCACTGGTATAAAGGCGTGTCGGCCTGTGTGGGGAAAAACTTGTTATAAATCCACTGGTGGTTCTGGGGCCAGGGGCCAGTGCCCCTGTGACATCAATTTTGGACCCCCTTGTGGCCCCCCTAAATGTGGAGTATGAAATAATTTTTGCATAACTAATTTTTGCTATCGTTCTTTTTTTACATCCGTTATTAGAGTGGCAATGTGGAACACTAATTAAACCCACACATTTACTAGAGGGACATGGTCTTTTGCCTACTAATGCCTGCAATGAAGTGAAGAAAATGATATGACAACAATAACGTCTAATGTAACTGGCCCCTCTATAAGTACAACTGGCCCCAGCTTGGCCCCCCCAGTTGAAAGGGTCTAGAACCTCCACTGTATAAATCTACTTGAACCCTATCCCTGAAAGACACTGACCGCAGGTCTGACACTGCTGTTCTGAGGGTGAAGGGCAAAGAGATAAACACAGTCTATGTTTTATCTCTTTTTTGCTTTTATTTAACTTCACATTTATTGTACACTGTGCTTTTAAATAAACCTTTCTATCCATCTGTCTAGACCAAATCTCTATTGTGAAAGGATTATCGACAATAGACAGTCCTCCTGAGCTTGTGGCAG
Source organism: Brachymystax lenok tsinlingensis (assembly GCA_030435695.1). NCBI lineage: Eukaryota > Metazoa > Chordata > Actinopteri > Salmoniformes > Salmonidae > Brachymystax > Brachymystax lenok. The sequence goes on along the minus strand of CM059801.1, from coordinate 2,412,461 downwards.
TGGGGATGGGAAGAGGGACGGAGGGTGGACGGGCAGGCGGGCGGGCGGGCGGGCGGGGAATAAGATTGCAATAAAGTGTAGTCAACTTTGTTCTAAGGGCAGAAAGAATCTGATTGGTTAAAGGCAGAACAAATCTGATTGGTTTCTAAAAGGTCACTGGGTGGAGTTCAACAGATGAAAAACTTGGATGCATGGAATGCTTTATTATTAAAGGTGAATTTTTATGGTGAAAGGTAGCTTCCCCAAACTTGAAACCCATGCGCCACTTATGGATGAAGTGAGACCGTGAGATCTTCTTGGAAAAGAAACCCATTTGATGGGGCCATTGGTGTATTTTCAAGCTGTCGAGTGATCATATCCGGTAAGATCTGACTCTTTTACATAAACTCCCAAGTAACAAAACACTGATGCACAAGGACAGTCACAAAATGTTTAAATACAACGATATACAAAAAATACAACAAACAATTAATAATAATAATAATAATAATAGTACAAACAATAAAACAACAAAAGAGTATGTGTGTGTTAGAGTGTGTCTGTGTGTGCGTTGCTTTAAGGTCCCCGCCGTTCCATGAAATATTGCTTCATCTTTTTTTAAGGTAATTCTGCTGTCTGCTTGAGTAATTGGAGATGGAAGGAAGTTCCATGCGATCATGGCTCTGTGTAATATTGTTCGTTGCCGTGAATTCGTTTTGGACTTGGGGACTGTGAAGAGACCCCTGGTGGCATGTCTTGTGGGGTATGTATGGGTGTCTGAGCTGAATGTTATTTCCCAGCTAGAAATGAGCGATCGGCCCAGAAGTGGCCCTCTTCCGGGGGGCCGGAACTGATTGTATCGGCCCGGAATCGGTTGTTGGACTCGGCATCAAAATTAATGACTGCTCAGAATCGGCCCGTTTCCGTCTACCGACTTTGTCGGCATCTTACCAGAATCCCTCCAGAAGCGGTCTGATGCAAATTTAAATAAATGTATACAAAATGACCCAATTCGGTAATTTTAAATATTACTATTATACATTTTATACAACAAATTAAACCCATCCACAAAAAAAACAAAACCAGGAAAGACTGACATGCATGTTGTTGATGTTAGTTCTGTGTGTGCAGTTAAGGGCAAGGAGTGCTGCTCTGTTTTGAGACTGCTGCAGCTTTGCTAGGTCTTTCTTTGCTGCACTTGACCATATCACCAGACAGTAATCAAGATGGGACAAAACCAGAGCCTGATATAACATCTGCTTCCAATTCACACTCTCAAACACATAGATCCTCCTCAACGCAGCTCACTTTCCAGCCCACTTTCCAGCTCACACTCTCAAACACATAGACCCCTGAACGCAACTCACTCTCCAGATCCCAATCACCTGAATTCTGATCACCTGTTCACACACCTGTATGTCATTTACACACACTATTTAGTTCAGTTCATGATACCCCATCATTGTGAGGTATTGTTTGTTTTTGTACACGTTCTAGTTGGAGCTCTGATTATTTCCAGATTAGTCCTCCTGTGTATCGTAGTTTTTGGCCATCCTCATTAACTACGTTTTTTGCCTATTCCCTGCCTGTACTTTTGCCTATCAGATTTCCTGACATCAACTTCTTGCCTGATCTCCCAGACTACATTATTAGCCCTTTTCCCTGCCTGTACTGTTACCTTTTTGGATTCCCTGTGTATGACCTTCTGCCTGTCCCTGGACCCTGCCGCCTGCCTCCTCCTGTGGTCCATTACTAAATTAACACCTGCTGCGCCCTGCTCTTGAAACCAGCACTCTGTCTCCCATCATACACATTACACCTGAACAATTAGTACAGTTGATTTTTTATTTAAAAAAATGTAGAACATTTTTATATATCAGACATAGCCCTCTCCATCTTCACAACAACTTTTGTCAAAATGACTTGACCATAATATTTGACCATCCAATGTTACAGTTGAAGTCGGAAGTTTACATACACTTAGGTTGGAGTCATTGAAACTCGTTTTTCAACCACTCCACAAATTTCTTGTTAACAAACTATAGTTTTGGCAAGTCGGTTAGGACATCTACTTTGTGCATGACACTAGCTTATGAAAGGCTAATTGACATCATTTGAGTCAGTTGGAGGAGTACCTGTGGATGCATTTCAAGGCCTACCTTCAAACTCAGTGCCACTTCGCTTGACATCATGGGAAAATGAAAAGAAATCAGCCAAGACCCAGAAAAGAAATTGTAGACCTCCACAAGTCTGGTTCATCCTGGGGAGCAATTTCCAAACGCCTGAAGCTACCACGTTCATCTGTACAAACAATAGTATGCAACTATAATCACCATGGGACCAGGCAGCTGTCATACCGCTCAGGAAGGAGACAGTCTGTCTCCTAGAGATGAATGTACTTTGGTGTGAAAAGTGCAAATCAGTCCCAGAACAACAGCAAAGGACCTTGTGAAGATGCTGGAGGAAACCGGTACAAATGTATCTATATCCTCAGTAAAACAAGTTCTATATCGACATAACCTGAAAGTCCGCTCAGCAAGGAAGAAGCCACTGCTCCAAAACCGCCATAAAAAGCAAGACTCCGGTTTGCAACTGCACATCAGGACAAAGATCGTACTTTTTGTAGAAATGTCCTCTGGTCTGATGAAACAAAAATAGAGCTGTTTGGCCATATTGACCATCGTTTTGTTTGGAGGAAAAAAGGGGAGGCTTGCAAGACGTCCCAACCGTGAAGCACGGGGGTGACAGCATCATGTTGTGGGGGTGCTTTCCTGCAGGACGGACTCGTGCACTTCAAAAAATAGATGGCAATACGAGGACCAATATTGATCTCAAGACATCAGTCAGGAAGCTAAAGCTTGGTTGCAAATGGGTCTTCCAAATGGACATTGACCCCAAGCATACTTCCAAAGTTTTGGCAAAATGGTTTAAGGACAACAAAGTCAAGGTATTGAAATGGCCATCACAAAGCCCTGGCTTCAATCCTATAGAAAATGTGTGGGCAGAACTGATAAAGCATGTGCGAGCAAGGAGACCTACAAACCTGATTCAGTTACACCAGCTCTGTCAGGAGGAATGGGTCAAAATTCACCCAACTTATTGTGGGAAGCTTGTGGAAGGCTACCCAAAACGTTTGACCCAAGTTAAACAATTTAAGGCAATGCTACCAATACTAATTGAGTGTTGACCCACAGGAAATGTGATGAAAGAAATCAAAACTGAAATAAATCATTCTCCCTACTATTATTCTGACATTTCATATTCTTAAAATGAAGTGGTGATCCTAACTGACCGAAGACAGGGAATTTTTACTACGATTAAATGTCAGGAATTGTGAAAAACTGGGAATAAATGTAGTTGGCTAAGGTGTATGTAAACTTCCGACTTCAACTGAATTGACGTTCAACCTTTTCAACTTGCTCATTGGTCACACCCTTTCTACACAACTCCCGCTGAGGTTAAGGTCTTAGAGAATGTTTTGAATCAAACACAATGCTTTTGTTGTAGATGCATTTATTTAAGAATAGTTTATTATTATCACCCATTCTGATACTGACTGTAACTTCTTGTGTAGATTTTGTATGAGCTAACTGGCTTTGGGTGCTGACATGTACCTTGTGGAATCAAATAGCTTAACGATTCATGATAAGACCATGTTAAAACAATTCCATATGTTAGCTTATCAGAACCCCCCCAATATGCTTTATTTGTTTTAATATACAGTACCAGTCAAAAGTTTGGACACACCTACTCATTCCAGGGTTTTGAGTATTTTTTACATTTTTATACATGGTGTAGTAATTGATCATCATGTTTTAAATTGATAGATAGACTGTCATTTCTCTTTGCTTATTTGAGCTGTTCTTGACATAATATGGACTTGGTCTTTTACCAAATAGGGCTATCTTCTGTATACCACCCCTACCGTGTCAGACCCATCTGGAGGCCACATTAGAGGCTCTTCAGCATGAAAAGGAGGCAAAGGCAGCCTTAGCTGAGGCTAACGTGTTTGAAGCAGCAGTGGAAGCAGCTGAACAATTGTCTGGGGTAGACAACAAACAAGGCTCATCCCACCATTCCAGACTAGAAAGCCTACATGAACTGCCGTCAGCCACAAACATACAAGGAGGTCTCACAGATAGATGTCGATGTTGAATCTCCATCCCCAGTTCGTTACCTCCAGCCACACAACCCCTATCCCTCCCACAGCAAGCTGGCCCAGAGCTCACAACCACGTACTCTCTCTCATGCCAGCACTAACACCGAAGCTCCAGCCACCTCGGGACTCCAAAAGACTCACTGCATGCCTAGATCCACTTATATGCTCTGAACCGGGGGCTATGCAGATGATGAAGCCCAGCCACCTGGTGTAGAATGATATGAGTCCAGTGGGGCCCATCCTTGTCGTGCCGGTGTTGCTGACCTGGCAAAATTCCTAGCACGCTGTGATCACCTCACAGCCGGACTCACCAAGTTCAACGACAAGCCAGAGAACTACTGGGCTTGGAGGTCAACTTTCACCAACGCCTTTGAAGGCCTCGACCTGAAGCCTAGTGAGGAACTTGACCTACTGATCAAGTGGCTTGGACCAGAGTCTGCTGAAAACGTGAGAAGAATGAGGTCTGTCCATGTCAATCACCCTGCTGCAGCCGTCAGTATGGTCTGGTAATGGCTAGAGGAGAGCTATGGGTCTGCTGAAGCTATGGAGGTAGCCCTCTTCCAAAAATCTCTAACAAAGACCCCCAGCGTCTGAGAGAGCTAGGTGACCTTCTGCTCGAGTTGGAGGCAGCCAAAGCTGAAGGTTACCTACCCAGTCTGTCCTACCTGGACACTTTAAGAGGCATCAGTCCTATCCAGGAAAAGCTTCCCTTTAGCCTACAGGAGAAGTGGATATCACAGGGGACCAGATACAAACAACAGCACGGTGTCAGCTTCCCACCCTTCTCATTCTTCTCCTCACCTTACACCCTCAAAATGTGTACAGGCGTCTCAGAAACCATGGGCCGGAGAGTGACGGAAAGGCCTGTTTATCTCTTCCCACACTCATAGCTTCTGAACAATATAGAAGAAATTACTACACCAGATTCTGCAAGATACCACCCTCACCTCAAGTTCTTAAATACAAAGATATCTCCCCTAGAACCTCAGGTTGAGATTCTGCTACTACTAGGGAGAGACATCATCCAGGTCCACAAGGTGCTAGAGCAGCGCAACGATCCCCTGCACGCCCCCTTTGCACAGCGCCTAAACCTCGACTGGGTGATAGTGGGAGATGTCTGTCTCGGCGGGGCACGCAAGCCTTCACCAGTCAATGCCTTCAAGACAAACATTCTTGAGAATGGGCGTGCCAGCCTCATGAGTCAATGCATCAGCATCTTCCATGTCAAGGAGCGCTTAAGGCATACCCCTCTGCCTCAAAGTTCTGCCACCCCGTCCCTGAAGCTGTAGAGAGATGCCAGCCAACGCAGTAAGTCTCAAGGGTGACTCTGTATTCTGCTAGACAACGAATGATGACAAACCAGCTCCCTCAATGGAGGATCTCGCCTTCCAGAAGATGATGGAGAAGGAGTTCCATCAGGATGCATCAAACAGCTGGGTTGCTCCACAAGATCTTTGAGAATGAGCACGCTGAAATTGCTCCACCCTTGCAAGCAGATGAAGAGTGCTGGTGTCTTCCAATTTTCGAGGTGTATCATCCACAAAAACCTGCACAGATAAGAGTGGTATTTGACTCCAGCGCCCAGTACCATGGGGTATCACTGAACAATGTCCTGCTTACCAGTCACAACACGAAGAACAGACTGCTTGGGGTACTACTGCGGTTCAAATAATCAGTGGCTGTGACAGCAGGTGTGCAGCAGATGTTTCTCTGTTTTGTGGTTCGTGAAGACCATTGGAACTTCTTACGATTCCTCTGGTACCGCATCAACAACCTGGATGATGAAGTTGTGGAGTACAGGATTCGGGTCCACATCTTCGGTACCAGCACATCCCCAGCAGTGGCCATGTACGGGATGAGGAAAGCCGCCTTAGAGGGTGAGAGGGATCATGGAGCAGAGTCAAGGTACTTTGTCGAGAGGAACTTTTATGTTGACGACGGTCTCGTATCCCTACCCACAGCGAAAGAAGCCATCACTCTTCTCCACAATGCTCAAGAGTTGTTGGCCCTCTCCAACCTACGCTTGCACAAGATTGCCTCTAACAAGGCAGAGATCATCAATGAGATTGATATCCAACTTGACGAAGTCACATTCCACGCCACCAACATCTCCAGTAAGAAGTTCAACCCAAAGCTCTTTGAGAGGTTCTCAAGCTGGCGAACACTGACACATGCATCAGCTCAGCTTGTGCGCGTTGCTCACTCCTTCAAACAAAGCAGCAGCTGCAAAGGATGACACATTTGTGACAAACCCTGCTCCATTGAGGACCTGGATCAGGACAAGACCATCATAATACGCAATCTGCAACACAGCACCTTTCAAGAGGAAATGGAATGCATCAGAGATGGTAAAGCCATTCCTAAGCAGAGCCCACTCTTCAGTCGGGTGCCCCTACATCGATGATTCAGGCCTACTGAGGATTGGAGGACGCCTGTCCCAAGCAAACCTTGGCCAAGTTTAAATCAACCCTCTAATCCTCCCTGGAAGGAGCCACGTCACTACTCTACTCATCCGCCACCACCATGAGCAGGTCCACCATAAAGGGTGCCACATCACTGAGGGTGCCTTGAGAGAAGCTAGTCTGTGGGTCATTGGTGGGAAACGCCGCATCAGCAACACACTCTACCAATGCATCATTTGCCGAAGAATACATGGGAAGATGGAATCTCAGAAGATGTCTGACCTGCCTGTAGATCGCCTTAGCACTGACCCTCCATTCTCCTTCGTCGGGTTGGATGTGTTTCGGCCGTAGATGGTTACAGAACGTCGCAGCAGAGGTGGCCTAGCAAGCAGTAAGCACTGGGCTGTGGTGTTGACATGTATGAGCACCAGGGCCATACACATTGAGGTCATTGAGTCAATGGACACCTCAAGCTTCATAAATGCTTTGTGGCGGTTCTTTTCTATCGGAGGACCAGCCAAACAAATCAGGTCCAACTGTGGCACAAACTTTATCTGGGCTTGCAGAGCTAAAGATGGAGGCCGTTCAGAGAGACAAGCAAGTTCAAGAGTACCTGAGTGACAAGGGGTGTACTTGGGTCTTCAACCCATCACACTCGTCTCACATGGGGGGCAGCTGGGAGGCATCCTGGACGGGAGGCATCCTGGATTTCATGTTGCTGAAAGTGGGTCCATCCAAGCTTACTCACGAAGTCTTGACCACATTTATGGTGGAAGTCTCAGCCATTGTGACTGGTTCCTGTGACTATGGATCAAGACTCCCCCCTCATCTTGACACCAGCGACATTCCTCTCCCAAAAGGTCGCTGCCGTTCCCCGTCCACAAGAAGAATTCAACGAGAAAGACCCCTTCAGCCGTCAATGGAGGCAAGTACAGAGCCTTGCCAACACCTTCTGGCACCGTTGGGAGAGAGATTATCTTCCTTCCCTGCTGAGTCATCGGAAGTGGCTAAATGAGAAGCCCAACCTGCATCCAGGAGACATTGTGGTGCTGAAAGACAGCCAAGCAAAAAGAAACAATTTGCCCATGGGAATCGTCACAAATACCTTTCCCGGTAGAGATGGAAAGGTGAGAAAGGCCGAAGTCAAGACAGCAAGAGAGGGGTCATGCAAGACTTTCCGCATCCAGTCTCAGAGAATATCCTACTCCTCTCTCCTGTGACTGCATAGTCTTAATGGTTAATGGTGGCATCCTTACAAACACCAGGCAGGGAGTATTCTGGCCCCTGTAGTTGGGTTTGAGTTCCTTTACGCTATCATGTAATTCCATTGTTGACCACTTAGGGGCCACTGTCCTGTGTTGATGTGTGTTGTTTGTTTAAAAACTTCTTCAGGTTAGGGTCCCTTTTTCTGAATTTCTGCCTGCTCAAAGTAAACTGCTTGTTACTCAGGCCCAGACGCCATTGGTGCCATTGGAAAGAAGACACTCTGAAGTTTATAGAAATGTTAAAATAATGTAGGAGACTATAACACAATAGATATTGTAGGATAAAATCCAAAGAAAAACCAACCAGAATTATTATTTTTTGAGAGCCCATGGTCTACCATTAGAACGTATAGGGACAATGTTAAATCCAGCTCCCAGATTGCAATTCCTATGGCTTCCACTAGATGTCAACAGTCTTTGATCAAGGTTTAAGGCTTGTTTCTTCCCAAACGAGGAAGAATTTTGAGTTTTGGCACTGGAAGTCAGAGTTGGAAATCAGTCTGTGAGATGAAGAGGACGCGCACCTGCTAATTTAGCTTTTCTATTGAACATACTTCTTTCCGTATGAAACATTATAGTTTAATTACATTTTAGGGTACCTGAGGATTAAATAGAAATGTAGTTTAACTTGTTTTAACAAAGTTTAGCGGTAGCTTTATGGATTCCTTTCTCTGCATGTTGAACGAGTGGATTACTCAAATCGATGGCGCCAACTAAACCGACTTTTTGGGATATAAAGTATTTTATAGGTTTTTATAATATTGACACAAAACGACCATACATGTTGTAGCTGGGACCCTTTTGATTGCAAATCAGAGGAAGATTTTCAAAAAGTAAGTGAATATTTAATCGCTATTTGTGATTTTATGAAGCCTGTGCTGGTTGAAAAATATTTTGATGTGGGGCGCCGTCCTCAAACAATCGCATGGCATGCTTTCGCTGTCAAGCCTATTGCAAATCGGACATTGCAGTTAGATTAACAAGAATTTAAGCTTTTAACCGATATAAGATACTTGTATGTACCTAAATGTTTAATATCCATAATTTGTATGATTATTTATTTGAATTACGCACCCTCCAATTTCACCGTAAGTTGTCGACAGGCAACTAGCCTTAAGTTAATATTTACTAAACCATGTAGAAGAAGAATTGTTTACATTCCAAAATGGTGAAAGTCACACTGTGGAGCTGCAGACATTAACAAACTCCATCCTTCTTGCTATCATTTTACGTACAGCATTGTCTGTAAGTAAAATTAATCATAACATATTTGGCATTCAATTCATGATGATATTTTGTACGGGATGATCGTTTTAATGAGATTTATTAATCTTTTTGATAGCCACTTTGATATCTGTTCAGTGCATTTGCTCTTGTCATGTTTTGGGGAATTATTTACATCCGATTTAATGCATAATGCTGCATATTTCTGTGTTAATGAACACAAATATATGCTGTGTTATTATTGAGAATGAATTAGTAACCCTAGTAATCAGCTAGCATACAATAAGTCATACTCATTGTTATTTTCTTTCCATATTTCAGTTTTACTAATTTCAGTCGCTATTGTTGTACCTACGAAGCGGTGGCAAACAAATCATCCTTCAACACTACAAATCAAATCAGATTTGATTTGTCACATGTGCCGAATACAACAAGGGTAGGCCTTACAGTGAAATGCTTACTTACAAGCCCTTAACCAACAGTGCAGTAGCTGTACCGGGTTTATCTATCTGCTAAGTTTAAGAAGGGGACTCTTTTGTGAGGGCAGAATAAGGTGTGTCCATACTTTTGACAGGTACTGTATATCTATTGTAGCCTGAATTTAGCTTGATTGACTCAACTGTAGTAGAGTAGAGTTAAAAAGTTTACTCAAATCGACTTGACTCGACTCTATATTTACAGTCCAAGCTAATTTTCTTTAGTTGTGTGTTTGATCATGGTTTTAACTTGCTTTTCCTGCAGGGTGATTTTCAGAGCAGAGAGCGACAGGGACTTTGCCCACCTGGTCCAAGGACGTGACGCCGTGACCTTCATCAAGTCTAAACAGGATTAGAACAGCAGGACGCGCAAGAGGTGAGAGGTTAGTGGACATGGATTAATTGATTGACTGATTGATTGGTTGATTGATTACATTTATTAGACAAGAGAAAACATATACAGCCACACACCAACACAATGGTAGTCCATACATAAATAATCATTGAGGATGACACAAAAAAAAGTCTAGGACTTATTCACAATAGTTTAAGTATAATTAAGTAGTTTCTCTGTGCGTTTTCGTTATTACTTGGTAAAGGGGTTGCTAAGTAATATGTCATGACCAGTTACAGCGCACCGAATGACACGCTTCACTTGCCAACCATAGTGTTGTTGTCTGTCTACAGGATCCACAGGACCAAGATGCATGGCAGCTTCTTCAAACAAGGCCTTAATGATACCACCACAGGCACATCAACATAATCTTCATTATCCACATCTTCAGAGCATTGAGATCTTATACGGCAGATCTAATTTTAGTAACTGGATAGTGGATGACTGTATCCTCCCATTAAGTGTACGCATTTGCTGGTCTCAAATAACACCCTACTTCCCATATGTATGTTATGATCTGCATCAAGGTTTGAGTTAGGCTCGCAAGTCTTAAGTCAGGATTTCAACCAACGATCTGTAGAAGTGTGTGTGATTGTGAGAGCCAGCACAATATAGTCAGCACAATAGTGTAACAAGGGTATAACTGTCATGACTTCGGTCTGATCTGCTGTGTTTTTGTCTTTTCTCTGTGTGTTGTTGTCTTTTGAGCACATGTGCTTTGTTTTGACAGCTCTGCTGCTATTGTGGCGTCTCTCCTCCCACTCGTTATCCTTAACTATCCTTGTTCACTTTACACCTGTTGTCAATTTATTCCTCATTATCTCCCCTATTTTAGATCCTTTTGTGTTCAGTCTTTTGTCAGACCGTTGTTGTGCGTGAAGCCTTTCTCGTGACCTGGTTAGCCTTGCCCTGTCTTGCTCCTTCAAACCCTTCGTGTGCCTTTGCTTTTTGTTCTACTGCTATTTTCTCCCTCTCGTCCTGCCAGGCCTGGTTTATTTTCGACTGTCTGCCCAGGCGTTCTTTCCTGTTGGGACTTGGATGTACTACCCCAGACCATCAGTGTGACTCGGACACTGCATCTGGTGATGCTGCATTTGGTTTCTTTTTGAGAGGTGCTCTCCTGACCCAGTGTATATTTTTTGGACTTTCTCTTTTTTTGGGGTTCCTGTTATATTTTATCTTGAACCTTTTGAGAGCAAAATAACTCTTTTACCTGCAACTGAATCCGTGACCCTCCCTGACAATAACATTATATTTTAACATTCCAATCAAGAAGTCAAAATCAGTTTGGTATATTCTATTCAATCAGCTCTGAAAAGTTTTATGGGTTTTATGCTAGTGTGCTTTGATTTCTTCCTTTTGTTGCATATCTAGATGTGATGTTTCTCAAGTATATCACTGAATGTGTATTTAGCATACACATGTATTATGTATGCTATACAGTATATTATTATTGACATCTCTTTAGCTGTTACATATTTATCTTTAGCTGTTACATAAAGGGATCAAAGTGTAGGATGTGAACAATATATTTTCACTAGTATTTTAAGTTTAAGTCTGTGTGTCAATTGTATTACAAACCTGTGAAATCCAAGTCATAGGTTATTTATTGTTATTGTACTGTATTATTGACTGTTTGTTTATTCCATGTGTAACTGTGTTGTATGTGTCGAACTGCTTTGCTTTATCTTGGCCAGGTCGCAGTTGTAAATGAGAACTTGTTCTCAACTAGCCTACCTGGTTAAATAAAAGTGAAATAAACAAAAAATGTAAATGTTGATCAGCAAAGGACACTTTACAGGCTGTCATTGAACCAGGTTACCATGTTGAAGGAAATCTAGGTTTTGCCCAAAATGGCACCCTATTCCCTATAGTGCACTACTTTTGACAAAAGTAGTGCGCTATATAGGGATAGGGTGTCATTTGAGACGCATACTTATACATTCAACGGTTAACTGGTGTTACACCTGAGTACTGTAATACATTATCTACCTTTTTGAAATACAATATTTTTTGTTTGGAAAGGATTAATAAAATGTGCCTCAAAAAGAAAATAAAAAAATAATATTGGAGGTTTTCCTATCTATCACGTTTTAAGGTATGGCCAGGCCAGGCAGAGGTCGATGATCCGAAGTAGTGGGGCAAAGGTACAGGACGACCGACAGGCTCAGGGCAAGCAGAACGGTCAGAACCGGGAAACTAGAAAACAGGCGCAAGGAACTAGCGGGAGCAGGGAAACAAAACGCTGGTAGGTTCTACAAGCAAAACGAACTGGCAACAGACAAACAGAGAACGCAGGTATAAATACACAGGGGATAATGGGGAAGATGGGCGACACCTGGAGGGGGGTGGAGACAAGCACAAAGACAGGTGAAACAGATCAGGGTGTGACACTATCTGATTCATAAACTTCCTAACTTGGATGGGCAGTGTTGTATGTCGACAATATTGTGCTTTAGATATGATTTTAATTAGTTAGTATATAATATTTAAATTAGATAGAATTTAATGGTTTGTTTCTTGTGGTAACTCTGCTTATAAAGCCTATATTTTCATGTTTTGCTTCCAATAACAATATGGCTTGGATTTGATTAAGTCTCTGGTTGTGTTCTTGAGTTTGCATTATGTTTGCAAACATTGTTGGAGTGCGGGGACTGCATCTCTTCATCTCAAGCTATCACATTCACATTCTGTGTGTGTAATTGTTTATTCGGTGGTACGGTTCCGGCTGGTTTATTTCGTATAGTTTTACTTGTTTTCTGTGTTTTGTGACGCTATTGCGTTCGTTGGTTTACTGTGCCTCAGTAAAGTGCTTTTGTCCACTCATCTCCGCTCTCCTGCGCCTGACTCTCACGCACCAGCTACACACACCGCCTTGACAACTTGCCAACTCAGGAATACTTTACCTAGTGGTAATAGTTGACTGTCGAATACTGAGTAATTCTAATGGTTTAATCTGAACTGTTCATAATTTTTAATCAGAGGTCAAGTTTACTGGAGAAACTCTGCAGTTTGTCTCTCTATATAGGTACATCACACCTGTGAGTGTATACTTTACATTTACACTCTGTCTGCTTGCTTCAAAGCAGCTCCTTGGGGTTGCAGATGTTTGTGGAGAGACGGAGGTTCATAATATTGACACAGACATGGTCGAGCCTGCACATTTACCTACCTAGCTGCCTGCCTGTATCCCAGCATCACTGTCATCTACCCAGAGTAAACATCACCATGGCCCTGTGCACACTCAGGTTGCACAACTAATATACTATTAATTTATCTCTACACAAAACATTTGTTGTCTAACCATTGTGCGGCATCTCTACTACAACGCTTGTATAATTATTTTTGTGCAGAAAAATTATGTTGTATCACAACCATTGTGCCAAAATGTGTTGTACAACTTGAGTGTGTACGGGGCCAGTGTTGTCTACCCAAAAGTATTCCCTATATGGTACGCTACTTTTTACCAAGGCTCATAGGGCTCTCGTCAAAAGTAGAGCACTATATAGGAGATAGGGTGCCATTTGGGACTTACACCTGCTCTTACTGTAACTGTCTAGTACACATACTGTCTACTGTCTAGTACACATACAGTTCTGGGAAGTCTACAAATTCCCATGTAGTGGTGGAAAAAGTACACAATTGTCATACTTGAGTTAAAGTAAAGATACCTTAATAGAAAATGACTCAAGTAAAAGTGAAAGTCACCCAGTAAAATACTACCTGAGTAAAAATGTAAAACTATTTGGCTTTACTTAAGTATCAAAAGTAAAACATAGTATAACATTACTGTAAGACAAAAAACACCACCTAATTTCTTATGAGATTTTAAGATGATTGAGCAAATGGTGACATTTTTCTCTTGTGTCCTAAACTCAAAAGCTCACGCCACTAGGCAAAATATGTGCTTTGATTTAAACTAAACACAGGTAGGCCACATTTTGTTAACACCATCTTGCGCATGCTGATGTTCAACTCTGAATTTATGAGTTTCCCGCCTCCCCTGAGATGGGTTGGCCCACGTATCCAGCTGTTCTAAAATTCAATCACTGCACATAATTCAAAACACTGTAGACTATTCCGAAACAAGACTATAACTCAAGAAGATGTAAATGCATATCCCCATGAAACTTATTGAGATCAAATGGTTGGTATGCTGATGCTGCATGGACATTTCACCAGTAAAACTAGAAGAATTCTCCTTCAGGATAGACAGTGAGAAATGTGAAGGGAGGGTGAACACAAAAATGTGTGTGTATAGTAAAGCTTGCGCAGAACATGATTTGGATCTTCAGCTCTGAGGAAACGGGATCCAAGAAGGGGGACAGGGGCAAAAGAGGGGGCGGGGGCAGGACAGGGCGGTTACCTACGGATCCACAGCCTCGGCCATAAAAGTATCCACTGAAACCTGACCCTCACAAGGCCGAACTCAGCTGCCTCCCCAGAAAGTCGTGACATAACCAACATTCTGTATTTCATATTACAGTACACCTACTGTAATATAAATACAGTATCAAAGCTACTACTGTGTAATGACACACAGTACAATGCCATAAAATGGACTGTATTATATTGTAAAAGGTAAATGCTATTGTAATCGTAATGAATGAATGGATTAATGAAATTTGTGTATTTTACAGTACTTGCTGTAATTACATGGGATTGGTGCAAGCAGGTTGGTGCTTGGTATAGTGTTTACACATTACAACACATTAATTAATATTTTGTGTTTTATATCACTTGCATTTCTAGAGGCATTAACAAAGGCTTCCAAACTGGCAGTGACTACAGGGCGGAACAGACTAAAAGGACATTTCGAAATGCTCAACCATTTAAGGCAGGGATCATCAACTAGATTAAGCCGGGCTGATTTTTTCTTGAGCGGGTGGTCAGGGGGCAAGAACATAATGACAAATAATTTGTAGACTGCAAATTGACCGGAAGAAGCCCACTTGTTGCTGCCGAGGTAACTCTGGGTCTTCCTTTCCTGTGGCGGGCCTCGCGAGAGCCAGTTTCATCATAGCACTTGATGGTTCTTGCAACTGCACTTGAAGAAACGTTCAAAGTTCTTGAAATGTTCCACATTGACTGACCTTTATGTCTTAAAGTAATGATGGACTGTTGTTTCTCTTTGCTTATTTGAGCTGTTCTTGCCATAATATGGACTTGGTCTTTTACCAAATAGGGTTATCTTCTGTATACCACCCCTACTTTGTCACAACACAACTGATTGGCTCAAACACATTAAGAAGGAAAGAAATTCCACAGATTAACTTTTAACAAGGCACATTTGTTAATTGAAATGCATTCCAGGTGACTACTTCATGAAGCTGGTTGAGAGATTGCCAAGAATGTGCAAAGCTGTCACCAAGGCAATGGGTGGCTACTTTGAAAAATCTCAAATTTAACACATATTTTGATTTGTTTAACACTTTTTACTACATGATTCCATGTGTTATTTCAAGGTTTTGATGTCTTCACTATTTTTCTACAATGTAAAAATAAAGAAAACCCCTTGAATGTGTAGGTGTGTCCCAACTTTTGACTGGTTCTGTTGTGGGATAATTTGGGGCAGTTTGGGGTTCATTCAACAATTTGATGGCTGATAGCCCGTTGATGAATGGTTTTGGAATACATTATATTTAGAAAATTATTTTATACATATATTACATACAATACAAGAATATCTTCAGCAATTTGTTGCAATGAGATCATTAGCTCTATACTGTGGTGAAACAAATGGTATAGGACTGCAGTCTAAAACAAGGAAGAGTTGAAGACCCCACACAAAAATAATCCCTAGCCCCTAATCCTTGGGCCCTTTGTGGCACTTCAATGCTGCATACGGACAGATAAGTGGATTGGCAAGTGACATTACAATCATTCATTGCTTTTACCTATCAAAGTATTTGAGATCTACATGACTTGCTAAGGGTTAGAGACTATAGGGGTTGTTTCTGGACCTAACAGGGTAAACGTCTCTTGGTCTCAGGGGATGTCAGTGTGTTTCTGCTCCACTAGAGGGCATCATACTGAGGACTGGTTCAGGACTGACAGAAACAGGAGGAGATGGAGAGAACTGTGCGGATCTGGCCATGCTGGTTGAGGGACATGTGGCTGTCGTAGCCTCGAGGGACACAGGAGTTGGTGGGTCTCTCTGCCCACAGATAGCACACTTCGGAATCAGAGTGGCTTCTGCAATACAGAGAGAGAAAACAGAAGTTGTAAGACTGAACAGTTGTCATAAATAAAACACTCCAAATACTGAAGTCCTATCTATTTCTTTGACAGACACTTTCAAGTGTTAAAATATAGACCAAAATCAAAACTTGAAAATGGAAAATACCTTGACAATCGGGAGTGTAAATCCGAAACCAAACCAAACAAGCCGTGTTTAAACCAGAACAGCTATACTTTATGGGTATTACAGAGTGTTAGAGCTATAAGCTAGCAGGCAGTTGTTAGGATAGGGGTGGTAGAATGATGGAGGAGGATAAGAGAGGAGGGCTGGTGTGCTTCAGGGAGGGAGGGAGCAGCTGCATGTGTTCAACTCACCTGAGAAGACAGCGGTTTCCTGTGGTGCAGCCTCCTAAACATCTGCCCACGTCTATTTCCTGTTGGAACATTAGCAATACAGAGACAAGGCCATCAGCAATCGAATCACCACAGGCTGAAAACACCAGCCAGGCCAACCCACCAGCAGGGAGGGGGGGATCTATTCTATGTTAAATGCTTTGATTCAACACCTGCAAGGACCATTTGTGTTTGCTCTCCTCACACCTTTTGTGAGAGGGGGTAGCAGACGGTCTATAGCCCTCAAATTCAAATCTGGACCTTGAAGCCAGTTCCACTGCATTTTTTCATTTTCCCCCTCTTTTCCCCTGTAATCAGAGACTTATTTAGACCTGGGACCCCAGGTGGGTGCAATTCATTATCAGGTAGAACAGAAAAACAGAAGTAGTCCAGACCTTGTAGGGCAATATTTGAATACTCCTGGCCTATAGGCTCAATTTAACAGACCTGGGAATTAGATTAGTTAAATAACTGTATTTTGTCATCTCTATCTTTGACTACAAACAATATTGCAAAAAAATGAATTACTTTAAATAAAGTCTTAAACAATAGCAGTAAAAACAATTTACTTAAACAAGAAGGTGCTGCAGGTTGAGGTTTATTTTTATTTATTTAACTAGGCAAGTCAGTTAAGATCAAATTCTTATTTACAATAATGGCATACCCTTTGGACAAACCCTCCTCTAACACGGACAACGCTGGGCCAATTATGCGCTGCCCTATGGGACTCCCGATCATGGCCAGTTGTGACACAGCCTGGGAACGAACCGGGGTCTGTAGTGACGCCTCTAGCACTGCAATGCAGTGCCTTTAGACCGCTGTGCCACTCGGGAGGCCTAAAATGGAATGTTCTTTCGTGGCCTAGTTACAGTTTTGACTTAAATCGGCTTTAAAATCTATGACAAGACTTGAAAATGGTGAACACCCTTGTACACGCTTAACCCTGTGTATTTTTTCTTTGCTCTTATATATGCATGTGCCTTCAGAAAGTATTTACACCCCTTTGACTTTTCCATATTTTGTTGTGTTACAAAGTGAGATTAAAATTGATTTAATTGTCATTTTTTGGCAACGATCTACACAAAATACTCTATTGTCAGTGTAGGAAAAATGTAACATCTGTAAAAAAAAAAATAAACATTAATAGATCTTGATTAGATAAGTATTCAACCCCCTGAGTCAATATGTGTTAGAATTACCTTTGCCAGTGATTACAGCAGTGAATCTTTCTGGGAAAGTCTCTAAGAGCTTTGCACACCTGGATTGTAGAATATTTGCACATTATTCTTTTCAAAATTCTTCAAGCTCTGTCCAGATGCTTGTTGATCATTGCTAGACAGACATTTTCAAGTCATGCCACAGATTTTAAATCTGATTTAAGTCAAAACTGTAACTAGGCCAATAAGGAATATTCAATGTCGTCTTTCAGGAACATTCAATTTCGTCTTGTTAAGCAACTCCAGTGTATATTTGGCTCTGTGTTTTAGGTTATGGTCCTGCTGAAAGGTGAATTTGTCTCCCAGTATCTGTTGCAAAGCTAACTGAACCAGGTTTTCCTCTAGGATTTTGCCTAGATGACAAGCATACCCATAACATGATGCAGCCTTCACCATGATTTAAAATATGAAGAGTGGTACTCAGTGATGTGTTGTATTGGATTTGCCCCAAACATAACACTTTGTATTCAGGACATAACGTTCATTTCTTTGCCACATGTTTTGCAGTTTTACTTTAGTGTCTTATTGCAAACTTATTGCATGTTTGAAATATTTTTTATTCTGTACAGGCTTCCTTCTTTTCACTCTGTCAATTAGGTTAGTATTGTGGAGTAACTACAAAGTTGTTTATCCATTCTCAGTTTTCTCCTATCACAGTAACTGTTATAAAGTCACCATTGGCCTCATGGTGAAATCCCTGAGCATTATCTTTCCTCTCCGGCAAAGTTAGGAATGACGACTGTATCTTTGTAGTGACTGGGTGTATTGCTACACCATCCAAAGTGTAATTAATAACTTCACCATGCTCAAATTTATGTTCATTGTCTGCTTTTATTTTTTTTTTACCCACCTACCAGTAGGTGCCCTTCTTTGTGAGCTATTGGAAAACCTCCCTGGTCTTTGTGGTTGAATCTGTGTTCGAAATTCACTGCTCGACTGAGGGACCTTATAGATATTTGTATGTATGGGGTACAGAGATGAGGTAGTCATTCAAAAATCATGTTAAACTCTATTATTACACACAGACTGAGTCCATGCAACTTATTATGTGACATGTTAAGCAAATGTTTACTCCTGAACTTATTTAGGCTTACCATAGCAAAGGGGTTGAATACTTATTGACTCAAGACATTTCATCTTTTCATTTGTAATTCATTAGTAAACTATTTTTTAAAACATAATTCCACTTTGACATTATGTGGTATTGTGTGTAGTGACAAAACAAAAATTCAGGCTGTAACCCAATAAAATGTAAAAGTCAAGGGCTGTGAATACTTTCTGAAGGCACTGTACCCATGAAAAGTGTTTTGTTCGCAATGTGCCCCATAAAAAGCCACTGTGCATACTATAGCATCCATCCAGTTAAACTTAAAAAAATCTTTGAGCTGAACCCATTGAAGAGATGCCATCTCTTTATCTCCCTGATGTCACAGATGTGTACATTAAGAGTACAGCATTTCACACCTGCTGTGTCTGTCTGTGCGTTGCCAACCAGTGGGGAGTGGATTGGATGTGCGGGGGAAATGGATTAAAGTGAGCCAATAACCTTGTACTTCCAGATTTATCTGACAAATGGAGATGACTTGTTAGTGTGTCTGACACTCAGATGGAATCACTAACTTCCTCTGCTCTCTGATCAAACATCTGATTCATGTGAAGCTGCCTTGCTGATAAATGAATAAGATCAGATAAGGGTTCATCTTATGTAGTCTGTGCATAGCTTTAAAGTTCATTATTAAAAAAAGAAGAGTGAAATAAGCAAAATAGCTTCTATATAGAATGAGAACAAGAGACAAGTAAAAAAAGCATAGGTGTTACTGCAAGCTTTTCTTTTTGCAATTCTTTTTTTATGAAAAAGAAAATGATACATTGCTAGAGTGTAGCACGGGTAACGTTGGCATATTGACCGGGCAGGGCATTGCAAGTAAAAAGACAGGATACCGGAACGTGAGCTCACCTTGAGTTTCTCCTCTTTGACTCCGTTAGCATCATAGACTATTTCATAGTAGTACTCCATGTAGGGAACTCTATAGCAACTCTTACTCAGCTCACAGACCTCCACCGTCTGGACCAGATCTACCTTGTTAGGGGTCTCCACCAAGGCCGAGTCAAATTTTGTGGGCACGCAGGAGAACCCATCTGAGAAGGAAATATTCAATATTATTAGAGTTACTTAGATTCTGAACATGATCATGAACCATGACGATTGTCTGTTTCATGAGCTCTGTGTCCATCGGTGTCCATTTCAGTCTGATATTTCAGTTTTCCATGCGTCCTGTTATATGGACTTTGTAATTAGGCTACCACTGAATTATCAGTAGAACTTAACCATTAGGAACTCATTTTTGTGTGCAAATTGTTGGTACAGCAATGAGTGCTAAGAAAAATGTTATACCATGTAATACAGCAATGACACATGATAAATAAGGTTTGAATTTTAAGAACACAAGGACATGTATGTATCAGTGGTTGTGGGAGACAAAAAATAATAATCTACTCTCTCTGGGCTCAATCCTAACCCATATGCGAGCAACACTTGTATGCACATTGTACATTTGTACATTATCTCCCATACCAGTTTTTTTTACGCATTACGTTTTTGCGACCATAAAGTTTCAATAAGGGCTGACTGCGGCCCACAATCCAGGGAAACTCCAGGGAAACTCCAGGTAAGAACCGCCCAGGGAAGAACCGCTCAGGGAAGAACAGCCCAGGGAAACCAATCCCCCTCTTTGTCAGGTTAGGATAATTAACGTAGCAGGTAAGGATAATTAACATAGTAGGTTAGGAGAACTAACGTAGCAGGTTAGGATAATGAATGTATAAGGTTAGGATAATTAGCAGAGCAGGTTAGGAGAACTAACACAACAGGTTGGGTGAATCAGGTTAAGGTTAGGATCAGGGTTAGGTTTAGCTACAATGCTACAGTCGACCCGTAGAACAAGGAAGTAGCCGGAAGACAAATGAAAGAGTCTTCCCTGGACGCGGTCAGACCCTTCTCAAAATGTTCGTTGTTTTGTAGTCATTCAGAAAGATAAGCCTACACACCTGGAGAACCTTTCGAACCCGAACAGCTTCCCACATCGATGACAGTCTCGTATGGGGTCTTAAAGAAGTAGGTTTTGAGCGCCGGAACCCGGACACATTGGGTCAGTTTGTTTTCACAATGGCATTCTTCTATGACCTCCACCTCCCGGGGACCCTTGAACAGCAGGATCTGGTCCACCCTCACCCCGGTCGGCTCACAGTTATGGTTCAACCCACAGGACGTAACCTGACCAGAACCCTTGGCACTGATTGGAGTGGCAGGTTTGCGGACCCTTACCTTTTATAAAGGGAAAAATAGAAGACATGTAACCTGACCAGAATGTTTTTAGATGTTTTTAGTCAAGACTATATTCATATTAAGTTGTAATGGTGTTCTTATCTTGGGTCTCAGCACCCTAATGTTGAGATAATAATGTCCCTAATAATGCAACAATATAGTTTTACAGAGTGTGTTTTGTCTTCATCGAATACATGTTTGTTTTTTATTGATCAAATTCTCAAATAAGGAGGCCTGATTTAATTATTTAATTTAATAATTTCTAAACTCTTTACAATCCTGAAGTTGTAGTGCTCTCTTTTGGTCATTTTAGGAACTGCTCACTTACCTTTTTGCTCCTGAGGTATTCCAACATGGAGGAATGTTTGGAATAGCCCTGCTGTAGTCCAGCCTCATGTGATGTCCTGCTTGGTTCTCCCCCACAATGCGTCCTGCACACCCCCACATCCACACTCACAGGACTACCAGAGATGTCTGTGGACACAAGGTAAACAATCCATGATAACAACAATCATTGCTACGCCTCCCAATTTTTCTCCCCACAAATTCTGTAAGCCCCTAAACGTCTCTATGGATGCATGTATCTTACACCAATTTACATGAAGATATCGTTTTGTTTGCATTTATCAAACCACATAATTCTGCTGACAAATATTGTTGAACAGGAGGAGATAAGTCTATGATAAAACAAGGTAATTTATAGTCAAGGGTTTTTGGAAGACTGCATTGTAGTAGCCTAGTCCCTTGGGAAGAGTTGGCTACAGTATGGGACTAGACTTTGATAGTACCACTTTAGAAGTCATGTATGGGGAATGAGACAGTGCTGTCCTTGTATGGTGCTTTACCATTGATTTACCTTGGCCTATGTAAACAAAGTGGCTCTGTCTCTTGCAGCAGGCTCTCAGTGCAAACGGGTTCCTGTGCTCCACATGTTTGTTCAACAAGGAAGCTGCTGGATAAGATAAACACAGACACATCAACACCTTGTATAGCAGTCCAAGGTGACATCAGCATTCCTGAGCTGTCAGAGCTCTGATTCCTTGGTCAAGTATAATATCATCTCAGAGTAGCAGAGCTGCTCTAGGATCAAGTCCTCCCTTTCCATTAATTATAATTTGAAAGACAAAACTGATCCCAGATCAGCACTCCTACATGCTGGCCCAGACCTTAGTGGTCATGGCAGTTCCAGGACACTACCTAATAATAAAGTGACATACAGTATTCTCACGTATAGCATGTATGTATGCACAAAGTGATTTTGCTGATTTGAACTGCTATAAAACTAGTTTAATCCTTTGGTATTCTACCACATCATAGGCACTATCTATAATATAGCACATCACACAACAAGGTTCTGAAAATCTAACAGTTTAAATCAAACGGCCAGTATCAGACTCAGATACACATCAGCAGGTCACATGGCTGTTCTGTTCACACTCTGTACAAGTGCCTGGGTTCTACTGTGTATCAAAACAGATTATAAAGTCTTAATATTGATTGAAGTCCATCAGTAGGTATCATCACTGTACATCATTGAGCTTTATGGTCAAATAGAGAAAGACAAACAAACAACAGTACTTACAGGCTACGTTGAGAGCCCACAGAATGAACAATATGTAGGGCTGCAGTATATCCATGGTAAATACTCCTTATGCTCCCGTATGGTTCCTCCTCAAAGCACAGCTTCCCTGATAGCTAGTTCCTGACCGAGTGACCTGTTGGTCTCCACACCCTCTGATATTTATATGGGATCAGGGCTTTGGTCACAAATGTCACCACCAGCCCAAGGACCCTCTCTGCAAGTGGTGTGGAGCTAAAAACTAATCAAATTTCCATGGTGGTAGGGGACAGGGATGGGGCCTAAAAGGTGGGGGTCATCATTCACATCAAAGGGATGATATCCAAAGTATGGAGTTTTCTTTTCACCTCAGCCGGCTGGCTGGGCTGGCCCTTGTATATATGCTGTGGGATCCCATTGGTGAGTGTGTCCATCCTCAGCTTAATTAAGCTTTGAGCCATTAAACCGTTGCTCATTCAAAGGCATTAATCATCTCTTATCTCAGGGGGAAGATGTTTAGCACCTGGACTTAAAACAGAAACCTGGCTAAAACACATAAACAGGATCAGCATGGGGCAGAGCAGAGACTGTTTTTAGAGGGGGGAGACACCTTTGTGTTTATTCAACATCAAGCCAAATGGTCAGGGTCCTCCCAGGGGTTTGACTCTCAGGCCAGCCTTCCATGTCCCCATGCTGCTCTCTCTGTTTTCACTCTTGTTTTCTCTCAGAGCAAGAGAGAGGGAAAGTTTTAGATGTAGAAAAACTGATATGATTTCGCCAAACATGTATTGTTAGAACAATGTTAAACCGGAATCTATTTCATAAAATTATTTGATTCAAGCCCAGACATTCCAAAATGTGAAAGACAAGTTTGGCTATTTTGGAATCAAGTAAAACATTCTAGAACTCCATAGTAATGCTCATGAGTTTGCCTAGGTCCATTTGTATCTTTATTTTAGAAGTGTGCTTCAAATTAAGTCTATGATAAAAGATAAATACAAACAACATTTGTGTGTATTGTTAATGCTCTTATTTGTTATCTCAATGCTGATCCCGTAAACCAGTATTAATAAGGTAATAATTAGTATTTGATGTGCTGGATGTGTTGTCTTGATCCTCTCCTGTCTCACCTAGATCATTGGATCAACATCAGGTGACTGGGATCACACCTAACCACTGATCAGACATCCTGATTAGGACAACACCCAGCTAGAGTATCTATTGAACCTCCCTTCATCAGGTCAGAGTGAATAATGCAGTTTCATGTTTAATCAAAATGATTATACATTTTTACCCTAATCCCCATAATTGTATGAAATTATCACAGGAAAAAATAGCATAAATGGAACATGGCAACATCAGTATCACTGGACCTGGGACTATTTATTTATAATTTTACATTAATGATTAGGTTACATGTACTGTGAACACAAGCTTTTTCTCTTGAACAAAAAAAGATCATGAGCAATGATTTACAATATTAACAGTGCCTTTACTATTGTCCTCAAGTTGTACGCAATTAACTAAGATTGAAAGATACACAAGGCATTGCATGATTTGCGGCTCAAAACATATGTTCTATTATATTGGCCTGAATCCTCAACCGGAAGGCCTTTCTCAATGCAGCGTTTGAATTGTAAGGGGAATCTGGAATGTGAGCTGTACCAGAATGTTTATTGGTTTTCAGACATCAAAGTTAAACTGTACATGTTAATGTAATGTCAGTGTTAGAGAAAATAAAGAATTCTGCATTTGCAAATAACCCAATAAATAATTTGAGGGGTTTTCCTTCCATTGTATAAAATTCCCATGATATAAAAGGTTGTAATTATAAAAAAATATATTTGTTATGGTAGAAGATTTAAGTTAAGATATCCTTACACCTCAAATCCCCCATATCCTAAATTCATTCAATTTAACTCCATTCCATCCATGATTCATCCCACTCTCCTGGTCATTCATCAAGTCTATGTTTCTATTTCTGTGTCGACCCTTGATTACTGATGATGATTATTGCCTGGCCTGCGTGTCTGCTCCTGTATAAACCTACTGCACGTACTGGATGATTTGGTGTATAATTGGCCTTGGGATTTTGTCTCTGTTGAGATATCCAGGATTATCACTAAGCCTCTACTGCAGTATGGGTTCCATCATATGCAGCTCATCTATGTACTGACTGACTACTGACTTGTACTACTGACCCAGTCTCAGCCATCTGGCTAGCAGAGTTCAGTCACAATCCTCTTGATATTGACCGGCAGGGATGTTCTTGTCCCATCGCGCTCTAGCGACTCCTGTGGCGGGCCGGGCACAATGCATGCTGACACGGTCGCCAGGTGTACAGTGTTTCCTCTGACACATTGGTGCGGCTGGCTTCTGGGTTAAGTGGAAATTGTGTCAAGAAGCAGTGCAGCTTGGCTGGGTTGTGCTTCAGAGGATGCACGACTCTCGACCTTCACCTCTCCTGAGGCTGTAGGTCTCGGGAGAGGAGTTGCAGCGATGGGACTGTAACTACCAATTGGATACCATGAAATTGGGGAGAAAAAATATGAATAAATATAAAGAGAGTAACTTCCCTGGACAGCTTTGGCCCAACCTGTCATTGAGTCACTGTCTTCATGCCTTATGTATGGCCTATGATTCACACTGCCTATCTCACCAGCAGAGGTCGTAGAGTGGAGAGCAGGCTAACTGCTCTGGACAGGTGGCCTTACGTGTATACCTTATATCGCACAGTTGGCTATACATATCCCATTGGAGAGTAACTTCTCTTGACAGCTCTGGTCACACGTGTATTCATGCAGCCTATGATTCATACAGACTTTCTGACTAATGTAGCAGACATCCCACATAAAGTATATACTGTACCTCTCCACATACCAGTTGTGAGTAAATGAACATCTAGGCGGGCTCGTAGTAACGTTTAGAATGTTTGGAATGCCTGGTGTTGATGGGGGTAATCGGGTCTAGTAAAAAGGTAGGGGATAATCTTATGAAACTAGATGATCGTGAAACACGTATATATAAATCCCACGATAAAGCCTTGCATTCCTACTTTTGTCTAACTCTCGCTGTCTGTCTCTTGCATGGAATATATGTACACACACTGGACTCTGCCCACACACTCTTACACTGACACCCCAACAGACACACACACATACACACACACATACACACACACTGCATACACCCACACACATAACATGTGCACACATGCATACACGCCACACACACACAAAAAATGTCACACTCATTACCACATACGCTGCTGCTACTGCTCCACATATGCTGCTGCTACAGCTCAGTCTATTATCTATCCTCTTGCCTAGTCAATTTAACCCTACCTACAGTGCATTCGGAAAATATTCAGACCCCTTAACCTTTTCCACATGTTGTTACATTACAGCCTTATTCTAAAATTGATTAAATCGTTTTTTTCTCCTCATCAATCTACACACAATACCCCAAAATGACAAAGCATAAACAGGCTTTTAGAAATTTTAGCAAAAGTATGAAAATAAAAAAAATGGACCATTTACTCAGTACTTTGTTGAAGCACCTTTGGCTGCGATTACAGCCTCGAGTCTTCTTGGGTATGACGCTACAAGCTTGGCACACCTGTATTTGGGAAATTTCTCCCATTCTTCTCTGCAGATCCTCTCAAGCTCTGTCAGGCTGGATGGGGAGTGTCGCTGCACAGCTATTTTCAGGTCTCTCCAGAGATGTTCGATAGGGTTCAAGTCTGGGCTCTGGTTGGGACGCTCAAGGACATTCAGAGACTTGTCCCAAAGCTACTCCTGCATTGTCTTGGCTGTGTTCTCAGGGTCGTCTGACCCCCAGTCAGAGGTCCTGAGCACGCTGGAACAGGTTTTCATCAATTATCTCTCTGTACTTTGCTCCCTTCATCTTTCCCTCTATCCTGACTAGTCTCCCAGTCCCTGCCACTGAAAACATCCCCACAGCATGATGCTGCCACCACCATGCTTCACCGTAGGGATGGTGTCAGGTTTCCTCCAGATGTGACACTTGACGTTCAGGCCAGAGCTCTAGGAAGAGTCTTGGTATTATTCCATTTAAGAATGATGGAGGCCACTGTGTTCTTGGGGACCTTCAATGCTGCGGAAATGTTTGGTACCCTTCCCCAGATCTGTGCCTCGACACAATCCTGTCTCAGAGCTGTACAGACAATTAGTTCAGCCTCAAGGCTTGGTTTTAGCTCTGTGGGACCTCATATAGACCTTTCCAAATCAAGTCCAATCAATTGAATTTACCACAGGTGGACTCCAGTAAAATTGTAGAAACATCTCAAGGATGATCAATGGAACCAGGATGCACCTCAGTTCAATTTTGAGTCTCATAGCAAAGGGTCTGAATACTTAAGTAAATAAGTTATTTCTGTTTTTTATTTTAAAAAATGTTGCAAAACGTTCTAAAAACCTGTTTTTGCTTTGTTCTTATGGGGTACTGTATGTAGATTTATGAGGAAAAAAGTTTATTTAATCAATTTTAGAATAAGGCTGTAACATAGCAATATGTGGAAAAAGTCAAGGGGTCTGAAAACTCTACGAATGCACTACGACATTGACATTATCGTGTGTAATAGAAAAGCCACTATGTAAGTACATTGGTTGGTTTGAACGCCCATAGATTCTGTTAATCTAACGTGTGCTATTCATCTTCTGAGTGAAACACAGGAAACAACTTTATTCAACTTTGTTAGTGAAAACAAGTTTAACAAGCACAGACAACTGACAATTTGAAGAAACAAATCTACAATATCAAAACATTAAAAGAAAACATATATACAAACAGAGTTCATTCAAAAGTTGTAGGCACTTATAATTTTTGGGTTGTTGACGCTATGTTCAATACAGGTTTTATGCTAAACACAATTACACATGCATGCATGCACACAAACCACACACACACACACACACACACACACACGCACACGCACACACACCCCTTCATACAGGCACTGATTCCGACAGGTTAGTTGCTATACAGTAAAATAGAGGTACACTGGCTTCAACAGGTATTTCAGAACTATACTGTACCAGAAAGTATGCATCATAGCAGGCAGGTCTCTGTTAAAGCAGCAGATGTTTTTGCAGTAGAAAAGCAAAAATGTCCCCTCAAATGACCAAACATCATAAAAAATCTTGTTGATTTTAAAAACAGGACTTGTCACTGCAGGGTGGTTGAGTAAATGGTTATAGAAGACAAGGTCTTGAAGGCAGCGCTTCTAGCCTCTCAGCCTCTTTGGCCCCCGCATGTGCTGTAAAACAAAGATATTGGTTTCAATAAGATCAATCGATCGATCCAATACTAGTAGAAATTCTTACCTTTTTACTTTTTTTGGATTCAACCTTCAGCATCAGTTCATTCACCCACTTCTCTCTGGGGTCGGCACAGAACAATCTGCCTCTCTTCATGGTGAACCTGAGGGGGAAAGGATTTGGAAAGGAAAGGTTAGACTGACTAACCCCAAAATACAAGGACGAACACTAGTGTAGCCGACTGCTAATATACTTGTCACGCCCTAATCTGTTTCACCTGTCTTTGTGCTTGTCGCCCATCTTCCCCATTATCCCCTGTATACTTATACCTGTGTTTTCTGTTTGTCTGTTACCAGTTCGTCTTGTTTTGTCAAGCTTACCAGTCCTGTCAGGCTCATGTCTTTCCCAGCCTCTCTTTTTCTCACCCTCCTGGTTTTTGACCCTTGCCTGTCCTGACCCTGATCCCGCCCGCTGATCACTCTGCCTGCCCCTGACCCTGAGCCTGGCTGCCATCCTGTACTTTTGCCCCTATCTGGATTTCCGACCTCTGCCTGACCTGACCCTGAGCCTGCCTGCTGTCCTGTACCTTTGCCCCTATCTGGATTTCCGACCTCTGCCTGACCTGACCCTGAGCCTGCCTGCTGTCCTGTACCTTTGCCTCTGTTGCTGTAATTAACATTGTTACTTCGACACGGTCTGTATCTGGGTCTTACCTTATCCTAATAGTACGAACTGACCCTGACTGACTCAGCAGACCCGGGCCAGCTGCGCGACACCATCTCCTCCCTAGGAGCCACCATTGGGAGGCATGAGGAACTGCTTCGTGGCCTTATGGAGGGGATCCAAACTTTGGCAGAACGCCATGACCGGGGGTTATCTGGGAGGCAGCCTACCACAGTGGTAACCCCACAGCCCCTCAGTAACCCAGCTGCTAGCAGCACCATCTCATCGGCCACTCCACCTTCTCGGGAGCCCCATTTAACTGGTCTACTGGTGCCATCATGGGCTGGAGCCTGTTCTGCCATGCTCATTGCCTGAAGTCAGCACAACCTGCCCCGGGACGTCTTCCTGGGGTGCCCCGGACCTCTCCGCCATTCCCGCGGAGTACCAGGACCTCCGGGAGGTGATCAGCAAGGCCCGGGCACACGTAATTTCCACCTTCTCCCTAGCACCACGCCGCCCCAGGGACGTCTGTACTCTGTTGGGACCGGAGTCCAAGGATATTGATACCTACATTGGGGACTCCCTAGCTGCTGGATTTATCCATCCCAGTTCCTCTCCCGCCAGTGCAGGCTTCTTCTTCATGGAGAAAAAGGACAGGACCCTGCTCCCGTTCATTGACTACTGGGGACTCCATGACATTACGGTTAAGAACCGTTACCTGCTGCCACACATCTCTTCGGCTTTCAAGCCGCTCCAGGGGGCCACTGTGTTTTCCAAGCTGGATCTACGGAATGCCTACCACCTGGTGCGCTATAAAATTGGACCGCCTTCTAAACGGCCAGTGGCCACTACGAGTATCTGGTCAAACCCTTTGGCCTTTCCAACGCCCCTGCCTTGTTCCAGGCTCTGGTGAAAGATGCTCTCCGCAACATGTTGAACCAGTTCGTCTTCGTCTACATTGATGACATCCTCATCTTCTCCCGCTCTCCTTAAGAACACGTGCTGCACATCCAGCAGGTCCTTCAACGCCTTCTGGAGAATCAGGTGTTTGTGAAGGCGGAGAAGTGCGAGTTCCATCGTTCCACTATCCCCTTTCTGGGTTACATCATCTCTGCTTGGAGTGTCCAGATGGATTCCGGGAAGGTGAGTGTTCCCTAGGTTATCAGCCCCCGCTCTTCCCTGAGCAGGAAGAGGAGGTCGGCAGACCTTCTGCCCAGATGTTTGTCCACCGCTGTCGTCGTACTTGGAGGAGAGCCCTGTCGGCCCTCCTCAAGACCACCTCGGCCCTCCTCAAGACCAGGTATCGACGACAAGCGGATCGCCACCGGACCCCGGCTCCCCGGTATCGTCTCGGGCAGAAGGTATGGCTCTCCACCCGGGATCTGCCCCTCCAGGTGGAGTCTAGCAAACTGTCCCTCCGGTTTATCGGCCCTTTCACCATCTCCAAGGTCATTAGCCGCTCTGCTGTTCATCTTCTTTTGCCCCGTACCCCTTCGTATACACCCCACCTTTCATGTGTCCTGTATCAAGCCTGTGTCTCACAGTCCCTTGTCTTCCATTTCCAGGCCTACCCCTCCTCTCCATGTCGTCGATGGCCATCCGGCGTACACGGTGAGACGCCTCCTGAGGGTTCGACCACGGCGCAGGGGTTTCCAGTACCTGGTTGACTGGGAGGGTTATGGCCCGGAGGAGAGGTGCTGGGTCCCCGCTAGTGACATCCTGGACCCAGCCCTCATCGCCGACTTCCACCGCCGGCACCCCGGTCAACCATCTATGCACCCAGGTAGGACGCCAGGTGGCGCCCCTAGTTGGGGTGGTACTGTCACACCCTGATTTGTTTCACCTGTTTCACCTGTCTTTGTGCTTGTCTCCACCCCCCTCCAGGTGTCGCCCATCTTCCCCAGTATCCCCTGTGTACTTATATCTGGGTTTTCTGTTTGTCTGTTGCCAGTTTGTCTTGTTTTGTCAAGCTTACCAGCATTTGTCCTGTCAGCTCCTGTCTTTTCCCAGCCTCTCTTTTTCTCACCCTCCTGGTTTTTGACCCTTGGCTGTCCTGACCCTGAGCCTGCCTGCCATCCTGTACCTTTACCCCTACCTGGATTTCCGACCTCTGCCTGACCTGAGCCTGCCTGCCGTCCTGTACCTTTGCCTCTGTTGCTGTAATAAACATTGTTACTTTGGCATCTGGGTCTTACCTTATCCTGATAATACTGTAGTTTTAATTTCATAAGTAAGATATAGGCCGTACAGCGGTTGGATGTATCTGATACTCTGTGGTGCGCTTATACCAATAATGAATGACAATATCTCTTTAACTGTTGACATTTTCTGAAAGACATGGAGCAACCTGTCTAGGGCTTGAATGTTTCCTTGTGTATTCTCAAGACTTACAAGACAGACTTACACTATAGCAGGGATGTTGCAGCCCCCGTCTGTCTCCTGCCTCCTGTAGCTCGTCACCATCTTCTTAGCAACCTTCTTCACCCCTCTGACGTACTTTAGACAGCAGTCCTCATATGAGCCTGAGGCCACAGAGAGGATCATAGATCATAGTTTATGATGAATAAGACAAGGTCTTATTGAAATAAATTATTCTGTGTATTCCATTTGAATGCATATCTTCTCCTATTTGTCATCATTGTCATCATCATAATAGGTCTATGTACCACCTATTAAAATGTCATCACAAAAGTGTGCAAGTTTTTAAGTGTACAGGTTTTTTCAGCATCAATGAAGAACAGTGTATAGACATGGCTGAAAGCCTTTGACCCTTATGTTACTGTCAGGTAAAGCAAAGCTAACACAGCACCATTTATTGAAAGGCTATCCAACAATCAGTGACCAAATAAAAACAGAATATAATACAGAGTAGAGCTTATTTTTCTGGGAAAAGGTAACAGTTGACAGTATCAAAGATGTCCTTGTATTTCCCTGTAATTTCTCTGTAAAATACTGTATATATGACTGTCAAGTCAGCCCATGATCAACTCATGTTAAATCATACCTTTCTGGGAACAGGTGCCAGATGGCAGTATTAGACATTTCTTTGGATTTATATTTCCTGTAAAATGCCATGATCAACCCATGCCATATTCATCATATTCAAAACCATGTACCTTGTGCCAGGGTAACATATAGACATGCGAGGAGCAGAAAGAACTGAATGCTGAACCGCATGGCTGGATGTGTGGTTGTCTCTGTGAAGAGGTTCTGGTGCTGCAGAGTGGAATCAAACCCTGCAGGAATAACCATAAACCTTGTCAATTGTCTCTGCTTCCAACAACTTCCCACGTCTTACTCCCACACTATCTGCTTTCAAGTCTCGAACCTTGAAACTTCAGCACGTCTTGCTAAACTCTCCCTTTGTTGTGGACATGTATGTTTTGTGTATTCAAGATTGGCATTAATATGATACAAAGTGTATGGGTACACTTTGTAGTTGTAGCTATATGCTAATGATTGTATTCTGATACTGATATACATTTAAAACCTTTAATTTTCAAACAGAGCCCTTAGTTAATATCTAACATAAATATGGACTTGTTTAAGTCCAGGTATGTAGCTAGCTACTGTATAATGATTAATTTCTAAATCAATGGATATTTCACAGATAATACTTTTCATAATTATAAAGCAACTATATAGCGTTAAAACATTTTAAACAAGAGTGCAAAATACCAAATGATAGTGAAACAGCATAACCTTAACATCTTTAAAGGATGTCATCTTCAAACACAGCTATTAATTAAGACTACTCACACAATTCTGGAGAATATGCAGTCTTTAGTGCTGCTGTTTCCTTGATTCTGCTGGTTGTGCAGGGAAGGTACTCTTAAGTAGTTAGCGCAACACGAGTATGCCACACCCCCTGTGAACCTGAGATACTCTGACCTTTACTTTTTATTGATATTTAACTTTTAATTGGGTAAGCATTACGATGATTGACGCATTGAGCATTTTGGGATCTTGCTAAATCTGGGCACTCTACTCCCAAATGATGGTTATACTTTCGGTTCACACAGTTTACTTGTCTTTGAATAGGGCCATCTCTGAGACATCGAACTGAAAATAACATTGCCCAATCATATAGAACACTTAATCTAGCTCAAGTGTTTGATGTGCATTTCAAATTGACTATTTGACATTAAGGTTACGAAATAATCTTAATTTACCAATGGCTTTGGTGATTAGGCCTCAAATGAAAGGTCTCACCTATGATAAGTATCAGTATTTATTTATTACATAATGTGTACTTGGTTCATGTCCAAATGTTAAAGCACTATTCACCAAACCCAAGTCTTATATGACAAACCACAAAAAGTATGGAAAGTAAGACTAAATCTTGACTACTTCTTCAATATTTTTGTGACAATGGAGTTGAGGTCAGATCTCTGTGCACGCCAGTCAAGTTCTTCTACACCGATCTCGACAAACCATTTCTGTATGGACCTTGCTTTGTGCACAGGGAAATTGTCATGCTGAAACAGGAAAGGGCCTTCACCAAACTTTTGCCACAAAGCTGGAAGCACAGAATCGTCTAGAATGTAATTGTGTGCTGTGGCGTTAAGACTTCCCTTCACTGGAACTAAGCAGCCTGAACCATGAAAAACAGCCCCAGACCATTATTGCTCCTCCACCAAACTTTACATTTGGCACTATGCATTGAGTCAGGTAGCGTTCTCCTGGCATGCGCCAAACCCAGATTTGTCCGTCTGACTGCCAGATGGTAAGCGTGAGATGATGGCAGGACAGTTTCACTGAGCATGTTGTGTCACACGGTTTGTTTGTTTAAAGTCTTACAAGTTTGTATTATTTAGCAAAACTGTTATAGGCTGCGAGAGTTGTAATTAAACAACAGGCAAAATCTAAAATCCTACAGGATCAAAGCAATCAAAGCGTTAAAATCGCTAGCAATACAAGCAGTGACCTCTACACGAGAAGGTAGTGACGGTGTGGTGCCCTTCCTGAAAGCCGAGGATACATCTGTGCTGTGACTGACTGTCTAGACACGCTGGGCCGCCTAGCCTTGGATACTCCTCGATGGTCAGATTTTTTATCTGTCTTCCGCCAATCTACCAGAGTCTTCTGACTCCTTTCCTGCCTTGCTGTGCTGTGTGGTGGAAGCCGGAATTTGGTATCTGCATTGTGACATAACGTCTACATGCGCTGGGCTTCCTAGCCCAGGATACACCCACCGCGTGTACTCGCCACTGGTGATTTGCTGGTCTACTGGGCCAGCTGCTGCCTCACACAGTTATGTACTTGAAAATGGGCACATTTGGGCAGACGTGATACAACATTTTGAACAGTAATGCAATGGTTAATTGGATCAGTCAAAAGCTTTGCACATACACTTCTGCCATCTAGTGGCCAAAATCTAAATTGCTTCTAGACTCCTAAGTGGTATAATGGCCTTTCTCTTGCATTTCAAAGATGATGGAAAAAAATTACAAATCTGTTATATTCTCTTACATTAATTTCCACAAATTTCAAAGTGTTTCCTTTCAAATGGTATCAAGAATATGCATATGCTTGCTTCAGGTCCTGAGCTAAAGGCAGTTATATTTGAGTATGTCATTTATGCGAAAATTGAAAAAAAGTGTCCGATCCTTATTAAGTGTTGATGCGTTGGATTCGTTCCAAAACTACATTTCTGACAGAACACAGTGTGTAGCACAGGAGGGTATGAAATCTGAGTTTCGAAGGCTTACAAAAGGAGTCCCCAGTGCTCAATTTTAGGTCAGATCCTTTTTACACTGTATATAAATTATATAGGGAAGACTGTTGACTATGCAAATCTCCATCTGTATGCTGGTGACACAATTATTTATTGTAGCGCATCTAATATCGAGAAGGCTTTTCAGGAATTTTGATGCTATTCAAAATCAGCTTTTCGAATTGAAACTTGTGCTTAATGCAAGGAAAACAGAATGTATGGGTTTCTCTTCCCTGAAAGTAAACAGATGGAGTCACTTGCAGATTTTAACTATAAAAGGCCAGCAAATTGATAGTCACCTCCAATAAATATATTGGGATTTGGTTAGATGAAAAGCTGAATTTTAAACAGCACATTGATAACTTGACCAAGAACTTGAATCAAAAATGTGTTTCTATTTTAGGAATAAATCTTGCTTTTCAATTTTTTCATTTTACTAGGCAAGTAAGTTAAGAACAAATTCTTATTTACAATGACGGCCTACCCCGGCCAAACCCGGGCCAGTTGTGCACCACACTATGGGACTCCCAATCATGGCTGGATGGGATGCAGCCTCTGCGCAGACCTCTGCGCCACCCGGGAGCCAATGAACCCATGCCTCCAGAGAGACTGTTAGTCGGAATGTTAGCCGGAAAGGATCTTGTTCAAAGCACTTTTTTTTTAGTGCTGGATTATTTCATGGTGCTTTAAGCTTTATTACAAACGCTAGATCACTCACCCATCACTGTGATTTGTATGCCAGGGTGCAATGGACCACTCCCTACCAGGAGGCTAAAGCGCTGGTACACTTTTGTGTACAAAGCATTGATAGGACAACTCCCTTTGAATCTCTGTTCCTTACTGACCAGATCAGTCACTCAATATAGTCTTCGTTCACAGTCCCTGCTGTCCTTGTCTGTTCCTAATTCTAGAACTGAGATGGGGAAACAATATTTTTCCCATAATGCCCCTTCATCCTGGAACATGCTTCAAAATATATTAAAGTTATGGGGCGGCAGATAGCCTAGTGGTTAGAGCTGACAAGGAAAATCTGTCGTTCTGCCCCTGAACAAGGCAGTTAACCCACTGTTCCCCGGGCGCCGAACACGTGGATGTCAATTAAGGCAGCCCCCTGCACCTCTCTGATTCAGAGGGGTTGGGTTAAATGCGGAAGACACATTTTGGTTGAAGGCATTCGGTTGTACAACTGACTAATAATGGTACTTATAGTGTCCTAAACGATAGAAAAGGAAAATATCGAGGAACGCGCTCACGGTCTTGCGCACCAAAAACTGAAGTGACTTCCTCACTCCTCTTACATGTTCTTCTTCTATTCTGTGATCTTCCATGATAAACACATGAAATCTTGTCTAAAGACTGTTGACATCTAGTGGAAGCCATAGGTACTGCAATCTGGGTCCTATTTTACAGAGAATCCCATAGACAGGCATTGAAAGTGAGGGCATGTCACACAACAAAAAGATCCGGACAGAAATTCCTCTGGTTTTTGCCTGCCAGATCAGTTCTGTTATACTCACAGACATTTTTTAACAGTTTTAGAAACTTCAGTGTTTCCCATCCAATAGTACTAATTATGTGCATATTCTAGTTTCTGGGCCTGAGTGGCAGGCATTTTACTTTGGGCACGCCAGACTCTCCAAACTTCCGAATACTGCCCCGGTGCCTGGAGAGGTTAACACAGTGTCCAAAGAAGGGCCAGAAGTATACAGAATGGTGTCGTCTGCGTAGAGGTGCATCAGAGACTCACCATCAGCAAGAGCGACATCATTGATGTATTCTTGCCAGGTCGCCCTGGCAAAATAGGTTTTCAACCTCAATGGGTCTTACCTGGTTAAAGAAAGGATAAATAAAGGATAAGACGATTTTTCCTCGCTTCAACACTTGGCGGTCCTGTTCTGTGAGTTTATGTGGCCTACCACTTCGCGTCTGAGCTGTTGTTTCTCCTACGCATTTCCACTTCACAATAACAGTACTTACAGTTGACCGGGGCAGCCACAGCAGTGCAGAAATTTGACGAACTGACTTGTTGGAAAGGGGGCACCCTATGATGGTGCCACATTAAAAGTCACTGAGCTCTGCCAATGTTTGTCTATGGAGATTGCATGGCTGTGTGGTCAATTTTATACACCTGTCAGCACTAATTTGAAGGGGTGTCCACATATTTTTGTATATATAGAGTATGACCGTCATGACTCAGTTACCCAAATTGCCATTCCTAACCAAACAGTCTTTGCCAGAGTGCCAGAGGGAGCAATTGTCCACATAGACCACTTAGACCACCTCCCCGGAGACAGACTCTACACTGAGATCAAAATTCCTGATGCCTTTATATAGTATATATAGTGTACATCCGTTATCATATTTGTCTGTTGTAACCACAGTTTATTTCTTTCAGTAAAATTCATATTTGAGGCTCTTCTCTATGACTCTCTTACTACTGCTAAAATGGTAGCAACAGTGTGGACGGTCATTGTTTTCGATTCTCCTTTAATTTGTTAGTCTCCACTTTTTACTCCAATAGACATTATATAAAGCACGTCATACAGAGCAATAATCTTCCCTTTATCAAGCAATAAAATACATTTCTTGTCTCAGTGTTGTCAAGATAGTGAGCCTGACCTGACCTCTCCATTGTAAAATCATGTGGCTCCTTTCTGACGCTGGGAAGACGACAAGATCCAGGCACTCTATGATTGAAATTATCAGATTCAGACCATACAATCTCACCATAAAATGTGATCTCAAACCATCCATGCAGAACTATCCATTAGAAAATAAATCAAGTATCCATAGGTTGCTATAACATGCTACACAAAGATTGATTATTCCCCCCATAGAAACAGGAATGCACAGACATGTCAGCATGTAGACATATTTAATGATCTTTTCTCTCAATAAACTCAACCTAATCAACTTTTATAGTGATTTATTGAGAATGACTACATTAGCCCCAAAATGGTACATCGACAGAAATTGTGTTTTGTGCTCACAAACCATTTCCCCTCTGGCCATAACATGTTCTGACAGTTGCACAATGCTCTTATACATTAAGCAGAGTTATGCCTAAATCAGAGCTATGTCTGCATCCCAAATTGTACCCTATTCCCATTAGCGTGCACTACTTTTGACCAGTAGTGCACTGTATAGGGAATCAAGTGACTTTTGTGATGCACTCTTAAGTCTAACTCTGAAATTAAATAGCCTGTCAGCATATCCTTAAATCATGTCTTATTCAGTGTTTGGCCTCTCAGGTCCTCTTTCCATCTGATTGCCATTGGTTATTCAAAGCTTTAAAAACCCCTACTGTATATTGATGGGAAAGTTCAGCCCTGAGCGGACAGGACACCTGATAGCGTTGTTCAGTGTTGATGCTCTGTCATTTTCACAACCATGGTTGTGTCCCAAATGTCACCATCTTCCCCATATAGTGCACTAATTCTGACCAGAGCTCTACGGGCCCTGGTCAAAAGTAGTGTGCTACATAGGAAATACGGTGCCATTTGGGACATAACCCATCCCATCATGACCCAGTGAGCCATGTCAACAGCCGGCCCTTTCTGTTGTGTTTGCCCTCAGGGACGTAGTTCTTGTCAGTGGTTTTGGTGTTTTGCTCCTGCATGCAAGTCAGGTTACTAATACTACTGTGGTCTCACTTGAAGTTGAACAAAATCCAATTTTCCCTTTCTGTTGCCTGGGCGGCAGGAGATGAGAGAGCAGGAGATGAGAGAATGTGAAGTTGAGTTGTTGAAATGCTAAGGAGTTGTCAAACATTTTTCATTGAGAAACAATAGTTAATATAAAAAAATATGCATCTGATTTTAAATTATTTACTTACACATTGTTTAGATTCACTTTGAAATGTTGGACACACTGCTCTATTTTCCTTGTCAAGCACAACTGTTTGCTTACTTCATAATCACCTTCCACAGTTAAAGCAGTTGTCTGGACGCAAATACAAAAATGGGGTACAAAGTTAGCTGAGTTGTCCCATTTACTGGTCATGGTTTCATAGTTACTGATCCTGCAGGATTAATGGCACTGAACTCTAACAATAGCTGAGAAAAAGATTTCCAAAAGATGATAGTCCACTGCCAAGAGAACCTGGGCTGCATCACATATGGCACTGTATTCTGTATATAGTGAACAACTTTTGACCAGAGCCCACAATAGGGTACCATTTGGGATTCACACCTGGACTCAGGTTACATGAAAAAGTCGTACTGTATGTTTCTCTCCAACATTCCCAAAGACAATGTGATCTGTTATCTTAGTCCTGTATAGCCGAGTTATCGTCATGTTGCATGCATTTGAGAAAAGCAATATCCAAAGCCATTAATCAGTATTGCAGAATGAAACCTTTATTTTAGCACAGAGAGAAGCCTCAGTATAGATTCACATACTGACCTTTGTATTAAAGAAAGAACTGTCTGTTACTCTTCATGACATCAGTGAAGCATCAAGCTTGTCCTTGAATTTACAAGCATGTCTTGATTGACACTCCAAAACATTGCAAAAGAGTGTGAAATATGAAAAAGTAAATATGAATTTGTTTCACTGTTCTTGATGAGTTGTTTGGAATCTCCTACTGAAAATGTCGGGACAGGTATGATGGACGCAGAAAATCAGTGCCTGTCATACAACATATTACAGTAGTCATACATCACACAGTCAACAAGCATTGTAAAAATAATAAAGTACGTAGGTAGGCCTACTGGGCTAGGGCCTATCTCCCATAGTGGTGAAATTGTCACTTTGAACTGCTGCTAATAAACTAAAAATCACAAGTTAATATTGAACATATTGAATAATGTTCTACGTTAATGTTCTAGTCCTACTGGTAGTTGAGACATGCAAATGTATACTTAACAAAAATATAAACGCTACATCAAAATCAAATTGCATTCGTCACATGCGCCGAAAACAAGCCCTTAACCAACAATGCAGTTAAGAAAAAATAAGTGTTAAAGTATTTACTAAATAAACTTATGTAAACAATAAAATAGAAAAATAACAAATAATTAAAGAGCAACAATAAAATAACAGTAATGAGGCTATACAGGGGGTACCTGTACAGAGTCAATGTGCGGCGGTTAGTCGAGGTAATTGAGGGAATATGTACATGTAGGTAGAGGGTAAAATGCCTATGCATAGAAATAAACAGAGGGTGCGTTCGTAAATTCACTCTGGAGTAGAAGGAACGCTCAGAGTGCACTCTGCGCGTTCGTAAATTCAGAATGTTGTCAGATTGTCCGTTCTGGAACGTTCAGAGCGCACACTGGACGCTATGGCCGAGGAGTAGGGTTGGTCCGAGCGTTCTGGCCTCACAACGGCAGTCAAGCACCCAAACTTACTGGCTAAAGCTAACTAGCTTGTTAGCTACTTCCAGACAACATTGAGAAAACACCTCACTATGACAATTTTACTCGACCTAGCAGAGCTGGCTAGGCTTTGTTCATGTTATCCATAGCGTTGGTGACTGGAACTGTGTTGCTGGCAACAATTTAATTACGTTTCTTTGCCGACGTTTACTGACACCGGCCATATTCAAGGCGTATTGAACCTTCATAAATGCATCCGTTATTCTGCGCTTTTGCACACTCAGACGGGAATGCTCAGAAATCGGAGTAGATAGCCAGAGTGAATTGACGAACGCGCCCAGACAGCAGCAGCGTTCTTTACAGAAGATGAAGTGTAGAAATGGGCGGCGTTTATGTATTTTGCGCGGTGGGTTATGGGTGTGAGCGGAGAAGTAAAATGGCGGAATTGGCAAACGAAGGTGAGCACTGTCCGTGTGAGGAAACAAAGCGAAACGGTTGAATTATCGGCATGGCTGTTGACGTATTTCTTAAAAAAATATTAAATTATTAAAACATGACTTTGCAATACACGTAGTGGGTCACAGCCTTTCAATAAAATAGCGGAACAAATGTTTGTTTCAGACCGGCTACATAAGAAAGAACTTGTTAATTTCCACAATACAGGTAGCTAGCTACCATAGCAAGCCAGCTAGCCACAGCTAACTTCGGCTATTTAGGCGGGGATGGGACGCTGGCGAATCAGATCTGTATGCTACCGTTACTTTTAACTACATTTGGCAAGGTTAGCTATACGAGTTAATTTGTTTTACAGTCACAGCTAGGTTGCTAACAATTTCCTCCGCTAACTAGTTAACGTTAACCGGTGAAATGACACTTCATGGGGCTATTGCTAATTTAGCTAGCTAGCTACCTTCCTCTTCATGCTAACTTTCTGTATGCATTGGCATTAGTGGTAACTAGCTATTTGTCAATTACATTTATTTAGCTAATAAAATCATGAAGTATCTTTTAAAAGGTAGCAAGCTATTTGTTCACACCCCACTTGCCAGCGAGGTAGCGTTAGCAAATGTTGCTAGCAATCTTAGCTAATGAAAGCTCCACGTTCTGAACTGGGTGACTAATTTAGCAAGTCTGGTTGGTGTGCCAAATCCTGTTAGCTAACTAGCTTGTAGTTGGCCAGCGCTATATTGTGACCGCATTTATATTACCCAGACTATCCTAATTTTGTAGTTGGCTAGCTAGTAAGGTTTGATATATGGATTGGAAGCTAGGCTATTATGTCATGATGTCACTGTCGTACACCAGTGCTACTGTTTGAAAACAGCTGTTGTCATAACAGTGACAATCAAGCTACACATATTGTGGGAGTTGAGTTGGATCATGTGCTTGTATTTATTTACAAAGCATGACAGTCCTTTCTCTGACCCTGGCCTGCTGAGGTGCTAGTTGTCCTGGCAGTTTCCGTTGGCTAGGCTATGAGTTCTGAGGTCTAAATCCAATGCTCTTGTCAATGTGGTGTCCATACATGTAGACTATGTTTAAAATAGCATTTGTTTGATGCACACATTGTCCTATTTGAAATGCCTCATTTGATTTAGATACGTTTGTTTTAGTAAATATAATGTCCCTTATCTATTCTAGGCTAGTATGGTTGTTTTTGTTGTCCGAACTGATTGGTGTTGTTTACTTCAACCTCTGAATGGAATAAAGGATTATGTAATGCAAGTTGTTTATTCTCAAACCTTGCATCATGGTCATTTGGCATCTATTCAGAAGTATCTCAACTGAATGGGGAGAGTTGGTAGTCTGTGTGATAGACCCAGTTTGCAGAAAGTTGGAGGAAGGACAAAACATGTTGGGATTCTGTTTGGCAGAAATACTTTCTGTCTAGGTTTATGGTTTAGCCTTAGCTAAATATTCCTGCATTTCCTCAAGTGGCACTCTGAACATCTTTGTGGAATTAGAAACACCTACGTTAAACAGAGAATCCAGAGTGCCAGACATGGAACTGCACAGATGTAGGCCTTCTAGCTTTCTGAAAAAAAACATTATGGCAGAACCTGTGTCAACTCAAAACTGCTGCAGGGCGTTTGCTCATGACAAATGATTTTGACAATCACTGTGACAATGTTTGTCATTGTTGACGCAAACCACTGATTCACAGGCTGTGATGTCTTAATATTAGGCCTACACTTCACACAAGTCACAAGTGTACTCTTCTGTATGGTAAAGCATGATGTCCCTCTTCTTTATTAAACAGAGAAGCCTGCCATAGCGCCACCAGTTTTTCTGTTCCAAAAAGATAAAGCACAGAAGGTAAGCCATACAGTATTCTATTCTTTCCTCTCACATTGATGGAAATCAATGGGCCTTCTTCATGGAAATTCACTGTAAAGCTTCATAATTTAACTCAGTTATTTCTAGTCTGAGAAACAAACAGTTGACCTAGTACTGCTCTCTATTACAGAGATCAGCTGATGGATCGAGTGCAGAAGATGAAGGTAGGCTAAGCATACTTCTCATCTGACTATTAGCCTATTTCATCATATGATTTCCATCTAATCTTATAATGCCCTTAATAATATTGTAGTTAATTTACCAGGGATAAAATTATACTGCGTAGTAGGGCTGACCCCATTTAGTCCACTGGTCGATAATTTTTTTTCATGGCACGCAAAACACCTTTCTGATTCGCGCCTGTCTCAGTGGACTAATCCATTGAAGAGGCCGCGGGGATGCCATAGTCCAAGAAGAAGGGTGGTGTGGCTTGTATGCACAAGGCACGTCTCTCTCCAGAATACACTCTCTCCGACCATTTTGTGCGCATTCATT
The DNA here is from genome assembly GCA_030435695.1 of Brachymystax lenok tsinlingensis. NCBI lineage: Eukaryota > Metazoa > Chordata > Actinopteri > Salmoniformes > Salmonidae > Brachymystax > Brachymystax lenok. The sequence goes on along the minus strand of CM059801.1, from coordinate 2,370,081 downwards.
GTTTCATAACTTCATTGTGTGATATGTTTGCCTTTTGATTGTTAATGTCTATCAATTCCCCATAACATATATCACCAGTAGTACATTTACTGTTAATTCACATAATTTCTAATCTACAATGCTTGTTAGGTAATTGTAATTTCTGTTAATGCATTCAATATATTATTATTAAAGTCGTTTACTGTTCTCATTGTTGGAGTGGACACATTGTTTGCAAAGCTCAAAACTTATGCTACACTTGTGAGAGGCAGGGGCACAGGTGTTTTTTCTTATGGTTAGGCAATCTTGATCTCTGGCTCCCTCTTGAGTGATTTGTGTCTTAATTATTTAATGAAATGGTGTGCTTAAAGCATCAGCCATGTTCAGTAGCCTATAAAATACATCTAGTAGCCTATTGTTGATTTTATTAAAATACACAGGCTGTCTATATATGGAAAAATACACGTTTTAAAATTTAAACCAATCGATTAGTCGAAAGAACAGACTACTCTCGATCGACCAGTAGGACTACCCTACTGCATATCTTAGTGCTACTACTGCATATCAACTGAAGGCTAAAATAAGACAATTTGCTAATTTTCAGGTTCAGACAAAGACGATGGTGGCTACTGTCCTCCAGTGAAAAGAGAGAGGACTTCATCTTTAACACAGTTCCCTCCTTCACATTCTGGTAATGAAACACATTAGATAAGTCTTTCCCTGCTGAATGTATTTTCTTAGATTTTTACTTAATTGTTGGAAAATAATATAATATTTTCTAGATTTGGTCTTGAATGTGTTGTGTGTAATGCTGCCTCTCCTGCTCCTTGCAGGGTCTAGTAAGAACAATGTATTCATGCCCTCAAGTTTATGCCAGTCTCCAGCTGGGAATTCAGAGGACTCAGAACCAGGTGAGACTTGTCTACTTCTTCCAGTAACTCCTCATCATAAAGGATTCATTCATGAAGTCTCCAGTGGTTGACTTGTATGTAATATGTATTGTATGCTTGTAAACTGTAGTCCAGCTGTGTTTATTTAATGATGACATGTACTGAGGATACAATATTACTATGAAAGCTGCCGTTAGTTATTGATCTTTTTAACAATTCTACATGTTCTGTTTTTTCTTCCTCTCGCCAGATGAGAAGCCTGTAGGGTTTCGTTTAAAACCACCAACTCTCATCCACGGCCAGGCGCCTAGTTCAGGTGGGTATTGATGCCTGTGTATGTGTGGTTCAGTAGAGGCTGGTGGGAGGAGCTATAGGTGGACGGCCTCATTGTAATGGCTGAAATGGAATAAATGGAACTGAGTCAAACATGTGGTTTCCATATATTTGATACCGCTCCATGTATACCATTACAATGAGCCCATCCTGCTATAGCTCCTCCCACCAGCCTCTACTGGTGTGGTCTGGTATGTGGCGTGCTGACCTGACTAGAAGGAGAAAAACTGGGCCCTTGTTATAGCCAATGACTAGGCCCCAGAAGTTTTCCTGGTCAAGTCAAGTAGTCACGAAAAACTCCTGGTCCAAATAAATTATAAACGTAGATGGCAGTACAGCAAGTTAATATGGATGGACGTGCATGGTGGTAGTTCTAATATAGTACATGGTGGTGCATGTTAGTTGTGATATAGTGCTGATGGTGGTGCATGGTAGTTGTGATATAGTACATGGTGGTGCATGGTAGTTGTGATATAGTACATGGTGGTGCATGGTAGTTGTGATATAGTGCATGGTAGGCAGGTAGCCTAGTGGTTAGAGCATTGGACTTGTAACCGGAGGGTTGCAAGTTGCAAGTTCAAATCCCCGAGCTGACAAGGTAAAAATCTGTCGTTCTGCCCCTGAACAAGGCAGTTAACCCACTGTTCCTCGGGCGCCAAGGCGTGGATGTCGATTAAGGCAGCCCCCCGCACCTCTCTGATTCAGAGGGGTTGGGTTAAATGCGGAAGACACATTTCAGTTGAAGGCATTCGGTTGTACAACTGACTAATAATGGTGACTTTGACTTTGGTAGTTGTGATATAGTACATGGTGGTGCATGGTAGTTGTGATATAGTACATGGCATGGTGGTGCATGATATAGTATAGTACATGGTTGTGCATGGGGTAGTTCTGTAAGGCATTCAGATCCAATCCATTAGCAGATTGTGTTCCAGGTGTCCCCAGTCAGAAACCCAAGGAGCAGCAGCGCAGTGTGCTCCGGCCAGCCTTGCTCCAAGCCCCACCAGCCAAGTCCAACTCAGAGTCCACTAACGGGGTGAAGAAGTCGTCCGACGGAATGTCAGAAGGATCGATCATCTTCCAGAACAACACTGAGCACTCAGACGTCCTAACTAAGTCACCGGTGAGGACTAGGATCATGGTCCTGTCTAATATACAGAGGCAGAAGTGTGTGCTAGCGCTACGTGGCATCACTTGAGATTTGATTAGCTTGTAATTGCATAAAGAGTAGTAACTCCCCAGACATACTTTTTGGAAATCATTTACTTTCAGATTCCTGCAGTTTATTTTCGGTTGCCCAATTATTATTATTATTATTTTTCAACAATAAATGAGAGCTGAATTCCCCAAACCCATCATGATGACTGACTGCTGTATCTTGTCTCCTGTAGAAACATGGAAGGGAGGATGGAGCGAGCAGAGAGAAGAACGATTGTTCTGCAGAGTCCTCTTTCGTGTTTGGGCAAAATATCAAAGACAGAGCAAAGGTGGTTATTTCCCCTTTAAACAAGCACGTTGACTTGTTCAAGGGTGATGTTTAAATATCCAATTTATATTTGTATAAAAAAAATCTTAGCAAGAAACGTCAGAATATTTATTTTAGCTAATGGTTCTCTTTCTCTCACTTTCTAGTTGGAAGAGAAGAGTAAAGATGGCAAGTTGTTACCCCTGGATTCTCAGGAGGGAACAAACTATTTCTTACAGTACATCGCCACCCCCAGGTAACATTTTATGTCACTGGCTTTTCAGACCTTTGCTCTGGCAGAGAATCTGCTTCTTTACGAATTCAGATCAGACTTGTTTTTTTCACAATTTTTAAGGTTTTGCAGTAATCGTAATATGATTGTTTTAGCTACCTTAGTTGAATGCATTAATTGTAAGTTGCTCTGGATAACTGTCTGTTAAATGACTAAAATGTGCTAATATCTTCTTCTTGTTCTTCTTGATTCCTTTCAGTTCAAAGAACGCCATACACAATACCGACAAGGGGGCCAAATTTGTCTTTGGACAGAACATGTCAGAGAGAGTCCTAGTGAGTAGAGACTGTCTGTTTGATTAGTGGGGGCGTTGCCCTTAAGGCCATGACATAGACCATAGGGATGGTGATCGAGCAAACCCAGTTGAACCCAAATAGAGATGGCTCCTGAGAAATGCAACAGCCTGGGACTATTATGATAGCATACAGTATATCTAAGCATGCCGTTGTGAGGACAGTGCAACGAGAATGTGATGGAATGGAGACGAGAGAACTGTGTGTGTGTGTACTGTGCACACTTATTTTGACTTAAAGTGCATTCGGAAAGTATTCCGACCCCTTCACTTTTTCCACATTTTGTTACATTACAGCCTTATTCTAAAATTTATGAGGATAACTTTTTATTTAATCAATCTACACACAATACCCCATAATGACAAACCGAAAACGTTTTGCAAATGTATTACAAACAAACAACAGATGCATAATTATTCAGACTCTTTGCTATGAGACTTGAAATTGAACTCCGATGCATCCTGCTTCCATTGATTATCCTTGAGATGTTTCTACAACTTGACTTGAATACACCTGTGGGAAATTTAATTGATTGGACATGATTTGGAAAGGCACACACCTGTCTATATAAGGTCCCACAGTTGACAGTTTATGTCAGAGTAAAAACCAAGCCATGAGGTTGATGGAATTGTCCGTAGTACTCCAAGACAGGATTGTGTCGGCACAGATCTGGGGAAGGGTACCAAAACATTTCTGCAGCATTGAAGGTCCCCAAGAACACAGTGGCCTCCATCATTCTTAAATGGAAGAAGTGTGGAACCACCTCATCCTAGAGCTGGCCGCCCGGCCAAACTGAGCAATTGGGGGAGAAGGGCCTTGGTCAGGGAGGTGACAAGAACCCGATGGTCACTCTAACAGAGATCCAGAGTTACACTGTGGAGATGGGAGAACCTTCCAGAAGGACAACCATCTCTACAGCACTCCACCAATCAGGCAATTATGGTAGAGTGGCCAGAAAGAATCTACTCCTCAGTAAGACAGCCCGCTTGGAGTTTGCCAAAAGGCACCTAAAGGACTCTCAGACCATGAGAAACAAGATTCTCTTGTCTGTCGAAACCAACATTGAACTCTTTGGCCTGAATGCCAAGTGTCATGTTTGGAGGAAACCAGGCACGCTCATCACCTGGCCAATACTATCCCTACGGTGAAGCATGGTGGTGGCAGCATCATGCTGTGGGGATGTTTTTCAGCGGCAGTAACTGGGAGACTAGTCAGGATCGAGGGAAAGATGAATCGATCATCGTTTAACAGAGCGAAGTACAGAGATCCTTAATGAAAACCTGCTCAGGACCTCCGACTGGGGCAAAGGTTCCTCTTCCATCAGGACAACAACCCTAAGCACACAGCCAAGACAACGCAGGAGTGGCTTTGGGACAAGTCTCTGAATGTCCTTGAGTGGCCCAGCCAGAGCCCGGACTTGAACCCGATCAAACATCCGGACTTGAACCCGATTAAACATATCTGGAGAGACCTGAAAATAGCTGTGCGGTGACGATCCCCATCCAACCTGAGAGAGCTTGAGAGGATTTGCAGAGAAGAATGGGAGAAACTCCCCAAATACAGGTGTGCCAAGAAGACTTGAGGCTGTAATCGCTGCCAAAGGTGCTTCAACAAAGTACTGAGTAAAGGCTCTGAATACTTAGGTAAATGTAATTTTTATTTTTAATACGTTTGCAAAAATGTCTAAACCTGTTTTCGCTTTGTCATTATGGGGTATTGTGTGTAGATTGATGAGAATGTTTTTCATTTTTTGTATCCATTTTTATAATACTTTACGAATGTGCTGTATCAGGAGTGACCTGTAGGAATGGACTTTATTATTGCACTGTAGAGACAATGCATGGTTGGCTGACAGTGTACTGTGTGTTTTCAGAGCCCTTCCAAGGGAGGGGAGGCATCAGTGGAAGACTGTAAAGTCTTACCAGCTCCCCCAGTGTCTGAATCCTCCTCAAAGGAAAACATACCAGAGAAGGGTAAGACGCGCACACAGCCCAGCGCTCATCCCTGTGTATATTTCTAATTAACTTGTTACGTGTGTGTGTGTGTGTGTGTGTAATCACAGGTAACGTGACAGAGTCACTGGAGGAATCTGCAGCAGCGTACACCAAAGCCACAGCCAAGAAGTGCATCTTGGAGAAGGTAGAAGTCAAAACTGGAGAAGAATCAGAAAGTAACGTTTTGCAGGTCGGTGTCTAGTCGCTGGCTGACGATATACGAATACATCCGGGCCCAAATATTTAGATTACAAGGACGGGGGTGATTGTCTGTGTGTCTTCCCCCTCAGGTCCAGTGCAAGTTGTTTGTGTTTGACAAGACAGCCCAGACGTGGATAGAGCGGGGTCGAGGGCTGCTCAGGCTTAATGACATGGCATCCACAGATGACGGATCACTACAATCACGTCTAGGTGGGTACACACTCACCTGGACACACACTGGCCTGTATTTATTTATTTTTATTTAACTAGGCAAGTCGGGTTAAGAACAAATTCAGATTTTCATTGACTGCCTAGGAACAGTGGGTTAACTGTCTTGTTCAGGGGCAGATCTTGCAACATTTCAGTCACTAGTCCAATGCTCTAACCACCTAGGCTACCTGCCGCTGTATACTCACCTGTACACATTTTGACTGATTGTTTGTCTCAGTTACTAATACACTGAACAAAAATATAAATGCAACATTCAACAATTTCAAAGATTTTACTGAGTTACAGTTCATATAAGGAAATCAGTCAAATGAAATAAATTCATTAGGCTCTAATCTATTTTTAGATTAGACATGACTTGGAATACAGATATGCATCTGTTGGTCACATGTACCTTTAAAAAAAAAAAAAAAGTTGGGGCGTGGATCAGAAAACCAGTCAGCGTCTCTTTCGCATAGAGTTGAGGGCTGTTGATTGTGTCCTGTGGAATGTTGTTCCACTCCGCTTCAATTGCTGTGCGAAGTTACTGGAACAAACTGTCGTACACATCAATCCAGAGTATTCAAAACATGCTCAATGGGTGACATGTCTGGTGAGTATGCAGGCCATGGAAGAACTGGGATGTTTTCAGCTTCCAGGAATTGTGTACAGATCCCTGCGACATGGTGCTGTAAATTAGCATGTTGAAACATGAGGTGATGGCTGCGGATGAATGGCACGACAATGGGGCTCAGGATCTCGTCACGGTATTTCTGTGCATTTAATTTGCCATCGATAAAATTGTGTTTGTTGTCCGTAGCTTATGCCTGCCTGCCAATACCATAAACCCAACGCCACCATGGGGCACTGTTCAGGCGGCTCCGGGATGCTGGCCTTCTAGTCAGAGTTCCTCTGTACAGTGTCTGTTATTTTGCCCATCTTAATATTTTCTTTTTATTTGCCAGTCTAAAATATGCCTTTTTCTTTGCAACTCTGCCTAGGCCATCATCCCGGAGTCACCTCTTCACTTTTGACGTTGAGACTGGTGTTTTGCGGGTACTATTTAATGAAGCTGCCAGTTGAGGACTTGTGAGGCGTCTGTTTCTCAAACTAGACACACTAATATACTTGTCCTCTTGCTCAGTGGTCCCACTCTTTCTATTCTGGTTAGAGCCAGTTTGCGCTGTTCTGTGAAGGGAGTAGTACACAGCATTGTACGAGATCTTCAATTTCTTGGCAATTTCTCACATGGAATAGCCTTCATTTCTCAGAACAAGAATAGACTGACGAGTTTCAGTAGAAAGTTCTTTGTTTCTGGCCATTTTGATCCTGTAATCGAGCCCACAAATGTTGATGCTCCAGATACCCAACTAGTCTAAAGAAGGCCACTTTATTGCTTCTTTAATCAGAACAATAGTTTTCAGCTCTGCTGACATAATTTCAAAAGGGTTTTCTAATGATCAATTAGACTTTTTTTAAATTATAAACTTGGATTAGCTAACACAACATGCCATTAGAACACAGGAGTGATGGTTTCTGATAATGGGCCTCTGTACGCCTATGTAGATATTCCATAAAACATCTGCCGTTTTCAGCTACAATAGTCATTTATAACATTAACAATGTCTACACTGTATTTCTGATCAATTTGATGTTATTTTAATGGACCAGAAATGTGCTTTTCTTTCAAAAACAAGGACATTTCTAAGTGACCCCAAACTTTTGAACGGTAGTGTACCTATTTTTTCCTTGACCCATATACCTCTTGTGTGTTCCCCAAGTGATGCGGACCCAGGGCAGCCTTAGATTGATCCTGAACACCAAACTGTGGCCTCAGATGCAGGTGGACAAGGCCAGCGAGACGAGTGTCCGTGTCACCGCCATGGACACCGAGGACCAGGGGGTCAAGGTCTTCCTAATATCGGTATGACATCACCATTGCCCAGCGTTTAGCCTGCTTCACGTTATAGTCGTATCACACGCTTTGTGTATAGTTTTTGCCTTTTTATCTGGGGATGGGTGTTGTATACAGCTCTATAGTTTTTTTTCCATCTGTCACACCTTTGGTGGGGGAACCTAACGAACCAAACGGAAGCCAACAGAACGAGATGGGGAGGGACCTACCTGGATTTGTCCAATATACTCATTTGGAGTAACCGGTTTCCGCTGCAAAACATTTTGCGACTGCTTGCTAAGATCTTTGTCTAAATTAAGATTCCCCTGTGTTTGTACTTGTACCTGACCAATAAATTGGTTTGAAATGTGGTGTAGTACTCAGTAGAGACACTAGAGGGAGTAGACGGGTGCTTGAATTCAACGCCTCATCAGCACAGCAGTGTTTCTGATAACTTCAGTGTCCCTGTCATTGTGGTTCAATTGAGGCTAGTTTTTAGGACACAGTGCAGCAGTTGTCTGTCTGATGTGTTGTTTATCCCTATTATTGTTGTGGTGTTTTTAATGACTTCACTCTGTCCGTCCCTGCTGTTATTGTCATGATCTCCAGGCTAGTTCTAGGGAGGACACAGGTCAGCTGGCTGCAGCGCTGCACCATCGTATCCTGGCCCTGAAGAGCCGGGCGGACCAAGAGCCCCAGGAGGCCCCGGCTGCAGACTTTGCCCCCGAGGCTGACTTGCCCCACTCTGAAGGGGACAGCGATGAGGAAGATCAGGTCAACAATGCTGCAGGTCTGATCAATAACTAGATAGATCTCTAGTGGGCTTACTGTGTGCGCGTGCGTGCATCAGTCTCTGGTTTAGACCAGAGATTGATGTGTGTGAGTGGCTTGATGTGTGTGAGTGGCTTTAGTGTGACTTCAAGGTTCTTCAACTGCCTCTGTGGTATATTGTGAATAATTATTCCCAACGGTGCCCATTGCTCTAGTCATTGTAGTCTTCTCCCTGCAGTTAGCAGCATGTCTTCATGTATCTTCCCAATCACTATTTATATACTACTAGTCTTCCTGTCCACCATACAGTAATACAGGTATTAACATTGTTGTTGCTCTGTCCCGCAGTTAACTCAGAGGGAGGAGAGGCTCAGGCTGCTGGGAGCACATAGCGTTACTCCCCCTAAAGGATTGCCTGCTAGGATACTGTTTGGGCAATTTACTGAGGGCATCCCAACGAACACCCTACCCTGACCAACATGGGTCCTTCAGACCAGTACTTTTGGATATTTAGAAGTCTAGCTCCAGTAAACATTTTTCTTTACATTCAATCAACATAAAAACATCTGGAGTTGTATTTTTTTCTTTTCGTTTTGTTATATTTTTGTTTTTTCTATATTTTGTTTTCTCAGCTGCAAAAATAAGTATTTATTTTTGCAGCTGAGACAAATTTTTGGGTTTGGGACTTGGCTGCTCATCATATTGATGAGTGTGTGGGTGTTTTCCTTTCCAACATTTTAAGGTATGGCACATGTTTAAGACTGCAGTTTCTACCTTGGGACTTTTTTTACTCACCATTCCACCACCACACCTCTAGGACCCAACCAACCACCCCAGGCTCCAGAGGAACTCCTGTCTGTCACCGTATACTGACCTGTCTTATGGTCAGTCGTTTGACTGGTTTCTACATCATCCCCATCCATTCAGCTTTCACATGAGGGCTGATTCCGACCTGAGTTAAGCGTGTGTAAATGGAACATAATTCCCTTTTTAAGCACTTTTCTCTCTGACCTTGAACTTAATCCGCTAATAATTCCACCACCTTTACGCGTGAGGAAACTATGAATATGGCAACAAACTGAAGTATATAAAAATTTCCCACAGTAAAGTTGATGAAATGCTGTGCCGTTATGCAGAATTTAAATTGTACGGCCTTTTAACTTGCAGGGATGGGCACTCACAAAGGTCTTAATTTTAGGCTACCCCAACTTTCTCTGTTTCCTGTTTCTATCATATTAAATATTAGCCACTATCAGTATCGACTGTCAGTAGGCCTAATAACCACACTTATACCATGGCATTGTTAAATACTAGTTTCTGAAGGGCATTCTAGAGCGTGCGTTATTTCCCTATAACGCACGGTATATCAGCACGGTAGAATTCAATGGCTATAGTTCATCCTTACATGTTCTATGTTTGAGCTGCATTGAAAGCAAAAGTCTAATTGAAAACATTATTGGCATTGTTGAATTAGATTTTCAGAATCGCAAACTAGGTCTGATGGTTTGGTTAGCTAAACTAGCAAGTCTGTTTGTTTTGTTACCAAGGTAACTACCGTTGCTATCTAGTAAAGTTCCTAGCTACCTTAATAGATGTTGGAACACATTTCTAGAGGCAAATGTGTCAAATTATAGCCATGGTATAAAAGGGATAATCAACTCGGGGCTCTATGCTTTCTCTGGAAAATAATGCAACTCGTGGAAGATCAGTTCCGCTCCGCTAGTGCGTCGTGGAACACACCTTCCACGTCATTCATTATTTTCCATACAACGCATAGCCCCTCGTTGATTATCCCTAACTGCCAATTTACTGTTCCCTTTAGTTGCTGTAGCCTACTTTATCATTTCATTTAATTACATTGTTTTGTTTACCTTAATTTGCTTCCTCTGTAAAATCAGTCATGGCCATGTGGTTGTTGCTGAGGACCATTAGTAACGGTTGATAATATATATATATATATATTTTTTTTAAACATGTAGGCTAATTAAATCATGATGAAGTTGAGCGCAAACCAAGCTGTAACAGTTTGAACCCGACACAACTTGGCCGTGTCATCACACAGTTCCATGGTTAGTACAGGCAATAGACGACGGTAGAGCCTACTATTGTACACTATTCTCCCTATTATAATTCAATATATGCTAATCTTCCAACATTACCATGGGTAACTGAATGTGGCAATTTTCAGAATGAATCAAACCACAGTTTTCTTTCTTTCGTGCATAATGGCTCACCAAACCTGTTCTTTATGATTCATAAATACTTTCCTAAACCTGAATAATCGACAAGATCAGAGTATTTTTAAGTCTACCGACTGGTGCTGAAACGCAGACAAATATGCATAAATTTATATGGCTTTCTTTCATTGATCCATAATATTCTGAACCCGTTCTCTCAATATATTCTAGTGAGTCAGTTGACAAAATTCGAACTAAAAGGTACACCGTATTTAAAGGAATGGCTTAAGATAAATGTACTGAACCCTATTGGATGACAACTCCACGAGAAAATCTGTTGGCTAGCAAGTGGGAGGGTTTTCATGGTTGAATGAAATTGATTCAGAGCGCGCAACGTAGGAACATCTGCAGAGCACGTTACGCGACTGAGTAAGGTAAGTCTGAATACCAAATACTGAGAAGTGCGTAGGAAATGCCTTTCCTAAGTCTGAATCGGCCCCATGTTGAATAGTTTCCGGACATGTCATTTATTTTTGGTCATGAATTTCATGAGGTATCTAACAAAAAAATTGTTTCTGATGGCTATGGCTTGTTAGCATCCCTCAGACTTCGATAGCAGTTTCTTAGTTTTCCTATTGACTTCGTACATAAAGTACTAAAACAAATACATAACTGTTATGGGTTAATGCTCCAAGCATAACCAACGAAGCACTCGGCAAGGGGCTTAACCCCCAATATCTCCTGAAGTGTGCACTCATTCACTACTCACAAATCTAAAAGCAATGAATTGGAAGCATGGGTTTCCACCACATCTGTTACACCAGTTGTTTCCTTTCAAATCAGTGAAGGGAAGTGAATAACTACACTTAAGGATGAAAGAGAATTGAGACAAAGCCAAGCATACACCTGGGAAGGTTCTCAAATGTATATGGCTGAGTTGTCTAGTCATTGACTTAGTTATTTTGTTAGTTTTATGTTTCTCAATAAATTAACCTGACATCTATACTGAACAAATATTTAGATGCAATAATTTCTAAGATTTTACTGAGTTACATGCAGTTCATATGAGGAAATCAGTCAACTGAAATAAATAAATTAGGCCCTGATTTTATGGATTTCACATAACTGAGAATACAGATTTACATCTGTTAGTCACAGATACTCGTCACGGTATTTTTGTGCATTCAAATTGCCATTGATAAAATGCAATTGAGTTCGTTGTCCTGCCCATACCATAACCACACCGCCGCAATGGGGCACTGTTAACAACTTAACATCAGCAAACTGCCCGCCCACACAACAACGCCATACACATTGCGGTTGTGAGGCCGGTTGGATGTACTGCCAAATTCTCTAAAACAACGTTAGAGGCGGCTAAGAAGGCATCATGAAATTCTCTGGCAACAGCTCTGGTGGACATTCCTCCAGTCAACATGCATGCTCCCTCAACTTGAGACATCGGTGGCATTGTGGGACAAAACTGCACATTTTAGAGTGGCCTTTTATTGTCACCAGCACAAGTTGCACCCGTGTAATGATCATACTGTTTAATCAGCTTCTTGAGATGCCACATCTGTCAGGATTATCTAGGCAAAGGATAAATGCTCACTAACATGGATGTAAACAAATTTGTTCAACATTTTTGAGAAATAAGCTTTTTGTGTTTATGGACAATTTCTGGGATCATTTATTTCAGCTCATTAAACATGGGACCAACACTTTACATGTTACATTTATATTTTTGTTCAGTATACATTCTGCACGTCATTGTTTTCATTTCTGACATATTGTGGATTTATATTGTTATAAAAAAAAATTGTATTTGATATATGAACTTTTTATCCATTTTAATTAGAGATTTTTTGGGGGGGAATAAAGATTGATTTTGTGTGATTTTTTTGTTGTGTGCATTCAAACAACCATACTACCCTTGAACTGCATGTACATTTGAATATATTATCCTTTAGTAGAACACAATGTTGATCAACTCCTGGCCCTCTTTACAAAATAAAACATTTTGGACTGACTTTTGTATTTTTCATTATGAAACCTTTGATCCTTCATTAAATACTCTTCAATCATTTCTCCCAGATTTAAAATAACTGAAATAGAGACAGAAGATTACATTTACTACACTTGCAATGACATTAATTCACAATGGGCAGTGGAAAGGAAGCTTGAGAAGTTTCCACTAATTTGACAGAAGTTTGTCTTTTGTTTTCTTATAATATAATTGGTTCTTAGTACACAGTAAGTCATCTGTAAGGGCGACTACTGCTATACACACACATTGTGTCCGGTCGGGATGTTTACACCAGGGAATCTTAATATATATTAGGGGGGAATTTCGACCTTGAGTTAGGCTCTGGTAAATATAATGTAATTCCCTTTTTATGCATATACACTACCTGTCAAAAGTTTAAACACACCTACTAATTCAATGGTTTTTCATTTTTACTATTTTCTACATTGTAGAATAATAGTGAAGACATTAAAACTATGAAAAAACATATGTAATCATTTAGTAACCCCAAAAAATGTTAAACAAATCTAAATATATTTTAGGTTCTTCAACGTAGCCACCCTTTGCCTTGATGACAGCTTTGCACACTCTTGGCATTCTCTCAACCTTCATGAGGTAGTCACCTGGAATGCATTTCAAGTAACAGGTGTGCCTTGTTAAAAGTTAATTTATGGATTTTCTTTTCTTCTTCATGTGTTTGAGCCAGTCAGTTGTGTTGTGACAAGGTAGGGGTGGTATACAGAAGATAAACATATTTGGTAAAAGACCAAGTCCATATTATGGCAAGAACAGCTCAAATCCACAAAGAGAAACGACAGCCGATCGTTACTTTAAGGCGTGAAGTTCAGTCAATACGGAAAATTTCAAGAACTTTGAAAGTTTCTTCAAGTGCAGTCGCAAAAACAATCAAACACTGTGATGAAACTGGGTCTCGTGAGGACCGCCACAGGAAAGGAAGACCCAGAGTTAACTCTGCTGCAGAGGTAACCACTACTAAAGGACACAAATAATAAGAAGAGACTTGCTTGGGCCAAGAAAAACGCTCAATGGACTTTAGACCGTTGGAAATCTGTTCTTTGGTCTGATGAGTCAAAATTTGAGGTTTTTGTTCCAACCGCTGTGTCTTTCTGAGACGCAGAGTAGGTGAACGGATGTTCTCCGCATGTGTGGTTCCCACCATGAAGCATGGAGGAGGAGGTGTGATGGTGTGGGGGTGCTTTGCTGGTGACACTTGTCAGTGATCTATTTAGAATTCAAGGCACACTTAACCAGCATGGCTACCACAGAATTCTGTAGTGATACGCCATTCCATCTGGTTTGCGCTTAGTGGGACTATAATTAGTTTTTCAAACATGACAATCACCCAAAACATACCTCCAGGCTGTGTAAGGGCTATTTGACCAAGGAGAAGGATGTAGTGCTGCATCAGATGACCTGGCCTCCACAATCACCCGACCTCAACCCAATTGAGATGGTTTGGGATGAGTTGGACCGTGGAGGAAAAGCAGCCAAAAAGTGCTCAAGACTGTTGGAGAAGCATTCCTAATTTAATTTAATTTAATTTAACCTTTATTTAACTAGGCAAGTCAGTTAAGAACAAATTCTTATTTACAATGACGGCCTACCGGGGAACAGTGGGTTAACTGTCTTGTTCAGGGGCAGAACAACATATTTTTACCTTGTCAGCTCAGGGATTCGATTTAGCAACCTTTCGGTTACTGTCCCAACACTCTAACCACTAGGCTACCTGCCGCCCCAAAAGGTTCAGACTGTAAATTAAGTACTGCGTCATGCTATATAGAGTCTATGGACGTGTTATGAATGACTGATGGTGTCTCACTTCAAACTAAGTATTACAGGACACCACATAAAGTGTCAATAAATAGGTTATTAACATTCTGCTGATTTATGAAGGTTATTTCATGATCCACAGTTTACTGTAGGGTGTGAGATGTATTTAAATGGTTGATGGACCTCCAAAGCTTGTGTTTGTGTGTGTTTGTCAGAACCAAGATGATTGGGAGTAGTCCAACCTGAGACTACAGCACCAGGTATTCCTCTCTATTCCTCTTGATTACAACCTGTTATAATGGTGCCAACATTTTGTGGCTGATCTTTCAGCGGGGGAGTGGGTGAATGTGTCAAAGTGCTCTGTTGTCTCAACCAAATCGGCCCCCAAACAATTTGATTTTCTGGTTTTAGACATTAAGCTTTCAAATAGCTCTTTGACTGTTGCTGGGTGTTATCGTCCACCGTCAGAAACGGCCTGTACCCTACACTAAGTCTGATATTTTCCTGTGAAATGTGAAATGAATGTAGGATAATAACACAATAGATCTGGTAAAAGATAAAACAAACAATGTAGCTTCCCTACATAAAAGGTACTAACACGAGACGAGAACGCTGATCCAATGGGTCACAACACAGAAGTGAACTATTTAAGATAAGGGCCAAATTAGCAGCAAACACTGATATAATGTCATAAGTGCACACAAAAAGTGAAAAAAAAATATATTTACACACTATCTACAATTAGAGTATTTAGAACACCCACAGTCCTCTACACAAGATTGTGCTGCTGATGCCAAGTCCCATAGCAGTCTCTTTCTGCTGTGAAGCAGAGGGTAACAGCGCAAGTAGTACAGGGGATGGGAGATGTCTTGAGGCACAGAGTACAATGACGCCTACCTCTTTTGGCCCTGAGGCACATTCAGGTCTGCAGTTATGTATTTTGGCCAGGCGGGGGTGGATGTGGAGACAGAGATAGCAGCAGGGATCAGACTGGAGGAACCAGTTCCTACGTTTGAATGAGTGAGGGATGGAGGACTTGATTGTGGTCTCTTTGGAGTTGGACCCCAGAGGTCATCTGAGTCTCTACCTCTATTAAGAATTTTAAAAGTTTACTATTACTTATTTTATTTAACCTTTATTTTAGCAGGGAGTGAGCCCTGCATCAATACTTTTACGGATGAGCCCTGCATCAATACATCAAATACACAACACATATCTATAAACATATTTTATATAGAGTGTGGGGAACAAAATAGGTCACTATAATGAAATATGTTAACCAATAGCCAATATAACATACACATAAGCTATGCTAATAAATTGTATGCCTCAGGTCTATATATATATATATACAAATATTTAAATATACAGTTGAAGTCGGAAGTTTACATACACCTTAGCCAAATACATTTAAACTCAGTTTTTCACAATTCCTGACATTTAGTCCTAGTAAAAATGCCCTGTCTTAGCACAGTTAGGATCACCACTTTATTTTAAGAATGTGAAATGTCAGAATAATACTTGCGTACTATTGTTTTTACAGATGAACGTGGTACCTTCAGGCATTTGGAAATTGCTCCCAAGAATGAACCAGACTTGTGGAGGTCTACATTTTTTTTTGGCTGATTTCTTTAGATTTTCCCATGATGTCAAGCAAAGAGGCACTGAGTTTGAAGGTAGGCCTTGAAATACATCCACAGGTACACCTCCAATTGACTCAAATTATGTCAATGAGCCTATCAGAAGCTTCTAAAGCCATGACATCATTTTCTGGAACTTTCCAAGCTTTTTAAAGGCACAGTCAACTTAGTGTATGTAAACTTCTGACCCACTGGAATTGTGATACAGTGAATTATAAGTGAAATAATCTGTCTGTAAACAATTGTTGGAAAAATTACTTGTGTCATGCACAAAGTAGATGTCCTAACCAACTTGCCAAAGCTATAGTTTGTTAAGAAGAAATTTGTGGAATGGTTGAAAAACGAGTTTTAATGACTCCAACCTAAGTGTATGTAAACTTCCAACTTCAACTGTACATTAACATTATACATTATATGATATGATTTTTAACATTTCACCTACATTACGCCTTTGAAGCCAGGTAAATTGTAGGTACATTATAGTTGCATGCATATCCATTGTAAATACATTGCTCTTACATTTAATTCAGTACATCCTTTATGCCAAAAGTAATGAAATAAGATAACTGAGGCTGTAGTTAATGATAGGGTGTGCATTGTTACAACAGCTGACGGAGTCCTAGCCTAGCTTATTTTGGTGGTAGGGACCTATGTAGTTGCATGTAACAAGGTTACATAATAGGATGCATTGTTCATACGGGGCTATACAGTGGACTGCAAAAGTGTAATTACAGAACATGTTAGTTACATTTGGAACAAGACATCTTGAAAAGACATATAAATGCATCATGAGTAATTACGCATGTGGAATAACTTCAGACAAGCTGATTTGTAATTACATATCCTTTTTCGACTTCTGTATTAACCTATAGCGCTAAACCATTATTCAAGTGTAATTACGTGGTATTTACATATTAACTAAATGTAACTACTATGTTGT
This sequence comes from Brachymystax lenok tsinlingensis, assembly GCA_030435695.1. Taxonomy (NCBI): domain Eukaryota; kingdom Metazoa; phylum Chordata; class Actinopteri; order Salmoniformes; family Salmonidae; genus Brachymystax; species Brachymystax lenok. The sequence goes on along the minus strand of CM059801.1, from coordinate 2,353,191 downwards.
AAATACATGCATTCATATTTAGTTACATATACAGTGAGGGAAAAAAAGTATTTGATCCCCTGCTGATTTTGTACGTTTGCCCACTGACAAAGAAATTATCAGTCTATAATTTTAGTGGTAGGTTTATTTGAACAGTGAGAGACAGAATAACAACAAAAAAATCCAGAAAAACGCATGTGAAAAATGTTATAAATGGAATTGCAATTTAATGAGGGAAATAAGTATTTGACCCCTCTGCAAAACATGACTTAGTACTTGGTGGCAAAACCCTTGTTGGCAGTCACAGAGGTCAGACGTTTCTTGTAGTTGGCCACCAGGTTAGCACACATGTCAGGAGGGATTTTGTCCCACTCCTCTTTGCAGATCTTCTCCAAGTCATTAAGGTTTCGAGGCTGACGTTTGGCAACTCGAACCTTCAGCTCCCTCCACAGATTTTCTATGGGATTAAGGTCTGGAGACTGGCTAGGCCACTCCAGGACCTTAATGTGCTTATTCTTGAGCCACTCCTTTGTTGCCTTGACCGTGTGTTTTGGTTCATTGTCATGCTGGAATACCCATCCACGACCCATTTTCAATGCCCTGTCTGAGGGAAGGAGGTTCTCACCCAAGATTTGACGGTACATGGCCCCGTCCATCGTCCCTTTGATGCGGTGAAGTTGTCCTGTCCCCTTAGCAGAAAAACACCTCCAAAGCATAATGTATTTCCTTCATTAACTTATTTCCTTCATTAAAATGCAATTCCATTCATAAAAATTTTCACATGCGTTTTTCTGGATTTTTCTGTTGTTATTCTGTCTCTCACTGTTCAAATAAACCTACCATTAAAATGATAGACTGATCATTTCATTTTAATACAACATGTGTGTTATATACACTACCATTCAAAAGTTTGGGGTCACTTAGAAACGTCCTTCTTTTTTGAAAGAAAAGCACATTTTTGGTCCATTAAAATAACATCAAATTTATCCGAAATACAGTGTATGTTGTAATTGACTATTTGTAGCTGGGAACGGCAGATTTTTTATGGAATATCTACATAGGCATACAGAGGCCCATTATCAGCAACCATCACTCCTGTGTTCCAATGGCACGTTGTATTAGCTAATCCAAGTTTACAATTTTAAAAGGCTAATTGATCATTAGAAACCCCTTTTACAATTATGTTAGCACAGCTGAAAAGTGTTCTGCTGATTAAAGAAGTAATAAAACTGGCCTTCTTTAGACTAGTTTGGTATCTGGAGCGTCAACATTTGCTGGTTCGATTACAGGCTCAAAATGGCCAAAAACAAAGCACTTTCTTCTGAAACTCGTCAGTCTATTCTTGTTCTGAGAAATGAAGGCTATTCCACGCAAGAAATTTCCAAGAAACTGAAGATCTCGTACAACGCTGTGTACTACTCCCTTCACAGAACAGCGCAAACTGTCTCTAACCAGAATAGAAAGAGGAGTGGGAGGCCCTGGTGCACCTCACTCGAGAGCCCCTTAATGGTAGTGGCCAGACGGAAGCCACTCCTCAGTAAAAGGCACATGACAGCCCACTTGGAGTTTGCCAAAATCACCTAAAAAACTCTCAGACCAACTCTCAGATTGAACTCTTTGGCCTGAATCCTAAGTGTCACATCTGAAGGAAAACTGGCACCATCCCTACTGTGAAGCATGGTGGTGGCAGCATCACGCAGTGGGGATATTTTCAGCGGCATGGACTGAGACACTAGTCAGGATCAAGGGAAAGATGAAAAAAGTATATAAATAAATACAATTAAGACACCATAGCAAGTACACTTCCTCAAAATAGTCAGAATTAATCTAAGATAACTCAAGAAATCAGTAATACATTCTGACGTCGCTCAATTTTACATCTTACTAAAACGTTTGGTGTAGTTTTTCTCAAATGAAAACTAGTCATCTGTAATTAAATAACAACAAACACTTAATTGAAGAATCACTACTGTTGACCAATCACCGACGTGTACACCTTCGCTACCGAACTCCGACAAGCCTCAAGAACATTTTTGGTGTGGATAGTCTGGATAGTCCATCTGTAGACGCTTTCCAAATGGTCATGCTATTAACAAACTATCTGCTGATAAGCGATTGCTTGTTGAGGTTAAGTTAGGGTTCGGGTTAGGTTTAGAATAAGGGTTAGGGTAATGGTTAGGGCTAGGGTTAGTAAATAGTTGAAATGTTAAGGATACTCTGTAGATAGCATGTGGAACATCTATAGATGGACTATCCAAACAAAGTGTTACTAAATATTTTGGTTTGAGGAAAATCTTCTGTCTTTGTGTAGGCTATATCTATAGAGCAAAAGTGTTTCTGTCTGGTCTTTACTTACTACCACATTCACACTCCACTTCCCCACCAGTGGCCCCTGCCCCTAGGGGTCGCTTTATATTGATTTTTGTAATTGTGCGAAGGGGAGTGACTTTTCTTATGGTCCGTACTGGGCAACGAGTTGAGTTGAGTTGACTGTTGACTAGGCTACTCTCACCACCTCAATCTATAGAACCTCAAGCTGAGATTGTTGTCATCAGAGAGAAGAACTGCAGCTCATATTGGACAACTATATGACATCAGGAAAATAAATACACTTCTCAGTGAGCCTTTGAGCATTGCCAGGGATGGACAAACAAAAAGGTAAGCTGAAGGAACATCAGTGGGATAACAAGGCAAGACTACTTTCAAGCAAAATAATGTTTCAGCATTACCTAGCCATGGTCATTTGCTGCTCCGATTTTTTTGTAAGTTCACTAGGCTACAAGCAAAACGTCTCACATCATAATTTGTTTTATGTGGCTTAAACTTTCCAGTAAATTCTCTACAAGCTTTAATAATTTTTATTAACATCTAGCCTACCTTACATGATGTTGGGACTATTACTTTAAACAAATGTATAATCTTTTGTGTTAATTAATCAATTAGGCTAACTAATTGGGATATAATGTACTAGCCTATTATGTATTGTTGACATATCACTTACATCAGTGCATAGGCTATTACTAAGATATTACATAAATGTAGAAACATTTTCCAGGTTGTGGCATTTTCGGAGCGAGCAAACGGTACAACTGCAAAGCTACAAGATGTTGCAAATAGAAATGTGATCGAGCTCCTCTCTTCCTCCTCTTGTTCAACATCAGTGTGCAGCACTGGCCCTGTTTTACTACGCCATCAAATAATAATCTATCAGTCCATCAATCTATCTATTTCGTCTTTTATCAATTTAGTGCCACTTCACTCACTGGCTAATGCAGGACGTTTTATTGATGCCATGGAAGTCCAAAAAAAGAGCTCCTGCAAGTGCCCCTGAATCCATCGTGTTTTCATTGAGGCTTCATGACTTTGTGGCTTCTATCATGGAATGTAGCCTATTTATTAGCGTAAGAAAAGCAATAGGAATAGGAACCCTCCTCTCTTTTCCCACCACTATGAAATCTACAGAGATTTTAGGGTTAAAGTCTGGCCCATTTCACTTCTCAGCGAGTTCCTGAGAAGCATTAAAGAAATTTGTTTTTATAGTTATTTTCTTTAGCTTTCAATGCCCCAAAACTTGATTGGAAATAAAATGACACCATGGATACAATTACATACCGACCAGGCACATGGCCTGCCTCTCTTTCACCACTCACCCAATGCTATTAGAGCAGCTTTTTCTTCCACACTTTCCTTCTTCCATCTCATTGCTGTCATTATCTGGTCACCATTGAATGAAAAAGAAAACTAGCCTCTCCACCCAAGACAGACAAGCTGCAAGACAGACAGACAGACCGACAGGCAGACTCACTCACTCACTCACACTTATCTTGTCTCTCTCTCTCTCTTGCTATTGCTCTCTAACTCTCTGACTCTCTTACATACACAAACACACACGCACAGGGAATGCGTTTGAGAGGCATTTAACACTTTCTTCAGTCTTTACCTGAAATAGACTTTTCCCGTGAAATACAATGATCACACAGCTTGAGTGAATTGTTCTTCAAAGAATACTGTATCAAAAGATATAGGCTACTTTAAAGTTTTAAGGTAGGCGATTGTGTACAGCTTAAAGCCGTCATGTCTAAGCTGACGGTCAGTCATTGCCCCACCACCACAGATTGTGTACATTGCTGATATCAGTTTTAATCATGTGTACATATTTGTGTGGCATACACGCCACAGCTTCAAAGGCTGCATTACCAAACCCATAGCAGCCCAGGAACAGGATGTTGTGTTGATGGTAGAATAGAGTCCTCTTTAATTTAGGAGATCAACATTCCCCACTCATTGAGACACCTCCACTTTCCACCATCTTGACGCTTCTAAGAGCCTGCACACACACACACACACACACACACACACACACACACAAGCATGCATGCACGCACGCGCGTGCACACAAACACACACACACTTCCACAACCCCATCACAGAGGAGAGTCCCTCATTTAAATACTAGGCACAACAGAGCAGGAACTCTTCTGTCACCAGTGAAGACTTTTGATAGCTTTACATCAACATGTTCAATATCCTACCATAGCTTTAGCCACTTCTTTCACATTTTGGAGTGGGTATCTCAAGCATTTTTGAAATGAGGAAAATGCTACTGGTTTAAGCAACATTAGTTTTGCTAATACATAGTTGAAAAACTCCCACGTGAAAAACTTGACTTCTGTATAATGAGTCCACTGATTTAGCACATCTGATTTAGCATATCTGTCAATGGTCTCTCTGTTTGGTCAGAAATGAATGGGCACCTACTTTGAACCCTCATTATAGTAGGATCAGATTCAAATGAACCAGAGGCAGCCACACAGTACATCTTTATTCTTTGTTTGCCATCACAGCTTAACATTGCCACCAGGTTAACAGACAGTATTTGTTTAGTGACTAGGTTTTAGCGCTATCTTGTCAAATCTGTCTTTTCTGAAGGTTGCTATGTGCAGTTCAAACAAGTGAGGTAACAATAGAAGTCCTTTATCTCAAAGGGTTAGTAGTAATACCACATTGACGGGTCAATTTGTCTCCTTTTAATTAAAGACTATTACTAGATTATGAAGGTATATTCTTTCAATAACAGTATTGTTCTTATGTGAAAAAACAATGTTTTTTGACTAAAGGGCTGCTGGCAAAGTTGGGAGACATGAAGTGAAGCATCATTGTAAATCATTGATTCCTAAAGGAAGACAAGCACATAGAAGAGGTGAAGAGAGTGAGCGAGTGAGTGGACAGGGAGGAAAGGCTGATTGCCCTGCATGTATTTGGTCTCTATGTAATTCCCACTATGTTTCTCTGTGTACCTGCCTGGAGTGATGAATGCATAAAAAACAACTGAGCTCATGAGTGAGAGGGCTTCATTCAAGACAAGTCCTCAATGCCGCCCAGGCACTAAAGCGTTATTTTCATGGCGCCATTTAGAGACCATTGAGGACATCATATCAAGGGACATGTTTTATGTGGTCAATGTTGCAGTGGCATTACAGAGTACAAAGGCCCCGAGCCCCTCCCGTCATTTTCTCTTTTTGTTAACAAGTAGAGATAATGGGACTACTGCAGCACAAAGGGCCTCTGATTGCAGTGCCCACATACTGCAGGCTGCAGAACTGGGCCCTTACTGTGGGGCTAGAACAGAAGCACTGCTCTATTCCCTTTGAAGCTCTTCTACATAAAAAAAAGTCATAATCACACATAGATGATTGTCACATATTCACATAGCTCTTATATTGACATCTTCTTGAGTCTATTTGTGTTTGGCCACATACAGTATGCCTATACCCCAGTCACAGAATAAGCCTAGTCCTTGACTAAAAAGCATTTTCAATGGAGTCTACTGTCTGTACTGAAAGGTATTTTGTTGAATGTCATAAGAAGTTAATTGGTTAAGCTTTGCTTCTCTATTTGGAATCATGAATCTGTACTAACCTCGTTAAAGGAGTCGTTCCTTCTCTAGTAAAGGATGTTTCCCAAATTAGGAGGGAACATGAAATTCAGTGGAATGCCAAAACAACTCACCAAATCAAACCACTTTCTGTGTAGACACATTCACAAGCTCTGACCTTGACGTAACTGAAGCGAGGATATGAGAAAAAAATTCCCCTGTTCATATGGGTTTTGGTTTTCCAGGATCCATATTCATAAAACAGAGAGCTGATCTAGGACCACTTTTTCCTTTTTTATCATAATAAATAAGATTACATGGACAGGAAATACCTGATCCTAGATCAGCACTCCTACTCTGAGGCTTTATGAATACGGGCCCTGGCTTTCATAAGTTTCAGAAGGTTCTAGTCCTTGTTGACGTCCGGGGGTGTATTTACTAGGAACCAAACAGAAGCATACGGCCGAAATGGGCAGGGACTAACCAACAAAAAACGTTAGTTTTCATTGCCAGCCAACTCCTTTTTTCTATTTACAACTTACGTCAGCTATGTTGGCCTACGGAAACTCTTGGGAAATGCAACTACCAATCCATCCAATGATGGAATTTATAAATAAATTATCTGGGCTCCCGAAAGGACTGATCTAAACAAAAAATATAAATGCAGCATGTAGTGTTGGTCCCATGTTTCATGAGCTGATATAAAAGATTCCAGAAATTTTACATAAGCACAAAAAGCATATTTATCTCCAATTTTGTCCACAAATTTGTTTGCATCCCAGTTAGTGAGCATTTCTCCTTTGCCAAGATAATCCATCCACTTGACAGGTGGGACATATCAAGAAGCCGATTAAACAGCATGATCATTACACAGGTGCACTTTGTGCTGGGGACAATACAAGACCAGTCTAAAATGTGCAGTTTTGTCACACAACGCAATGCCACAGATGTCTCAAGTTTTGAGGGAGCGTGGAATTGGCATGCTGATCGCAGGAATGTCCACCAGAGCTGTTGCCAGAGAATTTAATGTTAATTTTTCTACCATAAACCGCCTAAAGAGTCATTTTAGAGAATTTGGTAGTACGTTCAACCGGCCTCACAACCGCGGTGGGCTTATGGTACGGGCAGGCATAAGCTACGGACAACAAACACAATTGCATTTTATCAATGGCAATTTGCACAGTGATACCGTGACGAGATCCTGAGGCCCATTGCTGTGCCATTCATCCACCGCCATCACCTCATGTTTCAGCATGATAATGCATGGCCCCATGTCGCAAGGATCTGTAAACAACTCCTGAAAATGTCCCAGTTCATCCATGGCCTGCTTACTCACAGGACATGTCGCCCAATGAGCATGTTTGGGATGCTCTGGATCGACGTGTACGACAGAGGGTTCCAGTTCTCTCCAATATCCAGCAACTTCGCACAGCCATTGAAGAGGAGTAGAACAACATACCACAGGCCACAATTAACATCCTGATCAACTCTATGCGAAGGAGATGTGTTGTGCTGCATGAGGCAAATTATGGTCACACCAGATACTGACTGGTATTCTGATCCACGCCCTTACCTTTTTTTTTTAGCTATCTGTGAACAACAGATGCATATCTGTATTACCAGTCATGTGAAATCCAATGATTTTTTTTCAAATTACTGATTTCCTTATATGTGATACGTTTCAGGAAACTAGGCTGGTCACCATTTCACAGGAGAGCCTTTTTGAAAAAAACGTTTATTATCAAAATGTGTTTTTGGGCAGAAATGACTTCTGGAACATGTGAAATTTCATGTGCCTTTATAACAAACTTGTATGCCATCTGTAAATACGAATAAAATTGTTAAATTACGAGCCACAAAAAAAGCCAGCAACCTTCCCTCTAGCCATGATTGGCTGAGAAAATGAGTGGGCTGGACATGCTGAGAGATGAGTTTGGATTGGTCTGCCATATAGCACGCTTCTGTCTATTTGAGCTGATCTCTATGTCTAGTAATCATGTCTAACGCAGCTTTTTTTAAAGGATATCGAAAGGTATCGTGTAGTAAAAGTGTTGCTCTACACTTTCTGGAGGACCGAGTTTTGAAATCAGTGGAATTCGAGTATGATAGCTTTTTTTTTTATTGTATTATTTAACTAGGCAAGTCAGTTTTAAGAAAAGATTCTCATTGACAACCTACCCCAGCCAACTGTGCGCCACCCTATTGGACTCCCAATCACAGCCGGATGTGATTCAGCCTGGATTTAGAACTAGAGACTGCAGTGACACCAAATGCAATGAGATGCCGTGCCTTAGACCACTGCGCCACTCGGGAGCCCTAGTTAAGGAGATGGAGAAAACACCTGTCTCCAGATTACATCTTCAAACGAAGGGCAACCACGGCATCCGACAGGAGTCATGTCCATCCATGATGTATACGGGTAAGATAGTCTAGCTAGCCAAATTCTTTGATATGATACATTTCTAATTTTGACCGAAAGGGGTTTCATTTCAAGTTAAAGTGTACTGCTGGCTCGCTAGCTAACGTTACGTATATGATGTTATTATTCGTATCTCAGAGCCATTTGCTTGGATAGTTATAGCCTAATGTTGCCAGCAGCACAGTTACAGTCACCAAAGCTCTTGATAACATGAAAACAGCCTAACCAGTTCTGCTAGGGCAAGTAAAATGGTGGGGTGTTCTCTCATTTCTAACTGTAAGTAGCTAACGGTAGCTAACAAACTTTTGTACTTCGCACTGTTCCGTACAATTGACCTTATTTTAGTGGCCAAAAAAACGTAATAGTTCAAGGTCAACTGTAATATGAATACAAATGTAAAGCACTATTTCTCCCCTTTCCAGCAAAATCAATGACGAGACCTTCATGCTGCCTGTCTCTGCATGACTGAAGAAGGCAATGTGCTCCGTCGGGTCAATGGCGGGTGGGGAAGCGAAACCTACTGCGTGATAGTGAAAGGGGGAGATATGCCGTGTGGGGAAACAGCAACTTATCACCTCTAAAATGTAAATAAAACACTGTAAAGATTACATACATATTTGAAGGTGTGTGTCGAATTTGAATCAGGTTTTTAGGGCAACTCTAAAGTTATCTTCAGAAGTAAACAGCAGCTGTCACGGCTTTTGAGAGGCATGATGGCTTGCAGTGATGACGCAAAAAAATGAATGCATTCAGTTGTACAATTGACTAGGTATCCCCCCTTACCCTGTCCCTTTCTTGTTTTTAATCTGCGAGAGAAGTGCTACACCTGGTGGAGAGAGGCTGCACGACACATAATGAGTTGCATGATGCTGTACGTTACGTCATGAAACGTCACAATTTAACATACAGCGTCAGAGATAACAGATAACATAACAGCCTAACCAACTCTGCTTGGGCATGTACTTTTCAGTGAGCTGTTCTCTCATTTGTATCTGGAAGTAGCTAGCAAGTTAGCTTGGGTGCTTGACTGCTGTTAGTAGGAACACTCGGATCAAACCTTAAAGACATGGGTGGGGATATAGCTTAAGAGGGTGTAAAAGATGAATGGGTGTAGACAAAGAAGGGCTCTCCAGTAGTAGTACCAAAACATTCAAAGGCCATTTTCTCTAAAGTGAGTTTACAAGTTAATCAACAACGAGTCTTTACTTTTATCCAATGTAAAAAACAAATTTTGCTACATAAGACTGGTTTGAGCCGGTCAGTCAAATATGAACTGCAACTCAGCAAAATCTTTGAAATTGTTGCATGTTTTGTTTATATTTTTATTCAGTATATATAAACAACTTTTGGAAAGCTCATATTCTGAGCTAGCCATTAAAAAAGTATGGTCCATGGATCTACTTGAATTTAAAAACAAAATGCTCATTGTTGTAGCAAAATGTTTACTAATGAGTAATGAATACACACATGTTGTGTCAACAGTGCTGAACAGGCTGATCACAGCCCTGCATTCATTCCTGGTGGTGCTGGACAGTGAGAACCTCAGCTACATCGCTCAGGCCCAGAAGATGTCCATCTCAGAACTGCTGTCAAAGCTGCAAGACACCCCTGGTAGGTCACTGTTGTTGTTACTTACTTACGTCAGAACATTTCCCAATGAAGAGCATTGGCCATCAAAAATGCCTGTAACGATGTACGTTGAGAGTCGTAAATAAATGAACAAAACAAGAAACACAAACAGCGCACCGACATGAAACAGCACCAATGACGACTGGGGAAGAAACCAAAGGGAGTGGCATATAAAAGGGTAGGTAATCAAGGAGATGATGGAGTCCAGGTGAGTGTCATTATGCGCGTAACGCTGGTGACAGGTGTGTGCCCTAACGAGCAGCCTGATGACCTAGAGGCCGTGAGCACACGTGACAATGCCTCTCCAGCAAACTTGGCAAAAGTTGTGGAAAATTTGCTTTAGAACTGCAACATTTTCTCTCAGCCTCATGGCAAAATGTGTAGAATAGCAGGATATTTGCTTTAACACTGCAAAATGTTATATCATCCTCATAGCAAAATGTGAAGAATAGCATGAGAAGAGCTACAGGGGCGAAATAGGATTGCCCCCCCCCATTCTCATTGGGTCAGAGCGCAGTTAATCTGTCGTAGATTGTGCTGGTTTTCCTGTTGGCTGGAATATTTTTTTGGGCTGCTCCATCGAGTTTAACAAGATGAAAATGGTTCTGCCACTGGAGCTGACATGGGACCCCTGGCAACCTGAAACGAACGCAACAAAACAGTACTCGGTCGTTGTCTGCGTTTCTGTCATTGGAACAAAAACATTCAACAACCCAAGTGTCAGTCTTTGTCCATGGTAGGTTCACACTCGATATACATGTATATGTATATAGTATGTGGACACTTTCTCATCGAACATCTCATTCCAAAATCATGGGCCTTAATATGGAGTTGGTCCCATCTTTGCTGCTATAAAACAGCCCACTCTTCTGGGAAGGCTCTCCACTAGATGTTGCAACATTGCTGCGAGGACTTTCTTCCATTCAGTCGCAAGAGCGTTAGTGTATCTTTTTTTGTATATTAAAACATACAATCTACTTGCAGTGAAGCCGCTCAACATTTAAATTACATTCAGTCATATAACATACAACCATGCAGACCGACACACAGAAGCAACCAGGGTCAACGCCCTGCTAAAGGGCACGTTGACAGATCTCCCACGAGATCAAAAATGGGGACCCGAACCAGCGACCTATCAGCCACCCAACCGCCAGGTGGATCCAAGATCCCCCCCACAGTTCCCAGAGATCTGCCGCTCAATCATCCGATTGACTTAATTTTTTTACTTTTATCTTTGACTGTCATTCTATCCCCCCCCCAGCAACCCCACTCCCACTTGTCTCCATTTCCACATCCTCACCCTCAGTTTACCTCAGCCCATCCCATCTACTGTATCACTGCTGGCCACCCTCTTCGGATTTCTTCGCCCCAAAGATTTTTCAACTATGCTGTGATGTTTAACAAACAATTTGAATCTATCTAATCGAATAGAATCCACAGATTGCGAGTTGAACATAAATACTTTTACTAAGAGTATTAGGATTTGACTGACCAGGTCTCTCCAGATCTCCGAACAATGCTATTTCTAGGGTCAATTTTAGATTAATATTATGCTTTTTCAGCCGTTCCTGAACCTGAACAACCAGAGCCTTACATCAAGCCACTACCCATAGACGGATCCATCGAGTTCAACAGACATAGACGACGATCAAGGACAGCTACGCGTTAGCAAGGTGGTGCCGCTAGAGAGGGTCGCCTTGCTTCTAGTCCTTAGGAAACTATGCAGTATTTGTTTTTTTATGTATTATTTCTTACATTGTTAGCCCAGAAAATCTTAAGTGTTATTACATACAGCCGGGAAGAACTATTAGATATCAGAGCGATGTCAACTTACCAGCAATACGACCAGAAATAAGACTTTCCCGCAGCGGATCCTTTGTTCAAACCACCCTGGGCGTTCAAACTGTTTCCAGAGGCTGACCCAAGAGAGAGGTACACGGAGCGGCCTTCTGGTCAGACTTTGGAGGCGCGCACACCACCAACAGCTTCCGAGTATTTTACTCGCTAATGTCCAGTCTCTAGATAACAAGGTAGACACAATTAGGCTAGGGTCGCTTTCCAAACAGTTATCCGGGATTGTAACATACTCTTTTTCACGTAAACTCTCTGGGGACATGCTGTCGGAGTCGATACAGCCACCGGGAATCTTTGTGTGTTGTGCCGACAGGAATAAACATCTCTCAGGGAAGAAGAAAGGCGGGGGTGTATGTTTCATGATTAATGACTCACGGTGCAATTGTAACAACATACAGGAACTCAAGTCCTTTTGTTCACCGGACCTAGACTTCCAATCAAATGCCGTCCGTATTATCTGCAAGAGAATTCTCGTCAGTTATTCTCACTGCTGTGTATATCCCCCACCAAGCCGACACCATGACAGCCCTCAAGGAACTCCACTGGACTCATGCAAACTGGAAACCATATATCTGGAGGCTGCATTTATCGTAAATGGGGATTTTAACAAAGCAAATCTGAGAACAAGGCTACTTAAATTCTATCAGCATATCGATTGTAGTACCCGGGCTGGCAGAACTCTGGATCACTGCTATTCTAACTTCCGCAATGCATACAAGGCCCTCCCCCACCCTCCATTCTGCAAATCCGACCACGACTCCATTTTGCTTCTCCCCTCCTATATGCAGAAACTCAAGCAGGATTCCGATCCGACCAATCGGAATCCACACTTCAAGATTGTTTTGATAATGCAGACTGGGACATGTTCCGGGTAGCCTCAGAGAATAATATAGATTTATACGCTGATTCAGTGAGTGAGTTTATAAGTAAGTACATAGGAGATGTTGTTCCCACTGTGACTATTAAAACCTACCTTAACCAGAAAAAGTGGATAGAGGGTGGCATTCGTGTAAAACTGATAGCGCAGACCACTGCATTTAACCACTGTCACGTTCAGGCCTGATAGTTATAGGCTGGCGTGTTTAGTTTAGTTTTTGGTGTAGGTTTTTTTTGTTCTAGGTGTTGTATATCTATGTTGGGGTAATGGTTCCCAATTAGAGGCAGCTGTGTGTCGTTGTCTCTAATTGGGAACCATATATATGTTTGGGGTTTTTCTATAGGTTTTTGTGGGTTATTGTTTGTGCATAGCTTTGTTTTGTGTTTCATGTTATGTTCATTGTTGCGATCTTCGTTCGTTTTATTATTTTTCCCAGTTACGTTTCATTTAAATAAAGATGTATACTGGAGGCCTCGCTGCGCCTTGGTCTGTCCCTTCAGGAGATCGTGACAACCACGGAAAGATAACCGGGAATATGGCCGAATACAAACAGTGTAGTTATTCGCTCCGCACTGCAATCAAACAAGCGAAACGTCAGTATAGGGACAAAGTGGAGTCGCAATTCAACCGCTCAGACACGAGACGAATGTGGCAGGGTCTACAGGCAATCACGGACTACACAAAGAAAACCAGCCACGTCACGGACACCGACGTCTTGCTTCCAGACAAACTAAACACCTTCTTTGCCCGCTTTGAGGATAATACACTGCTACCGATGCGGCCCGCTACCAAGGACTATGCCCCCCCCCCCCGACTCCTTCTCCGTGGCTGAAGTGAATAAGACATTTAAACGTGATGTGTTTATGGACATATTCAATCTCTCCCTATCCCAGTTTGCTGTCCCCACATGCTTCAAGATGGTCACGATTGTTCCTGCACCAAAGAAGGCAAAGGTAACTGAACTGAATGACTATCGCCCTATAGCTCTCACGTCTGTCATCATGAAGTTATTTGAGAGTCTAGTCAAGGATCATATCACCTCCACCTTACCTGTCACCCTAGACCCACTGCAATTTGCATACCGCCCCAATATGTCCACAGATGATGCAATCGCCATCCCACTGCCCTATCCCATCTGGACAAGAGGAATACCCATGTAAGAATTCTGTTCATTGACTACAGCTCAGCATTCAAAACCATTGTACCCTCCAAGCTCATCATTAAGTTTGAGGCCCTGGGTCTCAACCCCGCACTGTGCGATTGGGTCCTGGACTTTCTGCGGGCCGCCCCGAGATGGTGAAGGTAGGAAACAACATCTCCACTTTGATGATTCTCATCACTGGGGCCACACAAGGGTGCGTGCTCAGTCCCCTCCTGTACTCCCTGTTCACCCATGACTGCATGGCCATGCACGCCTTCAACTCGATCATCAAGTTTGCAGACGACACAACAGTAGTAGGCTTGATCACCAACAACGACAAGACAGCCTATAGGGAGGAGATGATCATGGACTTCAGGAAACAGAGGGAGCACCAGCTCAACCAGCTTCACCTGGAATGCTTTTCCAACAGCTTGAAGGAGTTCCTACATATGCTGAGGAGTTGTTGGCTGCTTTCCTTCACTCTGCGGTCCAACTCATCCAAAACCATCTCAATTGGGTTGTTATCGGGTGATTGTGGAGGCCAGCTCATATGATGCAGCACTCTCCTTCTTGGTCAAATAGCCCTTACACAGACTGGAAGAGTGTTTTGGGTCATTGTCCTGTTGAAAAACAAATGATAGTCCCGCTAAGCACAAACCAGATGGGATAGCGTATCGCTGCAGAATGCTGTGGTAGCCATGCTGGTCAAGTGTGCCTTGACCAGCAAAGCACCCCCACACCATCACACCTCCTCCTCCATGCTTCACGGTGGGAACCACACATGCAGATATCATTCGTTCACCTACTCTGGGTCTCACAAAGACACGGTGGTTGGAACCAAAAATCTCAAACTTGGACTCATCAGAAAAGATTTAGACCGGTCTAATGTCCATTGTTCGTGTTTCTTGGGCCAAGCAAGTCTATTCTTATTATTGGTGTCCTTTAGTAGTTGTTTCTTTGCAGACATTTGACCATGAAGGCCTGATTCACGCAGTCTCCTCTGAACAGTTGATGTTGAGATGTGTCTGTTACTTGAACACTGTGTAGCATTTATTTGGGCTGCAATTTCTGAGGCTGGTAACTATAATGAACTTTTTCTCTGCAGCAGAGGTAACTCTGGGTCTTCCATTCCTGTGGCGGTCCTCATGAGAGCCAGTTTCATCATAGCGCTTGATGGTTTTTGTGACTGCACTTGAAGAAACTTTCAAAGTTCATGAAATGTTTCATATTGACTGACCTTCATGTCTTAAAGTAATGATTGACTGTCGTTTCTCTTTGCTTATTTGAGCTGTTCTTTACATAATATGGACTTGGTCTTTTACCAAATAAGGCTATGTTCTGTATACCACCCCTACCTTGTCACAACACAACTGATTGGCTCAAACGCATCAAGAAGGAAATAAATTACACAAATTAACTTTTAAGAAGGCACACCTGTTAATTGAAATGCATTGCAGGTGACTACCTCATGAAGCTGGCTGAGAGAATGCCAAGAGTGTGCAAAGCTCTCATCATAGAAAAGGGTGGCTATTTGAAGAATCTCAAATCTAAAATATATTTTGATTTGTTTAACACTTTTTTGGTTAATACATGATTCCATATGTGTTATTTCATAGTTTTGATGTCTTCACTACTATTTTACAATGTAGAAAATAGTACAAATTAAGAAAACCCCTTGAATGAGTCGGTTTTCGAAAACTTTGGACCGGTAGTGTATATATAGTCTTAATATAAATACATATGCATGTGTGCATCATTATAATACAACTCAGTCTTCATCATTTGTGTATTCTAGAGAAAATCAACCAACATGTATGTGTTCGTGATAGTCTCACCTTTACACAGAGGGGTGTATTGTGTGTTTTGTGCAAAGGGGTAGCCCAAACTGTTAGGACGCTACAGACAGATGTTGGCAGATCGGCTAGACCGACTTAAGACAAGTCAACATATTGTTTTCAAAATACCCTTCAAGAGAGGCATCATAAATAACGTCAAACTGTGCAGAATTGCAGGAAATGCATTTTAAATGTATCAAAATCAATTCCAGAGGGAGGACCCCCGTCTACATAATATGGTAAAAGAGCAAAATTGTGATGTAGATATTGGTGGGAGAGACGAACAGTAGACGGGCGGCCCGTGGGTCCTCCCTCTGGAATGGTTTTGACAAATTTAAAATGCATTTCCTGCAATTCTGCACAGTTTGATGTTATTTATTATGCCTTTCTTGAAGGGTATTTTGAAAACAATATGTTGACCATGACTACTGTAGTGGAGGTTATCTACTAACTACTACTCTACTGTTGTTACCACTCTTGCCACTTTTACCAATACTAATGTCAATTAAAATTCAGTCATCATGCATCTGACCATTGAATAAACACACTGCTGGAAGTGGCTATAATGACAACATAGTGCCGCGTCGTTGTCTGCGTTTCTGTCATTAGAAGAAAAACTTTTAGAATGACTGCGTTAATGCTGACAGAATACAGTCGGAAGACATACTTGGAAGTCGGGATCAACATTCTACTGCACTTTATAGACGATTCCCCTGTCCTTGTAAAGTCCTTCTGTGTCCATGTTATCCTGCTGGCCACTGTATCGGTGTGGAAGGAAAATCTGGGCCATGGATGACAGAGCACGCTTCTTGGAGCAGGACCAGGAGGATTCTTCTCCAGCTCTCATGCAGATTCAAGGGAAGTGTGTCTGGGACCGATCCTCTCATCTCTGTCCAGGAGATGAATCTGCCTGAGTGCAGTTATCCAACCTCCATTGGCCCTGGTCAAAAGTAGAGCACTATAAATGGTATGGGGTGCCATTTAGGCACATGTATTTTTTAGCATGTTAAGAGACCAATGTTTGCCTGAAGAACAAATAAATGTGGTGCTACACAATGTTAATAAGGAAGAATCTATGCACCATACTGTTGTTCAGTATATGGTCCAAACTATTTTCAAACTGTAAAATCTAATCTTGAATAGCTGGAATTCTGGATCCTGACACAATTTGGAAACATCTGAACAGAGATAGGGACCCTTAGCATTTCATTGAGACATTTTGTTTGTCTGTATTCCTGTGTTCCAGTTGAGGATGCGGAGTACATGTTCATGAGCTGTCCATCAGAGGCCCAAAGCAATGATCTCAGGGAAACCCAGCTGTCAGGCACAGGTACATGACTGCATTTCTCTCATCAGTATTATGTGCATTTGATTTTGTCACTGATGTATTGAGGTGGAGGTTATACAGTTTTTTTTTTCCTGTAACCTCTGACATTTAACCTGTAACCTAGCTGTGACCTTTACCGCCAGATGGCCTTTTCCAGTCAGGACCAGACCCGGACTCAGCCAAGGAACCCTCGTCCTCTGCATCTCCCGAATGGCTACGGAAAGGGGTTAGTGCTTATCACAACACCTGCCATAGTTGTTGATAACTTTAGTTCAGGTCATTTAGTGTGCATTCCTCCACTTACACACTGTATTGAACAATGTTAAACCCAATAGAGGAAAATCTTAACCAATTTGGGTAACACTTTATTTGTAGGGGTTCTTATTACAGTGTAATTACATGTGTAATTACACTGTAAGAAGTATTGTAGTTAATTGTAGTAACTCATAGTTACACTGTAATAACAACATGTAACTAACTGGTGGTAATTGCAGTCTGTAATTATAGAGGTGTAGCAACAAATACTTATTACCATGCTTGTCACAAATTGGCAAGTTTCCACTAAATTCACCAATTTAGTGTTAAGTTTTTTCTCAGCTGCATCAAATTCAAGAAGAATTGTCATGAATTTGTAATCTCTTGTGGACAGATGCGCGGGGTGTCTGGGATTACAAAGGTTGGTGGCTTAATAGGCTTTTGCCAGGATGTTTTGGGTATATGTGATTCATTATAGCTGATGATGTGTATCTTTGGTTTCGTAATCTTTAAAAAAAAAAAAAAATTATTTAAGTTGAGAACAAGTTCTCATTTACAACTGCGACCTGGCCAAGATAAAGCAAAGCAGTTCGACACATACAACAACACAGAGTTACACATAGAGTAAAACAAACATACAGTCAATAATACAGTAGAAAAAAAAACAAATCTATATACAAAGAGTGCAAATGAGGTAGGATAAGGAAGGTAAGACAATAAATAGGCCATGGTGCCAGAGTAATTACAATATAGCAATTTAACACTGGAATGGTAAAAATGTGCAGTAGATGAATGTGCAATGTAGAAAAACTGGGGTGCAAAGGAACAAAATAAATAAATAAATACGGTAGGGGATGAGGTAGTTGGTTGGGCTATTTACAGATGGGCTATAAACAGGTACAGTGGTCTGTGAGCTGCTCTGACAGCTGGTGCTTAAAGCTGTTGAGGGAGATAAGTGTCTCCAGTTTCAGAGATTTTTGAAGTTCATTCCAGTCATTGGCAGCAGAGAACTGGAAGGAGAGTCGGCCAAAGGAGGAATTGGCTTTGGGGGTGACCAGTGAGATATACCTGCTGGAGCGCGTGCTACGGGTTGGTGCTGCTAAGGTGACCAGTGAGCTGAGATAAGGCGGGACTTTACCTAGCAGGGACTTGTAGATGACCAGGAGCCGTGGATGTGGCGACGAGTGTAAAGCGAAGGCCAGCCTACGAGAGCATACAGGTCGCAGTGGTGGGTGGTATATGGGGCTTTGGTAACAAAACGGATGGCACTGTGATAGACTGCATCCAGTTTGTTGAGTAGAGTATTGGAGGCTATTTTGTAAATTACATCACCAAAGTCGAGGATCGGTAGGATGGTCAGTTTTACGAGGGTATGTTTGGCAGCATGAGTGAAGGGAGCTTTGTTGCGAAATAGGAAGCCAATTGTAGATTTAATTTTAGATTGGAGATGTTTGATGTGAGTCTGGAAGGAGAGTTTACAGTCTAACCAGACACCTAGGTATTTGTAGTTTTCCACATAATCTAAGACAGAACCGTCCAGAGTAGTGATGCTGGACGGGGGGACAGGTGCGGGCAGCGATCGGTTGAAGAGCATGCATTTAGTTTTACTTCCGTTTAAGAGCAGTTGTAGGCCACGGAAGGAGAGTTGTATGGCATTAAAGCTCGCCTGGAGGGTAGTTAACACAGTGTCCAAAGAGGGGCCGGAAGTATACAGAATGGTGTCGTCTGCTTAGAGGTGAATCAGAGACTCACCTGCAGCAAGAGCGACATCATTGATGTATACAGAGAAGAGAGTCGGCCCAAGAATTGAACCCTGTGGCACCCCCATGGAGACTGCCAGAGGCCCGGACAACAGGCCCTCTGATTTGACACACTGAACTCTATCAGAGAAGTAATTGGTGAACCATGCGAGGTAGTCATTTGAGAAACCAAGGCTGTCGAGTCTGCTGATAAGGATGAGGTGATTGACAGAGTCGAAAGCCTTGGCCAGATCAATGAAAGCGGCTTCACAATAATGTCTCTTATCGATGGCGGTTATGATGTCATTTAGGACCTTGAGCGTGGCTGAGGTGCACCCATGACCAGCCCTGAAACCAGATTGCATAGCGGAGAAGGTACGGTGGGATTCGAAATGGTCGGTAATTTGTTTGTTAACTTGGCTTTCAAAGACCTTAGAAAGGCAGGGTAGGATGGATATAGGTCTGTAGCAGTTTGGGTCAAGAGTGTCTCCCCCTTTGAAGAGGGGGATGACCGCAGCTGCTTTCCAGTCTTTGGGAATCTCAGACGTCACGAAAGAGAGGTTAAACAGGCTAGTAATAGGGGTTGCAACAATTTCGTCAGATCATTTTAAAAAGAAAGGGTCCAGATTGTCTAGCCCGGCTGATTTGTAGGGGTCCAGATTTCGCAGCTCTTTTAGAACATCAGCTGACTGGATTTGGGAGAAGGAGAAGTGGGGGAGGCTTTGGCGAGTTGCTGAGGGGGGTGCAGGGCTGTTGACCGGGGTAGGGGTAGCCAGGTGGAAAGCATGGCCAGCCGTCGAAAAATGCTTATTTAAATTCTCAATTATTGTGGGTTTATCGGTGGTGACAGTATTTCCTATCCTCAATGCAGTGGGCAGCTGGGAGGAGGTGCTCTTATTCTCCATGGACTTAACAGTGTCCCAGAACTTTTTGTGTTACAGGAGGCAAATTTCTGCTTCGGCTTTCCTAACTGCCAGCGTATATTGGTTCCTGACTTCCCTGAAAAGCTGCATATCACGGGGGCTGTTCGATGCTAATGCAGAACGCCACAGGATGTTTTTGCGCTGGTCAAGGGCAGTCAGGTCTGGAGAGAACCAAGGGCTATATCTATTCCTGGTTCTAAATTTCTTGAATGGGGCATGCTTATTTAAGATGGCGAGGAAGGCACTTTTAAAGAATAACCAGGCATCCTCTACTGACGGGATGAGGTCAATATCCTTCCAGGATACCCTGGCCAGGTCAACTAGAAAGGCCTGCTCGCTGAAGTGTTTTAGGGAACGTTTAACAGTAATGAGGGGAGATCGTTTGACCGCAAACCCATTGGACTTTCTCCTCCCTTCCTCTGTGTGGGTGTTCTATCACTCCATCACATAGACAGATGTAATTGTGACAGGAATCCGGGGATATGGAGAGAAAAATAAATAAAAATAGGTCCGGTAAGCTCAGGTTTGAGTCGTGTTATACGAGGGGCGAGAGCTTTTCCGAGCTGAAGGTTAGCTGATGCCCGCTAGCAATAGTAAGCTAAATACTAACGTTAGCTAGTGAAGTTAGCTAGCATTTATTGGGTGACTCCAGATTCGGAAAAAAAACAACAACAAAAAACCACAGATCCGCACCACATTGGGTGAGGCAGGTTGCAGGAGAGTGTTTTGAAGTTGAATTTTAGAGAGCACATATAAAAAGATATGTGAAGAAAATATATAAAAATATTATAAAGACGATATTTACACAGGACAGGACGGGACAAGACAAAATACACGTCCGACTGCTACGCCATCTTGGATTTTATCAATATTTTATCTTTGTTCCCAGTGCCTATGAAATCAATTGAATATCTTCATTCTGGGTTGTGTCCATTTACAGGAGACCCCATGTAGTACTGTAGCAAAATATTAAACTGTGTTGGGACTTAATTGTGAAAAGGGGTGTCTTGTTGTTGGAGTCCTGAGATGTTTTAAATAGCAGCCTCAAGTCCAAGTTAGTGTGATTTTATCACACAATAATGTGAGGCGAACATTCACAGTACTAATTTGGCCTGCTTTATAAAATGTTCCAACTAAAAGGGAAACATACCTGAGTGACTTAAGAATAGGTTTGCTTTCTAAATTCAGAGCTGACTTTGTTATTGTGTCACAAAAAATATCTGCAGCACTTGTTACCCAACCTACCTTTAACTGTTTTAATTATGTGATGCGGCAGACATTTTGGAAGGTTGGGAATACTTTCAGGTGGGCTACAGAGACTATGTAAGTGGCCTGTGCTCCTCTTCAGATGACTGGGAGAGAAAGTTACAGCAAGGAGGTGAAGATCCAGTGACAACATTTATTTTCAGGGCCTTCGCCAGAGCATCAAATCAAATCAAATTGTATTTGTCACATACTGCTTGTGCTTCTAGTTCCGACCATGCATGTGGCCATGATGACGAGGAAAAGCGCTGGGCCGTGCAGCACTAGTAGCTAAGGGCCATGGGAGCAGCGAGGGGGAGGAGGGCAGGGGGTCTGTGATGTGGGCCGCTAATGAGAGGGCCCCAGGTCCTGCTGAAGTTTGGGGAGGTCCAACCACGTCTCGCTGAGTGTTGAAGAGTGCAAGAGGTCAGAGGGCACGCTCCTGCCTCGAACAGGGGCCTTTCAAATGGCCAGGGGGAGAGACCCGAAATAAACAACAGAAAGGGGGGTAGCCTAACTATTCAACTTCAGTGATGATCAACTGCAACCACTGTAAACTAAGCCTCTTCTCTGCTGCGTGGAACTCTGTTCTTCCATCCTCCTTTGGCCTTTTGTCAGGGCCACAGAGAATCCCAGCATGGGGATTCGTAATCAGGGTTTATGCTGAGGATCAAAGCGGGAATGTACGGTTGAGGGGAAAGAATGGCAGTTTCAGCAAGAGAGGAAATGCTCTGTTTATGCGAGAGGCCATCTCCTCTTCATCAATGATGCCATTGATGGAGATGGAGCCAAGGTAGAGGAAGTGGATGTTAATGTCACAATTACATCTGTCTATGTGATGGAGTGATAGAACACCCACACAGAGGAAGGGAGGAGAAAGTCCAATGGCCAGTCAGAACCCCACAGAGACCATGAGCTCAGTGGCAGCCTTCCGTTCTGTGGGCAGACACACAGACACACATAGACACACACACACACAGACACTGAAATGACAGGCAACATACACATTCAAACACATGTACACACTCATGCAGGTATGCTCGCTGACACACACACACACACACACACACACACACACACACACACACACACACACACACACACACACACACACACACACACACACACACACACACACACACACACACACACACACACACAGTAAGTAGGTCCAGAACCCCAAGAGAAGGAGGGCTTTTGAAGACCACGTAGGAGGCTGCTCTGTTTACCGTCTGAAACTCTGCCAATAATTCTCCAGCTAACCCACTCAAGACTCTTGTCCAGTTCCGTGGTACTACTATGAATCTGAATTACCTTTATTCGCCAAGAACATTTGCACATACTCAGAATTCTACTCTGTGATATGGTGCTGCTAGTGATAGACAACATCTAGAGACATACAGACAATGGAGTTAAAACTAAGTTTACATACATTATATACAACTAGGTAGAGTGAGCATAAAGCTACAGTACAAGAGAATGAGCAGCTATACAAATGTACAGTGGGTATACGGTTGATATACAGTGTATGTACACATTTACAGTATCAGTATGAATATATCTAAATGCAAAGAGATGGACAGAGCGCAATGCAGTATAGTGCAGTTATTTTGTGTACAGTTCAGAGATGCTTGATGCAGTGTGCAGCATAGAGTGCATAGTCCTTTAGTCTCTGTTGGCCAGATGGTCGGTTGGTGAGGGTCATAGCCTGGGTGAAGAAACTTTTCAGGTGGGGGGAGGTTTTGGTCATGAGTGACCTGAACCACATATCAGAGGTACATTTTTGGAGGAGGGAGTGACCGAGATGGGAGTGGTCGGCGATGATCTTTCCTGCTCGCTTCCTTGCCCTGGAGTCGTGCAGGACCTCTCTGCAGACTGTGCAATGCATTGCAGTTTACCCTTGCAGCGGGCAGACGCAGATCCAAACCAGAAGGTGATGGAGGACTCAACGATTGATGCGTAAAACCAGATCAGGATTTGAGTCAGCTCAGATGTTTGTAAGGCCATTGCAATTCTGTGTGCCTAAATGGAGACATGGTCTGAGTCCAAAATGGCACCGTATTCCTAGTCAGAAGTAGTGCACTATATATGGAATAGGATGCCATTTCAGATACAGCCATGGTGAGAGAGAGTAAAAAGACGACTTTGTTGGTGAAATACACGCACAGTACGGCAGACTGACTGAGCTACAGTCGGCGAAGAGGGGGCGTCTTTGTGTTGTCCCTGTTCTAGTTGTCAGTGGCTGTGTGGACTGGGCACTGGGCTTACACAGCTGCAATCACTCTCCACTTTACCACTGTTTGCGCAAAACAAAGGCTGTGGCACGGTGATGGTGACCGCTCACTCACTATGATAAAGGAGCTGGCTTCTCCCAATAAAGTGTAAAGAATATGCAGTGTTTACAGGCTTTCCTCTCTCTCTCAAAATGCAGTTGTCCCAGCATCGTCCAGGTTTGGCCGGGGTAGGCTGTCATTGTAAATAAGAATTTGTTCTTAACTGACTTGCCAAGTTAAATAAAAAAAAATAAAAAAAATGTAAATGTAGTCTCATTGTCATAGTAATTTCTAAGATTCAACAATAAAATATTATAGTAATTATGGATTTGTTACAGTAGTGCATCAACTTTAGCCTGGTCCCAAATCTGAGTGTGCTATTATGTCAACTCCTTGTTTGGCATGATAATGAGTGACAAGGAGTTTACATGATTGCATAAACAGATCTGGGACCAGGCTACATCAACTCAGTTCAGCCACCAGCAAGGTCTCTCAGCTACTGTTCTCTCATCTCCTTCAAGTGTGTGGTTTTGGTTTAGTTCCCTGGGGTATATAGTACAAATGACTGACCTCTGATAGGATTTACCATTTTTAAGTACTACATTCAAACAGTCTGGGCATTTTTCTCATTTTTGCTGTTGCACTGCCTGACCTGAATGCTTAAAAAAATGTCCTCTTTCCAGTAAAAGTGTTTGTTGTGTGCACTGGATTTTGAACCCCATAATTACATGTTGGCTCATTGCTTTCACCCTTTAAAAGTACATAGTGCACTACTTTTGAGCATGGACCCTTGTCAAAAGGAGTGCACTATATAGGGAGTAGGGCGCCATTTGGGACGTAGCAATAGATCGGGTCATGTTTCACAAAAATAAATAACAGACAGTTTTCCTTAACTAATCCAATCCGTTGGATTTATTGCATCTGTTACTGAGATGATTGTTCCAGTTTAGATGATTGAGGTAGTCTCAGTATTCAGTCATTCTGAATGCAGGTTGCGGGTGGTTAACAATTCCACTTGTTGGATATCCTAACTCTGGTGGGATTCCAATAGGATTTGCTTTGCAAGCCAGCATAATGTGATTTGCAGGCCTGATGTTGCCTGTAAACCAGGATATTCCTAACACCACTGTGTTAGGGTATAACTAGGCCCTCAAAGAAAGGCCTTATGATACATGTATTGTTATAAATAATAAAATAAGGTTGGTGAACCATTCATAGAGTGTCCTAGGAAGAACCATCCAAAGATAAAAAGGTTCTCAGTAGAACCCTTCATTGACGGTTCCAGGAAGAACCTTCAGATTATAAAATGGTTATTGGTAGAACCCTTCATAGAAGGTTTTAGGCAAAACCATTCAAAGAGGGTTCTGGTAAAAACCCTCTACAAAGGGCTCTACCAAGCACAAAAAAGGGTTCCCAAATAGAGAAATACTGAAGAACCCTGTATGGTTCTTCTTAGCACCTTTTTTTTCTAGGAGTGTATCCCTACAAATGTAAATATGATATTGGCACTGACCCTGAAACTGACCCTGTATACACAGTAGCTTGCTTACTTTCTCTGGTTCTTCTTATTGCTATTTCTATTTTTTCTATTTCTGTTTTTGTTCTACCTAACTGTATTTGAATGTACTACTTATATTGATTACTGCACTGTTGGGAAATAACTTGCAAGAAAGATATTTAATTGTACTTGTGCATGCGATAATAAAACTTGAAACTTGAATGCCCCCTCTCATGACCACTTCCTGTGTTCCCCCTCAGAGCCAGGGACCGGCTGTACCCCTTCATCCGCCAGAAGGTTTAGATGAGGACTGCTACGAGGAGGCTGAGCCCTTTGTTTCAGTCAATCACCCCACTGGTATGCTCAACAAGTCATAAAATACATCAGTCTCTCTCTCCCCCCTCTCTCTTTCTCTCTCTGTCAAGAGCCATTGCCAGCAACTTGAGTTACTTTCACAATGGGATACATGTGACTTTGTGCTGTTTCTACAGTCAAATAATTTACTTGAAAGTTCCAGTCGTGTTATATTTCTATGGCCAATATACCACGGCTAAGGGCGGCGTGCCTGAGATGCCTTATTGCTATTATAAACTGGTTATCAACGTAATTAGAGCAGTAAAAACAAATGTTTTGTCATACCCCTGATATACCACGGCTGTCAGCCAATCATCATTCATCATCCACCCAGTTTATAATTGTGCTATATTTAATCCTCAAACTTCCACAGTTGTATACTATGTATTTTACTCTAAATAAAGGCCTGCATATCTCTCTTTTTACAGTAGTATCAACAACAACAAAAATGATACAGAAATGCATCCCTGTGTGTATGTGTGTGTGTGTTCATGTGTGCGTGTCCTCCAGACAAAGGTGACTCAGACAGCAGTCACTACGAGTCATACGGGGAGGAAGATGAGGAGTTTGTGAAAGACCGGGCCCCCTACATCCAAAGGAGTGCCTCCCAGCCCTGTCTGCGGCCCACTCCCGAGTCACGCATCTGTGGCTACCTGTGGAGGAAGAAATGGCTGGGCCAATGGACCAAACAGCTCTTTCTCGTCCGCAACAATCTGCTCTTGGTAAGCACATCCCTAAGGACAGAATACACGGTGCAATCACCTGCTGGGTGACGACTAAAGCTGTAACTATTTTTGAAGGTATCAACCTCTAAATAGCCCATAAATTGTTAGTCTTATTTGCCTGTTTCATGTAGCTTATAGATCTACAAATGTTAGACAAAGTCTTACTGGCAAGAGCAGTGAGTGGGTTTTGAGTGGGTTTCCCACGCACCTGCAACAAGCAAACTCAGATGTGATTTTACTATTTTGAATAACAGTGCTACAAATGTGCCAAGGACCTCTACCCGCTGCTGGAGTTGAACCTGCGGGGCTGCCAAGTGGTGTACAAATCCAAGCACAACAAGAAGATGCAGCATGAGCTTAAGGTGGTGGCTGGCTCCGACATGGTGGTGATGGGTTTCCAGAGTTGCCAGCAGGCGGAGGAATGGAGGAAGGTTTGGTTGTGTTTATCTTACAGCATAGTCCCACAGAGTGAGAAACAGGAATAAAGATGAAGATAGCCTACTGTAACGAGTGCGCTGAGAGTCGGGAAGCAAGTTAAGGGAGTGAGTGTTCCAATAAATAACTGAAACACGTAACACAAACAACGCACCAACATGAAAACAGAGTCAATAACACCTGAGGAAAGAACCAAGGGGAGTGACAGATATAGGGAAGGTAATCAGGGAGGTGATGGAGTCCAGGTGAGTCTGAGGACGCGCAGGTGCGTGTAATGATGGTGACAGGTGTGCGCCATAACAAGCAGCCTGGTGACCTAGAGGCCGGAGAGGGAGCACATATGACAGTACCCCCTCCCCAACGCGCGGCTCCATCCGCAGGATGCCGACCAAAAAGACGATCCCGGGGATCGGGAGCTGACCGGTAAACTCTGCAGAGGCGCAGGAAACCCGTCAATCTGGTGGAGACGCAGGAGCATTGCGACCTAGAGCGCCGGAGAGAGAGTATACCTGACGGTACCCCCACTCCGGCGCGTTTGGCTCCTGCCGCAGGACGCCAACCCAAGGGACGATCCTAGGGATCAGGAGCGGACCGGTCACCCCCGCTGATGCGTGGGAACCTGTGCCGACTGGGACTTGGGAACCTGACAGACCGTCTGAGGCAGGGGAACCTGGCGATCCGGCTGAGGCATGAGAGTTTGACGAGCCGGCGGAGGCAGGGAAGCCTGGCGATCTGGCTGAGGCATGAAAACCTGTAAATGCTCCTGGACCCGACATCATTCCACAAAAAACACTCCCTGATGCTTCACTTAGGTGAGGTGTTATTCTGTTATTCTGCGCTGAGAATCGGGAAGCAAGTTCAGGCAGTTAGTGTTTCAATAAATAAATGAAACACGTAACACAAACAATGCACCGCCATGAAAACAGAGTCAATAACACCTGAGGAAAGAACCAAGGGGAGTGACAGATACAGGGAAAGTAATCAGGGAGGTGATGGAGTCCAGGAGAGTCTGAGGACGTTCACGCGTGTAACGATGGTGACAGGTGTGCGCCATAACAAGCAGCCTGGTGACCTAGAGGCCGGAGAGGGAGCACACGTGACACCTACAGAAGAAGTAGCCAGCAATGTAGAGCAAAGGGAGGAGTCAGAGGAAATGTATTTTTGGATAGGTAATGCCCATGATTGTCCGAACAGGCAAGCCTAGCCTCTCTGAAAAAAATTGTGGTATTATCAGACTGGGAGAATTTGACAGTTATGGCAGTATTTGGAACTTGGGAGATATAGGGTATGGCTAGATGAGTGTCAGCATTAAGGGGCAGATTCATCAACACATATTAAGCCTGGTCCTGGACTTAAAATCAAGATCAGTGAAGAATCTCCACAGAAAATGCTGCCCCTAAACATTTTGTGTGTGTTCTGTTTTAAAATTGTACTTGTTGTTTGGCTGGTACCTAGATCATTGAGGAGGTGAGTGGATCCTCCTACTATGAGCCAGAGTCCCAGAGTTCCTCATCGTTACTCAAGTGTGACAGACTAGACTCTTGCAGGGTAAGAAATCTGCCGCCACAAGAATTAAAGATACTCCTAATTTTCTCTCAATGCAGCCCTTTCATGTATTGTTTTCCTCACAGTCAAGCACAGTCATTCACACTTCAGACTCTGATGAAGAGAAACTGTCCAAGCTGCCCTCTGCTCTCAGCAGTGGGGAAATGAAGGATAAAGGTAAGCACAAGCAGGCAGTAATGCTGTCCCTCTCAGCCTATTCCCCTGTTTTGCCAACATAAACAAATGCCTCTGGTCCGTACAGGACTGGAGCACCCTCTGTTTCAGAGGCTATATAAAGCTCCATCTTAAGTTGGTCCGTAGGGACTGATTGCATCACTGAGGACTCTGTGAAGACAGTGTGGTATTGTTTGCCTCGTTTGATAGTTACTAGAAGTCTACCTTTAAGTCAAAACAGGCACGTTGTTGGTGTAACACTGGCTTATTGTGAACAGGAGATTCCTGGGGAATTGATTTCTCACCTTTGGCACCATTAGAGTCTGGAGGTGAGCCCACCAGGTTAGCAACCACCCCTGAACCCTGCTAGGCCAACATAATTGGGGAGGAGAGAGACAGGAATTTGGTGGTTTTAAGCTGTGTCCAAAGTAGCATACTTTTGACCAGGCCCCATAGGGCTACAGTATACTGTATATATAGGGAACAGGGTGCCATTTCATACGCAGTCATATACCCTGCCCAGCCCTGATTGTGTAATTTGTGTCGTGACGTGACTCTCATTAATGTGATGACTGTTATTTATTGAATAATTACCTACTAAGTTTAAATGTTACTGGATTAACTTAATCATGTAACAATTAACGCATTAGGAATTTTGGGCACCACGGGATACGTTTTTTACTGAGTTACCGTCTCCCGAATTAACTCAAGAATATATATATCGATAACAGTCACTGATGAATAATTTCCTCATATACGTCTCATTCTGAACATCGCAGGCTTTGTGAATCTGCACCTACCCGAGTCTTACTAATCATTCCATACCACACAAATTGATTTGATTATTTACTAACAAACTAAATGACAACACAGGATACACACACACGGTATAGGTTATTAAACTTAACAACAGGTTCCTAGCGGACTAACACAATATGACACTTGTTACACAAGATGTTAACTACTTAGGGAGCAGTGGTGACCTGTTGTCCCGACACTACCCGGTGAAATGTGAGGCGCAAAATTCAAAATCCAAAAGTTTAATTATTAAACATTCATCAATATATAAGTGTTGCAAAGTCATCAAAAGCTCTGATACTTGGCAATATCACAGCGATGTCAGATTTCAAAAAGGCTTTACGGCGAAAGCACAACATTTGATTGTTTGAGGATAGCCCCTCTCATATTGTATGCATTAGCATAAATCCATAACCAACGTGGGTCTCAAAAAACGCATAAAACGCTAATATAAAATCCCTTACCTTTCGAAGAACTTCTGCTGTGAGGGCTTCCCAAGTGTCCAACGAAGACATCCAATGGTTATTTTGTTAGAAAAAGTAATTTATTATATCCATAAATCTCTGTTTGGTTGGCGCGTTATGATCATAAAATCCACCGTTGAGTCGCCCATTGAACCGTGAAGAGAACAGGTTCAAATTATACCTATACACTTTCTACAAACAAATCAAACATCATTTTTTATGTATCCTTAGGTATCCTTTTGTGTATTTTTGCTGTAATATTTCAACAGGACGATAACGTGAACGTTCACAATCTCGCGCGCGTCAAACCTTGTTTACAAAAGTGGTCCTGTGACTTTTTCCTGTTCCTATCCGTTCTGGTTACTCCTAAAATTCCCAGCCTTTGACTGTTGACTGTTGACATCTAGTGGAAGCCATAGGTACTGCAGTCTCAGTCCTACATAAGATTGTATGTTATAGGCACAATGGAGAAGATGGGCATTTACCAAAAAAACTGCAAATCCGGATGGATTTTCCTCGGGTTTTCGCCTGCTATATCAGTTCTGTTATACTCACATACATGATTTTAACACTCTTAGAAACTTCAGAGTGTTTCCTATCCAATAGTACTAATTATGTGCATATCCTATTTTCTGGGCCTTAGTGGCGGGCATTTTACTTTGGGCACGCCAGACTTACCAAAACCGTCACCTATGCAGCCGCTCCCTAAGAAGTTAAAGAGAGAGAGAAAGCAAGAGAGAAATAGAAGCAACACTTGGATGCATTTGGGAACTACGCTCACAGTAACCCTAATACCTTGCCCTGAACTGCCGCTTTTTTGGGTAAGAAATAATGCATGTATTTACGTGTTGAAGGTCTTCATCGGGTATCTCTGTTGGGCCCAGACCTTTGTGGAAAAGGTTCCGCTTTGTGAGGCGGGTTCGATTGGGTGTAAGTCTCTGATTGTCCACAAGAGGTCACAATGTCCTTCTTCTTCGTTGCCTGTTTACTTGCACTGGTTCTGGAAGAGAGGTCTTCTGAGGACAGCTAATCAGCCGTGTCGATGACCCCCAGAATGGTGATGAGAGTAGTGTAGGTGACGATGAATTGAAGAGAATATCCGGATGGTCCTACTTAAATTAACTTTCTTAGATACAGTACTTAGATCAGCTACTCAACCGCAGCATTGACTGTTAGAGGTTCCTTTGTCTTCTTCTAGGGTCGTGACTAATATAGACCTAGCCGCAGCTTGTGGTCCTTTAGTCTGGTATGTTAATTCTTAACTCAATCTTTTATACACTCAGGTAAAAAGATGGCGTTTTCGTCATGCTGACATGCTCTCTGTGCTCCCTGGGGCGTGGCTAGTTACGAGACAAAGTATCCTAATTACTATGATCTCGTTAGAGAACTAAAATCTCAGTCCTATCGTCACAAAAACATTCTCTTTATCCTTTATATTTTTTTACAACACGTAAAGGATGTACCCTGATATACACAGTGTAAAAGCTGCTCAAGTTACAATGTTTTCGTAAAAAAAATGTATGACATCACAAAATAGACATTCATTTTCTATATATTCCATCTCTCATTCCCAACATTCAGATGTTGAAATATATTGTCCCAGTGTTCATTGTTTGATGTTGAAGTTTTGGGTGGCAAACTCTTCTGTAACAAAAAGACATTCCATTCACCCGTACTAAAGACCAGAAAGGAGTCGTCTGCATTACAATTAACAATCAAGGTGAGGTGTCATAAAACCCCCACATCAATCCCCCAACCCCCCCTGCGGGTAAAGGGCTCTGTAGACACTCATTCACTAACCTGATCTTTGGATCCTCACAGGAGAGTCATGATAGTCCCCCTCTGGTGGGTTCAACCTTGGAAGGATTTATGCAAGCTACAGACCACCACCAGAATGTACAGGAGAGCTCGGAGCTGTGGCTCGCCATTCCTGTTGTCAACGCAAAACACTCAGGCAATACATCATTACATTTCTTCCCCAAATTAGCGGTGTTGTGGCACTTACTGGAGGCTGTATGGGGGACTGGTTTGTGCCTCTATAAATTCCTAAGTGCCAAAGAGCATGATTTTGTTTTAAACACAAACAAAATATATACAAAATATAGCTACCACACCTTAATCATCTATTTGGACTATGTTCTATATTTGTCCAAGGTCTTTGCTAATTGACTCTATCATGGCATTGCCTTTAATGTAAAATCTAGGGCGATCCTACTTCTTTATTGCTTTAAATCAAAATGTTTCTCTTTTCTGTCTGGATAACACATAGATGGTGGACAAGCTATTCCTAGTATTTACTGAATGTCTGTCTCTTACCAATGGAATACTGCTGTGAATATTGGTCATCAATCTTGTTGATTGATGACCAACCATGAGCATGTAGCATGACTACAACAGAATAACCATATCTCCACCTTAACCTTTTCCAGACCACAGAACAGTAGTTCATCTGACTCTCAATTTAATGCTTGGGTTATTTGCTTAAGATGGACCACCTAATGGTGTTTCAGGATATATTGCCAACTTCCGAAAATTGGGATTGCTTCCGTCCCACTGGTGATCCTAGTATAAGACCACATTAGGTCTTCCATATGTGTACATAGTAGGAGCACGCAACAAGGGCAATAAGACCAAGGATCATGGTAACAGCCAGGATACTGTCTGGCACCGTCCAATAGTGGGTATTTTGGCTTGGCTTGTAGTCAGTCGGGTCAACTAACGCATCCAGTACGCTAAGATCAACAGTCATTGATCACTCATACTGGATTTGGTTTTGAATGGTGTGGTAACTCAAGGGAACGTTTAGAAAAAGTGTCAGGCATTTCAATATCTGTGTCTATCCTGTCGTTGGGAAGATGGTATAGAGTTAGGTCGTCTATGTGGATAATCGCCCCCTCTGTTATCTTAACAAAAACAGTCTGGTTGGGGAGGTTCAGTTGGGTGGTTGAGTCATGGCGTTCATAAGTCATAGTGGCGGATGCGAAAGGGGTGTTAACCAACCGATTCCCGTAGGGGGTCCGCTTGTGCTGGGTTGGTTTTGACCAGGAACTCCATCCTGAAAAAACGCATAATTAGAGATATTGTTTGATTATTTCAGTTATCTGGTTTTTGTAAATGAAAATGTTTTGCTGATTTTACTATTTCGAACAGCACAGCACAGGACAATATCAACAGTGACAGGAATGTATATCTTGTAGCTGGGAAGAGAAGAAAAGATCTCTTGGAAGGGATCAGCTGAGGATACTTAAGAATTTTCTTAGTACCTCTGACTTTGCTAGGTTTCTATCTTTTCGGTGCTGGGTTGTACCCCCTTCTATTCCCATGGGGAATAGTACAACTTGATTTGGTTCCTGTGGACCCACTTGAAGGTGGTGTTTTGTCAACCTTTGCTGATTCTGAAGCGACGTGTGACAGCTTCACCACAATCTCGTGTGGCCCCGTCCAGTGGGGCAGGAACTCGTTGCGACGCCCAAGGGTTTGGTGTATATGTAGTACCGCACCTTATCCCCGACTTCGAACACCTGGTGTGAGGGCTTTTTGTCGAAATGGGTCTTGTCACCTTCTGCACTTCTTTTCAACTTTCCTTGAGCGTACGCAAAGGTAGTCTGGAGGTGGATTCGCAAGTCCGTCACGTATTGATGAGCCGTGTAGGCGGTGGCTGAGGCGACATCCCCCCCGGTTGGTACAGGAGATGCAGTGGAAGCGTCGTTTGCCGGCCCGTCATCATCTCGAATGGTGCTATTCTCGTAGACCTGTTGCGTGTGGCTCTGATCGCCATCAGTACCAGTGGGAATTTGAGGTACCAATCTTTGTGGTTGGCTGCCACATATTTCCTCAGGATACTGACGATTGTCTGGTTGCTCCTTTCTACCCTGCCGGAGCTCCTAGGGTGGTACGCGATGTATAGTTTAGCATCAACTCCCAGGAGCCGCCACATTTTGGTCGTTATAGCTGCCGAAAAATAGGTTCCTCTGTCGCTGTCCACAGTTTCTCCTGGCAGGCCAAAACAACTGAAAACGTGGTTGAGCAAAATAACGTCCGTGGTTTTCCGCTGTGTCATTGGTTGCGGGCAGGCAGTCCACCCACTTTATGAATGCGCACGTCACTGTGAGGAGATACTTGTTCCCTCTTGCCGACCTGGCAACTGGGCCGACCCATTCTATCTGGATCGAGCGTTGCAAGGGTGCTCTGTGGAATAGCTTGGAGGGTTGAAACTGGCAGCAAACTAGACACCTCCTCACGCATTGTGCCACATCTTGTTCCATGTGAAGCCAGTGGGCAGTGTTTCACATTTAGCCTTGACCCCCCTATGGCCTCCACATGGCACATTGTGGGCATGAGCTATCATTATCCCCCTCTGTCTTTTAGGAACCACCCACCTTTGTATGGTGTCGGTTTCTGAAGCATAAACCAGTAGGTCATCTACAAGTGTAAGGTGCTGTTCAGTTGCGTACAGCGAACGCAAGTCGTGTGAGCCTGCCAAAGCCAGCTCGGACACTGGTGATTGACAGGATCAGACAAGAAAGCCATCAAAGTGGCGAGGGACACATCTTGGTGTTACATTGCTACCCGGTCACCATTCAGGAATGAATGAGTTAGCAAAACATTATGTTTGTGCGAAGATGTTTTCTGCGGTGCAACATGGCTATGTGTTATTGCAGATACCATGGGCGCCTCGGTGATCATTGCGTCCCGAGCATCGAGCATGCCGTGAATTGCACCAGATTTCGCCATGCTGTCGGCATGGTCGTTGCCAAGTTTGTCACGACCAGATGAATTGGAGTGTCCCTTGACTTTCTTCCAATACACCTGTATGTCGTATTTGGTTATGAGGTCATCGCAAGCTAGAATGAGCTCTTTGTTTTTCACTTCTTTACCACTCAAAGTAGTCATGTGCTTTTGTTTCCAAAACGGCAAGTGGTATAAGAAGGTGAGTCTGGCATAGTTTGAGTTGGTGCAGATTGTCAGTTCTGACAAGTCGTGTTTCACCGCTGTTTGCTGTGTGATAAGTGCGCCAGCAACTTCTGCGACCTGGCTGGTCTTGTTGCCTAGCTGAAATTGAAGAGGTTTGCACGGAATGTTGTGCCACACCAATCCCACACCAGCTTGCAAGTGTTCTAGATGACGGTAAGAACAGCCATTCACAAATACCATCGGCATGCCAAGACACACGTTCTCTTCAAAGTAGTGATGGTTCGAAAGCAACAGCGGAGCTACGTTGCACGGGGTGGTGCGAGAGTCAGTGTCATCGTCACCACAGCGTTGACTCACAACCAAAGCCCTGCCTAAAGGCAGATTTTTCTGCTTTTGCATAGTTTACTACCACATCGTGGCTCTGCAGCGCTATTAGCCAAGCCGCTATTCTGCTATTATGTACAACATCCTCACGGATTCGTTGGCTTTTCAGAAAGTCACCGGCTGGTGACATGTTTCTTTGATAACCTTTTGTCCGCCGACATAACTGGTGAAGTGCTTGACCGCCCAGACTGTCGACAGCAGCGCTTTTTCACAGTCTGAGTACTTGTGTTCAGCACGGTTGAGTGTTTTGCTCACGTAAGCAACCACACACGTCTTGGTCATATTTTTGGTACAACCCAGCACTAAGGCAGTGCTCTGAGAAACTGATTTCCAAAAACAACGTCTTGTCTTTGTTGGTTGTATACCAGGCAGGGTGCCTCAGAAAGCAGGTTTTTCAAGTAAGTCACAGCTTCGTAGTGAGTGGCATCCCAAATGAACTGGGTGTCTTTCTGAAGAAGACGGGTCAAAGACTGACAAGTCGGCATAGTTTTCAATTAATTGACGGGAGTAATTCTTAGTAATTCTAGCTGCGCACCTCATTAAGGTTTGTAGGTGTTTTGATGTTGTGGACCACTTGGATTCTGCTAGACTGTGGCAGGATGCCCTCAGCACCCACCAGAAGTCCAACGTAGTTTACCTTGGTCCTGCATCATTGTCCTTTCATGATAGCCAACATAGCCCCTGCCGCCCCGACTTGGGTATGAACGTGGTCTCACTCCTCATGAGAACATCGTCCACAAAGATTATCGTCCCCCTGGTGGCTGCATATGGCATTGTCGTGATCCAGAAACCATTCGCCACGTCGGCGGTGGAGAAGTACTTGGCAACTCTTGGTCGAGCTGTGTCATTGGCCAACGAGACAATGGAACCAGCTTGTTGAGTTGTCTATAGTCAATGGTAAAACACCATTTACCCGTTGGTTTCAAAACAGGCCACACGGGAGTTCTGTATGTACTGTTACATTCCCTGACTATCTGTTTAGCTAATAGAGAGTCGATAATCTATTGTACCGCTGTGTACGCTGCATGCAGAATTTTGTATTATCTCACAAACATAGGAGCTGCTCCGGGTGGCATAGGAATATGCAACACATGAATACCCATAACACCGCAATCCAGCGAGTCTGTCAACCAAATCTCGCTGTGTTTGTTAAACAATTCCCGCAACCGATGTTGTTTAGTGTCATTGACAAGTGCGTCTGCCTCCGAAAGTAGCTGTATGCATGGAAACCAGGATATGGTTTGGCGACATCACGCAGGTCTTCATCAGGTGGTGACGGCATGTCAATGTTGGGGGGAATCATCGGCTATTAGTTCATCAGTGTGTACCTTACATGCAGAAGGGGATGCGGTATCATCCTCCGTGATGATGGAGAATATCAACAGCTCGTTGTCAGAATCGACATCCAGCCTGAACGTTGATGTGTCGTCAAGTGTCAATACGGGAGTTATTTCGGTTGCCTTTGACGGACAAGTATAAAGTATCTCTCCCTCACCAGATAGGTCTAGGGAGGAAGGAAGAGGCCCAATCATGGGAACAAAAAGTTCAAATCATGGAAAGAGTAATCAATCAATGTTCCTTGCTGATTGTGCCGGGGAATGGAAATATCCGCTTGAGTCAGATTCTGCACCACGAGGTAAGTGGATCTAGCGTTTAGCTCCAACAGTTACCATTGATAGTTAGCCCCAAGTCTAATAATCGCGTAGAGTGTTGGAAGAAAGCAGTGGTGCCTTCCGTCCGGTAGCCGGGCGCCAGGTTCAGTGTTACAGAAACCTCTGTGGTTCTTGCCGGTATCACCACGGTGGACTCAGTTGTCACTTTGCAAGCTTCAGGAATAGTCTGCCCGGATGCCATCCGCACAGGGTCAAAATAAAAGGTGTGTTGGTCTGGCTGCACCAAAGACCAAAAAACTTGCTGTATAGTATCGAGTATAACACCCAATCTTACTAAAAGGTTCGCAACAAACATTAGGTAATGAGAAACTTATTTTGTTCCAATGCGGAGTGATAGCTCACACACCCCTAAAGCAGTGAGTGACGTATGGGGAGTCGTTCCCAGTGGAAATCTGAACGATTTCGGAACAAAGGGTGGCAGTTAGCCGCTTTCAAAATGTCGTTGGACATTTTCAAACTGATTGCAGATCTTTCGGTCCAGGTTGCCAGTATGGCATCTTCAACCATAGTGCCGTTTAGGCACACGCCACACATCAGTGGAGGGTGGTATGTGTCGGCTGGTGATTCACCCGAGCCACACAGGAATACCTCATGTTCGGTTAATTTCCGAGTTAAATTTCCGAGTCACCCTGTGATTTGCCACAAGTGGTGGACTCATGACCAAGTATATTTTTTTTTTATAAAATGAATTCCATTCCCCACCCCAAAGAACCCCCCAATGCAGCAACAACCAAGAGAATTAACTAAATACAAAAAAGGAAAAGACAGACAAAAACAGCAAACAACAATGCCATTTTTTTTAAACAAATTAATACATTTAAAACAAAGGACAACTAAAATCATAACAGCAATGCCAACTGTATATGTTTGTGTGCATGTCTGGCACTATTGAATGTATGTGTGTGTGTTCTTGTATGTGTTTATTTGAATGAGATTGTGTGTATATGCATGTGTACAAACACCTGCACAGCATCAGCCTCAGGCAAACCAGCATTCGTTGTAAAAACACTGCCCCTCAGTGTCATTCAAACTTTTTATTATGTTTTATTTAGACTTTAAATTTTTTTATGTTTTACTTTTATCTTTGACCATCATTCTATCTCCTACACAGCAACTCTATTCCCACTTGTCTCCAATTCCACATCCCAACCCTCAGCTTCCCTCAGCCCATCCCATCTATCTCTGCTGGCCTCCCGCTGGGCGTACGGTGGATTGCACCAGCAAAGCTCTGTCATTGACTTACTCTGGGTTCCCAGGTAATGGTGTTAAAAACAGCCTACGCAACACATATCTTTCAACTATGCTGTGATGTTTAACGTACAATTTCAATCTATAAAATCGAATAGAATCCACAGATTGCGAGCTGAAGATAAATCATTTTACTAAGAGTATATTAGTAATTGACTGACCCGGTCTCTCCAGATCTCCTAACAATACTTTTTCTAGGGTCAATTTAGATCAATGCTATGCATTTTCAGCCATTCCTGAACCCGAGACCAGAAACAGGCTACCTGAGGGCAATACCAAAATAAATGGTCTATTGATTCTGTATCCTCACAACAAAATATGCAGAGCTTTGATGACTTTATGCCCCAAATACTCAACATTTTGTTGGAGGCAAGAATTCTATATAATAATTTTAGCTGAAAAGAACAAAGTCTTGAATCTTGCGTTGTTTTATATACCAACTCATACACCCTGCACCATGGAATCGGTACATCAAAAATCTTTCCCAACTATTGTGCAATCTGTATGGCACAGTTGTCAACATCCTGGTCCTCAAATGAAACTGGTATACTTTCCTATTTTATGCTATTTTATTCCTCCGCAAGTTTTGATCCTTTATATTTGGCAGACAGACCAGTTCCCTACCTCCTCCCATCTGCCACCTGCCTCCTCCATTTTTGGGGTAATGCTGTAATCAATTGGTTGTACTCTTGGATTGAGCAGACCTTCCCGTACAAATCTGCTAACTCCATTAAGGACATAACTCTACCATTCCAATTCACAATATAATTTAAGAATTAAATACCCATTTTAAACATCTTTCCCATAAATACAGGTATTTTATAAACCAGCACATTTGAGTTCTACTTCACCATCAGCCCATTTTGTAGGTAAGCTGCAGGGTAATATAAAAGTTGTATTTTTTTAAGATCCAATACGTAATATTGCACACTTATCATAATTAGCTTTTAGTCCAGAGAGTACAGAAAAGTTATCTAGATCTTCAATGAGACATTGCAGGGATCTAGCTTGCGGACTTAATATACAACTTGAGTCATCGGCATACATGGACACCTTTGTTTTTAAGCCTTGGATTTCTAATCCTCTAATGTTGTTGTTGGATCTGATTTTAATAGCTAGCATTTCGATGGCCATAACGAATAGATATGGTGACTGCGGACACCCTTGTTTAACTCCTCTTGACAATTCAAAACTCTCTGAGAAGTAGCCTTTATTTACTATTTTACGTCTGGGGTTGATGTACATTTTTTACCCATTTTATAAGAGAATTACCGAAATTGAAAAAGTCCAGGTATTTATAAATAAAATCCAGTCTTACTTTATCAAATGCCTTTTCAAAATCCGCTATAAATACCATTCCTGGCGTCTTATATGTTTCATGATGTTCTATTATTTCTAGTAGTTGTCATATATTATCTCCAATGAATCGTCCATGTAAAAAACCTGTCTGATCAAGATGTAAAACCCTTTTAATTCTGAGTGCTATGCATTTCGCTAGTATTTTTGCATCGCAACATTGAAGTGTAAGGGGCCACCAGTTTTTTTAGACTGGGTATTTATATTTGTCTTCTTGTTTAAATAATAGAGAAATCAGACCTTCCTGCTGTGTACCTGACAGACTATCATTTCTATAGTAGTTAAAACAATCTAACAATGGAGCTTTTAGTATATAAAAAAATACTTGATATACTTCTACCGGTATGCCATCAAGCCTGGGTTTTTTCCAGACTGAAAGGATTTAATAGCCTCAAAAAGTTATTCCTGTCATTTAGCCTTCGCACTGATTTTTCTGTACATTTGTTAATTTTCAATTTTTTTATATTATTTGGAAATAATTCCTTACAATAATCTTCATTCAGTGGGAGATGGAAAAGAGAACATCTGCCTAAAATAATTAGCTTCCTCTTTTAAAATGTAATTCGGAGAATCATAGATGACTTCAGTAAGTTTCTGCAAGTTATTTTTGTTAGCGTTCCTGTATTGAAGTCAGGAAGAATTTTGTGCATTTTTCTCCATATTCCATCCAGTTTGCTTTATTTTTGTAATAGATTACATTAGATCGTTCTTGAATAAGTTCCTCAAGTTCTTTTAGTTTTTCCTCTAACTTTTTTGTATCTCCGTTGTATCGTTTTTATTGCTATTTACCTGTACTATTAGTTTATAGATTTCCCTTGTTAGTCTTGTCTCTTTAGTCAGAAACTGCTTTTTTATTAATGATGAATATTGAATTGAATGACCCCTGAAGGTACATTTAAAGGTATCCCAAACAATAAGGGGATTTGCTGAATCTATATTATACTGTAAAAATTCTGTTATAAATTATTTTGTCTTATTTAAAAATAAGTTGTCCTCCAGTAAACTTTGAATACATTTCCAATACCCCTGTCCACGTGGAAAATCTATAAGAGTTATGTGAATGCCAATTAGATGATGATCCGATCGCATTCTGTCTCCTATTAAACTTTTTTAACCTTTGATGCAAGAGAGAAAGAGACAAGAAAGTACTCAAGATGACTAGCTTGATTAAGTCTCCTCCATGTATATCTCACTAGGTCAGGTTTTTTTAGTCTCCAAATATCCACTATTTCTAATGTGTCCATAATATTTGTGATTTCCTTAAGGGCACGGTGATGATAGTTTGTAGAGTGATTACATTTATGGTCCATTGAGGTACTTAACACTGTGTTATAGTCTCCTACCATAATGATTAGATCATTTGTTGCCTGTAAGTTCAATAAATTGGTATAAATGTTTTCTAAGAAGTATGGATCATCCTGATTTGGACCATAAAGATTAACTACTTAGGGAGTGGTGGGGCGCATTTCACCGACACTACCCGGTGAAATGCAAGGCGCCAAATTCAAAATCCAAAAGTTGAATTATTAAACATTCATCAATATACAAGTGTTGCATAGTCATCAAAAGCTCTGCTTCTTGGCAATATCACAGCGTTGTCAGATTTCAAAAAGGCTTTACGGCGAAAGCACAACATTTGATTGTTTGAGGGTAGCACCTCAAATATTTTCCATTAGCATAAATTCATAAACCATCACGATTCACACAAAACACATTTCACAGCGAAAACAAATCCCTTACCTTTTGAAGAACTTCTGCTGAGGGCTTCCCAAGTGTCCAACGAAGACAATCCATGGTTCTTTTTTTAGAAAAAGTCATTTATTATATCCATAAATCTCAGTTTGGTTGGTGCGTAATGGTCAGAAAATCCAACGTCGAATCGCCCATTGAAACGTGAAGAGAACGCGTTCAAATATACCTATAAACTTTTCCTAAACAAATCAAATACCAGTTAAAATGCATTCTTAGCTATCCTTTTATGAATATGAGCGATAATATTTCACTCGGATGGTCACCTAAACGTTATATAAGTAAAACAAAGTGGGGCGCACAGCCAGCCTTGCGCACGAGAAAACTTGTTGACATCTGAGCTACCTTGTCCATTTCCTGTACCTATTCTTCCTGCTTCGTCCAATCTCTCTGAGGCTTTATATATAGACTGTTGACATCTAGTGGAAGCCTTAGGTACTGAAATCCCAGAGCTGCTTGCCATATAACTCAATAGAGAGACTGTCAAACAGAGCCAATGTGACAAAAAACAGTATTTCCGGATAGATTTATCTCTGGTTTTCGCCTGCTATTTCTGTGTTTCCTATCCAATAGAGTTTTTCCTATCCAATAGTACTAATTATGTGCATATCCTATTTTCTGGGCCTGAGTGGGAGACATTTTACTTTGGGCACGCCAGACTCTCCAAAACCGTCACCTCGGGAACCGCGAAGTTAATGAGCCAAATCTCTTTTTCATCCACTTTCATATTCAAAAGGATCCACCTTCCTTGCGAATCATTCCTGACTATTTGCACATTCAGATAAAAATTTGTGTTAATTAATATCATCACACCCTTTGAGTTCCTTTGTCCATGACAGAAAATTATTTCACCACCCCGTTCCTTTTTCCAAACAACTTCATCTAAGGATGTATAGTGAGTTTTCTGTAAACAGTATGTTACATTCCATTTCTTTTAGCCATGTAAAGACTGATCTTCTTTTTTTATAATCTGCTAAACCGTTACAATTATAACTGGCTATACTTATTTCACCCCTTACCATAACTAGATACTATTCTCAGTCTAAATTGACCATAATTAGTGCTTGTAAAGTTACTGCCATCAGAGGTATGATGACGGTCAAAACTAGAGCTTTTAAATGTCTGATATTTAGAATTCAATATTTGTTGTATTCCCTTGCCTGTTTGCCTGTGAGCCAATGCCACAGATGTTAGGAAATTGAGACAATATACTTGTTGTGTAGTAAATCTGAGTAGGTTGATGTGTATGATGTCAAAGTCACCATTATTAGTCAGTTGTACAACCGAATGCCTTCAACTGAAATGTGTCTTCCACATTTAACCCAACCCCTCTGAATCAGAGAATCGACATCCACATCCACATCTTCAGCGCCAGGGGAACAGTGGGTTAACTGCCTTGTTCAGGGGAAGAACGACAGATTTTTACCTTGTCAGCTCAGGGATTCGAACTTGCAACCCTCCGGTTACAAGTCCAACGCTCTAACCACTAGGCTACCTGCCGCCCCCATGTTGGTATATGCGTATGATATTGTGTGTACGATGTCTGTATAAGAGTAAAACTATAATGTGTGATGTCCAAATAAATAATAACTCTGTCAATTTGCATGGTTGAGTGTCTATGTGTGTAACATGTAGTGAGTATAGCCTTAATATTCATGATGGTAATTGTAATCCATATCGTATCACCATCATAGTTGCATCATAATTACCATTAACATAATTGAAAAACACATCCCAGCATTTCCATAGCAATTGACGTTTCACATGATCATGAAAGAGATCTTGCATTACTGTAGAGACGGCTTCACTACAGTACAAATGTATTCTGTACAATATGTTATTATTCCCCAATGCCCCTATTCTGATATCTTCCCCTTGCTTGTTGTAAACATATATAAACTTGTAGACAAATACATAAAAAAGAAAGACAATCAACAAACACATTAAATTAAATTATAAAACAGTTCTCGACAATGGAGAGAGGGAGAGAAGAGAGAAATAGAGAGTGAGAGAAGATAGCGAGATCAGGTGTGTGTGTGTATGTATAAGTCTGTATGTGTAAGCAAGCATGTAATTGAGTACATTTGTGTTCATATCCACTTCATAATGTTCAGATATTTTTACAGTTCCCATATGTACCTTCTTTTTTTTCGTAACCTGAAGTCCCTGTAGAATTTAGTACAGACATGGTGTTATGGAGCTGTCTCTGAATAGCAGTCCATCTCTAAAGAGTTAGTCCATAATGATAAAGGCACGCTTACCCTTCTCCCTTTGTTGTCTTTGTACCGGATACAGTCTCTTACGACGTTCGTAAGTATCTCCCTTGGAAATTGGTCATTGAGACCGAATTTGGTCCCTTTATGCTTCCTTCCCCTGCTTTTGATCAGCTCTTTTTGTTGGTAGTGTTCAAATTTTGTGATGATCTGTCAGAGACCCTTGGTCTTATCACTTCGAGCTCCAAGTCTGTGTACTCGGTGGAAAGCCACCTTGTTTACAGTCTCTATAGGAAGTTTCAAGGGGGATTGCATGAATTCTCTGATTGGGCCCTCTAGATTATTGGATGCGTCCAATAAAAATTGATTTTCACGCATGCTACGACTTTGTATGTCTAGTAGCGACTCCTTCATCACCCTGTTTTCCCTGAGTAGACAATCCATGTTGGATTCGTGGATTATTACCATGGCTGTGAGTGTCTTGTTTTCTCTTTGGAGTGTGAGAATTTCACTCTGGCTGAACTCCAAACTCCCCATCAGCCCTGCTACCTCCTCACACAACTTTTCCAGTGCTGCATGGATTCCAGCCAGAGCACTAGCCTCTACTGCAACGGTGTATAAATCGCACGTCTGTAGATGAATCTGTTTTTCTTTTTTTTGTCGGGTTAAAGTTATTTTGTGAGGTAGTCGGATCTTTCCATGATGGAGTATGTTGTCCCTCCATAGTGTAAAGCTGTTGGTACTTGTCAATTTCCCCCAGGATCTCCTTAATATCCAGGTTGGCTCTTTACTGCAACCAGTTGTTTTACGAAAAGATAACAATGAGTCTTTCCCACGACGACAACAGGTGTCTGTAGTACAGCCAGCTAGCACTCGCGGAATCAACGCAAAAAAAAGGAACACAAACTTGCAGTCCCAGCCATAAAGGCTAACTGCGTCGTGGAATCCTTAGCAACAAAACTTTAGTTCTGATTAAAATCGATTTAATGAAAATGTTTTAATATAAACAACAAACTGAGTGTAGACAGTACAATGTTCTGTTGCGCGCTCTGATGAAGTATCTGATGACGGATAGTCCTTTCCTTCCCCTACCTAGAGTGTAGTGTTTAGAATGGATCCTGTTGTTGGTTGTTAGAGTGTTCCCCCATCTGTAGTCAGAGTGACAGTGGAAGGTCAGGGGTTAGAGACCACACTAGTTAATTTATCAGACAACATTTGCTTAGAATTCCATGGCATTAGTTTATATTATTTTATAGAATGAGTAATACAATTGAACATTTGGATATTTTCCCCAAACGATTTGAGGCAGTGTGCAGTGATGTAAAGTAGTTAAGTAAAAATACTTTAAAGCACTACTTCAGTAGATTTTGGGGGTATCTGTACTTTACTACTATTTGTATTTTAGACTTCTTTGACTTTCACTTCTCTACATTCCTTAAGAAAATATTGTACTTTTTACTCCATACATTTTCCTTGACACCCAAAAGTAGCTGTTACATTTTGAATGCTTAGCAGGACAGGAAAATAGTCAAATTCACACACTTATCAACCGAACATCCCTGG
Source organism: Brachymystax lenok tsinlingensis (assembly GCA_030435695.1). Classification (NCBI taxonomy): domain Eukaryota; kingdom Metazoa; phylum Chordata; class Actinopteri; order Salmoniformes; family Salmonidae; genus Brachymystax; species Brachymystax lenok. The sequence goes on along the minus strand of CM059801.1, from coordinate 2,308,730 downwards.
TCATCCCTACTGACTCTGATTTGGCAGACTCACTAAACACACATGCTTCGTTTGTAAAAGATGTCTGAATGTTGGAGTGTGCCCGTGGCTTTACGTAAATTAAAAAAACAAGACAATTATGCCATCTAGTGTGGACTCGAGTCACAAATATGATGACTTGCAACTCGACTTTGACTTTAACACCAATGACTCGTGACTTGACTTGGATACTGGCAGGATACCCTCCCCAAGCCCAAATATAGAAAATGATGCTATTAAAACAAGTGTGCAGCACATCAACTCTTCATTTAACTACTTAGGGAGCAGTGTGGCGCTAGCACCCCACTCCCGACACTACCCGGTGAAATGTGAGGCGCCAAATTCAAAATGCAAAAGTTGAATTATTAAACATTCATAAATATATAATTGTGGCATAGTCATCAAAAGCTCAGATTCTTGGCAATATCACAGCGTTGTCAGATTTCAAAAAGGCTTTACGGCGAAAGCACAACATTTGATTGTTTGAGGGTAGCACCTCTAATATTTACGCATTAGCATAAATCCATAACCCAACACGGGTCTCACAAAACGCATCAAATCGCTAATATAAAATCGCTTACCTTTGATGAACTTCTGCTGAGGGCTTCCCAAGTGTCCAACGAAGACAATCCATGCTTCTTTGGTTAGAAAAGTAATTTATTATATCCATAAATCTCTGTTTGGTTGGCGCGTTATGATCATAAAATCCACCGTTGAGTCGCCCATTGAACCGTGAAGAGAACACATTTAAGTTATACCTATACACTTTCTACAAACAAATCAAACATCATTTTTAATGTATCCTTAGGTATCCTTTTGGGTATATTTGCTGTAATATTCCAACCGGACGATAACGTGAACGATAGGAAAGAAAAATAAAGTGGTGCGCGTTCACAATCTCGCGCACGTCAAACCTTGGTTACAAAAGTGGTCGCCTGACAATTTCCTGTCACTATCCGTTCTGGTCACTGCTAGAATTCCCAGTCTTTGACTGTTGACTTTTGACATCTAGTGGAAGCCATAGGTACTGCAGTCTCAGTCCTACATAAAGTTGTATGCAATAGGCACAATGGAGAAGATGCTCATTTACAAAAAAAACTGCAAATCCAGATGGATTTTCCTCTGTTTCATGGGTTTCTTTTTGCTGGCTTGTGATGTCTGAAGCCTGTATTGTTATGTGCTCTCCTCACTGCTTGCCTAGATTAGACTTGCAGATTGATTCGCCATCACGCTGTTTGGAGCTGGAAAATATAAAATGAGCACATTTGTGGCAGAGTGCCTCCTAGAATGGTTGTGTACTCTTCCTAACCTGCTGATTACGGCGAGTGCCTGAACCTCTTATTGTGTTTATGCTTCACACAAATCCCAGCATCCCTCTCTCTGCTGTCCTCCGTAGTTTTGAGATTTCTCCATTGATAATGAATGAAGAACAGCGGCTTATTTCATCTGAGGCACCGCATTCAGATACAGTTTTCCGGATCGAAATGCAATATATAGATCTGTACTCGATTCTCTATTCTACACGGCAAAGGATCTTGGCTGTTGTAGGGGATGTATTTCTATGTGAATTGGCATGTTGGATGGCCAGCAGATACTCTGCTGCTTAATTAATCTACAGGAGAGCAACCACCCCACACGACCCGAACCAGCCTACCACGCCTCTCCTGCTGTCAGAGAGAGAGAGAGAGAGAGAGAGAGAGAGAGAGAGAGAGAGAGAGAAAAGCCTGTAAACACTGCATATTCTTTACACTTTATTGGGAGAAGGCAGCTCCTTTATCACAGTGAGCGAGTCTTTCTCATGGAGACCCATGTATTTCCATGGAAATATAACGTTTATTTGGAAAGCAATAAATATATAGATATTTTTAAAAGCATTCATGATTTGCGTAAAATGTAATATACTATTTCTCTTGTTAAAAATATGAAATGGTATTACATTTGGTGAAGAGCACATTATGACTTGTTTAGGACTTGAAACTCAAAGTTTAGGACTTGAGACTTGACTAGATACTTGACGGTCTTGGCTTGAGACTTAACTCGGACTTGCCTGTCTTGACTTGAGACTTACTTGTGACTTGTAAAACAATGACTTGGTTCCACCTCTGCCATCTGGTTTGCTTAATATAAGGAATTTGAAATTATTTATACTTTTACTGTTGATACTTAAGTATATTTTAAACTAAATACTTACTCAAGTAGAATTTTACTGGGTGACTTTTCCTTTTACTTGAGTCATTTTCTATTAAGGTATCTTTACTTTTACTCAAGCATGACAGTTGGGTACTTTTGCCACCACTGGCAGTATGCACATGCAGCTATTCTGTGTTGAGGGTTAACAAAGAAACAGGTACTCCTATATGCTTAATTTAGAATGATTTATGTAACTGTAGTTGTGATCCAAATGTTGGGCTATATGTTTTAATTTTTAATACATGCTAAGGCTGCATGACACAACTCTAATGATGATTTAATTTTTTTTGCATGAATGGCATGAGCTCTGCTTTGTTTTTTTGCGCAGGCTGTACACACTTCATCAGTCGCTCATTCACATGTTGACAAGCACTTGTTAATGCCTCAAATTTCCCGGCTGCATCCCCTTTGTGTGACCGTAATGCCACCACTCAGGCCCAGAAAATAGGGTATGCACATAGTACTATTGGATAGGAAACACTCTGAAGTTTCTAAAAGTGTTAACATAATGTCTGAGAGTATAACAGAACGGATATAGCGAGGAATTTCTGTCCTGGAAAAAGTGTTTTTGACACATTGTCTCATTTTGAACCCCTCCCCTATTGAAAACAGCTATTTCTGGGAGTAAGATTGCAGTGCCTATTGCTTCCACTGGATGTCAACAGTCTCTAGACAGTGTTTGGTGATGTTTAGTTGCTCTGGATGGTAATAGAAGAAGAATTTCTAACTAGTCATCGGATGTAAACAGAAGAGGAAGCGCGTTCACGGGCTCGCGCGCGCTGTGGTTTTTTCCTTTCCTATCGTCCAGTTTATAATCCGTTTGAAATATTATAGTAAATATACATAAAAGTGTTCCCAAGGATACGTTCTCTTCACGGTTCAATGGGCGAGTGGACGCTGTATTTTATGAACATAATGCGCCAACCAAACTGAGATTTATGGATATAATAAATGTCTAACAAAAGAACCATTGGATGTCTTCGTGGGACACTTGGGAAGCCCTCAGCAGAAGTTCTTCCAAAGGTAAGGGATTTGTTTTCGCTGTGAAATGTGTTTTGTGTGAACCGCTAGCGCCCCACCACTCCGTAAGTAGTTAACAAAGTGTAGTTTTGACAAGTCGGTTAGGACATCTACTTTGTGCATGACACAAGTAATTTTTCCAACAATTGTTTACAGACAGATTGTATCACAATTCCAGTGGGTCAGAAGTTTACATACACTAAGTTGACTGTGCCTTTAAAAAGCTTGGAAAATTCCAGAAAATTATGTCATGGCTTTAGACATTTCTGATAGGCTAATTGACATCATTTGAGTCAATTGGAGATGTACCTGTGGATGTATTTCAAGGCCTACCTTCAAACTCAGTGCCTCTTTGCTTGACATCATGGGAAAATCAAAAAAAAAAATTGTAGACCTCCACAAGTCTGGTTCATCCTTGGGAGCAATTTCCAAATGCTTGAAGGTACCACGTTCATCTGTACAAACAATAGTACGCAAGTATAAACACCATGGGATCACACAGCCGCCATGCCGCTCAGGAAGGAGACACGCTCTGTCTCCTAGAGAGGAACGTACTTTGGTGCGAAAAGTGCAAATCAATCCCAGAACAACAGCAAAAATTGGAAAATTGTACTCTGGTCTGATGAAACAAAAATAGAACTGTTTGGCCATCATGACCACCATTGTCATGTTTGGAGGAAAAAGGGTGGGACTTGCAAGCCGAAGAACACCATCCCAACCGTGATGCACAGGGGTGGCAGCATCATGTTGTGGGGGTGCTTTGCTGCAGGAGGGACTGGTGCACTTCACAAAATAGATGGCATCTTTAGGAAGGAATATTATGTGGATATATTGAAGCAACATCTCAAGCCATCAGTCAGGAAGTTAAAGCTTGGTCGCAAATGTGTCTTCCAAATGGACAATGACCCCAAGCATACTTCCAAAGTTGTGGCAAAATGGCTTAAGGACAACAAAGTTGAGGTATTGGAGTGGCCATCACAAAGCCCTGACCTCAATCCTATAGAAAATGTGAGGGCAGAACTGAAAAAGCTTGTGCGAGCAAGGAGGCCTCATAACCTGATTCAGTTACACCAGCTCTGTCAGGAGGAATGGGCCAAAATTCACCCAATTTATTGTGGGAAGCTTGTGGAAGGCTACCCGAAACGTTTGACCCAAGTTAAACAATTTAAAGGCAATGCTACCAAAAACTAATTGAGTGTATGTAAACTTCTGACCCACTGGGAATGTTAGTTAAAGAAATAAAAGCTGAAATAAATCATTCACTATTATTCTGACATTTTTCAAATCATAAAATAAAGTGGTGATCCTTACTGACCTAAGACAGGGAATTTTTACTAGGATTAAATGTCAGGAATTGTGAAAAAACTGAGTTTAAATGTATTTGGCTAAGGTGTATGTAAACTTCGGACTTCAACTGTATACTAAATAATATATGTGTGACATTTGGTTTGATTTAGAATGCAGCATTATTATGCACCTGTCTCGATAAATGTAATCTATGCAGTTAAACAGCGAATGGAGGGCACTTTTTCTGTGGTTGATTTTCATGCCAGCCAAGTAGGCTATACTCCTGATTTAAAGAGAAGCAATGTGCTTAATATTAGGAAAGTTTAGAAATAAATATAGTAGGCCTAGCCTATAGAAAGTCTTTTTAATAGAGGCCATCACTCTGTTTTCTCACGCAATTGCGTAGCCTATAGCAATGTTGAGCAACATGAGCTCATGGGCTCTCATTAAGTGTTTGATTCGATTTTTGATTACATTTGTATTGATGTTAGAGTGATTAGAAGGACAATAGAGAGCCGGAGCACCAGGCAGTTAGCTGGTTTGGTAGGCTACCAATGACCATCAGCAGCATCAGAGCTCGGAGAAGCCTAATTACTGTGAACAAACGGTCACGTGGAATTTGACTGTCTTCATGACTTGTGACCGCCGGTATGGCGGTAATACGGTCACCGTAACAGCCCTAGTCATGACTATTGGAGTTAGTGCAAGACCAGGCTATCTCATCTATCTCAAGGCTTTCATGCCCTTTGACCCTGTTTCCTGTTTGGGCTGCAGGGTTTCTAAATGTGCTGATGAACTGCCAGTGGCAGAGCCTGTGGTGTCAGGTTGAGGGCGGGGTCCTGAAGATGTTCCGAGACAAGGGCTGTGAAAAAGGCCCCCAGTACATGGTGTCACTGAGAGGCTGCCAGGTTCGACCGAACCCCGACATGCCTCAGGCCTACCGCATCACTGTGGTCCAACACGGAGACCAGGTGGCAGTACTGGAGGTAAGAGCTCTGGGGTGAAGTTCCCCCTAGGTACATATCTAGGATAAGGTTCCCCTCCACCAATCTTAATTATTATGGGGAATGCAAAACTGACCCAAGATCTGCATCTAGGGGGAACCTCCCAGGTAAAAATATGTTGAAAAGGGTGGATATTCAGCCAGGGCTTTTGGTGTTGTAAAGGGGGTCAGGGATAGTTCATTGGATCACTTTCAGTTTAGCCACGTAATGTCATTGTGGTTCAATTAGATCATTGTGGAAAGTCATTTCACACTCTTACATTTTTTTAAAGAGAAACTTAACTGGGTTGCGTTTGGTAGTGACCACGTACGTAAGTCAAATCCCCAAAAAGGAGCTGTGCAGTATAAAATAGGACCAAATTATTCCTGGAACAGTGCATGGAGTGTTGTTGAACCTTTCCTTCTTCTCTCTATCTCTCTCTCACACAACCCCTCTCTTGCTCTGTTCATCCATGTCTCTGTTCCAGGCCGGCTGTGCAGATGAGAAAGAACAGTGGGTGCAGCTCCTGCAGGACGGGAGTGTAAGTCAGGGTCAGGCTGACTCTCTGTACCACCATGACATCACCTCAAAGCCTGCTGGAGCCCTGAGGTAATACATGTTCATGGTGGTCACTAGATCCTTTACTATGTCTCTGATTTAGAGTTCTTCTCGGGTCCAAAAAGTTGGCCTGGATCCGAACGGCTACAATGTTTTTTTTTAAAGGGGGACCCAGATCCGAATGGACCGAGAACAATCAGACCTGAACACGGATGGACCCGACACTAACCAGACCTAGACCTGACTCATACCCTTACGGGTCCGGGTCTAGACCAGACTCGATTGGACCCGAGTGACCAAAAAATTCTGTTTATCGACCAAGTTGCTCTAACGAATAGGTCTTTATATGTTGGCTAGGCCTTCTATAAGTCAATAAATTCCCCTTAGTAGCGTAAAATAAATATGCTGCATGCTATGCGGACCTGTGGTTGGGTCCATTCAGGTCCACTCGGGTCTATCAGCCGTAGTTGCATAGACCCAAGACTAGCTGCATAGACCCGAGACAGTCAAACAGGATCCGACATGGACCTGAGGGAAAAGTTCAAATTTTGGACCCGGATCAGGTCTCTGGTACTTCTTGTTCAGTCGAACCCGTGACTGCCTCTAGTGTGATGATCTACTATGAAAATCTACAGAACAGGGTCAATATCCACAGTGTGTCTGAGTAGGATTGCTGATCTAAAATCAGATTTGCTGGATTATATAGACAAATCCTAGATCAGTATATCTACTCCAAGACACGTTGTGAACACAGGCCCTGAACTATGTTTTTAAATGTATACTGTTACTTGATTAACATTTTTGTTCCTACTATTAGTGGTTTAAAGGAACTAAGGTTCTCGACCTCAAACATGTACATCGACGACCCCTTTCACCAGCTCTGTGGAAGTGGCAACTCGCGACCCATCTACTCCAACACAGCCATACTGGAGCACATGGTACGCCCATTCTGGGGGGGAGAAACAGGAGCTGTAAATTAGTTGTATAGGGAGATTTTAGAGGGTTGTTCCGACTTCACTCTTTTGCTACTGTTTTCTTGGGTTCTGTGAGACTAAGGCTGGGATTCAAACCAATGCAGATTCATGGACTTCTAAAGGCGACTCATGTTTGAGCTGACATCCATGTCGTGTACGGCAAATACAATCTCCAGGAATGTCTGTAAAATTGCCTTTAAAAATCTATCGCAGTGCGCAGGTAGTTAATATGAGTTGGTTTGAATCCCTGCCTAATACACTGTACAGCGTTGTGTGTCCAGGGTTCCGAGAGACTTTGACTTATTGTACCTTCAGGCTTGAAGGTACATACATTTTTTAAATAAACATTAAACAACTGTAAACAGAAAACTGTACAAAGAAGTCAGTGTGATATTTCAATAGATTTCCTTTGTTTTGCTCTCATCAGTTCCAAAATTCCCCAAAAGTTGCCAGGGGAGAGTCGGTGTCATCCAAGGATTCAGTCGATGACAGCAACACTGAAATCTTTAACAACCAGAGTGAGTCAGATTCGACTTTAAAGTAAAACAACTCCATTACATTTAGCTTGAATTAGAAAAATGTCTACATAATTGTATGTTATAACAGGTTCTCTGCACAGCATTTTCCATAATCATCCCATAGTTTTATGTTGCAGTTGCATGCTGTTGCATCAATGTAAAACCCTTCAGACACAAAGGCATAGTGCTTTACAGTGGTGGGAACCCGTTTACTCTGGCTTCTACCCCACTGTTTTTGAGGAGATTAGATACAGTATAAAAGTCTGGGACTACTTCATATAATACCCCTAAGCTTTGGGTTATTTAAGCACTAAGGGCTGAAGATAGAGTCTGATCCCCGATCTGTTTGTGCTATCATGCCAAACATGAAAATGAGTGACAAGGTAGCACAAACACATCTGGGACCAGGCTACTGAACACAGCTAAAAATAGTGTGCAGGCCAGGAGGGCATGTAAGGCCACGGTTCCTCAAGGTCTTACTCACCATTAAGCAGTGAGCTAGGATTCCTTCTCAGAGTTGTGGAGGGAAATGCGCCTATGTGCTCTGAATTAGGAGAGCACTGGTTAGCTGTCGTTTCTGGTGGTTTGGTATTTTTTTCTGCCTTTTTGCAAAATGTAATTATAAGGGCCTCTTAAAAACACAGGATATCATATTTTCCTGTCAACAAAACTAATGTAAAGTTCCATCTTTACATTTAAATTACAATATTACTTAGTGTTTATTTATTTTGTACAAGTATTTCATGTAGGTATTTACTGCCGATTTGTGACAGTTACGGCTCTTTAACAGGTAGAAAATTGTGTGAGGTGGAACTGGGGGTTCAGAAACTGGACTTGACCGGGAAGAGGTGGTTGCATCTAAGAGCTGGATCAAAGATGAACCTCATCACTGCACGGAAGACAGCCAAACGCACCTCCTTCAGACAGTCTCTGGCCTTCTGTACAGAACGGGCACAGGTAAGGCCATTATACGCTGCCACCCACAACCCTGTTATGCCATCCATAGAATTCTCATCTCTGAAAATATCCAGGGCCCGTATACATAAAGTGTCTCAGAGCTGTGCTGATCTAGGATCCGGTCCCTCATGTCCATATAATCATATTCATAATGCTCTAAAACGCAACACTGATCTTAGATCAGCACTCCTTCTCTGAGAAGCTTTATAAATATGGGTTCAGATAGCCTACAGTGACGTTTTGTGGCACAATACTGTCACTTGTTGTTTGGAATGCTCAACACAACACTAGTGTGTTATACTGAAAAAACAAATTGATTCAAAGTGTGACATGGGTTGACCAAACAGAATTGGTAAATTCCTAAGGTGACTCGTTAATAAATCAGGGAAAAAACATAATGAGCCGAAGTTGCTTGACACATTGTAAACTCTCCTTACCAGTACGTCACTGTATTGAGTTGAGTTTGTGTTTTATCTACTCTTGGCAGGGTCACTGTGACATTGTGGTGAAGTTGGAGCTCCTGTAAAAAACATGAGCTGGCGCACATCCAAAAAAAGTATTTTATTTGGAGGTGCTGACTAACAGCAAATAAACTATAAAAATAAAGAGACTCCCAGTAATTGATTGGGTAAATTAGTTGGAGCTCCTGACAGCATGGGTCTACTCTAAGGTCTGTGCTCATTTTATTGGCTTTGTCTCTACAGGGTGGGTTATTCACTCCGCTACTGCGACGAACAGCCTCCACTAAAAACTCTGAAAAACTGAAAAGAGCCCCTTCCGCCCTATTTATTGAGCATGGCAAGATGTTTCAGAGAAATAAGGTAAGCTTTGGCCTAAATATGGTCTGATAATCTGATGAGTAATATATTCTGAACATCACTCTGCCCCATTGAGACAACCATATCAAGACAATTAAATGGAGGAATGCAAGTCAAATTGCTAAATATAATTGTTACATTTACTGTACCATGTGTTCTTTTTGTTTGTATTTTTTAGGAGTGGGAGACAAAGGCCTTTACTTGATACTGGTCATTCTGGTAACAATTACCTTGTACTGTACACATTCCCTGACTTATATCAGTATATGAAGAGTTTCATTCCCAAATGTTATACTGTATATCCATTTTCAGAAATGTTGGTAAATCAGCTTTTATTGTTTAAAGAAATTATGAAAGCAATTGGTTTGTTTTTTCCCTATCTAATCATGGGGTTGTTCACTTCATGGTTTCATTTCAGAAAGACAAATAATCATATTTCTTTGCTAAATGCGATATATCCACCTCACTCAGAGAAATAAGTAGTATTGCTAGGTGACAGTAGTATTGCTTTGTGACGGGATCCCAATCCAAGATGGCAGCATGTCAAGTCATTTGTCTGTGACTAGTAGTTTTTAACCTACTAATAACCTATTTATTTATGGTGGAGCAAATCTACACTTTCCTTGTTGTGTAGTGCAAATTATTTAGTTTTGCTGGTGTAAAGATCATGGGTCTCCCTCAACTCTGATCATTTTTTATCGCTATTGGCACTTCCATACTCGAAGTTTACCAAAGTAACCCTCTCTCTGGCTGGCCTGGGTTCTATCCTCTGCTTTCTCACAGCGGAGTGTCTCGTCCAAGCTGCTCCTCTCGCTCTCCACCTGGCTGTCAGTGGAGCTCAACAATCCCCAACCCGTTCTCTCAATCGACCCCCACACCCACACTCACATACAGACTCATATATACACAAAGTTCCTTACTCCCCTTACCTTTCCTTGGCCTCTATTTCTTACATCTCTCAGAAAAATGACAATTTTTGTGGAATTGCTTTGTGCACTGACTTTACTGAACTCTGGAGAAAACTAACATTGTCACTGGGTGAGTACATCTGACAATGTGCTCTCCACTCCATTAGACATTTTGTCTGCTGGAACTCGCTCTTTTTCACTCGGTCCACTCGTCCAAATGCCAATGCATTTGTGGCATGATGTGAACAGTACGAACTTGTGTCACTACCAAAGTCTAATGGTCTAAATTACTGTTTTGTACTGTCTGGAAACTCACTTGTAGAATTCACTTGCAGTAGGTCTCTTAAAAAAGAGAAGCCGTGCAAGGTTATTAAACAGAGATGCCTAGTTATTGTTCTTTTGTTGATATCAGGTAACGTGCAACCTAACCCTGGCCATGATATGAAATGTCTTAAACCCCCTCTGATTTTAAATCTAGATCTGGTTTTGGTATTTTTCATTTAAATGTACGCAGCCTGTTGTCTAAAATTGATGGGGTTAGGATTTGGGATAAATCAACTGATGCTGATGTAGTTGTGTTTTCTGAAACCTGGCCCAGCAAGTCTGTTCCTGATAGGGATATTTGTATAAATGGTTACAATGTGTATCGCACTGATCGAGTTAAGAAAGGTGGGGGTGTGGCTAACGTTGTAATAACTAAGTGTGGCAAAGTCTGAAACTATTTGTAAACAGTTGGAATTTCTTGCCTTGAATCTTGAGGTTTCAAAGGGTCTCTCTATAACTGTGATTGGCTGTTATAGACCCCCCTCTGCTCTCTGTGATGCATTTTCTTCTCTGATGCACCTTATGTCTAAACTTCCTTACAGTGAAATGATCTTGATTGGTGATTAGTAACACCAACTGGTGTTGGTTAAAGCTGGTGTCTGATGATTTTAAAATATATTGTAATTCTATGAATCTTACCCAGTTGATTAACTCACCCACCTGCCCAAATCTCAAATGTCCAAAGAAATCTACCCTGATTGATTTGATATTGACAAATGTTCCACATAAATATTCTGTGGTTGGTGTTTTCTGTAATGATTTAAGTGACCATTGTGCTGTTGTTGCTGTTAGAAATATTAAGGTTCATAAGACAAACCCATGCTTTATTCATGAGATCAATTTTAAGAGTTTCAATGAGCAGGCTGTCTTTAATTATTTGTTTTATTTTGACTGGAGCTTATTCCGGATGTGTAAACTGCCTGGATATTATTTCATTATGTTTTTTTTCCAAATAGTACAGAAGTATGCCCAATTCCGCAGGTTCAGAGTTAAATGGTGACATAATCCATGGTTTTCTTCTGAGCTGTCTTGTATTATTCACAAACATAATCTAGCCTGGGATAAAGCAAGGAAATCATGTTCTGATGCTGATTGGCTTATTTTTAGGCAGATACGAAACAAGTGTTCTTCTCTTCTCAGGAAGACCAAGTCTGAATATTTTTTGTCTGTTACCACTGATAACCTGAATGACCCTAGAAAGATTTGGAAGGCAGTTAGGTCTATGTCTGGTAACAGCAATGTTAATGAATTACCGTCATGTGTATTGAACGACTGTTGCTCTATTTGACAAAACTGAAATGTTGAATTGTTTCAAAGAGCACTTTAGGTAATCTGGTAAGCTGTTCGATTCAGTATCCTCTGTCTCTGCACAACCCTATGTGGATGAACCAGTGAGAGCTGGTCAAACATTTAGCTTTTTGCCATTTTCAGTGCAGGAGGTACATAAAGACCTGAAATCCTTAGATCAGAGAAAACCTGCAGGTTCTGATCTTCTTGATCCCTGGTTTTTAAAACTGGCTGCTGATTTCATAGTTGAACCATTTACATAGCTGGTAAATTTAACCATGGAATGAAACAGCACTGTGTCTCACTTTTTATTAATCTCTCTAAGGCTTTTGATACAGTTGATCAAGCTACCCCGAGGCAGAGATTGTCGAGCGTAGGTCTTTCAGAGCATGCAGTTGCATGGTTTGCTAACTGATAGAACTCAGTGCACTCCATTTGATGGGCTTATGTCTGTTAAATTGTCTGTCTGTAATGGTTTGCCCCAGGGCTCTGTACTTGGTCCCCTTTTATTCACTTTTTATATAAATAATTGTCACGAGAATTTTGTTCTATCTCTGAACTATTATATAAAATCAGACTATAACTCTATCTGTTTCCTGGATTTTTTAAAGGTCCAGGTATAAGAAACAAACAGAGTCCCGAACTGCAATGGTCAGGTTTTATTCAGAGAACGTTCTAAATTCACAATGGGAACACAGTCTTTTATATGTAAATACAATTTAACTCCACCCACATTACAGCTTTCTAACCGTTTCCCCCTCCCTGGGTGGGGAAACCGTTTTCCTGTTGTTGGTTTCACAGTTATAAATCATCTGTCGACAGTTCTCCTTTTCCTCTGTTATCTCAACTCCATCCTGCTTAGGTTGCAAAATAGTAACATGTCTTAGTCTTTTAAAAAGTTCTAGACCTACACATTCTATAATTATTGTCTTATTCCTCTAACACCTATTACATACATGTTTCAGGGTGAAATATTCTAGTCATTAATTAAACATACAAATTCCTATATCAATAATTTAGACAGAAATTAGCAAAATGCTCAACTTCACTTTTATGCTGATGATACCATTATTTATTGTTATACCTCGTCTCACACAAAAACTTTCCAGAACTTGCTAACTGCTTTTTATACTGTTCAACATACCTTGTGTTAATTGAAGCTTATCCTCAAAGCTAACATAACTAAACTAATGGTGTTTTCTAAAGCAAGAAATAGACCTCTGAACCTTTCATCTATTACTACCTCTCAGGGATATACCTCATATACATACACATTCGTTCAAAAGTTTGGGGTCACTTAAAAATTTCCTTGTTACTGAAAGAAAATCACATTTTTGGTCCATTAAAATAACATCAAATTGATCAGAAATACAGTGACCTTTTGAACGGTAGTGTATATTGGAGTTTTAATTGATGACTGCCTCTCTTTTAAATTGCATATTCAACAACTTGCAAAATTGAAGCTGAAGTTTTAGGAATAAGGCCTGTTTTTCTTTTGAAGCCAGAAGTAGGCTAGTATCAGCTATATTTATGCCTATACTAGACTATGGTGATATTTTATATATGAATGCTTCCGCTCAGTGTTTGAGATCAGTTGTCACCCTTTACCATGGAGCATTGAGATGTATTTTAAACTGTAAAACCCTTACGCACCATTGCACTTTAATTCGAGGGTTGGCTGGCCTTCTCTAGTTAATCGTAGGCTCAGTCCCTGGTATACTTTTATTTACAAAGCCATTTTGGGTTTACTACCATTTTATTTGGGCATTTTTATTGTTCAGAAATGTGGTGGGTACTCTGTCACGGTTCATGAATTCACTGGCTCGCTCTGTGTGTATGTGTGTGCGTGTGGGTGTGATCACCACTCAGCTCATTATCAGCGCCAGCTGCCACTCATCATCTGTGTCTATTTATACTCATTGTCATTCGTCTTGTGTTTGTCAGTTCGTTGGGTTTGTTCCTGTGTGCTAGTTCGTTCTCCTGGCTGGGTCTTGTGCCTCCTGTGGTTTCGGTTTCAGTTTGGATTCTACGATCGATCTGCTGTCGGTCCTGAGGAGGGTTCGACGCCGGGTACTTCCTGGTTCTGCGGAGATTGGATTTCCTCTCGCTTCTCTCACCGTCACGGAGGATCGGGGTTGCCCATTCAGTCCCTGCGCTGCCAAGGCTCAGACATTCATTATACTACTTCCTCATCTGACCCTCTCACTATTGCTGTAATAAATGTTATTCTTTCACTCGCAATTGAATCCTCAGTTATTCCAACGTAACAGAACGAACTGACCAACATGGATTCAGCGAGTGCACCGGGTTTGACAGAATTTCTGTCCAGAAGCATGTCTCGTATGGATCAGCAGGAGGAGCAGATGACGGCTACAGGTCGTGCGGTGCAAGCCTTGGTAGTGCAGGTGTCCGAACTCACCCAACAGCTCCAACGTCTAAGCGTTCCCACTGCGCCACCCCCACCGCCTGTTCCCCCTACTCCTACACCACCTTACCACCAACCTGAGCCGCTGATGCCTACCCCGGAGGCATATTCTGGTGAGCCCAATTTTGCAGACCTTTATCAACAAGTGCTCCTTGTTCTTCTCGCTCCAGCCACAGACGTTCGCCTCAGAACAATCCAAGGTGGCTTTTGTGCTAACTTTGTTGACAGGACGCGCGGCTCAGTGGGGAACGGCGGTGTGGGAGAATCGTCACCAATGCTGCACCTCGTTCCAAGCACTATCAGAAGAACTGAGGAGGGTCTTCGACCGTGCGGTGACGGGACGCAAGGCAGCCCGTATACTCGCGGGTCTTTGGCAAGGGAATAGACCGGTGTCGGACTATTCTATCGAATTTAGGACTCTAGCAGCAGAGTGCCAATGGAATGAAGAGGCGCAGTGGGACATGTTCCTGCATGGGCTGGCTGACCGTATACAGAGGGAGATTTACGCGCTGGACCTGCCCAGGAACCTGGACGGGCTCATTGAGTTGGCTCTACGGGTCGACGCTCGCTTAAACCGGTGGGAACAACGAACACACCAGACCCCGGTTCCCGCGAGGTTCGAGGGTCACTCGTTCTCCAGCAGCGATACGGCCAGTCCCGCCTTCCATCACGAGCCCATGCAGGTGGGAGGAGCTCGGCTCTCCCGGGAGGAGAGACAACGACGGAGAACCAGGGGACTGTGTTTGTAATGCGGAGGTACAGGACATTTTCTGAACGACTGTCCGGTAAAAGATCAAGCCTGATAGTAAGTAAGAGGCTACTATCGGGCGGGCTCTCTGTGGATAAGCTCTCTTCTTCAACCCTCCTCCCGGTAAGACTGCAATGGGCGACCCACTCACACCACTGTCAAGCCTTATTGGACTCAGGGGCGGAGGGTAACTTTATGGACCTGAATCTTGCCCAGCAACTTCACATTCCCATCATTTCTCTCACACGCCAGATTAGTGTTAAGGCACTCAACGGACAAGAACTCCCGAACATTCATCTTTGCACTAAACTCATAACTCTCATCACTTCTGGAAATCACTCAGAGGAGATCTAATTTCTGCTCATGGACTCCCCACTCATCCCCATGGTACTCGGCCATCCCTGGCTAGGGAAACATTGTCCCAGGGTGGACTGGGGCCACGGTTCAGTCTCGGCCTGGAGTAATGAGTGTTATGCATCCTGTCTTGTGTCTGCTTGTTCGTCTGTGCCTGGTTCTGTGTTGCAGGAGGAGTCTGTGAATTTGTCAAACGTGCCTGCCGAGTACCTCGACCTGAAGGAAGTGGTCAGTAAGTCTCGTGCCGCTGCTCTGCCTCCACACCGTCCCTACGAGTTACTGCCAGGTACGTAGAGTTATAGAGTTACTGCCAGGTACGTCTCTGCCTAAGGGCAAGTTATACTCACTTTCGGCTCCAGAAAGGGAGGCCATGGAGAAATACATTTCGGATTCTATAGCAACCGGGTTCATCCGCCCTTCCTCTTCTCCAGCGGGGCCGGGGTTCTTTTTTGTGGGGAAGAGGGATGGGTCTCTGCGACCTTGTATCGATTACCGAGGGCTGAACAACATCACGGTAAAGAATACTTATCCTTTGCCGTTGATGTCTTCGGCCTTCGAGAGGTTACAGGGAGCATCAGTCTTCACAAAACTGGATTTACGCAATGCTTATCATTTGGTTTGCATAAGGGCGGGGGGGTGAGTGGAAGACCGCGTTTAATACCCCCAGGGGACATTTTGAATATTTGGTCATGCCTTTCGGGCTGTCTAACTCCCCTTCGGTCTTCCAGGCACTCATCAATGATGTGCTGAGAGACATGGTGGATCAGTTTATTTATGTCTATCTAGATGACATACTGATCTTTTCATCCTCCCTCCAGCAACACGTTCAGCACGTTAGACGAGTGCTCCAGAGGTTACTAGAGAACGGGCTTTTTGTCAAGGCGGAGAAATGCGAATTTCATGCACAGTCTGTTCCCTTCCTAGGGTACATCATCTCGTCCGAGGGAATACGCATGGATCCCGACAAGGTCAAGGCGGTGGGGGTTTGGCAAAGTCCAGATTCCCGTAAGGCCCTGCAGAGGTTTCTGGGATTCGCCAATTTTTTACCGACGGTTTATTCGCAATTTCAGCCAGCTAGCCGCTCCTCTGACTGCCTTGACCTCCCCCAGAACGTTCAGGTGGTCTGGTGGAGCCGAAACTGCATTTTCCAACCTTAAATGCCGCTTTGTTTTGGCCCCCATTCTCATAGCCCCTGATCCTTCACGTCAGTTCGTGGTGGAGGTCGACGCATCAGAGGTGGGGGTAGGTGCGGTTCTTTCCCAGCGCTCTTCCGCGGGACGACAAGATGCATCCTTGCGCATTTTTGTCCCATCGTTTATCACCTGCCAAAAGTAACTATGATATTGGTAACAGAGAGTTGTTGGCAGTCAAACTAGCGTTGGAGGAATGGCGTCATTGGCTAGAAGGGTTGGGGGTACCTTTTATCGTCTGGACCGACCACAAGAACTTGGAATATATCAGATCCGCCAAAAGACTCAACTCCAGGCAGGCTCGGTGGGCTCTTTTTTTCGGACGTTTTACCGCCCGGGTTCTAAGAACATCAAACCTGACGCCTTGCCTCGCGTTTTTGGCCGCACCGAACACCTGTCTACTCCCGAGTGCATTTTACCTTGAGAGACTAATTTTTTCCACACTCACATGGGAGGTTGAGTCGAGGGTCAAATCGGTCTTAGAAGGGTTAACGCCTCCGCCCGGTTGCCTACCGAGTCGGTTATTCGTGCCGGAGGGACTGCGGTCCGACGTCATTCGTTGGGGTCACTGTTCCAAAGTAGCTTGTCATCCAGGAGTGAACCGTACTAGTTTTTTGGTTAAGCAACGATTCTGGTGGCCAGCTATGGCCCAGGACATTCAGAGTTTTGTTTTGGCCTGTTCGAGTTGTGCTACTGGCAAGACCTCCAACCGACCCCCAGATGGGTTACTCCAACCGCTGCCTGTCCCTTCGAGACCTTGGTCCCATATAGCGCTAGATTTTCCCACCCTCCCACCCTCTCAGGGCAAGACAGTCGTTTTGACTGTTGTGGACCAGTTCTCGAAGGCGGCTCATTTCATTCCCTTGCCTAAATTACTTTCGGCCAAGGAGACAGCGGTAGCGGTCGTGGATCACGTCTTTCGTTTACATGGCCTCCCGATGGACGTGGTCTCCGACAGGGGGCCCCAATTTGTGTCCAAATTCTGGCGAGAGTTTTGAAAACTACTGGGTGCGACTGTCAGTCTATCTTCGGTGTTCCATCCCCAATTTCAGTACTTGGTAAACTGGGAGGGTTACGGTCTGGAGGAGAGAAGTTGGGTTCCTGCTAGAGACATTCTGGATCACTCCCTTATTGCTCTGTGTGTATGTGTGTGCGTGTGGGTGTGGCCGCTGATCACCACTCAGCTCATTATCAGCGCCAGCTGCCACTCATCATCTGTGTCTATTTATACTCATTGTCATTCGTCTTGTGTTTGTCAGTTCGTTGGGTTTGTTCCTGTGTGCTAGTTCGTTCTCCTGGCTGGGTCTTGTGCCTCCTGTGGTTTCGGTTTCAGTTTGAATTCTACGATCGCTCTGCTGTCGGTCCTGAGGAGGGTTTGACGCCGGGTACTTCCTGGTTCTGCGGAGATTGGATTTCCTCTCGCTTCTCTCACCGTCACGGAGGATCGGGGTTGCCCATTCAGTCCCTGCGCTGCCAAGGCTCAGACATTCATTATACTACTTCCTCATCTGACCCTGTTCTACTACTCTCACTATTGCTGTAATAAATGTTATTCTTTCACTCGCAATTGAATCCTCAGTTATTCCAACGTAACATACTCTCTTCGTCTGAACTGAATTTGGTAAAAGGGCTTTTATGTACTCTGCACCATCGGCTTGGAACGCCTTACAAAATACTTTTAAACTGGAAGAACTTGTCCCGATTGGTGTTTTTAAATCATTGATGAATAATTTTGAGACTGATTCCTTGACCTGTCAATGTTTTTAATTTACTGTTTTGTGATTTTGTTAGACTCCTGTGAATTTTATGGTTTTTTACTAGATTACCTGTAGTTGTTCATGTTGTCTGTCTGTAATTGGGTATTGACTTGGTGCTGCCTATCTTGGCCAGGACGCTCTTGAAAAAGAGATTTCAAATCTCAATGAGCCCTTCCTGGTTAAATAAAGGTAAATAAAAAATAAAATAAAAATATTATTATTTTGTTTACAAATAACAATTCAATACAGTAATATGCGATCTGTGTGTAAATCATTTACATTTGACAGTTTAGTCATTTAGCAGATGTTCTTATCCAGAGTGACTTACAGTAAGTGCATTCATCTTAAGATACAGTAGCTAGGTGAGAAAACCACATATCACAGAGAAATATACAAGATATGAATGTTCCATTCCAGCTAATTAATGAAAATAGTGTCTTACAAAAAAAATGCTAATATCTTAATAAAATATCTGAGAACAGTAATATTTTACACACATGAAGGTACCGATAAGCAATAATTTTTTATAAAAAAATTAAAAAATTGAAAAATGTGTGGATATAGTGTTTGGGAAATAAACTCTTCATACAGTATTTTGCATTGAACAAATTATTTATGTGCATGTGGATCATACACCAGGTTTTGTCTTTTATTATTTTGGGGGGATACTTTTTAATTGAACACATCACTTGTTTGGGGTCTTTACCTGTTTTCCTCTTTTCTACCAAACATGTTTGTCATCAGAAATGTCATCTCTCCTGATGATAATAAAATAACATTATATCTACCGAATCCCAAATGGAACCATATTCCCTATTTAGTGCACTACTTTTAAACCATGGACCTTAAAGCTCTAGTAAAAAGTGGTGCACTATAAATATGGAATAGGGTGTCATTTGGGACGAGCCCTAAGATAAACAGGCTGGTTTCTCCATTTAAGAGATTAAGTGTTTTTACCAAGACACTTTGCTGTTTTACATTTCTGAAATATTTTGCAATACAGTGACATCTATTTTAATGTTGTCATGTTTCTTTAAGAGAGAAGTTGTGTATTAAATGTTTGGTTGGCCTACAATTTGCTGTAAACTGATAGCTGTGGTAATAAAACACTAATTAAAACACATGTATGTGTTTGATAAAGTATTGCTCGGGTAATGTTTTCATTTTGGACAAATTTAGGATAGATATACATTATGGAAGTGTACTCGGTTATTTATCTCAAAGTGTTGACAGATGGTTATACATAAAATAATGCTTTGAATCAAATTAGTAGTTTGCTGTCAGATAAGATTGGGTATAAACCATATGTCAACACTGTACATTATGCTTCTGCTTAACAATGTGCTGGACATGAAAAAGGCCAGGTAAAAGAAAGTGTGGATTGTCTGGAAAGTCTGGAGAAAAAAATTCTGAGGCTGTTCGGGGGCAAAGCCGATTTAAATGTCAAACGGGCGCAAGACGAGACATCATTGTGCGAGTAAAACACTTGAGTCGAGAGAGAGGAAATGTGGTTGAGTCAGCACAGGGCAGGTCCCATGATTGCAGGCCAGCATGGTGAGCGCAAATTAAACTTGAGAGCTTGCTAGTGTGACTTTGAGCGAGCAGAACTGCATTGCCGCAAGCAGTAAATTAATTTGAGAGTAGAGATTTTTGTTCTCCTGAAGACATACTTACTACATGTCAAGACAAACATTTCTGCACTCACAAAAAGGCCGTGGCCCCACACAGATGTCTCTTCAAGTAGGTTACCTTGGCTCTCCTCTATGCACAGCATTCTGGGGACTTCCTGCAGGTAACCATGACATCCACCAATCAACCACCATCCTTGAAAATATGAAGGGTGGTATTTAGTGTGTTGTGTTGAATTTGTCCCAAACATAACACTTATTCAGGTAACGTGTGTACAACATTAATATGTTCTCCCTATAATTATTAGCTGGGTATTCATAATTGGCTCTTTTGATAAAGCCACAGCAGTCTTAAAATGAAAGATGTTAAAACATTTAAACTCCAACTGAACTCCTGACTTCTTATTTTCCTCTCTCTCTCACTCAAGTTGTTTTCAGGAGACAGGTCAGTGTGTGTAGAGAAGACACGTTTGACTAGGTGGAGTCAGGCTTTTACTTCAACGCCCTGGACCACTACACCAACGAGGCAGAGGACACCAAGCTTGGAGCAGTAAGGGGCCTCCCGAGTGGGTCAGTGGTCTAAGGCACTGCATCACAGCGCTGTCACTACAGACCCGGGTTCAATCCCGGGCTGTGTCGCAGCCAGCCGCGGCGGGAGACCCATGAGTCTGCGCATTATTGGCCCAATGGCGTCTGGGTTAGGGGAGGGTCTGGCCGGAAGGGATGTCCTTGTCCCATGGTGCTCTATTGAATCCTGTGGCAGGCCTGGTGGAATTGCCAGTTGTGCAGTGTTTCCTCTGATGCATTTGTGAGGCTGTCTTCTGGGTTATGTGAACAGAACAGAGCAGAGCAATACAAATCTTATTCCATCTCCTGTATAGTTCTGCCCTCTCTATAGATTATGCAGATGCAGCACTGTAAGAACTTCGCTGGTTCTGAGGCAAAAAAGCTGAGGGATGGCACTGGAGAAATGTACCCACACTATAATAATAATTGATAGAGCCATGGATGCAAGGACTGACCATTAAGCCTTCTAAAACCTAAGGTTCCTCGCCTCAGACCTCCTCCAATGGGTTTTGAGAAGGATACAAGCAGAGAGGAAGAGAGGAGCTGAGCAGAGATTAATTTGTACAAAGATTATGTGAACAATACATTTATTATCTGTTTACACTTATATATTAGTTCTACTTGGGCTCTTTTCACAGATGGCTCTGGCTTGTGGATAACATCTGATCTGATGAGACTCTTTTTGCGATTTGACTCCTGTATTTGACTGTATTTAATAAAACTTACAATGCCAAATTGAAATAATATCAGATTCAGTAATTGATAGACAATGGTAGTTCCCAATCAAACAATTACTGCAAAACAAATCTGTTTTCCTCAATCTAATGTTTGGTGAATACATGGCATTTTTTTGTCCTCAGTCCTCTTTTGAATGCTATTTGTAATTCAGTCCTAACCGCAACGGATTGTCCGGTCTGCTGAGAGGGTCATTGGCTGCCATCTGCCCTCCATCAAGATCCTGCATGACTCCAAGGCAAGGAAGCATGCAGGAAACTCTTTCTACACCCGCTGACAAACCGTTCAGGTCAATCAAAACCAAAACCTACCGCCACTTGAACAATTTCTTCATCACCAACCAGCCACCTGGTCGACGATGATCCTCTCATCCATGGTGTCATGACGTCACCCTTTCTGGGTGTAGATCGTGGCTTCCCCCTCTCTCACTCTCTCCTACACCCAGGTTCTCAGGTCGTAAATTCCTGGCGGAGACTCTCTTCCCCTTTTCATGCAGAGAGAGAGACCGCAGAGTGAACAAGGGATTTCACTTGGCCAAACTCCTAATAGGAGTTTTAAACAATATGTTAAACAACAATAGTTTTAAACACCTACGAGAGTGTGGGAATGGTCCGTGGACACTTAAGGGACAGTTATGTTGAGTGTGTTTCGTTTGGTTACCTCACAAAGGACAGGAAACACACATAACTCTGTCTCTGAATGTGTACATTTCTCATTTATGGTGTTTGCATCTAATTTTTTTATAAAATGAATGAGTAAAGATTAAACTATTTGTGAAATGATGAAATGTGAAGTTAAACCTTTCAATGTGAGAGAATTGTAATTCCCTTTAAAGTTTAACTAGTCATTGGCCCGCCCCCGTGAGCACAGACATGATCAGGCATCATGGAACCGCCCTATTCTACTGTTACGAATAAGATCCATACAGGTAATGTTAGCTACTGTAGCTAGCCAGCCATCTAACGTCAGTTGGCTAGCTAACAGCAAGCTTTAACTAGCAATACAAACCGATTGTCATAGCTAGCTAAAGTTAACCAATGAGATCAATGTTAGCTAGCTAACATTAGGCTATAACTAGCAATGGGAAATGTCATTCTGAGAAAACATCACTAACGTTACACACACTTCTGTGGGGTTCTGATATTTTTATACCATAATAGTATTGCTAATTGCTAATAATCATATTGGGGGTTAGTCAGTAGGGACTTGTGTATGTGTAACCCCTGTGCGGACATCTTGAGAAAATTGCTGACTTGTGGTTAAGTGGGGGGTGTGAGGTATTTACGACAAGACCCTGGCTAGTGGAAAAGTACTGAAATGTCAAGAAGGAAGATAAATCAAACAGAGCGCCAAAAGGGGGACCAGCCTGTGTGACACTGATTGGCCCGGCAAGTCTAAACCACGCCCAGGCACTGTTCTGATAGGCCGGCTCACGAAGCAGGAACTAACTCTGTCAGAACATATACCCATGTTATCAGCAGAAAGGCAGTTCATTGTTTCGTCCTGCGAGATGTTACAGTGAACCCGTATATACGGAAATTGTATTTGCCATTCATTAACTTTTGTATTAAACAATTGTTTTAACCAAATTCAGGTTTACTATCGTTCCTATCTCAGTTGAACCTACGCAAAACCTAACACTTCATACACATAAGTTCATGTTAACTAGCAAGCCAGCCACCTAACCTCAGCTAACGTTAGCTAGCTAACAGCAAGCTTTAACTTGGGATCTTGTGAGAAAACAAGCGTAGCAGGCTGGGAATTCTGCAAACAACATTTCTAGGATTGGCTATTAGCAGGACAATAGACTCTTCAACCTTTACAAAGGATAGTCTAATAGCTTGGCTACTGTAGGTGTGAACCCCCCCGTCTTCAAATCAAATCACATTTTATTTGTCACGTACACATGGTTAGCAGATGTTAATGCGAGTGTAGTGAAATGCTTGTGCTTCTAGTTCCGACATTGCAGTAGTATCTAACATGTAATCTGACAATTTCACAACAACAGCTTCTCTTCCGGAAGTTTACACAATAAGACGAGTGAACCATCCATTCACCTCATTTTGTTATAACATATTGGTCAGACAGACATTTACGTGACAACCAGAATGTATTGCGTGATGTCAACAAACATGGTACAACTGGCGACCAGGTCAGCGTGCATGCGTCCGGCCCGCCACAGGAGTTGCTAGAGCGTGATGGGACAAGGACATCCCGACCAGCCAAACCCTCCCCTTCTGACATCACGCACATAATAAATCTCACGCATGAAAAGCTTAAAGAATTATTGAATATAGCTAAGCTTATGTTGCTATATTGTAACAATACACAACCTGTCTCTCGATGTTTGCCAGTGAACAGAAAAAGTTAACCGGCTGCTCAGTGCCATTTCTTACTCCAACCATCATTGCTTAGTAACTAGCTGTACACATCACCTTTCCCCTTTCCCACATCATCCTTTTCAACCTTTTGCGCTTCTATACAAAATTTTTATTTGTTTTAATATTACAACAAAATAAAATAATACAAATGTGTTTAGCTATTGGTTTTATTTATTGCCTTATTAGATCCATATTTTAATTGCCATTGACAACAAGGCCTCTTTCACAGAAGAACCAGAAGCCTATAGCAAAGAACACTATGCTGCATGTTTTCCCTGACCAATACTGGTCACTAGTGTACTTTTTTGCTAACTTGACCCAAATATGGCCAACAAGTCTGTTTTGCAATTATTCAAATGTTGCTTAACTGATGGAAAATGGACACAGGAAGGACGCAATAATTCGACCACAGAGTTGGACGGGTGGTGAAATTAAAAATAAAATAATTGGACAGAATTTAGTAAATAGACCCTATACCAATATGGCTATACAATTCTGAGATTTGTTGAGCTGTCCTGCTTTACCAATTCTATTTGACTTATGAAATGCGCCACTTGAACACGTATATATATTTTGCAATACTGCAAAGACTGATTTCTGATAGAATGTTTAGGATATCATGTTACATGTGACATGCCAACAACATGCAAAACAATTGTGGCTCTTGTGATTGAGAGACAAGAGGTTCACACACCAACAGGCCACGCACGCACGCACGCACACGCGCACGCGCACGCGCACGCGCACACACACACACACACACACACACACACACACACACAGAGTCCTAGTACCAAACTGCTGTGTTCTGTGATGCAGCGGGGTATAGAGGAAGTCAACATGACAGGGAACTTGAGGTGTTTGTGTCATTTGTAGATAGATACCACAAGCAGGGTCGTCTTGTTGAACAGAGCTAAAAGTGAAGAGGAGAAGGGGGAAGCAAGAGCTGGTGCACCATGGAGGAGGACATCAGGAAGAAAGGAATGCTGTACTTACAACAACAGAGGTTTGGCAAGGTAAGAACTGCCAGAGATCCTTTGTGGCACTCTGCTCAGACTCTGTGGCCTGAACTCATTACTTTAGTATGAGTTGCTTTCTCACACATGTAAAGCTACTAAGCAACGACTTGTCTTGTCGATATCATGAGCACGAGTCATCAGACAATGTAATTTGTGATATTCTTATCATGCAAGAAACAGCTGCTAATTGATTGAGATTGTGAAATGATCTAGCTAATGCTCATAAATAAAGACAGTATAATGATGACTGAAGAGAGAGTGCTAAATACCCTGCTGTACTGAATTCCCCCTTTATTTTCTCATGAGATGTTTGCCTGGAGATAGTCATCTGTTGGAACCACCAGCGGTATTTATCTGGTAATAAAGACAAACAGCAATCAATAACTTTTATTTGATCCTGCCGAATATTGGTTTAGTTCAGGACCAGAGACTAATGTAGATTAAGGAGACTCCGTTAAGTTATTCTTAAGGTAAATAAGGTAAGGTAAGACTTGCCTGATGTGTTTGTATTGGCTCCAGGACTAGTATTACATATCTCAGACCAGTCTCGAGAATGCCCTCAGAGGGTTTTGTTTTAATTGTGCTATAGCAGCAGTAGCAGCCAAAATATATACACTACCGTTCAAAAGTGTGGGGTCACTTAGAAATGTCCTTGTTTTTGAAAGAAAAGCATTGGTTTTGTCCATTAAAATAACATCAATTTGATCAGAAATACAGTGTAGACACTGTTAATGTTGTAAATGCCTATTGTAGCTGTTTATTAGAAAACCCTTTTGCAATTATGTTAGCACAGCTGAAAACTGTTGTGCTGATTAAAGAAGCTGGCCTTCATTGCAACTCTGCCCAGAATCCCGGAGTCACCTCTTCACTGTTGACGTTGAGACTGGTGTTTTGCTGGTACTATTTAATGAAGCTGCCAGTTGAGGACTTGTGAGGCGTTTGTTTCTCAAACTAGACACTAATGTACTTGTTCTCTTGCTCAGTTGTGCACTGGGGCCTCCCACTCCTCTTTCTATTCTGGTTAGAGCCATTTTGCGCTGTTCTGTGAAGGGAGAAGTGGAATAGCCTTAATTTCTCAGAACAAGAATAGACTGACGAGTTTCAGAAGGAAGTTATGTGTTTCTAGCTATTTTGAGCCTGTAATCGAACCCACAAATGCTGATGCTCCAGACAGTAAACTAGTCTGAAGAAGGCCAGTTTTATTGCTTCTTTAATCAGGACTACAGTTTTCAGCTGTGCTAACATAGTTGCAAAAGGGTTTTCTAATGAGCAATTAGCCTTTTAAAATTATAAACTTGGATTAGCTAACACAACGTCAATTGGAACACAGGAGTGATGGTTTCTGATAATGGGCCTCTGTATGCCTATGTAGATATTCCACAAAAAATCTGCCGTTTCCAGCTACAATAGTCATTTACAACATTAACAATGTCTATACTGTATTTTTGATCAGTTTGATTATATTTTAATGGACAATTATTATTTTTTTCTTTCAAAAACAAGGACATTTCTAAGTGACCCCAAACTTTTGAACGGTAGTGTATATATTCACAGAGCAAAGCATCTGAGTTATTCCCCTCAAGAGAATTGAACAATGCCAAATGAAGAACAGTGTTGAAAATGGATTCAAAATGATAGATCAACCGTATCCTTCTCTTTTCCCATGCTGAATAAGTTGGGTACTGTAAAACCTTTTTCAGACATTAGGAAGTGAACCTTGTAATAGAGTTTACAGTAACCTCATGAAACACGCTGAGACATCTCTTAAAAATATTAATATTGTCCTTCTGTGCCTCTGTGATTATCTGACCCCATGCTTTGCCTACTCCCCTACAGAAATGGAAAAAGGTCTGGTCGATCCTGTACAGGGAGAGTACCAGCTCCATCTCACGCTTAGAGTTCTTTGAATGCAAAGATGGTGCGAGCACATTGGAGAAATCAGACAAGAGCCTCCGCAAGCAGCAGGAGAGCAAGAAGGTGATCAGGTTAAGCGACTGTATCCGGGTGTCAGAGGTGGACATGGAAAGCTGCCCCAAAAACTGTGGCCAGTTCATTGTGGAGACGACATACAAACGGTTTGTGTTTTCTGCGGAGATGGCCGAGCTGGACGACTGGACACAGAAACTGTGCGAAATTGCATTCCCTGTAAGTTCAGATAGATCTCTTGTTTTGTCAGGTTTAATTCTGCTTAAAAGTAGATGGGGACTCTCTTTTGATGCTGCATGTACAGTTCAGTTCAATGTAGGGCTGGGAACCTGAATCTGAAAGCATAACTGATATACTGTAAACATACAGTGCATTCGGAAAGTAATCAGACCCCTTGACTTTTTTCACGATTTGTTACGTCACAGCCTTATTCTAAAACTGATTAAAAAAACAAATTCTCTCATCAATCTACATATAATACCCCATAATGACAAAGCAAAAATAGGTTTTTAGAAATGTAAGTATTCAGACCATTTACTCAGTACTCTGTTGAAGCATCTTTACGCTACTGCTACTCTCTGTTCATCATATATGCATAGTCACTTTAACCATACCTACATGTATATAGTACCTCAATAAGCCTGACTAACCGGTGTCTGTATATAGCCTCACTACTGTTATTTTCTAATGTCTTTTTACTGTTGTTTTTATCTCTTTACTTACCTACACACACACACTCACACACACACACACACACACATTTTTTTTGCACTATTGGTTAGAGCCTGTAAGTAAGCATTTCACTGTAAGGTCTACACCTGTTGTATTCCGCGCACGTGACAAATACACTTTGATTTGATTTGAGATTACAACCTTGAGTCTTCTTGGGTATGACGCTACACGCTTGGCACACCTGTATTTGTGGAGTTTCTCCCATTCTTCTCTGCAGAGCTTCTCAATCCATGTCTGGTTGGATGGGGAGCGTCGCTGCACAGCTATTTTAAGGTCTCTCCAGAGATGTTCGATCGGGTTCAAGTTCGGCCTCTAGCTGGGCCACTCAAGGACATTCAGAGAATTGTCCCAAATCCACTCCTGCGTGTTCTTGGCTGTGTGCTTAGGGTCGCTGGAAGGTGAACCTTCGCCCCTGTTGGAAGGTGAACCTTCGCCCCTGTGTGAGGTCCTGAGCGCTCTGGAGCAGGTTTTTTCTTTGGCATTCAGGCCGAATAGTTCAATTGGGGTTTCTGCAGACCAGAGAATCTTGTTTGTTATGGTCTGAGAGTCCTTTAGGTCCCTTTTAGCAAACTCCAAGCGGGCTATCATGTGCCTTTTACTGAGGAGTGACTTCCGTCTGGCCACTCTACCATAAAGGCCTAATTGGTGGAGTGCTGCAGATATTGTTGTCCTTCTGGAAGGTTCTCCCATATCCAGAGAAACTCTGGAACTCTGTCAGAGTGACCATGGGTTCTTGGTCACCTCCCTTACCAAAGCCCTTCTCCCCCGATTGCTCAGTTTGGCAGGGCAGCCACCTCTAGGAAGAGTCTTGGTAGTTCCAAACTTCTTCCATTTAAGAATGATGGAGGCCACTGTGCTCTTGGGGACCTTCAATGCTGCATAAACGTTTTGGTACCCTTCCCCAGACCTGTCTCGGAGCTCTATGGACAATTCCTTCGACCTGATGGTTTTTGCTCTGACATGCACTGTCAACTATCGGACCTTATACAGGTGTGTGCCTTTCCAAATCATGTCCAAACAATTGAATTTACCACAGGTGGACTCCAATCAAGTTGTAGAAACATATCATGGATGATCAATAGAAACAGGATGCACCTGAGCTCAATTTTGAGTCTAAAAGCAAAGGGTCTGAATACTTACGTAGATAAGGTATTTCTGCTTTTTTATTTGTAATAAATTAGATTAAAAAAATGTTTAAACTGTTTTCACTTTGTCCTTATGGGGTATTGTGTGTAGATTGATAAGGATAATTTTTTTTTAATCCATTTTAGAATAAGGCTGTAACGTAACAAAATGTGGAACAAGTGAAGGGGTCTGAATACTTTCCGAATGCACTGTTTATTATAGATACTTAAATCGTTCAGACTAATATATCTTTGAAACGCAAGCAGATAATTCAGGAACTCAAAAACATGCTATAAAAAAAGTAACTCTGTCACATTGTGTTTTTTGAGGTTTGGCTCTACCATTATGTGATGAAAAACAGTGAAAGGGTTTTGCAAATAACCATTTCCACCTATTTTTATTGTTTTTGCTGACTGCTGAAGAGACATGGCTCACTCAACTCGTGCTTTAGACTTAGTACAGTCCCTTCCTTACAGTGTATACTTTTTGTATTAGCAAAATACAATTTGGGGGAGAAAACTACGCCAGAACAGTAGCTAGGCTGCATTATCCATCATCCAATTAACACTAGTGAAAAAGCGGGTACAGATCGGGTGCTTACTACACAAGTGAACACTGTTATTATTACGCACAAGCACAACCAAAAATACATACTGTACATACATTCTAAGTCCCTGCAATAATCTTCAAGAAAGCGAAATGTCAAAGTTTGCAGAGTGTTTAAGGTACCTGGTATCTCTGACCCATGCAGATGAACTGGGGTGAGAAAGGAGGAATGAAATGTAGCAGTGAGCAGCGATCAGAGGCAGACGCTGCAGAGATGGGGGTGGAGGACAACTGTCTGTACAGTGTAAGAGACAGTGGTAAGTCTGTTGCTATTCACCCATGAAGGAAAACATTTTACATAACATGACACACACACACACACGGAATTCTACAATAGCTGCAGAGAAAGGTGTTACTTATACTGTCTATATGGCAATTGCTGTAGCACACTATATTTCAGCCCTGGGCTCTCAGGACATTGAAAATACGTATTTTTGTTTTTTGGACCTTCCTGCTAATGGCTTGTAATGAGAGGGTAAAGGTTGCTGACGTGCCTCAACTCCTCACTACTATAATCAGCTACTGGAGTGTATACAGGGCTCAAGTCAAGGAGCCATGAACTTAGGTCAAGTAAGCCATACTGGGGTGCATACAGTAGGAGCATTGCAGTGACAGAACATCATGCTTCTTTATATTTTCCATTTGAAGAAACATGACTATATATCGAATAAAATAAAAACGTGAATATACTGTGTAATATAAATCTTAATTGCATTTTGTAATACATTTTCCCACATGGCATAACCACTGTCACTCATTGAGCATGCTTTTTAATCCAAGACTAGGTTTATCTTTGTCCAAGAAACAGGCCCTTAGTGTTTTGGGCTATTTTTATCTCACCCTGGATCTTGGATATTCTTGTCTACAACTGTCATTAGTTCCTTATTGATGATAACTAGAAGAATATGTGTCCTTAGCAGCAACATAGTAACAGCTACAGTATATGGGCAGTGATATGTGTTAAGCATACCGTTATGTCTATTTCTGAGTGGCTGAAAATGACTGTGTAGACAATTAATAGATGCAAGTGTGGTAAACCAGAGCCTGCATTTAAGATCACAAGCTTAACAACTACAGCATGCAACTTTCAGCTGAAAGGCCTGCAGCCAGTGTATTGTTTGTGGGTAAAAAACACACTTTGATTCAGATTGTTTCTGATATTTTTGAAAAGGTTTACAGTATAATGACAAAAATGCGATATGACAGTTTCTCAGTGTGTGAAAATCCATTAATCTCTAATCTCCACTGAGCTGATCTGAGCAAGATGTACTGTATGAGCCCAACGGATGCACAGTTGTCTACTGTTAATTAAAAGATGTACGGTATGGCTTGGGCTTCAAGCCTGTAACATCCCAGTAAGAAAAATTATGTTGAAAATACGTATTTTAGACATCTTTCCAGACGTTGATGTCTGGTGCAATTTAGCTGCTGAATGAAATGTGAAAAGATGTATTTTCTGGATGTTGAAAACATGTATCTTCTGGACATTGAAAATACATCATTTACAGACATTGAAAATATGTATTTTTTGTTCATTGATTCTATAAAAAATTACTGTACAGACATTCTCAATAAATTAAGCACGATATCACAATATTTTCAAACCTCTTAATAATATAGGAAAAAGGAGCTAACTGAAGATAACAACATAATATTTATTATTGCTCCCATCTGTCACGTGCACTTATGCTAGCTTTTTAGATTTAAAACTGGCATCGATGATGCCAACCTACAGAATAAACCAACAGAACACTTCAACTACAATAACATTCTTTGAACGCACAACTTGTCGGTCCTTGTCATGGATGGGCTATTGCAGCAGACAACCACATCGGGTTCCACTCCTATCAGCTAAAAACAAGAATAAGTGATTCAGTGGGCACGCGATCACCAGCACTGGACAATTGAGGAGTGGAAAAACATCACTTGGTCCGACGAATCATGGTTCCTGTTGCTAGGACTTG
This sequence comes from Brachymystax lenok tsinlingensis, assembly GCA_030435695.1. Lineage (NCBI taxonomy): Eukaryota > Metazoa > Chordata > Actinopteri > Salmoniformes > Salmonidae > Brachymystax > Brachymystax lenok. The sequence goes on along the minus strand of CM059801.1, from coordinate 2,277,731 downwards.
GCATAAGCAGCATGAGTCGATGGTCCCATCCTGCCTGGTATCAACGGTAAATGGTGGTGGTAGTGGTGTATGGGCGGCAGGTAGCCTAGCAGTTAAGAGCGTTGGGCCAGTAACTGAAAGATCGCTGGTTTGAATCCTATAGCCGGAAGGGTGGAAAAAAACAGACATTCTGCCCTGGAGCAAGGCAGTTAACCTCCAACAACTGGCACCAGTTATGTTGATTAAGGCAGCACCTCTTTGATTCATGCGGAACACACATTTCAGTTGTTAACTGACTAGGTACCCCCCTATAATGGTGTGGGGAATGTTTTCCTGGCACACGTTAGATCCCTTGATACCAATTGAGCAACGTTTGAACGCCACAGAGTATCTAAACATTGTTGGTAACCAGGTGCGTCCATTCATGGCCACCAGGGGGCCCGACCTGTTACTAGATAGGTGTACCTAATAAACTGTCTACTAGTGTAGACGTCTATGTTTGGGACAAATAAAGGCCGGGTCCGGACCGGATAAAAAGTCTACATCCTTGGGAAGTCATTTTTCTATCGGGCACCTTGAGTTGTTCAAATGTCTGCAGTAACTGTCTGTCTTTGATAATGAGTGAATCTTTGGTGAGAACTTTACTGTGTCTGTAGACTTGATCCAGCAAGAGAGTGGACCATCCATTTTGAATAGAGAGCGTACATTGGGTGTGTTTTCGTTTGCACCATAGCATAGGAATCCTATTCAATTTCCAGTCATGCAATCCAATGCTTCTCATAAACTAACGGCAAATGCATGCGGTGCACCAGGCAGAGGAAGCAACTCCCCAATCTCAACTTCCTGAACCAAGCACCTGACAAGAGAAGAACCCAGAAAACAAATCATGGGCCATGCTTGCTTCAATGTGCCTCCAGATAGGCCTACAGACAGACTGCAAAGTGACAAATAACCTGAAGGCAATGTAAAACAAATCTATTTTTTTAAAATCTAAAAATAAATGCTGTTGAGAAACTGGTTTAGTGGTTTAGAGCTGGAGGCAAGCTACTGTATATATAAGTCAGCGAGTCAATTTTAAGAACAGAGCATTTCTGTCATATAGGGCTTGACTGCAACAGGAAGTCAATGGGCCCTTCTCTCTCTTTGTTGGTTGAGGAAGTGCTGGGAGGTTGAAAGCCAGTGCATTTTCTCAACAAAACATCCTCTCCTCAGTGCAGCACAATGCCTGTGGCTTCCTAAGCCACATGTAACAAACATGCTGATCTGCTCGGCTCTGATCTGCTCAAAGTGCTGCCTCAGGTGCTGCCTTCACCCGGGGGTGCTGAGGTACCGGAACACTTTGAGAAACGTAGCAGAAAAGTAGCCTACTATCTATTGTGGTGAAATGGACAGCACACTCCAAGGTGCTAATTAATTCAAAGCATTTTAGACGTCACTGCAGTATGCTCACATACTTGAGTTTAGCTGGGATTACACAAGTCCGAATTTCTTATAGCTAATATTCTAGACATCAATGTACAGATTTCTTTTAGACGGCACTGCAGAACAAGCGCCATATTTACATATACTCAGCTGTGGGGCCTACAATTTTCAAGACATTTTCAATGTCAATATCACAAAACAAATCAAATTGTATTTATCACATGCGCTGAATAAAACAGGTGTAGACCATACAGTGAAATGCTTACTTACAAGCCTTTAACCAACAATGCAGTTCTATGAAAAGCAAAAGGTAAGAAACAAGAACAACAAATAATTAAAGAGCAGCAGTAAATAACAATAGCGGGGCTATATACAGGGGGTACCGGTACAGAGTCAATGTGCGGTGGCACTGGTGTCGAAGGTAAATGAGGTAATATGTACAAACTAAATGCATGCTCTTCAACCGATCGCTGCCCACACCTGCCCACCCAGCATCACTACTCTGGATGGTTCTGACTTAGAATATGTGGACAACTACAAATACAGTTGAAGTCGGAAGTTTACATACACCTTAGCCAAATACATTTAAACTCGTTTTTTTCACAATTCCTGACATTTAATCCTAGTAAAAATTCCCTGTTTTAGGTTAGTTAGGATCACCACTTAATTTGAGGACAGTGAAATGTAAGAATAATAGTAGAGAGAATAATTTATTTCAGCTTTTATTTCTTTCATCACATTCCCAGTGGGTCAGAAGTTTACATACACTCAATTAGTGTTTGGTAGCATTGCCTTTAAATTGTTTAACTTGGGTCAAACATTTCAGGTAGCCTTCCACAACCTTCCCACAATAAGTTGGGTGAATGTTGGCCCATTCCTCCTGACAGAGCTGGTGTAACTGAATCAGGTTTGTAGGCCTCCTTGCTCGCACACGCTTTTTCAGTGCTGCCCACACATTTTCTATAGGATTGAGGTCAGGGCTTTGTGATGGCCACTCCAATACTTTGACTTTGTTGTCCTTAAGCCATTTTGCCACAACTTTGGAAGTATGCTAGGGGTCATTGTCCATTTGGAAGACCCATTTGCGACCAAGCTTTAACTTCCTGACTGATGTCTTGAGATGTTGCTTCAATATATCCACATAATTTCCCTTCCTCATGATGCCATCTATTTTGTGAAGTGCACCAGTCCCTCCTGCAGCAAAGCACCCCAACAACATGATGCTGCCACCCCCGTGCTTCACGGTTGGGATGGTGTTCATCGGCTTGCAAGCATCCCCCTTTATCCTCCAAACATAACGATGGTCATTATGGCCAAACAGTTATATTTATATTTAATCAGACCAGAAGACATTTCTCCAAAAAGTATGATCTTTGTCCCCATGTGCAGTTGTAGACCGTAGTCTGGCTTTTTTATGGCGGTTTGGAGCAGTGCCTTCTTCCTTGCTGAGCGGCCTTTCAGGTTATGTCGATATAGGACTTGTTTTACTGTGGATACTGTAGATACTTTTGTACCTGTTTCCTCCATCATCTTCACAGGGTCCTTTTCCGTTGTTCTGGGATTGATCTGCACTTTTTGCACCAAAGTACATTCACCTTCCTGAGCAGTATGACGGCTGCGTGGTCCCATGGTGTTTACACTTGCGTAAATTGTTTGTACAGATAAATGTGGTACTTTTAGGTGTTTGGAAATTGCTCCCAAGGATGAACCAGACTTGTGGAGGTCTACAATTTTTTTTATGAGGTCTTGGCTGATTTCTTTTGATTTTCCCATGATGTCAAGCAAAGAGGCACTGAGTTTGAAGGTAGGCCTTGAAATACATCCACAGGTACACCTCCAATTGACTCAAATGACGTCAATTAGCCTATCAGAAGCTTCTAAAGCCATGACATAATTTTCTGGAATTTTCCAAGCTGTTTAAAGGCACAGTCAACTTAATGTATGTAAACTTCTGACCCACTGGAATTGTGATCCAGTGAATGATAAGTGAAATAATCTGTCAATTGTTGGAAATGCACAAAGTAGATGTCCTAACCGACTTGCCAAAACTATAGATTGTTAACAAGAAATTTGTGGAGTGGTTGAAAAACTCGTTTTAATGACTCCAACCTAAGTGTATGTAATCTTCCGACTTCAACTGTACATATAGGCTTACTGCAGCTCTGATTGCTTTATGCCGCAATTGTCTGTGTAGAGTTCTGTCTGAGAAGTGTGTGTCAATGCAATAGAATCCTACTCTGATGTGATCTGCCTACAACAAAATCTCTTGCATAGTTAATTTTGTTTTGATAAGTTGCATTGATTAATCAAATGTTACGGTAGAGTTTGTCAAGGGGTACTTTACTTGGCTCATTGCCCACTAGTGACTCCTTGTGGCGGCCCGGGCGCATGCAGGCTGGCTTTCGGTTGTCAGTTGAACGGTTTGTCCTCCTACACATGGGTGCAGCTGGCTTCCGGGCTAAGCGGGCGGGTGTTAACTTCTTTGGGAGCAGCGCACGAGGTGACGGTTTTGGAGAGCCTGGCGTGCCCAAAGTAAAATGCCTCTCATTCAGGCCCAGAAAATAGGATATGCACATATTTAGTACCATTGGATAGGTAACACTCTGAAGTTTCTAAAGGTGTTAAAAACTTTGTCTGAGAGCATAACAGAACGGATATGGCAGGCAAAAACCCGAGGAATTTCTGTCCTGGAAAAGGTGGTTTTGACAGATTGCCTCATATGGAATCCCTCCCTTATGAAAATGCCCATATAAGGGCATATGAATGCAGTACCTATTGCTTCCTCTGGATGTCAACAGTCTCGAGAAAGTGTTTTGATTCTTTTTAGCTGCTTTTAGATTGTAGAAGAAGACGAATAAGGAAGTGGCCACACAGATGTCAATAGAAGAAAATGAGCGTTCCCGGCTGGCGCGTTCTGTGGTTTTTTCCTTTCTTATCACCCAGTTTATATTCCGGTTGAAATATTATACAACATATACATAAAAGTGTTCCTAAGGATACATTTACAATTATGTTTGATTGTTCTTGGACAAGTTTATAGGTATAAGTTGAACGAGTTCTCTTCACGTTTCAATGGAGGAGTCAACGCTGTATTTTCTCATTATAACGCGCCAACCATGAAAATAATACATTACTTTTTCTAACAAAAGAACCATGGATTGTCTTCGTTGGACACTTGGGAAGCCCTCAGCAGAAGTTCTTCAAAAGGTAATTGATTTGTTTTCGCTGTGAAATGTGTTTTCTGTGAACCGTGAAGGCTTATGAATTTATGGTAATGGTAAAATATGTGGGGTGCTATCCTCAAACAATCAAATGTGGTGCTTTCGCCGTAAAGCCTTTTTGAAATCTGACAACACTGTGATATTGCCGAGCTTTTGATGACTATGCAACACTTGTATATTGATGCATGTTTAATAATTCAACTTTTGGATTTTGAATTTGGCGCCTTGCATTTCACCGGGTAGTGTCGGGAGTGGGGCGCTAGCGCACCACCGCTCCTTAAGAAGTTTTAAGGAGTGCGGTCATGTTTTGGAGGACGACTCAACCTCCTCGTTGGTGAGTTGCATCAATGATAAAAGACCGGAATTAAAACCTTTCGAAATCTCACAGTATCAACTTTTCTGTAGCTTTTTTTATGCCTGCTACATTGCTGTAGACACTGTCATCTGAGCCATCAGATTGGCCAGCGGTAGGCCTATAGTGCAATTGATTTGCTCTCTGGGCCCACCGGGAAGGAAGAGTTTGTACTTTCAGACACATGAAATGGTTCAAAATTACAACAGTTCGCCTACCCGGCGTGCAGGGGAGCTGAATTGGGTGCACCTACCGCCAACAGCTGAAGCTGAATAAAAAAAATAGGAACAAGGCTTTATATTTCGTTTTTTACAGAAATGTTTGGCAATCAACTAGGAATGCCTTGGAGATCGACCAGTGGATCGAGTTTGACCAGTTGGTGACCACAGCTCTAGAAAGTTGAGTGAAGTTCAATCTCCTGCTTCTCTTTATGGGCTGAAATCTCTGGCTGGCAGTCCCAGGGAGCTGCCCGGCAGTCTCATGGCTACTGCACATCCACACGCGCAGTTTAGAGGAAACATTGACTGCCAGGGTAAGAAAAATAATAACTGAAACTAGCTAAATCATATTAACTGGAACAACCATTTCAGTAACAGATGCAATATGTCTAACTAACAGATTGGATTAGTTTAGAAACATTTATGTTATTTATCTTTGTGTAGTGTAGGATAAACGTATTGATGAATTAATGAATGAATGTACATACAAAAACAAAGATATTGTAAAAAACAATTCAAAAAAATTCAAAAAACTGCAATAGAGCATGCTGGGAAGTATGATAATGATGGGCTTGGTTTTGCAGACCAGCTAGACCATACTGGACCAGCATACACTCTCCAAAAAAAGGTTATTGAGGGGTTCTTTGTCATGGGTGAGGGTGACATGTGTAATTATATATTTTTTGCATATCAAGAAGGGTTCTTTACTGCGGTGATGGTTGTGAAGAACCATCCTGGGCCCAGTTTCCCGATAGCGATGGAACTTAGGCTTCCGAGTGTTTTAAAGATGCATCTTTCCCACAACGGCCGGTGATATAACATGCGTTTCCCAAAAAATTATGCAGAAAGAATGGTTGCTAAGTGTGTCGTTGGAGCATTTGTGCGTCGTTGGAGCAGCTTTCTCCATACAAATATATTTTTTATTATAATCATTCCACAATACGGATGACGGATCAGCTCTTATAGAGCTATTACCACCTACGGCTGCAAATATTGAGATGGCAAAAATCCTGTCCGCCATCACACACATGTTGATTTTGTACATCCACAGCAGACGAGATCCAGACATGCAGGTTGAAATATAAAAACGAACTCTGAACCAACTATATTAATTTGGGGACAGGTCAAAACACATTAAACATTCATGGATATTTAGCTAGCTACACTGCTATTGCTAGCTAATTTGTCCAGGAATATAAACAGTGGGTTCTTATTTTACCTGAAATGCACAAGGTCCATTTTTTCTGGATATTTGTAGAATTCTGACCCATTTTGAGTCACACAAAATCGTGTGCTGTCTACTCTCGACATTTAAGCCACAGATAAACGGGAAACAAAGTTTCTAGTTATCTCTCCTCCTTCAGTAGTAGTCGTCGTCTTCGTTTTCGTCCTTCTTCTTCTTCTTTTGTGGACTTTATGTCGGTTGGCAACCAACTTTATGGTGCATTACCACCACCAACTGGACTGGAATGTGGACCTCAGTTCATCTTTCAATCACCCACGTGGGTATATGCTCCTAAAAACCAATGAGGAGATGGGAGAGGTGGGACTTGCAGCGCATCATGCGTCAAAACCAAGTTCCAAGTTCTGTTTTAGGACCTGGCTACTCAGAGGCTTGTTGACGCACGGAGCCGTTTAGATGAAATGATTGAAGAACATGTAGGTGTACATTTATTTTGTTATTCTTAAGTTTACCCAATGAAAATGTACTTAATCACCAATTTGACACAGGGTTAGGCTACACATCATGAATTATATTGAGACAAATTACAGACAGTAACCTACAAGTAGCAATATACAACTCAACTGATCGAACATTAAATGTATTTCAATATGATTGAAATAGGACTATAGCCTACACTATTTATATTTGCAGTTCTCAGTTTTCATTTGAATATTTTTTTGGACATCGCTTGTATGTATCAATTGCATAAAGACATTGGCAACTGCATTTGTAGTCAACTCTGTTCTGAAGTTATCGGTGGTCACAGAAAATACGTATAAATCGTCTTCTGTGTATAAAGTGACATGGGAGGGCAGCAAAGCATCTAACAATGCACTGTTCTTCAAGTGGTCTAAGGCAGGCGTTAGATTTAAAATGTTTTCAAGTGCAACGTTAATTCTTAAAAGTCTTAGCCATTGGGGGGCGGGGTGGGGAGGGGGTTCAAACCTGACTTATGGAGTTGTTTTAAGATGGTCATTGATGATCATGTACCTATTTGATTTTGACCCCTTTAGGTATCAAAAATGTATATATAACAATTATTTGATAAAATATTGAACTGGGCCTTTTCTACTATAGCCAAGAGAAATGCATTGAATAACATATTCATAAATGGCAAAAGACAGTCCAAAAATAAATCACAAGAAAGGTTTTGAAGTGTTGGTCCTATATCTAGGAGATATAAGAAAGTTAAGGAAATATACATATATATATTTTTTTTACACATAAGTAACCACTTTTTGGGTAGGCACAAGGTAGCTTCACAAGGTAGCTTCATACTTCCGTTCATTTTTTAAAACCAGTACTGATTACCTTCAGACGAGTCCCCTGACACCTTTGTAGGTCAAACCGTTTGGATGCTAAAGACCTTTTCTTGAGAAGACCGATTTTCGGGATGTCTCATGGTCTTACAAACACCCAGATGCGGAAGTGTGACATCAGCGGATGCAGTGGATTGAGACGCATCCAATGCTAAATGACTGATATCTCTAGCTTAAACTGAAGTATTCTTTATGGGGATTTTTTATTATGTTACTTAGTCAATCGACGGGTGAATAACAATGGTTTTGGGAAACAGCTCTGAGATTTAACAATGCTCCTACGAAGTTTCTAATTATGAATTTAGCCTTAAGATAATTTTGGGAAACAGGACCCTGTTCTTTCCACCTTGTTTTCCTTTTATGCCGTGCAACACTGTCAACACTCTCAGTTCTGCAATCATTGTAAGAGCATGTGACATTAAATATATGCACTGTTAAGAGGTTACTGGGCATTTCACTTAAAAAAAAAAAAAATTAAAATCTTTATTTTAACAGGGAAAACAGACTGAGACCTGGATCTCTTTTACGGCTGTGCCCTGTGTAAACAAGTTGACATGTACAGTTCTAGGCATACAGACAAGAACATTTCAAAACATACAAAACAAAGACACAGTTCAACAGAAACAATCACAGACAACATCATATTGATCCTCCATAACATTTTTGAAATGGGCAAGGGACACCAGAGTGTCTAACTTAAGTTGGATCTGCAGTTTGTTCCATAAATAAGGTGCAAAGGAACTGAAGGCAGTCATTCCCAACTCTGTGGAGACCGCAGGAGTATCTAATGTAATCCACATCTGTGATCTGGTCATAAAATTAGTATATCTAGTTGAAATTAATGATGATATATATGGAGGTAGTTTTAAAAGAAGTGCTTTATAAATAAACAAAAGAGCATGTTGCTCTCGCCTCACAGATAGAGAGGCCCAACCCACATGTTGATATAGGATACAGTGATGAGTTTTGTAACTATCACCCGTGATAAACCTGAGTGCACAATGGTAAATAGCATCCAGTGGTTTTAATGTGTTTGCCGATGCATGCCTATAAATAATATCACCATAATATAAAACGGACATGAAAGTAGCCTGCACAATTTGTTTTCTATTTACGGAGGACAGACAAGTGCCGTTTCTGTAAAGGAACCCTATCTTGAATTTGAGCTTTTTTCCCAATTCAGTAACATGTTTTTTAAAAGAGAGCCTATCATCTAACCATACCCCTAAATATTTATATGCAGAGACCTGTTTTATTTGAGTACCATCCAAGCTAGTGATTACAAAAGTGTTTCTGAGTTTAGACATAGAAAAAAACATGACATTTGTTTTCTTAGCGTTTAAAACAAGTTTAAGCTGTAATATCCTAAAATCAGACTCCAACTGCATTAAAGCTTGGTCCGCTGTTGGAGCAATAGAGTACATCACTGTGTCATCTGCATATAAATGGAAATTACAATATCTGACATCGTCACCAATGTTGTTTATTTATTTAACCGTGGAACATGTTTAAAAACCCACATTTAATGCAAATGAACAAATATGAATCAGTGTTAATGTTTAATCAATTATTTCTTATATATCATAATTGGTTATTGACACTTTTCTACTCTTACGTGGGGCATTTATTTAAAAAGAATTATACCGTGATCCAGAAGTACTTTTTTAGTGTTGCTGACGAGATGCAGATCATATGACAAGTTCACCAATGTGCTGCTAATGGACCACAAAAAAAGTAAGTTAACATTTATTTATTGCAATTTTAATTTGTTTGTAGTAATTAAGTGTTGAGTTAGATTACATACTGTAGCTACATCAATCGTTATTTCTAATAATTTTGGTGACTTCACAGCCATCACTAGCTAGCAGAAATGTATCTAGCTAGCAGGCTCAGCTAAATACAAATAAATACAGCCACGTGTTTGTAGTAATTAAGTTTTGAGTTAGATTACGTACTGTAGCTACATCAATCGTTATTTCTAATAATTTTGGTGACTTCACAGCCAACACTAGCTAGCAGAAATGTATCTAGCTAGCAGGCTCAGCTAAATACAAATAAATACAGCCACGTCTCATAGTCACAGCATGAGATTTGTAAATGAAAGAGGAATATAATACTATGAATTGAATGAAGTTTCCCATCTTGTGAATCACAGAAATGCCCTTATCCAGATGGTGTGACCAAGGCATTTCCTAAGAGACCTGATAACTTTCTTTGTTGATACTTTAAGGTTGGAACCAACATGCCTCCAGCAGGAAGAGAGGCAAGAACCATTCGTCCACCAGCTCAGAAGCAAGATATACTATTCACAGCCCTGTGTAATTTTCAATGTAAACCATCTAAGCTGGACTTTTTGAATTTGTATTGTATTGTTTAAAAAAATTACAAATAAAAGGAAATGTATGGTTAAAACATGTCTTTAATGTTGATTTGTTTTAGCTGTTATTAATAATTCCCTAAGTATTAAAACATTTGTGTTTACATAATTAAATCAAATTTTAATTGTCACATACACATGGTTAGCAGGTGTTAATGCGAGTGTAGCGAAATGCTTGTGCTTCTAGTTCCGACCATACAGTAGTATCTAACAAGTAATCTAACAAATTCACAACAACTACCTTATACACACAAGAGTAAACGAATGAGTACAAGTATGTACATATAAATATATGGATGAGCAATGGCTGACCGGCGTAGGCAAGATGCAGTAGATGGTATGGAGTACAGTATATACATATGAGTTGAGTAATGTAGGATATGTAAACATTATATAAATAGCATCGTTTAAAGTGGCTAGTGATACATTTATTTCATCCAATTATAATTATTAAAGTGGCTAGAGATTTGAGTCGATGGCCGAACGGCATAGGCAAGATTCAGTAGATGGTATAGAGTACAGTGTATACATTTGATGTGAGTAATGTCGGATATGTAAACATTACATACAAAATTGTTTAAAGTGGCTAGTGATACATTTGTTACATCCAATTCCTATTATTTAATGTGGCTAGAGATTTAAGTCAGTATGTTGGCTGCAGCCACTCAATGTTAGTGATGGCTGTTTAACAGTCTGAGGGCCTTGAGATAGAAGCTGTTTTTCAGTCTCTCGGTCACAGCTTTGATGCACCTGTACTGACCTTGCCTTCTGGATGATAGCGGGGTGAACAGGCAGTGGCTCAGGTGGTTGTTGTCCTTGATGATCTTTTTGGCCTTCCTGTGACATCGGGTGGTGTAGGTGTCCTGGAGGGCAGGTAGTTTACCCCCGGTGATGTGTTGTGCAGTCCTCTGGAGAGCCTTATGGTTGTGAGCGGAGAAGTTGCCATACCAGGCGGTGATACAGCCCGACAGGATGCTCTCGATTGTGCATCTGTAGAAGTTTGTGAGTGTTTTTGGTGGCAAGCCGAATTTCTTCAGCCTCCTGAGGTTGAAGAGGCGCTGTTGCGCCTTCTTCACCACGCTGTCTGTGTGGGTGGACCATTTCAGTTTGTCCGTGATATGTACGCCGAGAAACTTAAAACTTTCCACCTTCTCCACTACTGTCCCGTCGATGTGGATAGGGGGGTGCTCCCTCTCCTTTTTCCTGAAGTCCACGATCATCTCCTTCGTTTTGTTGACGTTGAGTGAGAGGTTATTTTCCTGATACCACACTCCGAGGGCCCTCACCTCCTCCCTGTAGGCCATCTCGTCGTTGTTGGTAATCAAGCCTACTACTGTAGCGTCGTCAGCAAACTTGATGATTGAGTTGGATGTGTGCTTGGCCACGCAGTCATGGGTAAACAGGGAGTACAGGAGAGGGCTGAGAACGCACCCTTGTGGGGCCCCAGTGTTGAGGATCAGCAGGGTGGAGATGTTGTTTCCTACCCTCACCACCTGGGGCCGGCCCGTCAGGAAGTCCAGGACCCAGTTGCACAGGGCTGGGTCGAGACCTAGGGTCTCGAGCTTAATGATGAGCTTGGAGGGTACTATGGTGTTAAATGCTGAGCTGTAGTTGATGAACAGCATTCTTACATAGGTATTCCTCTTGTCCAGATGGGTTAGGGCAGTATGCAGTGTGATTGCGATTGCGTCGTCTGTGGACCTATTGGGACGGTAAGCAAATTGGAGTGAGTCTAGGGTGTCTGGCAGGATCGAGGTGATATGATCCTTGACTAGTCTCTCAAAGCACTTCATGATGACGGAATTGAGTGCTACGGGGCGATAGTCATTAAGCTCAGTTACCTTAGCTTTCTTGAGAACAGGAACAATGGTGGCCCTCTTGAAGCATGTGGGAATAGCAGACTGGGATAGGGACTGATTGAATATGTCCGTAAACACACCAGCCAGCTGGTCTGCGCATGCTCTGAGGACACGGCCAGGGATGCCATCTGGGCCGGCAGCCTTGCGAGGGTTAACACATTTAAATGTTTTACTCACGTTGGCTACGGTGAAGGTGAGCCCGCAGGTTTTGGTAGCGGGCCGTGTCGGTGGCACTGTACTGTCCTCAAAGCGAGCAAAGAAGTTGTTTAGTTTGTCTGGGAGCAGGACGTAGTGGTCCGCAGGACGTCGTGGGCTGGTTTTCTTTTTGTAGTCCGTGATTGACTGTAGACCCTGCCACATTCCTCTCATGTCTGAGCCGTTGAATTGTGACTACTTTGTCTCTATATTGACGCTTAGCTTGTTTGATTGCCTTGCAGAGGGAATAGCTACACTGTATTTAGTCATGTCGCCTTACCCTGGTTAAAAGCAGTGGTTCGTGCTTTCAGTTTTGCGCGAATGCTGCCATCAATCCACAGGTTCTGGTTGGGGAAGGTTTTAATAGTTGCTATGGGTACAACATCACCGATGCACTTGCTAATAAACACGCTCACCGAATCAGCATATACATCAATGTTGTTGTCAGATGCTATCCGGAACATATCCCAGTCCACGTGCTCGAAGCAATCTTGCAGCGTGGAATCAGATTGGTCAGACCAGCGTTGAACAGACCTGAGCACGGGCGTTTCCTGTTTTAGTTTCTGTCTGTAGGCTGGGAGCAACAAAATGGAGTCATGGTCAGACTTGCCGAAAGGAGGGCGGAGAATGGCTTTGTATGCATCACGGAAATTCGAATAACAATGATCCAGGACTTTACCAGCCCGGGTAGCACATTCGATATGCTGATAAAATTTAGGGAGCCTTGTTTTCAGATTAGCCTTGTTAAAATCCCCAGCCACAATAAATGCAGCATCAGGATATGTGGTTTCCAGTTTACATAGAGTCCAGTGGATTTCTTTCAGTGCCGTCGATGTGTCAGCTTGAGGGTGGATATACACGGCTGTGATTATAATCGAAGAGATTTCTCTTGGTAGATAATGCGGTCGGCATTTGATTGTAAGGAATTCTATGTCAGGTGAACAAAAGGACTTGAGTTCCTGTATGTTGTTATGATCACACCACGACTCGTTAATCATAAGACACACACTCCCGCCCTTCTTCTTACCATATAGATGTTTGTTTCAGTCGGCGAGATGCGTGGAGAAACCATGTGGCTGTACCGACTCTGATAACGCGTCTTGAGTGAGCCATGTTTCCGTGAAGCAAAGAACGTTGCAGTCGCCAATGTCTCTCTGGAAGGCAACTCTTGCTCGTATTTCGTCCACCTTGTTGTCCATAGACTGGACATTGGCAAGTAAAATACTCGGGAGAGGTGCACGATGTGCCCGTCTACGTAGCCTGACCAGAAGACCGCTGCGTTTCCCCCTCCTCCCCGCGCCGCCGTTGTTTTGAGTCGCCGGCTGGGATCCAGTCTATTGTCCTGGTTGGTGGACCAAACAGAGGATCCGCTTTGGGAAAGTCGTATTCCTGGTCGTAATGTTGGTAAGTTGACGTTGCTCTTATATCCAATAGTTCTTCCCGGTTGTATGTAATAAATCGTAATATTTCCCGGGGTACCAATGTAAGAAGTAATACAGAAAAATACTGCATAGTTTCCTGAGAACGTGAAGAGAGGCTGATCTTATAGCAAGTACAGCGTCATATTATACAAGGTATTCATGTATATGTTATAAATGACCAAATGTGTCACGTCTGCTCCCGCTCCCACTCTCTGGCAGCTGCCCATCATTACGCACACCTGTCACCATTGTTACTCGCATCAGCACTTCATTGGACTCACCTGTACTCCATAACATTTTGGATTGCCTCCCCTATATCTGTCTATTCCTCAGTTACATCCCTGTGTCAGCATTAATGTCATTTTCTTCCCCTTGGGGGGTACTGTCACGCCTGCCCCGCTCCCCCTCTCTGGCACTCGAGGGCGCCAGACTGCCCATTATTACGCACACCATTGTTATGCACATCAGTGCTTCATTGCACACACCTGTACTCCATCATGTTTTTAAATGCCTCCCCTATATCTGTCTATTCCTCGGTTTTATCCCCGTGTTCCCCCTGTCCAGATGCTGTCCTTATTTTGCTTCTTGTCCGGTATTTATTAAATATTCACTCCCCGTACTTGCTTCTCGTCTCCCAGTGTCTGTCCTTACACAAATGGGTCTGACTTTAAATGGGTCTGACTTTATAAGTACAGTGTCATGCAATATAGAGTCTTTATGGATGTGTTATGAATGACTGAAGGTGTCTTACTTCAAACTAAGTATTACAGGACACTACATAGTGCCAATAAGTAGGTTATTAAAACATTCTGCTGATTTACGAAGGTTCTCTCATGATCCACAGGTTACTGTAGGGTGTGAGAGGTATTTAAATGGGTTGATGGACTTGAAAAGCTTGTGTTTGTGTGTGTGTGTGTCTGAACCAAGATGATTTGGAGTAGTCCAACCTGAGACTACCGCACCAGGCATTCCTCTTCTGTTCCCATGCTGGAGACCAGGGCTTGATTATAAGCTGTTACAATGGTGCCAACATTTTGTGGCAGATCTTTCAGTGGTGGAGCAGGTGAATGTGTCAGATCCTAATTAGTTAATTGTTACATGATTAATTTAACCTGTTTGGGCTAGCGGTCCACCTACTACAACATCTGGTGAAATGCAGAGCGCCAAATTCAAATTACAAAAATAGTCATATTAAACATGAATGAAAATACAAGTGTTGTAAACCATTCAAAAACTTAGAATCTTGGTAATCGAACCGCTTTGTACAATTTACAATAGGCTTCATGGCGAAAGCATAGCATTTCATTATCTGAGGACAGCGCCCCGCATACCTCCTGCATATAAATATATTTCAAACCAGCACAGCCGTCACAAAAATCTAAAATAGCGATTAAATAAATCTCTTACCTTTGAAGATCTTCCTCTGTTTGCAATCCAAAGTGTCCCAGCTACACAATAAATTGATGTTTTGTTCGATAAAGTCCCTCCTTATATCCCAAAAACTCAGTTTGGTTGGCGGGTTTTGTTCAGTAATCCACCCGTTCAACTAGTTCAACAATCAGACAAAAGAATCCATAAAGTTACCGATAAACTACGTCCAAACAAGTCAAACAACGTTTCTAAACAATTCTCAGATAATTCTCAGATACCCTAATAAATGATACAATTTAAGACGGAATGTAGTATGTTCAATACCGGAGATAAATAAGGACTACAGACCCAAGGAGGAACCCAATGATAAACTACAGCTTCTTGTTTGATGCGTTGGTCCACCAGTCCTTTCGCACATTTGGGAAGAAGTGTCTTGGAACGAGATTAGGTGTAATGTGACTTACTTGACATCACTTTAGAGCATATGCCATCCTTCAGCACAACATGCACCCTTTATAAAGCACATGTTTATATGATATTTGAGTGGGTTATGTCACAGTTGACATTGGTGATTGTCACACAGTAAGACCACATTTATGAACCCTTTATAAAGCGTGACATATGGTTTTAGATGGTTTGTAACACATGCATGTAGTGCTTATGAAGGCATGAACGAAATTTTAAGAAAAAAATCCAAACTAATCCCGGAGTTAGTTTGGATGTATTGCACTCGTTACTGAAATGGTTGTTCCAGTTTAGATGGTTTAGGTCAGGAATGGGCAACTGGCTGGGTCCCCCTTTTGAAGGCTGTCTACACCCCATGACAAAATGTGTAGAATTGCACTAAATGAACTCTACAATGTAAATGTAACACTAAGATGTTTCTCTTGCAATGTGGAAAAGCACTTATCGCACCATCTTGGCAGAGAGTGTGGGGTTTAACTCTATGATGATAGCTTCCTTTGTTCTGTACTGTATATTGGTTTAAATCCATGTGTAATAAGGACATGTTGCACAATTTATGTCAGTGTGATACTGTATGCGTTGAGTTAGAACAGTCTGTCTGTTTCCCAGCGTTGACGGACTTCAGGGTGGTGGTGAAGAGGACGGAGGCAGCAGAGCGCTGCAGGCTGAAAGGGCCCTTTGTTCTGCGGACAGACTTCCACAACCTCCTCCTCAAAGAGCCCAAGTCAGGAGAGGTGCTCTTCACCTGGCCCTACCGCTTCCTCCGGAGGTTCGGAAGAGACAAGGTAACATCCTCATCAAACTGTCAACTACAAAAGCCCAATAATCACAACAACATATATCTTGGAATGGTAGTGAATAGGGTTGTAACTATTTCCAGTAACTTTCCAAGAATTTCCAAGGTTTTCAGGAAATCCTGGTTAGGGGATTCCTGGATTTCCTGCTTTCACAGATCTTCTTACTGGGACCTCTGGAAATCCTGGGAATTTTGGGAAAGTTTTTTCAACCCTATTTGAGGACTATTATTTTAGTGTTAAGGACAGGTGACCCAAGGATTTTTTCCAAATCAAATACAGTCTGTAAATAATGCACAACGAGGTTGCTCCCTATGAGTGAAATTAGAAAGCTGATAATTACACATAAGGAACCATTCAGAGTGAATTCATCACAAATGATTTTGCAGGTGACGTTTTACTTTGAAGCGGGCCGCAGATGTGACTCTGGCGAAGGTAGCTTTGAGTTTGACACCAAGCAGGGCAACATGATCTTCCAGGCCGTGGAGTCAGCCATCAACCTCCAGAAGAGTGCAGGCCTCCCCCTCCATCAGGCCTCCAGAGGCTCCTCACCACCACACCTCCCCCAGGCCAGGCTTGAGGCCCCCACCGAGAATCTCCTCACCGGGGTCAAGAGCCTGACACTGGACACCAAAGGCATTCTTCACATGAACCAGGTGAAGAACATATCCAGCTGCCCTCTGATGAACTGTGAGAGTCAGACCTACTCTGAGATCACCATGCCTCTAGAAAGGAGGGAGCAGGAGGATAAGCCCTCCCTCAGCCTCAGCTCTGGACCCAACCACTTCTCCAAGGACTTAGACCACTCCCTCCCCTTTGATACCATTGCCAAGAACCTGATGGCGGACATGCTACTTAGATTCCACCTCCCCTCGGGGGTGGACCCGCAGGCCTCTGAGAGGTCAGGCTGCCAGGAGGACTACTCTCCAGATCCCCTCTACGACAGCATTGACGAGTTGGCCATCCGATCAGGCCGTGGCAGGTCTGAAGGCCCCAAAGTCAGCTTCACCAAGGCAGTGCACATCTACGATGAGCCGGAGGGCTGTGCTGCAGCTGTAGCTTTGGAGCCCAACTGCCCCACCTCTGTTTACGACAACCCAGAGGAGGTCAGAGGTCATGCTTGGAAAATTATGGGCAGCATAGCTGACCCCAATGACCATGAGTATCCATACAACCCTCACGTTAATGCCTACGCTGTCCCCAAGCCAGCAAAGAGAGCTTTTCCTCCAGATACATCCCAACATGAAGAGGAGGAGAACTCTCCATACGATAACGTGAGGGTGAAAATGTGCGAAAGTGAAAACCGATAAGGGGTGCCCATACAAAAGTTGTTGTCCTGAAAAGGTCTGGAACACTGTGAGCCCATATAAAAACTTAATTTAGAGGTATTCTCATGGGTTGTTGTCTACTGTTCCCTGATGCTTCACTCGACCCAACATATTGCATTTTAACTATGGTTTATCTTATACACAATCTTTTTGCTTTTGAAATACACACTGAGTGTGTAAAACGTTCAGAACACCATCTTAATATTGAGTTGCATTCCCCCCATTTGCCCTCAGAACAGCCTCAATTATTTAGGGGCATTGGCTCTACAAAGTGTCGAAAGCTTTCCACAGGGATGCTGGCCCATGTTTACTTCAATGCTTCCCACAGTTGTGTCAAGTTGGCTGGGTGTCGTTTGGGTGGTTGACCATTGTTGATACACACAGGAAACTGTTGAGTGTGGAAAACAGAGCAGTGTTGCACCATTTGGTGCCCCTGGCACCTACTAGCATACCCCGTTCAAAGGCACTTATAGTAAATATTTTGTCTTGCCCATTCATCCTTTGAATGGCACATACACAATCCATGTCTCAATTAATAACCTGCCCAGGGACTGCAGTTGAAAATTAGCCGGCTGGCTAAAACCGGCACTTTTACTGAAACATTGATTAATGTGCACTGTCCATGTAAAAATAAAAATAAACTCAAATTGTCTCAAGGCTTAAAAGACTTTCTAGAACCGGTTTCCTCCCCTTCATTTACACTGATGAAGTGGATTTAACAAGTGACATAAATAAGGGATCATAGCTTCACCTGGATTCACCTGGCTAGTCTATGTCATGTTTTGTACACTCAGTGTATTATGTGGAGTTGTACACTGTATTCTGATGTAGTATTTTGTCCAGCAGCAGGTACCAACATTAGCATATTACTAATCTCACTGGGACGACTCAGAGTTTTCTTTGTAAGCTCTTTTTCCATCTCTTTCTGTGAATCAGGGATAAACATTTTTTTGTTACTTAAAGCTTCTTAGGGATGAATGGTGCACTAGCGCCCCACTCCCGACACTACCAGGTGAAATGCAAGACAAAATCCAAAAGTTGAATTATTAAAAATGCACCAATATACAAGTGTTTCATACTCTTCAAAAGCTCTGCTTCTTGGCAATATCACAGCAATATGTCAGATTTCAAAAAGGCTTTACGGTGAAAGCACTACATTTGATTGTTTGAGGGTAGCACCTTCAATATTTTCCATAACCATGAAATCTTTAGCCAGCGCGGTCGATAGAAAATGCATTTAACAGGGAAAACCTGTGCCTTACCTTTTGTAGAACTTCTGCAGAGGGCTTCCTAAGTGTCCAACAAAGACAATCCATGGGTATTTGGTTAGAAAAAGTAATTTATTATATCCAACGTTAAGTGAACGCGTTCATTTAAACCTATAAACTTTCCCTCAACAAAACAAAAACCAATTAAAATGCAACCTTAGCTTATCTTTTATGAATAAAAGTGATCATCTTTCACTTGGATGGTCACCTAAACGTTATATAAGTCAAATAAAGTGGACTGCTCAGCCAAACGTGCGCCCAAAAACGTGCAACTGAAAAATAGCTCCCCTGACTAAAACCTCTACCGATTGAACACAATGGTTCTGATTTCCATTAAACTTTACCTATACACTGCTGACATCCAGTGGAAGCAATAGGTACTACATTCAGTGTCCTGGTATAAATACTTTTCAATAGGCAGTCTCTCTAAGTGAGCCATAAGCTACCAGAATGAATTTCCGGGTGGAAAATTCTCTGGTTTTTGCCTGCCAAATGAGTTCTGTGACACTCACAGACAAAATGTTAACACTTTTGGAAACCTCAGAATGTTTCCTATCCAATAGTACTAATTATGTGCATATCCTATTTTCTGAGCCTGAGTGGAAAGCATTTTACTTTAGGCACGCCAGACTCTCCAAAACCGACCCCTCAGCTGCTAATCCCCAACAAGTTTTAACAAGTAGTCATAAATCAGAAAATAAATGTGATCTTCAAGTCCTGTGGATTTTGACACAATCTACCTGCTCAGCATCAATTTGAAAAGGCAAATTGATCGGGGTAAAAGGGTCTGGAACTTATTTGCATTATTTGAATCCATTGAAGGCAGTTGTCTCGGGACAAGTATCCATGTGTTAGAAATACAATGTGCTCCAGAGCAATCCTGTACTTATACTTTTACCAACGTCTTAGTTTTTTCCTCGCTAAATTTTTTTCACTCAACTTTTTTACCCCGGAGGCTTTATCTGGACATGATTCTACAGGACCTCCACCAGCCGAAAAGCTAAGTATTAACATTAACACTATCCACGTCGGCACGAACAATGTTAGGATGAAACAGTCAGAGGACACCAAGCGCAATATAGCTTCACAGTGTAAATCAGCTAGAAAAATGTGTCGGCATCGAGTAATTGTCTCTGGCCTCCTCCCAGTTAGGGGGAGGGATGATCTCTACAGCAGAGTCTCACAACTCAATCGCTGGTTGAAAACTGTTTTCTGCCCCTTCCAAAAGATAGAATTCGTAGATAATTGGCCCCCTTTCTGGGACTCACCCAAGAACAGGACCAAGCCTGGCCTGCTGAGGAGTGATGGACTCCATCCTAGCTGGAGGGGTGCTTGCATCTTATCTATGACCATAGAGCCCTGTCTAACTCCTCTAGTTCCATAATGAAATGGGCTGCAGGCCAGTTAGCAGGCTGTTGGCCAGCCTGCATGCTTACTGGAGTCTGCCACTACCACAGTCAGTGGAGTCAGCTCAGCTACCCCCATTGAGATTGTGTCTGTGCATCGATCTAGGTTGAGCAAAACAAAACATGGCGGTGTTCGCCTTAGCAATCTAAGTGGAATAAAGACCTCCTCCATTCCTGTCATTATTGAAAGAGATTGTGATATCTCACATCTCAAAATAGGGTTACTTAATGTTGTCCAACATCCCTCCGGACCAACTCATTGCTACAGTCATACCCTGGATCTATTTTTGTCCCGTGGAATAAATATTGTGGATCTAAATGTTTTTCGGACCACAATTTTATTACATTTGCAATCGCAAACAAATAATATTTTCAGACACCAACTAAGGATCATCAAAAGCTGTGCTATAAATTCTCGGACAACCCAAAGGTTCCTGGATACCCCTCCAGACTCCCTCCACCTACCCAAGGACGTTCGAGTACAAAACTCAGCGAATTGAACCTTGCATAATACACTAGATGTAGTCGAAAAAAAACATTTCTCACATAGAACAGATCTACCGCTTCTTAGACTTGCTTTCAAAAAGGTACATAATTACAAACCATTAGAAAAACTACAACTATACAGAAATTATTATCTTTGTTCCAAAACTAACTAAAATAAAAACCATTATGAATTACACACCTGGTGCCCAAATTGATAATGTCTGTCGCAGAATCGAGTCGAGATGAATCGATTCAGTTAATTTATTTCAGTCAGTCCTCCTGATGAGCCCTTCCCAGCCAGTGTGTTCCCAGCTACTAATTTATGATGGCTTGCTGGCAACAACAGCAGCACGTTAAAACAAAAATTATGTTTGTTACGATGGGGCGAGGGAGAAATAACTTGTTGTATTGGTCACCATCTGGATGTCACCATGACATGCTAATTAGCGAACATTACGACAAGCCGGTGCGAATGACCAGTGCAACTGTGTTGTATCGAGGTGCTTGCTGACGTGAGTTGCTTCCCACTGCAACAGAGCAATGCTTCCCACCGGGCAGCTGTGTCACATTTGCCGGCAGTAGCTAATGTGGCAAATTGTGACTTGTTTCAGGAAACTAGGTGTATGTTGCGCACGTCACTACTTCACAGGAGAGGCATCTGAACCTAAACATTTGTCTTTTCATTAAAATGCTTTTCTCTGGCAGAAATGCCTTCTGGAAAATGTGAACTTTCATCTGCCTTAATAACAAACTTGTATGCCATCTGTAAATACAAATAAAATGGTTAAATTATGAGCCTAGTTGGTTAAGCCACAAAAAAAGCCAGAACCTTCCCACTAGCAATGATTGGCTGAGATAATGGATGGGTTGGACATGCCGAGAGATGGGTTCGGATTGGTCTGGCATGTAGCACGCTTCTGTCTATAATATAAGCTGCTCAGTATGTGTAGGTAATCCTTTGTAATGTGGATTTTTTTTAAGATAGCATGAAGAACTGAAACTGCTCTCCAGTTTCTGGAGGACCGAGTTTTGAAATCAGTGGAATGCACGATGGAAGCAGATATGCGGAGCAAATATGCGGAGTCGAAAGGAAAACACACAGAAGGCTGTTGTATAAAACACCTGCCTCCGGATTACATCTTCAAACTAGGGGCAACCATGGTATCCGTGACAGAGAGGGGGAATTGTTCATCCATGTATATGGGTAAGAGAGTCTAGCGAACTAAATTTTCAGATATAATATGTCAATTTTGTCAGAAAGTGATCTTCATTGCAGGTAAAAGCATAATGACGGCACTATGCAAGTAACCATTTCACTGTACCGTGTACACCTTCTGTATCCTGTACATAACCCTTTATTTGATATAGTGTGTGTTTACCAGAGACGGTAATGTGATGAACTGTCACGTTTCTCTTCTGAGGGGACAGACCAAGATGCAGCGATGTAGCCAGAATACATATTTAATTATAACACGGGAACAAGACGGAACAAAACAATAAACGGAGAACGTAACGATGAACATAACTGACTAGACAAACACAGCTATGAACATACAATTACCCACGAACCCAGAGTGAAACCTACTAACCTAAATATGGTTCCCAATTAGAGACCAACCTCCTCGTGTGCCCCCCCCAAAAAGTTTCTTGGGGCTGCCTAACGGGCTTCCTAGCCCGGCGAGGTTTGAGAAGCCTGCCTCTCACAGGATCCCATGCTCCCATCAGGTCCTCACACCTGCGCCGCTCCGCCGCCGCTGCTTCCAGTTCCTCTCTGGGTCGACGATACTCCCCAGGCTGGTCCCAAGCACTCCCATAGAATAGCTCCTTTTCCCAAGAGCTAAGCTCCCGGGTCTCTCGCTGCTTGGTCTTTAGTTGGTGGGTTATTCTGTCACGTTTCTCTTCTGAGGGGACAGACCAAGACGCAGCGATGTAGCCAGAATACATATTTAATTATAACACGGGAACAAGACGGAACAAAACAATAAACGGAGAACGTAACGATGAACATAACTGACTAGACAAACACAGCTATGAACATACAATTACCCACGAACCCAGAGTGAAACCTACTAACCTAAATATGGTTCCCAATTAGAGACAACGACACACAGCTGCCTCTAATTGGGAACCATTACCCAACATAGAAACACGACACCTAGAATAGACAAAACCCTACACCAAGACAAAACCAAAACGCTCCAGCCTGTAAACTCGGGCCTGGGCGTTACATGAACAACATGACCTGCACCAAGTCAAATTAGGATATACCGTTAGGCCAATGAGACAGTGTCCAAGTTCTAAAATTCTCAGGTAGAATGCCCTGCTTTTATTTCCTCACACTCACAACCGTAAGCTATTTTCTGTAATTAGATCACCATAAACTTGTAAATAATTATCTTGTTGTGAGTTTATTTTTACTGTAATACTGAACACAAATTAGCAAAAGTTAAGACATTGTCAGTAATGATTTGAATTGGCTAGCAAGCTAACTTAATGTTAAGTTTGGGTTTGGGTTGGGTTTATTGGTGTTAAAATACACCAGTTACGCTATTTAACTTCTTAGGGAGCAGCTCCCGAGGTGACGGTTTTGGAGAGCCTGGCGTGCCCAAAGTAAAATTCCCTCCCACTCAGGCCCAGAAAAGAGGATATGCACATAATTAGTACTATTGGATAGGAAACACTCTGAAGTTTCTAAGAGTGTTAAAATATTGTCTGTGAGTATAACAGAAAGGATATGGCAGGCGAAAACCGGAGGAATTTCTGTCCTGGAAAAAGATTTCAGTACCTATTGCTTCCTCTGGATGTCAACAGTCTCTAGACAGTGTTTTGATTCTGTTTAGTTGCTCTAGATGGTAATAGAAGAAGAATTAGGAAGTGGTCACAGAGAAGTAAACAGCGCTGTGGTTTTTTCCTTCCTATCGCCCAGTTTATATTCCGGTTGAAATATTATACTAAATATACATAAAAGTGTTCCTAAGGATACATTATCAATGATGTTTGATTGTTCTTGGACAAGTTTATAGGTATAGTTTGAACGAGTTCTCTTCACGGTTCAATGGGCGAGTGGGCGCTGTATTTCCTCATCATAACGCACCAACCAAACGGAGATTTATGGATATAATACATTACTTTTTCTAACAAAAGAACCATGTATTGTCTTTGTTGGACACTTTGGGAAGCCCTCAGCAGAAGTTCCTCAAAAGGTAATTGATTTGTTTTCGCTGTGAAATGTGTTTTGTGTGAACCGCGATGGTTTATGAATTTATAGTAATGGAAAAAATATTGGAGGTGCTACCCTCATACAATCAAATGTAGTGCTTTTGCCGTAAAGCCTTTTGAAATCTGACAACGCTGTGATATTGCCAAGAAGCAGAACTTTTGATGACTATCCAACACTTGTATATTGATGAATGTTTAATAATTATTTTGGATTTTGAATTTGGCGCCTTGCATTTCACCGGGTAGTGTCGGGAGTGGGGCGCTAGCGAGCTTCAATGCCATACAACACTCCTTCTATGGCATCCAACTGCTCTTAAATGCAAATAAAACTAAATGCATGCTCTTCAACCGATTGCTGCCCACACCCGCTCGCCCAGCATCACTACTCTGGACGGTTCTGACTTAGAATTTTTGGATAACTACAAATACAGTTGAAGTCGGAAGTTTACATACACCTTAGCCAAATACATTTAAACTTTCCACAATTCCTGACATTTAATCCTAGTAAAAATTCCCTGTCTTAGGTTAGTTAGGATCACCACTTAATTTGAGGAAAGTGAAATGTCAGAATAATAGTAGAGAGAATGATTTATTTCAGCTTTTATTTCTTTCATCACATTCCCAGTGGGTCAGAAGTTTACATACACTCAATTAGTGCTTGGTAGCATTGCCTTTAAATTGTTTAACTTGGGTCAAACATTTCGGGTAGCCTTCCACAACTTTCCCACAATAAGTTGGGTGAATTTTGACCCATTCCTCCTGACAGAGCTGGTGTAACTGAGTCAGGTTTGTAGGCCTCCTTGCTCACACACATTTTTTTTAGTTCTGCCCACAGATTTTCTATAGGATTGAGGTCAGGGCTTTGTGATGGCCACTCCAAGACTTTGACTTTGTTGTCCTTAAGCCATTTTGCCACAACTTTGGAAGTATGCTAGGGGTCAAGTTGCTTCAATATATCCACATAACTTTCCTTCCTCATGATGCCATCTATTTTGTGAAGTGCTCCAGTCCCTCCTGCAGCAAAGCACCCCGACAACATGATGCTGCCACCCCCCTGCTTCACGGTTGGGATGGTGTTCGTCGGCTTGCAAGCATCCCCCTTTTTCCTCCAAACATTACGATGGTCATTATGGCCAAACAGTTATATTTTTGTTTCATCAGACCAGAAGACATTTCTCCAAAAAGTACAATCTTTATCCCCATGTGCAGTTGCAAACCGTAGTCTGGCTTTTTTATGGCGGTTTTGGAGCAGTGGCTTCTTCCTTGCTGAGCGGCCTTTCAGGTTATGTCGATATACAGTGAGGGAAAAAAGTATTTGATCCCCTGCAGATGTTGTATGTTTGCCCACTGACAAAGAAATGATCCGTCTATAATTTTAATGGTAGGTTTATTTGAACGTTGAGAGACATAGAATAACAACAACAAAAATCCCCAAAACGCATGTGAACAATGTTAGAAATTGATTCGCATTTTAATGAGGGAAATAAGTATTTGACCCCTCTGCAAAACATGGCTTAGTACTTGGTGGCAAAACCCAGGTCAGACGTTTCTTGTAGTTGGACACCAGGTTTGCACACATCTCAGGAGGGATTTTGTCATTAAGGTTTCGAGGCTGACGTTTGTCAACTCGAACCTTCAGCTCCCTCCACAGATTTTCTATGGGATTAAGGTCTGGAGACTGGCTAGGCTACCCCCCTGCTTCACGGTTGGGTGTTTTTCTGGATTTTTTGTTTTGTTATTCTGTCTCTCACTGTTCAAATAAACCTACCATTAAAATTATAGACTGATAATTTCTTTGTCAGTGGGCAAACGTACAAAATCAGCAGGGGATCAAATACTTTTTTCCCTCACTGTAGGACTCGTTTTTACCATGGATATAGCTATTTTTGTAACTGTTTCCTCCAGCATCTTCACAAGGTCCTTTGTTGTTGTTCTGGGATTGATTTGCACTTTTCGCACCAAAGTACGTTCATCTCTAGGAGACCGAACACGTCTCCTTCCTGAGCAGTATGACGGCTGCGTGGTCCCATGGTGTTTATACTTGCGTACTATTGCTTTTACAGATGAACGTGGTACCTTCAGGAGTTTGGAAATTGCTCCCAAGGAGGACCAGACTTGTGGAGGACAATTTTTTTTCTTCTGAGGTCTTCGCTGATTTCTTTTGATTTGTCCATAATGTCTAGGAAAGAGGCACTGAGTTTGAAGGTAGATCTTGAAATACATCCACCTCAAATTATGTCAATTAGCCTATCAGAAGCTTTTAAAGCCATGACATCATTTTCTCAAATTTTCCAAGCTGTCAACTTAGTGTATGTAAACTTCTGACCCACTGGAATTGTGTTACAGTGAATTATGAGTGAAATAATCTGTCTGTTAACAAATGTTGGAAAAATTACTTGTGTCATGCACAAAATAGATGTCCTAACCGACTTGCCATAACTATAGTTTGTTAACTACTTAGAGAGCAGCGGCACACTAGCGGGCCACTCCCGAGCCACTGTAAGGCGCCAAATTCAAAATCCCAAAGTTGAATTATTAAAGTTCCCGGCCACTAGGTGCGCCACCTCTGGATGAGAGTTTTCCTGTTTGCTTATGGCAGTATACAGCTTATTGAGTGCGGTTTTAGTGCCAGCATCGGTTTGTGGTGGTATGTAGACAGCTACGAAAAGAATATGTATTTTGCATATTGATATGTTTAATCGTCAGGTCAGAGACATTAGACACTAGCGCCCCACTGCTCCCTAAGTAGTTAATGGAGGGAAACTTAAATCTATTTTACAAAATTTCCACCAGCATGTTAAATGTCCTCCTGATTCCCGCTTACAAGCAAAATTTTAAGAAGGAAGCACCAGTTACTCTGTCAATAAAAAGTGAACAGATGAAGCAGATGCTGAGCTACAAGACTGTTTTGCTAGCACAGACTGGAATATGTTCCGGGATCCTTCCGATGGCATTGAGGAGTACACCACAGTCACTGGCTTCATCAATAAGTGCATCGATGACGTCGTCCCCACAGTGACTGTACATATATACCCCAACCAGAAGCCATGGATTACAGGCAACATATGCACTGAGCTAAAGGGTAGAGCTGCCGCTTTCAAGGAGCGGGACTCTAACCCGGAAGCCTATAAGAAATCCTGCTATGCCCTCTGACGAACCACTAAAAAGGCAAAGCATCAACACAGTACTAAGATCGAATCGTACTACACAGGCTCAGATGCTCGTCGGATGTGGCAGGGCTTGAAAATTACAGACTACAAAGGGAAGCACAACCGAGAGCAGCCCAGTGACACGAGCCTACCAGACGAGCTAAATGACTTATATACTCGCTTCGAGGTAAGTAACACTGAAACATGCATGAGAACATCAGCTGTTCCGGACGACTGTGTGATCACACTCTCCGCAGCCAATGTGAGTAAGACCTTTAAACAAGTCAACATTCAGAAGACGGACTACCAGGACGTGTACTCCGAGCACGCACTGAACAACTGGCAAGGGACTTCACTGACATTTTCAACCTCTCCCTGTCTGAGTCTGTAATACCAACATGTTTCAAGCATACCACCATAGTCCCAAGAACGCTAAGATAATCTGCCTAAATGACTACCGACCCGTGGAATTCACGTCTGTAGCCACGAAGTGCTTTGAAAGGCTGGTCATGGCTCAAATCAACACCATTATCCCAAAAACCCTAGGCACATTCCAATTTGCATTCTGCCCTAACAGATCCCCAGATGATGCAATCTCTATTGCACTCCACACTGCCCTTTCCCACCTGAAAAAAAGGAACACCTGTGTGAGAATTCTATTTATTGACTACAGCTCAGCGTTCAACACCATAGTGCCCTCAAAGCTCATCACTAAGCTAAGGACCCTGGGACTAAACACCTCCATCTGCAACTGGATCCTGGGCTTCCTGACGGTCCGCCCCAAGGTGGTAAGGTTAGGTAACAACACATCCGCCACGCTGTTCCTCAACACAGGGGAACCTCAGGGGTGCGTGCTCAATCCCCTCCTGTACTCCCAGACTCCAGCCACCCTAGTCATAGACTGTTCTCTCTGTTACCGCGTGGCAAGCAGTACCGGAGCGCCAAGTCTCGGTCCAAGTGGCTTCTCAACAGCTTCTACCCCCAAGCCATAAGACTCCTGAACATCTAATCAAATTGCTACCCAGACTATTTGCATTTCCCCCCCACACTTTTACACTGCTGCTACTATCTGTTATTATCTATGCATTGTCACTTTAATAACTCTGCTTACATGTACATATTACCTCAACTAACCAGTGCCCTGCACATTGACTCTGTACCGGAACCCCTGTATATAGCCTCGCTATTGTTATTTTACTGCTGCTTTTAAATTATTTGATACTTTTATTTCTTATACTTATTTTTTATTTTTTAAGGGATTTTTAAATTTGTATTCTTTAAACTGCATTGTTGGTTAGGGCTTGTAAGTCAGCATTTCACTGTATGGTCTACACCTGCTGTATTCGGCGCATGTGACAAATAAAATGTGATTTTATATACCTGACTGAAGCTATGCAAATATAAAAACAAGATACCAATATGAATTTCAAAAGTGGGATGCAATAACATGTGGTGTGGTAGGCCAGAGCTAGAGCAGGCTAAATTGGCAGTGGATATTTATTAGGGCAGGGACTATACCAGTATCGCAATATTTATCCAATAACAAAAATGAAGAAAAAAACTACACACACCAAACTAATTGGTTTTTTAAAAACTTTCTGTATGTAAAATATTGTGTGCTATAGCTTGGAAAATAAAAGTGACTCTGGATGACAGTTACACTATAAAACAAATATAAATTACGTAAAGAATGTTAGTAAAAAGCTTTGGAGCACTTTAACCTTTGTGTGGTGTTCAGGTCTGTGGGATCCATTATCAATGTTTGCTAAAATAAAAATTATACAATCAATTCTTTTTTCAACCTGAGACTCATTGTCCTTGGCTCATTTTCTGTGAAGAACATGTAAAAGATCACATTTTGCCCCATGTGCACCCCCCTACACATTAATATTACTTAGGGCAATAAAAGTGTGGAAAAGTGCGTAGGTGAAAACAAGTAAAAAATAAAACAAAAAGGTTTGCTGTGTGCCTTCACTTTGTCTTCCTCCTCCCTGGGCCTGCTTTTTCAGCATAGCACCAAGAACCTGTCTGTCTCCCTGCCTGTCTCCTGCTTTTCTCGCACTCTTTACCCTTTGTAGTGTGCGAAACCATACAATGTCTTGCGGGAACCTGCATAATGTTATTACAATACATAATTTCTATACATTGTAAAAAAAATCCCACACTACCCCAGCCAGGTGCAAATAGGTTGGAGGGCCACAACAAAAAAATTGCTTTGCATGTGTAGCTACTTACCACAATCAATCAGTATGGCAATAAGAGTCTGCTCAGAAGGCCTTAGAAATATTTTTTTGCAGAGAGAGAAGCTAGTGTGGAAGGAGCGTCTTCCACTTTGGAAGATGAAGAATTTTCAGAATATGAGAATCATGTTGGAAGAAAAGGATGATATTGACCCTCTACCAGCCCCAGGACCAGCCCGTCAGCAGCCAGACCCAGAACCAGCCAATCAGCAACCAGTTCATCATCAGCCTGCAAAGGGAGAAATATGGATGCCAATGTGATAATGGCTGCCAATGTGATAAGGATGCAACCAGGGCCGACACGGATGGCAGTTACTCCGGTGCAGGTCATATAGTCTTCTTTTGAACTGTTCATCCCAGACACCATCCAAAAACGAATTCTGTACTAAACTAATTTGGAGGGAAGGCGTGTTTTTGGAGAGAGATAGGAGGAGATGGACCAAACTCATTTATATGCATACTTTGGGGTCCTTATCCTTGCTCTGATAGACTGACCAAAAACTACTGACCACAAATACTAACTACCGCAAATAACTTGTTTTGTTCAGTACTAAGAACTTGTTACTTAGTTTCCACCTTGAACTAGGGGAGAGAACAATCTCCCCCTAGGAGGAGGTGACTGACGCACAGACACTGTGGAGACAAGTGATTGGTTCCCCATTCCTCACGCCATCCCTTCACATGGTTTGCTATAAAGACACACAGTTCACATATGGAAACAATGTTTCCTTCTGACCTCCTTTGCCATACTCCCTGCTGATATTTTGCATAGCAACAGTGACATGTGATAGATAAGCTAGACTTCTCCCTTCTCTGGATCCAAGGGGACTTAGGCCCATTTGAGGGAGGAAGTGCAGCTGCCAACACCAGAGTCCGAAAGGAGACATTCTAATAACAAGAGTTTCAACAGTTCAATCATATAAGCATATAAGCATAGTTTCTTTAACTATCTCAAACCCAATGCATAGGCTTAAAGAAGCATATTTTATAGTACACAAGCATTAGTAGGGTTTAACAGAACATTTCCCTCACACTCCTGAGGGGGAAAAGGTTTTGTTGTGCTCTCTTCACGACTGTCTTGGTGTGTTTGTACCGTGAAAGATCATTGGTGATATGGACACCAAGGAACTTGAAACTCTTGACTCGCTCCACTACAGCCCCATTGATGTTAACGGGGGCTTGTTCGGCCCACCTTTTCCTGTAGTCCATGATCTACTCCTTTGTCTTGCTCACATTGAGGGAGACATTGTTGTCCTGCCCCCCACACTGCCAGTTCTCTGACCTCCTCCCTATAGGCTGTCTCATCGTTGTCGGTGATCAGGCCTACCACTGTTGTGTCATCAGCAAACCATTAATGATGGTGTTGAAGTCGTGTTTGGCCGCGCAGTCGTGAGTGAACAAGGAGTACAGGAGGGGACTAAGTACACACGCTTGAGGGGCCCCACTGTTGAGGATCAGCGTGGCAGACGTGTTGTTGCCTACCCTTACCACCTGTGGGCGGCCCATCAGGAAGTCCAGGATCCAGTTGCAGAGGGAGGTGTTAAGTCCCAGGGTCCTTAGCTTAGTGATGAGCTTCGTGGGCACTATGGTGTTGAATGCTGAGTTGTAGTCAATGAACAGCATTCTCACATAGTTTTCAAGCCTTGCCACATCCGACGAGTGTCAGAGCCTGTGTAGTAGGATTCAATCTTAATCCCATATGACACTTCGCTTTTTTTGTTGGTCTGAGGGGGATTTCTTATAGATGTTCGTGTCGCCAGTTTTCATGTCTTTGGTTATGCAAACATTTGTTTATTAGATTATATTTCTCATTAAGAATACTGTTGACCTGAGCAAGATGGCGGACAGAACACAGCAGTCTAGATCCCCTCAAGACAAAAACGTAAAATTCTAATATTAGCACTTCACAAACTGGTGTTAATAACCTTCAATATGGATATCAACACAAAACAAATCTTAAGACTAGAGAAATGTATCAACAAATATTATGAAAATAAGCAACACCCAAACACGATGGAAAGTAAAACAGGGGGAACCAATCTCAAAACGAAAATGTGACTCTTCTACAGACACAGATGATTTAATATTTTAACCACCGGGAATGGTAAAGGTCAAAACTGATATGTTAAAATCAATAAATGACAAACTGGGCATACTTGAACTAGTCAGTAATTATATAAAAGAGGTGAAGGCAAGCCTCGAGATGAGTCACGAAAAAGCTGTGACAATAGAGAAAGATACAAACAAGCTAAAAGGGACAGTCTGTCATGTGTGCTCCCTCTCCGGGCCTCTAGGTCACCAGGCTGCTCGTTAAGGCGCACACCTGTCACCATCGTTACACGCATTAGCGCATAATGACACTCACCTGGACTCCATCACCTCCTTGATTACCTGCCCTATATATGTCACTCCCCTTGGTTCCTTCCCCCAGGTGTCATTGTTTCTGTTTCTTGTCTGTGCGTTGTTTGTGTTTTGTAATATGTTACATTTATTTATTAAAACCAACTTCCTGAACTTGCTTCCCGACTCTTGGCGCACATCGTTACACAGTCAATAATATTGAAACCGATGTTAATGAACTTAAAAAGGAGAACATGTTACTGAGAGAAGCCTTACTTGACATACAGACTAGATCCATGAGAGAAAATCTGGTACTTACAGGTATCCAAGAGAAAGAAGAAGTTCCTGAATGTGTAGTTATGGAGTTCCTCCTTACAGCGCTTCAGATCCCATGTGAAGCTGTTGACAATATTCAACTCGAACGTGTACACCGTTTCGGATAGAGAGGGCAGAGGTATAAACGCCCAATCGGTGCCAAATTTGCTTTCTTTAAAGATAAAATAATGGATAAAAGCCTGGGAAAAAAAACTTGGTTGCACAAAATAGGCATGAATGATCAGTTCCTGAAGGAAATTGCAGAACGGCGCAAAGTTAAGTATCCAATCTTCAAGGAAAATAGAATGAAAAGGAAACGTGTAGCTCTCGTAGTCGATAAACTGTATATTGATAACCAAATGTTCAGAGACACATGGCTATTCTAAAAATTACAAAGTTCTCATAGAGGAGGCAAATAATGGAACACACAATACTAGCCAAGGTGGGATTGTAATATTACAAAAAACAGACAGAAAAGCAATCTTCAAATATAACTAAGAGAGAGACTGGGACCCATTCTTTGAAAGGAGGGCACAGTGCCACCCACAGAACAGAAGCAGATCAACTGCCAAAAGCATTTACATCGCCCTCACCTCAATTTGTATTATATGTAGCTTTTAAAAAGTATCATATATATAAAAAAAATCCTGTTTATCTTAATATCTATAATGGGTGTCGGGGGTGGTCTGTCGGTCATTGGGATGACAACCCAACTCGGGATGAGGAGGGGTTTTAGCGGGTGGAATAGTGGGACCAATTGGAGGTTTACTTAGTAGCAATGCAAAAATCATCGTACAGCTATATAGACACTCAATCATCATGTTACTTTTTAATGGTATGTTTACTAACATATATTATGATAAATAGAATTGAAACGTGTGTCTCTTTATGGTAATTGGTGAAATAAGTATAGCCAGTTATAATTGTAATGGCTTAGCAGAAATAAGAAAAGACAATCAGTATTTACCTGGCTAAAAGAGAAAGAATATAATATCTATTGTTCACAGGAAACTCATTCAACTATTTTAGATGAAGTTTTGTGGAAAAGGGACTGGGGGGGCAAAGAAAGGGGGAAAACATTAAATAACAGTAATTTTGATCCAAATGTGCAAATTGTCCAAACAGATCCTCAAGGTAGATGGAGGATTTTTTTTTTAGATATGGCTTATTAACCTATACGGTCCAACTAATGATCCACGCTTCTTTGAAAACAAACTCAGCAAAAAAAGAAACGTCCTCTCACTGTCAACTGCGTTTATTTTCAACAAACTTAGCATGTGTAAATATTTATGAACTTAACAAGATTCAACAACTGACATAAACTGAACAAGTTCCACAGACATGTGACTAACAGAAATTGAATAATGTGTCCCTGAACAAAGGGGGGCCAAAATCAAAAGTAACAGTCAGTATCTGGTGTGGCCATCAGCTGCATTAAGTACTGCAGTGCATCTCCTCCTCATGGACTGCACCAGATTTGCCAGTTCATGCTGTGAGATGTTACCCCACTCTTCCACCAAGGCACCTGCAAGTTCCAGGATATTTTCTTGGGGGAATGGCCCTAGCCGTCACCCTCCGATCCAACTGGTCCCAGACGTGCTCAATGGGATTGAGATCTGGGTTCTTTGCTGGCCATGGCAGAATACTGACATTCCTGTCTTGCAGGAAATCACGCACAGAACGAGCAGTATGGCTGGTGGCATTGTCATGCTGGAGGGTCATGTCAGGATGAGCCTACAG
Organism: Brachymystax lenok tsinlingensis; assembly: GCA_030435695.1. Classification (NCBI taxonomy): domain Eukaryota; kingdom Metazoa; phylum Chordata; class Actinopteri; order Salmoniformes; family Salmonidae; genus Brachymystax; species Brachymystax lenok. Next base: position 2,244,022 of record CM059801.1, on the reverse strand, counting down.
GAAGGGTACCACAAGAGGGAGGAGGATGTCTTCCCTGTAACACACAGCGTTGAGATTGCCTGCAATGACAACAAGCTCAGTCCGATGATGCTGTGACACACCGCCCCAGACCATGACGGACCCAAATCGATCCCACTCCATAGTACAGGCCTCGGTGTAACGCTCATTCCTTCGACGATAAACGCAAATCCGACCATCACCCCTGGTGCGACAAAACAGCGACTTGACGTCGTTGCCAGTATTGTCTGGTGAGGATCTGCCTTACAACAGGCCTTACAAGCCCTCAGTCCAGCCTCTCTCAGCCTATTGCGGCCAGTCTGAGCACTGATGGAAGGATTGTGCATTCCTGGTGTAACTCGGGCAGTTGTTGTTGCCATCCTGTACCTGTCCCGCAGGTGTGATGTTCTGATGTACAGACCACGTGTTGTTACATGTGGTCTGCCACTGCGAGGACGATCAGCTGTCCATCCTGTCTCCCTTGTAGCGCTGTCTTAGGCGTCTCACAGTACGGACATTGCAATTTATTGCCCTGGCCACATCTGCAGTCCTCATGCCCTATTGCAGCATGCCTAAGGTACGTTCACGCAGATGAGCAGGGACCCTGGGCATCTTTCTTTTGGTGTTTTTCAGAGGCAGTAGAAAGGCCTCTTTCGTGTCCTAAGTTTTCATAACTGTGACCTTAATTGCCTATTGTCTGTAAGCTGTTAGTGTCTTAACGACCGTTCCACAGGTGCATGTTCATTAATTGTTTATGGTTCATTGAACAAGCATGAGAAACAGTGTTTTAACCCTTTACAATGAAGATCATTGAAGCTATTTTTATTTTGACGAATTATCTTTAAAAGACAGGGTCCTGAAAAAGGGACGTTTCTTTTTTTGCTGAGTTTATATATAAGAATTGATCAACCCTACAAGCAACACAAGACTCTAATTTATGATGGGAGACTATAATACGGTTTTAAATACAGAAGAAATAATACAACAAATATTGTGGTTAAACTCAAATATACTAATTGATTAAAAAAAGGTATAAACCTTGTAAATTATATCATAAATAGGACTTGTGGAGTTATGTCACACATGCAACCTTCACAGATATATGGAAATGTCTGCTCTACCCAAAATTACAACCAACTAATTGCAGCATTACCACAAAAATGGTAAAGGCAAGTGGAAGTAAGGAACTTGTCTGTCGGCCCTGCATTATAGACCTAAAATGGTTAAAAGAAAATTGTGATAAATAAAATATTTACCAATTTAATTTAAGGACCAAAAAATTGAGAGCTGTGCCATATAAATTGCTAAATAGTTGGGAAGAGATTTTCGATGTACCAATTCCATAGCACATGTTTTATAAATTGACACGCAAAACGAAACAGGATTCAAAACTTAGAATTTTTGAATTTAAATTAATATACAAAGTTTTTGCAACCAATAGAATGTTATATATATGGGGGATATAATCTTCCCAGCTCTGCAGATTTTGCGCCCGAGGAGACAGAGCCAATAGGTCATTTATTTTGGTACTGTCCATATGTAGCTCATTTTTGGTCACAGGTCCAGGAATGGTTGAAGAATTGCAACATTTACCTAGAACTAACACTGCATATAGCAATACTGGGTGATTTGAAGAGTCATAGTCAATCAACCAATAATGTAATAATTATTTTAGCAAAAATGTGTATCTTTAATTTACAATCTGTAGAAACTATGAGATTAGAAAGGTTCAGTACTTTTGTGAAGCATCACAGCACAGTTGAAAAATATATGGCAAATAGAAATCCAAAATGGATGGTGTTAAGAGATAGATGGGAGGGGTTGAATGGAGCTGAAGGGTGGGACTAAACAACAAGATATCAAATGTAAAACATACGGGGTCTGTAAAATGTATATAGATTTAGAACTTTTGTGAAATAGCACAGTTAAAAATATATGGCAAATAGAAATTAAACTGGATGGACATCAGAAATAGAGGAAGGACTAAAAACAAACAAAATATAATAACTATTAACTAATAATAACTAATAACTATTGTAAAAAAGATTGTTCCTGTAAAATGTATATAGTATGTATAAGCTGGCAGTAGAAGCCTAAGTGTTATTGTTTATTAGTTTACTCCAATTGGGGGTGTGGTAGTAGGGTTTGCGGGAAAAAATATATATTATAAATTTTTTTTTTAACCTTTATTTAACTAGGCAAGTCAGTTAAGGCAAGGAGTTTTTCCTAGCCACCGTGCTTCTACACCTGCATTGCTTGCTGTTTGGGGTTTTAGGCTGGGTTTCTGTACAGCACTCTGTGACATCAGTTGATGTAAGAAGGGCTTTATAAATACATTTGATTGATTGATTGAGTTAAGAACAAATTGTTATTTACAATGATTTAAGCTTGGTGCATGTACAAAGAAAAATAATGCAATTCAACCATTGATGGATGGTGACAAAAGTTATGACATTGCCAGTAGTCATGTTAAGATTTTCAATGTTTTATTTTTAGAGTTTATGGATTTGCATGTGGCTGTGCATTACATGATGTCTGAATAGGAAAGAGGATCTGATCAAGCCTATTGGTATTCTTGATCAATTAAAATCCACATCTGCTTGCATTGCTTGGTAGTATATTAGCATGGTATGAGACAAATAATACAGAGACGAATCATACAATTTAAGTAAAATAAAAATAAAACTGTATTATCCTAAATTGAGACGTGAATAAAAATTGTATTATCACATCAACAGAAACAAAAATCTTTCACAATGTACCTGTTTTCAGTATAGAATGACATGTATACATATTATATTACAGCTTTTTGTGTTTTAACTCAATGATTGTTCTTTAGTAAATAGGAAACTCAACAGTGTGTTAGTCTGAGAAACATGAACTATATAGTTGTTTTATGTTTGTGAAACATTGAAATGTACACAATGAGAAGTGATTTTGTAACTCCAGTTTTGAAAGGGTAATTATCAAATATAAATAATTTATATCAAAATGTATATCAAATTTATATCATTAGCGTTAATATAAATTGCTTTCATCACTGCCATGTAAAACCATTCTTGTAAGTTGTAGCGACTGTACATGATTGTCTGGGGCTGCTGTACCTGTTGAGCATTAATTACATTTTTTCTTATATCACTCACAGTCAGCTCCTCCAAGCTCATTAAGTATTTTTGGGGGTTTATCCATGAGGCCCGGGTTTGAACACTTGACAAAACATTGAGATTTCTGGGTATGTCTCACCTGTAACATAATAATAATAGTAATAATAATAATAATATTGTTATTCTTTTTGTTGTCACAAAGTTTTTACAGATACCCAGTCTAAAAACCTAAGACCAATCAAATCATATGCCAAAGCACAGCATCTAGGAAACACTCCCTAGAAGTCATAAACCTAGGATTAAAACTAGAGCGGAACCATGCTCCGAGGGCTGTGCTGAGTGCACATTTAAGAGTACATGTGCCCCTTATTGTTATTCAAGATATTCCAACGTTCATAGATGACCAGCAGGGTCAAATAATAACCAGGGTGGCTATAGAGCAGGCAAAAGTTCAACACTCACGAGTTAATGTCATGTAATTTGTATTGTTCATAGCCTGAGAGAGAGAGAGAGAGAGAGAGAGAGAGAGAGAGAGAGAGAGAGAGAGAGAGAGAGAGAGAGAGAGAGAGAGAGAGAGAGAGAGAGAGAGAGAGAGAGGATTAATGACAAAGTTCTCACAGAGGCACACTGTAACACATTATATTAATAATTTCCCCCAAAAAAGATATCGTCTTTCAGAGCTGTTGTAATACAAAACATTGAAACGTTAAATATTTGTTACTTTGGTATACATTGAGAGAGGTAGTAGAAAGAGAGAGAGTAATATATCACTCACACACACAGACATGGCTTCAAAGTTGGTCATAGTTTCTAATCATAGTTTCTAGTCTGAGATGTTTGATATAACAAGAGGGTTAAATAGAACCTTAGAGGGTAGAAGCTATTGTCTACATACAGTATGAATAAAAACAATGGCTACTGCTCAATGGATAAATAGCCTTTATTCTTTTTAAACATACATGTCAATGAAAACAATTAATACATATCAGTCTTAAATAATATATATATCTATATACAAACATATAGGGAGGGGCAGTTGAGTGAGCTGGGGCCTTTTATGTATTTAATGTGTCATATTGGGATGCAAACTAAAAAACGAAAACATTTAATCTATATCTGGCATGTTAATGTTGTCTTCTTTTATTAAACCCATAACCATGTGTGTGTGGTGTATACTTTTGTTTCACAGTAGAATTGTTTAAGACTACCATGAAACACTTATTGGGGGTGACTAAGACACACTGGACCCCCGATAACTCTTTTAAAAGGTTAAAGGTTAGACAGGTTTAAAACGTTGTTTCAAAGACACTAGGGGACACCCTTTGTGCACATATAATTCCCTTGTGTGTAAGTGACCTCCTTGATGAGCAGCACGTTGACCATTAAAATATGGATTGCTGAGAACTCTTTTTAAAAAGTTTAAAAAACAGTTGTTTCAATGACACACCACACACAGACATACACACCCCATTGAACCCATTTCTCTTGTGTGGAGAGAGAGAGAGAGAGAGAGAGAGAGAGAGAGAGAGAGAGAGAGAGAGAGAGAGAGAGAGAGAGAGAGAGAGAGAGAGAGAGAGAGAGAGAGAGAGAGAGAGAGAGAGAGAGAGAGAGAGAGAGAGAGAGAAACAGAAACAGATCGGGGAGAGACAAACAAATCATTAAAGGTAAATTACATTTTCTTTTCAAATCTTTTTCTTTTCTTTTAAATCTTTAGTACAGAAATGCATACATATTACAATTATTAAAAGTTTACTATGCAATATACTAATGTTTTTTTTACTAAACCTTTATAGAAATCATATTATTACACAATACAACATATTACTACACAATACATGTTTATATGTATAATCATTTTTTGTGGGAAAATGTTTTAAGTATTTTCTTAGAGAAAAAGAAGAATCAGCATTTTTATCCTTTTCAGGGGCCTATTGTAACCCGACACCCCTATCAGTCTCCAAATCCCCGTCTTCAAGCTGTAAGGGCCTCAGACATTGCTTCTTCCACTCTGGCTCTCCATGGCCTTCCAGGTTTCGTATGTTTTCTTTTCGATGATAGATCAACCTTCTTGCCGTTAAGCCCAAGTTTTGTGTTGAGGATAGAAGGGATCATCTTCGTAAATGTTCCCGATGGTGAAAAAACTGTTGCACTTGTTTCATCAAATCAAGCACCTTAAACCAATCTCGCCACTTGAAGCTAAAGACAGGCACAAAATAGTTGACCCCTCTGCAAGCGTTTGAAAATACCTACGAATGAACAGATTTGGTGGAATTTGCACTATTTTTTACAGAACAACCTAAAATTGTCACTTTGGCAGGGATGTTCCACTCAGGGCCTGTTCGATTTGTCACAGAGCAAGTCTTATCTTAAGGCCTTCTCTCACTCGAAACGCAGGAGAAAAACAGAAAAAGGTTGTTGAGACCGCTGTGTGTGAAAATCTTCACTGTTGAATCGTCCGGTTGGAAACAGTAACCCATATGGCCTTCATTCATATCAATCCCACCATTAAAACAAACAGGTGCATCACAAAGAATGGCATCGAAGGTTTTGTCATTGTGGCCCAGACATGAAGGACACAATATACCTAAAATTGTTTTCTGTAGTTTTCTGTGGTTTATCTCTCGAGGTTTCTTGTCACTCGTAGTGTTCAGGGGACAAGTCTCACACTTACTTATACTCAGTCAGACATACCCGGAAATTACTTTTTCATTCTACAAGGGGTCACAAGCTCACTACACCTCAGCTCCATAAGTTCACTACAAAAATTCCCAACTGTTTCAAATGTTCAAGGACATTTTCTTTAAGTTCAACAAGGTCACTACATGACCCATCAATCACCAGGCCATTACTTTTTATTTCAAACGTGCTTTACTTCAAAGAAACAGCTGCACTATCAAGTTACATAAGCATGCCCTAAATAGCATGAGAATATCCAGACAGGATGTCCTTAAAAGGTGAAAAACACAGGACAGAAGAAAAACTCCTCAATCACTGTTTGACAGCAACCGTCTACTATATTCTCTCTGAGGAATAATGGTCTTGGTCTGTTTTTCATGGTTTGGGCTAAGCCCCTTAGTTCCAGTGGAGGGAAATGTTAAAGCTTCAGCATACAAATTACATTATAGACTATTGTGTGCTTCCAACTTTGTGGCAACAGTTTGGACAAAGCGGTCCATACAGAAATGGTTTGTTGAGATCGGTGTGGAAGAACTTGACTGGCCTGCACAGAGCCCTGACCTCAACCCCATCGAATACCTTTGGTATGAATTGGAACGCTGACTGCGAGCTAGGCCTAATTGCCCAACATCAGTGCCCGACCTCACTAATGCTCTTGTGGCAGAATGGAAGCAAGTCCCTGCAGCAATGTTCCAAAATCTAGTGGAAAGCCTTCCCAGAAGAGTGGAGGCTATTATAGCAGCAAAGGGGGGACCAACTCCATATTAATGCACATGATTTTGGAATAAGATGTTCGACGAGCAGGTGTCCACATACTTTTGGTCATGTATTGTAACATAACCGCCTACGGTTTGAATTTTTCAATATTGTTTCGACAGGATGGACCCATTTCCAAGCATGAGAGACGGAGGCAGGAGGAGAGCAGAGAGCATTAGGCCATGTATTTGAAAGTGTTGGATTGAGGCAGGAACATCATTAGGAATTTTCCACCATTTTCCTTACACCACTCCATTCCTTTTAGATCATAAGGTGGAGTATATGAGTGTTCAGTTCGGAAGAAGGATAGAGAATCAAAAAAAGCAACATCTGTCTCAGTATTCAATCTTGTGTGGTTGTAAATTAGAGCGGTTGTGCAATCTGTTGTGATTTTGAAGTTGTAATTGTGAGATGCTGTTGCTCTTAAGTTAATAACACATCTTGCTTACAAAGGTTTAAAATGTACTGCTAATGTTCACCCATGCAGGCCTTCTTTGGAATGCTTTTAAACTTTGAGTGAGAATCTGTTCTTCTTAATTCATGCACATTTTCAGTTATCCTGGTCTTTAATCTGAACCCAATTTATGCTGTCAAAGGACTTGGAAACTGGTTGTCCTCTTTTTTTTGTTTCTTTATGACTGCCCTCAATGTTAATTGTGAACCATTCATGTACATCAGTTGATGGGTGGGTAATGTGTGTGAATTGAATCTCCTGAATTCAGTGTGAGCCTACAGCAAATAAGAGACTACAGCTATAATATTACACTGCTCAAAAAAATAAAGGGAACACTAAAATAACACATCATAGATCTGAATGAATGAAATAATCTTATTAAATACTTTTTTCTTTACATAGTTGAATGTGCTGACAACAAAATCACACAAAAATTTGATTTCCATTGATAATTTATCAACCCAATTGTCTCATACTGTTTATATCATCTCTACTATCAGTACTGCACTAGTTTTAACTTACAATTTGCTTCAAACAAGATTTTAGACATTGTTTCTGGAAGCTGTTTATATCTATATTTCACAGTTGCAACATGCTGAAATTGTCTCATAGTGTTCCTGTCATCTGTACTGCCACTACTGCACTAGTTTTTACTTACAAACAACTTCAAATATGATTTTAGACCTTGTTTCTGTAAAACTGTGTGTAACTACACCGCTCAAAAAAATAAAGGGAACACTAAAATAACACATCCTAGATCTGAATGAATGAAATAATCTTATTCAATACTTTTTTCTTTACATAGTTGAATGTGCTGACAACAAAATTACACAAAAATTATCAATGGAAATCAAATGTATCAACCCATGGAGGTCTGGATTTGGAGTCACACTCAAAATTAAAGTGGAAAACCACACTACAGGCTGATCCAACTTTGATGTAATGTCCTTAAAACAAGTCAAAATGAGGCTCAGTAGTGTGTGTGGCCTCCACGTGCCTGAATGACCTCCCTACAACGCCTGGGCATGCTCCTGATGAGGTGGCGGATGGTCTCCTGAGGGATCTCCTCCCAGACCTGGAGTAAAGCATCCGCCAACTCCTGGACAGTCTGTGGTGCAACGTGGCGTTGGTGGATGGAGCGAGACATGATGTCCCAGATGTGCTCAATTGGATTCAGGTCTGGGAACGGCGGGCCAGTCCTTAGCATCAATGCTTTCCTCTTGCAGGAACTGCTGACACACTCCAGCCACATGAGGTCTAGCATTGTCTTGCATTAGGAGGAACCCAGGGCCAACCGCACCAGCATATGGTCTCACAAGGGGTCTGAGGATCTCATCTCGGTACCTAATGGCAGTCAGGCTACCTCTGGCGAGCACATGGAGGGCTGTGCGGCCCCCCAAAGAAATGCCACCCCACACCATGACTGACCCACCGCCAAACCGGTCATGCTGGAGGATGTTGCAGGCAGCAGAACGTTCTCCACGGCGTCTCCAGACTCTGTCACGTGCTCAGTGTGAACCTGCTTTCATCTGTGAAGAGCACAGGGCGCCAGTGGCGAATTTGCCAATCTTGGTGTTCTCTGGCAAATGCCAAACGTCCTGCACGGTGTTGGGCTGTAAGCACAACCCCCACCTGTGGACGTTGGGCCCTCATACCACCCTCATGGAGTCTGTTCCTGACCGTTTGAGCAGACACATGCACATTTGTGGCCTGCTGGAGGTCATTTTGCAGGGCTCTGGCAGTGCTCCTCCTTGCACAAAGGCGGAGGTAGTGGTCCTGCTGCTGGGTTGTTGCCCTCCTACGGCCTCCTCCACGTCTCCTGATGTACTGGCCTGTCTCCTGGTAGCGCCTCCATGCTCTGGACACTACGCTGACAGACACAGCAAACCTTCTTGCCACAGCTCGCATTGATGTGCCATCCTGGATGAGCTGCACTACCTGAGCCACTTGTGTGGGTTGTAGACTCCGTCTCATACTACCACTAGAGTGAAAGCACCGCCAGCATTCAAAAGTGACCAAAACATCAGCCAGGAAGCATAGGAACTGAGAAGTGGTCTGTGGTCACCACCTTCAGAACCACTCCTTTATTGGGGGTGTCTTGCCAATTGCCTATAATTTCCACCTGTTGTCTATTCCATTTGCACAACAGCATGTGAAATTTATTGTCATTCAGTGTTGCTTCCTAAGTGGACAGTTTGATTTCACAGAAGTGTGATTGACTTGGAGTTACATTGTGTTGTTTAAGTGTTCCCTTTATTTTTTTGAGCAGTGTATATGAGACATATTTATCCTTTGCTTTGATATTAGGCTACAGATTGTAGTCTGTGGCAAGACAGGGGACTTCTCTATTGGGGGATTTTCTAAAACCAAAGAGAGAAAGTTAGCAGTTTAGAGGGGTAAATTGTTGCAGATACGATACAATATACTTTATTGTCCATTTACACTGAATATACGAAACACAAGGAACATCTTGCTAATATTGAGTTGCACCCCCCCTCAGTTCGTCGGGGCATGGACTCTTGAAAGCATTCCACAGGAATGCTGGCCCACTCCAATGCTTCCCACAGTTGTGTGAAGTTGGCTGGATGTCCTTTGGGTGGTGGACCATTTTTGATACACACAGGAAACTGTTGAGCGTTGCAGTTCTTGACAAACGGGTGCGCCTGGCACCTCCTTTCATACCCCATTGAAAGGCACTTACATTTATTGTCTTTCCCATTCAATGGCACACATACACAATCCATGTCTCACTTGTCTCACAGCTTAAATTTGCAGGGCCGTAAATTAGTTGTAGACTCAATGCACTTACACTTTTCTCCAGCAAACTTTACAGTTGGCACTATGCATTCGGGCAGGTAGCGTTCCCCTGGCATCCGTCAAACCCAGAATAGTCCGTCGGACTAACAGATGGTGAAGCGTGATTCATCACTCCAGAGTCCAATGGTCGGTGAGATTTACACCACTCTAGCCTCCACTTGGCATTGCGCATGGTGGTCTCAGACTTGTGTACGGCTGTTCGGCCATGGAAACCCATTTCATGAATCTCCCAACGAATGGTTCTTGTGCTGACATTGCTTCCAGAGCCAGTTTGGAACTCGGCAGTGAGTTGCAACCGAGGACAGATTATTTTTACACACTACATGTTTCAGCACTCGGCTGTTGAGCTTGTGTGGCTGACCACTTCGTGGCTGAGGCTTTGTTTCCATTTCACAATAACAGCAATTACAGATGACTGGAGCAGCTCTAGCAGGGCAGAAATTTGACAAACTGACTTGTTGGAAAGGTGGCATCTTATGACGGTGCCACGTTGAAAGTCACTGAGCTCTTCAGTACGACCATTCTACTGGCAATGTTTATTTATGGAGATTGCGTGGCTGTGTGCTTGATTTTATATACCTGTCGGCAATGGGTGTGCCTGAAACACACGAAACCACTCATTTGAAGGCGTGTCCACATACGTTTGCACGGTCATCCAGTTTAGAGGGGACAGCCTGATCTATGCAGGGTCTGGGTGGTGCCATGCGCCTTCCACTTCTTAATAATGGTCTTAACTGTGCTCCAAGGGATAGACAAAGCCTTTGAAAACTTTTTATATCCATCCTCTGACTTTCCACAACTTTATCTCGTACCTTTTCGCCTATAGTGGATTCGTTGCTTTGAATTGCACTACTAAGCAATGGAGTCCTCTATCAACAACTGCTGTATTCTGAACTAATCAAAGTCACTACAATTGATGACAGATGGAAGCCAATTAGCTTGATTTGTGATCTGGAAGGCGGTTGGTTATACTTTAGCAAGCTTGCAATTGCAATTCTAAGGGGGGGTGTTCACTTATGGGTATTTTACTGTTTTACTTGTAATTCATTTTCAGAGTTCTATTTAGGAACAGAATTCACTTGGATATTGTGGGTTACTGTGTGTAAACAAAAAAGTTTTAATTTCAGGCTGTAAGGCAACAAAAGGTGAACATTTTGAAAGGGGGTGGTGACTTTCTGTACCCACTGTACACTGATTTTAGTGGATTTAACAATGGATATCAATGGATCATACCTTTCACCTGGATTTACCTGGTCAGTCTTTTTTATATCAGTTTATATTATGGCAACATACATAATGTCAATATAAATATTTAATTATTTGAATTTCATTGAATAATAATATTTTATTTCATTAAAATGTTATAAAAATTATTCTTGTGGGGTGTGTTCAATTAAAATTCAAATGTAAGAATTTTATTGGAATTAAAGATCAATTTGCATGAATGTGTTCTTCCACACAGACCTGTATGTGCCACAAAATCCCAGGCATCTGAGCTGAAGCAGTAGCCTACAATGCTCACATACCCCGATGCGAACCAAATGGCACCCTTTTCTCTAGCACCCTAGTTTTGACCAGGGCCCACAGGGATGTGTATGGAACACACCCACTGTTTTACAGCATTTCCACTCTCTCAAGAAGCGGTGAGAATGCAGTGAGAATTCTTCCCAACACTAGACGTGAGACCACTGGAAGTGATCCCAATGCTGCCACCAGTGTAGCGGAAGAAAGTGAAAGCTGCAACAGGGACTTTAACTCTGGCTCATAATGTGGCAAAGTGAGCTGTAACAGCCTTTTTGACATTAGTTCATACAAGCTTATGAGAATTTGAAGTTAGGATAGCCTAAACACGCCGGTTTGCTGTCTCTAGCTTGAACATTTGAAGAATAACTTTTGGTGAGTTATTTTATGCGAATGTTGCCAAATGTATTTAGTTATAGTTTATGAAAGTGTTAAATAATTTGATAGCCTGAATGTTTTAAAATTGGTCTTGTAGCTTAATTGGCCAAGGAGCAGGACATTTTTGTATTGCTACCTCTGTATTCCTATGGTTCTCATTCAAACCCATGTTAATGTATGCATATTATAAATGGTTATAGTTCCAAATAAATATTTTGACAAGCAATCTAAGTAGGGTCAGTCTAAACATTTCAGCATTGGTTTGGAGTTAATAGCTTAAGCAGTGAAAGAGGAGATAGGTCTAGAATGTGATTTCTTTTACCATTGTAGTCTTTTTCCATTGAAATGCATTGGTATCCATAGCAATGGGTCTTTTGGGCTGGTCAATGGTGTTTCTAAAACAGTGGTCAGTAGCTGTGTGGTTGTAGTCAGTATTTGTGTGGTCAGTAGTGGTGTGGTAGTGGTTAGTAGTTGTAGTCAGTAATTGTGTGGTCAGTAGTTGTGGGGTCAGTTCTTGTGGTTAGTAGTTTTGTCTGTGGTCAGTAGTTGTGTGGTTAGGTCAGTAGTTGTTTGGTTGTGATCAGTAATTGTGATTAATAGTTGTGGTCAGTAGTTTTTTGGTTAGTAGTTGTCTTCAGCAGTTGTGTGGTCAGTAGTCATGTGGTCGTGGACATTAATTGTGGTCAGTAATGTTGGTCAGTAGTTGTGGCCAGTTAGTCATGGTCAGTAGTTGTGGTGGTCAGTAATTATGGTAATTAGATGTGTGGTCTGTAGTTGTGTGGTCAGAAGTTGTGTGGTTGTGGTCAATAGTTGTGTGGTTGTGGTCACTAGATGGGGTCAGCAGTTTTGTGTTTGTGGTCATAAGTTGTGGTTGTGGTCAGTAGTTTATATTTACAATGAATGGAAGTTGGAAGTGATGATGTCACAATGGGGCCTTTTAGAATCTTGAAGAAATCCAATGTAAGCGGATGGAGAACAAAAAGGATGGCAAAAAAAAACTACTTCAAAAGTATTAAAAATGTCAAACATTTTATAGCGGTGTAGGAGGAGAAGCGTTCCAAATAGTAGTAATAATAATAACAACAAGAAGTTTGTCGTTAGTCGTTAACTTTCACCTAAAATGACATACCTAAATCTAACTTCCTGTTGAAAGGAAATACTTTGAGGATTGTGGAAATGTGAAATGAATGTAAGAGAATATAACACATTAGATCTGGTAAAAGATAATACAAACAAAAAAACATGCGTTTTCAAATATTTTTTGAAATGCAAGAGAAAGGCCATACATTCAGATAGGATTATATGTGTAATTTAGACTTTGTCCACAAGATGGCAGCAGCGTGTGTGCAAAGTTGCAGACTGATCCAGTGAAGAATTACTTCATTACACCATATTTTGCATCAAGTCTGCCAGGAGTTTGCCCAAATGTGCCGAATTGGTACATAACTATAGAGACAATACAAAAATGCAATGGTAATAAAAAAAACATGTTTACACACTTCCAGGAATGTCATACATGATGGATAATTAGCTTCCCTACAGAAAAGACACACATATAGATGGTGGGGTGGGTGTGGAGCAAGAGACAGAAGTGGGGTCAAACTGTAGTACCCAGTTCCTACATTTGAATATAACAAAACTACACTTTTATCTCTGGGACCCTCAGGATGACAAATCAGATCAAGATTACTGAATGTAAGTACATTATTTACCTTCAGAGGTAAATGTATCAAATCAGTTGCCGTGATAAGTGTTTTGTTGTTGTGCACTCTCCTCTAGCAATAGAATGGTATTTTTTTATGTAATAGCTACTGTAAATTGGACAGTGCAGTTAGATTAACAAGAATTTAAGCTTTCTGCCCATATAAGAAATGTCTATGACCTGGAAAGTTGACTGTTGTACACAACGTTTTCTAATTACATTATCGCACATTGAGCAACAACTGTCCCGGTTTTGTGACACCGATTCCGTATAGGTTAAAAACTAGAATCTTGAGGAAATCCCATGTAAGCGGATGGAGGACAAAAATGATAACTCCAAATGTATTAAATATGTCAAAAAAGTTGTTTAACGGTGTAGGAGGAGTAACGTTCGAAATAACAATAATTTGAAGAAGAAGAAGAAGGTCGAAGATTTAGAATGGGACGTTTGCTTCGCAAGTCCCATTAATAACTACATGGTTATGGACAGTAGTTGTGTGGTTCAATAATTAATGTAACTAAATGTGTGGTCAGTAGTTATGTGGTTGTGGTTAGTAGTTGTGGTCAGTATTTATGTTGTTGTGGTCAGTAGGTGAAGTCTAGTTGTGGTAAGTAGTTTTGTCTGTGGTCAGTAGTTATGGTCAGTAGATTAGTAGTTGTTTCATCAGTAGTTGTGTGGTTCAGTAGTCACTAGGTGTGGTTGGTAGTTGTGTGGTTACGGTCTGTAGTTGTGGTCAGTAGTATTGTTAAGTGGCTGATGTCAGAAGTTGTGTGGTCAGTGTCAAAGATTTAGAATGGGACGTTCTAGATGGTAACTTTATTTGTAAAGTTGTGGGGCTTGCTAAAGCTCTTAAAAAGTAAATTTTTGTGGTAGTGAAAGAAGTTAGAAAATTTTTACTTTAATTATGTTATTCAAATAGTGAAATAATTTCAAATGGCAATCAGTAGTTGTGGTCAGTATTTTAGGTCAGTAGTTGTGTGGTTCAGTAGTTGTGGTCAGTACTTGTGTAGTTGTGGTTAGTAATTGTGATCAGTAGTTGTGTTGTTTTGGTCAGTATGTTAGGTCAGTAGTTGTGTTGTCAGTTGTGATCAGTAGTTGTTTGGTTGTGATGAGTAATTGTGGTTAGTAGTTTTGTGGTTCAGTAATTGTGGTTCAGTAGTTGTGGCCAGTTGACCACACAACTACTAACCACAACCGCAGAACTTCTGACCATATGTACAAAACTGCTGACCCCATCTAGTGACCACAACCACACAACTTTTGAACACACAACTACTGACCACACATCTAATTCACCATAATTACTGACCACCGCAGCTACTGACCACAATTACTGAACCACAATACAATCACCCAAGTCAAGCTCATTTAATGACAGGTGGTGGTGTGGCTGTTTATAAGCTTAGAGAGGATTTCATGTTAAATACTATTGAAGTAATATGGCTACAGGTTCATCTGCCTCACATAAAGCTTATTCTGGTGGGAAGCTGCTATAGACCACCAAGTGCTAACAGTAAGTATCTGGATAACGTGTTAAATTCTTGATGAACTTTCTGGGTGATTTAAATATTGACTGGCTTTCATCAGGCCGCCCAAACAAGAGAAAGCTTCAAACTGTAACTAGTGCCTGCAACCTGGTTCAGGTTATCAATCAACCTTCCAGGGTAGTTACAAACAGCACAGGAACGAAATCATCAACATGTATTGATCATATCTTTACTAATGCTGAAGAAATTTGTTTAAAAGTAATATCCAAATCCATCGGCTGTAGTGATCACAATATAGTAGCCATATCTAGGAAAACCAAAGTTCCAAAGGCTTGGCCTAATATTGTGTATAAGAGGTCTTACAAGAAGTTTTCAAGTGAATCCTATGTTGTTGATGTGAAGAATATGTGTTGGTCCGTGGTGTGTAATGACAAGCAACCAGACTCTGCACTTTACACATTCATGAAATTGCTTATCCCAGTTAGTAATAAGCATGCACCCATTAAGAAAATGACTGTAAAAACGGTTAAATCCCTGTGAATTGATGAGGAATTTAAAAAATATATGTTTGAGAGGGATGAGGCAAGAGATGGCAAATAGGTCTGGCTGTACAACCAATTGGCAAACATACTGCAAATTGAGAAATCATGTGACTAAACTGAATAAAAATAATTAACTACACTATGAAACAGCTTTCTATGTGTTAGGCCTACTATATTTATTTCTCAACATTCATAATATTAAGCACATTGCTTCTCTTTACAACTGGAGTATAGTCAACCTGGATGGTATGAAAATTAACCATGGGAAGTGTCCTCCATTCGCTATTTAAGTGCATAGATTACATACATTTCTTCCAACATTTTCAATTTGCGCTTCGGAATTCGACAAGGATGTGAACAGTTGCGTCCCCGATGTGTAGCCTGTGAAAAGAACCCGATCCCGCGACGGGCATTGGCTAATAAGAATTGAGATATCTGAGAGAGCCATGTGAGTTAGAGGTGCTTAGGAGCACGCAGCCGAGAGAAAGGAATTATAATTATTATTTTCAGCCCAAGGAAACAACGGCCACTGCCCGCAAAAGGCATTCATTTTATTAGGGGGCATTACAGCCACACAAAGGGTATGCCGCCAGGAAATTTGAGGCATTATCAAGTGCCTGTCAAATAGTGAATGAGAGACTGATGAAGTGTGTGCAGCCTGCGCAAAAAAAAAACAAAGCAGAGCTCATGCCTTTCATGCAACTTTTTTCAAATCATCATTAGTCACATCATGCAGCCTTAGAATGTACAGTGGCAAGAAAAAGTATGTGCCCTTTAGAATTACTTGGATTTCTGCATACATTTGTCACAGATGAAGATCAGATCAAATTTTAAGTCACAACAATAGACAAACAGTCTGCTTAAACTAATAACATTCACAGCGCAGGGTGGAAAAGGTATGTGAACCCTTGGATTTAAAAACTGGTTGATCCTCCTTTTTGTAGCAATAACCTCAACCAAACACTTTCTGTGGTTACGGATCAGACCTGCACAACGAACTTTGGACCATTCCTCTTAACAAAACTGTATCAGTTCAGCAATATTTTTGGGATGTCTGGTGTGAACCATTCTTGAGGTCATGCCACAGCATCTCAATGGGGTTGAAGTCTGGACTCTGACTGGGCCACTCCAGAAGGCACATTTTCTTCTGTTGAAGCCATTCTGTTGTTGATTTACTTCTGTGTTTTTTGTCGTTGTCCTGTTGCATCACCCAACTTCTGTTGAGCTTCAATTGGCAGACAGATAGCCTTACATTCTCCAGCAAAATGTCTTGATAAATTTGGGAATTAAATTTTCCGTCGATGATAGCAAACTGTCCAGGCCCTGAGGCAGCCCCAAACCATGATGCTCCCTCCACCATACTTTACAGTGGGGATGAGGTTTTGATGATGGTGTGCTGTGCACTTTTTCCTCCACACATAGTGTTGTCTGTTCCTTCCAAACAACACAACTTTACTTTCATCTGTCCACAGAATATTTTGCCAGCAGCGCTGTGGAACATTCAGGTGCTCTTTTGCAAACCTCAGATGTGCAGCAATGTTTTTTTTGGACAGCAGTGGCTTCCTCCGTGGTATCCTCCCATGAACACCATTCTTGTTTAGTGTTTTACGTATTGTAGACTCGTCAACAGATATATTTGCATGTTCCAGAGATTTCTGTAAGTCTTTAGCTGACACTCTAGGATTCTTCTTAACCTCATTGAGCATTCTGCACTGTGCTCTTGCAGTCATCTTTGCAGGACGGACAGTCCTAGCAAGAGTTGCAACAGTGCTGAACTTTCTCCATTTATAGAAAATTGTTCTTTCTGTGGACTGATGAACATCAAGGCTTTTATAGATACTTTTGTAACCATTTCCAGCTTTAATCAAGTCAACAATTCATAATCTTAGGTATTTTAAGATCTCTTTTGTTCAAGGCATGGTTCACATCAGGCAATGCTTCTTGTGAATAGCAAACTCACATGTTGTGAGTGTTTTTTATAGGGCAGGGTAGCTCTAACCAACATCTCCAATCTCATCTCATTGATTGGTTAGCTGACTCCTGACTCCAATTAGCTTTTGGAGAAGTCATTAGCCTAGGGGTTCACATACTTTTTCCAACCTACACTGGAAAAGATTAAATGATGCATTCAATTTAAACAAGAAAAATACAATAATTTGTGTGTTATTAGTTTAAGCACACTGTTTGTCTGTTGTGACTTAGACGAAGATCAGGTGACCAATTTATGCAGAAATCCAGGTAATTCCAAAGGGTTCACATACGTTTTCTTGCCACTGTATTAAAAATCAAAACATATAGCCCAATGTTTGTATCATAACTTAAGTTGCATAAATAACTAAATATAGGAGGACCTGTTTCTTTGTTAACCACAACACAGAATAGAACACAGAATGCTCACTCCCTCAAATTGTTTGGAGAAAAAATCCTTTCCATTTTATTCAGCTATGTTCAATTATATTCTTCATACTATACAATAATGCCACAGAATTATTCCACAGATTCTAAGCAAATCTTGTCTACTAAATGAACTAGTGTAGCCCACAGGCATATGTAGTCTGTTTAAAAGAAATAATGGATTTATTGTGATGGTGTAGGCTATATTAAATGCATTTCTTTGACTTTATATTTATTTTTATTTTACCCCTTCTCTCCCCAATTTCGTGGTATCCAATTGGTAGTTATAGTCTTGTCCCATCACTGCAACTCCCGTACAGACTCGGGAGAGGCAAAGGTCGAGAGCAGTACATCCCCGAAACACAACCCAGCCAAGCAGCACTGCTTCTTGAAACAATGCCCGCTTAACCCGGAAGCCAGCCTCACCAGGAAACATCGTACACCTGGCGACCGTGTCAGCGTGCACTGCGCCCAGCCTGGCACAGGAGTCGTTAGTGCACGATGGGACAAGAACATCCATGCCGGCCAAACCCTCCCCTAACCTGGTCGACGCTGCGCCGTCCCATGGGCCTCCCAGTTTTGGCCGGCTGCGACAGAGCCTGGACTCGAACCAGGATCTCTAATTGGCACAGCTAGCACTGCGATGCAGTACTTTAGACAAATGCGCTACTTGGGAGGCCTTATTTGACTTTCTAAAATGTAGATGTTCCAAAGGTCCGCATCAGTGGCTTGAAGGCTATGTGTGGAAGCCAGGAGATGCTATATGTGTTTGTTAATTAACGGTCAATTACCATGAGACCGGCAGTTATTTTCTTGACAATCACCAGCAGAAGAAATGTAAGGACCACCACAGACCTAGTCATGTGCGTCGCAAACCTCTCTATTATCATCATCATCTCTCCCCTTTGCTAAATCCTTCTCCCTCCTGTCTCCTGGTTCTGCCTCTTCGCCTATTATAGATTTTATGGTTAATGACTAAATGTTTGTACATCTAAGAATATTCGATTCTGAAAATGTATGCAATAGAGATAGGGTTATAAGACAAATGGTAGTCCAATTGATGTGTGTCTAGATATTAACTTTGTGTGTAGAGTGGAACAGGCTGGTACGACTTCATCTAGGGAGTATCTGGGAGAACAAAGAATTCTTTGATTCTACCAGACACATGCGGCGAGAGGCCCCTGTTCTTGAGACAGGAGGGATTGTTAAAGAGCCGCCCAAGTTTGACTTATGTTGTAAGATTGTGATATGCCGCTGAATGTGTACTGTGGGAAAAACACAATTTCCCAGAAATGATGGTGGGCCTTTGTATTTTTTTGTATTTCAACATTGTACCATATAAAAGACTGTGTAGAGCTCAGAGCTCTCCTGAATAAACAATTTACATTTGACAATTATAGATTGGGCCTCTGTCTCATTTCAACCAGTATCTTACAAATACTGGG
Source organism: Brachymystax lenok tsinlingensis (assembly GCA_030435695.1). Lineage (NCBI taxonomy): Eukaryota > Metazoa > Chordata > Actinopteri > Salmoniformes > Salmonidae > Brachymystax > Brachymystax lenok. The sequence goes on along the minus strand of CM059801.1, from coordinate 2,224,749 downwards.
TAACAGACAGAGTTTGTTTAATTGAAGTTCAGTTTGTGAACATTTAGCACCAAATTTCTATAACATCGCCCTACTGTCCTCCCTTTCCACAACCTACGACTCGCACTGTCCCCTTTCTTCCCGGCCGGCTCGGCCCTCCCCTCCTGCTCCGTGGCTGAGTGACTCATTGCGAGCTTACAGAACAGGGCTGCGGGCAGCTGAGAGAAAATGGAGGAAAACTAAACTTCCAGAGAACCTATCATCCTTTCACTCCTTCTTCTCTACCTTCTCTTCCTCTGTATCCGCTGGTAAAGCCACGTTCTACCACTCTAAAATTCAAGCTTCAAGCAGACCCTAGGAAACACCACCTTCTCCTCCCTCCTTAATCCTCCACCCCTCCCCCTCTGTTGACGACTTTGAAAAGAAGGTTGACGACATCCGCTACTCAATCTCTATTGAGTCCACTGGTCTCACACACAGAACTACCCTACACCTTGACCTCTTTCTCCCCTCCCTCTCCAGGTGAAGTTCTGCGACTAGTGAGGTCTGACCGCCCGACAACCTGCCCATTCGACCCCATCCCCTCTCCCATTCCTCACTTCCCTCATCAACTCATGCCTGACCACTGGCTGTGTCCCCTCTGACTTCAAACTGGCCCGAGTCGCACCCCTCCTCAAGAAACCAACACTTGACTCATCTGACATCAAAAAACGTAATATCCTCCTCTCTACCCTTTCAAAGCTGGGCGTCTCAGGCTCTGCCCACTCTTGGTTGTATACTACCTGGCAGGCTGCTACTACCAGGTGACGTGGAGAGGATCTGTGTCTGCACCACGTACTCTGACTACTGGTGTCACCCAGGGCTCGGTTCTAGGCCCTCTTCTCTCTTTACACTAAGTCCCTTGGCTCTGTCATATCCTTTCATGGTCTCTCCTGTCATTGTTATGACACAACTTTTCTCCTTCCCACCTTCTGACACCCATCTCTCTGAGTCTGGCAGATGTCTCAACATTCTTACAAGCCCTTAACACGTATTTTTCTTAAAACTGCATTGTTAGATTTTTTTTTTTTTTAAGAACCGTAATGGGGGGTCAGTAGTCTTATGGCTTGGGGGTAGAAGCTGTTAAGAAGCCTTTTGGACCTAGACTTGGCACTCCGGTACCACTTTCCATGCGGTAAAAGGGAGAACAGTCTATAACTAGGGTGGCTGGAGTCTGACAATTTGTAGGGCCTTCCTCTGACACCGCCTGCTATAGAGGTCCTGGATGACACAAAGCTTGGCCCCAGTGATGTACTGGTCTGTACGAACTACTCTCTGTAGTGCCTTGCAGTCGGAGACTGAGCAGTTGCCAGGCAGTGACGCAACCATTCAGGATGCTCTTGATTGTGCAGCTGTAGAACTTTTTAAAGATCTGAGGACCCATGCCAAATCTCCTGAAGGGGGAATAGGCTTTGTCGTGCCCTCTTCACGACTGTCATGGTGTGCTTGGACCATGATAGTTTGTTGGTGATGTGGACACCAAGGAACTTGAAGCTCTCAACCTGCTCAACTACAGCCCCTTCGATGAGAATGATCACGTTGAGAGAGAGGGTGTTGTCCTGGGCCTGCATGGCAAGGTCTCTGACCGCCTCCCTATAGGCTGTCTCATTGTTGTCGGTGATCAGGCCTACCACTGTTGTGTCGTCGGAAAACCTAATGGATGGTGTTGGAGTCGTGCCTAGCCATGCAGTCATGAGTGAACAAGGAGAACAGGAGGAGACTGCACGCACCCCTGAGGGGCCACCATGTTGCGGATCAGCATGGCGGCTGTGTTGTTACCTACCCTTACCACCAGGGGCCGGCCCGAAGTCCAGGATCCAGTTGCAGAGGGAGGTGTTTAGTCCCAGGGTCCTTAGCTTAGTGATGAGCTTTGAGGGCTTTGAACGCTGAGCTGTAGTCAATGAATAGCATTCTCACATTGGTGTTCCTTTTAACCAGGTGGGAAAGGGCAGTGTGGAGTGCAATAGAGATTGCATCATCTGTGGATCTCTTGGGCGGTATGCAAATTGTGGTGTGTCTAGGGCTTCTGGGATAATGGTGTTGATGTGAGCCATGACCAGCCTTTCAAAGCACTTCATGGCTACAGACGTGAGTGCTACCGGTCAGTAGTCATTTAGGCAGGTTACCTTAGTGTTCTTGGGCACGGGACTATGGTGGTCTGCTTGAAACATGTTGGTATTACAGATTGAAAATGTCAGTGAAGACACTAGCCAGTTGGTCAGCGCATGCTTGGAGTACACAAAGTAATTCAGCTTGTCTGGTAGGCTCGTGTTACTGGGCAGCTTGCAGCTGTACTTCCCTTTGTAGTCTGTAATAGTTTGCAAGCCCTGCCACATCCCACGAGCATCGGAGCCGGTGTAGTACAATTCAATCTTAGTCCTGTAATGATGCTTTGCCTGTTTGCATGTTTTTTTTTGGAGGGCATAGCAGGATATCTTATAAGCTTCCGGGTTAGAGTCCCGCTCCTTGAAAGCGGAAGCTCTACCCTTTAGCTCAGGGTGGATGTTGCCTGTTATCCATGGCTTCTGGTTGGGGTGTGTACGCTCAGTCACTGTGGGGATGATGTCATTGATGCACTTATTGATGTAGCCAGTGACTGATGTGGTGTACTCCTCAATGCCATCAGAAGAATCCCAGAACATATTCCAGTCTGTGCTAGCAAAACAGTCCTGTAGCTTAGCATCTGTGTCATCTGACAACTACTTTTTTTGACAAGTCACTTGTGCTTCCTGCTTTAGTTTTTGCTTGTAAGCAGGAATCAAGAAGAGAGAATTATGGTCAGATTTGCCAAATGGAGGGCGAGCTTTGTATGAGTCTCTGTGTGTGGAGTAAAGGTGGTCTAGATTTTTGTTTTCCTCTGGTTGCATATATTTAACATGCTGGTAGAAATTAGGTAAAACTAATTTAAGTTTCCTTGCATTAAATCCCCAGGACTCTAGGAGCGCCGCCTCTGGATTAGCGTTTTCCTGTTTGCTTATGGCCGTATACAGCTCATTGAGTGCGGTCTTAGTGCCAGCATCGGTTTGTGGTGGTAAATGGACAGCTATGAAAAATATAGATAAACTCTCTTGGTAAATAGTGTGCTCTATAGTTCGTCATGAGATACTCTACCTCAGGCGAGCAAAACCTCGAGACTTCCTTACTATTAGATTTCGTTCACCAGCTGTTTACACATATACACAGACCGTCACCCCTCGTCTTACCGGAGGCAGCTGCTCTATTTTGCCAATGCAGCGTAAACCCCGCCAGCTGTATGTTATTCATGTCGTTGTTCAGCCACGATGGTAGAGGCAGGTTACACACTCGCCGTCGGATCCTTACAAGGCACCCTGACCTACGTCCCCAATATCTTCATCTCTCATGCGAATCACAGGGATTTGGGCCTTGTCAGGTGTCTGAAGTAAATCCTTTGTGTCCAACTCGTTAAAGAAAAGATCTTCGTCCAGTACGAGGTGAGTAATCGCTGTCCTGATATCTAGAAACTATTTTCATCAAGAGACGGTGGCAGAAAGAAAACAAATTGCAAATAACGTGAAAAAAAACACAATAGCACAACTGGTTAGACCGTAAAACGGTAGCCATCTCCTCTGGCGCCATTTTTTCACCTCACACAGGAAGCGGTGTAGGTCCCAATCCAGGCACGTGGGCTCTCTCGTCTGGACTACTGCAACTCACTGTTGGCTGGGCTTTTCACTTGTGTCATCAAACCCCTGCAACTTATCCAGAACGCTGCAGCTGCCTGGTTTTCAACCTTCCCACGTTCTCTCATGTCACCCCACTGCTACGCACACTCCACTGGCTTCCAGTCAAAGCTTGCACCCACTACAAGACCATGGTGTTTACCTATAGAACAGCAAGAGGAACTGCCCCTCCCTACCTTCAGGCTAAGCTCAAACCCTACACCCCAACACGAGCACTCCGTTCTGCCACCTCAGGTCTTTTGGCCGTCCCACCCCTACGAGAGGGCAGCTCCCGCTCAGCGGTGTCCAAGCTCTTCTCTGTCCTGGCACCCCAAAAGGTGGAACCAGCTTCCTCCTGAAGCTATGATAACAGAGTCCCTGCCCATCTTCCAAAAACATCTGAAACCATACCTCTTCAAACAGTATCTTAAATAATCCTCCGCTTCACCTCAACCCCCCCAAAAAAAATTATTATGAACTAGCACTTGACCTCCCCTTTCTAGAGCTGACTAACGATAGCTACTTTATTGAGGAAACATGTATTTTCTATGCCTGTGATATGTGGTTGTCCCAACTAGCCATCCATTGATGAATGCACTAAGTCGCTCTGGAGCATTTGGTAAATACAATATATTTTTAAATGACTATTTTCCTGCAATTCTACACATTTTGCCAGGACAATATGATATCTGAGTAACAAAATAAATGGGGGCACGTGTCCTTTGTGCACGGTCGGTAATTCGGTCATGCATACTATACAGTGCATTCAGAAAGTATTTAGACCCCTTGACTTTTTCCACATTTTATTACGTTAACCTGAAATATCACATTTGCATAAGTATTCAAACCATTTAAAATCTGTACTTTGTTGAAGCACCTTTGGCAGTGATTACAGCCTTGAGTCCTCTTGGGTATGACGGTAAAAGCTTGGCACACCTGTATTTGGGGAGATTCTCCCATTCTTCTCTGCAGATTATCTCAAGCTCTGTCAGGTTGGAGGAGTGGGAGCGCTACTGCACAGCTATTTTCAGGTCTCTCCAGAGATGTTAGATCGGGTTCAAGTCCAGGCTCTGGCTGGGCCAATCAAGAATATTTAGAGACTTGTCCCGAAGCCACTCCAGCGTTGTCTTGGCTGTGTGCTTAGGGTCGTTGTCCTGTTGGAAGGTGATCCGTCAACCCAGTCTGAGGCCCTGAGCGCTCTGGAGCAGGTTTTATCAACAAACTACCTGTACTTTGCTCCGTTCATCTTTCCCTCGATCCTGACTAGTCTCCCAGGCCCTGCCGCTGAAAAACCTCCCCACAGCATGATGATGCCACCACCATACTTCACCATAGGGATCGTGCCTAGTTTCCTCCAGATGTGACGCTTGGCATTCAGGTCAAAGAGTTCAATCTTGGTTTCATCAGACCAGAGAATCTTGTTTCTCATGGTCTGAGTCCTTTAGGTGTGTATTGGCAAACTCCAAATGGGCTGTCATGTGCCTTTTACTGAGGAGTGGCTTCCATCTGGCCACTCTACCATAAAGGCCTGATTGGTAGAGTGCTCCAGAGATGGTTGTCCTTCTGGATTATTCTCCCATCTCCACAGTGGAATTCTGGAGCTCTGTCAGCGTGACCATCAGGTTCTTGGTCACCTCCCTGACCAAGGCCTTTCTCCCACGATTGCTCAGTTTGGCCAGGCGGCCAGCTTAAGGAAAAGTCTTTGTAGTTCCAAACTTCTTACCATTTAAGAATGATGAAGGCCAATGTGTTCTTGGGGACCTTAAATGCTGCAGAAATGTTTTGGTACCCTTCCCCAGATTTGTGCCTCGACACAATCCTGTCTCAGAGCTCTTGAGCTCAATTTTCAGTCTCATAGCAAAGGGTTTGAATACTTATGTGAATAATGTATTTCTAAAAACCTGTTAACACTTTGTCATTATGGAGTATTGTGGAAAATGTCAAGGGGTCTGAATTCTTTCAGAATGCACTGTATATACCAAAGTATATGGACACCCATTCAAATTAATGGATTCGGCTGCCACGAGCCACACCCGTTGCTGACAGGTGTATAAAACTGAGCACCTAGCCATGCAATGTTCATAGACACACATTGGCAGTAGAATAGCCTTACTTACACCTTTCCAACAAGTCCGTTTGTCAAATTTATGCCTTGCTAGAGCTGTCCCGGTCAACTGTATGTGCTGTTATTGTGAAGTGGAAACGTCTAGGCGCATCTAAGGCTCAGCCATGAGGTGGTAGGCCACACAAGTTCACAGAACGGGACTGCAGAGTGCTGAAGTGCATAAAAATAGTCTGTCCTCAGTTGCAACACTCACTACCGAGTTCCAAACTGCCTCTGGAAGCAACATCAGCACAAGAACTGTTCATCGGGAGCTACATGAAATGGGTGCCCACGGCCGAGCAGCCGCACACAAGCATAAGATCACCATGCGCAATGCCAAGCGTCTGCTAGGGTGGTGTAAAACTCACCGCCATTGGACTTTGGAGCAGTGTAAACGCGTTCTCTGGAGTGATGAATCTGGGTTTGGCGGATGCCAGGAGAACGCTACCTGCCCAAATTCATAGTACCAACTGTAAAGTTAAGTGGAGGAGGAATAATGGTCTGGGGCTGTTTTTCATGGTTCAGGCTAGGCTCCTTAGTTCCAGTAAAGGGAAAATGTAATGCTACAGCATACAATGACATTCTAGACGATTCTATGCTTCCGTTTGAGGAATGCCCTCTCCTGTTTCAGTGTGACAATGCCCACTTGCACGAAGCGAGGTCCATACAGAAATGGTTTGTCTAGATCGTTGTGGAAGAACTTGACTGGCCTGCACAAAGCCCTGACCTCAACCCCATCGAGCACCTTTTGAAAGTAATGAACAATTTTATGCTGAAATGTCTTGAGTCAGCAAGTATTCAACCCCTTTGTTGCATGGACTATTACACACATAGTAATACACCCACTCACTACAAAGACACATGCATCCTTCCTAAAAAGGCATCCTGGTTCAGTCTACTTTCCACCAGGCACTGGGAGACAAATTAACCTTTCAGCAGGACAATAACAGCTATACAATCTGGACTCTCTCTTTCTAAAATTATCTGCCGAAATTGTTGAAACTCCTATTACTAGCATGTTCAACCTCTCTTTCGGATCATCTGAGATCCCTAAATATTGGAAAGCTGCCGCGGTCATCCCTCTCTTCAAAGAGGGAGACTCTAGACCCAAACTGTTACAGACCTATATCCATCCTGCCCTGCCCTTCTAAAGTCTTCGAAAGCCAAGTCAACAAACAGATCACCGACCATTTCGAATCCCACCGTACCTTCTCCGCTACGCAATCTGGTTTCCGAACTGGTCATGGGTGCACCTCAGCCACGCTCAAGGTCCTACACGTACTGCACAGCCATCTTCATCGACCTGGCCAAGGCTTTCGACAATCACCGCATTCTTATCGGCAGACTCAATAGCCTTAGTTTCTCAAATGACTGCCTCGCCTGTTTCACCAATTACCTCTCAGATAGAGTTCAGTGTGTCAAATTGGAGGGCCTGTTGGGGGTGTCACAGGATTCTATGGGGGTGCCACAGGATTCTGTGGCACCCCCACAGTCTCTATGGGGGTGCCACAGGATTCAATTCTCAGGCCGACTCTTTTCTCTGTATATATCAATGATGTCGCTCTTGCTGCTGGTGATTCTCTGATCCACCTCTACGCAGACGACACCAATCTGTATACATCGGGCCCTTCTTTGGACACTGTGTTAACAAACCTCAAAACGAGTTTCAATGCCATACAACACTCCTTCCATGGCCTCCAACTGCTCTTAAATGCTAGTAAAATTAAATGCATGCTCTTCAACCGATTGCTGCCCGCACCTGCCCGCCCAACTAGCATCACTACCCTGGACGGTTCTGACTTAGAATATGTGCACAACTACAAATACCTAGGTGTCTGGTTAGACTGTAAACTCTCCTTCCAGACTCACATTAACCTCTACGGGCTAAGGGGCAGTGTTCGGAGGTTTGGAGAGTCTGGCATGCCCAAAGTAAAATGCCTGTTACTCAGGCCCAGAAGCTAGGATATGCATATAATGGTAGTATTAGATAGAAAACACTGAGGTTTCTAAAACTTAAAATAATGTCTGAATATAACAGCACTGATATGGCAGGCAAGAACCAGAGGAAAATTCATCTACAAAACAGAAAAATTGAGCTCACTGTCCATTCGGATCCTTTCCTATTGAACAATGTATAGAATAGCTCCCAGATTGCAGTACCTATGGCTTCCACTAGATGTCAGTCTTTAGACAAGGTTTCAGGCTTTTATTTTGAAAAATAAAGAAGTAGTTGAAGGAAATCCTGGTGTCCCTCATTCTGGCTGTAGTCTTGTGGCGCGCATAACTGAGGGCGCGCTCTTCATTATTTATCTCCGGCATTGAACATAATACATTCCGTATTAAATTGTATCGTTTAATTACATATTAGGGTACCTGAGGGTTGATAAACGTTTTTTGACTTGTTTAGACAAAGTTTAAAAATCAGTAACTTTTTCCGGTTTACTTTGTATGTTGACCGAGTGAAACGGGTGGATTGCTGAACAAAATTGAGCCAACCAAACAGAGTTTTTGGGATATAAAGAGGGACTTTATCGAATAAAACAACCATTCTTTGTGTTTCTGGGACCCGTGGGATTGCAACCAGAGGAAGATCTTTAAAAGGTAAGTTATTTATTTTATCGCTATTTTTGAATTTTGTGATGCCTGTGCTGGTTTGAAATATATTTATATGCAGGAAGTATGCGGGGCGCTGTCCTAAGATAATCAAATGCTATGCTTTTGCCGTAAGCCTATTGTAAATCCGACAACGCGGTTCGATTACCAAGATTCTAAGATAAAGAATGGTGTACAACACTTGTATTTTCATGAATGTTTAATATTACTATTTTTGTAATTTGGCGCTCTGCAATCTAGAATTGTCTTCCTATTTCGCAACAAAGCCTCCTTCACTCATGCTGCCAAACATAAAAACAGTAAAACTGACTATCCTACCGATCCTTGACTTCGGCGATGTCATTTACAAAATAGCCTCCAACACTCCACTCAGCAAATTGGATATAGTCTATCACAGTACCATCCGTTTTGTCACCAACGCCCCATATACTACCCACCACTGCGATCTGTATGCTCTCGTTGGCTGGCCCTCGCTACATATTCATCGCCATACCCACTGGCTCCAGGTCATCTATAAGGCCCTAGCGACCGGGGGCCCTAAGCGTCCGCTTATGTCGCTTAAGCCCAGGGTCAGCCCTGAGTGCACTACTTTGGACCAGAGCCCTATGGTCAAAAGTAGTGCACTATGTAGGGAATAGACTGGCATTTGGGATACACCATTCTCTTTCGAAACACATGACCATCTGGGGCAAGGGCGCAATTCGACAGACTTCTACAACTTTTTTTGCTAATGTGTTTTAATGCATGAGTGAGCGAATGAGGGATTGCATTTCGCTAATGGATTCAATTAAGAATGACAGACTTGTAAACACATAACACTTATGCTTTTTTTCCTGGCAGAAAACTAGTCATTACATTTTCTGTCCACACCATGCCATTTCCTATCTGGAAAATAAATAGGATCAGATTAAAATAATGCTTCTGAAAGAAGAGGTAAATTCATACTCAATCTTGGAGTTTAGATTTAATTGAAGCAGGTTACACAGCAACAAAGAAAACTGGTAGGGAGATTGACAAATCATTATACTTCATACCGGTGCAGTTAACTTTTTAACAGTACAAAAATAAAGATTCTATATTTTCACCACAAAAGCAATTGTGGCAAATTACTTTGAGTCAAAGAGTAAAGAAAGCATAGAAATAAACTAGTGAGAATATATATTGCCTCTATTCATGTTTATGGCATATAAAACTTTACACTTAAGGTATCTAAATCACACTGTATGCTACAGAACAATGAATTTGTTAGTCCAGTGATATGGCTCTCTGGGTAACTCCGCAGTTAAGCTAATTTGCCATTGAAAAGGCAGCAAACATTTCAAAACAGGAATGTGCTTTACAATAGCCCAAATGGTATCAACTGCCCCAGAAACAAAAAATTACTCTATTAAATACATCGTTAGCTGTGCATGAGAAAAAAAATCTAACAAAATATCTGAGGATACAGTATGCCTTGTCATTAGAAAATATAGTCGAGACAGTAATCGTGTAACAAATCATAGCATACATTCTTGCTCACACAAAAACAATCATGTTAGCGAGTAACAGAGTGTTCTGGTTGGGATATTGTGGAAGCTAGGGGGTACACACTTACATTTGCCATACAAAAACAAATATTTTTAACAGGTAGAATTGAAGAAAGGCTTAGCAGTCTTGAGCACAGAGCGTATACTGGGTTTATATTTGCACTTGGTGAGAGATGCAACATCAAATTTCGAAACATTTACCATATTTGAGCAGTGAATACAGAAAATTGGGAGAGCATCCATGTGAAAACTACACAAACAATCCTTATTCAACAAATATACTTAAATACCCATGTACATAAGGATACATACATAAGATTAAATCAAACTCATAATAATAACCCCACTCTCTAACAGATCATTTTGACAAGCATTTATTACACTTAGGCTTAAACCTAAGATTTCTAATGTAGGAATAAGAACTCATTTGTCAACATATTTGTCTGCAAACCGAAATGAGATATTGCACCTCCCTGAACAGAAAACAATAACACAGAAGAATAACAGGATTAAATAAGAAATTAGACACCATACCAGGAATTTAGTACAAAAGAAAACCTTTTTTCCAACAATAATACATTACATTTCAATCTCTCAACCCCAAAAAATTCTACGTAAAAACACAAATCAACACAAGCACATGCTTAAAACATAGTTCACAAAAACAAAGCTGTCATTAACCTCAATACTCAAGACTGCTAAACCAATACCATTTTATTGCTAAAACTGGACAAAATAGATTATACTGCATTTTGTTCAAAGCCACACCGATACATTTTAAGTTCAAGTTTGATCAAAAAAAAAAAAAGTTATATTCTCAAGACCAGAGGGTATTCCAAATTGCCCAGTAAAATATCCGTTTTTAGGTAAAAAAAAAAAAAAAAAAAAAAAAAAAGAAAAGAAATATAGATTTCGTTAATTATTTTTTGTTATTCTATAGCTAATGCATTACAAAAAAGAAAGGTAAGCCGCAAAGTGTTGAAAATATACTTTAGAAACCTCAATAGTACTGTTAATAGTTCTGTTTTCATCATCTCAATGATTCCAAAATCTTCATTAGATGGGCGTCCACTCTAATGCTCCTGAAAGATATTACAAAGAGGAAAATGTTATGTAGTTTACCATGCATTCTTTCATGCAACAGCACACACAAATACACACATTCCAGTAAACCTTTCAAGACTTGGCATAAACATATACAGTGCCTTCAGAAAGTACTTTGACCCAATTTTCGGGCTACCCAAGAGGAAACGCCGGCATTACAGAGGCAAGGGGGTCCTGGCGAGATTAAGGCAAAAAAGTAAAAACTGCCACCTCTTCCCTCCATTCTACTGGTGAATGTACAGATACTCGACAACAAGATGGATGACCTCAGATTGCGGATTTGCTAACAATGGGACTCTCGAAACTGCAATACTCTTTGCTTTTCTGAAACATGGCTCTCGGACAAGATACCCCCATGGCTATCCAACTGAATGGATTCTCCATTCACAGGGTGGATAGGACAGTGGAGTCGGGAAATCGAGGTGGGGAGGGGTTTGCCTCTACATCAACTCCAAGTGGTGTGCTAACTCCAGTGCGGTGGAAGTGTCGACCCACTGTTCACCGGTCTTGGAATACCTGATGGTTAAATGCCGACCCTTCTACCTCCCAAGGGAGTTTTAAGCTCTAATCGTGACTGTTGTATACATTCCACCTCAGGATAAGAGAAACAACAAGCTGGCACTTAACGAACTGTACAAAGCCACAAACAAGCTACACTACCATTCAAAAGTTTGGGGTCACTTAGAAATGTCTTTTTTTCTTTTAAGAAAAGCACATTTTTTGTCCATTAAAATAACATCAAATTGATCAGAAACACAGTTTCTGTTAATGTTGTAAATGTCTATTGTAGCTGGAAACGACAGATTTTTTATGGGATATCTACATAGGTGTACAGAGGCCCATTATCAGCAACCATCACTCCTGTGTTCCAGTGGCACGTTGTGTTAGCTAATCCAAGTTTATCATTTTAAAAGGCTAATTGATCATTAGAAAACCCTTCTGCAATTATGTTAGCATAGCTGAAAACTGTTGTTCTGATCAAAGAAGCAATAAAACTGGTCTTAATTAGACTTGTTGAGTATCTGGAGCAACAGCATTTGTGGGTTCGATTACAGGCTCAAAATGGCCAGAAACAAAGAACTTTCTTCTGTAACTAGTCAGTCTATTCTTGTTCTGAGAAATGAAGGCTATTCCATGCGAGAACTGCCTCTAACCAGAATAGAAAGAGGAGTGGGAGGCCCCGGTGGACAGCTGAGCAAGAGGACAAGTACATTAGTGTCTAGTTTAACCTCTCTAGGAGCGGCAGCTGGGGTGACGGTTTTGGAGCGTCTGGCGTGCCCAAAGTAAAATGCTTGCCACTCAGGCTCAGAAAATAGGATATGCACATAATTAGTACTATTTGATAGGAAACACTGAGGTTTCCAAAAGTGTTAACATAATGTCTGTGAGTATAACAGAACTCATTTGGCAGGCAAAAACCAGAGACAATTCCATCCGGAAATGTAATTCTGGTGGCTTATGGCCCACTTTGAGAGAGAGTCTATTGAAAACCCTTTATATCAAGACACTGAATGTAGTACCTATGGCTTCCACTGGATGTCAGCAGTCTATATAAAGTTTCAAAGCAATCGGAACTAATGTGTTGAATAGGCAGGGGTTTTGGTGAGAGGAACTCTTTTTCAGTTGCACGTTTTTGGGCGCACGTTTGGCTGAGCGGTCCACTTTATTTGACTTATATAACGTTTAGGTGACCATCCAAGTGAAATATCACTTTTATTCATAAAAGATAAGCTAAGGATGCATTTTAATTGGTTTTTGTTTTGTTGAGGAAAAGTTTATAGGTTTAGTTGAAAGCGTTCTCTTCACGTTGGATTTTCTGAACACAAGGCGCCAACCAAACAGATTTATGGATATAATAAATGACTTTTTCTAACCAAATACCGATGGATTGTCTTCGTTGGACACTTAGGAAGCCCTCAGCAGAAGTTCTACAAAAGGTAAGGCACAGGTTTTCCCTGTGAAATGCATTTTCTATGGACCGCGCTGGCTAATGAATTCATGGTAATGCAAAATATTGAAGGTGCTACCCTCAAACAATCAAATGTAGTGCTTTAGCCGTAAAGCCTTTTTGAAATCTGACAACGCTGTGATATTGCCAAGAAGCAGAGCTTTTGATGAGTATGAAACACTTGTATATTGATGCATGTTTAATAATTCAACTTTTGGATTTTGAATTTGGCGCTAGCGCCCCCACCACTCCCTAAGAAGTTAAAAACAGACGCCTCAAATGGCAGCTTCATTAAATAGTACCCGCAAAACACCAGTCTCAATGTCAACAGTGAAGAGGCGACTGGGATGCTGACCTTCTAGGCAGAGTTGCAAAGAAAATGCCATCTTTTAGACTGGCCAATAAAAATAAAAGACTAAGATGGACAAAAGAAAACAGACACTGGGCAGAGAAACTCTGCCCGGAGTTGCCTCTTCACTGTTGACGTTGAGACTGGTGTTTTGCGGGTATTATTTAATGAAGCTGCCATTTGAGGACCTATGAGGCATCTGTTTTTAAACTAGACACTCTAATGTACTTGTCCTCTTGCTCAGTTGTGGACCGGGGCCTCCCATTCTGGTTAGATCAATTTGATGTTATTTTAATGGACCAAAAAAATTTGCTTTTCTTTAAAAAAACAAGGACGTTTCTAAGTGACCCCAAACTTTTGAACAGTAGTGTACATCCAGAGGCTGCTTTTCTGGTTGCCGGCTATTTTAATTCCGCATCACTAAAACACGTGATGCTCAACTTCCATCAACACGTCTCTAACGCCAGTAGGGGCGATATAGTCCTAGACCACTGATCTTCTACCCATAAGCAAGCATACAAGGCATGACCGTACTCCGGTTTACAAGCAGAAACTCAAACAGGAAGTATCTGTGACTCACTCCGTTGATGAATGGTCACCAGAATAAGAGATTATACTACAGGACTGCTTTGTTAGAGCTGATTGGAATATGTTTCGAGACGCCGCCAGTAACATTGACGAGCTAACCACCTCAGTCACCGGCTTCATTAGAAAATGTATCGGCGACGTTGTCCCCACAGTGAGGGTTCGCTGCTTCCCCAATCAAAAGCCCTGGATTAACACTGAAAACTATTGTAGACAACCCTGAGGCTACGGTCGAGGACAGGAATAAGTAAAATAAGTCCCACTATGACCTCTGCAGTTAGGAATAAGGTTGAATCATACTACACAGGCTACGACGCCCGTCGTATGTGCCAGTGGCTACAGTCCATTATGGATTACAAAGGAAGACCCAAACGTGATCTGTTCAACGATGCCTCTATACCAGACAAACTCTATTCATTTTATGCTTGCTTTGACAACAAAATCGTGCCGGGTGTGAAGGCCATCACCAACCCAGAGGATAAGAATCTCGCTTTCTGAGGTTGACGTGAAAAAGTTATTTAATCAGGTCAACACCCGCAAGACCGATAATCGATAGTATTCCATGGCACGTTCTCAGAGCATGCGCAGAAAAGCTGACAGGCACATTCACGGTACTTTCAACGTTTCCTTGTCCCAGTCTGTAATCCCCAAGTTTTAAGATGACCAGCATCATTCCTGTCCCCAAGAACTCTAAGGCTTTATGCCACAATGACTACCACCCTGTTGCACTCATTTCTGTAATCATGAAGTGCTTTGAGAGGCTGGTTATGGCACACATTAACTCCACCATCCCAGACACACTCCAAATTGCATACCGACCCAACAGATCCATAGATGATGCAATATCAATTGCTCTCCACACTGCCCTCACTCACCTAGATAAGAGGAATACCTATTAGAGAATGCTGTTCATTGACGACAGCTCAGCGTTCAAAACCATTGTCCCCTCCAAGCTCGTCACCAAGCTTAGGACTCTGGGTCTGAACACCTCCCTCCGCAACTGGATTCTGGACTTCCTGACAGGTTTACCCCAGGCGGTGAGAGTAGGCAACATCAACTCCGCCATACTGACCCTCAACACAGGGGCCCCACAGGGGTGTGTGCTTAGTCCTCTCCTGTTTACCCACGGTGCTGGAGGGGATGACTGCTGTTTTACAGACTCCTAACCAACTGTGCTATTTTGTTCGTTGTTTCGCATTGTTTGTAACTCATTTTGTAGATAATGTTGCTGCTAATGACGGAAAAGAGCTTCTGGATATCAGAACAGCGATTACTCACCTCGAACTGGACAAAGATTTTTTCCTTTAATGAGTCCGACGTGAAGGATATACTGCTTCCCGGAGACCAGGCCCAAATCCCTGTCATTCGCGTGAAGAAAAGAAGGAAATACAGGGGGCGGAGGTCTGGGTGCTTTGTGAGAATTAGTTGGCGAGTGAGTAAACCACCACTACCCTCTGTATTTTGGGCCAACGTGCAATCATTGAAAAACAAATTAGACGATCTACGATTAAGACTATCCTACCAACGGGACATTAAAAACGAATATCTTATGTTTCACGAAGACTTGGCTGAACAACCGCTTTTTGACACCTTACACCTGGTCTTAAATTTTATGCAGCAGAGGACTCTGGTTCTCTAGTATCAACGATGGCACCGAGAGGTGGTCGCTTCACGTTCTTAGGAAATTATGCAGTATTTAGTTTTTTATGTATTATTTCTTACATTGTTACCCAAGGAAATCCTAAGTCTTATTACATACAGCCGGGAAGAACTATTGGATATAAGAGCAATGTCAACTTACCAACATTACGACCAGGAATATGACTTTCCCGAAGCAGATCCTCTCTTCGGACCACCACCCAGGACAACGGATCTAATCCCAGCAGCTGACCGAAAACAACAGCGACGCAGAAGGGGCAGATGAAGCGATCTTCTGGTCAGGCTTCGTAAACGGGCAACATTGCTCACCGCTCCAGAGTATACTACTCGCCAATGTCCAGTCTCTTTACAAGAAGGTAGACAAAATTCGAGCAAGGGCTGCTTTCCAGAGAGACATCAGAGATTGTAACATTCTCTGTTTCACAGAAACATGTCTCTCTCGGGATATGTGGTCGGAATCGGTCCAGCCACCGGCCTTCTCCATGAATCGCACCGACAGAGATAAACACCTCTCTGGAAAGAGGAAGGGCAGGGGTGTATGCTTTATGATTAACAACTCATGGTGTGATCATAACAACACATAGGAACTCAAGTCCTTCTGCTCACCTGACCTAGAATTCCTTACAATCAAATGCCAAACATTCTACTTACCAAGAGAATTCTCTTCAGTTATAGTCACAGCTGTGTACCCCCCCCCCCGCTCCCTATCCCAGGCTGTTGTCCCCATATGCTTCAAGATGGCTACCATTGTTCCTGTAGCCAAGAAGGCAAAGATAACTGACCTAAATGACTACCGCCTCGTAGCACTCACTTCTGTCATCACGAAGTGCTTTGAGAGGCTAGTCAAGGATCATATCACCGCCACCTTACTGGCCACCCTAGACCCACTTCAGTTTGCATACCACCCCAACAGGTCCACAGATGACGCAATCGCCATCGCACTGCCCTATCCCATCTGGACAAAAATAATACCTATGTAAGAATGCTGTTCATTGACTACAGCTCAGCATTCAACACCATAGTACCTTCCAAGCTCATCATCAAGCTGGAGGCCCTGGGTCTCAACCCCTCCCTGTGCAATTGGGTCCTTGACTTTGACGTTCCACCCCCAGGTGGTGAATGTAGGAAGCAACATCTCCACTTCACTGACCCTCAACACTGAGGCCCCACAAGTGTGTGTGCTCAGCCCTCTCCTGTACTCCCTGTTCCCCCATGACTGCGTGGCCATGCACGCCTCCAACTCAATCATCAAGTTTGCAGACAACACAACAGTGGCGGGCTTGATAACCAACAACGACTAGACAGCCTACAGGGAGGTGGTGAGGGCACTCGGGAGTGTGGTGTCAGGAAAACAACCTCTCACTCAACGTCAACAAAACAGGTGATCGTGGACTTCAGGAAACATCAGAGAGAGCACCCCCCTATCCACATCGAAGGGTCAGCAGTGGAGAAGGTGGAAAGTTAAGTTCCTGGGTGTACACATCACAGACAAACTGAAATGGTCCACCCACACAGACAGTGTGGTGAAGGTGGCGCAACAGCGTCTCTTCAACCTCAGGAGGCTGAAGAAATGTGGCTTGTCACTCAAAACCCTAACAAACTTTTACAGATGCACAATCGAGAGCATCCTGTCGGGCTGTATCACAGCCTGTTACGGCAACTGCACCGCCCTCATCCGCAAGGCTCTCCAGAGGGTGGTGCGGTCTGCACAACGCATCACCGGGGGCAAACTACCTGCCCTCCATGACACCTACAGCACCTGATGTCACAGGAAGGCCAAAAAGATCATCAAGGACAACAACCATCCGAGCCACTGCCTGTTCACGCCGCTATCATCCAGAAGGCGAGGCCAGTACAGGTGCATCAAAGCTGGGACCGAGAGATTGAGAAACAGCTTCTATCTCAAGGCTATCAGACTGCTAAACAGCAATCACTAACTCAGAGGCTGCTGCCCACATTGAGACAATCACTAGTCACTTTAAACAATGCCACTTTAAATAATGCCACTTTAATAATGTTTACATATCTTACATGTGATATGAGTAATGTATCTACTGCACCTTGCCTATGCCGCTCGGCCATCGCTCATCCATGTACATATTCTCATTCACCCCTTTAGATCTGTGTGTATTAGGTAGCTGTTGGGGAATTGTTAGATATTACTGCATTGTTGAAACTAAAAGCACAAGCATTTCGCTACAATTGCATTAACATCTGCTAACCATGTGTATGTGACCAATAAAATTTGATTTGATCAACCAAAGGAAAGTCTTTGTTCACAGACTTTTCCCCACCAAAAACTCTAACGACCAAAAAGTGGATAATGGAACAATAATTCTATCATAAAGAACGTGGGAAATGGTAAGTGGGGACCTAAAGAATAATCATGTTATAATGTTTTTCATTTTGTGATGTCATTAATAATGTTATAAAGGAAATACTGTAACTTGAAAAGTATTTACACTACAGGTATGAAGTCTCCATCTAATAAGATAATTGTTTTTTAGAATACCTTGCACAGTAACAAGCCACGCCCCGAGTGAGGTCAGAAGAGCGTGTCAATGTGATGGAACCGCCTTTTCGACAAGAGTGCTTAAAAGTACTGGCTAAGAATTTACATATCAGACGAGAAAGACAGACCGTGGTCCACACGTTGAAATGGTTAGAAACTGAAACTCTCATCACCTGGGGAAGAAACTTACCAGACCAAGACACCGCCAGTCTGCACCTGCGCGTTATAAGTTTGACCATCTACCCGAGGAAGAGGAGCTGTTCTTAGGAAACAGCCCATTGAAGCCACAGACAACTAAGGAGGAAGTTGTGCCCTCTGCTGGACAATCAGATCAGGTACAAGAGGCCCACAGGAAAAGCTCACCAAACCAACACTCTTCCGAAGGAGGGCTTTCTCCAACAGAGAAACAGGGAAAACGGCATTCAACACGTAAATACATTCATTACTTCTAACCCAAACGGGTGGCGGTTCGCGTGCAAGGTATATGAATAATGTGAGGACAGTCCTAGAATGTATCTCTTTGTCTCTCTCTTTTCCCCCTCTCTATCTAACGTTATGTTGTAACAAGCAGTCATATCTGGTCAGTCCACTTTGTCTCATGTAAGTGTGTATTCTGTCTTATTATTTTGTTAGCTAGTAGATAAATAATTAAACCAATTTGTATGGTACGCAATGATCAGTAAAGCTGGGGTTCTTGCAGATCCAAGAAGGTTACGACAGTTCAGAATGAGACATGAGGTAATGATTAATAAGTCCCTTATCAATATATATCTTCTAGAGTTTAATTCAGGAGATGCTAACTCGTTAACCAACTTCTTCCGTGGTGCCCCAAATGAGTTAATTGTTACATGATTAAAAAAAAAAAAAAAAAAAAAAAAAATCGGGTAACAATTAAACGTAGTTAGTGGATTAAATAAATCCTCATATTAATAAAAGTCACGACAGAACTGACAAAACAACAGAGTTTATTGTATGAGATGGGAGAACCTGCAAGTAGAACAACAGTCTCCAGAGCACTTCACTAATCTGAACTTTATGGGAGAGTGGCCAGATGGATGCCACTCCTGAGAAAAAGGAACGACAGTACGTCTGGAGTTTGCAAAAAGGCACGTGGTCTGTGGTCTGATGAGACAAAAATGTAACTCTTTGTCCTTAATGCAAAGCACTATGTCTGGAGAAAAGAGGGTGATAGGCTGTGCCTGGTTAACACTATCCCTACCATGAAGCATAGTGCTGGCAGCGTCATTCTCTGGGGATGCTTTTCAACAGCAGGGACTTGAAGACTAGTAAGGATAGAGGGAACAATGAATGGAGCCAAATACAGGGAAATCCTTGTTGAGAACCTGCTACAGAGTGCAAACGACCTTAGGACTGGGGCGAAGATGTACGTTCCAAAAGGACAATGACCCCAAGCATACAGCCAAAGCAATGCTAGAATGGCATCAGAACAATAATGTGAAAGTCCTTGAGTGGCCCAGCCAAAGCCCAGATTTGAATTCCATTGAAACTGTTCACCGCCGCTCCCCATCTAACTTAAGAGTTTGAGAAAATCTGCAAGAAAGAATGGGACAAAATCCCCAAATCCAGATGTGAAAAGCTGATAGAGACATACCAAAGACGACTCAAAGCTGTAATCACCGCTAAAGGTGCTTCTACATTCAGGGTTATGTAAATTAGATATTTCGGTATTTCCTTCTCAATAAATTTGCTAAAATGTCTAAAAACAGGTTTTCACTTTGTCATTATAAGGTATTGTGTGTAATCAATTTATTCCATTTTGAATTCAGGCTGTAACACAACAAAATGTGTAATAAGTCCAGGGGTATGAATACTTTCTGAAGGCACTGTATGTTTAAAGGCAGAGCTGTTTAGAGACAGTGCTGTGTTGAGAGGCAGAGGCAGTGCACTGTTTAGAGGCAGAAACAGAGCTATTTCAAGACTGAGGCAGAGAGAGCGATTTAGAAGCATTGCTGTTTAAAAGCAGAAAATCTGTTTATAGAACGAGAAGCGAGAGACCGAGCTGTTTAGAGGAAAAGACAGAGCGGTTTAGAGATAGAAATAGAGCTGTTAGAGGCATATAAAAACTCAGCAAAGAAGAAACATCCCTTTTTCAGGACCCTGGCTTTCAAAGATAATTTGTAAAAATCCAAATAACTTCACAGATCTTCAGTGTAAAGGGTTTAAACACTGTTTCCCACGCTTGTTCAATGAACCATAAACACTTCATGAACATGCACCCGTGGAACAGTCGTTAACTTCTTAGGGCTAGGGGGCAGTATTTTCGGATGAAAAATGTGTCCAAAGTAAACTGCCTGTTACTCAGGCCCAGAAGCTAGGATATGCATATAATTAGTAGCTTTGAAAAGAGAACACTGAAGTTTCTAAAAAAATAATGTCTGTGAGTATAACAGAACTGATATGGCAGGCAAAAACCAGAGCAAAATTCATCCGGGATGTCTGAATCAGTCATGTCACACTATTTTCAAGTGGCATGCTATTCAAAGCAGGGTATTTTAGCTCCCAGATTGCAGTTCCTATGGCTTCCACTAGATGTTCAATCATGAAAATCAAGGGAGTAAGACCACTTGTTCCTGAGTTCACGTCAAGTGTCCTGTTTTGGATTTTGCGCGTAAAAGGGAATGCACGCTCAGTTCTTTTTCCTCTTTATTCAGCTAGTTATATTCCGTCAAATATTATAGTGTATATTCATTTTAGGGTATCTGAGTATTGATTACAAACTTAACAGGTACTTTTGGGATATTTTTTGTCTGCATGGATGAAAGCCTTTGGGCAGGTGGATTACTGAACAAAACACGCCAACCAAACAGAGCTTTATGGATATAAAGAGGAACTTTATCGAACAAAAGGACATTTTATTGTGTAACCTGGATGCTTTGATATGCCATCAGAGGAAGATCATCAAAGGTAAGCAATTTATTTCATGCTATTTTTGGAGTTTTGTGACACCTCTGCTGGTTATGTTATGCTAACTGAGTTTGAGTCCTCAGACAATCATATGTTGTGTTTTCGCCGTAAAGCCTTTTTGAAATCTGATAATGCTGTTAGATTAACAAGAGTCTAAGCTTTTGAAGGGTGTGCAGCATTCGTATTTTCCTGAATGTTTGAAATGAAATGTATTTTTGTAATTTGAATTTTGGCGCTCTGCATTTCACCGGATGTTGTCAAAATCGATCCCGTTCACGGGATTGGATCCGTAACAGGTTAAGTCATTAACGGCTTACAGATGGTAGGCAATTAAAAGGACACTAAAGAGGCCTTTCTACTGACTCTGAAAAACACCAAAAGAAAGATGCCCAGGGTCCCTGCTCATCTGTGTGAACGTGCCTTAGTAGGCATGCTGCAAGGAGGCATGAGGACTGCAGATGTGGCCAGGGCAATACATTTCAATGTCTGTACTGTGAGACGCCTAAGACAGCGCTACAGGGAGACAGGACAGACAGCTGATAACACCTGCACAGGACCGGTACATCCGAACATCACACCTGCGGGACAGGTACAGGATGGCAACAACTTCCCAGTTACACCAGGAACGCACAATCCCTCCATCAGTGCTGTCCGCAATAGGCTGAGAGAGGCTGGACTGAGGGCTTGTAGGCAGGTCATCACCAGACATCAACGGCAACAACGTTGCCTATGGGTACAAACCCACTGTCGCTGGACCAGACAGGACTGGCAAAAGGTGCTTATCACTGACGAGTCGCGGTTGTGTCTCACCAGGGGTGATTGTCGAATTCACGTTTATCGTCGAAGGAATGAGTGTTACACCGAGGCCTGTATTCTGGAGCGGGGACCGATTTTGAGGTGGAGGGGCGGTGTGTCACAGCATCATCGGACTAAGCTTGTTGTCATTGCAGGCAATCTCAACGCTGTGCGTTACAGGGAAGACATCCTCCTCCCTCATGTGGTACCCTTCCTGCAGGCTCATCCTGACATGACCCTCCAGCATGACAATGCCACCAGCCATACTGCTCGTTCTGTGCATGATTTCCTGCAAAGACAGGAATGTCAGTGTTCTGCCACGGCTAGCGAAGAACCCGGATCTCAATCCCATTGAGCACGCCTGGGACCTGTTGGATTGGAGGGTGACGGCTAGGGCCATTCCCCCCAGAAATGTCCGGGAACTTGCAGGTGCCTTGGTCGAAGAGTGGGGTAACATCTCACAGCAAGAGCTGTCAAATCTGGTGCAGTCCATGAGGAGGAGATGCACTGCAGTACTTAATGCATCTGGTGGCCACACCAGATACTGACTCTTACTTTTGATTTTGACCCCCCCTTTGTTCAGGGACACATTATTCCATTTCTGTTAGTCACATGTCTGTGGGACTTGTTCAGTTCATACAAATATTTACACACATTAAGTTTGCTGAAAATAAACGCAGTTGACAGTGAAAGAACGTTTCTTTTTTTGCTGAGTTTACAATGCTGTTTAGAGACAAAAGGCTGTTTAGGTCATGTTTAGAGACAGTTGTTTAGAGGCAGATAGAGCTGTCTAGAAGCAAAGACCACTGCTTAGAGAGCTGTTTAAAGCCATTGTGAGTATAAGTTGGGCTGTGTTGTACATTACCTGAAGACCTGGGCCCTGGGTTGCCTGTGCACCCGGCCAAAGGTATGCTCCCTGCTGCCTGTAATACTCGGCCACAGCCGCACTGTATTCTGGGAGCGAGCTCTGCTGCTGAGATGTCTGACCTTTTTGGGCACAAGCGTAAAGACATTGTGAGAAAACAGCATCAAATAACGCTATCACAATCCTATTTGTAACCTTGACTATGTCTAAAGACAACTGACAAAATGAATGAGCCTACTGTTTCTTATATTAATCCTCCCATGCTTTGCTGTAGTCATGGACAATAATCTGAGCATGGGTATTTTGGCCTGCAAACACAGAAAGGGCCATTAAGGTGGACATGGAGAATCATAATCATTGCATTATCTGCAATGTCTACTACTGGGGATATACTGCCCTAAATGCTGAACCTCAAGCTTTGATGCAGTTGCACTAAATTGTCACAGTAAAGCAAAGTTACTGGTAGCAAAACTCTGAATATTGCATTTGTTCGAAAAGTCATATGGGTAAGACAGGGTTTGTACGGTCTCACGAGCACTTGCCTAGCTTTTTATAATACTGCTCCCATGCTTTAGAGTAGTCCATCTGGCCTGCTTGGGGTCCATTGTGACCTGTACCCAAATAATACAACATTGTATTAAACATATGACAAATATCAGTGTATTTAAGATGGACTCTAACATTTGGGGATATTTTCTTGCTATACAGCCTTTGGCCCAAACCTGTCAGAAGTCACTTGATTTGGTGAATAGTAGTAAACGTATGTTTTAATTTTCCCTCAGAAGCCCTTTGACAATTTCCTGAAAATTGTTGTGTGTTATTTGTAGAACATTTCTGTTTTGCCAATGAAATTGGTTCAAGCCATAGTAGACTACCCCCTTCCATTGGCTTACAAGCAAAAGAGGAGTGGATGAACACTGTGTACCTACTAGACCTGGTTCATTCTAGGGATGCATGATTAATCCTATTCACATCGAAATTGCAATATTGACACGTGCAATGTCCCTATCGCAAGAGGCTGTGTGCGATATTTTTAAACACCCCTCAGCCACGTGCAACATCTGTTTCTATAGTTTACTCGTTGTTACTTATGATTTTTTCGGATGCTCGAGTTGTCTCTCACTGTCCTCCGGTTACCACTAGTTACCACAGCCACAAAGTCAAAATGGCTATATTGGCTATATTGTAAATGGCTATATTGTAAAGATTAATGAAAACAAACACTTGTTTTTTGGTCTTGATTTAAGGTTAGGAATAAGGTTAGCAGTGTGGTTAAAGTCATGGTTAGGTTTAAAATCTAATTTTAAGAAGATAAATAATAGAAATAGGCAGGGTTTATGATTTTGTAGCTGTGGTAACTAGTGCTCAAACAGGCAAAGTGTCAATACAGGATTAAGAACTATCGTTCGTCAGATGTAGCAGGGCTTGAAAACGAATACGTACTACAAAGGGAAACCCAGCTGCGAGCTGCCCAGTGAGGCGAGCCTACCAGACAAGCTAAATGCCTTTTATGCTCACATCGAGGCAAGCAACACTGAAGCATGCATGAGAGCACCAGCTGTTCCGGAAGACTGTGTGATCACGCTCTTGGCAGCCGATGTGAGCAAGGCCATTTAAACAGGTCAACATTCACAAAGCCACAAGGCTTGACGGATTACCAGGACGTGTACTGAAAGCATGTGCGGACAAACTGTCTTCACTGACATTTTTAACCTCTCCCTCTATAATACCTACATATTTCAAGCAGACCACCATAGTCCCTGTGCCCAAGTAAGCGAAGGTAACTTGCCTAAATTATTACCACCCCGTAGCGCTCACGTCGTTAACCATGAAGTGCTTTGAAAGGCTGGTCATGGCTCACATCATCATCATCCAGGAAACCCTAGACCCACTCCAATTCGCATACCGCCCCAACAGATCCACAGACACAATCTCAATCGCAACCACACTGCCCTTTCCCACCTGGACAAAAGGAACACCTATGTGAGAATGCTGTTCATTGACTACAGCTCAGCATTCCAACACCATGGTGCACACAAAGCTCATCACTAAGCTAAGGACCCTGATGGACCGCCCCCAGTTGGTAAGGATGGGCAACTAGTCCCCTCCAGTACTCCCTGTTCACCCACGACTGCAACACCATCATTAGGTTTGCTGACGACACAACAGAGGTAGGCCTGATCACCGACAATGATGAGACAGCTTATAGGGAGGAGGTCAGAGACCTGGAAGTGTGGTGCCAGGACAACCACCTCTCCCACAATGTGAGCAAGACAAAGGAGCTGATCGTGGACTACAGAAAAATGGAAGGCCAAACAGGCCCCCATAACGTCAACGGGACTGTAGTGGAGCGGGTTGAGAGTTTCAAGTTCCTGTCCACATCACCAACAAACTATCATGGTCCAAACACACCAAGACAGTCGTGAAGAGGGCACGACAACACAGGTCCCCAGATCCTCAAAATGTTTGACAGCTGCACCATCGAGAGCATCCTGACGGGTTGCCTCACCGCCTGGTATGGCAACTGCTCTGCATCTAACCATAAGGTGCTACAGAGGGTAGTGCGTACGGCCCAGTACATCACTGGGGCCAAGCTTCCAGCCATCCAGGAACTATATACTATGCAGACTCCAGTGACCCAAGTCCTAGACTGCTCTATCTGCTACCGCATGGCGAACGGTATGGGGGCGCCAAGTCTAGGACCAAAAGGCTCCTTAACAGCTTCTACCCCCAAGCCATAAGACTGCTGAACAATTAATCAAATGGCCACCCGGACTATTTAAATTGACACCCCCTATTTGTTTTTACACTGCTGCTACAAGCTGTCTATTCTCTATGCAGTCACTTTATCCATACCTACATGTACAAATGACCTCGACTAACCTGTACCCCCGCACATTGACTCAGTACCGGTACCCTGTGTATATAGCCTCGTTATTGTTATTTTATTGAGTAACTTTTTATAATTTTTTACTTTAGTTAGTAAATATTTTCTTAACTCTTTCTTGAACAGCATTGTTGGTTAACTTCTTAGGGAGCGGCTGCATAGGTGACGGTTTTGGAGAGTCTGGCGTGCCCAAAGTAAAATGCCTGCCACTCAGGCCCAGAAAATAGGATATGCACATAATTAGTACTATTGGATAGGAAACACTGACGTTTCTAAGAGTGTTAAAATAATGTATGTGAGTATAACAGAACTGATATAGCAGGCAAAAACCAGAGGAAAATCCATCCGGATTTGCAGTTTTTTTGTACTTGACCTTCTTCTCCAGGCTGCCTATTCATTTTTATTTTAACCAGGACTGAGACTGCAGTACCTATGGCTTCCACTAGATGTCAGCAGTCTATACAGAGTCTGGGAGCGATAGGAGTAAGCAAAACGGATAGGAAGAGGAAATGGTCAAGGGAGCTCAGATGTCAACAAGATTTCTCGGGCGTGAGACTGGGCGCCCCACTTTATTTTACTTATATAACGTATAGGTGAACATCCGAGTGAAATATTATCGCTAATATTCATAAAAGGATAGCTAAGGATGCATTATAACTGGTCTTTGATTTGTTTAGGAAAAGCTTTTAGGTATATTTGAACGCGTTCTCTTCACATTTCAATGGGAGATTCGACGTTGGATTTTCTGAACATAACGCGCCAACCAAACGGAGATTTATGGATATAATAAATGACTTTTTCTAACAAAAGAACCATTGGATGTCTTCGTTGGACACTTGGGAAGCTCTCAGCAGAAGTTCTTCCGAAAGGTAAGGGATTTGTTTTCGTAGTGATATGGGTTTTGTGTGAACCGCGCTGGTTTATGAATTTAGGTGCTACCCTCAAACAATCAAATGTTGTGCTTTCGCCGTAAAGCCTTTTTGAAATCTGACAACGCTGTGATATTGCCAAGAAGCAGAGCTTTTGATGACTATGCAACACTTGTATATTGATGAATGTTTAATAATTCCGGGTAGTGTCGGGTAGTGTCACCGGGTAGTGTCGGGAGCTAGTGCCCCAATGCTCCCTTAGTAGTTAAAGGGCTTGCAAATAAGCATTTCACGGTAAGCGCTACACCTGTTGTATTCGGCTCATGTGACAAATACAAATGACCCTGTCTCCTGCGCCCGCTTCGAACACACACCAAGGCCGCCCTCTGCCACTCAAGCAGGCAGTACAGTTCCTGACTGTCCAAAGTTATAATCACACTGTCCGCATGCAGTTCTTATATTAATGCATGCGGTATTGCAAACAGACTTGTCCAATTTGTGAAAACAATGCAGCTTTCCAATTGCTTCTTAATATACATCTACATGTTTTCTATTATTACTTTGTGAATCTTACTCTGAAAAAAGCTTGTTAGTTGAGGTACTTTTTTTTAGCAAGCTGTATCTAGCCACTAATGCTAATTTGACTGAGCTAAATAAATGTTGTATTCAATTATTTTACCCTTATTTTACCAGATAAATTGACTGAGAATACATTCTTGTTCACAGCAACGACCTGGGGAATAGTTACAGGGGAGAGGAGGGGGGATGAACGAGCAAGCTTCAGCAGCCAGCCAGCAGTGGGATGCAGGGTGGTATGCTGCTGGCAAGAAATTTGGTCAGGTCACAAACGTTAGCTATCTAATACAGACTGGTACCAGCGGTGGTGTAGATCTGAATGTTTGCACAATGACATGTTCTGAATGAAATGCCTTTGCCTTGGCTTTTCATTCATTGTCATGCCAAACACTATTCCAAGTGCCCACTCTATTCCAAACATCGAACTAGAAAATGATATTTCCTTAAGAAAATGCGTGCTTGCTTGTCTTGAACTATGGTTGTGAAGAAAGTTGTCATGGGGTTTAAAAACCTTTGTAGTAGTAGTAGTAGTAATAGTGGTAGGCTATTGACTGCAGTAATTAAGTAGAGGTGCGTAATTGCAAGTCATAAAAATCTTACTGTGTCAAAATCGTGCAGCCGTAGTTCATTCCCACCTAAATAAGTCGTATGCCTGGATGGTGTTTGTGGTGGTTTGTGATGGTGTTTAATACTAGCCAACCACACCTACTGCTGAGTCAGAAACATCTAAACATGAACGCATCTCTCCTGTCCTATTCATGCTCTATTAGGCTCCGGAGTGAAGTTTCCCCAAGGGACAGATTTATGATTAGCTTCCCTTCCCCCAATCCTAACCTAAACCATTAAGGGGCAAATGCAAAACTGACCCAAGCATAGCAAGCTGTACTTCACTGATTACTGAGCATTGCCCTGAGATGATGAAATACACTGGACAATTCAAACTCGGACTATCTGCTTGTATGCATTTATGAGACATTTATGAGACATTTCTAAGACACTGAAATTAGCTACATTTTGCAGAGTCCATCTTTATATGTCTATTTCATATAAACTCTGTAAAAAAATAAATCAAAACTATGTTTAAGCTGAGGAAATATCGATATCAAGATATTGCTGTAGAGTTTAGCCTGGTGGAACCAGCCTGATCGCTGCATTCACCCTTCGGTTTCAATGGTGAATGCCACTTGGGCGCAAGGCACTGCATCTCAGCTTGAGGCGTCACTACAGACAACCTGGTTCGAATCCAGACTACCACAACCGGCCGTGGCTGGGAGTCCCATAGGGCAGCGCACAATTGGCCCAGCGTCGTCTGAGTTTGGCCGGTGTAGGCCGTCATTGTAAATAAGAATTTGTTCTCAACTGACTTGCCTAGTAAAATAAAGGTTACATAAAAATAAATTATGCAGAGATCAGGCTGGTTCCACCAGGCTAGCAGAGTTGATGTTAATCGCAAAATACAAGACAGGGTTGCCAAATGTTTACAGGCTGTGCTTATGACGAGCTGTAGAGCAAAAGGTGACTTACTGGGGTCCTGCTGGCCTTGAGGCTGCCATGTTTGATAAGTAGTCCCCCATCCTCCTGTCATGAAGGTCTGGGCTCCACTGCCACAACTTATCAAGACAGAAAGCAGAAAGAGCTACAGCAACACAAAGAAAATACATATTGTAAAAAACGACAGGGGTGAACAGAAAGTGCGACTTACTTTTGATGAGTTGCAGGGCCTTGAGTGAAAGGGCTAAATCCAAAATTACTGTTGCTCACTATTCCTGAACCCTGAAAAAAAAAAAAAGATACATTCAACAGTTAACCAGAGTAAATAACGACAGGTTGAATAAGTTGAAATCATGGCGGTATTTATTTAGTCGACTAACAGTTAATTAAAACGTTTAGAAATTTTAAGCAATTTTCGTAGGTCCTGTTGACTAATCGAGACAGTCTTCTGACTGAACACTAGAACCGCCAGGCCTTTCAGTCTATAAGTATCTGCTAGAGAACGTTGGCGGGTGGTGTCATTAGCACACGCCTTGCATCGATGACCCCCCCATTCTAACAGTCTAATAAACAAATGTCATATACAGTGCATTTGGCAAGTACTCAGACCCCTTGACTTTTTTCCAAATTTTGTTATGTTACAGCCTTCTTATTCTAATTTTTTTTTTTTTATCCTCAATCTACACACGATACCCCATAATGACGAAGCGAAAACAGGTTTTTCTTGCCTTATTTACATAAGTATTCAGACCCTTTGCTATTAGACCCGGAATTCAACTCCGGTGCATCCTGTTTCCATTGATCATCCTTGAGATGTTTTTACAACTTGATTGGAATCCACCTGTGGTAAATTCAATTGATAAGGTCCCACAGTTGAAAAAACAAAGCCACAAGGTCGAAGGAATTGTCCGTAGAGCTCTGAACAAGATCTGTGTCGAGTCACAGATACTGGAAAGAGTACAAAAAAAATCTGCAGCATTGAGGTCCCACGAACACAGTGGCTTCTATCATTCTTAAATGGAAGAAGTTTAGAACCGACAAGACTCTTCATAGAGCTGGCCGCCCGGCCAAACTGAGCAATTGGGGGAGAAGGGCCTTGGTCAGGGAGGTGACCAAGAACCCAATGGTCCCTCTGACCGAGCTACAGAATTCCTCTGTGGAGATGGGAGAACCTTCCAAAAGGACAACCATCTCTGCAGCACTCCACCAATCAGGCCTTTATGGTAGAGTGGCCAGACGGAAGCCACTCCTCAGTAAAAGGCACATGACAGCCCGCTTGGAGTTTGCCAATAGGCACCTAAAGGACTCTCAAACCATGACGAACAAGAATCTTTGGTCTGATGAAACCAAGATTGATCTCATTGGCCTGAATGCCAAGCGTCACGTCTAGAGGAAACCTGGCACGATCCCTATGGTGAAGCATGGTGGTGGCAGCATCGTGCTGTGGGGATGTTCTTCAGCGGCAGGGACTGGGTGACTAGTCAGAATTAAGGGAAAGATGAACGGAGCAAAGTACATAGAGATCCTTGGAGAAGCTCAGGACCTCAGACTGGGGTGAAGGTTCACCTTCCAACAGGACAATGATCCTAAGCACACAGTCAAGACAACGCAGGAGTGGCTTTGGGACAAGTCTCTGAATGTCCTTGAGTGACCCGGACTTAAACCTGATCGAACATCTCTGGAGAGACCTTAAAATAGCTGTGCAGCAACGCTCCCCATCCAACCAGACATGGATTGAGAAGCTCTGCAGAGAAGAATGGGAGAAACTCCCCAAATACAGGTGTGCCAAGCTTGTAGCATCCTACCAAAGAAGGCTCAAGGCTGTAATCACTGCTAAAGGTGCTTCAACAGAGTACTGAGTAAAGGGTCTGAATACTTATGTAAATGTGATATTTCAGTTTAAAACATTTCTAAAAAACTATTTTTTCTTTGTCATAATGGGGTACTATAGGTAGATTGATGAGGGGAAAAAACTATTTAAAAAAAAAATAAACTATTTAATCCAGGCTGCAACAAAATGTGGAAAATGTCAGGGGGTCTGAATACTTTCCGAAAGCACTGTATGCTATCAGAAGAACAATAATTTGGTTGTGTTTATGAAGGTCTTAGGTAACAGAATAAAAACATATTTAAAAGAAATTAACAGAATTTTCATTAGTTTGTTAAAAACCAAAAACCACTAGTTCAAGAGTTAAATCCAGCAAAGAAATCCGTTATAATTTAGTTTTGGCAGGTCTAAAGAAACATTGTGGAAATTAGAAAATGTATAAAAGCATATTTTAAGTAGATTATGTTACTAGTCCTTGCTTAGTAGCCTGTGAAACACTGTCGCGCGAGTGCTGAACACATGGACAGTGCTGTTATTCTTTGAAAAAGTGATGTTTGGAAATAGAGCTGCACCTCTTGAATATTGAGAGTTATTTGACAAAAGGTAAGTGTCATAGAATCTGCAAAATACATTTTACCTGCATGTGGCTCTAGAGGAGGATTTGATAAAGTGTTGCTCCTTTCCCTGCCTCTGTCAATTCCTGCACCCATCTCTTCATGTACAATTTGACAACTGATAATATTGTCACTCATCAGTCTATTGTCAATTTAATCTAACTCTTATAAAGTGTGAAATTCGTTTTGGTTTAGGTGTAGCTTTAAATTGGCCAGCTTCGCAGGCTGTCTGGCATCATTTGCTTCCCATCGCTCATCAACTCGGATAGAGTCATGGATCTGTTCTGCATTATTCTAAAGGCCTACTGCAACACGTAGCATGTTTCCCTTACAAAATACTTGATTAGTAATAGAGTTATAGTAAATAATACAGTCCAGTAACATCTTAATACAAAGAAACACATATGAGAATGTTATGAACCCGCAAGCACGCAGACAAATTATTTGCTATAAACACGAGTGCCAACGCTGATAAATAGGCGTAACACAAATGTAAAGAATTAATTGCATAAAGAAATATTCGTGAAAATATATATTTTCAGGACAAGATATGAAATCAAGTAATTTATTGGTTATATCAGACCCTGTATTGTGCCAGTACGTACGTGTGCCTTTACGCATGAATCAATCTCGTCTATGCTCTCGATTTCAGTCACAATGGACACAATTCTACATCATCACACATTACACTATTGTTCTAAAGTCACGTCTTCACCCTCCTAATCTTTCATTATAGCCTGTGAAGTAATGTGCACAATTACCAGTTTCTATTGCCCATTCATTCAGTCAGGAGAGAAACACGTTAGCGCCTGGCTAAGTACCAACATCCTACAGTGCATTTGTCTTGGCACGTTAAGGTGGGAATAGGTGACAAAACAGGTTAAAAAAAGTTAAATACTTTTCTGTTTGTGGTTAAAACATTAAAACAAGAAAAACATTTACAAATAAGGTCAGGGAAGGAGCAGGATGTTGCTTTTTCGAATTATTTGGGGGGTACAAAATCAAACGCCAGTGGCCGTTGGCAGATCTAGTGTTAAAGGCACTTGGGCTTGGGGGAACTTTTTCAAACAACTACTTACTCCGATCTTGTCATCGATGAGCTGGCGTGCTAGTTCCATCTGTTGCGGGGTGCCTCTGATGGAGAAGATGCGGACATTGGGGTCGGTGTTGTGAGGGGGGTTCCTCTGCAGCTCCACGTGGGCTCCAGACTGCTGGTTGATGCTCTTGATGGTATCTCCGCCTGGACAGACACCACATCACATGAGACCAATGACGGCTGGGAATAACACATCCTTTGTCATTACTTGACAGCGCCCTTGCTGTTTTGTATGCAATAGGGTTGGGCCGATACATGATATTGAGTATCGTAAAAAATTTGACCTAGACAATATATGTTTGAGATATCGTAATGTGCAAGACTATTCTCTACTTGAAGTTTGAAAAACTATAACAGTGCAGTTCTCTCAGATGGGCTGTATCAATATATGTAAAAAATTAAGTCTAAATGAATTAACTAGTTCTTATTTTATTGCTTTGAGAGTATTTTACATGTAAAGCAAACATAATATAATAAATAAGAACAAAAATAGCAGTGTAGTATTATTTAGGAAAATGTCACTCAAAAACTGTATTTTGGTATTTGTTTCATTAGTCCACTGTTGATACAGTCCCAAAATGTTTTGCATGTCAGAAATCAAGTTTAAGATATAAAACATTCAAAATATAGAAAGTTTCACAGTATGAAGCTTTTTGAAAACTTGATTGCTGACATGCAAAACATTTTGGGACTGTATCAACAGTGGACTAATGAAAAATACCAAAATATACACGCAACATGTAAAGTGTTGGTCCCATGTTTCATGAGCTGAAATACTAAATCCCAGAAATGTTTCAAAAGCACAAAAAAGCTTATTACTCTCAAATTTTGTGGACAAATTTGTTTATGCCAGCAACTCTCCGGTTGCTGGCACGCTTCTGGAACAGAGGCTAGTTGAGAAAGAACATTTAAAAAAAGACAGACAACTGCTAAATTATAATGCTATGTCAGAACATAAAAAGTAGGTTACTTGAATATCAAATCGATCCCTTTTATGCCGGGCGTACAATACACAACTTACAAAATCCTAAAATCACTGAGCCTCTCACATTAAACAACTGTCTTTTCAGTAGTTTGTATTGCCAACGTAGTGGTGCGCAAACTAAACGGGGGGTGGGGTCACACACATTACAAGATACTTCACTTGGTCGTGATACCACGCTAATTCGCAAAAACAATGTGATTAGATGTTTAACGTAGCTAGAACGAGCTGGTTTAAAGTAGCCTCAAATGTTTTCAGTCAGACATTAACGCTTCCATACAGAGTTGAAATATCTAGCCAATACATTTTGAATTGAATAACATTGCTTGTGAACTTCAGAGCTGTAACAATCTGACACTTTGGCTTCGGATAAAGGCAAGTACAAACGTATACTAGTAGTAGTCTAAACATTCTGGGTAATCGCTGATCACTGTTCTCAAAATTGTCATTGCACATCTCACACTACATCAGCTTTGCAGATTTTGAAAATATCGGGACGTCTGGGATGGCTCAAAGACGGGATAGGTAGCCCTCAGATCTAGTCTCTGGCCCACTCACATTAAACAAGCGTTGGTGACGGCCACACGCCCCAAGTTGGCAACGACATGGGGATTTTGTCTCCGATCTCCCGGTCTGGGATAGATAAATCGGGGCCAAAACCATGTAGTGTACACCCGACTTTATATGAACATTGTCCAAACATTGAAGAAAGTGCAGCTTCTTTTTGGATGTGGTTTGCAGGCAAATATATTATCTAATAGAGTACGAACCGGGCAAAAAAGCAACCAATAACACTTCTAACAAAAAACATAGTAAGAAACCTTTTCCTAGTTGGTTAAAATCATACGATGCACACCAGATGATAACGTTAGGATCATGTCATCGGAAACACTTACCTATTCTATCATTTAAACTGACGTTGCATTTATGTTGACATTGCAGTGGTCCTGGAGATGATGAATTTGATGTAATAAAATATATTCCCTTTAACCTTTGAGGATAATTTGATCAACTAGTCCTTCACATGCATTCGCTACATAAACAAGGTGCATTTCTAATATTATGAAACAATGGCCGAGAGGTCTGGCGTTCAACAAAATATACTGAGGTGTAATGGAATGTCGTATGCTTATAAACTAAAACAGAAAGCAAAAAAAAAGGCTACACCTCTCCACGTCTCAATTTTCCCTTTACATCCGTGAAAATTAGCGACAAAAATGGACGGCACTTCCCGCCAGGCCGACAAAGGGCGTGGTTGAGTGCCACCAGTCTGTGTGCTGTCTGCAGCTCAACCTCTGTGTGTGGGGAGCAATTACATGCCAGGCCAAACAGAACCATTACGGCTGGGGAACATTATTTTTTTTTTATCCGTAACCCTTTTTTGGGGGGGGTTTAGCAGTCTGGCTCTGAGGCAGGCAGGCAGGCATTCATAAATCAGTTCCCCCTTGTGCCAAGTCCTCTAAAAGACCACGGATGGACACGCGTTTGTATTCCAACTCGAATCAAAGGAGTAGGCTGGCTTGTGCCATTTTTGTGGGGGGTAATTCATTTTCGGAATGGATAAATTATTTAAATGACTAAAACTAGATAAAGTATTTAGAAAATATAGACCTATATATTTTTTTTGAAAATAATCTTTAAGAACTAACAAATCACCAAAATAAAAGCTAGTCAGAATAAACAATTCCAAAAACACTGAATTTAACAAATGTAGATTGTCATGTTTTAGCAAAAGAACACAGCATTAGCTATGGCAAAATGCAGAGAATTACAGGAAATTAGCTTCAGAGCTGCAAAATGTTCTCTCAGCTCCAAATTAAAACCGCAACATTTTCAATCAGCTGCATGGCAAAATGTGTAGAATTGCAGGAAATGTGCTTTAAAACTGCAAAGATGTCTCTCAGCTCCATGGGGGAAAAAATGTATTGCAGGAAATTGCCTTTAAAAGGCCCCCAAAAATCTCTACAACACCAAGATGGGAACCCCTAAAATGTCTGTAAAATGCTGTCGCGCCGACGTGCTGACCGTGCTCCCTGTCACGCCCACCACCTAAGCCCTTTTTGATCCAGAAAAAACCCTGCTCGAGTAGGAACGTCAATTACATGTTTGTTCACTTTTGGGTGACACGCCGCCTCCTCCAGCTGCCTTTTCCCCAGTGCTAATAGACTACTTCGTGGCCATTAACCCATTGTCAACCAAATTAAACTTCTGCATTAATGAAACCATTAAAGTCTAAAGTCTCCTGTCAGAAGGCGAAAGAAATAAAGACAGACTATTCAGTGGGCCATGGTTAGTGGAGATATAAGGGCCTCTCAATGAAGCTGCTGGTTCAGACTGCCAGAGAGAGAGGGGATTTGGACTTAATGTTAATTTATTTGGGGGTGACACAGAACCACTAAATACCATCGCTTAAGATTACAGTGCCTTCGGAAAGTATTCAGACTCTGAATTTTCCACATTGTTAGGTTACAGCCTTATTCTAAAATGGATTAAATAGTTTTTCCCCCCCCTCATCAAGCTATACACAATACCCTATAACGACAAAGCAAAAACAGGATTTTAGAAATGTTTGCTCATGAAAAAATATATATCACATTTACATTAGTATTCAGACCCTTTACTCAGTACTTTGTTGAAGCACCTTTGGCAAAAAATTCCAGCCTCGAGTCTTCTTGGGTATGACACTACAAGCTTGGAAGACCTGTATTTGGGGAGTTTCTCCCATTCTTCTGTGCAGATCATCTCGAGCTCTGTCAGGTTGGATGGGGAGCGTTGCTGCACAGCTATTTTCAGGTCTCTCCAGATGTTCGCTTAGGTTCAAGACCAGGCTCTAGCTGGGCAACTCAAGGACATTCAGAAACTTGCCCCAAAGCCACTCCTGCATTGTCTTGGCTGTTGGCTTAGGGTTGTTTTCCTGTTGGAAGGTGAACCTTCACACCAGTCTGAGGTGCTGACCGCTCTGGTTTAGGTTTTCATCAAGGAACTCTGTGTACTTTCTCTGTTCATCTTTCCCTCGATTCTGACTAGTCTCCCAGTCCCTGCCGCTGAAAAACATGCCCACAGCATGATGCTGCCACCACCATGCTTCACCGTAGGTATGGTGCCAGGTTTCCTCTAGAAGTGACGCTTGGCATTCAGACCAAAGAGTTCAATCCTGGTTTCATCAGATCAAATAATCTTGTTTCTCATGGTCAGAGTCTTTAGGTGCCTTTTGGCAAACTCCAAGCAGGCTTTCATGTGCCTTTTACTGAGGAGTGGCTTCCATCACCATAAAAGGCCTGATTGGTGGAGTGCTGCAGAGATTGTTGTCCTTCTGGATTATTCTCCCATCTCCACAGAGGAGCTCTAGAGCTCTGTCAGACTGACCATTGGGTTCTTGGTCACCTCCCTGACCAAGTCCCTTCTCCCCCAATTGCTCAGTTTGGCCGGGCGGCCAGCTCTAGGAAGAGTCGTGGTGGTTCAAGGGGTCTGAATACTTTCTGAATGCACTGTATGTGTATGTTTTGTATAAAAAAAATATATATAAAATCTTACAAGAAAAGAGCAAAACAGTATGGAATTAGTCGCAGGGGTGCATAGTTTTGTTAGTCAGTCAGATGTTATACAGTGCTTTCCAAAAAAAACATCAATTGCTTCATTTACGTATTAAATATATTTCAGGTTCATTCTCCAGTCTGTTGCTAAGTGTATTTTCTGTAATTAAGCATGATACCGGAGAATGACCCGATATCAATATGTCATGGATTTTTTTTTTACACTGTACCCTAAACAAAAATATAAACACAACATGCAACAATTTCAAAGATTTTACTGAGTTATAGAGGAAATCAGTCAATTGAAATAAATGCATTAGGCCCTAATCTATGGATTTCAAATGACTGGGAATACAGATATGCATTTGTTGGTCACAGATACCTTCAAAAAAAAGGTAGCGGTGTGGATCAGAAAACCAGCAACTTCGCACAGCCATTGTAGAGGAGTGAACAACATTCCAAAGACCACAATCAATAGATATACAGATGAGGCGATGAATGGCACGACAATGGGCCTCAGGATCTCGTCACGTTATCTCTGTGCATTGAAATTGCCGTCGATAAAATGCAATTGTGTTCGTTGCCCGTAGTTTGTGCCTGCCCATACCATAACTCCACCATGGGGCACTCTGTTCATGGATTCTACAAAGTGTTGGAAACGTTACACAGTGATGTTGATCCATGCTGACACGATGGCATCACGCAGTTGCTGCAGATTGGACGGCGGTACATTCATGCTGAGATGGAACAGCTCATTCCATCTCATCCCAAAGATGCTCTATTGTATTTGGTCAGCAACAATGTTCAGATACACTGTGGTGCTCAATTGATATCAAGGGACCTAACGTGTGCCATGAAAACATTCCCCACACCAGAATAGCACCAGCCTGTACCGTTGACACCAGGCAGGATGGGTCCATGGACTCATGCTGCTTATGCCAAAT
The DNA here is from genome assembly GCA_030435695.1 of Brachymystax lenok tsinlingensis. Lineage (NCBI taxonomy): Eukaryota > Metazoa > Chordata > Actinopteri > Salmoniformes > Salmonidae > Brachymystax > Brachymystax lenok. The sequence continues at coordinate 2,187,246 of CM059801.1, read as the reverse complement.
CCTGACCATCAGCATAACGCAATAGGAACTGGGATTTGTCGGACCAGGCCATGTGTTTTCACTTCTTAAATGGTCCAATGTTGGTGATGGCGTGCCCACTGGAGACACTTCTTGTTTTTAGCTGATAGGAGTGGAACCCGGTGTGGTCGTCTGCTGCACCAGCCAATCCGTGACAAGGATTAAAGCCATTCTCGATTGACCTCTATCATCAACAAACTGTTTTCGCCCACATGACTGCTGCTGACTGGATGTTTTAGGTTTATCTAGTGTTTACAGAGATTTGTGCAACAATGTAGTCCAGGAGGGCGGCGGTTTCTGAGATATTGTATCCGGCGCGCCTGGCACAACGATTATACCATGCTCATTGTCGGTTAAGTCACTCTTTTGCCCATTCTAACATTCAAATCGAACTGTAATATAATTTCTCGATGCCTGTCTGCCTGCTTTATATATCACGCTACGGCCACATGGCTCACTGTCTGTTCCATTTTCATGAACGGAGTGGTGTACCTAATAAACTGGTCACAGTGTACAGTACCAGTCAAGTTTGGGCACACCTATACTACCACTCAAAAGTTTGGGGTCACTTAGAAATGTCCTTGTTTTTTAAAGAAAAGCAACATTTTTGTCCATTAAAATAACATCAAATTGATCAGAAATACAGTGTAGACATTGTTCATGTTGTAAATGACTATTGTAGCTGGAAACACCTATCTACATAGGCCCATTATCAGCAACCATCACTCCTGTGTACCAATGGCTAATAGTGTTAGCTAATCCAAGTTTCTCATTTTAAAAGGCTAATTGATCATTAGAAAACCTTTTTGCAATCATGTTAGCACAGCTGAAAACTGTCTTTCTGATTAAAGAAGCAATAACACTGTGGCCAGAAACAAAGTACTTTCTTCTGAAACTCGTCAGTCAATTCTTGTTCTGAGAAATTAAGGCTATTCCATGCGAGAAATTGCCAAGAAACTAAATATCTTGTTTAGTACTCCATTCACAGAACAGCGCAAACTGGCTATAACCAGAATAGAAAGAGGAGTGGGAGGCCCTGGTGCACAACTGAGCAAGAGGACAGTACATTAGAGTGTCTAGTTTGAGAAACAGACACCTCACAAGTCCTTAACTGGAAGCTTGATTAAATAGTACCCATAAAAAAACACCAGTCTCAATGTCAGCAGTGAAGAGGCGACTCCGGGATTCTGGCCTTCTAGGCAGAGTTCCTCTGTCCAGTGTCTGTGTTCTTTTGCCCATCTTCATCTTTTTTTTTATTGGTCAGTTTGAGATATGGCTTTTTCTTTGCAACTCTGCCTAGAAGGCCAGCATTCTGGAGTCGCCTCTTCACTGTTGACATTGAGACTGTTTTTTTGCTAAAGGCCTGATTCACACAGCCTCCTCTGAACAGTTGATGTTGCTGGTAACTGCTGGTAACTCTAACTTATCCTCTGCAGCAGAGGTAACTCTGGGTCTTCCTTTCCTGTGGTGGTACTCATGAGAGCAAGTTTCATCATAGCGCTTGATGGTTTTTGTGACTGCTCTTGAAGAAACTTTCAAAGTTCTTGACATTTTCCAGATTGAATGACCTTCATGTCTTAAACTAATGATGGACTGTAATTTCTCTATGCTTATTTGAGCTGTTGCCATAATAGGGACTTCGTCTTTTACCAAATAGGGCTATCATCTGTATACCACCCCTACCTTGTCACAACACAATTGATTTGCTCAAACACATTAAGGAAAGAAATTCCACAAATTAACAAGGCACACCTGTTAATTGAAATGCATTCCAGGTGACTACCTCACGAAGCTGGTTGAGAAAATGCCAAGAGTATGCAAAGCTGTCATCTAATTGCCTATAGCCGACATAAAAAACAAGAAATATACATGTCTGAATTATACAATAAATCTACTAAAACAATAACTTTAGGCAAAGTAGACAATTTAATTAGCAGACCTATGTGGTCTCGCGTTAAATGTGCAGTTAATAAAGGCATCATAAATACAACATGTGTGTTACAAATCTATAACCACATCACGCTTTATAAAATGTGGTATAACTGACATAACCACCAATGTCAAATGTGACAAACCTGTGCTTTATGAATTATATTAAATTGAGGCTTCACAAACCATTTATAACCGTGTCATGCATCTTGGTAGAGCATTGCAATGCCAGGATATTGGGTTTGATACCTGTGACCACTCAGGTATGGCCTTTTAACTTCTTTGGGAGCAGCGCACGAGGTGACCGTTTTGGAGAGCCTGGCGTGCCCAAAGTAAAATGCCTCCCATTCAGGCCCAGAAAATAGGATATGCACATATTTAGTACCATTGGATAGGAAACACTCTGAGTTTCTAAAAGTGTTAACATTTTGTCTGTGAGTATAACAGAACGGATATGACAGGCGAAAACCCGAGGAATTTCTGTCCTGGAAAAAGTGGTTTTGACACATTGCCTCATTTGGAACCCCTCCCTTATGAAAATGCCCATATAAGGGCATATGAATGCAGTACCTATCGCTTCCTCTGGATGTCAACAGTCTCGAGAAAGTGTTCTGATTCTTTTTAGATGCTTTTAGAGCAGAGAAGACGAATAAGGAAGTGTCCACGCAGATGTCAATACAAGTAAATGCACGTTCTTTGTTTTTTTCCTTTCTTATCGCCCAGTTTATATTCCGGTTGAAATATTATACTATTTATACATAAGTGTTCCTAAGGATACATTTAAAATTATGTTTGATTGTTCTTGGACAAGTTTATAGGTATAAGTTGAACGAGTTCTCTTCACGTTTCAATGGACGATTGGATGCTGTATTTTCTCATTCTAACGCGCCAACCAAACGGAGATTTATGGATATAATACATTACTTTTTCTAACAAAAGAACCATGGATTGTCTTCGTTGGACACTTGGGAAGCCCTCAGCAGAAGTTCTTCAAAAGGTAATTGATTTGTTTTTGCTGTGAAATGTGTTGTGTGAACCCTGATGGCTTATGAATTCATGGTAATAGGAAAAATATGTTAGGTGCTACGCTACCCTCAAACAATCAAAGGCCGTAAAGCCTTTTTGAAATCTGACAACGCTGTGATATTGCCAAGAAGCAGAGCTTTTGATGACTATGAAACACTTGTATATTGATGCATGTTTAATAATTCAACTTCTGTATTTTGAATTTGGCGCCTTGCATTTCACCTGGTAGTGTCGGGAGTGCGCCCCACCGCTCCCTAAGAAGTTAAAATATGTTAATATTTTTTGCCTAGTTCAGTTTTTTTCCCCCAATTGCAGTTGTTTTCTTGGTTTTGTTTTTTCAGGTTTTGCCTTTCCCAAATTTCAACAACCCTGGTCTATACAGAATGTCACAGAAAACCTCAAGTGACTGCTCCAAGTCAGCCAGAACCAATCCATAAAATAGCACCAAAAGCGAGGGGTTACAATTTACTCTCTTTCAAGCTTTTCGGATTTCAACATGTGTTAAAATTTGTAGACCTTACACCTTAGATCAGTGTTACCCAACTCTGGCTCTAGAGTACCCCTAACATCACATATTTTTGTTGTAATCCCGGACAACAACAAAATACTAATGCAGGTAAAATGTGATGTTTTGGAAGGGACAGGTCATGGATTCTATTACTGGCCATGGTAACAGGAGACATATGATTTAGGGTTTGGGAGAAGCTAAATCACAGTCATTGTTTTTAAATCTTTGTAGGCTTGGTGAAAGTTACACAACTTCACTATTTTCCAAGTAATATTTCTCTGTCATTGTGTAATCTTATTTTCAGGAAAGGTAGACACCAGCCAGATTTAGTGTGATAACATTTCTTTAACTTCAGCATAAGATTTAATTGCAGTTTAATTTCTCCTCAGTCACACCCAGGTATAGTATGGTTTAACCAAAAGAAAATTTACGAGCCAACAAAACGTCCCTTTTTCAGGACCCTGTCTTTCAAAGATAATTTGTAAAAATCCAAATAACTTCACATATCTTAATTGAAAAGGGTTTAAATACTTTTTTTTTTTTGTAAAGGACCTTTTTCTCCTTGTGCCTATTAATTTCTCTGTTTTGTAGGACTGGGACTGCAGTACCTATGGCTTCCACAGGATGTCAACAGTCTTTAGACAAGGTTTCAAAACAACAGGGCTAAAGGGAACCGTATAGAAGAAGATTTACTGAAGGAAGTGGAAATGAGAAATACTTTTTCCGTTCACGAGAACGAGAGCACGCCTCACTTTATTTTCCTTTCTTATCAGTCAGGCTACAATCCGGTTGAAATATTATAGTAAATATACATAAAATGATACCTAAGGAAACATTAAAAATTATGTTTGATTTGTTTGGAGAAATATGATAGGTATAATTTGAACGTGTTCTCTTCACGGTTCTATGGGCGACTCGACGGTGGATTTTCTGAACATAACGCACCAACCAAACGAAGATTTATGAATATGATAAATGACTTTTTCGACAAAAGAAGCATGGAATTGTCTTCGTTGGACACTTGGGAAGCCCTCAGCAGAAGTTTATCAAAGGTAAGCGATTTTATATTAGCGATTTTATGCGTTTTCTGAGACCCGCGTTGGTTATGGATTTATGCTAATGCATAAAGTAGTTAAGGTCACAGTTATGAAAACTTAGGACTCGAAAGAGGCCTTTCTACTGACCCTTTCTACTCACGTGTGAACGTGCCTTAGGCATGCTGCAAGGAGGCATGAGGACTGCAGATGTGGCCAGACAACGCTACAGGGAGACAGGACAGACAGCTGATCGTCCTCGCATTGGCAGATCACGTGTAACGACACCTGCACAGGATCGGTACATCTGAACCTCACACCTGCGGGACAGGTAGAGGATGGCAACAACTGCCCGAGTTACACTAGGAACGCACAATCCTTCCATCAGTGCTCAGACTGTCTGCAATAGGCTGAGAGAGGTTGGACTGAGGACTTGTTGGCCTGTTGTAAGGCAGATCCTCACCAGACATCACTGGCAACAACGTTGCCTATGGGCACAAACCCACCGTTGCTGGACCAGACAGGACTGGCAAAAAGTGCTCTTAACTGACGAGTCACGTTTGTCGTCTCACCAGGGGTGATGGTCGGATTCGCGTTGATCGTCGAAGGAATGAGCGTTACACGGAGGCCTGTACTCTGGAGCGGGATCAATTTGGAGGTGGAGGGTCCATCATGGTCTGGGGCGGTGTGTCACAGCATCATCGGACTAAGCTTGTTGTCATTGCAGGCAATCTCAACGCTGTGCATTACAGGGAAGACATCCTCCTCCCTCATGTGGTACCCTTCCTGCAGGCTCATCCTGACATGACCCTCCAGCATGACAATGCCACAAGCCATACTGCTCGTTTTGTGTGTGATTTCCTGCAAGACAGGAATGTCAGTGTTCTGCCATGGCCAGTGAAGAGCCCGGATCTCAATCCCATTGAGCACGCCTGGGACCTGTTGGATCGGAGGGTGAGGGCTAGGGCCATTCCCCCCCCAGAAATGTCTGGGAACTTGCAAGTGCCTTAGTGGAAGAGTGGGGTAACATCTCACAGCAAGAACTGTCAAATCTGGTGCAGTCCATGAGGAGATGCACTGCAGTACTTAATGCAGCTGGTGACCACACCAGATACAGACTTACTTTTGAACCCCCCTTTGTTCAGGGACACATTATTCAATTTCTGTTATTCACATGTCTGTGGAACTTGTTCAGTTCATGTCTCAGTTGTTTAATCTCATGTTCATACAAATATTTACACATGTTAAGTTTGATGAAAATAAACACAGTTAAGACAGACTCTCTCCAATACAACCCAACATTGCAGAGTTATGTGCATCCTTTCAAGCACACCCTTCTCATTAACCTGTGTCGAGTTATTCACAATTTTTGATGAACAAATAAGGTGTTAAATTTAAGTTGGTTAAATAAAGATCAAAATTATTGATTATTATTATTATTTGTGCCCTGGTCTTTGCCACTTCCCACAAGCTGGGTTGTGACAAAAACTCACTCATTCTTATGTTTAATAAATGTATCATATAGTCTGTGCGTGGCAGGCTTACAATGATGGCAAAAAAAAACATTTGAGAGTGCGCTGATGATGGTGCTAGAGGGGGTACGCCGCTGGAGGTTGAATGTTTGAAGGGGTACGGCACTATAAAAAGTTTGGGAACCACTGCTGTAGAGAATCCCCTCAGAACCCTCTCTTTGACCCTGAGAGTAAGGGAATCTCTGGAACTCTCCTAGAAGGCTCCCTAGTAACCTCCCTAACAACAGAGGTGTGAATTGCCCTCTACTGCCAGACAATTGTTAGGCTCTGGTTGGGTGATGGTAAGCTACTTGATGCAGCCTGATAATCACAAATGTCTCCCTAACTCCCAGGGTCAGAGAGATGGTCCAGAGGGAACTTTCTACAGATACTGTCAATATATTATTAAGTATTTCATCTGTGAAATAAAAGTCATACATGTTCTTCATTCCTCAATTGTAAATGTTAGTCTACAGTGTATCATTATCCCTCAGAAAACAATTTGAAACTGTTTTTGGTCTTGTTATACATCCATAGCACAGGTGTCAATTGGGATTTTTCAACGCTATGTGTTCCATGTATAGTACGGACTATTTGATCTTGTACACATTGGCAATTAAAAGTAGAATTGCAGTATAAAAGCAAAACATATATAATGAGAAAAGGAGATATAGAAACTAACGGAAGGGAAAGGTGACGAGCCATTGGTGGAAGGTTGTTCAAAAGGATTCTGATGGCCTTCTTGAATCCAGCATAGACATCGGTGGGGGAGAGGAAGTTGTTGCTCTTTAAGCCTCAAGTCTATATTCCCGAGAAAATGAATGAAAAAAAAGTTAGCTCGTTGTGTGAAAGCAGAATAACACTAGATAGGCCTACTAATGAACATATAGGTGACTAATGACATATGTGACTCATTTCAGGAAAGTAGGCGTATGTCATGGGTCACTACTTCACAGGAGAGCCATTTGAAAGTCAACTTTCTTTGCATCAAATATGCGTTTTTTGGAAGAAATGCCTTCTGGAACATGTGAACTTTCATGTGCCTTAATAACAAACGTGTATGCCATTTATAAATATGAATAAAATTGTTAAATTACGAGCCTAGTTGGTTAAGCCACAGAAAAAGCCAGCAACCTTCCCACTAGCCATGATTAGCTGAGATAATGAGTGGGCTGGACATGCCGAGAAATGAGTTCAGTTTGGTCTGCCATATAGAAGGCTTCTGTCTATTTGAGCTGGTCAGTCTGTGTTGGTAATCCTGCCTAACGCAGCTTTTAAATCAAATGTATCGTGTAATGGAGCTGCAGAAGTGTTGACCTCCAAAAAGTGGAGCATGATCGCTAAAGAGATGGAGAAAACACCTGTCTCCGGATTACATCTTCAAACTAAGGGCAACCATGGCATGGCATCCGTGACAGGGGAGACGCGTCCAACATGCATGATGATGTATACGGGTAAGATAGTATTGCTAGCTACATTTTCATATATTAAACATTTCAAATTTTGACAAAGTTAATTCATTCCAAGCTAAAGTGTACTGTTAGCTAGCTAGCTAACATCAGCTGACTGGCTCCTTAGCTAACGTTACGTGTATGATATTATTTGTATCCCAGAGCCGTTTGGCTAGTTAGAGCCGGATGTTAGCTAGCTAACATTGAACCTGGTTGGTTAGCTACCACTACCAGCAGATTCATGCAAGGCGTAGTAATGTCATGAGTTGGCACTATGCTCGTTGTTGTTTAACTAGCTAACGTTAGCTGGCTGGCTCACTAGCTAACGTTACATGACGTGTATGATCGTACACGTTGTTTACCTAGATAGGTTAATTGTTTACCTAGCTAGCAAGTTACATGTCTTAAGCTAAAGTGTACTGTTAGCTAGCGAGCTAACTTTAGCTGGCTGGCTCCCTAGCTAACGTTACGTGTATGATGTCATTATTCGTATCCCAGAGCCGTTTGCTTGGCTAGTTAGAGCCTAATGTTAGCTAGCTAACATTGAACCTGGTTGGTTAGCTTCCAGCAGATTCATGCAGGGTAGTAACGACATGTTTTGTTTAATTAGCTAACGTTAGCTGGCTGGCTTGCTAACTAACGTTATGTGACATGTATGATCTTACACGTTGTTTACCTAGCTAGCTACATGTCTTAACATGACTCCACTATGCAAGTAACCATTGCGGGTGCGTTCGTAAATTCAGTCTGAGTATGCCAGAGCGCAGAATAACTGATGAATTTACAAACGCATAACACTCATTGAATATAGCCGGAGTCAGTACACGTTGGCAAAAAAGCGTAATGAAATTGTTGCCAGCAGAGCTGGTTAGGTTGTTTACATGTTATCTATCCAGAGGTAAACAAATCATTGGCCAATTATGCGCTCTGAACGATCCGAGAGCGAAACGAGATGGGTGGGGCTAAAGCTTAAGAGGGTGTGAACAATGCTGAATAGGTGTAAACAAAGAAGAGCCCTTCACTAGGTACTAAAACATTCAAAGGACATTTTCTCAAAAGTGAGTTTACAAGTTAATCAACTTTCAAAGCAGAATTACTTTCCCATTGTTCTTCAAAAATGCAGTGTATGATAGATATACCATTTTGTAGCTCTGAGTCTCTACTTTTATCCAATGTAAAAAACACAATTTCAAAATTTGCTACATAAGACTGATTTGAGCCGGTCGGTCACATATTTGACACAGCCTATGAATACTGTAACGCAGGGACGTCCACGTATAACAAATATAAATAAACTATCAATACTTACTGACAGCTGGCCATTAGGTCCCTCAGGCCGAGGTCTCTTCATCCAGTTTATTTTTGGCACATGGAAAAAAAGTTTCTTCATCGCCTGGGTTTATGAGAGCTGGAAAATCATTGTCACTGGTTACACAGAGTAGGGTGGGCTCGCAGGTCAACGTCTCGTCGCCGGACAATTCTAGATTTTTCACAGCTGGCATAAGTAGGTCCCACTCCGTGCAGCAAAGACACTTGTCTTCAGTGGGCATTGTGCACTGGTACACCACCAATTTCCAAAAGTCTGAGCCTTTGCCTGCTCCCTTTCTCGCTCTCATTTCTCTGTAATTCTCAATCTGTTGAAGTTCCTTGTCTGGTATTTCGGTTCAAGTAAATCGCGCACGTCTGCAAATTTGAATATTTCCTCCTTGTATTCATAGTCACACAGGTCAGTAGCATAGTAGTTTGAAAGAAAAAATTATTAGTTAGCCGACAGCTAGCTAGCATCTCCGTGTTTACAGTGGACATGTGGACAGGCTAGTGTGCTTCTGAAACACGACCCCCTAACTTACACAAGCAGAGTAGCCACTAAGGTATTGGCAGTAGCGAGAGAAACGCTGGAAGTTATCGGTGCGGAATAGTGTGCTGGTATACAATTTGTTTTATATATTTTATATTTAAGGTAATACATTTTTTTGTCCTCTATTAACTTACATGGGGTTTCCTCAAGGCCCCATTGGGACATTACTTCCAAATTCGATTCACTGTAAATGCAATAATGCAACTTTTGACACAAATCAGCTACTTTAACCACTTTGCAACAAGTTAGACAAAAAGTTAGTGTTTACACCTTCGCCTGCTACTCAAATCTTCTGTTTGAACAAAACAGCGCGTGAGTTCAACACGGCCCGAGCAGGAACGCAGCAGAGTTCCAGTGCGCATCGTGAGTCCAACACGGCCCGTTCCTGCTCCCCGCACCAGAGTTCCAGTGCGCATCGTGAGTCCAACACGGCCCGTTCCTGCTCCCCGCACCAGAGTTCCAGTGCGCATCGTGAGTCCAGCACGGCCCGTTCCTGCTCCCCGCACCAGAGTTCCTGTGCGCATCGCGAGTCTAGCACAGCCTGTTCCTGCTCCCCGCACCAGGTCCCCTGTGCGCATCGCGAGTCCAGCACAGACTGCTTCTACTCCCCGCACCAGGTCTCCTGTGCGCATCCCGAGTCCAGCACGAAATGTTCCGGCTTCTAGCCCAGGGCCTCCGGTGCGTGACCTCGGGCCAGCACGGCCGGCACCGGAGCCGCCACCTTGGACAAAGAGACCCACCGAAGACCCCCATGGACTTTTGGCGAGGTCGGAGTCCGCGCCTTTGGGAGGGGATACTGTCACGTCCAGGCCTGAGTTTACAGGCTGGCGTGTTTAGTTTGGTGTAGGGTTTTTGGTTCTAGGTGTGAATTTCTATGTTGGGTTAATGGTTCCCAATTAGAGGCAGCTGAGTGTCGTTACCTCTAATTGGGAACCATATATATGTTGGTTTTGTGGGATATTGTTTGATGTTTGGTTCATGGCTTAAGTGTTTAGTCCATGTTATGTGCCGTACAGCTGTTTTAGTTACTGAATCAACAACATTTTCTGTAACTTGTTTTGCAAAGTGCGGTTTTGTCCACTCAACCAACAAGTTAGAGGGTATGACATCTCTCACTTCTCCTCTGCTATTCAATTCTGTTTGCGGATCCAAAATATCTGCTACGGATCTAACAATACAGCTGTGTTAGTAACTGCGTTAACACATTTTCAAACTTTCTCCAAACAACTGCTGCTTTGACCACTCCCCCAACAAGTCCAAACAACTGCCGTTTTGACCACTCCCCCAACAAGAGACGAAAACAGAGGGTATGAAATCGTCGCCTAATTTTCTGCTTGTCAAATCTGAAAACGGATTAGGAATAGTGTCTACAAATTTGTAGATAGAGACGTTTTAGAAACCCATCAACTGTTCTCTTTCTAACAGCAGTAAGTCATGTCAGAAGCTAGCAGACCAAATATTTACCAACAGCTGCAAATTCCAATAAAACTACAGCACAATTTAAGTTCACTTTCTTTGCTTTGTCTAACACTATGATGAATCTAGAAAATACATTTTGTGGGTCAGAGTGCAGGATTTAGTTCATTTTAAAGCATAAACCTACTGTATGTTAGCATGATTCTCACACTTGCTTTGGCAATACTGTTCCCTTATGGCTAAGGCTACTCTTGTCTAGCAAAGCTTGACTCACAGGAGAGAATGTCTTCATAGCGCTTGAAATTCACATGATTAGTCAATGTGTTTCAGACAGAACAGCTAGCACTTAGATTTTGAATGCTTCCCCGGTCTGGAAGACCGAGAATGAATAAGAAGATTTCTAATACTCACTAGCTTCGTCCACCTTCTCAGGATCATGCTCCATTCTCTAAATAACTCAACTGGCAAGTTTGCCTGTCTCTAAAGAGGATGCGCGTGCTGTACCCCTCTGATTGGATAGAGCGGCTTAGGAATAGATTATACCAATAAAACGTTACAGGGGTTTGTCTACCAACGGCTCTGTGTCATCATCGAGCAGCTCAAACGGAACCGTTGCTATGGATACTCCGACGCAGAGAGAAAAAGTGACCACAATTACTGACCATAACCACAAAACAACTGACCCACACAACGCCTGACCACAACCACAAAACTACTGACCACAACGTCATGCCACAGAAATATTTACATTGGCATAAAAAAAACCCCACTAACTAACAGTATTTATGCAGCATTGAAGGTCCCCAAGAACACAGTGGCCTCCATCATTCATAAATGGAAGAAGTTTGGAAGCACCAAGACTCTTCCTAGAGCTGGCCGCACAGCCAAACTGAGCAATTGTGGGAGAAGGCCCTTGGTCAGGGAGGTGACCAAGAACCCGATGGTCACTCTGACAGAGCTCCTGAGTTCCTCAGTGGAGATGGGAGAACCTTCCAGAAGGACAACCATCTCTGCAGCACCCCACAATCAGGCCTTTATGGTAGAGTGGCCAGACGGAAGCCACTCTTTACTAAAAGGCACATGACAGACGGCTTAGAGACTGCCATAAGGCACCTAAAGCTGACTCAGACCATGAGTAACAAGATTCTCTGGTCTGATGAAACCAAGATTTAACTATTTGGCCTGAATGCCAAGCGTCACGTCTGGAGGAAACCTTGCACCATCCCTATGGTATAAAGGATGGTGATGGCAGCATCATGCTGTGGGGACATTTTTCAGCGGTAGGGACTGGGAGACTAGTCAGGATCGAGGGAAAGACGAACGGCGCAAAGTACAGAGAGATCCTTGGCTTCGGTGGCTTTTGGGACAAGTCTCTGAATGTCCTTGAGTGTCACAGCCAGTGCCCGGACTTGAACCCGAGCGAACATCGAGAGAAAATAGCTGTGCACAGACGCTCCCCATCCAACCTTACAGAGCATGAGAGTATCTGCAAAGAAGAATGGGAGAAACTCCCCATATACAGGTGTACAAAACTTGTAGCATCATACACAAAATGACTCAAGGCTGTAATTGGTGCCAAAAGGTGCTTCAACAAAGTACTGAGTAAAGGGTCTGTAATACATTTGCAAAAATGTTTTGCCTGTTGTTGCTTTGTCGATGTGGTATTGTGTGTAGATTGATGAGGGAAGAAAACAATTGAATCAATTTTAGAATAAAGCAGTAACGTAACAAAATGTGGAAAAAGTCAAGGCGTCTGAATACTTTCCGAACCACACCACTATCCAAACTTCAAATTCTTACTTTTTAAATCCTTTATCACCATATAAAATTCTCAAAAATTAGCATAGTATAACTATCCTAACTTCAAATTATTTAAAACATATCAACTATAACTATTGATGGGTTCTGAATTCTAAACTTGAAAATATTTAGTATCCTTTTGTCACCGAGGGAGAGAGGGGAATGTAACATTCCGTCAGAATATGTTACGCTTGACATATCCATTATAACAAGCTACAATTACGAAAGACTGATCTCTGGTGGAAAAACCAGACTTTCTGTCGACAATCTATTCAGCAGATGAACCGACGACCACAGAGAGAGACAAAGCAATACACTTGTAACAATGGACCAAAACTAGAGACCACAGTTACTGATCACAATCACTCAACTATTGACCACTCAACTACTAACCACACCACTTCTGACCACACCACTTCTGACCACAACCATAAATATTTACCACACAACTACAGACCACAACCACACAACAATGGACCAAAACTAGAGACCACAGTTACTGACCACAATCAATCAACTACTGACCACAAGACTTTTGACCACATCTACTGACAACAGCTAATGCACACAATTCCTGACCACAACCACAACTACTAACCACATAATTACTGAATCACACAACTACTGACCACATCCACTTGACTGGGGGGAGACGTCTTCATAGCTCGACAAATTCCCAAGATTTGTGTATCTGTTTCAGACCGAACAGCTAACACTAAGATTTTGAATGCATCCCCAGTCTGGACGACCTGGAATGGCACAGAGAACATTTCTAATGCTCACTAGCTTCGTCTTCTCAGGACCATGCTCTGTGCTTGAAATAACTAAACTGGCAAGTTTGCCTGTCTGTAAAAAGAAGGGCAGGCTGTACACCTCTGATTGGACAGAGCGAAGCTTTCTCCGTTCACTCGATTCATACTTAACCCGTTAACTTCACATGGCACTTCGTTCAGTTTTCACATGAAACAACTATAGTTTAGACCACAACAACTCTTAAAAAAATGGTTCTAGGTAGATCCAAAAAGGTTTCTATTGCCTCCTTCATATATGGCACCCTTAAAAGGTTCTGTATATACACTGATCAAAAATATGAATGCAAAATGTAAAGTGTTGGTCCCATGTGCTGAAATAAAAGGTCCCAGAAATGTTCGTAATGCACAAAAAGCTTATTTCACTCAAATGTACACTCATAAATATGAAAATGGCTATTTATTTTCAAATGAGCAGCTGTGTATGTTCAAAGTATTAGCATTTCCATGAGTGTAGTCAACTGTTTGTCCGTGGGTCAACTGAGTTTCCCGCTCTTGAGCTGTACCCACCCCTTTCCTTTGTCTACCAAGCAGTCATATCGGTTTCGTCCACTAGGGACTTTTCTTTGTGTCATGTTAGTAACCAATGTATGACCTACTGTGTGTGTGTTCATGTAATTCTATGATTGGTTAGTTAGTAAATAAATAATTAAGCCAATTTGTATATCGCTAATTCATGATTTATGTTAGGATTCGTGCAGATATCCAAGGGTTTGCGACATTCATGAGACTGATGAGGTAATAATACATTATTAGAAGACTAAAATAGGTAAGCTGTGAAAATATTAATTCGGGAAATAGACTTTTCCAGTGGTGCCCTGACTTCCTAGTTAATTAAAGTTGACATGATTAGTTTAATCACGTAAGGAATAATTCCTCCGAGAATTTATTTGATAATATAACAGTCTTCACATTTAACCTGTTTGGGCTAGGGGGCAGTATTTTGAAGTTAGGATGAAAAAAAGTGCCCAAAGTAAACTGCCTGTTACTCAGGCACAGAAGCTAGGATATGCATATAACTAGTATATTTGGATAGAAAACACTGAAGTTTCGAAAACTGTTAGAATAATGTCTGAGTATAACAGAACTGATATGGCAGGCGAAAACCCGATCAAAATCCATCCAGAGAGTGGGAATTTCTTGAGGTGACCAGTTTTCAATTGAAGGCCTATTGGTTATATAGGGGAATAGCTCCCAGATTGTAGTTCCTATGGCTTCCACTAGATGTCAAGAGTCTTTAGAAAAGGTTTCAAGCTTTTATCTTGAATAACCATGGAGTAAGAGAAGTTCTTCCTATATTCCGTCTGAAATATGATCGTTTATATTCATTTTAGGGTATCTGAGTATTGATTACAAACGCTGTTTGACTTCTTCTGACAAACTTTACCGGTACTTTTGGGATATCGTTTGTCTGCATGGATGAACGCCTTTGGGCAGGTGGATTACTGAACAAAACGGGCCAACCAAACTGAGCTTTATGGATACAAAGAGGAACTTTATCAAACAAAAATGACCTTTTTATGTGTAACCTGGACACTTGGGTATGCCATCAGAGGAAGATCAAAGGTAAGCGATTTATTTTATGCTATTTTTGAGTTGTGACACCTCTGCTGGTTATGTTATTATGCTAATTGAGTTTGAGTGGAGCGCTGTCCTCAGACAATCAAATGTTCTGTTTTCGCCGTAAAGCCTTTTTGAAATCTGACAATGCTGTTAGATTAACAAGAATCTAAGCTTTTGAATGGTGTGCAGCATTTGTATTTTCATGAATGTTTGAAATTAGTATTTTTGTCATTTGAATTTGGCGCTCTGCATTTTACCGGATGTTGTCAAAATCGATCCCGTTCATGGGATTGGATCCGTAACAGGTTAATAGGTACATGTTTACATATCTTGATCAGTTTGACTTGTGATTAAATGTGGCATACACACTCAGGGAGGTGAGTCTAGCTAACCTGGTTGCCTTTAGCCACACAGTGGCGTTGATGGCCAGGAAAAACCTTTGGCTCATAGCGGCCATGTTGTTTTAGCTAGACTCTTGGAATATGTTGCATTTGAAAACGTGCGTCCATAGATACTACATACCAAATGTGGTGCCGTCCAGTCCAGCAGTTCTGGAGAATACATTTAAAGTAGTTACCATCATCAGAAACGGTAAAAAAAAAAACTCAAAAGCATACTGCACAATCTGTTTGATTTTGAGTTCTGATATTTGGCAAGCTTGGTAAGGGGTACATTAGTAGCTCGCCCAACTGCTTGAACCCCATCATTGCTGCTCACAGCTTTAATGAGGGGTTGAAGCAGCATAGCTGTTGAAACCCTTTTGTGTTTTATCTGGTTCAAAATGATCATTATACAGGTTCTTCTTGCGAGAAATTAACATCTAAATTCCTGTGAGATGGTAAGACCGAGGAAGATACAACTTCACATGATAAAGGCCCATAGTACACACCCGCTTATGCAATGCCATGCCAACTGGCCAGAAGGTAGCACTATAACAGGCGATTGAAATTGCTAACTTTGAAAGGTCATGGCACTCACCCTATATGACCTATAGTCCTGAAATTCAGTGTAAAAGGTCCCTCTCCTCACAAGGAGCATATTTGTCTCAAGAACACAAAGGACCACCATGATAGATTTTCCACCATTTAGAATTTTGTGAAACAAAACGCTACTTCTCTGGTACCGAATGAACGATGTGCACAAAACTTGATACAGGTTATCTATGCATCAATGTCTCCCAACGCAACTTTTTCTAGGCTAGTATGTCAAATATGACCACTACGGACCAATAAACATTCACATGGGCGTGGTCTGGCACAAACATTCATATAGATCAGACAGATATTCGTATTGTAATGAAACTTAGTGAACATGTTCCAAACACTGTCAAGACTCAACATATGCAAGCACCTTTCAAATCGACCACGTGGTGGTGCTATAACAGGCACATTTATATATATCTCGAACTGTTTTGACTGATGAAATTTAGCATACACACTCAGGGAGGTGACATTGTTGGGCTGTTGGACAGGAAAAAATATTAATGTAGTCTCATTGGCTCATAGCAGCCAAATTGTTGCAGCTAGAGTCTTGGAAAATACTGTGTTTGAAGACGTGCATTCATAGATGCGATATACCTAATTTACTGCCGATCGGTTCATTGGTTCTGGAGAAGACGTTTAAAGTAGTAAACATCTTTGAAAATGGTCCAAAATAGATCAAAAGCATGATCAGTTTAATTTTAAGTTTTGATATTTGGCAAGTGTGGTAAATAGCACAGAAGTAACTCGTCCTAGGGCAATGTGCCACCTTTTTCCTGATGGTGGCACAGCTGAACCCCGGCAATGGATAATCTAGTGAAAATGTAAGCTGTCTTCTTAACTTTGTTTGGGGAGAAAATTCGGAATATTTCAATTACTGGATGCAATGTGATAGTCTAACTTACTGTAGGCCAGTGTTTGCAGTACACACCACACCCATCAAGCGATGATTGTGGGCAGACAGGCAGTAAACTCCGCTCCAGCGCTGCCTCCGGTCAGACTATACATGGCGCAAGCAACTCTTGCTTCTCTGTAACCAGCGGTCACCAGAATACTATTTAGCTTTTCCTGGTTAACACAAACTGCTTTACGAAATTGAAAACAATACTATTATTAAGTTTAACCCCCTAGAGTCGATGTCCACGCCACCCTGGAAATCAAAATAGCATAATACAAAAATCCTCCCAAAATCTGTCTGTTTAAACTATAGGTGTTTTTTGGCATGGGCCAAAGCCGCTGATGTTGGCCTTGCATTTCTGCAGTGGAAGAACTACAGCATTTGTCGTCAGACCAGGAGTTCCAAAAATTTGTAGCGGTTTAGCCTACAAACTAATATGAACCCTCTATGGAAAGATTGTGTTTCCCATTTTCTTCCCCACAAGCGTCACAAGTCGTACCAACAATCTGCCAACTTCTGCCTGTAGCGTCCGAACAGTTTGAGCTACACAATAATGACCCCAACATCGAAAAGTGAGACTATCACAAACATGTTGGTTGTTTTGCTCTAGGCCGCCCACAAGCCTCACAAGACTTGTCTGAAGGTAGCCCGCTACCCGTTTTAAAGTATATACGGAAATGGTTCAGTGGCAACAAGAAAGGGAGATTAAATATGGGTAAAACATTTCGGGGGAATAAATCCTGATCTTTCTTATATCTCAGATACAAGACAGCCACTTCAAAACCAACTTCCTATGGATTTATTTTTATGGGGAGATTCTCCCATTCTTTGCAGGTCCTCTCAAGCTCTGTCAGGTTGAAAAGCTTTTTTCAGGTCTCTCCAGAGATGTTTGATGGGGTTCAAGTATGGGTTCTGGCTGGGCCACTCAAGGACATTGAGACTTATCCGGAAGCCACTCCTGCATCTTGGCTGTGTGCTTAGGGTAGTTGTCCTGTTGGAAGGCGAACCTTCGCCCCAGTCTGGAGGTCCTGAGCACTCTTTTCTATGTTCATCTTTCCCTCGATCCTGACTAGTCTCCCAGTCCCAGTGCTAGGTTTGATTCAGACGTGACGCTTGGCACACAGCCCAAAGAGCTCAATCTTGGTTTCATCAGACTAGAGAATTTGCCGATGTCAGGTGCCATATATTGAGGAGTGGCTTCCGTCTGGCCACTCTACCATAAAGGCTTGATTGGTGGAGTGCTGCAGAGATGGTTGTCCTTCTGGAAGGTTCTCCCATCTCCTCAGAGTGACCATCAGGTTCTTGGTCACCTCCCTGACCAAGGCCCAGGTCCCACGATTGCTCAGTTTGGCTGGGCGGACAGCTTTAGGAACAGTCTTGGTGGTTCCAATCTTCTTCCATTTAAGAATGATGAAGGCCACTGTGTTCTTGGGGACCTTCAATGCTGCAGAATTTTTTTGGTACCCTTCTCTAGATCTGTGCCTCAACACGATTCGGTCTCAATGCTCTACAGATAATTCCTTCAACCTTGTGGCTTGGTTTTTGCTCTGACTAGCACTGTCAACTGTGGGACATTATATAAACAGGTGTGTGCACCTTTCCAAATCATGTCCAATCAATTGAATTTACCACGTGGATTCCAATCAAGTTGTAAAAACATCAAGGATGATCAATGGAAACAGGATGCACTGGAGATCAATTATGAGTCTCATAGCAATGGGTCTGAACACTTACACTATGTAAATAAGGTATACGTTTTTTTCTTTAATACATTTGCAAAAATGTCAAAAAAACTGTTTTCGCTTGGTCATTATGGGGTATTGTGTGTAAACACGGGGGGGGGCATGGATCAGAATACCAGTCAATATCTGGTGTGACACCCATGTCTCATGCAGCGCGACACATCTTCGCATTGAGTTGATCGGGCTGTTAATTGTGGAATGTTGTCCCACTCCTCTTCAATGGTGGTGCAAAGTTGCTGGATATTGCCGGGAACTAGAACACGCTGTTGTACACATCAATTCATAGCATCCCAAACATGCTCAATGGGTGACATGTCTGGTGGGTATGCAGGTCATGGAATAACAGACATTTTCAGATTCCATGAATTTTGTACATATCTTTGCGACATGGGGCTGTGCATTATGTTGAAATAGGAGGTGATAGTGGCGGATTAATGACAAGACAATGGGACTCAGGATCTCGTCATGTTTTCTCTGTGCATTCAAATTGCCATCAATAAAATACAATTGTGTTTGTTGTCCATAGCTTATTCCTGCCCATACCATAACCCCACCGCACTCTGTTCACAACGATGACATTAGCAAACCGCTCACCCACACAACTCCATACACGTGGTCTGTGGTTGTGAGGCCAGTTGGACATACTGCAAATTCTCTAAAACAACACGAGGCAGCTTAAGGTAGAGAAATGTGAAGAAACATGGGACCAACATTTCACATGTTGCGTTTATATTTTTGTTCTGTGTAGTAAAACAACAGCCTAGCTGTGTTTCTCGCTCTCCCCTTGAGTATAGAAAAGTAGGTGGTCTTTGAATTTATCATCTCGCTCTACCACCCTCCCACTTTCCCCATCCCATAGCCAGGTTCTGACAAGTCTACATTTAGTTTTCACTCTGCGATAAAAAACCTACACATCAGTGGGCAATAACAAAAAAGTAGCAGAGCCTGACTTACCATTCATTTATGTAGCAAATAAGTAGTGATACACAGGTATTGAGTATAACTTTCAGTAAAAATGTGTAAATTACCATCTGGTGGCGACTAGAAACAATTACATAATAACACCTATTATGAATTGATGGACTCGTGACTCAACCATTGGCAACTCGGACATAGACTCGAGCTTGTTTCAGATCTCCATCCCTGACCTAATCCATCAAGTTAAGTCTGACTAGTAGGCTACCATTTATTCAACATACCTTGTTGTCATTGGTGAACTGACTTATCACAGCCTACTGTTGACATACAGCTATAGCAAGAGTATAGATCAAGAACTGATTCATTAACATAGGCCCACTAATCTTAAAAAGTCTAATGTAACTTTCTGTGAAGGACGGTATTAGCTGAACAGCTCTCTCTGCCATGTCTGTTTCCATCCACTCGGCAACGCGTACTGAACTGCCGCAGCACGTGTTTGTGTTTTCTGTGTTTTCTTGCTCGTCAATGCGCTCGCACCTACTACCATTCCAAAGATCAAATCATGTGCGGGCAAGAAAGTGTTCTCGCTTAGTAGACTAAACGCTGTAGTTTACTATCTTTGTCGTAATAACGCCCTAGCTAAGGCGCTAACTACAAAATAATAGCATAGACAGTCCAGGATTAAGATAGGGTAAAACTGCTTCTCCAATAGATATCACACTTGAGGGCGTTGTCATGGCGACGTTGGCTAGCTAAGCTCATGCTTAAAACTACTTAAGGCACTATCAAATCTAGGTTGAGTCTGTTTGGACAAACATCACAAGCGTTGCTAGAAGTTTTGCAATGTTGTGCCTCTGGGTTTAGAAACTCTGATAATAGTGGTTGTGTGCGTGACTAACACATACAATTTTGGAAATTGTATTTGGCAAAAAGTTAGTTCTCCATTTTTCCTCACACATGACTGGTATCAACGGATTAAGTGGAGAGTTGCCATTCAGTTACAGGGAGGAAAATTGTTATACGACTACGGGGGCGGTAGAGAGAAATGTGGTGGTGTTTTTGTCTTACAGTTTGTCTTACAGTACCATTATACTATGCTATTATATTTGGTTATGTAGAATACTATCATTATGTGATCTTGAAGACATTGATACAACTTTGATCTAACTTCATTAAACGAGCACCATTCGCATGAGTCGTCTGTTCTCTACGCACCCCGTTAACCCACCCAAAACACAAATACCCCACGCGCGGGCATGAATAGCAAAATAGCAAAAAGTGAGCATGAATAGCAAATAAGGACATTTGACAGTCATTCCCTCATTCATGTCCATCGGGCTGTTATTTTGAGACAAACAATTAATGTCACATTACTTTACATGCATAATCCCTCTCATTAGGCACTTTACGTAGGCACCGAATTTCACTTTTAAAAGACATATACGGGAGTGCACAGGGAGATGGGGAGAGAGAGAGACTGGCCACCCAGCTGCTTCTGGCATAGACTTGACAATGAGCTGTTATTGGCAGAGGGGTTCGGAACTCTTCATATTGCTCTAATAACTAATTTACCACCTGGTGATGGCACCAGGCAGGCCAAAACTCCATCCCACAAAAACAGGCAGAAACCTCAGGTGGTCTTTCCAAACAGCTCTTATCATAGGTTTTTGACTGCACTGGGCCTTTAAACGCAACAAAAACCAAATACATTTGTGTAGGCTTCAGACAAACATATATTGCTTAGGCCTACACGTGCTAATAACACATCCGATAATTACAGCATCTGACTAAAATATGAGAAAAGTTGTGTTAATGCACAATCCATATTTTCTATAATGGTTCGATACAGTTAAGGGAACTTCGGACATCTCAGTGTTCCGCACGACATCCACTTGTGTTTGTAGCTCCGAGGTTCTACGCTGCCCTAGTCTGCTTTGAACACTGAGGGACTGAGTTGCAGTACCTTTGCCGATCACCAGACCACACTTGTCAGCGGGTATTGTGTAGGTGACCTCCTGCAGTCCCCCTGGTGAGCCCATGCCCCAGTCCCCGCGGCCTCGTCCCCTTCCTCTTGGTCCTCCAGAGCCCCCAAAGCCATCGCGCTCCTGCTCCAATCACACATAAGATAACTTTATTATCCCCATGGGGAAATTTTGTTTGCAGCTCTGTTCATTCATTAAAACATGTCATCAAGTGAAGACAATGGGCATATCAAGACAATTACAGACAAATACAATATAAAAGTTAATGAGTGATTTATAAAGATAAAACATACAATTAATTATATTCAAACTTTTTACGTACAGCAAGGAGACACTCACCAGATAGTACAGGTATTATACCCCGGGAGCTTAACCCAAGCATGGAGTGGCATTCTTTTACAATGTCCTTGTGATATATCACAGGTAAAATATTTGAATATATTCGATACAGTATCTTATCAATCCTGTTTATTGTAAACGTGTTATTTTGCTTGAGGTCGTCTGCACTTACAAAGAACCAAACATATGACTAATCTGTTAGCTGTATTTGTCTAGGAGTTGCAGTACTTATTCGCAGATCTAAATGGTAATTGCCTTGTATTGGCCACCTGAGCAAAAAACATGCAACGAGTCCCAAAATTGCACACTATTCTCTACATGGTGCACTACTTTTGACCTGAGCCTTATGGTCCCTGTCAAAAGTAGTGCACTATGTAGGGAATAGGCCGTCATTTGGGACGCAGACATAGGTCAAGACGCAGCATGGGGAAAAATAAATTGACTGGAAAATAAGGATCACGAGTGGTATGTGTGCTTGCTTGGTGTGTGTTCTGTGCCAAGTGTGTGTTTGCTTGCGGTGGTGTGTTTGTGTACACTCTACTTGTATGGAATGGTGTGTGTTCTGTGCAGTGTGCATGTGTTCTAGGCTCTGAGTGTTTACTTGAGAGGTATTTGTTTGTTCTGGGTGTGTGTGCGCACGCGGATAAATGTGTGTACCTGTGCTGTTTGGATGAGCTCGTTGATGAGATGGACAGCATGCTGACACCTGTCTGGTTGTCCCATCACTTGGGCTATGCGCTCTGGGCTGATGCCATCATCTGGTGGTGGGAGGAGGAAGTAGAGTGGTGACTGACAGCAGGAGTGCGTTCAGTTCGATTCAATGCTTGCTACGTTGCATGACGGTTTGTACTGAACGACACATTTTCCCAAAACGGTGCACACCATTCTTCAACAGCCTTTGAGGTACATTTTCTTCCGTTTGGTGGGTTTAGTTTAGTTTATTTGGATCCCCATTAGATACTGCACATGCAGCAGCTACTCTTCCTGGGGTCCACAAAAAACTGGTGGGTGTGGTGAGGTGTGGCCTGATAAATATGAGTGTGACCATTTTCTCAAAACTTGTGCAGCACACTATACGCTAATCACCTTATGGGATACCATAATCAAAGTTACTCAACCGGTCGTTCAGTTTCCGTAGAATTGATCACATCGTTTTTTCATTTTGAATACACCCAAGATACGGCACACACCGACACAAAGAATCAAAGTCCTCTTTCCACATACATACTTGGTTATGGTATGATGAGACAAGGAAAATTGCATTCCCCCGATATAATTACATCGTTACAAAGAGAAAGCCTCCTCCATATGACATACAGTATGTAAAAAGAAACAGTGGCACGCACCTGGTTTGAATTGGATCCTCACTCCAGAATCAGCCTGGATCTTCTTGATCATCTCGCCACTCCTGCCGATGATGATCCCTACTGCAAACCTGGGCACAGCTACCTATAGGGAGGGAAAGGGTCAGAAGCACGTGAGCTCAAACATCAAGGGTGTGTTTAAAATGACACCCTAGTCATGGGATGAGAAATTTCCTGGACATCCTGTACATGCACATTGCATTCTTACATCCAAAGTACTTCCGCCTAATCTTGACGCAAAGTCATTGCGGCTGCTGCGGAAATCTCCCTGGTCTTTGTCGCGGATGATCTCGATCACCAACTCCCGAGCTTGCTATGGGGAGAAGAAAGGGATATTCACGTGACGGTGTGTGTGTGCACCATGGCAGTCAATGCTCCCCACTATGCAGCAGTCTAGCGGTAGTTGCCCTGTATAAGGTTTGTCAGGCCTCCCGCCTCACCTGGACCTTGTAGGGATCTCCAGTGATTCTCAGGGGTTTGTCCGCCCCGGTAGGCATGGGGCCGTCCTGGATCATCATCATCTTCACTCCTATTCTCTCCTGACACACACACACACACACACGGTAAACACATAGTAGAGCCCATTCCTGAAAGCTAACTCACATCCATGTCTTCTGTTTCCCTCTATGACACTCAAAAGCCATCTGATACCACCAAATATCCTAAAATAGTGTAACATAAACCTGTTTGGTCTATCTTCAGAAAATCAATTTTCGAGAGTTCAAATGACTAGACAGGAATGCAATGCATTTTACAAAATAGTGAGGCCCTTCTGTTGCAGAGATGGTAAAAACATGCTCTATTTTAATAGGCTTTGGAACTTGAAAAGATTAGACTGGAGCCCTGACATAGGCTGCTGCTGCTTTTAGATCTCCCTGACAGAATGAACCAAACCACCTTCTTAGGGTAGCCAATATGAACTCCATCTAAAAATGTAAAGGTCTAAAATATTGCTTTGATAGCCTAATCATCCATTTAGATTATATGAAGCAATTTGACTGTGACCTCCCCAACCCCTCTTCTCCAATTGGTATGGTGGCTTGCCCAGTAAGGTAGTTTCACAAGTGTCTCCCTCTGAACTTTGTGACTACCACTAACTAGGCACATGCACATAACTCTGAAATATTGAGTTGTATTGGAGAGAGTCTGTCTTAAATCATTTTCCACACACAGTCTGTGCCTGCTTTCAAGGAGCGGGGAATCGAACCCGGAAGCTAATAAGAAATCCCGCTATGCCCTCCGACGAACCATCAAACAGGCTAAGCGTCAATACAGGACTAAGATCGAATCATACTACACCGGCTCTGACGCTCATGGGTGTGGCAGGGCTTGTAAACCATTACAGACTACAAGCGAAGGGGAAGCACAGCCGAGAGCTGCCCAGTGACACGAGCTAAACTACTTCTATGCTCGCTCCTAGGAAAATAACACTGAAACATGCATGAGAGCACCAGCTGTTCCGGACGACTGTGTAATCACGCTCTCCGCAGCCGATGTGAGTAAGAAATTTGTATTTATTATGGATCCCCATTAGCCGCTGCCAAAGCAGCAGCTACTCTTCCTGGAGTCCAACAAAATTAAGGCAGTTTATACAATTTTAAAAGACTACACAAATTCACAACACACTGTGTGACATCAGGCCCCTATTCCACCACTACCACATATCTACAGTACTAAATCCATGTGTATGTTAAGTGAGTAAGTTATCGTGTGTGTGTGTATGCATGTCTGTGCCAATGTTTGTGTTGCTTCACAGTCCCTGCTGTTCCACAGTGTTTGATAAATCTAATTTTACTGCTTGCAGTTACTTGAGGTGGAATAGAGTTCCATGTAGTCATGGCTCTATGTAGTACCGCGTGCCTCCCATAGTCTGTTCTGGACTGTGAAGAGACCTCGTGGCATGTCTTGTGGGGTATGCATGGGTGTCCGAGCTGTGTGCCGTAGTTTAGACAGACAGTGCGGTGCATTCAACACATCAATACCTCTCATAAATAAAAGTAGTGATGAAGTCAATCTCTACTCCACTTTCAGCCAGGAGAGATTGACACGTATACTATTAATATTAGCTCTCTATGTACATCCAAGGGCAAGCCGTGCTGCCCTGTTCTGAGACAATTGCAATTTTCCTAAGTCGTTTTTTGTGGCACCTGACCACACGACTGAACAGCAGTCAAGGTGCAACAAAACTAGGGCCTGTAGGACCTTCCTTGTTGATAGTGCTGTTAACCTCTTAGGGCTAGGGGGCAGTATTTTGAAATTCGGATGAAAAACGTGCCCAAAGTAAATTGCTTGTTAATCAAGCCCAGAAGCTAGGATATGCATATAATTAGTAGCTTTAGAAAGAAAACACTGAAGTTTCTAAAACTGTTTAAATAATGTCTGTGAGTATAACAGAACTGATACGGCAGGCGAAAACCCAAGCAAAATCCATCCAGAGAGTGGGAATTTCTTGAGGTGACCAGTTTTAATTTGAAGGCCTATTGGTTATATAGGGGAATATATAATCCCAGATTGCAGTTCCTATGGCTTCCACTAGATATAAACAGTATTTGGAAAAAGGTTTGAAGCTGTTATCTTGAAAATCAAGGGAGTAAGAGAAGTTCTTCATGAGGTCACGTCAAGTGTACTGTTATGGATTTTGCGCTTAACAGGGAGTGCGCGCTTAGCTCTTATTCTCTTCTATTCAGCAGGTTATATTCCGTCTGAAATATTATAGTTTATATTCATTTTAGGGTATCTGAGTATTGATTACAAACGCTGTTTGACTTGTTTCGACGAACTTTACCGGTACTTTTGGGATATTGTTTGTCTGCATGGATGAACGCCTTTGGGAAGGTGGATTACAGAAGAAAACGCGCCAACCAAACTGAGCAAAGGACCTTTTATTGTGTAAACTGGACGCTTGGGTATTCCATCAGATGAAGATCTTCAAAGTTAAGCGATTTATTTCATGCTATTTTTGAGATGTGACACCTCTGATGTTATAATGCTAATTGAATATTTGAGCAGGGGCGCTGTCCTCAGACAATCAAATGTTCTGCTTTCGCCGTAAAGCCTTTTTGAAACCTGACGACGCTGTTAGATTAACCTCTTACGGATCCAATCCCGTGAACGGGAGGAAACAAAGCGTGCTAAATTCAAAATAAGTGTAATATTTAACATTCATGGAAATACAAGTGTTGCATACGATTACAAAGCTCAGAGTTTTGTTAATCTTGTCAGATCGTCAGATTTCAAAAAGGCTTTGCGGCGAAAGCACAACATTTGATTGTCTGAGGACAGCACCTCACATACTTTCTGCATTAGCATGAATTCATAACCAGTGCGGGTCTCACAAAACACATTAAAAAGCTAAAATAAATCACTTACCTTTTGATGATCTTCTGCTGAGGGCAATCCGAAGTGCCCAAGCAAGACAATACATGTTTTTTTTGTTAGAAAAAGTCATTGTTTATATCCATAAATGTCAGTTCGGTTGGCGTGTAATGTTCAGAAAATCCTCCAACAATCCACCGTCTACTCACCCATTGTACAGGGAAGAGAGCGTTCAAATTATACCTATCAACTTTGCCCAAACAAATCAAACATTTATAATGTATCCTTAGGTACACTTTTATCTATATTAACTATTATATTTCACACAGATAATATCCTAAATGATAGAAAAGTAAAATACAGAGGTGCGCGCTCTCGGGTCCCTCGTTCCCCAGACAGAAATCCCTTCCTTACTCCACTGATATAAACATTCTGTATGAGGCTATTATTCAAGACAAACTCTTGGAACCTTGTCTAAAGACTGTTGACATCTAGTGGAAGCCATAGGTACTGCAATCTGGGTCCTATTTTACTGAAAATCCCATCGACAGTCATTTGAAGTGAGGGCATGTCAACAAAAAAAAAATCCGGACAGAAATTCCTTAGGTTTTCGCCTGCTATATCAGTTCTGTTATACTCACAGACATTATTTTAACAGTTTTAGAAACTTCAGTGTTTTCTATCCAATGCTACCAATTATATGCATATCCTAGCTTGAAAATGGGACCCTAGCCCTAAGAAGTTAACAAGATTCTAGGGTTTTGAATGGTGTGCAGCACTTGTAATTTCATGAATGTTTGAAATGAGTATTTCTGTAATTTGAATTTGGCGCTCTGCATTTCACCGGATGTTGGCAAAATAGATCCCGTTCACAGGTTTGGAGGTTAAGAAGCATAAGGAGGCAGAGCATCGCATTAATATAGACAGACTTCTCATCTTAGCTACTACTGCATCAATATGTTTTGACCATGACAGTTTACAATCTAGTGTTACTCCAAGCAGTTTACTCATCTCAACTTACTCAATTTCCACATTTATTACAATATTTAGTTGAGGTTTAGGGTTTAGTGAGTGTTTTGTGTTTTGTTTAAACAGGTCAACATTCACAAGGCCGCAGGGCCAGACGGATTACCAGGACGTATACTGCGAGCATGGGCTGACCAACTGGCAAGTGTCTTCACTGACATTTTCAACCTGTCCCTGTCGAGTCTGTAATACCAACATGTTTCAAGCAGACCACCATAGTCCCTGTTCCCAAGAACACTAAGGTAACCTGCCTAAACGACTACCGACCCATAGCCCTCACGTCTGTAGCCACGAAGTGCTTTGAAAGGCTGGTCATGGCTCACATGAACACCATCATCCCGGAAACCCTAGACCCACTCCAATTTGCATACCGCCCCAAAAGATGCACAGATGATACAATCTCTATTGCACTCCACGCAGCCCTTTCCCACCTGGAAAAAAAGGAACACCTACGTGAGAATACTATTCATTGACTACAGCTCAGCGTTCAACACCATAGTGCCCTCAAAGCTCATCAATAAGCTAAGGACCCTGGGACTAAACACCTCCCTATGCAACTGGATCCTGGACTTCCTGACGGGCCACCCCCAGGTGGAAAGGGTAGGGAACAGCACATCTGCCACGCTCATCCTCAACACGGGTTCCCCTCAGGGGAGCGTGCTCAGTCCCCTCCTGTACTCCCTGTTCACTCATGACAGCATGGCCAGGCACAACTCCAACACCATCATTAAGTTTGCCGATAACAACAGTGGGATGCCTGATGACCAACAACGATGAGACAGCCTATAGGGAGGAGGTCTGAGAGCTGGCCGTGTGGTGCCAGGACAACAACCTCTCCCTCAACGTGATCAAGACAAAGAAGTCTACAGGAAAAAGAGGACAGAGCACTCCCTCATTCTCATCAACGGGGCTGCAGTGGCTCAGGTTGAGGGCTTCAAGTTCCTTGGTGTCCCCATCACCAACAAACTAACATGGTCCAAGCACACGACATTCGTGAAGAGGGCACGACAAAACCTATTCCCCCTCAGGAGACTGAAAAGATTTGGCACTGGGGCCAAGCCTCCTGCCATCCAGGACCTCTATACCAGGCGGTGTCAGAGGAAGGCCCTAAAAATTGTCAAGGACTGCAGCCAACCTAGTCATAGACTGTTCTCTCTGCTACCGCACAGCAAGTGGTACCGGAAGCGCCAAGTGTCGGTCCAAGAGGATTCTAAACAGCTTCTACCCCCAAGCCATAAGACTCCTGAACATCAAGTCAAATGCCTACCCAGACTATTTGCAGGGCTACCCTCACCCCCTCTTTACACCACTGCTACTCTCTGTTGTCATCTATGCATAGTCACTGAAATAACTACATGTACATACTACCTCAAATAACCAGTGACCCCGCACATTGACTCTGTATCAGTACCCCCCCTGTATATAGTCTCGCTGTTGTTATTTCATGGTTGCTCTTTAATTACTTGTTACTTTCATCTATTATCTGTATTTTTTTTAACTGCATTGTTGGTTAGGGGCTCGTAAGTAAGCATTTCACTGCAAGGTCTACACCTGTTGTATTTGGCGCATAAAATATGATTTGATCATTTAATTTTCATGCTAGTGAGGGCCGAGAATCCACTCTCACATTGGTACGTGGTTGCAAAGGGTGTCTTAAGAGTGCGATTTGCCAAGGCAGGATACTCGGAGTATAGCCCTATCCAGAAATCTGAACCGCTTGTTGCAATTTCGATGATATTGGTTAGTGGACTGGAGGCAGGGCATGAAAGGGATAACGAATCCAGTTGTGTCGTCTGTTTTGGGAAAGTACCTGCGTAATTGCACACCCAGCTCACTCAGGTGCTTCACGATATCACATTCAACATTGTCCGTAAGCTTGAGTTCATTTGCACACAAACAAATCATACCATGGTGGAAAGACCTGTGTGTTGTCCTTGTTAATGCAGGCAGAGAAGAGCTCCAACTTCTTAACCTCTACGGGCTAGGGGGCAGTGTTCGGAAGTACGGAGAGTCTGACGTGCCCAAAGAAAACTGCCTGTTACTCAGGCCCAGAAGCTAGAATATGCATATGCATTGGTAGTATTGGGTAGAAAACACTGAAGTTTCTAAAACTTAAATAATGTCTGTGAGTATAACAGAACTGATATGGTAGACAAAAACCAGAGAAAAATCCATCCGGAAAATGAGTTTGAGGTCACTGTCTTTCCATTGACTTGCTATTGACTATAGAAGGAATTGTCTCCCAGATTTCAGTCCCTATGGCTTCCACTAGATGTCAACAGTCTTTAGAAATAGTTTCAGTCTTGTTTTTTTGAAAACGAACAAGAAATTGAAGTTCTTCCAAGTGGCTGTTGAAACGGACACTACTGTTTTGCGTGCGTGCACCTCGTTATTTTTCTTTCCTATTGAACAGACTATTTTCCGTCTGAAATATTACAGTTTATTTAGATATTTGATGACTTGTTTGGACGAACTTTACCGGTACTTTTGGGATTTCTTTGTCTGCATGTTGAACGACTGGATTACAGAACTCCATGGCGCCAACTAAACTTACTTTTTTTTTATATAAAGAAGGACTTCATCGAACAAAACAAGCATTCTTTGTGTTCCTGGGACCGGTGGGATTGCAAACAGAGAAAGACCTTCAAAAAGGTAAGTGATTTATTTTATCGCTATTTTAAATTTTGTAACGCCTGTGTAGGTTTGAATAATTATGTTGTTGTGGGGCGCTGTCCTCAGACAATCGAATGTTCTGCTTTCGCCATAAATTCTAAAGTAAATCCGACAACGCGGTTCGATTACCAAGATTCTAAGCTTTTGAATGGTGTACAACACTTGTATTTTCATGAATGTTTATGAATGTAAACGCTAGCGTCCCACCGATCCCTAAGAAGTTTTTAATCAGCCTCAATTTTATTCCGCATATTGAATATACTTGTGGAGACCCTGTAATCCTAGATTCCGATCATTCAGGCGAGAAAAAACATCACCCAGATAGGCCAGTCGTGTGAGAAACTCGTCATCATGCAAGCAGTCAGACAAGTGAAAATTATGGTCAGTAAAGAAAACTTTAAGCTCCTCTCTCAATTTAAAAAAAAGTGTCAATACTTGGCCCCTTGATACCCAGCACACTTCTGTATATTGTAAAAGCGTTACATGGTCGGCCATATCATTTCATCATGCAGAAAATACATGAGAGTTCAGGGGCCTTGCTTTAAGAAAGTTAACCATTTTCACTGTCCAAAATGTCTTTCAAGATGTCAGGCATTCCCTTGGCAGCAAGGGAATTACCACTCCACTATGTTTCCCTGTCATGGATTTTGCACCATCAGTACAGATACCAACACACCTTGACCACCAAAGTCCATTTGCTGTCACAAAGCTGTCCAGTACTTTAAAAATATCCTCTCCTGTTGTCCTGGTTTCCAGAAGAGGATGTCTTCCTTAATTGACCCCCCCATAAACCTTAACGGACATATACCAGGAGCAGTAATTGTTTCAAAACATCTCCTGCCATGTCACTGACGCGTTGTGAAATAGTGGAGCTGTAGTACTGCTGGCCTTCCCTTTTTTAACCATTTATCAATTTTCCAGCAAACGGAATGAGCAGCGGCTACGTTTGGCAACATACGGCCCGTTAGTGGAATTGGATGGATGTTAATTATTTGACCAGGCTACAAGAAAATAACCTCACCCAAATGTATAGCCCCGTTGGAAAATCTAAATGGACTGTTTGAAAATGTGAATCGCATTTTTATTTGGCGTACCCCCGACAGAATTGCGTACCCCAGTTTGGGAATAGCCAGGCTAGAGGGAGTACAGCCACAGAGATCCTATAAAATTATAATTTGTTATCTTGGAAGACATACCTGCAGTTGCTTGATAGTGTCCCCTCCCCTTCCAATGACCAGACCCACTTTGCTTGCTGGGATTAGCATCTCCTGGACTGAGCTGTTGCTCTCAGCCTCGCTGTGGAACCCGGGGCCGTTCCGACAGCGTTCCACTATCTGACCAAGCATTCTCTTGGCCTGCCTGGTGGAGTGCAAATGGTTACATATCAATGAATAGATGACGGAATGTAATATCGCCAAAACCAATGAAATATTGTACTGATTGCCTACAATGACTGTCCTACAGTGTCTCAAAACTTTATCGGAGTGGTCCACAATCTGGTTTTTAAAACTGTCTTATGCATTGTCAAAACTGTAATATTGATGAGTGAGCGTTAAATATATATTTTTTTGACGTAATTCCAACAGGGTTACAGTTGATACTGTGAGAATCTAAAGACTGTAAATATGGGGCCATTAAATGCAATAGGGTCCACTCAAGACGGAAAAATATAGTTATTTTCAAAATGACAAAGGATGTCGACGGTACTTTACTGCTACTGAGTTTATAGAATTTATCACGTTCAACCATCTCAATATAGAAACTCACTCAATGCTCTCAGGGGTTCCAGTGAGGGAGCAGGCTCTGTCCATCATACCTCCACTCTCTACCATGACAGACAGACATTAGTCAGCATCATGTATAGAACAGCTGGCATACAGTTAAAGGAGTCAGGTTTTCAAGATAGATCCCCTTCAGTATTGAGCTAAAACAGTCATGATAATCCATTTTGCATTGCTGACAGCGCATCAAGCTAACAGACAATGCTAATACTATATGTTGCTGAGATTTTCAATTAAAAGCAATCTGATATTGGTTATTGTATCATATGATAAGGACAGGAAGGTTGGAAGTGTGTGTAGTCAGACATTATGGGGCATATTGATAACTGCTTACCAGACGCAATTTGAATCTTACACCCGGACTCCAGTTGGATTCTTGTAATTTGTTCTCCTCCTCTGCCTATGACTAAAATAAATGGGAGGAGAGGAAAATAAAAGTGGGATGGGAGTTGAGAAAATAGTTTAGGTAATGTGTCAGACAAAATAAATACTAGGGCTGACCCCGTTAAGTCGACTGGTTGATTGTTTGGTCGATAGGCTGACGGTTAACAAGATTTTTTTTGTGTCGAGCAGTCGCAAATAGATTGGTTTCTTTCATGGCACATGACACCAGTCTGATTTGCGCCTGGCTTAGTGGACTAATCCATTGAGGAGGCCGCGGAGAGATGCCACAGTCCAAGAAGGGAAGTGTGGCCAAAATGCACAAGCCACGTCTCTCTCCAGAATGGGCTCTCTCCCGCCATTTCATTCACATTCATTGTGAGAAATGTTTACCTTTGATTGTTAGTGTATCAATTCCTCATTACATATCACCAGCAGTAGCCTACATTTACCATTAATTCCCATAATTTCTCATCTACTATGTTATTTGGTTAGGGTAATTTCTGTTAATGCATTCAATATATTATTACAGTTGTTTACAGTTCTGATTTTCAGTGTAGACACCTTGTTTGCATAGCTCACAAGCTACTCTTGTGAGAAAGAAGTTTAAGTTTATTTAATTCCATTTCCGAGTTGTCAATTTATTCTTGGTCTTTTGTTTGGAGCGCTCCTGTCAATGTTGAGTAAGGACGCGCACCTGATTACGCATATAGAAGTAGGCCTAGGCTACCTAATCTGTGCGCAAATGTAGGTCTATAAATGTGCCCATTTGGGGAAGTCTAATAGCATTTCTGATTGTATTAAAAGCTGCAATATGTAACTTTTTGGGTGGCATGACCAAATTCATATAGAAATCTGTGTTATAGATCTGTCAATCTCATTGAAAGCAAGTCTAAGAAGCAGTAGATCTTTTTTATGTGCGCTATTTCTATGCTTCCAGGTCTTAACTTTCGTGTTTTCATCTTTTACTTTAAGTTTTGTACACCAGCTTCAAACAGCTGAAAATACAATATTGTTTTTTTATTTGGTTTCTTCTGGTTAGGCTATCTTGATCTCAGGTTCCCTCAAACAATTTGCGTGTCTTCCTAAATTAATCAAACAGTGTGCTTAAAGCATAAAAAGAAGCTCAGTTACATATAGTTGATTTTATTAATCCCAAAGAAAATAAATAGATTGTTGTGGGAATGTAGTCATAGCAGGTTGTCCACGTTTCAGTTGGTGTCCATTGTACATGAGAACATTTAAAAATTTCCACCAATCGATTGGTCAAAAGAAGACTACTCTCGGTCTTACTTTTTTTTGTCAGGGACAATAAATACATCCTTTAACATAATTCAAAATAAAGCATACAAAGACAAAAACATCCCAAACCACATAGTATACCTCCCATAACATGTACTTACTGAATCCAACCATTCTATCAGGCACTTTAAAGTCTTCTGTCATGACAGCCCTAAATGACAAAAAGGTGAGGTGAAGAGACAAAATATATTTAAAAAAAAAAGGCCAGCAGATGTCAAATTATTACGTTCCATCACTCCATTCAACAATATGAACTACACTGAACCAAAATATAAACGCAACATGTAAAGTGCTGGTCCCATTTAAAGTGCTGGTTTCATTAAATAAAAGATGCCAGAAATGTTCCATTCGCACAAAAAAATGTATTTCTCTAAAATTTGCTTACATCCTTGTTAGTGAGCATTTCTCCTTTGCCAAGATAATCCTTCCACCTGACAGGTGTGGCATATCTAGATGCAGATTAAACATCACTGTCATTACACAAGTGCACCTTGACCTGGGGACAATAAAAGGCCCCTAAAATGTGCAGTTGTCACACAAGACAATGCCAAAGATGTCAAGTTGAAGGAGCGTGAAATTGGCATGCTGCTGCAGGAATGTCCTCCATAGTTATTGCCAGATAATTTAATGTTCATTTCTCTACCATAAGCCGCCTCCAACATTGTTTTAAAGAATTTGGCACTACGTCCAACCGGCCTCAACCGCAGACTGCGTAATCGTGTATGGCGTCATGTGGGCGAGTGGTTTGCTGATGTCAACGATGTGAACAGAGTGCCCCATGGTGGCGGTGGGGTTATGGCATGTGCAGGAATAAGCTCTGGACAACAAACATAATTGCATTTTATTGATGGCAATTTGAATACACAGAAATACTGTGTCGAGATCCTGAGGCCCATTGTGAAGCCCATTTCTTTTTAAGGTATCTGTGACTAACAGATGCATATCTGTATTCCCAGTCATGTGAAATCCATAGATTAGGGCCTGATTAATTTATTTCAATTGACTGATTTCCTTATACGAACTGTAACTCAAATAACTTGAAATTGTTGCATGTTGCGTTAATATTTTTGTTCAGTATCTGTAATACTTAGACTTTACTATATATATTTTTTAAAACAGTTATGCTGAGCACAAAACATTATCTGGTCTCAGTACTATCCCGCTCGAGATCCACTGTTGTGTCTTTGGGTTGGATAGTAAGCTAAAATTAAGTGGAGGGGGGAAATCGTCGCACAGATTTCTCAATCAATACCTATTTACAGTCTGTCAATACAGCAGGTAAATTGGTGCTGGCTACAGGCTTACCTTTGATGTACCATGGCTCCCAGCTGGTTACCTACTGTGAGGGAAATAGACAAGAGCCAACCAGGGATGGGACCAGAGCCAGACAGAGATGCAGTGGAGAGACAAAAAGATTAGAAGTATTAACATTATCCCCCTTTTTTACTGCCTGCACCCATGCCAAAGAGCCCAATTGCAGAAGTTATGCGCCTGGGCAGAGGGTAAAAATGATATGAGATGGATCCGTCAATATTTTCTATATCAGACACACAGCTGGATGGCGTAGTAAAGTCTGTGTACAATGCACCACCCCACTAGGAGATGAGCCTATGACAGGTATAAAGTTGGGTATGCTAGCTAAGCTAACACCCTCCCAGTTAATAGCATATTAGACATGCCTCCCCCTGGCCAGAACCCAAAGCTAGGGGATGAAGCTTGGGACAGCACCGAGTCCAGATATTCCTTCACCATTAACAAACCAGAGACAATAATAGGCTACAACAGGCCAAAAACAACTGACAGAGAAGCCGAGTGGGCTCATCTGAAATGCAGTGTATCATGTAACAGCCCAGATGAGCAAAGGATACACTAACCCACAACTTTTTATGATGACTATTAGCCAAAATCAAAGAAATAATAATAGTTTTAAGTCTCGATAGTCGAATTGAAATGCGCATTAGTTGAATGAAACCAATAATAAAATATATCTGCAAGCAGCAATAAACAGGGTTCACAGGATGACAGAAAGGACACGATCAGATGGATAACAAAGCAAG
The DNA here is from genome assembly GCA_030435695.1 of Brachymystax lenok tsinlingensis. Taxonomy (NCBI): domain Eukaryota; kingdom Metazoa; phylum Chordata; class Actinopteri; order Salmoniformes; family Salmonidae; genus Brachymystax; species Brachymystax lenok. The sequence continues at coordinate 2,151,565 of CM059801.1, read as the reverse complement.
CACTATCATGTAGGAACTATCTTCCTTATTTGCAATCAGTAGTCTAGTGCTGTAGATTGATTACCTGCTGCGTTCAAAGATAATCATTCTTAAAGGGATACTTTGGGATTTTGGCAATGAGGCCCTTTACCTACTTCCCCAGAGAGTCAGATGAACTCATGGATACCTTTTGTATGTCTCTCGGTGTCCACTAGCAAATGCTAGTTTGCAACTTCCTTAAAACTGCATGCAGAGACATAAAAAGAGTATCCACCAGTTAATCTGACTGTGGGGAAGCAGATAAAGGGCCTCATTTCCAAAATCCCAAAGTATCCCTTAACTTCTTTGGGAGCAGCGCACGAGGTGACCGTTTTGGAGAGCCTGGCGTGCCCAAAGTAAAATGGCCCAGAAAATAGGATATGCACATATTTAGTACCATTGGATAGGAAACACTCTGGATTTTCTAAAAGTGTTAACCTTTTGTCTGTGAGTATAATAGAACGGATATGGCAGGCGAAAACCAGAGGAATTTCTGTCCTGGAAAAAGTGGTTTTGACAGATTGCCTCATTTAGAACCCCTCCCTTATGAAAATACCCATAAGGGCATATGAATGCAGTACCTATCGCTTCCTCTGGATGTCAACAGTCTCGAGAAAGTGTTCTGATTCTTTTAGAGCAGAGAAGAAGACGAATAAGGAAGTGTCCACGCAGATGTCAATACAAGTAAATGCGTGCTCCCGGCTGGCACGTTCTTTGTTTTTTTCCTTTCTTATCGCCCAGTTTATATTCCGGTTGATTATACTATTTATACATGAAAGTGTTCCTAAGGATACATTTAAAAATATAAACTTGTCCAAGAACAATCAAACATAAGTATAAGTTGAACGAGTTCTCTTCACGTTTCAATGGAGGAGTCAACGCTCTATTTTCTCATTATAACGCGCCAACCAAAGGGAGATTTATGGATATAATACATTACTTTTCTAACAAAAGAACCATGGATTGTCTTCGTTGGACACTTGGGAAGCCCTCAGCAGAAGTTCCTCAAAAGGTAATTGATTTGTTTTCGCTGTGAAATGTGTTGTGTGAACCGTGATGGCTTATGAATTCATGGTAATGGAAAAAATATGTTAGGTGCTACCCTCAAACAATCAAATGTGGTGCTTTCGCCGTAAAGCCTTTTTGAAATTGAAATCTGACAACGCTGTGATATTGCCAAGAAGCAGAGCTTTTGATGACTATGAAACACTTGTATATTGATGAATGTTTAATAATTCAACTTCTGGATTTTGAATTTGGCGCTTTGCATTTCACCTGGTAGTGTCGGGGGTGGTGGGGCGCCCCACCGCTCCCTAAGTTAACGTGTTTACTTAATGTATTGAGTTTATATACCAGTTTCCCAAGTGGCACAGCGGTCTAAGACACTGCATCTAAATGCTAGAGGTGTCACTACAGACCCTGGTTCGATTCCAGGCTGTATTGCAACCAGCTGTGTTTGGGGAGTCCCATAGGGCAGCACCGTCATTGTAAATAAGAATTTGTTCTTAACTGACTTGCCTAGTTAAATAAAACAACTATAAAAAGTTGATCGGCCAATATGGAGTGAATTTAAAGTGGTTTATTAAATGGACACATTAATCTGATTTGTCTGTACTATGGGCCTACATATTGAATTTGGTGTTATTTGGAAACATTTCCAAGGAAGAGGAAAATGAAATCTATCAATAACATCTGAATTTACGAACAGACAATCTGACAACGTTCTGAATTTACAAAACCCAGAGCACACACACACTAGAGGCCATTTATGATCGACCCTTGACTAGTTGTCAATCAAATATATTTGGCACTGATCATTTTGGCGGGCAGGCAAGTTCACATTCAGATTTCAAAATGTGGGCTACCAACTAGCTGAAAAGGCATGAGAGTTTATCTAATGCTTCTTTTTTATATTTTAGCTCATCTAGCTCTGGCTAGCATTAGTTTCTGATCTTGTTGTTGAGCATTACTGAGGGAGTGATAGCCTACCTTTTCCTAGTTGTTTCATCAATAGGACTGTAAAGTTCCCAAATGTAAGGGGACTCCCGTGGTATTTAAATATTTGCAGAAATCCATTCAGATGTATTTTGTGGCTTTTGGCAAATGCATACTAATGATCAAAAGTTGCGCTATCGCCTGTAAACAAAGAGTGCAATTCAAAGTGAATGATGGCAGGCCTGTGTGGCAATGGATTATTTGCATAAAGGCCAACTTTAGCTTTGATGGGCAATGGCGCACCGGTCTGCAGACTCTGGTCTTTGACAAGAGATCTTTTAATTAGGTTTTATTTACTGCAGTGTCTATTAATTGCCCAAACGCACGGCCGCTTTCCCGCTCTATATTGCTTCCCAAACATTCTAAGAATTTAGAAAAAGTTAAAATGACCATGTCTAAGTGCTCGCTTGTCTGAAAATGTAAAAACAATGAGCTATTCTTCCTGGGGGTGGACAGTATATGAACAGATTTTAATATGATTTCATTTTGATAAAACGCTGTCAATTCCACTTTAAATGTACTTTTTCGTTAGCTTGGCTGTTTAATACGGCTGAGAATTGCCAGGGACAATATGATATCACCCCAATACTTAGGGGCCGATATATGTACTGCGATTCTCACAATACTATTTGTTTTGCGATTCGACACTGCAATTTGATGTTCCAAACAAATTGTTCACTATGTCTGCTGCAGAAAGACTATGAGAAAACAAGTTTTGATCAGTCAGGGAAATAAGTGCTGAAAACATGTTGGCTAAATATTTTAAAAGAAAATGGAGAACAAGCTACAGGACGAAAGGTTTTACAGTTTCAAAAATAATATATATACACATACACACACACACACACACATATATACAGCTGAAGTCAGAAGTTTACATACACTTAGGTTGGAGTCATTAAAACTTGTTTTTCAACCACTCCACAAATGTCTTGTTAACAAACAATAGTTTTGGCAAGTCGGTTAGGACATCTACTTTGTGCATGACCCAGGTAATTGTTCCAACAATTGTTTACAGATTATTTCACAAATAATTCACTGTATCACAATTCCAGTGGGTCAGAAGCTTACATACACTAAGTTGACTGTGCCTTTAAAAAGCTTGGAAAGTTCCAGAAAATGATGTCATGGCTTTAGAAGCTTCTGATAGGCTAATTGACATCATTTGAGTCAATTGGAGGTGTACCTTGGATGTATTTCAAGGCCTACCTTCAAACTCAGTGCCTCTTTGCTTGACATCATGGGAAAAATCAGCCAAGACCTAAAAAAAAAAAGAAATGTAGACCTCCACAAGTCTGGTTCATCATTGGGAGCAATTTCCAAACGCCTGAAGGTACCATGTTCATCTATACAAACAATAGTACGCAATATAAACACCATGGGACCACGTAGTCATCATACCGCTCAGGAAGTAGACACATTCTGTCTCTTAGAGATGAAAGTGCTTTGGTGCGAAAAGTGCAAATCAATCCCAAAACAACAGCAAAGTACCTTGTGAAGATGCTGGAGGAAACAGGTACAAAAGTATCTATATTCACAGTAAAACGAGTCCTATATCAACATAACCTGAAAGGCCGCTCAGCAAGGAAGAAGCCACTGCTCCAAAACTGCCATAAAAAAGCCAGACTACAGTTTGCAACTGCACATGGGGACAAAGATTGTACTTTTTGGAGAAATGTCCTCTGGTCTGATGAAACAAAAATAGAACTGTTTGGCCATAATGACCTTCATTAAGTTTGAAGGAAAAAGGGGGAGCCTTGCAAGCTGAAGAACACCATCCCAACCGTGAAGCATGGAGGTGGCAGCATCATGTTGTGGGGGTGCTTTGCTGCAGGAGGGACTGGTGCACTTCACAAAATAGATGGCATCTTTAGGAAGGAAAATTATGTGGATATATTGAAGCAACATCTCAACACATCAGTCAGGAAGTTAAAGCTTGGTCGCAAATGGGTCTTCCAAATGGACAATGACCCCAAGCATACTTCCAAAGTTGTGGCAAAATGGCTTAAGGACAACAAAGTTGAGGTATTGGAGTGGCCATCACAAAGCCCTGACCTCAATCCTATAGAAAATGTGTGGGCAGAACTGAAAAAGCTTGTGCGAGCAAGGAGGCCTCATAACCTGATTCAGTTACACCAGCTCTGTCAGGAGGAATGGGCCAAAATTCACCCAATTTATTGTGGGAAGCTTGTGGAAGGCTACCCGAAACGTTTGGCCCAAGTTAAACAATTTAAAGGCAATGCTACCAAAAACTAATTGAGTGTATGTAAACTTCTGACCCACTGGGAATGTTAGTTAAAGAAATAAATCCTGAAATAAATCATTCACTATTATTCTGACATTTCACAATCATAAAATAAAGTGGTGATCCTTACTGACTTAAGACAGGGCATTTTTACTAGGATTAAATGTCAGGAATTGTGAAAAACTGAGTTTAAATGTATTTGGCTAAGGTGTATGTAAACTTCCAACTTCAACTGTACATACATACACACACACACACACACACACACACACACACACACACACACACACACACACACACACACACACACACACACACAGTTGAAGTCGGAAGTTAACATACACCTTGTGATTTGGCCACACCTAATGTTTCTGCTCTCTCTCTCTCATGGGTTTGTTTTGAGTTTTCAGCCTAATGATGGCTTGCTTCAATGGCAGCTCTTTGGACTTCATAATGAGGGTTAAAAGCAACAGATTCCAAACGCCACACTTGAAATCAACTCTAGACCTTTATCTGCTTACTTGTAAATTACCTAATGAGGGGATAACACACACCGGGCCATAGAACAGCTGAGCAGCCAATTGTCCAATTACTTTTGGTCCCTTAGAAAGGGGGGGACAACATGTAAAAAGTGCTTTAATTCCTACACAGTTCACCCGATTTGGATGTAAATACCAACAAATTATTCATCATTTAATTTCAACTCCAATATGCTGTGGTAGACAGCTAAAATAATAACTTGGTCCATGTCAAAATATTTACGGACCTGACTGCATATTTTAGATTCTTCAAAGTATCCACCCTTTGCCTTGACAGCTTTGCACACACTTGGCTTTTCCAACAGCCTTGAAGGAGTTCCCACATATACTGAGCACTTGTTGGCAGCTTTTCCTTCACTCTGCGGTCCAACTCATCCCAAACCATCTCAATTGGGTTGAGGTCGGGTGATTGCGGAGGCCAGATCATCTGATGCAGCACTCCATCACTCTCCTTCTTGGTCAAATAGCCCTTGCACAGCCTGGCGGTGTGTTTTGGGTCATTGTCCTGTTGAAAAACAATGATAGTCCCACTAAGCGCAAACCAGATGGGATGGCGTATCGCTGCAGAATGCTGTGGTAGCCATGCTGGTTAAGTGTGCCTTTAATTCTAAATAAATCCCAGAAAGTGTCACCAGCAAAGCACCCCCACACCTCCTCCTCCATGCTTCACGGTGGGAACCACACATGCAGAGATCATCCGTTCACCTAATCTGCGTCTCACAAAGACATGGCGATTGGAACCAGAAATCTCAAATTTGGACCAAAGGACAGACTTCCACCGGTCTAATGTCCATTGCTCGTGTTTCTTGGCCTAAGCAAGTCTATTCTTATTATTGGTATTCTTTAGTAGTGGTTTCTTTGCAGCAATTCAACCATGAAGGCCTGATTCACTCAGTCTCCTCTGAACAGTTGATGTTGAGATGTGTCTGTTACTTGAACACTGTGTAGCATTTATTTGGGCTGCAATCGGAGGCTGGTAACTCTGCTGCAGAGGATAAGTTAGAGGTAACTCTGGGTCTTCTTTCCCTGTTGCAGTCCTCATGAGAGCCAGTTTCATCATAGCTCTTGATGGTTTTTGTGACTGCATTTGAAGGAAGTTCTTGAAATTTTCCACATTGACTGACCTTCATGTCTTAAAGTAATGATGGACTGTGATCTCTTTGTTTATTTGAGCTGTTCTTCCCATAATATGGACTTGGTCTTTTACCAAATAGGGCTATCTTCTGTTAACCAGCAATACCTTGTCAAAACACAACTGATTGGCTCAAACGCATTAATGAAAGAAATTCCACAAGTGAACTTAACAAGGCACACCTGTTAATTGAAATGCATTCCAGGTGAGTACCTCAATAAGCTGGTTGAGAGAATGCCAAGTGTGCAAAGCTGTCATCAAGGCAAAGGGTGGCTACTTTGAAGAATCTCAAATATATTTTGATTTGTAAAACACTTTATTGGTTACTACATGATTCCATGTGTGTTATTTCATAGTTTTGATAGCTTCACTATTATTCTGCAATGTAGAAAATAGTAAAAAAATAAAGGAAAACCCTGGAATGAGAAGGTGTGTCCCAACTTTTGACTGGTACTGTACGTTGAAACAGAACTCAAAATTCTAAAGTAGAATAAAAACATTTTAAACTGTGAGGTAGACCTTAACACTTGGGCTTAAAATAGTTCCAAACATTTCTGTTCCAAAACATTGCAAGCTTTTACTATTGGCTTTTATGGTATGTGTTTAGAAAATTGTTATGATAACCTACGAAACATTCATGAACTCTGTTGGAAGTAAGAAGATAAAAACATTGTGAAACCCATTGGAAACTATCCCTTTAAATCATCAGCGGGAGAGGTTACCTCCGTCTTCCACAGAACGCTTCTGGCCCCCATAGCCATACATGGAGGGGTCTACAATCTGCTCATTCCCCATCTTTGCTGCCATCTGAAAGGTGAGGAAAAGAATAATACTTACTTCACAGATTTTCTATACAACAGTTCATCCATTCATTGTATCCATTGTTGCATCTCACGTAGTAAATGGATAATTGCATTACGTTTTTCCAAATTGCTAGTGCCATGACCACATTACATTTCAGTCACATAGAGGAGCAATTACAGTTAAATGGATACCTCAGGATTTTGGCAATGTACCTTTATCTACTTCCCCAGAGTCAGATGAACTCATGAATATAATTTCTATGACTCCCTGTCTAGTATGAAGGAAGTTAGAGGTAGTTTCGCAATCGAACGCAAACTAGTAGATAGCCATAGACTTCCTGTCATTGCTCTAACGCTAGTTAGCAGATGTTCTTGAAACTACCTCTAATTACCTTCTTACTGGACAAACGCCACTCCAGCCGATGCTTGGCATTGGCCATGTAGTGTAGCAACATGGTCTAGGAAAAAGCGCCAACTGAACTGCGCACTGATGTGTTTCAGAACCGTGGACAGTGACCACTATCCAACGCAGGAGAAAGTGCATTTGTTATTAAATAATATAATTTTTGCACCATTGTTCTTAGTAAAATAAATAATGTCTTAAAGTGATGGACTGTGCCAGCCCCACAGCGTATTAGTCCACTCAGACAGGCACGAATCAGACAGGCGTCTTAGAAAGAAAAAAAATGGTAGACATAAAAATGATATCCACGACTTCTCCTGACTAGGGAAGTAGATAAAGGGTCTCGTTGACAAAATCCCCAAATATGCCCGCAAGTTCCTTTGCTCAAGGGCACATCGACAGATTTTTCACCTAGTTGGCTTGGGGATTCATAACAGCAACCTTTTGGTTACTGGTCTTATGCTCTTAACCGCAAGGCTACCTGCCGCCCCACACGTCAAACAAATGCAATATCTGTAGGTCAAAAGCACCATGAGAGCTAGGGCTACTATCTGCTGTTACTGCACGGTCGGAACTAGAAGCAGAAGCATTTCGCTACACTCACATTAACATCTGCTAACCATGTGTATGTGACCAATAAAATATGATTTGAATAACAACAATACGCAGTTGACACAGACTCACCGGCAACTGAAATGTCTAAACCAGTGGTAACCAACTTTTAATTTTTTACACGACTACAAAAAAGACATTAACCTAATAAAAAATATTTTGTAAGAATGAGTTTTGTGCAGTAGGCCGAATACATTGTCACAGCATATGACCTGCCAATATTGTTATTCTCCAACCATATTATATTTCAGAAATCAAGCTTTGATAAAAAAAATTATTATCAGTTGGTGTAGCACTTGCGAGGCATAGCTGAAAATATTTTTTTATTATTTGCTTTTTTTATATTTTACTGGACTGACATTATCTGCTTCTGATGGTCATGGTGCTTTCAAGACAACTGGGAACTCGGGTAAAAACAAATTTGGTCAAATAATAACTTCAGGTCGGAAAGTTGGAGCTCTAGAAATATGCCTGATTATCCGATTTGGAATTCCGAGTTGGATGACCGTTAAAAACAGTTTTTCCCCAGTTGGGTCTAGTTTATCTTTATTGTCAACTCGAGACAATTTTGAATCTTTCAGGGGCCGAGTTATCCTCTCCATAAGTTTTGGAGGCTAAAGTGCTAGTTGGTTAGCGTTCTGTCAAAGAATGTAATAGATGGGTCAATCAATCAAATCTAAATAATGTACATTTTGTATTAGAGGGAGCACTGCAATATCGGATTTGGCCAGGATAGGCTGTCATTGAACTGACTTGCCTAGTTAAATAAAAGGGCACATATTATTATTTATTTTTTATCCCTAACCTTTATGTAGCACAAACAATAGCCATGTTAGTTATAGTAGCTAGCTAGTAAAAAGTTGTTTTGCTCGTCCCGAAAGACACCTTTGTCCTCTAAGGTCAAATATAACATAGTACTGAATTAACCTACTCCCTAATCGAGTTCCTAACTAGACACCACCCGCCCCCCAAAGTGTATTCTGGTGCTTGCCAGTTACATAATGGAGCTAGAAACTTTGACACTGGCTCAACAGGGGAGGGAGGGGCAATTGGATCAATGTTGTCTACCTACAACTAGGAAACAAGACGGATATCGGTTTAAAAACGAGTGGGTGCGTTTGGAACCTTTGACCACTTGTCACAGATTGTTATGGGTTTCAACCCCAGAACTTCAGTGACTGAACAACAGGTTGCATGTGGACACGTGTAGAAAACGTAGCTAGCTAGTTAGCTACCTAGCTGGATTAACGAAGTCACTTGGAAAACTTTAACACGGTTAACTACATAAAAACATTGTTTCCTGTCGTGCCCTGTTGTATCCAAAATGAACAAGCACGAGTATGCATTGCGAACTCGAAACTATTGTGGTTGTCAACTAGCGTAGCATGCTAGTTAGCCGGCTAGGTAACATTAGCTGACTAGCTAGTGTGTTTTTCCATGAGCGCATAGCACAAACTGGTGATGGGCGAGTTAAAACAACTTTGTTCGTCGTTTAAAAGGCTTAGTTCAAAATCAATCGATTTCTTTGCGAGTGTTTATACTGTTATTACCTGTCGAGCCCGATGTAAAGCGTCGGCGAAGCCGTCAGCTTTCATTCCGGGCTGAGCCACGGAGGCCTGTCCCTGCACCAACTCCGCCATCATCATCATCATCATCCCCAGACTTCTCAGCTGTTGTTTGTACAATCCGCTTCCGCGTTCGGTCACGTGGAAAAGCACTGCACCGCAAGGCTGTCACTAGTTAGCACAGCCACAAAGTCAAGCGGCTCTATTAAAGACGGTACAGTATGAAGCTGGGCTCAAACTGCTTCTCCAATAGACATCCCAGATTACACTTGTAGGCGATGTCATGGCGCGACCTTGGGTAGCAAAATGTGTGCGCAGAAACACGGAATCGGGTCTAAAGTTCGTCTCACGCCGAATTGCGCATGTGCAGGCAGTCAAACCAAGAACGCCTTTGATATATTTATTTTAGACTAAAAAAACGTCACTTTGACGATGTTGTAGAAATAACATGTTCAACTACTGAAGACATTGGCTCGAATCTAGGTTGTGCCTTTAGAATTTGAGAAAATTAACAACTAAGGAAGAATGTTTCACGTCTCTGACCCCAAACAACGGCTTGGTCTGCCTTGCAAGCGTTGCAGAAAGCCTCGAACCAGATATCTCACCTGTTGAATAAATGTGAAGCATGCAGTTGACGTTTCCACTCACTACCAAATATGGTGATGAGAGGAAGCCCAGTGACCGGCAATGGGAGAAGATAGATTTAGGCAGATATTCTGCAAAGGTTCTCATTGATAAAACATTTGATCTCCATTCAGTTCTCTATTTCCAAAACTATAATCTGTAACAGGCAGAGTGGACTGAAGTTTGTAGACCCTTTCCCCCAAAAAATGATGGTGTTGTTTAGGAGTACAAGAGCGAAATGAGACATTGCACATGCGCGCTTCACAGTGTAGGCGTTCCCCTAGTTTAAAAATGCAAACATTTGCTAGAACGCGCCAATAGGATCTTCCTAGCTTGTTCTTGTCTCTGCTCACCTCCTCACTTCTTATGCCCACTATGATTAATTTGCTCCCATTGGAAACTAAAGGCTCTGAAGGAGATGGGCCCAAGGAGATGGCCGCCGTTTTACGATCCCGTAACCTATTGTGTATGTTTTTTTTTGCGTTATTTGTAACTTATTTTGTACATAATATTTTTGCCACTGTATCTTATGACCGAAAAGAGCTTATTGATATCAGGGCAACGATTACTCACCCCGTACTGGAGGATTTTTTCTTCTTCAACAAGTCAGATGGGAAGGATTTACTCCAGACACCCGACAAGGCCCTCATTCTCATCATTCGCAGGAGGAAAAGACGGAGGTATCGTGGACAACGGTCCGGATGCCTTGTAAGGATCTGTCGCCGAGAAGGTATTCTACCTTTACCATCGGTCCTATTAGCCAATTTACAATCAATCGATAATAAAATAGACAAACTACGAACACGTATATCCTACCAATGGGACATTAAAAATGATAATATATTAGGGCTGGGCGATATGATGATATATATCGTGTGATGATATAAAAACGTTGTTTCATATTATGCTCTATCGTTTATTTTGTTGTGTTGCAAATCACACTCTTTACGGCAATATTTTTAGTCAATTGGACGACGCTTTGCGTTCGTGTGGAAGGAAATTTTCAACACAAACAAACATGGAGGAGAGTGAATGTGACACAGAGCACAGAGACATGAAGCTCGTACCTAAAAGTGGGGCTACTTTGGTCGCATGGACGTGGTTTGGGTATGAAAAGTCTGACACGGACCAAAAAAACGTTCTCTGCAAAATATGTCACAGGCCGGTCCCAACAACAGGCTCAAACACCACTAACCTCTTTTACCACCTACGCAAGAATCATGTGAAACAGTACGGAGAGAGTCTACGGATGAGACCTAAAAAAGTACAGTCGAGTGCTCAAAACAAACCCCCGACTCAGACGTTGCAAGAGGCTTTTGCCCGCGGCACACCATATGGCAAAGAATCACGAAGATGGAAGGAGATAACAGCTGCTGTTACAACTTACATCTGCAAAGACATGGCCCCAATTTACATTGTCGAGAAACGGGGGTTTCGTGAGTTGGTGCTGACACTCGACCCAAGGTACCAAATGCAAATTGATATTTGACACGTGTTAATGCCAAAATAAGAATATTTTAGGCCTGTATTTATTTGGTTTGCAACTATATTTGAAGTGTTTTCTACTTACCTTTTTAGATTTTATACATTAATATTTTATATTTTGTTGCATGCTTAATTGAACATTTGCACAAAGGTTCTAAATAAAAGGAGAAATAATCAAACATGAGTAAGTACCTTTTATTTGTTGAGTATAATTCCAAATGTAATAAGAAATAGGCCATTACATGTGGTCATTTTATATAAACTATTTATTCATTGAATTTACAGAAAATTTGCTATATCGTGATATGTATTGTTATCGTGATATGAAATGACCTATATCAGGATATGAGATTTTGGCCATATCGCCCAGCCCTATAATATATTATGTTTCACAGAGTCATGGCTGAACGACGACATGATTAACATACAGCTGGCGGGTTTCAAGCTTTTTTGTCAGGATAGAACAGCGGCCTCTGGTAAGACAAGGGGAGGCGGCCTATGCATATTTGTAAATAACACCTGGCGCACGAAATCTGAGGAAGTCTCAAGTTTTTGCTCGCCTGAGGTAGAGTATCTCATGATAAGCTGTAGACCACACTATTTACCAAGAGAGTTTACATCTATATTTTTCGTAGCTGTCTATATACCACCGCAAACCGATGCTGGCACTTAGACCACACTCAATGAGCTGTATACGGCCATAAGCAAACAGGAAAACGCTCATCCAGAGGCGGCCCTCCTAGTGGCCAGGGACTTTAATGAAGGGAAACCTATCTGTTTTACCTAATTCCTATCAGCATGTTAAATGTGCAACCAGAAGGAAAAAAACTCTAGACCACCTTTCCTCCACACACAGAGCTCAAAGCTCTCCCTCGCCCTCCATTTAGCAAATCTGACCATAATGTTATCCTCCCGATTCCTGCTTACAGGAAGCACCAGTGACTCGGTCAATAAGAAAGTGGTCAGATGAAGCAGATGCTAAGCTACAGGACTGTTTTGCTAGCACAGACTGGAATATTTTCTGGGATTCTTCTGATGGCATTGAGGAGGACACCACATCAGTCACTGGCTTCATCAATTAAGTGCATCAATGACGTTGTCCCCACAGTGACCGTACGTACATACCCCAACCAGAAGCCATGGATTACAGGCAACATCCACCCTGAGCTAAAGGGTAGAGCGGCCGCTTTCAAGAAGCAGAACTCTAAAAGAAATCCCGCTATGCCCTCCAACGAACCATCAAACAGGCAAAGCGTCAATACAGGATTAAGTTGAATCGTACTACATCGGTTCCGACGCTCATCGGATTTGGCAGGGCTTGCAAACTATTACAGACTACAAAGGGAAGCACAGCCACGAGCTGCCCGGTGACACAAACCTACCAGATGAGCTAAATTACTTATGTGCTCGCTTCAAGGCAAGTAACACTGAAACATGCATGACAGCACCAGTTGTTCCGGATGACTGTGTGATCACGCTCTCCATAGCCGATGTGATTAAGACCTTTAAACAGGTCAACATTCACAAGGCCGCGGTGCCAAACACATTACCAGGATGTATACTCTGAGCATGCACTGACCAACTGTTTCATGCAGACTGCAACCCCTGTTTTAAAGTATCCTCCGTCACTGAGCTGGAGGGGAGAGTATCTGTTTTGCGCCAGATCAAGGAGGACAAAGAACTCCTGGACTCCATGGTTGCACAAACCACCTCCAAAATCGACGATGTTACCTGCCCCTGGCTCGGCACCTCCACTTCTGGGGAGCCTGTAACGGAGAAACTCCATTCGGTTCCCTTGAATGAGCTGTGGCCCAGGCTGGGAGCTAAACCGAAGGGCCCGGTCTGTTCCACCCCTTCCGCCCCGCCTCAGGATGCCTGGATTGCTGTCCAGGGAGTAAAGCACTCCAGGAAACGGAATCCATAAAATGTTTCGGAGGTGCTACAATTGGGGAGGAGATTCAGGGTCCTGGAAGACCTGGAAGTGCATTCCAATCATACTGTACAGGGTCCCTCCGCTACATCTCTACTGCTGCCATCTCACTCTCAGGTGGAAGTGCCCAAGCACACTCATCTGCGCTCCTTGCCCACCGCTAGGTCATCAGTTTTAGCTGCTAGCCCCCCTCAGCCTGCTAGGAGACAGATCACCCGGGAGAGGCCCTGCCATTTACCCAATAAACCAATCTGTAGTCCTTCCATTCTCGTGGTGGGTTCATCCATGGTCCGAAACGTTTCAATCCGGAAAGCTGAGACCTTCTGTTACCCTGGAGCTAGGATCCCTGACCTAAACTCCATGCTACCGCTACTTATTAGAAAGAACTCCGCCGCTTCAACTGTCATTGTCCATGCTGGGTCAAATGACATTAAACTCCAGCAGTCAGAGAAATTGAGAGTCGATATTAAAACATTGATAAATACGCTACTGGAATCTTGGAAGCACTGCGTTATTTCCGGTCCATTTCCATCCCCACTCTACACGGTTATGGTTTTTAGTCATATACGCCAATTACACACCTGGCTAAAGGGATACTGCTGCACGATGGGAATTCCTGTTGTGGATAACTTTGCAGCTTTTACAGACCGACCAGGCCTATTTCTTCAGGACAATTTACATCTTAACAGGTATGGCTCCAGCATCCTCTCCACCAACATGTCTCTTACTCTTGCTTCATGTAGAGCCTTTGATACCTGACGTTGTGTATCTTCGGGGGTTGACTTTTGGGATTGTACTCTCCCCTATCAGACTATGTTCAATGCGCCTCTCCCAGTTTCATTAATTAGTCCCCGAATTGCAAATATGGAACAAACTACAGTTAACAACCTTTTTGCAATTCCTAGATTATTGTCCAATCACCGTATTGCGAATACTACTCACATACAGAGAGGTATTGTTAGTAGTAATCTTGTCCCCATAAAATTGAGCTCTGTCAATAGCTCAAATGGTTTATTGATCATCCAGTGCAGCTTCAGGTGCTACCTTGGATACTCCATCTGATATGAATTCCCGTGACAATGGCATTGGAATAATTCATTTGAACTCTAGAAGCCTGATCCAAAAGTTGGACTTTTTTGAAATTTTCTCACAATCAAATGTTGACGTACTGATTGTATCTGAATCGTGGCTGTCTGATTCTGTGCCTGATTCAGATGTTCAGTTGATTGGGTACAATATTTATAGAGCTGATAGAGTTGGTAGGGGTGGTGGTATCGCGATTTATGTAAAATGCTGCTTAAATGTTTCTGTGTCCATATCAACCTTTGTCCCAAAGCAATATTAATGTCTAGCTTTAAATGTGGTACTTGGTAATAACGCTCAGCTAACTCTAGCAGTGGTATATCGCCCCACAGCTCCTCCTTGTACTCTATGCAAATTATCTGATATACTGTCTAATTATGCAAACTCTGAATTACTGATTTTGGGAGATTTTAACCTGGATTGGCTCTCACCAGTATCCGATAAATTAAAAGACATTTGTACTGAGCTAAATCTAACTCAGCTGAACTAAACCAACCCGTCCCAACTTTAAGAACCCAGTGAAATCTACTCTACTAGACATTATTCTAACAAATACCCCCCCATAAATACACAGCCAGTGGGGTTTTTGCAAATGATATCAGTGACCACTGCCCTATTGCTTGTATTAGAGATACCAGGCTGAAACACTCTGATCCCTGTATAATCTCTAAAAGAAATTATAAACATTTCTCACAGCAAGCTTTTATCCTTGACTTATATCACTCTGAGCTTTTATCCACTTGCTGCATTCTGGACCCGGTTTTAGCCCTTGCTGTTTTCTCTTCTATTGTTACCTCTATGTCTGATAAACATGCCCGCTTAAGAATCACAGAGTAAGAAACCGAACCAGTTCTTGGTTCTCTCCTGAATTGTCAGGTCTTTTCCTGCAAAAGAATCGGGCCTGGGCCTTGGCGAGGAACACAGGTACTCCAGCTGATTGGCTGTTTTTTAGGCAATTGAGAAGTAAATGTACTGCAGCTGTCAAAAAGGCAAAATCTGATTACTTCCTTAATGCTATGACAGATTCTGCAGGAGATCCTGCAAAATTCTGGAAAACCGTTAATTCACTGAAACGGGGGAAATTCTGCTGTTTCTCTTCCTAAGCAAATTATCTCAGACTCCTGTATTCTAAGTGGTAAAAATGATATTTGTGATGCTTTTAATAAGCATTTAATCTCTGCTGGTTTTTTATTTGAAAGGAAAAGTGGCCATTGTGGTACTGGCCAGTTAGTTGATTTTTAGTCTTGCTTTTCAACCGTTACTCTGAAAAATGGTAACCATGTTTTTAGTTTCCAGAAAATAACTGAAGCAGAGGTTCTAGCTGCCCTGTCTGCCATTGATACTAAGAAATCTTTAGGCGCTGACAATTTAGACCCGTACTTACTTAACTTCTTTGGGAGCAGCACACGAGGTGACCGTTTTGGAGGGCCTGGCATGCCCAAAGTAAAATGCCTCCCATTCAGGCCCAGAAAATAGGATATGCACATATTTAGTACCATTAGATAGGAAACACTCAATTTTCTAAAAGTGTTAACCCTTTGTCTGTGAGTATAACAGAACGGATATGGCAGGCGAAAATCCGAGGAATTTCTGTCTTGGAAAAAGTGGTTTTGACACATTGCCTCATTTAGAACCCCTCCCTTATGAAAATGCCCATTATAAGGGCATATGAATGCAGTACCTATTGCTTCCTCTGGATGTCAACAGTCTCGAGAAAGTGTTCTGATTCTTTTTAGATGCTTTTTGAGCAGAGAAGAAGACGAATAAGGAAGTGTCCACACAGATGTCAATACAAGTAAATGCGCGCTCCCGGCTCTTAGTTTTTACCTTTCTTTATCGCCCAGTTTATATTCCGGTTGAAATATTATACTAAATATACATAAAAGTGTTCCTAAGGATACATTTAAAATGGTGTTTGATTGTTCTTGGACAAGTTTATAGGTATAAGTTGAACGAGTTCTCTTCACGGTTCAATGGAGGAGTCGACGCTATATTTTCTCATTATAACGCGCCAACCAAACGGAGATTTATGGATATAACACATTACTTTTTCTAACAAAAGAACCATGGATTGTCTTCGTTGGATACTTGGGAAGCCCTCAGCAGAAGTTCCTCAAGAGGTAATTGATTTGTTTTCGCTGTGAAATGTGTTTTCTGTGAACCATGGAGGCGTATGTATTTATGGTAATGGAAAAATATGTTAGATGCTACCCTCAAACAATCAAATGTGGTGCTTTCGCCGTAAAGCCTTTTTGAAATCTGACAACGCTGTGATATTGCCAAGAAGCAGAGCTTTTGATGACTATGAAACACTTGTATATTGATGCATGTTTAATAATTCAACTTTTGGATTTTGAATTTGGCGCCTTGCATTTTACCGGGTAGCGCCCCACCACTCCGTAAGAAGTTAAATGTGCTGCACCTATCATTGCTGGTTCAGTGACACACATTTTTTATCTAACATTAAGCACAGGAAATATCCCTAAGGTGTGGAAAGCAGCTTTTGTTCTGCCATTACATAAGTGAGGTGACGGTAGTGATTTGGATAACTATCGACCCATCTCTAGGCTCCCTTGTCTGGCAAAGATCCTATAATCTTTAGTTAACAAACAGTTACAATCTTTTCTTTCTGCTAACAGTATTCTTAGCACCAATCAATCTGGTTTTAGATCTAAACACAGTACCACATCGGCCACTATGCTTGTTGTAAATGATATTGCAAATGCCTTAGATGATAGAAAGCACTGTGCTGCGTTGTTTGTAGATTTGTCAAAAGCTTTTGACACTGTAGACCATGCTATCCTTTTTAGTAAGCTGTCATCTATAGGAATGGGCACTGATGCCTGCCTAAGTCATAAAACCAATCTTAAATATAGAACTCAGGCCGTCATGGTCGACGGGGTCAAGTCTGACCCCTTACAGTTACTTAAAGGGGTCCCTCAGGGTTCAATAATTGGCCCACTGTTGTTCTTACTTTATATAAACAACATTGGTGATGATGTCAGATATTGTCATTTCCATTTATATGCAGATGACACAGTGATGTACTCTATTGCTCCAACAGCGGACCAAGCTTTGATGCAGTTGGAGTCTGATTTACGATACTACAGGGGGTCTCTTTTAACAGCTTAAACTTGTTTTAAACGCTAAGAAAGCAAATGTCATGTTTTTTTCTAGGTCTAACCTCTCAAATAGAAACACTTTTGTAATCACTAGCTTGGATGGTACTCAAACTCAAACAGATCTCTGCATATAAATATTTAGGGTTATGGTTAGATGATAGGCTCTCCACCATAGTGCCTGTGTCCAAGAACACTAAGATAACCGGCCTAAATAACTACCGATCCGTAGCACTCACGTCTGTAGCCATGAAGTGCTTTGAAAGGCTGGTTATGGCTTACATCAACACCATTATCCCAGAAACCCTAGGCCCACTTCAAGTTGCATACCGGCCCAACAGATCCACAGATGATGCAATCTCTATTGCACTCTACACTGCCCCTTTCCCACCTGGACAAAAGGAACACCTATGTGAGAATGCTATTCATTGACTACAGCTCGCCGTTCAACACCATAGTGCCCTCAAAGCTCATCAATAAGATAAGGACCCTTGGACTAAACACCTCCCTCTGCAACTGGATCCTGGACTTCCTGACGGGCCGCCCCCAGGTGGTAAGGGTAGGTAACAACACATCCACCACGCTGATCCTCAACATGGGGGCCCCTCAGGGGTGCATGCTCAGTCCCCTCCTGTACTCCCTGTTCACTCATGACAGCAAGGCCAGGCACGATTCTAACACAATCATTAAGTTTGCAGATGACACAACAGTGGTAGGCCTGATCACAGACAACGACGAGACAACCTATAGGAAGGAGGTCAGAAACCCTGAAATTTCCATCCCTAACTATAACATTTTCCGACAAGATAGAACTGCCAAAGGGGGTGGTGTTGCAATCTACTGCAGAGAGAGCCTGCAGAGTTCTGTCTTACTATCCAGGTCTGTACCCAAACAATTCAAGCTTCTACTTTCCACCTTTCCAGAAACAAGTCTCTCACCGTTTCCGCTTGCTATAGACCACCCTCTGCCCCCAGCTGTGCCATGGACACCATATGTGAATTTATTGCCCCCCATCTATCTTCAGAGCTCGTGCTGCTAGGTGACCTAAACTGGGACATGCTTAACACCCAGGCCATCCTACAATCTAAGCTTGATGTCCTCAATATCACACAAATGATCAATGAACCCACCAGGTACAACCCCAAATCCGTAAACATGGGCACCCTCATAGATTTCATCCTAACCAACTTGCCCTCTAAATACACCTTTGCTGTTTTCAACCAAGATCTCAGCGATCACTGCCTCATTGCCTGCATCCGTAATGGGTCTGCGGTCAAATGGCCACCCCTCAGCACTGTCAAACGCTCCCTAAAACACCTCAGCGAGCAGGCCTTTCTAATCGATCTGACCCGGGTATCCTTGAAGGATATTGACCTCATCCCGTCAGTAGAAGATGCCTGGTTATTCTTTAAAAGCATGCCCCTTTCAAAAAAGACTGAACCAGGAACAGATATAGCCCTTGGTTCTCTCCAGACCTGACATCCCTTGACCAGCACAAAAACATTCTGTGGCGTTCTGCATTAGCATCGAATAGCACCCCTAATATGCAATTTTTTAGGGAAGTTAGGAACCAATATACACAGGCAGTGTAACGTCCAGGCCTGGTTTAGCAGGCTGGTGTTTAGTTTGAGTTTTGGTTAGAAGGGTTTTGTGTTCTAGATGTTATATTTCTATGTTGGTTTGATGGTTCCCAATTAGAGGCAGCTGATTGTCTTTACCTCTAATTGGGAACCATATATATATATATATATATATATGTTTGTTCTTTTCATTACTGGGGTTGTGGGTCATTGTTTATATTAACATTAGATTGTCATGTTAAATTGTGTGTGTGCTTTAGTTGAGCCATGCCGGAGTTACGATCTTTGTATTGTTTTGCCAGTTACGTTCCGTTAATAAAAGTATGTACACTGGAAACCTCGCTGCATCTTGGTCTGTCCCGCTAGAAGATCGTGACAGGCAGTTAGGAAAGCTAAGGCTAGCTTTTTCAAGCAGAAATTTGCATCCTGTAGCACAAACTCAAAAAAGTTCTGGGACACTGTAAAGTCCACTGAGAATAAGAGCACCTCCTCCCAGCTGCCCACTGCACTGAGGCTAGGAAACACTGTCACCACTGATAAATCCACTATAATTGAGAATTTCAATAAGCATTTTTCTATGGCTGGCTGTGCTTTCCACCTGGCTACCCCTACTCCGGTCAACAGCCCTGCACCCCCCACAGCTACTCGCCCAAGCTTCCCCATTTCTCCTTCACCCAAATCCAGATAGCTGATGTTCTGAAGGAGCTGCAAAATCTGGACCCCTACAAATCAGCCGGACTAGACAATCTGGACCCTCTAAAATTATCTGCCAAAATTGTTGCAACCCCAATTACTAGACTGTTCAACCTTTCTTTCATATCGTCTGAGATTCCCAAAGATTGGAAAGGGGGAGACACTCTAGACCCATACTGTTACAGACCTATATCTATCCTACCCTGCCTTTCTAAGGTCTTCGAAAGCCAAGTTGACAGATTACAGACCATTTCGAATCCCACCGTACCTTCTCCGATTTGCAATCTGGTTTCAGAGCTGGTCATGGGTGCACCTCAGCCACGCTCAAGGTCCTAAACGATATCATAACCGCCATCGATAAGAAACATTACTGTGCAGCCGTATTCATTGACCTGGCCAAGGCTTTCGACTCTGTCAATCACCACACTCTTATTGGCTTAACAGCATTGGTTTCTCAAATGATTGCCTCGCCTGGTTCACCAACTACTTCTCTGATAGAGTTCAGTGTGTCAAATTGGAGAGCCTGTTGTCCGGACCTCTGGCAGTCTCTATGGGGGTGCCACAGGGTTCAATTCTCGGGCCGACTCTCTTCTCTGTATACATCAATGAGGTCGCTCTTGCTGCTGGTGATTCTCTGATCCACCTCTATGCAGACAACACCACTCTGTATACTTCTGGCCCTTCTTTGGACACTGTCTTAACTAACCTCCAGACGAGCTTCAATGCCATACAACTCTCCTTCCGTGGCCTCCAACTGCTCTTAAATGCAAGTAAAACTAAATGCATGCTCTTCAACTGATTGCTGCCCGAACCAGCCCGCCCGTCCAGCATCACTACTCTGGACGGTTCTGACTTAGAATATGTGGACAACTACAAATATCTAGGTGTCTGGTTAGACTGTAAACTCTCCTTCCAGACTCACATTAAGCATCTCCAATCCAAAGTTACATCTAGAATCGGCTCCCTTTTTCGCAAGGCCATGCCCTCTTGAACTGTCTCTTCAAAGTTCTTTTCAACTTTCCCTTACAGTACTTGTCGACTATCGGTCTCGTGCCGGTATTTAGCCTTAGATGGAGTTTATCACCCGCTTTGGGCTGCATTCCCAAACAACCCGACTCCGAGAAGACCGAAGCGACGGGGGCCGCTACCGGCCTCACGCCGTCCACGGGCTGAGCCTCGATCAGAAGGACTCAGGCCCCCGATCGACACCAGGCAAAGCGGTCTTCTATACGCCACATTTCCCACGCCCGCCGGACAGACGGGGATTCGGTGCTGGGCTCTTCCCTCTGGTTAGTTTATTTTCCTCCGCTTAGTAATATGCTTAAATTCAGCTGGTTGTCTCGTCTGATCTGAGGTCGTAGTCAAAGTGAATGGAGTGTGGCCGGACGCCCGGGCTCACCTCCTCAATCCGGTTCAGGTCGGCGGTCGGAGCTCCGCGGCCCCAAGCCTAACCCCGAGCGCTACCCCGAGAACCGCATGCGTAACGCGGGCAGCACGGAGAAACAGAGTCCACCGGCAGCCGCGCCCGACCATGCGGGGAACGTGGGCGCCTCCGCCATGGCGCAGAGCGGATGGATAGGTTCCTGGAGCTATGCGAGGATCCTGGGCGAGACCCGGTTCACCGGCAACCCCCAATCCCCTTCGGACGCGGCAGACTCCCCTGCCCACAGGTGCGCCATGCGGCCGTGCCTAACGGGGAAAGGGGGATGTTGCCGGTCGGGAGCAACCCAGGCGACATGGAAATGCGGGAAATCGGGCTCGGGCCGAAGCCACCCTCCCGGCCGAGAACCCCGCGCTGAGGGAATGGAGAGGCGGGGGGCGCCCCCTACCCTACCCAACCCACGGAGTTTTTGTTTTTGGAGCACAGCCCCGTGCTGGTGGCTGGCAACCCGTTAACTACTTAGGGAGTAGCGGTGCGCTAGCGGGCCACTCCCGACACTACTCTGTGAAATGTAAGGCGCCAAATTCATTATTAAACATTCATCAATATACAAGTGTTGCATAGTCATCAAAAGCTCTGGTTCTTGGCAATATCACAGCGTTGTCAGATTTCAAAAAGGCTTTACGGCGAAAGCACAACATTTGATTGTTTGAGGATAGCACCCCACATATTTTCCACATTAGCATAAATTAATATCCAGCGCCGGTCACACAAAACTCATATAAGAGCTAAGAATTATCACTTACTTTTCGAAGAACATCTGCTGAGGGCTTCCCAAGTGACCAACGAAGACATCCAATGGTTCTTTTGTTAGAAAAAGTAATTTCTCCGTTTGGTTGGCACGTTATGATCAGAAAATCCACCATTGAGTCGCCCATTGAACTGTGAAGAGAACACGTTCAAATTATACCTATAAACTTTCTACAAACAAATCAAACATCATTTTTAATGTATCCTTTTATGTATATTTACTGTAATATTTCAACCGGATGATAACGTGAACAATAGGAAAGGAAAATAAAGTGGTGCGCGCTCACAATCTCGCGCCTGTCAAACGTTGTAAACAGAAGTGGTCCCTTCACTACTTCCTCTTCCTATCTGTTCTGCTTAGTGCTAGACCTTCCAGACTCTGTATAAAGACTGACATCTAGTGGAAGACATAGGTACTGCAGTCTCATTCCTACATAACATTGAATGCAATAGGCACCTTGGAGAAAAGATCATCTACAACAAAAACTGCAAATCCGGATGGATTTTCCTCGGGTTTTAGCCTGCTATATCAGTTCTGTTATACTCAGACATTATCTTAACGGTTTAGTGAGGTCCTCGGATCGGCCCCGCCGAGGTCGGTCACACCCCTGGCAGAGCGCCGAGAAGACGATCAAACTTGACTATCTAGAGGAAGTAAAAGTCGTAACGAGGTTTCCGTAGGTGAACCTGCGGAAGGATCATTAACTTCTTAGGGAGCGGCAGCTGAGGGGTCGGTTTTGGAGAGTCTGGCGTGCCCAAAGTAAAATGCTTGCCACTCAGGCTCAGAAAATGGGATATGCACATAATTAGTACTATTGGATAGGAAACACTCTGAGGTTTCCAAACGTGTTATCATTTTGTCTGTGAGTGTAACAGAAGTCATTTGGCAGGCAAAAACCAGAGAATTTTCCATCCGGAAATCTCATTCTTGTGGCTTATAGCTCACTTTGAGACAGTGCCTTTAGAAAAGTCTTTATACCAGGACACTGAATGTAGTACCTATTGCTTCCACTGGATGTCAGCAGTGTATAGGCAAAGTTTAATGGAAATCGGAACTAATGTGTTCTATTGGGAGAAGTTTTAGTCGGGGGACCTCTTCAGTTGCACGTTTTTGGGTGCACGTTTGGCTGAGCGGTCCACTTTATTTGACTTATATAACGTTTAGGTGACCATCCAAGTGAAGGATTATCACTTTTATTCATAAAAGATAAGCTAAGGAAGCATTTTAATTGGTTTTTGTTTTGTTGAGGGAAAGTTTATAGGTTTAGTTGAACGCGTTCTCGTCACATTGGATTTTCTGAACACAAGGTGCCAACCAAACGGAGATTTAAGGATATAATAAATTACTTTTTCTAACCAAATATCCATGGATTGTCTTCGTTGGACACTTAGGAAGCCCTCTGCATAAGTTCTACAAAGGTAAGGCACAGGTTTTCCTGTGAAATGCATTTTCTATCGACGCTGGCTAAAGATTTTATGGTTATGGAAAATATGTGAGGTGCAAGCCTCAAACAATCAAATGTAGTGCTTTCGCCGTAAAGCCTTTTTGAAATCCGACAACGCTGTGATTTTTCCAAGAAGCAGAGCTTTTGATGAGTATGAAACCCTTGTATATTGGTGCATTTTTAATAATTCAATTTTGGAATTTTGTCTTGCATTTCAGCTGGTAGTGTCGGGAGCAGCCCGCTAGCGCCCCAGTAATCCTTGAAGTTAAACACAGCTTTCTAGAAACAAGGCCTAAAATCATGTTTGAAGCAGTTTGTAAGTAAAAACTAGTGCAGTAGTGGCAGTACAGATGATAGGAACACTGAGACAATTTCAGCATATTGCAACTGTGAAATATAGTTATACACAGCTTTCCAGAAACAATGTCTTAAATCTTGTTTGATGCAATTTGAAAATAAAAACTAGTGCAGTACTGGTAATAGAGATGATAGGAACACTGTGACAATTTTCAGCTTGTTGCAACTGTGAAATATAGTTATACACAGTTTTCCAGAAACAAGGTCTAAAATCATGTTTGAAGCAATTTGTAAGTAAGAATTTGTGAAGTACTGGTAGTAGAGATGATCGGAAGACAATGACACAATTTTCAGCATGTTGCAAATGTGAAATATAGTTATACACAGTTTTCCAGTAACAAGGTCTAAAATCATGTTTGAAGCAATTTGTAAGTAAAAACTAGTGCAGTATTGGTAGTAGAGATGATAGGAACACTATGAGACAATTTCAGCATATTGCATCTGTGAAATATAGTTATACACAGCTTTCCAGAAACAATGTCTTAAATCTTGTTTGATGCAATTTGAATTTTTTTTTACTGCAGTACTGGTAATAGAGATGATAGGAACACTGTGACAATTTTCAGCTTGTTGCAACTGTGAAATGTAGTTATACACAGCTTTCCAGAAACAATGTCTAAAATCTTGTTTGAAACAATTTGTCAGTAAAAACTAGTGCAGTATTGGTAGTAGAGATGATAGGAACACTGAGACAATTTCAGCATATTGCATCTGTGAAATATAGTTATACACAGTTTTCCAGTAACAAGGTCTAAAATCATGTTTGAAGCAATTTGTAAGTAAAAACTAGTGCAGTATTGGTAGTAGAGATGATAGGAACACTATGAGACAATTTCAGCATATTGCATCTGTGAAATATAGTTATACAGTTTTCCAGTAACAATGTCTAAAATCTTGTTTGAAACAATTTGTCAGTAAAAACTAGTGCAGTATTGGTAGTAGAGATGATAGGAACATGATTAGACAATTTTCAGCATGTTGCAACTGTGAAATATAGTTATACACAGTTTTCCAGAAACAAGGTCTAAAATCTTTTTTGATGCAATTTGTAAGTAAGAATTTGTGAAGTACTGGTAGTAGAGATGATCGGAAGACAATGAGACAATTTTCAGCATGTTGCAAATGTGAAATATAGTTATACATAGTTTTCCAGAAACAAGGTCTAAAATCTTTGTTGATGCAATTTGTAAACACAAACTAGTGCAGTATTGGTAGTAGAAATAATAGGAACACAACGAGACAATTTCAGCATGTTGCAACTGTGAAATATAGTTATACACAGTTTAAGAAACAAGGTCTAAAATCTTTTGATGCAATTTGTAAACAAAAACTAGTGCAGTATTAGTACTAGAGATGATAGGAACATGATGAGACAATTTTCAGCGTGTTGCAATTGTGAAATTAAGTTATACACAGTTTTCCAGTAACAAGGTCTAAAATCATGTTTGAAGCAATTTGTCAGTAAAAAATAGTGCAGTACTGTTAGTTGAGATGATAGGAACACAATGAGACAATTTTCAGCATGTTGCAACTGTGAGATATAGTTATACACAGTTTTCCAGAAACAAGGTCTAAAATCTTTGTTGATGCAATTTGTAAGTAAAAACTAGTGCAGTATTGGTAGTAGAGATGATAGGAACATGATGAGACAATTTTCAGCGTTTTGCAATTGTGAAATTAAGTTATACACAGTTTTCCAGAAACAAGGTCTAAAATCTTGTTAGAAGCAATTTGTAAGTAAAAACGAGTGCAGTACTGGTAGTAGAGATGATAGGAACACTGAGACAATTTCAGCATATTGCATCTGTGAAATATAGTTATACACAGTTTTCCAGTAACAAGGTCTAAAATCATGTTTGAAGCAATTTGTAAGTAAAAACTAGTGCAGTATTGGTAGTAGAGATGATAGGAACACTATGAGACAATTTCAGCATATTGCATCTGTGAAATATAGTTATACACAGCTTTCCAGAAACAATGTCTTAAATCTTGTTTGATGCAATTTGAATTTTTTTTTTTACTGCAGTACTGGTAATAGAGATGATAGGAACACTGTGACAATTTTCAGCTTGTTGCAACTGTGAAATGTAGTTATACACAGTTTTCCAGAAACAAGGTCTAAAATCTTGTTTGAAACAATTTGTCAGTAAAAACTAGTGCAGTATTGGTAGTAGAGATGATAGGAACACTGAGACAATTTCAGCATATTGCATCTGTGAAATAGTTATACACAGCTTTCCAGAAACAATGTCTAAAATCTTGTTTGAAACAATTTGTCAGTAAAAACTAGTGCAGTATTGGTAGTAGAGATGATAGGAACATGATTAGACAATTTTCAGCATGTTGCAACTGTGAAATTAAGTTATACACAGTTTTCCAGAAACAAGGTCTAAAATCTTTTTTGATGCAATTTGTAAGTAAGAATTTGTGAAGTACTGGTAGTAGAGATGATCGGAAGACAATGAGACAATTTTCAGCATGTTGCAAATGTGAAATATAGTTATACATAGTTTTCCAGAAACAAGGTCTAAAATCTTTGTTGATGCAATTTGTAAACACAAACTAGTGCAGTATTGGTAGTAGAAATAATAGGAACACAACGAGACAATTTCAGCATGTTGCAACTGTGAAATATAGTTATACACAGTTTAAGAAACAAGGTCTAAAATCTTTTTTGATGCAATTTGTAAACAAAAACTAGTGCAGTATTAGTACTAGAGATGATAGGAACATGATGAGACAATTTTCAGCGTGTTGCAATTGTGAAATTAAGTTATACACAGTTTTCCAGTAACAAGGTCTAAAATCATGTTTGAAGCAATTTGTCAGTAAAAAATAGTGCAGTACTGTTAGTTGAGATGATAGGAACACAATGAGACAATTTTCAGCATGTTGCAACTGTGAGATATAGTTATACACAGTTTTCCAGAAACAAGGTCTAAAATCTTTGTTGATGCAATTTGTAAACACAAACTAGTGCAGTATTGGTAGTAGAGATGATAGGAACATGATGAGACAATTTTCAGCGTTTTGCAATTGTGAAATTAAGTTATACACAGTTTTCCAGAAACAAGGTCTAAAATCTTGTTAGAAGCAATTTGTAAGTAAAAACGAGTGCAGTACTGGTAGTAGAGATGATAGGAACACTATTAGACAATTTCAGCATGTTGCAAATGTGAAATATAGTTATCTTCTTAGGGAGCAGGTGACCGCATGAGGTGACCGTTTTGGAGAGCCTGGCGTTCCCAAAGTAAAATGCCTTCCATTCAGGCCCAGAAAATAGGATATGCACATATTTAGTACCATTGGATAGGAAACACTCAGAATTTTCTAAACGTGTTAACCATTTGTCTGGGATTAAAACAGAATGGTTATGGCAGGCGAAACCCCGAGGAATTTCTGTCCTGGAAAAAGTGGTTTTGACACATTGCCTCATTTGGAACCCCTCCCTTATGAAAATGCCCATATAAGGGCATATGAATGCAGTACCGATCGCTTCCTCTGGATGTCAACAGTCTCGAGACAGTGTTCAGATTTTATTTGGATGCTATTAGAGCAGAGAAGAAGAGAAAACAGGAAGAGTCCCCTTGACAGTCAACAGAAGAGAACGCGCGCTCCCGAGAAGGAACGCTCTGTGTTTTTTTCCGTTCTTATAGCCCAGTTTATATTCCGGTTGATTTATTATAGTAAATATACGTAAAAGTGTTCCTAAGGATACATTTAAAATGGTTTTTGATTGTTCTTGGACAAGTTTATAGGTTTAAGTTGAACGAGTTCTCTTCACGTTTCAATGGAGGAGTGGAGGCTGTAGTTTCTGATTATATCGAGCGAACCAAACGAAGATTTATGGATATAATACTTTTTTTACTTTTTCTAACAAAAGAACCATGGATTGTCTTCGTTGGACGCTTTGGAAGCCATCAGCAGAAGTTCTTCAACAGGTAAGTGATATTTATTAGCTCTTATATGGGTTTGTGTGACCCGCGCTGGATATGAATTTATGCTAATGCATAATATTGGAGGTGCTATCCTTAAACAATCAAATGTTGTGCTTTCGCCGTAAAGCCTTTTTTAAATCTGACAACGTTCTGATATTGCCAAGAAGCAGAGCCTTTGATGACTATGCAACACTTGTATATTGATGAATGTTTAATAATTCAACTTTTGGATTTTGAATTTGGCGCCTTACATTTCACTGGGTAATGTCGGGAGTGGCCCGCTAGTGCGCCGGTGCTCCCTAAGTATTAATAAGCTTTACCTATCAGCCTCACGGCCTTCGTCAGAGCATTTTTTTTTAAAATTTTATTAGCACTCTTATGTATTCCTAGCCACACCCACATCCGCTCCATGCATCGAAAGGGGTTGGAGGCGAAGGAAAAACAAATAAGTGCTACCAAATATAACATGCATTTCATAAATGTTCAAATAAAGTGTGTACATAAAACGTATTAAACACATCTGTAAAACAACAATGAGGACATGACCTACCAAACAAGTTTTCATAATCTGAAATAGGGGCATAATTCATGTTCAGATTTACAACATAACTGTCACGTTCCCAAGTTTCTGTGTTGTTGTGGGTTTGTATGTGTATGTATTTCAGGAAATGGCTTCCTGGATTCCCCCAAGCAGCTGATTGGTAAGTCCCATCGATGATTGGAGATCGGACCCTGCCCTCTCATCAGGAGATACAGCTGTCTTCAATTACCGACTCCTTCTCCAGCTGGATATAAGCCAGGGTACCTTTTTTAGGAAGAGAGAGCTTCTTGGTATGTCCTGTGTTTCGTTGTTGGTCTGTATACATTTTTGAAAAGTATTTTGTAGCCAGTCTTGCTGACGTTTGTGTATGCCATAGGACTGTGTTTTTGTTTAGTGAAATTCTTCACTTTTAAGGTTGTAATTATTCTGTTTTTGTTCCCAGGGGGGAAGGGGAAGGCACCTTGGGAGTGCTTAGGCAAGAGGCCTGCGGGCATACATATACCCGTAGTATGTACTCTGTATATGCACACTTCCTGGAAGTCATCAAACGAAGTCTCTCTGACATTTGGTTTCCATTTTATACATTTTTTCCATTTTGGTCATTTTTCCACTCTTCTGGAAAATTCCACCAGATGGCGACTGGCTGCTTATTGCAAATGTACAAAACATCGCGAAAAGGGACATGGCCATTTCTCCTAAACGGAAAGGACTCAGAAGACGAAACTTGTGAGCACGGGTTTGGCCAAATGGGCTTTTAGCCCAGAAACAAGATGGCGTCGAGGTCTCAACGCTTTTTGAGTTAAGGCCCATTTTCTGGGATTAAAGGTCAAAAACGGTAATTGAGCGGTAATTTGACTGCTTCACAAAAAAAGAAACAACCATTTATCTATTGTAATTTACAAGAAATCGTAACATGTAAAATTGGTGATGGTTAAAGAAATGTTTTTATTTCCAAAAAAGTTATAGATCCAGTTGCGGCATGTTCAGACGAATCCGTTAACGCGGGTTTCGGGGCTCTACATGATTTCTGTGATTTTCTGATATCACACACTCTCTCACACACACACACACACACACACAGTCAATAGGGAGTGACACAGTGTGGGGCTTGCAGACACACAGAGCCTGCAATGGTTATCTTCGTTCGAACTATCAAAGAACCGTCAGACCTAGAGCTCTGAAACATTAGAAACCTTTTTCTAGAGCTTAATTTGATAGTGCACGTGAGTTATGTGGCTCTAGAAGGTTCTCAGGCCGAGAAACAGCCTCGTACATTTGCAATAACTTCATCTAATTTTGACATCGCAAAAACGACGACATTTAGAAAAAAAACGCCTCTGCCCATAGATACGGACACTAACGTTTCTGTCCGATAGCTCATTCAAGGACCCCGTAGCAACGCCCGGAAAAAGTAAATTTTCAGCACCAATTAAGGTCGCTGCTCGGGCTCCGAATGACCTATCGAGCCAAAACTCGGGATTCGGGGTCGCCTCAGCTAGGCCTAAACATAATGTCGGAACTGGACCCACAACTAGAACGTAACTACGTGTTTTACATTTTTATTATGGTTTAAACATAAGGCGCTGTAAATGTTGGGCCTGCTCTGAAATATGTGATAGTTGGCTTCTAAATGAGTTGGACAAAGTTGGTTTGGTGTCAGTAAGTATCAGTTTGGTGTCAGAATGATATCTTATTGACCGATGGACGCTAACTTGATGGCTGACTTTTGCCCATTTGCAATAAGTTTAAACAGTGATAAACCATCACCAAATTGACATGTAGAAATCAACACCAACGATTTGGTACTTTCAATACTTATGTGGCATTTGGACATTTCTTATGCCATTTGGACATGGTTCACTGACTTTTGGGTTTGGAAACCAACTTCCTATGAACATATATTGCAAATGGACATAACATCCTGATTTGGCACTTTCAATACTTATGACATTTGGACATTTATGCCATTTGGCCATGGTTCATTGACTTTTGACTTCCTATGGTCATAAATTGCAAATGTACAAAACATAGGCCTTATGGACAAACTCAAAAAATAAGACAAAAGGTATGTTCATATGGTTGTTATATGTATTATTGAAAAAAATCGAAAACATTTTGAAAAACGGTCCAGAAAGCACTTTTTTAGAGGGTCTTGTATTTATTTATTTTCAAATTTTCAAATTGACCCTTGACTTTATGTCCTGCTGTATGACACTTGGCATTTGCTATATGCCACTTGCCATCAGAGTTGAATGATCTGCCGTCCATTTGAGTGGTATTTGCGATTGTGTATGTGTTTCGTCCAATGCCAATAAGTTGCCATTCATTTTTTGTCCATTTCATGGGGGTCTTCCTTTACATAATTAAGACCTTTAGGAAATGTCTGGAGGGTGAAAATCCAAAAACAATCTGGATGATTTTCTTTTGTGGCTGGCAGTTGGCATGGTGTCACGCCCTGATCTGTTTCACCTGTTCCTGTGATTGTCTCCACCCCCTCCAGGTGTCGCTTATTTGCCCCAGTGTATTTATCAGTGTTTCCTGTCTCTCTGTGCCAGTTTGTCTTGTATGTTATTCAAGTCAACCAGCATGTTTTTTCCCGTACTCCTTTCAATGTTCTCTTTTTGATAGTCTTCCCGGTTTTGACCCTTGCCTGACTCTGGACTACTTTCCCGCCTGCCTGATCATCCTGCCTGCCCTGACCTTTATTTTGCCTGCCCTTCGGTACCTTTTGGACTCTGAACTGGTTTTGACCCTTTTGCCTGTCCACGACCATTCTCTTGCCTTACCCTATTGATTAATAAATATTGTAAGACTCCAACCATCTGCCTCCTGTCTCTGCATCTGGGTCTCGTCTTGTGTCATGCAACATGGACCAATTTATGGCGTAAATAAAACATGCTAGTGTTTCTTGACGCATCTCCCACTTTTCACGAGTATATGCAGTTGTGAACATTACTGAGTGTTCTTTAGCTTTAGCGGGTCTTTTTTTTGTAGCAGTTCATGTGTTTTCCCCAATGCCAAATTAAGAGCTTCATCCACACATTGTGGAGAATAGCCTCTTCTTAGAAACATATTGTGCATCTCCGCTGCTTTTTCTAGATAGTCCTGAAAGTTATTTGTTGGGGGGGTTCACAGCTAGCTCGGCTATTAGACAATTCTTTAAAGGTTGAATAGTCTATTGTTCAGCTATAGCCCATCCTGCTATGCTTGTGAAAAACAAATAATAATACTTTTTCCCCTTTCCACTTTAAAGATTCCAATTGATAGTGTTTTTAGCCACAATCGGCCCCAACCCCAATTAATACATTTGGGCACAGTCAATAGCGTGCTGGAATTTGGGCTAGAATGTTGAGGGTTCGAACCCTGCTTGATATAATGAATGAGTTTGATACACCTGGTATTGGATAGGGCTGAAAAAAACTTGCTAAATAGCGATTTTTGTAAATTAACTTTATGACCAAAGAATATATGCACAATCGTGTGTCTCTACATTAACTAACATTCCTCTCAATTGTACATTTGCTTGACTCGTTATGACGTTAAACTACATACATTTGCTTCCTCGTAATGTTTTGTCAGCCATCTTTGCTGAAGTCACCAGGGACGGGTGGCCCGCGTCAAATCGTCATTGGAACCACTCGATATGATTGGTCATATAAAAACCTTGGGACCCAAATGCATAATGAGTGCTCTAACTCCCCCTTGTGGTGGTCTGGAGCAATGAAGCCATGACGCTGGGTACCTCTAAGTCCTGCAGTGTAAGCTCGCAACTTTTAAAGGAGAAACCACTGTACACCCTTACCTACGGATGACATGGTGGGGTATCAGTCTACTCAGTGACACCCACAGAACATTAGCGCCGTAGCTCTTATTGCAGACTCTGAAACCACTGTGAAATGAGCCACATTTTTTGTACCAGTCAACCTATGTGTATTGATATATATAATAATGACGCCGAAGGAGATGGTTTTACGATCCCATAACCAATTGTGCTATTGTGTATGTTTTTTTGCATTATTTGTAACTGATTTTGTACATAATGTTTCTGCCACCGTGTCTTGTGACAGAAAATTGCTTATTGATATCAGGGCAGCGATTACTCACCCAGTACTGGAGGAATTCTTCAACAAGTCAGATGGGAAGGAATTACTTCAGACATCCGACAAGGCCCTCATCCAGGAGGAAGGAGGAGGAAAATACGGAGGTATCGTGGACGCATCTGGGTGACTTGTAAGGATCCGTTGCTGAGAGGGTAATCTACCTTTACCATCGGTCCTATTAGCTAATTTACAATCAATCGATAATAAAATAGACGAATTATGAGCACGTATATCCTACCAACGGGACATAAAAAAACTGTAATATCTTATGTTTCACAGAGTCATGGCTGAATGATGACATGATTAACATACAACTGGCGGGTTTTAAGCTGTTTCGGCAGGATAGAACAGCGGCCTCTGGTAAGACAAGGGTAGCAGCCTATGCATATTTGTAAACAACAGCTGGTGCACGAAATCTCATGAAGTCTCAAGGTTTTGCTCGCCTGAGGTAGAGTATCTCATGATAAGCTGTAGACCACACTATTTACCAAGAGATTTTACATCTATACTTTTCATAGATGTCTATATACCACCGCAGACCGATGCTGGCACTAAGACCGCACTCAATGAACTGTGTACGGCCATAAGCAAACAGGAAAACGCTCATCCAGAGGCGGTGCTCCTAGTGGCCGGGGACTTTAATGCAGGGAAACTCAAATCAGTTTTACCTCATTTCTACCAGCATGTTAAATGTGCTACCAGAAGGAAAAAACCTCTAGACCACCTTTACTTCACACACAGAGACGCGTACAAAGTTCTCCCTCACCCTCCATTTGGCAAATCTTACCATAATTCTATCCTCCTGATTCCTGCTCACAAGAAAAAACAAACGCAGGAAGCACCAGTGACTCAGTCAATAAGAAAGTGGTCAGATGAAGCAGATGCTAAGCTACAGGACTGTTTTGCTAGCACAGACTGGAATATGTTCCAGGATTCTTCCGATGGCATTGAGGAGTACACCACATCAGCCACTGGCTTCATCAATAAGTACATCGATGACGTGGTCCCCACAGTGACCGTACGTACATACCCCAACCAGAAGTCATGGATTACAGGCAACATCCGCACTGAGCTAAAGGATAGAGCTGTCACATTCAAGGAGTGGGACTCTAACCCGGAAGCTTATAAGAAGTCCGCTATGCCCTCTGCCAAACCATCAAACAGGCAAAGCATCAATACAGGTGTCATGTTGGTATAAAGGGATCGGGAGACAGGTGCAGGAATGCGTAATATTTTTTTATTTCACCCAAATTACAGCGTGCCGTGTAAAGGCATGGGGACGAAGACCAAACAAACACGTATACAAAACAGGGTTGAAACCCAAACAAAAGATCAAGGAGTACCTCGAATAAATAACACAAGTGGACAATGATTATCACATGGGACGAGACCCGTAATCATCTGCACAATATACGTGGCACGAAAGGCAAAACAACATAGCACAGGTACTCACACGAACCAACGGACATGGGAACAATAATCGACAGGACAATGGTAAACAAAGGGCCCACTTATACAATTACTAATCAAAGGGAATAGGGACCAGGTGTGCGTAATGACAGTTCCAGAGGGATCCGTGACAACAGGACTAAGGTTGAATCGTACTACACCGGCTCCAACGCTCGTCGGATGTGGCAGCAAACTATTACAGACTACAAAGGGAAGCACAGCCACGAGCTGCTCAGTGACACAAACCTTCCAGACGACCTAAATTACTACTATGCTCGCTTTGAGGCAAGTAACACTGAAACATGCATGAGAGCACCAGCTGTTCCAGGCGACTGTGTGATCACGCTCTCCGTAGCCGATGTGAGTAAGACCTTTAAACAGGTCAACATTCATAAGGCTGCAGGGCCAGACGAATTACCAGGACGTATACTCCGAGCATGTGCTGATTAACAGGCAAGTCTTCATAGACATTTTCAACCTGTCCCTGACAGTCTGTAATACATGTTTCAAGCAGACCACAATAATCCCTGTGCCTAAGAACACCAAGGTTACCTGCCTAAATGACTACCAACCAGTAGCACTCACGTATGTAGCCATGAAGTGCTTTGAAAGGCTGGTCATGGTTCACATCAACACCATTATCCCAGAAACCCTAGACCCACTCCAATTTGCATACCGCCCCAACAGATCCACAGATTATGCAATCTCCATTGCACTCCACACTGCCCTTTCCCACCAAGGAACAAAAGGAGCACCTATGTGAGAATGTTATTCATTCACTACAGCTCAGTGTTCAATACCATAGTGCCCTCAAAGCTCATAACTAAACTAAGGACCCTGGGTCTAAACACCTCCCTCTGCAACTGGATCCTGACGGGCCACCCCCCAGGTGGTAAGGGTAGGGAACAGCACATCTGCCACGCTGATCCTCAACCCGGGGCCCCTCAGGGGTGCGTGTTCAGTCCCCTCCTGTACTCCCTGTTCACTCATGACTGCATGGCCAGGCACGACTCCAACACCATCATCAAGTTTGCCGATGACACAATAGTGGTAGGCCTGATCACCTACAACGATGAGATTGACCTCCTCCCTATAGGCTGAGACCTGGACAACAAACTCTCCCTCGACATGATCAAGCCTAAGGAGATTGTGGACTACAAGAAAAGGAGGACTGAGCACGCCCCCATTCCCATCGACGGGGCTGTAGTGGAACTGGTTCAGAGCTTCAAGTTCCTTGGTGTCCACATCACCAACAAACTATCATGATCCAAACACACTAAGACAGTCATGAAGAGGGCACGACAAAGCCTATTCCCCCCCTCAGGAGACTGAAAATATTTGTCATGTGTCCTCAGATCCTCAAAAGGTTCTACAGCTGCACCATCGAGAGCATCCTGACTGGTTGCATCACTGCCTGGTATGGCAACTGCTCTGCCTCCGACCGCAAGGCACTACAGAGGGTAGTGCGTACAGCCCAGTACATAACTGGGGCCAAGCTTCCTGCCATCCAGGACCTCTATATCAGGCGGTGTCAGAGGAAGGCCCTACAAATGGTCAAATACTCCAGCCACCCTAGTCATAGACTGTTCTCTCTGCTTCCTCACAGCAAGCGGTACCGGAGCGCCAAGTCTAGGTCCAAAAGGCTTCTTAACAGCGTCTACCCCGAAGTCACAAGACTCCTGAACAGCTAATCAAAGGGCTACCCAGACCCCTCTTTTACGCTGCTGCTACTCTCTGTTTAAAATATATGCAGTCACCTTAACTCTACGTACATATTACTTCAACTAACCGGTGCCCCCACATTGACTCTGTACCAGTACCCCCTGTATATAGACTTGCTTGTTATTTTACTGCTGCTCTTTAATTTAACTTTAATTTTATATTTTCTACTTATCTATTTTTCACTTATTTTATTTATTTTATTAACTTCTTAAATCATTGTTGTTTAAGGGCTTGTAAGTAAGCATTTCACTGTAAGGTCTACACCTGTTATATTTGGCGCATGTGACAAATACAATTTGATTTGATCTCTTCCAGAGGAAAAACAAGAGAACGTGGATGTTTTGGAGTCTGATAACTCTGAGGACTTTGGGAAAGTGTGTTTCCTGTCTCTCTGTGCCAGTTCGTCTTGTATGTGTTCAAGTCAACCAGCGTGTTTTCCTGTGCTCCTGTTTTCTAGTCTTCCCGGTTATGACCCTTGCCTGTTTACGACCATTCTCTTGCCTACTCCTTTTGGATTATAAATAAACTACAAAGTCTAACCATCTGCTTCCTGTGTCTGCATCTGAGTCTCGCCTTGCGGCCTTATAAACACTCCAACCTTGCATTATCTAGTCTAAATTGGCCATGATTCTGCCAATTGTAACCATTTGCATCACTTTCAAAGAGGGAGTTTTATTTTGAAGTGAACCTCAAATTCCACAATTGTGGCTAGTCCTTATTGTGGCTAGCTACTTAACACGTAACCCGGTCTAGTCAAGCTTCACCAGCCAGATTAAGCTAGCTGGCTGCTTATAACGTTAGCTTTGAGCAACAGGGTTCATATTTCCATGAACTGATGTTTGATTTCAATAGGAGAACAACAAGTAGCTACCTAGCTAATACTTACTCATATGGATTCCTAAATTATTGCTAAGAATATTTAAAATGACTGCAGTTTCTACTGGTCATTGTTTTCAGGCTGGTTGCATTGGTGCTAGCTAGTTTGGTACCAAGCTAAAGTTTCTAATAACATCTGCATCAAAGATATTTGCACAAATGTTTGATCCTGCTGTTTTTTCAAATACCCACACAGACATTTCCCCATTCCCCAAGTGCGCTGAGAGTTGGGAAGCAAGTTCAGGGAGAGTTTTAATAAAAGAAACAATGAACACGAAACCCAAACAACGCACCGACATGAAACAGAGTCAATAACACCTTAGGAAAGAACCAAGGGGAGTGACAGATATAGGGAAGATAATGGAGTCCAGGTGAGTGTCATGAGGCGCGTGACGATGGTGACAGGTGTGCGGGATAATCAGCAGCATGATGACCTAAAGGCCGGAGAGGGAGTTTAAGTGACACAGTCAAACAAATAATGCCTAATCAACCAACGCGGAAATTGTAAACACAACGTGCAAATTCAGCACACACAACATTATATAATTAAGCGATAAGGCATGGGGGGGGGTGGTATATGGCAAATATACCACAGCAAAAGGCTGTTCTTAGGGACAACGCAAGCTTTTATTTGACACGTCAAATAACAAAATTATATTATAAACTGGGTGGTTCGAGCCCTGAATGCTGATTGTCTGACAGCTGTGGAATATTGGCCATATACCACAAAACCCTGAGGTGCCTTATTAAACATTTTAGGTACATACAAGTGTCTTATATCGGTTGAAATCTTAAATTCTTGTTAATCTAACTGCACTGTCCGATTTACAGGAGGCTTTACAGCAAAAGCATTCCATGTCGGCGCCCCACATCAAAATATTTTTCCACCGGCACAGGTTTCATAAATTCACAAGTAGCGATTTAAATATTCACTTACTTTTTGAAAATCTTCCTCTGTCATCCAAAGGGTCCCAGCTATAACATGTGTCTTTTTGTTAGATAAAATCCTTCTTTATATCCCAAAAAGTCAGTTTAGTTGGCGCCATCGATTTGAGTAATCCACTCGTTCAACATGCCAAGATAGGAATCTGAAAATCTACCCCTAAACTTTGTTTCAACAAGTCAAAATACGTTTCAATTTCATCCTCAGATACCCTAAAATGTAATCAAACTATAATATTTAATATGGAAAGAAATATGTTCAATAGGAAACCAATATTATCAGGTGCGCATTGTCCTCATGGCGCGCACACACACAAATTTCCAAGCAGGCATCCTTGTACTAAAACTCATATTTCTTACTCGTTTTGGAAGAAACACGCCTGAAACCTTGAACAAAGACTACTGACACCCAGTGGAAGCCTAGGAATTGCATACTGGGAGCTAGATTTAATTATTTCCCAATTACGTTCCATTATAAGAGCATGGGCTTAAAAAAAATTCTCCTACCATATCTATGGTGTTATCGGGTAAAAAGTACAATATTTTCTTAAGGAAGTAAAAGTAAAAGTAGTCAAAAACATACAAAGTAAAGTACAGATACCCCAAAAAAACTAATTAAGTAGTAATTTAAAGTATTTTTACTTAAGTACTTTACACCGCTGTAATTTTGTTATTTGACGTGTATCTATTTTGGCACGCAAATACCCAAACAGCGTTCCATTTCTAGCCACCTATTGCCACACTCAAGATGGCGTCTTTTTCATTCCACTTTCGGCTACAAGGCGCCTCGCAAGTGTCAAAGTTGTGTTGACAGTAGCTCCCAGAACCGAATGGAGTAATTATCTCGTTACATTTCATGAAAACCAACCGACCACATTCACTATAACACTGTAAACAGTATAAACCTCCAACGAAGCCATGGCAGAGGACCCGAGTGCTCAAACTTGGTCCATCAACAAGGACGATTATGTGCTCAACGAGGTGATTGGTGAGTATGCCGCTAGACACCTAGCATGCTAACATCATTGCTAAGCTGGCTTTCTTGCAATTTATAGCTGGTCAGCTAAACCTACAGCTAACCAACCTTACTTTTGACAGCTAGCAAATATATTGAAGTAACGTTAGACATAGGCCAAACATCTGTTTCTCAGTTGTGCGGTTCATGGATTACTAGCTAGGCAGCTAATTAGCGTAGCTAGCTTCCTGAAGCTACTGGAGCTAGCGAACTAGGTACATCAAGACAAGCGCTAGCTAGGGGCAGGATGGAGGTGGGTGGTTCCCTTTCTTCCCTGAAAGAAGGCATGAAATGGCTTAGTGAGTCACTCATACCTTCTGTTAGCAAGGAGTTGGTAGCTACTATATTAGTCAAATGTTGTTGGTCACATACACATGGTTAGCAGTAGTATCTAACAAGTAATCTAACAATTTCACAACAACTACCTTATACACAGAACTGTAAAGGAATGAATACGAGTATGTACATATAAATATATGGATGGGCGATGGCCGTGCGGGCATTGGCAAGACGCAGTAGATGGTATAGAGTACAGTATATTCATATGAGATGAGTAATGTAGGGTATGTAAACATTATATTAAGTGACTAGTGATACATGTATTACATCTAATTTGTTATTATTAAAGTGGCTAGAGATTTGAGTCAGTATGTTGGCAGCAGCCACTCAATGTTAGTGGTGGCTGTTTAACAGTCTGATGGCCTTGAGATTGAAAAACAGCTTCTGTCTCTTGGTCCCAGCTTTGATGCATCTGTACTGACCTCGCCTTCTGGATGATAGCGGGGTGAACAGGCAGTGGCTCGGGTGGTTGTTGTCCTTGATGATCTTTTTGGCCTTCCTGTGACATTGGGTAGGTGTCCTGGAGGGCAGGTAGTTTACCCCCGGTGATGCGTTGTGCAGACCTCACTACCCTCTCGATTGTACATCTGTAAGGTTTGTGAGTGTTTTCGGTGACAAGCCAAATTTCTTCAGCCTCCTGAGGTTGAAGAGGCGTGGGTGGACCATTTCTGTTTATCTGTGATGTGTACGCCGAGGAACATATCACTTTCTACCTTCTCCACTACTGTCCCGTCGATGTGGATAGGGGGGTTCTCCCTCTGCTGTTTCCTGAAGTCCACAACCATCTCTTTTGTTTTGTTGACGTTGAGTGTAAGGTTATTTTCCTGACACCACACTCTGAGTGCCCTCACCTCCTCGCTGTAGGCCGTCTCGTTGTTGTTGGTAATCAAGTAGTGTCATCTGCAAACTTAATGATTGAGTTGGAGGCGTGCATGGCCACGCAGTCATGGGTGAACAGGGCGTACAGGAGAAGTTGAGAACCCACCCTTGTGGGGACCCAGTGTTGAGGATCAGCGGGGTGGAGTTGTTGTTTCCTACCCTCACCACCTGGGGGCTGCCTGTCAGAGAGTCCAGGATCCAGTTGCACAGGGCGGGGTTGAGACCCAGGGTCTTTAGCTCAATGACGAGTTTGGAGGGTACTATGGTGTTAAATGCTGTGCTGTAATCGATAAAACAGCATTCTTACATAAGTATTCCTCTTGTCCAGATAGGTTAGGGCAGTGTGATTGCGTCGTCTGTGGACCTATTGGGGCGGTAAGCAAATTGGAGTGGGTCTAGGGTGTCAGGTAGGGTGGAGGTGATATGATCCTTGACTAGTCTTTCAAAGCACTTCATGATGACGGAAGTGAGTGCTACGGTGCGATAGTCGTTTAGCTCAGTTACCTTAGCTTTTTTGGGAACAGGAACAATGGTGGCCCTCCTTGAAGCATGGGGGAACAGGAGACTGGGATAGGGATTGGTTGAATTTGTCCATAAACACACCAGCCAGCTGGTCTTCGCATGCTCTGAGGACGCGGCTTGGGATGGCGTCTGGACCGGCAGCCTTGCGACTGTTAAAGTAATGATGGACTGTCCTTTCTCTATGCTTATTTGAAGAGTTCTTGACATAATATTGACATACCCCCTTTTTGGTTAAAGACTGTCTTCTGTATTTCACCCCTACCTTGTCACAACACAACTGATTAGCTCAAATGAATTAAATTAACTTTTAACAAGGCACACCTGTTAATTGAAATGCATTCCAGGTGACTACCTCATGAATCTGGTTGAGAGAATGCCAAGAGTGTGCAAAGCTGTCATCAAGGCAAAGGGTGGATACTTTGAAGAATCTCAAATATAAATATATTTTGATTTGTTTAACACTTTTTTTGGTTACTACATGATTCCATATGTGTTATTTCATAGTTTTGGTGTCTTCCCTATTATTCTGCAATGTAGAAAATAGTAAAAATAAAGAGAACCTTGGCTTGAGT
Source organism: Brachymystax lenok tsinlingensis (assembly GCA_030435695.1). Classification (NCBI taxonomy): domain Eukaryota; kingdom Metazoa; phylum Chordata; class Actinopteri; order Salmoniformes; family Salmonidae; genus Brachymystax; species Brachymystax lenok. The sequence goes on along the minus strand of CM059801.1, from coordinate 2,110,851 downwards.
AGATGTGTCCAAACCTTTGACTGGTACTATATAAATTTGTCTTATCATTTAATTGTTGTTGTTATTATTAGATAGTTGCCTTATTGCTCTTGTTACTAATTATTGTTTCAATTTTTATTTTATTTATTTGGACACCTCGAGATTTTATCCTGCAAAATGTAAATTAAAAAAAAACATGTTTTTGTAGTAAATACAGGGTTATTATAGTGACTTGTTGAGTATTGAAACATTACTGTAGCTAGTTAAAAGCCTGATAGTTTTTCTATAAATGTGTAACTTACATTCTTCCCCAACTGACTTCCTATTGGCTTTTGTTGTAGTTATCTGGTCAATTACTGTAATTTGAGCCATATCTAAGACTAAAAAGAGAAGACTATTTTACAATTGGAGTTCTTTGTATCTCTGTGTTGTCAAACACTGGAGTTAAATGATTAGCTACTGTAATTTAAACCCTCATGGTTTACCTTTGTGTGTTACGTTCTTCCCCCTCTGTCTTCCTCTTGGTTTTGTTGAAGTTGTCTGGTTATTACACATTCATTTAAAACCTGATGGTTTCCCTATCCAATGAGTGTTGCCCTCTAATTCTAATTCTTCCCTCTCTCTTTTACTCTCGGTTTTTGTTGAAGTTGTCTGTTAACAAAACATTACGATTAGTTAAATCCTTATGTGTTCCCATTAGTGTGGGAACACATAAGGAACCCCCCCATGTGTGTTACATTCTAATTCTTCCCTCTTACGTTTTCTCTTCAGGGAGTGGTGCCACGGCTGTGGTGCAGGCAGCCTACTGTGAGCCTAGGAAGGAGAGGGTGGCCATTAAACGCATCAACCTGGAGAAGTGTCAGACCAGTATGGATGAGCTCCTGGTAACACACTCACTCACTACAGACGCATACCACAGATGCACTCCCACACATGCACACAAACACATACACACAGACAGACAAGTATGCACGCACTCACATGTTAAGAGCTCAATGTCTTTCAGGAGTTGACAGTATAGCAATCAATACTGTCTAATAAATACTAGCTAATAATTTGATAGCAAGCCCTCCTACAGGGATAGTGTGATATTTTAGCAATGAAGCCCTTTCTCTACTTACCTATACAGTGAAGGAAAAAAGTATTTGATCCCCTGCTGATTTTGTACGTTTGCCCACTGACAAAGAAATGATCAGTCGATCAGTCTATCATTTTAATGGTAGGTTTATTTTAACAGTGAGAGACAGAATAACAAAAAGAAAATCCAGAAAAACGCATGTGAAAAATGTTATAAATTGATTTGCATTTTAATGAGGGAAATAAGTATTTGACCCCCTCTCAATCAAAAAGATTTCTGGCTCCCAGGTGTCTTTTATACAGGTAACGAGCTGAGATTAGGAGCACATTCTTAAAGGGAGTGCTCCTAATCTCAGTTTGTTACCTGTATAAAAGACACCTGTCCACAGAAGCAATCAATCAATCAGATTACAAACTCTCCACCATGGCCAAGACCAAAATAGCTCTCCAAGGATGTCAGGGACAACACAAGGCTGGAATGGGCTACAAGACCATCGCCAAGCAGCTTGGTGAGAAGGTGACAACAGTTGGTGCGATTATTCGCAAATGGAAGAAACACAAAAGAACTGTCAATCTCCCTCGGCCTGGGGCTCCATGCAAGATCTCACCTCGTGGAGTTGCAATGATCATGAGAACGGTGCGGAATCAGCCCAGAACTACACGGGAGGATCTTGTCAATGATCTCTAGGCAGCTGGGACCATAGTCACCAAGAAAACAATTGGTAACACACTACGCCGTGAAGGACTGAAATCCTGCAGCGCCCGCAAGGTCCCCCTGCACAAAGAAAGCACATATACATGCCCGTCTGAAGTTTGCCAATGAACATCTGAATGATTCAGAGGACAACTGGGGAAAGTGTTGTGGTCAGATAAGACCAAAATGGAGCTCTTTGGCATCAACTCAACTCGCCGTGTTTGGAGGAGGAGGAATGCTGCCTATGACCCCAAGAACACCATCCCCACTGTCAAACATGGAGGCGGAAACATTATGCTTTGGGGGTGTTTTTCTGCTAAGGGGACAGGACAACTTCACTGCATCAAAGGGACGATGGACAGGGCCATGTACCGTCAAATCTTGGGTGAGAACCTCCTTCCCTCAGCCAGGGCATTGAAAATGGGTCATAGATTGGTATTCCAGCATGACAATGACCCAAACCACACGGCCAAGGCAACAAAGGAGTGGTTCAAGAAGAAGCACATTAAGGTCCTGGAGTGGCCTAGCCAGTCTCCAGACCTTAATCCCATAGAAAATCTGTGGAGGGAGCTGAAGGTTCGAGTTGCCAAACGTCAGCCTCGAAACCTTAATGACTTGGAGAAGATCTGCAAAGAGGAGTGGGACAAAATCCCTCCTGAGATGTGTGCTAACCTGGTGGCCAACTACAAGAAACATTTGACCTCTGTGATTGCCAACAAGGGTTTTGCCACCAAGTACTAAGTCATGTTTTGCAGAGGAGTCAAATACTTATTTCCCTCATTAAAATGCAAATCACTTTATAACATTTTTCACATGCGTTTTTCTGGATTTTTTTGTTGTTATTCTGTCTCTCACTGTTCAAATAAACCTACCATTAAAATGATTGACTGATCATTTCTTTGTCAGTGGGCAAACGTACAAAATCAGCAGGGGATCAAATACTTTTTTCCCTCACTGTAGTCACATGAATTGTCCATCTCACAATATGGCCTCTGATATATGCTAGCTATAGAGGAGGGGCTGGAAAATGTGAGAGTTCAGCAGCAGATCCACACACACACACACACACACACACATCCACCTAGCCTATTAGAGGAAAGACGTTATGACTGCATTGCTGAGACTGATACAGTCCTCTCAGATTCTCTCTCTCTCGCTCTCTTTCCCTTCTTTTTTTTTGCAGAAAGAGATCCAGGCTATGTCCCAGTGCCACCACCCCAACATTGTGTCCTACTACACATCCTTCGTAGTGAAGGACGAGCTGTGGCTGGTGATGAGGCTACTCAGTGGTGGTAAGTACTACTGTTAGAATACATTTACTTATGGCTGCCCCTGCACTGACCTTTCAAACTGTCTGGGATGGCAGGATTGGGATGACATGTAATTGAGATTGATATCAGGTTGTTGCCAGCTCGACTGGTAATATAGTGTTGATAAATAGTAAAGAAATTGTAATTGAAATAGGAGTTTGTTCCTGAACTACCAGACCCCATCTCCATCCCAGCTGCCTGCTTACCAGGCTCTTCTGGCCACAGAGAAGCAGCTTTTCTCCAGCTATGGGCTTGACTCTCAGCCCACTACTGTCCATCCTCCTGGAATGCAGTAACACTGCCAAGAGATAGAGGAAGAGAGTGCATCTCAGCCCACAGTATCCCTGCTGCCTGTTATGGACACCTCCTTTGATATTTATATATTCTGTGGTTTACCTTTGCTTGTAATGAAATGTGCATGTGTGTGATAGCTATTTCTGTTCACAAAATCTAAGTAACAAGACTTGTGAAGTCAAGTACTATTGACCTACAAGGACTTGACCAAGGAATTCATGATTTTACTGTTCACCTTCTTATGACGCATGTTGAATCCTACTGCTAACTAATAGTAACCTGGTCCTCTCATTGCTTCCGTCTCTCTCAATATCTCTTTCTCAGGTTCAGTACTGGACATCATTAAACACATCATATCTCGTGGGGAGCATAAGTCTGGGGTGCTGGATGAACCGTCCATAGCCACCATCCTTAAAGAGGTCCTGGAAGGACTGGAGTACCTGCATAAGAATGGGCAGATCCACAGGTGCAGTCACATGTTTTTTGGGGTTGTTTTTTACCTCAACTTGATTTTGAACTTGAAATATTTAGCATGGACTTTACCTGTGTTTTGTTCTCTGACCAAAGTCAAATTATAGGTGCATTTTGTGGAATTGTGACATTCAAGAGCCAGTCAAAGAAATTGGCACACGTCCTATTTCATTCTTAACTTCCTCCATTCATGTAAACTCCCTCATTCATTCCGCCTTTAATTATTTTATTCATTCAACAGCTTCTCCCCAGGAACACACAGTGATTTGTCACCCAGCCGAAGCACCACAGTGCCATACAGCTGAAACAGGCACAGGATAATGACAACTTTTTAGTAGTATGCACTGATCAGCATGTTTGGCTCAGATTTATGGAGTGCAGTTATCAGGAGCAAATAAATATAGTTTACGGTTTACAGCTCAAACAGGCCACAGACACACAGGATAATGACTCCTTTTTAGAACTACCTACTGCTTAGTTTAGTTTCATTAAAGGCGATTCCTGATACTAATTCATCTGGTTTGTCTTGTTTCTTCTGTTCACAGAGATCTGAAGGCTGGTAATATTCTTCTCGGGGACGATGGCTCAGTGCAAATCGCAGGTATGGTCATGTGTCCCAAGACTCCAACTCCCTTATGCTTATTTATGCTGGAAAAGTATTCACTTTTTTTTTTCCTTCTGTTCTTTACCAATATAAATTATACAAAATTCCTAGCATTTACACCTCTGGATCAACTATATTGGTTGGTTGCCTGTCTCTCTGATCTCTCTATCTACCAACTCTCACCTCTCTCCTTCCTTCTGTCTATCCCAGACTTTGGTGTGAGTGCTTTCTTAGCGGCAGGCGGAGATATGACCAGAAATAAGGTCAGAAAGACATTTGTTGGAACGCCATGTTGGATGGCCCCAGAGGTCATGGAGCAGGTGGGTGGCAATCCTCTTTCTGTTTTTCTTTCTTTCTCTCTGTTGCTGTCTCTCTGTTCCTCTCTCTCTCTCTCTCTCTCTCTCTCTCTCTCTCTCTCTCTCTCTCTCTCTCTCTCTCTCTCTCTCTCTCTCCATCTCTTGCTTTCTCTATCACTCTCCTTATCTTCTATTTCTATCTAACTTCTAGATGAAAACGAATTCACCTCCAAAGAGCATAGTGGAGACATACACAATTTCCTCTTGCTTCAGATCTTTTGAGAAATTACAAGTTCTTTATCTGTCGTGATTGTTTGTCAGATACCATTTTCTCTGTCTAACTGTTAGAACAGATGCTCTTAGAAGATATTTGAAAAAATATCTTACAATTATTCTTCTTCTCTCCTCAGGTCAGAGGTTATGACTACAAAGCAGATATCTGGAGTTTTGGGATCACAGCCATCGAGCTGGCTACAGGCGCTGCCCCATATCATAAATATCCACCCATGAAGGTGATTTATACACATTTACTTGGAAAGTTGTGGGAAATCAGTTTCTGATACTATCCTGGCTAAATATATATTCATTAAATTGCCAAATGATGTAGTCTTACATGTTGTGTGTGTAATAACCTGGTGTTGTGTGTTAACTACTTAGGGAGTGGTGGGGCGCTAGCGCTATATTTTATACATATACAAATGCTCAGAGATTTTGTTTAACAAGTTATAAAACTACTTAACTTCTTAAGGAGCAGCAAGGTGCGCTGGGGCGCTAGCGCCCCACTCCCGACACTACCCGGTGAAATGCAAGGCGCCAAATTCAAAATCCAAAAGTTGAATTATTAAACATTCATCAATATACAAGTGTTGCATAGTCATCAAAAGCTCTGCTTCTTGGCAATATCACAGCGTTGTCAGATTTCAAAGGCTTTACGGCGAAACCACTACATTTGATTGTTTGAGGGTAGCACCTCCAATATTTTTCATTAGCATAAATTCATAAACCATGGCGGTTCACACAACACATTTCACATCGAAAACAAATCAGTTACCTTTTGAAGACCTTCTGCTGAGGGCTTCCCAAGTGTCCAATGAAGACAATCCATGGTTCTTTTGTTAGAAAAAGTAATTTATTATATCCATAAATCTCAGTTTGGTTGGTGCGTTATGAGAAAATACAGCGTCTACTCGCCCATTGAACCGTGAAGAGAACTCGTTCAACCTATACCTATACACTTGTCCAAGAACAATCAAACATCATTGATAATGTATCCTTAGGAACACTTATGTATATTTAGTATAATATTTCAACCGGAATATAAACTGGGCGATAGGAAAGGAAAAAACCACAGCACGCGCAAGCCTGTCAACGCGCATCAATTTCTGTTTACTTCTTGTGACCACATCCCAATTCATCTTCTATTACCATCCAGACCAACTAAACAGAATCAAAACACTGTCTAGAGACTGTTAACATCCAGTGGAAGCAATAGGTACTGAAATCTTACTCCCTTATATGGTCATTTTCAATAGGAAGGGGTTCAAAATGAGGCAATGTGTCAAAATCACTTTTTCCAGGACAGAAATTCCTCGGGTTTTCGCCTGCCATATCCGTTCTGTTATACTCAGACAATATTTTAACACTCTTGGAAACTTCAGTGTTTCCTAACCAATAGTACTAATTATGTGCATATCCTATTTTCTGGGCCTGAGTGGGAGGCATTTTACTTTGGGCACGCCAGACTCCAAAACCGTCACCTCGGGAGCTGCTCCCTAAGAAGTTAACCTGGTCATGACCTGGTGTTGTGTGTTAACCTGGTCATGACCTGGTGTTGTGTGTTAACCTGGTCATGACCTGGTGTTGGGTTTGTGTAATAACCTGGTGTTTGTGTGTGTGTAGGTGCTAATGTTAACCCTGCAGAATGACCCTCCCTGCTTGGAGACGGGGATCCAGGACAAGGAGATGGTGAAGAAGTACGGCAAGTCCTTCAGGAAGATGATATCTCTGTGTCTACAGAAGGAGCCTGAGAAAAGGTGACTATCCCAAACACTCATAATAGAATATATGCCGTTTAACAGATGCTTTTATACAAAGTGGCTTACAATACAGTAATTGCATACATTTTAGTATATGGCCCCAGTGGGAATTGAACCTACTACCCCGATGTTGCAGGGGCCACGGTAAAACTAACTGAGTCACATAGGACCACTGACTATGTAGCTGGCCTGAGATGGGTATAGCACAGAGTTATTCCTGGAGAGCTTCCCCCTTCAGGCTTTTGCTTCAACCCTAATCTAACAAATGTGGTTCTAGTAATCAGATGTTTTACACCAGGTTGGCCTCGTAATTCCACTGTCACACAATTTCTCCAAGTTAGCATTGTCCTTTGTATAGCACACCAGAAAGCAGCTATTATTATTATTCACCTAGTCATCTTATTCTGGGTCTCAACTTTTCTTAATCCCATTTTCTGTTGTTGAGTGGATTCTCATCCCTCATCTGATTTCCTGACATGGTGCGTTTAAGGTCCTGCAGAGTAGTAAAGCATTGTCTCACTCTGTATTTCAGACCAACTGCTGCTGAGCTGCTAAAGCATAAATTCTTCACGAAAGCAAAGGTAAGACAGATATTGTATATACACTGAGTGTACAAGACATTAGGAACACCTTCCTAATATTGAGCTGCACCCCCTTTTGCCATCAGAACAGCCTCAATTCGTTCACTCTACAAGGTGTTAAAAGCATTCCACAGGGATGCTGGCCCATGTTGACTCCAATGCTTCCCACAGTTGTCAAGTTGGCTGGATGTCCTTTGGGTGGTGGACCATTCTTGATACACACGGGAAACTGTTCAGTGTGAAAAACCCAGCAGCATTGCAGTTCTTGAATCACTCAAACCGGTGCGCTTGGCACCTTCTACCATACCCTGTTCAAAGGCACTTATATATTGTCTTGCCCATTCACCCTCTGAATGGCATATGTACACAATCCATGTCTCAAGGCTTAAAAAACATTCTTTAACCTGTCTCCTCCCCTATATGTACACTAATTGAAGTCAAATTAACAAGTGACATCAATAAGGGATCATGTCTTTCACCTGGATTCACCTGGTCAGTCTGTCATGGAAAGAGCGGCTGTTGCTAATGTTTTGTACACTGTGTATGTGCATCCGTAATATGTAGGACCTTTTGACAAATATTATTATTTTTATTTAACTATGCAAGTCAGTTAACTTCTTTGGGAGCAGCGCACGAGGTGACCGTTTTGGAGAGCCTGGCGTGCCCAAAGTAAAATGCCTCCCATTCAGGCCCAGAAAATAGGATATGCACATATTTAGTACCATTGGATAGGAAACACTCTGAATTTTGTGAGTAAAACAGAACGGATATGGCAGGCGAAACCCCGAGGAATTTCTGCCCTGGAAAAAGTGGTTTTGACACATTGCCTCATCTGGAACCCCTCCCTTATGAAAATGCCCTTATAAGGGCATATGAATGCAGTACCCATCGCTTCCTTTGGATGTCAACAGTCTCGAAAGTTATTTGATTCTTCTTAGCTGCTTTTAGAGCAGAGAAGAAGAGGAATAAGGAAGTTTCCACTGAGATGTCAATACAAGTAAATGCGCGTTCACGACTTGCGCGTTCTTTGGTTTTTTCCTTTCTTATCGCCCAGTTTATATTCTGGTTGAAATATTATACAACATATACATTAAAGTGTTCCTAAGGATACATTATCAATTATGTTTGATTGTTCTTGGACAAGTTTATAGGTATAAGTTGAACGAGTTCTCTTCACGTTTCAATGGAGGAGTCAATGCTATTTTTTCTGATTATTACGCGCCAACCAAACGGAGATTTATGGATATAATACATTACTTTTTCTAACAAAAGAACCATGGATTGTCTTTGTAGGACACCTGGGGATCCCTCAGCAGAAGTTCTTCAAAAGGTAATTGATTTGTTTTCGCTGTGAAATGTGTTTTCTGTGAACTGTGGAGGCTTATGAAATTATGGTAATGGAAAAAATATGTTAGGTGCTACCCTCAAACAATCAAATGTGGTGCTTTAGCCGTAAAGCCTTTTTGAAATCTGACAACGCTGTGATATTGCCAAGAAGCAGAGCTTTTGATGACTATGAAGCACTTGTATATTGATGCATGTTTAATAATTCAACTTTTGGATTTTGAATTTGGTGCCTTGCATTTCACCTGGTCGAAGTTAAGAACACATTTCTATTTACAATGACTGCCTACACCGACCAAACCCGGATGGCGCTGGGTCAATTGTGCGCCGCCCTAGGGGCTCCCAATCACGGCCATTTGTGATACAGCCTGGATTCGAACCAGGGTGTCTGTAGTGACGCCTCTAGCACTGAGATGCAGTGTCTTAGACCGCTGCGCCACTCGGAAGCCCGAAAAATATAACCATGTTGTCATGTGATTTAATCTTGTCTGTCTGCCTCTGTCATGCAGAATAATGAATACTTGGAAGAGAAGCTCCTTCAGAAGGGTCCATCGATAGGAGACAGATCCAAAAGGGGTACGAGACAACAAAATTATAATCCTTGGCATACACACACATTGGAATTCTACATGACACACAGTCATAGCTGTTCTACACAATGCAGTTCTATAAAAATGTTATTCAGCTATACAGCCTCCTGAACAGGCACCAGTGCTTATTCCAGGGCAGTGTACGTAGTGGCATCAAACACAGGAATCTACATAGACACATCATGCTTTGACACAATGACTTCCTTCCTGCTATGTACAGCAGTAGTCTAGGCCTACAGTATGGCAGGGAAATGTTGCATTTTGTGTCTATGGTTTTATGATATTAAAAGTTTGTGTACATGATTTCGAGGGACTGGTCCAAGTTATCTTTTTTACTCAAAACCACACAATGCCATGCTAAAGATAAAATTGTGTGTTTAGGTGCGCCGTGTGCCTGGCTCAAGTGGTCGTCTCCACAAGACAGAAGACGGGGAGTGGGAGTGGAGTGATGATGAACTGGATATGGAGAGTGAGGAGGGCAAGGCAGCCGTGGCAGCTCTAAGGGTGAGGCAAACCTACTTACCCTTAACCTAGCTATCAGACCTAGGTTAAAATACTATTGAAAAACGTTCAAATACTTAGCTCTAGGGCCGGTTTCTCAGACACAGATTAAGCCTTGTCCTGGACTAAAAACCATTCTCAATGGAGATTTTCATCGGAAGTGCTTTTTAGTCCAGGATTAGGTTTAATCTGTGTCCGGGAAACCGTCCCTAATGGTTTGCTCTAGTCTGCCTGGAGTGGTTTACACTCTTGCAACTATTCTATTGTTTTCATTGTACCAAGCAAGTTCAATCAAGCACATATATTGATTATTTAAAATTATATCTGAACCCAGGTCTGCTAGCTGTAACCTTACTTTAGTCCTGTAGTGGTTCAATGCCACCTAGGACTCCTCAATCAAATCAATCAACCTGTTACTCTGGGGGAGGGAACCTTCATTGCATGTTCTTCTGACGTCTGTTAATCTTTGTGTCGTATCACATTCTAGTCTCCCAGAGTGAAAGATGGATCCATCGAGGTAAGCCCTGGTGTTGATATAAATCATAACACCTAAAAACCTTTTATCTATTCATTGCAGAAACAATAGGACGCCGGCCGGCTTTAGTTTTGTATGAAATTGTATTAGAATAATCATTGCCAAAGACCTGATCTAACTTTTTAATCTGCTCTCCCCAAAAGAATGTATGGACATGCAGATAATGTGGTAACACTTCACTTAAGGCACACAGGTATATAATGCATTATGGTGCAGTCATAATGCATTGTAAGACTTGGCATAAGTATCTATAGCCACATTCACACTGCTCTTAGCCCAGGGCTGACAGCCTCCTGGCCTAAGAGAATACAGTGTAAAAAGGCTTTACATTTATATTTTTGTCATTTAGCAGACACTTTTATCCATAGTGACTTATAGTTAGTGCCTTCATCTTAAAGGGATACTTTGGGATTGTGGCCCTTTATCTACTTCATAGTCAGATGAACCAGTGGATGCCAATTTTTATGCCTTTGCGTGCCTAGCATTAGCGCAGTGGCTTACTAGCGTTAGCCCAGTGACTGGAAGTCTATGGGTAACTGCTAGCATGCTAGTAGATACCATATACTTCCAGTCATTGCGCTAAGGCTAGTTACCATTGGCTCGCATAACTACCTCTAACTCCCTTCATACTGGATGCAGAGACTAAAATGGTATCCATGAGTTAATCTGATTCTGAGGTAGTTAAAGGGCTTGATTGCCAAAATCCCAAAGTATCCCTTTAAAGGTAGTTTTGGTAAGATTACACATAAGGTTGACAACCCAAATGAAATTTCAACTTAAAATGTTGATTAATCTCTTTCTGATACAGCATGAGTTTCTCTTTATCTCTGGTCCACCTCAGATCTTCCCTCCAGAAGATGGTTCTCCCAGTCTGCTCCGTCCAGGAGGGGCAGGGCACGACAAGCCAGCTGAGGCCACCCTTTCCCAGGGAGACGCTGTAGCCCAGGACCCTGCCGCCACCAAAGTCCCCATCAGTCTGGTGTTGAGGTTGAGGTACGCATCTAGTGGTGGGTGACATTGTTTCCGTTAGGCAGCATTTATTTTACCGGACATTTAAGAAATTTACCAGACGCCCATATGCATTGGTTGCATAACCTGATTAGGGCGTCCACCCACCCAAAGCTGTGGATTATTTTAAATCACATAGCATACAGTCGGAAGGGCCCTCAATTTGGACAGAGTGGGCGGCACATACCAAATAAATGATTGTTGAGTTGCGACTGTCAGTGAACAGCAGAGAGACCCAGCCAAGCATATCGCAATTTGAAAACAAATGACTATTACTGTAAAGAGAAGACAATGAAAAGACTCTAATCTGTCTTTTAGTTATAAAAATTCTCAGCTTATTTGGGGGAAAGGTAGCCTGTTCTATTGGCACCAGCGGAGAACATCAGCCATATCCTTGGTGAGTGTGCATATTCACTGTCTTCATCATTGGGTCAGTCCCACTTCATTTTGTTTTTGGACAATCATTTCCTCCTCCAGGTTAGATGGTTCTCCCCTTATCGTAGGCCTAATGGATCAGACAATGTTGTTTTTCTTGATCTGTTTGTCAGTGTCAGCAGAGTAGGCTACCCAGTCGCCTATGTTAGAATAACTGCCAACGTACTTTTCCTCAGCCATTATGACGAGTAACGAACAACAAAATCACTAGCGTACTGTATGTTAATCTACTATCGCCCATAGCAGAAAACCTTACCTATTCTATTGGTCAGCTTGTTGTTATGTGCGAGAAAGAAGTAGCCTATTCCAAACAGACGATAGAGCCCAAATACATACAACTAGTAGGCCTAAGCTACATCCCCAAAACATAAAAAAGCAGAGGCTCAGGCAGCAGATCACAACGTTAAGCATTAGATCACATTATAAGCACAGCAATGCGCGCAAGGCAGTAGGGTATGCGCGAATGTTCGTTCTGTAATGCAATTAGTGGGAAAACACCATTGTGAGCTGTTTCATGTGATGGAGATCGAAATATCTGTTAGAAATGTTGAAAGAGGGGAGATATAAATATTCATCAACTTGCAGGGGTTGCTAATATGACTAGGATTGTGCCTTTGGCTACTGGACAATGAAAGAAAGTTCATTTGAAGACCAATGGAACCTGAGAGAACAAGACTACTGGTTTCAATGGCATATGAAACTCTTTATAAAATAATGGCCGGCATATTTTGTTGGATTTTGGCTAGAATACTTTAAAGCAAGCTAAGACATGCCTCATAATATTTAGTAAAACGTTTGGGTTTCAAACAATTAACTATATGTTTTCTAAATGCATACTGCCACCATCTCATTGCAAAGTGGTGTGATGCGCTGAAGCCTGCCTAATTGTCAATGCACTTGAATGCGAATTGCACTTCAATTACCAGTTGAGAAATAAAAATAGCTCTTTTTAATCGTGGCCATTTGTTTTTGCCTTTAGAATTGTTGCGCAATGATTGGGCTGATATTTTAAAAATATGTTTCAGTCTAGTAACAACAAATAGCTGTTCCGCTTAGGAGGTTTAACCAACGACCTTCTCCTCCGATGGCGGCACCTCCTTCGTTACCAGGTGTAAGTCTCTGATTGGCCTCACAGTCACACTTTCCTTTCTCTTGGTCTTCAATAACACAAACTCCAAGGCAAATCAGGGGGAGGAAAATAGGTTTATTCGGGGAGGTAGATGGTCATTCTCCCCTGTCCTCAGTGACGCTCTCTGTGATTCTCCCGTGGTTCTCTCCTGTGATTCACAGAACAGGGACAGCATGTAGTTTTATAACCCAGCCCTAGCCTGTGGTTGACCAATTTAGAATTCCTTGCATTAAAACTAGCCAATGGCCAAATAACAAGTATCCTATTTCAGAATTCCTTGCAATAAAACGAGCCAATGGCCAAATAACAAGTATCCTATTTCAGAAGACATATTCCTCCCATGTCTCTGAACCATTGATCAATAATTCCCTATTACAGAAAAAACACTATTTCCCTTAATCGTTATTACTCTGACTTCTCGTCCTTTTTACCTCTCGTCCTCTGTCTCTGCGTTGTGTAGTTATCTTCGACATATTCTTACACTCCCCCCTAGACCATTTCAAAAAAAGAAATGTACTAAACATGTCTTTTTAGAAAACAATAAAAAACATAAAAAATAGACAGTATATAAAAACATTAGCAGTAAGCATAAAATCATTCACATTAAACACCTTGCATTTCTATAAAACACAAAGGGCATATTCTACTTGCTGTTACAATATGAAATAGAGTTCAAACAAAGTTATAGAAAATAAGTATTAACAGGTGTAATGATGATGATGTCCCTCATCTTGTTTTAGGAGGAAACTCACACAAAAGTTATCTACAGACAATAATATTGGCCCCCAATTGCTAATCAATCAGTTCTTTATTCTCCAGGCTCCGCTTTGTCATCAAAATGGACAACCTTGCAATGAATGACTTGTATCCATTGTGATTTTCTCTGGACTTTTACTGCTGGCCTCATTATGAGCAAAACTTGATAAGGACCTTCCCATTTTGGCCCTAATGTGTCTGTTACGTATGTTTTTTACCATCACCCACTGTCCTGGCACTGTCATGTCCTCCCTCGGGAGTTATTCCCCACGCCTCTTTTACTTGTCTGTCTGCTTCCCCTACTGCATTAGTGTTGTATGCAATAGTTAAGCATTGTGTCACTCATAAAGTGAATGTCTGCTTTTCTCAAATCTAATGTGCCTGGTATTATCACATTGTCCATTGCAGTAACTACCCATGCCCAGCCTGCCTCACACCCCCCTCCACAATGCTTGAACCGTCTGTGTACAAGATAAACTCAAGGTTTTCCAACGGATGACTCTTAATAAACCGATCAGAGAGCTGATCCAAAACAACTCCCAACAGTCGTGTTCAAGTAATGTGGTATCTGTAGGATACATCAGAGTAGCTGGATTACATGGTGTATTTTCAACTATACCCATGTCCCATAGATCTTTAATCACTACTTTAGTAGCGTCCATAGCTTCCTTGCTAATGGAATATTGTTTTGTGCAAGGTGGGGCAACACCTTTCAAGCGCACTGGTTCCATATCTAAAGTTCCACACAAATTTTTCTTCGTAGTCCAAATAGCATGGTTCTGAACTGTAGATTCCTGCATCAATCTTCATTTGACCAATAGAAATTGATAATGGTTTGGGTTGTTTCATATCGTCCCCCCCCACTCCTGCTGCGCTCATCTTCTTGCCCTTGTACTGAGGACATATGTTTTGCATAAGATATGGGAAATACAGTGACTTCAGGACCCGTATCTACTAAAACAAATCTGCTGCAAAGTTGTTAACCATCGGGTTCACATATATTCCATCCGATTTCATATGTACACCAGCTGAGATTGGACGTAAGAGGGAGTTTATTAGTTTACCTCAACAGCATCCAGCAAACTCTGCTGCTGAGCCCGGAGAGAGCTTCTTACATTTCTGCAGTATTGTGTCGTTGGGGCTGTTGTCTTGTTTCCCTTAGACGGACTCTTCTTCTCCTGGCCACTTCTCATAAAATCACATTTTATTTTCCGACTTTCTCGTTGCTAGTGACCATAAATCCCACAATAATGACATACACCAGGTTTCTCTTCTCCTGAACGGATAATGTTGTTGGTTTCATTCGGAACCTGCACAACTCGTATGACAGACGGTTTATTATGTTGATTGATGTCTCTCGTTATTACTCTATTGACTTCTCGTCCTCTGTCTCTGCGTTGTGTATTTATCTTCAACATATTCTTACAATAGCCACAAACACAACTCGTGCTGCGTTTGTGGGGTCGCAACTATCTTAGATGACGCTGCAGCTGTGGTCCGTTTTAGTCTGTCTGTAAATTCTTAACTCACAGGTTTTATACCCTCGGGCCGCAAAGGGGTGTTTCTGTCTTTATGGCATGCTCTCTGGGTTCCCAAGGGCGTAGCTCGTTACCTTGCCTTGTATCAGGATTTCACTCTGATCTAGTCTCGACCACTATATTCACAGTTCATCTTTTCAAAAACATTCTTTGATCTGGATATTTTCAACACAACGCACAGTATGTAAACACAGACATATTATGAAATCTCCTGAAGTTCCAATGTTTTCGTTGTCATTTTACTTTTAATAACAACAAAAACAACAACATCCATTTTCATATTCCATCTATCATTGTTGCCACCATTTTGGCTGAGAAAATATATTGTCAAAAAGTCCATTCATTCTAATGTTCTGTCGTTTTGAGCTGTAAACTCTCTTCCTAAAACACACAGACGTTCCACAGAATGGAGTTGGGCTTCTGCCTTCTAATTTACGATGGCGTGAGGTCATAACCCCCCATCAATCGCTCTACACCTCTCCCCCAGCCTATTCAAAAAAGATTCAGAAACACTGACCGAGTGAAGCGCGCCAGCAGCGCACAGCAGGGCAGCACACGAGTGACATTCTGAGTAATTTGCTTATTCCTTTTTGCTATAGACTATTTCAATAAATATGTTGTATGCAGAATGCCAAAGCAGTCCAATATGTCCAGTTAGAAATTATTTTCTCTTGCACTCACTCACTCACTCATTCAGTCAGTCTCTGTCTGTCGGATGCATGGGTCTTATAGCCTAAACCTATTCATTTTTTATATACAATGGGGTCTAAAATTATTGACAAAGATAAGCAAAAAAGAATGTATAAAACCTTTGAAAATATTTTATACGTATACAATTGCTCAGAGATTTTGTTTAACAAGTTATAAAACTACTTAAGATGGGGGTCAAAATTATTGACACCTTTGTTTTCAATACTGTTGCACCCTGTCCTTGTGAGGGTAACGACACTGAGGCCATTTCTAAAATGTCATTGAACATCATTTTTCCAAATCCTCGATATCCTTAGTCTCCCTGCATGGACTGCCCTCTTCAATTCAAACCACAGGTTTTCAATGGAGTTCAAGTTTGGAGACTGAGATGGCCATTGCAAAATGTGGATTTTGTGGTCACTTAATAATTTCTTTGTAGATTTTCATTTTCAACAAGGAGGATGAGGCAAATTAAGCAATTATTATCCAGTTCTGAAGACGGCAGACTTTGCTTCTATCCAGCCCATGATTTATAACCTAACTCACTACGGCAAGACCGCCCATTCCTCATCAGTTGACTGTCACTTTGCTCTGTCATGTGCATGCCACACAGACTCACACACAAACCTGTTCCATGCTAAAGCTCCACCACCAGAAAAGAAAATTAGAAAATATTACACTTAGTAATATAGTATCTGTCCAGGCTTTTAACATGATCTTTTGTCATGTTTCGTCCAGTTGTAGCATCCGATTTCACGCCATAGCCCAACTGTGTTTTTTTATCTGGGTTGTTTTATTTATATAACAAAAAGTGTTGGCCAATAGGGTTATTTCACAATGTTTTATGAGTAGATAATCACGATTGGACAATGGTTGACACCGCCTAATCTGAATGTCCAGACCTCCTCCTAACCAGTTGTAACTCTCCTCTTCCCAGGAACTTGAAGAAAGAACTGAACGACATCCGATTTGAGTTCATGCCTGGTAGAGGTAAGTGTCTGTCTGTCTCTGTGTGTTTTAGCTATTTCCTGCTACAGTGAGGGGAAAATGTATTTGATCCCCTGCTGATTTTGTATGTTTTCCCACTGACAAAGAAATTATCAGTCTATAATTTGAATGGTAGGTTTAATTGAACAGTGAGAGACAGAATAACACTTAAATACTTATTTCCCTCATTAAAATGCAAATCAATTCATAACATTTTTCACGTCCGTTTTTTCTGGATTCTTTTGTTGTTATTCTGCCTCTAACTGTTCAAATAAACCTACCATTAAAATGATAGACTGATAATTTCTTTGTCAGTGGGCAAACGTACAAAATCAGCAGGGGATCAAATACTTTTTTCCCTCACTGTATATCCCTCCTCACACTCACCAACACATTGCTGCTCTGTTATGTTACACTGGAGCCAACAGAGGGCGCTAACTGGCTGACTTTTTGCTGGTCTTGCACGCTTGCTGGTTAAAACATACAGTGCCTTCAGAAAGTATTCGCACCCTTTGACTTTTTCCACATTTTGTTGTGTTACAAGTGGGATTAAAATGGATTTAAACCCAAAGAGTCGATTTCTACGAATTAGCATAAAATAAATCAAATAAAATCTGTCAGTTTAGGCTAGAGATGTTTTTTTGCATTGAATCAAAATGTTTTGTTATATTAAGTTAATTTGTGGAATTTCTTTCCTTAATGAGTTTGAGCCAATCAGGTGTGTTGTGACAAGGTAGGGCTGGTATAGAGAAGATAGCCCTATTTGGTAAAATACCAAGTCCATATTATGGCAAGAACAGTTCAAATAAGCAAATAGAAACGCCAGTCCATCATTACTTCCATCATTATAAGTTGAGACTTGTTTGGGCCAAGAAACACAAGCAATGGACATTAGACCGGTGGAAATGTGTCCTTTGGTCTGATGAGTCAAAGTTTTAGATGTTTGGTTCCAACCGCTGTGTCTTTGTGAGACGCAGAGTAGGTGAACGGATGATCTCTACATGTGTATTTCCCACCGTGAAGCATAGAGGAGGTGGTGTGATGGCGCTTTGCTGGTGACACTGTCAGTCATTTATTTAGAATTCAAGGCACACCTTAACCAGCATGGCTACTACAGGACAACAGGACAATGACCCAACACACCTCCAGGCTGTGTAAGGGCTATTTTACCAAGAAGGAGAGGGATGGAGTGCTGCATCAGATGACCTGGGCTCCACAATTACCCGACCTCAACCCAATTGAGATGGTTTGGGATGAGTTGGACTGCAGAATGAAGGAAAAGCAGATAACTGCTCAGCATATGTGGGAACTCCTTCAAGACTGTTGGAAAAGCATTCCAGGTGAAGCTGGTTGAGAGAATGCCAAGATTGTGCAAAGCTGTCACCGAGGCAAAGGGTGGCTACTTCGAAGAATCTAAAATATATTTAAGTTTTTTTGGTTACTTCATAATTCCATATGTGTTATATCATAGTTTTGATGTCTTCACTATTATTCTGCAATGTAGAAAATAGTACAAATAAAGAAAAACCTTTGAATGAGTAGGTGTGTCCAAACTTTTGACTGGTTCTTTATATAAATGACTGTGATTCTGTATATTTTTTTAGTTCTTCTGCTTCGGTATGTCCTGAGTGAACTTCCCTGCAATTGCTTTAATAAACTATTTTAAACTGGATAATGAGCTCTGCCTGATCATTGGAACACGTTTTCCTCAACAATCCTGCACTTATTTAGGCTTGCCATAACAAAATGGTTGACTACTTATTGATTCAAATTATTTCACCTATATATTTTTTATAATTTGTAGACATTTCAAAAAACATAATTCCACTTTGACATTATGGGGTATTGTGTGTAGATCAGTGAAACAAGATATGAATTTAATAAATTTTTTAATTCAGGCTGTAACAATACAAAAAGTGGAACAAGTCAAGACGTGTGAATACTTTCTGAAGGCACTGTAGCTAACCACTGAACAAAAGTGGACCATCGCACTCACCCAAAAGTCCGATGGTTGCATAAAACCAGTGAATCCAGAAGCTTACTTTATATGTCAATTATTTTTAAACTTTTACTGCTTCAGAACAGATGTTTCAACTTAAGTCTTCTTCATGTAGGTTTTCCATTCAGAAACCGCATTTATAGGGATCAACAGGTGAGAAGCAGGTGTTTCTAATCAGGGTTGCCAGTTATCTGCAAATCAGGGATGTGGCTTTTCTGGTCATCCTGTATATGGGTTACAATCACAGATATGGACCCATCACACTTATTTTTTTCTTCTCACATAACTAACCACTCCTGCTCTGTTTCTCTCACCCATCTATCTCTATCTCTCGGTTCTGTCCTCTCACTCACTCACTCACTCTCACTTACCTTCCTCAGATTCATCAGATGGAGTGTCTCAGGAGTTGGTATCCGCAGGTCTTGTCGATGGGAAAGACGTAGTGGTTGGTGAGTATGAAACCAAAGCTTAGAGAGAGTTACTGTAGGATAACATGTCCCTGACTATGGTAACTTTACCAAAGCCACTAGAGGTCAGTGAAGTCACAGGTCAGGCTGAAATTAATGATTGAGACAACACATTTTGGGTATGTGGAAATATAATATTTTATGATGTGACATTTGGAAAATTGAGTATGCTTTAAATGCCAGGATGTCGTACTCATTTTGGCTTTTCATCTAGTAGATTTATCTGCACACTATTAAGAAAGAGAATCGTATTTTCAGACCCACGTGTGTTTGACAACAGCTGATAATCAAAGAAGGGGACAGGCTGTAGAAAAATTAACGAATGGCTGGAAACAACGCAATTACGCATTAGATGACACATTCTCAGTATGGGTGAGCCTAGTATGTTGATATTTGTTGCTTAGTGCATACGTTTTGCTAAACAGTACGTTCTAAATAGTATGTAGAACAATTAGTACACAGTATGACGTTTTAGTAAGTATTAGGCAAGACAAATTTCAGACACTGTTTTGATTTGGCAAGAATTATGCTGGTTTTTCGAGAGGTTCAGATTCTTGATTCCACCTCTATTCTTTCCAGTTGCTGCCAACCTGCAGAAGATTGTTGATGATCCTTTCAACAATAAAAATGTAACTTTCAAACTGGTAAGTTCAATATTTTTTATTTCAATCAAAGCTTCCATTTTTTGTCCTGTTGAAACAGCATTATACCCTGCTCAACATCCTACAAAGGGAGATGCACTGAACATTTATTTTTCTTTCTCAGGCATCTGGCATAGACGAGTCAGAGATCCCTGACGATGTCAAACTGATGGGTTTCGCTCAGCTCAGCATCAGTTAACTCAATATTCTATCAACAATGGAGAACAAACAGTATTGCACAGCAGCATAGTTCTAAATTCCAAGACACCACTACTGCCAAAGAAGAGAGCCACTGTGCATTTGTCAACCTGTAGGGTTATTTTCTTTACTGAAACCTGCAGTGTTAGTTAAAATAGATGGGCTCTGAGAATGGGACCAGTGTAACAGAAAGACAGCATTTAGGACGGGAACAGTAAAACACACTTGAAAGAGTTTACAGCAGTGTATCTGGGAGGGAGGATGGCATTGCAATCGACATCATCATCGACTTAAAAATAAACAGCAAATGTTTCTTATTTCGTTTTCTACGTTAAGCTCTACAATCCAAAACATATTCTAATATAACTCCCTTGAGTTCTGGAAGTGATAACTTACAGTGCCTTCAAAGTATTCAGAACCCTTGACCTTTTTCCACATTTTGTTGTGTTACAGCCTTATTCTAAATTAGATTAAATAAAAAAAATCATCAGAAATCTACACACAATACCTCATAATGACAGTGAAAACAGGTTTTTAGACATTTTTGCACTTTTATTAAAAATTTAAAACAGAAATACCTCACACAGGATTGTGTAGAGGGACAGATCTATGGATGGGTACCAAACAAATTCTGCAGCATTTAAGGTCCCAAAGAACACAGTGGCCTCCATCATCATTCTTAAATGAGAGAAGTGTGGAACCACCAAGACTCTTCCTAGAGCTGGCCACCAGGCCAAACTGAGCAATCAGGGGAGAAGGGCCTTGGTCAGGGAGGGGACCAAGAACCTGATAGTCCCTTTGACAGAGTTCTAGAGTTCCTCTGTAGAGATGGGAGAGCCTTCCAGAAGGACAATCATCTCTGCAGCATTCCACCAATCAGGCCTGGTAGAGTGGCCAGATGGAAGCCACTCTTCAGTAAAAGGCACATGACAGCTCGCTTGAAGCTTGCCAAAAGGCACCTAAAGACTCTCAGACCATGAGAAACAAGTCTGATGAAACCAAGATTGAACTCTTTGGCCTGAATGCCAAGCTTCATTTCTGGAAACCTGGCACCATCCCTACGGTGAAACATGGAGGTGGCAGCATCATGCTGTGGGAATGTTTTTCAGCAGCAGGGACTGGGAGACATTTGTCATTTCTCGGGTACTGTGTGCAGATTGATAAGGAACAAAAGCAATTTAATACATTTTTGAATAAGGCTGTAACCTAACAACATTTGGAAAAAGTCAAGGGGTCTGAATACTTTCCGAAGGCACTGTAAATGCCTGTTTATAAACTGTGCCACTGAACCAACGCACACATGAGTATTTTGTGTAATAGCCACCACTATTGGGCATCCTTGTACTGTTGTCTGAATTATATAAGCTGCCTCCCCAATGGCCACCTTATTCCCTATATTGTGCATTTATTTTGAGCAGGGCCTTATTCAAAAGTAGTGCACTATGTAGGGGATGGGGTGCCGTTTCGGATGCAGACTTTGTAATATACTAAGTGTAAAGGAGTTTGTTTTTTAGTGAGGATCTATTACAGTATGGATTTGTAGAAGAATAAGTGAATGACTGATGAAAAGGGACTTCCCTTCATGATACATTCTTGATATTGAATCCGAAATAACTGGCATCATAGTGTATATCATTACATACGTTGACATAAGCATTCTTAGGTGTCATACGCTTTCCTTGGTCTATCTGTTGACATAAGCTGTTATAATCTCTCATAGGTGTTTTAAAAGACATTAACTGTCATAAGTTCTCTTCCCTGTTATAACCTCTCATTGGTGTATCATTATGTTGATATAAGCTGTGTTAGTGGTTCAGGTTACCCCAGACAGACCGATATCATTGCTCTAACAAGGAAAGGGTCTGTTCAGAAGGGAGCAATATCACAGGACATAATGAAACGTTCGGATAGATATGTATTGATAGGATTACCTGTCGTATAGATTTGGGAATTGGGTCTGCTCTGTTCATTACATTTCAGTCTGAAAACATTCTGAACGATTATCCAGAGTTAATACTCAGACAGTAAAACAATAACTTACTGAGATCTTGATTATGGTCTTGGGACTATGCAATTTTGTCTCTGTGATGTTCATGACCAGCGCTTCACTAGTTACTGGACCTCTGTACTCCCGCTAGCTACCTAGCTAGCAGTCATCATGATGGCTGTTTCTTCTTCCTAGATGGACAAATTAATTTGTATCGTAGCCTTATGCTCCAATCCATCTACACTCACCTCAATGTCACTCCTATTTTACGTTCTATGTTTGTTTGTTTTGTTGGTTGGTTGGTTGGTTGGTATGTGTGTTTCTGTAGTGTTCCAGGGACTTTGTGTGTGGGTTATCTAGTTCAGGTATTGTTGTAAATCGGTCTATTTAGCAGAAATTGTATTTCAAAAAGGTACGTCACATTATAATGGCAAGCTGGTGATGCCACAACATGCACAGTCTTTCACACACGCTCCCAAAGGTATGTATGTGAGTAGGAAGCAAAGCACAGTATCAACTGTTTCTGGAGTACATTTCTAATGAGGAAAGAATGCTCTTTAGTTGTACATATGATTGTGGCAGATAAACAACTGGTATACTTGGTCAGTAGCTCATCCAGTATCTCTACAGGTTTAAATAATTGGTTGTTTTATAGATTTTCCACTGTTTCCACACATTCCAGGTTTTGTTGCTAATCATGCCATGTGATTTGCTGAATTGGTACCTTATTATTGATATTAACGTACATATTTGAGTTAGTTCAGAAAGGCTTGTCATCTAGTTCACATTCTATGCTTTTGTTGTAATGGAGATAGTAATATGCAATTAAAAAAAAAAAAAAAAAATCCATTGAGACTTTTTTTAATCACTGAAACCTGTCGAATTTTGAGTTTCCTGTAGAAATACAAACTGGAATGATGTTCCTCAAGAAATGTAAAAGTAGGCCTAACTAACAACAAAATGACACAGAACTGACACAATTCCCACTGGTGTGATATGTTGCTTTCAGACTGAGCAATATATTGAAGAATGTTAGCCTGTGTCAGTCTGTTTGTGCCAACTCCCTGTTACTCATTGTCTTGCCAAACAGTACAATTTGCATTGGCAAGAGCATAAACAAAACTTGGACACCCAGGCTAGAAGAATGTGTGAGCTGATAGCAAAATGTCCTGGGTTTTAATCTATTTTCCTTCCATTGTGAATCCAAATGGAAAGCCAATGTTGTCAGGTAGATATCGGTCACAAGGCGAACTCTTTCAATGATTAGTATTTATTATGACACTAACTTGGATCTGATTGAACTTGTATGATTTAGTTATTTTTATTTGTTGGAACGCATATATATTTTCTACGTTATTATGTGCATCATCATAAAACATGCAAGTGATCAAAATTGAAGAATGATATTTGTGAAACCTTGGCATTAAATGACAACTTGATGTCAGGAATTAAAAGTACTTTGCAGAATCAATGTTGTAAATGTGTGGTTAAAATTGCACAAAAACATGAAAATACATCATTCTGGTCAACTCTTTCTAAAATAGGTGAAAAGGTAAATAAATTCACATGGTTTGAACCAAGTCCCAAGAGTTCTTTAAATACAGTGCCTTTGGAAAGTATTCACACCCCTAGACTACATTTGGTAGTTAGAAAGTGAGATTAAAATATATATATATATTTTTTTCAAATACCTTGTCAAATTGGAAGAAAAATTATATATTTTTTTAATGAAAAATGAAACCCTAATCTTGATTAGATAAGTATTCAACTGCCTAGGTCAATACGTGTTAGAATCACCTTTGGCAATGATTACAGCTGTAAGTCTTTCTGGGTAAGTCTCTACGAGCTTTGCACACCTGGCTTGTACAATATTTGCCCATTTATTCTTTTAAAGTTTTCAAGCTTTGTCAAGGTGTTTCTTGATCATTGCTAGACAGCCATTTTCAAGTATTGCCATAGATTTAAAACCCAATTTTAAATCTAACTAGACCACTCGGGAACATTCAATGTCATCTTGGTAAGCAATGTATATTTGGCCTTGTTTTTATGTAACGTCCTGATGAGGTAACGGGCGAGACTATTATAGACTATTAGGCCAGACAACATTTGATTCACTTTTAACGGATCCCCCCCAGAAAGTGATGCGAGCAACAACAAAAAACATTAAGTGGGTAAGGAATAACAGTACCTTGTGCGAGGCACACTAGGCCTACTGTGAGCTTCAAGAGTTATATTATTCCATGCGAAAACCTCACTTTTTTTTCTTAAGAATGCAGATGTTACAATGTTGTTATAACCATGAGAAATTAAACACAATGGGAAGTACAACTTGCAACAGTTTCTTTATTCCTGGTAAAAAAAATGTTTTATCCAATCTCGTAATTTTATGAGTAGACTATTTAACATGTTTTTCTAATTCAAGAATTATTGACATAATTGTAATCAAATTAAAATGTTGATGTATAATCATTACCTGACTGCATCTCTATAGCCTATAGCCTCTCTGCTACCGCATGGCAAGCGGTACCGGAGTGCCAAGTCCAGGACAAAAAGACTTCTCAACAGATTTTACCCCCAAGCCATAAGACTCCTGAACAGGTAATCAAATGGCTCCCCGGACTATTTGCATTGTGTGCCCCCGCACATTGGCTAACCGGGCTATCTGCATTGTGTCTCGCCACCCACCACCCGGCAACCCTTCTTTTACGCTACTGCTACTCTCTGCTCATCATATATGCATTGTCACTTTAACCATATCTACATGTACATATACTACCTCAATCAGCCTGACTAACCAGTGTCTGTAGATAGCCTCGCTACTGTTCTTTTTCAGTCTTTTTACTGTTGTTTTTATTTCTTTACTTACCTATTGTTCACATAATACCTTTTTTGAACTATTGGTTAGAGCCTGTAAGTAAGCATTTCACTGTAAGGTCTACACCTGTTGTATTCGGCGCAGGTGACAAATACACTTTGATTTTAATTATAGGCGATAACAAAATATTCATACAAATATGATTAGGCCTCTCATAAATCCAGCCCTAGCGTATAGCCTATCATCAAAATGAAACATGTAGTTTTTAAAACATGTATAATTAGAAGAATCGATATATAGATAGATAGATAGAGCAAGCTTGACTCGATTCAAGCCCTGCAACTTTTCTCATCCCATCCTCCTCCGATTGTCTTGTCTGGCTGCCACGAAAAGCCCCACCTGGGAGACAGTCGATCACATCACTGTGAACCTGCTCATCTGTACGAAGGGTGTTTGTGCCACTGGCGATGTACATTGCTGGACATGCTAGCTGTTCTCGGCGGCGTATCATCACTTCAAATGCATTCCGTCTTGGTGTTTTCGGTTGGCCTATTACTACTGGTAGTACCGGTAAAATGTAAGTTATGAATCACAAATCACCATACAGCTGACACACTTCGATTTCTTCAATCATTTTGACTTCAATTTGGTTGTCCAAAATACTGTTTGCACTCTGTCTTTGCTGATAAATGCCCTGATCTCTGGCCAGTCAATTGGTTCAATGACATTGTTGTTTCGTCTATTAATCGCTTCTAATAGATCTGAAAATACTGCATTAACCATGAATTTAACCGACTGTTTGTTTATAATGAGGGACGTCCCACGTTTAACCTGGACACACAAATCGTATGAATTTACGCTGTATTCAACAATGACGGCGTGAGAGAAATGAAACATCTGCAAGTCGCAGTGTGTTTCACTGTCCAATCTGAGGCTCGAACATGATCTGAGTGTGTGATCTAGAGCTGTCTCGTCTCTTGCGCATCAATTTGGGAAAGCCTCAAGCGGGAGCGGACAGTGGATAATACACTAAGCGCTGCATAAATTGCCCAACAAAATAACAAATCCGATTTTTTTTTATTATTGGTGTGGAGAAAAGTGGCGGGCATCCGTTAAACAGTAATTCAACTTTGTCCGCCCTTATAGAGACTTTGTCAGCAGACCACTTGGCATTTCTACATCGGCTGGTTACCTGCATTAGAAGGCGGTGTTTCGAAAAACTCCAGGGAGGAGAAACATGACCGCTGCTCCGAGCCCAGGAAGAGACGGGAGGGAGACTACAGGATACAAAGCTCTCCGGCTCTGCTGTTGAGACATGGTCATTTCTGAACCTACTCACTAATACACAGGGGTGGAAAAAGTACCCAATTGTCATACTTGAGTAAAAGTAAAGATACCTTCATAGAAAGTTACTCAAGTGAAAGTCACCCAGTAAAATACTGCTTGAGTAAAAGTATTTGGTTTTAAATATACTTAAGTATCAAAAATAAATGTAATTGCTAAAATATACTTAAGTATCAAAAGTTGGAGTAAAATTATAAATATTTAAAATTCCTTATATTAAGCAAAGCAGACGGCACCATTTTTTAAAATGTATGGATAGCTAGGGGCCACACTCCAACACTCACACCAGTGGAGGCTCCTCGGAGGAAGGGGAGGACCATTCTACTCAGTGAAATTTCATTTTTCTATTAAAATGTGAAACAATAAAAAAGTTATCATTTTTAGATAAAACGATATTAAATATATTCATATGTCACCAAATAATTGATTAATTTAAAAAAAATGCATTGAAGGTCTATAGTAACTTCAACAGCACTGTGGGGTAGCTTCATGGTGTAGTCAGAGGACAGCTAGCCCTGTCCTCCTCTGGCTACACTGACTCGTAGGCCTCACCCCCTTCCATAGACATACATGGTAATTATGACCACTTCCGGAGGACGTCCTCCAACCAATCAAAGCTTTTGCAGTATGAACTGACATGTTGTCAATCCAATCATAGAATTAGGATCAGAAAATGAACCTATTGAGTTGTATTGGGATTGTGCCACAGAGCATTATGGGGTTTCTATGTGTTGAGGAGCTTGGTGACATTGTTGGCTAGAGGTTAAGAGTGAAAAGTGATAGTTGAGAATTTTGTGGATATTATTACATTCAAATTAGTTTTACAGGGGACCGAGGATGTATATTATAAATTGCTTTCTTGGTTTTAGAACTTAATTTTTTTGTCCATTTAGTGCAATCTATTTAAATTTGGCTTGCTAACTTCAGTAGCTAGCTAGCTACTGTACCAGCGCGAGTGTGCAGTTTTCTGCACCAGAATGGTAGAATGGCCAACACTGCCAAAATTGTTGTGGGCTTTTTGTTGAAGAACCCCTTTCATTCTCTGGGGTACATGGAAAAGGTGCAAATTAAAAGCTAGGTTTGACCTCTGCCTGAGATCAGTTTCATGAAGAAGGATGAAAATTGACGATTTTTGAAACACACTTTGTTGTCTCTGTGCGTTACGCTCCTATACCGTGGATCTCCCATCCTCCTCAATGTTTCTAATCACCAGCCTCCACTGACTCACACATTATTTACAAAAGAAGCATTTGTGTTTAGTGAGTCCGCCAGACCATAGGCAGTAGGGTTGACCACGTGTTCTCTTGATAAGTACTTGAATTTCACAATTTTCCTGTCCTGCTAAGCATTCAAAATGTAACGAGTACTTTGGGTTGTCAGGGAAAATGCATTCAGTAAAAAGTCCAATATTTTCTTTAGGAATGTTTTTTATTTTTATTTTATTTTACCTTTATTTAACAAGGTAGGCAAGTTGAGAACACGTTCTCATTTACAACTGCAACCTGGCCAAGATAAAGCACAGCAGTTCGACACATCCAACAACACAGAGTTACACATGGAATTAACAAACATACAGTAGAATACATTTTTTTAAAGTCTATATACAGTGAGTGCAAAGGAGGTAAGTAAAGGGAGGTAGGGCAATAAATAGGCCATGGTGGCGAAATAATTACAATATAGCAATTAAACACTGGAATGGTAGATGTGCAGAAGATGAATGTGCAAGTAGAGATACTGGGGTGCAAAGGAGCAATATAACTAAATAAATACAGTATGGGGATAAGGTAGTTGGATGGGCTGTTTACAGATGGGCTATGTACAGGTGCAGTGATATGTGAGCTGCTCTGACAGCTGGTGCTTAAAGCTAGTGAGGGAGATATGAGTCTCCAGCTTCAGTGATTTTTGCAGTTCGTTCCAGTCATTGGCAGCAGAGTACAGGAAGGAAACGTGTCCAAAGGAGGAATTGGCTTTGAAGGTGACCAGTGAGATATACCTGCTGGAGTGCGTGCTACGGGTGGGTGCTGCTATGGTGACCAGTGAGCTGAGATAAGGTGGGACTTTACCTAGCAAAGACTTGTAGATGACCTGGAGCCAGTAGGTTTGGCGACGAGTATGAAGCTAGGGCCAGCCAACGAGCGCATACAGTTCGCAGTGGTGGGTAGTATATGTGGATTTGGTGACAAAAAGGATGGCACTGTGATAGACTGCATCCAATTTGTTGAGTAGAGTTTTGGAGGCAATTTTACAAATGACATCGCTGAAGTCGAGGATCGGTAGAATGGTCAGTTTTACGAGGGTATGTTTGACAGCTTGAGTGAAGGATGCTTTGTTGCAAAATAGGAAGCCGATTTAATTTTGGATTGGAGATGCTTAAAATCAAACCAAAGAGGTTTTGTGTTTGGAATTGCAGTATGTACACTGTATATATTTTTTCAGTACCAGTCAAACGTTTTGACACACCTACTCGTTCCAGTTTTCTCTTCTTTACTTTTGCTATTTTCTACATTGTGAAGACCTCAAAACGATGAAATAACATATATGGAATCATGTAGTAACCAAAAAAGTGTTAAACAAATCTATATGTTAGATTTGAGATTCTTTAAAGTAGACACCTTTTGCCTTGACAGCTTTGCACACTCTTGGTATTCTCTCAACCAGCTTCATGAGGTAGTCACCTGGAATGCATTTCGATTAACAGGTGTGCCTTTCTTTCCTTCTTAATGCATTTGAGCCAATCAGTTGTGTTGTGACAAGGTAGGGGTGGTATACAGAAAATAGCCCTATTTGGTAAAAGACCAAGTCCATATTCTGTCAAGAACAGCTCAAATAAGCAAAGAGAAACAACAATCCATCATTACTTTTAAGACATGAAGCTCAGTCAATCTGGAACATTTCAATAACTTTGAAAGTTTCTATAAGTGCAGTTGCAAAAACTGTTCAGAGGAGACTGAGAATCAAGCCTTAATTTGACCAAGAAGGAGAGTGATGGAGTGTTGCGTCAGATGTCCTGTCCTCCACAATCACCCAACCTCAACCCAATTGGGATGAGTTGGACTGAAGAGTGAAGGAAAAACAGCCAACAAGTGCCAAGAATATGTGGATACTCCTTCAAGACTGTTGGAAAATTATTCCGGGTGAAGCTGGTTGAGAGAATGCCAAGAGTGTGCAAAGCTGTCATCAAGGCAAAGGGGGCTACTTTAATTAAATATATACTTTAAATTAAATATTTTAACTTTTTTGGTTACTACATGATTCCATATGTGGAATGTGGAAAATAGTAAAAATAAAAACCCTTGAATGAGTAGGTGTGTCCAAACTTTTTACTGGTACTGTATAAACACATGTATTGTTGGTCCCATGTTTCATCAACTGAAAGAAAAGAACACAGAAATGTTACATATGCACAAAAAGCTTTTGTCTCATCTCCTGCACAAATGTATTTGCATCCCTGTTAGTGAGCATTTCTCATTTGCCAAGATAATCTATCCACCTGATGTGTGGCATATCAAGAAACTGATTAAACAGCATGATCATTACACAGGTGCACCTTGTGCTGGGGACAATAAAAATAACCTTAAAATGTGCAGTTTTGTCACAAAACACAATGCCACAATAGCCTCAAGTTTTGAGAGAGCATGCAATTGGCATGCTGACTGCAGAAATGTCCGCCAGAGCTGTTGCAGGATAGTTTTATGTTAATTTCTCCACCATAAGCATCCTCCAACAATGTTTTAGAGAATTTGGCAGTACGTCCAACCGGTGTCACAACTGCAGACCAGAACAGGACATCCTCATCCGCCGCCTTCGCCTGCAGGATCGTCTGAGACCAGCCACCTGGGCAGCTGATGAAACTGAGTTCTCACAACCAAAGAATTTATGAACAAACTATCAGAAACTGTCTTAGGGAAGCTCATCTGCGTGCTCGTCTTCCTCACCAGGGAATTGACCTGACTGCAGTTCAGCGTTGTAACTGACTTCAATGGGAAAATGCTCACCTTCAATGGCCACTGGCACGCTGTAGAAGTGTGCTCTTCACGGATCAATCCTGGTTTCAACTGTACCGGGCAGATGACAGACACCGTGTCTTGTGGGCAAGCAGTTTTCTGATGTCGACGTTGTGAACAGAGTGCCCCATGGTGGCACTTCCCACAGCCATTGAAGAGGAGTGGGACAACATTCCACACGCCACAGCCTGATCAACTCCATGTGAAGGAGATGTTGCGCTGCATGAGGCAAATGGTGGTTACACCTGATACTGACACACTCCCCCTTTTTTAAGGTATCTGTGACCAACCGATGCATATCTGTATTCCCAGTTATGTGAAACCCATAGATTAGGGCATAATGAATTCATTTAAATTGACTGATTTCCTTATATGAACTTTAACTCAGTAAAATCTTTGAAATTGTTGTGTGTTATGTTAATTTTTGTTCAGTGTATTTAGTTTGAGAACTTACACATGAGCTAGAAACCTTTGACAGACTTAGCAACAGGATACCAATGTGTTCTGTGGAGAGAAAGTGATAGTTACAATATTTGCATAATTGTTGTGGAGGATGGCAGTGAGGGTTATCGAATCAGGTTCAACTCTTCTGTTCTCTTCGAGCTCATGGTTTCCACTAGTTACACAATGTCAAAAATTGGCTATATCGTCAAAGTTAATGAGAACAAAAATTAAGGTTGGGATTAGGCATAAGGTTAGCAGTGTGGTTAGGGTTCAAATCAGACGTTAAGAAGATAAAGCGTTGAACTAGGCTCGGTTTATGACTTTGTGGCTGTGATAACTAGTGACGACCCGAGCTCATTAATTATAGAATGTTCATATTTAGAGATGGCAGAAAGGCCAGTCTTTGGCAATACAAGGAGTACAATGTTGGCTAAAGAGATTGGTATCTCAGGTACTGGTATTCTGCAATCAGCAGCAATGTGATACCTCGTAGACTGTAAAAAAAATTTGGGATAATTTTGCACTGACGCTAGTTAGCATTGGCTCACGATATGACCTCAAACTTCGTTCTTACTGGATACAGAGACTTAAAAAAGGGTATCCACGAGTTCATCTGACTCTGGGGAAGTAGATAAAGGGCCTCGTTGCCAAAATCCTGAAGAAGTCAACACTGTAACTTGGCCACTCAGGAACATTCACTGTCTTCTTGGTAAGCAAATCTAATGTAGATTTGGCTTTGTGTTGTAGGTTATTGTCCTGCTGAAAGGTGAATTCCCCTTCCAGTGCCTGCCTGGTCTAAAGCAGGTTTTCCTCTAGGATGTTGCCTGTGCTTAGCTCTATGCCATTTCTTTTCATCCTGAAAAACACCCCAGTCTTTGCCGATGTCAAGGATACCCATACCATGATGCAGCCACCACCATGCTTGAAAATAAGGTTTGAGTTATGTTAATCAGCGATGTGTTGTGTTGTATTTGGCCAAAAAGTGTATACCTTTGACGTGTTATTATTTTTGCATTATTACTTTAGTGCCTTGTTCCATACATATGCAGTTTTGGAATATTTGTGTTCTGTATATTTTTTATATATTTAGGTCATTATTGTGGAGTCACTACACTGTTGTTGGGGGGTGAGAGAAAAATTGCGTATTTACCTGCTTTGTTTAATATTAATAGTTAACAACGATGTGCTTAACAAATAGTAAGACATTTCTATTCTACCAATGCTGTGCTTCTGAGAAACTTGGTCACATGGCATAAGACAAAGAGCCTATGAGAGTGACCGTAGTGTCTCAGTTCAACCTGTTGTCATGACTCTCCTGTGAGAATACAAAGATCAGGTTACAGTGGATCAGCGTCTACAGAGCCCTCTCACCTGCAGAGGGGAGGAGAGACTGGTGTGGGGGTTCAATGACACCTCACGCCAATCGTAAATTGTAGGCAGCAGACGACTCCTTTTGGTCTCTGAATGGAATCTCTTTGTTACAGAAGGTTTCGCCGCCCAAAAACTAACATCCATCAGTGAACACTGGGACAATATATTTCAACTTCCGAATGTGGGGAATGATGAGAGATGGAATATGGGAAATTAATGTCTATTTTGTGATGTAATTAATGATTTCAAAGTGATATTATGGACATATTGTAACTTGAAGAGCTTTCACACTGTGTAAATCAGGTTTACATCCTTTACGCTGTGTAGGAAATATCAAGGATGAAAATAATATTTTTGTTAATGTGATTTTGTTTTTTTTAAACGACATCTCAGTTTTTGATGTTTTGCCCCATAGCTAGCCACGCCCGAGGGAGCTCAGAGAGCGTGTCATTATGACGGAAATGCCCCTTTTTTATCCAAGTGTATAAGAGATTGAGTTAAGAATGAACATACCAGACTAGAAGGACCACAAGCTCCAGATAGGTCTCCATTGGTCACGACCCTGAAAATCAACACGAGTTGAAGACGACAAAGTAGCCTCTAACAATCAATGTTACTGTTGAGTAGCTGTTGTAAGAACTGTGTCTAAGAAAGTGAATTTAAGTAGGACCATCCTGTTATTCTCTTCAATTCATCGTTGCTTACACTGCTCTCATCACCACTCTGGGGATCATCAACACGGCTGATTAGCTGTCCTCAGTAGACCACTCTTCCAGAACAAGTGAAAGTAAACACAGACAACTAAGGAGAAGGACATTGTGATCTCTTGTGGACAATCAGAGCCTTACACTTACAAACTAAAGAGAAGGCCCAATCGAACCCTTTTCACGAAGGCCTGGGTCCAACAGAGATACACGATTTAGACCTTCAACACGTAAATACATGCATTACTTCTTACCCAAACGTGCGGCAGTTCGGGACAAGGTATTAGGATTACTGTTAGCGTTGTTCCCAAATGTGTGTGTGTGTGTGTGTGTGTGTACTCTTTGTTATCATTTAGTTTGTTAGTAAATAGATAATCAAGTACCGAATGATCAGTAAGACTCAGATTTGTGCAGATTCAAGTGGTCTACGATGTTCAGAATTAGACTGCTGTGAGGTAATGATTATTAAGTGACTGTTATGGATATATACTGTACCATTGAAAAGTTTGGGGTCACTTAGAAATGTCCATGTTTTTGAAAGGAAAGCAAATTTTTTGTCCATTAACCTAACGCCTAAACCTAAGCTTAACCCTAACCTAACGTAACATGTCATACTAAAGCAGTTGAATGTAATATGGGTCATTATTGGGCTCGGGTAATATTTCAGTCCCTGTGACTTTTTAAATTATATTTAAAGTATTGGGTCACCAATATGACATGTTAAAACATTTTGTATATAAATTGAAATGTCCAGAATAATTAATTGAAATAAATATAGCATTAATTTAACCTTGATTATTTAAAAGTCTTATTTAACTGACATTAAGAATTGTGTCATGTTCCCCAGGCGTTTCACTTAATTTTTACTTGGGAAATTAATATTAAAATGTGTACATAATTAATAACTTAATGTAAACATATATTTGTGTTCTTTTGTTGAGAATGTCACATCCAGGCCTGAGTTTTACAGTCTGGCGTGTTTTTATTTCATTTTTGGTGTAGGGTTTTTCTGTTCTAGGTGTTCTGTTTCTATGTTGGGTAAATGGTTCCCAATTAGAGGCAGCTGAGTGTCGTTACCTCTAATTGGGAACCATATATATGTTTGTAGTTTTCAGAGGGGTTTTGTGGGTGTTTGTTTATTCATAGTGTAAGTGTTTATCGATGTTATGTTCGTCGTTACGATCTTGGTTTGTTTTGTTCATTATTTTCCCAGTTACGTGTAATAAATAAATATGTATACTGGAAGCATCACTGCGTCTTGCTCCGTCCCTAATGAAGTTCGTGACAGAATAACCCACCAAAACAGGACCAAGCAGCGAGAGAATCGGGAGTTCTGGACCTGGGAGGAAATATTGGCTGGAAAGGGACCCTGGAAGAGGACTGCGGAGCACCGTCGCCCCAAGGAGGAGATGGATGCAGCGAGGGCAAAGCGGAGCGTTAATAGGGAGAAATATGCTGGAACACGCCTGGCTAAAAAGGCAGAGAGGCAGCCCCAAAATATTTTTTTGGGGGGGGCACACAGGGAGTTTGGCCGGTTCAGGGTGGACTCCTGAGCCAACTCCTCGTGCTCTTTGGAGGGAGCGTTGCACTGGTAAGACGCCGTGCTATGCTGTATTGCGCACGGTGTCTCCAGTGCGCATTCATAGGCCGGTGCGCGACATTCCAGCTCCACTCATCTAGGGTGAGTGTGCAGCCTGGAAGAGTGGTGCCGGCTCTGCGCGCGAAGTCTCCCGTGCACCTTCTTGGACCAGGATATCCTGCACCGGTTCTGCGTGCAGTGTCTCTGGTGCGTATCCACAGCCCGGTACGCGACATTCCAGCTCCACTTACTTGTCAGGCTAGGGTGAGTGTGCTGCCTGGAGGAGTGGTGCCAGCTCTGCGCACCAAGCCCCCTGTACGCTTAAAGAGCCCAGTACGTCCAGTCCCTGTTCCACGCTCCAGGATCCCTGTGCGAGTCGTGGACCCAGCACGTCCTGTCCCTGTTCCACGCTCCAGGATCCCAGTGCGCATAGAGAGTCCAATAAGGCCCGTTCCTGCTCCCCGCACCAGAGTCCCAGTGCTCATAGAGAGTCCAATACGGCCCGTTCCTGCTCCCCGCACCAGAGTCCCAGTGCGCATAGAGAGTCCAATAAGGCCCGTTCCTGCTCCCCGCACCAGAGTCCCAGTGCGCATAGAGAGTCCAATAAGGCCCGTTCCTGCTCCCCGCACCAGAGTCCCAGTACGCATAGAGAGTCCAATACGGCCCGTTCCTGCTCCTCGCACCAGAGTCCCAGTGCGCATAGAGAGTCCAACACGGCCCGTTCCTGCTCCCCGCACCAGAGTCCCAGTGCACATAGAGAGTCCAACACGGCCCGTTCCTGCTCCCCGCTCCAGAGTCCCAGTGCGCATAGAGAGTCCAATAAGGCCCGTTCCTGCTCCCCGCACCAGAGTCCCAGTGCGCATAGAGAGTCCAATAAGGCCCGTTCCTGCTCCCCGCACCAGAGTTCCTGTGCGCATCGTGAGTCCGGCACAGCCTGTTCCTGCTACCCGCACCAGAGTTCCTGTGCGCATCACGAGTCCAACACGGCCCGTTCCTGCTTCCCGCACCAGAGTCCCAGTGCGCATCGTGAGTCCTACACGGCCCGTTCCTGCTCCCCGCACCAGAGTTTGTGCGCATTGTGAGTCCTACACGGCCCGTTCCTGCTCCCCGCACCAGAGTTCGTGCGCATCGTGAGTCCTACACGGCCCGTTCCTGCTCCCCGCACCAGAGTTCCTGTGCGCATCGCAAGTCCAGCACAGCCTGTTCCTGCTCCCCGCACCAGGTCCCCGGTGCGCATCGCTAGTCCAGCACAGCCTGCTCCTACTCCCCGCACCAGGTCCCCTGTGCGCATCGCGAGTCCAGCACAGCCTGTTCCTGCTCCCCACACCAGGTCCCCGGTGCGCATTGCGAGTCCAGCACAGCCTGCTCCTACTCCCCGCACCAGGTCCCTGTGCATCGCGAGTCCAGCACAGCCTGTTCCTGCTCCTCGCACCAGGTCCCCAGCGCATCGCGAGTCCAGCTCAGCCTGTTCCTGCTCCCTGCACCAGGTCTCCCAGCGCATCGCGAGTCCAGCACAGCCTGCTCCTACTCCCCGCACCAGGTCCCCTGTGCGCATAGCTAGTCCAGCACAGCCTGCTTCATGCACTAGGTCCCCTGTGCGCTTCGTGAGTCTAGCACAGGGGAAGTTAAAGCTTGGTCGCAAATGGGTCTTCCTGTAGTGGCTCTACAGCAGATATTTAGGAAACAAATGCAGGAAGCCGGTTACACACTCCTTATTTTAATAAGGCACAAAATCTACGAAAGTAGAATAGAGCTGCTCACACACCGAGCCACAAACATGAAACAATCACGGACAACACTGATGGGGGGAACAGAGGATAAATAACACATGTAATTAGGGTAATGATGACCGGGTGTGGATGATGACAAGACAAACAGAAACTGAGAAATGGATCGGTGGTGGCTAGAACTCCGGTGACGTCGACCGCCGGTAGACGCCGGAAAAAGGAGAAGTACCAACTTCAGCTGAAGTCGTGACACTTCCAAATGGACAATGACCCCAAGCATACTTCCAAAGTTGTGGTAAAATGGCTTAAGGACAACAAAGTCAAGGTATTGGAGTGGCCATCACAAAGCCCTGACCTCAATCCTATGGAAAATTTGTGGGCAGAACTGAAAAAGCATGTGCGAGCAAGGAGGCCTTATAACCTGACTCAGTTACACCAGCTCTGTCAGGAGGAACGGGCCAAAATTCGCCCAACTTATTGTGGGAAGCTTTTGGAAGGCTACCTGAAACATTTGACCCAAGTTAAATAATTTAATGGCAATGCGACCAGGTCCCCTGTGCGCTTCGTGAGTCTAGCACGAACTGTTCCGGCTGCTAGCCCAGGGCCTCCGGTGCGTGACCTCGGCCCAGCACGGACGGCACCGGAGCCGCCACCTAAGACTGAAAGGCCCACCCGAAGACCCCGCCATTGGACTTTTGGCGCGGTCGGAGTACACACCTTTGGGGGGGGGGTACTGTCACGTCCAGGCCTGAGTTTTACAGGCTGGCGTGTTTTTGTTTCTGTTTTTTCTGTTCTAGGTGTTCTGTTTCTATGTTGGGTAAATGGTTCCCTATTAGAGGCAGCTGAGTGTCGTTACCTCTAATTGGGAACCATATATATGTTTGTAGTTTTCAGAGGGGTTTTGTGGGTGTTTGTTTATTCATAGCGTAAGTGTTTATCGATGTTATATTCGTCGTTACGATCTTCGTTTGTTTTGTCCATTATTTTCCCAGTTACGTGTAATAAATAAATATGTATACTGGAAGCATCGCTGCGTCTTGGTCCGCTATTAAAGAAGATTGTGACAGAGAAAGTATTTTGATCAAATAAATGCATGATTATTGATTAAAATCACACATTTTAGCTCTGTCCCTCAGTCTACACTCAACCCCATCACGCCAAAAAAACTCAGCCAATAAAAATGATCAGTCCACCTGTAATGAACACAAGGGGAGACAGAGAGCTGGTTTCAAGCGCAGAGCGCAGCAGGTGTTTATTGCAAAAGACCACAGGAGGAGGCAGGTAGCTGGGTCCAGGGGCAGGCAGAAGGTCATACACAGAGGGTCCAAAAAGGCCACTCAGCAAGGAAGAAGCCACTGCTCCAAAACCGCCATAAAAAAGCCAGACTACAGTTTGCAACTGCATATGGGAACAAATATTGTACTTTTTGGTCTAATGAAACAAAAATAGAACTGTTTGGCCATAATGACCATCATTATGTTTGGAGGAAAAAGGGGGAGGCTTGCAAGCCGAAGAACACCATCCCAACCGTGAAGCACGGGGGTGGCAGCATCATGTTGTGGGGGTGCTTTGCTGCAGGAGGGACTGGTGCACTTCACAAAATAGATGGCATCATGAGGTGGGAAAGTTATGTGGATATATTGAAGCAACATCTCAAGACATCAGTCAGGAAGTTAAAGCTTAGTCGCAAATGGGTCTTCCTGTAGTGGCTCTACAGCAGATATTTAGGAAACAAATGCAGGAAGCCGGTTACACACTCCTTATTTTAATAAGGCACAAAATCTACGAAAGTAGAATAGAGCTGCTCACACACCGAGCCACAAACATGAAACAATCACGGACAACACTGATGGGGGGAACAGAGGATAAATAACACGTGGATGATGACAAGACAAACAGAAACTGAGAAATGGATCGGTGGTGGCTAGAACTCCGGTGACGTCGACCGCCGGTAGACGCCGGAAAAAGGAGAAGTACCAACTTCAGCTGAAGTCGTGACACTTCCAAATGGACAATGACCCCAAGCATACTTCCAAAGTTGTGGTAAAATGGCTT
This sequence comes from Brachymystax lenok tsinlingensis, assembly GCA_030435695.1. Lineage (NCBI taxonomy): Eukaryota > Metazoa > Chordata > Actinopteri > Salmoniformes > Salmonidae > Brachymystax > Brachymystax lenok. Next base: position 2,072,661 of record CM059801.1, on the reverse strand, counting down.
AAGGACAACAAAGTCAAGGTATTGGAGTGGCCATCACAAAGCCCTGACCTCAATCCTATGGAAGATTTGTGGGCAGAACTGAAAAAGCATGTGCGAGCAAGGAGGCCTTATAACCTGACTCAGTTACACCAGCTCTGTCAGGAGGAACGGGCCAAAATTCGCCCAACTTATTGTGGGAAGCTTTTGGAAGGCTACCTGAAACATTTGACCCAAGTTAAATAATTTAATGGCAATGCGACCAAATACTAATTGAGTGTATGTAAACTTCTGACCCACTGGGAATGTGATGAAAGAAATAAAAGCTGAAATAAACAATTCTCTCTACTATTATTCTGACATTTCACATTCTTAAAATAAAGTGGTGATCCTAACTGACCTAAGACAGGGGATCGTTAGTGAGTCAGTTAGTGAGTCATTCACGGGCGAAACAGCACTCTGATAGACGTGTGTCACAAAACAAACAATACCTCACAGTGATGGGGTACAAAGAACTGAACTAAATATTGTGTGATAATTACATTTTTTTCCCTCTGGTTTCCCCCTGCCATATCAGTTCTGTTATACTCACAGACATTATTTTAATAGTTTTAGAAACTTCAGAGTGGGGCGACCAGAGGCATATCCTAGCTTCTGGGCCTGAGTAATAGGCAGTTTACTTTGGGCACATCAGACATGCAGAAATTCAGGATACTGCCCCCTAGCCCTAAGTAGTTTTAATAAAACCCAGATTATTCTAAATATATCTAATGTCCTTGTTACATGGTTGCATACAATGATATGGAATGTTTTGGGGTAAATCTAGGAGGGATTTCGATAGTAAATTAGACTAGTTTATATGGAAACCAATGTGTCTCTTCAACCCCGTTACAGTATTCAACCATGTCACCCTAGTCTCAACCCCGTCGCATGACAATATTTGTTAATTAAATGGCAAAGATTAATAAATATGAATTTTATGTTTTTTCTGAGCTCAGTCTGAATTGTTAAGGACAATCCCAAGAATAATAGATGTATGTTCAAATTCTGAATTGAAAGCATTTATTTATTTAAATGATAAGCCCGCTGACACAGAATGTGTCTATTTCAGGGTTTAAAATAGTACAATTCTGAGGTTTTACATAAATTGTATATGTATAATAATTTAATTGGTTTGGGGGACACATGAGCATTAGGTAAATGTTGATTTTATAACAAGTATCTTTTATAATCATATACAGACAACTTCCATGTTGTCTGTGATGTGGTTGAAGATGGTCTCCATATCAGACAAAAATGTACAATAATAAAGTGCTTTAATGCCTGAGGTGGGAAAATATGTTTTCTTTAAGGTGTAATATATAGTTAATGATCTGGGATGTTCATAAAATTCATTTATTCTAGAATTTTTTTAAATAATAATGAACCATATGACATACTAAATGGGTCAAATGCGATCAAGATGTAGGATACTATACATCCTACAAATCGTATTATATTGTACAACCGCTATTACATTGGTAGGTCAATGTAATAAAACTTAAAGTAACATATTATACTATACTGAACAAAAATATAAACACAATATGTAAAATGTTGGTCAAACTTTTCATGAGCTGAAATAAAATATCTCAGAAATGTTCCATATGCACAAAAAACATATTTCTCTCATCAAAGTTTGTTCACAAATTTGTTTACATCCCTGTTTGTGAGCATTTCTCCCTTGCCAAGATAATCCATCCACCTGACAGGTGTGGCATATCAAGAAGTTGACTAAACAGCATGACCATTACACAGGTGCACTTTGTGCTGGGATCAATAAAAGGCCACTCTAAAATGTGCAGTTTTGTCACGCAACACAATGCCACAGATGTCTCAAGTTTTGAGGGAGTGTGCAATTGGCATGCTGACTGCAGAAATGTTAATGTTAAATTAAATTAGTATTTAATTTAATGTTAATTTCTCTACCATAAGCCGCCTCGAACTTCATTTTAGAGAATTTGGCAGTACATCCAACCGGCCTCACAACCGCAGACCACGTGTAACCACGCCAGTCCAGGACCTCAACATCCATCACCTGCAGGATCATCTGATGAGGGGGAGCGGGGTGCGTGGGTTGACCTGGCTTTCAAGTGAGTGGACCTATGCCTTTCCAGGCCCACTCATGGCTGTGCCCCTGCCAAGTCATGTGTAATCCATAGATTAGGGCCTAATGAATTCATTTAAATTGACTGAATTTCTTCCATGAACTGTATCTCAGTCAAATCTTTGAAATTGTTGCATGTTGCGTTTATATTTTGGTGGCACATTTTGTTGTAGAATATAATACGGTTTGCTCTGAGACCAGGTTCGCCATATGGGTTAGCTGTTCAGCTGTTTCTATCATACACATATTCAGCCTCAGTGGACAATTTTCTCTGTCCCGGGCCTCCTGTGCTCACAACAACACATAGATCAAGTGAATGAATGCAGCTATTGTGGCAGCACACTCACTGTGGATCTTGGTCATGCATTCGTGTTTTTTTTTACCTTCCTGTAAAATTATGTCAACATGAATCCAACCTTGATATTCCCGTGATTTTAATTTTTTCTGTTTGTTTGTGTGTGTGTGTGTGTGTGTGTGTGTGTGTGTGTGTGTGTGTGTGTGTGTGTGTGTGTGTGTGTGTGTGTGTGTGTGTGTGTGTGTGTGTGTGTGTGTGTGTGTGTGTGTGTGTGTGTGTGTGTGTGTGTGTGTGTGTGTGTGTATGTTTTATGTACATTATTGTGCTAGAATAGGTATGAGATGAGATGAGTGGTGTTAAATAATAAGCCACTGTCTATTCTTAGGGTTTGCCTGAAGCTATGCTTACATGAGAGAGTGAGAACGATAGAGATAAAAAGAGGGAGGACGACGGGAGAAGGGAGAAGGGAGGAAGAGGCGGAAGGAGGGGCTGTATGACTGTAGAAGTATGACGCACACTGATCCCCTATTCCGCATTGTGACTGGCTTCTGCGGCTGTCTGTCAGTGAGCTCATCGGCTGACAATGCAGGGAGAGCAAATTATGAAGGGGAGCTCACCTGCGGCAGTCTCATCTCATTGTCTCAATGGCTGCACACGCATTCCTCTTGCTCTCTTCTGCCTTGCTGTCTGCCCTCAGCCAGCCCACCCTGTCCTTAGATCAAGTGCCTGCACTCCTGGAGAGAAGGTAAATACGCTCTGTGTGTGTGTGTGTGTGTGTGTGTGTGTGTGTGTGTTGGTGTGTGTGTTGGTGTGTGTGTGATGGTGGAGTGGAGTGGAGGGGGGTGTACGAATCCAGGGATGCTGGTAGGCTCTTTTGCTCTCCCTCGCTCTCCCTTCCTTTCTCTCTATTCCTGTCTCTCTTACTATCGCTATGTAAATACACAAGGCATAAGATCTGATACAGATGCTGTAAAATCGTTGGTGAATCTGTGGCTGGGGACTGTATGGTTATTTGTAATTTAGCGTTAATCAGACATTTCTCGTTGATCACACAGCTGTAGTCTGTACAGGACAGCGCTCGCTCTCTTTGTCTGACAGATAGCAGGTAAGAGAGGCCAGGACAATGGAGGGGGAACGAAATAGAGGGATGGGACAGAGAAGAGGGGGACAAAATAGAGGGATGGGACAGAGAAGAGGAGGGGAGGAATCGGCGCTGTCTGTTGGGCTCTGTTTACAGATGCAGAGAATAAGAGAGAGAGTGAGAGAGATCGAGAGAGAGGGTTGGAGGGAGGGAGGGAGGGAGGGAGAAGGGGGATGTTACTTCGTCTTGTCTGTGTGGATGCAGTCCTGCAGGTCAGATGTAGCTAGATGAAATATTCAGAAGCCAAACCCAGACAGCACATACCTGTCTCTGAGGAGAGAGAGACAGAAAGAGAAGAAGAGGGCCTTTGTCAGCACTGCTGGGGGCAGTGACGTCGAGAGGGGAAGCATTGGGGCTGGTCAATGTTTACCTCTGAATGGAATCTTAATCATTGATTGACGAGAAGGATTTTTCATTCTCAGCACCACAAAATGAGGCAATGTTGAGGCTTTATACTTGCTCTATGGGAAAGGTACATAATAACATTACAGTTGTATTCACTATATAACACTTACAACCAATACTGCATTGAGAATGACTATTGATTGTTATGAGGATTCTAGTGGTTTTCTGTTAATATTCAGATCTCAAAAGCTTGAAACTGCTCTTTCTGCTCTCTGAGCTCACTGACATGTGAATGTGTTTTCCTTTTCTGCTCTGTGAGCTCACTGACATGTGAATGTGTTTTCCTTTTCTGCTCCCTGAGCTCACTGACGTGAATGTGTTTTATTTTTTGCTTGGCTCTTCAGGTGCAACTAAAGGATAGTAGAGAGCGATCACACGAAAGGTAGAATGGTAGCTTTTAGAGTTTCAAGAGGAACGATATTAGCTACCTAGGGAAGGGCAAAATATTACCAACCCTTTATTTAAATGGGATGTAACATATTTCGGTACACTTTACAGGAGTTATACAAATTGATAGTAATACAATTGTAATAAAACAGACAAAAGTGAAATACTAATGATATGGTAAAAAGAGATTGTGGTAATTTCAAATCTTCTCAAGATTGGAGTACAGTCAGAGATGCTGGATACAGCTTACTACTGACTATAGCCATGTCCAACATCACAATACTTTTCAACTGATGTACATTCCAACATCCCTGTTATCTTAAAACATACAGTGCTTTCAGAATGTATTCAGACCCCTTGACTTTTTCCACAAATAGTTGTTTTTCCACATCTATCTACACAAAATACCACATAATGACAATGCAAAAACAGGTTTAGAAATGTGTGCAAATTTATATATGAAAAAAAATGAAAAATCACAGTTAGCACCTTTGGCAACGATTACAGCCTTGAGTGTCTTGGGTATTCTTCTCTGCAGATCCTCTCCAGCTTTATACCACCTCAGTCACCGGCTTCATCAATAAGTGCATCGATGACGTCGTCCCCACAGTGACCGTACGTACATTTCCCAAACAGAAACCATGGATTACAGGCAACATCCGTACTGAGCTAAAGGCTAGAGCTGCCACTTTCAAGGAGCGGGACACTAATCCAGACACTCATCAGAAATCCCGCCATGCCCTCAGACAAACCATCAAACAGGCAAAGCGTCAATACAGGACTAACATTGAATCCTACTACACTGGCTCTGACGCTCATCGGATGTGGCAGGGCTTGAAAACTATAACGGACTACAAAGGGAAACACAGCCTCGAGCTGCCCAGTGACACGAGCCTACCAGATGAGCTAAATGCCATTTTTTCAATCAAATTTATTTATAAAGCCCTTCTTACATCAGTTGATGTCACAGAGTGCTGTACAGAAACCCAGCCTAAAAACCCAAACAGCAAGCAATGCAGGTGTAGAAGCACAGTGGTTTGGAAAAACTCCCTAGAATGGCCAGAACCTAGGAAGAAACCTAGAGAGGAACCAGGCTATGAGGGGTGGCCAGTCCTCTTCTGGCTGTGCCGGGTGCAGATTATAACAGAACATGGACAAGATTTTAAAATGTTCATAGATGACCAGCAGGGTCAAATAATAATAATCACAGTGGTTGTCGAGGGTGCAACAGGTCAGCACCTCAGGAGTAAATGTCAGTTGGCTTTTCATAGCCAATTACTTACAGTACCAGTCAAAAGTTGACACATCTACTCATTCAAGGGTTTTTCTTTATTTTTACTATTTTCTAAATTGTAGAATAATAGTGAAGACATCAAAACTATGAAATAACACGTTAAATCATGTACTAACCAAAAAGTGTTAAACAACTCAAAATCTACTTTGTTTTTTTGTCACGACTTCAGCCGAAGTTGGTCCCTCTCCTTGCTCGGGAGGCGTTCTGCGGTCGAAGTCACCGGTCTTCTAGCTACCACCGATCTACTTTTAATTTTCTATGTTTTTTGTCTTCATTATACACACCTGCTTTCTATCCCTTATTTACATGTTCCTTATTTAACCCTCTGTTCCCCTCATGTTTTTGTGTGTGATTGTTTGTGTTTCTTTGTTTCCGTGTATTCAAGTGGTTGGTTTTTCCCCCACTCATGTATTTTTGGAAATATTGAGTAAAGCATTTGAAAACTCATATTCGTTGTCCTGTGCCTGACTCTACCTTACCGGCATCACAGAGAACTTTGACAGAATCACGCACCACCCATGGAGTCAGCAGGATCACCCAGCCCTCCTCTACAAGTCGAGGAGCACCTTCAGCAGCATGCGACAATTTTGCAGACTCTTGGCACAGCCATGGATAGCGTGCTGCAGAGCATGGAGCGATTGGAGAGAGGAGGATTTTTGGCGCCTCTACCATCAACACAACCTCCCACTCCACAACCCACACAACTGTCCACCCCTCCTTCACCTGGTCCCAGTGGGATTCGGTTCGCGCTCCCGAGGGAGTATGATGGGACGGCTGCCGGGTGTCAGGGGTTCCTACTCCAGATGGAGCTCTACTTGGCGACCGTTCACCCGGCTCCTTCGGGACGCGAGAGCGTGTCTGCCCTCATCTCCTGTCTCTCCGGGAAAGCCCTGGAGTGGGCCACTGCCGTATGGGGAGAGGAATGAGCGGCATTGGACCGCTACGAGGAGTTCACCCGCCGTTTCCGGGCAGTATTCAATCATCCACCTGAGGGTAGAGCGGCGGGTGAACGCTTGTTCCACCTCAGACAGGGGACAAGGAGCACACAGGACTTTGCGCTGGAGTTCCGAACTCTGGCCGCCGGCACGGGATGGAGTGACAGGGCACTGATCGACCAATATAGATGCAGTCTGCATGAGGACGTCCGACAGGAGCTGGCATGCAGAGACACCACCCTTTCTTTTGACCAGCTGGTGGACATGTCCATCAGGCTGGATAACCTGCTGGCCACCCATGGACATCTGGATCAGGACCTGTCATTTCCATCCCCCAACACCTCTGCTCCGACGCCTATGGAGCTAGGAGGTACTGAGTTTAGGGAGGCCGGAGGAGGGGCTATTCCCTGCACCCTCTATGGCCGCAGAGGGCACACTGCTGGTCGGTGCAGGGGGTGTTCCTCAGGGAGTCGAGGCAGCAGGCAGGGCACTATCGGGTCACCCCAGGTGAGAAGGCATCAGACTCACCCATTGCTCCCTGTTGCTCACATTTTTTTGTTTGTTAATTTTCCAGATTTTTCCCCGCATTCCCAGCATAAGGTGTTAGTCGATTCAGGCGCAGCTGGGAATTTTATTGATCGTTCATTTGTTCATAGTTTAGGGATTCCAATTGTTCCTGTTGATATGCCCTTCCCTGTGCAAGCCTAAGATAGTCGACCATTAGGGAGTCTAACGCTCCACTAAGCATGGTGATGCAGGAGGGTCATGAGGAGAGAATCAGTTTACACCTCATTGATTCTCCTGCGTTTCCCTTGGTGTTGGGCCTATCCTGGTTGGTCTATCATAATCCCATTACTTCGTGGCAACAGAGGGCTCTCAAGGGATGGTCACGAGAGTGCTCAGGGAGGTGTGTAGGTGTTTCCATCGGTGCGACTATAGTGGAAAGTCCAGACCAGATCTCCACCGTGCACATCCCATCTGAATATGCCGATTTGGATCTCGCCTTCTGTAAAAAGAAGGCGACTCAATTACCACCCCATCGACGGGGGGATTGTGCGATAGATCTCCTGGTAGACGCAGCACTTCCCAGGAGTCACGTGTATCCTCTGTCACAGGAGGAGACGGAGTCTATGGAAACCTATGTCTCCGTATCTCTGGGGCAGGGGTACATTCGGCCCTCCACTTCACCTGCCTCCTCAAGTTTCTTTTTTGTGAAGAAGAAGGATAGAGGTCTGCGCCCGTGTATTGACTATCGAGGTATCAATCAGATCACTGTGAGGTACAGCTACCCGCTGCCTCTCATAGCAATTGAGTCAATGCACGGGGCGCGCTTCTTCACAAAATTGGATCTCAGGAGCGCATACAATCTGGTGCATATCCGGGAGGGGGACGAGTGGAAGACGGCATTTAGTCTCACCTCAGGGCACTATGAGTACCTCGTCATGCCGTACGGGTAAATGAATGCTCCATCAGTTTTCCAGGCATTTGTAGACAAGATTTTCTGGGACTTGCTCGGGCAGGGTGTAGTGGTGTATATCGACAACATTCTGATTTACTCCTCTACACGTGCCGAGCATGTGTCCCTGGTGCGTAAGGTGCTTGGTCAACGGTTGGAGCATGCCCTGTACGTCAAGGCTGAGAATTGTCTGTTCTTCCAACAGTCCGTCTCCTTCCTAGGGTACCGCATTTCCACATCAGGGGTGGAGATGGAGAGTGACCGCATTTCAGCCGTGCGTAATTGTTTGACTCACACCCCGGTAAAGGAAGTGCAGCGGTTTGCCAACTACTACCGGAGGTTTATCTGGGGCTTTGGTCAAGTAGCGGCTCCCATTGCCTAACTGCTGAAGGGGGGACCGGTGCAGCTACAGTGGTCACCTGAAGGCTCTGTTTACCTCGGCTCCCGTGCTGGCTCATCCGGATCCCTATTTGGCATTTATCAAGGAGGTGGACGTGTTCCGAGGCTGGGATAGGAGCTGTGCTGTCTCAGCGCTCGGGTACGCCACCTAAACTCCGCCCCTGTGCCTTCTTTTCGAAGAAGCTCAGCTCAGCGGAGCGCAACTATGATGTGGGAGACCGGGAGCTGTTGGCTGTCATCAGGGCTCTGAAGGTGTGTAGACATTTGCTTGAGGGGGCTAAACACCCTTTTCTCATCTGGACCGACCACCACAATCTGGAGTACATCTGGGCGGCGAGGAGACTGAACCCTCGCCAGGCAAGGGGGGCCATGTTTTTCACCCGTTTTGTTTTCACCCTATCTTACAGACCAGGTTCCCAGAACACAGAACGCACTGTCCCGGATGTTTGACACAGAGGAAAGGTCCATAGATCCCACTCCCATACTTCCGGCCTCTTGCCTGGTGGCACCGGTGGTGTGGGAGTTGGATGTGGACATAGAGCGGGCGTTACATACAGAGCCCACTCCACCTCAGTGTCCAGCTGGGTTTATGTACGTTCCGTCTGCTGTCAGCGACTGTCTGATCTATTGGGCCCACACGTCACCCTCCTCTGGTCATCCTGGCATCGGTCGGACGGTGCGTTCTCTTAGTGGGAAGTATTGGTGGTCCACCTTAGCTAAGGACGTGAGGGTTTATGTTTCCTCCTGATCGGTGTGCGGTCAGTGCAAGGCGCCTAGGCATCTGCCCAGAGGGAAGTTACAACCCCTACCTGTTCCACAGCGGCCTTGGTCACACCTGTCGGTGGACTTTTTGACGGATCATCCGCCGTCACAGGGTAACACCAGGATCCTGGTCATTGTGGATTGGTTTTCTAAGTCATGCCACCTCCTTCCTTTGCCCGGTCTCCTTACGGCCCTACAGACTGTGGAGGCCCTGTTCACCCATGTCTTCCGGAATTACGGGGTGCCTGAGGATATAGTTTCTGACCGGGGTACCCAGTTCATGTCCAGGGTTTGGAGGGTGTTTATGGAACGTCTGGGGGTCTCGGTCAGCCTGACCTCAGGTTTTCACCCCGAGAGTAACGGGCAGGTGGAAAGAGTCAACCAGGATGGGGGTAGATTTCTGCGGTATTATTGCCAGGACCGGCCGGGGGAGTGGGCAGTTTTCATCCCCTGGGCAGAGATGGCCCACAATTCACTCCGCCACTCCTTCACTGGTCTCTCCCCTTTCAGGTGCGTGCTGGGATACCAGCCGGTTATGGCACTGTGGCATCAGAGCCAGATCGAGGCTCCTGCGGTGGATGAATGGTTTAGGCGCTCGGAGGAGACCTGGGAAGCCGCCAATGTGCAACTACAATGAGCCGTGAGGCGGCAGAAGGTGAGCGCCGACCGCTACCGCAGTGAGGACTCGGTATTCCCACCGTGGGGCAGGGTCTGTCTCTCGACCCAAAACCTGCCCCTTCGCCTGCCCTGCCGGAAGCTGGGTCTGCGGTATGTGGGGCTCTTTAACTTCTTGGGGATTGCTGGGGCGCTAGCGCCCCAATCCCGACACTACCAGGTGAAACGCAAAGACGCCAAATTCAAAATCCCAAAGTTGAATTATTAAACATCCACCAATATACAAGTGTTTCATACTCATCAAAAGCTCTGTTTCTTGGCAATATCACAGCGTTGTCAGATTTCAAAAAGGCTTTACGGCGAAAGCAGCACATTTGATTGTTTGAGGGTAGCACCTCACATATTTTTTTCTATTACCATAAATTCATAATCCATCGCGGTTCACACAAAACACATTTCACAGCGAAAACAAATCAATTACCTGTTGAAGAACTTCTGCTGATGGCTTCCAAAGTGTCCAACAAAGACAATCCATGGTTCTTTTGTTAGAAAAAGTCATGTATTATATCCTTAAATCTCCATTTGGTTCGCGCGCTATAATGAGAAACTACATCCTCCACTACTCCATTCAAACGAGACGAGAACTCGTTCAACTTAAAGCTATAAACTTGTCCAAGAACAATCAAACATAGTTTTAAATGTATCCTTAGGAACACTTTACGTATATTTACTATTATAAATCAACCGAATATAAACTGAGCAATAAAGACGGTAAAAACACAAAGCGCGCTTTGTCGGCAGCGCGCGTTCCCTTCTGTTGACATAAATGGGACACTTCCTGGTTTCCTCTTATTCTCTGCTCTAAAGCATCCAAAACAAAAATGAACACTGTCTCGAGACTGTTGACATCCCAAGGAAGCGATGGGTACTGCATTCATATGCCCTTATATGGGCATTTTCATAAGGGAGGGGTTCCAAATGAGGCACACTGTCAAAACCACTTTTTCCAGGACAGAAATCCCTCGGGGTTTCGCCTGCCATATGCGTTCTGTTTTACTCACAGACAAATGGTTAACACTTTTATAAAATTCAGAGTGTTTCCTATCCAATGGTACTAAATATGTGCATATCCTATTTTCTGGGCCTGAATGGGAGGCATTTTACTTTGGGCACGCCAGGCTCTCCAAAACGGTCACCTCGTGCGCCCATCCCTGAGACTTAGGGAGTAGCGGCGCGCTAGCGGGCCACTCCCGACACTACCTGGTGAAATGTAAGGCGCCAAATTCAAAATCCAAAAGTTGACTTATTAAACATTCATCAATATACAAGTGTTGCATAGTCATCAAAAGCTCTGCTTCTTGGCAATATCACAGCATTGTCAGATTTCAAAAATGCTTTACGGCGAAAGCACAACGTTTGATTGTTTGAGGATAGCACCCTACATATTTTCCACATTAGCATAAATTCATATCCAGCTCGGGTCACACAAAACCCATATTAGAGCAAAAGAATATCACTTACCTTTCGAAGAACTTCTGCTGAGGGCTTCCCAAGTGTCCAACGAAGACATCCAATGGTTCTTTTGATAGAAAAAGTCATTTATTATATCCATAAATCTCAGTTTGGTTGGCGCATTATGATCAGAAAATCCACCGTCGAGTCGCCCATTGAACCGTGAAGAGAACACGTTCAAATTATACCTTATATAACTTTCTACAAACAAATCAAACATCATTTTCAATGTATCCTTAGGTATCCTTTTATGTATATTTACTGTAATATTTCAACCGGACAATAACGTGAACAATAGGAAAGGAAAATAAAGTGGTGTGCACTCACAATCTCTCGCCCGTCAAACGTTGTAAACAAAAGTGGTTCGCTGACTACTTCCTCTTCCTACTCTTCCTATCCGTTCTGCTTAGAGCCACAGCTTCCAGGCTTTTGTATAAAGACTGTTGACATCTAGTGGAAGCCATAGGTACTGCAGTCTCAGTCCTACATAACATTGTATGCAATAGGCAGCTTGGAAAAAAAAGGTAATCTACAAAAGAAACTGCAAATCCGGATGGATTTACCTCTGATATTCGCCTGCTATATCAGTTCTGTTATACTCACAGACATTATCTTAACGGTTTTAGAAACTCCAGAGTGTTTCCTATCCAATAGTACTAATTATGTGCATATCCTATTTTCTGGGCCTGAGTGGCAGGCATTTTACTTTGGGCACGCCAGACTCTCCAAAACCGTTACCTCTGCTGCCGCTCCCTAAGAAGTTAACTCCTCGTTCCATGTGTCTCTCCTCAGGCCGGTGGTGGCTGGTCCACTCCAGGAGTCTGAAGTACGGAAGGTTCCTCCACCTCCTCTGGACATCGAGGGGGCCCCGGCGTATGCAGTTCGAGCCATACTGGACTCGAGGCTTTGGGCAAGGGGCCTTCAGTACCTCATGGAGTGGGAGGGGTACGGGGTCCTGGGTGCCGGTGGAGGACGTATTGGACCCTTCGATGCTGTGGGAGTTGTGGAGGCCAGATCATCTGATGCAGCACTCCATCACTCTCCTCCTTGTTCAAATAGCCCTTACACAGCCTGGAGGTTTGTTGGGTCATTGTCCTGTTGAAAAACAAATTATAGTCCCACTAAGCACAAACCAGATGGAATGGTGTATCGCTGCAGAATGCTGTGGTAGCCATGTTGGTTAACTGTGCCTTGAATTCTAAATAAATCAGCAGCAAAGCACCATCACACCTCCTCCTCCATGCTTCACGGTGGGAACCACACATGCGGATATCATCCGTTCACCTACTCTGCATCTCAGAAAGACGCGGCAGTTGGAACCAAATATCTCAAATCGGTCCAAAGGACAGATTTCCACCGGTCTAATGTCCATTGCTCGTGCTTCTTGGCCCAAGCAAGCCTTATTATTATAGGTGTCCTTTAGTAGTGTTTTTTGCAGCAATTCGACAATTAAGGCCTCATTCACTCAGTCTCCTCTGAACAGTTGATGTTGAGATGTGTCTGTTACTTGATCTTTGTGAAGCATTTATTTGGGCTGCAATTTCTTCATCAGATGTAACTTGGGTCTTTCTTTCATGTGGCGGTCCTCATGATAGCCAGTTTCATCATAGCGTTGATGGTTTTTGAAAATGCACTTGAAGAAACTTTCAAAGTTCTTGAAGTTTTCCGCATTGACTGACCTTCATGTCTTGGACTGTCATTTGTCTTTGCTTATTTGAGTTCTTGCCATAATATTGACTTGGTCTTTTTCCAAATAGGGCTACATTCTGTATACCACCGCTACCTTGTCACAACAGAACTGATTGGCTCAAAAATGTTCTTTTAACAAGGCACACCTGTTAATTTAAATGCATTCCAGGTAACTACCTCGTGTAGCTGGTTGAGAGATTGCCAAGAGTGTGCAAAGCTTTCAACAAGGCAAAGGGTGGCTACTTTGAACAATATAACACATATGTTGATTTGTTTAACACATTTTTGGTTATTACCTGATTCCATATGTGTTATTTCATAGCTTTGATGTCTTCACTATTATTCTACAATGTAGAAAATAGTAAAAATAAAGAAAAACCCTTGAATGAGCAGGTGTCTAAACTTTTGACTGGTACTGTGTGGGCTGCAGTAGGCCATTGCCATATATGGATCTGTGCTATTCACTTTGAACTGGACTATGTTTACAGCATGAGCGGTCATGAGTAGATGTACTTGTTTTGAGATCACAGCGAGAACTGCATGTAGCCACGTGTTCACATTTGTTCGTGTCTTTTGCTAGTTAGTGAGTTATTAGCCCAGTTATATATCATTTGTAGTCAGCAATGGGGAAGTGATTGCTTCCTACAAAAGCACAACACATGTATGTTTCTAGACATCTTTTTGTTTAAAAGGGTTTTGTTTTTAGATATTTTTTTGAAAAAGCTAAGTAGCCAATAGCCAGCAGCATCATTTGTCTGATTCTTTGTAATAATTGTATGGAAATAAAAATGCATTTTATTTTGTAAAGTGGTTTCTCGCTTCAAATAAAACTTTTAGTCACCTCCTTGTCTGATGGAAAAGTAGATAAAACAGGTTAATGTCAAGCCTTGCATGTTTTTTTCAAAAGTTTCATGGAATGTAGGCCTACATTGAACACCACACATTGGCTTCTACTGTAGGCTGAATCCATGTTAAAATGTTATGAGACACATTTTCTCCATTGTTTTTGATGGTAGGCGACTCTGGTAGCCCTACATTATGATCAAATAGCCACAAAGTCTTCTTGACCACTGTCTGAAACTGTAACTAAAAGCGGATACATCCACAGTGTTCACAGTCGGCGCCGGAGTCGCGCCGACAGAGATGGCCGCCTCGCTTCGCGTTCTTAGGAAGCTATGCAGTATTTTGTTTTTTTATGTATTATTTCTTACATTGTTATCCCAGGAAATCTTAAGTTTTATTACATACAGCCGGGAGGAACTATTGGATATGAGAGCAACGTCAACATACCAACATTACGACCAGGAATACGACTTTCCCGAAGCGTATCCTCTGTTTGGTCCACTACCGAGGACAATGGATCGGATCCCAGCCGGCGACCCAAAACAACGGCGCCGCAGACCGGGCAGTCTTCTGGTCAGGCTCCATAGACGGGCACATCGCGCACCGCTCCCCGAGTATACTACTCGCCAATATCCAGTCTCTTGACAACAAGGTAGACGAAATCCGAGCATGGGTTGCCTTCCAGAAAGACATCAGAGATTGTAATGTTCTTTGCTTCACGGAAACATGGCTCACTCGGGATACGTTATTAGAGTCGGTACAGCAACCTGGTTTCTTCACGCTTCGCGCCGACAGAACCAAACATCTCTCTGGTAAGAAGAAGGGCGGGGGTGTATGCCTTATGATTAACAAGATGTGGTGTGATCATAACAACATACAGGAACTAAAAACCTTTTGTTCACCCGACCTAGAATTCCTTACAATCAAATGCCGACCTCATTATCAACCAAGAGAATTCTCTTCGATTATAATCACAGTCGCGACGGCCCTGAAAGAACTTCATTGGACTCTATGTAAACTGGAAACCACATATCCTGAGGCTATATTTATTGTAGCTAGGATTTTAACAAGGCTAATCTGAAAACAAGGCTCCCTAAATTTTATCAGCATAACGAATGTGCGACCCGGGCTGGCAAAATCCTGGATGATTGTTATTCTAACTTCCGCAGCGCATACAAAGCCCTCCCCGGCCCCCCTTTCGGCAAATCTGACGACTCAATTTTGTTGCTCCCAGGATATAGACAGAAACTAAAACAGGAAACGCCCGTGCTCAGGTCTGTTCAACCCTGGTCCGACCAATCTGATTCCACGCTTCAAGATTGCTTCAATCACGTGGACTGGGATATTGCGTCGGACAATAACATAGATGAATACTCTGATTCGGTGAGCGAGTATATTAGCAAGTGCATTGGTGAGGTTGTACCCACAGCGACTATTAAAACCTTCCCCAACCAGAAACTGTGGATTGATGGCAGCATTCGCGCAAAACTGAAAGCGCGAACCATTGCTTTTAATCAGGGCAAGGCGACCGGAAACATGACCGAATACAAACAGTGTAGCTATCCCCTCCGCAAGGCAATCAAACAAGCTAAGCGTCAGTATAGAGACAAAGTAGAGTCGCAATTCAACGGCTCAGACACAAGAGGTATGTGGCAGGGTCTACAGTCAATCACGGATTACAAAAAGAAAACAGCCCCGTCTCGGACCACGATGTCTTGCTCCCAGACAAACTAAACAACTTCTTTGCTCGCTTTGAGGACAATACAGTGCTACCAAAACCCGCGGGCTCACCTTCACTGCAGCCAACGTGAGTAAAACATTTAAATGTGTTAATCCTCGCAAGGCTGCCGGCCCAGATGGCATTCCCGGCCGCGTCCTCAGAGCATGCACAGACCAGCTGGCTGTTGTGTTTACGGACATATTCAATCAATCCTTATCCCAGTCTGCTGTTCCCACATGCTTCAAGAGGGCCACCATTGTTCCTGTTCCCAAGAAAGCTAAGGTAACTGAGCTAAATGACTATCGCCCCCGTAGCACTCACTTCCGTCATCATGAAGTGCTTTGAGAGACTAGTCAAGGATCATATCACCTCCATCCTACCTGACACCCTAGACCCACTCCAATTTGCTTACCATCCCAATAGATCCACAAACGACGCAATCGCAATCACACTGCACACTGCCCTAACCCATCTGAACAAGAGGAATACCTATGTAAGAATGCTGTTCATCGACTGCAGCTCAGCATTTAACACCATAATACCCGCCAAACTCGTCAATAAGCTCGAGACCCTAGGTCTCGACCCCGCCCTGTGCAACTTGGTCCTGGACTTCCTGACGGGCCGCCCCCCAGGTGGTGAGGGTAGGAAACAACATCTCCACACCGCTGATCCTCAACACCGGGGCCCCACAAGGGTGCATTCTCAGCCCTCTCCTGCACTCCCTGTTCACCCATGACTGCGTGGCCAAGCACGTCTCCAACTCAATCATCAAGTTTGCAGACGACACTGCAGTGGTAGGCTTGATTACCAACAACGACTAGACGGCCTACAGGGAGGGCCCTCGGAGTGTGGTGTCAGGAAAATAACCTCTCACTCTACATTAACAAAACAAAGGACATGATCGTGGGAGGGAGCACCCCCCTATCCACATCAACGGGACAGTAGTGGAGAAGGTGGAAAGTTTTAAGTTCCTCGGTGTACACATCACAGACAAACTGAAATGGTCCACCCACACAGACAGCGTGGTGAAGAAGGCGCAACAGCGCCTATTCAACCTCAGGAGGCTGAAGAAATTCAGCTTGTCACCAAAAACACTCACAAACCTTTACAGATGCACAATCGAGAGCATCCTGTCGGGCTGTATCACCGCCTGGTACGGCAACTGCTCCGCCCACAACCATAAGGCTCTCCAGAGGGTAGTGAGGTGTGCACAACGCATCACCGGGGTAAACTACCTGCCCTCCAGGACACCTACACCACCCGATGTCCCAGGATGGCCAAAAAGATCAACAAGGACAACAACCACCAGAGCCACTGCCTGTTCACCCCTCTATCATCCAGAAGGCGAGGTCAGTACAGGTGCATCAAAGCTGGGACCGAGAGACTGAAAAACAGCTTCTATCTCAAAGACATCACTAACTTTGAGTGGCTGCTGCCAACATACTGACTCAAATCTCTAGCCACTTTAATAATTAGAAATTGGATGTAATAAATGTATCACTAGCCACTAGTCACAATGCCACTTTATATAATGTTTACATATCCTACATTACTCATCTCATATGTATATTCTGTACTCTATACCATCTACTGCATCTTGCCGATGCCGTTCGGCCATCGCTCATCCATATATTTCTATGTACATATTCTTATTCATTCCTTTACACTTGTGTGTATAAGGTAGTTGTTGTGAAATTGTTAGATTACTTGTTGGTTACTACTGCATGGTCGGAACTAGAAGCACAAGCATTTCACTACACTCGCATTAACATCTGCTAACCATGTGTATGTGACAAATACAATTTGATTTGATTTTAAGTAAACGCGCACTGGAAGTTGCACATTTCCACAACATTCAAGTTTGTGCTCAGCAGGCCTAAAATTTGCTCAGTGACACAAAAAAATTGAGGGAACATTGCTTATGGGTTAATGAAATTGTGAGTGTTTACGGTTTCTGTTGGAATCACTTTTATAGATAACTTTGACACCTTCTGGAAACAGAAGATACTCTACAGGAATGACAGAGTCCATCCAAATCATCTTGACTCCTGGACTCTGTCCACGCAATTTCAAGGCTGCGTTGAGACAATGGCTTATCAATGACCCAAGACCATCTCAGTTAATCCCTACCATTGTGACAATGAGTCGCCATAATGCTGGATCAAATGTACATTATCCCAGGGGCGTTGGCAGACACAATGTAAGTAACATAATTTATGTCCTTCTAACTGCCCTGAATACCTCTGTTGATCCTACAGCTGTTGTATGCAATAAACATTTGCCTATGAACCAGAGTTACACTGTTACCGGATCACTGAGGTGGTGTGCCCTAGTAGGAAGACCAATGTGTCTAGCTCACCGTGCACTATCAGCTCCAATATAAATAACATGAGCAAGTCTACTTCTGATTAGCTTCCCAGTAAATCATTAAAATCAATCAAGCATCATAGAAAAGTGCAAAAAATTGCCCATATTAACATATGCAGCCTAAGAAACAAGGTTCATGAAGTCAATAACTTGGTTGTAACGGATGACATTCATATTCTGACTATCTGTGAAACTCACTTAAATAATACATTTGAAATACATGGTTAAAACATCAACCAAAAATACAGAAATGCCAACGGTGAGGTGTTGCGGTCTATATTCAGAACCACATTCCTGTAAAGCTTAAAGAGGATCTCATGTTAAATACTGTTGAAGTAATATGGCTACAGGTTCATCTGCCTCACCTAAAGCCCATTCTTGTGGGAATCTGTTATAGACCGCCAAGTGCTAATAGTCACTATCTGGATAATATATGTAAAACGCTTGATAATGTATGTGATTTCAACAGAGAAGTATATTTTCTGTGTGATTTAAATATTGACTGGCTTTAATTAAGCTGCCCACTCAAGAAGCAACTTCAAACTGTAACCAATGCCTGCAATCTGGTTCAGGTTGTCAGTCAACCAACCAGGGTAGTTAGAAACAGCACAGGAATAAAATCATCAACATGTATTGATCACATATTTTCTAATGCTGCAGAAATGTGCTTTATAGCAGTATCCAGATCCATAGAATGTAGGGATCACAATATAGTACCCATATCTAGGAAAAAAGGCTGGGCATAATATAGTGTATAAGAGGTCATACAATAAGTTTTGCAGTGATTCTTATGTTGATGATGTAAAGAATATTTGCTGGTCTGTGGTGTGTAATGAGGAGCAACCAGACGCTGCACTTGACACATTTATGAAATAGCTTTTTCCAGTTACTAATAATCATGCACCCATTTAAAACTATTACTGTAAAAACTGTTAAACCCCCTTGGAATGATGAGGAATTGAAAAATTGTATGGTTGAGAGGGATGAGACAAAAGGTATGGCAAATAAATCTGGCCGCCCAACCGATTGGCAAACGTACTGCAAATTGAGAAATCATGTGACTAAACTAAATAAAAATAAACCATACTATGAAACAAAAATAAATGATAGAAAGAACGATAGAAAAAAGCTTTGGAGCACCTTCAATTAAACTTTGGGCAAAAAGGCAAACTCGGCTCTATCATTCGTTGAATCAAATGGCTCATTCATCACAAAACCCACTGATATAACTACTTGAATGACCCACCAATCCTGTAGAGGTTAACTTCATCACTACTTGTTTTTGTAAGAAGTGTTCACAAGCTGAATGTGTCGAGGTGTCTGTTTAAACTACTAGCACACACCCATGCATACCCCACAAGACATGCCACCACAGGTCTTTTCATAATCCAGAACAGACTATGAGAGGCCGATAAGTAAAGCTTATTAAAGAGCAGTGATACTATCAAGAGCAGTGGTGCAGGTTTCAATTTTTTCTCTCACCTTATTCAACTCTTACCAAAGATAGCTCAAATGTGTGAGTGCCTTTTGAATAGATTTTTTGGGTTGGATCATGGATGCTGATTGGTTGATATGCGTGCTAATGTAATACGTCCACTGTCCTAAAGCCGGGCAGGAAATTCATAAACTTAATCTCCCTCTGGGGAAAAAGCATCTACACATATTTCTTTCATGCTGCTATTTGGTTTGCAACAGTTGGGGGTTGTATAAACCTACATATCTACCTCTACAACCTGTGCAACTACGTATAATTTACAAATGTGATGTCTCTGCTGCCAGTAGGCTAGCTAGCCTAAGAATGAAAGTGAAACTAATCATTTGAATTTCAAATCAAATCAAATAAAATTAATTTATGAAGCTGATGTCACAAAGTGATGCATAGAAACTCAGCCTAAAACCCCAAACAGCAAGCAATGCAGGTGTAGAAGCACGGTGGCTAGGAAAAAACTCCCTAGAAAGGCCAGAACCTATTAAGAAACTTAGAGAGGAACCAGGCTATGAGGGGTGGCCAGTCCTCTTCTGGCTGTGCCGGGTGGAGATTATAACAGAACATGGCCAAGATGTTCAAATGTTCATAGATGACCAGCAGGGTCCAATAATAATCATCTTTAATTATTATTTAATAATAATATTTGTATTTATTAGGGATCCCCATTAGTGGGTGCCAAAGCAGCAGCTACTCTTTCTGGGGTCCAAAAACATCAAATCAAATCAAATTGTATTGGTCGCATACACATGGTTAGCAGATGTTATTGTGAATGTAGTGAAATGCTTCTGCTTCTAGTTCCGACAATGCAGCAATACCAACAAGTAATCTAATAATTCCACAACATCTACCTAATTCACATAAATCTAAAGTAAGGGATAAGAATATGTACAAATATATATATGGATGAGCAATGACCGAGCGGCATAGGCAAGATGTAATATATGGTATAAAATACAGTATATACATATGGGATGAGTAATGAAAGATATGTAAATATTATTAAAGTGGCATCAATAAAGTGACGTGTGATCCATTTGTTAGTGGCCAATGATTTCAAGTCTGTATCTAGGTCAGGTGAACAGGTGAAGGTAGGAAAACAGCATCTCCACTCTGCTGATCCTCAACACTGGGGCCCCACAAGGGTGCGTTCTCAGCCCTCTCCTGTATTCCCTGTTCACCCATGACTGCGTGGTAATGCGCTCTTCCAACTCAATCATCAAGTTTGCAGACGACACTGCAGTGGAAGGCTTGATTACCAACAACGAC
The DNA here is from genome assembly GCA_030435695.1 of Brachymystax lenok tsinlingensis. Taxonomy (NCBI): domain Eukaryota; kingdom Metazoa; phylum Chordata; class Actinopteri; order Salmoniformes; family Salmonidae; genus Brachymystax; species Brachymystax lenok. Next base: position 2,051,964 of record CM059801.1, on the reverse strand, counting down.
GTGACAGCCTACAGGGAGGAGGTAAGGGCCCTCAAAGTGTGGTGTCAAGGAAATAACCTCTCACTCAACATCAACAAAACAGAGGAGATGATCGTGGACTTCAGGAAACATCAGAGGGAGCACCCCCCTATCCACATCAACGGGACAGTAGTGGAGAAGGTGGAAAGTTTAAATTCCTCAGCGTACACATCACGGACAAACTGAAATAGTCCACCCACACAGACAACGTGATGAAGAAGGCTCAATGGCGCCTCTTCAACCTCAGGAAGCTGAAGAAATCTGGCTCGTCACCTAAAACACTCACAAACTTACAGATGCACAATTGAGAGTATCCTGTCGGGCTGTATCAACGCCTGGTACGGCAACTGCACCTCCCCCAACCGCAAGGCACTCCAGAGGGTAGTGCGGTCTGCACAACACATCACCGCTGGCAAACTACCTGCCCTCCAGGACACCTACAGCACCTGATGTCACAGGAAGGCCAAAAAGATCATCATGGACAACAACCACCCAAGCCACTGCCTGTTCACCCCTCTATCATCCAGAAGGTGAGGTCAGTACTGTTTCATCAAAGCTGGGACCGAGAGACTGAAAATAAGCTTCTCTCTCAAGGCCATCAGACTGTTTAACAACCATCACTAACATAGAGAGGCTGTCTCTAGCCACTTTAATAAATCGACTTAATAAAGGTATCACTAGTCACCTTAAATAACGGCACTTTAATAATGTTTACATATGCTACATTACTCATCTGATATGTATATACTGCTCTATACCATCTATTGCATCTTGCCTATGCCGCACGGCCATCACTCATCCATATATTTGTACATATTCTTGTTCATCCCTTTACATTTCTGTGTATAAGGTAGTTGTTGTGAATTTGTTAAATTACTTGTTAGATAGTACTGCATTGTCAGAACTAGAAGCTCAAGCATTTTGCTACACTCACATTAACATTTGCTTACCATGTGTATGTGACCAACAACATTTGATTTGATTTGATATTGGGATGGTATGCAAATTGCAGTGGGTCTAGGGTGACCGGTAAGGTGGAGGTGATATGATCCTTGACTAGTCTCTCAAAGCACTTCATGACGACTGAAGTGATTGCTACGGGGCGATAGTCATTCAGTTCAGTTACCTTTGCCTTCTTGGGTACAGGAACAATGGTGGCCATCTTGAAGCATGTGGGGACAGCAGACTGGGATAGGGAGAGATTGAATATGTCCGTAAACACACCAGCCAGCTGGTCTGCGCATGCCCTGAGGACGCGACTTGGGATGCCGTCTGGGCTGTCAGCCTTGCGAGGGTTAGCACGTTTAAATATTAAAGCACTTACATTACATATAAAACAAAATATAAAACAGTACATCATATAACATTATTACACCACTACACATCTACAATACCAAATGTACAATAGGAAATGTATAATACCACCATACAACAATATTACAATGTATGCGTATGTATGTGTCTGTACCTTCGTGTGTGTCTCTTCACAGTGCCCGCTGTTCCATAAGCTGTATTATATAAATTATACAATTATATAACATTAAGGTTATAGAAAATTACAATTAAGTCTTTGAAAAAGTCCTTGAAAGTCCTTGAATTTGACTTTTTCCTTTTTTTCAATGTATTTATTGAATATTCGAAAACATACAATATACTTGCAGTGAAGCCACTCAATAACTACATCATACCAGTTATCCAACAGATTCCCATTCAGAGCGACTCACAGAAGCATCCAGGGTCAATACCCTGCTCAAGGGCCAAAAATGTGAACCCAAACCCTCCAAGATCCCCACAGTTCCACAATAGCTGTCCCTCAACCATTCGAGACCCCTCCCACAGTCCCCTCCCCTCAGGATTAAAAAAAATAATAATACAATTAATTCCATTCCCCACCCCCAAGAACCCCCCAATGCACCAACAACCAAAAGAATGAACTAAAGAGAAAAAAGGAAAAGACGGAATAAAACAGCAAACAACAATGCAAAAAAAAAATATTAACAAAATAAATAAATGTAAAACAAAGGACATCAAGGACAACTAAAATCATAACAGCAATGCCAATTGTATATATTTGTGTGCATGTATGTGTGTGTTCTTGTACGTGTTTATTTGAATGAGAGTGTGTGTATTTTCATGTGTACAAACACCTGCACGGCATCAGCCTCAGGCAAACCGGCCTTAGATGTAAAAACACTGCCACTTAGTGTCATTCAAATGTACTTATTATCATGTTTTATTTTGACTTTTTAACTTTTATCTTTGACCATCATTCTATCTCTCACACAGCAACTCCACTCCCACTTGTCTCCAATTCCACATCCCAACCCTCAGCTTCCCTCAGCCCATCCCATCTATCTCTGCTGGCCACCCACTTCTGGTTTCTACACAACACATATCTTTCAACTATGCTGTGATATAGTTGAAAGATATATAGATAGGCACGTTTTATTTTGTTTGGTTTATCATCCCAGATAAAGCAAAATATTATTTTCTCATATGATTTGAAAAATGAATCATCAGGAGTAGGCAGTGCCATAAGTAAGTGAGTAAACTGAGATTTATACATTTTTTTATTTTATTTTTATTTCACCTTTATTTAACCAGGTAGGCAAGTTGAGAACAAGTTCTCATTTACAACTGCGACCTGGCCAAGATAAAGCAAAGCAGTTCGACACATTCAATAACACAGAGTTACACATGGAGTAAAACAAACATACAGTCAATAATACAGTAGAAAAAAACAAATCTATATACTATGATATGACTAAGGAGTTTATCAGGGCAATTTTCCATAAATAGACAGGTATTTACCTCTCCATGGTTGCAGGATCTTGTCTATTTTTACAAGTTTTCTATTGAAAATCATTGTGGAGAGCTTATTTATATATTTTGTGATATGAATACCGAGTATGTCTACTTCACCATCAGCCCATTTTATAGGTAAACTGCAGGGTGATGTAAAAGTTAAATTTTTTAAGGATCTAATACGAAATATAGTACTCTTATCATAGTTTTAGTCCAGAGAGTACAGAAATGAGACATTGCAGGGATCTAGCTTGCGGACTTAATATAAAACTTGAGTCATCGGCATACATGGACACCTTTGTTTTTAAGCCTTGGATTTCTAATACTCTAGTGTTGTTATTGGATCTAAATTTAACTTCTTAGGGATCGGCGCACGAGGTGACCATTTTGGAGAGCCTGGCGTGCCCAAAGTAAAATGCCTCCCATTCAGGCCCAGAAAATAGGATATGCACATTTAGTACCATTGGATAGGAAACACTCTGAATTTTCCAAAAGTGTTAACCATTTGTCTGTGAGTAAAACAGAAAGCATATGGCAGGCGAAACCCCGAGGAATTTCTGTCCTGGAAAAAGTGGTTTTGACACATTGCTCATTTGGAACCCCTCCCTCATGAAAATGCCCATTTAACTTCTCAAGGAGCAGCAGCAGAGGTGACTGTTTTGGAGAGCCTGGCGTGCCCAAAGTAAAATGCCTCTCATTTAGGCCCAGAAAATGGGATATGCATATATTTAGTACCATTGGATAGGAAACCCTCTGAATATTCCAAAACTGTTAACCATTTGTCTGTGAGTCAATCAGAACGCATATAGCAGGCAAAACCCCGAGGAATCTCTGTCCTGGGAAAATTTTTTTGACACATTGCTCATTTTGGAACCCCTCCCTATTGAAAATGACCATATATAGGCATATGAATGCAGTACACGTCGCTTCCTTATGATGTCATCAACCACGAGACGGTGTTTTACTCCATTTTGGATGAATTTAGACCATTGAAACACAGCATAGCATGAGGACCCCACGTTCTGAAAACTCTTCACATTGCGCGAGCACGAGAAGTCACGCCGTGTCTTATTTATCGCCTTTAGCGTTCAGTTTATATTCGCTGATTTATAATAGTAAATATACGTAAAAGTGTTCCTAAGGATACATTTAAAACTATGTTTGATTGTTTTTGGACAAGTTTATAGGTATAATTTGAACGAGTTGGCGCCGCGTTTCAATGGAGTAGTGGAAGCTGTAGTTTCTGATTATAACGCGCGAACCAAATGGAGGATTTATAGATAAAAGATGTTACTTTTTCTAACAAAAGAACCATGGATTGTCTTCGTTGGACACTTAGGATGACCTCAGCAGAAGTTCTTCAACAGGTAATTGATTTGTTTTCGCTGTGAAATGTGTTATGTGTGTGCCATGATGGCTAATCGATACATGGCTATTGGAAAATATGTGAGGTGATAGCTTCAAACAAATGAATGTGCTGCTTTCGCCGTAAAGCCTTTTTGAAATCTGACAACGCTGTGATATTGCCAAGAAACAGAGCTTTTGATGAGTATGGAACACTTGTATATTGCTGGATGTTTAATAATTCCATTTTGGGATTTTGAATTTGGCGCTTTAGATTTTCGCTGGTAGTGTCGGGACGAGCCCGCTAGCGACCCAGCAATCCCTGACTGGATAAGGGCATATGAATGCAGTACCCATCGCTTCCTCTGGATGTCAACAGTCTCGAGACAGTATTCATTTTCATTTTGGATGAATTAGACAAGAGAAGAAGAGGAAACCAGGAAGTGTCTCATTTATGTCAACACAAGGCAATGCGCGCTCCCGACAAGGCGCGCTGTGTGTTTTTTACCGTCTTTATCGTTCAGTTTATATTCCGGTTGATTTATAATAGTAAATATACGTAAAAGTGTTCCTAAGGATACATTTAAAACTATGTTTGATTGTTCTTGGACAAGTTTATAGGTATAAGTTGAACGATTTCTCGTCACGTTTCAATGGAGTAGTGGAAGCTGTTGTTTCTGATTATAACACGCGAACCAAATGGAGATTTATGGATAAAATACATAACTTTTTCTAACAAAAGAACCATGGATTGTCTTCGTTGGACACTTAGGAAGACCTCAGCAAAAGTTTTCCAACAGGTAATTGATTTGTTTTCGCTGTGAAATGTGTTATGTGTGTGCCGTGATGGATTATGAATTTATGGTAATGGGAAAAATATGTGAGGTGCTACCCTCAAACAATCAAATGTGCTGCTTTCACCGTAAAGCCTTTTTGAAATCTGACAATGCTGTGATATTGACAAGAAACAGAGCTTTTGATGAGTATGGAACACTTTTATATTGGTGGATGTTTAATAATTCAACTTTTGGATTTTGAATTTGGCGCCTTGCTAGCGCCCCAGCAATCCCCAAGAAGTTAATAGCTAGCATTTCGATGGCCATAACGAATAGATACGGTGACAGCGGACACCCTTGTTAATCTCCTCTTGACAATTCAAAACTCTCTGAGAAGTAGCCGTTATTTACTATTTTACACCTGGGGTTGCTATACATAATTTTTATGCATTTTATAAGAGAATTACCAAAATTGAAAATATCCAGGCATTTATAAATAAAATCCAGTCTTACTTTATCAAATGCCTTTTCAAAATCCACTACAAATACCATTCCTGTCACGTTCAGGCCTGATATTTATAGGCTGGCGTGTTTAGTTTCATTTTTTTTTTGTTCTAGGTGTTGTGTTTCTATGTTGGGGTAATGGTTCCCAATTAGAGGCAGCTGAGTGTCGTTACCTCTAATTGGGAACCATATATATGTTTGTAGTTTTCAGAGGGGGTTTTGTGGGTTATTGTTTGAGCATAGCTTTGTTTGTGTTGGTAGTTATGGTTCACTGTTACGATCTTTGTTTTCCGTTTGTTATTTTTCCAAGTTACGTCCTTTAATAAAATGTATACTGGAAGCATCGCTGCGTCTTGGTCCGTCACTCAGGAAGATCGTGACAATTCCTGGCTTCTTATATGTTTTATGATGTTCTATTATTTCTAGATGTTGTCGTATATTATCTCCATTGTATCGTCCATGTAAAAAAACTGTCTGATCAGTATGAACAATACCTGGTAAAACCCTTTTAATTCTGAGTGCTATGCATTTTGATAGTATCTTTGCATCACAACATTGAAGTGTAAGGGGCCTCCAGTTTTTTAGATAGACTGGGTCTTGTTTTAAAAATAGAGAAATCAGATCTTCCTGCTGAGTACCTGACAGACTACAATTTCTACAGGAGTAGTTAAAACAATCTAACAATGGTGTCACGACTTCAGCCGAAGTTGGTCCCTCTCCTTGTTCAGGTGGCTTTCGGCGGTCGACGTCACCAGGTCTTCTAGCCGCCACCGATCCATTATTCCTTTTCCGTTGGTTTTGTCTTACTTTTCACACACCTGTTTTTAATTTCCCATCATTACATGTTCCTTATTTAACCTTCTGCTTCCCCCATGTTTTTGTGCATGATTGTTTGTTGTAATTTGTTTCTGTATTTTCGTGTGATTGTTTATTCATCACTCTTATGGATTATTTTTGAGTAAACTTATTAAATACTCAATTGTGTTGTCCTGCGCCTGACTCTGCCTTACTGGCATCACAGGAAACATTACAAATGGAGCTTTAAGTATATAAAAAATACTTGATATACCTCTACCGGAATGACATAAAGCCCTGGGGATTTTCCAGACTGAAAGGATTTAATAGCCTCAAAACGTTATTCCTCTGTAATTTGGCCTTCGCACTGATCATTCTGTACATTTGTTAATTTCAATTTTATATTATTTGGAAAGAATTCCTTACCATAATCTTCATTCAGTGGGAAAGAATGAGACGGAAAAGTGAACATATGCCTAAAATAATAAAAATATAATTCGGAGAACCATAGATGACTCCGTCTTCAGAGTTTCTGCAACTTATTTTTGATAGCGTTCCTGTATTGGAGATTCAGGAAGAATTTTGTGCATTTTTCTCCATATTCCATCCAGTTTGCTTTATTTTTGTAATAGATTACATTAGATCATTCTTGAATAAGTTCCTCAAGTTCTTTTTGTTTTTCTTCTAACTTATTTTGTATCTCTGTAGTATAGTTTTTATTGCTATCTACCTGTACTATTAGTTCATGGATTTCCCTTGTTAGTCTTGTCTCTTTAGCCAGAAACTGCTTTTTTATTATTGATGAATATTGAATTGAATGACCCCTGAAGGTACATTTAAAGGTATCCCAAATAATAAGGGGATTTGCTGAACCTATACTATATTGGATAAATTCAGTCATAAATTATTTTGTCTTAGTTAAAAAGAAGTCCTCCAGTAAACTTTGATTACATTTCCAATATCCCCGTCCACGTGGAAAATCAATAAGAGTTATGTGAATGCCAATTAGATGATGATCCGATCGCATTCTGTCTCCTAATAAAACTTTTTTAACCTTTGATGCAAGAGAGAAAGAGACAAGAAAGTAGTCAAGACGACTAGCTTGATTAAGTCTCCTCCATGTAAATCTCACTAGGTCTGGGTTTTTAAGTCTCCAAATATCCACTATTTCTAATTTGTCAATAATATTTGTGATTTCCTTAAGGCACGGTGATGATAGTTTGTAGAGTGATTACCTTTACTGTCCATTGAGGTACTTAACACTGTGTTATAGTCTCCAATCATAATGATTAGATAATTGTTTGCCTGTAAATTCAATAAATTGGTATAAATGTTTTCAAAGAAGTGTGGATCATCCTGATTTGGACCATATAGATTAATGAGCCAAATCTCTTTTTTGTCCACTTTCATATTTAAAAGGATCCACCTTCCTTGCGAATCATTCCAGACTATTTGCACATTCAGATTGAAATGTTTGTTAATTAATATCCATCACACCCTTTTAGTTCCTTTGTCCATGAGAGAATTTGACTTGCCAATGTCTGTATGAACCCTGCTTAAAGGATGTATAATCCTAGGCCTATGCTGTTGTATAGGTGGAGTTATGGGTCAATTTGCATATATTCACATTTGTTCCTTTAAATACACATGTGAAACTGCCTGAAAATCATTTACATTTTTGCTTCAAACTATTTGAAATGTTGATCCCAATGTCACACATTGGCCCATTATTTATAGAAAGACTGATGTATTCGTTGGTTTCTGTCCTTTTGTGTGTGTGCGTTTGTGGTCATTTTTTTATTTATTTTTTATTTAACCTTTATTTAACCAGATAGGCCAGTTGAGTTCTCATTTACAACTGTGACCTGGCCAAGATAAAGCAAAGCAGTGCGACAAAAACAACAACACAGAGTTACACATGAACAAACATGTACAGTCAATAACACAAAAGAATAGAAAAATAGAAAGATCTATATACAGTTTGTGCAAATGTAGATGAGTAGGGAGGTAGGCAATAAATAGGCCACAGAGGTGAAAATTATTACAATTTAGCAAAAGTAATAATATAGGGATGAGGTAGTCGGGTGTGCTATTTACAGATTGGCTGTGTGCAGGTACAGTGATCGGTAAGCTGCTCAGATGCTTAAAGTTAGAGAGAGAGATATAAGACTCCAGCTTCAGAGATTTTTGCAATTGGTTCCAGTCATTGGCAGCAGAGAACTGGAAGGAAAGGCGGCCAAAGGAAGTGTTGGCTTTGGGGATGACCAGTGCAATATACCTGCTGGAGCGCGTGCTACGGGTGGGTGAGCTACTGACCAGTGAGCTGAGATAAGGCGGGGCTTTACCTAGCAAAGACTTAAAGATGACCTGGAGCCAGTGGGATTGGCGACGGTTATGTAGTGAGGTCCAGCCAACGAGAGCATACAGGTCACAGTGGTGGGTAGTATATGGGGCTTTGGTGATAAAACAGATGGCACTGTGATAGACTACATCCAGTTTGCTGAGTAGAGTGTTGGAGGCTATTTTGTAAATTACATCGCCGAAGTCATGGATCGGTAGGATAGTCAGTTTTACGAGGGTATGTTTGGCGGCACGAGTGAAGGAGGCTTTGTTGCAAAATAGGAAGCCGATTCTAGATTTCATTTTGGATTGGAAATGCTTAATGTGAGTCTGGAAGGAGAGTCTAACCAGACACCTACGTATTTGTAGTTGCCACATATTCTAGGTCAGAACCGTCCAGAGTAGTGATGCTAGTTGGGCGGGAGGGTGCGGGCAGCAATCGGTTGAAGAGCATGCACTTAGTTTTACTAGCATTTAAAAGCAGTTGGAGGCCCCGGAAGGAGTGTTGTATAGCGTTGAAGCTTGTTTGGAGGTTAAGGCTCGCGGACCGCTATTGGTCCACCTACGACAACATCCGGTGAAATTGCAAAACGCCAAATTCAAAATACAAAAATGGTAATATTAAACATTCATGAAAACACAAGTGTTATACATCATTCAATAGCTTAGAATATTGGTAATCGAACTGCGTTGTCCGATTTACTAGAGGTGGATCAGAGAATCACCAGCAGCAAGAGCGACATCATTGATATATACAGAGAAAAGAGTAATGTACATGTGTGTGTCTGTCCCTTTGTCTTTGTGAGTGTGTGAACATGCGTGTGTACATACGTATGTGTCCCTGTGTCTGTCTGTGAGGTGAGCCAAGGATGGCTTTGATTATATAAAGGAACTGTTCAGCACACGGTTGTCTGTGACAGTCTCACCATCCCTGTGTTGCTGACCTCGCTAAACTGGCACAGGAACAAACGGCTGGGCTTAGTGTACACACGTATACACAGCTTTTTATAATAAGACTGTTAATTGTCCTTGAATTGAACAACAGCCCCCCCTAATTATCTACAGTGAGGGAAAAAAGTATTTGATCCCCAGCTGATTTTGTACGTTTGCCCACTGACAAAGAAATTATCATTCTATAATTTTAATGGTAGGTTTATTTGAACAGTGAGAGACAGAATAACAACAAAAAAATCCATGTGAAAAATGTTATAATTTGATTTGCATTTTAATGAGGGAAATAAGTATTTGACCCCTTTGCAAAATATGACTTAGTACTTGGTGGAAAAACCCTTGTTGGCAATCACAGAGGTCAGACGTTTCTTGTAGTTGGCCACCAGGTTTGCACACATCTCAGGAGGGATTTTGTCCCACTCCTCTTTGCAGATCTTCTCCAAGTTATTAAGGTTTCGAGGCTGACGTTTGGCAACTCGAACCTTAAACTCCCTCCACAGATTTTCTATGGGATTAAGGTCTGGAGACTGGCTATGCCACTCCAGGACCTTAACTTCTTAGGGAGCGGTGGGGCGCTAGCGACACTAGCGACACTACCAGGTGAAATGCAGGGCGCCAAATTCAAAATCCAAAAGTTGAATTATTAAACATGCATCAATATACAAGTGTTTCATAGTCATCAAAAGCTCTGCTTATTGGCAATATCCCAACGTTGTCAGATTTCAAAAAGGCTTTACGGTGAAAGCACCACATTTGATTGTTTGAGGGTAGCACCTAACATATTTTTTCCATTATCATAATTTCATAAGCCTCCACGGTTCACACATAACATATTTCACAGCGAAAACAAATCAATTACCTGTTGAAGAACTTCTGCTGAGGGCTTCCCAAGTGTCCAATGAAGACAATCCATGGTTCTTTTGTTAGAAAAAGTAATGTATTATATCCATAAATCTCTGTTTGGTTGGTGCGTTAGAATGAGAAAATACAGCCTCCAATCGTCCATTGAAACGTGAAGAGAACTCGTTCAACTTATACCTATAAACTTGAACACTTTTCTGTATAAATAGCATAATATTTCAACCGGAATATAAACTGGGCAATAAGATAGGAAAAAAACAAAGAGCGTGCCTGGCGGGAGCGCGCATCTTCTTGTAAAGGACATCTATGGGGACACTTCCTGATTCCTCTTCTTCTCTGCTCTAAAAGCATCTAAAAGAATCAGAACACTTTCTCGAGACTGTTGACATCCAGAGGAAGCGATAGGTACTGCATTCATATGCCCTTATATGGGCATTTTCATAAGGGAGGGGTTCCCAATGAGGCACTCTGTCAAAACCACTTTTTCCAGGACAGAAATTCCTTGGGGTTTTGCCTGCCAAATCCGTTCTGTTTTACTCACAGACAAAATGTTAACACTTTTAGAACATTCAGAGTGTTTCCTATCCAATGGTACTAAATATGTGTATATCCTATTTTCTGGGCCTGAATGGGAGGCATTTTACTTTGGGCACGCCAGGGTCTCCAAAACGGTCACTTCGTGCGCTGCTCCCAAAGAAGTTAATGTGCTTCTTCTTGAGCCACTCCTTTGTTGCCTTGGCTGTGTGTTTTGGGTCATTGTCATGCTGGAATACCCATCCACGACCCATTTTCAATGCCCTAGCTGAGGGAAGGAGGTTCTCACCCAAGATTTAACAGTACATGGCCCCGTCCATCGTCCCTTTGATGCAGTGAAGTTGTCCTGTCCACTTAGCAGAAAAACACCCCCAAAGCATAATGTTTCCACCTCCATGTTTGACGGTGGGGATGGTGTTCTTAGGGTCATAGGCAGCATTCCTCCTCCTCCAAACACGGCGAGTTGAGTTGATGCCAAAGGGCTCAATTTTGGTCTCATCTGACCACAACACTTTCACCCAGTTGTCCTCTGAATCATTCAGATGTTCATTGGCAAACTTCAGACGGGCATGTATATGTGCTTTCTTGAGCAGGGGGACCTTGCGGGCGCTGCAGGATTTCAGTCCTTCCTGGCATAGTGTGTTACCAATTGTTTTCTTGGTGACTATGGTCCCAGCTGCCTTGAGATAATTGACAAGATCCTCCCGTGTAGTTCTTGGCTGATTCCTCACCGTTCTCATGATCATTGAAACTCCACGAGTTGAGATCTTGCATGGAGCCCCAGGCCGAGGGAGATTCACAGTTCTTTTGTGTTTCTTCCATTTGCGAATAATTGCACCAACTGTTGTCACCTTCTCACAAAGCTGCTTGGCGATGGTCTTGTAGCCCATTCCAGCCTTGTGTTGTCTACAATCTTGTACCTGACATCCTTGGAGAGCTCTTTGGTCTTGGCCATGGTGGAGAGTTTGGAATCTGATTGATTGCTTCTGTGGACAGGTGTCTTTTATACAGGTAACAAACTGAGATTAGGAACACTCCCTTTAAGAGTGTGCTCCTAATCTCAGCTCGTTGCCTGTATAAAAGACACCTGGAAGCCAGTAATCTTTCTGATTGAGAGCGGGTCAAATACTTATTTCCCTCATTAAAATGCAAATCAATTTATAACATTTTTCACATGCGTTTTTCTGGATTTTTTGGTTGTTATTCTGTCTCTCACTGTTCAAATAAACCTACCATTAAAATTATAGACTGATCATTTCTTTGTCAGTGGGCAAACATACAAAATCAGCAGGGGATCAAATACTTTTTTCCCTCACTGTATGCCAGGCCAAGACTACGTTAACCTGGGTAGCAGCACCAGAGATAACCGCCCCAGACCCTTCTACTGCCCCTGAACAACAGTTACTGTTCCTGCTCTCTACGACTAGGGTTGGTGACCTATGAACCATGTGTGCCTCTCTGGCAGTCCCTTTCTGAATCCCAATCCAGTGGCCTTGAGCCAGGTAGACAAACACAAACTGGCAGGTTACTCTCTGATAATAGCAGGTGAGTACAACACAAAAAATGCCCCAGACTGGGGTGTTAAGTGACCCAGATGGATACCGACCCCAGAATAAATAATTAAGATAATTTTATCAAAGCTAGCTGATCGGGGTATTATCAAACAGCGTGTCTGTCTGATACCTGTTAGGTAGGTGTTAAAACAGTGAATTCCATCAGTGTTGGTGTACCGGCCTATATAAGGCCTATATAAATTAACCCACATCCAAGGCACTGCTCCACAATATAAAGTAGGCATAATTCAAACCACAGATAAAAGCAAACCAAGAAAGTTCACTCACAATGTTTACTTTACGCTGAGTTGTCAACTGGGTTAAAGGCAATGCACCCCGTGAGCTATTCCTCTCACATACATTGTCATTCAATATCGATGCAAAACCTCACATGGCATGTGCTTAAAATATAGTGAAAACCATTACAGTGAATCTGTTTTTCTTTATCTAGGCATATATTTAATGGAATTGAGTGCCTTAGTGTGGTTCACCAGCCCTTGGGTGCCTTAGTGTGGTTTACCAGCCCGATCAGTTCTTAGAGTGAAGGTGTTCCGACTCATAATGGAACCTAATTCCCACACACACACATACACACCACCCCTGTAGCATAACTCTCGTGGCTTATCAGACTCAGAGTGATCAGGTGTGTGTGTTTGTGAGGGACGAGAGAGAGGGTGGAGGTAGTGTAGTGGGTAATATTTGATACATTTCCACCCCTACAGTAGTGGGGTTAGTCCTAGTCTCAGTAAGCCCATGATGGTGATTTAGATAGTTAGAGGGATCTGGTTGAGATTAACCACACGGGATCTAAGCTACTAATGCCACAGACAACCTGCATGGTCAGCATGGTCAGCCTACACAGGATGATATAAGATGACCAGCCACAACTATAGGCCACTGCTTGATAGGAAATAAAGTAAGCTTTGTTTTGTATTCGGGAGATTTACCACCAACCCCATCCATTACCAATGTGTAGCCACCACCTGCATGACATCATTTTGGCGCAGAAAGCTTGCCCAACATCGGCTATGATGATCTGGTTATGATGTGGACATAGAACATATGTTGGCCACTGTTAGTATAGCTTGCCTACACAGACAGGCGTGTGCTGTTTTGGAACCTGTTCTGGCAACTCTGAGGAAATGTGCACCGACAGGTAGCTGCATCTTTTAACATTTTCCTCTTCTCTCTACAGCACAGAAGAGGACTATGTTACAGAGGTTCCATACCCAGCTGTGAGAATCAGAGCGGGTAAGTAACAAACCATGTCTCACATTTAATATGACGATAGGCCTGATGCAATCAAACCTGTTTTAGCCATGTGAATGCAGTATCGTTTTACAAACTACTGCCCACACATAAAGCTTGAAGAATCAATGTAAAATGTCAATTTAGGGAGTATATTTATAAGCAAATATATTTGAGCCAAATAGTATCTGACTGTTTTATTTGTGTGTGTCAGGTGGTCTTGATGGAATGAGCTTGGAGACTCAGGGTTATGTGCCCACTAAAGAAACCCCACTCAGAAGATTACTGAAGGTAGAGCTCTCTCTCCTTCTCCTTCTTCTTGCTCACGTTCTATATAGCTCTCTCTCTGATCACGTGCATCTTAGTATCATATCGCCCCCAAGAGGACACTGTTCAGATTCTCTAATCTACATTTTTTATGGTAGTCCTATGGTGAATCCCAAACCAGCCTCTCGCTCGCCCGTTTTCACGTGTTGCTGACGAAACTCATGACTTGAAAGATAGATTTTGTTTGAAAAAGTAAAACAATACAACCACACGTGGATAATGAATTAATCGACTTCATCAGTATTTCATCTGTTACATGCGTCAAGTCTTGAAATCAGACATAAAATAATACATGTGGCATATATTTAGGCACCCCTCTCCATTCTTTTGTATCAAAATGCGTAATCACCAAACATATCACTTGTCGGGATAGCATTTTGCTCTGAAGCTTACAGCCTTGCTGGCTTGGCCAAAGTGGTTATCAGAGAGTCTAATTAGTGCCTAAACTCTAGATCACTTTCACTCCCTCAGCTTTGGGACGTTTGTGTATATGGCGGAGGCTAATATATTTACACACATTATGTGTCCATTACAATCTATGCAAGAATCAGAATGCATGATTTGTCACCAGAACTTGAAAACGTGAATAAAACAGTAAATATATTATGCTCCGTACATACGGTATGCTACAGTAGAAACAACAACACAATATACAGAAACTATAATGATAACATAATAAGGCACTTACTTTGATAGGAACACACACATGTCCAACGTTTTTGTTACTAAAGAAAACAACAATGAAGGCAATGCGGGTGCCAGCTGGAAAATGTGCCAGGGGAAAGGTTAGTGCAGGTTCTGTTCTGACTGGAGATGCACAAATGTCTGCATACTTGATCTGGGGAAATACAGGGACACATTTGGGCTCTCTTTGTCAAACTTAGTAAAGCCTCAAACAGAAATTGGAAGCAACAGTGAAATGGGCTACTTCTACAGTGCATTCAGAAAGTACACGGACCCCTTTCATTTTTCCACATTTTGTTACATTACAGACTTATACAAAAACAAAAATTAACTCATAAATCTACATACAATACCCCATAATGACAAAGCGAAAACAGGTTTGTAGAAATGTTTGCAAATGTGGTAAAAACACAAAACAGAAATGTCTTATTTACATAAGTATTCAGACCCTTTGAATTGAGCTCAGGTGCATCCTGTTTCCATTGATCATCCTTGAGATGTTCTACAACTTGATTGGAGTCCAACTGTGGTAAATTCAATTGATTGTACATGATTTGGAAAGACACACACCTGTCTATATAAGGTTCAACATTTGACAGTGCATGTCAGAGTAAAAACCAAGCCATGAGGTCAAAGGAATTGTCCGTAGAGCTGCAAGACATGATTGTGTCACAGTACAGATCTGGGGAGGGGTACCAAATTTTTTATTCATCATTGAAGGTCCCCAATAATACAGTGGCCTCCATCATTCTTAAATGGAAGAAGTTTGGAATCACCAAGACTTGCCCGGCCAAACTGAGCAAACAGGGGAGAAAGGCCTTGGTCAGGGAGGTGACCAAGAACCCGATGGTAACTGACATAGGAGTTCCTCTGTTCAGATGGGAGAACCTTCCAGAAGGACAACCATCTCCACAGCACTCCACTAATCAGGCCTTTATGGTAGAGTGGCCAGACGGAAACGTCTCCTCAGTAAAAGGCAGATGACAGCCCACTTGGAGTTGGCCAAAAGGCACCTAAAGGACTCTCAGACCATGAGAAACAAGATTCTCTTGTCTGATGAAACCAATATTGAACTATTTCGCCTGAATGCAAAGCATCACGTCTGTAGGAAACCAGGCCCCATCTCTACAGTGAAGCATGGTCGTGGCAGCATCATGCTGTGGGGATTTATTTCAGCGCCAGGGACTGGGAGACTAGTCAGGATCGAGGGAAAGATGAATGGAGCAAATATACAGAGAGATCCTTGATGAAAACCTCACACCGGACCTCAGCCTTTTTTATTTTTTATTTCACCTTTATTTAACCAGGTAGGCCAGTTGAGAACAAGTTCTCATTTACAACTGCGACCTGGCAGACTGGGTCGACAGTTCACCTTCCAACAGGACAACAACCCTAAACACAGAGTTAAGACAATGCAAGGGTGACTTTGGGACAAGTCTCTGAATATCCTTGAGTTAAATTATTTGAAATTGACAAGTTGAAGCATAGCCGAGAGTTAATAAGCAGGCAGCGTGCCTTGGTTTGAGGACAGCGCAGGTTAATTGTCCTATTGCATAACAATCACATTTTGGAACAGTGAGTGAATTTGTACATCACTCGCATAAAAAAACTCATGCTAGTGTGACCATTAGAGATATTTGGAACTCATGGGTGAAACAGTTAAACGCACTGAAGTCGGAGGTCGAACATTTCCGATTTGTCTTGAACTAGGTTCTAATTGGAGTTCAACTCACGCAATCTTGACTTTAACCCTTTAAATACACATCAAATAGCAAACCCACAAGTAGCCACTAGGTTTTGTAATAACAAAATAAAGGGAAATTCAAGACACAAATAAACCTGTAAAAGCCTTAAGACCAGGATCAGTGAGCAATATTCGTACAGGTGAGACAATAAATCCGGTTGCTGTTTATTTTCCACAAGCTGGACATCCTATTAGTTCTCTGAAATACACTGGAATAGAAACACTGAGAGGAAACTTCTTCAAAGGGAATCTTTCTGGATCCACAAGCTCAACACACTGTCTCCTCTTGGCCTTAACGAGGAGTTTAACTTAAAACCGTTTTTATAGTTCCAAAATGTCCAAATATTGTGTTTTTCATCCTAATTGGATACTGTGTATCTATATTACTGTACATTTTGATCACATTCCTTGTGTATGGTCATATATTGATATATTGTGAACCTATGTTATATATTTCTACCTACCTATTTCTACCATTCTGACAGTGATTTCACTGAGTACTGCCCATATATATATACTACCTGGGATATGGATTGCTGATGAAGACCTAAGGGTCGAAACATTGCTTATAATTAAAGTACCTGGAGCATGAGCAGCAGTGTGCAGCATGTTCCTTTTTATTTTCCATAAGTTCACCTACAACTCCAGCACCTGAAAAATATACCTGGACGTGCATATGTTCTTCAACTTTTGTACTAAAATAAAAGATCCCAGAAATGTTACATAAGCACAAAAAGCTTATTTCTCTCAAATGTTGTGTGCAAATGTGTTTACATCCCTATGAGCATTTCTCCTTTGCTAAGATAATCCATCCACCTGACAGATGTGGCATGTCAAGAAGCTGATTGAACAGCGTGATCATTACACAGGTGCACCTTGTCCTAGGAACATTACAAGGCCAATCTAAAATGGGCAGTTTTGTCACAACACAATGCCACAGATGTCTCATGTTTTGATGGAGCATGCAATTGGCGGGCTCACTGCAGGAATGTTCACCAGAGCTGTTGCCATGGAATTTAATGTTAATAGACTCTACCATAAGCCGCCTCCATCGTCGTTTTAGAGAATTTGGCAGTGCTTCCAACCGGCCTCACAACCGCAGACCAAGTGTAACATGTCAGCGCAGGACCTCCACATCCGGCTTCTTCACCTGCGGTATCGTCTGAGACCAGCCACCCGGACAGCTGATGAAACTGAGGAGTATTTCTGTCTGTAATAAAGCCCAATTCTGATTGGCTGGTCCTTGCTCACCAGTGGATGGGCCTATGCCCTCCCAGGCCCACTCATAGCTGCCCAGTCATGAGAAATCCGTAGATTAGGGTCTAATGAATTTATTTCAATTGACTGATGAACTGTAACTCAGTAAAATCGTTGAAATTGTTGCATGTTGCGTTTATATTTTTTTTAAGTATAGGCTATTAAATTGACCAAAATAAGTTATATTCTTTTAACAATTACTACCTGGATAACAGGATACACAGACAGCCCAATTCTGATATTGTGCCTAATTAAAGACCAATTAGTGAAAAAAATATCAGATTTAGGCTGCCTCTGTAAGCACAGCCAAAGTGTGTGACATTGCCAATCAATTATATAATTGACTCTTCCATTCTTCCTCTCTGCAGTTGCATGGCTGGCACCACCTCAACCAGCATGGCCATGGCAAGGGCAAGAGAAAGCTGCTCCAGTCCCCCATCCACGGCCCCTACTCTCCCCTGAGCGTGGCCTACAATGGCAAGACCTGCATCCTTTTCAAGGCCAAGCGCCTGGCCATCCGCTACCAGAACCACACATTCGTAGACCTGACGGAGAAGACCTTTGGACCCAACGCCCCTGTGGACACCAAGGGTTCCATCTGCACCAAGGAGAAGGCTACGTAAGTTCTGTAAATCATGTACTTGACTTGTATACGATGTGCAACTGATTTTACTTATGTATTCCTTGTTTTGTAGGCTAATGAGACTCAAATTTGCATTGACAAAGTCATGAAAACGTGGCCATTTAAGATACTGTATATTAAATTATATACGTGTTTCTGTGTGAAATAACATACAATATGCATTTTTTCTATTTATTTGAAGGCCTAGAAATAGCAAAAAAAGCTGAAAAGTTACATCTGTTTCAATAGAACTACACACATGAACTACAAATATTTTGACAGGTCGCCGGTCTACAAACTAACTATTTTCTCCATTTATAAAAAGTACTGCTGTCACAACTTCAACCGAAGTTGGTCCCTCTCCATGTTCGGGCGGCTTTCGGAGGTCGACATCGCCGGTTATCTAGCTGCCGCCGATCTACTTTTCATTTTCTATGTTTTTGTCTTCATTTTACACACCTGGTTTCCAATCACTAATTACATGTTCCTTATTTAAATCTCTGTCCCCCCCATGTCTTTGTGATTGATTGTTTGTTGTAACTCTGTCAGTCTTTGTGGGCTCGTGATTTACCGTTGTATTTTGATACAATTTACGTTGATTACTCTATTCTGCTGTCCTGCGCCTGACTCTCTACACAGCTACACACAGCACTGTTACAGAATCAATCACCCGAAATGGAGTCAGCAGGAGTGCACCAACCTCCTCCAGTTGAGGAGCGTCTACAGCAGCACACGATCATGTTAAAGAGTCTTGGCACCGCCATGTATCGCGTGCTGAAAAGTATGGAATGATGGGAGAGAGGAGGTTTTTCAGCGCCTCCACCTTCATCCCAACCTCCCACTCCACAACCAACACAGATGTCCACCCTTCCTTCACCTGGTCCCAGTGGGATTCGGCTCACGCTCCCGAGGGCGTATGATGGAATGGCTGCCGGGTGCCAGGGGTTCCTTCTCCAGCTAGAGCTCTAACGACCGTTCACCCGGCTCCCTCGGGACGCGAGAGCGTGTCCGCCCTCGTCTCCTGCTTATCTGGGAAAGCCCTGGAGTGGGCCAACGCCGTATGGGGGGAGGACGGAGCGGTGTTGGACCACTATGAGGAGTGAACGCCTGATCCACCTCAGGCAGGAGACGAGGAGCGCACAGGACTTTTCACTGGAGTTCCGCACCCTGGCCGCCGGAGCAGGATGGAATGACAGGGCCCTGATCGACCATTACAGGTGCAGTCTGCGCGAGGACATCCGACGGGAGCTGGCATGCAGGGACACCACCTTATCCTTCGACCAGCTGGTGGACATGTCCATCAGGCTGGATAACCTGCTGGCCACCCGTAGATGTCCAGATCAGGGCCTGTTAGTTCCATCCCCCAACACCTCTGATCCAACACTAATGGAGCTAGGAGGGACTGCGCTTAGGGGGGCCAAAGGAGGGACCACTCCCTGCACCTTATGTGGCCGCAGAGGACACACTGCTGGTCGGTGCTGGTGGGGTACCTCAGGGAGTCGAGGCAGCAGGCAGGGCACTATCGTGTCATCCCAGGTGAGTAGGCACCAGACTCGCCCAGAGCCCCTGTTGCTGACATGTTTTTGTTTATAGATTTTCCAGAGTTTTCCCTGCGTTCCCAGCATAAGGAACTTTATTTACCGTTCATTTGCCCTTAGTTTAGGGATCCCCATTGTGTCTGTTGATATGTCCTTCCCTGTAGATAGTCGACCATTAGGGTCAGGGCTGATTAGGGAGGTTACAGCTCCACTGAGTATGGTGACGCAGGGGGGTCATGATGAGAAGATTAGTCTCTACCTCATTGATTCTCCTGCGTTTCCCATGGTGCTGGGTCTACCCTGGTTGGCCTATCATGACCCCACTATTTTGTGGCAACAGAGGGCTCTAAAGGGATGGTCACAAAAGTGCTCGGGGAGGTGTGTAGCTGTTTCCATCGGTGCAACTACGGTGGAGAGTCCAGACCAGGTCTCCGCCGTGCACATCCCCTCAGAATATGCCGATTTCGCTCTCGCCTTCTGTAAAAAGAAATCTCCTGGTAGACGCAGCACTTCCCGGGAGTCATGTGTATCCTCTGTCACAGGAGGAGACGGCAGCTATGGAGACATATGTTTCTGAGTCTCTGGGACAGGGATACATTCGGCCCTCCACTTAACCTGCCTCCGTGAGTTTCTTTTTTGTGAAGAAGAAGGATGGAGGTCTGTGCCCGTGTTTTGACTATCGAGGTATCAATCAGATCACTGTGAGGTACAGCTACCCGCTGCCTCTCATAGCCAGTGCGATCGAGTCAATGCACGGGGCGTGCTTCTTCACCAAATTGGATCTCAGGAGCATACAATCTCGTGCATATCCGGGAGGGAGACGAGTGGAAGACAGCATTTAGTACTACCTCAGGGCACTACAGGTACCTCATCATGCTGTACGGGTTGATGAATGCTCCGTCAGTCTTCCAGGCATTTGTAGACAAGATTTTCCGGGACCTGCACGGGCAGGGTGTAGTGGTGTATATCGACGACATTTTGATATACTCCGCTACACGCGCCGAGCATGTGTCCCTGGTGTGCAAGGTGCTTGGTAGACAGTTGGAGCATCTCTTTTACTTCAAGGCTGAGAAATGTCTGTTCTTCAAGCAGTCCGTCTCTTTCCTAGGGTACCGCATTTCCACGTCAGGGGTGGAGATGGAGAATGACCGCATTTCAGCCGTGCGTAATTGGCCGACTCCAACCACGGTAAAGGAAGTGCAGCGGTTCTTAGGGTTTGCCAACTACTACCGGAGGTTTATCCGGGCCTTTTTTTTAGGTAGCGGCTCCTATTACTTCACTGCTGAAGGGGTGGCCGGTGCGACTGCAGTGGTCAGCTGAGGCGGATAGGTCTTTTATTCATCTGAAGGCTCTGTTTACCTCGGCTCCCGTGCTGGCTCATCCGGATGCCTCTTTGGCATTCACAGTGGAGGTGGACGCGTCCAAGGCTGGGATAGGAGCTGTGCTGTCTCAGCGCTCGGGTACGCCACGAAAACTCTGCCCCTGTGCCTTCTTTCCGAAGAAGCTCAGCTCGGCGGAGCGAAACTATGATGTGGGGGACCGGGAGTTGTTGGCTGTCGTAAAGGCTCTGAAGGTGTGGAGACACTGGCTTGAGGGGGCTAAACACCCTTTTCTCATCTGGACTGACCACCGTAATCTGGAGTACATTCGGGCGGTAAGGAGACTGAACCCTCGCCAGGCAAGGTGGGCCATGTTTTTCACCCGTTTTGTTTTCACCCTTTCCTACAGACCAGGTTCCCAGAACGCTAAGGCAGATGCACTGTCCCGGATGTATGACACAGAGGAGCGGGCCATAGATCCCACGTCCATACTTCCGGCCTCTTGCCTGGTGGCACCGGTGGTGTGGGAGCTGGATGCGGACATAGAGCAGGCGTTATTTACAGAGCCCACTCCCATTCAGTGTCCAGCTGGACATCTGTACATTCTGTCTGCTGTCCGCGACCGTCTGATCTATTGGGCCCACACGTCACCCTCCTCTGGTCATCCTGGCATTGGTCGGACAGTGCGTTGCTTTAGTGGGAAGTACTGGTGGTCCACCTTAGCTAAGGACGTGAGGATTTACGTTTTCTCCTGCTCAGTGTTCGCCCAGTGCAAGGCGCCTAAGCACCTTCCCAGAGGGAAATTACAACCCCTACCCGTTCCACAACGGCCATGGTCACACCTGTCTGTGGATTTCCTGACGGATCTTCCACCATCACAGGGTCATTGTGGATCGGTTTTCTAAGTCCTGCAGCCTCCTTCCTTTGCCCGGTCTCCCTACACACTGCGGAGGCCCTGTTCACCCACATCTTCTGGCACTACAGGGCGCCTGAGGACATAGTATCTGATCGGGGTCACCAGTTCACGTCCAGGGTTTGGAGGGCGTTTATGGAACGTCTGGGGGTCTCGGTCAGCCTGACCTCAGGTTTTCACCCCGAGAGTAACGGGCAGGTGAAAAGAGTCAACCAGGATGTGGGTAGGTTTCTGCGGTCCTATTGCCAGGACCGGCCGGGGGAGTGGGCAGTTTTCATCCCCTGGGCAGAGATGGCCCAGAACTCACTCCGCCACTCCTCCACTAACTTCTCCCCCTTCCAGTGCATACTAGGGTACCAGCCGGTTCTGGCACCGTGGCATCAGAGCCAGATCGAGGCTCCTGCGGTGGATAAATGGTTTAGGCGCTCGGAGGAGACCTGGGAGGCCGCCCATGCGCACCTACAACGAGCCGTGATGCGGCAGAAGGCGAGCGCCGACCGCCACCGCAGTGAGGCCCCCGTGTTCACACCGGGGGACAGGGTCTGGCTCTCGACCCGAAACTTGCCACTCTGCCTGCCCTGCCAGAAGCTGGGCCCGTGGTTTGTGGGGCCCTTTAAAGTCCTGGAGGAGATTGAACGAGGTATGTTATAAGTGACAGCTCCCCCCAGATTACCATATTAACTCCTCGTTCCACGTGTCTCACCTCCACTCAACCCCCCCCGGACATCGAGGGGGCCCTGGCGTATGCTGTCCGAGCCATCATGGACTCAAGACGCCGGGCGAGTGGCCTCCAGTACCTCGTGGAGTGGGAGGGGTACGGCCCAGAGGAAAGATGTCGGGTGCCGGTGTAGGACATCCTGGACCCATTGTTGCTGCTGGAGTTTCACCGTCTCCACCCGGATCGCCCTGCGCCTCGTCCTCCGGGTCGTCCTCGAGGCCGGTGCGCTGCTGGAGCCGCGCGTCAAGGGTGGGGTACTGTCACGACTTCAGCCGGAGTTGGTCCGTCTCCTTGTTCGGGCGGCTTTCGACGGTCGACGGTTTTCTAGCTGCCGCTAATCTACTTTTCATTTTCTATGTTTTTGTCTTCATTTTACACATTTTTTTTTAAAGTCATTGGGTATACTAAATCAATACACAATTACGAATATAAGTTTATAACTCTAATTACCTTGTTTTCTGGAATATTACGTTATAATCTTGAAGTCTAGTCAGAAGATTTTGGGCGCTTTCCTCTGCCCAGGTGTTGCTGATGAATGCCAGATCTTACAATGCCTGGCTAGGTATTTTATGTATCAGCTTACCAAATCATGTTATAGCAATCTGGTGCCCGATGGCACAGTCTATGGCGTGGCATGCAACCATTGGTTGATATATGCAACATCTGAGCAGGGGAACACGACCTATGGGACATGATATGGAAGTATGATGTAGGAATGCGGCACTTTCAAAGGGTGTTGTATGTAGTTATCAATTTGTTTTACATTACATTCATGGAGAAGAATATTGTTACAATGAGATGAGCACTGCACATCTCACAAAGGATCTACACACTAAAGGCCCGGTCCTTTTCAATCAACATACTCTTTGTTTGTACACAGGCTCTCGCTAAGGTTTGGAGATGTGGAGGATCTCAGGGGACTTGTTATCAGGCTACAGATGTCCAACATGTTCTACGAGTCAGCAGGGCAGAACTGGTTCACCTTAGACAGTGTCCACATCCACTACAATTGGACCCATGAAGCTACGTTCAACGCCAGTGAGGTGTACGCCCCCGCCACCTCCTCCTACCACTGCCAGCATGTCAGCAGTCAGCACAAATATGACACCCTTCTGGTGCCCAGCTCAAACACTGACACCTCAGCTAACTGGCACATCACTTTCACTGACTTCCAGGTATGAGGCATGGGCCGTTTCTATTGACTGATTGATGGATTTATTTAGCTATCTATTTGTTTTACTTTAGCTTGTAATATTCCCTCTTTCCTCTCCACTCCGCAGATCCAGGCGTTCAACGTCATGTCTGATAGGTTTGCGTCTGCCAGCGACTGTGCCAACTTCCTGACCCCAGCCATCCTGATGGGCCTGGTGACCTCTCTGATCCTGCTGTTGGTCCTGGCCTACGCTCTGCACATGGTGGTCCACCTCAAACACATTGACCGCTACGAGGAACACAAAGCTATGGTGTACTTTCCACGCAGGCTGAGCAAAGCTCTAGAGTGCAGAGCCTCACAGCAGTGCGAGTTACCTGACAAGAACTGCCTGTGAGAGATGGAGGAAGAAAGAGTGAGAAGATAGAGAGGGGGGGATGCTGCCAAATAGAAGAGTGAGAAAGTATCACCCACAAGGTTTTCCATGCTTCCAAATGTTTGTTTACTAGTGACAACTATTTTCACCTCTCGGCTTTTGTCATTTCTCCATATATAAGACCAACACATTTGACATGTTATCACTACTAAGCTTTCACATTTTACCATACTTCATTGTTTTAATTGGCCTGAACACACATTCATCTCTTACATTAAGTTTATTGGATGTTAAGCCCTCTTGACGGTGGGGTTAGAGGTCAGGAAGAGACCAGGGGCCCAGGACGACCACAGTGCCCCCAAGCTTTCACTTGCACACCTGATTCAACAGTTAACGACTGCAGCTAGCCCTGACATCGTCCAAGCCTGCTAAGGGGCCTTCACTGTTTGGCATAACTAGACTTTGGTGTGTTGAGTCCCCCCTCTCCATCGCTAGCCTTGACACATTGCCAAATTCACTATCTCATCTTCAATACCAGCACGAGGAATCTTTTCAAGTTGAATTAGATGGTTAGCACAGTATTTCTAAAGTGGTGTGTGTGAGGATCCACTGGTAGATCACTGACACATCTTACTGGGTTAAGATTATACTTGAGCTGGAAACTTGTTTGGAATAACTGGAGGGTATCTCAAGAATTCTAAAGGGCGTTGGTGGGTCATGCAACAAAACCATTTGGGAACCACTGGTCTGGCACCTGGCTGGAGTGAACTGAATTGGTCACTGTGGACCACTGAACCTCTGGGGCGTAGACTTTTGGGAGTTACTGTGAAACGGCCTTGAATGGACCAGCAGCCAGTCTGAGGGGGATCTACTAACTAGCACAACATGGGTTAGCCTTGCAGGCACTAATGGCTAACTTTCAACACTAAAAACAAAACATTGAATTAAGCTGCACAAGACTGCCCTTCTGAAGTGAAGCTAAAAGATTTGCCATTACACATGGTGAAGGACAGACTGACAATGTGAAGATGAGAAGTACAGTATAAATATGTAATATACAAACAAAAACACTCAAATGTACAGATGTATCTCCCAGCTGTCTTTTTTTACAGTTTAATCAATAAATACTATTATGTACAGGAAGGCTATTCTACTCCTCATAATCACAAAGATTTACAGTGCTGGTCTGTATATGATCATAGCTGTTTACTATTTTCAGATAGAGACCACTTGCATAGGTACCTGTTAAACATTGTGCTATGACGATGAATGAAATTGTCAACACATTCGTTTTTTTCTACAGTATAACCATATTACACTGTCTTATATTCGTCTTGAACATGACACTCTAGAAATACAGTCCAGTTTAAAGGTAGACTCAGCAATACAACATCACCTACAGCAATGCAGCTTCCTGCTTCACAGACAACAACGTAAGCCTACAAGAAAGTGTGTGCCCTCAGGACTGGAGGGAAGCAACATGAATTCCGCTTCCCAAGATCAGCAAAGCACCCTTTACTGGATCAAACAATTGACCAAACAGCCTGTTACTAACCCTTAGTAAACCTTTTGAAATAATTGTGTTTGAGCAACTTAACAACAGATTTTCGGCACACTTATAGGAAAGGGCATTCAACGTGTGCGGCTCTTACACAAATGACTGATGATTGGATGAGAGAAATGTATAATAAAAATATTGTGGGAGTTGTTTTGTTAGACATCAGTCCAGATTTTGACATTATAATAATCTGCTGCTGGAAAAACTTATGTGTTATGGCTTTACATTCACTGCTATATTGTAGATCAAGAGTTACCTGTCTAACAGAACACAGAGTGTTCTTTAATGGAAGCTTCTCCAATATAGTCTAGGTAGAGTCAGGCATTCCCCAGTGCAGCTATCTATGCCCCTTACTTTTTCAAATCTTTACTAATGACCTGCCACTGGCTCTGAGTAAAGCCTGTTTGTCTATTTATGCTGATGACACTATACACGTCAGCTACCACAGCAAGTGAAATCACTGCAACATTTAACAAAGAGCTGCAGTCCGATTCAGAATTGGTGGCAAGAAATCTTTAAATATTAAATATCTTAAATATTTAAATAACGAATCATTCACTAAACTTCAACTAAATCTTGTAATGAATAATGTGGAAATTGAGAAAGTTGAGGAGACTAATCTGCTTGGAGTAACCCTGGACTGGACTGTCATGGTCAAAACACATTGATGCAATAGTAGCTGAGATGGGGAGAGGTCTGTCCATACCAAAGCGCTACTCCTGCCATCAACAAAACAGGTCCTACAGACCCTAGTTTTGTCGCACCTGTCACGACTTCCACCGAAGTCGGTCCCTCTCCTTGTTCGTGCGGCGTTCGGCGGTCGACGTCACCGGCCTTCTAGCCATTGCCGATCCACTTTTCATTTTTCCATTTGTTTTGTCATTGTTTCTACACACCTGGTTTCAATTCCCCAATTACATGTTCATTATTTAACCCTCTGTTTCCCCCATGTTTGTTCAGATTTGTTATTATACGGCTGGTTGATTGTTTGCCGGGTTCTGTGTTTTACACCCGTTACTTTGTGAGAACGGTATTTTTTCTCGCACCTTGTATTGTTTGTGTACTGGTGTGGTTGTCATATTAAATACCTTGTCCACACATCTCTGCTCTCCTGCGCCTGACTCACTGAACCATTACCTGAAGGGGGGACCTGTGCATTTGCAGTGGTCAGCTGGGGCGGACAGGGCTTTTGGTCACCTGAAGGCTCTGTTTACCTTGGCTCCCGTGCTGGCTCATCTGGATCCCTCTTTGGCATTCACAGTGGAGGTGGACGCGTCCGAGGCTGGGATTGGAGCCGTGCTCTCTCAGTGCTCGAGTACGCCACCAAAGCTCCACCACTGTGTCTTCTTTTCGAAGAAGCTCAGCCCGGCGGAGCGAAACTATGACGTGGGGGACCGGGAGCTGTTGGCTGTCGTCAAGGCCTTGAAGGTGTGGAGACATTGGCTTGAGGGGGCTAAACACCCTTTTCTCATCTAGACTGACCACCGCAATCTGGAGTACATCCGGGGGTGGCGAGGAGACTGAACCCTCGCCAGGCAAGGTGGGCCATGTTCTTTACCCGTTTTGTTTTCACCCTGTCCTACAGACCAGGTTCCCAGATTGCGAAGGCAGACGCACTGTCCCGGATGTATGACACAGAGGAGCGGTCCATGGATCACACTCCCATACTCCCAGCCTCTTGCCTGGTGGCAACGGTAGTGTGGGAGCTGGACACGGACATCGAGCGGGCGTTACGTACAGAGCCCACTCCTCTCCAGTGTCCAGCTGGGCGTCTGTACATTCCGTCTGCTGTCCGCGACCGGTTGATCTATTCGGCTCACACGTCACCCTCCTCTGGTCATCTGGGCATCGGTTTGACAGTGCACTGTCTTAAAATAAAGTGGGGATCCTAACTGACCTAAGACAGAGAATCTTTACTAGAATTAAATGTCAGGAATTGTGAAAAACTGAGTTTAAATGTATTTGGCTAAGGTGTATGTAAACTCCTGACTTCAGCTCTATATACTGTGCTCTATACCATCTACTGCATCTTGCCTATGCCACAAGGCCATCGCTCATCCATATATTTATATGTACATATTCTTATTCATCCCTTTACACTTGTGTATAAGGTAGTTGTTGTGAAATTGTTAGATTACTTGTTAGATATTACTGCACGGTCAGAACTAGAAGCTCATGCATTTCGTTACACTCGCATTAACATCTGCTAACCATGTGTATGTGACCAAAAAAATGTGATTTGATTTGAACCGGCAGAAGTGTGTGAGCCTGGCGAGCCTCCTGCGGCATAGGAGCCTGACGATCCGGCTGAGGCATGAAGGCCTGTCAATCCCGCTGAGGCGTGGGAGCCCGTCAATCCCGCTGAGGCGTGGGAGCCCGATGATCCGGCGGAGGCATAGCAGCCTTCCGAGCCAACCGGGGCAAGAAACCTCTCGAGCCAGCTAGGGCGTGACAGCCCGACGAGTTGGCTTAGGCACCCCCGGTTCCATCGGTGTCGGACCTCGGACCCGACGTCACAACCAACCGGGAACGTTGGCACCCCCCGATGCTTCGTATGATGGCTTCTGCATTCTGTAGGGACCGACGCTGGAGCTGTGAAGCAGGTACGGGGAGTTAAACATTTAATGAGGAACAGACAGTTAACAGGACATGAACATCGTCAGCACACGGGTAAACAAGGACAAATGACAATCAATGCAGAAGCCGGGAACAGAGCGGGGAACCAGACAGACATAGGGAAGGTAATGACACAGGTGATTGAGGCCAGGTGTCCAATAATCGCTGATGCGTGTGACGGGGGGAAGGCAGGTGTGCGTAATGATGACGGTAGGAGTGCGCAATGCTTGGGAGCCTGGCGCCCTCGAGCACCAGGGGGGAAGAGCGGGAGCAGGCGTGACACAGACAAGACATCTAAAATAGTGAAAAATGATAAAACTCAATACCTCATAGAGGCTTAAAGATAATTGAATAACTCTAAGCATTATTTGGCTCTGTCTCTGCAATAGGAAACTCTAAGTATGATCCGTAAAATTGTAGAGGGATTGAATGATGACGAGTATAGTTATTCGAAAAACTAAGATATTATTCGTTCGGGTCAGATTCACCAAGACCACGAAAGCTTTATATTTTCCCCAACATACATAAAGATCCCAGTACGTGGACCGTTCCATCTGAGGTTCCCACTGGTCAACCAATTGTTTCAGATTGTGGTAGCGAATCGTAAAGAGTAGCAGAGTACATTGATTTATTTTTAAATCCCGTG
The DNA here is from genome assembly GCA_030435695.1 of Brachymystax lenok tsinlingensis. NCBI lineage: Eukaryota > Metazoa > Chordata > Actinopteri > Salmoniformes > Salmonidae > Brachymystax > Brachymystax lenok. Next base: position 2,022,767 of record CM059801.1, on the reverse strand, counting down.
TTGCAGAAACGTCCAAGCCATATTAAAGATGCTTATGCATTTTGTTAGCAAACTTAAAACAATAGAGGTCCTTTCTGGAGCAATGCTGTTCTCGATTGATCTAGATTCCTTGTCTACCAATATAGACACCAATTAGGCCTGAGGGCAGTGAGACACATTTTTGAGAAATACCCTGATCAAAGGAGACCAGGCCCTCCTTTCCCTTCTGGAACTTTGGTTTTACCAGTAATGATTTTGAATTTGACTCAAAGCATTTCTTGCAGATTCATGGTACGGCGATGGTGAAGAAGTTTGCCCTCGCATATGCTAATATATATATGGTGGATTGGGAGCCAACTGTCTTCCCTAAGTGTAGTAAATTGCCATTATCTGGTATTTGGATTATATTTTTGGTATCTGGTGCTATTCAAAGGGAGAGATCTTTATTAAAATCCTGAACCAGCATCATGCCTCAATTACTGTTAAATATAATTTTCAACCCCAAAAGATTGAGTTTCTGGACACTGAGGTATTCCTTGGGAGAGATAGGAAGGTGAGTGGTTAGTTGGGAACGAGAGTATATTTTAAGCCTACCGATACCCACGCCTTCTTGCATAAATCTAGTTACCACCCTAAAGCCACGTACAAGGGTATAATAAAATTGCGACTGATACGGTTTAAGAGGATTTGTACGAGGACAGAGGATGTGGATGTGGCCACACAGGTACTCTTTAGAGCTCTGAGGCCAAGAGCATACACTAAGAGATTTCTCAGTGCCATTAGAGCAGAGGTAAACCTTGATATTATCCCTTTTGTGACCACCTTCTCCTCATCCTCAATCCAGCTCAATTTGATCGTTAAGACCCATTTCCAGGAGGTACAACATACATTTGAGCCGCTGTTAGATTTTAAATTAATCTCAGCTAATCTCTTTAATGTTTATTACCAACAAGCAAACGAGAATAGGGGCTCCAGTCTGGCAAATCTTTCAGTTGTAGTCATCTAATATTGTGTATATGAGTATGAGTGTGTAAAGTGTAATAAAATGTATATTGGGTAACCCAAAAACAAACTGCAGTAATGACCCCAACAAAATACTGTATAGACTGCATCAGTAGAGCAGATCAATTAACAGAGTTGTATGTGCACTTCCGCACACATGATAGCGAGAGTTTAACAATAGCAGGCATTGAGTCCAGTGTGGGGTGTTCTAGGGCCCAGAGGCTGGCCTCAGGAAGGCGGTGGATACAAAGGTTGGGTACCACCGGTCCCTAACGGCCTCAATGAGATGAAACTCTCTAGGACTATGATGGTTTGATATAATGACACTGGGGGAGTTGATGACAGACCCAATACCTTCCATTTCTTATCATTTATTTAAACGTATTTGGAGGGGATGGGAGAGTGTGTATCTACTTTTACTGCTTTGTAGATTTTGCCATGAGTATTCTTGTGAGACATGAGGGTGGCACTTATATAATTATTTGCCTTTTAGTTTCTTTCAACAATTGTTTTGTGTTAAATATTGCACTTATTATATTTTATTTAGCGTGGTTTTGCCTGGTGTGTCCTTATGAGATATGGGGGACGCATAGGGCACTTAGATCATTATTTGCCCTCCTATTTCCTTATTTATGTACTTATATGTAATAAAGCACTTATTGTTTTTTAAAGTAGATGGTTTGGGCCCTCTTGTCTCTCACCCAGTGTAGAAATGTTGAGTCCTAGTGAATACTTTTGATGATTGATTGGGGGCTTGGTGCACTCTGTGCAATACTCTACCTGAACTCTCAACCTCAGTCCTATTTAGTGTAGTGTTGAGGATCCCTGCCTGTCACGTGGGAGACCGGGGTTCATTTACCTGAAGGGGAGGGTTGAACATATACAGCAAGTGTTGATTAACATTGAAAAGATCCTCTCTACCATGTTGGGTTTCTCGATTGGTCTTGGTTATTAGAGATATTGAAGATGGGTTGGTCAAGGTCCTATATGCCTGTGCACCCTGCTTGCCCCTCGTGGGTAACAGAACTTTATCCCCTTTACTTAACCTTGACCACAAGGAGACCGCCTCCCCCACCTTGACCTTAACTTAAACATACCGGGGCCCTTACCTCACCCTTTTCCCTCCACAGGTGACCATCGGTCGGCAGGCTGGAGGTGGGTGGCAAAATTTTGATAGCACTTGGCACGGCACGCAACAACACACAGAAGACGGCAACAGCTATGAGGAGGGTGTTGAACACAAGCACTATCAATCAAATTCAATAAAATGTATTTATGAAGCCCTTTTTACATCAGCCGATGTCACAATGTGCTGCACCACAACACCCAGCGAGGCTACAATGGCGACCTTCTTCCACTCCAGGGTCAAGACAGCAGCCAAAACCCTGGCTAAGTTCATCAGAGCACTTCAATTGCTGGTGGAGTTCAACAACCACCTGGTGGGTGGCCAACACTCTCCGGACTACCAACGAAAGACACAGGACCTGATCACACTGTTTATCCCATCGGGGGATACCGACGAGACGGTGGAGGAGCTGTAGGAAGCGTCTGCGGAGTGGCTCAGGCAATGTCACGATGTGATTGAGAGGCACTACAGGGCGGAGGGACAGCGACCCTCATCAGACAGAGTGCACCAACTGGCGAGAGGCCTGGTACCTCGGCAGTCGCCTGCTCGCCAAGATTCTCCAGGGAGACTGGCTGACATGTGACGACAGCACTTTCATACCGCCCCTCACTCGGGCACTGACTGGCAGCGAGGCAGAGGAGCAGGCGAACGAAGAGGCACAGGCAACACTGAAAGCACCAACACGGACACCACCCACACCGGAGGTGACAGGAATTGACTCGTCACCTTGCAGAAAGGAAAACCGCTGTCTGCTATCACAACGCTAGGAGAGAGAATGATCGACACTGACCCTCAGACAACGGGAGGAGGAGGGACTTAAGGGGCTGACCGGCGGGAATGGGACCGGAATGATGGAACCGGTGGAACCACGCAAGAGCAGCAAAAGGAACACACAAGACCAACATCTGTCTGTAGACTGTATCACAGGGTTACCTCCATCTCAAGGGCTTATCACTAAAGTCAAAGTCACCATTATTAGTCAGTTGTACAACCGAATGCCTTCAACTGAAATGTGTCTTCCGCATTTAACCCAACCCCTCTGAATCAGAGAGGTGCGGGGGGCTGCCTTAATCGACATCCATGTTTTTGGCACCCGGGGAACAGTGGGTTAACTGCCTTGTTCAGGGGCAGAACAACATATTTTTACCTTGTCAGCTCGGGAATTCAAACTTGCAACCCTCCGGTTACAAGTCCAACACTCTAACCACTAGGCTACCTGCCACCCACCACTAGGCTACCTGCCACCTATCCCGGTGGTCGTCGATCTGTTCTCCAAGGCAGCCTATTTCATCGACTTACCCAAGTTGCCTGGGGGTGAAGGAGACCACTGATCTCATGATTACCCATGTCTTTCGACTACACAGACTTCCTCAGGACATTGTCTCAGATCGTGGGCCCCAGTTCGTCGCATGGTATTGGAAGGCCTTCTGTTCCCTGTGAGTGTTCCCCTTGAGTTTCCACCCTCAGTCGAATGGGAAAACTGAGCGGGCCAAGCAGGAGATGGAGAAGTTCCTCAGCTGCTTCGTCTCCACTCAGGCCAGCTACTGGAGCAAGTTCCTCATCTGGGCGGAGTATGCTCATAACACACTGCCGAACTCTTCCATTGGATTGCCGCCATTTGAATGTCACTCGCGATAAGTGGCAGAAATATATTGTCTAGGAAAAAGTTGTCTATATGTGAGGTCTTATGAACTGGTGAGAAAAAATGATACTCCCTAGCTGTGGGATTGCGGAAACGGCATGCATCAGATATGCCATTTGTCTTAAATAGCTGAATTGTGAATACTGTATTTGAAGAAGATAATATCTTAGGAGAGCTACGATCCAGATTGGGCGACAGTACACAATTCATATCTCCACCTAGTATTAGGTGGTGTGTCCATATTTGGTAATTGAGAAAATACATTTGTGAAGAATGAACTGTTATCCCAATTTGGAGCATAAATGTTAGCCAAGATAACAGGTGTGTTATACAGTCTTCCTACTACAATAATGAAACGGCCTGCTGAGTCTGCCTCTACACTTGACTTTGCGAACGGTATGTTTTTACTAAATAAAAAAGTTGCTCCTCTAGTTTTAGAAATAACATTGGAATGATATGATTGACTGATCCACCCTCCTTTTAAACAAGAGTGGTCGAAAGTGCAAAGATGTGTCTCCTGAAGAAAGGCAATATCTACTTTAAGGTGATTTAAATGAGAAAGAAGCATTTTACGTTTGACTAGGTGATTTCAAGATGTAACATTCCAGCTGGCAAAGTTGAAGAAGAATAAAATAAAAACAACTAGGTGGTTTTAAAAGAAAGTATAAAACATTTTATAAATCACATTTTACAGCCATACCACTAAGTTACAGCAACATCTTTAAAGAAATGATGTAACCTAATGAAATAACCATCCTTTATCTACCCTGGATACGGGTACCATCGATAACTAGAAATAATCAGCTTCAAGGTAGTAAAATAAAATGTTAAAACAATAGGAGAATTGACTCACCAGAACTAAGGCACTAACATTACCTAATAATAATAACAACAGATACCACTGGCAACCCTATACAGTATCTACAAAAGAGAGAACGAGTCTGCAGTGGTAGACACATTCGTCCATTACCCCAATCGCCAAATAGGCGAACATTCAGCCATTTGCTTCGTCCGACCTCTGTAGACTATTCGCCTTTACAAAGGCCATCACCTTATGGGGGTCTTGGAACTCTTTCTCTGTGCTGTTGTATGCTTTCTTTTCTACTTCTGAGATGTTTGTCGTAGGTGACTTTAACCCGTCCTGGAGAACCTAAGACTCAGACTGTTTAAAGGATTGTTGTAATAGCCGAAATCTCACTCAGTTGATTACTAAACCCATTCGTCCAAATCTGAGGGATTCTACTAAATCAACAACAACTGATCTTATGTTTACAAATACTCCAGAGAAATTTGAGGCTAGTGGTGTTTTCTCCCTGGATATTAGTGTCCTATTGTTTATATTAGAGATGTTAGGACTCATAGGGCAAAACCATTCATTATTACAAGGAGAAATGTAAAAAAAATGTGAATAAGCTTTTTTACATGATCTCTACCATTGTGATCTTACTGGTATCAAAATAAATGTAACCCTTTGTTCACACCTGAATTATCTGAGTTCATACTGTGGTGGCCAGAAGGAAACACAGTCCCTCACCACGCAGCACAGTCACCTGCAGCACCACGGAGAGCACCATCAGAGGACGACACCAGATCTGGGCTAAACAGTGGTGTTCAGGACCAAGGACAGCTCTAACACAGGTGTGCACCATTTCCCCTTTGACAGGGAGCTGCAGACTGTTGGGCCCAATTAGTAGCCACATAAAGAGAACAAAGAAGCCACAGTAGAGGAAGGGAGAGGCAGGAGAAGAGAGCAGATACAGAGTGGTGGATGTATCACAGCCCAGGCCTTGGACCAGTCGGAACCCAACCACCCTCTCGGAGATAGAGGCCTAGTTAAGGACGTGAATAGAATGAACCACCTGAACTAATCCTACACCTCTTCTGCCTCCCTTCCAGGAGTAAACAGATGCCACAAGGAGCAACCAGAAGAAGAAAGAGTTACCTAAGTTACAGTTTTCTCCCTTTTCCCCTTTCCCATGCTTTCTGAGAAATAAATAAACCTAAGTTTGCCCCACTGAAACTCTGCCCAGTGAGTGATTTGCTACGACCTCCAGAGTTAAAACCCTCCCAGTCTTGAGAGGGGAGGTTACATATGGTGGAGGATGCGGGCAGGAGTTAAGCCTCACTTAGGATTCAGACAGTGAAGAGAAACAAGAAGAAAATGGAGGAAGCCCTGACCGCCATTCTGCAGGCCCAAACCACACTGAACGCAGCAGTCACCGAGCTCTGCCGAAGGACTGAGGCACACAGTAGGAGACCCCAAGATTATCTGACCAAAATGACTGGAGAAGATGATGTTGAAAACTACCTCGATCTCTTTGGAAAAAACTGCCCAAAGGGAGAGATGGCCCAGGGAAGACTGGGCGAACCTGATACTCCCTCTGCTAACTGGGGAAGCACAGAAGGCCTGCCGTGACCTCACCGTTCATGAGGCAACCAGGTATGAAGTGGTCAAGAGATCGATCCTCGCACAATATGGGCTCAGTCTGCCTGCCAAGGCCCAGCGTGTCCATAGCTGGGAACACCATCCATCACTTCCAGCGCGGGCTCAATAAACCACGTTAACCCGCATGGTGAGAAGCTGGCTAGAGGAAGGAGATGCGCCACCTGCTGTAGAAAGAGTAGTGATTGATCGATGCACACATGGCCTGCCGGCAGATGCAAAAAAATATGTAGCTCAACAAGGACCACACAGCGTAGATGCCTTGATTGCACTCCTAGAAAACCACCAGGTGATGGTGAGCTTGTTGAAACCTGAAGTACCCAAAAAACCCTCTTGGAAACCGAGGCAAGAGCGAGAGCCTCCTAAGAAACACCCCGAAGCAGTCCAAACAAAGCCCAAGGAAACTGGAAAGATGAAAGGCCTCTGCGAAACCCTGCTCCATTCCGATGCTTCACATGTGGGAAGGAGGGACACCTTGCCCCGGGATTGCCCAGGCCGAGAGGAGCTAATGCCCATGGCCAATACCTCGGAATCAAGGTTCCCATGTCATTTTCTTACCACCTGCTGGGCTTATGAGGGGGCAGCCGCCCCTAAAGTCCCTGTTAAGATTGGGGGCAAAGACACAGAAGCCCTTATAGACTCAGGCAGTATGGTAACACTAATCCGACCAAAGTTTGCAGGGCCTAGCCTGGGAAGAGAGATCTCTGTGTCCTGTATTCATGGGGACACCAGGAACTACCCCACTGCAGAATTAAGCATGGTCACCCCACGGGGACAGTTCCGAGTACAAGCAGGGGTCGTGGATCACCTGCCAGTCCCTGTCCTGGTCGGCCGAGACTGCCAAGCATTTTCTGCCTACTGGACCAACCGAGCTACAAAAGGGAAGAGACCTACCCGGCGCAGAAGAAGGGACTGTCTATCCAGTCACTGCGCTTCTCTAACCCAGGCAAATGCAACTAGCCCTGAAGAGCCCCTCAATGATGATAGAGGGGAGGAACATCCCTCTGACTCCACTACCACTGCCTCAGAAGATCCCGAAGGTGTACAGATTCGTGACGACATAGAATCCCATGAAGTATTTTCTGAATTTCCCCCAGCAGAAACCCTCCAGGGAGGAAGGCTGGGACAGTTTGGCATGGCTCAACTACAAGACCAGGTGCTGAGCCAAGCATGGGGGAATGTCCAGGTGGTTGTGGGCCAGCCACAAGTTGGGGTGAGTAGACTTAATTACCCACATTTTATGATCAAGAACAGACTGTTGTATAGAGTGGATCAGCGAAGGGGTGAAATTATAGAACAGTTGTTGGTCCCCAGGCCATATGCCACTAAGGTGTTATATTTAGCCCACACTCACCTGCTAGGGGGCCATTTGGGGACAGAAAAGACCTATGAAAGGATCCTCACACGTTTCTATTGGCCCGGGGTCAAAAAAGCGGTCAAAGATTACTGTTGTCACTGTTCTGAATGCCAACTCAACAGCCCCAAGGTAACATATCGAAACCCCCTTGTTCCTCTGCCGATCATTGAGACCCCTTTCAGCAGGATTGCACTGGACATTGTGGGGCCGCTGCCAAAATCGAACCGTGGACAACGATACATTCTAGTCATCCTTGACTACGCCTCCCGATTCCCCGAGACCATACCTCTTCGATCAACCACCTCAAAGACCGTGGCCAGAGAACTGGTCCAACTCTTCAGCTGGGTGGGGATAGCAGACGAGATCCTTACTGACCAAGGATTGTGCTTCATGTCTACTGTGATGAAAGAGACCTGCCGACAACTGAAGGTGAAGCAACTAAAAAACCTCCATATACCACCCCCAGACTGATGGGTTTGAAGAGAGGTTTAACAAAACCCTTAAACAAATGTTAAAGAAAGTGATTGACGTTGATGGGAAAAATTGGGATCACCTGTTGCCATATGTCTTGTTCTCTATTCGAGAAGTCCCACAGAGCTCCACTGGTTTCTCACCCTTTGAACTCCTCTATTGACGACGACCTCGAGGGATTCTGGACCTCGCTAAAGAGAGCTGGGAACAGCAGCCCTCACCACATCGCACCGTCATTGAACATGTTGAACAGATGCACGACCGAATGGCCAGGATCTGGCCAATTGTAAGGGAACACATGCAACAGGCCCAACAACAGCAAGCCAGAATATACAACAGGGGGGCAAAGATTAGAGAATTTCACCCTGGAGAAAAGGTATTAGTTCTAGTTCCGTCCAACGAGTGCAAATTCCTAGTGGCTGGAACCCTATGAGATTGTAGAGCGGGTGGGCCCCGTCAACTACAGAGTACGCCAACCCGGCCGAAGGAAAGGCCAGCAAATCTACCATATAAACCTTCTGAAACCGTAGCATGAACCTATCTCCCCTCCAAGCGAGGTTCTTACAGCCAGTGCCACTTCTCCTATGACCCCGCAGGTAAAGATGGGCACCCAGCTCTCCCCCAGGCAAAAGCAGGAGTTACGGGAACTTGTATGGCGAAACCGGGACGTCTTCTCTGATCTGCCTGGACAGACCTCCCTTATCGCCCATGATATAGTAACAGAACCAGGGAAGGTTGTTAGACTTCGTCCTTACAGGATCCCAGAAGCAAAAAGGGAAGCCATCCGGACGGAGGTAAAGAAAATGCTTGAGCTAGCGGTTATCGAGGAATCCCAAAGTGCATGGTCCAGTCCTATCATCCGAGTGCCAATTCTGCAATGACTACAGAAAGTTGAATGAAGCTTCCCAATTTGACGCATACCCTATGCCAAGGATAGATGAATTGATCGAGCGAACCAAATGGAGATTTATGGATAAAATACATTACTTTTTCTAACAAAAGAACCATGGATTGTCTTTGTTGGACACTTAGGATGACCTCAGCAGAAGTTCTTCAACAGGTAATTGATTTGTTTTCGCTGTGAAATGTGTTATGTGTGTGCCGTGATGGCTATTGCATTCATGGCTATGGGAAAAATATGTGAGGTGCTACCCTCAAACAATCAAATGTGCTGCTTTCGCCGTAAAGCCTTTTTGAAATCTGACAACGCTGTGATATTGCCAAGATACAGAGCTTTTGATGAGTATAGAACACTTGTATATTGGTGGATGTTTAATAATTCAACTTTTGGATTTTGAATTTGGCGCCCCACCACTCCCTAAGAAGTTAATCCTTTTCGAATGTGCAACTTCGTTCTTTTTTATCTGTGAACTGTATTTTGAGTGTACATCAATCAGATTACCTACACATATTAACCAGCTCAAATAGACAGAAGCGTGATATATGGCAGACCAATCTGAACTCATCTCTCGGCATGTCCAGCCCACTCATTATCTTAGCCAATCATGGCTAGGGGGAAGGTTGCCCGCTTTTTCTGTGGCTAAACCAACTAGACTCGTAATGTAACTATTTTATTCATATTTACAGATGGCGTACATGTTTTTTATTAAGGAACATGAAAGTTTACATGTTCTAGAAGGCGTTCAAATGGGTCTCGTGTGAAGTAGTGACCCACGACATACGCCTAGTTTCCTGAAACGGGTAACATATTTGAGGAATTATTTGGATGCGAAGGGACAATGTGATTCTTTTTCAAAACAATCCAGCAGACATAAAAACAACAAAATATAAATGCAACTTGTAGCAATTTCATTTGATTATTGATCAAACTACATAAATTGTTCAGTGGAGAAACATACTCCACTGGTTTCATAGTTTGTAGGATACATTTATGACCAAAGTACACATTTTACACTGGTACAGACTGACAGAACTGCCAAATGAAATGCAATGTCTACTTACTGTAATGCTGAGTGTTATTATGTAATTGATTGACTGATGTTGTTACTAGTTGCTAGTGTCGTCTCTGTAGTATAATGGCCTCTATGTGGACCGACGGCATTCCATAATTATAGTCCCTATGTTAACATTTGCACTGTATTAAAGGTAGCAATATCACATCATCATACACAACAGTGTGACATCCCGCCTAAAGAAATCAACAACAAAATTGTAATCTGCCATTACTTGCCCCTATTGGCTCTTCCCCAGAAATTGAAATATTGACAAATTCGAATATGTTTGTATTGGTGGGTGGGCGTATGGGTGGACAGGTGTGTTGTGCCACTCCCATGGTGGCTGGAGATGTTGGAGGGCATGTGGTTGCAGTTGCCCTAGGTCCCAGCTTGTTGGTGTGTAGGTGGGTGGGCGCGTGGGGTGAGTTGTGTCGCTCACTCGATGGTTAGAGATGTTGGAGGGCCCATGGTTTCAGAAACCCTAAGTCTGTGGCTTGGGCCAAAGACGTTATGGGCCCGTGGTTCCGGCAATCCTAGGTGTCCTGCATGGGACCTTTGGAGGGCCCATGATTGCAGCAACGCTGAGTCCCAGGTCCAAGTCAGAGACGTTGCAGGTCCCATGGTAGTGTCAACCCCGAGTCTCATGTTTCTGTCGGAAACGTTGCAGGACCCGTGGTTGCGGCATGATGATGATGTGTTGTGGGTGGTGGTGTTGGTGGGGCTCAAGGGTCAGACGTGTCACTGTGACTTTCGTCAGAGTGGGTTTCGCTGCTGGAGCCGTATTAGACTCGTCCCGAGTCATGTAGGGGCTCCGAGGCCATTTTGTTGAGCCAGTTGAGCGTGATGGTGCGACAGATGATGGCGTAAAAGCAGTTGGTGGTGTGCAGGGTGAGAGGCCCATAGGGGCTGCGCACCCGCAGAATGGTGCTGTGCGTCGCAGCGAATTGTGTGGCTTGTGGGGCCAGACACCCCACACTTCGTTGAGGAATCAGTAGAAGCGTGAGGACCATAGGCTGCACAGAGGGAACACGGCAGCCTCCCACTCCGCTAGTTAGATGTTGGCGGGGGCGAATCGCTTGCCCATCACCACCCCCTTGACCTGCAGGTAGGAGTCGCCGTTGAATTGGAAGTCATTGTGGTTCAGCGATAGCTCTAACCGCTGCAGGAGTTCCTTGTCTGGACGGCTGGCTTGAGGGTGATACTCGAGGCAGGCGCCCATCACGGCCAAGCCCGCCTCTTCGATGTTGGTGTAGAGGCTGTCCACGTCCATGGTGAACAGGAAGTCGTCGGCGCTCAACCTTGTTGCCCCCACCTTGTCCAGTCCTGCTCCAGGACTCAAGGCACTTCAACGAGCTCTACGCCGCTCCTAACTGACCCCACCACCGCCCCAACGACACCAGTGGCTCGACCGTCGATCTCCCATCTGAGACGACACAACGAGGAAACAACGGATGCTTTTCCCAGTCTACAACCAGCGACTTGACCATCGAGCTGCCATCTCAGCCGACGCAACAAGGGGTCACCGGAAGTTGTCACGTCCCTCGTCGCAATAGCCGAAGTGCTGTGTAAAACTAAGGAGAGAGAAAAGTAGCAAAAAGGGAAAATGTAGCCAAAAGGAGACCTTTCCAACACCTGGGTGGAACCCGGCTTCCTTATGGCAACACACCGGGGCTAGAAAGGTCACAGCGACTATGTGTTTCTGCCTCCTTAGCTTCCTCAGGTGGCAAGGAGGCGTTTGGAAATTGCTCCCAAGGATGAACCAGACTTCCTCTCCTCCATGCTGCATAGTTCAGGTGTCATGTGACACCGTTACTAGTATGACGATGATGAGTGCCGGCACCATCTCAGGCACCCAGCTCACTCCACCTCACCTCTCTCCCTTGGTTGTTATCTTCTTAGGGAGTGGTGGGGCACTACCAGGTGAAATGCAAGGCGCCAAATTCAAAATCCAAAAGTTGAATTATTAAACATGCACCAATATACAAGTGTTTCATAGTCATCAAAATATGTGCATATCCTCCAGACTTGTGGAGGTCTTGGCTGGAGTTTAACCGTCAAAAGGTAAAAAAGTGTGTGTGGGTGTAGTGTTGGCTTTCCGGGTAGTCTTGAAGTCTCAGTCGTTGTTGCCGGTTTTGTCGAGAGATCCGTTCTCTAGCCATCCCTCGGCGAAGTCGTGAACAGTGGTGAGACACGGGGTTCTGGAGAACAAGTGAGGGCACAGAGACGCTGTTGATTTCAAAGGTGGTCGCCTGTTGCTTTTTTTTCTGTTCCGACATCCGTTGTGAATTAGCGACAGGTTTGGGGAGTGTGGGAGGCTATTGTATCCCTCCGGGGGTTTGAATGGAGCGTTTAATTATTTTCTGTGATGTGCCCAGTGACCTTGGGATCGGCCGATAGGTGCCGTGCCTTGACCTTCGTTTTCACATTGACTTTAATGTAGCGATTGGGGAGTGATGTTCTCCTGCTTTGTTCTTTTGGATCCGACTACCGTTGTGTGGTAGCGACAGTTGTGCCCTGCCTGGGGTTCTAACCAGCCCAAAGCACAGCCTCTGTGAGGTGTTTTGTGGCCTCACGGTGTCTCTATAGTTGTGCGCCTTGAACTCCGTTTAGCGAGCGGTGTGAACGGTTGCTTCCACGTTGTACCTAGTCTTCACCACTTGGTAGGCACTGTAAGCACGCCACCCGCTTTTTGTGCCACACGTGTTAAAATGACACTTACCTGGGTGGATCCTCCTGTTTAGGATGATACTTACCTGAGTGAATCCTCATGTTTGTCCTGGTTATTGCACGGTGTCCTGATGGCCTAGTGATGGTATGTGGCACGATACCTTTCAACCCCATTGAGCGTAAGAACCTGTGTGTTAATATGACAACCACACCAGTACACAAATGATACAAGGTGCGTGAAAAAATACCGTTCTCACAAAATAACGGGAGTAAAACACAGAACCCGGCAAACAATCAACCAGCCGTATAATAACAAATCTGAACAATGAATATAAACACGCACACAAACATGGGAGAAACAGAGGGTTAAATAATGAACATGTAATTGTGGAATTGTAACCAGGTGTGTAGAAACAAAGACAAAACCAATGGAAAAATGAAAAGTGGATCGGCGATGGCTAGAAGGCCGTGACGTCGACTGCAAGGAGAGGGACCGACTTCGGCGGAAGAGCAGACCGCCACCGCCTCACTGCGGTGGCGGTCTGCTCTCGCTTTCTGATGCCTCACAGCCCGATGAAGGTGCACATGAGCGGCAACCCATGTCTCCTCCGAGCGCCTAAACCCCTCGTCCACCGCAGGAGCCTCGATCTGGCTCTGATGCCAAGGCACCAGAACCGGCTGGTACCCCAGTACGCACTGGAAGGGGGAGGTTAGTGGAGGAGTGGCGGAGCGAGTTCTGGGCCATCTCTGCCCAGGGTATGAATTCCTGTCCTGGCAATAAGACCGCAGAAACCTACCCACATCCTGGTTCACTCTCTCCACCTGCCCGTTACTCTTGGGGTGAAAACCCGAGGCAAGGCTGACCGAGACCCCCAGAAATCCACCGACAGGTGCGACCACGGCCATTGTGGAATGGGTAAGGGTTGTAACTTCCCTCTGGGCAGGTGCCTAGGGGCTTTGCACTGGGCACACACCGAGCAGGAGGAAACATAAATTGTGATTTCACTATACCTTTTGAAAGTGTGTTTTGGATGGTAGCTGTGTTTATGGAATAGAGCATGTGTATCTATGGGTTTAAAGTATACTTTGGTGAGCAATGTTTTCTGTGTTGCATTGTTTTGGTTGAAGAAGACTTGTATCCAAGAAATGTACTTACATTGGATCTACTGTGTGTTTAACTTTAATTGATTGGTGGTGATTATTTAGAATTTTTATGAAATCTTTGAAAAGTAGGATGTCATGGGGCCAAGCTCCTATGATGTTGTCTAAAAATCTGAAAAAGAAGTTGGGTTGGAACGGGCACTTTGTCAGTTCCTCTCTCTCCTACTCAGCCATGTAAATGTTTGCATATGCAGGTGCACATTTCTTACCCATAGCTGTTCCCTCCACCTGTAAGTAGTGCCTATCATTAAAACATGAGGTCATTGGTAAGCACTCAATGTGGTACGGATCTACCATATCTATTGTGTTATAGTCTCCTACATTATTTTAACATTTATACAAACTTCAGAGTGTTTCCTTTCCAATGGAAGCAATTATATGCATCTCCTGGCTTCAGGGCCTGAGCATCAGGCAGTTTACTTTGGGTACGTCAGTCAGGCGGAAATTGAGAAAAATAGACCCTAAATCCAAATCCAAGATGGCGACGCAGCAGGACGTGTATATCTGTCTTTGTCTTATCCCTTGTGAATAGCCGGTCTTCCATCAGGAATTAACCAGTTAACTAGCTAGCTACTAGCATTTGTTAGCCACGGCTAGCTGTCCTCGCCTTTTTTCCCCCGGAATCAGCCAGCCTTAGCTAGGACAATCCCTGCCAGTCTGTACAGCGCGATATCAACCCAGAGCATATCGGACTGCTTCTCTCTACCATATCACCGGATTCCTGCAACCCACCTCACCCAATGTGGTACGGATCTTTTATTTTCATTCCATATAACTGGAACTTCCATCAGGAGCTAAGCAGCTAACTAGCTACTAGTCTTTGTTAGCCACGGCTAGCTGTCCTCGCCTTTTTTCCCCGGAATCAGCCAGCCTTAACTCGGACAATCACCTGCTAGTCTGCACAGCGCGATATCAACCCAGAGCATATCGGACTGCTTCTCTCTTCCATATCACCTGATTCCTGCCGCTCTGGATCATTACACTGGATCATTACTCTTAGCCAGCAGCTAGCTAGCTAACAAATGACTATTGTTAACTAACGCCTCTGTACTGAAGCAAGCACCAGCTAGCCTCGAGCTAGGCCCATATACCAACTAATTCTAGGGCTACAATTACCTCCTTTGCCAAATGGCCTGGACCATTTATTGTCGACACAGAGCCCTGCCGATCCATCACGACTGGACTACCGACGTGATCGCCCGATGTGGTCTCAACAGGCTATTCTTTTACGATATCGCCGCAGAACCATCTACTAGCCCTGGACCGTTAGTTTTTCTGAATGCTGTGTCCCCTGCTCGCCCAGTGTATCAGTAAATACCGTACAGCACCCTGTCTCACCTATTGCTATTCGTTTGACCCTATGATCACTCGGCTACACAGCTGAAGCCCCCTGGACTGTTTCAATAACACAGTACCTCATTTTGTTTACCTGTCGGCCCCAGCCTCGAACTCAGGTCCTGTATGTATCTAACTTACCCACTCTGTCTTTTCTTCGCCATTTACCCATTGTTGTCTTAGCTCTCCTGATCAACACCTGAGATTGCTTTATGCCGCTCTCTAATGTCAATATGCCTTGTCTACTGCTGTCTTGGCTAGTTTTTATTGCTTCCTTTCACTATAGAGACCTCTCAGTCCCACTCAAATTGGCTTAGATCGCTATTTCGTCCCACCCCACACACATGTGGAGACCTCAACTACGTTAATTGATGCTTCCAGAGACAAAACCTCTCTCATAATCACGCAACGGATATGTTTACCTCCACTGTACTCACATCCTACCATACCTTTGTCTGTACATTATTCCCTGAATCTATTCTACCACACAGAAATCTGCCCCTTTTATACTCTGTCCCCAACCCACTAGATGACCAGTTCTTATATCCTTTAGCCGTACTCTTATCCTACTCCTCCTCTGTTCCTCTGGTGATGTAGGTTAACCCAGGCCCTGTTAGCCCCCAGTTCCACTCCAATTCCCCAGGCGCTATCATTTGTTGACTTCTGTAACCGTAAAAGCCTTGGTTAACATCAGAAGCCTCCTCCCTAAGTTTGTTTTTTTCACTGCTTTAGCACACTCCGCCAACCCTGATGTCTTAGCTGTGTCTGAATCCTGGCTTAGGAAAGCCACCAAAAATTATGACATTTCCATCCCCAACTATCCAACTATGACTGGAACGAATTGCAAAAATCGCTGAAGTTGGAAACATATCTCCCTCACTAACTTTAAGCATCAGCTATCTGAGCAGCTTACCGATCGCTGCAGCTGTACACAGCCCAATCTGTAAATAGCCCATCCAACTACCTACCTCATCCCCATATTGTTTTTATTGACTTTTTTTTGCTATTTTGCACACCAGTATTTCTACTTGCACATCATCATCTGCACATCTATCACTCCAGTGTAAATTTGCTAAATTGTAATTACTTCGCTACTATGGCCTATTTATTGCCTTATTGCCATTTGTACACACTGTATATATACATTTTTTTATTGTGTTATTGACTGTACGTTTGTTTATTCCATGTGTAACTCTGTGTTGTTGTTTGTGTCGCACTGCATTTGCTTTGTCTTGGCCAGGTCGCAGTTGTAAATGAGAACTTGTTCTCAACTGGCCTACCTGGTTAAATAAAGGTGAAATTAAAAAATAAAATAGCATTGTCCAACAAGATAGAACTTCCAAGGGGGTGGAGTTGCAATCTACTGCAGAGACAGCCCGCAGAGTTCTGTCATGCTATCCAGGTCTGTTGCCAAACAGTTCGAGCTTCTACTTAAAAAAAGCCACCTTTCCAGAAATAAGTCTCTCACTGTTGCCGCTTGTTACAGACCCCCCTCAGCCCCCAGCTGCGCCCTGGACACCATATGTGAATTAATTGCC
Organism: Brachymystax lenok tsinlingensis; assembly: GCA_030435695.1. NCBI lineage: Eukaryota > Metazoa > Chordata > Actinopteri > Salmoniformes > Salmonidae > Brachymystax > Brachymystax lenok. The sequence continues at coordinate 2,006,091 of CM059801.1, read as the reverse complement.
CCTGATTTATCTTCAGAGTTTGTACTGTTAGGTGACCTAAACTGGGATATGCTTAATAGGGATCGGTGGGGTCCTAGCGTCCCACCTACGACAACATCCGGTGAAATGCAGAGCGCCAAAATTCAAATTACAAAAATAGTAATATTAAACATTCATGAAAATACAAGTGTTATACACCATTCAAAAGCTTAGAATCTTGGTAATCGAACCGCGTTGTCGGATTTACAATAGGCTTTACCGCGAAAGCAGAACATTCGATTGTCTGAGGACAGTGCCCCACTTCCAACATATTATTCAAACCAGCACAGTCGTTACAAAATCTAAAATAGCGACAAAATAAATCACTTACCTTTGAAGATCTTCCTGTGTTTGCAATCCCAGGGGTCCCAGGAACACAAAGAATGGTCGTTTTTGTTCAATAAAGTCCTTCTTTATATCCCAAAAATTCTGTTTAGTTGGCGCCATGGAGTTCTGTAATCCAGTCGTTCAACATGCAGACAAAGAAATCCAAAAAGTTACTGGTAAAGTTCGTCCAAACAAGTCAAACGGTATTTATAATTAATCCTCAGGTTGCCTAATATCTAAATAAACGACAATATTTCAGACGGAGAATAGTATGTTCAATAGGGAATAGAAATAACGAAGAGCGCGCACCCCATTCACCCGCGTCAAAACACAGTGTCCTTATCATGAGCCACCTGGAAAAACTACAATTTCTTGTTCGTTTTTCAAAAAACAAGCCTGAAACAATGTCTAAAGACTGTTGACATCTAGTGGAAGCCATAGAAACAGCAATCTGGGCGCTATTGTCAAGTATAGTCAATAGGGAGTCAATGGAAAGACTGTGACCTCAAAATAAATATTATGGATGGATTTTCCTAGGGTTTTCGCCTCAGTTCTGTTATACTCACAGACATTATTTTAACAGTTTTAGAAACTTCAAAGTGTTTTCTATCCAATACTACCAATTATTTGCATATCCTATTGTTATAGAAATTTTGTTCTCAATGATCACAAACTGAACATCAATTAAACAAACTCTGTCTGTTACCCAGTATTTGTAAGATACTGGTTGAAATAAGACAGACAGAAGCCCAGAATACAATAGTCAAGTGTAAATGGTTTAATTCAGGAGAGCTCCCAGCTCTAAAAGGTGTACACAGTCTTTTATATGGTACAATGTTGAAATACAAAGATACAAAATTCCCACCACTTCCCCCCACCCTCTCCAGGAAAATAGTGTCTTTCCACAGTACCCATTCATTCCTTATGACAATCTTTGCACATAAGTCAAACTTGGGCGGTTCTGTTAACTATCCCTCCTGTCTTCAAGGGCAGGGATCTCTCGCATGTGTCTGGTAGAATCAAAAAATTATTTGTTCTCCCAGACACCCCCCTAAATGAAGTCATACCAGCTTGTTTGCCCTTCTGCACACAAAGTTAATATCTAGACACACACACATTAATTGGACTACAATTTGTCTTGTAACCCTATCTCTATTGCATACATTTTCAGAATGGAATGTTCTTAGTATTAAGTACAAACATTTAGTCATCAAAACATAAAATCTATAACACCTAGCTTTTGGGCCTGAGTAACAGGCAGTTTACTTTGGGCACGTCAGACTCTCCGTACTTCCGAACACCCCTAGCCTCAAATGATCATGGAACCTACCAGGTACAACCTCAAATCCGTAAACTCGGGCACCCTCATAGATATCATCCTGACCAACCTGCCCTCTAAATACACCTCTGTTGTCTTCAACCAGGATCTCAGCGATCACTGCCTCATTGCACGCGTCCGTAATGGGTCCGCGGTCAAACAACCACCCCTCATCACAGTCAAACGCTCCCTAAAACACTTCAGCGAGCAGGCCTTTCTAATCGACCTGGACCGGGTACCCTGGAAAGATATTGACCTCATTCCGTCAGTAGAGGATGCCTGATTATTCTTTAAAAAAAAATTCCTCACCATCTTAAATAAGCATGCACCATTCAAAAAAATGTAGAACCAGGAACAGATATAGCCCTTGGTTCATTCCAGACCTGACTGCCCTTGACCAGCACAAACACATTCTGTGGCGTACTGCATTAGCATCGAATAGCCCCCGCAATATGCAGCTTTTCAGGGAAGTTAGGAACCAATATACACAGGCAGTTAGGAAAGCAAAGGCTAGCTTTTTCAAACAGAAATTTGCATCCTGTAGCACAAACTCCCCAAATTTCTGGGACACTGTAAAGTCCATGGAGAATAAGAGCACCTCCTCCCAGCTGCCCACTGCACTGAGGCTAGGAAACATTGTCAACACCGATAAATCGAGAATTTCAATAAGCATTTTTCTACGGCTGGCCATGCTTTCCACCTGGCTACCCCTACCCCGGCCAACAACTTAGCACCCCCTCCAGCAAACTTACCCAAGCCCCCCGCTTCTCCTTCACCCAAATCCAGACAACTGATGATCTGAAAGAGCTGCAGAATCTGGATCCCTACAAATCAGCTGGGCTAGACAATGTGGACCCTCTCCTTCTAAAATTTCAGCCGAAATTGTTGCAACCCATATTTCTAGCTTGTTCAACTCTTTCGTATCGTGTGAGATCCCCAAAGATTGGAAAGCTGCCGCGGTCATCCCCCTCTTCAAAGGGGGAGACACTCTAGACCCACAACTGTTATAGACTTATATCCATCCTGCCCTGCCTTTCTAAAATCTTCAAATGCCAAGTTAACAAACAGATCACCGTCCACTTCAAATCCCACCGTACTTTCTCCGCTATGCAATCTGGTTTCCGAGCTGGTCATAGGTCAAAGTCACCATTATTAGTCAGTTGTACAACCAAATGCCTTCAACCAAAATGTGTCTTCCGCATTTAACCCAACCCCTCTGAATCAGAGAGGTGCGGGGGGCTGCCTTAATCGACATCCACGTCTTCGGCGCCCGGGGAACAGTGGGTTAACTGCCTTGTTCAGGGGCAGAACGACAGATTTTTTCCTTGTCAGCTCAGGGATTCGAACTTGCAACCCTCCGGTTACAAGTCCAACACTCTAACCACTAGGCTACCTGCCGCCCCCTCAGCCACGCTCAAGATCCTAAACGATATCATAACCGCCATCAATGAAAGACAGTACTGTGCAGCCGTCTTCATCGACCTGGCCAAGGCTTTCGACTCTGTCAATCACCGCATTCTTATAGGCAGACTCAATAGCCTTGGCTTCTCAAATGACTGCCTCGCCTGGTTCACCAAGTACTTCTCAGATAGAGTTCAGTGTGGCAAATCGGAGGGCCTGTTGTCCGGACCTCTGGTAGTCTCTATAAGGGTGCCACAGGGTTCAATTCTCGGGCCGACTCTTTTCTCTGTATATATCAATGATGTCGCTCTTGCTGCAGGTGATTCTCTGATCTACCTCTACACAGACGACACCATTCTGTATACATCTGGCCATTCTTTGGACACTGTGCTTACAAACCTCCAAACGAGCTTCAATGCAATACAACACTCCTTCCGAGGCCTCCAACTGCTTTTAAATGCAAGAAAAACGAAATGCATGCTCTTCAACCGATTGCTGCCCACACCCTCCCGCCCAACTAGCATCACTACTCTGGACGGTTCTGACTTAGAATATGTGGACAACTACAAATACCTAGGTGTCTGGTTAGACTGTAAACTCTCCTTCCAGACTCACATTATACATCTCCAATCCAAAATCAACTCTAGAATCAGCGTCCTATTTCGCAACAAAGCCTCCTTCACTCATGCTGCAAAACATAACCTCATAAAACTGACTATCCTACCGATCCTTGACTTAATTTACAAAATAGCCTCCAACACTCTACTCAGCAAACTGGATGTAGTCTGTCGCAGCGCCATCCGTTTTGTCACCAAAGCCGCATATACTACCTACAGTGAGGGAAAAAGTATTTGATCCCCTGCTGATTTTGTACGTTTGCCCACTGACAAAGAAATGATCAGTCTATAATTTTAATAGTAGGTTTATTTGAACAGTAAGAGACAGAATAACAACAAAAATATCCAGAAAAACGCATGTGAAAATGTTATAAATTGAATTGCATTATAATGAGGGAAATAGGTATTTGACCCCCTCTCAATCAGAAAGATTTCTGGCTACCAGGTGTCTTTTATACAGGTAACGAGCTGAGATTAGGAGCACACTCTTAAAGGGAGTGCTCCTAATCTCAGCTTGTTACCTGTATGTAAGACACCTGTCCACAGAAGCAATCAATCAATCAGATTCCAAATTCTCCACCATGGCCAAGACCAAAGAGGACAACTGGGTGAAAGTGTTGTGGTCAGATGAGACCAAAATGGAGCTCTTTGGCATCAACTCAACTCGACGTGTTTGGAGGAGGAGGAATGCCCCAAGAACACCATCCCCACCGTCAAACATGGAGGTGGAAACATTATGCTTTGAGGGTGTTGTTCTGCTAAGGGGACAGGACAACTTCACCGCATCAAAGGGCGATGGACGGGGCCATGTACCGTCAAATCTTGGGTGAGAACCTCATTCCCTCAGCCAGGGCATTGAAAATGGGTCGTGGATGGGTATTCCAGCATGACAATGACCCAAAACACACGGCCAAGGCAACAAAGGAGTGGCTCAAGAAGAAGCACATTAAGGTCCTGGAGTGTCCTGGCCAGTCTCCAGACCTTAATCCTATAGAAAATCTATAGAGGTAGCTGAAGGTTCGAGTTGCCAAACGTCAGCCTCGAAACCTTAACTTCTTAGGGAGCAGCGCACGAGGTGACAGTTTTGGAGAGCCTTGCGTGCCCAAAGTAAAATGCCTCCCATTCAGGCCCAGAAAATAGGATATGCACATAATTAGAACCATTGGATAGGAAACACTCTGAATTTTCTAAAAGTGTTAAGGAAGTGTCCACACAGATGTCAATACAAGTAAATTCGCGCTCCCGGCTGGCGCGTTCTGTAGTTTTTTTTTCCTTTCTTATCGCCCAGTTTATATTCCGGTTGAAATATTATACTATTTATACATAAAAGTGTTCCTAAGGATACATTTAAAATCTTAAAATTAAACTAGGTAGCTCCCCAAGAACAGGGTTGGAGAGCCCTGAGGTAACTGTAACAATGCTCATTAAATGAACATTACATTTTTATATCTAAATTGCCATTTAGAGCTATTTGACTGTAAAAAAATGTGTAATGCATTTATCTTCATTCTGTATTATAAAGCAGGACAACAGTGCCCATGGTTCCAGATCTGGTGCAACATCACAAGTGTCAGTGAATAACAGTAATAGCACAGACATCAGCAAATGCTCTCATGGAGAGTTCTTACAGGTATTTCACAACAAATACTGTGTGTTTAATATGAAAAATGTTTTATTTCTCTTTCATTTCAATGACTTAACTTTTTTTTGTTATCATGGCAACATTTGTCACTACAATATATTTATTTCATCAGTCTAAACATTTAAAGGGATAGACAGCGTGTCAATCCCGAAGAGGTTTGTTGTTAAATAGACAGACAGATTACTGCTGCTGAGGTAGCTTCCCTCTCCCCCTGCCTCCATAGAAGCCCTTGGTACCGTAGGGTCCTTGGGGCAGACGCACCACCCTCAGGGGCAGAGTCTGTCTCCGCAGCTTGCCCGGGGTCTCCGGGTGGAGTAGGGCCACACTAGCAGCCACCTTCTGGCGCTGCACCCAGGGGCAAGCCACCTTCTCCTGTGCATGGTCCCCAGAGCACCTGCTCCTTCCCATACCTCCAGACCTTGAGCCCCGGAGCTTAGACAGGACCAGGGGGACGCGGGACGCATGGCTGTCCGAGGAGGAGGGCCTATCCCTTTGTGATGTCTGGCAATGACCCTCCAAGCCCAGGGGGCTGTCCAGGGACTTATGGCGCTGGGTCCTTCTGCATGAAAGCCTGCCTGGGGCTGAACCCAGGGTTGGGACTGTGGCCTGGGCCGGGGCTGGGTCAGACTCTAAGCTCTTCAGTAGTTCTGGATCCTTCATAGAGTTGTTTATGAAACATCTAGACAGGACTGGGTCCTTCAGGGAGCTGTTGGTGAAACATCTAGATTTCACCTTGGGATTTTTCTGGGACACCTTAGTCACCCCGGGGCCTCCACCCGGCTTGGGGTCCTCCTCCTCCCCACCCTCCTCCTCTGCCGGCTGGTTGGTGGGGTGGGACGAGGAGGAGGGGGGTGAGCGCGTGCCAGGGCTGCCTAGGCTGGCGACACAAACCACGGCCCCCTCTGCTCCTCCTCTCTGCAGGGCTCGGTAGGCCAACCTGGCCCCCTCCAGGGTCTCAAACTCCACCACAGCACACGTCCTGATGACATGGAAAACAACAGTTGAGAGATTTTGCCATATCTTCTCAGTGCACAACAGTTTTGCAATGTATTTCTTTATAATTATGTACATAAGACAGCACCCATGTCTGTCAGTCCTGTAAAATTACACTAACAGGTCTCTAAAGTGAGAAGCAATGTCGGGACTTCATAGAGGCTGCCCTAATTGAGGACAATATTGATGATCAATAGTCAACAAACGCTGTCTTTGGTTTTACCTTCGGCCCAGCTCGACGTGCCTCCTGGCATGGCGTCTCAGCTCCACAGGAAGCTCTTTCCCAGGACGGAGGACACGCAGCGAGGCCACGGCAGCATGGGCACTGAACAGCTTCAGAGCTTTCTCTAGGACTCCCTGCTGGTCCAAGCTGCTGAGGGTAGTGATATCACTTCCTGTGTTTTCCCCAAACAGGTTCCAGGCTAGTAGCAGCTTGCTGTTGGGGGCGCTCAGCAGCCAATCAGGCAGAGGCTCTCTGCGCCTCACTTTGGTCCCTTCCCTGTTGACCTCCAGCGAATCAGAGCACAGCGCTCCGGCCAGGGTGGCGCGCCAGTCTCTCGTCAGCTCCTTCATCTGAGACACACAGGTATTTTACCAGGCAGGTCAATCAGGTACAAATTATTATTTACAATGACGACATAGCAAGATGCAACATTTTGGAACATTCAGATATAAATATGATATGTAGAACAAACATGCCTGACATGTAGAATAAGGAATCACATCGTCCTCCACATCTACATGTCAGTGAGGCATGTTTGTTCAATTCATGGCATATGTTCATGGCATTTCTATCTGCAGTGTTCAACTTTTGGCTACTAAACATGGCTTTGGTTTGTTAAACATGCCGTACGTACAATAGGTTTGCTTTGGGTTGTGTGTTTTCAAACCTTACCAATATCCACATAGCCTGGTCCCAGATCTGTTTGTACAGTCTTGTCAACTCTTTTGGTCATTGTAGTTGGCAAGACAGCACAGCATTTTTCAGACCAGGCTTACATAATATTCACCATCATAGTAAATTGGTTGTAAGGAATTCTTGAATCAGAAGTTTGAGAGTCATTGGAGTGAATGAACAGAGTGGCACGTCTTGCTCTCATTGAAATCAGAGGGCTGATATAAAAACTATGCATGCTAGTCTCTCTTTGCTAAGAGTTGAGGAGAGACCGACTGCATCACTTCTTATTTTTATGAGAAACATTAATGTGTTGAAAATCCCAAATTGTTTGCATAGTCAACTTACGCACAGCTCAGACACAAACACTTACCCCACCAGACATGCCACAAGGGATCTTTTCACAGTCCCCAAATCCAGAACAAATTCAACAAAGTGTACAGTATTATATAGAGCCATTATTGCGTGGAACTCCATTCCATCGCATGTTGCTCAAATAAACAGAAAACCTGGTTTCAAAAGACAGATAAAGCAACACCTCATGGCACAACGCCTCTCCCCTATTTAACCTAGATAATGTGTGTGTAAGTTTTGATATGTAGGCTGTGCCTTTAAAAAATAAATGTATGTAGTTCTGTCCTTGAGCTGTTCTTGTCTATTAATGTTCTGTGTTATGTAATGTTTCATGTTTTGAAACAGGAAGAGTAGCTGCTGATTTTGCAACAACTAAAGGGGATCCCAATAAAATAGCAAATGAGGGAATCATCTTGATCTCATAAAGCTGGCATTACCTTTTTGAAGGAGGTAAGCAGCTTGAGACTGACGTATCCCATCCTGTTCCTCTGGACGTGTTTGAGCAGGAAGCCATCCTCTGCCAGGTGTTCATTGGACAGGTAGCACTCCAACTGGGACACGATCTGCCTGCTCAGGTCACATGACCCTGATGTCACGCTGGAGGCCTCCGCCGATTGGCTAGCAAGTTTAGTGAAGAGCCTATGGGACAATCAGCTTCTCTTAGCATCTCAATATACAACACAAATCCAAAACACATTATTTCTATATGAATTGACATTCTGATTATCTACAGACCTATGCAATATCAATCAACAAGGTACAATGTTTTCTATGTGAGTTGATCATCTAAAATCTTACCCATCCTGGCAACTCAGTGTGTCGCCTTTAGAGAGGGCAGTTGGAGACATGGGTATGTCTGGGTAGCGTCCTGGGGTGAAAGGGCTTTGCCTTGGGTTCTCTGAAACACAGGCTGCTGAGGACATGCTGCCTGCAAGGGAGAGCAGCAAGCCAGGTCGAGGGCAGCGGAGGTTCTTCTGAATGTGAAGCCACAGAACATCTACACAGGGTTTAGTACCTTCTGTTCCATTGTGACACGTTTGAGCTCTGTGATTCCGTACTTCCAATCATCGGCAATTTAGAGCTTAGAGGAATGGGGAATTCTACAGCTGGTGATGCAACAATGCAACATTCTATGGCCATCTCACATCCCGTTCTTTTCCAGTGGTGTAAAGTACTTAAGTAAAAATACTTTAAAGTACTACTTAAGTAGTTTTTGGGGGTATCTGTACTTTACTATTTATATTTTTGACAACATTTACTCCACTACATTCATAAAGAAAATAATCAACTTTTTACTCCTTACATTTTCCCTGACACCAAAAGTACTCATTACATTTTGAATGCTTAGCAGGACAGTAAAATGGTCTAATTCACGCACTTATCAAAAGAACATCCATGGCCATCCCTACTGCCTCTGATCTGGCAGACTCACTAAACACAAATGTTTTGTATTTAAATTGTGTCCGAGTGTTCAACTGTGCCCCTGGCTATAGATACATTTAAAAAAACAAGAAAATTGTGTTGTCTGGTTTGCTTAATACAAAACCTTTTTTTATTATTTATACTTTAACTTTTGATGCATAAGTACATTTAAGACTAAATACTTTTGGACTTTTACTGAAGTAGTATTTTACTGGGTGACTTTCTCTTTTATTTGAGTCATCTTTACTTTTACTCAAGTATGAAAATTGGGTACTTTTTCCACCACTGAATGTACCCATAAGAGCAAAGCAGGAGTAAAGGCAGGAAGTAAAGCAGGAAGTATACCCATCAATCTGTGTTGTGATTTGTTGAATCAACTCAAATGACATTACGAAAAAAAAACACATTCCATTTGCATGAGCCACATCAGTTAGCATCATTTGAATGAACGTTCTACATTACCATGGAAATTATTACATCACAGTAAGCCAATAAATATAACAAAGTAAAGTATACTTATTGTGGTAAGAAAATCCATAGCTATGAAGGCACTTTCCTGTGAAATGTGAGTAAAATTTGTCACAGGAACAGGGCAATGGATACAGTGCTTTCAGAAAGTATTCACACCCCTTTACTTCCTCCACATTTTGTTGTATTACAGCCTGAATTTAAAATGCACAACATTTTGATTTGATGTCACTGGCCTACGCACAATACAACATAATGTCAAAGTGAAATGATGTTTTTAGAAATGTATTGAAAATGAAAAACTGAAATGTAGTATTCAACCTCTTTGTTATGGCAAGCCTAAATAAGTTCAGGAGTAAAATAATCTTTTCACTTTGTCATTATGGGTTATTGTGTGTAGATGGGTGAAAAGAAAAAAAGATTACATTTTATTTTGAATTGAGGCTGTAACACACAGTACCAGTCAAAAGTTTGGACACACCTACTCATTCCAGGGTTTTTCCTTTTTTAAGTTATTTTCTACATTGTAGAATAATAGTGAAGACATTTAAAACATGAAATAACATATGGAATCATGTAGTAACCAAACAAGTGTTACACAAATCAAAATATATTTTATATTTGAGATTCTACAAAGTAGCCACCCTTTGCATTGATGACAGCTTTGCACACTCTTGGCATTCTCTCAACCAGCTTCTTGAGGTAGTCACCTGGAATGCATTTCAATTAACAGGTGTGCCTTGTTAAAAGTTAATTTGTGGAATTTCTTTCATTTTTTATGCGTTTTAGCCAAACAGTTGTGATGTGACATGGTAGGGGTGGTATACAGAAGATTGCCCTATTTGGTAAAAGACCAAGTCCCTATTATGGCAAGAACAGCTCAAATAAGCAAAGAGAAATGACAGTCCATCATTACTTTAAGTCATGAAGGTCAGTCAATCCAGAACATTTCAAGAACTTTGAAGGTTTCTTCAAGTGCAGTCACAGAAACCATCAAGCCTTATGTTGAAACTGGCTCTCATGAGGACAACCACAGGAAAGAAAGACCCATAGTTACCTATTCTGTAGAGGACAAGTTCCTTAGAGTTACCAGCCTCAGAAATTGCAGGCCAAATAAAAGCTTCAGAGTTCAAGTAACAGACACATCTGTTGTTCAGAGGAGACTGTGTGAATCAGGCCTTCATGGTCGAATTGCTGAAAAAAAACAACTACCAAAGGACACCAACAGGAAGAAGAGACTTGCTTGGACCAAGAAACACGAGCAAGGGACATTAGACCAGTGGAAATCTGTCCTTTGGTCTGATGAGTCCAAATTTGCGATTTTTGGTTCCAACCGCCGTGTCTTTGTGAGACGCATAATAAGTGAACGGATAATCTCTGCATGTGTGATTCCCACCATGAAGCATGGAGGAGGAGGTGTGATGGTGCTTTGCTGGTGACACTGTCTGTGATTTATTTAGAATTCAAGACACACTTAGCCAGCATGGCTACTACAGCATTCTGCAGCAATATGCCATCCCATCTGGTTTGCACTTAGTGGGACTATCGTTTGTTTTTCAACAGGACAATGACCCAACACACCAGGCTGTGTAAGGGCTATTTGATTAAGAAGGAGAGTGATGGGGTGCTGCATCAGATGACCTGGCCTCCCTTAACCACCCGACCTCAACCCAATTGGTTTGGGATGAGTTGGACCGCAGAGTGAAGGAAAAGCAGCCAACAAGTGCCCAGCATATGTGGGAACTACTTCAAGACTGTTTCAAAAGCATTCCAGGTGAAGCTGATTGAGAGAATGACAAGAGTCTGTAAAGCTGTCATCAAGGCAAAGGGTGGCAACTTTGAAAAATATAAATACAATTTGATTTGTTTAACACTTTTTTGCTTACTACAAGATTCCATATGTGTTATTTCATAGTTTCGATGTCTTTACTATTATTATACAATGTAGAAAATAGAAAAAATTACGAAAAACCCTTGAATGAGTTGGTGTGTCCACATTTTTAATGGTAGAATTATCGTGCCGTTTGGTGTATGCTTTTGAATACATTTTTACTTTATTTTCATTGTTTTTATAATAAACAGCAAAGTGAAAAAGCTTATTGTCGAAGCCTGGTTTTAAAACGAATAAGACCGAAAAATTCAAAAGAATAATGAACAAGAAAATTATGATACAAAGACAAAACAGAGAACAAGCAGTGTCTCTCCTGTATTAGTATCTAGGAACAAGTTAAAAATGCAGGTCCCTTGTGCTAAAATAAGAAAAACTTACTGATTATGGAAAAACAAAAAGGAAGGCGCCAGTTAGGCTATTACAACAAAATAAATGTCTGATGTTATTAAAATTATTACTTAAAAAACAAACAAATTAACTAAATAATAAGAAAAACAATATTCATAATGATATTTCATAATAATGATAATAGAATAATAAAATAAAATATAATCTCTTAGTGCTACCAGTAGCCTTTGACAAAAGGGGAGGTTGGTTGGGAAACTTATGGCGTATATCAGAACAGAGACCGGAACTCAGTCAGAACTGTTGCTCGCTCCCGTACTAAATGTTTTCATCATGGTATTGTTTGTTTTTAAAGCAATCTCTTTAGGGTGTTTTTTGTAAATCCGAGTAGTAGTAGACCTCTGTGATTGGTTGAACTTGTTGCTTGATGACAGTAAGACCTCCCTCCTTTTCTGTGATATGGTAGCTCGTCTGGTGACATGCCAGGTAAGGTGACATGCCAGGTGGTTGGGTAGATAGGTACGGTGAATGAGATGGGAAACGCAGTACCAGAGGCTGTTCAGCTCAGTGTTTATGTTGCATAGTAGTCAAAACTGCCCAGGTACTCCAGAGCTGCCCTGTAACACAGCTGGTACTGGTCCTAAGGAGAGAGAAACAGGAAATACACACATCAGTCAATCATATCCCATGCAGTATCTATAAGTTAGTTTTACTTCCTGCAGCTTTGTTTTCAATGATTGTAACATATTTTCAAATGATTTCAACTTTTTGTTATCTTGGCATAGATTCTACAAGTGTCTGGAACTCTGAGGGATGCGACACCATTCTTCCAAGAGAAAATCCATAATTTGGTGTTTTGTTGATTGTGGTGGAAAATGCTAGCCTGAGTACCAGTCACTTTAGCTAACAGTCCACTCCTTGCTACTCCTTGTTATTGCCAACAATAAGTGCTGGATTTACGGCGGAGTTGCTCATTGGTTGTTGAAAATAACATTAATATTCTCCATGACAACATGTGGAGCCTCGGAAATAGAATTAACAAACAAATGATCAAAAACAAACATTTAGCTGTTAGCAAGGCAAGTTGTTGTATTTTGAGACGTTTTGTGGTTGGAATTGCAATATGTTGTGACGTGAGGTTGGACCCAGGTGCAGAGAAGAGACCAGATGAGGAATCAGCAGTTAAGGATAAACATAATACTTTACTGAGAAATGGTAACGGAAGGATCACAGTAACACTGGGAAAACACTAAGACTCAAAAACTCACTCAGGAGACAAATGCACATGGCAGATAATTCCAGCTTCAGCAAAGGACAACAGAAAACACACCTCTGTTAACAGGGAAATTATAATGAGTAAATAGGACACAGAGGTCTCTGCCGCCATCTGGTGACAGGTGGAACCATGATATATGTATTATCTCTGAATTTAGACGTGAGCTATTAACTTTTGACGGACAGGTTGTGTCTGGACTATCAAAAAAAAGGTTTCTTAGCAACTGGTATCAACGTGTTCTGTGGGGAAAATAAGTTCCAATATTTGGATAATCGTTATGATTCGAGGATAGCTGTGAGGGTGATCGAATCAGGGTGATCGAATCAGGATCAAAAGTAAATAAATAGTTGTTTTTGTCTCTTAAAATCATTGTAATGTGGTTAACCTTAAAAATCAAAATGAAAATTGGTGAAATCTGAACTTTAAAATTCAACCAGAGAGCACCCTTAGGAAAAGGCTGCTCTTGACTTCAATCATTCCCACGGTGAATGGCTATAAAACTACACACTATTGCAGTGACAATTGATATGGTGAAAACAATGTGTGGGGAGGCAGAGGCACAGAAACTCACATCAATAGCTTTGGCAGATAACACTGTGAAACTAAGAATTGATGATATAGCTAGCAATCAAGAGGACACTGACTGAATGACTCAAACTCCCCACCTTGTGCTCTTCAAATGGATGTTAGCTGTGAGGGACAAGATGCATTGACTATTGTTAGTTACATGTCGGGGGATGCTATTTACGAGGACATATGTGACCCATTTCAAAGCTAGGCATATGTCGCACATCACTACTTCACAGGGAGGCATTTTAATGTTTTTATTTTGATAAAAATGTGTTTTTTGGCAGAAATGCCATGTGAACTTTCATGTGCCTTAACTACATTTTATTCCATCTGTTAATACGAATAAAATTGTTAAATTACGACCCTAGTTGGTTTAGCCATGAAAGAAGACCGGAAACTTCCCGCTAGCCATGATTAGCTGAGACAATGGATGGGCTGGACATACTGAGAGATGAGTTTGGATTGGACTGCCATGTAGCATGCTTCTGCCTATAACGTGAGCTACTCAGTATGTGTTGATAGTCCTTTCTACCACAGCGTTTTTGAAAGATATAACATTAGCCATCGAGAACTACAAAAGTTTTGCTACTTTTATCAACATTGATGCCCTGAATTTAGCAAGCGCTATCGACAAATCAGTTGGAAAACATTGTGATGAGCTACTTCCTGCACACGCCACGGTCAGTGTGAAGTGGAGTAACTTGACACAACTCTGGCCAAACAAGATGTAGTTACAAACAAAACAGAGTTAAATGGTTCCAGTCTGCCATGAAGTGTACATCCATCTACAGTATACGGGTTAGAGTCTAGCTACATTTTCAGAAATTATAAGTTTCTATTTTTGTCAGAAAGTAATTTTCATTGCAAGTTAAAGCGTACTGTTAGCTAGCGAACGTTAACTTGCTGGCTCGGTAGCTAATGTTACGTCCATGATCTGTGTAGTATTATTAGAATCAGAAATCTATTTGCATTGCTAGTTATAGCCTAATGTTAGCTAGCTTTTATTTTATTTATTTCACCTTTCTTTAACCAGGTCGGCCAGTTGAGAACAAGTTCTCATTTACAGCTGCGACCTGGACAAGATAAAGCAAAGCAGTGCGAAAAAACAACAGAGTTACACATAAACAAACAGAAAAATGTACAGTGTGTGATAATGTAGAAGAGTAGGGTGGTAAGGGAAAACACAGGCCATGGAGGCAAAATAATTACAATTTAGCAACACTGGAGTGATAGATGATGATGTGCAAGTAGGGCAAAAATAAATAACAATATAGGGATGAGGTAGTTGGATGGGCTATTTACAAATGGGCTATGTACAGGTGCAGTGATCGGTAAGCTGCTCTGACAGCTGATGCTTAACGTTAGAGAGGGAGATATAAGACTCCAGCTTCAGTGATTTTTGCAATTTGTTCCAGTCAATGGCAGCAGAGAACTGGAAGGAAAGGCAGCCAACACGTCCAGAGGAACAGGATGGGATATGTCAGTCTCAAGCTGCTCACCTTCAAAAAGGTAATGTTTGTTGCATCAAATGGTTGTTTTATTTCAACTGTATAGAGTATTGTTAACTATTGTGTATGTGTTCTATTGAGGATGGGGCCTCTGGGAGATAACACTGACAGGAGATTTACAATGTCTTTTGGGTGATAAAACCTAAAAAGCATTCCAGAGCATGAGTTAACTACTTAAGGAGTAGCGGGCCACTCCCGACACTACCCGGTGAAATGTAAGGCGCCAAATTCAAAATCCAAAAGTTGAATTATTAAACATTCATCAATATACAAGTGTTGCATAGTCATCAAAAGCTCTGCTTCTTGGAAATATCACAGCGTTGTCAAATTTCAAAAAGGCTTTACGGTGAAAGCACAACATTTGATTGTTTGAGGATAGCACCCCACATATTTTCCACATTAGCATGAATTCATATCCAGCGTGGGTCACACAAAACCTATATAAGAGCAAAAAAATATCACTTACCTTTCGAAGAACTTCTGCTGAGGGCTTCCCAAGTGTCCAACGAAGGCATCAAATGTTTATTTTGTTAGAAAAGGTCATTTATTATATCCATAAATCTCTGTTTGGTTGGCGTGTTATGATCATAAAATCCACTGTTGAGTCTCTCATTGAACCGTGAAGAGAACACGTTCAAATTATACCTATAAACTTTCTACAAACAAATCAAACATCATTTTAATGTATCCTTAGGTATCCTTTGATGTATATTTACTGTAATATTTCAACCGGACGATAATGTGAACAATAGGAAAGGAAAATAAAGTTGTGCGCGTTCACAATCTCGCACCCGTCAAACGTTGTAAACAAAAGTGGTCCCGACTACTTCCTCTTCCTATCTGTTCTGCTTACTGCTACAGCTTCCAGGCTTTGTATAAAGACTGTTGACATCTATTGGAAGCCATAGGTACTGCAGTCTCAGTCCTAGGTAAAATACTAATGAATCCGGATGGATTCAAAAATCCGGATGGATTTTCCTCAGGTTTTCGCCTGCTATATCAATTCTGTTATACTCAGACATAGAAACTTCAGTGTTTCCTATCCAATAGTACTAATTATGTGCATATACTATTTTCTGGGCCTGAGTGGCAGGCATTTTACTTTGGGCACGCCAGACTCTCCAAAACCGTCACCTCTGCTGCCGCTCCCTAAGAAGTTAATGTTTCTGTTCAATACCGTACCAGGGAGAGATGGTTCCAGTTTGGAGTCGGAGGGTCAGACACTGGTGATACAATGAAAACTGTTGACACAGCAGATACTGTCTGCTTTGTATTATAGGTATCTTTCATACAGATCTTAACCTTGTGACAAATTCTATATATCTGTTGTTTGTCATGTAGGTTGAAAGGGGTGTATCTTGGCTATAAAAGACCTTTGTACTTTTGTCTTGGCGCTCTCAACGAATTATCAAAGAGACGGTGATTCGTTGACCAGCCATCGCTATTGCAAAGCTCTCACTATTAAAGATTTAGTTATAACTCTGACTTGTGTGATACGTTTGTCTCTCCTCATTTGATAGTAAAGAAATGAATCACACATAGTGCACTACTTTTCACCAGGGCCCAAGTAATGCACTATGTAGGGAATAGGGTGCCATTTGGGATGCAGCCCAAACCTCGAAGGAAAGGATTCTCCTGTAATTCCTACTAATTGCTTCCATGATTTTCGATGTTCTGTATATACAATCGCTTTGCTCTGTGTAAATCATATTGTATGTGTGTTATTTTAGCTGATGTAATCCTAAAGATGTTTGTGAGAGTTAAGAGCAGCATTGAATGAAACCTTGTAATGTACACTCCTCAGTCGCTCCCTAGTCAGATTCAACTTATTGATACTAACAGCTAATGGCAATT
This sequence comes from Brachymystax lenok tsinlingensis, assembly GCA_030435695.1. Taxonomy (NCBI): domain Eukaryota; kingdom Metazoa; phylum Chordata; class Actinopteri; order Salmoniformes; family Salmonidae; genus Brachymystax; species Brachymystax lenok. The sequence goes on along the minus strand of CM059801.1, from coordinate 1,989,192 downwards.
CATTCACATTGTGGGTTTTGAGAGCTTATACTTTTAGGATTTTACTTTTTCTGTGCTTCCCTTTATAGTCTGTAATGGTTTGCAAGCCCTACCCTATCTAACAAGCGTCAGAGCCGGTGTAGTACAATTATATCTTAGTCCTGTATTGACGCTTTGCCTGTTTGATAGTTCGTCAGAGGGCAATAGCGGGATTTCTTATAAGCTTCTTGGTTACAGTCCCGCTCCTTGAAAGCGGCAGCTCTAGCCATTAGCTTAGTGCGGATGCCTGTAATCCATGGCTTCTAGTTGGGGTTAGTACTGTCACTGTGAGGACAACGTCATCGATGCACTTATTGATTAAGCCAATGACTGATGTGGTGTACTCCTCAATGCCATCGGAAGAATCCTGGAACATCTTCCAGTCTGTGGTGGCAAAACAGTCCTGTAGCGTAGCATCTGCTTCATCTGACCACTTTTTTATTGACCTTGTCACTGGTGCTTCCTGCTTTTTTTGCTTGTAACCAGGAATCAGGAGGATAGAATTATGGTCAGATTTGCCAAATGGAGGGCAAGGGAGAGCTTTGTACACGCCTCTGTGTGTAGAGTAAAGGTGGCCTAGAGTTGTTTCCCCTCTTGTTGCACATTTAAGTTGCTGATAGAAATTTGGTAATACGGATTTAAGTTTCCCTGCATTAAAGTCCCCGGCCACTAGGAGCGCTGCCTCTGGATGAGCGTTTTCCTGTTTGCTTATTGCGGAATACAGCTCATTGAGTGCGGTCTTAGTGCCAGCATCGGTCTGTAGTGGTATGTAGACAGCTACGAAAAATACAGATAAGCTGTACTATCTAGCTAGAGAGTTTATCATGAGATACTCTACCTCAGGTGAGCAAAACCTTGAGACTTCCTTAATTATCGTGCACAAGCTGTTTACAAATATACATAGTCCGCCACCCCTTCTCTTACCAGACGGCCGCTGTTCTATCCTGCCGATATAGCGTATAACCAGCCAGCTGTATGTTGATAATATCGTTGTTTAGCCACAACTCCATGAAGCATAAGACAATACAGTTTTTAATGTCCCGTTGGTAGTTTAATCTTCCTCGTAGGTCATCGATATTATTTTCCAATGACTGCATTTTAGCTAGTAGAACGGAAAGTAGTGGGGGTTTATTCGATCACCTACGAATTCTCAGAAGGCAGATTTGGGCCTGTTCCCGGGAAAGCAGTATGTCCTTCACGTCGGCCTCGTCGGACTCATTAAACAAAAAGAAGCTTCTGCAAGTTTGTGGTGAATAATCGCTGTTCTGGTGTCCAGGAGTTATTTTCAGTCATAAGATACAGATGTACAGAATAATATTTTTTTAAAAAGTTACAAACAGCTCAGTTGGTTAGGAGCATGTAAAATGTCAGCCGTCTTCTCTGGCACGATGATACTGTATATACTATAGTTTTTTGTTGTCTAATATGAAAAGGACAAATATTACTGTTATATTTATTTATTTAAAGCTGCAATATGTAACTCTTTGGACGACCCGACCAAATTCACATATAACTGAGTTATAGATCACTCGTTCTCATTAAAAACAAGTTATGAAGCGGTAGATATGTTCTATGTGCGCTATCGAACAAATGTACCGGTTTAGATGGCACGATGATTATCGACACTATACTAGCTTTTTTTTATTACAGAAACTGAAATTAGACTAACTATTCAAATTATTGCAACCAGGTCGATTTGCACTTTAACAGAATATTGGACTCGAGTCACATGACTTGGACTCGAGTCTAACTGGAGTCACAAATGTGACAACTTGAAAATAAAATAATTTGAGACTTGACTTGGAGCCTCAAGACTCGGGACTCGACTTTGACTTGAGACTGATGACTTAAACTTATGTGGCCAAGTTTTTTATGTTATATCACTCATTTTTTGGCACAGTCTATGACATAGATTACTCTACAAGCAGACAGAGACAGTAGCCACAGCACCTCCTCCCATCTGCCCACTGCACTGAGGCTAGGAAACACTGTCCCCACGATAAATCAACGATAATCGAGAACTTCAATAAGAATTTTTCTACGGCTGGCCATGTTTCCCACCTGGCTACCTCTACCCCAGCCAACAGCTCTGCACCCCCCACAGCAACTTGCCCAAGCCACCCCCTTCACCCAAATCCAGATAGCTGACGTTCTGAAAGAGCTGCAAAATCTGGACCCCTACAAATCAGCTGGGCTATACAATGTGGTCCCTCTCTTTCTAAAATTATCCTCCGTAATTGTTAAAACTCCTATTACTAGCCTGTTCAACCTCTCTTTTGTATCATCTGAGATCCCTGAAGATTGGAAAGCTGCCGCAGTCATCCCCCTTTTCAAAAGGTGGAGACACTCTAGACCCAAACTGTTAAAGACCTATATCTATCCTGCCCTGCTTTTCTAAAGTCTTCGAAAGCCAAGTTAACAAAGAGATCACCGACCATTTCAAATCCCACCGTACCTTCTCCGCTATGCAATCTGGTTTCCAAGCTGGTCATGGGTACACCTCAGCCACGCTCAAGATCCTAAACAATATCATAACCGCCATCGATAAGAGACATTACTGTGCAGCCGTATTCATCGACCTGACCAAGGCTTTCGACTCTGTCAATCACCACATTCTTATTGGCAGACTCAACAGCGTTGGTTTCTCAAATGATTGCCTCGCCTGGTTCACCAACTACTTCTCTGATAGAGTTCAGTGTGTCAAGTTGGAGGGCCTGTTGTCCGGACCTCTGGCAGTCTCTATGGGGGTGCCACAGGCCGACTCTCTTCTCTGTATACATAAATGATGTCGCTCTTGCTGCTGGGGATTCTCTGATACACCTCTACGCAGACGACACCATTCTGTATACTTCTGGCCCTTCTTTGGACACTGTGTTAAGTCTCAAAATACAACAATTTGCCTATAATTATATTTGAGGCTCCACATAATCATGGAAAATAATGTTATTGCCAACAACCAATCAGTCTCAAATCCAGCTTCATATAGAAAGTTGAGATTGCCTAAAGGCCAGTTTCTTTGGCAATGACATGGAGTGGCAAGGAGTGGAATATTAGCTAAAAAGACTGGGTACCAGACTAGCATTATCATGCATTGCAATTTATGCAGGTACAATTTATGCAGGTACATACAATTAGAATACTTTGCCTTGCAACAGTACAAAAAGAGATCACAATGTATGTGAGAAATAGAGGCTATACAGTTCTGCTTCCTTTATAGTTGTCTACTAAATGTTTTATGCTAACTATTAACCCTATAGAAATAAAACATTTAAATGTCTATGGCATTTTACACATTTCAGAATTCATATCCTCATAATAAACACCTAGAAATGTTTTCCATTTTTTATTGTTTGAGTGTATACATTTTCTATGATTGAGGTCTTTCATTCTTGCCCTTTGACCACCTTGAAGCAGACACCAGGAATATCACCAACGGCATGTCCCTTTCAACCAAATTCATCGTTTTCCTGTTGAGAGAGGAGGAAAAGGATTTCAAAACAGTGGTTATGATGAAAAGCCTGGACATTATGTGTAGGAAGTTCAAAGGGGGAAAATCCCTGGTGTCAGGAAACAGATGGCAAACTCAAAATAAAACAAAACACAAATCAAAAGTATATGGATGATCTTCAGGGATGGGCAAGGGCTTTTTTGTAGGGCCAGGATCAATTTCCAATTACCATGTTGAGAGTAAAAATATTAGAATACAGAAGGTGGTTTTGCATCAAGTTTATTTTGTTATGTCAGTCACTGAGTCACTCAATTAGCCATGTCAGCTAACAATTTTTGGATTGGAAGATGAATCTAGCTCAATGATGTACAATATAATATGGATTGCTGTTGCTGTGTATTGGCCAATGAGAGGCTTTGAAGCCACCTGATCGGCCATATTGGCACTCCACTGAAGCAGTCCTCCATAGGAATGAATGGAATTTTACAGTATTTCAATTCAATGTTAAGGGCAAAATTACATGTATTTAAGTATTTTTTTGCAGTGGGGACAGTAAAAATAATTAAAAGTTAAAACTTTCAAAATCATACTTTAAGGAAAATGTTTACAATATTTCTAAATTTTTTGCTCAAATAGTCAAAAAGTATACATTAAGGTGTCTAATAGAACAAACGTGGCAAATATAAATGTAGACAAATGCATTTATATATTTGTAGACAAATGCATTTATATATTTTATTCACAATGAAGGAAAGATAAAAGACATGGTACATTTTTCCCCTTTTTGTCCCCCTTCGACCTCTCCCAGAATGTCTCCAAACACATTTACAAAGAAAGGCAAAGTCATTGAGTTACATATCAGAAAACAAAATTATACAACAATGTTACTTCTATACAAGCAAAAATGTAATAACAATTTCTGGTGATTAGGTGATCCTATAGGCCTATAGCAGTAATCTCAAGGGGTGGGGCCAAGAGTAATAATCTGAAGGAAGTGTTTGGAGCTGTTAAAAATAGGATAGCACCGGGTCCCTGGTGGAATAAAACGAGTTGGTTGACCCTCACATTTTTTTCAAATTTTAGGAACAGCATCAGATCTTTGAGCCAATAGAGGCTAAGGGAGGGTTAATAAAATCCTTCTGCGGGCTAACAGGGAGGCAAAGGCAATGGCATCCAGCTGCATATTGGTCAGAGAACAATTGTTGTTTGGTACTCCAAAAATAGCCATTTCTGCACTAGGCTGCTACTATATCAAATGCTTCAGAAAGGGTTTTAAATGTAATCTGCCAGACAGGGACAGAAAATGTGGGTCAAGTCCGCCAAGGGGCCTTTACATCTGTCACATGTACCATCAATATTTGGGTAGAATTTGGATAATCTGGCCTTGCTGAAATGGATACGGTGAAGTCCCTTAACTTCTTTGGCAGCAGCGCACGAGGTGACCATTTTGGAGAGCCTGGCATGCCCAAAGTAAAATGCCTCCCATTCAGGCCCAGAAAATAGGATATGCACATATTTAGTACCATTGGATAGGAAACACTGAATTTTCTAAAAGTGTTAACATTTTGTCTGTGAGTATAACAGAACGGATATGGCAGGCGAAAACCCGAGGAATTTCTGTCCTGGAAAAAGTGGTTTTGACAGATTGCCTCATTTAGAACCCCTCCCTTATGAAAATGCCCATATAAGGGCATATTAATGCAGTACCTATCGCTTCCTCTGGATGTCAACAGTCTCGAGAAAGTGTTCTGATTCTTTTTAGATGCTTTTAGAGCAGAGAAGAAGACGAATAAGGAAGTGTCCACGCAGATGTCAATAGAGTAAAACGTGCATGCTGGCACGCTCTGTGTTTTTTTCCATTCTTATCGCCCAGTTTATATTCCGGTTGAGATTTTATACTATTTATACATAAGTGTTCCTAAGGATACATTTAAAATTATGTTTGATTGTTCTTGGACAAGTTTATAGGTATAAGTTGAACGAGTTCTCTTCACGTTTCAATGGAGGAGTTGACGCTCTATTTTCTCATAACGCGCCAAACAAACGGAGATTTATGGATATAATACATTACTTTTTCTAACAAAAGAACCATGGATTGTCTTCGTTGGACACTTGGGAAGCCCTCAGCAGAAGTTCTTCAAAAGGTAACTGATTTGTTTTCGCTGTGAAATGTTTTTGTGTGAACCGCATGGTTTATGAATTTATGGTAATGGAAAAATGTGGGGTGCTATCCTCAAACAATCAAATGTGGTGCTTTCGCCGTAAAGCCTTTTTGAAATCTGACAACGCTGTGATATTGCCAAGAAGCAGAGCTTTTGATGACTATGAAACACTTGTAAATTGATGCATGTTTAATATTTCAACTTTTGGATTTGGCGCCCCACTGCTCCCTAAGAAGTTAAACTGTATAAGGCTGAGCCAGGCACAAGAGGAGCCTCCAATTACCCTAAGCAAGGCACCATTCCAGACTTCATCAGTGATCTCGCCACCAAGCTCCCTTTCCCACTCAGATCAGATTTTATTGAGTGACAGGTTATCAAGGGACATGATTATCTAAAAAATATGGGATATGAGTCCCTTTAGTTGAAAAGGTGTTTTCAAAAGGGCATACAGACGCAATCCGTGTGATAGAATTGGAAAGGTTGGGCTTTGAGTGCAAATAAACTGTCGGATTTGGAAATACCTAAATAAACTTGAATGGGGTAGATTCAATTTGATAGAAAGGTCTTCGAAATTGGCAAAAGTGCCATCAATATAAAAGGTCATTAAACTTAGTAAGGCCATTCCTCTGCCACAGCCTGAAAGCTGAATCCAGTTTTCCTGGAAGGAAGAGGTGATTATTACATATAGGACCTTGACTAGAGAATTCACAGAATTTAAAATGTTGATGGAATTGAGTACACATTTTAAGAGTACTGACAACAATTGGATTGGATGTGTAGAGCGAAGCTGAAAGAGGGGGATTGGAGGTGACTAAGGCTGACAAAGAGGAAGAGAAACAGGAGTTGGCTTCTGTTTGACACCAGTCAGTTTCTTGGGTGCAAAGCCAGTAAATCATATTTTGTATATTCGCTGTGAAGTAATAATACATAAAGTTAGGAAGGTCTAGTCCTCCGTGTGTTCTATCTCTCTGGAGGAATGCTTTACGTATTCTGGGATTCCCACCGCCCCATAGACAAAAAGATAAGCTTATCCACTGAAGTGAAATAGGAATTTGGTAAAAAGAGGTAGACATTGGAACAAGTACAGAAATCTAGGCAATACATTAATCTTGATACAATTCACTTTACCAGCTAAAGTAAAATGGAGAATACTCCATCTATGAAAGTCCAGTTTAAGTTTGTTGATCAGGGGAGTAAAGTTCTCATCATGGAGGGAAGACAAGGTACGGGTGATATTGATCCCGAAATATTTAAAGCAAGACTTGGACAATACGAAATGGAATAGTATCCCGTGGAATTTGTAATGCTAATTCATTAGTAGGAAAACTAACTTTTTGAGAAGTTCAATTTATAACCCGAAAACACACCAAACCTACGCAGTACATCCACTACCTCAGGGACACGCTTCAGGGTCTGAGATATATATATATAAATAAAAGCAAGTAATCTGCATACAAGGAAACTTTGTGTTCCAGTCCCCATCTGTAGATACCATGTATTGAAGCCAGCCGCACCAATGTGTCGGAGGAAACACCATACACCTGGTGACCGTGTCAGCGTTCACTGCGCCCAGCCCGCCACAGGAGTCACTAGAGCACGATTGGACAAGTACATCCCTGCCGGCAAAACCCTCCCCTAACCCGGACGATGCTGGGCCAATTGTGCGCCGCCCCATGGGTCGTAGTCGGCTGCGACAGAGCCTGGACTCGAACCCGGAATACCTAGTGGCACAGCTAGCATTGCAAAGCTGTGCCTTAGACCACTGCGCCACTCGGGGAAACAATGTCAGCAGAAAAGACATATGGAACTCATCACCAGACATGTAGAAACTGAATGTCAGCAGGAAATGTAACAAAGAAACCATGGTTGTACTGATCTAGGATCATCAGAAAATAATTAATACTGGAAACATATGTATTATTTTTTGTATCACAACCAGGGCCCCGCCACCATTATAATCTAGACCGAAGCAGATGTGGGCGTTAACAAGCAAATAACAGAGACTGGAAGATAATGGTGGGATTGCTATAGGGGAGGCAGATGGACATCTGTGGACTAGGCGAAGGAGGGGTTAAGGTCAGATCTCCTAAAGGGAGTAATAAGGGTTTAGTATCCTGTTACTCTCTTCCTGTAGAACCATAAGATGTAAGGATGGGAGAGAAGGAGGAGTGTCTTAAGTGGGATATATATATCTGTGATGGTGAGAAATGTTGGGTTGAAAATAAAGAGCCGCACACTCTAGAAGCTCAGATGCAAAAAATATTCTATGTCCAACGTTTCGACAGGCAAGCTGTCTTCATCAGGGTATAATCACAAACACTGCGGGGTGACTCGTTTATATAGTGTCAAAGTACACACACACAGGTGTCTGTAATCATGGCCAAGTGTGGCCTAATATCATTGGTTAATTCTGAGATATTAAAATGGCATACAAAGAACATACAAAAAACGAATGGATAGCGCACGATCATAGATTAGATTTAGGCTACATAAGACTACAAACAATCACAATGGCAAAGTCACAATCACAAGAATGGTTTCAGATCAAAGTCTATGTTGAGACCGAAGGGAGCGAGGGTCTTTAAATTAAAGATCCAGGCAGCCTCTCGTTTTAACAATAAATTATTGAGGTCACCCCCTCTCCTAGGGAGGGTGACATGTTCAATGCCAATATAACGCTGAGACGAAATCGAGTGGTTTGCTTCCAAAAAAATGGGCCGCAACTGGGTAAGTCAAGTTTTTGCACCTAATGGTGCTACGATGCTCTGAGATACGTACTTTTAATTCGCGCTTTGTTTTACCAACATAATTTTTACCACAAGGACAAGTTATAAGATAAATAACTGCCTTAGTGGAGCACGTAATAACTTTGATTGGGATCTGTTTCCCTGTCTGGGGGTGTTTGAAGGATCTACATTTATAAGTGCCATTGCATTGAGCACAGCCATTACACTTGTAATTTCCATCCAGTAGGGGCGCAAATAGACGTTGTTCAGGAATATCTTGGGGTGGTAAATCAGAGTTTACCAATGGGTCTCTGAGATTTCTGCCTCGCGAGAATACGACCAAGGGAAGGTCCGAAAACACATTACCGAGACTATCATCGGATTTTAGAATGTGCCAATGCTTGTGAACGATTCCCTTAATTTGTTCAAAGCACTTTGAATAGCGGGTGGTTAGAACGCAAGAATACTTCTTTTTACGAGACTGACCTTGAAAAAGGTCATGTCTCGTTTTGTTTTGAATTCTCTCAATGGCAATATTAATCTGATCATTTTTGTACCCCCTCTCCTTGAAATTTCTTTGCGTCTCAGCCATATTTCTGTCGAAATCTGATTGCCTTTTGCAAATTATTTTCATCCGACAGAATTGGCTGTAGGGCAAACTATTTTTCAAGGAAATTGGGTGACAACTGTCAGCCCTCAAACTGTTACGATCAGTAGGTTTCCTGTAAAGATCAGTGTATAGAACATTATTTTCACACTGTAGTATCCTTAGAGGCTTCTTAGATTGATGACTCCTGACACGTGAGTACGGTTTAGTATTTAATTACAACTTAGAATTACATTCTCTAATGCACCTGGCTAAAGCTACCTGAAGCTTTCTTCAAATCACGGTTATATAGGCAGACATAGGAAATGGCTACGGATAGCGGAAAGCAAACCCCCATCTTAAGTCAATACTGCCATCTATTGGTAAACCTAAATATACCAGGTTACTACATTCCCCCCCTTTAACTTGTTAGGGATCGGCTCATGAGGTGATGGTTTTGGAGAGCCTGGCGTGCCCAAAGTAAAATGCCTCCCATTCAGGCCCAGAAAATAGGATATGCACATATTTAGTACCATTGGATTGGAAACACTCTGAATTTTCCGAAAGTGTTAACCATTTGTCTGTGAGTGAAACAGAACGCATATGGCAGGCAAAACCCCAAGGAATTTCTGTCCTGGAAAAAGTGATTTTGACACATTGCTCATTTGGAACCTCTCCCTCATGAAAATGACCATATAAGGGCATATGAATGCAGTACCCATCGCTTCCTTTAGATGTCAACAGTCTCGAGACAGTGTAAAATTTCATTTTGGATGAATTAGACCAGAGAATAAGAGCAAACCAGGAAGTGTACTTTTATGTAAACAGTACCCAGTTAGTGCGCCCGTCAAGGCGCGCAGTGTCTTTTTTACCGTCGTTATCGATCAATTTATATTCCAGTTGATTTATAATAGTAAATATACGTAAAAGTGTTCCTAAGGATACATTTAAAACTATGTTTGATTGTTCTTGGACAAGTTTATAGGTATAAGATGAACGAGTTCCCGTCACGTTTCAATGGAGGAGTGGAGGCTGTCGTTTCTGATTATAACGCGCAAACCAAATGGAGGATTTATGGATAAATACATTACTTTTTCTAACAAAAGAACCATGGATTGTCTTCGTTTGACACTTAGGATGACCTCAGTGTGTGCCGTGATGGCTAATCGATTCATGGCTATGGGAAAAATATGTGAGGTGCTACTCTCAAACAATCAAATGTGCTGCTTTCGCCGTAAAGCCTTTTTGAAATCTGACAACGCTGTGATATTGCCAAGAAACAGAGCTTTTGATGAGTATGGAACACTTGTATATTGGTGGATGTTTAATAATTCAACTTTTGGATTTTGAATTTGGCGCCTTACATTTCACCTGGTAGTGTCGGGAGCAGCCCGCTAGCGCACCAGCAATCCCTGAGAGGTTAAAGCTAAGAACCAAACTTAATTCCTTTTTGAGCTATGCTATTTTCATACTTACATTTATTTTTTTTACAAACTTGATCTCTTTTAGGATCTGAAAAAGTCTGGCGGACGTCTCTCTGATAGAGCGTCTAAGAGGTGGTGTAGCTGGTTCCACCAGATCTTCACCTCTTGATGGTGAAACAAAGTCCTTTTGTGGAGACTTCACAGGAGGTCGTCGTCCCGGACTGGTGGTCTCAGGAAGTTGAGCATTGTTGGTCTCAGGTGGTTTGTCCAACTGCAACTCTGGGGAACGTTCCAATATCCTGTCCTGCTCATTTAAGCATTGATCCAGATCCCGGATGGAACTGGCATTCGAGCTCGGATCTGATCCACGTGTCTCCTTAGTCTTTGTCCACTTCCAATGATCACAGTAGAAGATACTGGTCCTGAGCAGTCCTCAATGGTAGCTGGAATCCATTTAGGACCAAACACAGTTTCTTGTATAGACATCATCTCCCGGTGAGAAACTTCTGAGTTTGGCTCGGTTGTCATGATTACATTTTTGATTCCATTGCTTTTGTTGTATTTTCATTTTCAGGTCTGGTCGGATGAGATCCAAGGTTGACCTTAACCTCCTTGACATCAACATTTCTGCAGGTGACAACCCAGGTGTAGCTTGAGGAGTAATCCTGTAGCTAAACAAGAATCTTGACACCTTTGTTTCAATGCTGGGCCCTTGCATCTTCCTCATCCTCTCCTTCAAGGTCTGAACCGCACGTTCTGCTAATCCGTTTGAAGATGGGTGAAAAGGGGCGGACGTTACGTGCTGAATTCCGTTTTGTTTCATGAAACTTGTGAATTCAGTGCTTGTAAAACAAGTTGCATTGTCGCTAACCAACATTTGAGGCAATCCCATAACACTGAAGCTTTGTCTCAACTTCTCAATCGTTGCGTACGATGTGGACGTGTTTAGAGGGTAAGCATCCATCCACTTGGAATGAGAGTCAATCAGCACAAGGAACATTTTTCCTAGGAAAGGTCCAGCGTAGTCCACATGTACTCGTGTCCATGGTTTATCCGGCCATTCCCATGGATGTAATGGCGCGTGGGGGGTGATTTCCTGTTACTCTGACAATCTGCACACCGGCTAACCTCATTTTCCACATTCTGGTCCATCTTTGGCCATCAGACGTATGACCTCGCTAGGCCTTTCATTCTCGACATATTCTCTACAAACTATTTTTCAAGGAAAGTGGGTGACAACTGTCAGCCCTCAACAAACTGTTATCCCACCACTGCCCTTGTGGTGGGATAACTACTCTTGAACCCCACAGAACACATCCATCTCGAACACTCAATGCCAAGCGGTGAGTGTAGTAAGGCATGATCTGAGGTTCTGTAACTGTAGGCCATCCTTTCAGGATAAATTCATGCACTTGTGATAACATCACATCCTTTGAAGTCCATTGCCTGATTTGTGCGGTGTTCACCGGTGCATCATCCAACACATCGATCATCAAGACCTGGTCATTTTCTTCTTCCTGAATGATGATTTCTGGAACGGGCAGCCTACTCAGAGCATCAGCATTCCCATGGTATCTACATTGTTTGTAAATTATTCTGTACTCGTAGGCCCTGAGCCACACAGCCCATCGTTGAACTCTTGGAGAGACCATTTGTGGCTTTTGTTCATGGAACAGAGAGATCAGAGGCTTATGATCGGTCACAAAAGTGAATGTTCTCCCGTATAAGTACTTGTGGAATCTCTGTATTCCGAATATGACAGCCAGTCCTTCCTTGTCCAGCTGAGAGTACTTTTTCTCCGCTGGTGACAACATTCTTGACATGAACCCGATAGGTTTCTCTGCACCATTCTCCATCCGGTGTGATAGCACCGCCCCCACACCATACGATGAAGCATCACACGATAAGATGAGATCTCTGTCGGCTGAGTAGTGCACCAGCACTTCAGCTGATTGCAATAACACCTTTGACTTTGCAAAAGCTTCTTCCTGTCTTTCTGACCATTTCCAGGTCACATCCTTAACAGTTGATGCAGAGGAGCTAAGAGGGTAGAGAGGTTCGGGAGGAAGCGATTATAATAAGCACTTGCTGATATGCGTGACTCATGTCCAGTTTTGTAAACTGTTGCCCTCCGGTTAACATTGAAAGCAAATCCTCCACTTTGGGTATGGGATACTGCTCCAGAGAGGAAACTCTATTTACAGTCAGCTTATAGTCACCGCATAATCTGATTGAACCATCTGGTTTTAGTATGGGAACAACTGGTGCTGCCCACTCAGAAAACTTGACAGGTATAATTATATCCTCTGCTAAGAATCTGGGAGTAGCATCAGCAGCAACATGAATGGTAGCTTGGACCCCTTTTAGTGTCCCTAGCTCTTTGAGCACACACTCATGCTTTGAAAGCACCTGCTGCAGTGTCAATGTCTCTGTGGTGACATGTTTGATTTCATCCCAGTTCAATTTTATTTCCTCCAACCACCCTCTCCCTAGTACGCTGGGGCCAGTACCTTCCACTACTAAGAGAGGCAGACTTTCATTTTGTCCTTGATATTCCACTTGAACATCAGCAACTCCAATCACAGTAATCTTCTCCCCTGTGTACGTTTTGAGTTTAATGGGGGTGTCTCTCAGTTTAGGCATTTCAACGTTTTTCCACTTCATATAGAATTGGGATCTGTTCATCAGCGTTACACTACATCCTGTCTATTTCAAACGGTACCGTAAATCCATTTATTCCCATTTCCACAATGAAAGGCTTCACCTTTTTCATATTCGCCCCCTGTACACTGTACATTGAGAATGCTTGCTCTGCGCCCTCACTTTCACTTTCTATCACTTGATTAGAGCGGTAGCTAGAGCGTCTGGAGGTATTCGGTTTTCTGTTCGTTCTCTTTTCTGCCGCCCGTGGCTTTTTCTTATTGCGGCATGCCCTCGCAATGTGGCCTATTATCCCACATGCATAACACTTTTCACGTTTGAATTTACAGTCAAACGCTGCGTGTTTGCCTTTGTAACGGTAGTCTCTATTGGCTGCTGCTCCACGGCTTTCCGTTTTTTGAAATTCAACGCGCTCAGAGCTGCTCTCTTTTACTGTATGGCACGCAGTTGCGCCCCTTGCCTGCAAATCCAGTGCATTTCTATTCGCGGACTCCATGGCCTGGGCCAGTTTGAGTCACATCAGGAAAACAGGAAAATGGCCAAGGCTAAATAGTTGAACAATGGACATGAAGAAACAGGATGTCAGCAGAAAAGCCATCTGGAACTGATTAACAGACCTGAGGAAACAGAATGTCAAAAGACAATGTAACAATGAACCTATGGAAAAAGGACATAAGAGAAACTATGTAAGCTTTGGGAGGGGTCTATGTATTTAATGTAAGGATAAAATACTATAAAGGCTGTGCTCTGCTATACAGAGCTAGCTGTTTCCCGGGTCAGCTCGACTTTAATTACTCTGTATTAAAGTCTTCTTGATATCACAAGTTTTTTGTACGAGTGTCATATTTTGAAGATCGTTATTCCACGACAATATGTACTCCTGTTTGTTCTTAAGGAGATGAGCAACATATTTTTCAACAAGTCTGCAATATGTCTCGATAGAGTGATTGTGATTGGCTGGAGGTACAAAATAACTTTTACTTCTAAAAGGTTGGAATGTGGGCTGGTGAGTAACCTACTGGTTCAATAGAAATATCATGATTAGGGGAGCTAAAGTATTCCCTTAAACGGACGTTTCTAAAAAACTTAAACATGTCTACCTTAACATCAAAATCGTTGCACTGAGTTGTAGGCACAAAAGATAACCCTTTATTTAGCAAGGAGACATGGGCAGGTCTCAATATCTTGCTTGATAAATTAAAGACACTCAGTCCGGTGGGTTCTGGGACCGTGTGAACGGTCCCCTCTGCCTCCGATAGTCGTTTCTTCTTACCCCGTCGGGTGCGGCATCTCGTCGGTGCGCGTGCCTGCGGCCTCCTCCGCCCTTCCGTCGACCCAGTCTTTTGTTGAATAAAAAACTGCCACTGGAAGCTGATGAGGCGCTGGTTGTAGAGTGTTGATCAGACGGGGGTGGAACGAAGTAAGCGGCATCTCTCCTGCGTCTATCATGGAGAGGAGGAGCAGGACCTCCTTTGTCAGGGTTTCTCCAGAAGTATACTTTGTCCTCAGCCTTGTCTCTTTTGTCTTGGTTGAATTTCTTGATTTTAAGGTCCTTTATTTCTGTAGACAACTTGTCCTGGAGCGCTTGGTTAGTTTTCATCAGTTCATTAAATATGCCGTCATCATTAACAGCTATTTGTAGAGCTGTGCATTTCTCTTTAATTGTGTTATCCATTTCAATAAAACCCTTTTTCAACTGGTCAACAATTAATGTCATTAAATCAATAGAGCATTTCTTCAGGATGGCACACCAGTGTTCACAGAAATCATCTGTGCGCTGTCCCAATGATGGTTCTTTTTGCCACCCGAGTCCCCGTGAAATAATGCCTTGACGCACATAATCACTAAGAGTGACTATATGTAGATGCATTCTCGTCTGGCGCTTAGATAAATTTAACAGTTCTTTCGAGAGGTCAGAATTACCCCCCGGCATGTCAAAAAGGGACTTGGATACAATGATATTATCACGCTCCCTTTGGCTATATTCAAAGTAATGTTGTTTGGGTCCATGACCAATCTCAGAGACCAATTGGTAAACTCTGATTTACCATCCCAAGATATTCCTGAACAACGTCTATTTGCGCCCCTACTGGATGGAAATTACAAGTGTAATGGCTGTGCTCAATGCAATGGCACTTATAAATGATAGATCCTTATAGATCCTTCAAACACCCCCAGACAGGGAAACAGATCCCAATCAAAGGTGTTATTACGTGCTCCACTAAGGCAGTTATTTATCTTATAACTTGTCCTTGTGGTAAAAATTATGTGGGTAAAACAAAGCGCGAATTAAAAGTACGTATCTCAGAGCATCGTAGCATCATTTGGTGCAAAAACTTGACTTACCCAGTTGCGGACCATTTTTTGGAAGCAAACCACTCGATTTCGTCTGCATTATATTGGCATTGAACATGTCACCCTCCCTAGGAGAGGGGGTGACCTCGATAATGTATTGTTAAAATGAGAGGCTGCCTGGATCTTTTAAGACCCTCGCTCCCTTCGGTCTCAACATAGACTTTGATCTGAAACCATTCTTGTGATTGTGACTTTGCCATTGTGATTGTTTGTAGGCTTATGTAGCCTAAATCTAATCTATGATCGTACGCTATCCATTAGTTTTTTGTATGCCATTTTAATATCTCAGAATTAACCAATGATATTAGGCCACACTTGGCCATGATTACAGACACCTTTGTGTGTTCTTTGACACTATATAAACGAGTCACCCCGCAGTGTTTGTGATTATACCCTGATGAAGATAGCTTGCCTGTCGAAATGTTGGACATAGAATATTTTTTGCATCTGAGCTTCTAGAGTGTGCAGCTCTTCTTTATTTTCAAGTTTTCCACTCCGCTAGCCAGCACCTCGCCTGTATAGGTGTGCGTTTCTTTTTCTTCGAGAAATGTTTGGTTGTCTGAATTACAGCTGTACAGAACCTTTCGGAAGAATTAAACTTGGTTAAAGCTTCTCTAGTGTCCGTGAGTTATTTACTATGAAAAATAAGAGCCTAAATAGTAGCCTACAGCAAAGTGTGTTTCAATAATTTCTAACTTGTTAACAATTTCTGCTAGTTAGTTTTTGCTACCATGTGGGATTTAGCTTGCTTGACAGACAAAATGACGAAAGAAAATCCAGAAAATCACATTGTAGGAGTTTTTATGAATTTATTTGCAAATTATGGTGGAAAATAAGTATTTGGTCACATACAAACAAGCAAGATTTCTGGCTCTCACAGACCTGTAACTTCTTCTTTAAGAGGCTCCTCTGTCCTCCACTCATTACCTGTATTAATGGCACCTGTTTGAACTTGTTATCAGTATAAAAGACACCTGTCCACAACCTCATACAGTCACACTCCAAACTCCACTATGGCCAAGACCAAAGAGCTGTCAAAGGACACCAGAAACAAAATTGTAGACCTGCACCAGGTTGGGAAGACTGAATCTGCAATAGGTAAGCAGCTTGGTTTGAAGAAATCAACTGTGGGAGCAATTATTAGGAAATGGAAGACATACAAGACCACTGATAATCTTCCTCGATCTGGGGCTCCACGCAAGATCTCACCCGTGGGGTCAAAATGATCACAAGAACGGTGAGCAAAAATCCCAGAACCACACGGGGACCTAGTGAATGACCTGCAGAGAGCTGGGACCAAAGTAACAAAGCCTACCATCAGTAAAACACTACGCCGCCAGGGACTCAAATCCTGCAGTGCCAGACGTGTCCCCCTGCTTAAGCCAGTACATGTTCAGGCCCGTCTAAAGTTTGCTAGAGAGCATTTGGATGATCCAGATGAGGATTGGGAGAATGTCAGATGAAACCAAAATAGAACTTTTTGGTAAAAACTCAACTCGTCGTGTTTGGAGGACAAAGAATGCTGAGTTGCATCCAAAGAACACCATACCTACTGTGAAGCATGGGGGTGGAAACATCATGCTTTGGGGCTGTTTTTCTGCAAAGGGACCAGGACGACTGATCCGTGTAAAGGAAAGAATGAATGGGGCCATGTATCGTGAGATTTTGAGTGAAAACCTCCTTCCATCAGCAAGGGCATTGAAGATGAAACGTGGCTGGGTCTTTCAGCATGACAATGATCCCAACCACACCGCCGAACAACGAAGGAGTGGCTGTAAGAAGCATTTCAAGGTCCTGGAGTGGCCTAGCCAGTCTCCAGATCTCAACCCCATAGAAAATCTTTGGAGGAGTTGAAAGTCCGTGTTGCCCAGCGACAGCCCCAAAACATCGCTGCTCTAGAGGGGATCTGCATGGAGGAATGGGCCAAAATACCAGCAACAGTGTGTGAAAACCTTGTGAAGACTTACAGAAAACATTTGACCTCTGTCATTGCCAACAAAGGGTATATAACAAAGTATTGAGATAAACTTTTGTTATTGACCAAATACTTATTTTCCACCATAATTTGCAAATAAATTCATAAAAAAATGCTACAATGTGATTTTCTGGATTTTTTCCCCTCATTTTGTCTGTCATAGTTGAAGTGTACCTATGATGAAAATTACAGGCCTCTCTCATCTTTTTAAGTGAGAGAACTTGCACAATTGGTGGCTGACTAAATACTTTTTTTCCCCACTGTATCTGTGCATGGAATTGTAATTTTTTTACAATTTGTTTTCTAATCTTTACAGGAAAATGCCACTTGCACTATCTGATGTGTGGAGACATTTCACTGCAGCTAATGTAGAAGGAAAAGCTGTGTACATTTGCAAATACTGTGCCAAATCATATGTGAAGAATGCAACAAAGATGCAGAACCATCTGGCCAAGAGCATAAAGTTCCTCAACGCTCACAACAAGAAACCTCTGACGAAAGTCCCTCTACTTCTATTTGAAAATTATGAATCAAATACCTTATCGATAGCAACAGCTCATGGTCCTCCTGGCATCAGATTTTTTTTACTCAATGGAGGAATGTAGTCAGAGAAATGCTGATGGATGTCTTGCTTGAGCTGTGTATGCAACTGGTTCACCTCTGATGCTCACAGGCAATGCATATTGGAAGATATTTCTGAATGTTCTTCGCCCAGCATACACCCCTCCGACCAGACATGCTTTATCTACTCATTTGCTCAATGCAGAGTTCAACAGAGTTCAAGTGAAGATCAAGCAAATCATAGAGAAAGCAGACTGTATTGCAAACATCTCTGATGGGTAGTCGAATGTTCGCGGGCAAGGAATAATTAACTACATAATCTCCACCCCTCAACCAGTACTCTACAAGAGCACAGACACAAGGGACAACAGACACACTGGTCTCTACATTGAAGATGAGCTGAAGGCAGTCATCAATGACCTTGGATCACAGAAGGTATTTGCACTGGTGACAGACAATGCTGCGAACATGAAGGCTGCTTGGTCTAAAGTGGAGGAGTCTGTTAGATCCCTCACTTCCAAGGCAGTTATAGTCAATGAACTAATCACTGATCATAATCTTGATGTGATTGGCCTGACTGAAACATGGCTTAAGCCTGATGAATTTACTGTGCTAAATGAGGCCTCACCTCCTGGTTACACTAGTGACCATATCCCCCGCAAAGGCGGAGGTGTTGCTAACATTTACGATAGCACATTTCAATTTACAAAAAAGAAGACTACGTTTGTCTTTTGAGCTTCTAGTCATGAAATCTATGCAGCCTACTCAATCACTTTTTATAGCTACTGTTTACAGGCCTCCTGGGCCATATACAGCGTTCCTCACTGAGTTCCCTGAATTCCTATCGGACCTTGTAGTCATGGCAGATAATATTCACATTTTTGGTGACTTTAATATTCACATGGAAAAGACCACAGACCCATTCCAAAAGGCTTTCGGAGCCATCATCGACTCAGTGGTTTTTGTCCAACAGGTCTCCGGTCCTACTCACTGCCACAGTCATACTCTGGACCTAGTTTTGTCCCGTGGAATAAATGTTGTGGATCTTAATGTTTTTCCTCATAATCCTGGACTATTGGACCACCATTTTATTACGTTTGCAATCGCAACAAATAGTCTGCTCAGACCCCAACCAAGGATCATCAAAAGCCTTGCTATAAATTCTCGGACAACCCAAAGATTCCTAGATGCCCTTCCAGACTCCCTCCACCTACCCAAGGACCTCAGAGTACAAAACTCAGTTAACCACCTAACTGAGGAACTCAATTTAACCTTGCATAATACCCTAGATGCAGTCGCACCCCTAAAAACCAAAAACATTTGTCATGAGAAACTAGCTCCCTGGTATACAGAAAATACCCGAGCTCTGAAGCAAGCTTCCACAAAACTGGAACGGAAATGGCGCTCCACCAAACTGGAAGTCTTCCGAATAGCTTGGAAAGACAGTACCATGCAGTTTTGAAGAGCCCTCACTGATGCTCGATCATCCTATTTTTCCAACTTAATTGAGGAAAATAAGGACAATCCAAAATGTATTTTTGATACTGTCGCAAAGCTAACTAAAAAGCAGCATTCCCCAAGAGAGGATGGCTTTCACTTCAGCAGTGATAAATTTATGAACTTCTTTGACGAAAAGATCATGATCATTAGAAAGCAAATTACGGACTCCTCTTTAAAATATTGGATATCGGTATCGGCCAAAAATGTCATATTGGTGCATCCCTAATAACTATTATTCCTTTACTGGGCATTCCATGTTAGCTTAAACAAAATGCCGCCATAGATGTTTCAACTAACCTGCTCTTTTCTCTCGATTCTGGAAAAGTGGTATTTTATAAAAATGACCGTGTCCAGTTGCACGTGGTTCTACAAAAAAACAGAGAACTCAGAATGATATTAAATCCATGTTTTTTTTTACCAAGGTTATTATAGTTTTGTGATTTAATATTAGGGTATTTCTATTAGATTTTATTTTAAATTCAGTTTAGTTTCAGTTTGTTTTCAGACTTGATTTACTCATTTTATTTAGTTTCAGTTTGATAAAAACATTTATATTTAGTTTTATATGAAAGTTTCAGTTTGTGTTAGGGAGAGAAAGTAGCGTGTGGGAGGTTAGGAGACATGTATGTGTTGTAGGCCTATAGCTCATTGTTTTGGGATGCCACTTCTTGCCACTGGCGAGGAAGTAATACATAATGTGATGGGCCAGGACCATAGACTTGCGCCATTGAGGCCATCTCCATCTTCAAAAAGTTATTTTCTTCAGGAGTAAAATGTATCATCGGGGGCAAACTACCTGCCCTCCAGGACACCTAAAGCATCCAATGTCACAGGAATGTCAAAAAGATCATCAAAGACAACAACCACCGGCGCCACTGCCTGTACACCCCGCTATCATCCAGAAAGCGAGGTCAGTACAGGTGCATCAAAGCTGGGACCAAGAGACTGAAAAACAGCTTCTATCTCAAGGCCATCAGACTGCTAAACAGCCATCTAACACAGAGAGGCTGTTGCCAACACACAGACTTGAACTCCCTGGCCACTTTAATAAATGGAACACTAGTCACTTTAATAATGTTTGCATATTTTGCATTACTCATCTCATATGTAAATACTGTATTCTATATCTTCTATGCCGCTCTGACATTGCGCATCCACATATTTATATATTTTTAATTCCATTCCTTTACTTAGATGTGTGTATTGTGTTTATTGTAGTGACATTGTTAGATATTACTTGTTAGATATTAATGCACTATTGGAGATAGAAACAATAACATCTGCTAAACACGGGTATGTGACCAATCAAATTTTATTTCACACCCTGCATCACCACCAGCATCATTTCAGTCGTACCTTGTGCCCTACACTTGTCTGTACATCAAGCATGTAAACAATTTGCATACCAGGTCTATAGCAAGCTGCGCCACACTGATTGTTGGAGTAATTTAATTGGCTAAATGTAAACAGAATGTTGATTTCACAGGTTAAAAAGGAATGGAAAGGAATGATATAAACTGCGTTTTTTGGAACAGAAAAAAAAAGTGGTTCTGTTCAGATCGAAACGGTTGGAAAATAAATTCGAGAGCATTTTGTATAAGCTAACCTGTAACGGAAACATATCTGGCGTACAATCTGTAGCTACATTGAACAACTAGTGGTCTGGGAATGTGAGGGCTGCATGATTATTATCTGGCGTACTCACAGCATCACATAGGTGTGGAGGGAAATAAACTGTCAAGAAGAGAGGAGAGCAGCCAAACGAACACCTCACAACAAAATCATGTATCCTACATGAACACTGAAAGAAAGCTTTGGTAAACTGACATATCGCTAACCCACTAGCTATCCATTCTCATATAATACATTTATTTCCAAGCATTGGCAGCTGGCTACATGTGGCAGGTATTATATTATATTGTGACTATTGTCAGACAGTTTTTGCAAGTTACATCAATGAAATAAAGGTGTCTTCTAATGTGACTTTGAACTCACCCATTGCGTCTGCTCACCCAACGCACACGCACGATTGTTATCACATGACCTGTGCGTCATGGCAGTCCGTACCAATCATTTGGGGGAATCAATGAAATCCCATGTTCACGGGCTTCACCACGAAACCTCGCGAGTTTTCCTTGGTGATCTTGATTGCTATCGCTGAAGAGTAGGAGGGAAATATCAGGTACAGTATTTAAAACAATATATTTTCTTTACCAAAACACAGTTAACTCCTACAAATAGATATTCGCGTTTCTAAACTGACCCTGTGCTTATTTATGTCTGATACAAATTCCTTGAGGGCAAATAGATGGCGTTGTTCTGCTTGATAGCGGC
This sequence comes from Brachymystax lenok tsinlingensis, assembly GCA_030435695.1. NCBI lineage: Eukaryota > Metazoa > Chordata > Actinopteri > Salmoniformes > Salmonidae > Brachymystax > Brachymystax lenok. The sequence continues at coordinate 1,967,442 of CM059801.1, read as the reverse complement.
CAGGCTTCAATGTTGTGGTTTTCATCGAAGGCCGCGGTATTACGTTTCCGGCTTATACCAAAAGGACACTCACTCAGTTCCCCTTTATTTAACTTTATTCACGAATACGTTATTTACGTTAAAATGACGATCTCATACAAACATTTTACAACATAGCACATAGAAGCTAGGTTAAACTATGATACATTTAACCGGCCGTCATTGTAAATAATAATTTGTTCTTAAACTGACTAGCCTAGTTAAAGGTTAAATAACTCACTGTAACGTTACAGTACAGCTGACACACCCACTAACTGCAACGTTAAACATTGAGCCTTAGTTTTATTAGTGAAATTACAATGAACATGGCAATGATCATCAGGAAAAACATGTTTTTGCAGGACAATTCATGATGAGTTATGCTGAAAAGCCGGAGGAGATAACGAGAGAGGAGTGGATGGAAAAACTCAACAATGTCCACATTCAGAGAGCCGACATGAACAGGCTCATCATGAACTACTTGGTGACAGGTACAGCAAAACACACACATACCATGAACTACCTGGTGAACGGTACAGTAAACCTTGCACACACACAAACATATGCATACCAAGAAATACCAGGTACACAAAAGGTTCTCTAAACAGATGTCTTTTGATATTGACAGAGGGGTTTAAGGAGGCAGCTGAGAAGTTCCGTATGGAGTCTGGAATTGAGCCCAGTGTGGACCTGGATTCTCTGGATGAGAGGATAAAGATCCGGGAGATGATCCTGAAGGGACAGATACAGGAGGCCATTGCACTCATCAACAGCCTGCACCCAGAACTGCTCGACACAAACCGATACCTGTACTTTCACCTACAGGTAAAAAGCAGATTGCCTCCCTTTATTCTTCTGTATAATTTTATGTGTAGTGTTCCCTTTATTCCATGCCATCTGTTCCTCTCACTATCCTTTTTTTGTCCCTCTCCTCATCTTCCTCCTCTGACTGTCCCCTCATACTGATCTTCCCCTCTGCAGCAGCAACACCTGATTGAGCTGATCCGTCTGAGGGAGACTGAGGCAGCACTAGAGTTTGCTCAGTCCCAGCTGGCAGAGCAGGGGGAGGAGAGCAGAGAGTGTCTGACAGAGATGGAGAGAACCCTGGCCCTGCTGGCCTTCGACAACCCTGAGGAGTCGCCCTTCGGAGACCTCCTCAACACGATGCAGAGGCAGAAGGTGAGGCGTTAATGTCACATCATAATATCGAAATAGATAACTTATTGCTCTGTAATTGCACGTTTCTACTATTTTGACTACATTATTGCTGATTCCATGTTCTTCCTGTCCACTGTGTGCTTCCTGAAGGTATGGAGTGAAGTGAACCAGTCTGTGCTGGACTATGAGAACAGAGAGTCAACGCCCAAACTGGCCAAGCTTCTCAAACTGCTCCTGTGGGCTCAGAACGAACTTGACCAAAAGAAAGTCAAGTACCCCAAAATGACAGACCTCAGCAAGGGCACGATCGAGGACCCAAAGTGACCGCACACCAGGCCATGTGTGCCGTGGGAAACTAAATGGACTCACCTACTCCCCTCCTATCTATTTATACTCCGACACAGACTGACTCATACTTTTTTTCTTTTTTTGTGTGGGTTGCTTTTTGGGAGACTTTGATAACATGGACTGTGCAAACTGGATGGTTTGTATTTTTAAAGTGACTTTCTGACTGAAACTTCAATATCTGAAATATAAACCCTTGTATTTTAATGAAGTAAAATTTGACTTTTGTTTCATGTCTCCGATAGATGGTTACATATTTCAGTTACACTATTTTTTTCTGTCTACTGGCAGGGAAAGTTAGCAATCTTTGCATATGGAGGGTGTGTTTAAAGCCTAAATTAGGCTCTTGGGACTATGTGTCAACCTAGAACAGGAATGAAGGTGTGGTGTTTGGATAGAATGATTGGTTCCCATTGCTGTGGTCCACTGTCAACATTGTTTTATTTTTCTGAACAAAAACATGCACATTTCAGTTTAATGCTATAGGATAGGGGCCAAAGCTTCTGGGTACTGATGGTGAATGCTTCTAAGCTGCCAATGCCCTGTATCTTTGTCAGAGTTTTATTGCAACTTTAGTTTTCATCCTGTGTTATCTTGAACAAACAAGACAATAATGTGAATACATACAGAGACATCCACTCAGTTCACGGTGGCTGTTTTGCAACCGGATTATTTACATGTATGGAATAAAATACTCTTTTGGAACACTTGATATGCCTAGGTTGTTCATTATATAAAAAAATGTTTTGGGATGATATTGTGTGTGTTATTGTCATCCGTATGCTAGTTAACGATACCTTACTTTCTCATAGGATGGAACAAGTAAGAAATATCGTTTTAGACACCAATGTGCAGAAATCTCACTTTTCCCATCTGATTGCAGGTTATATAATGGTAAATATGCTTGGTACCTCATCCAGCCTAGGCAGAAGAGCCAACTCATTGAAGATGTTCCGCAGCATCCCTGGCTGTCCTATGAAGGATGACAACACCAACTACATCACAACAGAGGACCACCAGACATGCTTTTGCCAAGGGCAGGGTAGTGCATCCATCCCGTAAGTGGTAGGCCTACGAAATTTTGGATGATATGGCCATTATAGACTAACATTCTGTGGTAGCCAGCTATATTGGGCTGGGATGTGGGGGGTTTTCTCCTATGGACCCTGCTGAGTTTTGCTGTGCAATCCAATCAGGTATTTATGGTATCCCAAAAAAATATCTGACTTTGTGTTATGAAATAGTAAGTCATAATTATGAGAAGTCATCATGAGATTGTAAATCATTATGTTTTTTTAATTTTACTATGCAAGACAGTTAAGGACAAATTCTTATTTACAATGACAGCCTACCCCAGCCATGGGACTCCCAATCACAGCTGGATGTGATACAGCCTGTATTCAAACCAGGGACTGTAGTGACACCTCTTGCACTGAGATGCAGTGCCTTAGACCGCTGTGCCACTCGGGAGCCAGATACGTTTAGGCGATCTGTATCACATGAATCCAATGTGCACTTTGCATCAGGCCCGCCTCAACTTTCAAGGATAACCTTATGTATATCCTATAGCCAATCACACATTGTGTGTGTGTTTGCGAGAGAGAGTTTCTGGTGGTATTGTTCCATATTAATGGATTAGAGAGTATTGTTGATGTGAGTTGGTGCCTGTTTGATGACATCTTGTTGATATCAGATTTAATTAATTATTGTAAAACTTTCAATTAATAGCTCAGGCATTTATTTCATTAAATCACTAAACACAGCTTTTGCTCATTTGCATAATTAATTGTTTAATTCCAGCATTCACTTCCAGCATTTTAATACATTTCTACGTTGCCAGCACTGTGTTATCATTTACACACTGTCACGTTTCTTTTGTCTTAGTATGCCTCTATGTAAAAATAAGAGAAACTTCCTTGACAGAATTATTTTCCACTGTGACTGTGCATTTTCGGCAGTTCTACCACTATAGGGGATTGGCCAATTTCTAGGGTCTGTACTCCTGAAATTGTAGACTGTTTTTGTACTTGCTAGTAAGCTAGGATTTCTCCGCTGTTAGCAGCCAATGGCTAGCACTTTCTTGCTGGTGATAAAACGGACGATTGCCATTTTTTTATCATTACTGAATTATTTAATGTAACAAATCAAACATTAAACCTTGTAAACAATTCATGGTAATTTATGTTAACTTTGTAAATGATTCATTTAGACCCAGTGTTTATTTTCTGAAATGTGTGCTGTTGCTCTGCTATTAAAAGAGACAGGTGGCTATTTGAGACTGTGTTTAATAGAAGTTTTATGGTAATTCATTAACTCAATTCAATCCATTAAAGGGGCAATCTGGGAATGGTACATTTATTTATTTTGCTTATAAATTATTAAAATATAGCCATTGATTCTTAAAGAATATATCTTAGAAATGACTCATGAGCAACGGTTTTACTCCATCAACCAAATATAAGCTTGTTTTACTCCATTGTTTGTAAATAATCTAATTGTAAACAAGCACTGTGTCTATGGAATTGAGAGTGGTTACATTTCTCCTGCCCCATTCCTCAGCTGTTTACCAAATAAAGTGGTGGGGACAATGCTTTATTGTTTGAATCCCAGATTGCCCCTTTTAAATGGGTCAACCTGCAGAACTATTCAATGTCCATGATCCAGACTTATTATCTCGTAAAATTACTTACTATCTCATTATTATGAGTTAAGTGATAATGTCAGAGAAGCCAGTGTTTGGAGGATATAATTGGCACGGGTGTTGTTAGTCGGGGGCCAGCACACCGTAATAATTTACATATTTTCATTAAAAAAAACTTTCATTTGATTAATTTACTCAAAATTTCATACATCCACAAGATATAGTCTCAACACAAATTTAAGGTTGCTACCCAAGCCGGGTGGTCGTTCGTTCTATCGGTTTGGTTGCCAGAGACGAGACCCAGTCGTTCAATCTTTTTGTTCTCTATTTATGGACGCGATCCAGTCGTTCGTTCTAAATGTTCTTGCTTGCTAGCTAGCCAACTACAGCTAACTTACAGTCACGTAAGACAAACAGCAAAGTATTTGCGTTTATTTAAGCTGTTTTCTAGTGACATTCATTTGGATACATCCATAACAATGAGCTAATGATGTGCGATTTCACCTGGCATAGAAAATGTGCTCTCTCGTCAGGACACTGTTGCTCAAAGGAGCTAGCCAAAAACACAGCTAACACAATGACTTCAAACTGAAGCTGGAAATAAAGCAAACGAGCTGCACTTTTTCATTTTACCTGTTTTTTTATTGATAGTTCCTATATATATATATATATATATATACACCCATAAAAATTATGCTGATTCATAATTTAGACTGGCTGAGAAAAGCTGCCTGTCTGTCTCATCCCGACTCCTGACACGTTCAACGTTACAATGTGACAGCTGGAGATCGAATTTGAATATTGAAACAATGTTGCAAATGTCGGAGAGACAGAGCAAGGTTTATACAAATCTCTGCTGTTGAAAACTAAACGGTATTCTAAAAGAAATGTGAGATAATGTCTAGATACTTTTTATAGTGAAGATAAAGTTTATAAATTGCCTGGCTGGGCTGATGAGACAGTGGATTGCGCAGTCAGATGGAACAGAGTAAATAGGCATTTCAACTGGTGGTAATTTGTGGAATGGACACCGGCTGGAATGCGGTTTTAACCAATCAGCATTCAGGATTAGACCCACCCGTTGTATAATATCTCATAATTATGAGTTCATATATCATTAGTTTGACTTACTATCTCATAATTATGGCTTACTATCTCATGGTAAGTCTACTATCTCATAATTTTGATATATTTCATAATCATGATTTACTATATCACGATTTGGCCTACTATCTCATTATGATTTACAATGTCATAATTATGACTTAATATGCTATAAATATGATTTACTATCTCATAACGCGTAGTCAATTTTTTTGGGGGGGAGGGTGGCGTGAACGGGCTTCCATAGTTATCATCCAGGTTATGTAGCATAGAATTTCAAGAATATTGCACAGTCATTATGGAGCGCGAACGCCTATATCGGATGGATATGCTAGACAGCGATACCCCGGGTGGACAAGAAAGTGCATTTTCTCTCTGACGAAATTCAAACGGGTTTTCATAGCCTGAGTAACTTCTTTAACTTACTTCCTGATGTAACATACCGTTAGCAGGAAGAACTGCGTGTCTGAAAAAGAAAACGGACACGTGGATAATCATTGCTCCTCTAGCTCTAGGCAAGAGCCACGGGAAAAACATCCCCTCTGTGGCGATCTGTCCTTATTCTCCCGTGGTCTTCACCTCATCACACTGCAATACAATTATGGATCCCCTTTTAAACGAAAGGAAATGATACGTCGGCGCGAACATCGACCAAGCGTTTATTTTTGTCGGCTTTCCTCACTCATTCCATAGCCTACTGAACTGCGACGTGCAGGAAAAAGCAAATATCAAACATTAACATCTCTTGTTGAATGGCAATTCTGCAAAAACATGGAAAGATCTCTGGTCCAGATTTGGTCTGCCTCAAAGAAACCCCATCAGACAAAATCGGTGACGCTGGAGGTCATCAGAAGAATTGGAGTGAACAGAATACGTACTGGCCCAGGTGAGTTAACGAAGGTAGATGTTAGTAGCCATCTCACATTTTCCCCAAAGACTAAAACTACCATATTGAAATTACGGACGTTTTCTTGTTATGTTTTTAATAACAAGATTATATGAGAGATGTGTTAGCTAGTTCCTTATTTTGCAAATGCCCTACACGTTAGAAATTATTCGAGCTCTTCTGTAGGTTACTGAAAGTAATTGGCAAATTACATTTTCAGAACATTTTCCCTCCCTTGGTGTAAGCAAACAAAAAGTACAACTCATACAAATATAGCTTTGTGTCTGATACTTTTGAGGCTTCTCTAAAAGTTGATACAAAGTGTAGACCTACAATGAAGCCATAACGTAACCATATGAAATGTAGCTAACACTGCCGTGAGGGTCATTCCCCCCCAAATACTTGACTTTTAATCAGATGCCTGTCAGCTGGTGGTCTCCAAGTTATTTTACTAAGCTGCACACACACAGCTTTTGGGACTTTCAAAGCTACTAGGAAGTCTGATAGTCAGGCATTTTAATATCATTTTCTTAGCATCCATTATAGCCTTATCTTTGTCTTGTCAAGCAAGGATTCAGTCAATACTTATATCATGAGATGTAGACTTAACTTAGCTAGTTAGCACAATTTAGCACAGATACAATTCATACATTTTAAGTAGTGAATATGCCTAGTTGGTTAAGTTTAACGTTCTACATTTCTTATGAGCCCCATTTGCCATTTTTAAATGTAGAAAAGCAAAAATAAATGTATCACACTCTCACACCTACTCTCGCTTACAAACACACCACACACGCCATTGTCTTTGCTACACAATCATTCCCTGTACCCGCTATGCAGACCCCTGGCGCGAGTATGGACGGTGGTGCTACTGCTGGGGACATGTCTGCTGTACTGTGCCCGCGTGGCCATGCCCATCTGTGCCGTCAGCATGGCCGAGAAGTTTAACTGGACCAAGAGGGAACAGGGCATGGTGCTGGGCAGCTTCTTCTGGGGCTACTGCTTCACACAGGTCCTTGGAGGCTACGTCAGCGACAGGTGGGCAACGAGAGGAGATGATTATAAGAGTTATTGTCTGTTTGCTCATAAATTTGCGCATAAATTGCCTGTTTGCACAACCTGCAGCTGTGCTACCTACGTACAATAGCTAGAATAAACAGTGTACATTGCATTACATTTATTCACCTTTAAACACAGATGAACAATCGGATGATATGAGACCTGCGATTTGAGAATGAAATAGCCTAGTACTTTGTCTGTTTTACACATACATTTGTTTTACATCATGCAGCTGCTCCATTTGTGCAATAGACTGTAAAACAATGTTTTATATAACTCATATTCACTTCAAAACACCCATTACAATGCTATTACCCATTAACCCAAAAAGCAAAAGAACACCTGACGGGATGGTGATAGAATGTCATAGTGCAGAGATACAACTGTACTTGCTACAGAGTATAAAGGGAATGTTGTTTGGGGAGCTTGAGAAGCCAATACCCATTTCAGACAGGAGATGGGGTATTTTACCTTAAAATATTATAAGGCCGTGTCTATATGGCCCCCTTTCAAACATACCCTTATTTAGCACTTATTTGCATGTATATACCATATAAATACAGTGCATTCGGAAAGTATTCAGACCCCTTGACTTTTTACAAATGTTGTTATGTTACAGCCTTATTCTAAAATTGAATAAAACAAATGCTATTTTATTTCACCTTTCATTTAACCAGGTAGGCCAGTTGAGAACAAGTTCTCATTTACAATTCCTCATCTATCTACACACTACCCCATAATGACAAAGCGAAAACAGGTTTTTAGACATTTTTGCTAATTTATAAAACATTTAAAAATCAGATATACCTTATTTACATAAGTATTCAGACCCTTTGCTATGAGACTTGAAATTGAGTTCAGGTGCATCCTGTTTCCATTTATCATCCTTTATTGGAGTCCACCTGTGGTAAATTCAATTGATTGGATGTGCTTTGGAAAGGCACACACCTGTCTATATAAGGTCCCACAGTTGAAAGTGCATGTTGAAGCAGAAACCAAGCCATGAGGTCGAAGGAATTTTCCATGGAGCTCCGAGACAGGATTGTGTCGAGGCACAGATCTGGGGAAGGGTACCAAAACATTTCTGCAGCATTGAAGTTCCCCAAGAATATGATGGCCTCCATCATTGTTAAATGGAAGAAGTTTGGAACCACCAAGAACCTCCCTTCCTGGCCACCCGGCAAAACTGAGAAATTGGGGGAGAAGGGACTTGGTCAGGGAGGTGACCAAGAACCTCATGGTCACTCTTTGATTTGAATCTCTTTTAGTCCTCATTTGGACTAATCTTCCAAGAGTCCTTAAACATTAAAATACAATTTATAATACAAACACATTTTCACATATAACACACTGTTACAAACAGACATAATACACTGACATATTCACCAGATAAATACTCTTAACAGTCTAAAAAGATAGATTGATTCTTCTACCATAGTCCAGCACAACTTTCCTATGTATTATATTTAAATGGTTTTAAAGTATTGTTTGAATTTGAATATTGAAAGGTTTCTGGTTTGCTCAGATAAATTATTCAATTTCTTTATTGCTCTAAATTGAAATGTTATTTTGCCTATTTCTCTTTTCCATCTGGATAACACATAGATCGGGGACAATCTATTCCTAGTCTCTTACCAATGGAATACTGTTGTGAATAGAGTTTTAAATGGTGTATATTATGAAACATAATAAGCATGTTTTTTTCAATTATCTTGTTGATTGATGACCAACCAAGAACTTTGAGCATGACTACAACAGAAGAACCATATCTCCACCTTAAAACAATCCTTGCTGCTTTGTTCTGTGCAATCTGCAGCCTCCTAATTTGAAAAAATAGAAAAATAGCCTCTCCTGTTGTCCTGGTTTCCAGTGGTTTTCAGAAGAGGATGTCTTCCTTAATTGACCCCCCATAAACGTAACGGACATATACCAGGAGCTGTGCCAGGCCTGCCACATCTGTTGACTCATCCAACTGTAACGCATAGAATTCACTGGCTTGTATGCGAAGCAGTAATGGTTTCAAAATATATCTTGCCATGTCACTGATGCGTCGTGAAACAGTGTTGTTTGATGAAGACATTGTCTGTAAAGTTTTTTTTGCCTTTTCCCCCAGCATTGTCCCAGCCATATCTGCGACAACAGGAAGAATTAAGTCCTCCAAATAGTATGGGGCTTGCCTGTCCTAGCCACTCGGTAACTCACCACATAAGACGCTTCTAGCCCCTTCTTATTAATGGTATCTGTTGCTTTTATACATGTCTTACTACTCAAAAGTTGTCTTAATTCTCGCTCAAAAAACTCAGGTGGCTTATTTTTCTAATTGGCATGTTTTGTTTCTAAATATATGCACACGAGTGAAGGTTTCATCGAGTTTGAGAAACTCCTCACAAGTCCTCAACTGGCAGCTTCATTGAATAGTACCCACAAAACACCAGTCTCAACGTCAACAGTGAAGAGGCGACTCCGGAATGCTGGCATTCTAGGCAGAGTTCCTCTGTCCAGTGTCTGTGTTCCTTTGCCCATCTTAATATAACATTTTTATTGGCCAGTCTGAGATATGGCTTTTTCTTTGCAACTCTGCCTAGAAGGCCAGCATCCTTGAGTCGCCTCTTTGTTGAGACTGGTGTTTTTCGGGTACTATTTAATGAAGCTGCCAGTTGAGGACTTGTGAGGCGTCTGTTTCTAAAACTAGACACTCTAATGTACTTGTCCTTTTGCTCAGTTGTTCCCTGGGGCCTCCCACTCCTCTTTCTATTCTGGTTAGAGCCAGTTTGCTCTGTTCTGTGTAGTGAGTAGTACAGAGTTGTACGAGATATTCAGTTTCTTGGCAATTTCTCGCATGGAATAGCCTTAATTTCTCAGAACAAGAATAGACTGATGAGTTTCAGAAGAAAGGTGTTTGTTTCTGGCCATTTTGAGCCTGTAATCGAACCCACAAATGTTGATGCGCCAGATACTCAACTAGTCTAAAGAAGGCCAGTTTTATTGCTTCTTTAATCAGAACCACAGTTTTCAGCTGTGCTAAAATAATTGCAAAAGGGTTTTGTAATGATCAATTAGCCTTTTAAAATGATAAACTTGGATTAGCTAACACAACGCGCCATTGGAACACCGGAGTGATGATTGCTGATAATGGGCCTCTGTACGCCTATGTAGATATTCCATAAAAAATCTGCCGTTTACAGCTACTAAAGTCAGTTACAACATTAACTATGTCTTCACTCTATTTCTGATCAATTTGATGTTATTTTAATGGAGAAAATGTTTTGCTTTTCTTTCAAGAACAAGGACATTTCTAAGTGACCCCAAACTTTTGAACAGTAGTGTAAGGGAACCCCAAATCAAAGTAGTTCTCATCATATTTGCGCCTCTTCGATGGTCCAACATTCCTGTCTGTTGTTCGGTGCTTTCCCAGGTAAGGGGACAGTAGCTCTTCAGCTGCATCAGATTCCCAACTGTCAGTGTCCATGCTGGCTGGGATAGCAACAAATGTAGAATTAATGATGCTAGCATTGGATGTGCTCGTGGAAGCAGAACAACTTGTCGTTGACAGGTGCAGGTGTAGTACTGCTGGTAGTAGCAGAACTACCAGTAGAGCTGGTATGTGTCTCTGGACGAAGGCCTTACTAAATGGACTGTTATTTTTCTTTTTTTAAAGAATGTGATTCAAATGTAAAAAATAACATTTTTATTTGGCGCACAATGCCGTGGGGGGTACATTTTGGGGTACATTTTGGGAATACCTGCTCTCGATAAATCAGCTCCCAGGGTACAGCAGCCAAGTCATTTTGAAATAGCGATTCAATGTTTTAACATTTCTCTTGACACAATCCTTGGGTTTCTTTGGAACCTTGGTGTTTATGGTTATGGTCACAATATTATGGTCTGTCCAGCCCACTGGCATTGATCTGGCTTTTTAAGAATTGCAATTGTATATTACAGAAAATCAGATCAATGCATGTGTCTGAACGGTGACCCAATTTAGTTGATGATCTAGTAGTATCATTAACCATTTGTTTCAAACCACAGTTCTTGGCATATCTCAACAATTTAGTTATTTTAATTATTATGATCCTTCCAATTTATATCAAAATCCCCCAAGATGAATACTTCTGTGTTACTATCTGTGGCCTGGTCAAACACAGTGCATAGTCATCCAGATAGGACACCTTAGAGCTAGGAGGTCTATACACTCATCCTACCAGTATGGGTGTCTGGTGAGGCAGATGTACTTGAACCCATAGTGCCTCTATTTGACAAGGTCATCCCCCCCTCTTAAAAGGTATATGATTCTGAATGTACAGTGCTACACCCCCACCATTCCTGTACCTTCTCAGTAGACTATATCCAGGAATGTTCATTTGTCCATCATTTACAGATGCATCTAAATGTGTTTCGGTCAAAGCTAAAATATGAATATTATTTATGTTGATAAAGTTAAAAACCTCATGTATTTTGTAAGGAAGGCTACATACATTAACCTGAGCTATATGCAACCCTTTCATTGTCAAGTGGAGATCAATAGAGCATGTATTCATTGTAGTTGAATTTGTCATGATACACTACAACACACAAACTCAGATTTGAACATTGAATTAAAATATCCAGGGAGTTACTCTAGAATCCCGATACAGTTGCCCGTTGATGTAAAGTTTATCTATCACCATGGAGACTCGTTGATTCAGGCAACGCTTTTCTTTCATGATGGGATACAGTTTTTTCTGAGTTCTCTGCCCCTGCTCTTCGCCATTTTCCTTTTGCTTAAAATGGTCAAAACATGCAATAATAGCCCGTAGCCTATTTCCAGAGGCCTTACCCATTCTATGGACTCTGGAGGAAGTGACGTTATGCACAACTCTGGGCTGTTTCAGTTGAGTTGACATAAAGTCTCGGACAGTGTCCTCACAGCCTCTGCTGTTGTCATTCTCCGGTATCCCTGAAAATATTAGATTGTCCCGCATTGATCGACACTGTACATCAAGCAAGGTTTCTTTAAGTTGTTTGTTCCCCCTTTGCACCACCTCCACCTTGCCATGAATAGAGTCTACAGTACCTTTCAGCTCCGTGTTCTCTTTCCTTAGATCATCAATCTGACATTGGCTGAATTCTAGACTGGCACATATTGCATTGACGTCCTCTCGTAATATATCCAAGATATGAAGTTTGGCAAGCCTTTCATTAATGGATTTTAACAAGTCAACATCTGTATCAGTAAACCTCTCCACACGTGCCCTCTTGCTTGGGGATGGTTTGGTGCCATTGTTGATACCGCTTGGCCAACTTGGTTTGGTTTGTTTTGTTGATTTGGGTTTGTTGTCCTTAACAGTGCTTGAATCCTCCGTAACCAGCGACATGTTTCTTTGAGCTCGTAAGTATCTCTTGTCAATTAATCTTCCAAGCTCTTCAATGGATTCTGAATCATCCAGCGTGTTTGCAGGCAGAGTAAAACAAAAATAACAAAACAAAGGATGGATCTTTCCGGACGTGTACAGGCTGTCGGTAGATACACACAATACATTTTTTAAAACTATTGTATACTCACTCATGGTTGGAGGAAGTACTAGTGTTAAAGAGGATAAGAGAAACACTGTTGTTTTGGTTAGCAGGTTTTCAGTAGTCCAGTGACACAGCCAACACAGATCGCTGTGTTGGCTGATGGTTGAATCTATTCGAAAGGAAAATCTGACAGAGCTCCAGAGTTCCTCTGTGTAGATGGGAGAACCTTCCAGAAGGACAACCATCTCTGCAGGACTCCACCATTCAGGCCTTTATGGTAGAGTGGCCAAACGGAAACCACTCCTCAGCAAAAGGCACATAACATCCTGCTTGGAGTTTGCCAAAAGGCACCTAAAGACTCTCCGACCATGAGAAACGAGATTCTTTGGTCTGATGAAACCAAGATTGTGCTCTTTGGCCTGAATACCAAACGTAAAATCTGAAGGAAACCTGGCACCATCCCTACGGTAAAGCATGGTGGTGGCAGCATCATGTTGTCGGGATGTTTTTCATCGGCAGGGACTGGAAGAATAGTCAGGATCGAAAGAAAGATGAACAGAGAAAAGTAAAGAGATCCTTGATGAAAACCTTCTCCAGAGCGCTCAGGACCTCAGACTGGCGCAAAGGTTCACCTTCCAACAGGACAACGACCTTAAGCACACAAGCCAAGACAACGCAGGAGTGTCTTCGGGACAAGTCTCTGAATGTCCTTGCGTGGTCCAGCCAGAGCCCGGACTTCAACCCAATCGAACATCTCCAAAGAGACCTGAAAATAGCTGTGCAGCAACGATCCCTATCCAACCTGACAGAGCTTGAGAGGATCTGCAGAGAAGAATGGGAGAAACTCCCAAAATACAGGTGTGCCAAACCTTTAGCGTCATACCCAAGAAGCTTCAAGGCTGTAATCACAGCCAAAGGTACTTCAACAAAGTACTGAGTGAAGGGTCTGAATTCTTATGTAAATGTCATTTCATTTTTATTTGTATTTTTTATACATTTTGCAAAGAATTCTCAGCCTGTTTTTTCTTTGTGATTATGGGGAATTGTGTGTAGATTTATGAGGGGGAAAAACTATATTAAATCAATCAATTTTAGAATAAGGCTGTAACATTATGTGGATGTTAAATGTTAAACCATTGGGTCTGTTTGCAGTTCAAGTTAGGGAGGTGTTAAACAATAGTTTTAATTTACCTGCAAAAAAGCAGAGAATCGTTCACGCAGACCCGATACCTGTATTTTGGTTATAGGGTCTGTGAAAATGCAGGAATAATGAATACAATAAAAAAAAAAATTCTTTCAGAAATACAAAAAAGCTGGTATATTCTTTTTTATATGGCACATTTGTTTGATATTGGTCTGTGTATGAAAGGGATACAAGATAAACCTTGAGTCATGAGTTGAATTTGAAGGACATTATGTGACTGACAGCAATGACTTTGATGCCATTGGTTAGTTGTGCTGCTTTGTATGTCCATTCAAAGCAGATAAAATCATCCAATGTCAGTCATTTTTTAATTACATTGCCTGGAAAGATGAGTACCAAGACATTTTAAGTGACTGCAGTCTAAAAGGTATTTAATGATTCTCTGTCTCTTCACAAGGCGATGTTTAGGGTCATCTCACATCTTGCCAACGGAGAAAATAAGTAATCGAGAGTTCCAAGTTCAGAAGCCTCTGCTCTCAACTCCACCCCCCAAAATCAAAAGTGAAACAGTCTTTTATCTAAACTTCACTGGAACAGTTTAGATTTGGCCTAAATAACTTTGTCAGAAACCTGAAGCTATTATCATATGATTTTCAGTTCTTTCAGATATTAGAGGAAGCACCCCGGAAATTGGGAGCTGATAATGGGAAGTAGCGTCCTTTTTCTTGTCTACTTTTCTTAATTAGCATTGTTCTGACAACAGAATAGGTGAAAGCTATTTGTTGGAAACTAACTGGATAACTTGGTTTCATATATACAGTGGGGGAAAAAAGTATTTAGTCAGCCACCAATTGTGCAAGTTCTCTCACTTAAAAAGATGAGAGAGGCCTGTAATTTTCATCATAGGTACACTTCAACTATGACAGACAAAATGAGGAAAAAAATCCAGAAAATCACATTGTAGGATTTTTTATGAATTTATTTGCAAATTATGGTGGAAAATAAGTATTTGGTCAATAACAAAAGTTTCTCAATACTTTGTTATATACCCTTTGTTGGCAATGACAGAGGTCAAACGTTTTCTGTAAGTCTTCACAAGGTTTTCACACACTGTTGCTGGTATTTTGGCCCATTCCTCCATGCAGATCTCCTCTAGAGCAGCGATGTTTTGGGGCTGTCGCTGGGCAACACGGACTTTCAACTCCCTCCAAAGATTTTCTATGGGGTTGAGATCTGGAGACTGGCTAGGCCACTCCAGGACCTTGAAATGCTTCTTCTGAAGCCACTCCTTCGTTGCCGGGCGGTGTGTTTGGGATCATTGTCATGCTGAAAGACCCAGCCACGTTTCATCTTCAATGCCCTTGCTGATGGAAGGAGGTTTTCACTCAAAATCTCACAATACATGGCCCCATTCATTCTTTCCTTTACACGGATCAATCGTCCTGGTCCCTTTGCAGAAAAACAGCCCCAAAGCATGATGTTTCCACCCCCATGCTTCACAGTAGGTATGGTGTTCTTTGGATGCAACTTAGCATTCTTTGTCCTCCAAACCACGACGAGTTGAGTTTTTACCAAAAAGTTCTATTTTGGTTTCATCTGACATTCTCCCAATCCTCATCTGGATCATCCAAATGCTCTCTAGCAAACTTTAGACTTGCCTGAACATGTACTGGCTTAAGCAGGGGGACACGTCTGGCACTGCAGGATTTGAGTCCTGGCGGCGTAGTGTGTTACTGATGGTAGGCTTTGTTACTTTGGTCCCAGCTTTCTGCAGGTCATTCACTAGGTCCCCGTGTGGTTCTGGGATTTTTGCTCACCGTTCTTGTGATCATTTTGACCCCACGGGTGAGATCTTGCGTGGAGCCCCAGATCAAGGAAGATTATCAGTGGTCTTGTATGTCTTCCATTTCCTAATAATTGCTCCCACAGTTGATTTCTTCAAACCAAGCTGCTTACCTATTGCAGATTCAGTCTTCCCAACCTGGTGCAGGTCTACAATTTTGTTTCTGGTGTCCTTTGACAGCTCTTTGGTCTTGGCCATAGTGGAGTTTGGAGTGTGACTGTTTGAGGTTGTGGACAGGTGTCTTTTATACTGATAACAAGTTCAAACAGGTGCCATTAATACAGGTAATGAGTGGAGGACAGAGGAACCTCTTAAAGAAGAAGTTACAGGTCCGTGAGAGCCAGAAATCTTGCTTGTTTGTATGTGACCAAATACTTATTTTCCACCATAATTTGCAAATAAATTCATAAAAAATTCTACAATGTGATTTTCTGGATTTTTTTCCCTCATTTTGTCTGTTATAGTTGAAGTGTACCTATGATGAAAATTACAGGCCTCTCTCATCTTTTTAAGTGAGAGAACTTGCACAATTGGTGGCTGACTAAATACTTTTTTTCCCCACTGTACATGTTTTTATGAATAGTGCAATGAAGCAGGTTAGATGAGAAAATACATGTTCTACTGTTGAGAGATATATAATTGTTATCATGTGGTTATAGTACTGTGTCTTTCCCTCAGGTTGTAGATCGAGAATAAGTCATCATTGTAACTGTCATCTCCTTGTATCAGTTTCATCATTCTCTTCCCCTCAGGGATGGAGGAGGTTAGTAGTCCAGTAGTAGTGATATTGTTGTTATATTACTCCGTCTCTTCCCCTCAGGGATGGAGGAGGTTAGTAGTCCAGTAGTAGTGATATTGTTGTTATATTACTCCATCTCTACCTCTCAGGGATGGAGGAGGTTAGTAGTCCAGTAGTAGTTATATTGTTGTTATATTACTCCGTCTCTTCCCCTCAGGGATGGAGGAGGTTAGTAGTCCAGTAGTAGTGATATTGTTGTTATATTACTCCGTCTCTTCCCCTCAGGGATGGAGGAGGTTAGTAGTCCAGTAGTAGTGATATTGTTGTTATATTACTCCATCTCTACCTCTCAGGGATGGAGGAGGTTAGTAGTCCAGTAGTAGTGATATTGTTGTTATATTACTCCGTCTCTTCCCCTCAGGGATGGAGGAGGTTAGTAGTCCAGTAGTAGTGATATTGTTGTTATATTACTCCGTCTCTTCCCCTCAGGGATGGAGGAGGTTAGTAGTCCAGTAGTAGTGATATTGTTGTTATATTACTCCATCTCTACCTCTCATGGATGGAGGAGGTTAGTAGTCCAGTAGTAGTGATATTGTTGTTATATTACTCTCTCTTCCCTCAGGTATGGAGGTGTAGTGTAATACTGTAGTAATAACCATGCTGTTATTTGAATATCACTTCCTCTCATGGCTGAAGGTGAAAATGTATAGTTGTAATAATAACAATACAGTTGACTGGAGAGTGCAGGTTGTAATAACAGTATTATGATATCTATTTCCTTCAGGGTTGGAGGTGAGAAGGTGCTCTTGCTATCTGCGGCAGCCTGGGGAGCTATGACAGCCTTCACGCCCGTCCTGGCCCACTTCTGCTCTCAGCCCATCTTCTCCATGACGCTGGCCCGCTTCCTGATGGGGCTGCTGCAAGGTCAGAGGTCACTGGGAGCTAATGAACAGCTAGTCTGCGTCTCAAATGACACCCTATTTGTTCCTATATAGTGCTGTAATTATAACTAGAGCCACATAGGGAAGGGACAAGCAACTGTGTGCCCAAACCGAGATGGTTAAGAGTCAATGGTTAAGAGTCAATTACTGTACAATACCAGTCAAATAGTTAGTCTGTGTCCAGTCCTGAACAAACAAAAATGGTCTCAGCTTCAGAACTACATAGCCTGCGGCTTTAACTTTAAGAGTGGTCTCTGGGGTTAAAGTTTGACTTTATTGCTTCCCCCTGAGGTAAAACTGTTCCTGTTTCCTACTTTTAAAATGTATTTTTTATTTAACCCTTGTTTTACCAGGTAAGTTGACTGAAAACACATTCTCATTTAGAGCAACGACCTGGGGAATAGTTACAGGGGGAGAATGAGCCAATTGTAAGCTGGGGATGATTAGGTGGCCATGATGGTACAGTTTGAAGACCAGATTGGGAATTTAGCCAGGACACAGGGGTTGAAACCCTTACTCTTACCTTAAGTGCAATGGGATCTTTAGTGTCCACAGAGAGTCAAAACACCCGTTTAACGTCCCATTCGAAAGACGGCACCCTATAGTGGTTCCTCCTTTAAAAGTTGCGAGCATACACCGCGGGACTTAGAGGTACCCAGCGTCATGGCTTCATTGCTCCAGACCACCACAAGGGGGGAGTTAGAGCACTCATTATGCATTTGGGTCCCAAGGTTTTTATATGACCAATCATATTGAGTGGTTCCAATTACGAATTTGACGCGAGCCACCCGTCCCTGGTGACTTTCTTCAGCAAAGATGGCTGACAAAACATTATGGTGGAAGCAAATGTAAGTCATTATAACGTCATAACAAGACAAGCAAAACATTTACAATTGAGAGGAATATGTTAGATAATGTAGAGACAAAAGATTGTGCATATTCTTTTGTCATAAAGTTAATTCACGAACATTGCTATTTAGCATTTTATTTTCAGTCATGTCCAATACCAGGTGTATCAAACTCCATTCTTTGAATGATGTATTAAAATTATACACTTCAACAGTTTTTACAACTCCTGCTCCTGGGACATCAATGATTACACATTGTAACTATGCAATAGACTAGAAACATGATTTAAGTAAAGGCTGATTTGTAATTCATATATGCAGAATAAAAAATAGTACATCCTGCCAGCACGCCCACAAGCGAGCCACTCAGGCGGATAATGACGCGTGGAAGAGAGCGAGGAACGAGATGGGAATAACAATCCAGGCTATTTGCTCTGAGACCGGCATAATAATGTAATGAAACAAGCAAGGAGCAGGTTTCGAACCTTCAACATTCTAGCCCGAAGTCCAGCACGCTGTCGACTGTGGGGTGCTAAAAACACTTTATCAATTGGAATCTTTAATGTGGAAAGGTGGGAAAAGTATTATTATTAGTTTTTCACACACGTCTCAGGATGGGCTATTAGCTGAACAATAGACTATTCAACTTTGACTAAAGAATTGTCGAGCTAGCTGCTTCACTGCTTCATTGTCGAGCTAGCCCCCAACTTTCAACACATCCTCCGCATCTACCTACACACATCTACCTATACACAGTAAATGTTCTGATGAAAAAATATATGTATAAACTCAGCAAAAAAAGAAACGTCCCATTTTCAGGACCCTGTCTTTCAAAGATTATTCGTAAAAATCCAAATAACTTCCCATGCTTGTTCAATGAACCATAAACAATTAATGAACATGCACCTGTGGAACGGTCGTTAAGACACTAACAGCTTACAGACGGCAGGCAATTAAGGTCACAGTTATGAAAACTTAGGACACTAAAGAGGACTTTCTACTGACTCTGAAAAACACCAAAAGAAAGATGCCCAGGGTCCCTGCTCATCTGCGTGAACGTGCCTTAGGCATGCTGCAAGCAGGCATGAGGACTGCAGATGTGGCCAGGGCAATAAATTGCAATGTCCGTACTGTGAGACAGCGCTACTGCAAGACAGGACGGACAGTTGATCATCCTCTCAGTGGCAGACCATGTGTAAAAACACCTGCACAGGATCGGTACATCCGAACATCACACCTGCGAGAAAAATACAGGATGGCAACAACAACTGCCCGAGTTACACCAGTAACTCACAATCCCTCCATCAGTGCTCAGACTGTCCGCAATAGGCTGAGAGAGGCTGGACTGAGGGCTTGTAGGCCTTTTGTAAGGCAGGTCCTCACCAGATATCACCGGCAACAACGTCGCCTATGGGCACAAACCCACCGTCGCTGGACCAGACAGGACTGGCAAAAAGTGCTCTTCACTGAGGAGTCGCGGTTTTGTTTCACTGGGGGTGATGGTCGGATTCGCGTTTATCGTTGAAGGAATGAGCGTTACACCCGAGGCCTGTACTCTGGAGCGGGATTGATTTGGAGGTGGAGGGTCCGTCATGGTCTGGGGCGTTGTGTCACAGCATCATCAGACTGAGCTTGTTGTCATTGCAGGCAATCTCAACGCTGTGCGTTACAGGGAAGACATCCTCCTCCCTCATGTGGTACCCTTCCTGCAGGCTCATCCTGACATGACCCTCCAGCATGATAATTCCACCAGCCATACTGCTCGATCTGTGTGTGATTTCCTGCAAGACAGGAATGTCAGTGTTCTGCCATGGCCAGTGAAGAGCCCGGATCACAATCCCATTGGACACGTCTGGGACATGTTGGATCGGAGGGTGAGGGCTAGGGCCATTCCCCCCAGAAATGTCCGGGAACTTGCAGATGCCTTGGTGGAAGAGTGGGGTAACATCTCACAGCAAGAACTGTCAAATCTGGTGCAGTCCATGAGGAGTTGATGCACTGCAGTACTTAATGCACCTGGTGGCCACACCAGATACTGACTTTTACTTTTGATTTTGAGGGACACCATTATTCAATTTCTGTTAGTCACATGTCTGTGGAACTTGTTCCGTTTATGTCTCCGTTGTTGAATCTTATGTTCATACAAATATTTACACATGTTAAGTTTGCTGAAAATAAACGCAGTTGACAGTGAGAGGACGTTTCTTTTTTTGCTGAGTTTATATATATTGGTCATGGCTCCCAAGTGGCGCAGCGGTCTAATGCACTGCATCTCGGTGCAAGAGGCTTTACTACAGTCCCTAGTTTGAATTCAGGTTATATCACATCCGACCGTGATTGGGAGTGCCATAGTGCGGCGCACAATTGGCCCAGCATCATCCGGGTTTGGCTGGGGTAGGCCGTCATTGTAAATAAGAATTTGTTCTTACCTGACTTGCTTAGTTAAATAAAGGTTCAAGTAAAAAAATAACTGGTGGCAACCGCAGTGCAATCAACTGGAGGTGAACAGTGGCTGGTGCTGATAAAATAGCTAACTTGTTATGCAAGTGTTGCACACCAACAGATGGAGAAAACCTACACCAGCTGAGCAATTCATTTCAACAACGATCTTCATTTTTAATTTGACTTTACAAACAACGAGCGCTTAATTGGAGTCTATTTCTTCGGAGCTTAGACCTATATAACTTAACTGGCTGAGGCTTAACAGCCTAATAGAAGTAGGATTTTTTTAATTAGACCTACTTACAATTGCAACTGGTCAAAAATGTAGCATCCTACATAAAACAATCATTTAAAGAAAAAAAAGTCTGCACGTTCAAACTAATACAATGTAACTGATAATGAAAGCGCACATTTGTAAATCCCATACTCTAATAGTAATTGGAAAGGTAGATACAAATTATGTGTGACATTGTGGTTACAATAAAGAATGTAGCCCCTCATGCAAATGTTTCCTATTTGCAGGACAATATACTTTTCATAGCCTGGCTACTGTTGTGAAAATCCCTCAACTTGCAATGTATTCAATGCTTAAGTACTCTAAAGTGTTACATTTCTAACTCAAAACAGTATTTCTTCATCAATATCTTTATGCTTTCTTTATTTCTTGATCTTCCTTTTTTCTGTAGCAAATTTGTAGCAAATTTCTCAAGGGCCACGGTTGATTTGTCTGTGAAGATGACGTTATTGAATGTCTCGCCAGCTTTGATCCATGCCTGGGCCTGCAGTACGCAAAGTTATTGGTTTGTCAGACAAATCATTGGGTCGAGACTACAGAAAAAACAAGCAAACACACATGGTTAATGTTCTGAGAATAAAAAAAAGTGATATGATTTATTTTTTAAAATTTTTAATTGTACTGTTCTGTATATATAAGCATGGAGAAGCTAAAATGTTCAAACATGATATTCTTAAGATATGTGTTGACTGAATTAAAGCTGTCTGCTATATAATCCAGCTAGGTTTCTCCAGAAATAAATAATTCTAAATAACAACCTGGCTTTATTTACAAAATATTGAGAATGTCTCACCCCATGTTCAAGAATTACCTTTTTCTCGCTCACTCTGTTAAATGAAAACAAAATCTCAAAAATATCGTTACTTTTTAAACAAAGCGATTATTATTATTATTAGTTAATTGAGAATTATATAAAATCCCCTTAGGATCTGTGAGAATATCTGAGAATATCTAACGGAAAATGCCCCTTACATGTTAATATAGTCCTCCAATCCTCTAAATGTAATTATTGGCGGAGAGTCACATCATTGAAAAACATATTTCTAGATATACTGTTACAAATGGTGTAGTTCTTATTTATTTAAAGACCATATTGAAGTTAGAAACAAAACCCTACAACTATGTTAGCACTGTTTCGCGCTGTGCTGAGACAAGCATGGGGACTCTGAGACAAGCCTACTCCTTCCTCCCGTCGGGGATTTGAACCCCGGTCTCCCGTCTGCACGATGCAGGGATTCTTTAGCTAAATAGCCCAGTACTGTACTGCCGACCATCACGTTGTACAGCGCCATATTTCCCATTCCATCCTAACAGAAACCCAGAGGGTTTTTTGTTTTTAATGGAATAGAAACACCATACTATTAGTCCAATTAATTAAGCAAGTACCAGTCAAAGGTTTGGACACACTTAATCATTCCAGGACATTTCTTTATTTTTTGTATTTTCTACATTGTAGAATAATAGTGAAGACATCACAACTGTAACAAGTGTAGCCCATCATGCACATGTTTCCTATTAGCAGGACAATAGACTTTTCATAAACCGTCTACTGTTGTGAAAATCGGATTAATGTTTTTTGTTGATGCCAAACAAGTCAGGAGACGAAAAAATAGGAAAGGGTGCCAGAGGAAAGGGTGCCTCCTACTGGCCCTCCAACACCACTTCCAGCAGTATCTGGTCTCCCATCCAGGGACTTACCAGGACCATCCCTGCTTAGCTTCAGAAGCAAGCCAGCAGTGGGATACAGGGTGCTATGCTGCTGACTACCATGTCAGCTCTGACATCTTTGAATGTGTCAGGGCCTGCAAACTATCACAAAGGGAAACCCAGCCGTGAGCTGCCCAGAAACCCGAGCCTACCAGATGAGCTAAATGCCTTCTATGCTCGCTTTGAGGCAAGCAGCACTGAGCCACGCATGAGAGCACCAGCTGTTCCGGATGACTGTGATCTCTCTCTCTGTAGCCTATGTGAGTAAACCTTTAAACAGGTTAACATTCACAAGGCCGCAGGGCCAAACGGAATACCAGGAGCGTACTCAGAGTATGCTCTGACCAGCCTGGACCCACTCCTATTCGCATACCGCCCTAACAGATCAGCAGATGACGCAATCTCTATTGCACTCAACTCTGCCCTCACCTACCTGGACAAAAGGAATACCCATGTACACTACATGGTCAAAAGTATGTGGATGCTCCTTCATATTAGTGGATTCGGCGATTTCAGCCACACCCGTTGCTGACAGTTGTATAAAATCGAGCACACAGCCATGCAATCTCCATAGACAAACATTGCCTGTAGAATGGCCTGTACTGAAGAGCTCAGCGACTTTCAATGTGTCACCGTCATAGGATGCCAACTTTTCAACAAGTCAGTTTGTCAAATTTCTGCCCTGCTAGAGCTGCCCCGGTCAACTGTAAGTGCTGTTATTGTGAAGTGGAAACATCGAGGAGCAACAACGGTTCAGCCGCGAAGTGGTAGGCCACAGAAGATCACAGAACTGTACCGCCGAGTGCTGAAGCGCGTAGCATGTAAAAATTGCCTGCCCTCGGTTGCAACGCTCACTACCGAATTCCAAACTGCCTTTGGAAGCAACGTCAGCACCAGAACTGTTCGTCTGGAGCTCATGAAATGGGTTTCCATGGCCGAGCAGCCGCCCACAAGCCTAAGATCACTATGCACAATGCCAAGCGTCGTCTGGAGTGGTGTAAAGCTCGTCGCCATTGAACTCTAGATCAGTTGAAACGTGTGCTCTCTGGAGTGATATTAATCACGCTTCACCATCTGGCATTCTGATGGACGAATCTGGGTTTGGTGGATGCCAGGAGAGCGCTACCTGGTCCAATGCATAGTGTCAACTGAAAGTTTGGTGGAGGAGGAATAATGGTCTGGGGATGTTTTTCATGTTTCGGGCTAGGCCCCTTAGTTCCAGTGAAGGGAAATCTTAACGCTACAGCATACAGTGACATTCTAGAAGATTCTGTGCTTGCAACAGTTTGGCGCCGACAGAGATGGCCGCCTCGCTTCACGTTCTCAGGAAACTGCAGTAATTCGTTTTTTTATGTATTACTTCTTACATTGTTACCCCGGGAAATATTAAGTTTTATTACATACAACCGGGAGGAACTATTGGATATAAGAGCAAAGTCAACTTACCAAAATTACAACCAGGAATATGACTTTCCCGAAGTGGATCCTCTGTTTGGTCCACCAACCAGGACAATAGACTGGATCCCAGCCGGCGACTCAAAACAACGGCGGCGCCGGAGAAGGGGGAAACGCGGCGGTCTTCTGGTCAGGCTACGTAGATGGGCACATCGTGCACCTCTCCCGAGTATTTTACTTGCCAATATCCAGTCTCTGGACAACAAGGTGGACGAAATACGAGCAAGAGTTGCCTTCCAAAGAGACATCGGCGACTGCAACGTTCTTTGCTTCACG
The DNA here is from genome assembly GCA_030435695.1 of Brachymystax lenok tsinlingensis. NCBI lineage: Eukaryota > Metazoa > Chordata > Actinopteri > Salmoniformes > Salmonidae > Brachymystax > Brachymystax lenok. The sequence continues at coordinate 1,943,045 of CM059801.1, read as the reverse complement.
GAAACATGGCTCACTCAGGACACGTTATCTGAGTCGGTACAGCCACATGGTTTCTCCACGCATTGCGCCGACAGAAACAAACATCTATCTGGTAAGAAGAAGGGCTGGGGTGTGTGTCTTATGATTAACGAGTCGTGGTGTGATCATAACAACATACAGGAACTCAAGTCCTTTTGTTCACCTGACATATAATTCCTTACAATCAAATGCCGACCGCATTATCTACTAAGAGAATTCTCCTCGATTATAATCACAGCCGTGTATATCCCCCCTCAAGCTGACACATTGACGGCACTGAAAGAAATCCACTGGACTCTATGTAAACTGGAAACCAAATATCCTGAGGCTGCATTTATTGTGGCTGGGGATTTTAACAAGGCTAATCTGAAAACAAGACTCCCTAAATTTTATCAGCATATCGAATGTGCCACCCGGGCTGGTAAAATCCTGGATCATTGTTATTCTAATTTCCGTAATGCATACAAGGCTATTCTCCGCCCTCCTTTCGGCAAGTCTGACCATGACTCCATTTTGTTGCTCCCAGCCTACAGACAGAAACTAAAACAGGAAACGCCCGTTCTCAGGTCTGTTCAAAGCTGGTCCGACCAATCTGATTCCATGCTGCAAGATTGCTTCCGAGCACGTGGACTGGGATATGTTCCGGATAGCATCAGACAACAACATTGATGTATACGCTGATTCGGTGAGCGAGTTTATTAACAAGTGCATCGGTGATGTTGTACCCATAGCAACTATTAAAACCTTCCCCAACCAGAAACCGTGGATTGATGGCAGCATTCGCGCAAAACTGAAAGCGCAAACCACTGCTTTTAACCAGGGTAAGGCGACCGGAAACATGACTGAATACAAACTAGCTATTCCCTCCGCAAGGCAATCAAACAAGCTAAGCGTCAATATAGAGACAAAGTAGAGTCCAACAGATCAGACACGAGAGGAATGTGGCTGGGTCTACAGTCAATCAAAATGAAAAACAGCCCCCGTCGCGGACCACGACGTCCTGCTCCCAGACAAACTAAACAACTTCTTTGCTCGCTTTGAGGACAATACAGTGCCACCGACACGGCCCGCTAGCAAAACCTGCGGGCTCACCTTCACCGCAGCCAACGTGAGTAAAACATTTAAATGTGTTAACCCTCGCGAGGCTGCCGGCCCAGATGGCATCCCTAGCCGTGTCCTCAGAGCATGCGCAGACCAGCTGGCTGGTGTGTTTACGGACGTATTCAATCAACCCTTATCCCAGTCTGCTGTTCCCACATGCTTCAAGAGGGCCACCATTGTTCCTGTTCCCATGAAAGCTAAGGTAACTGAGCTAAATGACTATCGCCCCGTAGCACTCACTTCTGTCATCATGATGTGCTTTGAGAGACTAGTCAAGGATCATATCACCTCCATCCTGCCAGACACCCTGGACCCACTCCAATTTGCTTACCGTCCCAATAGGTCCAAAGACGATGCAATTGCAATCACACTGCATACTGCCCTAACCCATCTGGACAAGAGGAATACCTATGTAAGAATGCTGTTCATCGACTACAGCTCAGCATTTAACAGCATAGTACCCTCCAAGCTCGTCATTAAGCTCGAGACCCTGGGTCTCGACCCCGCCCTGTGCAACTGGGTCCTGGACTTCCTGACGGGCTGGCCCCAGGTGGTGAGGGTAGGAAACAACATCTCCACCCCGCTGATCCTCAACACTGGGGCCCCACAAGGGTGCGTTCTCAGCCCTCTCCTGTACTCCCTATTCACCCATGACTGCGTGGCCAAGCACGCCTCCAACTCAATCATCAAGTTTGCTGATGACACTACAGTGGTAGGCTTGATTACCAACAACGACGAGACGGCCTACAGGGAGGAGGTGAAGGCCCTCGGAGTGTGGTGTCAGGAAAATAACCTCTCACTCAACGTCAACAAAACTAAGGAGATGATCGTGGACTTCAGGAAACAGCAGAGGGAGCACCCCCCTATCCACATCGACGGGACAGTAGTGGAGAAGGTGGAAAGTTTTAAGTTCCTCGACGTACACATCACGGACAAACTGAAATAGTCCACCCACATAGACAGCGTGGTGAAGAAGGCGCAACAGCGCCTCTTCAACCTCAGGAGGCTGAAGAAATTTGTCCCGTCACCAAAAACACTCACAAACTTCTACAGATGCACAATTGAGAGCATCCTGTCAGGCTGTATCACCGCCTACAACCGTAAGGCTCTCCAGAGGGTAGTGAGGACTGCACAACGCATCACCGGGGGTAAACTACCTGCCCTCCAGGACACCCACACCACCCGATGTCACAGGAAGGCCAAAAAGATCATCAAAGACAACAACCACCCGAGCCACTGCCTGTTCACCCCGCTATCATCCAGAGGGCGAGGTCAGTACAGACGCATCAAAGCTGGGACCGAGAGACTGAAAAACAGCTTCTATCTCAAGGCCATCAGACTGTTAAACATCCACCACTAACATTGAGTGGCTGCTGCCAACATACTGACTTAAATCTCTAGCCACTTTAAATAATAGGAATTGGATGTAACACATGTATCACTAGCCACTTTAAACAATTTTGTATATAATGTTTACATATCCGACATTACTCATATCAAATGTATACACTGTACTCTATACCATCTTCTGAATCTTGCCTATGCCGTTCGGCCATCGACTGAAATCTCTAGCCACTTTAATAATAAAAAATTGGATGAAATACATGTATCACTAGCCACTTTAAATGATTCCATTTATATAATGTTTACATATCTGACATTACTCATCTCATATGTATATACTGTACTCTATACCATCTACTGCGTCTTGCCTACGCCGGTCAGCCATCGCTCATCCATATATTTTTATGTACATAAACGTATTCATTCCTTTACACTTGTGTATAAGGTAGTTGTTGTGAATTTGTTAGATTACTTGTTAGATACTACTGCATGGTCAGAACTAGAAGCACAAGCATTTCGCTACACTCGCATCAACATCTGCTAACCATGTGTATGTGACGAATACAATTTTATTTGATTGATTTGGTTTGACTATCAACACGCGGGCCCCTCAGGGGGTGTGCTTAGTCCTGTTCACCCACGACTGCGTGGCCAAGCACGACTGCAACACCATCATCAAGTTTGCTGATGACGACAGTGGTAGGATTGATCGCTGATGACAACAGTGGTAGGACTGAACGCTGACGACGATGAGGCAGCCTATCAGGAGGAGGTCAGAGACCTGGCAGTGTGATGCCAAGACGACAACCTCTCCCTCAAGGTCAGAAAGACAAATAAGCTGATCGTGGAATACAGGAAACGGCGGCCAAGCACGCCCCCATCCACATCGATGGGGCTGTAGTGGAGCGGGTCGAGTTTGAAGTTCACTAAAGAATTAACATGGTCCAGACGCACACAGTTGAAAGGGCAAGACAGCGCCTCTTCCCGCTCAGGAGGCTATAATGATTCGGCATGGGCCTTCAGATATTCAAAAAGGTATACAGTTGTATCATTTAGAGCAGGTGTTCCCAAACTGGGGTACGCCAACTAAAAATGTTATTCACTTTTATTTTTTTCATTTTTTTCACATTTTCAAACAGTACATTTATATTTTCCAACTGGGCTATACATTTGGGTGAGTTTTTTTTACTCGCCTGAGTTGCCCTTGTTTCACTGCCAAAAATAAAATTAAACCATCTAGTGTTCAGCGAAATAACAACACAATATCAAATACAGGTAGCCTAGTCAAATAATCACATTAACAGTTACTCTCTCGCGGGAGACTTTCACTCTTAAACATGACAATTTGAAAAATAAGCCACGGGAGTTTTTTGAGCGAGAATAAGGACAACTTTCGAGTAGTAAGACATGTATAAAAGCAACAGATAATAAGAAGGGGCTAGAAGCGTCTTATGTGGTGATCTACCGAGTGGCTAGGACAGGCAAGCCCCATACTATTGTGGAGGATTTAATTCTCCCTGCTGCCTCGGATATGGCTGTGACAATGCTGGGGGAGAAGGCCCAAAAAACTATACAGAAAATGTCTTCATCAAACAACACAGTTTCCCAACGCGTCAGTGACATAAAATAGACAACAGGAGAGGATATGTTTAAGATGTTTGTTTAGATGTGTTGGTATCTGTACTGATGGCGCAAAACCCATGACAGGGAGACATAGTGGAGTGGTAACACAAGTGCAAGCAGTAGTTCCCGACGCCAATTGGGTACACTGCAGCACCCACCGAGAGCCTCTTGCTGCCAAGGGAATGCCTGGCAGCTTGAAAGACGTTTTGGACACTACAGTGAAAATGGTTAACTTTGTTAAAGCAAGGCCCCTGAACTCTCGTGTATTTTCTGCATTATGCAATGATATGGGCAGCGACCATGAAATGCTTTTACAACATGTAGAAGTGCGCTGGTAATCAAGGTGAAAGTATTGCCACGTTTTTTTTTTAATGAGAGACGAGCTTAAAGTTCTCTTTACTGACCATCATTTTCACTTGTCTGACCGCTTGCATTGATGACAAGTTTCTCACACGACTGGCCTATCTGGTGAAGATTATTCTCGCCTGAATTATCTGAATCTAGGATTACAGCAACTCTCCGCAACTATGTTCAATGTGCGGGACAATATTGAGGCTATGATTAAGAAGTTGGAGCTCTTTTCTCTGCATTAACAATGACAACATACAGATCTTTCCATCATTGTAGGATTTTTTTGTGTGCAAATGAACTCAAGCTTACGGACAATATCAAATGTGATATAGCGAAGCACCTGAGTGAGCTGGGTGTGCAATTACACAAGCACTTTCCAGAAACGGACGACACAAATAACTGGATTCGTTATCCCTTTCATGCCCTGCCTACAGTCCACTTACTGATATCTGAACAAGAGAGCCAAAATTCAAAATTGCAACAAGCGGTTCTGTGAAAATTTTATTTATTCAGAAGCCACTGCCAGATTTCTGGATAGAGCTGCGCTCAGTGTCTTGCCTTGGCAAATCGCGCTGTTAAGACACTGGTGCCCTTGGCTACCACGTACCTATGTGAGAGTGGATTCTCGGCCCTCACTAGCATGAAAACTAAATACAGGCACAGACTGTGTGTGGACAATGATTTAAGACTGAGACTGTCTCCAGTACAACCCAACATTGCAGAGTTATGTGCAAGTGTGGAACCAACAGGACCCTGAACAGCTTCTACCCCCAAACCATAACACTTCTAAACAAGATTGCTAAATAGCTAATAAAATGGCTACCCGCTGCTACTGTCTATTATTTATCCTGTTGTCTAGTCACTTTACCCCTACCTACAGTGCATACAGAAAGTATTCAGACCTTTTCCACATTTTGTTACGTTACAGCCTTATTCTAAAATTGATTAAATAAATGTTTTCCTCATCAATCTACACACAATAGCCCATAATGACAAAGCAAAAAAAGGTCATTTTCAAAATTTTTGCAAATGTATATATTTTTTTAAACAGAAATACCTTATTTACATAAGTATTCCTACCCTTTGCTATGAGACTTGAAATTAAGCTCAGGTGCATCCTGTTTCCATTGATCATCCTTAAGATGCTTCTACAACTTGGAGTCCACCTGTGGTAAATTCAATTGATTGGACATGATATGGAAAGGCACACACCTGTCTATAAGGTCCCACAGTTGACAGTTCATATCAGAGCAGAAACCAAGCCATGAGGTTGAAGGAATTATCCGTAGAGTTCCGAGACAGGATTGTGTCGAGGCACAGATCTGGGGAAGGGTACCAAAACATTTCTGCAGCTTTGAAGGTCCCCAAAAACACGGTGGAACCACCAATATTCTTCCTACAGCTGGCCGACAGACCAAATTGAGCAATCGGAGAAGGGCTTTGGTCAGGGATGTGAAAACCCGATGGTCACTCTAACAGAGCTCCAGAAGCCTTTATAGTAGAGTGGCCAGATGAAAGCCACTCCTCAGTAAAAGGCACAGACAGCCCGCTTGGAATTTGTCAAAAGGCACCTAAAGCAGCACGTTTGATTGTTTGAGGGTAGCACCTCACATATTTTCCCCATAGCCATGAATCCATTAGCCATCATGGCACACACATAACACATTTCACAGCGAAAACAAATCAATTACCTGTTGAAGAACTTCTGCTGAGGTCATCCTAAGTGTCCAACGAAGACAATCCATGGTTCTTTTGTTAGAAAAAGTAATGTATTTTATCCATAAATCTCCATTTGGTTCGCGCGTTATAATCAGAAACGACAGCCTCCACTCCTCCATTGAAACGTGAACTCGTTCAACTTATACCTATAAACTTGTCCAAGAACAATCAAACATAGTTTTAAATGTATCCTTAGGAACACTTTTACGTATATTTACTATTATAAATCAACTGGAATATAAACTGATCGATAAAGACGGTAAAAAAAGACACTGCGCGCCTTGTCGGGAACGCGCACTGGGTACTGTTGACATGAAAAGTACACTTCCTGGTTTGCTCTTATTCTCTGGTCTAAAGCATCCAAATTGAAAATGTACACTGTCTCGAGCCTGTTGACATCTAAAGGAAGCGATGGGTACTGCATTCATATGCCCTTATATGGTCATTTTCATGAGGGAGGGGTCCAAAATGAGCAATGTGTCAAAATCACTTTTTCCAGGACAGAAATTCCTTGGGGTTTCGCCTGCCATATGCGTTCTGTTTTACTCACAGACAAATGGTTAACACTTTTGGAAAATTCAGTGTTTCTTATCCAATGGTACTAAATATGTGCATATCCTATTTTCTGGGCCTGAATGGGAGGCATTTTACTTTGGGCACGCCAGGCTCTCCAAAACCGACCCCTCAGCTGCCACTCCCTAACAAGTTAAGTGGCCCAGCCAGAACCCGATCGAACATCTCTGGAGAGACCTGAAAATAGCTGTGCAGCGACGCTCCCCATCCGACCTGCCAGACCTTGAGAGGATCTGCAAAGAAGAATGGGAGAAACTCCCCAGATACAGGTGTGACAATAAGACTCGAGGCTGTAATCGCTGCCAAAGGTGCTTCAACAATGTACTGAGTAAACGGTTTGAATACTTTTGTAAATGTGATACTTATTAAAAAAAATTATACGTCTAAAGACCTGTTTTTGCTTTGTCATTATGGGGTATTGTGTGTAGATTGATGAGGGGGAAAAAACAATTTAATCTATTTGCGAGTAAAGCTGTAACGTAACAATGTGGAAAAAGTAATTGGGTCTGAATGTTTTCGGAATGCACTGTATATGTACATAGCTACCTCAATTACCTCGTATCCCTGCATATTGACTCAGTACTGGTACTCCCTGTATATAGCCATGTTATTTTTATGTATTTATTTATTGTCACTATTCAAAATGTTTTGTACATTTTTTATCTTTAACTCTGCATTGTTGAAAAATGACCCGTAGGTAAGCATTTACAATTAAATATAATGTTGATTTGAAGCTCATCTGTCAGGATATGAATCATTAGTTTGTTGACTCTGCAGGCGACAACGCTTTCGTATTTGAGAGAATGGTGTTTTCTTTGCCGTTTTCCACTTTCTGTGTCATTTACTAACAATTATCACATTGCCTAAAGAAGACCGAATAAAGAAAGTTATTTCTAAATATGTATTAAATGAATGAACCAATGCGTGTGACTTTCTTCACTCACTATATAGTGTAACAGAGCTGTGTGTATCTGTACCTCCAGGTGTCCACTACCCGTCTCTGGTTAGCCTGTGTTCTCAGAAGGTGGTGGAGAGTGAGAGAGGATTCCTCATGAGCACTGTGGGCAGTGGCTCCTATCTGGGGTGAGTCTGGCTCTGCAAAACTTTCCTGTTTCCACGCTGATCTAGGGTTGCAAATATTACTGGAAACTACCAGAATTTTTTGAACTTTTAAGAATTTTTATGTAATTTATCACAAGACATCTAGAGGCCCTTTTGGTTACTTCAAATAATCACAGTAAAATCCAATCCAATTTTATTTGTCACATGCCCCAAATACAACAGGTGAAGACCTTACAGTGAAATGCTTACTTACAAGCCCTTAACTAACAATGCAGTTTTAAGAAAATTGAGTTAAGAAAATATTTACTAAATAAACTAAAGTAAAAAAACGAAACAATGACAATAATGAGGCTAGATACAGGGGTACCGGTACCGAGACAATGTGCGGGGCTACAGGTTAGTCAAGGTAATTTGTACATGTAGGTAAGGGTAAAGTGACTATGCATAGGTAATAAACAGTGAGTAGCGGCAGTGTGAAAAACAAAGGGGGGGGTGTCAATGCAAAAAGTCCAGGTGGCCATTTGATTAATTGTTCAGCAGGCTTGGGGGTAGAAGCTGTTATGGAGCCTTTTGGACCTAGACTTGCCGTGTTACCACTTGCCATGCGGTAGCAAAGAGAACAGTCTATGACTAGGGTGACTGAAGTCTTTGACCATTTTTGGGGCCTTCCTCTGACACTGCCTAGTATATAGGTCCTGGATGGCAGGAAGCTTGGCCCCAGTGTGTAATTATCTCTGTCCCTCTGTGTGGAACTACAAAGCTGTAAAACGTTATCCTAAATATAATATGTTGAATGTAGAGACACAGGAGAGGAGCACTTTGGTTTTTAGTTCATCCACGAGGTGCTCTTTGATCATGGGATGAAATACTATAGAGCAAAAAGAAGCTAATGCAATACAGTAAACAATGCCCAAAAAGCCGGGATATGCACCCGTTGTCCACCACTATTCTTTGCCACCCTGATGAAGGCTGCTGTAGCCGCAACGCATCAGTGTTTTCTTATTCTTGCCATGCATAAGCCGTAAAACAATAAAGGCTCTCACTACATGAGAGTGCCTTGATTTATTTCTGGAAGTTTGTTTGCAGTAAGGCTTTTCGAGCATTGCTTACTATCCAGCATCAACTTCATTTTGTTCTATAATATGTTTAATATAAGGGTTTCAGCATGAATTTTTTTACACTTTTATTTATTTTAGTCTGTGTTTGTTGTACATTTTTTGGCGCCAAACTGGTGGCAGTTGTAAAAAAAAAGTCAGTAGTTGGAAGAGTTAATCAAAAATAATGCCATTAGATGCTTTTTTCATGAATTAGTCTATTTTCTCTTGACCCATGAATTCTATCCACAAGAAACTCATGGACAATATGGACACAGATATAAACAATTCATACTGTATATGAATTCATTTGGATAAATTACCGAAGTTGCCATAGAAGATTCCTGTAACTTTTTGGTAAATTACCAGTAGCTTTGCAACCCTATGCTGACCTAAGCTCTGTTTTTTGTTTGGCATACTGGTGTTTAAAGGTAGGATTGAGGGCGGGTAAGCTGATCATAGATCTGTGCCTTCGGGGTGTTTTAAGTGCTGCTGTTGTTGATGAGGTCGTCTGTTATGGAAGCCAGGGTCAGACGTTTGTCATTGGAGTTGCGGAGGGATGTCATATTGGGCTGGCCGTAAACAACTCATCAGGGAGCCACAGACGTTTCTCTCTGTCTCCAGTCAGGAGTTCTCCACAGATGGTCTGGTTTTGCCATTGCAGTAAAAAACAATAAGGTCCGCAGCTAAAGCTTTAAACTACACTTTGTGTGTATGACCAGTGCTGTTGTCTCCTGCAGGACACTGGTGATTGGGGGGGCTGGTTCCCTCATGCTGGACCTGTATGGTTGGGAGAGTGTGTTCTATGTGTCTGGTCTGCTCTCTGTCCTCTGGGCGTACTGCATATGGAAATACCTGCTCAAAGGGGAAGGTAAGGAGTGTGCATGTGTTCTGGGTGTATGTGTATGTATCTACGGTATGTGTAAAGAGAATATGCATATCTAACTGAAAGTAAGCACATTTTTTATTTCACAGCTGGACTATTTTTGGCAATTGGTGCTTCATTGTTGTTTTCTAGCCATCTGTTCCTATTGTTGTCATGAACTTCCTTTTGAGCTCCACATTGAGCTCAGACTTTCCTCTTTCTCTCTTTCTTTGTGTGCGTGCGTGCGTTCCAGGTCCTATCATCACATTGGAGTCGCTGGGTCGTGGAGGGGCCCGGTCCAAACTGTCCAGGAGACACTGGCTACGCCTCTTCAAACAACCTGCTGTCTGGTGAGATAAGGCCCAAACACAATGGGGGATCTCTGTGAAGTATGTGTTTATGTGTCCCAGGCCCTGTGGTTCTGTATGTGGGTGTGTCTACATTACAGGTACATGTGTTTCTCTCTTGCTTTGTGAGTCTCCGCCTGTGCGTATGTGTCTTATTTTTCCCGTGTGTGTGTGTGTGTTTAGGTAAATGGACAGTCCTTGCCTGTACCTAACTGACTGATATTTCCCCTTAAGTGTTTAGGTAAATGGACAGTCCTTGCCTGTACCTAACTGACTAATATTTCCCCTTAAGTGTTTAGGTAAATGGACAGTCCTTGCCTGTACCTAACTGACTGAGATCGGTCTACTGCACTGATTGTCTCTCTCCTCTCTGATCAGCTCACTTCCCTGTAGATTTTCCCGTCTCAGATAAAGGCTTCATTCATGTCCTCTGTGCCTGTCTCTATTGGCTGTTTTTGTAGAACCCCATGGCAGTCCGTGCAACTGATCATTCCTGTCATTGTAAACAGGGCAGATGTCTTGTCTGGTTGGTTGATTTTATTTCCTGTAATGGCTAAACCACACCTTGATAGGAAAATGAACCACTGAACAGAAAAGCAGATGTCACTGACTGTGTGTGTGGGGGTTAGTGTAAGCATGGATTTGCAGCACGGACTGACACTGTTAAGTTCTTGAGTGAGTGAAACTCAGTGGAGAGAAAGCTATTTAAACACTCTGATTAAATGTACAATAAACATACTGATATTGCTTGTTTTTATGTTGAGCAGGAACATTAATCTATCTGTAGTGGTGACCCATACGTAAGTTATTACAGCCAGTGAGCAGGCACATTAATCTACAGTGGGGAAAAAAAGTATTTAGTCAGCCACCAATTGTGCAAGTTCTCTCACTTAAAAAGATGAGAGAGGCCTGTAATTTTCATCATAGGTACACTTCAACTATGACAGACAAAATGAGGAAAACAAATCCAGAAAATCACATTGTAGGATTTTTTATGAATTTATTTGCAAATTATGGTGGAAAATAAGTATTTGGTCACATACAAACAAGCAAGATTTCTGGCTCTCACAGACCTGTAACTTCTTCTTTAAGAGGCTCCTCTGTCCTCCACTCCTCATTATCTGTATTAATGGCACCTGTTTGAACTTGTTATCAGTATAAAAGACACCTGTCCACAACCTCAAACAGTCACACTCCAAACTCCACTATGGCCAAGACCAAAGAGCTGTCGAAGGACACCAGAAACAAAATTGTAGACCTGCACCAGGTTGGGAAGACTGAATCTGCAATAGATAAGCAGCTTGGTTTGAAGAAATCAACTGTGGGAGCAATTATTAGGAAATGGAAGACATACAAGACCACTGATAATCTTCCTCGATCTGGGGCTCCACGCAAGATCTCACCCGTGGGGTCAAAATGATCACAAGAACGGTGAGCAAAAATCCCAGAACCACACGGGGGACCTAGTGAATGACCTGCAGAGAGCTGGGACCAAAGTAACAAAGCCTACCATCAGTAACACACTACGCCGCCAGGACTCAAATCCTGCAGTGCCAGACGTGTCCCCCTGCTTAAGCCAGTACATGTTCAGGCCCGTCTAAAGTTTGCTAGAGAGCATTTGGATGATCCAGATGAGGATTGGGAGAATGTCAGATGAAACCAAAATATAACTTTTTGGTAAAAACTCAACTCGTCGTGTTTGGAGGACAAAGAATGCTGAGTTGCATCCAAAGAACACCATACCTACTGTGAAGCATGGGGGTGGAAACATCATGCTTTGGGGCTGTTTTTCTGCAAAGGGACCAGGACGACTGATCCGTGTAAAGGAAAAGAATGAATGGGGCCATGTATCGTGAGATTTTGAGTGAAAACCTCCTTCCATCAGCAAGGGCATTGAAGATGAAACGTGGCTGGGTCTTTCAGCATGACAATGATCCCAAACACACCGCCCGGCAACGAAGGAGTGGCTTTGTAAGAAGCATTTCAAGGTCCTGGAGTGGCCTAGCCAGTCTCCAGATCTCAACCCCATAGAAAATCTTTGAAAGTCCGTGTTGCCCAGCGACAGCCCCAAAACATCACTGCTCTAGAGGAGATCTGCATGGAGGAATGGGCCAAAATACCAGCAACAGTGTGTGAAAACCTTGTGAAGACTTACAGAAAACGTTTGACCTCTGTCATTGCCAACAAAGGGTATATAACAAAGTATTGAGATAAACTTTTGTTATTGACTAAATACTTATTTTCCACCATAATTTGCAAATAAATTCATAAAAAATCCTACAATGTGATTTTCTGGATTTTTTTTCCTCATTTTGTCTGTCATAGTTGAAGTGTACCTATGCTGAAAATTACAGGCCTCTCTCATCTTTTTAAGTGAGAGAACTTGCACAATTGGTGGCTGACTAAATACTTTTTTCCCCCACTGTAACTGTAGTGGTGACCCATACGTAAGTTATTACAGCCAGTGAGCAGGCACATTAATCTAACTGTAGTGGTGACCCATACGTAAGTTATTACAGCCAGTGAGCAGGCACATTAATCTAACTGTAGTGGTGACCCATACGTAAGTTATTACAGCCAGTGAGCAGGCACATTAATATAACTGTAGTGGTGACCCATACGTAAGTTATTACAGCCAGTAAAAGTAGGAACCACTGTGGAATATTTTGTGAGAGTCATAGAAAGTGAAACACTAACTTATTTCTATTTGTTTGCTCTCTCTCTCTCTTTCCATTATCCTCCCTTCAGTGCTGTGATTATTACGCACCTTTGCACTGCGAGCACCTTCTTCACAATGTTGTCATGGCTACCAACTTACTTCAAGGACACCTTCCCTGACGCCAAGGTAACTTGCCCCCTCTATCCCTCCTCTTCTCCCAACCCATCCCTTCAGAAGACAATTCAAAACTTGAAATATCACATTGGATTTCAAGGTTGGAATGGCAAAGACAACAGACACACTTGAAAGTGTACATACAAAATGGCTCAAAGCTATTCAGACCCCCTGCATCTGACAGACCTGTGTAATACCACTAAGTAAACCAAGAGAGGGCGCTGTAGACATGGAGTTGACATAAAACTCTGCTAGCTAAAGAACTCGGATGTTCCCCAAACTTAGATGTTCGCCAAGTTGCATCACTATCTCTTACAAAACATGTATAGCGTATTAATGTCATACATGTCTGAGTTCATATCAATGACCTTGGTGTTAAATGTTATGGCGTTCTCCCCGCAGGGTTGGGTGTTTAATGTTATCCCATGGTTTGTGGCCATCCCCTCTTCACTCTTCAGTGGCTGTCTCTCTGACCACCTTATCAACCAAGGTAATGCCAGAGATATCAACTATTTGTCATCAGGAAACAAATGATGTGAATGTTTTACTTATGTTTTACTGATTGTAATCAGTCGAAATTGGTACCTTTTATACGATTGTCAAGGTTTTTAACTATTGCTCTGTCCCACGTCTCTCTCTCTTTGTGCCTCTTTCTCTCTAGGGTTTGACACTGCTGCTGTGAGGAAGCTTATGCAGGTATTGTAGCTTGTTTCTGATTCAATGCCCAAATTGGCATTACTAGTTAACTTTAGATTTGCCTTTCCTCTCCTTGTGTCCTGGTCAGTTCTTCTCCATGGGTGTGTCCAGTGTGTTTACCCTCCTGCTGTGTGGCACCACCACCTTCCCCACAGCTGTGGCTTTTGTCTCTGCCACCATGGGCCTCACCACCTTCAGCCACAGGTACCGATGCTCGTCCCCAAATCCACTCCTAGCTCCTAGGCCTAGCCCCTAGACCTAGTGTCTATCCTCTAGGGCCTGACCATATTCAGCCACATGTACTAACCCTTAAGGGCTGCGGTGTTTGATCCTGGAAGTGTACAAGGATGTAAATGATAAATGCAGGATGTAGATAATAACCAACAGTGGAATGGATCATATAAACTTAATCACCCCCTCACAAGTGCTGTGCTTTAACAGCGACGATGTAGTTCCACTTATCTTATCTGTCAGTTTCATAGGGTTTAATATGTTCAGGTGACAAAGATAGGGAGTCTGTATAACACCTTATCTACTGAGGCAGAAAATATAGGGAGTCTGAATAACACCTTATCTAATGAGGCAGAAAATATAGGTAGTCTGTATAACACCTTATCTAATGTGGCAGAAAGTATAGGGAGGCTGTATAACACCTTATCTACTGTGGCAGAAAGAAACGTGTTTTGTTGTGTCTGTACTACAGCGGTGTGTCTGTGAATGTTCAGGACCTGGCTCCGTCATGTGCTGGGGCTCTGTTTGGTATGTTACACCAGTGGCCACTTTATCTACCTCTCAGCAGATTTGACTTTTGATTGATGAATATTACAGTCCTGTCAAATATTACAAATTAATCATGTATCTATTTTTCATTGCAGGTGTTATGAATACCTGTGGAGCATTCTCAGGTAAGCATGTTCATTGAGGGACAATCAACTAAAGCGGAACCATCTGTGATGAGTCTTTCACCAACAGTTCCAGGATCAGTTGTGTTGTCCTTTCATGAGGTAGTGATGAATAATTCATCTGATTGTTCTAAAGGCAGGACTTTGGATTGTGTCTCTTGTCAGTCTCATTGGCTCCAATGCTCCATGCATATTTCATACTGGAATGATAATAGAGTTTGTGTCAGATAAATAATTGAGGGAATAGAAAATGACAGTTAGGGCACCGTAGGGGGAAGTGGCATTTGAATCCGTTTACTTATATCCCACACAACTGGGAATGTGAGGCTGAACTGTCATTTCTTGATATGATAATGCCGTAGTCTGAAACTGCTCAGTTTGTGCGTGCATGTATTGTTTCCTAATGCCTCATTCCTCTGTGTATCTGATTGTGTGTGTGTGTTGCTCCAGGTGTGCTGATGGTGTATTTCTCGGGGTATCTGATTGAGGCTACAGGGTCGTGGGCATCGGTCTTCACCCTTATCACTGTGGTGAACCTGGTGGGCCTGGTCACCTTCCTGGCCTTCGCTGAGGCCCGCCGGGTTGACATTGACTCTTCCAAGGGCCGCTACCACAACATCCACATCTGAGTCCCAACGTTGAGATGAGGGACCAGGGCTTGCTACCACAACAGCCACCTTTTAAACTGAGGGGCCAGTTTCCTACACTATACACATCTGAGTCCCTAAAACAGGACCAAAAACTATGCCCATGTACCACAGAATGCACACTGGAGACTTAAATATAGAAAGAGAACAGCAAGAGCCTTGGTCTGTTAAAGGTATCAAAACATCCACATCAGAATTTGAGAAGTAAAAGAAGAAGTGAAACAGTAGTGAACAACAATTGTTTCTCTCTCTATGTAGACATTCGTGGATTCTGCAATTTCAGCTACACAACAGGTGTATAAAATCAAGCACACAGCCATGCAATCTCTATAGACAAACATTGGCAGTAGAATGGCCTTACTGAAGAGCTCAGTGATTTTCAACTTGGCACCGTTATAGGATGCCACCAGTTTGTCAAATTTCTGCACTGCTAGAGCTTCCCCGGTCAACTGTCAGTGCTGCTATTGTGAAGTGGAAACGTCTAAGAGCAACAACGGACGCAAAATGTTATGCCACACAAGATCACAGAACGCTACCGTCGAGTGCTGATGCACGTAGAAATCATTTGTCCTCGGTTACAATTCTCACTACCGAGTTCCAAACTGCCTCTGGAAGTCAGCACAAGAACTGTCGGAGCTTCATTAAATGGGTTTCCATGGCCGAGCAGCCACAAACAAGCCTAAGATCACCATGCGCAATGCCAAGCGTCGGCTGGAGTTGTGTAAAACTTCCTGCCATTGGACTCTGGAGCAGTGGAAATGGCGTTCTCTGGAGTCTATCTATCTATCTGCCGAGACTTGCTTTTAAAGGGATAGTCGTTTGGCTCAATGACTAATTCTATGGGAACAGCTAGCATGTCATTGCACTAACACTAGTTGCAATGCACCAATCCTCCCCTCCCAACCACTACCCTTGCCACCACTGCTGAAAAATCCTAGGGGAAACACTGATAGTGCTTCAATATTTAGATTTAAAGAACCATTCCTGTCATGTTTTTGATTGTTCGAACTTCAGCCATGGTTGGGCCTGTTGGGCTGGGACAGTGGAGTTGCAGTCGTGGAAACAGTGACTGTGGTTAACAGTTCAAAGGTTCAGTATGACCTCAGTGTATCCTGGTTCCACACACAGGTCTGGGTTTATGTTGGAGGAATATGAGGAGAATGATGTGTGTGAGTCTAGTCGGTTTGACGGTGGGTGCTCTATATGTAACCCTGCCTATAGGACACCCACCAAGAAAGATGTGTTTGTGGCTGATGAAGGAAGCCCCACTCTGTGGAGACTATGGGGAATGCAGACTAAAAGAAAAATACATGACTGTGTGAGTGGCATCTAATTAGGTGACTAATCACCCATACACCCACTCTGATGTACTGTACAATTTACCTGCCATCGTCTTTATCACCATGGTTACATGCTCGTCAGTGTGCATCACTGCATTTTGTTTTATCTCCAGAGCTGTCATAGAAAGACTGTAGCCTCAACATGCATTTAGCTAGAAGGATTTGTTTTGTTAAATTAAGGACAAAGGTTATTACGTTTCCTTTATTTAATGTCATAAAGGTAATTGTATGACCTGCTCAGATACGAATACCTGAATCACATAGATTTTTTTTATTTTTTTTTTGTGTATTTCATTTATATGGAAGTTGATAACAATGATGTTGTCAATGAAGCATAGGAGACTTGTAGAACGGTACCGTAATGTATCATTTGAGAGTGGCCACTTAAAGGAGACTTGATGGATGCAGTTTCCCACAGCTGATGAGGCAGTCAACTGTCATGCCGTAGACTGCTCCCTGTTTGTTATGGTTACTTCACAGTCTGGACAGGATGTGATGTCATCTGTAACAAAATCCAGCTGTAACATGTTAAGCTTTATCACCCACAGAGTGGTACGACACAGTAGGGTGCTTGCTTCTCAGAAACGAAGGCCTTGATTGCCGTGAGGTTGGGATGACAAACAGGATGACATTATGAATCAGTTATATTATGGCATTTTTGATTGAACGTGTTCTTGTTACTGAATACATGATCGTGTTGACTCTACCTGTAGATACATATATACATTTAACTTGCATATAGACCTGCTTTATACCTTAGGCCTTAGCATACAAAAGGTAACGCATGTTAGTGACAGGGTACTGTACAAAAGCTGTGCCCTAGTTTGTCAATGTCTGACCAATTTGTAGTCTACTCTTTTAACTTTTTCGAGGACAGAAGCTGATTAAGATATGCCCTTATTCAAAGGCTCTTTCACTTCACTTTCCTTAGCTGATGATTGTTTGAAAATGCCTTCATTGCATGTTTGATTTCTGTCACATCAGTTTTGGGGTCCAACAGTAGTAAAATCTGTGAGTGAATTGAAATTCTAATTCAAGAATAGAAAAATGCCATCTCAATTAGGAAAAATGAACTTAAATTTCTCCAGAATTGACCCCCCCCCCAACCCTGTGTCACATGCTGCCCTTTGTATGCTGATATGTTGTGTCATATCGGCCCATTGAATTAGAGCCAAAAACCATATAATTCTGATTGTTTCCGCCCACCAACATTTCACAAACGTGTAGCTTTCTGCAAAAGCATACTATTTTTGATAAGACAATGTAATATATATTATATATCAAAAAAGATGTCAAAATGTTTATGTAAAATAAATAGTGTTCTATTGCTTAAAACATATATTGTATTTGTAATCTTATTTTATTGTACTTGAAATAAATGAAACTATTTTATCAACTGTAGTGAGTTGTTTGACTATTCCTTCCTGCCATAGAAAGTGACGTGATTAGACTGTAAGATGTACATTCACCTGCTACCACACAGGGGCAGCAGAGGGCTTATAATCAAGAGTCACAAAGTAGCTCATTGGAAAAGGGCAGTATAATACATGTTTTGTCTTACATTAGAAATACAAATGTAAGTGTGTGTTTACGTATGTCTACAAGATGTCATATACTTATTTTTTTCTGCCCAATCAGATTTGTTTGTATCATGGCAATTAAATTCAAAGATGTTTGAGGTATTGTACTTTCTAACTTCCCATACTTTTTGTACTCACTGCACACCCTTGTGATAACTGATGAGCAATAGTAAAACCATCAAGCATGCAACATGCACCTTATAGTGGGCATCATGTGCTCTCAGATCTCCCTGCCTCAGCTGTGGAGTGTATACTGGTGCAGACAGGTCTCTCCCATTAACACTCCCCTCTCTTCAGGCCCGGCTCAGCCAGGACGTATGGGGTGGCACCATATGGCAGAACGCTGTGTGCCATGTTGGCTAGCTGACACAGACCCACGACACCACTCTCATGGGACTAAAGGCTCAGGTTACCATGGAGACCGGTGGCTTGTGGCCGTCAAGGTGGCAATAGATGTGGAGGGGTCAGAGACCAAGGATGGTTCTGGAGAATTCAATGGTTAACAGAATTAATAATTTGAAGATGGCTGGAGCAGGGAGTTGCAGGTTTTTAGGTAATATAGTTGTTTTAAATGTCTTACAATGATGATGACTTGATTTCTGACCATCTCCATCACACCTGCAGTACAATCTGAAGACAATATACTACAGGTGCCATGAGAAAGGCACACAGGAATCGCACTTTACATCATGTCCCAAATAGTCCAAATACCTTTCTTTGTCTCCTTTCCTCTAAGACCTCTGATCTAATAGGACTTTACTGTCGCTGTAGTTATGTGGACAGGGGAGAGGTAGAGCGGAACACCGCCTCCATTTTAAGAGTAGGCGGAGGGTCAGTCAGTCACTTCACGGTCTAGATGGGTAGATTCAAATAGTCTCTAAATTGCAGAGTTAAAGCAGCACACAGACATAATCATGATGACTGGCCCACTATTTAATTAGCTCCCATGTAACACTGTGGGGATACGGGACAAGAAGAACCTCCCCCACATCTTCTGGGCTTCAATGGGCCTCGCTAGAGTAACCTACTATAGGAGGGCACCGTCACAGAGCCAGAGATACATGTAAATGAAATAGCCCTATTAATTTGTAATTAACATCAAGTTAATGACAATGTCACAGTGTCACCGTCTCATCGGATATCCTTCCATTGTGGCGGAGGGCCTACTCTACTGTATGTCCCTCCCCCTCCTCACTCTCTCGCCCTCTTTCTTCTCCTGATCCCTTGATCAGAATGCTAATTAGTGGAATGCGAGTTAACAACATTAAAAGGCGCAGGGAGGACTTATTAGGACTAACTAACGACATAAAGACCTAGTTAACGACTGGGCATTGTGTTGTTGAGGATTAATCATTCACTGGTGATAGATCAGGTGTTAGAAGTCCTGAGGTCCTCTCGGAGCCTTTGTATTGGAACACCATTGACATGGTTTAAACGCTAATTGCATTGCGCCTGTTAGCCTGATGTTAGGGATTTCCTTAGGAGGTTCATTTTAGGCATTGCAGCATGATAGAACTAACACATTTCTGGTATAGCCGACGTCTATCAGACCTCAAAGTAAGACCTCAAAATAAGACCCAGATGCAGACAGTTCGGAAGCAACAAAAGTTTATTACAAAAACAAGGGGCAGGCAAAGGACAGGTCAAGAGCAGGCAGAGGTCAGTAATCCAGAGGAGAATCTGAAAGGTACAGAACGGCGGGCTCAGGGTTTTCTATCCAAGATGGTGTAGCAGTCAGATGTATTTTGTCTCTCATCTTGTCGTGTCCCATATATATTTTTTTATATTTTTCTTAACCTCAACTTCAACACACTCCTGCAATCCGCCTCACCCAATGTGGTATGGATCTGCTATTTTCTTTACTTTGAACAGGAACCCCCCAACACAAGCTAGCCAACTAACTAGCTACTAGCTAGTAGTCAGCTAGCCACTGCTACCTTTAGCCCGGACAACTCTCTCCAGTCTGCACAGTGCGACTCAAACCAGAGCAAATCTGACATATTTTTCTCCATATCTCCGGATTCCTACAGCAAGCTCTGAACCCTTTCACCTGGATCATCGCAGCTAGCTAGCTGCTATCCGAGTGGCCACTCCTGGCTAACGTCTCTGTCCCGAAACAAGAACCAATTAGCCTGGAGCGAGCCTTTGCTAGGTCCATCTCCCCCGGCTAGCCAAAGAGTTCCATCAGCAACTCCTTGGGCTACAATACCTATTTTGCCAATTGGCCTGGACCCCCGCCGACCCATCACGACTGGACTACCGATGTAATTCGCCAGAGGGATTTTTTCAACTGGCTCTTCCGTCGCGACGTCCCCTGAATGCCCAACTGCTAGCCTGCTAGTAGCGGCACGCTAGCTGTCTAGAGCATAATTCGGACTGTTAGTAAGAGGCCCATCGGACAATTTCTCTGGCCACTATACCTATTTTGCCATATGGTCTGGACCCTTTTACCACTCGGAGCCCTACTGATCCACGATGACTGGTCTGCCGACGAAACAGCACGAGGGGGGGCTACAATAGACTTTCTCCCGTCGCGACGTCCCTCTAAAGCAATTCTGCTAGCTTGCTATCACCGGCCCGCTAGCTACCTGAATTACCGAGGCACTCACTGGACCCCTATGATCACTCAGCTACGCATGCCTCACGCTAATGTCAATATGCCTTGTCCATTGCTGTTTTGGTTAGTAATTGCCTTATTTCACTGTAGAGCCTCTAGCCCTGCTCAATACGCCTTAGTTAACACTTTAGTTCCACCTCCCACACATGCGGTGACCTCACCTGGTTTAAATGTTTCTAGAGACATTAGCTCTCTCATCATCACTCACAATGCATAGGTTTACCTCCACTGTATTCACATCCTACCATACCTTTGTCTGTACATTATGCCTTGAATCTATTCTACCGTGCCCAGAAACCTACTCCTTTAACGCTCTGTCCCGAACATACTAGACGACCAGTTCTTATAGCCTTTAGCCATACCCTTATCCTACTCCTCCTCTGTTCCTCTGGTGATGTAGAGGTTAATCCAGGCCCTGCAGTGCCTAGCTCCACTCCCCAGGCGCTCTCATTTGTTGACTTCTGTAACCGTAAAAGCCTTGGTTTCATGCATGTTAACATTAGAAGCCTCCTCCCTAAGTTTGTTTTATTCACTGCCTTAGCACACTCTGCCAACCCGGATGTCCTAGCCGTGTCTGAATCCTGGCTTAGGAAGACCACCAAAAACCATGAAATTTCCATCCCAAACTATAACATTTCCCGACAAGATAGAACTACTGCAGAGATATCCAGGTCTGTGCCCAAACAATTTGAGCTTCTACTTTTAAAAATTCCCCTTTCAAAAGCAAGTCTCTCACTGTTGACGCTTGCTGTAGACCACCTTCTGCCCCCAGCTGTGCCCTGGACACCATATGTGAATTGATTGCCCCCCATCTTTCTTCAGAGCTCATACTGTTAGGTGACCTAAACTGGGACATGCTTAACACCCCGGCCGTCCTACAATCTAAGCTTAATGCCCTCAATCTTACACAAATGATCAATTAACCTACCAGGTACAACCCCAAATCCATAAACACGGGCACCCTCATAGATATCATCCTAACCAACCTGCACTCCAAATACACCTCTGCCGTCTTCAACCAGGATCTCAGCGATCACTGCCTCATTACCTGCTTCCGTAATGGGTCTTCGGTCAAACGACCACCCCTCATCACTGTCAAACGCTCCCTAGAACACTTCAGCGAGCAGGCCTTTCTAATCAACCTGGCCTGGGTATCCTGGAAGGATATTGACCTTATTCCGTCAGTAGAGGATGCATGGTTATTCTTTAAAAGTGCTTTCCTCACCATCTTAAATAAGCATGCCCCATTCAAAAAATGTAGAACCAGGAACAGATATAGCCCTTGGTTCTCTCCAGACCTGACTGCCCTTGTCCAGCACATAAACATCCTGTGGCGTACTGCATTAGCATCGAATAGCCCCCGCGATATGCAGCTTTTCAGGGAAGTTAGGAACCAATATACACAGGCAGTTAGGAAATCAAAGGCTAGCTTTTTCAAACAGAAATGTGCATCCTGTAGCACAAACTCCAAAAGGTTATGGGACACTGTAGTCCATGGAGAATAAGAGCACCTCCTCCCAGCTACCCACTGCACTGAGGCTAGGAAACACTGTCACCACCGATAAATCTGAGATAATTGAGAATTTCAATAAGCATTTTTCTACGGCTGGCCATGAATTCCACCTGGCTACCCTTACCCCGGTCAACAGCCCTGCACCCCCCACAGCAACTTGCCAAAGCCTCCTCCTTTTCTCCTTCACCCAAATGCAGATAGCTGATGTTCTGAAAGAGCTGCAAAATCTGGACCTCTACAAATCCACCGGGCTAGACAATCTGGAGCCCTCTTTTTCTAAAATTACCCTCCGAAATTGTTGCAACCTCTATTACTAGGCTGTTCAACCTCTCTTTCGTATCGTCTGAGATCCCCAAAGATTGGAAATCTGCCGCGGTCATCCCCCTCTTCAAAGGTGGAGACACTCTAGACCCAAACTGCTACAGACCTATATCTATCCTACCCTGCCTTTCCAAGGTCTTCGAAAGCCAAGTTAACAAACAGATAATTTCGAATCCCACCGTACCTTCCCGGCTATGCAATCTGGTTTCCGAGCTGGTCATTGGTGCACCTCATCCACGCTCAAGGTCCTAAACGATATCATAACCGCCATCGACAAGAGACAATACTGTGCAGCTGTATTCATCGACCTGACCAAGGCTTTCGACTGTCAATCACCACATTCTTATCGGCAGACTCAACAGACTTGGTTTCTCCAATGATTGCCTCGCCTGGTTCACCAACTACTTCTCAGACAGAGTTCAGTGTGTCAAATCAGAGGGCCTGTTGTCCGGACCTCTGGCAGTCTTTATGGGGGTGCCACAGGGTTCAATCCTCGGGCCGACTCTTTTCTCTGTATATATCAATGATGTAGCTCTTGCTGCTGGTGATTCGCTGATCCACCTCTACGCAGACAACACCATTCTTTATACTTCTGGCCCTTCTTTGGATACTGTGTCAACTAACCTCCAGACGAGCTTTAATGCCATACAACTCTCTTTCTGTGGCCTTCAACTGCTCGTAAATGCAAGTAAAACAAAATGCATGCTCTTCAACCGATCGCTGCCCACACCTGCCCGCCTGCCCAGCATCACTACTCTGGACGGTTCTGACTTATGTGGACAACTACAAATACCTAGGTGTCTGGTTAGTCTGTAAACTCCTTCCAGACTCACATTAACTTCTTAGGGAGCAGCGCACGAAGTGACCGTTTTGGAGACCCTGGCATGCCCAAAGTAAAATGCCTCCCATTCAGGCCCAGAAAATAGGATATGCACATATTTAGTACTACTGGAAAGGAAACACTCTGAATTTTCTAAAAGTGTTAACATTTTGTCTGTGAGTAAAACAGAACGGATATGGCAGGCAAAACCCCGAGGAATTTCTGTCCTGGAAAAAGTGGTTTTGACACATTGCCTCATTTAGAGCCCCTCCCTTATGAAAATGCCCTCATAAGGGCATATGAATGCAGTACCTATCGCTTCCTCTGGATGTCAACAGTCTCGAGACAGTGTTCTGATTCTTTTTAGATGCTTTTAGAGCAGAGAAGAAGAGGAATCAGGAAGTGTCCCCATAGATGTCCTTACAAGTGAATGCCCGCTCCCGGCAGGCACGCTCTGTGGTTTTTTCCTTTCTTATCGCCCAGTTTATATTCCGGTTGAACTATTATGCTATTTATACATAAAAGTGTTCCTAAGGATACATTTACAATGATGTTTGATTGTTCTTGGACAAGTTTATAGGTATAAGTTGAACGAGTTTTCTTCACGTTTCAATGGAGGAGTCGATGCTCTATTTTCTGATTATAACGCGCCAACCAAACGGAAGTTAACTACTTACGGAGTGGTGGGGTGCTAGCCGGTGAAATGTGAGGCGCCAAATTCAAAATCCAAAAGTTGAATTATTAAACATTCATCAATATACAAGTGTTGCATAGTCATCAAAAGCTCTGATTCTTGGCAATATCACAGCGTTGTCAGATTTCAAAAAGGCTTTACGGCGAAAGCACAACATTTGATTGTTTGAGGGTAGAACCTCTAATATTTATGCATTAGCATCAATCCATAATCCAACACGGGTCTCAAAAAACGCATAAAATCGCTAATATAAAATCCCTTACCTTTTGAAGAACTTCTGCTGAGGGCTTCCCAAGTGTCCAATGAAGACAATCCATGCTTCTTTTGTTAGAAAAAGTCATTTATTATATCCATAAATCTCCGTTTGGTTGGCGCGTTATGATCATAAAATCCACCCATTGAACCGTGAAGAGAACGCGTTCACATTATACCTATACACTTGTCCAAGAACAATCAATCATTGATAAAAGTGTTCCTAAGGATACATTATGTATATTTACTATAATATTTCAACCGGATTATAATCTGGACGATAGGAAAGGAAAAAAACCACAGCGCGCGCGAGCCCGTGAACGCGCTTCCTCTTCTGTTTACATCCGATGACTAGTTCGAAATTCTTCTTCTATTACCATCCAGAGCTACCTAACATCACCAAACACTGTCTAGAGACTGTTGACATCCAGTGGAAGCAATAGGTACTGCAATCTTACTCCCATATATATCTGTTTTCAATAGGGAGAGGTTCAAAATGTGTCAGAAACACTTTTTCCAGGACAGAAATTCCTCGGGGTTTTCGCCTGCTATATCAGTTCTGTTATACTCACAGACAATATTTTAACACAAATTTCTGGGCCTGAGTGGCAGGCCTTTTACTTTGGGCACACCAGACTCTCCAAAACCGACACCTCAGCTGCCGCTCCCTAAATTAAGCATCTCCAATCCAAAATGAAATCTAGAATTGGCTTCCTATTTCGCAACAAAGCATCCTTCACTCATGCTGCCAAACATACCCTCGTAAAACTGACTATCCTAGCAATCCTTGACTTTGGCGATGTAATTTATAAAATAGCCTCCAACACTCTATTTAGCAAATTGGATGCAGTCTATCACAGTACCATCCGTTTTGTCACCAAAGCCCCATATACTACCCACCACTGTGACCTGTATGCTCACGTTGGCTGGCCCTCGCTTCATATTCGTCGCCAAACCCACTGGCTCCAGGTCATCTATAAGCCTTTGCTAGGTAAAGCCCCGCCTTATCTCAGCTCACTGGTCACCATAGCAGCACCCACCCATAGCACACGTCTCCAGCAGGTATATTTCACAGCTAATTCCACCTTCGGCCGCCTTTCCTTCCAGTTCTCTGCTGCCAATGACTGGAACAAACTGCAAAAATCACTGAAGCTGGAGACTCATGTCTCCCTCACTAGCTTTAAGCACCAGCTGTCAGAGCAGCTCACAGATCACTACACCTGTACATAGCCCATCTGTAAATAGCCCACCCAACTACCTCATCCCCTTTCTGTTATTTATTTTATTTATTTTGCTCCTTTGCACCCCATTATCTCTACTCGCACACTCATCTGCTGCACATCTATCACTCCA
Organism: Brachymystax lenok tsinlingensis; assembly: GCA_030435695.1. Lineage (NCBI taxonomy): Eukaryota > Metazoa > Chordata > Actinopteri > Salmoniformes > Salmonidae > Brachymystax > Brachymystax lenok. The sequence continues at coordinate 1,917,380 of CM059801.1, read as the reverse complement.
GTGTTTAATTGCTAAATTGTAAATTTTTCGCCACTATGGCCTATTTATTGCCTTCTCCCTCATCCTACCTCATTTGCACACACTGTAAATATACTTTTTCTATTTTATTATTGACTGTATGTTTGGTTATTCCATATGTAACTTTGTGTTGTTGTTTGTGTCGCCCTGCTTTGCTTTATCTTGGCCAGGTCGCAGTTGTAAATGAGAACTTGTTCTCAACTAGCCTACCTGGTTAAATAAAGGTGAAATTAAAAAAGACAGAATGGTCTGCCCTGGAATGAGGAGACAGAGGGCTGTGAGACAGAAGTTTAATCCTTGATAGATGAAACGCGGGAAGTATATGGAGGGTACGGGGCAACAGAAGATGAACAGCAGAGGGGCTAAGGATCTTGGAAATGGGTAAAGGGCCGATAAAATGGGGGGGAGTTTGAGGGACTCTACCCGGAGAGGCAGATCCCGAGTAAACAGCCATACCATCTGCCCAAGACAATAGTAGGGAGACGGGGTCTGGTGGCGGTCCGCCTGTTGACAATACCTGAGCTCCTGACTGAGCTCTCTTGCAGGTACGCTGACAGTGGCGGACAAACTTCTGGGCAGAGGGTATGTTGACCTATTCCTCTTGCTCTGGGATAAGTGGGGGTGATCACCCATGGAGCACTCCGAAGGGTGAGAGCCCAGTGGCTGAGCAGGGAATGGTGTTTTGGGCGTACTCCACCCACACGAGTTGCTGGCTCTAGGTGGTGGGGTTGGCCGAAACGAGGCACCGAAGAGTCGTCACCAGGTCCTGATTGGCACGCTCCGACTGGCCATTAGATTGGGGATGAAACCCGGAGGACAGGCTGGCCGACGACTCAATGTGCAGAACGCCTTCCAGATCCGGGATGAGAACTGAGGACCACGGTCAGAAACCATGTCCACAGGAAGTCCATGGATCCGGAAGATGTGCTGCAACATGAGCTAGGCCGTCTCTTTGGCTGAAGGTAGCTTGGGGGAGGGGAATGAAATGGGTGGCTTTGGAAAACCTGTCCACCACCGTGAGGATAGTGGTGTTGCCATCAGATGGAGGGAGACCAGTGACGAAGTCCAAGGAGGGGATGCAACTCAATATTAGGAAGGTGTACCTTATGTTTTAGGACCAGATACAAACAGGCTTAAATGCCCATTGTCCACATCACATTGGAGTTTCCTTGTCCCTGAGCTGTGGCGTGTCCATATTTAGATCCATCATACCCAAGAGGCAGAGGCAGATCATATCATGACTTCAGGATGTTGTTCACTCACTTGTTTATTGATATGCAGTTATATTCAATGGGCTTTGTCTTAGCTAGAACAACAAAGACACAAACACACAATATCATCACAACATTCCCTGCAGAGGAATAGAGAGAGAGTGTGTTCAAAAGTATTTGGTCTGTGACAGAGAGAAACTCATCATAACAATAGTTGAAGGAATATAATTTTAGGAAACAATAGGGTGTGTTTTGTCTTTGGCACTGACTTGTCATATGCTCAGTTTTGAAATGACCGAGAAATGCAGAAATTCTCACGGAACAATGATTAAATACTGAAAGTAATTAGACCACTGCGTGTGATACTGAATTCATTGTTCTTGCTTATAATGTTCATGAATGTTTATAAATGCTGAAACACTAATTTCTCAATAGTATGTACCCTAACTATGAATAGTTTATTAACCCTTGTTTCAATTTGTTTATTGTTTCCAGAGGTGTTAATAAACTCCTGGATTCAGTTTGGACATACACAAGGAGGTTAAATTGCCCCTCCACCCCTCTCTTTCCACCCTTCACCCCTCCACTCATGTCTTTTTCAGCCCTCCCTGGCTTCACACAGCAACCCTCTCTGCTCACATCTCCAGCACCACCAGATTTCCTTCTCTTTTCCCTCCTCTCTCTTTACCAAAGTTTGGCTGTCAATCAGCAGTGGCCTCGGGCAATAGGCACTGATGAAAAGGCCCCTGAGACAAGGAGACCCACATTAGATTTCAATAAGGACATTGAATATTCATATCGGGGAAACATCTAAAGGTAAATGCTTTTGATCTCTGCGCACAAATATCACTGTTTTTTCCAGCCGGGTCCGGCCCCAGTCTCGGCCTCGTCTCCCACTCTCCTCCAGGGGATGCGGTGGAATAATGATGATGGAGCTACAAAGGACAAAAAGAGCCATAATGAATGTTTATACTAAAGGGACTCAATAGAAAGGGCACCCGCACTAAGTATTCAGTAATTAGTATTTAGCAGAAGTTGATCGCTACAACACACACACACACACACACACACACACACACACACACACACACACACACACACACACACACACACACACACACACACACACACACACACACACACACACACACACACACACACACACACACACACACACACACACACACACACACACACACACACACACACACACTAGGCAGGCAGAGCCAACAGAGCAACAAGTCACTTAATCTAAAAACTTTAGACAGGGGGAAAGGCAACCTCCCCTGACAGACACAGTCAAGACAGTTAATTTCTCATGTCAACTTGTTTACTTTATTTTAAAATGTACTATAGTTTCTAATTTGTATGGAAATGTCAGCAGAATACATGATGGGATTGTTTCACTTCCACAAGCACTTAGTTATCTAGCCCATTAGCCTTGTGTAAACAAAATAACTAGACTATCAATATAGCACATTATTAATTAAATATGTCTCTATTAGCTGACCTTTTGCACATGGTGATAATTAGTATGTACAAGTCTAAATAAAGGCCTTCCCACACTGTACGTTGGATTAAGTCTTTTATAATTATTACATGTCACACTATGCGATGTTAAAAGTCCTGAACAGTCATTCTGAAAATAATTTTTCTTGCATGGCTAACTACCAGGAAGTTTGAAAAGACAGGCTGAGTGGGCAGGGAGCTAATATTCATAAGCTCGCCTTGACTGACAACTCTTTGAAACCCTTATGTCAAGCAACTTGGATGCAGTGAGCTGTGTTGCAGTAAAATAATCTCAAGCAACTCAAACAACATTGAAATGACATCAATAATTAAATGTTCTTATACATCTCCCATTTGTAATGTCTCTTATGATGCCGTTCACAGCAGCACTGACTGATGTGTTGACTTGACAACTGCGTCTAAGTGTTGAACGACCCGTCCCCCCCTTTTGTGCCATGCTGGCTGTAGACCTAGCTAGCCAGTAACTAGCTTACACCAGAGACAGGTGAAAGGGGAAACTTATAAGTATCTTTGCCATAGATTAATAGGGTAAACCTTTAATTATATTTGCTGACATCCTACATCCTACAATTTTGGCACCAGTAGAGTAGTTATCTAGCTATATAAACAGTGCCACTCAGCAAACATGCTGGTTACGAGGCCATTCTTGTTTAAATTAGGTACGAGAATATCATGTCACAATTGGTGTATTAAAATGAGAGCTAAGTTGATGTCAGGGGGAGGGGACCAGTACATTTTTTTAATGCAGAAGCAACAGTCATTTTTTATACTTTGGTCATCATTCTTTGATCTGGTCTCCTTCAAATATTATCAAATTTTATGAAAAAAATGATTATGACGGTTCATGACTTTTAACAAATTAAAATCTGGATATTTGATCTGCACATGTACCAGCACCAGCACCAGCAGTGCAAGCTTCCCTCGTCCCCACAGTGACCGTACGTACATATCCCAAACAGAAGCCATGGATTACAGGCAACATCTGCATCAAGCTAAAGGCTGGAGCTGCCGCTTCCAAGGAGCGGGACACTATTCCGGACGCCTATAAGAAATCCCGCTATGCCCTCAGATAACCATCAAAAAAGCAAAGCGTCAATACAGGACTAAAATTGAATCCTACTACACCGGCTCTGACAATCGTCGGATGTGGAAGGGCTTGAAAACTATTATGGACTACAAAGGTAAGCCCAGACACGAGCTGCCCAGTGTCGCGAGCCTACCAGACGAGGCAAGCTACACTAAAGCATGCACGAGAGCACCAGCTGTTCTGGATGACTGTGTAATGATGCTCTCGGTAGCCGATGTGAGCAAGACTTTAAACAGGTCAACATTCACAAAGCCGCGGGGCCAGATGGATTACCAGGATGAGTACTCAAATCATGCGCGGACCAACTGGCAAGTATCTTCACTGACATTTTTATCCTCTTCCTGACTGAGTCTGTAATACCTACATGTTTCAAGCAGACCACCATAGTCCCTGTGCCCAAGGAAGCAAAGGTAACCTGGCTAAATGATTACCGCCCCGTAGCACTCACGTCGGTAGCCATGAAGTGCTTGGAAAGGGTAGTCATGTCTCACATCAACAGCATCCTCCCGGACACCCTAGACCCACTCCACTTCGCATACCGCCCTAACAGATTCGCATATGATGCAATCTCAATCGCACTCCACACTGCCCTTTCCCACTTGGACAAAGGGAACACCTATGTGAGAATGCTGTTCATTGACTACAGCTCAGCGTTCAACACCATAGTGCCCACGAAGCTCATCACTAAGCTAAGGACCCTGGGACTAAACATCTCCCTCTGCAACTGGATCCTGGACTTCCTGACGGGCCGCCCCCGGGTGGTGAGGGTAGGCAACAACACATCTGCCACGCTGATCCTCAACACTGGGGCCCCTCAGGGGTGTGCACTTAGTCCCCTCCTGTACTCCCTGTTCATCCACGACTGCGCGGCCAAACACGACTCCAACTCCATCATTAAAAGTTTGCTGACGACACATCAGTGGTACGCCTGATCACCGATAACAATGAGAACCTATAGGGAGGAGGTCAGAGAGCTGGCAGTGTGGTGCCAGGACAACAACATGTCCCTCAATGTGAGCAAGACAAAGGACCTGATCGTGGACTACAGGAAAAGGCGGGCCGAACAGGCCTCCCTTTACATAAACGGGGCTGTAGTGGAGCAGGTCGAGAATTTCAAGTTCCTTGGTGTCCACATCACCAACGATCTGTCATGGTCCAAACACACCACGATAGTCATGAAGAGGGAACGCCAAAACCTATTCCCCCTCAGGAGACTGAAAAGATTTGGCATGGGTTCCCAGATCCTCAAAAAGTTCTACAGCTGCCCCATCGAGAGCATCCTGACCGGTTGCATCACCGCCTGGTACGGAAACTGCTCGGCATCTGACCGTAAGGCCCTACAGAGGGTAGTGTGTATGGCCCAGTACATTACAGGGGCCAAGATTCCTGCAATCCAGGACCTATATAATAGGCGGTGTCAGAGGAAAGCCCATAAAATTGTCAGAGACTCCAGCCACCCAAGTCATCGACTGTTTCCTCTGCTACCGCACGGCAAGTGGTACTGGAGTGCCAGGTCTAGGACCAAAAGGCTCCTTAACAGCTTCTACCCCAAGCCATAAGACTACTGAACAATTAATCAAATGACCACCGGACTATTACATTGCATTTTTGCGCATGTGCCAAATGCAGTGCAGTTAGATTAACAAGAATTTAAGCTTTCTGTCAATATCAGATACAGTGAGGGAAAAAGTATTTGATCCCCTGCTGATTTTGTGTGTTTGCCCACTGACAAAGAAATTATCAGTCTATCATTTTAATGGTAGGTTTATTTGAACAGTGAGAGACAGAATAACAAAAAAAGAATCCAGAAAAACGCATGTGAAAATTTTTATAAATGGAATTGCATTTTAATTAGGGAAATAAGTATTTGACCCCTCTGCAAAACATGACTTAGTACTTGGTGGCAAAACCCTTGTTGACAATCACAGAGGTCAGACGTTTCTTGTAGTTGGCCACCAGGTTAGCACACATCTCAGGAGGGATTTTGTCCCACTCCTCTTTGCAGATCTTCTCCAAGTCATTAAGGTTTCGAGGCTGACGTTTGGCAACTCGAACCTTCAGCTCCCTCCACAGATTTTCTATGGGATTAAGGTCTGGAGACTGGCTAGGCCACTCCAGGACCTTAATGTGCTTCTTCTTGAGCCACTCCTTTGTTGCCTTGGCCGTGTGTTTTGGGTCATTGTCATGCTGGAATACCCATCCACGACCCATTTTCAATGCCCTGGCTGAGGGAAGGAGGTTCTCACCCAAGATTTGACGGTACATGGCCCCGTCCATCGTCCCTTTGATGCGGTGAAGTTGTCCTGTCCCCTTAGCAGAAAAACACCCCCAAAGCATAATGTTTCCACCTCCATGCTTGACGGTGGGGATGGTGTACTTGGGGTCATAGGCAGCATTCCTCCTCCTCCAAACACGGCGAGTTGAGTTGATGCCAAAGAGCTTCATTTTAGTCTCATCTGACCACAACACATTCACCCAGATGTCCTCTGAATCATTCAGATGTTCATTGGCAAACTTCAGACGGGCATGTATATGCACTTTCTTGAGCAGGGGGACCTGCGGGCGTTGCAGGATTTCAGTCCTTCACTGCGTAGTGTGTTACCAATTGTTTTCTTGGTGACTATGGTCCCAGCTGCCTTGAGATCATTGACAAGATCCTCCCGTGTAGTTCTGGGCTGATTCCTCACCGTTCTCATGATCATTGCAACTCCACAAGGTGAGATCTTGCATGGAGCCCCAGGCCGAGGGAGATTGACAGTTCTTTTGTGTTTCTTCCATTTGCGAATAATCGCACCAACTGTTGTCACCTTCTCACCAAGCTGCTTGGCGATGGTCTTGTAGCCCATTCCAGCTTTGTGTAGGTCTACAATCTTGTCCCTGACATCCTTGGAGAGCTCTTTGGTCTTGGCCATGGTGGAGAGTTTGGAATCTGATTGATTGCTTCTGTGGACAGGTGTCTTTTATACAGGTAACAAGCTGAGATTAGGAGCACTCCCTTTAAGAGTGTGCTCCTAATCTCAGCTCGTTACCTGTATAAAAGACACCTGGGAGCCAGAAATCTTTCTGATTGAGAGGGGGTCAAATACTTATTTCCCTCATTAAAATGCAATTCCATTTATAACATTTTTCAAATGTGTTTATCTGGATGTTTTTGTTGTTATTCTGTCTCTCACTGTTCAAATAAACCTACCATTAAAATTATAGACTGATCATTTCTTTGTCAGTGGGCAAACATACAAAATCAGCAGGGGATCAAATACTTTTTTCCCTCACTGTATGTCTATGTCCTGGGAAACGTTCTTGTCACTTACAACCTCATGCTAATCGCATTAGCCTATGTTAGCTCAACCGTCCCACCAATCCTGAAGTTAAGGCTAATTTGCTATTCTACACATTTTGCCATTTCTTCTGACGTGTTCATATGCTATTTGGGGGCCCCTGACCTCCAACATAAAATACATTTTTTGGGGTTGGATACCCCATGGAGGTCGGGAATACCGGGGCACGTGCCCTGCATGACCATTCGGTAATCCAGCCCTGCCACACTACACAATAAAGGCAAAAACATTTGGCCAGTGCCAGATTTTTGTCGGAGCCTACATCCGCACATAGGGCTACTTACTTACGAAGTGTTACTTAATTGACAGACTTAGACCCTGTCACACTGAACAAGCCAAGACGTCCGACAATTGTTTACAACGTAAGAATTTGCCCACAACATGGACATTATGTCTGGGCCGAAAAAATCATGGCATAAGACGGCTAAAATCTTAGTCTGTGCATATGCCTTTATTCACTTACTGTAGTCATTATACTCTTTTATTAGTCTTAATGAAAACGTTTTTAAAATATCTACTTAATGACAGGACTGTATGAAAAAAGAACTATATGAATTCGTCAACCTTACTAAATGGTATTCAGAGAACTGTGACTGAACTAGTTGTCAGTGAATGCAGCTCTGGCTCTGTGTCTGCGATACAAATTAATCACTCTGTGGCAATCATTGTTACAATAGTGCATGGCTCTGTCAAATAAGCCCATATAGGCCCTTTATTCCTTGTAGTCTCTGACATCTAAGAGGAAGGGAAGCGAGTGGGGATGGGGAGGGGTACTGCCTGAGGCACTTTCTCCACAGAGAGTCCACCCAGCTTGGGCACACACTGAGGACTCTCCTTGACGAGATGGAGGTACAGTACTGACTGATGGAGACAGTGAGAATCCAGTTAATAGAAGCAACCAATCCTCACATTCATAATCGGTGTGTGTATGTTTCATGCTTTTGTTTTCTAAATGCCAAAAACTGATGCAAGAAAAGTCAATTTATTGCATCTCTTTCTGTTCCATAGATCTTCCTTGCTCTCTCTTCTTGTGTTTCTCTTTCTCTTCTTACAAAATGATAGTCCCTCCATTGCCAGGCGTTCTAGTCTGTCCTGTTTACATGTGTGTTTACCCACAGTTTTTCCTTCATGTTTCTGGTTTTCTGACTAGAACCATGGCAATCCAGACCTCAATTCTTACCAGCGCTCTAGTAGGTACAATGTATTTTTGTCTGTGTCTGTGTGTGTGCAAGTTCAAATGTGTATGTTTTTGCACATGCACGTATACATTTGGTGTGTGTGTTTGTGTGTGTGCCAGCTGTCCTTGACCGCAAAGAGAGGGATGGTGACAGGGGCCAGGTAGCATCGATGGAGTAGAGGTGACAGTCACAAAGATGGCAGGGGGTTATGGAGGCTGGGTTTCAGCCTTGGCCAAAAGCCTATGGAAGGGGGATGATCCAGGTGTGTGTGTAAAGGGAAAGGGAAGGCCTAAGCTACCAATGTTGTTATGGTTGTTGTGTCTTAATTTTGTGGAGGTCGTGGGGTTCAGTGTGTGTGCTTGGAGGAGGGACTGTGCAGTAGTGTCAGCGGACGTAGTGGTGTCACATCTACTCCCGCTCCTCCCCTCCAGCATTCAGCGTCGCCAGTATACTAACACCCGGTCCTGGGATCATTCATTACGCACACCTGGAATCAATCATTACGTGCACCTGAACATCATCATGAGGCACACCTGGACTCCATTACCTCACTTATTACCTCTCCTATTTCTGGAACTCTCTTAGGTTCTTTCCCCAGTCAATATTGTTCCTGTGTTTATGCGTAGACGCTACTGTTATGTTGTCTTGTTCCACGTTTGTTGTTTTATTAAAAGTTGAATCTGCACCTGCTTCTCTACTCTCAGCGTCTCCGTTAAAGAATACTGACTCCAACAATGGAAGCAGCAGGAAAACAGAATATCTCCCAGATGGTCGACGAGCAGGGATACCTTCTACGTCAACACCATGACCAGCTGGCACAACTGGGGACGGCTATGGAAGAGGTTCTTCGCAGTGTGCAAAGTCTCGAACATACCCGGGAGGTGTTGCCGTCAACTAGCGGAGGATACTCTACAACCAGTCGACCCAGCGAGCCAGAACAGTCCACTCAGGTCAACGATTCTCGTTTGTCCCTCCTGGATAAATATGATAGCACCCCATCTAAATGCCGTGGCTTCCTACTACAGTGCTCCCTCTACTTTACGCACCAGATAGGAGCCCCCACCACCGATAGGTCCAAGGTTGCCACGGTTATTTCTCTGCTGACAGGGGGGGCGTTGGAATGGGCCACGGCCGTCTGGGAGAGAGGAGAGGAGCTAGATTCATATGAGGGGTTTATAGCTCTGTTCAAAAGCATCTTCGATCATCCCCCGTAGGGCAGAGAGGGGGGTGAGCGCCTACTCCAGTTATGGCACGGGGACCAGACGGTTGCCAAGTACGCGTTCACCTTCCAGACAGTAGCAGCATCCAGCGGATGGAATGAGCCGGAGATTCGTAAGTTATTCAGAAGAGGTCTGCGCGAGGAAGTCCAGATGGAACGCACTCATTGCGATTGCCATCCGTCTGGATAACCTACTTCGGGAGCGTCGGTACTCTAATCACTTCTCTCCCTCAGTGAACACTCTGGATCAGAGTCTGAACACCACTTGTATTTTCATGAATGTTTGATATTACTATTTTTGTAATTTGAATTTGGCGCTCTGCATTTCACCGGATGTTGTCGTAGGTGGACCGCTAGCGGTCTGGTGATCCCAAAGAGGTTAAACATTCATGAAAATACAAGTGTTGTACACCATTCTTTAGCTTCGAATTTTGGTAATCGAACCACGTTGTCCGATTTACAATAGGCTTCACGGTAAAAGCATAGCATTTGATTATCTGAGGACAGCACCCCACATACTTCCTGCATATAAATATAATTCAAACCAGCACAGGCATCACAAAACTCAAAAATAGCGATAAAACAAATAACTTACCTTTGAAGATCTTCCTCTGTTTGCAATCCCAAGGGTCCCAGCTACACAATAAATTGTTGTTTTGTTCGATAAAGTCCCTCTTTATATCCCAAAAACTCTGTTTGGTTTGAGCATTTTGTTCAGTAATCCACCTGCTCAAAGGCGTTCAACCATGCAGACAAACTAAATCCACAAAAGTACCGGTAAAGTTCGTAGAAACAAGTCAAACAACGTTTCTAATCAATCCTCAGGTACCCTAATATGTAAATAAACGATAATATTTCAGACGGTAAATAACCTGCTCAATACAAAAAAGGAAAATAACGAGGCGCGCGCACTCAATCACGCATGCCAAACAGTTCAGTCCACTCCATGGTCCACCAGGAAAAACAGCTATTACTCGTTGGTTTTTCAATATAAAAGCCTGGAACCTTGTCTAAAGACTGTTGACATCTAGTGGAAGCCATAGGAATTGCAATCTGGGAGCTAAATCCCTCTGTATTGAATAGCAAGTCAAAGGGAAAACTGTCACATCACAAAATCCCATTTTCTGGAAGGATTGTTCTCGGATATTTGCCTGCCAAATCAGTTCTGTTATACTCACAGACTTTATTTTAACAGTTTTAGAAACTTCAGAGTGTTTTCTATCCTATACTACTAATTATGTGCTTGTCCTAGTTTCTGGGCCTGAGTAACAGGCATTTAACTTTAGGCACGCCAGACTCTCAGAACTTCCAAACACTGCCCCCTAGCCCAAACAAGTTAAAAGTTTCACCTGCACCTGCTTTTCGACTCGCAGCGTCTCCTTAAGAGGTGCCTTCCCAGCAAACCAAAATTGGTTCTGTGAAAATTCTCAGAACATTCGTTAGGTTTCAGCAAATGTTCTCTTAACATAAAAACTGGCCAGTTGTGCTGATGATTATACAATGGTTGTATAAAACGTTCGCCTGACTTTGCAAGTTCGTTCCCAGAAAACATTTAATTTGTTCTTTAAAGGTTCCCAGAATGTTTCTTTATGTTGTGGGAACATTGTGGGGACATCACAAAATATGTTGTCATGACAAACTGTCCAGTTGTGCTGATTACAATGTTTCTATTAGGTTGAAAAAACAATTGCCTGATGTTGCAAGAACATTCCCAGAACAAATGATTTATTTTCTTTAAAAGTTCCCCAAAAAATGTCTTTAGGTTCTGGGAACATTGTAGGGATATGACAACTGCTATAACATTTGATGTTGCAGGAATGGACAGAATAGCTGTTCTGAGTTATTAAAATGTTCCCAGAATATTTTATTAGGTTGTCGATCAGTGTGGATACATTTCAAGAGATTGGTTCCCTAAACACATCTGTCCAGTTGTGATGACATTCTTACAATGTTTGTATCAGGGTGCACAAAACACACTCAATGGTTCTTAGAATGTTATCCCTATGTTCCCAGAATGAGTCAATTAAGTTTTTAACAGTCCATGGAGGCTTCTTTCATGTGTTAGTGTTACTGTTGAGAAAATTTGTACAACAATCCATGTATAAACACATATGGCATTTGGAATCTCATCACAATTTAGACATTGTACAAACACAGTTTTACTGTATTTTGTTGATAGTTGCAACCTGGGTGCTTTGGAGGATTATCTTTGGAATTGATCCACTGCGCACTGGACTGGGACTAACACAAATATTAAACTGCCTACACCTTTACTCTGACTTCCAGGTTGTGGTTTTTGTCTTTGCAAAACTGAAGAGCTCAGTGACTTTCAACATGGACCGTCATAGGATGCCACCTTTCCAACAAGTCAGTTCGTCATATTTCTGCCCTGCTAGAGCTGCCCCAGTCAACTGTAAGTGCTGTTATTGTGATTGAAAGTTGAAATGTCTAAGAGCAACAACGGCTTAGCTGCGAAGTGGTAGGCCAAACAAGCTCACAAAACGGGACCGCCGAGTGCTGAAGCACGAAGCACGTAAAGATCGTCTGTCCTCGGTTCCAAACTGCCTCTGGAAGCAACGTCAGCACAATAACTGTTCGCTGGGAGCCTAATGAAATGGGTTTCCATGGCTGAGCAGCCGCCCACAAGTCAAAGATCACCATGCACAAAGCCAAGCGCCGGTTGGAGTGGTGTAAATCTCGCCGCCATTGGACTCTGCCCGAATGCATAGTGCCAACTGTAAAGTTTGGTGGAGGAGGAATAATAGTCTGGGGCTGTTTTTAACGGTTCGGGCTATGCCCCTTAGTTTCAGTGAAGGAAAATCTTAACGCTACATACAATGACATTCTAGACAATTTTGTCCATCCAACTTCATTTGGGGAATTTCCCGTTTCAGCATGACAATGGCCCCGTGCACAAAGTGAGGTCCATACAGAAATGGTTTGTCGAGATCGGTGTGGAAGAACTTGACTGGCAGAAAGCCTTTCCAGAAAAGTGGAAGCTGTTATAGCAGCAAAGGGGGGACCAACTCCATAATAATGCCCATGATTTTGGATTGAGATGACTCGACAACTAGGTGTCCACATACATTTGGTCATGTAGTTTAAACCTAGAAAATGAGTATCCTCTATTATGTATTACTCTACCAATCATATTTATATACTGTAAAGTTGTGATGTTTTTATTTTATTTTCCCTTTCCCTAGAAGTCATGGTAAATTATTGCCTGACAGATTGCGATGAGGTGCACATATATGTACGTATGTACTAAGATGTAAAGCCATAGTTCGGATCATAATTTAATGATTTCAGTACAAAGGGAAAACCACTCAAAATATTAGGATCCTGGTGGTGCAGCAGACGAAGTAGCCAACAGGGCATGAAGATGGCAGATCGCAGGTTGAAATCGACTTAATTAACTTTCTTTAAAAAAGCTATAGCTATGTTTGGATAATACCCTAATAAAATATGTTTGGCAACGTCATATAATAATGTTACATTACACATCGACATTAGCAGAACATTACAGCAATGTTTTCACAACTACGTTCATTATCGTTGAAATATGTTTTAGAACATTTCTGGACAATCTTAACATAACCTTACAGTGTATTCCAGGAATGTTTATTGTTTGTTGTCATAGGTTTTAGAAGTAATATCTCCATCAACATTAGCTGAATATCAAAGGAATGTTTTTTTAGAACAACTTCTATTGCTCCAACAAGAATGTTCAGGGAACATTATTAGAACCATCAAGAACATAATGTCAAATTCATGAGACCATTGTAGGAATATTCCCTGCTTGTTGTTACATTAGCAGAACGTTCCCGTAATGTTTCCTCAGAACCACTTCTGTTGCTCCCACATTTTGTTGTGGCAGTATGTTCTAAGTACATTATTGTATCATTGCATTATTACATTGCCTGGCAACCTAATGTGAACCTTTGGGGAACGTTCTGTGGTAGTTCTTACAAATGTTGTGAAAAACAATTTTGTTAAACGATAGGAGAACATTCAAGGATCCAAGGGTATTTTATTTAAAATGTACAAAAAATAAAGCAATCTTTGAATGTTTTTGGGATGTTATCATCCTAATGTTAGATTAAACCCTAACTAGTACTTAATGGAAATCTTAAGGAATGTTCTGGGAATGTTCCTGTTTTGCTGGGTTAGGTATCACTGTGAAAGGTGGAAAGGGATAGAGCCAGAATAAGGTGTTTTTGGACTTCAGACCCATGCAATGTGTTTTTGCATGTGTGTGTGTGTCCCCATGTGTCTGTGACTGGACCCCAGGCCCTGTGGCATGGTGCTGTGATGCTGGGTGTCACACTGCTCCAGCCAGAGCCCTGCAGCCACAGAGAGAACCAGCTGTGGCACTGACAGGTATATTTGCCACCCTCACCCTCTTCTTACATCCTTACACACATACACACATGCACGCACACAGGCACGCATGCACGCAAGCACACACACACACAAACACAATCTAAGCTGCGGGCAGTCTCTCTCTCTGGCCAACAACAAACACAAACTGAAAGGAATCATTTTTTTCTGAGAGGTGCTGGTGAGTTGCTGGTCACAATGTGATCACACCTCGTCCATAGAAAACTAGGAGAGAGACTGTCAAATGACTCAAGATTCCTAGTAAGCTTTTATTTACAGTGCCTGAAATTATTCAGACTCCTTTACTTTTTCCGCATTTTGTTACGTTACACGCTTATTCTAAAATGGATTTAAAAAAATATAATCCACAGCAATCTACAGACAATACCCCATAATGACGAAGCAAAACATTTTGGGGGGAATTTTTGCAAATGTATTAAAAAAACTAAACAGAAACACCTTCTTTACATAAGTATTCAGACCCTTTGCTATGAGACTTGAAATTGAGCTCAGGTGCATCCTGTTTCCATCCTTGAGATGTTTCTACAACTGGATTGGAGTCCACCTGTGGTAAATTCAATAGATTGGACATGATTTGGAAAGGCACACACCTGTCTATATAAGGTCCCACAGTTGACAATGCATGTCTGAGCAAAAACCAAGTCATGAGGTCAAAGAAAATGTCCGTAGAGCTCAGAGACAGGATTGTGTCAAGGCACAGATCTGGAGAAGGGTACCAAAAAATGTCTGCAGAGTTGAAGGTTCCCAAAAACACAGTGGTCTCCATCATTCCTAAATGGAAGAAGTTTGGAAACACCAAGACTCTTCCTAGAGCTGGCCGCCCCGCCAAACTGAGCAATCGGAGTAGAAGGGCCTTGGTCAGGGAGGTGACCAACGACCTGATGGTCACTCTGACAGAGCTCCAGAGTTCCTCTGTGGAAATGGGAGAACCTTCCAGAAGGACAACCATCTCTGCAGCACTCCTCAGTAAAAGGCACATGACAGCCCGCTTGGAGTTTGCCAAAAGGCACCTAAAGACTCTCAGACAATGAGAAACAAGATTCTCTGCTCTGATGAAACCAAGATTGAACTATTTGGCCTGAATGCCAAGCATCACGTCTGGAGGAAACCTGGCACCATCATGAAGCATGGTGGTGGCAGCATGATGCTGTGGGGATGTTTTTCAGCAGCAGGGACTGGGACACTAGTCAGGATAGAGGCAAAGATGAACGGAGCAAAGTACAGAGAGATCCTTGATGAAAACCTGCTCCAGAGTGCTCAGGACCTCAGACTGGGGCAAAGGTTCATCTTCCAACAGGATATCGACCCTAAGCACACAGCAAAGACAACGCAGGATTGGCTTTGGGACAAGTCTCTGAATGTCCTTGAGTTGCCCAGCCTGAGCCCTGACTTGAACCCGATCGAACATCTCTGGAGAGACTTGACAATAGCTGAGCAGCAACGCTCCCCATCCAACCTGACAGAGTTTGAGACAATCTGCAGAGAAGAATGTGAGAAACTCCCCAAATACAGGTGTGCCAAGCCTGTAGTGTCATACCCAAGAAGACTCGAGGCTGTAATCGCTGCCAAAGGTGCTTCAACAAAGTACAGGGTCTGAATACTTATGTAAATGTGATGTTTCAGTTTTCAATTTTTTTTTAAATAGTGAAACATTCTAAAAACCTGTTTTTGCTTTGTCATTATGGGGTATTGTGTAGATTGATCAGGGGAAAAAACTATTTAATACATTTTAGAATAAGGCTGTAACCTAACAATTTGCAGAAAAAGTCAAGAGGTCTGATTACTTTCCAAAGGCACGGTCTGTTCTGGCCTCGTCTACCTCTCCTCACTAGCGACAGTTTACGATAAGGTAATATCTATATGGATTCTAAAACTTGGCCTTGAGCAGTTGGTTAAATATGTAGATCGATGTGGAGATATTTGATAAATGGTTAATGAAACAGTCTGGCATGACTGTACAGTATCAGTATGCCTTACATTATCACATTTGCCCATGTTTTTTGCCTAGTATAATGTGAGTTTCCATTGCTGTTTCAATATTATGTAGGTCATTGAGAACACACAGCATCGCCAAGAGAAACTGAACCAGTGGTCCTGGAAAACCTGATGATCTCGCCTCAGGAGAGATGGCACCTTCCGTCACACCTAGCTCACACATACGTGTGTGTACGCATGTGTGTGTGTGTGTGTGTGTGTGGTAGTGAAAGGTGCCATGCGTATCCAGGTGTCTGGCTGTGCAATAGCACCCTTCAGATGTCAAAATGATGAAAACAATCGTCTGAACAGGGTAGAGAGTAAGCTGCAGGCGGCAGATACTTGTGTGTTTAAGTGCGTGTGTGTGTTTGTGTGTGTGTCTGTGCATGCGTGCCTGCCTGTGTGCGCATGTGTTGCTATATGTTCTTGGAGGTCAAGGGTTGGAAAGACAACATCAGGAATCACAAAACACATAGAGAAAGAGAATAGACAGAGAGAGGATAGACAAAGTGTGATGTCATACTCAGTATATCAGCCAAACAGAATTCACAATTGTTGTAATGTAGCACCCCTCTACACCAAGAAACACCACCCCCCAGCCAATACACACACATACGCACAGTCACAGACCCAAACACACTTTTTTGGTTCAGTCGTGCGGCCAGATGTCCAAGTTGACATAGCGCTTAAGGCGTTTGACTGGATGAAAGGCGGCGCTGGCTGTGGGTAAAGAGGGATTAAAACAGGGCCCGAGGCGCTCGTGTTATATTGAAAACATCCTGGGCTGCTTTGGATGGAGATTTGCATACATTGGGTCTGTGCGGGGCCAGCCCATCTGCTGGAGTGCATTGTCCCCAAACAACAAAGTGTGTTTAAATATTTCACATCTCCATCGATTGGAAGGGATGGAGGGAAAGATACAGACAGATAGAGGGAGAGTGTAAAAAAATGAAAAAGTGGATTGGCACGACGTTGAATTTGAACTGATCCCAAATGTGATTCAGTCGCTCAGTAAATAACACATTCAGCAGCCAGGTTTCTGCACAACGTGGATAATCTAAATATTGTTATTCACAATTCTGTTGGTATGAGAGGAAAAGAGAGTAGACATGTAAAATCCACATTAAATGCGCCCTGCATGGTTACCATTGGCATAAATACAAACTTGTTGACACTGTGGAAGGCTTCTCTTGACCAACCTGGTCTGCTTGTCTGATTTTCAGTTGGGAATACTGAATGAATTGATCTTTACAATTCCATTACCACAAATTAATAGTGTGGACTTCTATTGACTGTAGTATTTTGTGTCTTTATGCAAAAAAGACAACCAACTTACAGTTGAAGTTGGAAGTTTATCTACACCTTAGCCAAATACATTTAAACTCAGTTTTTCACAATTCCTGACATTTAATCCTAGTAAAAATTCCCTGTTTTAGGTCAGATAGGATCACCACTTTACTGTGTGAAATGTCAGAATAATAGTAGAGAGAATTTATTTCAGCTTTTATTTCTTTCATCACATTCCCAGTGGGTCAGAAGTTTACATACACTTAATTAGTATTTGGTAGTAGTGCCTTTAAATTGTTCAACTTGGGTCAAATGTTTCGGGTAGCCTTCCACAAGCTTCCCACAATAAGTTGGGTGAATTTTGGCCCATTCCTCCTGACAGAGCTGGTGTAACTGAGTCAGGTTTGTAGGCCTCCTTGCTCGCACACGCTTTTTCAGTTCTGCCCACAAATTTTCTATGGGATTGAGGTCAGGGCTTTGTGATACCTTGATTTTGTTGTCCTTCAGCCATTTTGCCACAACTTTGGAAGTATGCTTGGGGTCATTGTCTATTTGGAAGACCCATTTGCAACCAAGCTTTAACTTCCTGACTGATGTCTTGAGATGTTGCTATGATGTCCACATCATTTTCCTTCCTCATGATGCCATCTTTTTTTTGAAGTGCACCAGTCCCTCCTGCAGCAAAGCACCCCAACAACATTATTCTGCCACCCCCATGCTTCATGGTTGGGATGGTGTTCTTCGGCCTGCAAGCCTCTCCCTTTTTCCTCCAAACATAACGATGGGCATTATGGCCAAACAGTTCTATTTTTGTTTCACCAGACCAGAGGATATTTCTCCAAAAAGTACGATCTTTGTCCCCATGTGCAGTTGCAAACCGTAGTCTGGCTTTTTTTTTATGGTGGTATTGGAGCAGTGGCTTCTTCCTTGCTGAGCGTTATTTCAAGTTATGTCGATATAGGACTCGTTTTACTGTGGATATAGATACTTTTGTACCTGTTCCTCCAGCATCTTCACAAGGTTCTTTGCTGTTGTTCTGGGATTGATTTGCACTTTTTTCACTAAAGTACGTTCATCTCTAGGAGACAGAATGCGTCTCCTTCCTGAGTGGTATGACGGCTGCATGGTCTCATGGTGTTAATACTCGCGTACTATTGTTTGTACAGATGAACGTGGTACCTTCAGGCATTTGGAAATTGCTCCAAAGGATGAACCAGACTTGTGGAAGTCTACAATTATTTTTCTGAGGTCTTGGCTGATTTCTTTAGATTTTCCCATGATGTCAAGCAAAGAGGCACTGAGTTTGGAGGTAGGCCTTGAAATGCATCCATAGGTACACCTCCAATTGACTCAAAGGATGTCAATTAGCCTATAAGAAGCTTATAAAGCTATGACATCATTTTCTGGAATTTTCCAAGCTGTTTAAAGGCACAGTCAACTTAGTGTATGTAAACTTCTGACCCACTGGAATTGTGATACAGTGAATTATAAGTGAAATAATCTGTCTGTAAACTATTGTTGGAAAAAGTACTTGTCATGCACAAAGTAGATGTCATAACCGACTTGCCAAAACTGTAGTTTGTCAAAAAAGTGGAGTGTGGAGTGGTTGAAAAACTAGTTTTAATGACTCCAACCTAAGTGTATGTAAACTTCCAACTTCAACTGTACATATTTGACTTCATTATACAATGAATGTGAAGTTAACAATACCCTACAAAGACACTAAAACAAAAGGAATAGGAAGAGCTCCTCTGCAGATATTTAGTTGCAGTGTTTCGTCGATGGCTCTCTCACCCACTCTAGTATTAAGTCATCAATCCTCTGCCCCAACCCTCTTTATTGTATAAATGCCATAACTGCTACTTTGTGACATTTAAAGGCACAGTAAAATGAGACAATCACAGTAATATATCTGTGTACTCATCCTGACTCGCTGGGTCAGAGACATAAAACTTAATAACTTAAGGATATTGTTAGATATTGTTGCACTGTCGGAACTAGAAGCACAAGCATTTCGCTAAACTCACAATAACATCTGCTAACCGTGTGTATGTGACCAATAACATTTGATTTGATTCGATTTGGAATGAGACGGAGGGAGGAAGGGAGGGGGATTGGTGGAGAGACAGGTTGTGTGAAATTCTTGCTGGGAAATGACAGACAAAAGGACAGGTGTCCAATTTCTAACTGGTGGGATGTCTTAGCAGATGAGCTGTGTGTAGGTTGGGCTTACACAGACACACGCACGTCTTAACGGAGGTGAGTTGGCCATGGGTTGATTTGCGTATGTCCCAAATAACCTACCACACACACACACAGCCAAGATGGACGTGGCAAATGTGTTGCCTGCACGGGGGAGGATTTTGGAATTGAGAGTATGGTCAATCTGTTTGTTCCTTTATCACGTCCAAGAGGAAAGTGATATTTCTTCTTTAATTTAATTATTTGTAAATGTTTGCTTTCAGAATGTAATATTGAGCATGTAAAATGATTTTGAGCATGGGAAAACCAATGTATTATTAATAATAATAAATACATAATATATTAGTACTCACATCTATAGACATATCAAATAATTACATTGCTCCTCCCGTGTCTCTGTCACTCCATGTCTCATAAGCAGGTTCATTTATGTAAGCTTTGTTGTCATAGAAGGTCAGTGATGGAGATGCTCCAAACAGTCTAACAGACACACATTAACCCCATTTAATCAGGATTACACTCAGCACACAACCATTACTTAAGAGGCATCACACACCAGCATGCCGGCAGGATGGGGAGGGGAGGATATGGGACACACACACACGCACACGCACACACACACACACACACACACACACACAGTACAGAGAGAGAAACAAAAATCCAACACAATCAATTTAATGGTGTGAATTAGTTAAGTGCCAAATGTTCAGCTTTTTATGGCAGGATCGGCTGAAAATATAAATACGGTGCAGAGATCACAGTAATTACAGCAATCCACTTACAGTACACAGCAGTTAGGCTGCAGTTAGCAGCATTCTTAGTCAAGCTGTGTTCTCAGTCAGACGTCTACTAAGGGATGTCGCCAAGTTATTTAGGACAGTTTTAGGGCACTGCAGGGTGGGTATGAGATGGGGAGCGAGGGTGAGAGAATAGATAGGGGAGAGGGAGATGGAAAGAAAAGGTGAAGGGGAGAGAGGATGAGAGAAGGGATGGGGGAGAGGGTGGAGAGGGAGAGAGGATGAGAGAAGGGATGGGGGAGAGGAGGTTCTGTGATGGCTTTGGAAGGAGGGCGGGGTTCCAGGCAGGTCAACTGTGATACAAGTCAGTATTCAACATTCATCCATGTCTGAGCACGTTGGGAGATGACATGGAAACTGACCACTAGGGGCAAGAGTGAGTGCTGTTACCTTCAAGTAGGTTTCGGTTTTGATGTGGAAATGTGGACGGAGATGGCAAATGGGTGCACCTGCCTCTAGTTCAAAAGGTTGCATGTTTGAATCCAGCGATATAAATGTATTTTTGTTTTGAGCCTTACCCTAAACCTCCACCTTTCCAGAGTTAATGTTTAACCTGAATTCTGATATAATGCCTAAACTGACAAATTCTGAGTTAATGCCTAAACTTACACTTAATCACTTTGAAGTTTGAACAATGAAATTTGAAAAACATGGATGAATGTATAATTCTGTGTAAGTGGTTCATTTTACATTTTAGCAGACACTCTTATCAAGAGCTACTTATAATAGTAAGTGCATACATTTTCATATTTGTTCATACCTGTCCCCCATGAGAATTGAACCCACAGAAATGGTGTTGGAAGTGCCATGCTCTACCAACTGAGCCACATACGTGCACCCCACTGCAGATACACAGACATACCAACAGACACACAGGCACAGACATACAGTAGACACATATACAGTGGGGAAAAAAAGTATTTAGTCAGCCACCAATTGTGCAAGTTCTCTCACTTAAAAAGATGAGAGAGGCCTGTAATTTTCATCATAGGTACACTTCAACTATGACAGACAAAATGAGGAAAAAAAAATACAGAAAATCACATTGTAGGATTTTTATGAATTTATTTGCAAATTATGGTGGAAAATAAGTATTTGGTCACATACAAACAAGCAAGATTTCTGGCTCTCACAGACCTGTAACTTCTTCTTTAAGAGGCTCCTCTGTCCTCCACTCATTACCTGTATTAATGGCACCTGTTTGAACTTGTTATCAGTATAAAAGACACCTGTCCACAACCTCAAACAGTCACACTCCAAACTCCACTATGGCCAAGACCAAAGAGCTGTCAAAGGACACCAGAAACAAAATTGTAGACCTGCAAAAAGACTGAAGGAAGACTGAATCTGCAATAGGTAAGCAGCTTGGTTTGAAGAAATCAACTGTGGGAGCAATTATTAGGAAATGGAAGACATACAAGACCACTGATAATCTTCCTCGATCTGGGGCTCCACGCAAGATCTCACCCCGTGGGGTCAAAATGATCACAAGAACGGTGAGCAAAAATCCCAGAACCACACGGGGGGACCTAGTGAATGACCTGCAGAGAGCTGGGACCAAAGTAACAAAGCCTACCATCAGTAACACACTACGCCGCCAGGGACTCAAATCCTGCAGTGCCAGACGTGTCCCCCTGCTTAAGCCAGTACATGTTCAGGCCCGTCTGAAGTTTGCTAGAGAGCATTTGGATGATCCAGATGAGGATTGGGAGAATGTCAGATGAAACCAAAATAGAACTTTTTGGTAAAAACTCAACTCGTCGTGTTTGGAGGACAAAGAATGCTGAGTTGCATCCAAAGAACACCATACCTACTGTGAAGCATGGGGGTGGAAACATCATGCTTTGGGGCTGTTTTTCTGCAAAGGGACCAGGACGACTGATCCGTGTAAAGGAAAGAATGAATGGGGCCATGTATCGTGAGATTTTGAGTGAAAACCTTCTTCCATCAGCAAGGGCATTGAAGATGAAACGTGGCTGGGTCTTTCAGCATGACAATGATCCCAAACACACCGCCCGGCAACGAAGGAGTGGCCGTAAGAAGCATTTCAAGTTCCTGGAGTGGCCTAGCCAGTCTCCAGATCTCAACCCCATAGAAAATCTTTGGAGGGAGTTGAAAGTCCGTGTTGCCCAGCGACAGCCCCAAAACATCACTGCTCTAGAGGAGATCTGCATGGAGGAATGGGCCAAAATATCAGCAACAGTGTGTGAAAACCTTGTGAAGACTTACAGAAAACGTTTGACCTCTGTCATTGCCAACAAAGGGTATATAACAAAGTATTGAGATAAACTTTGTTATTGACCAAATACTTATTTTCCACCATAATTTGCAAATAAATTCATAACAAATCCTACAATGTGATTTTCTGTATTTTTTTTCCTCATTTTGTCTGTCATAGTTGAAGTGTACCTATGATGAAAATTACAGGCCTCTCTCATCTTTTTAAGTGAGAGAACTTGCACAATTGGTGGCTGACTAAATACTTTTTTTCCCCACTGTACATGTGATTCTGATTGGCAACATTTACTGCCCACTACTGATGGACACCCTGGTTGCACACACTGATCATATCCTGGCCACAGGAGCCAGGTGGCGGACCACTCTGTGTGTACTTGTGTGTGAGGGTGGGGGTGTAAGGAGAGAAGGATAAAAGGAGGGAGGGAGCAGAAGAGATGAAAGACGGCGAGAGAGGAAGTGAAGGATAGAGAAACAGATGTGCAGATGACAGAGGGATAGAGAGGCACAAAATGTTGTATGTGTGTGTGGAGGATACCTCATACCTATTGCAAAATATAGTGGTGGATCTTTGATGTTATAGGGCTATTTTGCTTCCACTGGTCCTGGGGCCCTTGTTAATGTTAGAGTTAGGGTTAAGGTTAGGGCTTAGGGAAAATGGGATTTTGAATGGAAATACATTTTAGGTTCCAACAAGAATGGAAGAACAAAACGTGTGTGCGTTTGTTTGGTTTTACTATCCTTTTGGGGACCAGAGGTCCTGACAAGGATAGTAAACAAGGAAAATAATTGTGCTGGTCCTCACAAGGAATACGGCTATTTTAAGCTTAGGGGTTAGGTTTAGAGTTAGAGTTACAATGTTTTTGAATCGGCATGCTTGTGTGTTTTATATTTGCGTTCTATATTTGGTGTACTTACTGTGCCTTCAGAAAGTATTCATACCCCTTGACTTATTCCACATTTTGTTGTTACAGCTTAAATTCAAAATTGATTAAATAGATTTTTTTTTACATTTTTGCAAATCTGTTGAGAATGAAATGCTGAAATATTTCATTTACATAAGTATTCACACTCCTGAGTCAATACATGTTAGAATCACATTTGGAAGCGATTACAGCTGTGAGTCTTTCTGGGTAAGTCTCTGAGAGCTTTGCACACCTGGATTTAACAATATTTTCCCTTTATTATTTTCAAAACTTCAAGCTCTGTCAAAATGGCTGTTGATCATTGCTTGACAATCACTTTCAAGTCTTGCCATAGATTTTCAAGCAGATTTAAGTCAAAACTGTCACTCAGAAACATTCACTGTCTTCTTGCTAAGCAACTTCAATGTAGATTGGCCCTTGTGTTGTAGGTTATTGTCCTGCTGAAAGGTGAATTAATCTCCCAGTGTCTAGTGGAAAGCAGACCGAACCAGGATTTCCTCTAGGATTTTGCCAATTATCTGTAAGGTCCCTCAGTCAAGCAGTGAATTTCAAGCAGAGATTCAACCAGAAAGACCTGGTTCAGTCTGTTTTCCAACAGACACTGGGAGACAAATTCAGCTGTCAGCAGAACGATTACCTTAAACAAAAGGACAAATATACACTGGAGTTGCTTACCAAGATGACATTGAATGTTCCGGAGTGGCTTACTTACAGTTTTGACTTAAATCGGCTTGAAAATCTTGAAAATTACTGTCTAGCAATGATCAACAATCAAGTTGACAGAGCTTGAATAATTTAAAAAAGAATAATGGGCAAATATTGTACAATCCATGTGTGCAAAGCACTCAATCAAACTGAAGAAATCTGTGCACCAGACAGGCTTCTTGCATGCAAAAATCCCAAAAATGCTGGGTTGTTTGGATGACCCAATTGCTGGGTTGTTTTCTGTAAAAACAGCAAGGTTGGGTTGTTGGTGCTGGGTTATTAAGGTTGTGTTATGGATATTTGACCCAGCCAGTGGGTTAATTCTCCTGCCACCAGTGCGTGATGTACACCAGAACATGAGCAAGTGGTGAGACGTGGCAACTTGCAAGTCTTCTAGTTCCAGTGTAACCCAGTGACTGACTGAGTGGAAAACAACATTATATAGACAGACTAAAGATGCTTTGGCTGACTGAACTCCGTGAAAACAGTAAGTAACAAAAGTTGCGAATTATGAATTTGATGGTCATTCAGGTTAAATCGGTTTTCCTATCATACAGTGGCTTGCGTAAGTATTCACCCCCTTGGCATTTTTCCTATTTTGTTGCCTTAAAACCTGGAATTAAAAGGGATTTTGGGGGGGGTTTGTATCATTTGATTTACACAACATGCACTTTGAAGATGCAAAAACAAGAAATATAACAATAAAACTGAAAACTTGAGCGTGCATAACTATTCAACCCCCCAAAGTCAATACTTTGTAGAGCCACCACTGTAATTAGGTAGCTAGCTAACGTTAGCTTGATTATTAGCTAACTGATCATTAGCTAGCTAGTCATTTTCTATGCTAATATCTCTGGCATTAGACTCGCGACAATGCTTGCTACGCTAGCTTACGGAAGTGTTGTTGCGGAATATAGCTAAATGTATGTTTTTTGTCAATGTTTGGCAAGCTAGCTAACAATGTCAGTGTCTTGAATTGTAGCTATCTAAAGTTAGCTAGCTACCTTCACTAGCTAAGTCTGAGTTAAGTTACCATAGCTAGATTTTAGTTATTCTCCGTCTGGGTTAATTTAACCAAGCTATTTGGAAGGCTTAGCTCCTTCTTGCATGGTGAGAGACTGAGTTAGCTCGCAATACTGTATTGGTTTTCAATGGTTTCTGACAGTGGCAACTTTAGTCAGACTTATGAAGTTGAGGAAGATGGATGCAAATTCTGTCAGCTAGCTAATGTTAGAGTTTCCATTCAATTTGACATAGCCAAATTAGTATAGCTAGCTAGCTTTACTAATAAGTTTTTATACATTTTTGCAAATTTATGAAAAGAAAACAACTGAAATATGACATTCACAAAAGTATTCATACCCTTTACTCAGTACTTTGTTGAAGCACCTTTGGCAGCCACTACAGCCTACAACCTGTATTTTGGGAGTTTCTCCCATTCATCTCTAAGGATCCCCTCAAGCTCTGTCAGGTTGGATTGGCTGGGCCACTCAAGGACATTCAGAGACTTGTCCCGGAACCACTACTGCGTTATCTTGGCTGTGTACTTATGGTTGTTGTCCTGTTGGAAAAGTGAACCTTCACCCCAGTCTGAGGTCCTGAGCACTCTGGAGCAGGTTTTTGTCAAGGATCTCTCTGTACTTTGCTCCATTCATTATTCCCTTGATCTTGACCAGTCTCCCAATCCCTGTCACTGAAAAATATCTCCACAGTATGATGCTGCCACCCCCATGCTTCACCGTAGGGAAGGTGCCAGGTTTCCTCCAGACATGACACTTGGCATTCAGGTCAATCTTAATATCATCAGACCAGATCTTGTTTCTTATCGTCAGAGTTCTTTAGGTGCCTCTTGGCAAACTCCAAGCGGGCTGTCGTGCATGTTACTGAAGAGTGGCTTCCGTCTGGCCATTCTACCATAACGGCATGATTGGTGGAGTGCTACAGAGATGGTTGTCCTTCTGGAAGATTCTCCCATCTCCACAGAGGAACTCTGGAGCTCTGTCAGAGTGATCATCAAGTTCTTGGTCACCTCTCTGACCAAGGCCTTTCTCCCCTGATAGGTGGTTCCAAACTTCTTCAATTTAAGAATGATGGAGGCCACTGTGTTCTTGGCAACCTTCAATGCTTCAGAAATGGTTTGGTACCTTTCCCCAGATCTGTGCCTCGACACAATCCTGTCTCTGAGCTCTATAGACAATTCCTTCGACCTCATGGCTTGGTATTTTTTCTCTGACACGCACTGTCAACTGTGGGATCTTATATAGACAGGTGTGTGCCTTTCCGAATCAAAAAAACTGTTTTAGGTTTATCAATATGGGGTATTGTGTGTAGATTGATGAAGGGACATTTTTATTTAATCCATTTTAGAATAAGGCTGTAACCTAACATAATGTTGAAAAAGTCAAGGGGTCTGAATACTTTCCGAAGGCACTGTAGACAGGTGTGTGCCTTTCCAAATCATGTCCAATTAATTGAATTTACAACAGGTGGACTCCACTCAAGTTGTAGAAACATCTCAAGGATGATCAATGGAAAAAGCATGCACCTGAGCTCAGTTTCAAATCTCATAGTAAAGGGTGTGAATACTTGTTTAAATAAGATATTTATGTTTTTTTATTTGTAACTAAAACCTGTTTTCATTATGGGCTATTGTGTGTAGAATCCGGAGGAAAATCTATTATATCTAATCTATTTTAGAATAAGGCTGTAACGTGACAAAATGTGGGAAAAGTTAAAGGGTCTGAATTCTTTCCGAAGTGCGTTCTGGTGCACTTTCATTTTGGGGATTGTGAAAAGTGTTAATAACACTTAAGACAGACTGTCTCACGCACGCATGCTTTGTTTTTTCAGATTGCAATCTGAGTGTGCACATCAATTTCCACTTTAGTCTGATGTTTGGTTCATGAAATAATATAAATACATTTTAATAACCAATCCTATCTCATGAAATCTTACCTTACAAAATAACACATACTTAGACAATAGGGCTATTTTGAAAATATATACAGTGGGGCAAAAAAGTATTTAGTCAGCCACCAATTGTGCAAGTTCTCTCACTTAAAAAAATGAGAGAGGCCTGTAATTTTCATCATAGGTACACTTCAACTATGACAGACAAAATGAGGAAAAGAAATCCAGAAAATCACATTGTAGGATTTTTTATGAATTTATTTGCAAATTATGGTGGAAAATAAGTATTTGGTCACATACAAACAAGCAAGATTTCTGGCTCTCACAGACCTGTAACTTCTTCTTTAAGAGGCTCCTCTGTCCTCCACTCGTTACCTGTATTAATGGCACCTGTTTGAACTTGTTATCAGTATAAAAGACACCTGTCCACAACCTCAAACAGTCACACTCCAAACTCCACTATGGCCAAGACCAAAGAGCTGTCAAAGGACACCAGAAACAAAATTAGGAAGGTTGGGAAGACTGAATCTGCAATAGGTAAGCAGCTTGGTTTGAAGAAATCAACTGTGGGAGCAATTATTAGGAAATGGAAGACATACAAGACCACTGATAATCTTCCTCGATCTGGGGCTCCACGCAAGATCTCACCCGTGGGGTCAAAATGATCACAAGAACGGTGAGCAAAAATCCCAGAACCACACGGGGACCTAGTGAATGACCTGCAGAGAGCTGGGACCAAAGTAACAAAGCCTACCATCAGTAACACACTACGCCACCAGGGACTCAAATCCTGCAGTGCCAGACGTGTCCCCCTGCTTAAGCCAGTACATGTTCAGGCCCGTCTGAAGTTTGCTAGAGAGCATTTGGATGATCCAGATGAGGATTGGGAGAATGTCATATGGTCAGATGAAACCAAAATAGAACTTTTTGGTAAAAACTCAACTCGTCGTGTTTGGAGGACAAAGAATGCTGAGTTGCATCCAAAGAACACCATACCTACTGTGAAGCATGGGGTGGAAACATCATGCTTTGGGGCTGTTTTTCTGCAAAGGGACCAGGACGACTGATCCGTGTAAAGGAAAGAATGAATGGGGCCATGTATCGTGAGATTTTGAGTGAAAACCTCCTTCCATCAGCAAGGGCATTGAAGATGAAACGTGGCTGGGTCTTTCAGCATGACAATGATCCCAAACACACCGCCCGAACAACGAAGGAGTGGCCGTAATAAGCATTTCAAGGTCCTGGAGTGGCCTAGCCAGTCTCCTGATCTCAACCCCATAGAAAATCTTTGGAGGGAGTTGAAAGTCCGTGTTGCCCAGCGACAGCCCCAAAACATCACTGCTCTAGAGGAGATCTGCATGGAGGAATGGGCCAAAATATCAGTAACAGTGTGTGAAAACCTTGTGAAGACTTACAGAAAACGTTATGACCTCTGTCATTGCCAACAAAGGGTATATAACAAAGTATTGAGATAAACTTTTTGTTATTGACCAAATACTTATTTTCCACCATAATTTGCAAATAAATAAATAAAAAATTCTACAATGTGATTTTCTGGATTTCTTTTTCTCATTTCGTCTGTCATAGTTGAAGTGTACTTATGATGAAAATTACAGTCCTCTCTCATCTTTTTAAGTTGGAGAACTTGCACAATTGGTGGTTGACTAAATACTTTTTTTGCCCCACTGTATATTATTGTGGACAATTCTCTGACGTGCTGTGATGTACAGTATGTTCTGAAATGCAGGCAATACTCATTAATTATTTGACATTCAACATTGTATCTTAATTGTGTGTAGGAAAAGGAGGGGGTAGAGAAGGCAAAAATATAGAAGCAAATTGAAATTAGGATTACATTGAAAATAACCCAAGGATTGTATCAAAAATACTCAGCTATCACCTAACCGAAAATGCTGAGTTTATGTCATAACCCAACACACTAGGTTGTTTTAACCCAGCAATATAGTCTAATTTGCCCAATGCTCAATTAACCCAATGCTGTGTTTGGCCAATATTGACTTAGCGCTGGGTTGTCGATATGACCCAAATTGGGTTATTTTTAACCCAGCATTTTGTAGAGTGTAACAATAATTCATAAAAAAAATATATATATTAAGATTCCAAAATGAAATGTTTTCAGTAATTGTTTTCAGTATACTAATTTTGATTTTGTTTGTGTTTTTTGAATGTTTCAGTGCATGCATTAAACAAGCTTTGGATGAAGGACTTCCACAGGGCCGCCATCTCCGATTTTGTAAATTTTGTTTTAAACTTCCATTGGTTGAAAACTATTGCTCGGTTATCACTTGGCTCATGTGCGTTATTCTATAGTTGCCCATTTAAACATCTTAAGGTCAACATCCCCATAGTGTTCACATTTCTCTCATGTAAATGTTGTAGCTACATAAAAGTATTAAATAAACCATTTATTGGGGAAATCCAGTCTTTGATATTTTTCTTCATTACCATGTTGATGATTTTGTATTGGATTTAATTTAAGACATTCAATACATGTTTAGTATATTTACTACATTAAGTATGTTTAGTTTTTTCTTTGAGAAGTAAGTTAATTTAAAGTTATATTTTATTTGGTTTATGTAAACACAACATTTCAATGTTGCTAAACACACAGTAACCGAAAACCTTATCTAATTTGCATGTTCATACTGAGTTTGCAATAAATTTCAAGCAAATAGAATGTTCGCCACAAGTTTAACTGAATTATTTGCCAGAAGTTCACAAGTTTCCGCAAATTTACCGCAACAGTTTGCCAAAAAACGAATTTGAATGTGAAAATAGGAGAGCTATCTAGGCCACACAAGCTCACAGAACGGGGCATTCTAGACGATTCTGTGCTTCCAACTTTCCAACAATTTGGGGAAGGACTTTCCAATTTCAGCATGACAATGCCCCAGTGCACAAAGCGAGGTCCATACAGAAAACGTTTGTTGAGATTGGTGTGAAAGAACTTGACTGGCCTGCACAGAGTCCTGACCACAACCCCATCGAAAACCTTTGGGAGGAATTGGAACGCCGACTGTGAGCCAGGCCTAATCGCCCAACATCAGTTCCCAACCTCACTAATGCTCTTGTGGCTGAATGGAAGCAAGTCCCTGCTGCAATGTTCCAACATCTAGTGGAAAGCCTTCCCAGAAGAGTGTAGGCTGTTATAGCAGCAAAGGGGGGGGACCAACTCCATATTAATGTCCATGATCTTGGAATGAGATGTTTGACGAGCAGGTGTCTACATACTTTTTGTCATGTAGTGTAGTCATGCAGGTGCACTACAGCAAGGTTTCTTTTGGCCAAAAAGGAGAGCAGATACTCAAATAAGTAAGTACCCGCACCACAGCTCAAGAGTTATGGAAACACCTCTTCCAGACTCCACAGTGGTCAAACAGCAGTGTGAATTGTATACGTGTACTAAAACCAGAACCAGCCCATACTGGCCACAAGGTAACAGGGCTTGTGAAGACGTGGATGTTGATTAAGACAGCCCCCCGCACCTCTCCAATTGTACAACTGACTAGGTATCGCCCTTTCCCTTAAACCTAGAGCAATATGGTCCACAGCTGGACCGTGTACACTCCCCACACTCTAATGTTTGGTAGACATTAATGGTTGCCCATTGAATGTACCTTGGAGTCAAATTTCCCCAGACAGGTGGATCACTGGGTGCGGCATTATCATGTGGTCCTCCTTGATGAGAAGGCGGGGAAGGCGACCAAACAATGTTAGATGTACGACCAACAACACAGGAACGACGGTGAGCTTGTGCTTGCTCGTTGTCTCCTCAGGAGATCATATGAAAAGTTGGCAGATCGTTAGGACCCCAAGCCTTATCTGGTGGTGGCCCCTCTACAACCTGGACACCCAACATACCGGATCTGCCCTGAAGTAGAAGAAGGCCCAGAGCAGACCATCCATCGGAAAAACACCTGCGAGCATGCCCCGCACAGTGTCAAACACCTGCCAAGGAGAAGCCACTCCAAGAGAACACAGCCACACCCAGGCCTGGATGGAAGTGGTTCAACCGACATTGGATTGCACACCATGTTTCCCATCAATTGGAGATAAGCCCTCTGCTTCCTCCAGATACAGGACCAGAAGTGCCCCCGCTCACCCTGAAGTTGATGAGTACAGGACCTGGCAGGCTCAGCAGTCCACTAGAGGTCAAAGGCCACTGAGGTACCAATCAGAGAGCATTAAGGGGGGAGTGTCACCCGGTGACAAAGAACTTTCTCATGGTTGCTGTGTTTCCATTTTTCGAAATATGTGATCAATAATTGTGGTGTGAAATCTCACGTGTGCCTCTAATAATACATGTCCTAACGCGTGCTATATAGGCTTGTTCGCCAATGATATGCTCTAACCCAAATTGAGAGGCGACATTCCTGCATGCCTCTTTCCCCTCTTGATTGTGAACAGGGGAAGGAAATGAACTGGACTCCCTAAAAGACAGACGCACAAAGCCAGTGAGCGTGCCTCTCTCCCCGTATCCAAAGGTGGGTACACACAGCTCTCCGGTGGCAGCCTGCTTACATGACGCACAGAGTCCGTATCCACGCCTGTCTCTGAACACTCGCTCCCGACACAAACGACTAACTAAAGTTGTTGAGTACTATTTTCTTCTCGCCCTCAAGGTTATTATCTACAGATCAACATCACGTTTGTAATGTGTGCACTTTGGATATGAGCTAAAGTTGTGCTGAAGATATAGAAGTATAAAATAATTAATATGGGGAAACTGTGATACCTACCTGACTCGGAAACTTACAATGCCTTCTTCCAGATGACGGACCTGAACCCTCCCTTCATGGAGAATGGAACCTGTGGAGAGAAAGAGATTCAATGGAGAGCTAAGGAGAAAAGGCCTAACTAAAAGTGACTGTTTGAAATTAAGATAAATGTTGAACGATGGCAGCTTTTTTAAAGACAAATCACTACCTTTGATGAGAGATATATAAAGAGACCTTGCACATTTGTAGACGGACCTTTGTACAGAGACATTATAACCATGCATTTTAAGGACTCAGCACCCATTTTTAACCACAGGCACATGGGAACCCAATACAAATCAATAAGAGAGCTCTGCTGAAAAACAACAGATTCCAGGTTTCTCTCCAGAGACTATTTCCAAATGTGAACTCACACAAACGGGCCTTCTCCCTGGGGCCTGTATGACCTCCAGGCCCAGACCCCCATTTGTGATCTCTCCCCCACTCCACTCACCCCATTGTCACTCACACACATGGGCCTTCTCCCTCGGGCCCTCCAGTCCCAGGCACCCACTGACTGCTGACCTCTCCCCCACTCCACTCACCCCGGTGTCAGTCACACACGGGCCTTCTTCCTGGGACCACTCCACTTTGTCCTTCTCCACAGCCAGACCTCCACACCTACTTTCCATACCTGGGCAACACCCCTTTTTCTCTGTGGGCATCACCCATCGGCCGGGGCTCAGCCACCTCCAGAACCTAGCGCACCAGCCAAATTTGGGCACACACACTTGAGAACTTTCACCCTGTCGGCTCTTCTCTACTCGCGTGTATCTGGTAACTCATGTTTAAGCCAAAGAGACCGCCCCTAAAAAAGGGCCAAGGCCATTGAATGAAGTGGAGCTGTTAGGGTGATAACCCTCAACCACATCACAGTGTCAAGAACCTAAACTTTGGTTTTAGCCAAAGCTAAGGCTCAAAGGGGCCATATGTATTTCAGGTCCGTGTTTTATTTATAGAGGGAGGCGATAGAGCCCTTTGGAGCCCAACCCAAGTGACAACGGAGAGAGAGGCGGGGGGCGTGAGCCCACTACCCTACCCAGCCGATGGTAACTTTTCTGACTACTCGTGAAAAACAAACCCTGCGCGTCTGGGCTCACCTTCTCGATTTGAATCAGTTCGGCAGTTTGGGCTGAGGTGGGAAGACCCACCGGGACCCTATCCCAAGTTCCCCCTGTGAGAGAGAGGAGGGGAGACCCGTTTGACCAACTGTTCCAAGTCCCCATCCTACACGAACATGAAGCCGTGCGTACTGGGGATAGGAGGGGACAGCCAGTCGGGAACAACTCAGGCGATTGGAGATAAGTGGGGAACCATGCTCGGGCTAGGACCAGACCCCTATCCTGGCCAAGTTCTCCCTAGGAATACACAAGAAAATAACAGACTGTTTTATACGAACTGCACAAAGGAGCCAATGACAGGGTTTGATAAATATGTATCTGATGCCTCCATCCAAGGCAATGCTGCCTGGGCACGTCATTGTAGAGCCACTGGGAAAGACGGGTTGACTGGGTCTCGCTTGGACGGGTCTCGGCTGGAGTGTATTTGAGGAGCGGTGTGAACCGTCTCCAGAAGATCACGAATGCCAAATGGTCAGTAGGCGTGAAACTGTCTGGACAACAATGAGGAACCGTGGGGATGTGAGGGGAATGCAGGGAGTGAGCACCAGCCAAGGCCAGTGCCCAACATCCGCCCACACACGCGCTGGAGCCTCCATTTCAGTCAGAAGGAGTGAAGCCGGCTAGAAAATATGTGTGTTTGACCTTCCCAAGGAGGCCCAAACCAGAATGACCACTATATCATCTTTCGGGTGGCCGCCCAACATCCCCCCTAGGCGGGGAAAAAAGACAGGAAGTGGTGAGAGATAAAACCAGGTTTCTCAAATCGCACCAGAACTTGTCTGGTTGACCTGGAACAGAGTGGGGCTACTAAGAGAGAGACGGCAATGTCTAAATAAGCCATGCCCCTCACAGGGCTTAGGTGTCACCCTACCAAGAGGGGTCAAATAACTAGAAAATTAAAAGTCCAATCGGGCTAGGTTTTTTTTAACGCACAATGGCACGTCCAGGGGTCTTCGGGGGTGGGTTGGGGGTCCGTGGCTTGGCTGGATGGATGAGGATGCTAGGGTGGCCGACACCCTCAACCTGGCATCCGCCACAAGGTGGCACCGCTCGTTGTTTTAGGCCATTTTCAACGATGGGCACAGCCATGTACCTGGTCACCCCTCTCACTTCCAGATATATTAAGTATTGAGCGGTGGTTCATCAGTAGCGTCACTGCCTTTAACCCAAAGGGTGCAGGGTTTGAGTCCAGTCCCTGAAATGAAACCTAACCTTTTCTTGGCCTAGTCCCTATAGGTCCTGATTTAACCTGTGTTTGATCTTCACTCCCAAAAGGTTGCCAAACACTATCTGGTGATTCTCTGCTTCAGACATTTCTCTCTCTCTGGTTCCCATTTGAGGGAACCCTGTCCCGCTCCCTGGCTGTAGCCCCGGGAGCGGGTTCATATACAGTGCATTCAGAAAGTATTCAGACCCCTTCCCTTTTTCCATGTTTTGTTACGTTACAGCCTTATTCTAAAATTGATTAAATATGGTACAGAGGCCAGACGGAAGCCACTCCTCAGTAAAAGGCATGACAGCCCACTTGGAGTTTGCCAAAAGCCCCCTAAAGCACTCTCTGACCATGAGAAACAAGATTCTCTAGTCAGATGAAACCAAGATTGAACTCTTTAGCCTGAATGCCAAGCGTCACATCTGGAAGAAACCTGGCACCATCCCTACAGTGAAGCATGGTGGTGGCAGCATCATGTTGTGGGGATGTTTTTCAGCAGCAGGGACTGAGAGACTAGTAAGCATCAAGGGAAAGATGAACGGAACAAAATACAGAGAAAACCTTGATGAAAACCTGCTCCAGAGCGCTCAGGACCTCTGGGGTGAAGGTTCACCTTCCAACAGGACAACGACCCTAAGCACACAGCCAAGAAAATGCAGGAGCGCCTTCAGGACTAGTCTCTGAATGTCCTTAAGTGGCCCAGCCAGAGCACGGACTTGAACCCGATCTAACATCGAGAGAGACCTGAAAATAGTTGTGAAGCAACGCTCCACATCCAACCTGAGAGCTTGAGACGATCTGCAGAGATGAAAGAAACTCCCGAAATACAAGCTTGTAGCGTCATACCCAAGTAGACTCTAGGCTGTAATAGTTGCCAAAGGTGCTTCAACAAAGCACTGAGTAAAGGGTATGAATACTTATGCAAATGAGATATTTTAGTGTTTTATTTTTTACATTTGCAAACATTTCTACAAACCTGTTTTTGCTTTGTCATTATGGGGTATTGTGTTTAAATTGATGAGGAAAAACAACAATTTATTCAATTTTAGAATAAGGCTGTAATGTAACAAAATGTGGAAAAGGTCAAGGTGTCTGAATACTTAACAAATGCACTGTATATCCCCAATTAATAACAGACACAGAGAAATTATTCAGAGCAATTATTAATTATTCAACTCCAATTACATTTCCAATCAACATCCGAGCTTGTGCAGCATTCTTTGGGAGACATGAGAAGTTGTAATATCTATGTTGAGTGTCGAGGGAATGAAGCATGTGTTCGCTTAAAATTCCCCAGTGTGCAACACTCTCTTAAGGCAAAGTTTAATTTTGCAATTGAATGCTGTATACTGCAAAGCAGCACATGAGAACCAATTCCTTATTCCTGAAAGAGTCCACCCAGAGTAAGCCCCAATGTAGACAGTGCCTTGCCCGTGGAGCGGAAAAAACCTTTTACGGAGTTCTGATAACCACTTAAAGAGTGGTGGATTTTGTGGAAACGCTCGAGCCAGCTTAATTCCTCTTTGGATAAGAGAAGTCTACATTCGCCAAACACACAATGTGTTTTGTGCTGATATACACACAGCTGGTACCGGTCTCCTTCTGGGTCATCTCCAGGAATTCCTTCTCATTGAGAGGCCGCAGACCAGAGCAAAATGGACTATATCTGATCTTAATCGTCCCTGCTCCAACCAACCTAAAGGTTGTTCAATAGACATGTCACTTTTCAATATTAATTTCTTCATCTGGGCTGTGTTCAGGATGGAATTCCGGCACTTAGGACAAAAGTGTGCTCTCTGTGCTGGGAGCTCCATCCGGCAATCATAGTCCATCTTGGCGAGAGACAGTTTTCTGTTTCTTTTTCTAACTCTCGACCCACTGGCTTGAAAAGGAGTACTTGATGAATTGTCTTACATAGCCACGGTAGTTTTTTTGTGTATTTTTGCACAGCCTGCGGTCCCTCACAATCTTTAACCACTCGGGGAGCCGCTTGTAGTTCTCAGGTTCTGTCGCTGTCATTTTATTGAAATATTCCTTCAGCCTTGAGATTGTTGAACGATTGTCTGTACAACAACTTGTAGGATGGCTCCCTACGAGAAAATCCATATATTCCAAAAGTATTGTGTGAACCGGAGAAGTCTCTGTCAGCCTCGGCCTCAGATTCAATCTCGTCCGTCCCTGAAAGTTTGCTCTCGTCTGTCCCTGGAAGTTTGCTCTCATCTGTCCCTGGAAGTTTGCTCTCGTCTGTCCCTGGAAGTTTGCTCTCGTCTGTCCCTGGAAGTTTGCTCTCGTCCGTCCCTGGAAGTTGCCCAGACGGAAGGTTGCTCTCGTCGCCGGAGGATGGGGATCCGGCTGTGGCTGTATTCACAGTCGCTGTGGCGGTATTCACTGATAACTAGGTATACGAAGATACCTGCGTAGTGTCTCTGTACATCCGACTCACAGTTTTTAGTTTTTGAACCGACCGTAGATGACGATCCAGCCTTGTAAGTTTGCGTTTACCACAGATCATGCAGTCTCTAATTGGTCTGGCCATGCAACAACCTGACTGAACCAGCCATGTAGCCTAACCCTAAAATAGCCGTTGTCCTCATGGGGATGTGGGAAATGTCCCCACAAGGGAGAATTTTCCTTGTTTTACTGTCCTTCTGGGGACATTGGGGAATTTTAGGTCCCCACAAGGATAGAAGAACCAACCCCCCGTCACACGCACACACACACACACACATAAAGGGCTTAGCCAGCAGGGCTGGATGAGGTCTGAAATATGAGCGGTAAACATTTCTATGGACAGATGTGGATTACTGTTCATCTTTTCTTCAAGCCAGAGATTAAACCTGATTTACTGCTTAACAGGTTTTAGTGTTTTACCATTTTGATTACAGAAAGATAGAGATGGAGGGAGAAACAGACAGTGGGTAACAGTGAGCGGGGAGAGAGAGAGAGAGAGAGAGAGAGAGAGAGAGAGAGAGAGAGAGAGAGAGAGAGAGAGAGAGAGAGAGAGAGAGAGAGAGATGGAAAGATACTAAATCCCATTGTGTAAAGTGAAGGATGGAGAAGGATAGAAAAGCATAAGAAAACCTGCCAGATTGAGTAGCTTGTCTGTCTGGAAGGACAGAGGTTGGAGAGGGGTAAGGATTTGGGACTGGGGTAATGGCACATAATGGTAGTGAAGTGTGTGTGTGTGTGTGTGTGTGTGTGTGTGTGTGTGTGTGTGTGTGTGTGTGTGTGTGTGTGTGCGTGCGCGCTGAGTGGAGGGGGTTAGAGGGTTGATGGGGGCGGGGGGGTATTGGCTTAGTCTACAGTTTATAACAAGCGGTTAATGTTGGGAAAAATGTATATGGTCACCATCTGCTCAATCTACTTCTGTGTTTTGTGCATGTGTGTCCAGCCAATGAAACAGACAATGTGCTACTGAAGAGAAATGGAAGGGCAGGGGGGTTAGAGAGAGGGAGATTTTGGGGAGAAAGAAAAGGGGTACGAGTAAAAGAGAGAATGAGAGACGGAAATATTTTGTTTTGTTTATTTGTGATTTGAATTGCTAAATTATTTGATAATGATGGAGATTAAGTATGTTTGGTGTTCCTCAAGAATGCGTGCATTGGACATTAATATTAACTTCAACAGCTTACTCTTAATGACTAAATCCTCTTAAGTCCCCTTGTACCCTCAGGAAAAATGGGTCCAGCAAGCAAAGCCCTCTTCACCTTCACTTATTGTGTGTGCGTGTGCATGTGCATGTTTGGGAAAAGGCTTCTGCTGCTAGACACGATACCCCACCCAAACACACCACAACCCTTATGCCCTCTTAGATACTGTATGCCCACCCACCCCTTCCCCCTTCCTCCTCCCTCATAACCGTCCCCCTCCCATACAGAGCCTTCAGAAAGTATTCACATCTCTTGACTTTTTCCACATTTTGTTGTCTTACAAAGTGGGATACATTTAAAACAACTAAAATACTCATATAGATAAGTATTTACCCCCCCTGAATCAATACATTTTAGAATCACCTTTGTCAGCGATCACAGTTGTGTCTTTAAAAAAAAACATTAAAAACAAAAACAGAACCTTTATTTATCTAGGCAAGTCAGTTAAGAACAAATTCTTATTTACAATGACAGCCTACACCGGCCAAACCTGGACGACACTGGGCCAATTGTGTGCCGCCCTATGGGACTCCCAATCACTGCCGGCTGTGATACAGCCTGGATTCAAACTAGGGGGTCTGTAGTGATGCCTCCAGTACTGAGATGCAGTGCCTTAGACCGCTGCGCCACTCTAGGTACGTCTCTAAGAACGTTGCACACCTGGATTGTACAATATTTGCCCATTATTCCATTATTCTTTAAAAAATTCTTCAAGCACTGTCAAGTTGGTTGTTGCCATAGATTTTTTCAACACAATTTAAGTCAAAACAGTAACTAGGCCACTCAGGAACATTCAATGTAATCTTGGTAAGCAACTCATTTCGCCTTATGTTTTAGGTTATTGTCCTACTGAAAGGTGAATTTGTCTTCCAGAGTCTGTTGGAAAGGAGACTGGACCAGGATTCATTCTAGGATTTTGTCTGTGTTTAGCTCTATTCAGTTTCTTTACAGTATATCCCAAAACACTGCCTAGTCCTTGCTGATGACATGCAAATCCATAACATGATGCAGCCACCACCCATGCCTGAAAATATGATGAAAATATGTTGGATTTGTCCTAAGCATAACGCAAATTTTGTTTCAGTATTACTTCAGTGCCTTATGGCAAACAGGATGCATGTTTTGGAATATTTGTATTCTGTACAGGCTTCCTTCTTTTCACTCATCTCGGTTAGTATTGTGCAGTAACTACAATGTTGTTGATCCATACTTAGTTTTCTCCTATCACAGCCATTAAACTCTGTAACACCATTGACCATTGACCTTCCTAAACCAGTTGCCTTTCCGACAACTGGTTTAGGAAGGATGCCTGTATTTTTGTTGTGACTGGGTGTATTGATGCTGTCACGACTTCCGTCGAAGTCGGTCCCTCCCGAGAAAATATTCTGGTGATGAGCATGCACATCTTCAATATGTACCCATTGTTCCTCTTTAGTGCATTAAACTTTATGTCGCTAGTAAAAGTCTTGGGTTTTGAGTTGATACAATTCCAAGTCTGGAAGGTTAAAACCACCTTCAGACTCTGAAGAGGATTATTCTACCTGTAAGATTTATGGGTGGATGGTTCAATTTAATTAGATCTGCTTTCATATTGATGAGTAACGGGATATACAGTGCATTCTGACATTTTTCAGACCCCTTAAGTTTTTCAAAATGTTGTTACATTACAGCCTTATTCTAAAATTGTTTAAATTGTTTTTTTTTCTCATCAATCTACACACAATACCCTATATTAACAAAGCAAATCTATTAAAAAGAAAAAACAGAAATATCACATTGATATAAGTTTTCAGACCTTTACTCACTCAGTACTTTGTTGAAGCACCTTTGGCAGAGATTACACCCTAGAGTCTTCTTGGGTATAACGCTACAAGCTTGGCACACCTGTATTTGGGGAGTTTCCCCCATCCTTCTCTGCAGATACTCTCAAGCTCTGTCAGGTTGGATGGGAAGCGTTGCTGCACAGCTATTTGCAGGTCTCTCCAGAGATGTTCAATCGGGTTCAAGTCGTGGCTCTGGCTGGGGCACTCAAGGACATTCAGAGACTTGCCCGAAGCCCCACCTGCATTGTCTTGGCTGTGTGCTTAGGGTTGTTGTCCTATTGGAAGGTGAACCACAGCATGATGCTACCACCACCATGCTTCAACGTATGGATGGTGCAAGGTTTCCTCCAGACGTGACACTTGGCATTCAGACAAAAGTTCAATCTTGGTTTCATCAGACCAGAGAATCTTGTTTCTCATGGTCTGAGTCCTTTAGATGCCTTTTGGCAAACTCTAAGCAGGCTGTCATGTGCCTTTTACGGGATAGTGGCTTCTGTATGGCCACTCTACAATAAAGGCCTGCTTGGTGGAGTCCTGCAGAGATGGTTGTCCTTCTGGAAGGTTCTCCAATCTCCACAGAGGAACTCTGGAGCTCTGTCAGAGTGACCATCAGGTTCTTGGTCACCTCCCTGACCAGGGCCCTGCTCCCATGATTGCTCAGTTTGGCCGGACGACCAGCTCTAGTAAGAGTCTTGGTGTTTCCAAACTTCTTCCATTTAAGAATGATGGAGGCCACTGTGTTCTTGGGGACCTTCAATGCTGCAGACATTCCCCAGATGTGTGGCTCGACACAATCTTGTCTCTGAGCTCTACGGACAATTCTTTCAACCTCATGGCTTAGTTTTTGGTCTGACATGCACTGTCAACTGTGGGACCTTATATAGACAGGTGTGTGCCTTTCCGAATCATAACCAATCAATTGGATTTACCACAGGTAGACAAGTATTAGAAACGTCTCAAGGATGATCAATGGAAACAGGATGCACCTGAGGTCAATTTCGAGTCTCACAGCAAAGCGTCTGAAAACGTATGTAAATAAGATATTTCTGTTTTTCTTTTTAATACATTTGCAAAAATGTTTTTTTTTTGCTTTGCCATTATGGGGCATAGTGTATAGATTGATGAGGATTTTGTATTTATTTAATCTATTTTAGAATAAGGCTGAATCGTAACAAAATATGTAAAAAGTCAAGGCGTCTGAACACTTTCCGAATGCACTGTAGTTATCAAAGGGATATTCAATGTCTGCTTTTTATTTTATTTTTACCCATCTACAATAGGTTTCCATTCTTTGCAGGGCATCAGAAAACCTCTCTGGTCTTTTTTTAGGGGATGGATCAGCTTTAATATTGCAAAATATATTGTGGCTTCTATCAATGTAATTGTCTGCATCGTTTCCAATCCCCCGTATCTTTTTATTTATAAATATATACAGTACCAGTCAAAAGTTCACACCTACTCATTCAAGGGTTTTTCTGTATTTGTGCTATGTTCTACATTGTAGAATAATAGTGAAGACATAAAAACTATGAAATAACACATATGGAATAATGTAGTAAGAAAAAAAGTGTTAAACAAATCTAAATATATTTTAGATTTTAGAATCTTCAAAGTAGCAACCCTTTGTCTTGATGACAGCTTTGCACACTCTTGGCATTCTCTCAACCAGCTTCATGAGGAATGCTTTTCCAACAGTCTTGAAGGAATTCCATGCTGAGCATTTGTTGGCTGCTTTTCCTTCACTCTGTGGTCCAACTCATCCCAAACCATCTCAATTTGGTTGAGGGCGGGTGATTGTAGAGGCCTGGGCATCAGATGCGGCCCTCCATCACTCTCCTTCTTGCTTAAATATCCCTTACAAATCCTGGAGGTGTGTTTTGTGTCATTGTTCTGTTGAAAAACAAATGATAGTCCCACTATATGTAAACTAGATGGGATGGCATATCGCTGCAGCATGCTGTGGTAGCCATGCTGGTTAAGTGTGCCTTGAATTCTAAATAAATCACTGTCAGTGTCACCAGCAAACCACCCACACACCATCAGACCTCCTCCTTCATGCTTCACGTTGGGAACCACACATGCAGAGATCATCCGTTCACATACTCTGCGTCTCACAAACCAAACCAAAATCAAAATCATCAGACCAAGGGACATATTTCCACTGGTTTAATTTGCATTGCCTGTGTTTGTTGGCCCAAGCAAGTATCTTCTTCTTATTGGTGTCCATTAGTAGTGGTTTCTTTGCAGCAATTCAACCATGAAAGCCTGATTCACAGAGTCTCTGAACAGTTGATGTTGAGATGTTACTTGAACTCTGTGAAGCATTTATTTGGGCTGCAATTTCTGAGGCTGGTAAATGTAACAAACTTATCCTCTGCATTAGAGGTAATTCTTGGTCTTCCTTTCCTGTGGTGATCCTGCACTTGAAGAAATTTTCAAAGTTCTTGAAATAATCCAGATTGACAGACCGTCATGTCTTAAAGTAATGATGCATTGTCGTTTCTCTTTGCTTATTTGAGATGTTCTTGCCATAATATGGACTTGGTTTTTTACCAAATAGGGCTATGTTCTGTATACAACCCCTACCTTGTCACAACGCAACTGATTGGCTCAAACGCATTAAGAAGGAAAGAAATTCCACAAATGAACTTTTAACAAGGCACACCTGTTAATTGAAATGCATTCCATGTGACTACTTCATGAAGATGGTTGAGAGAATGCCAAGAGTGTGCAAAGCTGTCTTCAAGGCAAAGGGTGTCTACTTTGAATAATCTCAAATATAAAAAATATTAGTAATTATTTAACACTTTTTTGGTTACTACGTGATTCCATATGTGTTATTTCATAGTTTTCATGTCTTCACTATTGTTCTACAATGTAGAACATAGTAAAAATAAAGAAAAGCCCTTGAATGAGTAGGTGTGTCCAAACGTTTGACTGGTACTGCACATACTGTAAATATTTGTAATATATTTTTCTTAATTCTTTTCCCCCTAACCCTACCATCCCTTCCATAATTGGAGTAAAATAATGGACAACAACACTTAGGCTTCTACTTCCAGCTACTGCGTACTATATACATATATCTTTTATTTGCTTTAAGTCACATCCTTCAGCTAACCTCAACCCTTCCCATCTATCTCTGAACAGCATGCAGTTTTGATTTCTATTTGCCATATTTTTCAACGTTGCTGTGATGTTTCACAAAAGTTTTGATCCTATGTACATTTTACGGGCACAGTATATTTTACATTATTTTTCTTGTTTTTT
This sequence comes from Brachymystax lenok tsinlingensis, assembly GCA_030435695.1. Lineage (NCBI taxonomy): Eukaryota > Metazoa > Chordata > Actinopteri > Salmoniformes > Salmonidae > Brachymystax > Brachymystax lenok. The sequence goes on along the minus strand of CM059801.1, from coordinate 1,874,504 downwards.
GTTATTTTTTGTCCCACCCTTCAGCTCCCCTCAACCCCTCCCATCTATCTCTGAACACCATTCAGTTTTGATTTCAGTGCTGTGATGTTGGACAAAAGTTCTGAACCTTTCTATTCTCATAGTTTCTACAGATTGTAAATTAAATATAGCATTTTTTGCTAATGGAATTGTTATATTATTGATCGATTGTCTATTACTTTTTTAAATCACCCAGCAGTGCTATTTGCAGAGTTAACTCCAGGTAAATGTTGCAATTCTTCAGCCATTTCTGCGACCAAAAACAAGCTACATATGGACAGTTTCAAAACAAATGATCTAATGATTCTGTCTCTTTGCAGCAAAATCTTCAGAGATAGGATGGTTGCATCCCCCATATATACAGTATAACATTCTATTGGTTGCCATAATTTAGTGTAATATTTTTTTAATCTGGCGTTGTTTTGTGCATCAGTTCATAAACCATGTGCCATGTAATCGGTACATCGAAAATCTCTTCCCAACTATTTTTGCAATCTGTGCTGCACAGCTGTGTTTTGGTCCTTAAATTAACCAGGTATACAATTTTCTTTAACAAATCTTTGTCTTTAATGCAGGGCCAAAAAGTTCCTTACTTTCTCCCACTTCCACTTGTCTTTTCTATTTTTGCGGTAAGGATGCAATTAGCTGGTTGTAATTTTGGATAGAGCAGACATTTCCATATATTGATGACATCATTTAGAAAGATTATACCGTTTTTAAAAATGTATTTAAAAAAAACATTTTCTTTTATCATTTAGTATATTTGAGTTTCACATTAATATTTGTTGTAATATTTTTTAAGTGTTTTCTGGTGAATTTAACTGAAATTGCAAACAACTGTCTGTGGCTTGTTTTAAAATAGCGTTATTTTGGAGATTATTTCATTTTCAAATAACCGAAATTGAGAGGTTGTAATCTGAATAAAGGGGAAAAGGCCTTTCTTGATCAAGGGGTGAGACATTCTTACTAATCTGCTAGAGAACCAGTTCAGATGAAAGTATAGTTTTTATATGACTGAAGCCTTTAGTGATAGGTCAAATGATTTAACATTTAATAAATTCTGCCCCTCGAATTCATATTCATTGTATAAATAGGCACGTTTAATTTTGTCTGGCTTGCCATTCCAAATAAAATGGAAAAATGTTCCTCTCATATAATTTAAAAAAACTAGTCATTATGTGTAGGCAGGGCCATAAGCAAATAGGTAAACTGGGATTTGACTAAAGAGTTAATCAGGGAGATTTTTAAAAATAGACAAGATATTTTCCTTTCCATGGTAGAAAATCGTATCTATTTTTGTGAACTTTCTATTAAAATGTATTGTAGTGAGATAATTTATTTCTTATGGGATTCGAATACCGAGTATGTCAGACCATTTTAGTCGTTAACGACACGGTAATGTAAAAGTTGTCTTTCTGAGTCATCTAATATGTAATATAGGAATAAAAAAATTAAAAAAATTTTTTTTTTTATTAAATTATTAAAAATATTAATAACATTCCACCCATGACGCCACAAGGTCATTTGACTGCAGGAAAGGGCTACACCCCTTACGGTCCTTTGAGACCCCTCTCAAAGTCACTGAGGTCTATTCCTCTAGCCATGGTGGCCAAAATAATGGGCAACTGGGCATTTTCTATAGTACATGCCCCTAAACATGATTGGATGTTAATTGCTTAAGTAACTCAGGAACCTCACCTGCGTGGAAACGCCTGCTTTCAATATACTTTGTATCCCTAATATACTCAAGTGTTTCCTTTATTTTGGCAGTTACCTGTATGTGTGGAGTACAGAGGGGTGGTCATTAAAACATCATGTTAAACACTATTATTGCACACAGAGCGAGTGCATGCAATTTTTAATGTGCCTTGTAAAGCACATTTTTGCTACTGAACTTATTTAGGCTTGTCATAACAAAGGGGTTGAATACTTATTGACTCAAGGCTTTTCAGCTTTTCATTTTTTAAATAGATTCTCTGGTACTTTTGTATACCTGATCATGAGCCTACTTTCAGTTTTCCCTGAAAATTGCATACTTCTTCACATATGTGCACATACTGTATGTGCACCACATCATTGCTCTCTCGCTCTGCACGTGAGAGTTGGATTTTCACGTGAATGTTTTTCACGTGAAAGTGCAAATTCGATTTTCAAGTAAAGATTTTCACATGTGAATCTGCAATTCACATGAGGTGAAAACATGTTATTATCCTCACTTGAAAAGGTGGTGTTAACATGTGAACTCTAAATGTAATACATGTGAACGTAGGCCTTCACATGTAAACAACTGACCTCATATGTCTCTTTTGTTTTCACATGTGAAAATGTCAGCTGAAGATGTGAAAACAGCTATTTCTTATGTGATTTTTTGTAAGGGAAGTAATGAAATGGGGGTTTTAAGATTATGATTTTAAGATTATGATTATGAACTTTTCAATATGTTTACACCTGGGATTTGAACTCACAACCTTTGGATTTTTTTTTTTAACAAAGTTGAGATTTACTTTGAAGTACACAGTTTAGGAATACAGGTGAAATAAATTATTAACACAGACATTCGTAGCAGGAAGATCGGAATGCTGTGAACAAAGAGGTTGTGAGTTCAAATCACAGGTGAGGACATGTTGAATAATAATTACTGCACAATGTAGTTAAAGTGTGTCAAAATTAAATGTTCAACACTGCAACTGCATGACGTTCCGGGGACATCCTAGACAATTCTTTTTTGCAGGGCATCACCTAAGGAAATATCATATGAAATGTATCCACATGTGAAATATCATCACGTGAAGTGTTCCAAAACCACACGATTTTACATGTGAAAGGTTATGTGATCACATGTCAAAGTCCACAAGTGAAACTTAATGTGAAATATCACATGTGAAGTGTTCCAAAACCATGTGGTGCCCCTCAATCCAGGGATAAATGCATGGCATTTTCAGTCAATATAAAAGGGTTACACTTACTTGTTTTATAAAATCAATTGCCTTGAGCTTTGTTTTGATGTGTGTAATACTGTATTTAAATGCAACATGCAACAATTTCAAAGATTTCACTGAGATACAGCTCTATAAGGACATTGAAATAAATTCATTAGGCCCTAACCTATGGATTTCACATGACTGGGAATACAGATTTATCTGTTGGTCATGTATCTGCATCTGTTGGTCATTGGTCACAGACACAGTACCTTAAAAAATGGTAGGGGTGTGGATCAGAAAACTAGTCAGTATCTGGTGTGACCACCATTTGCCTCATGCAGTGTGATATCTCCTTCGCATAGAGTTCATCACTGGGGCTAAGCTGCCTGCCATCCAGGACCTCTACACCAGGCGATGCCAGAGGAAGGCCCTAAAAATTGTCAAAGACCCCAGCCACCCCAGTCATAGACTGTTCTCTCTACTATCGCATGGCACGCTGTACCGGAGTGCCAAGTCTAGGACAAAAAGGCTTCTCAACAGTTTTTACCCCCAAGCCATAAGACTCCTGAACAGGTAATCAAATGACTATCTGGACTTTTGCATTGTGCCCCCCGCTGCTGCTGCTGCTTTCTGTTTATCATATATGCATAGTCACTTTAACTATACTTTCATGTACATACTACCTCAATTGGACCGACCAACCAGTGCTTCCGCACATGGGCTAACAGCTATCTATCTGCATTGTGTCCCACCACCCGCCAACCCCTTTTTTACTCTACTGCTACTCTCTGTTCATCATATATGCATAGTCACTTTAACCATAACTACATGTACATATACTACCTCAATCAGCCTGACTAATCGGTGTCTGTATGTAGCCTTGCTACTTTTATAGCCTCGCTACTTTTACAGCCTCGCTACTGTATATAGCCTCGCTACTGTATATACTGCTGTTTTTATTTCTTTACCTACCTATTGTTCACCTAATACCTTTTTTATTATTTTTTGCACTGTTGGTTAGAGCCTGTAAGTAAGCATTTCACTGTAAGGTCTACACCTGTTGTATTCGGCGCACGTGACAAATAAACTTTGATTTGATTTGATTGTGGCCATGTGGAATGTTGTCCCACTCCTCTTCAATGGCTGTGCAAAGCTGCTGGATATTGGCGGGAACTGGAACACACTGTTGTACACGTCGACCCAGAGCATCACAAACATGCTCACTTGGGTGACATGTCTGGTGAGTATGCAGGCCATGGAAGAACTGGGGCATTTTCAGCTTCCAGGAATTGTTTACAGATCCTTGCAACATGTGCATTATCATGCTGAAACATGGCAGCGGATGAATGGCACAACAATGGGCCTCAGGTTCTCTGTGCATTCAAATTGCCATCGATAAAATGCAATTGTGTTCATTGTTCGAAGCTTTTGCCTGCCTATTCTATAACCCCACCGCAACCATGGGGCAATCTATTCATAACATTGACATCAGCAAACTGCTGGCCCACACAACACCATACACATGGTCTGCGGTTGTGAGGCTGGTTGGCCGTACAGCCAAATTCTCTAAAATGACGTTGTATGGTAGAGAAATGAACATTCAGTTCTCTGGAAAACCTCTGATGGACAATCCTGCAGTCAGCATGCCTCTTGCATGCTCCCTCAAAACTTCAGACATCTGTGGCATTGTGTTGTTTGACAAAACGGTACATTTTAGAGTGACCTTTTTTTGTCCACAGCACAAGGTGCATCTTTGTACTAATCATGCTGTTTAACTTCTTAAGCATCATTAAGGAGCACTGGGGCGCTAGCGCCCCTTTCCCGACACTAACCGGTGAAATGTAAGGCGCCAAATTCAAAATCCAAAAGTTGAATTATTAAACATTCATCAATATACAAGTGTTGCATAGTCATCAAAAGCTCTGATTCTTGGCAATATCACAGCGTTGTCAGATTTCAAAAAGGCTTTACGGCGAAAGCACAACATTTGATTGTTTGAGGATAGAACCTCATATTTTCCCCATGAGCATAAATTCATATCCAGCGCGGGTCACACAAAACCCATATAAGAGCTAAAATAAATCACTTACCTTTCGAAGAACTTCTGCTGAGGGCATCCCAAGTGTCCAAGGAAGACATCCAATGTTTTTTCTTTTAGAAAAAGTCAATTATTATATCCATAAATCTCAGTGTGGTTGGTGCGTTATGTTCAGAAAATCCACCGTCGAGTCGCCCATTGAACAGTGAAGAGTATGCGTTCAAACTAAAACCTATCAACTTTGTCCAAACAAATCAAATATAATGTATCCTTAGGTACACTTTTATGTATATTTACTATAATATTATATAATATAATATAACCTGAACGATAGGAAAGGAAAAAACCAAAGAGCGCACGAGACCGTGAACGCGCATGTCATTCTATTTACTTCCTGGGTCCACGTCTAAATTCTTCTTCTATTCGCTTCTAATTCAACCTAATGTCATGAAACCCTGTCCAAAGACTGTTGACATCCAGTGGAAGCAATAGGTACTGCAGTCTAAGTCCTAGATAACAGCAAATCCCATAGGCAGCCAGGAGAAAAAGGTAATCTAAAAAAAACAGCAAATCCGAATGGATTTTCCTCGGGTTTTCGCCTGCTATATCAGTTCTGTTATACTCACAGACATTATTCTAATGGTTTTAGAAACGTCAGAGTGTTTCCTAACCAATGAAATGAACTAATTATGAAACTAGTACTAATTACGTGCATATCCTAGTTTCTGGGCCTGTGGCAGGTATTTTACTTTGGGCATGCCAGATTCTCCAAAACCGACACCTCGGCTGTGGCTCCCTAAGAGGTTAATCAGCTTCTTGATATGCCACACCTGTCAGGTGAATGGATTATCTTGGCAAAGGAGAAATGTTCACTAACATTGATGTAAATCTTTAATAGAAATCAGCTTTTTTTCCCAGGATCTTTTATTTCAGCTCATGAAACTTGCGACCAACACTTTACATGTTGCGTTCATATTTCTGTTCAGTGTAAATACAGATTTATCCCAGTGGCTGGCCTGTATAGAGCTGGTGTAGCCTGTCAGCTGTTAGCCTGCCTGCCATGCCTGGCTGGGCTCAGCTCAGATTTTTCCAGATTAAGCGATGGGGGCCATGATCCATATTAAAGCTGCATAAAATGAAAATTGCTAAGATTTCGAAACGGATCATGCACCCGTCGAATTTAATCACAACCTGAAAGCTGTGCATGTGTGTGTCTCATCTGCATAATAGAAACCGTAGCGACATCAGTATTATGGATGTAGGCTGTATTTACTTATCACCCAAGTGCTCTCATGTGTATCATAATCATTTGTCTGTCCTCCTGTCCTTTCCCCCTCTTTTATCTGTTACCCAAGAGCAAAATGATGCATTATGACCTCGATGTAAATAATGACTTCTCCATGCCAGTGGGTGAAACGATCAATGACTGTGTTTGTGTGTGTGTGTGTGTGTGGGGGTGACATTGTTCCTGTGTTAACTACACTTGTAATCCCCCTAAAGCCCCTCCAACAGTGATAATTGATTTTGGCAAAACCTTTGTTATGCTATCGTGTCTGGCTTTATGTTTGATACTTCCATCACCATCATCATCGCCATCATCATCAAAGTCACAAAAGTAATCAAAGTCATCATTTTGTAGTGTCCAATAGTGTGCAATGACAGTATTTCTCTCGCTCATGCATTCATATTTCCCTGTGAGTGTCTTGGGGGTATCTATTCCCCACGTCTTGCATGTGTATACATTAGGACACTGCAGCCCTAGGCTATTCATGGCTAGCATCCTGTGCTCCGGCACAACATCTTGAGATGGGAGATTCATGACTGCGTCTCCTATTTGCGCTCACCTGTATCTGTGTCTCCAAGACAACTAAACACATACGATGTGTTTCCTGAGGGAATGTTCTCAAATCAAATCAAATGTTTCGTAAACACTCACATGCTTCGTAAACAACAGGTGTAGAGTAACAGTGAAATGTTTAATTACGGGACATTCCCAAAAATGCAGAGAGAAACTCTGCCATCATTACGCACACCTGCCTTCCCCCCGCCACGCGCATCAGCGATTATTGGACTCATCTGGACTCAATCACCTCTGCCATTACCTTCCCTATCTGTCTGGTTCCCTGCTTTGTTCCCTGATTCTGCATTGATTGTCTTATGTCCTTGTATACCCGTGTGCTGACGCTGCTCCTGTCTTGTTTTATGTCTGTTCCTGATTAAATGTTTGACTCCCCATACCTGCTTCTCATCCCAGACGTCGATCTTTACACAATGAGTAACTATAACTTGGCTATATACACTGGGTACCAGTACTGAGTCGATGTGCAGGGGTATGAGGTAATTGAGGTAGATATGTACATATAGGTAAGGATGGCAAGGCAACAGCATAGGTAATAAACAGTAACAGCAGCTCATGTGATGAGTCAAAAGAGAGTGCTAAAAGGGTCAATGCACATAGTCCGGGTAGCTATTGGTTAACTATTTAACTGTTTAGCAGTCTTATGGTTTGGGGGTAGAAGCTGTTCAGGATCCTGTTGGTTACAGACTTGGTGCATCAGTACCGCTTGCCGTGCGGCAGCAGAAAACAGTCCATGACTTGGGTGGCTTGAGTCTTTGACAATTTTTTGTGCCTTCCTCTGACACCGGCCCCAGTGATGTGCTATGGAACTTTTTAAGGATCTGAGGGCCCATGCCAAATCTTTTCAGCCTCCAGAGGGGGAAGAGACGTTGTCGTACCCTCTTCACGGCTGTGTTCGTGTGTGGACCATGATAATTCCTTAGTTGAAGCCCTCAATGTGCTCCACTACAGCCCTGTCAATGTCGATGGAGGCGTGCTAGGCCCTCCGTTTCCTGTAGTCCACAATCAGCACCTTTGTCTTGCTGACGTTGAGGGGGAGGTTGTTGTCCTGGCATCACACTGCCAGGTCTCTGATCTCCTCCCTGTAGGCTCATCTCATCTCATTGGTGCAATAGAGATGTTATCATCTGTGGATCTGCTGGGGCGGTATGTGAATTGGAATGGGTCCAGAGTGTCTGGGATGATGGTGTTTACGTGCCAAAAGGAGCCTTTCACAGCATTTCACGGCTACATGTGTGTTACGGGGGGATTGTCATGTAGGCAGGTTACATTGGTGTTCTTGGGCACAGGGACTATTGTGATCTGCTTGAAACATGTAGGTATTACAGACTGGGTCAGGGAGAGGCTGAAAATGTCAGTGAAACACTTGCCAGCTGGTCAGCACATGCTCTGAGTACGCATCCTGGTAATACGTCTGGCCCTGCGGCCTTGTGAATGTTAACTTATTTTAAGGTCTTACTCACATTGGCTACGGAGAGCGTGATCCCACAGTCGTCTGGAACAGCTGGTGCTCTCATGCTGTTGCTAGCCTCGAAGCGAGCATAGGTATTTAGCTCGTCTGGTATGCTCGCGTTACTGGACATTCTGGTTGGAATATGTACAGTGAGGGAAAAAGGTATTTGATCCCCTGCTGATTTTGTGAGTTTGCCCACTGACAAAGAAATGATCAGTCTATAATTTTAATGGTAGGTTTATTTGAACAGTGAGAGACAGAATAACAACAAAAAAATCCAGAAAAACGCATGAGAAAAATGTTATAAATTGATTTGCATTTTAATGAGGGAAATAAGTATTTGACCCCCTCTCAATCAGAAAGATTTCTGGCTCCCAGGTGTCTTTTATACAGGTAACGAGCTGAGATTAGGAGCACACTCTTAAAGGGAGTGCTCCTAATCTCAGCTGGTTACCTGTATAAAAGACACCTGTCCACAGAAGCAATCAGATTCCAAACTCTCCACCATGGCCAAGACCAAAGAGCTCTCCAAGGATGTCAGGGACAAGATTGTAGACCTACACAGGGCTGGAATGGGCTACAAGACCATCACCAAGCAGCTTGGTGAGAAGGTGACAACAGTTGGTGCGATTATTCGCAAATGGAAGAAACACAAAATAATGAATGACTTGGAGAAGATCTGCAAAGAGGAGTGGGACAAAATCCCTCCTGAGATGTGTGCAAACCTGGTGGCCAGCTACAAGAAACGTCTGACCTCTGTGATTGCCAACAAGGGTTTTGCCACCAAGTACTAAGTCATGTTTTGCAGAAGGGTTAAATACTTGTTTCCCTCATTAAAATGCAAATCAATTTATAACATTTTTCACATGCGTTTTTCTGTATTTGTTTGTTGTTATTCTGTTTCTCACTGTTCAAATAACCTACCATTAAAATTATAGACTGATAATTTCTTTGTCAGTGGGCAAACGTACAAAATCAGCAGGGGATCAAATACTTTGGGGACGACGTCGTCAATGCACTTATTAATGATGCCGGTGACTGATGTGGTAAACACCTCAATGCCATCAGATGAATCTCGGAACATATTCCAGTCTGTAGCTTAGCATCCGCTTCATCAGACCATTTCTGTATTGAGCCCATCATTGGTAAATCAAATAAAATGTTATTTGTCACATACACATGGTTAGCAGATGTTAATGCAAGTGTAGCGAAATGCTTGTGCTTCTAGTTCTGACCATGCAGTAGTATCTAACAAGTAATAAAACAATTTCACAACAACTACCTTATACACACAGTGTAAATGAATGAATACGAGTATATACATATAAATATATGGATGGGCGATGTCTGACCGGCATAGGCAAGATGCAGTAGATGGTATATAGTACAGTATACACATGTGAGATGAGTAGTGTAGGATATGTAAACATTATATTAATGACATCGATTAAAGTGGCTAGTGATACATTTATTACATCCACTTTTTCATTATTAAAGTGGCTAGAGATTTGAGTCGATGGCATAGGCAAGATTCAGTAGATGGTACAGAGTACAGTGTATACATTTGATATGAGTAATGTCGGATATGTAAACATTATATACAAAATTGTTTAAAGTGGCTAGTGATACATTTGTTACATCCAATTTTCTATTATTTAAAGTGGCTTGAGATTTAAGTCAGTATGTTGGCAGCAGCCACTCAATGTTAGTGGTGGCTGTTTAACAGTCTGATGGCCTTGAGATAGAAGCGATAGAAGGTACCAGCTTACATGCACCTGTACTGACCTCGCCTTTTGGATGATAGCGGGGTGAACAGGCAGTGGCTCGGGTGGTTGTTGTCCTCCATGACCTTTTTGGCCTTACTGTGACATCGGGTGGTGTAGGTGTCCTGGAGGGCAGGTAGTTTACCCCCAGAGATGCGTTGTGCAGTCCTCACTACCCTCTGGAAAGCCTTACGGTTGTGGGCGGAGCAGTTGCCGTACCAGGTGGTAATACAGCCCAACAGGATGCTCTCGATTGTGCATCTGTAGAAGTTTGAGTGTTTTTGGTGACAAGCCGAATTTCTTCAGCCTCGTGAGGTTGAAGAGGCGCTGTTGTGCCTTCTTCACCACACTGTCTGTGTGGGTGGACCATTTCGGTTTGTCTGTGATGTGTACGCCGAGGAACTTATAACCTTCCACCTTCTCCACGACTGTCCTGTCGATGTGGATAGGGGGGGGGGGGCTCTCTCCCTTTCCTGAAGTCCACGATCATCTCCTTAGTTTTGTTGACGTTGAGTGAGAGGTTATTTTCCAGACACTACACTCCGAGGGCCCTCACCTCCTCCTTGTAGGCCGTCTCGTCGTTGTTGGTAATCAAGCCTACCACTGTAGTGTCGTCAGCAAACTAGATGATTGATTTGGAGGCGTGCTTGGCCACGCAGTCATGGGTGAACAGGGAGTACAGGAGAGGGCTGAGAACGCACCCTTGTGGGGCCCCAGTGTTGAGGATCAGCGGGGTGAGGTGTTGTTTGCTACCCTCACCACTTGGGGCCATCCCGTCAGGAAGTCCAGGACCCAGTTGCATAGGGCTTGGTCGAGACCTAGGGTCTCGATCTTAATGATGAGTTTGGAGGGTACTATGGTGTTAAATGCTGAGCTGTAGTCGATGAAAGCATTCTTACATAGGTATTCCTCTTGTCTAGATGGGTTAGGGCAGTGCGCAGTGTGATTGAGTCATCTGTGGACCTATTGGGATGGTAAGCAAATTGGAGTGGGTCTAGGGTGTCTTGTAGGATGGAGGTGATATGATCCTTGACTAGTCTCTCAAAGCACTTCATGATGACAGAAGTGAGTGCTACGGGGCGATAGTCATTTAGCTCAGTTACCGTAGCTTTCTTGGGAACAGGAACAATGGTGGCCCTCTTGAAGCATGTGGGAACAGCAGACTGGGATAAGGATTTATTAAATATGTCCGTAAACACACCAGCCAGCTGGTCTGCGCTCTGAGGACACGGCCAGGGATGCCATCTGGGCCGGCAGCCTTGCAAGGGTTAACACGTTTAAAAGTTTTACTCACGTTGGCTGTGGTGAAGGTGAGCCCGCAGGTTTTGATACAGGGCCGTGTCGGTGGCACTGTATTGTCCTCAAAGCGAGCAGGACATCGTGGTCCGCGACGGGGCTGGTTTTCTGACTGTAGACCCTGCCACATTCCTCTCGTGTCTGAGCCGTTGAATTGTGACTCTACTTTGTCTCTATATTGACGCTTAGCTTGTTTGATTGCCTTGCAGAGGGAATAGCTTCACTGTTTGTATTCAGTCATGTTTCCGGTCGCCTTACCCTGGTTAAAAGCAGTGGTTCGCGCTTTCAGTTTTGCGCGAATGCTGCCATCAATCCACGGTTTCTGGTTGGGGAAGGTTTTAATAGTTGCTATGGGTACAACATCACTGATGCACTTGCTAATAAACTCGCTCACCGAATCAGCGTATATATCAATGTTGTTGTCTGATGCTGTCCGGAACATGTCCCAGCCCACATGCTCGAAGCAATCTTGCAGCATCGGATTGGTCGGACCAGCGTTGAACAGACCTGAGAACGGGCGTTTCCTGTTTTAGTTTCTGTCTGTAGGCTGGGAGCAACAAATTGGAGTCATGGTCAGACTTGCCGAAAGGAGGGCGGAGAATGGCTTTGTATGCATCACGGAAGTTAGAATAACAATGATCCAGGGTTTTGCCAGCCCGGGTCGCACATTCGATATGCTGATAAAATTTAGGGAGCCTTGTTTTCAAATTAGCCTTGTTAAAATCCCCAGCCACAATAAATTCAGCCTCAGGATATGTGGTTTCCAGTTTACATAGAGTCCAATGAATTTCTTTCAGTGCCGTTGATGTATCAGCTTGAGGGGGGATATATGCGACTGTGATTATAATCGAGGAGAATTCTCTTGGTAGATAATGCGGTCGGCATTTGATTGTAAGGAATTCTATGTTAGGTGAACAAAAAGACTTGAGTTCCTGTATGTTGTTATGATCACACCACGACTCGTTAATCATAAGACACACACCCCCGCACTTCTTTTTACCAGATATATGTTTGTTTCTGTCTGCACGATGAGTGGAGAAACCAGGTGGCATTACCGACTCAGATAACGTGTCCTGAGTGAGCCATGTTTCCATTAAGCAAAGAACGTTGCAGTCTCTGATGTCTCTCTGGAAGGCAATCCTTGCTCTGATTTCATCTACCTTGTTGTCCAGTGACTGGACATTGGCAAGTAGTATAGTCGGGAGAGGTGTGCGATGTGCCCGTCTACGGAGCCTGAACAGAACACCGCCCCCGTCTACCCCTTCTCCTCCGCCGCCATTGTTTTGGATCGCTGGCTGGGATCCAGTCTATTGTCCTAGTTGGTGGCCCAAACAGATTATCCGCTTCGAGAAAGTCGTATTCCTGGTCGTAATGTTGGTAAGTTGACGTTGCTCTTATATCCAATAATTCATCTCGGCTTTGTGTAGTAAGACTTAAGATTTCCCAGGGTAACAATGTAAAAAGTAATCCATAAAAAAACAAATACTGCATAGGTTCCTGAGAACGTTAATGTCACGTCCAGGCCTGAGAAGACAGGCTGGAGTGTTTAGTTTTGTTTTTGTGTAGGGTTTTTTTCTGTTCTAGGTTATATATTTCTATGTTGGGGTAATGGTTCCCAATTAGAGGCAGCTGAGTGTCGCTACCTCTAATTGGGAACCATATATATGTTTGTAGTTTTCATTAGGGGTTTGTGGGTTATTGTTTGAGCATAGCTTGGTGAATGTTTAGTTATGTTCAGTATCACAATCTTCGTTACGTTCATTTTGTTGTTTTTGTCCCAGTTATGTTCGTAATAAAATATGTATACTGGATGCCTCGCTGCGCCTTGGTCTGTCCTTCACGGAGATCGTGACAGTTAAGCGAGGCTGCCATCTCTTCCGCGCCGGAAGTACTCTTCCTGGTACTTCCTGTTTGAGTTTTTGCTTCTAAGCAGGAATTAGGAGGATATAGTTATGGTCAAATTAGCCAAATGGAGTGCAAGGTTGAGCTTTGTATGCATCTCTGTGTGTGGAGTAAAGGTGATATTTACTCTCTCACTCTTACTTTTTTCCTTCCTCTCCCTCGCTGTCTCTCTCCCCCTCTCCCTCTCTCACCGAACCTTATCTTTCAATATTAATGTTACTTTCATGTCAAATAATGTGATATGGTAGCTAATGTAAAAAGTGTTTACTCCCAATAGGCCTAATGATTTGTTTTGCACTTGTTCAGTAGTAGAGGCACTATTGGACGGACAGACTGAAGGAGACATAAAGACAATAGCAGACATCAGAATTGGTCAGCAGACAAGCCCCCCTGCTTTCCACCCTACCCCACTCTCCAACCCACCACACACTCACAGAGCCAGACACACTGATCGGGGGTACATGGCGGGGGGTCTACAAGTGTGTGTGTGTGTGTATGTGTGTGTGTTGGGTAAATGGCAGCTGATCCTGGTATCTTATGGTTGATCCTGCCACTGTGAGGATTACAACTAGCTCTCACAGTCTCATGTCAGAATTAAGTGGTCAATCATGTTCCACAAACGAAGTTGTAGCAAATGTCAGATTTCAAAGTGTTTAAGGTTAAGTTTAGCATTAACTACAACTTTTTAAGGTCAGGGTTAAGTTTAGGAATTAACTCTGAAGTCTTAAGGTTAGGCATTAACTCCAAATGGTTAAGGTTTGGGATAGGCTTAAAACATACATCTCAAAAACAACTTTCTATTGCTGAATTACAATTTGCAACCTTTGGAATCAAAGGCATATGCTTACGCCCATCCGCCATCCCCGTCCCCAACACCCTTGCGCAGTGTTTCCCAAGGAGTGCACGTTTTGGTTTGTCCTATCACTACATAGCTGATTCTAAATATCAAAGCTTGATGATTAGTTGATTATTTGAAATAGCTGTGAAGTGCTAGGGCAAAAACCTAAACGTGCAACTCTTGGGGTCTTGAGGACCGAGTTTGGGAAGCCCTGCCCTAGCAAAACCGAAAACTACTTGAAGGTAACAGTGCTCACTGTTGCCCCTAGTGGCCAGTTTCCATGTCATCTCCAGACGTCCTCAGACGTCTGGAGGTGATTAACCATGCAGGGGGCATGGGATTAACCATGCAGGGGGCACAAAAGAAAAGAGGGGATCCTTACATTACTCCCCCCTGATGCCCACTCACACTCTCTCTCTCTCTCTCTCTCTCTCTCTCTCTCTCTCTCTCTCTCTCTCTCTCCTCTCACTCACTCCAAGAGTGTTAATGGTTTTCATGATTATACTTCATCAGACCATTATAGGATGATAACAGTGAGTGCTGTTATCACTACTGCTTCCACTTACATCGGTCATATAGGATGGATTTCAGCAGGTTGTGGTTTAAGTCCATTTCCAATTCAGTCCATTCAGGAAGTGAATTGAGATTCCATAAATTAACTGGAAGTGTTTAATTTCTTTGCAGACTGTCTATACAGATTATATTAATAGTAAAACACATTTATTTGCTAAGTAGATAGGTGTGTTTATTAAGCATTACTCTCTCCTTTCACTCTCTATCCCTTCCTTTTTTCTGTCCTGTTCATTATCCATTTGTTCATCCATGATCCACTCATCCATCCGTCTAGCATGGTTAATGTAACTAATCCATGTCTTTGTCATCAGAACACCCCACACACATTAAAAGGCTAAAGAAAGATCCTTCTCCAGTTCTATGCCCACCCCCCTCTCCCACTACTCTCCATACTGGCCTTCACCAGGGTCATAAGCCACAACATATGAGTCGCCCCCCCTCACATGTTAACACCCCCCTCTAAAAACCCAGACCCATACCATCTTTCCCGTCACACTCACACACGTCCTCACCCCTTGTCCACATTCCAAAATCCTACACACGTTTGTGGGTCGCGTGTGTATGAGGGGAGTGAAGAAGATGCAAATGTATCCTATGTAATTCCCTGACAGAGAAAACAGAGAAACATTCCCCCAAATTACTGAATTCACCTAAAAACCTCCCAATCATTCTTATTTGTTTCCTCAACAGAGATGATTTGTTCCAAATGCATGAGTGAGCTGCACAAGTTTATGTTCAATAGCTCCATAGCTCAATGTGTGTATGAATGTCTACCTTTACTCTCAGTTACAGTAAGGCATGCTCCGTATTACTGTTGCTCAACTGCACTTCCTGAGGATAATCCCTCACACAGGAGAGGGAATGGTAGGCCACCTGGACACACCAACATACAGTATGGGGTTTCACTCTCACAAACACACACACAGTACCCACACTCTCAGAAAAAAGGCTATGGTTAGGGTACAGTATTGTTCCCGGGTGTACAAAAATATTAAAATACACAATGTACCTTCAGAGGTACCCGTATAATCTCACATGGTACTGTCCGGTACCCTTTAGGTTATATGTACGCATAATCTAGTAAATTGTACATTTTTAATCCAATATTTCAAATGTAAAGACTTTTTCTGTTCGTTTAATTGCACTTTTTGGTTAATTGTCCCTTTAACTGGAGGCACCAGTGAGCCATAAAGATGTATAGAAATCGCAACGTATTAGTCCTCAATAGCACTTCCCATGTTATACATACACTCTCCATCCAAGCCCTCTTCCTCAGAGCCTATGGAGGCCCTAAAACAAGAAGGCCTACCATTTCAACAGTCTCTGGAAGACGCCTCACGGAGGAGGCACACTAAGGGATCAGAGCAATGTTCTGATAAATTCTGATAAGCCGTGGGAATGGATGGAGTAGAGTCCCATCAGAGGCCCTGAGTGACTCATAATCTGATGCTCTCAGGAAGCACAATAGAGTCAAACACCAAATCATAGAGGACACAGGCTGACGAGGTGTGAAGTGCTTGGACACCCAAACACAACAAGCCTTAGAAGCAAGTGAAACCGTAGCCAATCAGCTAGAAAGACAGCGATGGCTCAAGAAAGTTGAAAGGGATCTGGAGGAGGCTCAGATGACAGCAGCCTTCTAGAAAAGAACCAACAGAAAAGCGGTGAACCTGACCCAGAGCGACAACCATCAATCAATCAAATGTATTTATAAAGCACATTTTACATCAGCCGATGTAACAAAGTGCGATACAGAAACCCAGCCTAAAACACCAAACAGCAAGCAATGCAGATGTAGAAGCACAGTGGCTAGGAAAAACTCCCTAGAAAGGCAGTAACCTAGGACAAAACCTAAAGAGGAACCAGGCTCTGATGGGTGGCCAGCCCTCTTCTGGCTGTGCCGGGTTGAGATGTTCAAACGTTCATAGATGACCAGTAGGTTCAAATAATAATAATAATCACATTGGTTGTAGAGAGTGCAACAAGTCAGCACCTCAGGAGTAAATGTCAGTTGGCTTTTCATAGCCGAGCATTCAGAGTTATAGACAGCAGGTGCTGTAGAGAGAGAGGGTCGAAAACAGGTAGCACGTCCGGTGAACAGGTCAAGGTTCTATTGCCGCAGGCAGAACAGTTGAAACTTGAGCAGCAGCAGGACCAGGTGGACTGGGGACAGCAAGGAGTCATCAGGTCAGGGAGTCCTGAGGCCTGGTCCAAGGGATCACATCCTCCAGGAGGGGAGAATTAGAGGGAGCATACTTAAATTCACACAGGACACCGGACAGGAGAAATACTCCAGATATAACAGACTAACCCTAGCCCCCCGACACATAAACTATTGCAGCATAAATACTGGAGGCTGCGACAGGAGGGGTCTGTGGCCCCGTCTGACGATACCCCTCGTACAGGACCAACCAGGCAGGAATTCAATCCCACCCACTTTGCCAAAGCACAGCCCCCACACCACTATATGGATATCTTCAACCACCAACAAACTACCCTGAGACAAGGCTGTGTATTGCCCACAAAGATTTCCCCCAAGGCACGAACCCGAGGGGGGTGCCAAACCCGGACAGAAAGATCACGTCACTGACTCAACCCACTCAAGAAACGCATCCCTCCTAGGGACGGGATGGAAGAGCACCAGTAATCCAGTGACTCAGCCCCCATAAATGAGTTAGAGGCAGAGAATTCCGGTGGAGAGAGGGGAACCAGCCAGGAAGAGACAGCAAGGGCCATTCGTTGCTCCAGTGCCTTTCCGTTCACCTTCACACCCGTGGACCAGACTACACTCAATCATTGGACCTACTGAAGAGATGAGTTTTCAATAAAGACTTAAAGGTTGAGACCGAGTCTGCGTCTCTGACATGGATAGGCAGACCATTTGATAAAAATGGAGCTCTATAGGAGAATGCCCTGCCTCCAGCTGTTTGCTTAGAAATTCTAGGGACAATAAGGAGCCCTGTGTCTTGTGACCATAGCGCACGTGTAGGTATGTACGGCAGGACCAAATCGGAGAGATAGGTAGGAGCAAGCCCATGTAATGTTTTGTGGGTTAGCAGTAAAACCTTGAAATCAGACCTAGCCTTTACAGGAAGCCAGTGTAGAGAGACTTGCATTGGAGTAATATGATCAAATGTTTTGGCTCTAGTCAAGATTCTAGCAGCCGTGTTTAGCACTAACTGAAGTTTATTTAGTGCTTTATCCGGGTAGCCGGAAAGTAGAGCATCATTTTCTGCATCATTTTTGGACAAAACGTTTCAGATTTTTGCATGGTTACGAAGATGGAAAAAAGCTGTCCTTGAAATAGTCTTGATATGTTCATCAAAAGAGAGATCAGGGTCCAGAATAACGCTGAGGTCCTTCACAGTTTTATTTGAGACGACTGTACAACCATCAAGATTAATTGTCAGATCCAACAGAAGATCTCTTTGTTTCTTGGGACCTAGAACTAGTATCTCGGTTTTGTCCGAATTTAAAAGTAAAAAATTTGCCGCCATCCACTTCCTTATGTCTGAAACACAGGCTTCCAGGGAGGGCAGATAAAGATCTAAACCTGGCCAGAACTTTTCCGTGCAGACCAATTTGGGTTTCCCAATCTCTTCAAAAGAATGTTATGACAACAACAAAGGGATGAGCCTAACCCCCACCATACAGCTAATGTCCCTCTTCAACAGTGGGAGGAAGGGCTTAAAAGAGCAGTCATAGCACCACAACCTGTCATGTTATCATTCTCCTCTGCCAGTAAGGAGTCCGAGAGTGAGTCACAGGTACAAGATCCAGCTCTGGACCTGGAAGAGTTGCAGATTCAAGATCCAGATCAGAATCACGATGAGTCGGAGGTTCAAGGTCCGGATGGACCACAGGATCAGTCACCATCACCACGTCTCCTTCACCATCACCTTATCAGCCCTTTTCTACACCCGGCCTAAAACCTCCTCAGCCACCGCAGACCATTGGGGTCCAAACTAAAACTCCACCTATGCCTTCACCTCCCAGTAAGGTTTTGAACCAACCTCAGCATCCGCTGACCACCAGTGGGGTCGAAACTCAAACCCCACCTCAGCCAGCTTCTAAGCAGGGTTGTGGACTCACCTCAGACTCCAATGATAACCAGTGGGGCCCAAATTGTTGACCTACCCCAGCTTTCCCTGCTTAGCTGGGTTCCAATCCCACCTCAACCTTCTGGACCACACCCACCAGAAGAATGCCTGGGGGCCCAGTCTGGCCCTGGCTACGAGCTACCAGCACAGCAATGCTCCTGGCCTTCCACTCAGCAAATGACAGGGGTGGAGCACCCTGACCCGTTTCCATCACTATCCCTACCACGGTCAATGGGGCCAACGTGATGGAGCTCCTTGTCGCCCCGCTTATAGTATACCCAGACCTAATCTGTCCTACTTCGAAAGTGGGAAAGAGAGTTATTTCATCCTTTTAAAGATGGCCATAGACAGCCTCCTAGGTTACCATGGTCACCTCTCAGAGCAAGTTTCAAGTGCTCCTGGATCATTTGAAACTGGCAAGTGCACAGAAACTGGCAAAGTACGACACCAGGCCATACACCTCACCTCTCAATGCCTTGAATGCCAAGTATTGACAGACCCGCCAGCTCGTGCAGTGTGAAATTGGCAACATGCGCCACATGTGAGGGCAGGAGTTGACACAGCCTTCCAAGAATTCATTCTCTCCATCCAATCCTTAATAGGTATGCTGAGGACATTGGATTCTCATTGGCTCTACGGCAGACTATGCCCCTAAGACAGACAGACCCCAGACAGACCCTAACTTTGCTTGTCACACGTAATAGGGAAATTAACAAGAATTAGCTGGAGCTCATGTTCATTTTTTGAATGTGTCTGGGAAATTAAAAGTTATTCTGATACCAGCTGTAATTGAATGGTCAACCATAATGTTGTTGAAAAATAGAAACAACTTATGTTTTCAGAAACACCAAAAGTTCTTCCATGTTGTCCTTGTAAACAAAGTAGGAGTAGGAGAATTACTGGCAGCTACTGGATGCATTTATATATCATTGATTTTAGGTAAACACACGGTATATTACATTATGATATTATTTGTTACCATAAGCTCCTGTAATCTATATACTCCAACCATACTAGCACTGGTTGAAGGGAGGAAGACTGCTTCCTAACATACATACACCTTAGACAAATACATTTAAACTCAGTTTTTCACAATTCCAGACATTTAATCCTAGTAAAATTCCATGTCTTAGGTCAGTTAGGATCACCACTTTATTTTAAGAATGTGAAATGTCAGAATAATAGTAGAAATAATTATATATTTCAGCTTTTATTTTTTTCATCAATGTGAGTGGGTCAGAAGTTTACATACACTCAATTAGTATTTGGTAGCATTGCCTTTAAATTGTTTAACTTGGGTCAAACGTTTCATGTAGCCTTCCACAAGCTTCCCACAATAAGTTGGGTGAATTTTGGCCCATTCCTCCTGACAGAGCTGGTGTAACTGAGTTAGGTTTGTAGGCCTCCTTGCTCGCACATGCTTTTTTCAGTTCTGCCTAGAAATGTTCTATAGGATTGAGGTCAGGGCTTTGTTATGGCAACTCCAATACCTTGACTTTGTTTTCCTTAAGCCATTTTGCCACAACTTTGGAAGTATGCTTGGGGTCACTGTCCATTTGGAAGACCCATTTGCAACCAAGCTTTAACTTCCTGACATGTCTTGAGATGTTGCTTCAATTTATCCACATAATTTTCCTCCCTCATGATGCCATCTATTTTGTGAAGTGCACCAGTCCCTCCTGCAGCAAAGCACCCCCACAACATGATGCTGCCACCCCCGTGCTTCACGGTTGGGATGGTGTTCTTCCGCTTGCAAACCTCCCCCTTTTTCCTCCAAACATAACAATGGTCATTATGGCCAAACAGTTCTATTTTTGTTTCATCAGACCAGAGGACATTTCTACAAAAAGTACGATTTTTGTCCCCATGTGCAGTTGCAAACCATAGTCTGGCTTTTTTTATAGCGGTTTTGGAGCAGTGGCTTCTTAATTGCTGAGCGGCATTTCAGGTCAGGTCATCATAGGACTCGTTTTCCTGTGGATATAGATACTTTTGTACCTGTTTCCTCCAGCATCTTCACAAGGTCCTTTGCTGTTGTTCTGGGATTGAATTGCACTTTTGGCACCACAGTACATTAATCTCTAGGAGACAGAACACGTCTCCTTCCTGAGCGGTATGACAGCTGTGTGGTCCCATGGTGTTTATACTTGCGTACTATTGTTCATACAGATGAAAGTGGTGTTTGGAAATTGCTCCCAGGGATGAATCAGACTTGTGGAGGTCTACAATTTCTTTTCTGAGGTCTTGGCTGATTTATTTTGATTTTCCCATGATGTCAAGCAAAGAGGCACTGAGTTTGAAGGTAGGCCTTGAAATACATCCACAGGTACACCTCCAATTGACTCAAATAATGTCAATTAAACTATCAGAAGCTTATAAAGCCATGACATCATTTTCTGGATTTTTCCAAGCTGTTTAAAGGCACAGTCAACTTAGTGTATGTAAACTTCTGACCCACTGGAATTGTGATACAGTGAACTATAAGTGAAATAATCTGTCTGTAAACAATTGTTGGAAAAATTACTTGTGTCATGCACAAAGTAGATGTCCTAACTGACTTGCCTAAACTCTAGTTAGTCAACAGGAAATGTGTGGAGTGGTTGAAAAACAAGTTTTATTGACTCCAACCTAAGTGTATGTAAACTTCTGACTTCAACTGTATATATATATATATATATATATATATATATATATATATGGGAGGCAGTAAATACCTTTCACTGAGCTGTGTAAAGACAGATTGACAGGGGTGAGACAATTAATTGTAATTTATCTTCATGTTCTTTTTGTTGTTTGCAGGTGCACTATCCTTCTGACCCTATGCAGCCAGGTCCCATCCCAACTCCTCGCAAGTGTAGCTTGTTTGGTGTCTGCTGTGAAGGAATACCACAACAAGTCAACTACTTTGATTGATGAAGGCATGTCATCCTTCAAAGGCAGCAGCGCAGTCATCAACTACATGCACCATTTCTTCACCAACTACGGAGTTGGGGCAACACGTTTGGACCTGATTGCAGTGGCCAAAACGAGAACAAGTTTGTGCTATGGTATTGTGCCTGGCAGACCATGCACAAGTTCCACCACAGTCTGGACCTTTACTTCCTGATCACAGGCCACACCAAGTTTGCCCTCGACTGGTGCTTCGGCCTCATCAAGCAGCACTTCAGAAAGACCACTGTGTGGTCTGAGTGTACACTTTGTCTGAAATTGCTGGTGTTGTGAAGGACAGCACTGTGACAGGGGTCAACATCCCACTGCTGTTTGGACTGGAGGATGATACGGTGCTGGTGTTGTGAAGGACAGCACCGTGACAGGGGTCAACATCCCACTGCTGTTTGGACTGGAGGATGATACGGTGCTGGTGTTGTGAAGGACAGCACCGTGACAGGGGTCAACATCCCACTGCTGTTTGGACTGGAGGATGATACGGTGCTGGTGTTGTGAAGGACAGCACCGTGACAGGGGTCAACATCCCACTGCTGTTTGGACTGGAGGATGATACGGTGCTGGTGTTGTGAAGGACAGCACCGTGACAGGGGTCAACATCCCACTGCTGTTTGGACTGGAGGATGATACGGTGCTGGTGTTGTGAAGGACAGCACCGTGACAGGGGTCAACATCCCACTGCTGTTTGGACTGGAGGATGATACGGTGCTGGTGTTGTGAAGGACAGCACCGTGACAGGGGTCAACATCCCACTGCTGTTTGGACTGGAGGATGATACGGTGCTGGTGTTGTGAAGGACAGCACTGTGACAGGGGTCAACATCCCACTGCTGTTTGGACTAGAGGATGATACGGTGCTGGAGGAAAGCTACAACACCTGACTCGTACTTCAGGCCGCTGCCACAGATCAAGCAGTACCAACTCTTCAGGTGAATATCATTTTCATTGCATTGTATGAGGTTATTCTTCTTATCTAAACTTGGGAGGTGAATTCATGTTGTGCAAGGTTGTAATGTCTTTACATTTTTTGTACCTGTACTATCTTGTCCTCTAAGGTACACTATTTGATATTTTAAGGTACAAACTGCAAGGGCAAAATCATGTACTGTACCTATAACTAAAGGTATAAAGGATGTACCTTCCAGGGTACGGGTAGTGACAAGCGTTTCACCAATTTTCCCTCTAAGCTGCGCGCATGTGTGGGCACGCAGCTGCCCCAGGCCTGCTGTGCAGAACAAATATCAGCCTGCGTAGAGACGCGCGAGATTGAAATTCACTCAATTATACTATAGTTTACCCTGTTAGTTTACATTATCAACATTTCCCTCTACAGTGGGAATAGTGATTGAATCAACCAAATTTTAGCCCCTTTCAATGCAACATCCCAAAGAAAAAAAACTATGCAAGACCAGGGCAGTAGGCACGGGT
This sequence comes from Brachymystax lenok tsinlingensis, assembly GCA_030435695.1. NCBI lineage: Eukaryota > Metazoa > Chordata > Actinopteri > Salmoniformes > Salmonidae > Brachymystax > Brachymystax lenok. The sequence goes on along the minus strand of CM059801.1, from coordinate 1,851,371 downwards.
GAGCAAATAGTTTTTTTGCTCTTTACTTGTTCCAAGTAAAGACATTTGTCTTTTTCCCTAAACATGCAAACACCATCAGATATAATTGATAGCAAGCAGTGCACTGGGCTAGTCAGATTTGATTAAATATAACAGAACAGATTAACTGGAATGACATTCACTCTCACGGAATAGGTTGCCAAAATAACTAACTTAAAGCCACACCCCCAATAATCCACAAATATGACTGCATTAAGGCACATCACTATGCTTCTATGGCTACCACTACCTGTTTAAATTGCCACTACCTGTTTAAATTGTTTATTTAGCAAACAAGACAGCTCCTAATCTAGTGCTTTTATCACAGTCAACACACCTATATTTGATCTTAAATTAGCTTAAAAAATGCTAATAAATGTATAGAATAGCATGAGATGAGCTATGAAACTGCACATTTTCCTCTCTGTCCCATGGCAAAATATGTAAAATTGCAGGAAGTTAGCAGACTTCCCGTCTACGCCACTGTGTAAGACTAAGTCTGAGAGTTTGTTTTAGGCAGAGCACATCGGAGGAGGATTCTATTGCATTGACAGGCACAAGTGGTCGCGAGTAGAGATCAATGCGAAGAACCGCATGTACCCGCATGCGCACATTTGTTCATAGGCCTATTCTTGGCTAGTTAGTGAGTTATTATCCCAGTTATAGCGCGTTACTGGTCAGTAATGGGGGAGTGATCGCTTCCAACAAGAGCAGTGTACAAAAAGTGTACATTTCTAGACATTTTTGAAAAGCGAGTCAGGTAAAGAGCATTTCTTTATGTCTTAAAGGGGCAGTGTTACATTTTGAGACAGGCTTGAATAAGCTAGTAGCCAATAGACAGAGGGTAGCATACAATTGTGTCTGATTCTCTGTATTAATAACAATGGTATTGGAATAATAATGCATTTTATTTTGTAAAGTGGTTTCTTGCATCAAACAACACAACATTTTCATTCACCTTGTCTGAAGGACAAGTGGCTAAACAGGTTAATGTCAAGCCCTGCATGTTTTAAATGTATCATGGAATGTAGGCCTACACTGAACACCACACATTGGCCGCTACTGTAGGCTGTACCATAGAACAGCTATTTCAATAGTTATTTCCATGTTAAAATGTTATGTGATTAATTTTCTATATTGTTTTTGATGGTAGGCCACTCTGGTAGGCATATACAGTGGGGGAAAAAAAGTATTTAGTCAGCCACCAATTGTGCAAGTTCTCTCACTTAAAAAGATGAGAGAGGCCTGTAATTTTCATCATAGGTACACTTCAACTATGATCCGACTCATCGTGATTCTGATCTGGATCTTGAATCTGCAACTCTTCCAGGTCCAGAGCTGGATCTTGTACCTGTGACTCACTCTCGGACTCCTTACTGGCAGAGGAGAATGATAACATGACAGGTTGTGGTGCTATGACTGCTCTTTTAAGCCCTTCCTCCCACTGTTGAAGAGGGACATTAGCTGTATGGTGGGGGTTAGGCTCATCCCTTTGTTGTTGTCATAACATTCTTTTGAAGAGATTGGGAAACCCAAATTGGTCTGCACGGAAAAGTTCTGGCCAGGTTTAGATCTTTATCTGCCCTCCCTGGAAGCCTGTGTTTCAGACATAAGGAAGTGGATGGCGGCAAATTTTTTACTTTTAAATTCGGACAAAACCGAGATACTAGTTCTAGGTTTTCATCATAGGTACACTTCAACTATGACAGACAAAATGAGGGAAAAAAATCCAGAAAATCACATTGTAGGATTTTATATGAATTTATTTGCAAATTATGGTGGAAAATAAGTATTTGGTCACATACAAACAAGCAAGATTTCTGGCTCTCACAGACCTGTAACTTCTTCTTTAAGAGGCTCCTCTGTCCTCCACTCATTACCTGTATTAATGGCACCTGTTTGAACTTGTTATCAGTATAAAAGACACCTGTCCACAACCTCAAACAGTCACACTCCAAACTCCACTATGGCCAAGACCAAAGAGCTGTCAAAGGACACCAGAAACAAAATTGTAGACCTGCACCAGGTTGGGAAGACTGAATCTGCAATAGGTAAGCAGCTTGGTTTGAAGAAATCAACTGTGGGAGCAATTATTAGGAAATGGAAGACATACAAGACAACTGATAATCTTCCTCGATCTGGGGCTCCACGCAAGATCTCACCCCGTGGGGTCAAAATGATCACAAGAACGGTGAGCAAAAATCCCAGAACCACACGGGGACCTAGTGAATGACCTGCAGAGAGCTGGGACCAAAGTAACAAAGCCTACCATCAGTAACACACTACGCCGCCAGGGACTCAAATCCTGCAGTGCCAGACGTGTCCCCCTGCTTAAGCCAGTACATGTTCAGGCCCGTCTAAAGTTTGCTAGAGAGCATTTGGATGATCCAGATGAGGATTGGGAGAATGTCAGATGAAAGCAAAATAGAACTTTTTGGTAAAAACTCAACTCTGTCGTGTTTGGAGGACAAAGAATGCTGAGTTGCATCCAAAGAACACCATACCTACTGTGAAGCATGGGGGTGGAAACATCATGCTTTGGGGCTGTTTTTTCTGCAAAGGGACCAGGACTGACTGATCCGTGTAAAGGAAAGAATGAATGGGGCCATGTATCGTGAGATTTTGAGTGAAAACCTCCTTCCATCAGCAAGGGCATTGAAGATGAAACGTGGCTGGGTCTTTCAGCATGACAATGATCCCAAACACACCGCCCGGGCAACGAAGGAGTGGCTTCATAAGAAGCATTTCAAGGTCCTGGAGTGGCCTAGCCAGTCTCCAGATCTCAACCCCATAGAAAATCTTTGGAGGAGTTGAAAGTCCGTGTTGCCCAGCGACAGCCCCAAAACATCACTGCTCTAGAGGAGATCTGCATGGAGGAATGGGCCAAAATACCAGCAACAGTGTGTGAAAACCTTGTGAAGACTTACAGAAAACATTTGACCTCTGTCATTGCCAACAAAGGGTATATAACAAAGTATTGAGATAAACTTTTGTTATTGACCAAATACTTATTTTCCACCATAATTTGCAAATAAATTCATAAAAAATCCTACAATGTGATTTTCTGGATCAGTTAACCTGTTTGACGGTAAGTCGTCATTGTAAATAAGAATGTGATCTTAACTGACTTGCCTAGTTAATTAAATATAATAGTAATTTCTTCCTTTTTTCTCTCTCTCCTTTTTTTCTCATTCCCTCTCGCCATCTCTCCCTCTCTTTCTCTCCCTCTATCCCCCTACACATTCCCTCACTCTACTCTCTCTGTCTGCATCAGTGGTGAGAGAGGATTGTCATTCATTCATCCATCCATTACTCCACCTCCAAAGTCATCTCCTCCATTAACACACACCAGTGTAATTACAGTGCCCTCTGTAATCCTTGGGACAGTTCATCCATCCATTACTCCACCTCCAAAGTCATCTCCTCCATTAACACACACCAGTGTAATTACAGTGCCCTCCGTAATCATTGGGACCGTTCATCCATCCATTACTCCACCTCCAAAGTCATCTCCTCCATTAACACACACCAGTGTAATTACAGTGCCCTCTGTAATCCTTGGGACAGTCCATCCATCCATTACTCCACCTCCAAAGTCATCTCCTCCATTAACACACACCAGTGTAATTACAGTGCCCTCTGTAATCATTGGGACCGTCCATCCATCCATTACTCCACCTCCAAAGTCATCTCCATTATTAACACACACCAGTGTAATTACAGTGCCCTCTGTAATCATTGGGACAGTCCATCCATCCATTACTCCACCTCCAAAGTCATCTCCCCATTAACACACACCAGTGTTATTACAGTGCCCTCCATAATTATTGGGACCGTCCATCCATCCATTACTCCACCTCCAAAGTCATCTCCTCCATTAACACACACCAGTGTAATTACAGTGCCCTCTGTATTTATTGGGATAGTTCCTCCATCCATTACTCCACCTCCAAAGTAATCTCCTCCATTATTAACACACACCAGTGTAATTACAGTGCCCTCTGTAATTATTGGGACAGTTCCTCTATCCATCCATCACTCCACCTACAAAGTCATCTCCTCCATGAACACACACCAGTGCAATTACAGTGCCCTCCGTAATTATTGGGACAGTGAAGCATATGTTTGTTTTTTGGCTCTATACCACAAAAGTTTGGATTTGAAATCAAACAATGACTATGAAGATAAAGTGCAGACTGTAAGCTTAATTTGAGGGTTTTTTCAATCATATCGGGTGAACCGTTTAGAAATGACAGCACTTTTTGTACGTAATCCCTTTTGAGGACCAAAAGTATTGGGACAAATTCACTTCTATGTGTATTATAGTAGTAAAAAGTTAAGCATTTGGTCCCATATGCATAGCATGCAATGACTACATCAAGCTTGTGACTCTACAAATGTCTTGGATGCATTTGCTGTTTGTTTTGGTTGTGTTTCAGATTATTTTGTGCCTAATAGATATGAATGGGAAATAATGAATCCACATGTGTTGATCCCATTTTCACTAATACTGCAGAACTTTGTTCTAAAGCTGTATCTGTACCCATTGGATGCAGTGATCCCAATATAGTGGCTATATCCAGGAAAGGCAAAGTAGTGTATAAGAGATCATACTAAAGATTTTGCTGTGACTCTTATGTGGATGATGTTAAAAATATTTGTTGTTCAGATGTGATTAATAAGGAGCATTTAGATGCTGCACTTGATTAATTTATGAAATTGCTACTTCCAATTATTGATTAACATGCATCTGTTAAGAAACTTACTGTTAGAACTTTTAAGGCTCCATGGATTGATGAGGAATTGAAATACTGTATGGTTGAAAGAAATGGGGCAAAAAGGAGTGGCTAAGTATGGCTGCACATCTGACTGGCTGACTTACTGCAAATTGAGAAATGATGTCACTAAACTCAACAAAAAGAAGAAGAAGCTGTATTATGAAGCCAAGATCAATGATATTAAGAATGATGGGAAAAAAACATTGGAGAACTTTTAATGAAATTATGGGCAGAAAAACTTAATCTTTCATCGAATCAGATGGCTTATTCATCACAAAACCAGTTGATGTTGCCAATTATTTTAATGATTACTTCATTTGCAAAGTGGGCAAACTTAGGAAGGAAAAGCCAACAACGAACAGTGAGCCATTGTACTTTGCATTTAAAAAAATTATAATTAAAGAAAAGCATTGTAAATTAGAATTTTGTGAAGTTAGTGTGGGAGAGGTGGGAAAAGTATTGTTATCTATCAATAATGACAAACCTGGCATTGACAACTTAGATGGAAAGCTATTGAGGATGGTAGCCACTCCTATCTGTCATATCTCTCATCTGAGACTAGAGGAAAGTCTTTGTCCTCAGGCCTGGAGGGAAGCCAAAGTCGTTCCGCTAGCCAAGAGTGCTGAAGCAGCCTTTACTGGTTCTAACAGCAGACCTATCAGCTTGCTGCCAGCTCTTAGGAAACTGTTGGAAAAAATTGTGTTTGACTAAACACAGTGCCATTTCTCTGTAAACAAATTAAGATTGTGGGAGCTGTGCAGTTAGATTTCAGTGCAGCATTTGATATTATTGTGTCAGGGCGGTGTGTGTAGCTGGTGCATAAAGTCAGGCGCAGGAGAGCAGAGATGAGTGAACAATGTAGTTTACTCAGAAAGCACAAAGTAAACAGTATACAACCGTGCCCAAAATAACGGTAATAAAATACCATGGGTGAAAATACCAGACGGGAAAAAAACGACAAATAACAATGAACAATCACGCACACAAACATGGGGGAACCAGAGGGTTAAATACATGAACAAGTAATTGGGGAATGAAAAACAGGTGTGTGGAAAACAAAGACAAAACAAATGGAAAATGAAAAGTGGATCGGCGAGGTGACGTCAACCGCCGAACGCCGCCCGAACATTGAGAGGGACCGACTTCGGCGGAAGTCGTGACATATTGACCATAACCGGTTGTTGAGAAAACATACACTACCGTTCAAAAGTTTGGGGTCACTTAGAAATGTACTTGTTTCTGAAAGAAAAACATTTTTTTTGTCCAATAAAATAACATCAATTGATCAGAAATACAGTGTAGACATTGTTAATGTTGTAAATGACTATTGTGGCTGAAAACGGCAGATTTTTAATGGAATATCTATATAGGTGTACAGAGGTCCGTTATCAGCAACCATCACTCCTGTATTCCAATGGCACGTTGTGTTAGCTAATCTAAGTTTATCATAGCTGTAAACTGTAGTTCTGATTAAAGAAGCAGTAAAACTGGCCTTCTTTAGACTAGTTGAGTATCTGGAGCGTCAGCATTTGTGTGTTCGATTACATCCTCAAAATGTCTAGAAACAAAGAACTTTCTTCTGAAACTTGTCAGCCCATTCTTGTCCTGAGAAATGATGGCTATTCCATGTGAGAAATTGCCAAGAAACTGAAGATCTCGTACAACGCTGTGTACTATTCCCTTCACAGAACAGCGCAAACTGGCTCTAACCAGATTAGAAAGTGGAGTGGGAGGCCCCGGTGCACAACTGAACAAGAAGACAAGTACATTAGAGTGTCTAGTTTGAGAAACAGACACCTCACAAGTCGTCAACTGGCAGCTTAATTAAATAGTACCTGCAAAACACCAGTCTCAACGTCAACAGTGAAGAGGCGACTCCGGGATGCTGGCCTTCTAGGCAGAGTTCCTCTGTCCATTGTCTGTGTTCTTTTGCCCATCTTAATCTTTTATTTCATTGGGGTTAATCAGAGGGTTAATATTAATACTATGCATGCCAGTCTCTGACTGACTGCATCACTTCTTGTTTTCATAAGAAACAATTCCAAATTATTTGCATTGTCAACTTACACACATCACTGCCACACACACTTACCCCACCAGACATGCCACCTTTTCACAGTCCCCAGGTCCAGATCAAATTCAAGGAATTGTTCAGAACCATTAGTGCATGGAACTCCCTTCCATCTTATGTAGCGCAAGTAAACAGCAATCCTGGTTTCAAAAAACAAATAAACCAACACCTCACGGTATTACGCCTCTCCCCCATGTGACCTACTTGTTGTGTGTATTTACTGACATATATGTGTAACTGATAGATGCACACACACACACACACACTACATATTAATGTTTTTAAATATATGTAAATTGTAAAGTCTTTTGTCTATAATGTCTTTTAAGATATGTGTCGGACCCCAATAAGACTAGCTGTCGCCATTGGCTAATAGGGATCCTAATAAATAAAAGTAAAAACAGCAAATGCATCCAACAAATGTATAGAGTCACAAGCTTGATGTAGTTAAAAAACTTCTTCAGGATCGGTGGGTCCCCTGCGGGATGGTTGAGCTAACGAAGGCTAATGCGATTAGCATGAGGTTGTAATTAACAAGAACATTTCCCAGAACATAGACAGCTCTGATATTGGCAGAAAGCTTAAATTCTTGTTAATCTAACTGCACTGTCCAATTTACAGTAGCTATTACAGTGAAAGAATACCATGCTATTGTTTGAGGAGGGTGCACAGTTTTGAACATGCAAAGTTATTAATAAACAAATTAGGAACATTTGGGCAGGCTTGATACCAAATTCTGAACAGAAGTTCATTGGATCAGTCTAAAACTGCACATACACTGCTAAATTGATATTGCAACTGGGCTGGAATAATACATTATGGCCTTTCTTGCATTTCAAAGATGATGGTACCATTATCTTTTACCAGATCTAATGTGTTATATTCTCCTACATTCATTTCACATTTCCACAAACTTCAAAGTGTTTCCTTTCTAATGGTATAGAATATGCATATCCTTGCCTCAGGGCCTGAACTACAGGCAGTTAGATTTGGGTTTGACATTTTAGGCAAAAATCCTTAAGAGTTGGTTATTTCATATATCAATTTCATATATAGTTAATGTTCTAACCTGCACATGGCTATGATTGATTAATTGAATGTACTTTACATTAAATATCAATACACCCTTGTGCGTGTATGTGTGTGTGTGTATATGAAAGCGCCACCCATTAGTCTCCCAGTCAAGGGATAGCCGATTAGATCACAGGGGTGTTTGTGTGTGTCATTTGCTGTCTTACAGTGCCCTCCATTTTGTCTTCTTTTGGCTCCATGCTCCAAAAGTTGAAATCAAACAATGAGTATGAGGTTAAAGTGCAGACTGCCAGCTTTAATTTAACAGTATTTTCTTCCAAATAGGGTGAACCATTTAAAAATTACAGCACGTTTTGTACATAGACCCCCCATTTTTGGGGACCAAAAGTATTGGGACAAATTAACTTATGTGTATGAAAGTAGTAAAAGGTTAAATAGCTCCTCTTCCAGCTATGACATATAGGCTAGCTATCAAAAACTGTGTAAGGATACTTTGTCCCCATTCATAACAAAAATTGCACAATTCCTCAAAAACAAACCAGAAGTGATTGTTTTTCTGTTATTTCCGACTAGAGACAATCAATCACAACAATAACGGTGTTACAGATTAGACAGGAATGGATTGCCTGTGTAGTATTATCCTTTTATGAAAGATCATGACAAGGTAGTGGAGATGAGGCTTATCCAGAGCATTAGCTGGAGTGGCATTAACTTGCTTTAGCTGTTAGCTTAGCTAGCGTACTGTAATTCACTATATCCTATACTCTAGTACTGCAGGACGACTACTTCTGACATCCCTTCCTTAAAAAGGGGGTTTGCCTCTCTCTCTCTCTCTCTCTCTCTCTCTCTCTCTCTCTCTCTCTCTCTCTCTCTCTCTCTCTCTCTCTCTCTCTCTCTCTCTCTCTCTCTCTCTCTCTCTCTCTCTCTCTCTCTCTCTCTCTCTCTCTCTCTCTCTCTCTCTCTCTCTCTCTCTCTCTCTCTCTCTCTCTCTCTCTCTCTCTCTCTCTCTCTCTCTCTCTCTCTCTCTCTCTCTCTCTCTCTCTCTCTCTCTCTCTCTCTCTCTCTCTCTCTCTCTCTCTTCTAATCTCTTTATCGCTCTCTCCCTGCTTCTGCTGTGGTCATACAGTAAGACAAATTCTCCATTGCGGGTGTCCTCGAGAAACCTCAATCTTCTATGTTGAAATATTTCAAAGGAATTATCCCCTGCACAAAACTCGCTAAACCCCCTCTTACTCCTGCTAATCCTTCAAAGTCGCTTTGATATCACCTGATACTCAGTTGGACAGTGTCAATGCTATCAACAAGTCAAACCCAAATAATGTAAGTAGGCCCCCACTGTGATGATTAAAATGAGATCCCTCCCTCACTCCTCCTCCTCTGTGTATCTAAAACTAGCCTCTCCCTCCCTGTCCCTCTCCCTCCTCCGCTCTTCTCTCATTCTACAATCAAACATTAGCCATTCAGTCCACTTCTTTGGATTAAGAACTACTTGCTTCATCCCTCTTATAATACTATTTATACACCAAAAGTCTTTAGACTTGCATGTACTGAGACAGAAAAGGGGACAATGGCAAAGGTGAGATAGAAATACAACAACTGTTGATGTTGGTCTAGAGGTGACATGGGATCATGTCAAACACTTCACAGAATGAGAATAGATGATTCAGCAATGATTTGTTGTGATCTCAACCAAAGGTGTTGTGTTTTTGCAGCAATATGTAGCTATCGTTACCAATATCATCAATAAGAGATCAAACAAACCAAATCACCCTGTCCTATATTTTCTTGGATTGATTGATTTGCTTATTGCCTGTTTAAAATATTGATTGGTTGATTGATTGATTGACTGATTGTGACCTGCTACTAGTTTAACAGTGACCATGAGCTTCATGTCACCAGCAAGCCACCACAGTGTTGGCCCCTGTAATTGGTCATGCAAAGAAAAAGCCAGAGATTTAGAGACAGTGCCTCTCAAGTCCACCATTTTTCTGCATGGCTCCAGTCCATGCAGATTAGCACAATTTGATGAAGAGCCCGTAAGAACCTTTTATCACGTCCAGGCCTGAGTTTTACAGGCTGGCATGTTTAGTTTTGTTTTTGATGTAGGGGTTTTCTGTTCTAGGTGTTCTATTTCTATGTTGGGTAAATGGTTCCCAATTAGAGGCAGCTGAGTGTCGTTACCTCTAATTGGGAACCATATATATGTTTGTGGTTTTGCAATAGGGTTGTGTGGGTTATTGTTTGTGTCATAGTTTTAGTCTATGTTTGCATGTTACGATCGTCGGCTAGTTTTTGTAATTTTTTCCCAGTTACGTTCGAATAAATAAATAAATAAATAAATAAATAAATATGTATACTGGAAGCATCGCTGCGTCTTGGTCCGTCCATAAGGAAGATTGTGACACCTTTAGTCACTGTAACTCTGTGGTAGAGGACAGTGGGTCTGAGTGGTGGAAGTTGCTAGCAGATTATGCCAACCCTACAGTACACCTCCAACCCACTTCTCTCAAGCCTGCTTTTCCTGTAAACCCATGACCTTCAAACCTCTCAAGTGACCTTGGGTTTGTGATCTTCAAGGAAAAACTCTTTGATAACAAATCAGAATTAAATTGCAATGGATGGCTGCAAGGACAGTCATCATATCAATCAAAACACAAAATACAGTAGACAGTTACTTAACAACTTAAACTTTAAAAATATCCTTCTTACAAAGCCCTCTAACGTGAAAAGCCTTCTTGTGTCCTCCTCATACACAGCACAATAAATATGTGTGTTTCTGTGTGTGTGTGTGCATATTTGCGTGTCTGTGAGTGCATATGCCTGTACGTGGGTGTGCGTGTGCACGCGTTTGTGCATTTGTCTGTGCGTGTGTGTGTGTTTGTGTGAGTCTGGAAGAGCAATTGGAGCATTGAAATGACATGAAGAGTTATTTGGGTCGTAATGAAGCTGCTTAATGAAATCAGTGCCCTTGAAAGTTCTTCATCAATTTTAGTCCCCCACCTCCCCCTCCCCCTCCCCTTTCTCTGCTCCATTCCAGCCTGTCAGCTAATCCATGTGCACGCCACAATATTAATTAAACACAGCGGTTCCTGAAGTATTTAAGTGAAGCGCTATTATTGATAATGAGCAGGTTTAAAGGAGTCACATCCCTCCAAAATGACTTTTTAAACCGGCCTTATTAAGCAGAAAATGAGACCCAAATCAGCCTACAAGCTCCTCATTAAAAGCCACTGATCCTTGACCGTGCGCATGTTCCACTGAGCGAGATGGGGAAACGCCCTAAATCTTGCCTTTCATTCGGATGACTGTCGCACCCCCCCATCCGCACCCCCCCTGTCCAACTCACTACCAAGACCCAGCCACTGGACTCTAACTGTCTGAAAAATCTTTATAACACACATAGCTACAAATTAAGAGGTAAATGAGAAAGAAAAACACCAAACAGAGACTGAATTAGAAGCAGCTACAGTTAGACAGTGGTTGAGGATGACAATAAGATACAGGATTGGCTGTGTGTGGGGCTTGGTATCACTAACAGAGGTTAATATGTTCTATGTAGGCCTACTGAGTCCTACCCCTTACACACTCACACACACACACCACTAACACCCCCAACACACAGCTAACACTACTCCCCCTTTCCCCACACATCCAGTCCCAAACTCAGTCAGGATGCGAGTGAAATGCATCTTTATTTCCAGTGCGTGTGTTTATGAGTTGCTGTGGAGAATTGGGCCGGCCCTGCCTGCCTGTCACTGTGTCTCCGCATGGAGGATTATGGATGGCCAATTACATCGCCTTTGGCATTAATTAATGAGGATAACGAGCTCCCCCACTCCCCCCAAAAGCACGTCCCTCCTCAGCTGGTACAGAGCAGGGTGATGGGTGAGATGCTCGGTGTGTGTGTGTTCAGCTGGTACGGAGCAGGGAGCTAGACATGGAGGGTGGAGGAGTAGGTGTGTGTGTCTGTGCCCCCATTTTCCTTCCATTTCCCCCCAAAGTTCCCCACCAGTCAGTGGTGTGTCTGAGGACCATTACAGAGATTAGGCTGTGCCAAGGTAATGGATGCCCCCGTTTGTCAACTCACATCCTCTGTCAAGACCACAGTGGGAGAGAGGAAGAGAATGGCATCCATGAAAGAGTGAGGGAGGGATAGAGGGAAAGAGAAGGAGAGAGACAGAGATCAAGAGTAGGAGAGACTGGGAAATAATAAACGGCAGCGAAAGGGGTCAGGGGGGAGAAATTTGATTCTAGGGTGATTAAGAATATCAATGTGTTCCCGCCGTTAGATATAGCTACATTGGTATAGGAAACTATCTTGAGATCAGTCCCAAGAGACAAAGTACTGTATAATTCAAACAATACAATAGACAGAGACAAATTAGCTCCTCCATGTTCATGTTGTCCTGCAGTCTCCCCTCCCTGCTCCTCTCATCTCCCATCTTTCCAATCCCACCCTAGCCCCAGCCCCAGCCCGTCTACACTGTCTGGGTTTACAATGCGTGGTGTCAGGTGCCTTGTGGCGATAAGCAAAACACTTTGCTTGACTGCCATGTTCTGAAGGTTTGCGGCCATATGAGCAGATAGTCAACCCCTCCCACCCCCCAAACTACATCCACCCCATCCCCATCTGATGAGGGTAACGAATAGAAGGCCCATACCCATCCCACCGCACTCGCAGCAACGTCGCCCCAAATCACATGGCTCCTCGGAACCAACTGACTCACCCGCTCATCGCTTCCGACAAGGCGGGGCTGGGAGGGACGAGAACCGTGATGTCATAGAGAAAAGGAACACTGGGGGGTCCTTCCAGTGCCACCGCGGGCACAATAATACAGAACATCAGCGCTTCCCTCTCTCGGTCTTACTCTTTTTTCTCTCTCTTCCTCTGTCTCCCTCTTTCTTTCTCTTTCTCTCTGCTGCCCTTCTTCACCACATGCAGACAACCAGAATCAGACACATACATAACCCCCAACACACACACATGTCCGGCCCACATACACACGTCTGGCCCTATTGTTTATGCAACCTTTTCACCCCTTCCCCCACTTGATCCTGCCCAAACACTAGTTTCCAGTGTCAGTTGGCATCTAACAGAAAATGTTTGCCTCCCTGAGCAGATTTGAACAAAAACCTGTATAGCTTTTTAATCTAATGCACAGCCCACCCCCCACATACCCAACCCCATTCCCTCAACAACCCTCGGCACTATTGTTAGTTTGTATTCCACATAGGTCTCCAGTATGTGTCTGTGTGCACGCTTACGCGCGTGCGTGTGTGTATTTGTTTGTCCTCTATGTATACGAGTGTGATAAAGAGTGTCACAATGTGCATCAGACATGTAGGCTAGGCTCTGTAAGAGCTTAATTAGAGAAAGCAGCGCTGTCAGACGCATTAGAGAGAGGTTGGCACTTAAGGGCATATGTTTTACTACTATACTATCGGGTTGTGGAAAAGCACAAAAACATACCTCAAAGCTCCTGGCCCTGCTAATGAAATCACTCCCTTCTTATCCCACTGAGAACAAACACAAATGTTTACAGACACCAGAGATGCAGCAGTACTGTACACTAGATTGGACACAGTTGTGCAGGCAGGAGTGTGCTGGGATGTGTGTTCGTCTACATAACGTCACTGTGGGCATATGTGTGCATTCCAAATGTGTGCGTGTGTGTGTGTGTGTGTGTGTGTGTGTGTGTGTGTGTGTGTGTGTGTGTGTGTGTGTGTGTTGCCATGAGAGTCAGTATATGAGTAGGCTATGTAAATGTATCCAGACACAGATTAGGAGGTGGAGATTAAGACATTTCATTGTGGTTCCATTATCATAAATACTGACAATATTTTGGTATAATCAGCAGTCTATAAACTATTTATAAATCATTGACAATTGACAACCCTTTCTAACGTGGCATGTTTTGTTTTTGTTTTCAATACAAATTCAATTTCAAGGGCAATGAAGTATTCTATTCTACAAAATATTGAAATAATTCATTCAGCGTTAATGACCAGTTAGGTCTCTGGTCTCACTGTCACACACCACATGAGGTCAAGAAGGCACCAATAGACCTATAGATGATATTATAATAATAAATAAATGTCACCTTGCAATCTACAAGCTATGGCTATATTGAAAGTTGTTTCCATGAACACATACTGTATCAAGTGATAAACCATGCAGTTTACCAGACGTCTGTGCAAAAACGCAACCATCTCATCCAAGCCATTTAGCCGAAGTGGAGAGTGATTGAGTATGAAACCAAAGCTATGGCCTAACATCAATGGCACTGTTTGTCACAACGTATCCCCGGTCCTCTGCCTGTCACGCGGAGCTACTGAGGGAGTCATATGTCATCAGAACGCCAATTTGAGATGCTGGGGTGGCATGCTGTTATGACGTCCATCTAAACTGTGAGAGAGTGACTAGGGCAATACCCTTAGCGACTGTCAGACAGACAGAGAGACGGAATGATAGAGTGACTAACGAGTAGACCGATCTTATTCATATTATATGAAGTTCACCCCATCTTTTTTGTTATGCATAGCCTGGTGTCCCACCTGTACACAGCTAAGGGATAGGCTGGTTTTACGCACAGACAGACTAGTGCGTAAAAGATGGCAAAGTGCAAAGTTATTCCTCACTGACTGAAAAGCAGCTTTCTCACACCATTTTTTTCCAGACGAACATTTCTTTAGAAGTAGCCTATTGTGAAAAACAAATAGATATTGACATGTAAATGTAGGCCTACATTGAGGACAGGTGTGGTTATAGTTGTTTATAAAAAGGGTGGGTCTAATTCTGAATGCTGATTGGTTAAAACCATTCCAGTCGGTGTCTTTTCCACAAGTTCCCACCTGCTAAATCTATGACATTAAAATGCCTATTTACTCTGTTCCATCTGACTGCGCAATACACTGTCTCATCAGCCCAGCCAAACAATTTATAAACTTGGTTTCCACTATAAAAAGCATCTAGACATTATCTCACATTTCTTTTAGACTATCATTTAGTTTTTAACAGCAGAGATTTGTATAAACCTTGCTGTCTTGCAGGCAGCGTTTCTCAGCCAGTCGAAATCATGATTCAGCTGGCATAACTTTTATGGATATATACAAAAAAATGTCAATTGAAAAAAGGTACAACGAAACGCAGCTAATTTGCAGTCATTCCAGCTTCAGTTTGAAGTGATTGTGTTACTGTAGTTGTGTTGTTGGCTAGCTCCTCTGAACAACAGTGTCCTGACAAGTGAGCATATTTTCTATGCCAGGAGAAGTAGCGCCTCATCATTTTTTGTTATGGATGTATCCAAATAAATGTCACTAGAAAACAGCTTAAACAAATCCAAATGCAGCTACTTTGCTGTTATTCTGGTTGCACCTTTTTGACGTGACTGTAAATTAGCCATAGTTGGCTAGCTAACAAGCAAGAGATAAGATCGTTGCCAGCCGGTATGGCAATGGAACATTTAGAACGAACGACTGGGTTGCATCCATAGATACAGAACAACAAGACTGAACGACTGGCTCGCGTCCATAGATACAGAACAAAAAGACTACACGACTGGGTCGTGTCTCCAGCAACCCTATATTTGTGTCGAGACTACATCTTGTGGAAAGCTGAAATAGTTTGAATAAATTAATCAAAATATGTTTTTTAATGAAAATGTATAATTTTGCACGGGCCATCACCCGTGCCAAAATATCATCCAAACACCGGTTTCTCTGGCATTATCCCTTAAACATCCCATGAAACTGTGGTTCGAATAATAATTACTGAACTTAATCAAAACACAGCCTACATTTGAAACTCGTTGATATTGGTGAAAAGGGCATTACATTTATTTATTTTTAATTATAATAAATATTTTAACAAAATGAAAGTAGTCAATTTCAGAGGAGTTATTTATCAAGTCGATACGGAGTTTGGTGTTTAAGGGTTTTCTGTAAGCCTAATTCATTGTTTACTGTACAGTAAATGTGTTTGAATTGTTATACCCCTCTCGGTACAATCTGTTCTTCATTTGAAATATACAGCGAGCGTTAGACAATCGTATCTCAGATAAGGATTAAGATATTCCACCAAAATAGTTTTCCGTGCAATGGCCTGCCCTGCGAATCAAAACTGCCCCGTTCATCGAATTAAGATGTCGAGGGAGACAGGAGCTGGAATCGTCTTAATATTACCGGACCGGGTTGGAGAAAGCTCGCCGAGGCCTTGCAATCACCCAAATACCGGGAGACAGGTCCTGGTTGCCGCGGGCGGCACTTGCGCCCTTCCCTTCAGCGCCACGGAGCCCTTATCACGCCAGCGGGCCCCACCAGCCAGAACCGTCTCCTTTACTGGGTTATGAATGTAGCTCTTCATGTCAAAGGGTTTCTAATGGGGGAGAAATAGAGCGGAGCACTCAACGATGTTTCAAACTCATTTTGTAGAACCCATTCATTCTAGACATTGCGCAGAAATGAGTGATGGATTGGTTTGTCAGTGTCATATAGCCTAGAAAGGCTATGAGTGAGATTAGGTGCTAATTGCTGTGATATTCATACGATCATTTTAGAAAGGCCTAGTTTACTGAAGTAGGCCTACACAAATTATATTAATAAAAACTTGTGCATTTCCTAAATTGTTGTGAGAATATTTATGATTTGGAAATCAATCATTTTATTTTTGTTTTGGTCGTATTGATTTCAGTCTAATCAACTAATTTTGGAGCGAGGGATGCCTAAAGTCAAACGTCTGTAAACTACAATCATTTAAACAAATTGTAGGCTTAAAACTGATGAATGTGTGACAAATTGGCAATTCTAATGCTAATGACAAAAATGATTCAATAAACTGTTAAGTTACGTGAATGAATGTGTCATTAACATTTTTGAGCATGATTTGAGCATGGTTAAGTTGTGTGGAATTAAGTTTAAGAAAAAAACGAATCATATTCGAGCATAGATATATTTTTTATTTATAAAGACATATAAACAATATATGAAAGTCATGTTGCAACACAACCAAATTATTCGTCTGTATAGGTTGTTGTTTTGAAAACGAATACCATAACAGTACTTTGATCAAGTAGTTTTCCACAGTTGTACAATCATGTGAATTGTGCAATAACAAAAACCAAAATCATCAATACATATTTTCCAAAAATATCATACACTAGTGTTTCCTCACATAGCGTCAGTTAAAATGAGGGAAAGTGCATTCATAAACGACAGTGCTGAAAAAAACTATTGAAGTTGGAACGCATTCTTGTCATCTCTCTCGTTATTTTCTGTTTCGCTGAATGTTGCATAGTAGGCCTGTAGACTACACATGAATACGAAATAGATCATTCAAAACTTTTACAAGGGTGCCGTTTTTATAGCCACACATAACATGTCAACTGTCAATTAAAACATGGTCAGACACTGCCACAGCAATACAATTCCTTTAACTCTGAGGGGAGTATAGGGAAAGAGAAACACAAGTTTAAACAGCAATTTGCCAGCTCCAACCCTAATCTAGCCTTAGTAAACCCCAGTGTTGTTTTTCATGTTCTTTTTAAATCTCGATAAAACATCGCAGCAGTTATTTAGTTTAGGATTACGCATTAGACTTTAGACAGAGAGAGAGACCAACATATGGACACAAGTGGGTGACGTTCAGGTATAGGCTGTACAAATAAAACGTTATCAAGGCTTGTCGTTATGGTGCTTAAAGAGACTTGCAGGTGTCCCCGAGTATTTCTCCGCGCAGGTGGCGAGAGCCGAGCCCGTGAAGGGGTATACGGCAGCCTGTCCAAAGGGTGCAATGGGGGTGGGGATGGACGAGGTGATGCTCTGTCCCTGGTTCAGATAAGCCACCAGCCGCCTCATCTCCTCCAGAGCCTGAGCCTGCATGAGGATGTAGTTCTTTGCCAGGAGGAGAGTGGCTATTTTGGAGAGTTTCCTCACGGACGGGCTGTGCGCATACGGGATCACAGAGCGGAGGCCGTCCAGTGCGTCGTTCAGGTCGTGCATCCGTCTCCTCTCGCGCGCATTGATGCTCAGGCGCAGAGACCGCTGCTCTTTGGGCTTCTTGGAAAGAGGACCCCCGTGTTTGTCATCGTCGAATGCGGAACCCCTCTTCCGAGGGTCCAGAGGGTCAAAACGGTCGTCGTCGTCATCGCTGGTCTGCTCCCCGCCACTTTCGTTGGACTTGCCCGTCTGACCGGAGAGGAAGTCGGCGGCCGGGGTGAGAGGATACCGCCCTCCGGGACTTCCAGTAATCTGGCCAGGTCCAAAGCCGAAGGCGGACTGGCCGTATCGCTGCGTCAGGTCCAGGAGAGTGTCGTTACTGATGGACTTCAGCAGATTCTCTTCCCCGGCATTCATTTTCTCTTCTACAATAAGAACTAATACAAAATGCAGTTCGGTCGAAACTTAATTTATCCTCTTCCTCCCTGTCGTTCTTTTTGGTGGAGAGGGTTCGTACCCTACTCGAGTCCTTCTCAACACACTTTCTTTGTGGCTCTTCAGAACAGTTGCAGTGAATGGACTGTATTCAGCCCCACTTGACGTTCCCCCCTGCGCGCATATACGTTTAAAACACTTCTCTAATTGTGTGTTTTGCGAAGCTACATTAAACGCACGTAAATAGTGGCCTGGGTGAGAGACTGGAGCGCTGCCTCCTTGACGGGTTCCCTGTGTGCTTCTTGCCCTCGCCCTGGGCAGACTGTGACTCCGCTTCATCCCACTCGCGCGTTAGTAGGAGCGCGAGGCCCGTTGGGATAATCTATCTGTCCAATCAGGGGGGCGTTTAATTACTATAGGGTAGAACGCTGGTATGATCCTAATTTCGATCAGAATAATGATAATTGCAAGACAAATTTACACAAATAGCTTTCGCCTATAATTTTGAGTTAGTCTATGTTTGACAATTGTGGTGGGCATCCTTTCGTTGTCCCCATAAAACACCCATATACCCAGAGTGAAGACAATCCTTAGATGTTTGAAACTGCACCGTTAGGCTACTTTAGGCAGGCTGAAAACAGGCTATGACTGTAACACTTTCTTGTTGTTTTGACAGTAATAGGCTATACTGTAAAACTAACACTAAAGTACCGTATTCATTATTTACAGTAGATTGCAATAAATGGCAATGCACTCTGGAAGATTTTAGGCCTAAACACTAAATCATACCCTAAATTACAAAGAAACGTTGGTTTAACAGTACATTACTGTAAGCACACAGCATTGTGGGAATGGCAACTGGCAACTTTTTCAAACCATTCTGATTGACAGGATTGAGAGACATTAAGGATTACAGTAATGCAAGTCATGTTGCAACACAACCGTTTTATGGTCATTTACATGCAGCCAGTTGCCTGTAAGTTTTACAATGGTAAAAAAGATTACAGTAACAATATTGTATACTGTAAAATACGGTATGGTAACATATGGTACCTTATTTTAGGTAATTTACAGGCAACCGCCAGCCTGTAAGTAACCGTAAAAACAACAGGAAAGGTTTTACACTGTAGGCTACATTTTATTTAAACAATATCGGAAGTTTATATGATCACAATGTTATGCAAATCCAACTCCTCAAAAACCCTGAAGGTGAAGTGTTCCATTTCACATATTGATGTATTTTATGGCCATATAAACTCAAAATGTGTAAAGTTCAGCTCCAGATATGAAGATATTAACTTTTAGACAGAGGCAGATTTTTTCTAGTTGACATGTGCATTGTTTGTCTAGACTCAAAGGGTTAATAGATTACAGATCCTACAGGCATGCCAGATAGCCTACAATTGAATACCACAAACACATTGTGTAGTAGGCTATATTTGACAGTATAACTCCTCTGTAGGCATACCGCACAGTGGTCCACAATGAATACCCAACAACAGTTTACATGAGGCCCATGCAAGCTGGCAGAAGAAAAACAACACTCGTACAGCACATTTTTCACAATGAAAGACTAGTGTGGCTTTTTCATGACCATGGACAGCTCCAGTGACGTGTGCTTCAGCCCAGAAAAAGGAAGGGGAGGGAGAGAGAGCGAGAAAGAGAGAGAGCCGCACCCCGTGGGTAGTAGGCTATTAATTGCGTAACCTGGCCGGGCTCCAGAATCAGGGCTTATCGGAGGAAGGGAGGCCCAAGGCGGGGTGGTTCACCATGCACATTAACAGTATCAACACCAAATGCGCTCACGGACAGGGGCGACGGGGAAATGCACTGGAAAACATGGCATAGCACTATTGGATTTCTGGAATATATTCAGTGTCTTGCTAACTTTGTTGCATCATCACAACAAATAGCCTAGCTTTGCCCAAACATTTATTACAGGGACATAATGACTAGCTATATAAAGAAACACATATCGAACTAAGAAACAGAAGCGTTGTAAAAAGTGCCATCTCAAATAGACTATCCATGTTTGTCATTCATGCTTTCTAAGAGAGTTGACTAAAACATACCAGTAGGTTAAAGTAACAGACGATAAGCCCAACATCCGAAGAATTAAAGCTAAAAAGCTCACCATTAGCAGATCCCAATCACATAATTGTTTTCTACTTCATGGTTTCATGATCTGTTACCTGGTCACCTTTGCTTGGTCTTTGGGGATTTAAGTCCGGCTTGAAGTTAAATGTACTTGATACAAAGCATTTCAAATGTTGATTGATTTATCCTCTACAAGACTCCTATCCCATCACTCCAGCCCTGCTGAAGCTCCACTTATACTGACAAGATCCTAGTATGAGATGAAAACACTGTCACCTTCTGTTCAGAATCACTCATTACACTAGGGTTGTCTGAGTGCAGCAAGCACATTGGAAAAAGGCGGTTTTGTGCTCAAACTACTTGAGTTAAAGGAGTGTTCATAATGTTTATGACAGGTGTAAATTGCCAACCTTGGCCTTATACCTGTTCAAACAATAGACTACAGGCGGCAGTATGTACCCTTTCAGTTTGTATACCAACACATAGAAGTAGTAGAAGAAAATGGACTACTTCAAATGGAGATGGCCTCAATGGCCCAGCCCATGCGTACACAGATGCCAGAATGGGACAGATACAACATTGTGATCTCTAAAGCTGCAATACAAATTTCAACTCCCTCAAAAAAATATTTAAAACTAAGTTTGGTAGTTGATTGAACTTGTACGGATACTGTCAAAATAATTGCTGGAATTTAGTTAGTCAGAAATGGAATCATTTTCTAAAGTCTCACCACATTTGTTTCTGTTACACAGCCTGTAAAGTTGTATTGTATTCCATTGGCTGAGGCGCCGATTGATTACAAGCTGTGAACAAACCCACCTGTAGCTTGATGGGGATAAACAGGAAATATTGGAAATGCAGATATTATTGCAAAAATACAAAATTGTTGCTGGAAAATAAGACATACAGGTTCTTCTCAGGTTTTGATGCTACCAAAGTTAGTTTGGAGTTTTGTTGGAAAATTTCAGCTTGCAATGCAGCTTTGCTAACATCGGATACTGAATTGCATAGATTTATTTCAGCTTTTATTTCTTTCATCAATGTGAGTGGGTCAGAAGTTTACATACACTCAATTAGTATTTGGTAGCATTGCCTTTAAATTGTTTAACTTGGGTCAAATGTTTCAGGTAGCCTTCCACAAGCTTCCCACAATAAGCTGGGTGAATTTTGTCCCATTCCTCCTGACAGAGGTGGTGTAACTGAGTCAGGTTTTGTAGGCCTCCTTGCTCGCATCGCACACACTTTTTCAGTTCTGCCCACAAATTTTCTATGGGATTGAGGTCAGGGCTTTGTGATGGACACTCAAATACCATTACATTTTGTCCTTAAGCCGTTTTGCCACAACTTGTCCATTTGGAAGACCCATTTGCGACCAAGCTTTAACTTCCTGACTGATGTCTTGAGATGTTTCTTCAATATATCGACATAATTTTCCTCCCTCATGATGGCATCTATTTTGTGAAGTGCACCAGTCCCTCCTGCAGCAAAGCACCCCCACAACATGATGCTGCCACCCCCGTGCTTCGCGGTTGGGATGGTGTTCTTCCGCTTGCAAGCCTCCCAGTTTTTCCTCCATACATAACGATGGTCATTATGGCCAAACAGTTCTGTTTTTGTTTCATAAAACAAGAGGACATTTCTCCAAAAAGTACGATCTTTGTCCCCATGTGAAGTTGCAAACGTAGTCTGGATTTGGTTTTGGATCAGTGGCTTCTTCCTTGCTGAGCAGCCTTTCAGGTTATGTCGATATAGGACTCGTTTTCCTGTGGATATAGATACTTTTGTACCTGTTTCCTCCAGCATCTTCACAAGCTCCTTTGCTGCTGTTCTGGGATTGATTTGCACTTTTGGCACCAAAGTACGGTAATCTCTAGGAGACAGAACACCTCTCCTTCCTGAGCGGTATGTCGGCTGTGTGGTCCCATGGTGTTCATACTTGCGTACTATTGTTTGTACAGATGAACGTGGTGTTTTGAAATTGCTCCCAAGGATGAACCAGACTTGTGGAGGTCTACAATTTTTTTTCTAAGGTCTTGGCTGATTTATTTTGATTTTCCCATGATGTCAAGCAAAGAGGCAATGAGTTTGAAGGTAGGCCTTGAAATACATCCACAGGTACACCTCCAATTCAGCCTATCAAAAGCTTCTAAAGCCATGACATAATTTTCTGGAATTTTCCAGGCTGTTTAAAGGCACAGTCAACTTAGTGTATGTAAACTTCTGACCCACTGGAATTGTGATACAGTGAATTATAAGTGAAATAATCTGTCTGTATCCAATTGTTGGAAAAATTGCTTTTGTCATGCACAAAGTACATGTCCTAACTGACTTGCCAAAACTATAGTTTGTTAACAAGAAATTTGTGGAGTGGTCGAAAAATGAGTTTTAATGACTCCAACCTAAGTGTATGTTAACTTCCGACTTCAACTGTAGATGGCCGGGCTGGGTGGGTGTGGAGCCAGAGACAGCAGGGGTTCAAACTGTACAACCCGGTTCCTACATTTGAATATAAACATGGGTTTGATTAAACAAGACTGTGCTACATTTTATCTCTGGGAACCTCAGGATGACAAATCAGAGATTACTGAGTGTAAGTACATTATTTACCTTCAGAGGTGAATGTATCAAACCAGTTGCTGTAATAAAAGTATTTTGTTGTTGTGCACTCTCCTCAAACAATCGATTGGTATTTTTTCACTGTAATAGCTACTGTAAATTGGACAGTACAGTTAGATTAACAAGAGTTTAAGCTTTCTGCCCATGTAAGACATGTCTATGTTCTGGGAAATGTTGTTGTTACTTACAATGTAATGCTAATCACATTAGCGCACGTTAGCTCAACCGTCCCGGTATATGGACACCGATCTTGTAGAGGCTAACTATAGAGGGGGTCATTTTGACCCCAGTGGCATATTGTTTTTGATTCAATTCCTTCAAATTGTCCATGACTTTGTCAACCAACTTGTTCTTAACCAATCTAAATCATTGTTTAGTGTTTCTGTATTAATATAGACTTTTTTAGTTTGATAGATGGGACCTTTATTTGAATCTAGGTTTCTCAGGAGACATAATAACAATTTATCCATACTACTGGAGGGTAGAGGTGTCAGTGATTTTTACCAGATAGACAGATCATCTGCTGAGATATACCACAGCTCCCCATGTACTCGCCTAAGATTGTAATTTTGTTATACCACGTATTGTATAACTGTGTACAAAACCAAAATATCTGCCAATAGTATACAAAGTCTGCCAATGGTATAAATACTTGATAGAATTGCAATACACCACTCAGATACGCACTGAATCTACACAGAGAGTTGTATTGGTGTGTGTCCTCAAAAAATAGTTTTTCTAGGGCAAATCTGAAAAAGTATTTATTTGAACCCACGTTTCTCTGGAGTCATAATATTGGGGACCTGTTGGAGTGATCTTGACATGATAGACAGATCACCTGCAGAGATGGAGTACCTTATGTACTCGCCTATGGTTATAACTAGGTATGACCATGTACAAAATCTAAATTAGCTTAGATAAGTTGGTTCACGCCCCTTGATTCCCCCCCACCATATTTTGTTGTGTTAATAAAGCTAGTTCTGTGGTGGTCATGATATTTTGTCAGCCGGTGATTGTCATTCAAATAACTGGCGGTCTTACGGTAATTGGCAGCTAAATAACATAATCACGTTTAGCTGCTCTGGCTAAAATCCATGCTATTTTTTAGGCAGGTCTAAAGAAACATTATGACATGATTTAAAAAAAAAATGTATTTCAGAAGAACAGAATAGCATATTCTGAGTCATCCTTATGTTAGGCCCCGATCTGGCCTTGCCATATGGCAGTGGGCTACACTAGTTCATTTAGCAGGCCATATTTGCTTATAATTCCCGTGGCATTATTTTATATTATTACAATTGAACATAGCTGAATGAAATAGAAAGGATATTTTTCCCAAAACAATTTTAGGGAGTGCTACATTTGGATATTCTCTGTTGAGCAGTTAACAAAGAAACATGTCCTCCTATATGTAATTTTAATTGTGATACAAACGTTAGGCTACATGTTTTGATTTGCAATAAATTCTAAGGCTGCATGACGCAACAAATGATGATTTGAAAAAAAGCTGCATGAGAGGAAAGCACTGTGATCTGTTTCTTATGCAGGCTGCACACACTTAATCAGTCTCTCGTTCAAAAATTGACAAGCACTTTATAATATTCTCAAGCAGTATTCTCGATTTAATCTGTTCTTTACATAGCCTACTAATAAATGTGTGGAATAATTTATTATTTAGAATGGTTCACAAAAAAAAGGTTATCCATAGCCTGCACTTGAATATCGAATGGAGTGGGCAATTACTTTTTTTTACCTTTTATTGCAGTGGGCTGAATCAGGGTCACACAGAGTGTTTCTTGATAGTCTTAAACAAATCTACTTTGAAACAAAAGTATACACCTCACACACATGGTTACAGGCTTAAAAGACACCTGTACCATGTCAGATATATAACTTTTTGAGTTTACATCTCACAATTACACTTCATACACATAACAGAAAACTGAAATATAAAATAATGTATTAATTATGAAATATGAGCAACATTCCATTCATGAGGCCTCTGGGTTATTTGACTGCAGGAAATTGTTTTAATATGCCAGGTAGGCTACACCTTTTGTAAAGCAGATTGTGCTTAATTTTTAAGAATTTAGCAATAAATATAACAGCACGAGAAAGCTGAAATACGCTTTTAAATTGTGGCCAGTCAACTCTGTTTTCACACTTGTTTGCGCAATGACTGGGCTTCTAAGAACCGATGGGCTCTCCAACCGTGTTCCAGAGGTCTATAGGCTATGTTTGGAGTTATTTGGCCACTTCAGTTGTGATACAAACCTTATGAAAACATATAGGCCTATGGGCTAGGCTAAATGATACATGCGACTATGATTTGAAAATGTCGCAAAAGAAACTCTGGTTGTAAAACGAAGCAATGTGCTTAATACACTGAACCTGAAATATAAATGCCACATGCAAAAATGTACAGTTCACATAAGGAAATCAGTCAACTGAAATGCATTCATTAGGGCCTAAACTATGGATTTCACATGCCTGAGAATACAGATATGCAGAAGATAGCCCTATTATGGTAAAAGACAAAGTCCATATTATGGCAAGAACAGCTCAAATAAGCAAAGAGAAATGGCAATCCATCATTACTTTAAGACATGAAGGACAGTCAATATGGAACATTTCAAGAATATTTCTTCAAGTGCAGTCGCGAAAACAATCAAGCGCTATGATGAAACTGGTTCTCACGAGGACCGCCAAAGGAATAGAAGACCCAGAGTTACCTCTGCTGCAGAGGATAAGTTCAGTAGAGTTACCAGCCTCAGAAATTGCAGTCTGAATAAATTCTTCACAGAGTTCAAGTACCTGTTCAGAGGAGACTGCGTGAATCAGGCCTTCAGGGTCGAATTGCTGCAAAGAAACCACTACTAAAGGACACCAATAATAAAAATAGACTTGCTGGGGCCAATAAATATGAGCAATGGACATTAGACTGGTGGAAATTTGTCCTTTGTCTGGAGTCCAAATTTGAGGTTTTTGGTTCCAACACCCATATCTTTGTGAGACGCAGTGTGGTTGAACGGATGATCTCCGCATGTGTATTTCCTACAGTAAAGCATGGAGGAGGAGGTGTGATGGTGTGGGGGTGCTTTGCGGGTGACACTATCTGTGATTTATTTAGAAATCAAGGCACACTTAACCAGCATGGCTACCACAGCATTCTGCAGCGATACGCCATCCCATCTGGTTTGGGCTTAGTGGGACTATAATTTGTTTTTCAACGGGACAATGACCCAACACACCTCCAGGCTGTGTAAGGGCTATTTTACCAAGAAGGCGAGTGATGGAGTGCTGTAACAGATGTCCTGGCCTCCACAATCCCCTAACCTCAACTAAATTGAGATGGTTTGGGATGAGTCGGACCACAGAGAAAGAAGAAAAAGCAGCCAACAAGTGCTCAGCATATGTGGGAACTCCTTCAAGACTGTTGGAAAAGCATTTCAGGTGAAGCTGGTTGAGAGAATGCCAAGAGTGTGCAAAGAATCTCAAAAATAAAATATATTTTGATTTGTTTAACACTTTTTGGGTTACTACATGATTCCATATGTGTTATTTCATCGTTTTGATGTCTTCACTATTATTCATGCAGTGTGACACATCTCCTTCGCACAGAGTTGGTCAGGCTGTTGATTGTGGCCTGTGGAATATTGTCCCACTTCTCTTCAATGACTGTGCGAAGTTGCTGGAAATTGCTGGGAACTGGAACACGTCGTTCACGTCGTTCACGTCCAGAGCATCCCAAACATGCTCAATAGGTGACATGTCTGATGAGTATGCAGGCCATGGAAGAACTGGGACATTTTCAGCTTCCAGGAATTGTGTACAGATCCTTGCGACATGGGGTTGTGTATTATAATGCTGAAACATGAGGTGATGCCGGCAGATGAATGACACAACAATAGGCCTCAGGATTTCGTCACGGCATCCCTGTGCATTCAAATTGCCATTGATAAAATGCAATTGTGTTCGTTGCCGGTAGGTTATGCCTGCCCATACATAACCCCACTGCCACCATGGGTCACTCTGTTCACAACGTTGACGTCAGCAAACTGCTCGCCCACACTATGCCATACATGCTGTCTGCCATCTGACCGGTACAGTTGAAACCGGGATTCATCCGTGAAAAGCACACTTCTCCAGTGTGCATTTGTCCACTGAAGTCGGTTACGACGCCGAACTGCAAGACCCAGGTGAGATCAACGAGCATGCTGATAAGCTCCCTGAAACAGTTCCTGACAGTTTGTGCAGAAATTCTTTGCTTGTGCCAAACCAACAGTTTCATTAGCTGTCCAGGTAGCTCGTCTCAGACGATCCCACAGGTGAAGAAGCTTGGTGCTGGAGGTCCTGGGCTGGCGTGGTTACACATGGTCTGAGGTTGTGAGGCCGTTTGGACTTACTGCCAAATTCTCTAAAAGGACGTTAGGGATGGCTTATGGTAGAGAAATAAACATTAAATTCTCTGCAACAGTTATAGTGGACATTCCTGCAGTCATCATGCCAAATGCACACTCCCTCAACTTGAGACATTTGTGGCATTGTGTTGTGTGACAGAACTGCAGATTTTTGAGTGGCCTTTTATTTTCTCCAGCACAAGGTGATCATGCTGTTTAACTTCTCAGGGATCACTGGGGCGCTAGCGGGCTGCTCCCGACACTACCAGGTAAAATGTAAGGCGGCAAATTCAAAATCCAAAAGGTTGAATTATTAAACATCCACCAATATACAAGTGTTCCATACTCATCAAAAGCTCTGTTTCTTGGCAATATCACAGCGTTGTCAGATTTCAAAAAGGCTTTACGGCGAAAACAGCACATTTGATTGTTTGAGAGTAGCACCTCACATATTTTTCCCATAGCCATGTATCGATTAGCCATCATGGCACACACATAACACATTTCACAGCGAAAACAAATCAATTACCTGTTGAAGAACTTCTGCTGAGGTCATCCTAAGTGTCCAACGAAGACAATCCATGGTTCTTTTGTTAGAGAAAGTAATGTATTTTATCCATAAATCCTCCATTTGGTTCGCCCGTTATAATCAGGAACGACAGCTTCCACTACTCCATTAAAACGTGACGCGAACTCGTTCATCTTATACCTATAAACTTGTCCAAGAACAATCAAACATAGTTTTAAATGTATCCTTAGGAACACTTTTATGTATATTTACTATTATAAATCAACCGAATATAAACTGATCGATAACGACGGTAAAAAAGACACTGCGTGACTTCTCGGGCGAGCGCGCTGGGTACTGTTTACATGACAGAGTGAATTCCTTGTTTGCTCTTCTTCTCTGGTCTTATTCATCCAAAATGAAAAAAATACACTGTCTCGAGACTGTTGACATCTAAAGGAAGCGATGGGTAATATCTGTATATCCTATTTTCTGGGCCTGAATGGGAGGCATTTTACTTTGGGCACGCCAGGCTCTCCAAAACCGACCCCTCAGCTGCCACTCCCTAACAAGTTAATCAACTTCTTGATATGCCATATCTGTCAGGTGGATCAATGATGTTGGCAAAGGAGAAATGCTCACTAACTGGGATGTAAACAAATTTGTGCACACAATTTGAGAGAAATAAGCTTTTTGTTTGTATGGAAAAATTCTGGAATCTTTTATTTCAGCTCATGAAACCAACACTTTCCATGTTTATATTTTTGTCAAAGTCATTAGTCAGTTGTACAACCAAATGCCTTCAACTGAAATGTGTCTTCCGCATTTAACCCAACCCCTCTGAATCAGAGAGGTGCGGGGGGGCTGCCTTAATCGACATCCACGTCTTTGGCGCCCGGGGTTAACTGCCTTGTTCAGGAGCAGAACGACAGATTTTTACCTTGTCAGCTCGGGGATTCGAACTTGCAACCCTCCGGTTACAAGTCCAACGCTCTAACAACCAGGCTACCTGCCGCCCCTGTAAATATTTTTGTTCAGTAAATATGGAAAGTTGAGAAATTAATATAGTAGGCCTTCCCTATAGAAAGCTGATGGGATCCTCCTCTTTTTTTCTCATACAATTGCAATAGGAACACATATTTACTTCCAAGCATCAATCAGCTATGAGGAGCTGGCTCTCGCTGCACAACAGGTGAACCCATTCCGCTCAAACTCTGAACGCCAGGGCTCTCATGAAGTGTTTGATTTGATTTTCAATTGCATTTGCATTGATGTGTGAGTGATTAGAGGGATAATAGAGCTCTGAGTACCGGCCATTAGCGACTGGCCGTTAGCAAGTTTGGTAGGCTACTAATGACCATCAGAGGCATCACAGCACAGCTTTGGAGGAGCCTAGTTACAGTGACTCAATGGTCACGTGGAATTTGACTGTGGTCATGAATCCTGAATCCCGGTGTGGCTTTAATACATATTTTCAAGCATGGTGGAAAAAGTCAAGGGGTGTGAATACTTTCTGAAGGCATGCTTAATTGCAGTCAAAACAGCTCACAAAGGTCTGCCAGTGGTAAAAATACTTGGTAGATCTGTAATGCAGAAACAAGCTACATACAGTGCATTCGGAAAGTATTCAGACCCTTTGACTGTTTTCACATTTTGTTAGGTTACAGCCTTGTTCTAAAATTGATTAAGCATATTTTTTTCCTCATCAATCCTCAAACAATACCTAATGATGACAAAGCAAACATTTTGTAATTTTTTTCTCTTCTAATTTATAAAAAATATACTGAAATATTAAATTTACATAAGTATTCAGACCCTTTACTTAGTACTTAGTTGAAGCACCTTTCACAGCGATTACAGCCTTGAGTCTTCTTGGGTATGATGTTACAGGCTTGGCATTCTTCTCTGCAGATCCTCTCAAGCTTTGTCAGGTTGGATGGGGTGCGTCGCTGCACAGCTATTTTCAGGTCTCTCCAGAGATGTCCGATCAAGACAGGGCGCTTGCTGGGCCAGTCAAGGACATTCAGAGACTTGTCCCTAAGCCACTCCGGCGTTGTCTTGCCTGTGTGCTTAGGGTTGTTGTCCTGTTGGAAGGTGAACCTTCGCCCCAGTCTGAGGTCCTGAGCGCTCTGGAGCAGGTTTTCATCAAGGATCTCTCTGTGCTTTGCTCTGTTCATCTTTCCCTCGATCCTGACTAGTCTCCCAGTACCTGCCGCTGAAAAACATCCCCACAGCATGAATGTGCCACCACCATACTTCAACGTAGGGATGGTGCCAGGTTTCCTCCAGACGTAACGCTTGGCATTCAGGCCAAAGAGTTAAATTTTGGTTTCATCAGACAATAGAATCTTGTTCCTCGTGGTCTGAGAGTCCTTTAGGTGCCTTTTGGCAAACTCCAAGTGGGCTGTCATGTGCCTTTTTACTGAGGAGTGGCTTCTGTCTGGCCACAGTACCATAAAGTCCTGATTGGTGGAGTGCTGCAGAGATGGTTGTCCTTCTGGAAGGTTCTCCCATCTCCACAAAGGAACTCTAGAGCTTTATCAGAGTGACTATCCAAGGTCCTTCTCCCCCGATTGCTCAGTTTGGCTAAGCGGCCATCTCTAGGAAGAGTCTTGGTGGTTACAAACTTCTTCCATTTAACAATGATGGAGGCCAATGTGTTCTTGGGGACCTTCAATGCTGCAGGCATTTTGTGGTACCCTTCCCCAGATCTGTGCCTCGACACAATCCTGTCTCTGAGCTCTACGGATAATGTCTTCAACCTCATGGCTTGGTTTTTGCTCAGACAGGCACTGCCAGCTGTGGGACCTTATATAGACAGGTGTGTGCTTTTCCAAATCATGTCCAATCAATTGAATTTACCACAGGTGGGCTCCAATCAAGTTGTAGAAACATCTCAAGGATGATCAATGGAAACAGGATGCAACTGAGCTCAATTTTGAGTTTCATAGCAAAGGGTCTTAAACTTATGTAAATAAGGTATTTCTTTATATATATTTTTTGAAACGTTTGCAAACATTTCTAAAAACCTGTTTTCACTTTGTCATGATGGGGTAGATTCATGAGGAAAATGCTTTATTTAATCAATTTTAGGAAAGGCTGTAATGTAACAAAATGTGTAAAAAGGGAAAGTATCTGAATACTTTCCGAATGCACTGTATGGCAGTAGATGCACCACAGCCTGTAGTAAATGTTTGCTGCCAGTCAAAAGATACCTTGTGTGTTTTAAAAAGGTAGATTTTGTGGCGTTTATTGCCGTAGTTATAAACTGTACGGCAGAAGTCCAAGAAACTGGATGTTATTGTGGCTTTGGCAGTAAAGTTTTGGGGACTCAAGGATTTTACATCTGAAGACTTGCAAGGGGTGTTGGCACCAGAAGAAAAAAAAAGTTGTTTGATAACATTTGGTAGTTTTCTGACATGGTCGACATTTTCAAACTATTAACCTTTTTCACGCCTGAGTTCCAAATATCTTTAACGGTCACCTCCGTGAGTTTTTTTTATGTGCGTGATGTCAGAATGTACTCACTGTTCCAAAATGTGATTGTTACGCAACAGGACAGTTAACCCACGCTGCCCTCAAACCAAGCCATGCTGCCTGCTAATTATCTATAGGCTATGTTTCAACTTGACAATTTGAAATTATTTTCTAAGAAGTTGTATTTTTTAACAACAGTTTGAATTGAGGTGTGTTCTGCCTCCTCATTAATTCACATAGGAGTAGCCCATTTCACTGTTGTGGACAATTTACATTTGAGGAATTACTGAGCAGGAAAAAACCTACGACTAATCAAACTTTTTCCTCCCTGGCACATTTTCCGACTGGCGCCCACATTGCCTTCACTACTAATACTAACAATAACATGGACATGTGTGCGTTGCTAAGTGCCTTATTACATTATTATTAAGTTTATGTACAGCATATCGTGTTATCATTTCTACTGTAACACACCGTATGCAGGCTATGTATGGAGCAAAATGTTTTTCCTGGAGACAAATCATGCATTCCAATTGTAATGGACACTTATTATTATCATAATTTTTTTTAAATGGACACATAGTGTGTAAAATACTTGTTTGAAGGTTGTACTGATTATGATGAGTTAATGCTAAGCTATTTACCAGCTATGTGTGGTGCCATGTTTGTTGACATCATACAATGCATTCTGGTTGTCACATAAATGTCTCAGACCAAAGATGTTAGGTGAAGTGATGGTCCACTCGTCTTTTGAGTAAACTTCCGGAAGTGAATGATGGAAGTGAATGATGGTAGACGACACACCCCCTTCAACATGCATACTGAAAACAGACCCAACTCATCTTGTAACCTCGCATCTTTGGTTGACGCAACAAAACAAACATGGCGGCGCGCACAAGCTACCCCATCGTCCAATGACTTTAGATTTTTTGACAGTGTTTTACTCAATTATTTAGATCAATGGTGAGTTCACACGTGATATGAGGAATTGTAAATAGTTCATATTTAACTTTTTTATCAGCAGAGTTAGCTAAATATGACCGCTTGTGTGAGGTCACCCTTTCCTCAGTTAGCACAACGACTAACGTAGCCTACATTTTCAGGTTTGGATGGGAATTGCGTTATGCTGTCGCTACGTCTGTGAATGTCTGAACATTGCATCCAAAAATAAACTGATTACATTGAGAACATAACGTTGTAAAAACTGTGTTTGTGCAAAAAGTTTCTGTGAAAAAACATTGTGGCCAGCTCAAACAATGACTGTCAATCGTAACTGGACATTCTAAATAAGTGTTCTAATCACACCGGTTTGAGTGTACGCTGCAGGGACCACTGTAGAATGATCACACTTGTGTGTTCGTACGTGTTAAAGGGTTAAGCATAAGGTTTGAGCCTACGCTGCAGGGACCACTGTAGAATGATCACACCCATGTGTTCGTACTGTCAAAGTTAAGCATAAGCGCGACTTCATTATCTTTTTTCAGGAGTGGAGTGCAAACAGCAGAAAAATCCTACAGGGGAGTTAAATGCCGCTTAGCCTATAGGCAGCCGATCGTCTAGGATTAATGTGCCTAAATGCATAATTTCCCTCCTTAACTAGCTTTAATTGCGGGCCGTAAAAAAAAACTGGAAACATATGTGTACTCTCTTAATAAAACCACATTTTCCACTACCATTTTTTGATTTTCTGACAACCTTATGATGTCCTAGACCAGTGGTCACCAACCTTTTCTGAGTCAAGATCACTTTCGCAGTCAAAAAGCAAGCGGAGATCTACAGCGCAGATCTTTTAAAAACATGACTTAAATTTTTTTTAGATGTCTAGACAAACAATCCTTTATCTGATCTTCCCTGTTTTAATTTTGCTCCAGTTTTTGGTTTGCATCCTATCTTTAAGTTGTGGGTTTTATTTTGTTTTCCTCTTCTAGGGCAAAGTGGGTGCTCATGATGGGTGACTTTTAGGTTCCAGTTGTTGCTCGTCAATTTTCAGTGAACAGCCCCATGAGTGTCTTTCAGAACCCCTCCTAAAGCCCCACCTGTTTTGTTTTGGTTGCTGGTCAGTGACTCTTTGTTAGTTCCCTCTTCTGTTTGAGCGACATTTTAGATTTTGTTGCTGGGGAACATAATACTAGCCTGACAATATTGTTGTTCTCGGACCATATTATATTTAAAAACTTGAGCTTTGATAACAAAATAGATTAGTTGGTGTAGCACTTGTGAAGCACAGCTGAGCATAAATTGAAATTATTAGCTTTTTTATCTTACTGGACTGATGCTACCTGCATCTGATGGTCATGGTGCTTTCAAGACTCCTGGGAACTCTGGGGGGAAATGCAAATAAAATCATGACGTCAGTGATAATCAGGTCGGAAAGTTTGAGCTCTAGAAAGATGCAAGTTTCCAACTTGGAAGAACGCTCAAAACTTCCCAGTCTGATCTCATTTTCTTTTGAGTTACCAGTTGTCTTGAACACACTGAAGTCGGACCTGTCAGAGTTCCCAGTTGTTTTGAACACTGCATTCGTCTCAGCGGAGGGAGGGAACAGCAGAGGGTCCGCGTCTCACTCGCTCCTTCCTTTCTTCGGGTGAGACTGACCAGAGAGAGCTGGAGACACAATCGAGTCGCGTATCTTCCTCTGCCTCATGCACAAATTTATGTTGTGCCTATGAACAGAGAAAGTTCAATATTAAAAGACACGATGAGCTGCTAATAATAATAAAACCCAAGGGTTATTACCTGGGGCAGCAGGTAGCCTAGTAGTTAGAGCTTTGGACTAGTAACCGAAAGGTTACAAGATCAAATCCCTGAGCCGGCAAAGTAAAACTCTGCCATTCTGCCCCTGAACAAGACAGTTAACCCACTGTTTCTAGGCTGTCATTGAAAATAATAACTTGTTCTTAACTGACTTGCCTAGTAAAACAAAAATGAATAAAAAAATCACTTGGCTACTAATTCATTGCAGCGTGAGTTGTATGGAGAAATGTGTTTAATGTTTGGTAATAGTGTTGAATAAAAACTTCAACATGAAATCACTCCTAAACACCACAGCTCGTTGCTGTGTTCTTTGACAGTCTCTATGGTCATAGTTTTTAAAAGTTATGAAATCTCATGTAGGCTAGTATCAAACTTTTCTGGAAGCTGTAGGTACGGTGATTTTAGCTTTCGATTGGTCAGTGCAGCAAGCACACTCGATTTAGCCACAGATTGCCTGGTCCATGGAGTAGGTGGAGTTTGTATTTTCAGACAAATAAAAAGGTTCAAAATTGGAACACTTTGTCTACCAGATGTGCACTGCTTCTGAATCAAGTGCACCTACCTTCAACTGTGCAACTGAAAAATAAAAAAAGAGCGCAAGCCTTTGTTGGTTTTCTACAGAAATGTTTGGTGATTACTAGGAATGCCTTGAAGATCGACCGGTTGGTGACCACTGTCCTAGACGATAGTTGACGCTAGATCTGCACTATCGGCTGCCTAGGCTACATGAAGCTATCTAGCAGGGCAGCAGAGAAGAAAAAAGTTGTTGACTTCAAAACTGTCATCAATGAAGAGTTTAATATCCTTCTACGACAGTTTTATGGAAATGGGAATGGGGAACAGTACCTGGCACTCTGGAGTGGGCTCAAGCAGCTGGTGCCTTATGAAGGACACTTAATTTACCACCTCGAATAATGTATTTCTGGGCAACATCAAACAGCTAAGGTGGCAAGGAAAATATATGACCCATAAGGACATGGCCCAGCTCCAAAACTCCCAGGCTCTGAAATCCGGTACACCAAGGGGTCTGGTCCAGAAAGTGTGGTTCGACCTCCAGTTGCATCTGGGATGAAGAGCAAAAGAGGGGAACAGACAACTAAAGCCCAAAGCATTCCTCGTAAAACAGACAAGAACGGTCTAAGATATTTTGGTCATAGTTTGTGTTATTTCTAAATTACACTCACAATTAGGCTACTGGAAAACAATATTATAACGCATTCTCTCTCTGATACGCCACTCTCGCATATAACAAGGCCACAAAGAATCATCTGGACCCAAGCTAGAGGGGTAGGGAGTCCAAGAGGGGATTTATGTTCGAGCAGCCAGGGAACTCACTATGCCTGGTGGAATCACTGGAGAAATATCTATGACCGGAGAATGACCGGAGAAAGCCCTTGCATTTTATCTCCACCCAAGGAGAGGAGAGTGTATTGGTGACTCGATCTGGTACACGTCAAAGCCGATGGGCGTGAACTATCTGGCAGCACTTCTACCCAAGATTTGCAGGGCAGCGGGAACAGCTACATACACAAATCACAGCATCAGTCCAGAAACTGGCCAATGCTGGTTTAGAAGCGAGGGAGATTGTCAGTGAGTGGGAATCGGTGCGAAGGTTCGCTCCATAGCTACTGGCATTCCTCACTGACAGACAGAAAACGCTGGAGTAATATCCTGGCTGAAAACAAAGTGAACACTGCAGCACCATCAACACCCAAAAGGCTGAAGTAAGGCAGCAGAAGTAGTAGCACAGACTCCGTCAGATATTTCAACCAATGCACCATTCAGTATAAATGTGACATACAGAAAGTATCTATGGTAATGTCAGCTGTGTGGTGGCTAACAACGAGAATGTATTTATTAAAATCAGCTCAAATGAATGTAATGGATTGTCTTTATTTTGTCTGAACAGTGTCCTGATGAGAGCACATTTTCTCTGCCAGGCAAAATCGTGCTTGATAAGCTCGTTGTTATGGATGTATCCAAATAAATGTATCTACAGAACAGCTACTTTGCTGTTATTCTGGCTGCAATTTTTGATGTGACCGTAAGTTAGCCATAGTTGGCTAGCTAGCAAGCAAGGGATAAGAACGTTGCCAGCCTGTATGGCAATGGAACATTTAGAACGAACGATTGGGTCGCGTCCTTAGATACAGAACAAAAAGACTGAACAACTGGGTCACATCTCTAGCAACCCAAGATTTGTGTCGGGACTACAGTTGAAGTCGGAAGTTTACATATACTTAGGTTGGAGTCATAAAAACTTGTTTTTCAACCACTCCACAAATTTCTTGTTCTTAAGGCTAGGGTCTAGTTTCCTGAATTTCCGCCTGACTGACGTGTTACTCAGGCCCAGAAGCCAGGATATGCATATTAGATAGAAAACACTTTGGAGTTTCTAGAAATGTTAAAATACTGTCTGAGACTATAGCAGAATTGATATGGCAGGCAAAATTCTGAAGAAAAACCAAACAGAATCTTTTTTTTTAGGTCCCAGGCTCTTATAATGGAAACCTATGGGTCCTATGTAATTCCGGCTCCCAGATTGCAATTCCTATGGCTTCCACTAGATGTCAACAGTCTTTATTCAAGGTTTCAGGCTTGTTTCCTGAAAAACAAGCAAGAATTTTGAGTTTTTGTGAAGAGAGCAATGGAACAATATCAGTCTTTCGTCGCGCGCATGGAAGAGGGCGCGCGCTTGCAAATTGTACTTTCCTATTGAACATACTTCTTTCCGTATTAAATATTATAGTTTATTTACATTTTAGGGTACCCGAGGATTAAATGACTTGTTTGGATAAAGTTTAGCGGTAGCTTTTTGGATTCCTTTCTCTGCATGTTGAACGAGTGGATTACTGAAATCGATGGCGCCAACTAAACTGACTTTTTGGGATGTATAGAAGGATTTTATCTAACAAAACGACCATTGACGTTGTAGCTGTCACCGTTGTGATTGCAAACAGAGGAAGATCTTCAAAAGTAAGTGATTTATTTAATCGCTATTTGTGATTTTGTGAAGCCTGTGCTGGTTGAAAAAATAGTTGATGTGGGGCGCCGTCCTTAGACAATCGCATGGTATGCTTTCGCTGTAAAGCCTATTGTAAATTGGACAACTCAGTTAGATTAACAAGAATGTAAGCTTTTAAATTATATAAGATACTTGTATGTTCATGAATGTTTAATATTAAGATTATTTATTTGAATTGCGCGCCCTCCAATTTCACTGGATGTTGTCGACTGGTGTCCCGCTAGTGGGCCACCTAGCCTTATTAACAAACTATAGTTTTGGGAAGTCGATTTTTGTTTTGAGCCTCTCCAAAACCTGAACACTTACCTTAACCATTTGGAGTTTATAACTAGAGTTTGTAAGCCAAACTTTTCAGACGCTACAGACGTTTTCGTGAGTAAACAGATTTTCATGATGTCTCCTGGTCTGACAAACAGCGCCCTAGCTCTGTCACTTTTCACCGCAGATATGGAAGGCTGACATAGCATGCAAATGTGGTGGATTGAGACGCAGCCCATGCAACAAAAACATATTTTGTATTAAATTATTTTAATTAGATGGATGCATGGCTGTGTTAATCGACTCTAGGGGGTTAAGCTTTGAATTCAATGGTTTTTTTTGTTTGGCATGCATTTTAAGTGAAAAATCGGAGTCTCAGTCCAATTCTGTTATCGTGGAATTGCCCATTTCTGTTTGACATAATATGCAAATTAACTGTAATTTTGCTAAAATACGTTTGTTTAGGTAATTTTTTATTTACCCCAGTTGGTCAACCATGTATGTAAAATATGTTGTTAGTTTGAGGGTTAAACTCTTGAATCTGGCCTACCTCTAAGGGCCTAAATTGTCAGCATAAAATGGAAAGTTCAGAAAGGCTTAATATACACTACATTCGGAAAGTATTCAGGCCCCTTGACATTTTTCACAACTTTATGGTACAGCCTTATTCTAAAATTGATTAAATTGTCCCCCCATCATCAATCTACATACAATATCCCATAATGTCAAAGCAATGATTCAATTAAAACAGAGAAATCATACTTACATACATTTCAGACCATTTACTCAGTACTTTGTTGAAGCACATTTGTCAGCGATTATAGCCTCACATCTTCTTGGGTATGAAGCTACAAGCTTGGCACACCTGTATTTGGGGGGTTTCTCAAATTCTTCTCTGCAGATCCTCTCAAGCTCTGTCAGGTTGGATGGGGAGCGTCGCTGCACAGCTATTTTCAAGTTTCTCCAGAGACGTTCGATCGGATTCAAGTCCGGGCTCTGGCTGGGCCAGTCGAGGACATTCAGAGACTTGTCCTGAAGCCAATCCTGCGTTGTCTTGGCTGTGTCCTGTTGGAAGGTGAACCTTCACCCCAGTTTGAGGTCCTGAGAACTCTGGAGCAGGTTTTCATCAAGGATTTCTCTGTACTTTGCTACGTTCATCTTTTCCTCGATCTTGACTAGTCCCCCAATCCCTGCCATTGAAAAACATCCCCACAGCATGATGCTGCCACGTCACAATAGGGATGGTGCCAGGTTTCTTCTAGATGTGACGCTTGGCATTCAGGCCAAAGAGTTCAGTCTTGGTTTCATCAGACCAGAGAATCTTGTTTATCACGGTCTGAGAGTCCTTTAGGTGCCATTTAGCAGAGGAGTGGCTTCCGTCTGGCCACTCTACCATAAAGGCCTGATTGGTGGAGTTCCACAGAGTAACTCTAGAGCTCTGTCAGAGTGACCATTGGGTTCTTGGTCACCTCCCTGACCTACTCCCCCGACCAGCTCTAAGAAGAGTCTTGTTGGTTCAACACTTCTTCCATTTTTAATTTTTTTATTTTTTTTATTTCACCTTTATTTAACCAGGTAGGCAAGTTGAGAACAAGTTCTCATTTACAACTGCGACCTGGCCAAGATAAAGCAAAGCAGTTCAACACATACAACAACACCTAGTTACACATTGGAGTAAACAAACACACAGTCAATAATACAGTAGAAAAAAAACTAATCTATATACAATGTGTGCAAATGAGGTAAGATAAGGAACGTAAGGCAATAAATAGGCCATGGTGGCGAAGTAATTACAGTATAGCCACTGAAGAAAATGCTGACCTATCGTAAAATCAATTCTGTGAATCCATCTTCTTTTTCTGCTTTAATAAGGGATTCTTCATTGTCAGAATGTCTACTATTAAATTGTCCATCAGAAATCTGCCGTATATACAATAATGTCTTGTCTCAAATACTTGAGAGGCAGGCTCCTGTCATAACTAGACTGGTTCCATCTACTCGTGCCTCACCATGGTTCACTCCTGAACTACGAACGATAAAAACCGAGGGTCGCCGCCTAGAAAGACTATACAGGAAAACTGGACTTGTTGTCCACTCTTTGGCTTTTAAAGAACACTTGCTTAAGTACCGTACAGCCCTTAACGATGCAAGATCCTCTTATTTCACCTCTACCATTAGAAATTCAAAGTGCAGGCCCAAATCACTCTTTGCAATGGTTAGCAAACTCACAAATCCACCACAACATGTTATGTCGGGTTCTGTGGGGCTTGTAAATAGCTTTACAATTTTTCTCGGACAAGTTAAAGTCAATCACTGCATCCATCGCCGAAAACACTCCTCATCCAAGTGACTCAAATGTTCACTTAATAATAGCTGATTTTACTCATTCTACAAACTCTCTCTGCTTTCACTCTAACTACTCCAACTGCTATAAGTGATCTAATTGTGAAGTCAAATTCCACATCCTGCCAACTTGATCCTACACCTACTGTTTTGCTTAAGTTGTGTGTCCCTGAGGTTGCACCCTTCATAACACATATGATTAACTGTAGTTTGGCGTCCGGCGTGGTTCCAGCAGATTTAAAAATGGCTGCGGTGGCGCCCATTCTTAAAAAATCAGGCCTAGACCACCTAAACATGGAAAATTACAGACCAATATCCAACTTACCATTCTTAAGCAAAGTCCTTGAAAGGGTTGTTGCTCGCAATTGCGATCACATTTGGATATAAACGGTCTTTTGAACCTTTTCAGTCTGGATTTCGCCCAGCTCATAGCACTGAAACTGCTCTTCTCCGGGTGGTTAACGACATTCTTTTGTCCATGGATGCAGGGCTGATAAACATCCTGATGCTTCTTGATTTAAGCGCTGCTTTTGACACAGTCTGCCATGAAATACTTATCTCTAGGCTTTCTGACATTGGTATCACTGGCTCTGCTCTTTCTTGGCTCATCTCCTACATTAGCGACAGAAAGTATTATATCACTATACAAGGGTTTAGATCTGCCACTGCTTCACTTACACAGGGTGTCCCTCAAGGTTCGGTTCTTGGCCCACTATTATTCATCATCTACATATATCCACTCGGTGATATCATACGCGAGCACGGACTTCAGTTCCATTGCTATGCTGATGATATTCAAATCTACCTCACCACCAGCTCTGATAGGTTATCTTTGCCTGACTCACTCACTGAATGTATCAGGGACATCAAGAAATGGATGTCCCTGAATTTCCTTAAACTGAATGATAAAAACTGAGATATTATTGATTGGTCCTGCTGCCTCAGCCAAAGGATTGATCAGTCCTTTGATGTTGATGGAATCCACGTTAAGCCTTCGTCATTGATTCGTAACCTTGGTGTCTTATTCGATTCAACTCTATCTTTTGGCTCTCACATTTCTTCTCTTGTTAAAAACTCTTTTTCCATCTTCGTAATATTGCTCGTCTCCGATCTTCTCTCACTTTAGCTGATGCTGAAACTCTAATTCATGCATTAATCACTTCACGCTTGGACTATTGCAATGCCTTACTTCTTGGTCTTCCCAAAAACTTATTGCAAGATTACAGTATGTTCAAAACTCAGCAGCAAGAGTTCTCACCTCCACTAGGCGCTCTGCTCACATCACTCCTCTGCTTCATGACCTTCACTGGCTACCTGTGGCATCACGTATCCACTTTAAGGTATTGCTTCTAACTTTTAAAGCATTAAATGGTCTTGCTCCCCAATATCTCTCTGACTTACTCTATCCTTACCGCCCTGCTCGGTCCCTTAGATCAGCTGAACTTGGTTTGTTGACCGTCCCTCGTTTCCGGTTGTCCACTGTAGGTGGGAGGTCATTTGGTGTTAATGCTCCTAAATTATGGAATTCACTACCTCTTACACTACGCAATACCTCATCCGTGAGTGCATTCAAGATCCAGTTGAAAACATATCTGTTTGACATGCATTTTGGGTAGTGTGTATCCTATGTGACTGTGATGTATGTGTGTGTGTTCTGAATGTATTGTAATGTGCAATGTAAAGCGACCTTGAGCTATGGAAAGGCGCTATATAAATAAAACTTCTTCTTCTTCTTCTTATAGCAATTTAACACTGGGTTGGTAAATGTGCAGTAGATGAATGTGCAAAGTAAAAATGTGCAAGGTTAATAAATGAATGCGGTAGGGGATGAGGTAGTTGGTTGGGCTATGTACAGGTGCAGTGATCTGTGAGCTGCTCTGACAGCTGGTGCTTAAAGCTAGTGAGGGAGGGAGATAAGTGTCTCCAGTTTCAGTGATTTTTGTAGTTCGTTCCAGTCATTGGCAGCAGAGAACTGGAAGGAAAGGCGGCCAAAAGAGGAATTGGCTTTGGGGGTGAACAGTGAGATATACCTGCTGGAGCGTGTGCTACGGGTGGGTGCTGCTATGGTTACCAGCGAGCTGAAATAAGGCGGAGCTTTACCTAGCAGGGACTTGTAGATGACCTGGAGCCAGTGGGTCTGTCGACGAGTATGTAGCGAGGGCCAGCCGACTAGAGCATAAAGGTCGCAGTGGTGGGTGGTATAAGGGGTCTCATAGCAAAGGGTCTGAATACTTACGTAAAGAAGGTATTTCTGTTATATTTTTTATATATTTGCAAAAATGTCTAAACCTGTTCGCTTTGTCATTATGGGGTATTGTGTGTAGATTGATAAGGAAATTAAATGGGTCTGAACACTTTCCCGAATGCTCTGTAAGTGCAAGTCATTATCATACTATGTACTGGCAAACATCATCTCAACTTTACCAGAACATGTAGGTCCCAAATTGGCCAGAAGATGGCAAGATTGTCAAACAAAGCCTATGATTTGCTTTAGGTGGCAATTCCTGGTCACCTCTTCATCAGAATTGGTATGAAAATACCGGATGAGTTGAAGCAATATAGTGGCGGCCTAGTGGGGGGGTGTTTTTCTTAGCCAGTTCTGTAAGTTGTTGACGTGCAGATAAAGGAAAGAGGAAGCAACTGTAGACTATTGAGAAGCAGCATGTTCATTTGCCAAATACATCCCTGGGTGACTGCCAGACAGGCCTGGAACCACGAGTGTGCTAAATGGGTCTCCCTTAGTTTAAACTTTAGCGCCCTCAGTTTTGGTTTTATGTCCCTACATAAAAATGGCAAAAAAGACAGGTTGGAGCCAAAAAAACGTATCTCGGCTGCACTGTGTCACTGTGTGTGGTCTCATATAGACTAGAGGTAACATAGTAAATGTAAATCCAGAACACTCAAATGAGTGTGATATATTACGTTTGTTATGGTTACTTAAAACACAGAAGGTTAACCTAAAGCGGCCGTCGACGGCCTGTTTTTAAATTACTATATCAGCCGTGAACAGACTTGTTTTACCTAACAATAATATCTTTGTCAGTCTCGCAAAATTAACTTGCTAACAACCAGTTGTCGTATTCGAGTAGCTGTTTTCATCAACCAGAAACCAGAAACAGGCTATGCTGTCATTTGACTTTTCAGTATTTATTTTAAATTTTTTAACATTACTCAAAATGACAGCACCAAAGCAGACATTACTTTTCACTGTGAAAGAGGCTTTATCTATGTTGGTTGGTGATACGGATTTGCACAAGTATTTGTACATTGAAAAGCGATGATGTTAAGGTGAGTGAAATGGGTAAACAGCAGACATATAGTACCAGTCAAAAGTTTGGACACGCCTACTCATTCGAGGGTTTTTGTTTATTTTTTACCATTTTCTACATTGTAGAATAGTGAAGACATCAAAACTATGAAATAACACAAATGGAATCATGTAGTAACCAAAAAAGTGTTAAACAAATTAAAATATATTTTATATTTGAGATTCTTCAAAGTAGCCACCCTTTGCCTTGATGACAGCTTTCGGTGCTCATGGAGCTGAAAACAGGTAGGGCTCTGAATGACGGGTCGCCACTGGTTTAGCTGTATATAGTCAGCTAACTAGTTTGTTGTTTTGTCTTGTTAATACCGATGTAATTCATATGGAGACTTCCCAAGCTGCTTGCTATAGCTAGCTAGCTATCAGGCAAGAAAAGTTGTGTGTAGCGGTACATTTTGGAAGCGCTCACGAAGCGTCAACCTCAGCTGTCACTTTCACTAGCTAGCCATACAGACAACCAGCTAACTAGCCACCAAAATGAAGGCTAGAGAAATTTCTGTTTATCTGTTGGGCTTAGGGTATGGTTTGTCATGCTAGGTGCAGATATTCATTGGCTATACATTGCCTAGTTTCCCTATTATTTAACAGCTTAGCTGTCGTGTTGGCAGTAGAGGCCATGCAGTGGAGCTCGTATTATGAGTGGGATATTTATTTACATAGCCAGCTAACAAGTTGCTTTGTTTGTCCTGTTTCTACTGATGAAATTCATTTGAAAACTGCCCCAGGTTCGTGACTAATCGGCTAACATTGATGAACTCTGTAGTTAGTCTGTAGAGAGAGGGACAGACACAGAGAGACACAGAGAGACAGACACAGAGAGAGAGAGAGAGACACAGACACAGAGAGAGGGAGAGACACAGACAGAGAGAGAGAGAGAGTTTTGAGGTACTGTGCAATTGGCATGCAGGAATATCCACCAGAGCTGTTGTCAGCGAATTGAATGTACATTTCTCTACAGTAAGCTGCCTCCAATGTCGTTTTAAAGAATTTGGCAGTTCGTCCAACCGGCATCACAACCAAAGACCATGTGTAACTACGCCAGCCCAGGACCTCTAC
Organism: Brachymystax lenok tsinlingensis; assembly: GCA_030435695.1. Classification (NCBI taxonomy): domain Eukaryota; kingdom Metazoa; phylum Chordata; class Actinopteri; order Salmoniformes; family Salmonidae; genus Brachymystax; species Brachymystax lenok. The sequence goes on along the minus strand of CM059801.1, from coordinate 1,807,245 downwards.
ATCTGGCTTCTTCACCTGCGGGATTGTCTGAGACCAGCCACCCGGACAGCTTATGAAACTGTGGGTTTGCACAAGCAAAGAATTTCTGCACAAACTGTCAGAAGCTGTCTCAGGAAAGCTCACCTCAGTGCTCGTCATCCTCACCAGGGTCTTGACCTGACTTCAGTTCGGCTTCTTAAACCGACTTCAGTAGGCAAATGCTCACTTTTGATGGCCACAGGCACACTGGAGAGGTGTGCTCTTCACAGATAAAAACGTGTTTCAATTGTACCGGGCAGATGACGTCGTGTGGGTGATCAGTTTGCTGATGTCAATGTTGTGAACAGAATGCCCTATGGTGACGGTGTGGTTATGGTTTGGGCAGGCATAAGCTATGGACAACGAACACAATTGCATTTTATCGATGGCAATTTGAATGCACAGAGATACCATGACGAGATCCAGAGACCCATTGTCATGCCATTCATCCGCCGCCATCACCTCATGTTTCAGCATAGTGCATGGCCCATGTCGCAAGGATCTGTACACAATTCCTTGGAGCTGAATATGTCCCAGTTCTTCCATAGCCTGCATACACACCAGACTTGTCACTCATTGAGCATGTTGGGATGCTCTGGATCGATGTATATGACAGAGTGTTCCAGTTCCCAACAATTTCCAGCAACTTCGCACAGCCATTAAAGAGGATTGGGACAACATTCCACAGGCCACAGTCAACAGCCTGATCAACTCTATGAAAAGTCCATTGATGGGGTTCTGAGTGATGGTTTACGACACTCTTTTATGACACCTGTGGTATATCTGTGGCATTGGCGGAATAACATTCAAACTCATTAACTGTGATTGATGGTGACGGTTGTCCTTGCTCGCTATAACTAACAAAGTAATACATGGTACCAGGAGTGGAAATCATGTTTTTTCTGTGAACGTTGGAGTTTATGGAAGTGCAATGGATGTAATCAAGCCACCAGAGGCTTTGAGCCTGGATGGGAATGTGGACACAAAACAATTTGGCAGTGTTTTTTGCTGTATATGTCTACCATTGGAGTTACAAAGAAGCCGGATGAACGTAAATTTGCTCTCTTTCTTACTATAGCGGGACCACAGACAATCAATATATTCAATACCTCAATACCAATACACGTTTGCAAATGAGGAGGATAAAGAAGACTTTGCAGAGGTGCTGGATCAGTTTGATGCATATTGTTCATCTAAGAACGAAACATATGAATGTTATGTGTTTCGCTGTCGTATACAAAAGCAAGGTGAAAAGTTTGACGTCTTTCTGCCAGATTTTAAATTAAAAGCACAGATGTGTAATTATGTAGTATTCACCGCCCTTGGCATTTTTCCTATTTTGTTGCCTTATAACCTGGAATGATTTTTTTGTTGTTGGGTGGTTTGTATCATTTGATTTACACAACATGCTTTGAAGATATATTTTTTACTGTGGAACAAACAAGAAAAAAAACTATTCACCCCCAAACCCCCAAACTCAATACTTTGTAGAGCCACCTTTTGCAGCAATTACAGCTGCAAGGCTCTTGAGGTATGTCTCTATAAGCTTGGCACATCTAGCCACTGAGATCTTTGCCCATTCTTCAAGGCAAAACTGCTCCAGCTCATTCAAGTTGGATGGGTTCCGCTGGTTTACAGCAATCTTTAAGTCATACCACATATTCTCAATTGGATTGAGGTCTGGGGTTTGACTAGGCCATTCCAAGACATTTAAATGTTTCCCCTTAAACCACTCAAGTGTCGCTTTTAGCAGTATGCTTAGGGTCATTGTCCTGCTGGAAGGTGAACCTTTGTCCCAGTCTCAAATCTCTGGAAGACTGAAACAGGTTTCCCACAAGAATTTCCCTGTTTTTAGCGACATCCATCATTCCTTCAATTCTGACCAGTTTCCCAGTCCTTGCCAATGAAAAACATCCCCACTGCATAATGCTGTCACCACCATGCTTCCCTGTGGGGATGGTGTTCTCGGGTTGATGAGAGGTGTTGGGTTTGCGTCAGACATAGCGTTTTCCCTGATGGCCAAAAAGCTCAATTTGAGTCTCATCTGACCAGAGTACCTTCTTCCATGTGTTTGGGGAGTGTCCCACATGCCTTTTGGCTAACACCAATTTTTTTCTTTAAGCATAGTTTTTTTTCTGGCCACAACACTCTTAAAGCCCAGCTCTGTGGAGTGTTCGTCTTAAGGTGGTCATGTGGACAGATACTCCAATCTCTGCTGTGGAGCTCTGCAGCTCCCTCAGGGTTGTCTTTGGTCTCCTTGTTGCCTCTCTCTCCTTGCATGGTCTGTGAGTTTTAGTGGGCTGCCCTCTCTTGGCAAGTTTGTTGTGTTGCCATATTGTTTCCATTTTTTAATAATGGATTTAATGGTGCTCAGTGGGATGTTCATAGTTTTTGATATTTTTTTATAACCCAACCCTGATCTGTACTTCTCCACAACTTTGTCCCTGACCTGTTCGTAGAGCTCTTTGGTCTTCATGGTGCCGCTTGCTTTGTGCTGCCACTTGCTTAATGGTGTTGCAGTCTCTGGGGCCTTTCAGAACAGGTGTAGATATACTGGGATCATGTGACAGATCATGTGACACTTAGATTGCACACAGGTGGACTTTATTTAACTAATTATGTGACTTCTGAAGGTAAATGGTTGCACCAGATCTTATTTAGGAGCTTCATAGCAAAGGAGCTGAATACATGTGCACGCACCACTTTCCCGTTTAAATTCTATTTAAATAAGTTATTTTCTTAATTTCACTTCACCAATTTGGACTATTTTGTGTATTACATGAAATTCAAATAAAAATCGATTTAAATTAGTTTGTAATGCAACAAGACAGGAGAAATGCGAAAGGGGATGAATACTTTCGCAAGACACTATGCTTCGAGATCAGATTGTACTTGGTATAAATGACTCCAGAGTTAGAGAAAGATGGAAAGTGAGTTACATTTGGACACTGCAGTAAAAATGTCAGGCAAATTAGCTATTGCATATTAAAACCTTTAGCTCCACACCAGCAAACACGGCTATGGAGGTGGAAAGTGCAGCAGTGGATTTTGTAGATAAGGACATAAGGGGGCGCTATGAGCAAAGGTGCCACAAGCAATATGACTTTGATCAAAGGATTCACAAGCTATATGATTATAACATGTGTGGCACCAGGCACCAGACCAGGAAGTGTCCTGCCTTTGGAAAATCTTGCTACAAGTGCAAGGGAAAAAATATTTAGGGAAAAATGTGTTTTGCAAATTTTCACACCATTGAAATGGAGGAGAATGAACAAAGTGATTTGTTTGTGGGCACTGTGGATTGGATGGAGGACAGGCAAGAACCATTACATGTTCATACTGGGTTGTACCACTAGTGGTCAATGGTACAATTTTGACCTTAAAGCTGGATACAGGAGCTAAAGCCAGCCTAATCAATATGAGGGATTGTCATGAGTTAAAGCACAAACCAGTCATCATGCTGTGGACCTCAATGCGTACACTGGGCAAGCAATTGAGACTAAAGGTTTGTGTCGGCTAACTGTAAAGGGGAAAACAAGAAGCTACACACTTATGTTTGTGATTGTACCAGATGGGCATGATTCTCTTTTGGGGGATACAGCATGTGAGTCATTGGGACTAGTTAAGCGAGTGTACACCATTAATGACTTTGACTGGCTGCACAGTGTTCAACAGGTGACAAGTAATCAAAATGGTGAGGAGATTGCTCAAAGATATTTACATGTGTTCACAGGATTTGGAGCATTGCTTCTCATTCACTCTATTACTCTCACAGAGAATGCCAAGCCAGTGATTCATGCACCACGCAGAGTTCCAGTGCCACTACGGAAGGATCTAAAGAAGCAGTTGGGAAGAATGGTGAAACTCGATGTGCTCGTGAAAACAGAGGAGCCAACAGACAGAATTGGGTCAATTCCCTGGTCGAAAAAGGAATGGAGATTTGAGAGTATGTATGGACACCAAGGACCTTAATAAATGTATCAAAAGGGAGCATTTTCAGATTCCTAAGAGGGAGGAGATAGTGTGTGAAATGGCTGGCGCACATTATTTCTCCAAGTTGGATGCTTAAAATGGATTCTGGCAGGTGAGGTTGGATCCAGCCTGAATCAAGCTTTGTACAGTCAATACCCCCTTTGGAAGATATTCCTTTAAGAGGTTAACCTTTGCCATAAGTTCTGCCCCTGAGCTCATTCACAAGGCGATGGAAAGTGTCATTGAGGGGTTAGAGGGAGTTTGAGTATATGTGGATGATTTTGTGGTCTGGGGGTTCACTATTCAGGAACACAATGAGTGGTTGGAAAATATTCTTCGAAGGGTTCAGAAGCATGGTTTGCTAGCCCCCAGTTAGCAGGGTTAGGGGTCAGAATAGGGGTTAGGTTAGGGTCAGAATAGGAGTCAGGGTTAGATTAGGTGTCAGTTCTCCACCGTTCTTCAGATACTTTTTATTTTCAGATGAGAGTTTAGAAGAAAATAAAATAACATTTTGGCTATGGTGAAGATGCGCTTCATTGTGCCATGAATGCTATTGAAAACGGGCAGGGCATTAAGGCACCTTCCCATGCTTTTAATGTGCCACCCCAAACCCTGAGGCACCACAGAGACCAGCAGTCCAAAACCCCAGGCCACAGCCATTTGGGTGGGTTACCAGTCTTCACTGGCTCTTTCGAATGTGACCTGGTGAGTCATACACTGTTCCTAGGCCGTCATTGAAAACAACAATTTGTTCTTAACTGACTTGCCTAGTAAAACAAAGGTAAAAAATAATAATAAATAAATAAATATCCCAAAAAGGGAAAGAGCCCTTTTCATTCTTTGACCTGACAGAGAGGATGGGAATCCAAAACACATTCAATAAAGAAAGACAGGTGGTTATATTCAATTTTTTTTATATATATATATACAAACTATTGAAAACCAGTTGCTCTTGAATTTCATTTTAAAGACTACTAGGATTTAAAATATTGCCTTGTTCAAATGATAATGAGTTATGAGTTTAGTTTAACTGTACATAATGGAGTGCAAGGAAAAGGTCAAAGACGAAAGATAATTTATGTGGACACTTCTCTCAAACCCAATGGCATAATCTTCTATTGGTTAAGTTATCCCCGGAGGTGGGAGCATCTAAACCCTGTATCTGGGCAAAATGGCCTTTTCCTAAAGAATACATTTTATTAAATAACTACAAATCTGTTAACTGTAGACATTTATTTTCCTTTATAGTTTGTTACCCTAAGCATGGCCGTCATCCACCTACAATTTATTCCCAAACGTTGCTCTATTTATGTCAGCAATTAGACATTGATCTTGGGGGGGGGGGCTTACCCCATGTAACCCTACTTAGTACCGCTGTTTTCGTTCACATACACAGTTGTCGGTATTCTAAGCCAAACTGCTACTCAGCATTTTTGTTTGCATGCATGAATAACTAAGATACTACTTTCAGCATTTAGTTTGCATTGTCTTGGTAAGACAGCTGTGTGTACAACGGGTTTACATGGGCAATTACCCTCTTACAAACAGGGTACCAAGTAGGGTGCTGATACAGCACAGCAGAGATAGGCTACAGATTTCAAAAGCACTCAGTCTCAACATTTAAACTTAATGTTTATTATGGTAAAGCGTGATTATATAAACAGAATTCAATCATTCCAATGCGATAACCCCCAAAAATGTACTGTAGCCCCCTTAGTCACTTTATCCTGGCGCCTGGTCTGCTGCCAGTGAGTGCACATAATCGACATCTCACTGTTCTCTGCAGGCCTCTCACTTCTAATCCAGAATTTCATAAACATGCATTTATCTTTTACCTTTATTTGCTTGCTGTTTTATGAGAGCCAACACAGACAGCAATGTAAACAGATCAACAACAAATAAGCATAACATTCAGATGGCCTTAGCAGCTGCTCACATTGCCATGGTAACTAGAGACCTGTGGAACTACAAAGGTGACAGGCCATTTGGCATGGTGCGTGGTGCACTATGGAGGCTCCTGTTATAACGTATGACCACAGAGAGGCAGTCTAGTATCTACTCATTATTCTCTTGCTGAGAGAACACACACACACACATACACTTTGTGCAGAGAGAACACAGATTGTTTATGAACACAATCTGAAACCTATGATTACACACTGAGTCTGTAAGAGAATAGAATAGGATTTCTTTATGTATGTTGTGAGACAATGCTAAGACAATCTGATGAACAATATACCAAGCTGGTAGTGTGTGGTTTCATATAACATTGATGCATGTTGTATTCCTACTGGGCATCAGACCATGATGTGATTGATATTTAGTTGTTGTCAACAAACATGGACAATTTGATATTTTATTCAACTTCTGTCCTTCTCCATTTAAAAAGCACTCTTCAATATCACTCCTTTTTTTCTTTCCTTTTCGTCAAGACCTCTGAAATGTAGAAGAACAGGAAAGGTGTTAGAGCATACCCGAGCATGTATATTCAGATCTGTTGTCATGTTTTTACCAATCATGATGTATCTTGTTGTGTGCATTATCAGGAGGTAGCAGAGAAACTAGGCCTTGGTTTCCTGAGGGAACAGCAGTGAGAATGAAGACTGCAATGCGCTCATAGAGATAGATAGGATTCTTCTTTGTATCTGTGCCGTTATAGCGTCTGTGAGAGCATGGGCAGCGCCACTGAGGCTATCGCCATTTTGAAGTCGTCAATTTTCTTCAGGATTGGCTGATCCCTCTTCATGACCCGATTGGACACGACTCCAACAGGGTCACCATGAGGGATCAGCCAATGAAGTTGAAAGTCCCACCCAGTTGACTACATTAAAATGGTGGAAGCCCTCAATGGCTCTGCCCATGCTAATAGAGCCTTTTGGCTACTAGAGGCCTCTATCATTATCTATGACTGAGCTTCACACTGGTTAAGCCTTTCACATCCATCCATACACACACAAGAGTTGCCCTGAGTAACGATGGAGCGGGCTCTTTTGATCTCTCCCTGCTGACTCTGATTAGTGTGTAGATGTACAGTTCAGACCTACAGGGACCTGGCAGCCATGACACCCAGATACTGCAGAGGAATCTCACCCGCTCAACCACCAATCAGAACCCTTTCCCTCTCCGTCATCCAATCAGAGATCTTACATTCTATTTTCTGACAATTAGAACCCTTTCATTCTTTCAACGTTCAACCTGAATACTTCATCCGATCAGTAGTTTCAGATTCTTTCTGCCTCCAATTAGAGGAGTTTGTCTGCAACTTCAGTATGAATCGCATGAAAAGCTTCCTTTCCATGATAAGAGAAAACATTAGAGAGATGGGAGGAGTCTATGAATAATTGTTGTTTTACTCTGACCCACTTTGGATTCCATACCCTTCGGCTGTTTGTTGAAACCAAACATTCGCTGATTAATACCTAACGAAATACACAGAATATAAAATGAACTGTGTGACCTTATCTGGGAAATTTCTGTTTTCATAGAGCGAAACACACACAGGAGCTCGTTCGCACACACAAACATCCATGCACAAATCACTCTCATCTCTTTCTTTACATAGAAGAGAATGAGCTGTCAGAACAACTGATTGATGATGTCCGTCCGTCACCATGACGATGAAGGGTCGGTGAGATCAGAGATGTAAAATGTTACCATAGAGGATAGAACAGCTTATTAATGTTAAAAAAAAAATATCGCAGGTTGACGTTTGTCAAGGGTCTTGCCCTAGAGGCAGAACTGAGCGGTTCCTCTAGAATTTAGATCAGGGCTGCTCAACCCTCTTCCTGGAGATCTACGGTCCTGTGGTTTTTCAGCCCAACCCTAATTTAACACACCTGAATATACTAATTACCTGCTCAACAAGACCTTAACTAGCTGAATCAGATACGCTAAATTAGGGTTGCTGACGACACTACAGTGGTAGGCTTGATTACCAACAACGACGAGACGGCCTACAGGGAGGAGGTGAGGGCCCTCGGAGTGTGGTGTCAGGAAAATAACCTCTCACTCAATGTCAACAAAACAAAGGAGATGATCGTGGACTTCAGGAAACAGGAGAGGGAGCACCCCCCTATCCACATCGAGGGGACAGTAGTGGAGAAGGTGGAAAGTTTTAAGTTCCTCGGCGTACACATCACGGACAAACTGAATTGGTCCACCCACACAGACAGCGTGGTGAAGAAGGCGCAACAGCGCCTCTTCAACCACAGGAGGCTGAAGAAATTCGGCTTGTCACCAAAATCACTCACAAACTTTTACAGATGCACAATTGAGAGCATCCTGTCGGGCTGTATCATCGCCTGGTAAGGCAACTGCTCCGCCCACAACCGTAAGGCTCTCCAGAGGGTAGTGAGGACTGCACAGCGCATCACCGGGGGTAAACTACCTGCCCTTCAGGACACCTACACCACCCGATGTCACAGGAAGGCCAAAAAGATCATCAAGGACAATAACCACCCGAGCCACTGCCTGTTCACCCCGCTATCATCCAGAAGGCGAGGTCAGTACAGGTGCATCAAAGCTGGGACCGAGAGACTGAAAAACAGCTTCTACCTCAAGGCCATCAGACTGTTAAACAGCCATCACTAACATTGAGTGGCTGCTGCCAACATACTGACTTAAATCTCTAGCCACTTTAAACATAGGAATTGGATGTAACAAATGTATCACTAGCCACTTCAAACAATTTTGTATATAATGTTAACGTATCCGACATACTCATATCAAATGTATACACTGTACTCTAAACCATCTACTGTATCTTGCCTATGCCGTTCGGCCATCGACCCAAATCTCTAGCCACTTTAATAATTATAATTGGATGAAATAATGTATCACTAGCCACTTTAAACAATGCCATTTATATATACACTGCTCAAAAAAATAAAGGGAACACTTAAACAACACAATGTAACTCCAAGTCAATCACACTTCTGTGAAATCAAACTGTCCACTTAGGAAGCAACACTGATTGACAATAAATTTCACATGCTGTTGTGCAAATGGAATAGACAACAGGTGGAAATTATAGGCAATTAGCAAGACACCCCCAATAAAGGAGTGGTTCTGAAGGTGGTGACCACAGACCACTTCTCAGTTCCTATGCTTCCTGGCTGATGTTTTGGTCACTTTTGAATGCTGGCGGTGCTTTCACTCTAGTGGTAGCATGAGACGGAGTCTACAACCCACACAAGTGGCTCAGGTAGTGCAGCTCATCCAGGATGGCACATTAATGCGAGCTTACAGCCCAACACCGTGCAGGACGTTTGGCATTTGCCAGAGAACACCAAGATTGGCAAATTCGCCACTGGCGCCCTGTGCTCTTCACAGATGAAAGCAGGTTCACACTGAGAACGTGACAGACGTGACAGAGTCTGGAGACGCCGTGGAGAACGTTCTGCTGCCTGCAACATCCTCCAGCATGACCGGTTTGGCGGTGGGTCAGTCATGGTGTGGGGTGGCATTTCTTTGGGGGGCTGCACAGCCCTCCATGTGCTCGCCAGAGGTAGCCTGACTGCCATTAGGTACCGAGATGAGATCCTCAGACCCCTTGTGAGACCATATGCTGGTGCATTGGCCCTGGGTTCCTCCTAATGCAAGACAATGCTAGACCTCATGTGGCTGGAGTGTGTCAGCAGTTCCTGCAAGAGGAAGGCATTGATGCTAAGGACTGGCCCGCCCGTTCCCCAGACCTGAATCCAATTGAGCACATCTGGGACATCATGTCTCGCTCCATCCACCAACGCCACGTTGCACCACAGACTGTCCAGGAGTTGGCGGATGCTTTAGTCCAGGTCTGGGAGGAGATCCCTCAGGAGACCATCCACCACCTCATCAGGAGCATGCCCAGGTGTTGTAGGGAGGTCATTCAGGCACGTGGAGGCCACACACACTACTGAGCCTCATTTTGACTTGTTTTAAGGACATTACATCAAAGTTGGATCAGGCTGTAGTGTGGTTTTCCACTTTAATTTTGAGTGTGACTCCAAATCCAGACCTCCATGGGTTGATAAATTTGATTTCCATTGATAATTTTTGTGTGATTTTGTTGTCAGCACATTCTACTATGTAAAGAAAAAAGTATTTAATAAGATAATTTCATTCATTCATATCTATGATGTGTTATTTTAGTGTTCCCTTTATTTTTTTGAGCAGTGTATATGTGCATATACTGTACTCCATACCATCTACTGCATCTTGCCTGTGCCGGTCAGCCATCGCTCATCCATATATTTATATGTACATACTCGTATTCATTCCTTTACTCTTGTGTGTATAAGGTAGTTGTTGTGAATTTGTTAGATTACTTGTTAGATACTACTGCATGGTCGGAACTAGAAGCACAAGCATTTCGCTACACTCGCATTAACATCTGCTAACCATGTATGTGACAAATATAATTTGATTTGATTTGATTTGGACTGAAAACCTACAGGACAGTAGATCTCCAGGAAGAGGGTTGGGCAGCCCTGGTTTAGATGTTCCAGCTGCAAAGTCGTAATTGGCTATATCATAAAAATTCATAAAAACATATGCTTTTTGGTCTTAATTTAATATAAGGTTAGGATTAGGTTTAGCAGTGTTACGGTTAGGTTTAAAATAAGATCGTTTGACTTTGTGGCTGTGCCAGCTTGTGACCACCCTGCAGAGCTGCCTCAGGTACATGAGTCATCTCAATAAATGCCAACCTCCTTTTTTATCAGGACAACATTGAGAAGCGCGTCAGTCTTTGTCAGATCCCATGTTTGTAGTCTAGACTCATGGCAATGTTTTGCTTGTTTCTCTCTGTGTGTGTGCACAATATGTGTTAAACCTCTTAAGCATTCTCAATTACCAGTGGGTCGCTAGCGGGCTCATCCCGACACTACCAGCCAAAATCTAAAGCGCCAAATTCAAAATCCGATAGTTGAATTATTAAACATCCAGCAATATACAAGTGTTCCATACTCATCAAAAGCTCTGTTTCTTGGCAATATCACAGCGTTGTCAGATTTCAAAAGGCTTTACGGCGAAAGCAGCACATTCATTTGTTTGAGGCTAGCACCTCACATATTTTCCAATAGCCATGTATCGATTAGCCATCATGGCACACACATAACACATTTCACAGCAAAACAAATCAATTACCTGTTGAAGAACTTCTGCTGAGGTCATCCTAAGTGTCCAACGAAGACAATCCATGGTTCTTTTGTTAGAAAAAGTAACGTCTTAGGAACATATTTACGTATATTTACTATTATAAATCAGCCGGAATATAAACTGAGCGCTAAAGACGATAAATAAGGCACAGCGCGCCTTCTCGTGCACGCGCAATCTGAAGAGTTTTCATAACGTGGTGTCTCCATTCCATGCTGTGTATCAATGGCCGAAATTCCTCCAAGATGGAGTAAAACACCGTCTCGTGGTTGATGACATCATAAGGAAGCGACGTGCACTGCGTTCACATGCCTATATATGGTCATTTTGGATAGGGAGGGGTTCCAAAATGAGCAATGTGTCAAAATGACTTATTCCAGGACAGAGATTCCTCAGGGTTTTGCCTGCCAAATGCGTTCTGATTGACCCACAGACACATGGTTAACAGTTTTGGACAATTCAGAGTGTTTCCTATCCAATGGTACTAAATATATGCATATCCCATTTTCCGGGCCTAAATGGGAGGCATTTTACTTTGGGCACGCCAGGCTCTCCAAAACAGTCAGTTTTGCTGCTGGAGCTTGTGTTAAGCACGTGTCAAACTCATTCCACGGAGGGACGAGTGTCTGTGGGATTTCTCTCCTCCCTTGTACTTCATTTATGAATTAAGGTCACTAATTAGTAAAGAACTCCCCTCACCTAGTTGTCTAGGTCTTAATTGAAAGAAATTTAAAAAAATTACACTAGAGCCTAGGCCCTCTAATGAATGAGTTGGACACCACTGGTGTTAAGAATAAACAAATTCGGGTGAGAGGACCAGACTTGAATGCAACACTAACTAGTTGCATTGAACACAGCTCCCTAGCAACTCAACAAGCGCCAACTGCTACTAATTGCCAATCAGACACCATGCCTGTTTGCAACACTAACTAGTTGCCTTGAACTCAGCTCCTCAACAAGCATCAGCTATAACTTATTGCTAATCAGCCGCCATACCAGTCCTTAATCACCACTGCCACCCTACTTAAACCTGACCAAACTAACATTTCTCTTCTTTGTTCTGCAGTGCATGTCGTGTTGCACGACACTGTGCATTACTAGCCCTATCAATTTAATTGTAATATTTTATTGCATTTAGCACCTGCTCCCCGTCAGATTCAAATATCTAGTGATGGGAAACAGACTTTCACCAAATAGTGTCTTACACGGAACCCATACCGGCTGCGCTCGTGCGCCATCATGCATACATTTATTTTGTCCCCCACACCAAACGCGATCACGACACGCAGGTTAAAATATCAAAACAAACTCTGTACCAATTACATTATTTTGGGGAAAGCATTAAACATTTATGGCAATTTAGCTAGCTAGCTTGCACTTGCTACCTAATTTGTCCTATTTAGCTAGTTTGCTGTTGCTAGCTAATTTGTCCTGGGATATAAACATAGGGTTATTTTACCTGAAATGCACAATGTCCTCTACTCCGACAATTAATCCACACATAAAACGGTCAATCGAATCGTTTCTAGTCATCTCTCCTCCTTCCAGGCTTTTTCTTCTCTTGACTTTATATTGCGATTGGCAACTTTCATAAATTAGGTGCATTACCGCCACAGACCTCATTCGTCTTTCAGTCACCCACATGGGTATAGCCACTGAAGAGATGGTACGTGGGTACCTGGTTCTATAAACCAATGAGGACATGGGAGAGGCAGGACATGCTGCGCGATCTGCGTCACAAATAGAACTGACTTCTATTTTATCCATTGGAAACGCAGACACTTGTTGGCGCATGCGAACAGTGTGGGTGCAATAATTGAATAATATAGATTTCTAAATTTATTTTGTAGCGCTCACACACGCGACGCGAGCGGTGTAGTCAGCCTGTAAAAATGGTTCAATAAGCTGAGCTTTTAACACTGCACATTAGTGACATCTGCTAGTCAGCAATGAAATGCAGCATTATGTTTTTCCCACAATATTCATCAAATCTCCATGACACAATGGTTAGTCGTGGATCTTAGTAGCTTGCTATCAGTTACTGTTACAGGTTCGGACCTAACGTGTGCTTTTGCTCTGAATTTCTTTTTTTACTGTAAAAAAATAGAATATGCCATTAATAATGATAGAAGCTTATACTTATACAATATACCTTTGTCGGGATTCGACATGATTCGCTGTCATCTGTGAGTTTTATGGTCCCCTACACCCCGACTCTACCTGCTAAGCTACCGTTTTAGGTGATGTTCCATGAAAAAATCCTAACTACAGTCTAAGTATGGTATCAAGTAGCCAGTCTGTCTCAGGCACTGCGTCACTACAGTCCCTGGTTCGAATCCAGGCTGAATCACATCCGGCCATGATTAGGAGTCCCATAGGGCGGCGCACAATTGGCCCAGTGTCGTCTGGATTTGGCCGGGGTAGGCCGTCATTGTAAGTAAGAATTTGTTCTTAACTGGCTTGCCTAGTTAAGTAAAGGTTAAATAAATAAAAAAGTAGAGGGTGGTGTTTGAAAGAAACTTAGCATCGAAGATAGTACCGGAACCACGGCAAACTCAGTGGGATCTTGCATTTTGCAACACACTGTTTGAAAAACCACGTCATTGATCACGTGATAATGTTACTTTGAAACGAGCATCAGTACATTGTTTCGGCTCAGCAGCGCTTTGAAAACTGTATGTCACACGGTAGGAGTGTAGGGTGTGGAGTCAAGCGCAGAGAATTGATGCAGAACTGTCTTTTAATACAGTGCAAAAAATGTAAATATCAAAACACACAAACTAGGCGCACTAGAACAAAAGACGGCTAAAGAAACAGAATACTGAGCAACGGCTAGTGAAACACAAACCAACTAACAGAATACAAGCCCGCACAACAGGAGGCGGGCCTAACCGGCTTAACAACACCAAACAAGACACAGGTGAAACCAATACAATAGACAATGAAGGAAGGGATTGGTAGCAGCTAGTAGGCCGGTGACGACGACCGCGGAACGCCGCCCGAACAGGCAGAGGAGCCACCTTCGGTGGAAGTCGTGACAGTAACCCCGATGCGCGGCCCCGCAGCGCGCTGACACCGGCCTCAAGGGCGACCCGGAGGACGAGGCGCAGGGCGATCCAGAAGAAGGCGGTGGAACTCTCTCAGCAGTGATGGATCTTTTTGTTTAATATGGTCCTGGACGGCTTTCCTACATAAGGGAAACGGATGGCATTTGCTGTATGTTTGATGAGAAACTGCATATTGCAAATGTACGGTCCCTTACTAGACGTCCGAGAATGTTTCTAAAATAGGCCGACGGCGTCGGGCCGTGCCCCAGGGCCAGATCTTCCGGGAAGTCATCAAACGAAGTCTCTCAGACATTCGGTGTCCGTTTAATTAAAAAAATATATTTTTGTCATTTTTCCGCCCTTCAGATTAATCCCACCAGATGGCGAATGGCTTCTTATTGAAAATGTACAAAACATACACCTAATTGACCTGGCCTTTTCTCCTAAACGGAAAAGACATCGAAGACGAAACTTGGTGAGCATGGGTTTGGCCAAATGGGCTATTGGCCCCGAAACAGGATGGCGTCAGGGACTCACGGTTTTTGAGTTAAGGCCCATTTTCTGGGATTAACTTCTTAAAGGTGAAAAACGGAAATAGAGCGCTAATTTGACAGCTTCACGTCAAAGTACATGAACCTACGGTGTAAGGAAAAAAAGAAGCAGACATTTATATGTTGTAACTTTCGAGAAATCATAAAATGTACAATTCGTATTGTTGAAAAAAAAAAAAAAAATCCCAAAAAGGTTATAGATCCAGTTGCGGCGTGTTCAGACAAATCCGTTAACGTGGGTTTCGGAGCTCTACGTAATTTCTGTGATTTTCTGAAATCACACACAAGCACAGTCAATGGGGAATGACACAGTGAGGGGCTTACAGACAGACACTGACTGCAATAGTTACACGGTGAGTTACGGGGCTCTAGAAGGTTCTCAGGCCGAGAAACAGCCTCGTACATTTGCAATATTTTCAATTCATTTTTACACCGCGAAAATGACAAAAGTCCCAGAGCCACAAGGCTAGGTGCATTAGAACCGCCTCGGCACCTAGAGACGGACCCTAATGTTTCTCTCCGATAGCTCATTCAAGGACCCCGTAGCCCGGAAAACGTGGATTTTCAGCACCACTTAAGGTCGCTGCTCGGACTCCAAATGACCTATCGAGCCGAAACTTGAGATTCGGGGTCGCCTCAGCTAGGCCTACACATAATGTCGGAACTGGACCCGCAGCTAGAACGTAACTAGGTGTTTTACATTTTTACTATGATTTAAACAGAAGACACTGTGAATTTTGAGCCTGCCCTGACATATGTGATAGTTGGCTTCTAAACGAGTTGGATAAAGTGGGCTTGGTGTCAGTTTTTATCAGTTTGGTGTCAGAATGATATCTAATTGACTGATGGACGCTGACTTGCTGGCTGACTTTTGTACATTTGCAATAAGATTGAATAGGGCTGAAACATCACCAAAATGACAGACTGAAATCAACACTAAAAAGTGCATCACCATAGTCTCTAGGCCGTGCCGAGTTCAACGAGACGCCCCCACTTGACTGTAGCTCGCTCTGACCTCATAGACCGTGCAAAAAAGTAGGCCCAAAATGAAGCCTGGCCGTAAATTTCAGCTGCTTTTGGGTGACAGCGGCAGACCCGTTTGGGTTAGAAGCACGATTCGACTTCAGGAACGTTCCTTAGGACCTCCCGGTCTGTGCAAGCCTAACCGTGACCATGTGGCATTAACCTCTCAGGGATTGCTGGGCCGCTAGCGCCCCAATCCCGACACTACCAGGTGAAATGTAAGGCGCCAAATTCAAAATCCAAAAGTTGAATTATTAACTTCTCAGGGATCACTGGGGCGCTAGCGGGCTGCTCCCGACACTACCAGGTAAAATGTAAGGCGCCAAATTCAAAATCCAAAAGTTGAATTATTAAACATCCACCAATATACAAGTGTTCCATACTCATCAAAAGCTCTGTTTCTTGGCAATATCACAGCGTTGTCAAATTTCAAAAAGGCTTTACGGCGAAAGCAGCACATTTGATTGTGTCACGATTCTCTTCGTAAGGGACAGACCAAGACGCAGCGATGTAGCCAGAATACATGATTTAATGAAAACATGGGACGAACAAAACAATAAACGAAGAAACAAGACGTGAGCCCTAACGCTAAATACTAAACTCAACACAAAGATCTAAACCTAACCACGACTGGCGAAACCTAACCTAACCACGAACGGAGAAACCTAACTAGACATGAACCCGACAGAACATGAAGAACGTAACATAAACAATAACCCACGAAACTCAAGTGCAACTCCCAAATATATATATGGTTCCCAATTAGAGACAACGAGACTCAGCTGCCTCTAATTGGGAACCATTATCCCAACATAGAAATAGACACCCTAGAACATACAAACCCTACACCAAAACGAAACCAACACGCTCAAGCCTGTCATCTCAGGCCTGGGCGTTACAGTACCCCCCCCAAAGGCGCGGACTCTGGACGCGCCCAAAAGTCTGTGGGGGGGTCTTCGGGTGGGTCCCTTTGTCCCAGGTGGGGGCTCCGGTGCTGGCCGTGCAGGTCTGATGTCAAGCACCGGAGGCCCTGGACCCTTTCTTGGAACTCTGGTGCGTGGAACAGAAGCTGGCCGTACTGGACTCGTGATGCTCACTGGAACTCTGGTGCGTGGAGCAGGAACTGGTCGTACTGGACTCGTGATGCTCACTGGAACTCTGGTGCGTGGAGCAGGAACTGGCCGTACTGGACTCGTGATGCTCACTGGAACTCTGGTGCGGGGAGCAGGAACTGGCCGTCCCGGACTCGTGATGCTCACAGGAACTCTGGTGCGTGGAGCAGGAACTGGTCGTACCGGACTCGTGATGCTCACTGGAACTCTGGTGAGTGGAGCAGGAACTGGTCGTACTGGACTCGTGATGCTCACTGGAACTCTGGTGCGTGGAGCAGGAACTGGCAGTACCGGACTCGTGATGCTCACTGGAACTCTGGTGCGTGGAGCAGGAACTGGTCGTACTGGACTCGTGATGCTCACTGGAACTCTGGTGCGTGGAGCAGGAACTGGCAGTACCGGACTCGTGATGCTCACTGGAACTCTGGTGCGTGGAGCAGGAACTGGCCGTACTGGACTCGTGATGCTCACTGGAACTCTGGTGCGTGGAGCAGGAACTGGCCGTACTGGACTCGTGATGCTCACTGGAACTCTGGTGCGGGGAGCAGGAACTGGCCGTACCGGACTCGTGATGCTCACAGGAACTCTGGTGCGTGGAGCAGGAACTGGTCGTACTGGACTCGTGACGCGCACTCTGGTGCGGGGAGCGGGAACAGGCCGAACTGAGCTCTCTAGCGCCGCGGGGACCTGGTGCGGGCGGGAACAGGACGTGCTGGACTCTCTAAGCGCACGAGGAGCTTGGTGCGCGGAGCAGGAACAGGACGTGCTGGACTCTCTGAGCGCACGGGGAGCTTGGTGCGCCGGAGTCGAACAGGGCGTGCTGGACTCTCTGAGCGCACGGGAGCTGGGTGCGCGGAGCCGAACAGGGCGTGCTGGACTCTCTGAGCGCACGGGAGCTTGGTGCGCGGAGCCGGAACAGGGCGTGCTGGACTCTCTAAGCGCGCGCGGGGAGCTTGGTGCGCCGGAGCCGGGACAGGGCGTGCTGGACTCTCTAAGCGCCGCGGGAGCTTGGTGCGCGGAGCCGGGACAGGGCGTGCTGGACTCTCTAAGCGCCGCGGGAGCTTGGTGCACGGAGCCGGGACAGGACGTGCTGGACTCTCTGGGCGCACGGGGAGCTTGGTGCGCGGAGCCGGAACAGGACGTGCTGGACTCTGAAGACGCACTGGGAACCTGGCACGTGGAACAGGGACTGGACGTGTAGAAACCACTACACGGACTGGGATCTTGGAACACGGAACTGGAACAGGATGTGTTGGAACCTCAACACGGACTGGGGTCTCGGAACATGGAACAGGGATCTTGGAGCGTGGAACAGGGATCTTGGAGCGTGGAACAGGGGTCTTGGAGCGTGGAACAGGGGTCTCGGAGCGTGGAACAGGGCTCTCGGAGCGTGGAACAGGGGTCTCGGAGCGTGGAACAGGGACTGGACGTGTAGAAACCTCCACCCGGACCGGGGACCTGATACGGAGAGCCGACATCATACCTCCAGCTAGCTCACTAACCCTGGCCTCACGGGTGAGTGGAGCTGGAATCTCTCGGACTGGGCTGTGGATTCGTACCGGAGATTCTGCCCGTAGGACCACAGGATATCTAGGTCCCAACAGGCGCACTGGAGACCTTGCGCGCAGAGCTGGCACCACTCTACCAAGTAGCGTACTGACCTCGGCCCGACCAATGAGTGGCGCTGGGATTTCTCGCACTCGGCTGTGGACACGTACCGGAGACACCGCACGCAGAACCGGGGCAGGATATCCGGGTCCCAGGAGGCGCACTGGAGACTTGGCGCGCAGAGCTGGCACCACTCTACCTGGCTGAACACTCAGTTTCGCCCGACTGATGAGTGGAGCGGGAATCTCTCGCACTGGCCTCTGAATCCGTATAGGGGAAACCGTGCGCAACACTGCATAGCACGGTGTCCCTTCGGTGCGACGCTCTCCCCAACGCTCTCTCCACAAAGCACGAGGAGTTGGCTCAGGAGTCCCTCCTGAACCGGCCAACCTCCTCGTGTGCCCCCACCCCAAAAGTTTATTGGGGCTGCCTTACGGGCTTCCTAGCCCGGCGAGGTCTGATGAACCTGCCTCTCACCGGATCCCATGCCCCATTAATATCCTCGCACCTGCGCCGCTCAGCCGCCGCTGCTTCCAGTTCCTCTCTGGGCCGACGATACTCTCCAGGCTGGTCCCAAGCACTACCATAGAATAATTCCTCCTCCCAGGACCTACGCTCCCGGGTCTCTCGCTGCTTGGTCTTAGTTTGGTGGGTTATTCTGTCACGATTCTCTTCGTAAGGGACAGACCAAGACGCAGCGATGTAGCCAGAATACATGATTTAATGAAAACACGGGACGAACAAAACAATAAACGAAGAAACAAGACGTGAGCCCTAACGCTAAATACTAAACTCAACACAAAGATCTAAACCTAACCACGACTGGCGAAACCTAACCTAACCACGAACGGAGAAACCTAACTAGACATGAACCCGACAGAACATGAAGAACGTAACATAAACAATAACCCACGAAACTCAAGTGCAACTCCCAAATATATATATGGTTCCCAATTAGAGACAACGAGACTCAGCTGCCTCTAATTGGGAACCATTATCCCAACATAGAAATAGACACCCTAGAACATACAAACCCTACACCAAAACGAAACCAACACGCTCCAGCCTGTCATCTCAGGCCTGGGCGTTACAGATTGTTTGAGGATAGCACCTCACATATTTTTCCCATAGCCATGAATCGATTAGCCATCACGGCACACACATAACACATTTCACAGCGAAAACAAATCAATTACCTGTTGAAGAACTTCTGCTGAGGTCATCCTAAGTGTCCCACGAAGACAATCCATGGTTCTTTTGTTAGAAAAAGTAATGTATTTTATCCATAAATCTCCATTTGTGCATATCCTATTTTCTGGGTCTGAATGGGAGGCATTTTACTTTGGGCACGCCAGGCTCTCCAAAACCGACCCCTCAGCTGCCACTCCCTAACAAGTTAACAGTGAAAACAGGGTATTTACATCAAACAGTTTGCTATGACATCTCTCCCAACAGGAATACATTGCCTTCTCCCCTAAATTTAACCTGGTGCCTATGTGGGTTATGAATGTCTTATGAACCTGTCTTTGATGACAATCCATCAGGCCACTATGAGGTCTACCTGTGTTGATTCTAAGCTTCCTGGAGCAACCGGAAGTGGTTAAATTCACCCTAAAGGTGTTTTGATATACCCAACCTGCAGTTGGTGAAAAACACTGCATTCAACCCTGTGTTAATCAGTCAGTTCTTATCCTAAAGACTGTGACAACCGGAAGTGCTTTAAATAGGGGTCATAGGTGCTGTTTCGAAGGGTTAAAAAGGTCACATCTTTCCAAAACTTCAAATGTGTGATTAGGCAACCCTCATGAACTGTAAATGAGTCATTTCTCCCATCAGATTTACAAGAAAACTCTCACACACGCACACAAACACAGAGCTGGGATGGAGTGACACAGTGTGGGGCTTAAAGACACACAGAGCCTGCAATGGCATCACCATAGTCTCTAGGTCTTGCCGAGTTCAACGAGATGCCCCGCTTGACCGTAGCTCACTCGGTCTGACCGCAGCATCCGTGCAAAAAAAGTAGGCCCAAAATGAAGCCTGGCCCTAAATTTCAGCTGCTTTTGGGTGACAGCGGCAGACCCGTTTAGGTTAGAAGCACAATTCAACTTCAGGAACGTTCCTTAGGTCCTCCCGATCCCGACCGTGTGGCATTAACTCTTAACTGTAAAAACAGGGTTTTTTTCATCTGTTGTTTCAATGGGATTTTAACATCACGAATTTGACATGCTGAAATCAACACCAACGAGCGATGGAGAGGAACCATGATCACTGCCCGGCCATCCCGAGTTCAATGGGCCAGTCAATTGGGCATTTCTGCAGTATTTTAGAGCCTGTCAAATTTGTGAGGGTAAATGCCCATTGTAAGACATTGCAAATTGACAACCGTGCACCTGGTAATTGAAACGGGTAACCATGAGCATATTTTAAATATTAATGCCTTTAGGAGGGTGCAAGGTATCCCTGGCTGGTTAGGGAGCACCCCACACCAATGGCCATCCAAATGGGGGCACCCCATGTCATTTTGGACATTTTTCCCACTTCTCTCTCATCAAACATGACAAAAAGTCCCTATAGGATGATTCAGGGCTTAACATAGTGATATATATCATTTTGTCAGTTTAAATGCCATTTGGACATTGCTCACTGACTTTTGGGTTCGGAAGCCGACTTCCTATGATCATATATGTAAATGGACATAACATCATGATTTGGCACTTTCAATACTTTTGTATGGAATCTTATGGCATTTGTACATTTCTTATGCTATTTGGACATGGTTCATTGACTTTTGACTTCCTATTGCAAATGGACAAAACATATGCCATTTGTACATTGACTTTTGACTTCCTATGGTAACATATTGCAAATGGACAAAGCATAGGCCTTATGGACAATAAAGTTAATAAAACTAAATCAATAGAATGAGACAAAGGTATGTTTATACATATCTTATATACTTGTTATCATCGAAAAACGGTCCAGAAAGCACTTTTTAAGGGGGCGTAGGTATTTAGATATATTTTTTTTAAATGTCCAAATTTGACCCTTGGGTCTTGACATCATGTACATATACAATATGAATTGCCCTGTTGGAACGCGCTCGCCACCTATAGTAATTTTGAGTTATTACATTTGGCATTTGCCATATGCCATTTGCCATAAGTTTTGATTGATCTGCCGTCCATTTGGGCACTCTTTTCAATCGTGTGTATGTTTCGTCCAATGGCAATATGTTGACATTCATTTCTGTCCATTTCATGGGGGTCTTCCCTTACCTCTTGCTACGACTTTTCTTTCTGGCCCTAGACCCCTGACTTCTGCTTCGTGAGTGGCTCATGTACTCTCTCTGCCATCAACGACCTCTCTCTCAGCATAATGCTTCCTCTACCCCACCACCTCTGTCTCCGCAGGCAGTGCAACTGATTTTTAGGTTGCACACTCTGGCCTCCCGGCTACCTTGCCTGCTCTATCTTCACAGCCTTGGACTCCTCTCCCCCCAGGTCTCACTGGCCCCATGACCACTGCTCTGGCAGCGGCTCACCCTCTCTATCGGGCCAGTGTCGACCTTATTGGTCACATACACATGGTTAGCAGATGTTAATGCAAGTGTAGCGAAATGCAAATCAGGGGGGGAAAAATAGGTTTATTCAAAGAGAACAAATCATGCGGGGAGGTAGATGTTCATTCTCTACTGTCCTCAGCGATTATCTTCAGCGATTCTCTCCTGTGATTCTCTCCACAAAACAAAACGACAGGATGTGGTTGTATAACCCAGCCCTAGCCTGTGGTTGACCAATTAGAATTCCTTGCAATAAAACTGGGCCAATGGCCAAATAAGTATCCTATTTCAGGTTCAATGTAACCAATTTGCACCAATGAGAACTTGCCATATACAGTGAGGGAAAAAAGTATTTGATCCCCTGCTGATTTTGTATGTTTGCCCACTGACAAAGAAATGATCAGTCTATAATTTTAATGGTAGGTTTATTTGAACAGTGAGAGACAGAATAACAACAAAAAAAATATATAAATTGATTTGCATTTTAATGAGGGAAATTAGTATTTGACCCCTCTGCAAAACATGACTTAGTACTTGGTGGCAAAACCCTTGTTGGCAATCACAGAGATCAGACGTTTCTTGTAGTTGGCCACCAGGTTTGCACACATCTCAGGAGGGATTTTGTCCCACTCCTCTTTGCAGATCTCCTTCAAGTCATTAAGGTTTCGAGGATGACGTTTGGCAACTCAAACCTTCAGCTCCCTCCACAGATTTTCTATGGGATTAAGGTCTGGAGACTGGCTAGGCCACTCCAGGACCTTAATGTGCTTCTTCTTGAGCCACTCCTTTGTTGCCTTAAGTGTGTTTTGGGTCATTGTCATGCTGGAATACCCATCCACGACCCATTTTCAATGCCCTGGCTGAGGGAAGGAGGTTCTCACCTAAGATTTGACGGTATATGGCCCCGTCCATCGTCCCTTTGATGCGGTGAAGTTGTCCTGTCCCCTTAGCAGAAAAACACCCCCAAAGCATAATGTTTCCACCTCCATGTTTGACGGTGGGGATGGTGTTCTTGGGGTCATAGGCAGCAATCCTCCTCCTCCAAACACGGCGAGTTGAGTTGATGCCAAAAAGCTCCATTTTGGTCTCATCTGACCACAACACTTTCACCCAGTTGTCCTCTGAATCAATCAGATGTTTTCTTGATCAGGGGGACCTTGTGGGCACTGCAGGATTTCAGTCCTTCACGGCATAGTGTGTTACCAATTGTTTTATTGGTGACTATGGTCCCAGCTGCCTTGAGATCATTGACAAGATCCTCCCGTGTAGTTCTGGGCTGATTCCTCACCGTTCTCATGATCATTGCAACTCCACAAGGTGAGATCTTGCATGGAGCCCAAGGCAGAGGGAGATTGACAGTTCTTTTGTGTTTCTTCCATTTGCGAATAATCGCACCAACTGTTGTCACCTTCTCACCAAGCTGCTTGACAATGGTCTTGTAGCCCATTCCAGCCTTGTGTAGGTCTACAATCTTGTCCCTGACATCCTTGGAAAGCTCTTTGGTCTTGGCCATGGTGGAGAGTTTGGAATTTGATTGATTGATTGCTTCTGTGGACAGGTGTCTTTTATACAGGTAACAAACTGAGATTAGGAGCACTCCCTTTAAGAGTGTGCTCCTAATCTCAGCTCGTTACCTGTATAAAAGACACCTGGGAGCCAGAAATCTTTCTGATTGAGAGGGGGTCAAATACTTATTTCCCTCATTAAAATGCAAATCAATTTATAACATTTTACACATGTGTTTTTCTGGATTTTTTTTTTGTTATTCTGTCTCTCACTGTTCAAATAAACCTACGATTTAAAATTATAGACTGATCATTTCTTTGTCAGTGGGCAAACGTACTAAATCAGTTGGGGATCAAATACTTTTTTCCCTCACTGTAGCTCTGAGTCCCGGACTGAAATTCCTCCCATGTCTCTGACCCATTGATCATTAATCCTATATTATGGAAAAAACACAATTTCTATTGATTGTCAGTACTCTATTGACTTTTAGTCCTCTTGACCTTCAGTACTCTATTGACCTCTTGTCCTCTGCGTTGTGTATTTATCTTGAAAATGTTCTTACAATATCTAACAAGTAATCTAACAATTCCCCAACAACTACCTAATACACACAAATCTAAAGGGATTGAATATGTGCTATAGATGGTATAAGATGCAGTATATACAGCTTAAGTTTGCACTAGCATGTTGCAAACCGTAGTCTGGCTTTTTTATGGCAGTTTTGGAACAGTGGTTCCTTGCTGAGTGGCCTTTCAGGGTATGTCAATATAGGACTTGTTTTACTGTGGATATAGATACTTTGTACCTTTTTCCTTCAGCATCTTCACAAGGTCCTTTGCTGTTGTTCTGGAATTGATTTGCACTTTTCGCACCAAAGTAATTTCCTCTCTAGAAGACAAAACGTGTCTCCTTCCTGAGCGGTATGATGCCTGCGTGGTCTCATGGTGTTTGTCTTCTGAAGGAGCAGTGGTGCGCTAGCGCTTGTGCCCCACTCCCGACACTACCCGGTGAAATGCAAGGCGCCAAATTCAAAATCCAAAAGTTGAATTATTAAACATTCATCAATATACAAGTGTTGCATAGTCATCAAAATTTCTGCTTCTTGGCAATATCACAGCGTCGTCAGATTTCAAAAAGGCTTTACGGCGAAATCACTACATTTGATTGTTTGTGGAGACGGGCCAAGTGTCGGGCCAAGTGTCCAACGAAGACAATCCATGGTTCTTTTGGTAGAAAAAGTAATGAATTATATCCATAAATCTCTGTTTGGTTGGCGCGTTATAATGAGAAAATACCAGCGTCCACTCGTCGATTGAAACGTGAAGAGAACTCGTTCAACCTATACCTATAAACTTGTCCAACAATCAAACATAATTTTTTATGTATCCTTAGGAACACTTTTATGTATATTTTGTATAATATTTCAACCGGAATATAAACTGGGCGAGGAAAAAAACCACAGAGCGTGCAAGCCAGGAACGCGCGTTCTCTTCTGTTGACTTCTTTGAGGCCACTTCCTAATTCTTCTTCTTCTGCCATCTAAAGCAATCAAGACAGTGTCTCGAGACTGTTGACATCCAGAGGAAGCAATAGGTACTGCATTCATATGCCCTTATATGGGCATTTTCATAAGGGAGGGGTTCCAAATGAGGCAATGTGTCAAAATCACTTTTTCCAGGACAGAAATTACTTGGGTGTTTGCCTGCCATATCCGTTCTGTTATACTCACAGACAAAATGTTAACACTTTTAGAAACTTCAGAGTGTTTCCTATCCAATGGTACTAAATATGTGCATATCCTATTTTCTGGGCCTGAGTGGGAGGGATTTTACTTTGGGCATGCCAGGGTCTCCAAAACCGTCACCTCGGAAGCTGCTCCCTAAGAAGTTATACTTGCGTACTATTGTTTGGACAGATGAACGTGGTACCTTCAGGCATTTGGAAATTGCTGACAAGGATGAACCAGGCTTGTTGAGGTAGAATTTTTTTTCTGAGCTTTTTGCTGATATCTTTTGATTATTCCCATGATGTCAAGCAAAGAGGCCCTGAGTTTGAAGGTAGACCTTGAAATGCATCCATAGGTACACATCCAATTGACTCAAATTATGTCAATTAGCCTATCAGAAGCTTCTAAAGCCATGACATAATTTTCTGGAATTTTCCAAGCTGTTTAAAGGCACAGGCTTTAGTGTATGCAAATGTCTGACCCCCTGGAATTGTGATACTGTTAATTATAAGTAAAATAATCTGTTTGTAAACAATTGTCGGAAAAATTACTTGTGTCATGCACAAAGGAGATGTCCTAACGGACTTTCCAAAACTGTAGTTTGTTAACAAGAAATTTGTGGAGTGGTTGAAAAACAAGTTTTAATGACTCGAACCTAAGTGTATGTAAACTTCTGACTTCAACTGTACATATGAGATGAGTTATGTAAGATATGTAAACATTGTTAAAGTGGCATTGTTTAAAGTGACTATTGAGTCTACATGTAGGCAGCAGCCTCTCTGAGTTGGTGATTGCTGTTTAGCAGTCTTACGGCTTTGAGATAGAAGCTGTTTTTCAGTCTCTCAGTCCGAGCTTTGATGCACCTGTACTGACCTCGCCTTCTGGATGGTAGCGGGGTGAAACAGGCAGTGGCTCGGGTGGTTGTTGTCCTTTATGATCTTTATGGCCTTCCTGTGACATCGGGAGCTATAGGTGTCCTGGAGGGCAGGTAGTTTGCCCCTGTGATTTGTTGTGCAGACCGCACCACCCTCTGGAGAGCCTTAGAGTTGAGGGCGGTGCAGTTGCCATACCAGGCGGTGATACAGCCCAACAGGATGCTCTCAATAGTGCATCTGTAAAAGTTTGTGGGGGTTTTAGGTGACAAGACAAATTTCTTCAGCCTCCTGAGGTTGATGAGGCGCTGTTGCGCCTTCTTCACCACACTGTCGTGTGGGTGGACCATTTCAGTTTCTCTGTGATGTGTACGCCGAGGAACCTTCTCCACTACTGTCCCTTGTTTTGATGACGTTGAGTGAGAGGTTGTTTTCCTGACACCACACTCAGAGTGCCCTCACCTCCTCCCTGTAAGCTGTCTTGTCGTTGTTGGTAATCAAGCCCACTACTGTTGTCATCTGCAAACTTGATGATTGAGTTGCGTGCATGGCCATGCAGTCATGGGTGAACAGGCAGTACAGGAGGGGGCTGAGCACGCACCCTTGTGGGGCCCAAGTGTTGAGGGTCAGTGAAGTGGAGATGCTGTTTCCTACCTTCACCACCTGGGGGGCGGCCCGTCAGGAAGTCCATGACCCAATTGCACAGAGTGGGGTTGAGACCCAGGGCCTCCAGCTTTAATTTTTTATTTTATTTTATTTTACCTTTATTTAACCAGGTAGGCAAGTTGAGAACAAGTTCTCATTTACAACTGCGACCTGGCCATGATAAAGCAAAGCAGTTCGACACATACAACAACACAGAGTTACACATGGAGTAAAACAAACATACAGTCAATAATACAGTAGAAAAACAAATCTACATACAATGTGTGCAAATGAGGCAAGACAAGGAAGGTAAGGCAATAAATAGGCCATGGTGGCAAAGTAATTACAATATAGCATTTAAACACTGGAATGGTAGATGTGCAATATAGAAAGACGAGTGCAAAGGAGCAAGATAAATAAATGAATACGGTAGGGGATGAGGTAGTTGGTTGGGCTATTTACAGATGGGCTAAATACACGTGCAGTGGTCTGTGAGCTGCTCTGACAGCTGGTGCTTAAAGCTGGTAAGGGAGATAAGTGTCTCCAGTTTCAGAGATTTTTGTAGTTCGTTCCAGTCATTGGCAGCAGAGAACTGGAAGGAAAGTCGGCCAAAGGAGGAATTGGCTTTGGGGGTGACCAGTGAGATATACCTGCTGGAGCACGTGCTTTGGGTGGGTGCTGCTATGGTGACTAGCGAGCTGAGATAAGGCGGGGCTTTACCTAGTAGGGACTTGTAGATGACCTGGAGCCAGTGGGTTTGGCGACGAGTGTGAAGCGAGGGCCAGCCAACGAGAGCATGCAGGTCGCAGTGGTGGGTAGTATATGGGGTTTTGGTGACAGAACGGATGGCACTGTGATAGACTGCATCCAATTTGTTGAGTAGAGTATTGGAGGCTATTTTGCAAATGACATCACCGAAATCGAGGATCGGTAGGATGATCAGTTTTACTAGGGTATGTTTGGCAGCATGAGTGAAGGATGCTTTGTTGCGAAATAGGAAGCCAATTCTAGATTTAATTTTGGATTGGAGATGTTTGATGTGAGTCTGGAAGGAGAGTTTACAGTCTAACCAGACACTTAGATATTTGTAGTTGTCCACATAATCTAAGACAGAACCATCCAGAGTAGTGATGCTGGACGGGCGGGCAGGTGCGGGCAGCGATCGGTTAAAGAGCATGCATTTAGTTTTACTTGTATTTAAGAGCAGCTGGAGGCCACGGAAGGAGAGTTGTATGTCATTGAATCTCATCAGGAGGGAAGTTAACACAGTGTCCAATGATAGGCCAGAAGTATACAGAATGGTGTCGTCTGCGTAGAGGTGGATCAGAGACTCACCAGCACGAAGAGCCACATCATTGATGTATACAGAGAAGAGAGTCGGCCCAAGAATTGAAGCCTGCGGCACCCCCATAGAGACTGCCAGAGGCCCGGACAACAGGCCCTCCGATTTTACACACTGAAATCTATCAGAGAAGTAGTTGGTGAACCAGGCGAGGAAATCTTTTGAGAAACCAAGGCTGTCGACTCTGCCGATAAGGATGTGGTGATTGACAGTCGAAAGCCTTGGCCAGATCAATGAATACGGCTGCACAGTAATGTCTCATCGATGGCGGTTATGATGTCGTTTAGGACCTTGAGCATGGCTGAGGTGCACCCACGACCAGCTCTGAAACCAGATTGCATAGCGGAGAAGGTACAGTGGGATTCGAAATGGTCGGTAATCTGTTTGTTAACTTGACTTTCAAAGACCTTAGAAAGGCAGGGTAGGATAGATATAGGTCTGTAGCAGTTTGGGTCAAGAGTATCGCCCCCGTTGAAGAGGGGGATGACCGCAGCTGCTTTCCAGTCTTTGGGAATCTCAGACGACACGAAAGAGAGGTTGAACAGGCTAGTAATAGGGGTTGCAACAATTTCGGCAGATAATTTTAAAAAGAAAGGGTCCAAATTGTCTAGCTGATTTGTAGGGGTCCAGATTTTGCAGCTCTTTCAGAACATCAGCTAACTGGATTTGGGAGAAGGAGAAATGGGGGAGGCTTGGGCGAGTTACTGAAGGGGGTACAGGGCTGTTGACCGGGATAGGGGTGGCCAGGTGAAAGCATGGCCAGCCGTAAAAAAAATGCTTCTTGAATTTCTCAATTATTGTGGATTTACCGGTGGTGACAGCGTTTCCTATCCTTAGTGCAGTGGGCAACTTGGAGGAGGTGCTCTTATTCTCCATGGACTTTACAGTGTCCCAGAACATTTTTGAGTTTGTGTTACAGGAAGCACATTTCTGCTTGAAAAAGCTAGCCTTGGCTTTCCTAACTGCCTGTGTATATTGGATCCTTGACTACCCTGAAAAGTTGCATATCACAAGGGCTGTTCGATGCTAATGCAGAATGCCACAGGATGTTTTTGTGCTGGTGAAGGGCAGTCAGGTCTGGAGAGAACCATGGGCTACATCTGTTCCTGGTTCAATTTTTTTTAAATGGGGCATGCTTATTTAAGATGGTGAGGAAGGCATTTTTAAAGAATAACCAGGCATCCTCTACTGACGGGATGAGGTCAATATCCTTCCAGGATACCCGGGCCAGGTCGAATAGAAAGGATTGCACGCACAAGTGTTTTAGGGAACGTTTGACAGTAATTAGGGGAGGTCGTTTGACCGCATACCCATTACAGATGCAGGCAATGAGGCAGTGATCGCTGAGATCTTGGTTGAAAACAGCAGAGGTGTATTTAGAGGGCAAGTTAGTTAGGATGATATCTATGATGGTGCCCGTGTTTACGGCTTTGGGGTTGTACCTAGTAGGTTCATTGATGATTTGTGTGAGGTTGAGGGCATCAAGCTTAGATTGTAGGATGGCCGGGGTGTTAAGCATGTCCCAGTTTAGGTCACTTAGCAGCACAAGCTCTGAAGATAGATGGGGGGCAATCAGTTCACATATGGTGTCCAGAGCACAGCTGGGGGCAGAGGTTGGTCTATAGCAAGCGGCAACGGTGAGAGACTTGTTTCTAGAAAGGTGGATTTTTAAAAGTAAAAGTTCAAATTGTTTGGGTACAGACCTGGATAGTAAGACAGAGCTCTGCAGTAGTTTGCAACACCGCCCCCTTTGGCCGTTCTATCTTGTCTGAAAATATTGTAATTAGGGATGGAAATTTCAGGGTTTTTGGTGGTCTTCCTAAGCCAGGATCCAGACATGGCTAGGACATCCGGGTTGGCAGAGTGTGCTAGGAGGCTTCTAATGTTAACATGCATGAAACCAAGGCTATTACGGTTGCAGAAGTTAACAAATGAGAGCGCCTGGGGAATAGGAGTGGAGCTAGGCACTGCAGGGCCTGGATTAACCTCCACATCACCAGAGGAACAGAGAAGGAGTAGGATAAGGGTACGGCTAAAGGCTATGAGGACTGGTCCTCTAGGACGTCCTGAACAGAGAGTAAAAGGAACAGGTTTCAGGGGGTGATAAAATAGATTCAAGGCAAAATGTACAGACAAAGGTATGGTCGGACGTGAATACAGTGGAGGTAAACCTAGGCATTGAGTGATGATGAAAGAGATATTGTCTCTAGAAACATTTAAACCAGGTGATCGCATGTGTGGGTGGTGGAACTGAAGGGTTGGATAAGGTATATTGAGCAGGGCTAGAGGCTCTACAGTGAAATAAGCCAATAAACACTAACAAGAACAGCAATGGACAAGGCATATTGACATTGAGGAGAGGCATGGTTAGCCGAGTGATCATAAGGGTCCTGTGAGTAGTGAGGCTGGTTGGGGACACGGCGATTCTGACAGCTAGCCGGGAGTAGCAAGCTAGCAGAAGGCTAGCAGGCCGGCTAACAAGCTAGCATTGGACAATTTCTTGGGCCACTATACCTATTTCGCCAATTGAACTGGTCCCCTTTACCACACGGAACCTGACTATTCCATCACGACTGGTCTACCGACGAAAACGCACGAGGAGCCTAAACAGACTTCTTCATTAAAACTTGTTTTTCAACCACTCCACAAATTTCTTGTTAACAAACTATAGTTTTGGCAAGTCGGTTAGGATATCTACATTGTGCATGACACAAGTAATTTTTCCAACAATTGTTTACAGACAGATTATTTCACTTATAATTCACTGTATCACAATTCCAGTGGGTCAGAAGTTTACATATACTAAGTTGACTGAGCCTTTAAACAGCTTGGAAAATTCCAGAAAATTATGTCATGGCTTTAGAAGCTTCTGATAGGCTATTTGACATAATTTGACTCGATTGGAGGTGTACCTGTGAATGTATTTCAAGGCCTACCTTCAAACTCATTGCCTCTGTTCTTGACATCATGGGAAAATCAAAAGAAATCAGCCAAGACCTCAGCAACAAAATCATCTGTACAAACAATAGTACGCAAGTATAAACACCATGGGACCACGCAGCCGTCATACCGCTCAGGAAGGAGACGCGTTCTGTCTCTTAGAGATGTACGTACTTTGGTGCCAAAAGTGAAAATGAATCCCAGAACAACAGTAAAGGACCTTGTGAAGATGCTGGAGGAAACAGGTACAAAAGTATCTATATCCACAGTAAAACGAGTCCTATATCATCATATCCTGAAAGGCCACTCAGCAGACTACGGTTTGTAACTGCACATGGGGACAAATATCGTACTTTTTGGAGAAAACAAAAATAGAACTGTTTGGCCATAATGACCACCAAAGTCAAGGTATTCGAGTGGCCATCACAAAGCCCTGACCTCAATTCTATAGAAAATTTGTGGGCAGAAAAGAAAAAGCATGTGCGAGCAAGGAGGCCTACAAACCTGACTCTGTCAGGAGGAATGGGCCAAAATTCTTGTTTAATGGGCCAAAATTCTTGCTTCCCACTTATTTTGGGAAGATTGTGGAGGGCTCTCGAAACGTTTGACCCAAGTTAAACAATTTAAAGGCAATGCTACCGAATACTAATTGAGTGTATATAAACTTCTGACCCACTGGGAATGTGATGAAAAAAATAAAAGCTGAAATAAATAATTCTCTCTACTATTGATCTGACATTATACATTCTGAAAATAAAGTGGTGATCCTAACTGACCTAAGACAGGGAATTCTTACTAGGATTAAATGACAGGAAAACTGTGAAAAACTGAGTTTAAATGTATTTGGCTAAGGTGTATGTAAACTTCCGACTTCAACTGTAGATCAATGTTATTCTCTGAGGCTGCCCGGAACATTTCTCAGTTCGCATGATCAAAACAATCTTGAAGCGTGGATTCCGATTGGTCAGACCAGCGTTGAATGGTTCTAGTCACGGGTGCATTCCGTTTGAGTTTCTGCCAATAGGATGGTAGGAGCAAGATGGAGTCGTGGTCATATTTTCCGAAGGGAGGGCCTTGTATGCATTGCTGAAGTTAGAGTAGCAATGGTCCAGTGTATTGCCCATGTTAGTGCTGCAATCAATATGCTGATAGAATTTAGGTAGCCTTGTTCTCAAATTTGCTTTGTTAAAATGCCCAGCTACAATAAATGCAGCTTCAGGATAAATGGTTTTCAGTTTACATAGAGTCCAATGAAGTTCCTTGAAGGCCGTCGGGGTATAGCTCTCCCCTCTCATCCCAGACCACACCTTACATCTCCTCGGGCACTGGTCCTCTCAAGTCTACATCCTATCATTCCTACATCCGCTCTGCCATCAACAACATTAGGACAGCACACACCATGCTCATCTCTCAGAACTTACATTAACTCAAGCACAGTCCTCCAGTCCCTGCCTCATTTCACTGATACCATCTTACCCAACCAGCCAAAAAAAGATTGGCTCCCCAGTTGAGCCTGGTCCCTCAAGGTTTTCTTCCTTCAAGGGATTTTTTCTGGGGTCTAAGTTTGGGTCACACCGTCGGCATCTCGTCTATACGCCTATTCTATCTCAACTACATTTTTTTTTTTTAACCAGGCAAGTGAGTTAAAGAACAAATTCTTATTTATAGTGACAGCCTAGGAACAGTGGGTTAACTGCCTTGTTCAGAGGCAGAACAACAGATTTTTACCTTGGCAGCTCAGGGATTTTTGATCTAGCAACCTTTCGGTTAGTTGCCCAACGTTCTAACCACTAGGCTACCTGCTGCCAACCATTCAGCACCTGCATTCCAGAACAGCTCACTTCTTCTCTTGGGTCCAACTAACTTGGAATTCTCTTTTTTGGGATTGCCATCACCTCAGCAGCCTAACTACCATGGCCTGACGATGTCTACCTGAGACTCCAAGCCAAGTTTACTCCACGGATCCTTCATCTGCAGCCTTTGGCTTCATCCAGTCCATTCTCATTCCCTTCCTGAATCCTCATTCTCACATCCATTCCATTTCCTCAATAAATAATCTAAACCTATTTCAGTATCTGGTTCTAAAACTTGTGAAATTTTGAAAGTCTCTTTCTTTTTCTCCCATTGCACTCTAACACTCTCCCTATCTCTAAATTTCTCTCGTTCCCTTCTAGTATCTCGCTCTCTCTCAATGTATGAAGTCAGAGTTTTACTTCCAGGGTCTTTGTGCATAGGAAGTCCATATTTAATGAAGTGAGTCTCTTGTTAAAATGTTTTTAAGTGCTCCTATGCAGCACTGCAGGCTGGAAGGGGGCTTTATTTATTCATTGGGTGGTTCACTGCCTCGTTTTCTCTCTGGGTCTGTGAAGAAGGGAGCAGATTAGAGGGGTGAGTGCCCCCCTCCTCCTCCCTCGCTCCCTTCCTCCCTGGTTGGCCGTGTTTCTCCCTCAGGGAACACCCCTTTGTCAGTCCACATTAACATCCATCAGAAAAAGCTCCTCTGGAGGACGCACACACTCACGCATGTATGCACAAAAAACACACACACCATCACACTAAAACACAAGCACGCACACAATCATAGACCCACATACACACATTTGCTCACACTCTCTCAAACACAACACATTTGCATACACACACTCATAGTAACAAGCACAAGTACATTAGGTCAG
Organism: Brachymystax lenok tsinlingensis; assembly: GCA_030435695.1. NCBI lineage: Eukaryota > Metazoa > Chordata > Actinopteri > Salmoniformes > Salmonidae > Brachymystax > Brachymystax lenok. The sequence continues at coordinate 1,773,509 of CM059801.1, read as the reverse complement.
TTACACAATGATACACACACACACAAACTGATTTATCTTCATGATGATGAACTGAAATGGGGAGTTTGCATGTTTGAGAGTTAGACAAGCACACTCCCCCTCTTGATTTGAATCCCTCTTAACAGAAACATTTGAACAAGCATCTGAAGACTGTCAGAAGAGCGAGAGAGGAAAAAACGTTCTCCAATTGAAGCCTACCATCATGCCTTGTGCTAATTCTGTCTGTGTGAAGTTTGGGCTGCCTGCTCCCTCGTTATCTCTCTGTGCTGGGATGACAGGAGAGCAACAGAATTGAAACATATCATTAAAAGTCTTTCTACAACAAAGTGCACACTCTGCACATAAGTATGGACACACAAGCATGAGCATGCTAACACACTTGCCATTCTTATCATTCTCCTCTAACTGAACTCATATCTGCAGAATTGCTGTCCTTTGAATGAGACTTCACATTAACGTCTTCTTTCACATCTAAAATAATTCACATTAGACATTAATGTTCATGTCTAAAATTGAAATTGAGTTTTGTGAGGTCGTGTGTGTGTCAGTGCAGGCTCCTCAGAGGAGGAAGGGGAGGACCATCCTCAGTAAAAATTTAAATAGTTTGGAGGATGTTTCACTATCAGAGCTCTTGCAGCATGAACTGACATGATGTCCACCCAATCAAAGGATCAGAGAATTCATCTAGTATTGAAAGCATAAGCTACAGCTATCTAGAACTGCAGTGCATACAATGTGGTGACTAGTTGAATCAAGAGAGAGAAAGACAATTGAACATTTTTGAACAAATTAATTTCTTCAAATATAAAGGAGAAGTAAGAGCGAGCTATATTTCCTTGCCTTTTTTTCACTTGCACCTACTTAACTAGCGAATGTAGCTAGTTAGTTTAGCCTATTTAAACACCCGGCTCAAACAGAGAGGAATACTGTGTTAGCTAAATGGCTATGGCTATCCAACACTGGAACGCTCCCAAGTCAAGGTACGTTTTTGGTTTTATTAATTTATTGCCACCGGGGCCCACTGGTGTAACTGCTACACTGCTTACTGACTGTACACTGTACTGTATGAGAGTTCACTAATGCGTTAGTTCTATTAACTATGTTGACTATGACGTTAGCTAATATGATGAAAATGATGTAGGCTGTGTGTAGAGGTTAGTGGTGATATGAAGGTTTGGTTTGGAAATGTATTTTCTCCTGGTCACGGACAGCTGATGTGAAGGGAAAAGGTGAGAGGAGAAGAGTGCGTAGATGCGAGAAGGAATTATACAATGATCAAAGTGATCATGCTGTTTGTTTGTGACTGCTATGAAGGTCAACTGCGTTCGCGTGTTCAGGGGTGTATTCATTCCGCAGAATCTGTTGAAACATTTTTCTTAAATGGAAGTAAACGGAACAAAACCGAGATAAACATAACTGAATTTGTCAAAAAGAAACTCTCATTTACAACTATTGGACTAAAGATTACACCCGAGATCAGCTAGATGCAGGCAAGAGTGTGCAAGGCAATAATGAATGTGTCAATGTCTGTCACCTTGATTACTCACATTCTTCTCTCGGCCTGTGCACCTATGTTGTAAACTTTTATCCATAGGCTATGTTGTAGCAACCACATGATGGGTATAGGAAACATTTGAGTATCATGTACAGTTGAAATTGGAAGTTTACATACACTTAAATTGGAGTCATGAAAACTCGTATTTCAACCACAAATGTCTTGTTAACAAGCAAAAGTTTTGGCAAGTCGGTTAGGACATCTACTTTGTGCTTGACACAAGCAATTTTTCCAACAATTGTTTACAGACAGATTATTTCACTTATAATTCACTGTATCACAATTCCAGTGGGTCAGAAGTTTACATTCACTAAGTTGACTGTGCCTTTAAACAGCTTGGAAAATTCCAGAAAATTATGTCATGGCTTTAGAAGCTTCTGATAGGCTAATTGACATAATTTGAGACAATTGGAGGTGTACCTGAGGATGTATTTCAAGGCCTACCTTCAAACTCAGAGCCTCTTTGCTTGACATCATGGGAAAATCAAAAGAAACCAGCCAAGACCTCCACAAATCTGGTTCATCCCTGGGAGCAATTTACAAACGCCTGAAGGTACCACGTTCATCTGTACATACGATAGTACGCAAGTATAAACACCATGGGACCACGCAGCCGTCATACCGCTCAGGAAGGAGACGCGTTCTGTCTCCTAGAGATGAACGTACTTTGGTGCCAAAAGTGCAAATTAATCCCAGAACAACAGTAAAAGACCTTGTGAAGATGCTGGAGGAAACAGGTACAAAAGTATCTATATCCACAGGAAAACGAGTCCTATATCTACATATCCTGAAAGGCCGCTCAGCAAGGAAGAAGCCACTGCTCCAAAACCGCCATTAAAAATCCAGACTACAGTTTGCAACTGCACTTGGGGAAAAATATCGTACTTTTGGAGAAATGTCCTCTGGTCTGATGAAACAAAAATAGAACTGTTTGGCCATAAGGACCATCGTTTATGTTTGGAGGAAAAAGGGGGAGGATTGCAAGCCGAAGAACACCATTCACAACCACGAAGCACGGGGGTGGCAGCATCATGTTGTGGGGGTGCTTTGCTGCAGGAGGGACAGGTGCACTTCACAAAATAGATAGCATCATGAGGTAGGAAAATTATGTGGATATATTGAAGCAACATCTCCAGACATCAGTCAGGAAGTTAAAGCTTGGTCGCAAATGGGTCTTCCAAATGGACAATGACCCCAAGCGTACTTCCAAAGTTGTGGCAAAATGCCTTAAGGACAACAAAGTCAAGGTATTGGAGTGGCCTTCACAAAGCCCTGACCTCAATCCCATAGAAAATGTGTGGGCAGAACTGGAAAACGTGTGTTAGCAAGGAGGCCCTACAAAACTGACTCAGTTACACAAGCTCTGTCAGGAGGAATGTTCCAAAATTCACCCAGCGTATTGTGGGAAGCTTGTGGAAGGCTATCTGAAACATTTGACCCAAGTTCAGCAATTTTAAAGGCAGTGCTACCAAATACTAATAGAGTGTATGTAAACTTCTGACCCACTGGGAATGTGATGAAGGAAATAAAAACTGACATTAAATCTCTCTCTACTATTGTTCTGACATTTCCCATCCTAAAAATAATGTGGTGATCCTAACTGACCTAAGACATGGAATTTTTACTAGGAGTAAATGTCAGGAATTGTGAAAAACTGAGTTTACATACACCTTTGCCAAATACATTTAAACTTCCGACTTCAACTGTTGTAGGTTTAGGGTATCGATGTTACATTGAACTGACTGAATTGAATATGAATTACAGTCATCCAATATGCTGTAATAGAAATAAGGCCATGCTCATAAAAAAGTAATTGTGCTCCATCATCTTAAACGGCATGTGTGTGGTCTGCATGTTCTCACTGGAGGGCCCCGTAACCATGCAGAGATGCAGATTTTCTTCCATTACTTGCTGCCTAATTCAGTTCTTTGACCTAGATTCCAAAATCACACACGCAAGAGTGTTCACCAAGGAGAGGCTGTCCTCTTCAATCACGGTCATCGCCACACACAGACACACAGACACACAGACACACAGACACACACGAACTGCAAAGAATAATCATGATCACAAACTAATTTAGCTGATGTTGGTAGTAAACCTTTCCATGTCAGTCCAGAACATACCAAATCCCTTTTCAGTCAGTGGAGGCTCCTCAGAGGAGGAAGGGGAGGACCGTCCTCCTCAGGGAAATTTAATAAAAATAGAAATTGTGAAACACTGAATAAGTTATCCTTTTTTGACAAAGCTTTACTAAATATATTCTTATGTCCCCTGATAATTGATTAAAAGGTCTATAGTAACTTCAACAACACTCTCTGGGGTAGCACCATGGTGTAGCCGGAGGACAGCTAGCTTATGTCCTCCTCTAGGTACATTGATTTCAAAACTAAATCTAGGAGGCTTGTAGGCCTCACCCCCTTCTATAGACATACATGGTAATTTTGACCACTTCCAGAGGACATCATCCAAACAATCAAAGCTTTTGCAGTATGAACTGACACGTTGTCAATCCAATCATAGAATTAGGATCAAAGGATGAACCTAGTGTGTTGGGATTGGAATTGTTCCACAGAGCATTATGGGAGGTTATATGTGTTGAGGAGCTTGGTGACATTATTGAGTAGAGATTGAAAAGTGATAAAAAAAAAGCTGCATCGATCATGACGATGGTCTGCGTATTCAAACTACGCAACAAAACGAGAAAGTAAAAAGAGACAGGGATGTTCTCAAGCAATTTATCAACACCACCGCGTTTTTGGGCATGCAAGATTTGGCTTTTAGAGGACATGATGAGAGGGAAAGTTCCGCTAACAAGGGCAACTACAAGGAGCTTGCAGCGGTAATTGCGCGTTACTATGCTTTACTTGCTGAACATATGGAACTTTCGACTGTCTTTTCTGAGATGTCTCAATCAATTCAGAATGATTTGATAGCTCCCATCGCATCATCCATCTTCTTAGGGAGAGGCAGCAGTGGTGGGAGTTTTGGAGAGTCTGGTATGCCCAATGTAAAATGCCTGCCACTCAGGCCCAGAAACTAGGATATGCACATAATTAGTACTACTGGATAGAAAACACTCTGAAGTTTCTAAAACTGTTACAATAAGGCCTGTGAGTATAACAAAAAATGATATGGCAGGCAAAAACCCGAGGAATTTCTGTCCGGAAAAAAGATTTTTTGTAATCCAGGACCCAGGTTGCATTACCTATGGCTTCCACTAGATGTCAACAGTCTTTAGACAAGGTTTGATGAGTTTACCTTGAAAAACAACCGGATAGAAGCGCCCCAACGCTCCTTAATTATCCCCAAGAGGTTAAAAGTTAGATTAAAGAGAGGCTGACACAGCGCATTTTTTGCACGCGTGCTACGGTAGGCTTTCCTCATACCCTCATTCAATCACTACTGTGATCCCTTCCCAACACGGTGTAAGTAGCCCTCTCATTCCCCTTCCCCATAATATTGTACTATAAATGTCTTTATTAAATGCTTTAGGTTCAAATAATTACTCTTTGACAATTTTTTTAACATACTTTAACGTCTCTGTGCGTTCCGCACACATAGCGTGGGTTTCCCATTCTCCTAATTTTTTCAAGTTACCAGCCTCCACTGTTCTCAGTAATTGTATTTCTCTAAATTTCCTCTTGCTCTCCATCGTCTTGGAATTGAACATACCAAAATGCTAAAATGCAAATTAATTTCTTCCCAACAGTTCTACAGCGTCAAACAAACTTAGAATTGGTTGTAAAATGCTTATTCTGTTAAATATCCACTCCTACTGATGAAGAGTGAATCTGGGTTTCAAATCAGCAGAGAGTGATAGAGCTAAGGTAGGGATGAAGAACTAGCAGACACCGCAGCCTTCAAAGATTGTAGTTGAAGAGTCAGTCGAGTGTGCGCGCATGTACAGTGGCAAGAAAAAGTATGTAAACCCTTTGGAATTACCTGGATTTCTGCATAAATTGGTCATAAAGGTTTATCTGATCTTCATCGAAGTCACAACAATAGACAAACACAGTGTGCTTAAACTAATAACACACAAATTATTGTATTTTTCATGTCTATGTTGAATACATAATTTAAACATTCAAAGTGTAGGTTGGAAAAAGTATATGAACCCCTAGGCTAAAGACTTCTCCAAAAGCTAATTGGAGTCAGGTGTCCGCTAACCTGGAGTCCAATCAATGAGACGAGATTGGACATGTTGTTTAGAACTGCCCGGCCCTGCCCTATAAAAAACACTCACAATTGGAGTTTGCTATTCACAAGAAGCATCGACTGATGTGAACCATGGTTCGAACAAAAGATCTCAGAAGACCTAAGATTAAGAATTGTTAACTTGCATAATTACAAAAGTATCTCTAAAAGCCTTGATGTACATCAGTCCACGGCAAGACATTGTCTAAACAGTCCCTTGCAAAAGGATTCATCCCCCCTTGGCATTTTTCCTATTTTGCTGCATTACGACCTGTAATTTAAATGGGCTTTTATTTGGATTTCATGTAATGGACATACACAAAATAGTCCAAATTGGTGAAGTGAAATAAAATAAAAAAAACATACAGTATGTATTCACCCCCTTTGTTTATGAAGCCCCCTAAATAAGATCTGGTGCAACCAATTACCTTCAGAAGTCACATAATTAGTTAAGTAAATTTCACCTGTGTACAATCTAAGTGTCACATGATCTCAGTGTATATATACACCTGTTCTGAAAGGCCCTAGAGTCTGCAACACCACTAAGCAAGGGGTACCACCAAGCAAGCGGCACCATGAAGACCAAGACCAAGACCTGTTTAGAGGAGCTCTCTAAACAGGTCAGGGACAAGGTTGTGGAAAAGTACAAGTCAGGGTTGGGTTAAAAAAATATATATATCCAAAACTTTGAACATCTCACTGAGCAGCATTAATCCCATTATTAAAAAATGGAATGAATATGGCACCACAACAAACTTGCCAAGAGAGGGTCGCCCACAAAAACTCATGGACCATGCAGGGAGGGCATTAATCAGAGAGGCAACAAGGAGACCAAAGATTACCCAGAAGCAGCTGCAAAGCTCCACAGCTGAGATTGGAGTATCTGTCCATAAGACCACTTTAAGCCATACACTCCATAGAGCTGGGCTTTACGGAAGAGTGGCCAGAAAAAAGCCATTGCTTAAAGAAAGAAATAAGCAAACACATTTGGTGTTCGCCAAAAGTCATGTGGGAGACTCCCCAACCATATGGAAGAAACTACTCTGGTCAGATGAGACTAAAAGCTTTTTGTTCATCATGGAAAACGCTATGTCTGGTGCAAACCCAACACCTCTCATCACCCCGAGAACATTATCCCCACAGTGAAGCATGGTGGTGGCAGCATCATGCTGTGGGGATGTTTTATTGGCAGGGACTGGGAAACTGGTCAGAATTGAAGGAATGATAGATGGCGCAAAATGCAGGGAAATTCTTGAGGGAAACCTGTTTCAGTCTTCCAGAGATTTGAGTCTGGGACAGGGGGGAGGGGAAACATTTAAAGGTCTTGGAATGGCCTAGTCAAAGCCCAGACCTCAATCCAATTGAGAATCTGTGGTATGACTTAAAATTGCTCAACACCAGCGGAATCCATCCAACTTGAAGGAGCTGGAGCATTTTTGCCTTGAATCGACAAAATCCCATGGCTTGATGTGCCAAGCTTATAGAGACATAACCCAAGAGACTTGCAGCTGTAATTGCTGCAAAAGCTGGCTCTACAAAGTATTGACTTTGGGGGGTGAATAGTTATGCATGTTCAAGTTATTATTATTTTTATTTTCTTGTTTGTTTCACAAAAAAATATATTTTGCATCTATAAAGTGGTAGTCATGTTGTGTAAATCAAATGATACAAAACCCCAAAAAACTATTTTAATTCCAGGTTGTAAGGCAACAAAATAGGAAAAATGCCAAGGGGGTGAATACTTTCGCAAGCGCCCGTAAATGGCCAAAGTTCAGCACTGTTGCTACTCTCCCTAGGAGTGGCCGTCCTGCAAAGATGACTGCAAGAGCACAGCGCAGAATGCTCAATGAGGCCAAGAAAAATCCTAGTGTCAGCTAAATACCTACAGAAATCTCTTGAACATGCTAACAACTCTGTTGACGAGTCTACTATACATAAAACACTAAACTAAAATGGTGTTCATGGGAGGACACCACGGAAGAAGCCACTGCTGTCCAAAAAAAACATTGCAGCACATCTGAAGTCAGCAAAAGAGCACGTGGATGTTCCTCAGCGCTACTGGCTGAATATTCGGTGAGAGATGAAACTAAAGTTGAGTTGTTTGGAAGGAACATAGTGTTCTATGTGTGGAGAAAAAAAGACACAGCACACCAACATCAAACCTCATCCCAACTGTAAAGTATGGTGGAGGGAGCATCATGGCCTGGACAGCTTGCTATCATCGACAGAAAAATGTATTCCCAAGTTTATTTTAAGATATTTTGCCGGAGAATGTAATGCTGTCTGCCAATTGAAGCTCAACAGAAGTTGGGTGATGCAACAAGACAACGACCCAAAACACAGAAGTAAATCAATAGAATTGTTTAAACAGGAAACAGAAAATACGCCTTCTGGAGTGGCCCAGTCAGAGTCCTGACCTCAACCCGATTTGAGATGCTGTGGCATGACCTCAAAAGAGCGGTTCACACCAGACATCCCAAGAATATTGCTGAACTGAAACAGTTTTGTAAAGAGGAATGGTCCAAAATTCCTCCTGACCTTTGTGCATGTCTGATCTGCAACTACAGAAAATGTTTGGTTGAGGTTATTGCTGCCAAAGGAGGGTCAAACCGTTATTAAATCCAAGGGTTCACATACTTTTCCCACCCTGCACTGTGAATGTTTGGCGTGTTCAATAAAGACATGAAAAATTATAATTGAACCTGTGTTTATTAGTTTAAGCAGACTGTGTTTGTCATTTGTTGTGGCTTAGATGAAGATCGGATCACATTTTATGACCAATTTATGCAGAAATCCAGGTAATTCCAAAGGGTTCACATACTTTTCTTGCCACTGCACACATGTACACACACAGCCATGGTGTGCTTCAAACTAAGTGCAAAGTGAAGAGAAGAGCCCGTCATTAGCATAGAGAGGAGTTGAATGGAATCACTCGGGCTCAGACCCAGTCAGTTAGCTAGAGTTATCCTAATGAGTTGGGAATTAATTAGTTCTATAACGAGAATATGCACATCTGCCCGTTAACGTGCGGTCACTGGACTCCCTCAAGACTTCCCTTCCTCTCGCATGGGTTCTCCTCTGTTTCTCACTCCCAATGTTCTAAATGTGGTTGACTGTACCATTTGGAAGAGTCTTAGCTCGACCAAGATCGATGTACAGAATCCATAGAGGAATGAAATGAAGAAGGGATGAGAGGAGAGAAGGAGAAATGAAATACTGTTAGCAGTCAGGGATAAAGAAAAGCAACAGGCGGAGAGCAGTCAATGAAAATACAGAAAACAGAGAGAGAGAGAGAAAGTGTAAGTGAGAAAGAGACAGAGAGAACACCAGATGCCATGTGATATCACACCTCCAGTCTTTCAGAAACACACACGCACAGTCACTCTACCTTCATTGTCTTCATGTGGCCTCTGACTTATGTGGCCACCCTCTCCCTCCCCCCTCCCTCTTTTCCGTGCCACCTCTTTTCCCTGAGGGTGTCCTGCAGCCTCAGCCCCCAAAAAATAGATTTTAATCAATACCTGCTACCAGAGGGGAACAAATTGAAATAAATACTACCTACAAATATCACAAGAGATTAAGAATCTGGACTTGGCAGAAAATATTACAGAACATTTAGCAGAAATGTTAAGATAGCAATTGTTAAAAGTGTTACATGTAACGTGTAGGCAATGGCGACCGTCATTCAGGGCTCTGTCCCACCTGTTGTGAGCCCCACATTTTTAGCTAAAAAAAAACATTAATATATATTTTTGGGGTGGGGGTTGCCTGTTTTGCATTTTATTTTGGCTTTAATATGTGTCACATTTCAGTTTGCAAACAATGTAAAAAAATGTTTTATCCTTGAGTTAATAAAGCTGTATACAAACACGGTTTCTTTTTTTTGCAGGTGTTTCAGCCCAGCTCAGTGTTTTTTGTGGTGGTGGGGCAGCCAGCGGAAAATGCGGAGTGTAGGGGTTGGTAATGTTCTCTAGTTGCGCCGTGATTGAGTCAGTGTTCTGTCACTCATGGTGACACTACGTCACTGCCAAATCTAAGGGTAGAGATAAAACATTCAAGACTCTTGGGTGCTGCCATAGAGTTACATTAGAAGTGCCCATCCAAGAAGGCTTAACGTCATTGGCCACAGATAAAATGACATCAAATCACGTTATATCTACAATAGCTTTGATTGGACTTTGATTGGATTGGACTTTGATTGGATTGTAAATCGTAACTAGCAGTCATCCTGAATCAAGTCGCCAATCTATTGGCAAATCCTTTTTAATCCTTGTCATTTGAAGAGAAATAATAAAGAGAAATTATAGATAAAATATATCGGTGCTCATCGGCCATTGGACATAAACATTACACAACAAGTTGGAAATCGCAAATTCAACAATGAGTGGTTTGGAAGGAATCACTGGCTAACTGCAAGCATTGCAAAGCAATTACTACCCTGCTATTCAGTGGAGTGGCTTTGTGGTCCCAATTCTGGGTTTAAGGGTCTCTTTACAAGTTTAAAATGATAAACATTGAACATTGGCCATGCTGTCAATCCAGAATGATTTTTGCTGCGCTCAAAACAACTTAACTCGAAACTGGGAAATCTGACTTCAATGAGTTCAAGACAATTGGGAACTTGCGGAAAAAATTTGCTCCAACTGGGAAAATACGTTTTGAACGGTCATCCAACTTGGAATTGTAAGTCGGGAACTCTGGCCTCTTTCTGGAGCTACAACCTGAAGATCACTGACATCATCATGATTCAACCTTGTTTTTTTTTCAGAGTTCCCAGTTGTCTTGAAAGCACCATAAATCCAGAGAATGCCAGACTTTGACGAAGTTTTATGACAGAATTTGCCCATGAAGGACTGCTTCGTGTTCAAGTGAGCACAGCACAAGGTGAGTCCAAAAATGTCTTGTATGCTGCTGCATAAATGACTTAATATGCCAGGGAGATATACTGTAGCTAAGAAAGTAATGCTAAGTGTGTGTTGTGTAGTAAGCTGTTAGTAGCCCATGTGCGTAACCCTAATAATTTGGTCTATTTACCCCTCTTAATTTTGCCTACTGTTCTGAATTGGTGAAGCACATGTAGCCTATAACCTGTTTTAGAGAAATGTAATCATTGAATATTGTAAGAGCTTTCATTCTCTGTGTATGCTCCCTTTATTTATCCTACGGTTCTGACTTGCTGTACAGGGAGAATACTGTAAGAATGGCCCATGTTCTGAATTATGTCACTGTACATTTCAAAAGTGCTGAACAAATAGTTATATTGACTACATCCGTACTAGCTCTCTCATTAATGTCTTAATTAAAATTACGGATTGCCTCTTATCCGCTTGTCGTCCTCTTATGCGGATTGCCTCTTATCCGCTTGTCGTCCTCCATAGTTTGTACATCTCAATTGTCAGTAGAAACCACATTTGTTTTAAGCAAGTCAGCCATATCAGCCATGTTTTTTTTTAAAGGTAGTAAATGAGACTGAATGAACTGTTTCGCTGCCAGACAAGGCTCCGCTAATAGCCTGGTGTAGCAGTGGTAAGATGTTGGGACTGCTGTTGGGACTGCTGTTGGGACTCTGCTGTTGGGACTGCTTTATGTTGGCCCTAACTGTTTGTGGGCACGGTTTGTCACCATTATAGTGCAATTAATGTATTGTTTTGTGTTGTGTTGTGTAGTGGCTTTGCTGGCATGCATCCCCAACAATTTTTTGTTTGTTTGCCCCACCAAGATTTACATGTTAAAATCACCACTGTGTGTAGGCTATACATCCACGCAGGTAGAAATCCTGTGCCTTCCTAACGGTAAAGCACCCTGCAAACGAGTCTCATTAATTAGCATTTCATTTGTAAATGAAAAATGAGCTTAATAAAAAAAAATACTCATTTTGCAGGCTTCAAAAGCAGGCAGACAGTGGAGCCTAATCATTGGGTTTGTTCAGCTGTGGCACTAACGAGACATATTTGGCTTAACAAGGGAGACATGCCCTAATTTGTTTATGCTAATGATATGAAACAGCGCTTGTCCTTTTGGTGTGTATCTGGGAATGGATCTGTGGTACTGAACGCCTCTCTCTGTTTTTCCTTAAGGGTTTGGTTGGCTCCAGAGGCTGGCCAGGTGGAGGGTAGGGCTTGTCTGGTTTATGTAATGGGTTTACTGGTTTGATCAGGGTAAAGGAGAGCATGGGGTTGGTATGGCTCAATCTCATGGCATTGGAGGGTCTGTAAAGGCATTCCAGTGCGAGGGTACAGGGAAATACAACTGAAGAAAACAAGAACAATATAGATTTATATATTTCTAGAGTTTTGTATTTTTTAGAGATGCGGTTAATTGCAGGGGTCAGGAAGTTTGACATGCTCACTCTTACACAAACACACACAGTCTTGTGGGGGGACACAATTCAGTCCATTTCAAAATCCTATTTTCCCTAAACAAACACACACACACACAGGATATGCACCTACAGATATAGAATCTTAATTTGATACCCTTGTTGTTGTATGAGAACTTTCCTGCAATACATGACATTTAAATATTGTAGTGTAATTGAGGCTTCTAAAGTTTTTAATTTCCACTTTGAAATTTCAAGGTTGTGAGATCAATCACCCCAGCCAACGAAGACATCCGTGTCTATATGACCCAATACTTCTTCAACCACTTTGAGGAGCTGGTGAAAAGACTGTGGTCCTGCCGCTTTATACCATCGATGGTCAGAGCCCTGGTGTCTATGGGTCTTGAGCCGTCTATTCCCAGGGTTCACGGTGTAACCGAGGCGTTCCTACATAAACTGAAGGAGGTTACCTTCATCCATGAGAAACTCAAAGAAATCAGGACCGCCATGGTGGACAACAACAAATACAAGAAAGCTATGGTGGCCGATGTGGTGACTTTTTGGCTCAATAAACCCCAAGAGACCGTAACCGTATGTATTTTTTGATTTAGATATAAAGCAATGGGTAACAGTATGCATACGATGTTGGAGAGAATAAATAAATGTTTTCTTTTGAGAGAATTTACAAATGTTATGCACCAAATTATTGAGAATAAAGTGAACAATGTATCGCTCTACACAGCCCGCAATACAGGGGTCAATGCAGGGCGTGTGCTAAAAATGGAACAAATCATGAGTCACGTAAGACATACGGGGGAGACACTACAGTGGTCACAACTGGTAGTGCGTCTTGGGGATGATTCTGAAGAACTAGAAACAGCCTTGTCTAATATTTTACTTTATTTGTTTGAACCCTCATTTAATTGTAACATGTATCATATTTGTTGTTTATATACTTATATAACGGATGTTTGTCTCTTAAAAATTCAACGATACAAGCCTGTAAATGTAAGCCTGGTATACCAAATCTTACATGCATGGATCATTGAGAAAATGGGTCCTAACATCCTGCTACGTATCCTGAATTGTATGGATACGTAATACTTGGAAAAAAATCATTTAAAAAAAGCAAAAAGCAAATGAAATAATCTCGTTATTTGAAATGGGCTCATTAATGTTATTGTACATCAGAAAGGCAAGAAGGATGGCGGAGCAGATGATGAGAAACATTTATTATACCCCCTCTAACCCAGGGTCTTATTGGGGGAAGGAGAGGTTCCAGAGAGCTATAGCCGAAGAAACAGGTAGCAGGTTAAGCGATGCTCAAGTGAATGAATGGTTAGCAGAGCAAGATGCTTACACTCTGCATAAACCTGTGCGAAAACAATTTCCACGAAATAGATTTTTTTCTACTCACCCCCGGTCCCAGTTTCAGGCGGATCTATGTGACATGCAGGCCCTTGTCGATAAAAATGATGGAAATCGATACATGCTAACGGTTATAGATATTTTCTCTAAAATGGTAAGGGTCTTAAAAAATAAGAGTGGGGCAGAGGTGACTCGAGCCTTTGACTCTATCTTGAAGGAAGGAGGAGCACCCAAGAAAGTGCAGACTGACTTTTTTAATAATGCTTTTCAGAAACTCATGAAGAAGCACAATATCGTACATTTTGCTACAGGTTCGGATTTGAAAGCTTCAGTTGTTGAGCGCTTTAAAAGAACTCTGAAAGAACGAATGTGGAAATACTTTACGGCTCACAACACACACAGATATCTGGATATAGTTCAAGATTTAGTAAAGGGTTATAACCACAGCTACCATACAAGTATAAGGATGAAGCCCTCCGAGGTCTTCTGAAAATTATTTTCAAGTCTTTAAAAATCTGTATGGTTTTAAGAATTTTTTAAATTCACAGTGGGGGACTTGGTACGTATATCCAAGTTGAGGGGTGTTTTCGACAAAAAATATGAGCAAGGTTACAGCAATGAGCTATTCACAGTTACCGAATGTTTACCACGCATACCCTCTGTTTACAAGTTAAAAGATTATGATAGGGAGCTTATCTTCTTAGGGAGCGGCAGCAGAGGTGACGGTTTTGGAGAGTCTGGCGTGCCCAAAGTAAAATGCCTGCCACTCAGGCCCAGAAAATAGGATATACACATTAGTACTATTGGATAGGAAACACTCTGAAGTTTCTAAAAATGTTAAAATAATGTATGTGAGTATAACATAACTGATATAGCAGGCGAAAACCAGAGGAAAATCCATTCGGGTTTGCAGTTTTTTTTGTACATGACCTTTTTCTCCAGGCTGCCTATTAATTTCTATTTTAACTAGGAGACGGTAATAGTACTAATTATGTGCATATCCTATTTTCTGGGCCTGAGTGGCAGGCATGGGCCTGAGTGGCAGGCATGGGCCTTTGGGCACGCCAGACTCTCCAAAACCGTCACCTCTGCTGCCGCTCCCTAAGAAGTTAACAAGGGCCAAGGATGAGTTGTCTGATGTCTGCCCTAGTTTAAAAGTGTTGGGGGCTACACTTTCCATAAAGAAAAGTGTCTGTATCTCCGGCCGTTCGTCTGGGTCATTCACAGGCTTTGATGAAAGGAAATGCATTCTACCCTCTCCAAAGAATTACCATGAAAACATTCAGCATACCGATGGGTAGTAGAATATGTAGTCATGAAAACCTGTTTCTATGCCCTTTACCCCGCTACATCGTTATAGGCCTGGTTGATCACGCCTCTAATACGGGAAGATTACAAAAAAAAACGTTAATTTTCAGCATTTCAATGCAGAGTATGTAGCTCTCTGTCAGGACGGACGCCAGGTCCCTGCTAAGGCTTTCCAACTGCAATTTAATAACATATCTGTGCGAGAATTTTACAATCTATTCCTGGCTACAGGGAGGCATCTAAAAGATCTCTCTTTACCTATTGACAGAAATGTTTTTGCAGAGGGTTACACATTGTATGTGTTCAATTTATCCCCGGATGATGACACCTCAGGAAATCTGTCCGTCATGTCACAAGGTAACCTTAGGCTGGAAATGCGTTTCCGTACACCTTTAAATTGTACAATTACTATGGTTGTTTTGCATGCTCTGACTCAATCTTGGAAGTGATTGCCCGAAGACAAGTCTTAGTGGATTATTATTGAGATATTAAAGATCATAGAGCATAAACATGAATACCCAAGAGCTAGAAGTCCTAATGAGCCGTTTGATCGTAAAAAAATTTGTGGAGTATGGGCCTGTGATGAGCTACCTATTGTGAAATGGAATGAGCGACCGGCCATGTTTATCGTCAATACCCATCCTAAACACATGCCCGGTGAACATTGGCTAGCTGTAACGTTAGAAGATGTAGGAGGAAGAAAAATCTAAAGAAAAATCTCTAAAATCTCGTTTTTTGATTCATACGGCTTTCCCCCCGGATTTTCAAATTTCCCGCCGTCTATTAAACAGTTTTTGACCAAAAATGGATCAAAGATCTACTACAGCATCAAACAAGTACAAGATAACCTCACCTCTTGTTTTGTTAGAAAATATCAAAAGTGTTTAAGTATGTGTCCTTTAAGACCCTATAATCAAGGCGTATGCTCACATCAAATGTTTAAAGAATGTCACAAATGTTAAATTGTATAATAATAAAAAAATACATTTTATTGAATTTAATCAAAGGCCATTCAAAAGTCATTCAAAAGTCTAACCACCCTGAGAGATCAGGATTAGGAAAAGGTCCGGAGGCGTTCAGGGGTGAGGACTCATCCGTAAATTAGTCATCATTAGCCCTTTCAAAGGGGGAAGGGGTTCCAAGAACTTCTTTAGGAGTGCTGTAGCTCTTTGAAGGGTTTTGTTTTAAAGTTTGAATCTGTTGTCGAAGCTTATAGTTTGGTACACCCGAGACTTTAAGAGCTTTAAGAAACTGCCGCCACCTCGGGGTCTTCTATCCTCGGCAATCTTGTGGGCTGCTGTGGTGCTTTTGAGCAAGTCCAGCATATGAGAACCCCTGACAACCGCCCCCTGAAAGATAAACTCTCCTTTGTCATTCCAAGTAGCGGTCCCGTTTGAGTCTTTCATTTTGTTCATAATGTATATAAACATTTTCTGGTGGTGAAGGGCACGGCTATACTTAGTAATGGTAGAAGAAACCCCCCAGACTGCTGTATGGCATGTCTTTTCTTTTGAAGACTGGCCCTTTCATTGGCAAAGAGTTTGATCGAGGTCTTTTGTCTCTTTAAATTTCTTAATTGGGTCAGGGTGAGCGGAATGCGTCCTTTGAGAAGATTCAAAGCAAACTCGCATAGGGATAATATGAGATCTGAAGAACAATGACCCAAGACGGTCTTCCGTTCTTTAGGGGTAGATCTAACTAGAGCTCTCGAGCGGTAGGTTTCTTTTTAAACGCAGAGACATATTCTTTACTTTTTAGGAATGTAAACCGTCGGCCACTCCCATGGAAACAACCCCGTTCTGAGCCTCAGGTGTTCTGGGGTATTTGATTTTAAATCCACGATTAAATAGGAAAATGGTGCTTTGGTAGCGTCCTCATAGCTTTCCTTAAAGTATGATTTCCTTCCAGGGTACATCTGCTGTGCTATCTGTAGCTTGTCTCTAGGGTTTTTGAACAAAACCATGTAATTGGCGTTCAAACTAATGGTATGGCTATTTTTACCTTGGTGAAACACATTTTGTACCAAGTAAAGCACTGACAGGTTTCGATGATGAGTATATTGAGTAAAAGCTTGTGCTATTTCAGGATGTTCGCCACCTGCAAATAGCATATCGTCCAAAACCAACAGATTGCTTTTAAGAGCAGTAACAATGGCTAATTCTAGGATGGATTTTTAACTTTGAATATGACAACTATGTATGAATGACTGTAAGCTATTCATCCCATTCTTGATTTATACTTGTTACATCTGCTCCTGCCACCCCCTCTAGTGCTCATCCTGTGTCTTATTGACCTGCCTCCATTCCCCTAGTGCTCTCTCCCTCTCCCTCTGTGTGTGTTTGTGTGTGTGTGATTGTGTGGGCGGAGACAGGTGTGCTGGAGTCAGAGCAGATCCCCACCAGCTGCAACCTGTTCCATAATCAAGACCTCTAAATAAACTCAGTCCTGCCTCTTCCACGCTTCCAGATCATAATCTCTGCTTATTCAGTCCATGTTTCTAGCCGTTTGTTTCTGTTTAGATCCTGTTTTCCCTTGCTTGACGCAGTTTTCCTCTCCGCTACAGTTCTGCCTGCTCTGACTCTGGTCCCGGTCTCCTGTCCGACTTCTCGCCAGTCCAGCTACTCTGTCCTAGATTCCCCACTCTACTGCTCCCTTGGATTCCCCCCGGACTTGCTTACCCCGTCCCAACACCTCTCGTTCCAGCCTCAGCCTCTGCACCTGGTTTTCGGCAACCCGTCCGAGCTTCCCCTGGCCTGCACTCAATCTCCCCTCCGTGTTTCAATAAATACCTTGGTTACCTCATCCCAGTCTCCTCGTCTGAGTCTGCTCTTGGGTTCACCTGTTCCGCTCTGCGTGACAGTACGATCTGGCCAAAGACAAGAACCCAGCAGACTCAGATCCTCTCCAAAAAACCCTCGCCGGCCAAGGCGTCCTGCTCGAGCAACATGACCAAGCCCTGAAAACCCTTCTGGAGCACATCAAGGAGTTTTCACGGAGCCTGTCTGACCTACAGGGCCGAACCTTCGCGTCGGAGAGATAGGGCAGATCCCGAACCCACACAGCTCGACCGGGCCCGTCTCTTTCCTGAAGAGAGGCAGCGACAAGTCAGCACTAGGAGCTGCCTATACTGTGGCCAGGTTGGTCAGGCTCAGCAGAACCAGCTTGACACAGGTAACGGTCCTAGAAGGGCTCTGTTTGTTCCAGATTCAGTTCGTTCTGAACTACTTCAGTGGGCCCATTCTACTCACCTCACCTGTCACCCTGGCATGAACCGGACTGTCGCCTTCCTGCATCAGCGCTTTTGGTGACCCACCATGGAGAGATACGCCTGAGCAAGCTGAGACGAACTCCCGGTCTGTGCCAGGAACAAAACCTCCACCAAACCCACTTCCGGTCTGCTTCGCCCTCTTCCCATACCCAGTCGCCCCTGGTCACACATAGCTCTGGACTTCGTCACTGGCCTTCCCCCATCTAACGGTAACTCAGTCATCCTCGCCATTATCGACAGATTTTCCAAAATGGCTCACTTCATTCCCCTCTCCAAGCTCCCGTCCTCCAGGGAGACTGCGGACCCTGCTGGTGTCCCGTGTATTTTCGACAGGTGACCCCAGTTTACATCCCAGGTACGGAGATCCTTCTGTTCAGCACTTACTATTAATGTTAGTCTTTCATCTGGATATCATCCCCAGACCAACAGCCAGACCGAACGGGCCAACCAGGAGATGGAGACTGCCCTGCGCTGCATGACTTCGGCTAACCCTTCCTCCTGAAGTGCTCAACTACCCTGGGTGGAATATGCCCACAACACCCTCATCAACACCTTGTCAGGTATGTCACCCTTCGAGTGTGCTCTGGGTTATCAAACCCCCCCTCCTTGTTCCCTGCCAAGGAGGTTGAGGTAGAAGTGCTCTCAATCCATGACCACATGCGCTGTTGTCATCGCACCTGGAGGAGGGCCCGGGCTGCCCTTCACTGTGCCTCCGCCAGGACCCAAGCTAACAGTCGCCATGCCTCAGCTCCAGTCTACACTCCAGGCCAAAAGGTATGGCTCTCGTCGAAGGACTTGCCTTTGAAAGTGGCTTCCAGGAAACTTTCCCCCCCATTCATTGGTCCCTTTGAGATTGATCAGGTCATTAACCCCTCTGCTGTGCACCTGAAACTCCCAGACTCTCTTAAGATCCTTCCACGTGTCCCTGATTAAACCTGTCAGGCGCAAGGCATTGCATCTCAGTGCTAGAGGCGTCACTACAGACCCTGGTTTAATTGTTTGTTTTGATACACGTTCTATTCGGAGCTCTGTTTATTTCCGTATTAGTCTTCCCGTGTATCGTAGATGTTTTTGCCATCCTCTTTAACGATGCCTTTTTGACTATTCCCTGCATGTACTTTTGCCCATCAGATTTCCCATCATCAACCTCTTGCCTGATCCCCAGACTACGTTATTAGCCTTTTCCCTGCCTGTACTGTTACCTTTTTGGAGTCCCTGTGTATGGCCTGCCCCTGGACCCAGCTACCTGCCTCCTCCTGTGGTCCTTTACTAATAAACACCTGCTGTGCCCTGTGCTTAAAACCAGCACTCTGTCTCCCATCGTACTCATTACACTAAGCATATATATATATTTTTAATGCTTTTAGTTTGATGGCAAATACATACAGATATTTACAAACGTGGCATCACACTTTTACCCCAGAAGAATATACCGATTTCAATACTGTTGTCAGTACAAGTTTCACCCATACACAGCACCACAAGTATTTGGAAAGTTCTAACATTATGCACAAATTCGTAATAAGAATTTAAATAACCTAATCTGCAAATATGTGATGGTAATTGTATCTATTGAGTGGCTTTTAAATGTTTGTAAAGCTATAATGCTTCATACAATTCAATTGTTTATCCTAACAAATTACTGTCACACACTGATCTGTTTCACCTGCCTTTGTGATGGTCTCCACCCCCTTCCAGGTGTCGCCAATCTTCCCCATTATCCCCTGTGTATTTATACCTGTGTTCTCTGTCACGTTGGTAAACCCACCTCCCCTCAGTAACTCGGCGGTTTACAGCGCCGCCACTCCACCTTCCCGGTAGCCCCGTTTACCTCCCCCGGAACGCTTTAATGGAGAGCCGAGCATGTTGGGCGTTTATAGCTCAGTGTGTCCTCATTTTCGAGCTTCAACCTTCCTCCTTCCCCTTGGATCGTTCCAAGATAGCCTACCTCATCACGCTGATGTCTGGGAGGGCTCTCACCTGGGCTAAAGCCGTATGGGAACAACAGCCGGCCATGTGCGTGAGTCTGGAGGGGTTCGTGGGAGAGGTGAGGAAGGTTTTTGATGCCCTGTTCTACGGGAAAGAAGCCACCCGGAAGCTAATCCAGCTCCGGCAGGACGCCCGCAGGGTGGTCCACTATGCGGTGGATTTGCGCACGATGGCATTTTGGTCATTTTGTGTCCTCTTGCAAGGTAAAAGACCAGGCTCACCGGTAGGAGTGAGTACTCTGGTGGGCCATATGGATAACTTTTCTGCTTCCCTTGCACCCCTTTTAATGTCATCATGCTGTGGGGAAACCAGTCCCAATCGCTCCGGGTCCCCATTGACTCTGGGGCCGATGAGAGCTTTTTGGACGCCACCCTGGCTTACGAGCTGAACATCCCCACTCAGCCCCTCTCCATTCCCATGGATGTTATAGGTCGGGTCACCCATAACACCACTCCCATCAACCTACGTGTGTCAGGGAATCACAGCGAGACCATTCAATTCCTGCTCAAGTCCCCCCAGATTCCTTTTGGTTTTGAGATTCTCCTGGCTCCAGCAACCCAATCCCCTCATCAACTGGTCTATGGGTGCTATCATGGGCTGGAGTCCATTCTGCCATACCCATTGTCTGAAGTCGGACCTCTCTGCCATTCCCGTGGAGTACCAGGACCTCTGGGAGGTGTTTAGCGAGTCCTGGGCAACTTCTCTTCTGCCGCACCGCCCCTATGACTGTGGGGATTGACCTGGTCCCCGGGGCGGCGTGGTGCTAGGGAGGTCTGTACTCTTTGTCGGGACCAGAGACCAAGGCTATGGAGACCTACATTGGGGACTCCCTAGTTACAGGATTTATCCGTCTCTCTTCCTCTCCAGCTGCCGCAGGGTTCTTCTTCATGGAGAAAAAGGACAAGACCCTGCACCCGTGCATCGAATACCGGGGACTCAATGACATTAGTGTGAAGAACCCTACCACTCACTTCCTAGGCCTTCGAGCCGCTCCAGGGGGCCACTGTTTTCTCCGGCCACTACGAATATCTGGTCATGCCCTTTGGCCTCACTAACGCCCCTGCCGTGTTCCAGACTCTGGTGAACAATGTTATCCGCGACATGTTGAACCGGTTCGTCTTCATCTACATTGACGACATCCTCGTCTTCTCCCGCTCCCCCCAAGAACAAGTGCTCCACGTCCAGCAGGTTCTCCAGTGCCTTCTGGAGAACCAGCTGTTTGTTAAGGCGGAAAAGTGCGAGTTCCATCGCTCCACCATCCACCGCTTCCTGAGGTTCGCCAACTTTTATTGCCGATTTATCTAGGGTTACAGCACCCTGGCCTCCCCCCTGTCTGCACTTACCTCTACCAAGGTTCCGTTCACGTGGTAGTCTGCCGCTGACCGGGCGTTCCGGGACCTTAAACACCGCTTCACCACTGCTCCTATCCTGGTTCATCCTGACCCTTCCCGTCAGATCGTGGTGGAGGCCCGATGCTTCGGATGTCGGAGTGGGGTCTGTCCTGTCCCATCGTTCTGCCCTAGACCTTAAGCTGCATCCCTGCGCCTTCCACTGCCTCAACGCCACAGAGAGGAACTACGATGTGGGGAATCGGGAGCTTCTTGCAGTGAAGATGGCGTTGAAAGAATGGAGACACTGGCCAGAAGGGGCGGAACATCCGTTCATTGTGTGGACCGACCACAAAAATCTGGATTATCTCCGCACCACCCTGCACCTCAACTCCAGGCAAGCAAGATGGGCCCTGCGGTTTACCCGGTTCAACTTTTCCCTCTCCTACTTGCCGGGGTCCATTAACGTCAAGCCAGATGCCCTGTCTCGCCTCTATAACCCCATAGTTACCACCACAAAGCCCGAGACCATCCTTCCCACCTCATGCCTGGCAACGGCACTTAGCTGGGGTATAGGGAAACAGGTCTGGGAGGCGCAGCTGTCCCAGCCAAACCCAATCATACCCTGATCTGTTTCACCTGTCTTTGTGATTGTCTACACCCCATCCAGGTGTCGCCCATCTTCCACATTATCACCTGTGTATATACCTGTGTTCTCTGTTCGTCTGTTGCTAGTTCGTCTTGTTTGTCAAGTCAACCAGCGGTTTAGCCTCAGCTCTTGCTTTTCCCAGTCTCTCTTTTCTCGCCCTCCTGGTTTTGACCCTTGCTTGTCCTGACTCTGATCCCGCCTGCCTGACCACTCTGCCTGCCCCTGACCCTGTCGACCTGTACCTCTGCCCCATCTCTGGATTATTGACCTCTGCCTACCCAGATGTCAAACCGTTACCACATGTACAGTACACGCTTAACAGATGTTCCTGTCCATCCCATACAGTTGGTGTGAACAAAACTTTGAGAAAGTAGGCTTGTTTATCAGACTTTAAACATTTAAAACATGATGTACCTTGTGGGGACTTTTCAAAGACACTGGCTCTTGAAGTTGCTAATAGAAAAAAAAAGAACTGTTACACTTTGGTACTGTGACTATTAATCAAGTATGTCAAGATCAGATGGGTGTGGTCATTTCTTCTCATATCAACATATTAGGTTATGATTTCATGCCGTCTCTACAATTTAAGACTAGTACATGCATTAACTGTAAGCTTTTCTTCACCCACATACTTGAATGTGTGTCAAACTTACCGTCAACTTGCTGATTATACATTTAATGACCTTGTAGCCTAATGCAGGATCTTACCACTAGGGGCTGGTGGAAGCTGGGGCACTGGAAGCTGGGCTTGTCTGGGTTCATGTGTCTTTTTCTGGAGTACTTCACTTGCATCATGATCTTACTAAGCACAATACAAAAAAAGGACTCATTATTCTACTGACCAGGAGTGTGTTGCACCAGTTAGACGCTAATAAGGTGTAAGAGATAAGTTGGGCCTGCCTACGCCCAACACAATGATTTAGAAAATTTAACAAGATGCGACATGACTAGTCATGAAACCCTTACCTTGGAAACTAGTTATAGATTTATACTATATGCCTACCCCACATTTCACATAGCTTTTCCTACGCCAGGGTGTTAAAACTATTACTTACAACCAGGTGGTGACAGGTTTACGCCTGGCTTAGAACATATTCTACATTGGAACTAGCCTTACGTATAGGAGTATGTCCGACTGATGCAACCTGCTTCAGAGCAACACAACCAAGCATACATGGCAGTATAAACGGGAGTGGATGGATACAGTAAAATATTATTTTACCAGTGGATGAAAATTCTGTACTTCTCTCATAATATTTTGTCAGGCCGGTCTCCTCTCTTAATCATTGTTGCGCTGGCACTTCTTGGCCTGTAGCAACACAGGACCTGCAAGATATGAAACACTGTTTAAAGTTAACTATTTATCCATCTCTTTGGCTGAAAAGGGTCAACCATTTAACTGATCAACTCACCCCTTCTCTTCTCCACCCACTGCTCTGGTACAACTTCAGTGTTCTCTTTTACAAAATGTACAACATAGTAACGCTGTGTGCCCTGTGCAGAAAAACAAAACACCAATTCCACACTGTCTCTTGATTTACCAGCCAAGATAATTTGTGCAACTAATACAGCTTGTGAACTTGGCTGTAGCTAAATGGGGCTTGCTACAGTCTGTGCAAGATAAGCACAACACGAGTGCCATGGTCCTCCTCAAGTATAATAGCTTGCTTAACAAGACTGCTCTTTGCAATGAGATGCATTTGTGCGCACCTCGTAGTGGTGCGGAAAGTCCAATGCAGTCTTGACTCAGCGTGTAAGATGCCAGATGCTGAAATACCCTGCAGAGGTAAGTATCAGAGGCATCTTCTTGGCTCACTACCTCACAACATGACCTATCATTAAGTATGTAGACATTGTTTGGCTGTCTCACTTTGATGACCTGTTGGTGGGGAGAAGCTCTAACGATGCGTTCTTGCACTCTTAGAAATTTGCACAAGTGGCCGCCTCCCTGAACGGACCATCTTCTTTAGTTGTTGCAAGTAGTTCTCAAACTTGAAAGCACAACTGTTGTCAAGGCAGCCGTGTTCTTCAGCATCAGCAGTGAGGTGTAGGAGGGAGTGAACATTATACACGAGAAACGTGTCTCCATACAAAACCCTTCCCTGCTCCACAAAGAAGTTCAGTAAAGCATGAGCATAGATGGATTGAAGAAAGTTGAGGAGACACCAAAATGCACATGGCAACCCTGAAGGCCATGATGTGTGTGTACTGTTCTTTAGACAATATTCTTCTGAGGACTACTTTCCCAGTATAGAGTAGAATTCTGTGGCCTTCCAACAGTCAAGGTCATCCAACCCCCGTGGTTTGCGAGCAAAGCAGTCTGGAATTAAATCCTTTAGTCGGTTTAGTCGTTGACTGACATCCTTGACAGGGGCGGCAGGTAGCCTAGTGGTTAGAGCGTTGGACTTGTAACCGGAGGGTTGCAAGTTCGAATCCCCAAGCTGACAAGGAAAAAAATAAAATAATCTGTCGTTCTGCCCCTGAACAAGGCAGTTAACCCACTGTTCCCCGGGCGCCGAAGACGTGGATGTCGATTTAAGGCAGCCCCCCGCACCTCTCTGATTCAGAGGGGTTGGGTTAAATGCAGAAGACACATTTCGGTTGAAGGCATTTGGTTGTACAACTGACTAATAATGGTGACTTTGACTTTGACTTTGACTTGCACCAACAACAACCTGGCCCCAGTCTTTCCCCTAGTCCACATCATCAAGAGCTTCCGGGTTACTCCGAGGCAACAAAGGTGCATGTAGTCAATTGCGAATGACTTCACCATATCAATGGGGAGGAGGCAAAAAGGAGAGGTTTTCCCTTCATGGTGATGTTCTGGCTGTACCAATTCCCTAAAGGATTTGTCAGTTCTAAGACACAGATTTTTACCTGCAGGTACGTCATCCTCCCATCATACCTGCCTTTTTGTGTGCACCTGGCACAGCCATTGTAGCCAGAACACATCTTTGTGCATTTTACCATGGCTTTTGCAGGTGCATCACGTTACAGAACAAACTTTCACTTGCAGTGTTTTGTCTCCTCACTTCAAGCCGGTCTGCATCAACTCTTTAAGTTCCAGCAAAGTGTCATTGAGGTATTCCAGGGAGCTTGGTTTTGATGATGCCATTGCAAATGACAGAGGAAATACTGTGGGTGGTGATAGATTGATGGAGCACAAAAGTGGCCATAATGACATATTGGTACTTTTGAACAAAGGGAGACCATCTAGACTAAGGGATATTTCTAAAGACATTCAATCTCCAACCACAGATTGAGGATAGATGCTTAGATGTTTCACTAACTCCACCTTCACTTTAAATCTGACAAACTCCACATCAGACATGACTTCAACACAAACATTGGTCATTTCTAGGAGAGTTCTAGAAGTGGAAGGCAAATCTGGGTGACCATTAGACTGCAGCATCTTCAGAAGTGCATCAACAGCATTGTGTTTCACTTGAAAATCACTTATCCATTTTGCCAGGTCCTCTCTGAAAGTATAATCTTTTTCAACATCAGAGTCAGTTGTCTCCTGAATTGTACAACCAGCATTGGCTTCAGTCTCTGAATCTATTTAACTATGTGACGGCAGTCTTGGAGGAGTACCACCTACTGTCTCAAGTTCACCATCTGACTCTTCGTCTACATGTGTTGGCAGTCTTGGAGGAGTACCTTCCACTGCTTCAACTCACTATCGGACAACATTTTACTCTCAGATTCAGTAGGACTGGTATCCACTCTTCATGTCAGACTGGCTGATGAGACTAGATCCACTTTCATTGTCACGGTCTTCCTTCTCCACCCTTTTTTTCTTAACCTCTCAGGGATTGCTGGGGCGCTAGCGCCCCAATCCCGACACTGAAATGTAAGGTGCCAAATTCAAAATCCAAAAGTTGAATTATTAAACATCCACCAATATACAAGTGTTCCATACTCATCAAAAGCTCTGTATCTTGGCAATATCACAGCGTTGCCAGATTTCAAAAAGGCTTTACGGCGAAAGCAGCACATTTGATTGTTTGAGGGTAGCACCTGTTGAAGAACTTCTGCTGAGGTCATCCTAAGTGTCCAACGAAGACAATCCATGGTTCTTTTGTTAGAAAAAGTAATGTATTTTATCCATAAATCTCCATTTGGTTCGCGCGTTATAATCAGAAACGACAGCCTCCACTCCTCCATTGAAACGTGACGCAAACTCGTTCATCTTATACCTATAAACTTGTCCAAGAACAATCAAACATAGTTTTAAATGTATCCTTAGGAACACTTTTACGTATATTTACTATTATAAGTCAACCGGAATATAAACTGATCGATAGAGACGGTAAAAAAGACACAGCGTGCCTTGTCGGGAGCGCGCGCTGGGTACTGTTTACATAAAAAGGTCACTTCCTGGTTTGCTCTTCTTCTCTGGTCTAATTCATCCAAATTGAAAATTTACACTGTCTCGAGACTGTTGACATCTAAAGGAAGCGATGGGTACTGCATTCATATGCCCTTATATGGTCATTTTCATGAGGGAGGGGTTCCAAATGAGCAATGTGTCAAAATCACTTTTTCCAGGACAGAAATTCCTCGGGGTTTCGCCTGCCATATGCGTTCTGTTTCACTCACAGACAAATGGTTAACACTTTTGGAAAATTCAGAGTGTTTCCTATCCAATGGTACTAAATATGTGCATATCCTATTTTTGGGCCTGAATAGGAGGCATTTTACTTTGGGCACGCCAGGCTCTCCAAAACCATCACCTCTGCTGCCGCTCCCTAAGAAGTTAAGGGTGGTTTTCTCCCTTGACAATTTAGTCCAGATTCTATTGTATTCTCTCTTCCTTGAAGTTCTTGACATCCATGTTACACCAGCGGGTTTAACGGTCTGATATGACAATGGCTCTACACATACAGTACAATATGAAATTGGACTGCCTAACTTGTCCATTGAAAATGAATAACTTTTT
Source organism: Brachymystax lenok tsinlingensis (assembly GCA_030435695.1). Lineage (NCBI taxonomy): Eukaryota > Metazoa > Chordata > Actinopteri > Salmoniformes > Salmonidae > Brachymystax > Brachymystax lenok. The sequence goes on along the minus strand of CM059801.1, from coordinate 1,746,586 downwards.
TGAAGACATTTTCAATCTTCAGAACACTAAGTAAAGAAATGGAACGAACATTAATCTCTACTACCCAAGACATCCATAATATCAGAATCATAATATTGAATCATAACTTAAATTACAAAAGAGGTGACTACAGCTTCTCAGGATATCGTGACACTGCAAGGCGTTTGAATAATGTTGGTGTTATAGAATGGATAAATTGAACTTTTCATAATCTGGATTGTGCAAATTTAGACAGCCCTTTAGTAAAAATGTGTGTATAAAGCCATAGCTTGCATTATATTTTTTTACGTGAATATGCTAGTAATAGACCAAGAACACTTGTCAATGTTGTTCATTAGGACCTAAGAACACGATTACTGAACCCTGTAACACAGGCTGTGATTGTGCAGTGTAACAAAGCTCTGCAAGACATCTTACTCACAGTAGCTTTTTCTTATTTTACAGCATCAGTCACCTTCCCGAAACACAAGCCAACAAATTCCACACGGACTGAGTGGAAATTGAGTTCCAATATCTATTTGTTCATGGCTAGCACACAAAGGAACCACAGCAGAAAAAAAAGTACACCAAGTTAAATGACTATATTATATCTATTCAAAGCCCTCGTGAGTGAATAAGTTGCACAAACATCAAACACCATCAGGTTGAAGTCAGGTTTTTTTAACAAGTATATAGAGCATTCTGGAATGGAACGGAATTATATATGATTCCCCAGAGAAAAAGGTGCCAGTCTTATAGTTCACAAATCAAAGGAACAGACGGAACAGTATATTTACATACAGAACGAAGTGATCGGACAGATTGTTTACATGACAGTGGATTGGTCTAATTCAGTGATATGCCCTGGTTACTGTCCAAGGGAGTCAGACTTACTGATGCCCAGCTATCAATTCATACACAAGCCTGTGATCATTTGCATCTGTTTCAGAAACCAGTTCTTAAACAATACAACTTACCCAAAGGCAGAGGCAGAGTTCTAAATAAATAATCATGAGTCATTAAATACATGCCAGAGAACACCAAGATTGGCAAATTCGCCACTGGCGCCCTGTGCTCTTCACAGATGAAAGCAGGTTCACACTGAGCACGTGACAGACGTGACAGAGTCTGGAGACGCCGTGGAGAACGTTCTGCTGCCTGCAACATCCTCCAGCATGACCGGTTTGGCGGTGGGTCAGTCATGGTGTGGGGTGGCATTTCTTTGGGGGGCCGCACAGCCCTCCATGTGCTCGCCAGAGGTAGCCTGACTGCCATTAGGTACCGAGATGAGATCCTCAGAACCCTTGTGAGACCATATGCTGGTGCGGTTGGCCCTGGGTTCCTCCTAATGCAAGACAAAGCTAGACCTCATGTGGCTGGAGTGTGTCAGCAGTTCCTGCAAGAGGAAGGCATTGATGCTAAGGAATGGCCCGCCCGTTCCCCAGACCTGAATCCAATTGAGCACATCTGGGACATCATGTCTCGCTCCATCCACCAACGCCACGTTGCACCACAGACTGTCCAGGAGTTGGCGGATGCTTTAGTCCAGGTCTGGGAGGAGATCCCTCAGGAGACCATCCGCCACCTCATCAGGAGCATGCCCAGGCGTTGTAGGGAGGTCATTCAGGCACGTGGAGGCCACACACACTACTGAGCCTCATTTTGACTTGTTTTAAGGACATTACATCAAAGTTGGATCAGGCTGTAGTGTGGTTTTCCACTTTAATTTTGAGTGTGACTCCAAATCCAGACCTCCATGGGTTGATAAATTTGATTTCCATTGATAATTTTTGTGTGATTTTGTTGTCAGCACATTCAACTATGTAAAGAAAAAAGTATTGAATAAGATTATTTCATTCATTCAGATCTAGGATGTGTTATTTTAGTGTTCCCTTTCTTTTTCTGAGCAGTGTATATAACTCTATTAAAATTATGAAATGTTTGTAGAAAGATGTTAGATAACAAGGGAGTTTTAAGTAATCATTTTAAATGTTTCTTTAGTAACACAATTGCAATGTTGTTTGTAGACACATCACAACTCAACATTCCAAAATGTTGTTTGTATATTCACAAAGTAGTCTGACATTCTGTACATTTGAGTAACCTTTTGTGAACATTACAAATACTACTACAATGTCAAATCAAATCAGATTTTGTTTGTCACATACACATGGTTAGCAGATGTTAATGCGAGTGTAGCAAAATGCTTGTGCTTCTAGTTCCGACCATGCAGTAGTATCTAACAAGTAATCTAACAAATTCACAACAACTACCTTATACACACAAGAGTAAAGGAATGAATACGAGTATGTACATATAAATATATGGATGAGCGATGGCTGATCGGCATAGGCAAGATGCAGTAGATAGTATGAAGTACAGTATATACATATGAGATGAGTAATGTAGGATATGTAAACATTATATACAAAATTGTTTAAAGTGGCTAGTGATACACTTGTTACATCCAATTCCTATTTTTAAAGTGGCTAGAGATTTAAGTCAGTATGTTGGCAGCCGTCACTCAATGTTAGTGATGGCTGTTTAACAGTCTGATGGCCTTGAGGTAGAAGCTGTTTTTCAGTCTCTAGGTCCCAGCTTTGATGCACCTGTACTGAACTCGCCTTCTGGATGATAGCGGGGTGAACAGGCAGTGGCTCGGGTGGTTGTTGTCCTTGATGATCTTTTTGGCCTTCCTGTAACCTCGGGTGGTATAGGTGTCCTGAAGGGCAGGTAGTTTACCCCCGGTGATGCATTATGCAGTCCTCACTACCCTCTAGGGAGCCTTACGGTTGTGGGCGGAGCAGTTGCCGTACCAGGTGGTGATACAGCCCGACAGGATGCTCTCGATTGTGCATCTGTAGAAGTTTGTGAGTGATTTTCTTCAGCCTCCTGAGGTTGAATAGGCGCTGTTGCGCCTTCTTCACCACGCTGTCTGTGTGGGTGGACCATTTCAGTTTGTCCGTGATGTGTACGCCGAGGAACTTAAAACTTTCCACCTTCTCCACTACTGTCCCGTCGATGTGGATAGGGGGGTGCTCCCTCTCCTGTTTCCTGAAGTCCATGATCATCTCCTTCAAAGTACTTACTGAAAACGTAACTGATACTCATATGTAGTCAGAAATACAACGTTACAAATACACCACCTCTTGACTGACAATGACCCATAATGTATATTTATAATTGTCATTGCAATGGTAGACAACTATGCACAGCTCTTTAGCAAACATTCTGAAATTAGACGTTATATGAAAACATTATTTTTAGGTCAACCTCCAAACGTTACTAATCGTCAGAAAGTATATTGAGAGCCCCACAAAATTCAGTTTCTGGTAACCATTGGGAATGCAACTTTCATCAGTAGGTACCTACAGTACCAATAAGGCATGTAACAGTGTGCATGTTCAGGTAAGATTCAAGGACATATCTTAAAACGGCATTAAATAACAATATTCAGTTTCCCCACATTTCAATGTTCTAAAGAGACTTGGGACGTAACTTTTGTCAACTGACACCACAGGTACATCTAGGAGACGTTTCACGAAATCATAATTTTTATGTCAACCGCATAACATTGTTAAATGTCAGAAAGTACATTGAGAGCCCTACAAATGCAGTTTCTGGTATCCACTGGTAACGTTTGTCACGATCTTCTGTAGGAACAGACCAAGACGCAGCGATGCTTCCAGTATACATATTTATTTATCACGTAACTGGGAAAATAACAAACAAACGAAGATCGTAACTACGGTGAAAGAAACACTCAAACCAATAAACAAACAATAACCCACAAAACCCTGGACTCTGGTGCGGGGAGCAGGAACGGGCCGTGTAGGACTCACGATGTGCACTGGGACTCTGGTGCGGGGAGCAGGAACGGGCCGTGTTGGACTCACAATGCGCACTGGAACTCTGGTGCGGGGAGCAGGATTGGGCCGAGACACCGCACGCAGAGCCGACGAAGGATATTGAGGTCCACGAAGGCGCACTGGAGACCTAGCGCGCAGAGCCGGCACCATTCTTCCAGGCTGCACTCTCACCTTGGCCTCACAGATGAGGGGAGCTGGAATGTCGCGCCCCGGGCTGTGGGCACGAACCGGAGACACTGCACGCAGAGCCGGCACAGGATATCCTGGCCCGAAGAGGCGCACTGGAGACCAGGAGCGCTGGGCCAACACCCTCTTACCTGGCTGCCAACTCCCCCTAGCACGACAGATGCGAGGAGTTGGCAAGTCGCGCACCGGACTGTGAACGCGCACTGGAGACATCGTGCGCTTCACCGCATAACACGGTGTCTCACCAGTGCGACGCTCCCTCCGGAAAGCGCGAGGAGTTGGCTCATGTGTCCAACCTGCACCAGCCAACCTCCCCGTGTGCCCCCCTATAATTATTTTTGGGGGGGCTGCCTCTCGGGTTTCCTCGCCAGGCGTGTTCCAGAATACTTCTCCCGATCGGGTGTCCATACTCCATACTTTTCCTCGTAATATCGCCGCTGCTTCCAGCTCCTCCTTAGGACGGCGATACTCCCCAAGCTGGGTCCAGGGTCCCTCTCCTCCCAGGTCCAGAACTCCCGGTTCTCTCGCTGCTTGGTCCTGTTTTGGTGGGTTATTCTGTCACGATCTTCTGTAGGAATGGACCAAGACGCAGCGATGCTTCCAGTATACATATTTATTTATCACGTAACTGGGAAAATAACAAACAAACGAAGATCGTAACTACGGTGAAAGAAACACTCAAACCAATAAACAAACAATAACCCACAAAACCCTAGTGCAAAACCACAAACATATATATGGTTCCCAATTAGAGGTAATGACACTCAGCTGCCTCTAATTGGGAACCATTAACCCAACATAGAAATAAACAACCTAGAACTCAAAAACCCTACACCAAAAACAAAACTAAACACGCCAGCCTGTAAAACTCAGGCCTGGACGTGACAACGTTTGTCAGTGGGTACCTGTAATAGCAATAAGGTATGTAACAGTGTGCACGTTCAGGGAAGATTCAAGGACATCTTATAACGTTACTAAATAACGTAATTTATCTATTTAAGATCCATGACATTTCAACGTTCCTTGTACAAAGCTGACACCACAGCTACGTACAAGGAACGTTTCACAATAACGTTATCATGACTTATGTGGGGAAGTCACAAATCTCCTTGTTCTGGCGGCGTTCGGCAGTCGACGTCACCGGTTTTCTAGCCATCGCCGATCCACTTTTCATTTTCCATTGGTTTTTCCTTGTTTTACACACCTGGTTTCAGTCCCACAATTACTTGTTCATTATTTAACCCTCTGTTCCCCCATGGTTGTTTGTAAGTGTTTGTTTATTGTATTGCGGTCCGTACTGTGGGCTTGGCTATATTTGTCGTGTATTGTGATATTCTTTGAGTAAATTGCAATATTACTCATATCTGCTGTCCTGCGCCTGTCTCCTCCACACCAGCATCACACAGACGCATTACACTAAAATAACTTTGTGGTCACATCCTCAAAACTAATTTTCTTAGCTGCGTTACTACGATATTCGGAAATTGACCTGTCATTTAGGGATCTGACATTCACAACATCTACTAGACTCATTGGGAATGTTATGTAAAATGTTGCCAAAGTGACCAGACATTCAGTACATTTCAGGAACATTCTGTGAACGTTACAAATACTACTACAAAGTGTCCTGACATTCAGAATATCTAAAGTACTTATTTAGAATGTAAGAAATGTTTCTACACACTTAGAAAAACAACGTTACAAGTGCACCACCGCTTGACTTACAGTCGACATTCCAAAATGTATTTCTATCATCCTGATTGTAACGTTATATGAAGACAAAACATATCTCTAAATCTAATGTAATTAAATGTTCCTAGGATATCTCCAAAATAACATGATATTCAGAACCTTTCATGGACTACCAAGGAATGTTTTTAATGTTCCCATGTCTGTATAGCAACCTGATATTAATAACCTCTATAATACTTATTAGAAATGTTATGAATGTGCCTATAATGTCCCAAACGGGCTATGACATTCAGTACCTCTAGAAGACTTAAGGGGAACGTTACAAATGTCTGAGTTACGTTCCTTGTTAGCTGGGTGTTGTTTAGCTAGATTACAACGATTCACATATATCTATCTGATAATTATGAAGTAAAACGTTTACTTTGTGTATATCTTGTTTCACTTATTGCCGTGTGCGTATTTCTGCACTTAAAATGTGAAGAAATAGCCTACTAGTTTATCAACATTTTAAGCTAAATGTTCTGATCTTTTGCATCAGCCTCATCCCACAACTGTCCCAGAGTATGTATGGAATATTTATTTATTGCACAGAAGGACAAGTTGACCAGTAGAATGTCAACTTTTGTACTATGGGGGATAGTAGATTGACATAGGCTAGTGCTTTTGCTGTTCATTAGGCCTACTCATCTTGTTGGCTGACAAAAGGTAGGCTAAATGTGGACAGTTCTAACATCTTCAATATGCAGCTCTGAATTCGATAAGAGGGACACGCGCAGTTGCATCCCCAATGTGTCGGTCTTCACTTGTGGCCTACTTCTTAGCTGAGATGCCTGTGAGAAGGACCCGATCACACGACAGGTATTGGCTAATAGGAATTGAGATATCTGAGAGAGCCATGTGAGTGACTGGTTCTTCGGAGCACAGCAACCAGGAAAAGGGAATTATAATTATTATATTCAGCCCAAAGGCACAGTGTCCACTTTGGTTGCAAAAGGCATTACGGCAACACAAGGGGGATGCTGCTGGGAAATTTGAGGCCTGGTGAGAATATTATCAAGTGCTTGTCAAATTGTGAATGAGAAACTGATGAAGTGTGTGCAGCCTGCACAAGAAACAAATCAGAGCTCATGCCATTCATGCTACTTTTTTCAAATTGTCATTGCCACATCATGCAGCCTTAGAATGCATTAGAAATCAAAACATATAGCCCAACATTTGTATCAGAACTAAAATTGCATACATAACTCTAAATTAAGCATACAGGAGGACCTGTGTCTTTGTTAATTATTCAACACAGAATAGCCGCATGTGTGCACTTCCTTGGAAATTGCTTGGAGAATATATCCTTTCTAATTTATTAATCTATGTTCAATTGTATTCTTCATACTATCAAATAATGCCACGGATGATGCCAATTCAAATAATGCCAATTCTAAGCAAATCTTGTCTGCTAATTGAACGGATCAACTCAAAACACATGATCTTCTTTAAGAGAAGATAAAAACATATTATTGTGTTAATAGATCTAAGTTGCAGTGTGGAGAACATGCCTGCAGAAGGCTTTGGTAATGAAGGTCGTATCCTTTATTTAGCCATAGGAAGGCATGCTATGATGCATTGTTTTAGCTACAGGACAGTCAGCACTCTGAGGAAGAAGAGAGAGAAAACCATCTGTCCTGTCCCATGCTGTAGTATAACAAACAGGGACACTAACATGAAGACACAAAAACACATGCATACCCACCTAGACCCGTACACACAAACACCCTGAACCACACAAAATGGCCCCTCCCCACCTTTCACCCCACCACCACACACCCTGCCCAGTTTTTCTGTGTGACTCGCTTTGTGATCTATAAATTATTCAACACGTGACAAGATGGCATTTCGCTACACTCGCATTAACATCTGCTAACCATGTGTATGTGACAAATACAAGTTGATTTGATTAGATTTGATTCTCGTTGTTATTTGAGAAACAGTAATCCAATTAAAATTAGACACTATTTTGTGATGGTTTATGAATTTATGCTAATGGTAAAAAATATTGGAGGTGCTACCCTCAAACAATCAAATGTAGTGCTTTCGCCGTAAAGCCTTTTTGAAATCTGACAACGCTGTGATATTGCCAAGAAGGCTTTACGGCGAAAGCACTACATTTGATTGTGCGGCTAGTACCTCACATATTTTCCTCATTAGCATAAATTCATATCCAGCTCGGTTCTCAAAATGTCAATATCACAGCTAATATAAATCGCTTACCTTTCAATTAACTTCTTCTGAGGTCTTCCCAAGTGTCCAAACAAGAGAATCCATGGTTCTTTTGTTAGAAAAAGTAATTAATTATATCCATAAATCTCCGTTTTGTTGGCACGTTATGTTCAGCTACTCCACCAAGCATTGTCAGTCTACTCGCCTGTTTTACAGTGAAGGGATCGCGTTCAAGTTATACCTCTCATCTTTTCACAAACAAATCAAATATCATTAAAAATGCATCCTTATGTATTCTTTTATGAATAATAGCGATCATATTTTACACGGATGGTAACTGAAACGTTATAAAAGGAAAAGAAAGCTGGGCGCGCTCACGTTCTCGTGAACGTGCACGGTTGTTTACATTTTTCCCTTCCTGTAGTCTTTCTTCTTCTATAAGGATCTGCTCAGGGCTTTTTCCTCCAGACACTTTCCAGAGACTGTTGACATCCAGTGGAAGCCATAGGTACTGCAACCCGTGTCCTATTCCCCAATGATTTATATTACCAGGGCTTCAAAGTGAGAGGATGGCAACATAAAAAGGAATTCCGGACAGAAATTTCTCTGGTCTTTGCCTGCTATATCTGTTCTGGTATACCCACAGACTATATCTTAATGGTTTTAGAAACTTCAGAGTGTTTCCTATCCAATAGTACTAATTATGTGAATATCCTAGTTTCTGGCCATGAGTAGCAGGCATTTAACATTGGGCACGTCAGACAGGCGAAAATTCGGGAAAATGGGACCCTAGCTGGAAGAGGTTAACAAGAAATGTCCAAAATGCCATTGCAATTACAAACTTAAGATAGACAACCCCCAACCTCACGTATGCGGTATCATATGCTGCCCGATCTGTAAAGGGCCTTTGAAAAGCAGAGACGCTGATGTGGTTCAAGAAGAGCAACACGAGTGATATATTCAGCCCTTGGCTGAAGATGAACATTCAGAGAAAAATATGTTTTTTATGACTTTGAGACTAATCAGGAATCAGGGGTTCATTTGCCTATCTTTGTATCTACCATGACTTTCAAGGGTGAAAAGTGGACGGCAGAGGGCCCCAATTATGCACTACTCTTTCTAAAACACTTTAGAAAGCCCCAGTACAGAAACTTCACATTGGTGGCGCACCATTCTAGAGCGCATGATTCCTACCTTCTTTTGAACGCCATGATACAACAAGGCGTTGCACCCAGGGTCATAGCGCAAGGCAGTAAAATCTTGTGTTTTGTAGACCCTGCTTTCAACCAGAGATACATAGACAGCCTAAGTTTCTTACTCATGAGATTGGCTCAAATGCCTGAGGCCTTGGGTTTTGAAAACTCTGTAAAAGGTTGGTTTCCTCATTTCTTCACATCTGAGGAGAATCTACATTATATATTGGATGTTATCCCAGCCCTGAAATGTACGGGTGTGATCAAATGTCTCCCAAAGAGTGAAAGAGATTCATGACATTGTATGAGACAGTACGTCGTAATACCTTTGATTTCCATAAAGAGATGGAGTCATACTGTGAAAAAGATGTGGTTATACTGCGTGACGAATGCCTCAGATTCAGAGAAGAGGTAATCAAAGATTGACCCCTGGAGTTGTACAATGATTGCATCGGCATGCATGAAAACATATCGTACACACTATTTAACCCAGGCATCTATAGCTATTCCGCCTGACAACTACCGCCGACAATTCAAGTCATACTCTAGCGGATCCATTCAATGGTTGGAGTACTTGTCCCAAAATAAAAACATTTATATCAAACACGCTTTGAATAGAGGGGAGAAGAATATCGGCCCGTAACACGTAGATGGATACGCACAGAATGACGGTGTTGAGACCATGTTTGAGTACAGCAGTTGTTTCTTCCACGGCTGTACATCTTGCTATGTGCCCCAACCCAGAAGACTTTTGGGGATATGTACCAAGAGTTCCAAGACAAATTGTAATCTTTACAGGCGGCTTATGGGTTGAAAGTGAATGTGATGTGGGAGCACGAGTTGACAGAATTTAAAAAGTCTGATCTTCATGTTTGAGCTTTACTTTCCACCTATGCCACACCCGAACCCCTGGAACCACGACTGGCCTTGTATGGAGGTCGTATGGGACATCCCTATGGGACATCCTGAAATTATTCACCTGGACTTCGACTTACCGCCAAACTATTTTGGTCTGATAAAAGCAACGGTTTTACCCTCCCCGGGGTTTGCTTCTGCCAGTGCTTCCTTACAAGGGACCTCTGTGTCGCACCTGCAGTGAAAACAACAATCAGGATAACGCGCCAAATTCAAAATCCAAAAGTTTAATTATTAAACATCCACCAATATACAAGTGTTCCATACTCATCAAAAGCTCTGTTTCTTGGCAATATCACAGCGTTGTCAGATTTCAAAAAGGCTTTACGGCGAAAGCAGCACATTTGATTGTTTGAGAGTAGCACCTCACATATTTTTCCCATAGCTATGTATCGATTAGCCATCATGGCACACACATAACACATTTCACAGCGAAAACAAATCAATTACCTGTTGAAGAACTTCTGCTGAGGTCATCCTAAGTGTCCAACGAAGACAATCCATGGTTCTTTTGTTAGAAAAAGTAACATATTTTATCCATAAATCCTCCATTTGGTTCGCGCGTTATAATCAGAAACGACAGCTTCCACTACTCCATTAAAACGTGACGCAAACTCGTTCATCTTATACCTATAAACTTGTCCAAGAACAATCAAACATAGTTTTAAATGTATCATTAGGAACACTTTTACGTATATTTACTATTATAAATCAACCGGAATATAAACTGATCGATAACGACGGTAAAAAAGACACTTGTTTACATGACAGAGTGACTTCCTTGTTTGGTCTTCTTCTCTGGTCTTACTCATCCAAAATGAAAAAAATACACTGTCTCGAGACTGTTGACATCTAAAGGAAGCGATGGGTACTGCATTCATATGCCCTTATATGGTCATTTTCATTAGGGAGGGGTTCCCAAATGAGCAATGTGTCAAAATCACTTTTTCCAGGACAGAAATTCCTCGGGGCTTCGCCTGCTATATGCGTTCTGTTTTACTCACAGACAAATGGTTAACAGTTTTGGAAAATTCAGAGTGTTTCCTATCCAATGGTATCAAATATATGCATATCCTATTTTCTGGGCCTGAATGGGAGGCATTTTACTTTGGGCACGCCAGGGTCTCCAAAACGGTCACCTCGTGCGCTGCTCCCAAAGAAGTTAACCTGTCTTCTCCACATCATCTACACTGACTGCAGTGGATTTAACAAGGACATCAATAAGGAACCACCTGGTCAGTCCTGGTTTCACCTGGTCAGTCTATGTAGAATGCCGCCGGAGGGGATGGCTGCCGTTTCATGGGCTATTAACCATGCTATTTTATTAGTTTTTTCGCATTGTTTGTAACTTATTTTGTACATAATGTTGCTGCTACCATCTCTTATCACCGAAAAGAGCTTCAGGACATCATTACTTGAATTGGACAAATAATTTTTCTTTAATGAATCAGACCAGAGGGATTTACTCCAGACACCCGATCAGACCCTCATCCCTGTCATTCGCAAGAGAAAGAGACGGTGGTATTGCGAAAGGAGATAGGGGTGCCTTGTCCAGCGACGAGTGGCTAATCTGCCTTTGCCGGATAATAAAGTGGACGAACTAAAATAACGTATATCCTACCAACGGGACATTAAGGTACAGGACTGTTTTGCTAGCACAGACTGGACAATGTTCCGGGATTCTTCCGATGGCATTGCGGAGTACACCACACCAGTCACTGGCTTCATCAAAACGTGCATCGATGACGTTGTCCCCACAGTGACTGTATGTACATACCCCAACCAGAAGCCATGGATTACAGGCAACATCCGCACTGAGCTAAAGGGTAGAGCTGCTGCTTTCAAGGAGTGGGACTCTAACCCGGAAGCCTATAATAAATCCCGCTATGCCCTCCAAACCATCAAACAGGCAAAGTGTCAATACATGACTAAGATCGAATCGTACTACACCGGCTCCGGCGCTCGTCTGATGCGGCAGGGCTTGCAAACTATTACAGACTACAAAGGGAAGCACAGCCGAGAGCTGCCCGGTGACACGATCCTACCAGACGAGCTAAATAACTTATATGTTCGCTTCAAGGCAAGTAACACTGAAACATGCATGAGAGCATCAGCTGTTCCGGACAACTGTGTGATCACGCTCTCCACAGCTGATGTGAGTAAGACCTTTAAACAGGTCAACATTCACAAGGCCGCAGGGCCAAACGGATTACCAGGAAGTGTACTCCGAGCATGCGCTGGCCAACTGGCAAGTGTCTTCACTGACATTTTCAACTTCTCCGTGTCTGAGTCTGTAATAACAACATGTTTCAAGCAGACTAAGAACACTAAGGTAACCTGCCTAAATGACTACCGACCCGTTGCACTCATGTCTGTAGCCATGAAGTGCTTTGAAAGGCTGGTCATGGCTCACATCAACACCATTATCCCAGAAACCCTAGACCCACTCCAATTTGCATACCGCCCAAACAGATCCACAGATGATGCAATCTCTATTGCACTCACACCTGGACAAAAGGAACACCTATGTGAGAATGCTATTCATTGACTGCAGCTCAGCGTTCAACACCATAGTGCCCTCAAATCTCATCACTAAGCTAAGAACCTTGGGACTAAACACCTCCCTCTGCAACTGGATCTTAGACTTCCTGACGGGTAACAACACATCCGCCATGCTGATTCTCAACACAGGGGCCCCTCAGGGGGTGCGTGCTCAGTCCCCTCCTGTTGTCCCTGTTCATTCATGACTACTCGGCCAGGCACGACTTTAAAACCATCATTACATTTTCCGATAACACAACAGTGGTAGGCCTGATCACCGACAATGATGAGACAGCCTATAGGGAGGAGGTCAGCAACCTGACCGTGTTGTGCATGGACAACAACCTCTCCCTCAACGTGATCAAGACAAAGGAGATGATTGTGGACTACAGGAAAAGGAGGACCGAGCACGCCCCCATTCTCATCGACGGGGCTGTAGTGGAGCAGGTTGAGAGCTTCAAGTTCCTTGGCGTCCACATCACCAACAAACTAACATGGTCCAAGCACACCAAGACAGTCATGAAGAGGGCACAACAAAACCTATTCCCCCACAGGAGACTGAAAAGATTTGGCATGGGTCCTCAAAAGGTTCTACAGCTGCACCATCGAGAGCATCCTGACGGGTTGCATCACTGCCTGGTATGTCAACTGCTCAGCCTCCAACCGCAAGGCACTACAGAGGGTAGTGCTTACGGCCCAGTACATCACTGGGGCCAAGCTTCCTGCCATCCAGGACCTCTATACCTGGCCGTGACAGAGGAAGGCCCTAAAAAATTGTCAAAGACTCCAGCCACCCCAGTCATAGACTGTTCTCTCTGCTACCGCACGGCAAGCGGTACTGGAGCGTCAAGTCTAGGTCCAAGAGGCTTCAAAACAGCTTCTACCCCCAGTCCGTAAGACTCATGAACATCTAATCAAATGGCTACCCAGACTATTTGCATTGCCCCCACAGTTTTGCTGCTACTCTCTGTTATTATCTATTCATAGTCACTTCTAACTCTACCTACATGTACACATTACCTCGACTAACTGGTACCCCCGCACATTGACCCCTTGTATATAGCCTAGCTATTGTTATTTTTCTGCTGCTCTTTAATTATTTTTTACTTTTATCTTTTTTGGGGGGATTTTTCATAACTGCATTGTTGGTTAAGGGCTTGTAAGTAAGCATTTCACTGTAAGGTCTACACCGGTTGTATTCGGTGCATGTTACAAATACAATTTGATTTGTAATGAAAAGAGCAGATGTTCTGTTTGTATACACAGTGTATAGCCCCTTGGTCTTCAATGTATGGATGAATCCAATGAAGACCTTTAATTGTTCCCCTCACCAATTAATCTCCATTCAATTACACACTGCTTTATTTAGTGAACCACTCAGCTTCCATCTCCTCGCTATAATTGTCCCAGTTAATTGCTTTGCAACTGTTTGATTAAATGGCCAACCCTGAATGGCTTGAGAGCCTGGTTTTAAAGTTGTCTGCTCCTAGCACCTCCCTCTTCTCCACCCCCCTTTTTAGCCAAGCTACCCGTAGTCCTAAAACTTCCTTACCCTCTGTCCAGTCCTTCACCCCTAGACAGACATTTCGAAGTAAGTATTCAGATATTTATTTGAAGAGAAAAGTAGTTAAATATCAGAATGTATTTGGAAATACTCAAATACACTTCCATGTATTTAAATCTCTTAGGGATAACCGGGGCGCTAGCGCCCCGTTCCCAACACTTCCCGGTGAAATGTAAGGCGCCAAATTCAAAATCCAAAAGTTGAATTATTAAACATTCATCAACATACAAGTGTTGCATAGTCATCAAAAGCTCTGAGTCTTGGCGATATCACAGCGTTGTCAGATTTCAAAAAGGCTTCATGGCGAAAGCACAACATTTTGTTAGAAAAAGTCATTTATTATATCCATAAATCTCTGTTTGGTTGGCGCGTTATGTTCAGAAAATACACCGTTGAGTCGCCCGTTGTACAGTGAAGAGAAAGCGTTCAAATTATACCTATCAACTTTGCCCAAACAAATCAAACATAATTTATAATTCATCCTTAGGTATACTTTTATGAATATTAACGATTATATTTTACACGGATGATATCCTAAACGATATAAAAGGAAAATAAAGAGGAGCGCGCTCACGGTCTCGCGCCCAGGAAAAGTTATTGACATCCATGGTTCTTTCACCAATTCTTCTTCTATTCGGTTCTGTTCAATGATAAAGCCTTGAAACACTGTCTAAAGACTGTTGGCATCTAGTGGAAGCCATAGGTACTGCAATCTGGGAGCTATTTTACATGGATTTCAATAGGAAGCCTATCAAACTGAGGAAATATCACACACAAAAAAGTTCTGGACAGAAATTCCTCGGGTTTTTGCCTGCTATATCAGTTCTGTTACACTCACAGACATTATTTTAACACTCCTAGAAACTTCAGAGTGTTTCCTATCCAATAGTACTAATTATGTGCATATCCTAGTTTCTGGGCCTGAGTGGCAGGCATTTTACTTTGGGTATGCCAGACTCTACAAAACCGTCACCTCTGTAGTTCCCTGGTATTTGAAAATACTTTCAAATAGTAGGCTCTTTAAAGGAAATTATTTTAAAGTACTTTCAAATACTTCCAATAGAAGTAGGTGATTCAGGCCACATTATTTCAAAATAGCCAAATACACATCAAATAATGTATTTGAACCAAGATCTGACACACACACACACACCCTGTCACCCCTCCATCCAGCACCCATTCTCTCCTCCGTCTCCCTGAGCCCCCTTGCCAGAGTATCAGTCTCATAGGAGACTTTCATGCTTGATCCTATTCATCATGGTGACGTGTGTGTATAATGGTGCTAGCTAAGCCTCGGTATCACAGTGCTGACACAGTGCTGTGGTAATGAACAGTGTTGAGCCACAGATAGAGAGGGTCAGAGGAAATTAAACTGGTTGTGTTGTTCTGACCTTCCTGGGCCACAGCGTACACAGCACCATGGCTCCAACTCAAAACCCACTGCTAACTGAATAACTTTTGTTCATAGCGAGTTTCATCGATTGCAATTCTAAATATCATTCAATAACATTTTTGACATTTTCTACAAAATCATAATAAGGCGATTAAAAACAGAATTTTATCAAATACAATTTATATATATACCAGGCTCTTAGCATATCAGAGGGTCTGAGATGGTGCGGCTTAAGAAATAGCAGCCTATGGTTTTAAAAGGGGTAGGGTAGGGGGGGGAGTGTTTCCTCTTTGGTTGTCTCCTCTCCTGCCACAGTTAGCATGGCCCGCTAAAAACAAAGGCTGCTGTGCACCCACACTGCTTCTGCTACTGCGTGTTCTACAGTGATAACCGATGTGCCCTCTCATCTGAATTAGCTCTCCGACCCGTCTGCTCACACACACACACGTACGTACACACACCCACACACCCGCAACCTCTCCCATGGAACAAAAAGCGATTATGTGATTACTCAAAGACGTAAAAACAAAAAACAAATTACCAAATATTATTCTTAGGAGTATCGCAAGGCGATGTCACACAGTGTAGACTACTGCCCTCTCCCCAGCTCCTCTTTCCCATGTTTCACCCCTGGTTGGCTAAATATGTCAGTGACCACTGGATGCTCACCGAGGAGTGAACCACAGTGATGAGAGAACACACACTGGCCTCTATTTAATCAAACCTGCAATGAAGTCCAGTTTTTACACAGTAGCTCTTTTTGCCATGTCAAATACAATCACATAATAGGTTTGGGTACTGTAAAAACATTGGCCTACTAGAGATAGAGAGGATTAGTTGGGCGGAATAGAGAATGTGTCGCGTGTGTGCATGCTTTTTTGGGTGACTTCAGACACGGTTTAGACGTGTGTGTCTGAGTGCAAGATATGAACATCAGGCCGCACAATTTCAGTCTGTCTGATTTCTCACACTGATAATGAAGAAGAAACGAGAGAAGAGACGAGTGAAGAGAAAAGAATGGGAGAACCCTCAGATATGCCTCAGACATAGCATCATGTCTAAGAGTGACAGTTGGTGTCTAAGGTTTTCTTGAACCACATTATGTGTGTGTGTGTGAGTGTGTTTGTGCATGTGTGTGTGCATCATAAACCTATGGTTGAACAGATAGTGTCTTTGCGAGACCTCCCTCTCTGTCCAGTTGACCTACACTCTAAAGAAAAGGTTCCTAGAGTATCCTTTAGGGGTTCTTCAAATTGAAACTGTGGGGGAACCTCTATAAGTTCTTCAAAGAACCCCTTTTAATGGATCCTCAAAGAACCTTTTCAGGTACATTTTTCAACTACCCCCCCTCCCCTGTTATTATTAATAATAATATGCATAACAATAACAACAATATTTTAGTTCTCAGTGTTTATAATGTTTTTAGTGGCAAAGCAGAATAAAAAAATCTAAATATGAGGTAAACTCCCAGCAGAGTCCCAAGTTCAATGGGTATATCCTCTGGTGTGCTGATGTTAATGTGTTGATGTTCTCCGTATCCACAGCCAGAATGATTTTGCAGGGCGTGGTGATCGAACAAATTTCCTGTTTTATTCATCAGAGGTGTAGGGATGGTGAAGTCTGTAAATCCCCAAAATTGTAATTATACAAATGATTAACAGAACATGCACACAACAGTATTCATACCTTGTTTTTGTTGTGAATGTGAATGAAAAAAACTGTTAGAATAAAGGTTTTCATACATATACCTTGTCCATAATGTAGAGGCCTATGGGATATTCATTGAAGGTAAGGGAGAAGGATGGTAAATGTGATCTACATAACATACCAATACCAATTGATATACCTTTTATGCCTCCTACAGACACAAAAGTGAGCAGTTCAGTCATCTGTACCCAATACAACTAGCCTTAAACATATTCTTATAGCCTACGTATTCTTACCTCTTTGTTGATTGATTTCCATTCAATTGTGTCCACTTTCTGTTTTACAAAGACTTGCACAAATATGAAAAGATAGATGGTATCGTCATAAAAAAATATAAATTTAGATCATACAAGGGACAAATCACCTTAAATTGAGGGGATCTTTACATTTTTCAGTTAAGTGCCTGCCCCTGCTGTCCTTTCAAAGTGTTTCAGTTGGGCAGTTAGGTTCCTGCAAGAACCCCACCAACTAAGGAGGTTCCTCGATGAACCCCACCTCCTATGGGATTCTTGGAAGAACCTTTTTCGGGCCATTTTCAGTGCCAAGAACCCTTGTTGAACCTCTCATTTTTAAAGTGTAGGGTAAATTATTATTTTTTTGATTAATTTATTTCACCTTTATTTAACCAGGTAGGCAAGTTGAGAACAAGTGAGGAAGAGATGTAAAAAGGAATTAACCCAGTGAACATTGGCTGTGAGGGTTAGGGTTGAATTGGGATGTGGGTTAGGGTTGAAGAATGGCCTTTCATACTCTGCCAAGGGTATCCTCTAACATAACTACCATGTCACATTCTTTATGTAACTACATTTAACCTATATTTTCCTCCTCTGCTGTAGCTGGTTCACTATCTACTCTCCATTGCACCCAACCCATGGTGTGTTGAAAGTGTTTCCCTTCTCTCCTCCTCCCTTCTGCCTTTCCTCATTCATTCACTCACTCCCCTAATGAATAAACATACAGTACATTCAGCAAGCGCTGGGCTGTCATGGAATGGCCACACATCACCCTGGCACAGGCAGGGGTGGGCAGAGGTAATGGTGCATTCATTATTCCACTGCAGTGCCCTCAGAGTGCCTGCCACTGTACCACACAACCATATTTCACCAATCATGTGCCTCTGTCCACTCGCTTTTGTTTCCATGACTTAAACAAATGATGTTGCTGAGAGGGGTTGGGGTTCCCCAAATCCCCAGGCCAGAATTCCGCTGTTGAGTGGTACGTGCACCTCCAAATTATTCTGACCTCTCTCTGCCTCGCAACCTCCCTTACAATCCCTCTCTGCCTCACAAGATTTAGAGTTGGATGGGGTAAAATGAAAGAGAGACACGTGCCATGGCACCAACTGGGCTTGTGAGCGACAGAAGGAATTGAATAGTCTATTTGGCAAAGCTGACTTGAGTGACACAAATATAAACCACATGATAAGCAGCCAGTCATAGAAGTAAATAGCATCACATGCATGCTTGGACACAAAGACAAATACAAAGAGCCTGTATTTAAAAGGCATTGCCACAGTAACACATAACTTATGCAATGTCAACAAAGCCATGTCTAAGGTATTCCAAAAAGATAGCAACGTTCTGAAAGCAACTCCTGTTTGCCTAGCAGTTGACCAATTTACTCTTTCTGTTTTTACACTAGGGAAAACACAAAATGAAAACACTAGTGGTGAACAATTCTATAAAAGTGGTCAACTCGGAATTCAAAATGGTGAAAAGAGGCCTGTCTCCCACAGTGAACACAACAATGAAACGTGATCTGCCTCTGTTACCAAAAAGGCCATGTACCTTTTAATAAAAGGATTCAACACTGGGACAAATGTAGTGACAGAAATCCTCACACAAACAGTACGGAAACCACACTCTAAAAACGTGGGATTCTCCAAGGGTTCTTCTAAGATCCTCAAAGTTCTTTGAAGAACCTTAGGGATCTTGGCACTGAAAATGGCCAGCAAAAGGTTCTTTCAAGAACCCCATAGGAGGTGGGGTTCATTGAGGAACATCCTTAGTAATTGGGGGTTCTTGCAGGAATTTAACTGCCCAACAAAAACATTTCAATTTGGAAGGACAACAGGTGCAAGCAATTAACTGAAAAATGTAAAGATCTCCTCAATTTAAGGTAAGGTTTGTACCTTGTATGATCTAAATTGATAGTTTTATGATGATGCCATCTATCTTTTCATATGTGTGCTTTCTAAAACAGAAAATGGACACATTTCAATGGATATCAAGAGGTAAGATTATGTAGTATGTAAGAATATGTTGAAGGCTAGCTGTACTGCGTGCAGATGACTGAACTGCTCACTTTTGTGTCTGTGTCTGCAGGTATACAGACGAGGAGGCATACAAAGGTATGTCAATTGGTATTTGTATGTTATGCAGATCACATTTACCATTATCCTCCCTTACCTCTTCAATTAATATCCCATAGGCTATTATCAAAACTGTTTTTTTTCATTCACATTCACCACAAAAACCAAGGTATGAATTCTGTTGTGTGCATGTTCTGTTAATCATCTGTATAATAAATATTTTTGGGATTTACAGACTTCACCTTCCCTACACCTCTGATGAACATAACAGGAAACCTGTTAGGTCACCGTGCACTGCAAAATCATTCTGGCTATGGATACGGAGAACATCAACACATTAACATCAGCACGCCAGAGGATATACCCATTGGACTTGGGGCTCTGCTGGGAGTTTACCTCATGTTTAGATTTTTTATTCTGCTTTTCCACTAAAATCATAATAAACACTGAGAACTAAAATTTGGTGGTATTGTTATGCATATTATTATTAATAATAACTGGGGGGGGGGTTCCCCCACAGTTTCAATTTGAAGAACCCCTAAAGGATACTCCAGGAACCTTTTCTTTTTAGAGTGAGGTAAATGACATGACAAAAAAAATACTTGGACCAATGATACCAGCCTGGCTCTCTCCACAGCCACTCCAACCACTTGCACTCAGAGAGAGAGAGCGAGAGGGAATGTTGCAATGTTGCAGCCCTCTCTCCCTCTAGGCGTCTCTCTCTCTCCCTCTCTCTCTCTCTCTCTCTCCTGAGAGGACAGGAGCGTCTTTGACTCCTGATTACCTCTTTGTTTCTGACAAGCACAGCGCGGGTCACTCTGATAATGGGACTGCTATAGGCCTGCTCCTCCTGCTAATGCCAAAACAACGGTCACCTTTTCTATCTCTCTCTCTTGCTCTCGCTTGCCATGTTATCCTTGTCTCTCTCTTTGTCACAACTACAATAATGATGATGAAGAAAACAGTTCGGTAACACTTTATCATATTAAGTTTATTTAAACAGGGACAAAACAACAAAACAAGTCTCAGAACACTTGACAAAATATGTGTTCTGACAGATTTAGCCAACAGCTCATTTCCGTCTGCGGTCACCAGGCAGGTGAACATACAAACAAGAAAAACATTATATACAAACAGACAACATACAAATATACTTTTAAAATATTTTTTCATAGAAATATATTTATACAAAAAAACAGGTTAGGACACCCATAATTCAAGACATTGCTCATAATAATCATCAGACACATTGCTATTGTATGAGTTGTAAAAACAGCAATAAAAACATACAGCAACTAAAAAGGTTCATAAGTGGCTACAAACCTGCTGTTCTTTTACTCACTATGTTACTTTGTGTGTGAAGCACTGACACCAGATTTTCATATAAATGCATTCATAAAGTCTTTATAACAGCTATATAACACAAACTGGGTGGTTCGAGCCCTGAATGCTTATTGGCTGACAGCCGTGGCATATCGCGCCGTATACCACGGGTATGACCAAACATTTCTTTTTACTGCTCTAATTACGTTGGTTACCAGTTTATAATAGCAATAAGGCACCTCAACGGTTTGTGGTATATGACCAATATACCATGGCTAAGGGCTGCATCTAGGCACTCTGTTTTGCTTATTGCTTAATTATAACATATGTTGTCAGCTGTCATAAGTAGTTTTAAATAGTGGATCGTTACATACAGGTAACTGCCAAAATAATGGAAACACTTGAGTAAATAAGGGATAAAAAGTATATTGAAAGCAGGTGCTTCCACACAGGTGTGGTTCCTGAGTTAATTAAGAAATTAACATCCCATCATGCTTAGGGTCATGTATAAAACTGCTGGGCAGGCCATTATTATTTTGGTTACCATGGATATGCCCCCATAGGATGACAATGCTGATTGGTCACTGATTGATTTGATGAGCATGAAAACAATGTAAACCATATGCCATGGCCATCTCAGTCACCAGATCTCATGGAAGAATGGTGTTGAATCCCTCCAATAGAGTTCTAAACACAGAATCTATGCCAAGGTGCATTGAAAATGTTATGGCTTGTGGTGGTCCAACGCCCAATTAACTTAGGGAGTAGTTCACGAGGTGACCGTTTTGGAGACCCTGGCGTGCCCAAAGTAAAATGCCTCAGGCCCAGAAAATAGGTAATGCACATATTTAGTACCATTGGATAGGAAACACTCTGAAGTTTCTAAAAGTGTTAACCATTTGTCTGTGAGTAAAACAGAACGGATATGGCAGACGAAACCCCAAGGAATTTCTGTCCTGGAAAAAGTGGTTTTGACACATTGCTCATTTGGAACCCCTCCCTTATGAAAATGCCCATATAAGGGCATATGAATGCAGTACCTATCGCTTCCTCTGGATGTCAACAGTCTCGAGACAGTGTTCAGATTTTTTTTAGATGCTATTAGAGCAGAGAAGAAGAGGAATCAGGAAGTGTCCCCAGAGATGTCAATAGAAGAGGACGCGCGCTCTCGCCAAGCGCGCTCTGTGTTTTTTTCCGTTCTTATAGCCCAGTTTATATTCCGGTTGAATTATTATAGTAAATATACATAAGTGTTCCTAAGGATACATTAAAAAGGATGTTTGATTGTTCTTGGACAAGTTTATAGTTATAAGTTGTTTCAATGGAGGAGTGGAGGCTGTAGCTTCTGATTATAACACACGAACCAAACTGAGATTTATGGATATAATGCATTACTTTTTCTAACAAAAGAACCATGGATTGTCTTCGTTGGACACTTGGGAAGCCATCAGCAGAAGTTCTTCAACAGGTAATTGATTTGTTTTCGCTGTGAAATGTGTTTTGTGTGAACCGTGAAGGCTAATGAATTCATGGTAATGGGAAAAATAGTGAAGGTGCTACCCTCAAACAATCAAATGTGGTGCTTTCGCCATAAAGCCTTTTTGAAATTTGACAACGCTGTGATATTGCCAAGAAACAGAGGTTTTGATGAGTATTAAAGGAAAGGGAAAGGGGGATAACTAGTCAGTTGTACAACTGAATGCATTCAACTGAAATGTGGGTTCCGCATTTAACCCAACCCCACTTATGAGTTAGTTGATTGGAGTTGGAATCCGAGAGGTGTGGAGGGCTGCCTTAACTTAGGGAGAAACGGCGAGCTAGCGGGCCACTCCCGACACTACCCGGTGAAATGTAAGGCGCCAAATTCAAAATCCAAAAGTTGAATTATTGCATATTCATCAAAAGCTCTGCTTCTTGGCAATATCACAGGGTTGTCAGATTTCAAAAAGGCTTTACGGCGAAAGCACAACATTTGATTGTTTGAGGATAGCACCTCCAATATTTATGCATTAGCATGAATTCATATCCAGCTCGGGTCACACAAAACCCATATAAGAGCTAAAATAAATCACTTACCTTTCGAAGAACTTCTGCTGAGGGCTTCCCAAGTGTCCAACGAAGACATCCAATGGTTCTTTTGTTAGAAAAAGTAATTTATTATATCCATAAATCTCAGTTTGGTTGGCGCGTTATGTTCAGAAAATCCACAGTCGAGTCGCCCATTGAACCGTGAAGAGAACGCGTTCAAATACACCTATAAACTTTCTCCAAACAAATCAAACATAATTTTTAATGTATCCCTAGGTATCCTTTTATGAATATTAGCAATAATAATGCACTTGGATGATATCATAAACGATATGAAAGGAAAATAAAGTGGGGCGCACAATCTCGCGCCCTAGAAAAGTTGTTGACAAATGTGGTCCTGTCACGTTCAGGCCTGATTTTGACAGGCTGGCGTGTTTAGTTTTGTTTTGGTGTAGGGTTTTTTCTGTTCTAGGTGTTGTGTTTCTATGTTGGGGTAATGGTTCCCAATTAGAGGCAGCTGTGTGTCGTTACCTCTAATTGCGAACCAGATATATGTTTGGGGTTTTACTATAGGATTTTGTGGGTTATTGTTTGTGTATAGCTTGCTGTATTTGTAGTTATGTTCAGCATCACGATCTTCGTTTATGTTTTGTTATTTTCCCAGTTACGTTCGTCTTTAATAAAATGTATACTGGAAGCATCGCTGCGTCTTGGTCTGTCCCTCACGGAGATCGTGACAGAATAACCCACCACAAAAGGACCAAGCAGCGAGAGAACAGGGAGTACTGGACCTGGGAGGAGGAATTGTTTAGAGGGGGACCCTGGGCCCAGCCTGGAGAGTATCGCCGTCCAAGAGAGAAACTATGAGGATTTACATGGAGCATGGAATCCGGAGAAAGAAAAGTTTGTTGGAACTCGCCTGGCTAGGAAGCCCGAAAGGCAGCCCCAAAAAACTTTTGGGGAGGGGCACACGGGGAGTTTGGCCGGTTCAGGATGGACTCCTGAGCCAACTCCTCGTGCTCTCTGGAGGAAGCGTTGGGGAGAGCGTCGCACTGAGCAGACATCGTGCTATGCAGTTTTGCGCACGGTGTCTCCAGTGCGCATGCATAGGCCGGTGCGTGAAATTCCAGCGCCACTCATCTGTCGGGCTAGGGTGAGTGTGCAACCTGGAGGAGTGGTGCCGGCTCTGCGAGCGAGGTCTCCAGTACACCTTCTGGGACAGAGATATCCTGCACCGGTTCTGCGTGTGGGGTCTCCGGTTCGCATCCACAGCCCAGTGCGTGACATTCCAGCTCCCATCATCCATGAGGCAAGGGTTAGTGAACAGCTGGGGAGAGAAGTATGCTTAGATCATCCAGTCCCTCCTCCGCGCACCAGGCCCCCCTGTGTGCTTAGAGAGTCCAGCACGTCCTGTTCCAGCTCCGCGCACCAGGCCCCCTGTGCGCTTAGAGAGTCCAGCACGTCCTGCCCCTGTTCCACGCTCCAGGATCCCTGTGCCCGTCGTGGACTCAGCACGTCCTGTCCCTGTTCCACGTTCCAGGATCCCTGTGCGCGCCGTGAACCCAGCACGGCCCGTTCCTGCTCCCCGCACCAGAGTCCCAGTGCGCGTCATGAGTCCAGTACGGCCCGTTCCCTAAGAAGTTAAGGGACATTCAATTGAGGTGTTATTAAACAGTTATAAATGAATGTGCTTGTGTATCACAACATTTTATCATTCAAAGGATCTCCAAGGAACATGGGCAAATGGGAGCATAGATGCTTTTTTTTTTATTCACAAGGAGTATATCAACTGCTCCGAGTTGTACAAATTGGACCACGTCCAAATATAATAATACCAACAGATGTCAAAAATCACAAAAATGTTAAAATTGCAATTGCAACATGGAGCTCTCCAGGAACAGGGTTAGAGAGCCCTGCTCTACACAGTCCAAGCAATGTGTTTTGTTTGACAGTATTACCACTAGCTAGCTAGCCCTTAACACCTGTAGTGGCACGACACGAGCACGAGCAGCCCCACTGTGCCCCCATAGCACTGGTGCTAGCTAGTTTGCTAGCTACAAGATAAATTCAGAATTATAAAGATTACTGTACATCTTCTATTAAACAGTCTCAAATAACCTCTTGTCCCTTTTAATAGCTTTCATAAGGCATTGACTGATGACTCAAACTGAATTATTCTGCTGGTCTATGTTCGCTACATACTTCAGTCTTAGACTGCCATCGTTTAAGTAGTTTGTGGTGACATCAAAATGAGGGTTGTTGTACAAAACAATCATTAGCGATTGGATCATCTATAACCAATCAGAGTTTCAAAGCCAATGACACATTTTTTAAACGCTGCTTTACCCATGTGTGTTCTGGCTCTGGCCTAACCCATCGGTTTCTTGGACCAATCAGAATGTTTAGAATGTGTTTTTTTAGTTCTAGAAGTCGTTGGGGAGGTACTCAGATCGACTCATTGTGGAGAAGAAACTAACGTCCGTGGGCGTGTCGTAGTGTTTGGCTGGAGTTTGGGCAGCCAGTCATGCATTTGCACACTTTTCAAATAAATGCTGTGCCTAAATGAAGAGTTTATGAGTGAACTTAAGTGAGTACCGTAAAGATTGCGCAAAAGAGGATAAAGTAGAGCAACATCATTGCCATGGATGAGACAGCAGTCTTGTTTGACTATGGGGGAGACATGGCGCAACCAAGGCCATAACCAGCGTTTGAGTTTTAGTGAAGTCCCCCAGGAAATGTTATCAAAGTTAAAAGCTCATTTACTGCATTTCTATGCAATAAGAAAAAACATTAAAATGCTATTTGGAGAACAGCAAAAACAAGCAAAAATGACCCAGCCGTTATCACCTTCGATGCTGTAGGTTCACTCACCTCAGTCCAGCTACAAACACATAGCCTATTAGCTATCGATGCATAGTTAGCTAGCTAATGTTAGCATCAGCAACTGTTCATACAGTTGTAATGATGAATTGCGTAAAATCAACTCTTCATGTAGATCTCTTTTCTCAAATTACATAGCATTCACATTTATATTCCTAGGCATTACTAATCAAGCT
Organism: Brachymystax lenok tsinlingensis; assembly: GCA_030435695.1. Lineage (NCBI taxonomy): Eukaryota > Metazoa > Chordata > Actinopteri > Salmoniformes > Salmonidae > Brachymystax > Brachymystax lenok. Next base: position 1,720,618 of record CM059801.1, on the reverse strand, counting down.
CTGCACAGACAGACATCAATGGAGCACACAGATCATCAAATATTACGAATATTAGTCGTAAAAAAAAAGTGGTTAGCGGGTAAACTATAAAATCCTGCGGGCGAACAAGATAAGACAAACAACCCCCGATATAATGCAATCAAAATGTAGGCCTATAGGAAAGACGGACTGTGTGAAAAAGTTGAAGTTCCTAACTTTTTTTTAAATATCTTCTCAGGGGACCCCACATGGGGCCCCGAACCCAATTTTGGGAACCACTGTACTAACCTCTCTCTCTGCTTGCTTCCTCTTTCTCTCGGTCTCTACTTCCTCCTGCATGCATCGCAGCCTGCCACAGCCTCACCATTGAGCGCCACATCTAAGTCTGTCTCAGTAGCCTACTGTACTCTCTGTAATGCAAAGTAGGCTATTATTTGCTCCTTCTGAGGTAGAGTTGCCTTCTTACATCCTTCTAGCTGGCTAAGTAATACTAGTCAGACCCCTTCAACGTTACTGCAATAGAAGTCTCTGCCGGCAGCTAGCCACCTGACAGACTGACATATATATAAGCGATTATTTAGCAGTTGTTTGTTCGGGGGATGTCTGTAGAAACGGCAGGAGTCGCTGGATGGTTTTAAAATTGCCTTTTGTCCGGCATCTCGGAAATACACTGTCAGCAGCCTCTTTAGTTGCCTTCTTGAGCCGGGGTAGTTTGTTTCACGTCTCAGGCCCTTGGCCTCGACAGGGCAGAGTTAGCCGGCTGCGAGAGTGGTGAATGTGCTGCTAAAAAGGAAAATCCGGGAGACAAATCCGAGGGACGAAAATCCTAGGAACGCAGGCGAACATAACAAACAACTGTTCATAATTTTACTCATTTGCAAAGAGGCAGGCACGATTAGAACTCAGTCAGATCATGAATAGTGTTCAACGGGAGCAATATTAAGATGTTCACCCCTAATAGATTTTTTTATATACATAAAAACAAAAATGTGAAAAACATTACAGAGGTCTGGACCTAGGTGTCGTCATATGTAGTTACAGCCCTGCGCGCAACGAGGCTCAAGGAATGATAGAATGGCACTGAATCGCAAAATCGGGGTTGTAATGATAGGAAGCCTAGTCTATGCAGGTCTGAACTGCGATGGATTTGTGATTATAAAGTTTATACTGCACATGTCACAAACAGTGTGGTAGCCTTTTCAACATTTTATTGAGCAACAGCTGTGTGCATTAAGGAAATAGACAATGGACATAAAGTAAACGCAATTACTTATTCCATCTTAATACACATTGTCTAACTCATTCTAACTTAATCAAATGTATTTATCAATCCCTTTTTGAAACCCAGCAAGCAATGCAGATGTAGAAGCACAGTGGCTCAGAAAAACTCCCTAGAAAGGCAGGAACCTAGGAAGAAACCTAGAGTATCATGACACAAGGCAAGTCCCAGATGCAGACACAGGAGGCAGATGGTTGGAGTCTTACAATGTTTATTAATCCAAAGGGGTAGGCAAGAGATTGGTCATGGGCAGGCAAAAAGGTCAAAACCAGATCAGAGTCCAGGAGGAACAGAGTGGCAGACAGGCTCGTGGTCAAGGCAGGCAGGTACAGAGTCCAGAAACAGGCAAGCACGTCCAGTGAACAGTTCAGGGTTCCACAGGCAAACAGCAGAAGCTGGATCAGCAGCATGACCAGGTGGACTAGGGTCAGCCAGGAGTCATCAGGCCAGGTGGTCCTGAGGCATGGTCCTAGGCCTCAGATCTTCCGAGAGAGAGAAAGAGATGGGAGAATACTATTTATATTTAACCTTTATTTAACTAGGCAAGTCAGTTAAGAACAAACCCTAACCCAGATGACTCTGGGCCAATTGTGCGCCGCCCTATGGGACTCCCAATCACGGCCGGTTGTGATACAGCCTAGAATCGAACCAGGATCTGTAGTGACGCCTATAGCACTGAGATGAAGTGCCTTAGACCACTGCGCCACTCGGGAGCCCCACACATACGTTTCCCCACGGACACCAGATAAGACAGGAGAATTTCACTAGATAATTTCACTAGGACAGGGCCAACCAGGCAGGATATAACCCCACCCACTTTGCCAAAGCACAGCCAAAACTCCCCTAGAAGGATATCAGACTACCAACTTACTCCCCTGAGACAAGGCTGAGTATAGCCCACAAAGATCTCCTCCCCCGCACAAGCCTGAGAGGGCGCAAAACCGAATAGAAAGATAACGTCAGTGACTCAACACACTCAAGTGATGCACCCCTCCTGGGGACGGCATGGAAGAGCACTAGTAAGCCAGTGATTCAGCCACCATCATAGGGTCAGAGGCGGAGAATCCTTGTGGAGAGAGGGGAGCCGGCCAGGCAGAAACAGCAAGGGTGGTTCGTCACTCCGGTACCTTGCCATTCACTTTCGCACCCCTGGGCCAGACTACACTCAATCATAGGACCTAATGAAGAGTTGAGTCTTCAGTAAAGACCTAAAGGTTGAGACAGAGTATGTGTCTCTCGCATGGATAGACAGACTATTCCATAACATTTTGGCTCTATAGGAGAAAGCTCTGCCTCCAGCTGTTTGCTCAGAAATTCTAGGGACAATAAGGAGGCCTGCGTGACCGCAGCGTAAGTGACCTATAGGTACAGTACCAATGAAAAGTTTGGACACACCTACTCATTCAAGTGGTTTTCTTTATTTTTTACTATTTTCTACATTGTAGAATAAAAGTGAAGACATAAATCTATGAAATAACACGTGAAAAAAAAGTGTTAAACAAAAAAGTGTTTTATATTTTATATTTGAGATTCTTCAAAGTACACCATCACACCATCAAACCTCCTCCATGCTTCACGGTGGGAACCACACATTCGGAGATCATCAGTACACCTACTCTGCGTCTCACAAAGACACGGCGGTTGGAACCAAAAATCTCAAATTTGGACCCATCAGACCCACAGGACAGATTTCCACCGTTCTAATTTCCATTGTTTCTTGGCCCAAGTAAGTTTCTGGAAAAGTCCAGAAAATGGTGTCATGGCTTTGGAGTTGTACCTGTGGATGTATTTCAAGGCCTAAATTCAATCTCAGTGCCTCTTTGCATGACATCATGGGAAAATCTAAAGAAATCAGCCAAGACCTCAGAAGAAAATTGTAGACCTGTCACGTCCTGGCCATAGATAGGCCTTTTGGCTGCTCTATGGTGGTTTTGGTCAGGACGTGAGCAGGGGTGGTTTTTGTTCTATGTTTTATTTTCTAGGTTTGGTTTGTGGATGGTTCCCAATTAGAGGCAGCTGAGTGTCGATAACCTCTAATTGGGGACCATATATATGTTTGTTCTTTTCCCCACTTGCGGTGTGGGTCATTGTTGTTTGTGTAGGAGTACCTGTGTGTGCGCAACACCGTCGTTACGGTAAGGTTGTGATTTATTGTGACTGTCCCTGTCCCACGCTCCAGGATCCCTGTGCGTGTTATGAGCCCAGCATGCACTGTCCCTGTCCCACACTCCAGGATTCCTGTGCGCGTTGTGGGCCTAACATGCACTGTCCCTGCTCCACGCATCAGGCCCCTTGTGCGCCTTCAGAGCCCGGCACGTCCTGCCCCTGCTCCACGCACCAGGTCCCCTGTGTGCCTTCAGAGCCCGGCACGGCCTGTGCCCGCTCCACGCACCAGGCCCCCTGTGCGCATCAAGAGCCCGGCGAGGCCTGTCCCTGCTCCACGCATCAGGCCCCCTGTGCGCCTTCAGAGCCCGTTGAGGCCTGTCCCTGCTCCACGCATCAGGTCCCCTGTGCGCCTTCAGAGCCTGGCACATCCTGCCCCTGCTCCACGCACACCAGGTCCCCTGTGCGCCTTCAGAGCCCGGCACGTCCTGTGCCTGCTCCACGGATCAGTCCGGGGCCCGCAACGAGGGTGCCCAGTCCGGGGCCCGCAACGAGGGTGCCCAGTCCGGGGCCCGCAACGAGGGTCCCCAGTCCGGGCCCGCAACGAGGGTCCCCAGTCCGGGGCCCGCAACGAGGGTCCCCAGTCCGGGGCCCGCAACGAGGGTGCCCAGTCCGGGGCCCGCAACGAGGGTGCCCAGTCCGGGGCCCGCAACGAGGGTCCCCAGTCCGGGGCCCGCAACGAGGGTCCCCAGTCCGGGCCCGCAACGAGGGTGCCCAGTCCGGGGCCCGCAACGAGGTTGCCCAGTCCGGGGCCCGCATAGCGAGGTACGGCCCGCGCGAGCCGCCGCCTAAGGCGAGGACCAACCCGAGAGACCCTCCCAGTGACTTTTTGGGCGAGGTCGAGTCCGCACCTTTGGGGGTACTGTCACGTCCTTGCCATAGATAGCCCTTTTGGCTGCTCTATGGTGGTTTTGGTCAGGACGTGAGCAGGGGTGGTATTTGTTCTTTGTTTTATTTTCTAGGTTTGGTTTGTGGATGGTTCCCAATTAGAGGAAGCTGAGTGTCGTTACCTCTAATTGGGGACCTTATATATGTTTGTTCTTTTCCCCACTTGCGGTGTGGGTCATTGTTGTTTGTGTAGGAGTACCTGTGTGTGCGCTACACCGTCGTTACGGTAAGGTTGTGATTTATTGTTTTGTACGTTTCCACACAGTAATTAAAAGATGTGGAACTCAGTCCGTGTTGCACCTTGGTCCAGTTCTTTACACGCCGATCGTGACAAGACCACCACAAGTCTTGTTCATCCTTGGGAGCAATTTCCAAACGCCTGAAGGTACCACATTCATCTGTACAAACAATAATACGGAAGTATAAACACCCTGGGACCACGCAGCCGTCATACCGCTCAGGAAGCAGAAGCGTTTTGTCTCCTAGAGATGAACCTTCCTTGGTGCGAAAAGTGCAAATCAATCCCAGAACAACAGCAAAGGACTTTGTCAAGATGCTGCAGGAAACAGGTACAAAAGTATCTATATCCACATGTAAAATGAGTCCTATATCAACATAACCTGAAAGGACGCTCAGCAAGGAAGAAGCCGCTGCTCCAAAACCTTCTTATTATCAATTTCTTTCAACCAATCATCAGTCATTCATGTCGGTGCAGTACATGTTGAGTGCCATTCTCTATAAGTATGCTGAAATTCTATGAGTGGCCCAACAAAAGCCCAAGCGAATCGCATTGACAATCTGTGGAAAGACTTGAAGATTGCTGTTCGCCATCACTCTCCATATGACTTAACAGAGCTTGAGAAAATCTGCAAGGAAGAATGGGAGTAAATTCCCAAATCCAGATGTGCAAAGCTGATACAGACATACCCAAGACAACTCAAAGCTGTTATTGCCAAAAAAGGTGCTTCTACAAAGTATTGAGTCAGGGGGTTAAAGACTTATGTAAATTAGATATTTCTGTATTTTCAATACATTTGCAAAAATGTCTAAATACATGTTTTGACTTTGTCATTATGGGCTATTGTGTGTAGAAAAAACTATATTTAATGTGAAATAATTCAAGGGGTGTGAATACTTTCTGAAGGAAAAGTACAAACAACATCTCCACCCCGCTGATCCTCAACACTGGGGCCTCACAAGGGTGTTTACCCATGACTGCGTGGCCAAGCACGCATCCAACTCAATCATCAAGTTTGCTGACGACACTACAGTGGTAGGCTTGATTACCAACAACGACGAGACGGCCTACAGAGAGGAGGTGAGGGCCCTCGGAGTGTGGTGTCAGGAAAATAACCTCTCACTCAATGTCAGCAAAACAAAGGAGATGATCGTGGACTTCAGGAAATAGGAGAGGGAGCACCCCCCTATCCACATCGAGGGGACAGTAGTGGAGAACGTGGAAAGTTTTAAGTTCCTCGGCGTACACATCATGGACAAACTGAATTGGTCCACCCACACAGACAGCGTGGTGAAGAAGGCGCAACAGCGCCTCTTCAACATCAGGAGGCTGAAGAAATTCGGCTTGTCACCAAAATCACTCACAAACTTTTACAGATGCACAATCGAGAGCATCCTGTCGGGCTGTATCACCACCTGGTACGGCAACTGCTCCGCCCACAACCGTAAGGCTCTCCAGAGGGTAGTGAGGACTGCACAGCGCATCACCGGGGTAAACTACCTGCTCTTCAGGACACCTACACCACCCGATGTCACAGGAAGGCCAAAAGATCATCAAGGACAACAACCACCCGAGCCACTGCCTGTTCACCCCGCTATCATCCAGAAGGCGAGGTCAGTACAGGTGCATCAAAGCTGGGACCGAGAGACTGAAAAACAGCTTCTACCTCAAGGCCATCAGACTGTTAAACAGCCATCACTAACATTGAGTGGCTGCTGCCAACATACTGACTTAAATCTCTAGCCACTTTAAACATAGGAATTGGATGTAACAAATGTATCACTAGCCACTTTAAACAATTTTGTATATAATGTTTACGTATCCGACATACTCATATCAAATGTATACACTGTACTCTAAACCATCTACTGTATCTTGCCTATGCCGCTTCCGGCCATCGACCCAAATCTCTAGCCACTTTAATAATTATAATTGGATGAAATAATGTATCACTAGCCACTTTAAACAATGCCATTCATATAATGTTTACACATCCTACATTACTCATCTCATATATATATATATATATATATATATATATATGTGTATATACTGTACTCCATACCATCTACTGCATCTTGCCTATGCCGGTCAGCCATCGCTCATCCATATATTTATATGTACATACTCGTATTCATTCCTTTACTCTTGTGTGTAATAAGGTAATTGTTGTGAATTTGTTAGATTACTTGTTAGATACTACTGCATGGTCGGAACTAGAAGCACAAGCATTTCGCTACACTCGCATTAACATCTGCTAACCATGTGTATGTGACAAATAAAATTTGATTTGATTTGAAGGTACTGTTAATACACTTATTATGAGCACCTTGTTAGTAAAAGAAAACAATTATTAAAGAAAACATGTTATTCACCTCACATGTGAAAAGATGGTGTTAAGTTCAACGTGAAAACTGCAAATGTCACGGTTTTTTTGTAAGGGTAACGACCTCTTCTCTCTATTATCCCCTCTATTTTCACCCCCTCTCTGTTGATATGCAGATGACAGTGAGAGTGGTACATTAGCAGGCCTGGTGTTGCTGTGTTGAATCATTAGGTCCACAGAGTCACTGAGCTGCCTCATCACACACTAATTAGACTGTTTTTGTTTCCGATCAATTAACACAGCAATTAAAACCAGTGCTGCCTCTGTTTACCCACGATCTGCTGGTATGGGGAATTCACACACAACAAGAGATGTGCACGTATGTACACACATATACACACACACACACTACTGAGCAAACCAGTATTTCAGTTTTTTTATGTCTCTCTCAAACATAATGTATGACAGTGTGATGAGGGAAGACACAGAAGAGAAGGGTTGATAATGATGTGAAAGGCACCAGTATCCTGGGGGATGAATGTAGGAATGGTACTCTGTTGTTGTTGTTTCTATAAACAAGAGAATCACCTCTATCATTTCACATCATCCATTCCCTCATCCCACAGAGAGGACGAGAGCACTTCACACATTGAAATAGTTCTGCTTCACAAAGGCAAATACAATACTGTACTGTAGAGAACATAGAGTTGAGTTAGGATGATATATGATGCAATGTCCAAGCATATCTGTATTGTTCGAGATGTTTACACACTCACATTTATCCTGAAAAGTACAGACAATTTACTGGGATAAGGGAACAAGGCATATTGTATCTGTGAGTAGCATGCGTTGCATCAGCAGATAAAATAATTACACTCTGATAAAATAATGTACTGAATTGGACTTAAAAGTACCCTGTAAGGGACGTCCATCTACCATTCGTTTTAGGTACATAATAACCTTGCAGTTTGTACCTTGAGAGCCAAAAGGTACAAATTAGCCTTTTTAGGGTACCACCACAATGACAAAGCTGTTTGTTCCTTTTCAATGGAAAATCGGGTAGCCTTTGTAAAGAAAACCTTTAATTAACATAAATTAAACAACTTAAATTGATACAGCACTTCCACTCACTGGTGGCCAAAAATAACTAACTTAAAGCCACACACCCAATGATTGTACCTTTTATTTTCAAAATATTGGTTACAAAAAATACATTATACTAGATTATCAGCACATGTACCCTAAAAGGTACTGAACAGTACCATGTGAGTTGATATGTGTACCTCTGAAGGTACATTGTGTATTTTGATATTTTTGGACACAACGAAATAGTACTGTATCCTTTTTTCTGAGAGTTACATGGTATTACAGGCAATATCACATTGTTCTCGTATCTCTATACCATATCAAAAGTGTTTATAAACATGAGTCCCATTTCATAAGGTGTGTCGAATTAAACCTCCACCTCTACAGACACACACATCCTCCACCCCAAAAAAACACATCATATCCTCTTGTTTCCATGACAACTGGCGTGCGTGTGGTGGGAGCATTAAGCGGCAGGTGGTGGTATCGACTAAGGGGAGGAGCGGTCTGTCACCTCACCTTTCCCGGAGAGAGAGCTATGCTGCTACTGTAAACACACATACTTCCCTCTGACATGTGTCCTATTTATTATTTTACAAGAAAGGTTTGAAATATGGTAAACAAGGACAGACAGGGGTGAAGTTAATAGAATTGAAACCTGAGGTGAAAGCATATCTGATCTTCTCGTATGTGTGTATGTGAACGTGTACACTTATGTGTGTGTGTTTGAGGGGGTTGTGTGAATCAACAGATCCTGCTCGGCATGTGCCGCACACTCAGACACCCCCAAACCCCCTAAGACCGAGGGATAGACAGGGGGAGGGTAGGTGTGGGCAAAACATCCCTCTTCTCCTCGTTATAATATATTACTATAATTAGGAGGCTCATTCCATGAAATTAGTACCTTTTGCGTTCCTTTGATATTTTGGACACAAATATAGCATTTTAAAAGCCTGTTATATTATTAAACAAAGTGACCTTTAATATAGACCACATTGAAAATTCACCCAATCAGATTTTTATATGACTAAAGTGTTGCTAAAGTGCAGAAATTCAGCATTTTGACATTGTCACGTGAAAGGACGGAGGATTCAATAGCGAGTCAAGTTCACCATTTATTGAATCAATTCAGGCGGTAAGTCACAGGTAATCGAGGGTGTCAGGAAGTGTCTGGGTGTTAGCAGCGCCGAGACTGCAGGGGAAAGCCAATCCTCCGTAATGTCAGTGAGTGAAGAGGATTTCCCAGACGGGCGATCCTGAACGTGCCCAGCGTAGAGACCTCCACAGGAGCGAGAGCGAACGAAGAGTCCAGCGGAGAACAGAACCATAGGTGAAACACAGAACTCGGCCTGGAGAGAAACACACGCACAGGGAAACAAGACAACGAACTGACAAACACAAGACCAAGACAACGAGTATAAGTAGGCACACATAATGAGTGTCAGCTGGCGCTGACAATGAGCAGAGTGGCAATCAGCGGCCACACACGCACACACAGAGAGAGCCGGTGAATTCACGAACCGTGACAGTAGCCCCCCCCCCTAGGAGCGCCTCCCAGAAGGACCTGCCTGTTGATTGTAATCATCAATAAGGGAGTGATCCAGAATGTCTCTAGCAGGGACCCAACTCCTCTCCTCCGGCCCGTAACCCTCCCAGTCCACCAAGTATTGAACACCTCGGAGCCTGCTTATTGCTAACGGAATGGAGAAGAATGTTCCTGGTGGAAAGCCACACCCTTTGACCTACAACGTAGGTGGGGGCCTTCCGTCGGTGGCGATCAGCCTTAACCTTAGTGCGCGCCCCTACCCTGAGAAGGGTCTCACTGGTTCTAGTCCACGTGCGATGACACTTCTGGACAAAGGCGTGAGCAGAGGGGACCGCGACCTCGGAATCCAGGCTAGGAAAAATGGGTGGCTGGTAACCCAGACTAGCCTCGAACGGAGTCAAATCCGTGGCGGACACCGGTAGCGAGTTGTGAGCATACTCGATGAATGAGAGTTGCTGACTCCAGGATGAAGGACTCTGGGACACCATACACCGCAAAACCCTCAACGTCCTGGTTGGCCCTCTCTGCTTGACCGTTACTCTGGGGATGAAACCCTGAGGATAAACTGACGGTCGCACCCAGCAGTTTACAAAACTCCAGCCAGAACTTAGACACAAATTGGGGCCCCCTGTCGGAGACCACGTCCATCGGAAGGCCATGTACCAGAAAGACATGGTCCACGACAGCTACCGCAGTCTCCTTGGCCGAAGGCAATTTCGGCAAGGGGATGATATGGGTCGCTTTCGAGAACCGATCCACCACTGTCAAAATGACGGTCTTGCCCTGAGAAGGTGGGAGGCCCGTGATGAAATCCAGGGCTATATGGGACCACGGCCTCGAAGGGACCGACAGTGGTTGGAGTAACCCCTCGGGGGGCCGATTGGAAGTCTTGCCCGTAGCACCACGAACAGGCCAAAACAAAACTCAGAATGTCCTGGGCCATCGCTGGCCACCAGAACCGCTGCTTAACTAGGAAGCTAGTACGGGTCGCTCCCGGGTGACAAGCTACCTTGGAGCAGTGTCCCCAACGAAGGACCTCGGACCGTAGTCCCTCCGGCACAAATAGTCGGCTCAGTGGGCAGCCGGACGGAGGTGTTACCCCTTCCAAGGCTGACTTGACCCTCGACTCGATCTCCAAAGTGAGTGTGGACACAATGAGTCTCTCGGGTAGAATGCACTCGGGAGTAGCCGGGCGTTCAGAGCGGTCAAACACCCGAGACAAGGCATCGGGTTTGACGTTCTTAGAGCCCGGGCGGTAGGAGAGGGAAAAGTCAAAGCGTCCGAAAAACAGAGCCCACCGAGCCTGTCTGGAGTTGAGTCTCTTGGCAGATCTAATGTACTCCACGTTCTTGTGGTCGGTCCAGACGAGAAAGGGTACCCCCGATCCCTCCAACCAATGACGCCACTCCTCCAACGCCAGTTTGACTGCCAACAACTCTCTATTCCCAATGTCATAATTATGTCATAATTATGTTCGGCAGGTGATAACCGATGGGAGAAAAAAGCGCAAGGATGCATCTTGTCATCCGAGGCGGAGCGCTGGGAGAGAACAGCCCCTACACCCACCTCTGACGCATCAACCTCCACCACAAACTGACGAGAAGGATCTGGGGCTACAAGGATGGGGCCCAAAACAAAGCGACCCTTAAGGTTGGAAAATGCCTTCTCCGCAGCACCGGACCACCTGAACGTAGTGCTGGGGGAGATCAGGGCCGTCAGGGGAGCGGCCAGCTGGCTGAAATTGCGAATGAACCGTCGGTAGAAGTTTGCGAATCCCAGGAACCTCTGTAGGGCCTTACGAGAATCCGGGCTCGGCCAATCCACCACGGCCCTTACCTTCTCGGGTCCATGCGCATCCCCTCGGCCGAGACGATGTGCCCTAAGAAGGGGACCGACTGAGCATGAAACTCACACTACTCAGCCTTGACGAAAAGCCCATTTTCTAGCAACCTCTGGAGCACCCGTCGGACGTGCTGGATGTGTTGCTGGAGAGAGGAAGAAAATATCAAAATGTCATCCAGATAGACATAAATAAATTGATCTACCATGTCTCTTAGCACGTCATTAATGAGTGCTTGGAAAACCGCCGGGGAGTTAGACAGGCCGAAAGGCATGACCAAATATTCAAAATGACCCCTGGGGGTGTTGAACGCGGTCTTCCATTCATCCCCCTTCTTAATACGAACCAGGTGGTAAGCATTGCGTAGATCCAATTTTGTGAAGATGGAGGCTCCCTGCAACCTCTCGAAGGCTGAAGACATCAACGGCAAAGGATAAGTGTTCTTTACCGTGATGTTATTCAGCCCTCGGTAGTCAATACAAGGTCGCAGGGAGCCATCCTTCTTCCCCACAAAAAAAGAATCCCGCACCTGCTGGAGAAGAGGGGCGGATAAATCCGGTTGCAAGAGACTCAGAAATGTATTTCTCCATGGCCTCCCTTTCTGGAACAGAAAGAGAGTATAGCCCGCCCTTAGGCGGAGACGTACCCAGCCGTAGCTCGATGGCACAGTCGTAGGGACGGTGTGGAGGCAGAGAAGCAGCGCGAGACTTACTGAACACTTCCTTCAGGTCAAGGTACTCGGCGGGCACGTTAGACAAATTCACCGGCTCCTCCTGCAACACAGAACCAGACACAGACGAACAAGCAGACATAAGACAGGACGCATAACACTCATTACTCCAGGCCAATACAGTACTGCGCCCCCCAGTCCACCCTGGGACCATGCTTGACTAGCCAGGGGTGGCCTAGAACTATGGGGATGAGCGGAGAGTCCATGAGCAGGAACGATATCTCCTCCACATGATTACCCGACGTGACGAGGGTTATGGGTTTGGTGCAGAGGAGAATGTTCGGGAGTTCTTGCCCATTTAGTGATGTAACCGCAATCTGGCGGGTGAGCGGGGTGATGGGGATGTGGAGTCTCCGGGCCAGACTCAGGTCCATGAAGTCTCCCTCCGCTCCTGAGTCCAATAAGGCTCGACACTGGTGGGAGTGGGTCGCCCATCGCAGTATAGGCACAGCCCTCTACTCCTCCGTCGTTGCCTCTCCTCCCGGGAGAGTCGAGCTCCACCCACCTGCATGGGCTCCTGATGGAACACGGGACTGACCGTATTGCTGCTGGGTGATGAGTGTTCCTCGAACCTCGCGAAACCCGGGGCCTGATGTGTCCGCTGTTCCAGACGGTTTAAGCGAGCATCGACCCTTAATGCCAGCTCGATGAGTCCGTCCAGGCTCCTGGGCAGGTCCAGCGCGTAAATCTCTCTCTGAATACGGTCAGCCAACCCATGCAGGAACATGTCCCACTGCACCTCCTCGTTCCATTGACACTCCACTGCCAGGGTCCTGAATTCAATCGAATAATCCAACACAGGTCTACTCCTGCTGAAGATCCGCAAGAACGCTGGGCTGCCTCGCGTCCGCTATGCCCGGTCAAGACCCGCCTCAGTTCCTCAGAGAGTGCCTGGAATGACGAGCAGCATTGGTGATGGTTCTCCCACACCGCTGTTCCCCACTGAGCCGCGCGTCCTGTCAACAGGGTTAGCGTAAAAGCCACCTTCGATTGTTCTGAGGCGAACGTCTGTGGCAAAAAAAACAAGGAGCACTTGTTAATAAATGGTCTGCAAAAATTAGGCTCACCCGAATATGCCTCTGGGGTGGGCATACGCGGCTCAGGTTGGTGGTAAGGGGGTGTAGGAGCAGGAAGAACCGGCAATGTGGTGGGCGCAGCGGGGATACTTAGGTGTAGCAGCTGTTGGGTGAGTTCTGACACCTGCGCTACCAAGGCTTGCACCGCATGACCCGTTGCCTTCATCTGTTCCTCCTGTTGGTCCATACGAGACATGCTTCGGGACAGAAATCTTGTTAGCTCCAGCGCACTCGCTGAATCCATGGTTGGTCAGTTCGTTCTGTCACGTGAAAGGACGGAGGATTCAATAGCGAGTCAAGTTCACCATTTATTGAAGCAATTCAGGCGGTAAGTCACAGGTACAGGTAATCGAGGGTGTCAGGAAGTGTCTGGGTGTTAGCAGCGCCGAGACTGCAGGGGAAAGCCAATCCTCCGTAATGTCAGTGAGTGAAGAGGATTTCCCAGACGGGCGATCCTGAACGTGCCCAGCGTAGAGACCTCCACAGGAGCGAGAGCGAACGAAGAGTCCAGCGGAGAACAGAACCATAGGAGAAACACAGAACTCGGCCTGGAGAGAAACACACGCACAGGGAAACAAGACAACGAACTGACAAACACAAGACCAAGACAACGAGTATAAGTAGGCACACATAATGAGTGTCAGCTGGCGCTGACAATGAGCAGAGTGGCAATCAGCGGCCACACCCACACTCACACCCACACACACGCACGCACACACAGAGAGAGCCGGTGAATTCATGAATTTTAACACACTTAATCCCAACATTTCTCGAAGTTTCTGGTGTTTTTTTGTGGAAAATTGAGCGGGTTGAAGATGACACGTACACCCTGTTACTTATAGATTTCTAGACGCACTAGAAATGTTTTAACAATTTAAATGTTTTTGTGAAACTTGCATTCAATTGCCATTCCCTGTTGCGCACAACCAGCTTCCATTCCCCGGTACAACAGGATTTATGGCTGATTTGAGAAGAATTCGTCAACCCTGTTATGGTCAACTCTGTTACTTTATTTGGCACTTACAATAGTCTTTTTTTTTATTTAACCTCTTGAGATGGGAAAAAGTGTTTTTATAAAGTTGAACATTTGTTCGTTATGACAGAATGTTAAACTACTGAACAGGCACCTAATTGGTGGAACGACCCAGGACCAGACAGAATATACGGAAGATGTTTTCTTATCAATAGTGTTACAGCTTTGTCGTCATATTTAATGATACATATGCAGTGAATTCTGAAATTATTTAGACCCTTTCCTTTTTCAACATTTTGTTACGGTACTGCCTTATTCTAAAATAGATTTAAAAAAATAATGATCATCAATCTACACACAATACCCCATAACGACAAAGTGAAAACAGGTTTTCAGAAATGTTTGCAAAAGTATTAACAATACCAGAAATACCTTATTTACATAAGTATTCAGACCCTTTGCTATGAAACTCGAAATTGAGCTAAGGTGCATCCTGTTTCCATTGATCATGCTTGAGATGTTTCTACACCTGTGATAAATTCAACTGATTGGACATGATTTGGTAAAGCTCTGAGACAGGATTGTGTCGAGGCACAGATCTGGGGAAGGGTACTAAAACATTTCTGCAGCATTGAAGGTCCCCAAGAACACTGTTTGGAACCACCAAAACTCTTCCTAGAGCTAAACTGAGCAATTGTGGGAGCAGGGCCTTGGTCAGGGAGGTGACCAAAAACCCGATGGTCACTCTGACAGAGCTCTAGAGCTGCTCTACCAATTAAGCCTTTATGGTAGTGGCCATACGGAAGCCACTCCTCAGTAAAAAGCACATGACAGCCTGCTTGGAGTTTGCCAAAGGACACCTCTCATGGTCTGAGGACACTCTCAGACCATGAGAAACAAGATTATCTGGTCTGATGAAAACAAGATTGAAGACTTTGAAATGAATGCCAAGTGTCACGTCTGGAGGAAACCTGGCACCATCCCCACGGTGAAGCATGGTGGTGGCAGCATCATGCTGTGTGACTGTTTTTCAGCAGCAGGGACTGGGAGACAAGTCAAGACCGAGGGAAAGATGAACAGAGTCAAGTACTGAAAGATACTTGATGAAAACATGCTCCAGAGCGCTCAGGACCTCAGACTGTGGCGAAGGTTCACCTTCTAACAGGACAACAACCCTAAGCACACAGCCAAGACAACACAAGAGTGGCTTTGGGACAAGTCTGAATGTCCTTGAGTGGCCAAGCCAGAGCCCAGACTTGAACCTGATCGAACATCTCTGGAGAGACCTGAAAATAGCTGTGCAGTGACGCTCCCCATGAGAGGATCTGCAGAGAAGAATGTGAGAAACTCCACAAATACAGGTGTGCCACGCTTGTAGCATCATACCAGAGAAGATTCGAGGCAGTAATCGCTGACAAAGGTGCTTCAACAATGTACTGAGTAGAGGGTCTGAATACTTATGTAAATATTTCAAGGTTTTATATTTAATACATTTGCAAACATTTATAAAAACCTGTTTTTGATTTGTTATCATTGGATATTGTGTGTAGATTGATGAATACATTTTTTAAACAAATTACATCTCCTCACCTCTCAACAATCAAACAATTTACAACTCCTCCCCTCCTGCTAATTATACAATTTTCTACTCCTCCCCATCCAATGGCTGCATATACAGTACCAGTCAAAAGTTTGGACACACCTACTCATTCAAGGGTTTTTCTTTATTGTTGCTATTTTCTACATAGTTTCTACCAAAACTATGAAATAACACATATGGAATCATGTAGTAACCCAAAAATGTGACGTGGTAAGGTTGGACCCAGGTGCAGAGAAGAGACCAGATGAGGAATCAGTGGTTAAGGACAAACATAATACTTTACTGAGAAACGGTAGCAGCAGGATCGCAGCACACTTGAAAACAAAAACAAATACTAAGTCTTGAAAACTCAAACGCACACAGTAAACATTTCAAGCTTCTGCAAAGGACAACAGAAAACATACCTCTTTTAACAGGGAAGTCGTTAATTTCTCTAGGACGGTTTCTGCCGTCCTCCGGTGAGTCGATGGGGCGGAGGAGGGGCAGGTGTAGGGGGAGAGAAAGGACTGGTCCTTACCAGCTTGAGTCGGGAGACATGGAAGGATGGACAGACCCTCATAGACCTGGGAAGCTGAAGACGATAGGTGACGGGGTTGTGGATCATGAATGGTCCTAAGTAGTGTGGAGCGAGCTTCCTGAGTCCACTTTTAGGGAAGATCACGAGTGGATACTCATAGTGACCACTAGGGGCTTTGAAGGCAGTTTTCCATTCATCTCCCTCCCTGATTCTCACCAGATTGTAAGCGTTGCGGAGGTCCAGTTTGGTGAAGAATTGGGCCCTTTGGGCCATCTCCAAGGAGAAGGACATCAGGGGTAGGGGGTAACGATTCATGATCGTAATCCGGTTCATCCCTCTGTAATTGATGCAAGGAAGCAGGCCTCCATCCTTCTTACCTACGAAGAAAAGGCCTAAACCAGCTGGGGATGTAGTGGGGCGAATGAAACCTGCCTCCAGCGACTCCCGAATGTAATTGTCCATGACTGCTGCTTCAAGGGTTGAGAGGGAGTACAGATGGCCCCGGGGATGTGTGGAGCCAGGTAAGAGTTCTATGGCACAGTCGTATGGATGATGGGGGGAAGGGTGGTGGCTTGCCTCTAACTCAAGGCCTCCCGGAAGTCGAAGTATTCGGGTGGGAGAGCGGAGAAGTCTTGGTCTTCAATGGATGCAGGAGGACACAGCGAGGCTCTTGGTGGGGGTTATGTAGCGCTAGCCAGGGGTACCCTAGGATAAGGGGGTTCTCGGGAGCCGTGATCAAAAGAAAATTAAGAGGCTCTGAGTGGTTCACCCCAACCTGCAGTAGAATGGGCTTGGTCTGATATTCCACCTGACCGGAGCCAATGGGCCATCCATCAAAGGCTTAAATCTGCAGAGGGATGGGACACTCCACGCAGGGGATTTTAATTCTCTAGCAAAGTCCTGATCAATAAAATTATCTGCGGCCCCGGAGTCCACGAAGGCTTGAATCTGGTGCTGATGGTTGTCCCATTGGAGGGTTGTGGTTAGTGACTGGGTAGCCGGGAGGTAAATGTACAACTTGTCAGGGTCTCCCCTTGTCCTGGCGAGCCCTTGCGTTTCCCGTCAGCTCTGGGCATGTAGCACGGAGATGGCCCGAGACCTCTGCAGTAGAGGCAGCAGCCTTCGTGCATGCACCTGTCACTGTTCTGTGGGCTCAGACGTGTGCCTCCCGGTTGCATGGGCTCCTCAATTCTGTGTTCGGGGGGCTTGGATTGCTCAGGAAACCGGGATATAGGAGTGGAGTCAAAAAGGCGCTGTCTCACACTTTCTCTGAGGCGGTTGTGAATCCTGATTGCCAGATTTAGAGTCAGGTAGGTATCAGAGTCATAACTTATCAAAGTGCACACATTACAGAAGTGACGTTGATCCGCAGATTAAAACTTTTAGGGTGAGAGGAAAATAGTATTCATCTTTAGTCGTTTGTGTTGGGAAAGACTACTGTTTAGAGACAGGCGTGGATACGGGCTCTGTGGGTCCTAGCTGTGCACTCACTGGCTGTGTGTTTCTTTTGGGAAGTCTCTTCCAATTTCCTTCACCTGTTCACAATCAAGAGTGGAAAGAGAGTCACGCAGGAATGTCGCCTCTCAATTTGGGTTAGAGCATATCATTGGCGAACGGACTTAATAAGTAGCACTCGTGAGAATTTATGACGTTTTAATGGTAGCCTATGTGAGTTTTCACATTTCAATTATTGAACACACAGCACTTGTGAACAGGTTGACACAGCAAACACATTTCAAAACATGTAAACACAGCAAACATGGGAGGAAAAAAGGAAGCTCTTTATCACCAGGTGACACACCTCCCCCTTTTGAGGGTTGACGTCCCGGCAACCTAGATTAGTGCTCTATGATTGGTACCTTAGTGGCCTTTGACCTCTAGTGGACCACAGAGACTGTCGGGTCCTCAGCAACTTCAGGGTGAGCTGGGGGCACTCCTGCCACTTCTGTTCCTGAGGGAATCCAATGGTTGGCAACTTGGCGTGCAATCCAAGGTTGGTTAAGCCACTCCCATCCGTCCCAGGGCGTGGCTGTGTTCTCTTGGATTGGCTCCTCCTCAGCAGGTGTTTGCCACTGTGCAGGGCATGCTCGCAGGTGATTCTGATGGATGGTCAACTCTGGACCTTCCTCTCCTTCAGGGCGGCTCCGGTAAGTTGGGTGTCCAGGTCG
The DNA here is from genome assembly GCA_030435695.1 of Brachymystax lenok tsinlingensis. NCBI lineage: Eukaryota > Metazoa > Chordata > Actinopteri > Salmoniformes > Salmonidae > Brachymystax > Brachymystax lenok. The sequence goes on along the minus strand of CM059801.1, from coordinate 1,702,209 downwards.
TAGAGATACCACCACCACATGAGGCCTGGGGCCCCAAAGGTCCTCCAACTGTTCATATTATCACTTGCGGAAACAACGAACAAGCACAAGCTCACCGGGCAGTAGTGGTAGGGCCAGTGGTCTGTCATTCCTGCGTTGTTGGCTGTACTCCTGTCATTGTCAGGTCGCCTTCCCTACCTTCTCAAAGGCCTCCAGGAGGACCCATTGATGATGCTGCACCCACTGGTGATGGATCCACCTGTTGGGGACATTGTACTCCAAGGGTACTTTCAATGGGCAATTGTGCATGTTTATCAAACATTAGGATGTGTGGAGTATACACGCTGTGGACCGTATTGTTGTAGGATAGCCAGTAGCTGTTCTTCCCAATGTGCCTGCCCTTCTTCGCTCTGTGTGTTTAACAGAGTCAGCAGTGTCTGATCCATTCTTTCACAAGCCCTTTTACCTTGTGGCCAGTATGGGCTGGTTCTGGTTTTGGTACCCCCATACAATTCACACAGTTGTTTGACCACTGCAGACTCCAAAGTTGCCCCAAAGTTTTGGAAGAGGTGTTTCATAGCACTTGTGCTTTGGGTTGAGCTGTCTGGTCCTTTGTCGGCACGGACCATGCTTACCTGGAAAACAAATCAACCATCACCAGTAAGTAGGGACATGCATCGGCTGGGCGACCCAGGAAGAGGTAATCAATGGCCACCATTTCCATTGGGGCACTAGTTGACAGTGTAAGAATTGGCGCATGGGTGGAAGGCCCAGGTTTACTCACCACACATTGTTGAAATTGAGCAGTTCACATTTGAATATCTGCAATGATTATTGGCCTAAAGGAACATCTCTGTAGTGTACTATATAGGGTCTTCCCTGCCCCTATGTGTTATGTGCTTCGTGGTCATGTTTCCTTACCACTTGCTGTTTCCCCTCAGGGACAACAATCTGAATGGAACGCTACCCAATCCATTCGTCTGGCACCTGCCTGATTATCATCCCTTCTTGTTTTTTTTAGCAGGCTCCACTTCTGCAGTCAGGTTTTGATGGGCTGTGGGCGCTGCTTGCCATGCTGGATTGTCCAAGAGGCTGGCCCTGGTCTAACAGTGCTCCCACTTTTGGAAGGGTCTCGTCGGCTTGTTGCCAAACACTCCATGGCCATGTGTTTGGGGGGACCCCCTCTACTGAAGTCCCTCCGATACACTGGGTCTGGATGCCTAGAAAGAACATCAGTGTTGATTTTGTGGGCTCCTGGACGGTACTTGATGTCAAACTGATAGTTTGCCAATAGTGCGGCCCAGCACTGCTCAACTGCCCTGAGGTTGACTGTATTTTTTATTATTTACTTTTTATTTCACCTTTATTTAACCAAGTAGGCAAGTTGAGAACAAGTTCTCATTTACAACTGCAACCTGGTATGCAGATGAGCAAGCAGATGTTTGTCAGTGTACACAGTGAGGGTATGGTTTAAACTTCTCTATTACCGCCCATTTCAGTCCCAGCAGGTCCAGCTCGTTCGAAATCAGGCTCTGGCTGCCATATACAATTAACCTTTCTCATACATCCTGCACTTGGTACAACACAGCCTCCAGCCCTCAGAAGCTTGCATCTACATAGAGCCAGAAGGAGAGAGAAAAGGGAGCGTATTCCAAAACAGGGTGTTGCAAAAGGTTACTTTTCAAGGTATCAACAGCAGTCTGACACTCTAGAGACCACTTTACTGGGACACTGGTTTTTCATGAGCTGGATCCCTGGCTCTCCAAAAGTCTTTTGAGAGGTGAAGCAATCATGGAGAACTTGGAGATAAATCGCCAATAACACCCCACAAAGCCTAGGAACAATTTTACCTGAGTCACTGTGGTTGGGGTAGCTCATTCCTCTGCTGCTTCAACATTACCAGGGTCCTCCGTGACCCCCTGGGCATCCACCACATTTCCAAGGTAAGTGGCCTGCCTCTGGAACAAGTGACACTTCAGGGGTAGTAGTCTCTCTTCAAAAATAGCAACTCCTAAAATGTCCAGCAGTCAATACTCATCCACATGGAAGACAGTGTAGTTGAGTCCGCCCGTGGCAACAGTTCCTCCACTTTTAGTTTTCACCTTAGCTCTCCATTGAATCTCTTTCTCTCCACAGGTTCCATTCTCCGTGAAGGGAGGGTTCAGGTCTGTCCTCGAGAAGAAGGTAGTGTAAGTATCCGAGTCAGGTAGGTATTACAGTTTCCGCTTATGAATTATCGAAAGTGCACATATTACAGAAGTGACGTTGAGCCAATAGGCCGGAGAAGATTGCTGCCGTTTTATTGGCTCTTAACCAACTGTGCTATTTTGTTTGTTTTTTCGCATTGTTTGTAACTTATTTTGTGCATAATGTTGCTGCTACCGTCTCTTATGACCGAAAAGAGCGTCTGGGCATCAGAACAGTGATTACTCACCTTGAATTAGATAAAGAAGTTTTATTCAATGTGTCGGACGAAAAGGATTTACTCCAGACACCCGAACAGGCCCTCATCCCTTGTCATTCACAGGAGAAAGAGACAGAGATTTTGAGGAAGGAGATCGGGGTGCCTTATGAGGTTCAGGCGACGAGTGGCTAATCTTCCATTGCCATCCGTACTATTAGCCAATGTATAACCGCTGGATATAAATAAATGGGACGAACTAAAAACACATATATCCTACCAAAGGGACATAAAAAAATAGTAAAAACGTATGTTTCACCGAGTTGTTGCTGAATGACGACGTTAATAGCATACAGCTGGCGGGTTATACAGTCTATCAGCAGGATAGAACAGCAGCCTCTGGTAAGACAAGGGGTGGCGGTCTGTGTATATTTGTAAACAACAGTTCGTGCACGATATATAAGGAAGTCTCAAGATTTTGCTCACTTGAGTTAGAGTTTCTCATGATAAGCTGTAGACCACACTATAAGCCTAGAGAGTTTTAATCTGTATTTTTCATAGCTGTCTACATACCACCACAGACCGATACTGGCACTAAGACCACACTCAATGAGCTGTATACCGCCATAAGCAAACAGGAAAACACTCATCCAGAGAAGGCGCTACTAGTGGCCGGGGCTTTAATGCAGGGGAAACTTAACCTGTTTGAGCTATGGGGCAGTATTTTGAAGTTCGGATGAAAAACGTGCCCAAAGTAAACTGCCTGTTACTCAGGCCCAGAAGCTAGGATATGCATATAATTAATATGGATATTTGGATAGAAAACACTCTGAAGTTTCTAAAACTGTTAAAATAATGTCTGTGAGTATAACATAACTGATATGGCAGGTGAAAACCTGAGCAATATTTTTTGAGGTGACCAGTTTTCAATTGAATGCCTATTGGTTATATAGGGGGAATAGCTCCCATATTGCAGTTCCTATGGCTTCCACTAGATGTCAACAGTCTTTAGAAAAAGGTCTCAAGCTTGTATCTTGAAAAACCAAGGAATTAGAGAAGTTCTTCCTGAGGTCACGTCAAGTGTCCTATTATGGATTTAGCGCGTAACAGTCAGCGCGCTCTCAGCTCTTTTTCTCTTCTATTGATCAGGCTATATTCCGTCTGAAAACTTATAGTTTATATTCATTTTAGGGTATCTGAGTATTGATTAGAAATGCTGTTTGACTTGTTTCGACGAACTTCACCGGTACTTTTGGGATATTGTTTGTCTGCATGGATGAACGCCTTTGGGCAGGTGGATTACTGAACAAAACACGCCAACCAAACGGAGCTTCATGGTTATAAAGAGGGACTTTATCGAACAAAATTACCTTTTATTGTGTAACCGGGACACTTGGGTATGCCATCAGATGAAGATCTTCAAAGGTAAGCGTTTTATTTTATGCTATTTTTGAGTTTTGTGACACCTCTGCTGGTTATGTTATTATGCTAATTAAATATGTGTGCGGGGGCGCTGTCCTCAGACAATCAAATGTCTTGCTTTCGTCGTAAAAACTTTTAGAAATCTGACAACGCTGTTAGATTAACAAGATTCAAAGCTTTTGAATGGTGTGCAACAAATTTATTTTCATGAATGTTTAAAATGAGTTTTTCTGTAATTTGAATTGGGCGCTCTGCAATTGTTGTAGATGTGGGACGTGACCATCCCACCTAGCGCAGAGAGGTTAAATCCGTTTTAACTAATTTCTATCAGCAAATTAAATGTGCAACCAGAGGGAAAAAAACTATAGAGCACCTTTACTCCACACAAAGCTCTCCCTCACCCTCCATTTGGCAAATCTGAAGATAATTCTATCCTCCTGATTCCTGCTTACAAGCAAAAATTAAAGCCGGAAGCCCCAGTGACTGTCAATAAAAAAGTGGTCAGATGAAGCAGATGCTAAACTGCAGGACTGTTTTGCTAGCACTGAATGGAATATGTTCGGGGATTATTCCAATGGCATTGAGGAGTACACCACATCAGTCAATGGCTTCATCAAAACGTGCATCGATGACATTGTCCCCACAGTGACTGTATGTACATACCCCAACCAGAAGCCATGGATTACAGGCAACATCCGGGCTGAGCTAAAGGGTAGAGCTGCCGCTTTCAAGGAGCTGGACTCGGAAGATTATAAGAAATCCCGCTATGTTCTCCAACGAACCATCAAACAGGCAATGAGTCAGTACAGAACTAAGATCGAATCGTACTACACCGGCTCAAACGCTCGTCGGATGTGGCAGGGCTTGCAAACTATTACAGACTACAAAGGGAAGCACAGCCAAGAGCTGCCCAGTGACACGAGCTTAACAAACGAGCTAAATAACTTCTATGTTCATTTCGAGGCAAGTAACACCGAAAAATGCATGAGAGCATCAGCTGTTCCGGACGACTGTGTGAACTCCACAGCCGATGTGAGTAAGACCTTCAAACAGGTCAACATTCACAAGGCCGCAGGGCCAGACGGCTTACTAGAACATGTACTCCGAGCATGCGCTGGCTAACTGACAAGTGTCTTCACTGACATTTTCAACCTCTCCCTGTCTGACTCTGTAATACCAACATGTTTCAAGCAGACCACCATAGTCCCTGTGCCCAAGAACACTAAGGTAACCTGCCTAAATGACTACCGACCCGTAGCACTCACGTCTGTAGCCATGAAGTGCTTTGAAAGGCTGGTCATGGCTCACATCAACACCATTATCCCAGAAACCCTAGACTCACTACAATTTGAATACCGCCAAGACAGATCCACAAATGTTGCAATCTCTATTGCACTCTACACTGCCCTTTCACACCTGGACAAAAGGAACACCTATGTGAGAATGCTAATAATTGATGATTGTGGACTACAGGAAAAGGAGGACAGAGCACGCCCCCATTCTCATCAACGAGGCTGTAGTGGAGCAGGTTGAGAGCTTCAAGTTCCTTGGCGTCCACATCACCAACAAACTAACATGGTCCAAGCACACCAAGACAGTCGTGAAGAGGGCAAGACAAAACCTATTACCCCTCAGGAGACTGAAAAGATTTGTCATGGATCCTCAGATCCTCAAAAGATTCTACAGCTGCACCATTGAGAGCATCCTGACGGATTGCATCACTGCCTGGTATGGCATCTGCTTGGCTTCCGACCGCAAGGAACTACAGGGGGTAGTGCTTACGGCCCAGTATATCACTGGGGCCAATCTTCCTGCCATTCAGGACGTCTATACCAGGCGGTGTCAGAGGAAGGCCCTAAAAATTGTCAAAGACTCCAGCCACCCTTGTCATAGACTGTTCTCTCTACTAAAGCACGGCAAGCGGTACCAGAGCGCCAAGTCTAGGTCCAAGAGGCTTCTAAACAGCTTCTACCCCCAAATTATATGACTCCTGAACATCTAATCAAATGGCTACCCAGACTATTTGCATCCTTTACGCTGCTTCTACTCTCTGTTATTATCTATGCATTGTCACTTTAATAACTCTACCTACATGTACATATTATCTCAATTACCTCGACTAACCGGTGCCCCTGCACATTGACTCTGTAGCGGTACACCCTGTATATAGCCTCACTATTGTTTTAATTCTGCTACTGTTATTTTAATTATTTGTTACTTTTATTTTACTTTTCTTAATTGCATTGTTGGTTAAGGGCTTGTAACAGACAAAACAATATCCCAAAAGGACCGGTAAAGTTTGTCGAAAAAAAGTCAAAACAGCATTTGTAATCAATACTCAGATACCCTAAAATGAATATACTATAATATTTCAGACGGAATATAACCTGCTGAATAGAAGAGAAAAATAACTAAGCGCACACTCCCTGTTACACGCAAAATCCATAACAGTACACTTGACGTGGACTCAGGAAGAAGTTGTCTTGCTCCCTTGATTTTCAAGATAAAAGCTTCAAACCTTTTTCTGAAGACTGTTGACATCTTGTGGAGGCCATAGGAACTGCAATCTGGGGGTTAAACTGTGAGGCTTTGAATAGCTGGCTTATTGAAAACAGTGTGACATGACTGATTCAGACATCCCGGATGATTTTTGCTCGGGTTTTTGACTGCCATGTCAGTTCTGTTATACTTACAGACATTATTATTATTAAAATGCTGCCCCCTAGCCCGTAGAGGATAAGGACCCAGAAAGATTTGGACTTGTTTCCCCCACAGCAGAATGGCATGAAAAGGGATGCGAGCAAGGGAAGCAGGAAAGTTCTCCATATGCCCCACCAGAGTACTCGCTCCTACCAGTGAGCCTGGTCTTTTTAATGGACAAGAGGTCACAAAATGACCAAGAGTCCCGCAATACAGACAACTCTTCATGGTGATCCTGTATTGCCGTTCCACTGGCACAGCCCATCTCTACCTAGTTGCATAGGCTCGGGAAGCGGGGACTCTCGGGGAAGGTCGGGAAGCCTCGGGTTCTCTCGGCAACGGGATCGTCGGGGACTTCCGGGATGACTCGGAGGCAAGGTGGAATTTTTGAATTTCCTCTCCCTTCGTCGTTCCCGTAGTCGCCCATCGATTCCATTGGTCAAAGCGATGAGGGAATCGAGATCCGTAGGTAACTCCCGAGCGACAAGCTCGTCCTTGACCTCCTGCGAGACGCCGTGCAGGAACATACCGAACAGTGCTTCCTGGTTCCAAACACTCTCCGCTTCCAACATGCGAAAATCCACCACATGGTCTGCCACACTGCGGGAGTCATGCCGAAGCTGGATTAGCTTCCGGGCAGCTTCTCTCCCAGAGAACGGGGCGTAAAAAACCTTCACCTCTCCCACGAACCCCTCCAGACTAACACATATGGCCGGCTGTTGTTCCTATACAGCAGTAGCCCAGGTGAGAGCACTCCCGGACAGCGTGATGAGATAGGCTATCTTGGAGCAATCCGAGGAGAAGGAGAAGGGTTGAAGATCAAAAACGAGGGCACACTAAGCTAGAAATGGCCAACAGGTGCTCAGCTCTCCATTGAAGAATTTCAGGGGGCAGGGCTCCCGAGAAGGTGGAGTGATCGATGAGATGGCGTTGCTAGCTGCTGGGTTACAGAGGGGCTGTGGGGTTACCACCATGGTAGGCTGCTACTCGTGCTTCTTCTCCCATTGCCTCAACGCCACGGAGAAAAACTACGATGTGGGAAATCGCAAGCTTCTCGCAGTGAAGATGGCGTTGGAGGAATGGAGGCACTAGTTGGAAGGGGCGGAACACCTGTTCATCGTATGGACCAACCACTAAAAGTATCTCTGCACCGCCAAACGCCTCAACTCCAGGCAAGCTAGATGGGCCCTGCTGTTCACACGGTTCAACTTCTCCCTCTCATATGGGCCAGGATCCAAGAATGTCAAGCAGGATGCACTCTCTCATCATTATAGCCCCACGGCTATTACCCCAGAACCCAAGACCATCCTTCCCACCTCGTGTCTGGCGACGGCACTCAGCTGAGGCATAGAGAAACAGATCCGGGAGGCACAGCGTTTCCAGCCGAACCCCGGGGGGGTCCAGATAATAGAATGTTCGTGCCTGACGCGGTCCGCTCCGCAGTCCTGGAGTAGTCCCACACCTCCAGACTGGCCTGCCACCCGGGCTCCTGCCGGACCCTAGCTTATGTGCGTCAACGCTTTTGGTGGCCCACCATGGTCCCTGACGTCTCTGCATTCACATTCCTCTCCCCAAACTACCCTCTGCCAAGGAGACGGCCCAGGTCATGTTGCAGCATGTCTTCCGGATCCATCGACTACCGGTCAACATGGTCTCTGACCAGGGCCCTCAGTTCTCATCTCGGTTAAGGAAGGCTTTCTGCACCCTCATTGGGTCGTCGGCCAGCCTGTCCTCTGGATTCTACACCCAGTACAACGGCCAGTCGGAGTGAGCCAACCAGGATCTGGATAGTACTCTGTGCTGCCTGGTCTCCGCCAACAGCACCACCTGGAGCCAGCAGCTGTTGTGGGTCGAATACACCCGCAACACCCTTCCCTGTTCTGCCACTGGCCTATCAGCCCCGCTCTTCCCTGAGCAGGAAGAGGAGTTCGGCATACCTTCTTCCCAGATGTTTCTCCGCCGCTGTCGTCATACCTGGAGGAGAGCCCGATCAGCCCTCTTCAAGACCACCTCCAGGTATCGACGACAAGCGGATCGCCACCGGACCCCAGCTCACCGGTATCGTCTTGGGCAGAAGGTATGGCTGTCCACCCGGGATCTGCCCCTCTGGGTGGAATCCCACAAACTCTCCCCCCAGTATATCGTCCCGTTTCCCATCTCCAAAATCATTAGCCCCTCTGCTGTTCATCTTCTGTTGTCCCGCACCCTTCGTATACATCCTACCTTTCATGTGTCCAGAGTTAAACTTATGTCTCACAGTCACTTATGTCTCACAGCCCTCTCACACTTATGTCTCCTGTTTCCAGGCCCACCCCTCTCCCCTATCTCATCGACGGCCAACCGGCTTACACGGTGAGGCGTCTCCTGAAGGTTTGACCTCAGGGCAGGGGGTTCCAGTACCTGGTTGACTGGGAGGGTTATGGCCCAGAGGAGAGGTGCTGGGTCCCCACCAGAGACATCCTTTATCCAGGCCTCATCGCGGCTTTCCAATGCCGACACCCCGGTCAACCAGGTATGCGCCCAGGTAGGAAGCCAGGTGGCACCCCTAGAGAGGGGGTACTGTCACACCTTGATCTGTTTCACCTGTCTTTGTGATTGTCTCCACCCCCTCCAGGTGTCGCCCTTATCCCCTGTGTTTTCTCTGTTTGTCTGTTGCCAGATCTTTTTTTTCATTCATACCTACCAGCATTTTCCCCCTTGCTCTTGTCCTGTCTATAGTGCTTGTTTTCTAGTTTTACCAGTTTTGACCTTTCTGCCTGCCCTGACCCTGAGCCTGCCTACCGTCCCGTACCTTTTCCCCGCTACTCTCGATTACCGACCTCTGCCTGACATGACTCTGAGCCTGCCTGCCATCCTGTACCTTTGACTGCCCGTGTTCGATTTAATAAACTTTTGTTACTTCGACATTGAATGCACCTGGGTCTTACCTTCAAACGTGTTAAACAGCTCTCGTGAATAGGTTGGCACAGCAAACGTATTTCAAAACATGTGAACACAGCAAAACGTGAGAGGAAAATAGGAAGCTCTTTATCACCAGGCGACACATACATTTTATATAATTCTAAATATTGCATCAAAATGTTGAAAATCTGATTTCACTTGCTGATCATGGTCTGCAGCTGGCTCTGATCGTAGTGTAATGAAACATACAGGGAGAGTGTGCTCGTCCGTGGTGGTTAGCAAACCCTCAACCTTCTGGCCCATAGCCCTGCATGGTATCGACTGTGCCACAAAACCATGAAGTGGCAAGGTTTTGAAGTGTCAAAGTCTATAACATGCTTAACACCCCAGCCATCCTACAATCTAAGATAGATGCCCTCAACATCACACAAATCATCAATGAACCTACCAGGTACAACCCCAAAGCCGTAAACACGGGCACCCTCATAGATATCATCCTAACTAACTTGCCCTCCAAATACACCACTGCTGTCTTCATCCAAGATCTCAGCGATCACTGCCTCATTGCCTGCATTCGTAATGGATCTGCGGTCAAACGACCTCCCCTCATTACTGTCAAACATTCCCTAAAACACTTCAGCGAGCAGGCCTTTCTAATCGGCCTTGCCCAGGTATCCTGGAAGGATATTGACCTCATCCAGTCAGTAGAGGATGCCTGGTTATTCTTTAAAATTGCCTTCCTCACTTAAATAAGCATGCCCCATTCAACAAATTTAGAACCAGGAACAGATATAGCCCTTGGTTCTCTCCAGACCTGACTGCCCTTGACCAGCACAAAAACATCCTGTAGCGTACTGCATTAGCATTGTACAGCCCCCGTGATATGCACCTTTTCAGGGAAGTCAGGAATCAATATACACAGGCAGTTAGGAAAGCCAAGGCTAGCTTTTTCAAGCAGAAATTTGCTTCCTGTAACACAAACTCAAAAAAGTTCTGGGACACTGTAAAGTCAGTGGAGAATAGGAGCACCTCCTCCCAGTTGCCCACTGCACTGAGGATATGAAATGCTGTCACCACCAATAAATCCACAATAATTGAGAATTTCAAGAAGCATTTTTCTACGGCTGGCCATGCTTTCCACCTGGCTACCCCTACCCCGGTCAACATCCCTGCACCCCCCTCAGCAACTCGCCCAAACCTGCCCCATTTCTCCTTCTCCCAAATCCAGTTAGCTGATGTTCTGAAAGAGCTGCAAAATCTGGACCCCTACAAATCAGCCGGGATAGACAATCTGGACCCTTTCTTTCTAAAATGATCTGCCGAAATTGTTGCAACCTCTCTTTCGTGTCGTCTGAGATTCCCAAGGACTGTAAAGCAGCTGTGGTCATCCCCCTCTTCAAAGGAGGAGACATCTATCCTACCCTGCCATTCTAAGGTCTTTGCGGAGTGGTGGGGCGCTAGCTCCCGACACTACCCAGGGAAACGCAAGGCGCCAAATTCAAAATCCAAAAGTTGAATTATTAAACATTCATCAATATGTGTTGCATAGTCATCAAAAGCTCTGCTTCTTGGCAATATCACAGCGTTGTCAGATTTCAAAAAGGCTTCCCGCGAAAGCACAACATTTGATTGTTTGAGGGTAGCACCTCCAATATTTTCCATTAGCATCAATTCATAAACCATCACGGTTCACACAAAACACATTTCACAGCGAAAACAAATCCCTTACCTTTTAAAGAACTTCTGCTGAGGCCTTCCCAAGTGTCCAACGAAGACAATCCATGGTTCTTTTGATAGAAAAAGTCATTTATTATATCCATAAATCTCCGTTTGGTTGGTGCGTTGAATCGCCCATTGAAACGTGAAAAGAACACGTTCAAATATACCTATAAACTTTTCCTAAACAAATCAAATACCAGTTAAAATGCATCCTTAGCTATCCTTTTATGAATATGAGCTATAATATTTCACTCGGCTGGTCACCTAAAAGTTATATAAGTAAAATAAAGTGGGGCGCGCAGCCTGACTTGCGCACGAGAAAACTTCTTGACATCTGAGCTACCTTGGCCATATCCTTTCCCTATTCTTCCTGCTTCCTCCAATCCCACCGTACCTTCTCCGCTATGCAATCTGGTTTCAGAGCTGCTCATGGGTGCACCTCAGTCACATTTAAGTTACTAAACGATAACCGCCATCGATAAGAGACATTACTGTGCAGCCGTATTCATTGATCTGGCCAAGGCTTTCAACTCTGCCAATCACCACATCCTTATTGGCAGACTCTACAGCCTTGGTTTCTCAAATGATTGCCTCGCCTGGTTCAACTACTTCTCTGATAGAGTTCAGTGTGTCAAATCGGAGGGCCTGTGGTCCGGGCCTCTGGCAGTCTCTATGGGGGTGCCACAGGGTTCAATTCTTGGGCCGACTGTCTTCTCTGTATACATCAATGATGTCGCTCTTGCTGCTGGTGAATCCCTGATCCACCTCTCTATGCAGACGACACCATTCTGTATACTTCTGGCCCTTCTTTGGACACAGTGTTAACCTGTTAGAGATCCAATCCTGTGAACGGGTTCGATTTTGACAACATCCGGTGAAATGCAGAGCGCCAAATTAGAATTACAAAAATACTCATTTCAAACATTCATGAAAATACAAGTGCTGCACACCCTTCAAAAGCTTAGACTCTTGTTAATCTAACAGCGTTGTCAGATTTCAAAAAGGCTTTACGGCGAAAGCAGAACATTTTATTGTCTGAGGACAGCGCCCCGCTCAAATAAATCAAATAGCATAATAACATAACCAGCAGAGCTGTCACAAAACTCAAAAATAGCATAAAATAAATTGCTTACCTTTGATGATATTCCTCTGATGGCATACCCAAGCATCCAGGTTACACAATAAAAGGTCCTTTTGTTCGATAAAGTACCTCTTTATATCCATATAGCTCCATTTGGTGGGCGCGTTTTGTTCAGTAATCCACCTGCCCAAAGGCTTTCATCCATGCAGTCAAACGATATCCCAAAAGTACCGGTAAAGGTTTGTCGAAAAAAGTCAAAGAGCATTTGTAATCAATACTCAGATACCCTAAAATGAATATAAACTATAATATTTCAGACGGAATATAACCTGCTGAATAGAAGAGAAAAAGAACTAAGCGTGCATTCCCTGTTACGCGCAAAATCCAAAACAGGACACTTGATGTGATTTTTATGATAGAAGCTTCAAACCTTTTTCTAAAGACTGTTGAAATCTAGTGGAAGCCATAGGAACTGCAATCTGGGGGTTAAACTATGAGGCTTTGAATAGCTGGCCTATTGAAAATAGTGTGACATGACTGATTCAGACATCCCAAATGGATTTTGCTCGGGTTTTCGCCTGCCATATCAGTTATGTTATACTCACAGACATTTGGATAGAAAACTTCAGAGTGTTTTCTATCCAAAGCTACTAATTATATGCACATCCTAGCTTCTGGGCCTGAGTAACAGGCAGTTTACTTTGGACATGTTTTTCATCCGAACTTCAAAATACTGTCCCCTAGCCCTAAGAAGTTAACTACCCTCCCAAACGAGCTTCAATGCCATACAACTCTCCTTCCCTGGCCTCCAACTGCTCTTAAATGCAAGTAAAACTAAATGCATGCTCTTCAACCGATCGCTGCCCGCACCTGCCGGTCCGTCCAGCATCACTACTCTGGACGGTTCTGACTTAGATTATGTGGACAACTACAAATACCTAGGTGTCTGGTTAGACTGTAAACTCTCCTTCCAGACTCACATCAAACATCTCCAATCCAAAATTAAATCTAGAATTGGCTTTCTATTTCGCAAAACAAAGCATCCTTCACTCATGCTGCCAAACATACCCTCGTAAAACTGACTATTCTACCGATCCTCGACTTGGGTGATGTCATTTACAAAATAGTCTCCAACAAATTGGATGCAGTCTATCACAGTGCCATCCGTTTTGTCACCAAAGCTCCATATACTACCCACCACTGCGACCTGTATGCTCTCGTTGGCTGGCCCTCGCTTTACACTCGTCGCCAAACCCACTGGCTCCAGGTCATCTACAAGTTTTGCTAGGTAAAGCCCCACCTTATCTCAGCTCGCTGGTCACCATAGCAGCACCCACCCGTAGCACGCGCTCCAGCAGGTATATCTCACTGGTCACCCCCAAAGCCAATTCCTCCTTTGGCCGACTTTCCTTCCAGTTCTCTGCTGCCATTGACTGGAACGACTACAAAAATCTCTGAAACTGGAGACACTTATCTCCCTCACCAGCTTTAAGCACCAGCTGTCAGAGCAGCTCACTGACCCCTGCATCTGTATATAGCCCTTCTGTAAATAGCCCAACTAACTACCTCATCCCCTACTGTATTTATTTATTTATCTTGCTCCTTTGCACCCCAGTTTTTCTACTTTGCACATTCATCTACTGCACATCTATCATTCCAGTGTTTAATTGCTATATTGTTATATTGTAATTACTTTGCCACCATGGCCTATTTATTGCCTTACCTTCCTTAACTTACCTAATTTGCACACATTGTATATAGATTTGTTTTTCTGTATTATTGACTGTATGTTTGTTTTACTCCATGTTTAACTCTGTGTTGTTGTATGTATCGAACTGCTTTGCTTTATCTTGGCCAGGTCGCAGTTGTAAATGAGAACTTGTTCTCAACTTGCCTACCTTGTTAAATAAATGTGAAATAAAAAAATAAAATAAAAAAAACACGTCTTTAAACACGGGGAAGGGGATATTAGGTATGGAGATATGCACAAGTGTAGCAGTTTAAACATGAGCTATACATCCTAAGCAGTCACCAGACCGCTATGTCTGTCTGCACCAGTCGGTTAGGGGGTTTGCGTGTGTGTGTGTACCCGTGCGTGTGTCTGTGTCTGTGACGTAGCAGGAAGACATGGCAGGCGCACCACACCACCTTGCCTTATACCCCTCACCTTAACCAACCTTGACCCCAACAGAAGGCAGCTGATTATTCAACAAAGACAGTCAACACAGCATGACAGAACCTAACCCCAATCCCTAACCCGTACCTTCCACCCTCACTCCACAAATCCCCCAAACACAGGCTGCAATTTGAACACGCACACAATCACACATGAAGCGCTGCAGTAATCACTCAAAAGCAGAAAACCAGCACCATGCAATAATGCATATGCAAATAGAACACATATGGTTATGCTAATGTATTTTCAGGTAATTAAGCATTTTCTTTCATTCCACAAGATATTTGTTCTTGAAATTAATGGGGGATTTCTGGTGATACAATTGAGTATGAGCACCAGGTATGCAGTGGGCTGTAGTAGAGAGCATATTCCTTGAAATGTCAGTCTCAGAGAAACATTTAGATATTTCTCAAGTATATATATGAATTCATCGATTTATTCCCTGCTATAACATTCTCAATGCATTAGTTAGAAATGTGTACTAATAATTTAGTGTTTGTGTTGTGCGGTGAATGAAAGGATCTTTCTGTTTAGTCAAGACGGTTTTGTTGCTCTCCTCAATACAATAATACTCAGACATGCTGTCAGCAAATGTCTTTTATTCAGTTTTACTGAGGCATTTTAATAGAAAATTATTGGGATGTTCATTAAAGCCTCCACAATAACCCAACCTCAACCTAATTGAGATGGTTTGAGTTGGACCGCAGAGTGAAGGACAATCAGCCAACAAGTGCTCAGCATATGTGGGAACTCCTTTAAGACTGTTGGAAAAGCATTCTTCATGAAGCTGGTTGAGAGAATGCCAAGAGTGTGCAAAGCTGTCATCAAGGCAAAGGGTGGCTACTTTGAAGAATATCACATATAAAATATGTTTTGATGTGTTTAACACTTTTTTGCTTACTACATGATTCCATATGTGTTATTTCATCGTTTTGATATCTTCACTACTATTCTACAATGTAGAAAATAGTAAAAAATAAAGAAAAACCCTGGAATGAGAAGGTTTGTCAAAACTTTTGACTGGTACTGTATATAAAAAAACATTTCTCTCTTTTTATTTGTTGTGAAAGTGTCCTGGTGCTATATAATAGTATTATTTCCCAGTGTGCTGCGTGTGCTGTAGGTGTCCAGGACCTGCACTAGCTCTGCAGTGTGTGACAGATGGTATGTACAGTATGTCCTCCACAGTGTCTAGCACAGACCGAAGCCTGTTCTCTCTCTACTACATCATGCCAACTGCTACTGCCTAGCTCTCCTTCTTCTAATCTTCTATTTCAATGGCCATCTTCATACAACTCTATTGCCTATTTAACCTTTTTTTATTTTACAGATAGAAAGATGATAAAAAGTATTTATTCACATTCGGCTAAATGTTAGTCCGGTCCTGAAGTGTCTTAACAAAATTAAACCAAAATATTTAGGCTGACTTCATACAGTGTCCAGAAAACTGTATTTGTGTGATATGTAAATATGTGCATATTTAATGAGATATCACAAAAAATATATATATAATATTTCAGATTGTTTTTATACAAAAAGTATTATATTTGTGTCCACATTCCACTGGTAGAAGTTGATTGTGATATGATTAAGGAAAGAAATACCCTATTAGGGTGAGTGCCTGGCCTTAAATGAAAATCCTATGTCATAATTGAAATCAAAATGGAGGGAAACCCATGCAGAGTGTGTAATAGCAGACAAGAAGATACAGAATGAAGATTTTAGTAGACATGTATAGTGATATTGGAATATACTTCCTATTATTAGGCTTGTACATTTTTTGGAGGGTGACTCTACAAGAGTTTTGACATTTTCCAATATTATTCAAAAAGAGAGAGGATAAAAAAGAGTGGAGGAGCAAGGGGATAGGATAGGAGGGAGGGAGAGAGAGGGAGAGAGAAGGGTTCTCTGGAGTACATTCCCTTTCTCTGTTTATCTTACACAGATTTTGTTTCAACGTTATCTCTGCAAAGTTTTGTATTTCATTGAAAATGTGATTGAAATGAAACAAAGTGGGGAAGAGAGGGAGTTCACAAGCAGGAGAGAGAGACAGGCGACGAGAGAGGGCGAGAGGAATATTTCAAATTCATGAGTTTTCTTGAGAGAGAAGAAACACCAATATTTTTCCATTTGATAAAAGCCGAAAATGCAACACCCAGCTGGCGACACAGTAATAGTGAATTCTCTTTGGCAATGCTTTAGTAGCATGGCAAAACTGATTTGACAGACACATACCATGGGTGTTTTGTAAATACATGTATGTTGGACGTTTTCCTTTCTTGACATTCGGCTAGTTGGCTTCTGTCACAGTTCTGCTGTGAAGAATATTCAGTGACAAGTGTATAAAATGTTTTTTAAATGAAGGAAATAAATTCTGTTTCTTCTGTGTATTGTGTTCCGTCTAAAGTGCTTCTAAGTGTGTGTGTGTGCATGCGTGCCTATCTGCATTTTAGGTAACCATATCCTATGATCTATCCATATCTCTGTTTAGTTAGGTGCAGGCCAACATTAATCCAATTAGATTGACTTTGTTTTAGTCATTCATCTTGTACTGCCTGTTCCTAAAGATAATTAACCCTAGCAGTAAATTTAAAGTGAAAATAAATGACAGCCCATTAGGTTAGGTGTCAGAGGTGAATGGCAGAGAGATAGGAGGAGATAGAGGGGAGGAGGGAGGGAGGGATAGATGCATACAAAGCCACAGGGTCCCGGCATCACCTCCTTATAACCACATTACAGTGGAATGAACAAGCGGCAATGAGCGGCACTGTCATTAACCTCTGTAGCGGTGATACATCACCGCCTGTAGACAGACACACACAGACACACTTCGGACATGCAAATTACCCCAATTCAGCCCAATCTCCATCTAAGGCCACTCGCCCGTTCATCACGATGATAAATCACACCAGGGGGTGTTAGTTGCGATAAGGGAGGAGGGGGATACACACACACACTTTTATTGGTAGTGTTTAACAGTAAATGGTCTCAGCTGAAGGAATCTAGCTGGTATAGCTGGTTAGGTATCACCACATGGTTAATATATTTCCAGAACATCCTTATCCATCCTTAATCACTGTCTTCAAAGGGCATAACATTCTGGTAAATTGTCTCAATGTTTTTTCGGGTGTATTTTCAGATTCACTGAGCGTACAAATCCCTCAGCATGAGGAGAGGATGCATCCAGAATGAGGATGATACATGTTATGCAATGCCAGATCATTATTCTGCACAGCGCGGTGTGGATGCTTTTTTATGTTGATTATCAGCTATTGAAAGTAGTAGCAATATGGTTGCCAGGCTAAAGCTGTTGAAACGTCAGGCCTATTTCATGTTGTTTATAGCAGTTACACCAGGACTCTATCATGACGGTTTTAAAATGTGTGTGTGCATGTTCGGGTGTGCGTGGGTATGTGTTCCGCTTTCCACTTCACCCGAGTCTGTGAGGGACGGACAGATGCGGTGTCTCCGCCGTCAGTCGTAGAGGAGAGGACATATTTGGAAGTCACACAGAAAGGTAACAAATTTAGCAGGCCAGCTAGGCCATCTGTTACTCCAGCTCTGCAATGCGTACTCGGACAATAGGACGGCTAGGCCTGCTATTGTCCTCCTGGCATTTGGGTAAACGCAGGCCCCTTATGACCACCACCCAACTGACTGCCTTCCTGCCTCTCACATAATGCCTAGCTGAACAGAGTATAGTTCAACATCAAAGAACACACTGTTCCTGGTCAAGTAAAGGAAACTGTATCCCAAAAAAACAACTCTTCTTTTCACTTTCTTTGCCCAGCTTTAACACACTTCCTAAGTGATGTTATCTCCTATGGACTTCTTCCAACACACGCGCTCACACTCACACACACGCAAGCGAGCCACGATAAGTTCCATCAGAGCTTGGGGAAAGGGTCGATTTTCCATTATGGAATTTTATAATAAAGATAAACTGTCATGCCAATCAAAGCCGTACTTAAAGCCCTCTGAAAGCTCAGCCAGGACCTCTGTCTTCGTCCTCAACCTCATCCCCAAATAAGCATCTTCCCTGTCCTCCCAAACATCTCCACAAAAGCATCTTCCCCCATCTCTTCTTCAGAGGAGAGAAAGAGACAAAAAGGAAGGTCAAAAAGGAAGGCCAAACGCTGATGTTTTTTCATCAGAAATTATTGCTTAAAATATTACTGTTCTCAAATGTTTTATTAATAGATTTTAGATGTGTATAAAAATGTCATTTTTTTTGCAAAACTCTATATATCCATTGTTTAGCTGGAATGGATTGTTAATTTCCTCTATATTTGACTGGGATATGTGGCCATCTCACCTAACTATCTTAAGACGAATGCACTTACTGTAAGTAAGCTAAATGACTAAAATTTCAAATGTAAATCTTTTATATAGGCTACATTTCTCATATTTCTGTATTGATATATATATATATATATTTTTTTTTATATTGATGACATAAATGTATCATTTGTACAGTTCTTCAATAAAAATGTAGTTATTTGTTACATTTGACAAATACATGTCTTTCATTGAATAATCATGCTATGATTTGATAATGAAAAAACACACCAATCTCTTTTCATAATTTCTTCAAAAAATGTATGATAATTTACCACGATTTCAGAAATGGATATATAGTGTTTTGGAATGAAACTCTTCATATATGCGCTTCAATGATCAAGTAGTGCGTCAATGTCTGCATATTGTATGCATCTTCATTGTTATTGTGTGTATTCATTCCTGGTTGTTTGTTTGTGTGACGGAGTGGGTGTATGGGTATTTATACCATGGCATTGTTGAATACTTAGTTCTTATTGGCTTGAAGGGCACTCTAGAGCGTGCATTATTTCCTTATTAACGCACACGATATCAGCATGCAAGAATTCGATGTTCATAGTACATTCTTGCATATTTTGTTTGAGCTGCTTTTTAAAGCAAAAGTTGAGTTGAAAGCATTATTGGTATTGTTGAATTCGATTGTCATAATAGCAAGCTAGGACTAATGGTTTGGTTAGCTAAACCCGGAAGTCTGTTTGTTTGGTCACCACGGCAACTACTGTAGATATCTAGTAAACTTGCTAGCTACTTCAGCGGATGTTGAACACATTTCAACCGACAAAATGTGTTAAATTATAGCGATGGTTTTGATTTGATTTGATTTTATTAGAATCTCTTTAAGTCCCCATTTGGACTAATCTTCCAAGAGTCCTTAAACATTAAAATACAATTTATAATACAAACACATTTTCACACATAACATACATAATATACTAACATATTGACCCGATAAATACTCAATCTAAAATATATTGATTCTTCATCTACTATAGTCCTACAACATTTCTATGTATTATATTTATAAATAGTTTCAAAATAATGTTTAAATGTATATATTGAAAGGTTTCTTGTTTGCTCAGTTAATTCATTCCATTTCTTTATTGCTCTAAATCGAAATGTTCTTTTGCCTATTTCTCTTTTCTGTCTGAATAACGCATAGATGGTGGACAATCTATTCCTAGTATTTACAGAATGTCTGTCTCTTACCAACTGAATACCTTTGTGAATAGAATTTGGCCGTTTTAAATCGTGTATATTATGAAATAAAATAAGCATGTTTTTTTCAATTATCTTATTGATTGATGACCAACCAAGAACACTGTGCATGACTTCAACAGAAGAACCATATCTCCACTTTAAAACAATCCTTGCTGTATAAAAGGGATAATCAACTTGGGGCTCTACTGTCTTAGAAAAAAGGGTTCTTCAGCTGTCCCCATAAGAAAATAATTTTTGGTTCCGGGACGAACCCTTTTTGGTTCAAGGTCGAACCCTTTTCGGTTTCAGGTAGAACCATTTTGGGTTCCATGTATAACCATCTGTGGAAAGGGAACTGGATCCCAAAAGGGTTCTACCTGGAACCAAAAAGGGTTCTTTAAAGGGTTATTCTATGGGGACAGACAAAGAACCCTTTTAGGTTCCAGATAGCACCTTCTTTTCTAAGTGCGTATGTGTTCTCTGGAAAATAATGCAACTCCGTAGAAGGTTAGTTCCACTCCGGTAACACGTTGTGTAACACATCTTCCACATCGTTGATTATTTTCCATAGAACGCATAGCCCCTCGATGATTATCCCTTACATAGTAAGTGTGTGAATTCGTTCTTATGTGTGTGTATGCATGTGTATGTGTGTATGTGAACCTGTTCATGTGTTCTGTGTAAATATACATTCTCTGACCCCTCAAAGCCTCCTTATTGGATGGTAGCATGGACCAATCAGAGTCTGTGTGTCAGATTACCACTGTTAATCTATTTGTAATCCCTGAGCTGCCCCACTGTGGTTAGCGACAACCATTTGGAAGACACACACACACTCCGTCGTGAGTGTGTTTGTAATCCACTGTGGCTAGATATCACCCATTGGGAGGCCTTGTCTACATTAACCTTAAATCCACATCTAAAGGCATCCAGAGGATAATAGTGAAACAGATAACCTCATTCAATTCCTCGCTTACCCTGCCTAAGCAAGTTGTGTCAGAATCTGGCATCATTACTGAGAAAAATGAAATAAGTGATGCTTATTTTAATCAGCATTTTATATCGGGAAGGCTTTTTATTTGAATTAAATTGTGGATGAATTGACCCTGAACTTGGTCAGTCAGTCAACTGCTCTTCCCTCTCCCAGCCTCCAGTTGGCTTGATAGAAGATCAGTCAACTTCTAGTGATGCCTTGCTTAAGATTGATGTAAAAAGAAAGATCCTTCGGGGCTGATTTTCTTGATCCTTTCTTGCTGCAGTTTTCTTCTCTCCTGATTGCGGAGTCATCTGACGATTATCTTGGGTGCGATCGCCAGGGTTTGGAAGGCGGCCCATGTGCTCCCTCTCCACAAAGGAGGTGACCCCTCCGACCTAAATAGTTATCACTCTCGAAATTGTCTTGCCTAGCAAATTATTTTGAATCATTAATCACTTACCTGGGCGGCAGGTAGCCTAGTGGTTAGAGCGTTGGACTTGTAACCGGAGGGTTGCAAGTTCGAATCCCCCGAGCTGACAAGGAAAAAATTTGTCGTTCTGCCCCTGAACAAGGCAGTTAACCCACAGTTCCCCGGGCGCCGAAGACGTGGATGTTGATTAAGGCAGCCCACCGCACCTCTCTGATTCAGAGGGGTTGGGTTAAATGCGGAAGACACATTTTGGTTGAAGGCATTCGGTTGTACAACTGACAAATAATGGTGACTTTGACTTTTTTTTTGACTTTGACCTGTCAGCTTAGATCCTTTCTAGCTACAAGATTCACCAGTCTGGTTTCAGGACGGATCATAACACCCTCTCTGCTACAATCTTGGTGTTAAATGATTTGGTAAAGGGTATGGATAGGAGGAAGCACAGTACTGCCCTCTTTATTGACTTATCGAACACTTTCGATACTGTTGACCACTCTTTATTGATTCAAAGATTGTCTGCAATCGGGATGGATCAAATCAAATATTATTAGTCACATGCCCTGAATACACCTTACAGTGAAATGTTTACTTACCTACGAGCCCCTAAACAACAATGCAGTTTTAAAAAATATGGAAAAGAATAAGAAATAAAGCAACAAGTAATTAAAGAGCAGCAGTAAAATAACAATAGCGAGACTATATACAGGGGGGTACCAGTACAGAGTCAAAGTGCGGGGGCACCGATTAGTTGAGGTAATATGTCCATGTAGGTAGAGTTATTAAAGTGACTATGCATAGATGATAACAACAGAAAGTAGCAGCAATGTAAAAGAGGGGGGGGGTAATGCAAATTGTTTGGGTAGCCATTTGATTAGATGTTCAGGAGTCTTATGGCTTGGGGGTAGAAGCTGTTCAGAAGCCTCTTGGACCTAGACTTGGCGCTCCGGTACCGCTTGCTGTGCGATAGCGGAGAGAACAGTCTATGATTAGGGTGGCTGGAGTCTGATCATTTTTATGGCTTTCCTCTGACACCGCCTGGTATAGAGGTCCTGGATGACAGGAAGCTTGGCCCCAGTGATGTACTGGGCCGTTCGCACTACCCCCTGTAGTTCCTTGCGGTCGGAGGCCAAGCAGTTGCCATACCAGGCAGTGATGCAACCAGTCAGGATGCTCTCGATGGTGCAGCTGTATAACTTTTTGAGGATTTGAGGACCCATGCCAAGACTTTTCAGGCGTCATGCAATTGGTTTGAATATTACTTGACAGACAGGACACAATGGGCTCGATTCAATCATATCCACTTTAGTCAACATCTGCATAGCGGTAGTTTTTGAGGTGTTGGAAGTGGAACTGCTTTAGAGCTGTCAAATCCACAAGTGGCTCCATTGCAGACATTGCCATGGGTTGCATTAAGAGAAATCCCATGCAGCCTTGATTACAAGTTGGAACACTGGAATGTCTATGTCATCTACACCCCAATTAGGATGATAGAAATCTTCTTTATTTTGTTGAAGGATTTTTCAATTTGAGCTTAATTATTTCTATGTAGCCTATACTTTCTCGTTCTGAACTTCTAATGCAAATGGGGCGGATTTTGCTTCTTGACAATGACGCAAGGGCAGCTTTTTTACAAATTCATAAAAAATGAAAAGCTGAGTCAAGAAGTATTCAACCCCTCGTTATGTCAAGCCTAAATAAGTTCAGGAGTAGAAATGGCCTTAACAAGTCACATAATAGGTTGCATGGACTAACTGTGTGCAATAATAGTGTTTAACATCATTTTTTAATTGCACTTTGGATGGTGTATCAATACACCCAGTCACTACAAAGATACAGGCGTTATTCCCAACTCAGTTGCTGGAGAGGAAGGAAACCACTCAGGGATTTCATCATGGGACCAATAGTGACTTTAAAACAGAGTTTAATGACTGTGATAGGAGAAAACTGAGGATGGATCATCAACATTGTAGTTACTCCACAATTCTAACTTAATTGAGAGAGTGAAAAGAAGGAAGTCTGTACAGTTAAAAAATATTACAAAACTGCATCCTGTTTGCAACATGGGACTAATTTGTTTTTTCAGGTTAAAAATGAAAGGGAATGGAAAATCTGGTTCAGTCTGCTTTCCACCATACACTGGGAGATTAATTCACCATTCAGAAGGACAATAAATGAAAACACAAGGCAAAATCTACAATTAAGTTGCTTACCAAGAAGAGAGTGAATGTTCCTGAGTGGCCTAGTTACAGTTTTGACTTAAATCTACTAGAAAATCTATGGCAGGACCTGAAAATGTCTGTCTAGTAATGAACAACAACCAATTTGACAGAGATTGAAGAAATATTTAAATAATAATGGGCAAATGTTGCACAATCCAGGTGTGGAAAGCTCAGACACTTACCCAGAAAGACTCACAGCTGTAATTGCTGCCAAATGTGCTTCTACTAAGTATTGACTCTGGGAAAAAGGAGACAAAGGGCTGTGAGACACATAAAAAGTGGGATGTATATGGAGGGTGCGGAGCAACAGAAGACGAACAGCAGTGGGGCTAAGGATTTTAGAGATGGGGAAAGGGCCGATAAAGCTGGGGGGGAAGTTTGCGGGATTCCACCCGGAGGGGAAGACGTTTTGGACATTTTAGACACTACAGTGAAAATGGTTAACTATGTTAAAGCAAGGCCCCTGAACTCTCGTCTATTTTCTGCACTATGCAATGATATGGGCAGCGACCATGCTTTTACAACATACAGAAGTGCGCTGGTTATCATGGGGCAAAGTATTGACATGTTGTTTTTAATTGAGAGAACAAGCTTAATGTTTGCTTTACTGACCATAATTTTCACGTCTGACCGCTTGCTTGCATGATGACGAGTTTCTCACACGACTGGCCTATCTGGGTGATGTTTTTTCTTTTTCTAGGATTACAGGGACTTTCCGCAACTATATTCAATGTGCGGGACAAAATTGAGGCTATGATTAAGAAGTTGAGAGCTCTTCTCTGTCTGCATTAACAAGGACAACACACAGGTCTTTCCATCATTGTATGATTTTTTTGTGTGCAAATGAACTCAAGTTCACGGACAACGTCAAATATGATAAAGCGAAGCATCTGAGTGAGTTGGGTGCGCAATTACGCAGGTACTTTCCCGAAACAGATGACACAAACAACTGGATTTGTTGTCCCTTTCATGCCCTGCCTCCAGTCCACTTACCAATATCTGAACAAGAGAGCCTCATCAAAATTGCAACAAGCGGTTCTATGAAAATTGAATTTAATCAGAAGCCACTGCCAGATTTCTGGATTGGGCTGCACTCAGAGTATCCTGCATTGGCAAATAGCGCTATTAAGGCACTGATGCCCTTTGCAACCAAGTACCAATGTGAGAGTGGATTCTCGGGCCTCACTAGCATGAAAACTAAATACAGGCACAGACTGTGTGTGGAAAAATATTCTCTCCAATACAACCCAACATTGCAGTGCTATGTGCATTCTTTCAAGCATACCCTTCTCATTAACCTGTGGTGAGGAGTTATTCACAATTTTCAATTAACAAATAAGGTTTTATATGTAAGATGTTTAAATAAAGAGCAAAATTGATGATTATTATTATATTGGTGCTAGAGGGGGTACGAAGCTGGAGGTTGAATGTTTGGAGGGGTACCGGACTATAAAAAGTTTGGGAACCACTGGTCTAGAGGAATGTGCCCATTCCAGGACCAGGGAACGGGCAGAGTCCGGGACAAACATCCGGCTGGGAACGCTGCGCCTTACAGACCAGGCTCTCTATACCCCGGATGACTGCAGCCTTTAGACAGGAGGTAGGGAGGATGGTCTCGGGGTCAGACAGTGTAGCAACGGGGAAATACCGGTGTGAGAGCGCATCAGGCTTCACATTCTTGAACCCAGGGTGGAGGAGATAGTACATTAACAGAGAGAATACCAGGGCCCATCGAGCCTGCCTTGACGAGTGCCTCCACTCCTCCAACGCCATCTTGACCGCAAGTAGTTCTCGATGTCCCACGTCAAAGTTCCTCTCAGGGGCTTAAGACGATGGGAAAGGAAAGCGCAGGGATGCAGCTTTTGGAACTGAGCAGAACGCTGGGACAGGACGGCCCCCACTCCGTTGTCCGACGCGTCGACCTCCACTACGAACTGACAGGACGGGTCCGGATGGATTAAGATGGGAGCTGTAGTGAATCGATGCTTGAGGTCCAAGAACGCCAGGTCACCTGAGACCACGTGAATGAAACCTTGGGAGAGGTGAGTGCTGAGAGGGGGGAAGCCAGGGTGCTGCAACCCCGGATGAAATGGCGGTAGAAATTAGCAAACCCCAGGAAACGTTGCAGCTGCACTCTGGATGTGGGTTGAGGCCAATCCACCACCGCGCTCACCTTATCAGAACCCATCTGAATATTTTTTGCAGTGATGAAATATCCTAGAAAAGCGATGGTGGAACGATGGAACTCGCATTTCTCCGCTTTAACAAAGAGCTGGTTCTCCAGGAGGCGTGGAGGATGTACTCTTGAGCTGAACAGGAAAAAACAAGGATGTCATCAAGGTAGACAAACACTAACCGGTTCAACATGTCACGGAGCACATCGTTGATCAGGGCCTGGGTGTTGGGTGTTGGTCAGTCTGAAAGGCATAACAAGCTACTCATAGTGCAGGCTTCCATTCGGCAGGCTTCCATTCGTCTCCTTCCCGTATCTGAACCAGATGGTCGCTGTTCCGAAAGTCCAACTTCGAGAAGATCGTTGCCCACTGGAGAGCATCGAAAGCCTCGAGATGAGTGCTGCCATCGTGTTAGAAGGTAACAGATTATTTTATTACAGTGGTTAAGATGGATTTTCAATGTGTTCCATGGTGTTATTCGCCCCCTAGTGGAGCTTTCTGGTACTTAGACTGTAAGGAAACAGGAAGAGACACGCAGAGAAGCAGCTAAAAACAACTCTACGGTTCAGGTCTTTCAGTGCAGTTATCTCTTGTCACGCTTCAGCCTCTGAAAATATTTGTTTGTAAGTTCGATTCAAGCATTTAGCTAGTGAAGATAATCTTGTAATTGATAGAATTACTTACATATCAATGTCAGTTGGTTGCATTTACTCACACAAATTGCCTTGCCTTTCATGCATGTCGTCAGCTGTATTACTTTACTCGTGCGTTATGTAAACGAATTGTAAAACATACAATACTGAAGTTTTGTTACTGTTTCTAGTGTAATATGCTTTGTTATTGTACAGAGGTGGTTGCACATTATTGGAGTAATTAAATGAGTTAGCCAATTACCATATGAGTAACAATTAGCTATATGGTTTGACATCATGCCAGATACTTGGTACCTTGACACGTGCTTTGTATTTATGCAACTTCAACTTGAAAGATATAATGTACAGCTATAGTATGTCGATTTGAATTGAATACTAAAGTATATTCTTTTCTGTATCTTGCAGTTTCACAACATAAATGTTTTCAATATATTCATTCAAGAAAAGTCAAGCCTTGGGAGTTTTATTGAAGACTTAGTTGTTAGCTATCTGTCTAGTTTTGCATGGGAATGCAATTCAAGGGCAGAATATAGAGGGTAACGTTTTTTAACCGTGATGCCATTCAGGCCCCGATAGTTAACACATAGGAGGCAGATGGGCAAATACTCCCTGCAGCAAGAGAGTCCTCAATGTACCTTTACATAGTCTTGGTCTCCGGACCCGACAGGGAATAAAGCCGTCCCCAAGGCAGTGTAGTTCCTGGGAGGAGGTTAATAGCGCAGTCGTAGGGTCGATGCGGAGGGAGAGAAGTAGCGCGGGCCTTGTTGAAAACCTCCCGATGATCCTGGTACTCCACGGGAATGGCGGAGAGAGCTGAGGCTTCTCCCAAGCCTACAGGAAGACGTCCTGGTCAAGGGGGTGCTGACTTCAGACATTGCGCGTGGCAGAATGGGCTCCAACCCAGGATAGAACCAGTAGCCCAGTCGATCAGGAGATTGTGCCTCTGAAGACACGAAAACCCCAAAACCACAGGTACATGAGGAGATTCAATGAGCAGGAACTGCATCGACTCACTGTGATTACCTGACACTCGCAAGTTAACTTCTTAGGGAGCCACTCCCGAGGTGACGGTTTTGGAGGGTCTGGCGTGCCCAAAGTAAAATGCCTCCCACTCAGGCCCAGAAAATAGAATATGCACATAATTAGTACTATTGGATAGGAAACACTCTGAAGTTTCTAAGAGTGTAAGAATATTGTCTGTGAGTATAACAGGATGGATATAGCTGTCCAGGAATGTCTGTCCTGAAAAAAGTGGTTTTGACACATTGCCTCATTGTGAACCCCTCCCTATTGAAATGACCTTATATGGGAGTAAGAGTGCAGTACCTATTGCTTCCACTGGATGTCAACAGTCTCTAGACAGTGTTTGATGATGTTTAGTTGCTCTGGATGGTAATAGAAGAAGAATTTCGAAGTGGTCACCAGATGTAAACAGAAGAGGATGCGCATTCACGGGCTCACGTGCGCTGTGGTTTTTTCCTTTCCTATCGTCCAGTTTATAATCCGGTTGAAATATTATAGTAAATACACATAAAAGTGTTCCTAAGGATACATTATCAATGATGTTTGATTGTTCTTGGACAAGTGTATAGGTATAGGTTGAACGAGTTCTCTTCACGGTTCAATATGCGAGTGGACGCTGTATTTTATGAACATAACGCACCAACCAAACTGAGATATATGGATATAATAAATGACTTTTTCTAACAAAAGAACCATGGATTGTCTTCGTTGGACACTTGGGAAGCCCTCAGCAGAAGTTCTTCAAAAGGTAAGGGATTTGTTTTCGCTGTGAAATGTGTTTTGTGTGAACCGCGATGGTTTATGAATTTATGCTAATGTAAAAATGTTGGAGGTGCTACCCTCAAACAATCAAATGTAGTGCTTTCGCTTTTTTTCTTTTTTTTTTTTTAAATCTGACAACGCTGTGATATTGCCAAGAAGCAGAGCTTTTGATGACTATGCAAGACTTGTATATTGATGAATGTTTAATAATTCAACTTTTGGATTTTGGCGCTTTGCATTTCACCGGGTAGCACCCCACCACTCCCTAAGTAGTTAATCGGATCCATATTGTTGGTGACTCCGCCAATAGAGCGCCCATCCAGCGCTATGACATCCATGGGAATGGAGACAGGTTGTGTCGAGATTCCCAGCTCTGACACCAGGGTAGCATCCATAAAGCTCTCGTTGGCTCCAGAGTCAATGAGCACCCGGAGAGATTGGACTGGTCACCCCACAACAGGATGGCATGGAGAGGGGTACGAGTAGGCTTCGGAGAAGGCGAGTCGACAGCCTTCTGTGATATCTGAGGGAACTCGGGTGACATCGGGTTTTCCCGGTGTTGTAGACAACGGGGACTTCCGGGATTCCTCGGAGGCGAGGTGGGAGCCGTGGATGAGTGAGTGTGACCGGGAACAGACCTCTCCCTTCTACGTTCTCGCAGCCACCCATCAATCTGTATGGCTATGAGAGAGTTGAGGTCCATGAAAAGCTCCCGGGCTGAGAGCTCGTCTTTAACCACCTCCGATAATCCATTAACCTGTTACGGATCCAATCCCGTGAACGGGATCGATTTTGACAACATATGGTGAAATGCAGAACGCCAAATTCAAATTACAAAAATACTAATTTCAAACATTAATGAAAATACAAATGCTGCACACCCTTCAAAAACTTAGACGCTTGTTAATCTGACAGCATTGTCAGATTTTAAAAAGGCTTTATGGCGAAAGCACAAAATTTGATTGTCTGAGGACAGCACCCCCACTCAAAAACTCAATTAGCATAATAACATAACAGAGGTGTCACAAAACTCAAAAATAGCATAAAATAAATCGCTTACCTTTGATGATCTTCCTCTGATGGCATACCCAAGCGTTCAGGTTACACAATAAAAGGTCCTTTTGTTCGATAAAGTTCCTCTTTATATCCATATAGCTCCGTTTGGTTGGCGCGTTTTGTTCAGTAATCCACCTGCCCAAAGGCGTTCATCCATGCAGACAAACAATATCCCAAAAGTACCCATAAAGTTTGTCGAAAAAAGTCAAAACAGCATTTGTAATCAATACTCAGATACCCTAAAATGAATATACACTATAATATTTCAGGCGGAATATAACCTTCTGAATAGAAGAGAAAAAGAACTGAGTGCGCATTCCCTGTTACGTGCAAAATCCAAAACAGGACACTTGACGTGAACTCAGGAACAAGTGGTCTTACTCCCTTGATTTTCATGATTGAACGTTCAAACCTTTTTCTAAAGACTGTTGACATCTAGTGGAAGCCATAGGAACTGCAATCTGGGAGCTGAAATACCCTGCTTTGAATAGCATGCCAATTGAAAACAGTGTGACATAACTGATTCAGACATCCCGGATGGATTTTGCTCTGGTTTTTGGCTGCCATATCAGTTCTGTTATACTCAAAACCATTATTTTAACAGTTTTAGAAAACTTCAGAGTGTTTTCTATCCAAAGCTACTAATTATATGCATATCCTAGCTTCTGGGCCTGAGTAACAGGCAGTTTACTTTGGGCACGTTTTTCATCCGAACTTCAAAAAACTGCCCCCTAGCCCTAAGTTAAGGAATGTGTCGAACAGAGACTCCGGCATCTCTCATGGATCTACAGCATAGTGTTCTGGAGGAGGTAAGCAGGGTTCTTGGGAAGCCGGGGTAGGCTGGGGAGAAGCCCCGCTGGTAGCGGGGTTAATGAGAGTCTGGGGGGTTACCACAGTGGCTTGCTGCCTAGTAGAAAATCTGCAGAATTGCTCTAGCAATGCACTGAAAGTGTAATCCTGGCGTTCCGCCAAGGTCTGGAGTCCTTTCATAAGGTTTTAAAGTAGCTCCTCATGTCTTCCAATGGTGGCTCCTTGGGAGGAGACAGCATTGCGAAGCTGGTCTGAGTATGCTGGGTCAGTCTGGGCCATTTCGTACTATCATGACTCAGGATATGACCCAGATGCAGACACAGGAGGCGGATAGTTCGATTCTCCGAATATTTAATATGTGACCCGTTTCAGGAAACTAGGCGTATGTGGCGGGTCATTACTTCACAGAGGAGACGTTTCAACGTAAACGTTCTTTTAAATCAAATCCATTTTTTGCCAGATATGCCTTCTCGAACATGTGAACTTTCATGTGCCTTAATAACAAACATGTATGCCATTTGTAAATGTGAATAAAATTGTTCAATTACAAGCCTAGCTGGTAAGCCACATAAAAGGTGAGCAACCTTCCCGCTAGCCATGATTGGCTGAGATAATGAGTGGGCTGGACATGCCGAGAGAGACTTTCTGCCATATAGCACACTTCTGTCTATTTAAACTGGTCAGTATGTCTAGATAATCCTGTCTAACGCATTTCTTTTTATGTACCGCGTAGTAAAACTGCATAAGCCTAATGTCAAGTTAAAGTGTACTGTTAGCTAGCTAACATTAGCTGTCTGGCTCGCTAGCTAATGTTATGTGTATGCTCTCCACTTTCTGCAGGACCAACTTTTGAAATCAGTGGAATTCGAGTATGATAGCTAAGGAGATGGAGAAAACACCTATCTCCGGATTACATCTTCAAACTAAGGGCAACCATGGCATCAGACAGGAGACGCGTCCATCCATGATGAATACGGATAAGATGGTCTATCTAGCTACATGTTCAGATAATACATGTTTCTAATTTTGACAGAAAGTGGTTTAATTTCAAGCTAAAGTGTACTGTTAACTAGCTAGCGTTAGCTGGCTGGCTCGCTAGCTAACATTACATGTATGATCTTATTATGCGTATCTCAGAGCCACTTGCTTGACTAGTTATAGCCTAATGTTAGCTAGCTAATATTGAACCTGGTTGGTTAGCTACCTGCAGATTCATGCAGGGTAGTAAAGTCATGAGTTGGGATTATGGTTAATTGTTTACCTAGCTAGCTAGCTACGTCTTAAATAGTACCCTCAAAACACCAGTCTCAAGGTCAACAGTGAAGAGGCTACTCCGGGATTCTGACCTTCTAGGCAGAGTTGCAAAGAAAAAAGCCATATCTCAGACTGGCAAATAAAAAGAAAAGATTAAGACAGGCAAAAGAACAGACACTGGACAGAGGAACTCTGCCTAGAAGGCCAGCATCCCGGAGTTGCCTCTTCACTGTTGATGTTGAGACTGGTGTTTTGCGGGTATTATTTAATGAATCTGCCAGTTGTGGACTTGTGAGGCGTCTGTTTCTCAAACTAGACACTCTAATGTACTTGTCCTCTTGGTCAGTTGTGCACCGGGGCCTCCCCACTCCTCTTTCTAATCGAACCCACAAATACTGATGCTCCAGATACTCCAGTTTTATGCTAGTTTTATTGCTTATTTAATCAGAACAACAGTTCAGCTGTGCTAACATAATTACAAAATGGTTTTCTAAGAATAAATTAGCCTTTTAAAATTATCAACTTGAATTAGCTAATACAACGTGCCATTGGAATACAGGAGTGATGGTTGCTGATAATGGGCCTCTGTGTAGATATTCCATTAAAAATCAGCCGTTTCCAGCTACAATAGTCATTTACAACATTAACAATGTCTACAACGTATTTCTGATCAACTTTGTGTTATTTTAATGGACAAAAAATGAGTTTTTCTTTCAAAAATAAGGACATTTCTAAAAACAAGGACCACAAACTTTTGAACGGTACTAAATGGTACTGTTTAATGAAGCTGCCAGTTGAGGATATGTGAGGCGTCTGTATGCATAACCTCCAGGGAAGGCAGATGCCCAGCTGTAGAAGTGTTTTGCTGACAGGGGTTGAAGTGCATGTAGGTGTGACAACGAGATGGACAGGTATACTTTGGAGGTCAGAATTTAACCCTTCTTTCACTCCTCCAAACGGGCAGGGACCATAGGGGGTTCCAATCCGACAGATTGGAGTAGGGGCCCTGCTAGAAGCCCCTGGTGGGACAACAGGTAGCCTTTCAGAAAACACATTTAAATTACCCTAAGAGCCTTTGTTCTCTCCCCCCGCCCCCTACTCCCTCCATCCCTCCCTCCTTCTCTCTCTCTATTCTCCACTTCTCTCCCTCTCATTTCACCGCTTCCTTAAATTACTTTGCATGTACGTACTTGCACAAATTACTTCATGGCAAGGTCCTTTCCTTTTAGTGGTGTCATTCCTCACTCAATGTGTGTGCTGAATACATGTATTCATGAAAACACTTTTGATTCCATTTCTCTTTTTTTGGCATGTCACCAACAACAAAATGTTCTAGAACACTCAGAGTCAACTTATTATGGAACACTCAGTGGACAAACATTTTACCAAAATAAAAATGCATGAAGTTAAAATAAGGTGAAGTCAGAAGGTTGTTCCTGCTCGCTCTGCAGAGGTTTGGCTTATATAATAGGTCCCTGAATATAAAGACTGAAGGAGAATTAAACAACAACACAGAGGAAATATATTGAAACTGATGACCCTGAGAGTAGATACATCATAGGAGAAGAAAAGCTAGAGGAGAAAGAGACAGAGAGAGAAAGAACCAGCGAGATGAGGGACAGGGCTGTATGATTGAGGAAGGTAGAAATATACTGAAGGAGAGACAGTGGAGCTGCAAAGGGGATCCTCATATCCTGTCAGATCATATTACTGGAGGTCAGGGGAGATGTCCTGCTGCTCTCCCCAGGTAAAGGGCTCATCTGAGAGGGATGAGCTGCTAGGATTACCCCTGAACACTGAAGCAGGGCCCAGACCCCTCTCTGCCCTGCAGTCTATTAACACACTCACTCACAAGACAAATACAGCTCTGGGACTTCAACTCCTCTCTCACCAACCCCTTCCCCCCTCCCTTATCTACCCTTGCTCCCTTACTACTCATCCCTCTCTCTCAAACTCCTCTCACACTCAACCCTCTTTCCTCCCAGCTCTAAAGTGGCAAAGCAAAATATGTATTCTGATAAGGTATGAGTGCTCCCATTTCGTGAATGAATAAACATTAGTTCTTAAGTCAGATCACAATAAGAGTCACAACACATGCACACACACACACACAACATTTTTAAGTAAAGGATCCCCTTAAAACTCTGTTCTCTACCCTCTCTTAATTGCGTGAAGTATGGGGGTGGCAGCATCATGCTGTGAGGATGTTTTTCAGCGGCAGGAACTGGGAGAGTTGTCAGGATCAAGGGAAAGATGAACGGAGCAAAGTACAGAGAGATCCTTGATGAAAGCCTGCTCCAGAGCACTCAGGACCTCTGACTGGGGCGAAGATTCACCTTCCAACAGGACAACGACCCTAAGCACACAGCCAAAACTGAAAGCGCGAACCACCTCAATTAACTTCTTAGGGAGCAGCAGCTGAGGTGTCGGTTTTGGAGAGTCTGGCGTGCCCAAAGTAAAAGGCCTGCCACTCAGGCCCAGAAACTAGGATATGCACATAATTAGTACTATTGGATAGGAAACACTCTGAAGTTTCTAAGAGTGTTAAAATATTGTCTGTGAGTTTAACATAACTGATATAGCAGGCAAAACCCGAGGAATTTCTGTCCTGGAAAAAGTGTTTTTGACACATTGCCTCATTTTGAACCCCTCCCTATTGATAACAGCTATATATAGGAGTAAGATTGCAGTACCTATTGCTTCCACTGGATGTCAACAGTCTCTAGACAGTGTTTGGTGATGTTATAGTTGCTCTGGATGGTAATAGAAGAAGAATTTCGAGCTGGTCATCGGATGTAAACAGAAGAGGATGCGCGCTGTGGTTTTTTCCTTTCCTATCGTCCAGTTTATAATCCGGTTGAAATATTATAGTAAATATATAAAAGTGTTCCTAAGGATACATTATCAATGATGTTTGATTGTTCTTGGACAAGTGTATAGGTATAGGTTGAACGAGTTCTCTTCACAGTTCAATGGGCGAGTGGACGCTGTATTTTATGAACATAACGCGCCAACCAAGCGGAGATTTATGAATATGGTAAATTACGTTTTCTATCAAAAGAACCATTGGATGTCTTCGTTGGACACTTGGGAAGCCCTCAGCAGAAGTTCTTCAAAAGGTAAGGGATTTTATATTAGCGATTTTATGCATTTTATGAGACCCGCTTTGGTTATGGATTTATACTAATGCATAAAATATGAGAGGGGCTATCCTCAAACAATCAAATATTGTGCTTTCGCCGTAAAGCCTTTTTGAAATCTGACAACGCTGTGATATTGGCAAGAATCAGAGCTTTTGATGACTATGCAACACTTGTATATTGATGAATGTTTAATAATTCAACGTTTGGATTTTGAATTTGGCGCCTTAAATTTCACCGGGTAGTGTCGGGAGTGGCTAGCGCCCCACTGCTCCCTAAGTAGTTAACTGTGGAAAGAGGTCTGGAAATATGGCTGAATATAAACAGTGTAGTTATTCCCTTCGCAAGGCAATCAAACAAGCAAAATGCCGGTACAGGGACAAGGTGGAGTCGCAATTCAACAGCTCAGACATGAGATGCAGCATACCACCCTGCATCCCACTGCTGGCTTGCTTCTGAAGCTAAGCAAGGTTGGTCCTGGTCAGTCCCTGGATAGGAGACCAGATGCTGCTGGAAGTGTTGTTGTAGGGCCAGTAGGATGCACTCTTTCAGCAGGTCAAAAAAATATATCCCAATGCCCCAGGGCAGTGATTGGGGACATTGCCCTGTGTTGGGTGCTGTCTTTCGGATGGGATGCTAAACGGGTGTCCTGACTCTCTGAGGTCATTAAAGATCCCATGGCACTTATCGTAAGAGTAGGGGTGTTAACCCTGGTGTCCTGGCTAAATTCCCAAGCTGTCCCTCATACCATCACTGTCACCTAATCATCCCTAGCTTACAATTGGCTCATTCATCCCCCTCCTCTCCCCTGTAACTATTCCCTAGATTGTTGCTGTAAATGAGAACATGTTCTCAGAACTTACCTGGTAAAATAAAGATTAAATAAAATACAAATGTATGTGGCAGGGTATACAGGAAATCATGGACTACAAAAGAAAACCAGCCATGTCACAGACACCAATGTCATGCTTTCAGACAAACTAAACACCTTCTTTGCCAGCTTTGAGGATAATACAGAACCACCATCACGGCTTGCTAACTTATTCTCCGTGGCGGACGTGAGTAAACCATTTAAACGTGTTAACCCTCGCAAGGCTGCTGGCCCAGACGGTCTGGGTGGAATTTGCAAACGCCTGAAGGTACCACGTTCATCTGTACAAACAATGGTACGCAAGTATAAACACCATGGGCCCACACAGCCGTCATACCGCTCAGGAAGGAGACGCATTCTGTCTCC
The DNA here is from genome assembly GCA_030435695.1 of Brachymystax lenok tsinlingensis. Classification (NCBI taxonomy): domain Eukaryota; kingdom Metazoa; phylum Chordata; class Actinopteri; order Salmoniformes; family Salmonidae; genus Brachymystax; species Brachymystax lenok. The sequence continues at coordinate 1,666,561 of CM059801.1, read as the reverse complement.
TAGAGATGAAAGTACTTTGGTGCGAAAAGTACAAATCAATTCCAGAACAACAGCAAAGGACCTTGTGAAGATGCTAGAGGAAACAGGTATAAAAGTATCTATATCCACAGTAAAACAAGTCCTATATCGACATAACCTGAAAGGCTCCTCAGCAAGGAAGAAGCCACTGCTCCAAAACCGGCATAAAAAAGCCAGACTACGGTTTGCAACTGCACATGGGGACAAAGATCGTACTTTTTGGAGAAATGTCCTCTGGTCTGGTGAAACAAAAATAGAACTGTTTGGCCATAATGACCATCATTATGTTTGGAGGAAAAGGGGGAGGCTTGCAAGCCGAAGAACACCATCCCAACCGTGAAGCACGGGGTGGCAGCATCATGTTGTGGGGGTGCTTTGCTGCAGGAGGCACTGGTGCACTTCACAAAGTAGATGGCATCATGAGGATGGAAAATTATGTGGATATATTGAAGCAACATCTCAAGACATCAGTCAGGAAGTTAAAGCTTGGTCGCAAATGGATCTTCCAAATGGACAATGACCCCAAGCATACTTCCAAAGTTGTTGAAAAATGGCTTAAGGACAACAAAGTCAAGGTATTGGAGTGGCCATCTCAAAGCCCTATCCTCAATCCTATAGAAAATCTGTGGTCAGAACTGAAAAAGTGTGTGCGAGCATGCACTCAATACTAATTGAATGTATACAGTGGGGAAAAAAAGTATTTAGTCAGCCACCAATTGTGCAAGTTCTCTCACTTAAAAAGATGAGAGAGGCCTGTAATTTTCATCATAGGTACACTTCAACTATGACAGACAAAATGAGGAAAAAAAATCCAGAAAATCACATTGTAGGATTTTTATGAATTTATTTGCAAATTATGGTGGAAAATAAGTATTTGGTCAATAACAAAAGTTTATCTCAATACTTTGTTATATACCCTTTGTTGGCAATGACAGAGGTCAAATGTTTACTGTGAGTCTTCATAAGGTTTTCACACACTGTTGCTGGTATTTTGGCCCATTCCTCCATGCAGATCTCCTCTAGAGCAGTGATGTTTTGGGGCTGTCGCTGGGCAACACAGACTTTCAACTCCCTCCAAAGATTTTCTATGGGGTTGAGATCTGGAGACTGGCTAGGCCACTCCAGGACCTTGAAATGCTTCTTACGAAGCCACTCCTTCGTTGCCCGGGCGGTGTGTTTGGGATCATTGTCATGCTGAAAGACCCATCCACGTTTCATCTTCAATGCCCTTGCTGATGGAAGGAGGTTTTCACTCAAAATCTCATGATACATGGCCCCATTCATTCTTTCCTTTACACGGATCAGTCGTCCTGGTCCCTTTGCAGAAAAACAGCCCCAAAGCATGATGTTTCCACCCCCATGCTTCACAGTAGGTATGGTGTTCTTTGGATGCAACTCAGCATTCTTTGTCCTCCAAACACGACGAGTTGAGTTTTTACCAAAAAGTTATATTTTGCTTTCATCTGACATTCTCCCAATCCTCATCTGGATCATCCAAATGCTCTCTAGCAAACTTTAGACGGGCCTGAACATATACTGGCTTAAGCAGGGGGACACGTCTGGCACTGCAGGATTTGAGTCCCTGGCGGCGTAGTGTGTTACTGATGGTAGGCTTTGTTACTTTGGTCCCAGCTCTCTGCAGGTCATTCACTAGGTCCCCCTGTGTTGTTCTGGGATTTTTGCTCACTGTTCTTGTGATCATTTTGACCCCACGGGTGAGATCTTGCGTGGAGCCCCAGATCGAGGAAGATTATCAGTGGTCTTGTATGTCTTCCATTTCCTAATAATTGCTCCCACAGTTGATTTCTTCAAACCAAGCTGCTTACCTATTGCAGATTCAGTCTTCCCAACCTGGTGCAGGTCTACAATTTGGTTTCTGGTGTCCTTTGACAGCTCTTTGGTCTTGGCCATAGTGGAGTTTGGAGTGTGACTGTTTGAGGTTGTGGACAGGTGTCTTTTATACTGATAACAAGTTCAAACAGGTGCCATTAATACAGGTAATGAGTGGAGGACAGAGGAGCCTCTTAAAGAAGAAGTTACAGGTCTGTGAGAGCCAGAAATCTTGCTTGTTTGTATGTGACCAAATACTTATTTTCCACCATAATTTGCAAATAAATTCATAAAAATCCTACAATGTGATTTTCTGGATTTTTTCCTCATTTTGTCTGTCATAGTTGAAGTGTACCTATGATGAAAATCACAGGCCTCTCTCATCTTTTTAAGTGAGAGAACTTGCACAATTGGTGGCTGACTAAATACTTTTTTTCCCCACTGTATGTAAACTTGTGTATGTAAACTTCTGACCCGCTGGGAATGTGATGAAATAAATAAAAGCTGAAATAAATCATTCTCTCTACTATTAACTGATCTAAAACAGGGAATTTTTACTAGGATTAAATGTCAGGAATAGTGAACTTGTAAATTTCTGACTACAACTGTATCTGTATTTGTGTATGTATTGTATGTGTGTCAAACCTTACAAACAAAACATGTGAAAATGTAAAAAAAAATCTATTGTAGGGTGGACACATGGATATGCATGCACTAACACACACACAAATAGCTTTTTTCACATGTTGAGCTTAAATTTCTCATGTGAAACCATATTTTCACATTTATTCAATTTAGAGTTCACATTAACACCCAACTACCTCTCACAGTCTCAAGTCAGAATTATACATTCATCCATGTTTCTCAAACGTCAAATTTCAAAGTGTTTAAAGGTAACGTTTCAGGATTAACGGCGTTAAAACATTTTAGGTTAAGGTTAAGTTTAGGCATGACTCTGAAATCTGATGGTTAGGCATTAACTCTGAATGGTTAAGGTAAGTGTAAAGGTTTGGGATAGGCTTAAAACTAAAATCGCAAAAACAACTTTCTATCGCTGGATTCGAACATGCACCAGAGGCAGATGCTTATGCCCATCTGCCATCCCCGTCCACAACACCCTAGCAAAACCGGAACCTTCTTGAAGCTAACAGCGCTCACTGTTGTCCCTAGTGGCCGTATTCCACGTCATCTCCCAATGTCCTCAGACATGGATGGACGTCGAATACTGTCTTGTATCATAGGTGACCTAGCTGTTAACATCACATTTTCACATGTTGAGAAGAAACACGTTTTCACTTCACATGTGAATTGCAGTTGCACATGTGAAATTTGCGGTTACAAATGTTAAAAACACATGAAAATTGAATATGCACTTCATCATGTGAAAAATCACACGTTCACATATGGAATTGTAAGTTCACATGTGAAAGTCAATAACATGTAAAAATCTAAATTGCAGTTTCACATTTAAAAACCATTCACATGTGAAAATCAAATATGCACTTCATCATGTGAAAAATGTGCACGTTCATATATGGAATTGCTAGTTCACATGTGAAAATTAATCACGTGTAAAAATCTAAATTGCAGTTTCACATGTGAAAAAAATTCACATGTGAAAATGTAATATGCACTTCATCATGTGAAGTATCGCACATTCACATATGAAAATCTAAAAATCTAAATAGCAGTTTCACATGTAAGAAACATTCACATGTAAAAATCTGACTTTCACATTTGGAATTGCAAGTTCAATGTGATGTAAGATATTGTATTGTTGTTTATCAACATTTTTGATCCCAAGGACCTTGTGAAATATAAACAAAAAATATATAATAATATAGGTCAATTGAATATGAAAAAAAGACAATTCTTTATACAAACAAAAAAAATACTAAACAAGAGATGTTGCAAAACAACTGTCTGTATCTCATGAAAGAGAAAAGAATCAGAGAGCTATGGTTTAAAAAAAAGGTGTGTTAGCCATCTTGGTCAAATGAATGTCAAGACCTCGGATTCTCGGGTTCTAATCCTGACAGTTACAAAAGCACACATGCGAAACTTACATCACGCGACATGTTGGGAAACAACATGTGTCTGAGTCATGTGAACAATTAACATGTGAAAAATCCATGTAAAAATTCACACATGTCCGGAAACCCCGTGTCTGATTCGTGAAAATTTCACATGTAAAAAAATGTACACACATGTCCTAAAACCACTTGTTCTTTTCACATGTGATTTTTTCATGTGTTTTTTTGTATTCTCTGGCTATAAGGCTGCACTGACAGTGGGACCTCAGAGAGCAGCAGAGACATGAATACTTTAGCATGTAGCTACCCACCACTTTGACTATGCATGACAAAACATTCCCAGCACTGGACAGGAGAGAGAGAGAGGTTGAGAGGGACAGAATGATAGAATGTTAGATAATTCAAATAACACACATACTGTACACATTTAGCCCTTCGTCCCTCTGTACTGTGAGGTCCCTACAGCCTATGCTACCACAGTCTGCATTTAACCGCCTCATCACAACACATTTCTCTGAACACCAGTGGAGGGTCTCAAGACAGACACACAGAAGTACGCACACACAGAAAATAAATCGAACAGAATTTGCAATCCTCTCTTTCTGCCTGTGGAGAGCATTGGCCAGTACTCAGGGAAAAGAGTGGTTGCTGGGCAACGGGTTGTGGTTGCCATGGTGAATTTAAGTGGAACAGCTGGTCCAATCAGCATAAAGTGCGGGCAGGCGGGGGCAGAGCCAGCCAGGCTCATGCCAACACACACAGGAAGGAAAGAAACACTGCAGACTGAGGAATGCAGGATGGGGGGATGACAGTGAGAAGAGGATGATAGAAAAGAAGGGAGGAAATGTTCTACTATTTATGACAAGAGAGAACAGAGGACTAAAAAGAAGCCAGGCTATACAGGAAAGGAGATGTAAGGAATGGTGAGGAATAAAATGAGGACTAAATGGTATATATGAGAGAAGTGTGAGAGAGGGACAGAGAGAGATAGATAAAGGTCAGGGCAAAGGAGACAGAGAAGGATAAAAGAGGACATGATAGGAAATGTCTGTGGACAGAGGAGGATAGAGGTGACCAGACGAGAAGAGGAAAATAGAAAAGAAGTGACTGGATGAAAACAGGAAAACTGTCTGTAACAGTTATCCCCTTTAGATCCTGGGCTTTCTAGAATAATCAGGAGCACTACACCTGAGGAGAAATACAGACGAATTAATTCATTCCGTGTTAAGCAAATGGTAAAAACGGCAACATGATGTTATTTCATTTTCATACGTAGAATGGCTGTTCTTTTGCGACTATAGGTTTGCAGACTAGAAAGACATTATCTACAGTACGTTTTCCACGTCCTGTGTTAAGTGAGGGTGATAGAAGATGGCCGATGAGTGGATGGGGGGATGGAGGAGGAAGGGGTGAGGGCCAATGGGTGTATGCATGGGGGCAGGGAATGAAGAGGATGGCAGGCAGTGTAATGTTTTGGCTGATTTGGCTAGCTGAGCCTGAGGGGAATCACATGGTTGGTTCATCTGAAGGGACAGGCGCTGCACACACATGTACTTTTCTCTCTACACTACTCAATTCCACTTGTGTTGGCTGCAAGCAGGACTATATATTCAATTTTATTGCGAATATGATATTCTATTAAACTATTTCACAACAAATTTCACACCACACTTGTATTTCAAGTAAGGGTAGAGTGAAAGAACAACTCTAAGATAATTGAATCAGATGAACTACATGTGAACTCAACTCATTCAATGCTCCGTGTTTTTTCTCTCTCTTTGGGGAAACTGGTTCAAGGCCCTGTTAATTAGTACACAATTCCCCAAAGGAATCCCCTTTCATCACATCAATCTCATCACATCATACACACACTTTCTAATTTTCTGTTACTGTAAACCTCAAAATGTCAAGAAAATAATATGGTCAGATGTCTGATACATATGTCTGCTATAGCTGGTATTGGATTCACTGTTTTCATCACAGCTGCCAATCACTATCTGATAGATTGAAATCAAGCTTCTGAGATTGATGTGTGGGCCAGAACACACATGGAAACAGGGACATGAGGTGACCCCCAAGGGCGATCTTCTGGAGAGAGTGTGTCCACCCTCCACTCAACATACAGGGTGACACACACTGAGGATGACACACAGAGACAGAGACATACACAGATGTAGACAGACACAAGTACACACAGTCAAAAGACAACCAACACTTTCAGGATGCACACACACGCTCTTCAAAGCTGACACACACACAAACACACACTCCGAGTGCCACGCTTCAGCAAGCACAGAGGGGAGTGAGATGAACAGAGGGCTCAGTTGTTCATCAGCGACCTGATCAGTCCTTTCTATGGCCAGATTATACAGTGTGGCCTCCATTTTCTTACCAAGGGAATTAGAATCACTGGATAATGCGGAAGAATTTCCTCCAATTGTCCCTGTAATAACACATGACATACTGTATGGGTGTAAATGTATGAGTCAGAATGGACAGACTACAATACACTTCCTTGACCATAGCAATGGCCTATCCTATATTTTGATATTTTGTACTAATATCTGCACCAACACCAACAAGATAACATTTGATTAAATGTATTATATGGATAATCTAGGAGTTCATATCATCAACGCTTATGAGGGGAGCCCAAATTAGTCAGTGCCTTGTCATTTTTACTGTGGTCTGTTCCCTGTCAGTCCCCTCTGACTCCCATCATCATGACCAGACACAGGGTTTACAGCAGTGGCTGACCCTCACTTACACCTTCCTGTCACTAACACAAAGGATACTGGGAGGCATGATTTCCAGGGCGACCAAGAGGCACCTTTCCTTGACAACAGATCAGAATGAGCCATTAGCTTGCATCTCAGGTACAGCAATATCGCCATGGTGCCCACAGCTCGTCATGGACATCAAAGAGAAGCCAACAGTAACCTCAGTTGTGTGTTGGTGAATAAACAAACAAATTGCATCACAAGTGAAGGTCTTGGATTCATAAATGGTATTACTCAATAACTAGAAGTACAAGAAAAAGCCTTGACCATTATACAGTATAACTACGCCCCAGGGCCCGGTTTCCCGATAGCAATGGAACTTAGGCTTACTAGTGTTGTAAAGATGCATCTTTCCTGCAACAGCAAAACACCATAGAGAAAGAACGTTCACTAAGTGCATTGTTGAGACATAGTGTCGGTAATGATAGGATCAAAAGAAAGGCAGCGCAGCTCTCAGATCAGCTTTTGACATTTAAATCTTACCATAACATTAGAATTATTCCACAATACTGACGACGGGTCACGGATCAGCCGCGGACTGATTTAGTCTTGAGTGGATGGTCGGGGGGCCAGAACATAATACAAAATAATTTGTAGACTCCAAATTGACCACAAGAAGCCCGAACATATATAATATTTGACTGAAACATAATCATTTCAAACCTTCCTTACATTTGTATGTGATCACGTGTCTCTCTATTATGCGTGTGAATACTTGGGAACAGATTTCCAAAATAAAAATCACTTGGAGCTGATCTCCTGGTATTTTTACAGTTTTTTATGTCCAACAATGAAAATTACCAAAAGCTTTTTTGGGTCTGAGAAAAACTTGGTGGGGCAAATAAAGCCACCCATGGGCCAAATTCGTCCCATTGGCTGCCAGTTGGGGAACCCTGACCTAGAGAAATATTCACCTGTGCCTGCAAATGTTTTGCCTTTTTCTAATGTTTACCCGATAATAATGCACTAAATCAAGATTTGGCAAATCACTGCACACCTGTTAGGCTACACATCATGAAATATATTGAGGCAAAAATTACAGACAGTGGCCAAATAGCAAAGTAAACTCCATTGGATGAACGTGAAACTGATTTCAATAGCATTGAAATATATAGTCCTGTGTAGCCTATACTGTAGGTGGGCTATGTTTTAATGCAGTAATCTCAGTTTTCATTTGAAGTATCTTTTTATTCTTCGCTTGTTTGTAACAATTGCAAAGTCATTGGCAACTTTGTATTTGTGGTCAACTTCATTGTGAAGTTATTGGCGGTAACAGAGAGACAGATAAACATTTTGATTCTAGGATTATCGGAGCTCTTCTACAAAGTAATGGTATAGGGAAAAAATGCATCTAACGAGTTAGTCTGTAAATAACAAGTGTTTTCAAGTCCTACTTTAGTAACAAAGGTTTTGGGAAACAGTTAAAAATGTTTATGATGCTACTAAGAAGGTTCTGACGATGAACTTAGCCTTAAAGTGCTTTTGGGAAAGGCCCAGGTTAATACATGTGTAGGACCAACAGGCTAAATTGAGCTCTGAGATATCCATGTTTGATGTAGGATTGCAGTTATTGTTTTAAAAGAGAGATTTACCCAAAATCCAGAAACTCCCATGTAATTGTGTACATTGAAACTAGTTCAGTGGAGTTTGCAGTTGTTTCAGTAAGCACTACAGGGTGAGAGGGGGGGAGAGGGCAAAATCCACTGAACTAGTTTCAATGTATCGAATCACTTGAGAGTTTCTGGATTTGGGGTTTTAAAAGACAGTGATGGTTAGAAAGCTGTGAGAGAGGTGTGAGAGATATTCCATATCCAGAGTTTAGTAGAGTCTCTACAAAGAAGAGCCTGTGACTATAGCTAATGGAATACCCTACACATGAAGCAACCTTAAAGCTTCACACACCACACACTCATACACACATATTCATGCCAAATCAGGAGCGAGGGAGAACAAGAGAGAGAGAGAGAGACAAGAAACAGAGAGAGAAAGCCAGAGAACGAGAGAGCAAACAGAGCGAGAGAGAACGAGAAAGCGTCAGAAAGCGAAAGCGTACAGAATTGAGTGTGGTTACCTAGCTGTTAGCAGTGTTTCCCTCTCAGACGAGTCTTTAAACAAGTCTATAACGCCCCCTCTTAAAGGGAGTACTAGGATCTCCTCCAAAACTAACTGATTTAGAGTGGCCTGGGCTGGGCCCCCATGGGCAGTGGCCAAGTCCCCCTCCGTCCCTCCCTAACTGATCCACAGCCAGCCGTGGTGGCAGGCCGTACTCACACCTATTGTGTTTGTCCACTGAACCACAAACAATAGCAGTTTATAGCACAATAAAACACCACGAGGAGGTATTAATTGAATATAATAGCCAGGAATAATTTAGATAATTTAACATCTTATAAAACGAGAGGAGAGAAAGGAGGAGAAAACATAGAAGGACTGAGGGAGAAATGAAGAAGGACTGGAGAAAAAAGGATGCATTTGTACACGTGCCCTTGCAAAAGCACCACTCTCACCCCCCCACCACACACACACAACAACAACAGCAATAAAGTGTCAATGTGACTGACATTGACAGAAGATTACAGTAGATATTAAATGCGTAAATATACTGTAAACCCTCTATCAGTAAGAAGTGTTTTACTGACAAGCTTTCTTGAGAATGATAATTACCGACTCCATAATTACAACAAATGACCTCTTCTGACCTCACATCCATAGATCTCTTTCACCATTTACCTTTTCTTCCCACCACACCACTCCCTCGCTACTCCTTCTCACCTCTCATCTCTAGTGAAGGGTGAAAAGAGTCCAGGCCCTTGCTTGTATGATAATTGGCACTTTATTGTCCTATCATATTTATATCTGCACTGTGTGCCTGGCAGGGAGGAACAATGGGAGAGCAGACAATAGAGGGATATCTATAGCTCTGAGAGCAGGACTGATAACCGCACAGCACAGTCAATACATCCAATCATCCACTATAATTTCCTTATGCAAGATTTAAACAGTCCCCCCAGACACTCCACTTTATATACTGCCGTTTTAGGACAAAAAGTTATATTTTTTATGTGAGGAGCAGTAGAGTAGCCAGAAATGCATTAGTGGGTGGGCCTGCAGAAATTTGTGTGGGGGAAAACAGCTAACTTCCTGCAATTCTACACATTTTTCCATTGGGCAGAGAGAAAATGCAGCATTTTTAAAGTGTTGACTGCAATAAGGGGCCTGGATTAAGAGCTGTCTTGTTTGCTAAGGGAACTAATGAAGTAGGCAGTGGCATGGTGCATATAGACATAGAACCACAGTGACGTGCCTCATTGCAGTCAAATTGGTGGCTTATTGGGGGTGTGGTCATCAGTTATTAATGTCCCGTTTGGAACACTGACAAGTAGAGAGAGGGTGAAAAGTTATTTAATATAATTACTCTGCTTACATTCTGAAATATATATGATTAAACACGACACAATATACACCTAAATCAAAGTAATGAATTTGTAAAATGGTAGCTATTTCATATACAGTATTTACAACCACCCAAGGCCAGAAATCTACTGTACATGATACTGTACATATTTCACCATTTTATCAAGACTTTACACGTTTCAATACCAGCGGGTGCACATGCAAGTTAAAATTCCATAAATTAAAGTGATGAATTGGACTAGTGCAATCTAATTTTGTTATTTACATAAATTACATGATTTTCATTGCACTGATTTGTATTATGACCTCATGTTCCCATATCTCAAGTGAGGGTTTTGCCTAATTCTTTATGTAGGTCCTCGTATTCCCTGAAGACAGTCTGCGGTAACACAGGAGGTACAGAGTGAGGAGAGGACATGGAGATGGCACTGCAGAAAGACATCCAGCTCCGAGTTTTGCCTGCTCTGCAGCAGGTCCAACTGGGGATTGTGTCTGAGCAATAGAGGAAAACAATCACATATTATTATTATTAGTAGTAATGGAAAGCAAAAAGGAACTTTATCTTAAAACCATTGCTATGTGAAGACGTGATAGTAACTGAATTGGAGAGGAATAGGTTTGTTTCCCTTACAATGTAAAGTGCTTAGAGACCTATAATGTAAACTATTATATAAATTCATTATATGTCATTATTTAAAATGTGGATTTCAATGCAGTGTAACATACACTTGTCAACAGTCACACATTCTGTCAGTGTCTGTCGGTCTCTTGCTGCTCTCTCTAAAGGAGGAGCTTGTCCCAAACGTGACCACAGCTGTATGCAAAACCTCTCAGCTCTGACCCCTCAACTGGGGCCCCACACAATCAGCGTGTGTGTGTGTGTGTGTGTGTGTGTGTGTGTGTGTGTGTGTGTGTGTGTGTGTGTGTGTGTGTGTGTGTGTGTGTGTGTGTGTGTGTGTGTGTGTGTGTGTGTGTGTGTTATTCACAATAGCTTAGAAACAAACATAACTCCCAACCATGTATTCACCTATGTTATGTTTTTTTTTTAACAACCCTGAAAAACATATGCCAAGGAAATGTGTACTAAAATGTATGGTATCAGAGAAATTTTCATAAAGGCAACTTTAGGGTAAGAACACAAACTTCCCCATATTTCTCATGTGTGTACTGACATCTCTAGTGCCTAAGCCACTCTACATCGCAAAATATAATCAAGTAAACATTCGTCAGGCTTTGTCATCTCTCTATACCCCCTTCTTACTCATAGGCTGAATGTTGATGTTTTGGACATAATGGGCACACACACACACACACACTGAGAGAGAGAAATGTGCTGGGGGCTCAGATATGCATGGCTGTTATTTACTTCAGGAGAGGAGTAGGAGAGCCTGAAAACTTCTCTACTGATCTCATCTCTACATCAGCAGGAGGCCAACAAACAGAGGGAGGCTGCAAATTCAGTTTCCTGCAAATTCAAATCCTGCAAACACAACACACACACACACAAACACATGGTCACAAACACACTGATACAGTAACACATAGCACACACATACACTGATTGGGCTCACAGTGAAATATGGAGATGGTATCAACAAACATTTCAATGTTTTCAGTCGTTTTCTATTTCTCCATGGTGTGGTGTGAAAACCAATGTGCTTTGAAAACCACACAACTACCCATGAATGGCATGTGAAGGAAAAAAACTGTGTGTGTATCAATTATTATTATAGCAAACTAAAACTAATCATGAAAAAATTATTTAGTAAATGTACCAATCAATATTCCAGCATACACATCTGTACAAGTACCTGTATCAGTTGGAACAGAGAGAAGGAGCCGGAACAGGGAAGGCTGTCACTGCCCTATCCGGTGATGTCACCGCCTATCCACTTGTAGTAGCTAGCTAGCTAGCGATATGGAGAACTCAGAGGTTATTTTTAATTAGCGCATTTCGGAAGTGGCTAGTTTGCATCCTCTACCTTCACTAAAACTACAGCAAAGGTTTTGCCTGCAAATTTTGGTTTTGAATCGTTCTGAGATGTGTGCCTCAATGACTGTATATGAATGAACATTTGACATACCACCCACTGGGGAGCCAGGCCCACTCACTCAGAATGACCGCCCCCCACTCAAAAAAAAAATATGATACATAATTTATTTTTGTACTTATCTTTTTATGCTCTCTACTTGTCAGTATTCCAAACAGGGCATTATTTGTATTTTTACCTAAACATGCAAACACCATCGGATTTAATTCATAGCAAGCAGTGCACTGGGTTAGCCAGATTTGATTAAATATAACAGAAATAATGATCTATATAAACCCTGAATTGCTGATGCTATGTATTGGCCATTGAGAGGCTTTGAAGCCACTGGTCGGACATATTGGCATTCCCCATCAGGAGCAGTCCAACATAGGAATTTATGGAATTCTACAGTATTTCAATTAAATGTTTCAAGGACAAAATAACAGGTATATTAAGTATTTTGTTGTTGTAGTGGGGACAGTAGCATTAGTAATCTCAAACAATTATATACTTTAAGTATACGTGTAATGTTTAACTCACAATATAATTTCAAAGTATGCATTAAGGTGTTTATAATAGAATAAATGTGTCAAAATCAAATGTAGACATTAATAAATGAATTTCAATAGCTTCACAATGGTGGGGGAGTGCCAAGATGGAGGCACGGTGGCTTCAACACAGCGCCCCCTATCAGTCACCTATTGTACATATAAATCATTGAACAGAACAGATCATCTGGAATGTCATTCACTCTCATGGGATGGGTTGCCAAAAATAACTAACTGAAAGTCACACCCCCAATAAGCCATGAATTTGACTGCATTGAGGCATGTCACTGTGCTTCTATGGCTATATGCCCCATGCCACTGCTTATTTCATTTGTTCATTTAGCAAACATGACAGCTCCTTTATCACAGTCAACACACCAATATTTTAGCTTTAATTAGCTTTAAGAATTCTACGAAATGTATAGAATAGCATAAGATGAACTATGAAGCACATTTTTCTCTCTGCCCCATGGCAAAATGTGTAGAATTGCAGGAAGTTAGCTGTCCAAGAGAAAACAAACTAAATAAGATAAAAACGAAATACAAATGTTTTTATCAAACTAAAACTGAACAAAAGACGTGTAAATCAAGTCGGAAAACTAACTGAAAGTAAACTAATACAAAATAAAAATCATATGAAAACATTCTGGATGAGAGCTAGACTTTGAAGGGAGGTTAAAGTTGTGCTTTTGTTTTTCTCTGAATGGCTGACATGCAGGGTTTCCATGCAAACTCACCTCAGCACTGGAGTCGCGTTAGCTCTCTGACCCTGTACCAACCCTTTCATTGATATCCCACAAAGGTTCTAAACTCATTTTTGTTCCGACTTCTTTTACAACCAGCAGCAATGATAATCTACGAGGTCATTTTGTGTACCCAATTATAGCAATGCATAAATAGCCAATCAAATGGTATCAGAACACTCTAAATGAATATCTCCATACTGCAATTCCTTTCTGAAGGACCCCAACATTCATTTTGATACTCACATGTGTCAGTCAAGTGGTTCAAAAGGAGCGCTATCAATATACACACAACAAATGACCACTGTATTACAGAAATCCATAACCCAGCCAAAATTAAGCCTAGCTACAGGAATGTCAATTGTTTGCCTGTTTTGCTTTGAAATTTGAAATGCTCTCAAAATCTCATGCTTTCATAGATCTGCATGATGATCCACTGTGTGTGTGTGTGTGTGTGTGTGTGTGTGTGTGTGTGTGTGTGTGTGTGTGTGTGTGTGTGTGTGTGTGTGTGTGTGTGTGTGTGTGTGTGTGTGTGTGTGTGTGTGTGTGTGTGACGGATAATTTCTCTGATGCTAAGGTTTGACAATCCATCTTTCGCTATAAGTAGCAAACTGTTGGTCAGGTTATTTTTCTCACTGTAAAACAACATTTACTGACTATTGTATTCTCCCTGTTTTTTTGGTGCTGTGTGGCCATGTCAGTTGACAGCTGAAGCAATGTTCAGTCTCCTTAGATAACCAATTATATAAGAGGTGCGGTCCTCTGTAGCTCAGATAAGAAAATCCTGGCGCTTGCAACACCAGGATAGTGGGTTCAAATCCCAGGACCACCTGTGAGTAAAATGTATGAGTGCAGTTGCTTTGGATGAAAGCGTCTGCTAAATGGCATCTATTACATTATAGGTGTGATTACATTTATATTGCAGTCATATGAATGAAATCACTTATACTTCACTATTGGATTGGGCTGCAGAGATAGAAATTGCCCAGCCCTAAAACATTGGACACAAGATTACAGATTTGCAATAGCATTTCATAGGCTGTCAGTCATATTTTCTCGATTGAATGGAAAAATACCACAGAGCAGAAATGTTAACCTACACTATAGACTAAATTAAAGCATGCTAAAACATAGGTACATTCGATATTGGGCTACCTTGAATGTATAGATATGTATGAATCACGTAGTAGACTAATAATATTGCAAAACAACCACCGTTGTTGTTATTTTTGTCAGGAGGTAAATTAGTAATAGTTTTGTTGTTTTTCTAATCATTATAGTCAATTATAAAATTGCACTGTTTAAATGTAATCATATAAAATCACAATCACTAACTTGAACTATGCCAGCTGTAAATATTTGTTTATTTGGATTTTGATTGTGTATTCTGCTTGCAGTTATTTTTTAGGGTTTTATATAGGATCTAAGTTACAATTACAGTTGCAATACTAATAGCCTATCTTTGTTAAATTGCAAAAGTGTTACATAACGTTTTCATTTTTGATTGGAAATGAATCAGTATTTCCCAATGCAATTTGCTTACCTGTGGCCACGTGGACAAATAGTGCCGTTGGAGTTTAGTTGTAAACAAGCAAGCGCCTAATAACATGATAGGCTCATAACACAACTTGATCCATATTACAGCAACTTTCCCTTTATCCCTACTAAAAAGTCGGCATGTCGAGTTTGGCGTGTGTGCGTGTGTGTGTGCCACGGAATGGGGCTCACAGCTCAGCCTACCACTGGTTTGCATGGTTTGACCAAGTGTTTGTTATCTCGCCGATTACCATTTCAACTATTTCTCAGTGATGACGGAGAGAGTTAGTGAGGCCGGGCCCCTTGCATGCAAATCACCGGCCGGCTGCGTGATCCTGAAGGACAGTTTACTAGGCCCCTTGGATTGTTCACTGAACAATGGGTTATTTTGTGAAGGTGTTTCTCTTTCGATCCGTGGACAATACTAGAGGGCCCTTCTGGCCGTGCACTCAAGTAATGTTTGTAAAATTATACCTCTCTATATATATGCCTCTCCAAATAAATTCAGAGTCTTGTGCAGGTTTAAGAAAATAAGAAAAATTATGAAACGGTGTGTTTTATAACGCTACATTGGTGGTAGAACAAGCGCGACGTAATAGACCCCTATGACAAAACAAATGTGTTGTCGATTTATTAGGGATTTGACCGTGCATTTGTCATGTATTTTTCGATTACATTTACAATGACTCAGCTTTCATCTACAATGACAAAACTATCCCATTGTTTGCGCAATGTAAATCAAATCTCCTATGATTAGCCTACACGTGCAGAAAGACGAACTCAATTAAGTGAGCACACACAAATAATCAACATGCACAAGTTATTTCTGATTGTCATATGAATGAATATGTGTGGAATAGGACGTTGGACTTGCTCTCTCTGTATAGGCCTATATGTTGACTATGAAGGACTATAGGCTGCGTGTAACGAGCTTTTCTGCGATGTCCTGAACACTAGGTAGTAACGATGGCATCTCCCTCCCCTGGTTGAAAAGGCCCATAAGTAGGGACCCAGCTGTGCCTTTCCGGGCCTTCAACAGAGTTTCGGAAATTGTTATGATTTCCATGTGAAAGTAGGGCTTCCACCCGGGGACCCAATAACGTCCATGATAACTTCAACATAGTGTCCACATTTCGTTGGTGGTTTTCTGTTAATCAATAGGTAGGCCGATAGAGCTAAATGTCACTGAACATTAGGAGTATATAATGATCAACACAAATGTGTATAGGCTATTATAATGAATGCGAGTTGCGTCTGTTATTGTTATGCGGCAGGGTAGCCTAGTGGTTAGAGTGTTGGACTAGCAACCGAAAGGCTGCAAGTTCAAATCCCCGAGCTGACAAGGTACAAATCTGTCGTTCTGCCCGGGCAGTTTAACCCACTGTTCCTAGGCCGTCATTGAAAATAAGAATTTGTTCTTAACTGACTTGCCTAGTAAAATAAAGGTATAAAATACTAATATTTGTCATTTATATTTTACCAAAATTGTTTTCACAGATTTGTTTATCGTGTGATAGACCTAGGCTAAGCCTACTTTTAAAAGAGCAGTGCGGATGCTCATTAGAGAAAGTGCTGCAGAATTATCCCCAATTAACGAGTTTATGAAGGCATATTTAGGAATATTCAAAGTTGTACATTCAAATAATTTCCCGCGTTGTTTTGATGTCATAAAATCGACCCTCACAGATCAGGTTTTGTGTATAAACTATGTTGTGTTAATGTAGACACATGCTTCACGTGGAGCGCAGCAGATGCATAGCAGAGAAACCAAGACTTCGAATGGCATTATATATTGTTAACATTACTGTGTCCAAGGGAAAGAAATGGCGACCATGCTTTTGGACCTGTGTCTTCCTCTCACATTGTCAATGAGGCTCTAAACGAGCAGAAATAGGCTCAAATTTGAAACATTACCTACTGCATTTTGACGTTGCCCCAGGCATATTATTCCAATTGATACTGTATCTTTAAGTGATATCTCATCAATGGTTAACCCATAGAATTTCAACTTTTTTGTAGATTTAAAAATGTATCTCAGTTTAATGAATCCATATCTAGATGTATATTTATTTATTTACACTGTAATGCTAAATCCAGTCGTCCCATCTGTCTACTGAACTGATGAACCCTTGTGTCTTGTTTGTAACCTCAAATACACAACTAAACAATAAAGACTCGGAGTTGGAGCTAATTAAATCAAGTTTGACGCTAGCTGTAGGCCAACACTACAATATGTATCAGTACGCGCACACCTTTAGGTGGGACATGAGAGTCTACATCCATAGTGGATAAAGTAGATCTGACAGTATACAGACATTACACCTTTGATATCGGCAAACAGCTCAACCACAACAGGCGTTTGCCTATACACACACACCTACCACCCACCCACTCATTCTACAAGCGGTAGTCTACTCTGCGCATCTTCGTACTGCCTACAACCAAATAAAGGTTCAAACGAACGAGAGAGAGAGGATATGCAAAGGATATAGACTATACAAAATATTTTTTATTTTCACCCTAAATCTTAAGTTTATGGGATACATAGGCTACTTAAAAATACTTCAACACACGCATGTCATAATATCTCAAACACAGGCGAACACTTTCCAAGCGTACTCTCAAAGTGCAGGGGCCGCAGCGCGCGCAACTGGGCCGACTCCCCTCTCTCTTTTGTTGGGGGCTGCATGTTGGGATTGGGGGTGTAATGAGGGGGCTGCGACACCCCGGTGGGCTGCATTTGCTATCCAAAGACCGTTAGGCAGAGGCTGAATGAATGAGGACTGAATGTCATTGTAATGCCCCGGGACAACTCCCCCTTCATTCAGCCTTTGGATGTGGAGGCCGAGCAACCAAGCAGCGAGGAGATAGAAAACCTACCCGGCCACATTTAGCTGTCTCTCTCTCTCTTTTCCCTCGCCGTGTCCGGAAGACAACAAGTGTTGTTTTTTTACACTGTCAAAAAAAGTGTGCCGTTTTTCTTTCTAGAGAGGATATGTCGATACATCGTCTCTGAATGCAATGAAGACCGTCAAAAGAGCCGTGAAGGATTGTTGGAGGGAAGCTTCGCAGCACCGTTATGTATAAGAAAAGGAGAAGTATCTGTGCCGACTGATTGAAATTCCAGTCTCAGGAGTATTAGTCTTGTTTTTAAAGGACATTATTGTTTTCCTATAGGTCTCTAGCCAATACAACTTTTATTGTGGATACCGTCTTTTCCCAAACATTGGTAAAAATGCAGCATTTTAATTAGATTGGAGAAGAAATTCTGGCACAAAACTGCAAAAGAACAGGAACGACATTAGTGGACCTGAAATGTCGGCTAGGCTATGTAGATACCGAAAGCGGTCGTGGTTGAAACAATAGCTTGAAATAGATCATCAACAACATACATTTGAAAATACAACATTTGCAAATATATAGCCTCGATAATTGATGGTAAAGCGCTTCGCTCTTTGTTCAATCGACAGTGGGTGGTAGGTGAGAGCGAGAGAGAGGGGTGTGTGGGGGGGCATTTGAATACACCGTGACATTTTCGTCCGTGATAGTTTAGCAATCGATATATTCCGGGGATTTTGATTCGGTGCACTAGGCTATAAATTAAAGTGTATCATCTTCGGCTTTGTTCAAACGAAATATATTTAGCTCACACTAAATTGTGTTATTATGAAATAAGAACATAGCTGTAGCCTGCCCTCAAACACTAGTCTATAATATTCATAAGAATTGCCGCATTTTTATCATATAGGCTATTATCAAAAAGATATGTGTGCATGGGGGCAAATTATTTAGAATTGCATTCGGACATGCGGTTTTCAAATTGGGCCGAAATGTTAAAATCTTTGGCTTATATCTTTAGATAGGCCTATAGGCTACTCTTTGCTAATATATAGACCTATAGGCTTCTCTTTGCTAATATATAGAACTACAAACTAGACCCTTAAAGACGCATTCCGGCTATTTTTTTTTTTTTTTTTTTACTTTTTCTGTTGAAAAACAATACGCCAAATATAAATATGGCTACAGTAATGTACACTCACTTAAAGGTAAAACTATACGTTTTTAAATCGTTTTTTTTTAGACTACTGCAAACTTGGTCTGATGTGTCCTCGGCCTCATCCTGCTTGCGGAAAGTGAGGTTTGAGGTGTACCTTTTCTTAAGTAAATCAGGTGATACATGAGGTGAAAAGGAGACTGGAGTGCTGTGTGTATAAACAAAAACAACACACAGGCTTATATGAAGGGCAGTAAAATTCGTTAAGCCTAATAACTACATTCGTGAAATCGAACCCTAAAATGAGCCTTTATATTCATACACGGTCCAAACACCAGCATAGTTTTGCTCCATATAAACACCAGGTGTAGATAATATTCTATCATAGCATTCCTCCTCTTTTAATATCAAATGAATAGACTGGCATAGGGTAACTTGAGGTAATTACCCCCTTAAGAACAATGCCCAATTGCTGACACAAAAAAGCAACGTTTGGTAAAAATTAAGTAGGCTATGTGGATAATGGTCTTGCTTAGGCAAACAAACTATTTTATGAATGGAAATAAGTGACTACACTTGACACTTAGTGGTATTTTCCCAAGTACCTGGGTAACTAAAAATAAAATTTATAATTATGGCTATAGGCTAGAACAATCGACCTATGGCATAGGCCTGCACTTACTGTAGAAGTAGGGTGCCGTAATAATGTCAGGTTTATAATCTCAAAAGGTGCCATTTTAGTTCAAGGCCAAACAGATGTGTGTTACATGTTGGAATACAATGATCATGGTAAATGTGTCATATAGAGGGTTGATAGGACAAAGTTGGGATTGTTATCTAATGCAGCAGACATAAATAGATTGGGAACACTACAGTAGGCTAGGCCTATGCGTCACCGACGTAATCATTATGTAGGCAGGCTACATGTGCTAACGCTGCCGTGCAGAATGTCAGCCGCGTGGTTTCAAGGACATTGTTGCTGATGAGGATTTGGTTAATGGGGGGAGAGAACTTGGGCCCGGGCCATGACGTCATTGTGTGCCGATGTAATCCTTTTGCGCTGAGCCCAATCAGCAGAGGCTCACGATTGTCTGGGATGAGAAGAGAGAGGCGCGCTCTAATCCGCGAGACTGGTGGGGCATGCATGCATCCAGTGGTTCCGTGCAGTGCCGAGGAACGGTCCAGATTAAAAAGTAACAGAGAGTGAACGGGTTCCAGTCCTTTACTAGCACCATCGGAGTGCACGAATTGCCGGGGAGAGAGGACACCGATGGCACGCGCTGGGTTCTAACCTCTTTTTTTCATCGGAGAAGAAAATACATCATGTATTTTTAGAGACGTGAAGAAAATTGCTTTCTTGAAATCCAAGATGGCCAAATAGGGAAAATCTTTGTAACGCATGCGGCCAAAATGCTTAAAGATTCATATTTGTATGTAATCATACTATAATATATACATAGCCTGTCAACAGAATGAGAGGGAAGAGCCATCAGGCGTTTCAGCGGAGGGCGTTTGTAACGGACAAGTGGAGGAACTGCATCTCAGCTATGCTCCGGAGCGCATTCCTAATTCCTACACCGCACAATGGGATGTATATCATTTGAACCAAATAGCGTCTTTGTGATACACCATCCAATTGTTTTTGTCTATGAGGACAAGCCATAAGCTGCTTTAATTAAGAACATGAGTTTTGTTTTTGTAGTTTATGTACAAAGAGATGTCGTTTTGAACATGGACAGCCATCAACAGATGCGTAAAGGCGAACAGCTGCTAGAAAAACTAGAGCAGAAATGTCACTGAGCTATTAAGCTTTATGACAGACGGATAGCATTATCCAGTCTGCAGTGGCGTATGGAGTCGCTGTTGCGCTGTTGCCTTTGTTAGTGTGTGCATTTACATGCTATAGTGGAATGTGATGGTGCGTTTCGACGCAGAATATGGATTCGACTGACGTCGTGTAGGATTTCAATCACAGTGGTCGGGGCAGTGAGTTGCTTTAGGATTGTTTGTCTCTGTGTGTGTGTGTGTGTATATAGTGTTTGACGTGCTATGCTCTAAGTCCAGGTTTTGCATGTCCTCCTTGGTTCTTTCAGTGCCACGAAGTTGGGTGAAGGGTTAGGGTTTCGACATTGCAGTTTTCGTATCTTTGCGGGGTGGCGTCGTCATGAAGGGTTATCACTCTGCGTGTTCACGGCGGACCTTGATTTAATGTCCATACAATTAAGGCACGCGGTGAATGCCAAGAGAGGAATCTACACAGCATCGAGTTCACTGATATAGGCATTCAATCAACCTCCATTACGCGTTGAAGACACTAACCTTTTCATATTCATAATGTAAGCATTGACATCATCTTTGCGTTGAGATGACAGGTGTTTGTGTGCGTGTTCACTCGTGAGTGCATGCGCAATGCGTAAAGTGGGTGGTGTTGGTGGCTTCTGGCTCTTAGCAAATTCATACATTTGACATCTATATCCAAACCAGACCTGCGTTTAGTTTATTACCTGACTGAATACAAAACCCAACCTATTACATCTGAATCCCATTTAAATAATGTGTTGGTACATTTCAATGAGCATATAATAATGTCTGCAGACGCAGGTCTGTTTCTTGGCTAAAACTACAAGGCCCCGCAGTGATGAAGCATAGATGTAACTGCAACCCTAAGCCTTCATGAGGCGTTGGCGTTTGTTTACTTGTTTATTTTTTACATTCTTGTCACAGTCCTAAAATATTACAATATGCAACAGCTTCAACATATATTTAACACATAATGAAATAGCCAAACTGACAACGATGTGATTTAAAACGACAGACATTGTTTTATACTCCCCGGGGCCTTTGTGGTCAGGCTACCGCCATAACGCCTTGTCATGAGCGTTTCCTGAGTCAATGCCACCTCCAGGAACCATATTGACAAGGAATATCACTGGAGGGAGCCATAGGCTTAGTTACAGAAATGCTATGTCGCCTAGGCCAACTCAAATACGGACTGATAAAAAATGACTCCGACCTTAAGTTTTTCTATAAAACAATTGCCTAGCAGCAACAAAACAACAACGAATAGACATACATACAATGTAGACCTATTATATAATTGCAGCAGGCCTCCGAATCACCAATAATACAATTTTTGACCTAATATCATATAGGCATGGTTGATAGAGAAGACAAATCCGAGGATATGGATAATTTGGATATTCTGAATGACTGAGAGTGTTATCACGGTCGCTCAGGTAAGTAGTTGGTTGCACCAATAGTGAAATATATATTCTGATTAAAATGTCCGAAAATGTTTTACAAGGTCACGTTGTTCAAATTATTTTCTGTGTTAGGTCCATATGTAGCCTACACTTGGAATGTTTTGTTCAATATAACCAATAAATATGTGCAATAGGCTATTCTTTCATTGTCTGTGTGATTTTGTTACAACTTAGTTTTCAGTTAAATAATTATGTAAAATAGGCATACCGGTATAAAGTGCATATGTGACAACGATTCGAGCAACACAAGACATTAGGCCTATCAAGATCACGTAGTAGGAATGTCTAACAAATTGAGATTTCCTCAACCTACTTAGTCCCGTCGCTGCCCAGGGAGCATACAGTCTAACGATAGTGTATCAGGACCAAGGAGAGCTCCCGTCAGGTTGTGTGGACGAATTTAGCAATGGAACGTTTACCATAAATCTAGCCTAGGCCTAACATGATTAAAGGGCTGATAAAAAGTCATTAAGTTTTGGTATTTCAGTTAGGCCTATATAACATTGTAGCCTACCCTATGATCATGCTGGACAGCTAGGAGACTTACTTAGACCTAGCCTACTTAGTCCCGTCGCTGCCCAGGGAGCATACAGGCCGACTACTCCTCTCCATCGCACTCTGTTCTGGGCCGTCTTCTCAACTCGTTCCACCCCATGGCGGATCTGGAAAGCAGGAGAAACCTTATTTAAAATAATTCACGTGGGTATAGACCTGTGCATATATCATGCTGATGTTAGGCTACAATCCATTGGCCGCTTGAACCAGCGACTAAATAAACGTACATTGCGTGAATCCAGTGTTGATTTTAGCATGTAAATCTTTGTGGGGCAACAACGAAAACATTTGGGATGCATGCCAGCAAAGCCACTTCACAACACTAAACAATACATTAATTGCACTATAACGGTGACAAACGGTGCCCACAAACCGTTAGGGCCTACATAAAGCTGTCCCAACAGCAGTCACAACACCTTAACACTGCTACACCTGGCTATCAGCGGAGCCTTGTCTGGCAGCGAAACAGTTCATTCAACCTCATTTACTACCTTTAAAAAAAAACATAGCTGATATGGCTGACTTGCTTAAAACAAATGTGGTTTCTACTGACAATTGAGATGAACAAACTATGGCATAAGGGGACGAGAAGCGGATAAGAGGCAATCCGTAATTTCGATTAAGACAGTAAGGAGCGAGCTAGGACTGATGTAGTCAATATAACTATTTGTTCAGCACTTTTGAAATGTACAGTGACATCATTCAGAACATGGGCCATTCTTACAGTATTCTCCCTGTACAGCAAGTCAGAACCGTATGATAAATAAAGGGGGCATATAAGCAGACAATGAAAGCTCTTACAATATTAGATGATTTTGTTTCTCTAAAACAGACTATAGGCTTCATGTCCACCACCAACTCAGAACAGTAGGCAAATGAACCAAATTATTAGGGTGAGGCACATGGGCAACTAACAGCTTACTACACAACAAACACTTAGTATTATTTTATTTGCTAGTGTACATATCTCCCAGGCATATTACATAATTTATGCAGCAGCATACAATACATTTTTGGACTCACCTTGTTGTGCTGTGCTCACTTGAAAAGCAAGGTGGCGAGGCAGTCCTTCGTGGGGAAATTTGGTCATCAAAATGTGTCATCAAAGTCTGGCATTCTCTGGATTTATGGTGCTTTCAAGACAACTGGGAAGTCTCAACAAAAAAAAGGTTGAATCATGATGAGGTCAGTGATCTTCAGGTCGTAGCTCTAGAAAGAGGTCAGAGTTCCCGATTTACAATTCCGAGTTGGATGAAAGTTCAAAACATATTTTCCCAGTTGTAGCTCGTTTTTCCCGAGTTCCCAGTTGTCTTGAACTCACTTTAGTCAGATTTTGCAGTTCCGAGTTAACAGTCGTTTTGAGCACAGCATAAATATTGCTTCATTGACAGCATGTTTATAATTTGAAACTAGGAAAATAGACCCTTAATCTTAGACTTGGGACCACACAGTCACTCCACTGAATAGCAGGCTAATGATTGCTTTACAGTGCTTGCAGTTAGCCACTGATTCCTTCCAAACCACTCATTGTTGAATTTGCGATTTCCAACTTGTGTAATGTTTATGTCCAATGGCTGAAGAGCACCGATACGTTTTATCTATAATTTCTCTTCATTATTTCTCTTCATATGACAAGGATGAAAAATAATTCAATGATTCAAGATGTCTGCTAGCTAAAATTTTGAAAGTATGATGTTGACATGATCAGTCCAATCCAAGCTGCTGTATATATATATATATATATAATGTGATTTGACGTCATTTTTTCTGCATTCAATGACCTTGAGCCTTCTTGGATGGGCACTTCTAATGTAGCTCTATGGCAGCACTCAAGGGGACTAGAATTTTATTTTAGAGCTCTACACTTGGCGGTGATGTAGTGTCCCCATGAGTGACAGAATACTGAACCAATCAAGGCGCAATGCTCCGTATTTTCTGCTGGCTTGCCTCAGCACCACAGAAAGCGCTGAGCTAGGCTGAAACACCTGCATTTACCTTACTAAAGAAAACAAAAAGCTTTATTAACTCAATGACGTATATTTTTTTTACATTGTTGGCAAACTGATGTGACACGTATTAATGCCAAAATAACATGCAAAACAGGCAAGCCCCCCCCAAAAAATGTTTTAACATTATTTTGCCCTGACTGACAGGTTGCCACTGCGTGAATATACTTTTATCGTTCAATAAAATGTACTTGGGCTTGACCTGAGCTGTTTGCTGACTTATTTTATAGGTCTACTGATCTATTCAAAATAGCGCATTAGTGTCCGTGGAAATGTAGGCCTACTGTCCCAGACAAGGGAGTTACTTACCATCACGTGTTCTGCATCAGGTTTGGGGTTCCATTTAATTTCCAGTAAATTCAGAAAATACACTAATTCCAATTCAATGCCTTTCAATGAGGAACATTTGGAATTGGAATTTGGTTTACTTTCTGCATTAACTGGAATTGAAATGGAACTGACCCCCAACCCTGCTCCGCATATATTTTCTCATTCGAGTCTAGTCAAATTGTCTTCATATGGTTCTGCATCAGAATGTTATGAAGTAGACACCTAGACCATGGCATAGCTGTCCAACAAGAAAAAAAACATGACTCATTATACTGGAAATTCTTGCCTGAAATGAAAATGCAATTCTAGGACGCCACTTAGGTCAATATAATGGCCAGTTCAAAATCATCACCCAGTTGATTTCAGTTCTTGGAGACAGGCCCTTTCTGGAAAAAAACATTCACTGTCATGTTTGGAATCAAAAAGTGTCTCTAGAACGGTCAACAGTAATGAGATGAAGACAAAGTGCTTGATGCTAAATAGTTTATTAAGGCTTGATTTCTTCTAAATGAAAAAATAAAATAAACCAAGACGGGGTTTTAAAAACCTTACAGGTTATTCCCACTGATATAGCTATAGTGGTTTACTTGCAAGTCTATACGATGATAATTCCTTTTAATATCTTTATTTCATTATTCTGTAGTAGATATAATTTATTTTAAAACCCATAAAACCCATGGCCCTCTTACAGCAAAGAACTTGACACGTGCATGTAAGTCCTAAACTAAACTATAGGCATCACAACCATTCCATGCCTCTTGACCAAAAGAAAAACAACCGTGATGCATGTCTATAGCGTAAAGTAGCTTTCTCCACTTGTCTTCTTTCCTTTATCTATACTGGTGTGAAAGAGGACTGATGAAAGAAACACCATGTAAGACATCCAAACATATGGCTTTAACCCTGTGTTTTCACATTAGTGCAGATCAAGGAGAGGAAGGAAGTCACTCTAGACTGGAAGAATCTCAATTGCATACTCCTAGCATCCGCTCTCGTCATCTCCTTCTCAAAACCCATTGGATAAGAAAGCCATAGGTCCCTCCCCTCTGACCTTCTCCTCCAATGGGTTTTGAGGAGGCGAAAAGAGAACAAGGAGTATGCAATTGAGATTCTCCCTAAATTGAGATGCACCCAGGGTGTCCCCTGCATAAGGTCAAAGGTCATGTCTCCAGTCATACAAGGACTATACACTACACTGGCCAGGTAAAGGAGCAGCTATGCTACAGAGTACAGACAAAACCAACATCTGAGAAGGGACTGTGGTGACACATACAATCGAGCACCACACATCCAGCAAGTCTGGAACTGATCCACGCACATTGCAAGTTACACAACTTCATGAACACAAGAGATGAGTTCATGCTCATGTACAGTGAGTGAAAGCATTCACATCCATGTCATTACTTTCATTAGCACTCTGTCCTGTCCAAGTGTTCACAGACACATGGCATAAAATTACAGAAAACATTGAAAAGCAGTAAGCACTACTCATAAAGGATTGTATGGTATTTAAAGCTGGAATCCGTAGCAGTGAAACCGCCACGTTCTTTTGCGATATTAAAACAAATACATTACTTCAAAACAATGAACACGGTTTGTTTCCCTCATACATCAATGCACATCATTGCACCCGCGATAGACCAGAAGAGTATGTACTATGATTATATATATTTATCAAGGTGTTGGATGCTTCGCTCCTCCTTTCATTAACAATACAAAAACATTAACAAATGTGGTGCCGTTTCACCTAATGCAGATTCCAGCTTTAACCTGTTGACAGCCTGCATGAGTGCGCATTGCAGGCTATTAATTAGAGATACTTTGAATGTTCAACCCCCAATCAATCTCTATGGATAGATAGCTCCTGATACCAGTTACTTACTTTCATATATTAATCAATGACTCCATTCTAAAAGCACACACACATTTTCAGTAACAACGAAAAACAGCTCAGTTAAATCGTTCATTTTTTTTTTCTTACTCTTGATAGTAAATCAGTTACATTATTTTCAAGTTATACATTGTAGGCTTTCTCAATCACTATATGTTCCTAAGTTAAAGCTTAGCATTACAAAGGAAATTCTAGATTTCAGGGCTCTACAGTGCAACCATTTCAATCGCATACGCCGCCTAAATATTTTACTGAGCGACCTGGAAATGTTATTTAGGAGCACCAGTGCACTTAGAAAGAAAAATCACCCAGATGATAGCTGTTGCAATGATACTTCACTGTACCTGGGTGCCATGGAGAACTCACTGAGCGCAGATTCGTGACTGTCATGCTTGCACCATTACAACAAAGAAAACAGCTTGTTATTTCAATTAGTTTTTCTTTGTGCTCCTAAATAATTTCTTTGTGTGCTCCTACATTTTTCAACTAAAGCGCACAAAACCACATTGAGAAGCAAAAAAGTCAAACAAAACAAAAGATTAAGACAAAATGATGGCCAACGGACAACTAACCTAAGTGATTTTCCCAAAAAGAGCAACAAACAATTCATTCATATGTAGCAGTTACATCACATAATTCTAAGTAAAAAAATCCTTTTAAATGGTGTATGCTACATTTCTCTCAGACTGGCTTGAATACGTGAACAGAATCTCCCAATGATGAAACATACAAAACCTCAAGACAGAACCATAATTTATCAAAACAAACCAAAGTGGAGGGGTATGAGGGATGTAAAATAGTACAATTTTGGATTCAGATGGTGAGAGCTCCGTCATCCTGGAGGACACACATCAGTTACTTACTTCCCAGAGGCCTTTGCACTTCCTTCTGTGAAATGTCCAGAGTCTGTGACTTCACACTATCCCTGATATCTCCAGCACTGTCAGTTAAAGAGCAGTTCTTTTGACATGTCATCAATAACTATAAAATAAAATATTAAGGCTCCAGAAAAGCAGCTTTCTGAACTGAAAATTGTCAATAGTAAGCCAAAAAATATAGACTTTGTTGATCTTGAATGAAAAATAGATAAACCATTGAAGTCTTATTAATCGCATACAGTTCCAAGTCCGAAAATGTTGCCTTTGGGATCCTCAAACCCTGTTGGCACAGTTAAACCTCTGAAACATGGCAACACCGCCCCCCAATGGACAAACAGGGGCAGGACACGACAGTTCCTGATTGTACAGAAATATAAAGTGGCAGACATTCTCTTCTCCTTGGTGCTGTCAAACCCTGATAAAATTTGAGCAAGAGAAGGAAGGAAGGGGGTAGGAAAGGTCAAAACCAACCCAGTCTGATGAGAAAGAGTATATGACGAGGAGAACGTAAAAATCTAAGTCAATCAGAACTAAAACAGTGCAGTGGTGGTGGCTAGGTAATACATTAAATCATCTTGTTATCCCTGCACAAGAGGTGGTGGGTGGTACCTGGAGCACAAAGCGCAAGTCTTAACGGTGGTGGCAGAAATTCACCAGGATTAAATATAAAAAATGACTTATTTTTAAAAATAAATTCTGAATTCTTCCGTCTTTTAAATCAAAAGTCCTAGTGTAAATGTTGATCAAGCCAAGGATAAATGTCTTCTACTGTTGTTTACTCCTGTTTTGGCACTCCTGTGGGGAGACAAGAGAAGGACATGAATAACATTCAAGAAGTATCCATTAAATAACACTAACAAAATCTAAACCACAACAGTCACCAAAATTGATTACAGTTAAGAGATAGGGAAACTAGACATGTACCTGATCCAGTCAAGTTCGGTTCTGGATGGGTGCAGGTGGCTCAAAGACCTGACAGCAGGAGTAGAGGGAGAGAAGAGGTGTCAGTCAAGCACACAGTTGCTCAGAGTTGCAGAGATATAAAGCAACTTCTTATGGACATCTATTGAAGGGATATGATAGGCTCTAAACTGATCACGATAGGCATACCATTTTCATATTCACCAAGACGATTGAACAAGATGAACAAATGACAAAACAATGTAAATTAATCAAATGTGTTTTACCAACAACAAAAGGACAGCATTTGAAACAGGTAAAAATCAATACAACTTCATGGGAGGCAGGTTGTTTAGCATCCATAAAGCCTAGGAGTGAATGGACTGGATTTAACCAGACCAGTGTATCTAACCCACCTTGCGCACCTCCTCCTCCTCCTCCTGCCTTTTCTCATAGTGGGAGAAGTCATCGAAGATGGAGGTGGTGTGCTTGTAACCCTTGATGATCTTCAGCACCTGCTTGGCCTTCTCCAGAGGGACTTCCTGGGTGTCCCGGGAGTTGGTCACCGGCTTGTTGTCGTTGTTCTCAAGGCGGATGTGGCGCAACTGGCTGTTGGGTACGTCCTTCACAAACAGCCAGTCCACATCAAACTTACCCTTCCACTTGTCCTGCGCCCACACGCCAGCGCTGGTGCCGTAGTCCACGGGCGAGCGCATCTCGGCCACGCCGCAGAAGTGGCCACTGCCGTTGACGCTGAACAGCAGGTAGACGGGTCCCTTGAAGTTGAGGCCGCGGAAGGCCCCGTCCAGGCGCTTGTTGCCGTGTTCGGTGCTGCACCAGATGGAGTACTTGATGGAGCGGTGGATGTCGTCCTCAGAGTAGCTCTTGATGATGAACACGCGGCCGTTCTTCAGGTTCCACTCAAACTCCCTGGGGTTGTAGCTGTGAGCTGCACGCAGCTTCTCCAGCACCGGGTGGTTCTCTGCTCCACCGGGTACCATACTGGCAGATCCGAGGGGGACACAGTTACCCCCGCCAACTACGGCAATCATACTGCCACCATCCATTCCGGCCCCTCCCTGCCCGTAGCCGGAGTTACGGTTGCGCGGGGCAACCCAGCGAGTCTGGGGTGGTGGGGTTTGGGTGTGGTTCTGGTAGGGTTGAGGGGGCTGGTGTTGTAAGGCCATGGGCTGCATCTGCACCAGGGACTGGGGAGGGGGCTGCATGGGGTTCTGCTGTATGTGGTGACCAAGGGGCATGCTCATAGCCTGCTGCATGGGGGCTTGGGCCACTTTATTCACAGGCCCCTTGTTGTCCCAGGTCCCGATGTCCATGTTGTGTTTGATGGGCGGAGGGGGCAGGGCTCCCCCAGGGCTGGACATGCCTGGCTTCATCTTGGCCTTCAGCTGCTGGGGCTTGGCCGGCTTACTGGCAATGGCCGCCCATGAGGTGGGCTTGGGCAGGGGCATAGTGAAGGGCGTACCCCCGTTCCCCTGCACCACCGCCGGCGGTCCACCAATCACAGAGCCCACAGCCTTGACCCCTGACCCCTGGCCTGTGATGTCACCACCAATTTTTAGGCCCACCATGCCCTGCTCCAGGCTGTTCATGCCTGGGGCCTTGTTGAGGGTGTCGCTGTGGAAGCCTGTCTGGCTGTCAGGTACCAGGGTGCCCCCCCAGGGAGCTGGGAGGGTAGCTATAGCTACTCCCGTATGAGCTCGGAGTCTGCTGGCCCTGGGAGCCACTGGTGCCCCAGGTGGAGAAGGTTGGGTTCTCAGGGAAAAAGTTAAAGCGATGGGGGTAAATACTGTTACCAAGCCCTCCAGGCTGGCCAAACATGGTATCAGGCATAAAGTGGTGGTCTCCATTGCTCAAGGGTCCGTAGGGGGTGAGGTAAGGGATGGGGGGGTCTCCGCCGGTGGACCAAGGGGCCTCATTGAGGGGGTAGGGGAAGCTGATGGAGGGGGCATAGTAGCTGGACAGGTAGGGGTCAGTCATGGACTGGTAGCTGTTGCTCTGTGGAGGTAGAACAATGACATCAATAATCTATGACAGTGATGTAAAAATATGTTTAATTTGTCTTTTGGTGTTTGCTTAACATCATGCAACACTAATAAACAGTTGTTCACAAAACACTCAGCTAGTAAATGGAGAAAAATATAGGTCTGAGAATTGTTAGGGACCTCACGATACAATATTATTACGATACTTAGGTGCGAGTTCTATATGTACTGCGATTCGATTCTGCGATTTTATTGCGATTTGATGTTCCACATATATTGCTCACTATATGTCTGCTGCAGAGAGACAAGAGAGAGCACGAGAAAATTAGTTTTGATCAGTTACTGAAATAAAAGCGCTGAAAACATATTGGCTCAACATTTAAAAAGACATAGAACAAGTTATAGGATGAAAAATCCAGGAGTTATGGCGCAGGTACAGCTGAATAGCACCACATTCAATGTAGCCAAAGATTATAGGGTCCCCTAGGAAACCCTTGTCAACACTTTGGTTCCTACCCTGTCACAATAAGTCCTCCCTGGCATTTTCATTCATTGTCATGTCAAACAACACTGTTAAAAAAGTGTCCACTATTATATTCTAACTAGAGATTTATAATAATTATTCTATTTCCATCATTCCAACAGGTCACCCAAGTGTTTTTCTATAAATCTCAAGTCAAATAGCAATTGCAACATTTGGTTAAAAATAAGGCCTAGACTGTTTGCCCATATCGTGCAGCCCTACGTAGCGTGTGGAAAGGATCTCAAATGAGTGCAAGAAATGCAGAAATTGATGAAAATGCTGGACTGTTTTTAGGGTTGAATTGAACAGTATAAAACAATCAAAATGGAGAAAGACCCATTGAAATAACGTATGTGTTGCCACCCAATGGTCACACTACTCAAAGCAAATGTATAATTGTATTATTCAAAAACACAAAATACTGTCATACCGTCCAATTTTGTAAAAATACCAGGATAGAATATTTTGGTCATGTCGCCCAGCCCTACGTCATCATAATATGCAATACTCGATACTGAGCTTTCTTCTACATTTACTGATTGATTAATCAATTAGCCTACATGGCTATATAGCAACAATATCATATTTAGAGTTCCCACTTCTTCAGGTGGTGAATAATATACCGTGCCTTCAGAAAGTATTCACACCTCTTGACTACAGCCCGAATTCTAAAATGGATTAAAATAATAATAATCTCAACCATATACAGTGCATTCGGGAGCATATACAGACCCCTTCACTTTTTCTACTTCGTTACGTTACAGCCTTATTCTAAAATGGATGAAATACATTTTCCTCATCAATACACACACACACACAATGACAAAATATTTTAAATCATTTAGATAAGTATTCACACCACTGAGTCAACACACATTCCAATCACATTTGGCAGTGATTACAGCTGTGAGTCTTTCTGGGATAGTCTCTAAACAGCTTTGCATACCTGGATTGTACAACATTTGCCCACTATTCTTTTCAATAATTATTCAAGCTCCATCAAATTGGTTGTTAATCATTGCTAGACAACCCTTTAAGTTCTGCCATAGATTTTCATGCAGATTTAAGTCAAAACTGTAACTAGGCCACTCAGGAACAATTACTGTCTTCTTGGTAAGCAACTCCAGTGTAGATTTGGCATTGTGTTTTAGGTTATTGTCCTGCTGAAAGGTGAATTCATCTTGCAGTGTCTGGTGGAAAGCAGAATGAACCAGGTTTAGGATTTTGCCTGTTCTTAGCTCTATCCCATTTATTCTTTATCCTGAAAAACTCCCCAGTCCTTAACAATTACAAGCATACCCATAGCATGATGCAGCCACCACTATGCTTGAAAATATGGAGAGTTGTACTCAGCAATGTGTTATTGGATTTGCCCCAAATTTAACACTTTGCATTCAGGACAAAAAGTTCTGCTCTGCCACATTTTTTGCAGTACTACTTTAATGCCTTGTTACAAACAGGATGCATGTTTTGGATTTTCTTTCATTTTCTACAGGCTTCCTTCTTTTACTCTGAGTAACTACAATGTTGTTGATCCATCCTCAGTTCTCCTATCACAGCCTGTTTTAAAGTCACAATTGGCCCCATGGTGCAATCCTTTAGCAGTGACCTTGCTTTCCGGCAACTGATTTAGGAAGGACGTCTGTATCTTTGTAGTGACTGGGTGTATTGATACACCACACAAAGTGTAATTAATACATTCTAAATGCTCAAAAGGGATATTCAAAGTCTGCTTTTTAATTTTGTTTTTAACACATCTACCAATAGGTGCCCTTCTTTGTGAGGCCTTGGAAAACCTCCCTGGTCTTTGTGGTTGAATCTGTGTTTGAAATTAATTGCTTGACTATGGGACTTTACAGATAACTGTAGGTGTGGGGTACAGAGATGAGGTAGTCATTCAAAAATCATGTTCAACAACATTATTGCACAGAGTGAGTAAATGAAACTTATTACGTGATTTAAGCACATTTCTACTCCTGAACTTATTTAGGCTTGACATAAGAAAGGGGTTGAATACTTAGAATGAAGACATTTCAGCTTTTGATTTTTTATTCAAATTTGAGGAAAAATCTAAAGTACAACATAAAATTTCACTTTGACATTATGGTGTATTGTGTTTAGGCCAGTGACCCAAAAATCTAAATGTAATCCATTTTAAATTCAGGCTGCAACACAAAGAAGTATGGAAAAAGTCAAGGGTTTCTTCACTGTACCCAAACCAGAAACACATTTAATGCGTCGCTCAGTTATGCATAGAAAGAACCATGGCATCATGGAATGGTCTGCCACCAGAGGTTACTCAGGCAAGTTTATAAAAAAATACAAAAACTGATACAAAAAAATATTGTATCACAGCACATCTCCCTTTTCTAAACATCTCATTTAACTGCACTGTATATAAAAAATGTAATCTATATGAAGTGTGTAAATAGAATTTGTTGTCGTCTCTTGGTGTCTTTCCAATATATCACTCTTATTTTTAAGAAAAAAAATAACATTTTGAATTTAAAGTAATTTATAATGTTGTTCTTGTCTATAACCTTTCTGTACTTTGTCATGCATTTGTACATTTAATGCAGACCCCATGAAGAGTAGCTTCTCCATGTGTAGTAGCGAATGGGGATCCTAATAAACTAAACTAGCTTTGGGGTATTCAAATCTTACCCTACGATGTCTGGAGTACTGATGGTTTCTACCAGAGATGATGCATTATGCATATTGACCAGATACCTAAGTAACCGCTCTAACAATGAAAAGAAAGTTCTTCAAAAATGGATGGCAGTCGGGAGGCAAAATCAGATGGGACCATTCCAGCCAATGAGATGGCAGATACGTGTGTGAAGAACAGGCAACGGTTTCCATTAGTTAACACAGCCACAAAGTCAAAATAGGCTATATAGTAAAAATGTATGAAAAACAAAAATGAACCTTAACTTAAGGTTAGACATAAGGTTAGCAGTGTGGTTCAGGTTAGGATTAAAATCACATTTTAAGCAGAGAAATTGTAGAAATAGGCAGAACTAACGACTTTGTGGCTGTGGTAACTAGTGATGACCAGGCGCAACACCGATATAAAGTGTTTTTTTTGATAGGATGTCACGTGTCCTACTTATACCAGTACACTCGTAACAACCTAATCATTACAAAACCATGATTCAATCATATAACCCATTCAACCAAAGTCGACACTGACCTCCATACAAAAACTCAGCGCTTGGTGAACAAAATGCCACTTGCTGGAGAAAAGATTTTAGGACCTGTTATCACTCATGTCACCTCTTCCTCTGTTTTTACCTGATAATAAATGCCTTGTCTTCCAGGTCTGAATCAGTCCCTTATTAGAGGGAAAGAACTTTAAAAAAGCACTGGACATGGCTTCGAGGGGTCATTTCTAGAAGGGATGCAGCTGTCAAAGTGATATCAAAAGTTGCACTTCGAGTCACGCGGGGGAGAATTTTAGCATTTTCCCTAATTGTTTTCCTAACCTTAACCTAATGATCCTAACCTGCTACGTTAATTCTCCTAACATGCAACGAAAAGTCACTTTTGACATTAGCGGCATCCCATCCAGTCAAAAGGTCCAGATTTGTATTTGAGGGGCCTAGCCTATGTTATGGAAATGTGAAACCTTAAATAAAAGACCAACCCATCACTGAAAACAATTTATATAAATGGAGTGTAACTTAACTCTTACCAACTGCAGCTTCAACACAAAACACTGCCACTCCTTGACATTCAAAGTTCAAAGTTATAAAAAGGCTGTGCAGATATTGAATAATAAGAAACTGTAAACATTATCACATAAAAGACTGGTCAGCATTATCACCTGCGGCCAGTCACGCACCTGGGTTGATTGGCCAGTGAGGTATGGCTCAAAGTCATTGTCGTGGACAGTCTCCTTCTGATGCAGTGAACCATTTTGCACTGAAACAACAACACACAGTAGTTAGAAGTTTGGGCAGAAAGAACAAGGAAGGATTCCTTTCTCAACAATAACTGACAGTGCAGTGCCACTCACCTGTTAAGTGAAGGGCATTTTGAAGTGTGCTTAGTGGTCAAGGCAGCCTTTCTTAACACTCACTCAGCTCAGACACCAGGGGGATAAGTATGTAGACTACGCAAGCTCCCACGAAATAGGACTTTAGAAGTGGCGTCTTTATTTTGTTACTTATTGGTAGTGCCGTCTTTAGTGTGCTTATCAATGCACAAGCAACTTTTTCCCCCCACTCAGACATACAAAAGTGTTACAATGCATGAAGTTTAAATTTTTTTATCACATTACAATTTTTTTCCACAAATACATTTAATTAAATACTTCATCAGTCGTCTTCCTCAGATGAAGGGGATAACGCAATATTTGCAAGAGGGAAGGAATCTGATTTAATTGGTCCTCAACCTGCGGCGCAGTCACTTCATTCAGGGTAAGTGGAGTTAGCCTTGAGTTAGTCTGCACTGGAGTAGGTTAGTCCTGAAGGATTCGTTGCAATAGAAATGTATCTAGCTAGAAAGTGAGCCACATTCATATGACTGAATATCCCGAGTTGAACTCACTAGATCTAAGTTACCTCGCCAACTCCTCAAACCTGCTTCGTAAGGATACCTCTCTGGCCCTTGCTGGAAAACAAGTAGTAACCTGGAAGTGAATCAGGCTATGACCTCAAGGCCCGTGCTGTGTCACTACCTGCCTGTTCTGCCAGCCTCTCAATGTCTAACACACAATTAAAGGCTAGTCACAACAACATAATCAACACCCGTCAACGTCACAGCATAACAGCAGTGAATAATCTGTGAATCACTAAGTGTGTGTGTGTGTGTGTGTGTGTATGTGTGTGGACCACCAAACAAATGATGTAGATTAGGTTTTTGACTATACTTTCTTTAGCTAACTGACACGCAAAAGGTACTAGACAAGCCAAACGACACACATATATGTGTGTGTGTCGTTTGGCTTGTCTAGTACATTTTGTGTGTGTGAGTGAGTGAGAGAGACAAAAGTATGTGGACAGCCCTTCAAATGAGTGGATTTGGCTATTTTAGGCACAACCGTTGCTGACAGGCGTTTAAAATCAAGCACACAGCCATTCAATTTCCATAGACAAACATTAGCAGTAGAACAGCCTTACTGAAAAGCTCAGTGACTTTCAACGTGGAACCGTCATAGGATGCCACCTTTTCAACAAGTCAGTTTGTAAAATTTCTGCCCTGCTAGAGCTACCCCGGTCAACTGTAAGTGCTGTTATTGTGAAGCGAAAACATCTAGGAGCAACAGCGGCTCAGCTGCGAAGTGGTAGGCCACACAAGAACGGGACCACTGAGTGCTGAAGTGCAACACTCACTACAGAGTTCCAAACTGCCTCAGGAAGCAACGTCAGCACAGGAACTGTTCGCTGTGACATTCATGAAATGGGTTTGCGTCGCCGAGCAGCCACCTACAAGCTTAAGATCCCCATGCGCAATGCCAAGCGTCAGCTGGAGCGGCCATTGGACTCTGGAGCAGTGGAAATGCGTTCTCTGGAGTGATGAACCCCGCTTCACCATCTGGCAGTCCAACGAACAAATCTGGGTTTGGCGGATGCCAGGAGAACACTACCTGCCCCAATGCACAGTGCCAACTGTAAAGTTTGGTGGAGGAGGAATAATGGTTTGGGCTAGGCCCCTTAGTTCCAGTGAAGGGAAATCTTTATGCTACAGCATACAATACCATTCTAGATGATTTTGTGCTTCCAACTTTGTGGCAACAGTTTGGGTAAGGCCTTTTCCTGTTTTAGCCCCCGTGTAAAAAGTGAGGTCCATATAGAAATGGTTTGTCTAGATCAGTGTGGAAGAACTTGACTGGCCTGCACAGAGCCCTTCCCTCAACCCTTTCAAACACCTTTGGGATGAATTGGAACGCTGATTGCGAGCCAGGCCTAATCCTCCAAAATCAGTGCCCAACCTTTTGTGGCTGAACGGAAGCAAGTCCCAGCAGCAATGTTTCAACATCTAGTGGAACGCCTACCCAGAAGAGTGAAGGCTGTTATAGCAACAAAGGTGGGACCAACTCCATATTAATTGCAATGATTTTAGACCTTAGACCGCTGCTCCACTCGGGAGCCCCTAATTTAGGCTGTCTGTGGGAGAACCCTCTGAGGAAAGTGTTCTAAAAATGGACCCAAAGGGATTCTATATGGAACCCAAAGGGATTCTTTAAAGAGTTTAAGAGTATCTACATGGCTCTTTTTATTCAGGTTAGAGATAGGCTTTTAAATCAAATAGGCCTATGTGAAATGCATTGATCCTTACCTTTAGATGCTTGTCCCTTTGATCTCTGCATCCCAATTGCGTCATGCCGGGGGAAACAAACATACATGTTAGGGCTTTCAAAGGGAGCTTCACCAAACATGGACTAGATAACTAGTTAGCCAACTAACTAACGTTAGCTGACCAGTTGGCTAGACATGATAAGGCTAACATTAGCTAGTTAAAAGTGATCTGGCTATGTAACACTATGGGAGAATCCAATCTGTTGGTTAGCTTTCTGGCTAAACGCATGGCCTAATGAGACTAACTAGCTAGCGAGAGGTAGTTAGAATAAAGCAACGGAAACGTTGTAAGATGGCTAGCTTCCTAGCTAGATTTGGCTAGTTACATATTTAGCCAACTTCAAATGTTAACCAATGACCCATTTAAAATCTGACTTTATCAGGTTAGTTAACGTTAAACACTGGGTGTCTTAACAAGTTAGCAAGCTAATGTTCACTAGCAAATAGCTTGTTTTCCCTCAAAAACAAAATGTATCAACCTATGCAACTTGGCTTGCTTGACAACAAACTACCCGGTAAAATTCAAAGCGGTAACGTTGGCTAGCTTAACCGTAGATATGAAAAAAGTGTGAAACGTAGATAGTTAACAGAGCAGCTAACACCAGCTAGCTAACGTTGACTAGCTAACTAGCCCCGGGCGAGATGCATCGTCATGCCTACCGGAGGGTCAATGCTTGTGGCAGACATAACTCATTAAGTAAGTCCCTGGATTCGCACGGAGCCTAGCAGGTCACTAGAATGGATCTGGGGCCCCGGGGTTCGATTGTTCTCAGCTCAGTTAACGTTAGCTAAAGTGTTGTTCCGCTACACGTAGTTAGCTATCCCCAGATCAACTTCCACAGTTCAAGTCTCAGTCTTATAGGGTCCGAATGTCCAAAAGTAAACAAGTCCGGATAATATTTCCAGGTCTCCACAGAATGTTGTTGTTGGATCCGGTACAATACTTGTCCACGGTTGAATCTTTTGCGTCTTATTTTTTTTTTACTCCAGAGATCCCTGCTCGGTTAGCGATAGGCCCTGTCCACTTCCCCCAATGGCTGCTCCATCCGGGTTCTAGACCGGGCTTTACGTCAGCGACACCGGTTTCTTGAGAGGCGGAGGCGGTGTACCACCGCTGCGAAGTTACAATGAATCTAACGCCATGGACAAGTTCTTCTTTTTAATTCCATGGGTTTAACGGTGCTTGGCATCCAATGTTATTGGTGCATTACCGCCACCAGCTGGACGGCGTGTAGAATAAGAAACAAACAAAAAAAACCAATTCCGTTAAAGGGGAAAAGACAGAATACAAAATAAAACACGTCACCTAAAAAAAAAGGTCCACTCCAAAATAAAGCTCAGGGGCCTGTGATGGGGCTACATTCACCAACAGGATTTCTTGCACGGCCTCGTCTGTGAAATCATGAAGAACCAAAAAACGTTCAGCGGCATTCACAATCATTCCACTTTTGTTAGACCTCTTCTCCGCTTGTGCTGTACAGTTTATGACCATTGCAATAAATAATACAAAGTCCACCATTTTAACATGTAGAATTTCACTATCGCTCGGTTGATGAGAAACCTTCACTGGTCGTGATGGCTCTACTACCATTGCTTCTTCCCCACCACTCGTTCCTTACAAAGTTCTAACCGCCTCCAACTCATTGTCCTTCACCCTTCAACAGGGCACTCCAAGAATTCAGGCGCATGTTCACCTCCACTGTCGCATCATTTCCCTTCATCTGGCATGCGATATTCTTCCCTTCTGCACACACCTGACACTACCAAATCTTTTACATTCATGATACTGAAGGGGCTTGTGCACAAAAGCTCTTACAGGGTATCTCATGAATCCTAACTTTATAAGAGAAATCAAATCAAATCAAATTTTATTTGTCACATGCGCCAAATACAACAGGTGTAGACCTTCAGTAAAATGCTTACTTACAAGCCCTTAACCAACAATGCAGTTTTTAGGAAAATACCTAAAAAAAAGTAAGCGATAAGAATAACAAATGATTAAAGAGCAGCAGTAAATAACAATAGCGGGGATATATACAGGGGGTACCGGTACAGAGTCAATGTGCAGGGGCACTGCTGTCAAGGTAATTGAGGTAATATGTACATGTAGTTAGAGTTATTAAAGTGACTATGCATAGATTATAACAGAGAGTAGCCGCAGCGCTCCAGAGGGGAGGGCAGGGGGGGCTATGCAAATAGTCTGGGTAGCCATTTGATTAGCTGTTCAGGAGTCTTATGGCTTGGGGGTAGAAGCTATTTAGGAGCCTCTTGGACCTAGACTTGGCACTCCGGTTCCGCTTGCCGTGTGGTAGCAGAGAGAACAGTCTACGACAAGGGTGGCTGGAGTCTTTGACAATTTTTAGGACCTTCCTCTGACACCACCTGGTATAGAGGTCCTGGATGACAGGAAGCTTGGCACCGGTGATGTACTTGGCCATACACACTACCCCCTGTAGTGCCTCGCGGTCTGAGGCCGAGCAGTTGCCATACCAGGCAACCCGTCAGGATGCTCTCGACGGTGCAGCTGTAAAACCTTTTGAGGATCTGAGGACCCATGCCAAATATTTTCAGTCTCCTGAGGGGGAATAGGTTTTGTCGTGCCCTCTTCACAACTTTGTTGGTGTGCTTGGACCATGTTAGTTTGTTGGTGATGTGGACACCAAGGAACTTGAAGCTCTCAACCTGCTCCACTACAGCCGCGTCTCATCGTTGTCGGTGATAAGGCCTACCGCTGTTGTGTCATCAGCAAACTTAATAATGGTGTTGGAGTCGTGCCTGGCAGTGCAGTCATGAGTGAACAGGGAGTACAGGAAGGGACTGAGCACGCACCCCTGAGGGGCCCCCTTGTTGAGGATCAGTGTGGCGGATGTGTTGTTACCTACTCTTACCACCTGGGGGGCGGCCCGTCAGGAAGTCCAGGATCCAGTTGCAGAGGAAGGTGTTTAGTCCCAGGGTCCTTAGCTTAGTGATGAGCTTTGAGGGAACTATGATGTTGAACGCTGAGATGTAGTCAATGAATAGCATTCTCACATAATTGTTCCTTTTGTCCAGGTGTGAAAGGGCAGTGTGGAGTACAATAGAGATTGCATCATCTGTGGATCTGTTGCGGTATGCAAATTGGAGTGGGTCTAGTGTTTCTGGGATAATGGTGTTGATGTGAGCCATGACCAGCCTTTCAAAGCATTTCATGGCTACAGACATGAGTGCTACGGGTCGGTAGTCATTTAGGCAGGTTACCTTAGTGTTCTTGGGCACAGGGACTATGGTGGTCTTCTTGAAACATGTTAGTTATTACAGACTCAAACAGAGAGAGGTTAAAAATGTCAGTGAAGTCACTTGCCAGTTGGTCAGAGCATGCTCGGAGTACATGTCCTGGTAATCCGTCTGGCCCTGCGGCCTTCTGAATGTTGACCTGTTTAAAGGTCTTACTCACATTGGCTGCGGAGAGCGTGATCACACTGTCGTCCGGAACAGCTGATGCTCTCAAGCATATTTCAGTGTTACTTGCCACGAAGCGAGCATAGAATTTATTTAACTCGTCTGGTAGGCTCGTGTCACTGGACAGCTCTCGGCTGTGCTTCCCTTTGTAGTCTGTAATAGTTTGCAGGCGGTGCCTCATCCAACGAGCGTCGGAGCCTGTGTAGTATGATTCGATCTTACTCCTGTATTGACGCCTTGCCTGTTTAATGGTTCGTCGGAGGGCATAACTGGATTTCTTATAAGCTTCCGGGTTAGAATCCTGCTCCTTGAAAGCGGCAGCTCTACCCTTTAGCTCAGTGTGAATGTTGCCTGTAATCCATGGCTTCTGGTTGGGGTATGTACGTACAGTCACTGTGGGGATGACGACTTTGATGCACTGATAAAGCCAGTGACTGATGTGGTGTACTCCTCAATGCCACCGGAAGAATCACGGAACATATTCCAGTCTGTGCTAGCAAACAGTCCTGTAGTTTAGCATCTGCTCATCTGACCACTTTTTTTATAGACCGTGTCACTGGGGCTTCCTGCTTTAATTTTTGCTTGTATGCAGCAATCAGGAGGATAGAACTATGGTCAGATTTGCCAAATGGAAGATGAGGGAGAGCTTTGTACGCGTCTCTGTGTGTGGAGTAAAGGTGGTCTAGAATTGTTTTCCCTCTCGTTGCACATTTAACATGCTGATAGAAATTACGTAAAACTGATTTAAGTTTCCGTACACTAGGGAGCGCCGTCTCTGGATGAGCGTTTTCCTGTTTGCTTATGACGGTATACAGCTCATTAAGTGCAGTTTTATTGCCAGCATCGGTCTGTGGTGGTATGTAGACAGCTACGAAAAATACAGATGAAAGCTCTCTAGGTAGATAGTGTGGTCTACAGCTTATCATGAGATACTCTACCTCAGGCGAGCAAAACCTCGCGACTTCCTTAGATATCGTGCTCCAGCTGTTGTTTACCTAAATGCATAGGCCCCCGCCCCGTATCTTACCCGAGGCTGCTGTTCTGTCCTGCCGATAAGAGTGTATAACCCGCCAGCTGTATGTTCTTTATGTCGTCGTTCAGCCACGACTCTGTGAAACAGAAGATATTACAGTTTTTAATGTCCCATTTTTATTCTATCAATTGAACGTTAGCTAGCAGGACGGAAGGCATGGGCAGATTAGCATGGTCACCTGATGCTCACAAGGCACCCTGATCTCTTTCCGCGAAGTCTCCGTTTCCTTCTCCAGCGATTAACGTGGATCTGGGCCTGGTCGGGTGTCTGTGTTATATCCCTCCTGTCCGACTCATTGAAGAAGAACTCTTTGTCCAGTTTGAGGTGAGCAATAGCAGTTCTGATGTCCAGAATCTATTTTCTGTCACGACGTCCACCGAAGTCGGTCCCTCTCCTTGTTCGGGCGACGTTCGGCGGTCGATGTCACCGGTCTTCTAGAC
Organism: Brachymystax lenok tsinlingensis; assembly: GCA_030435695.1. Classification (NCBI taxonomy): domain Eukaryota; kingdom Metazoa; phylum Chordata; class Actinopteri; order Salmoniformes; family Salmonidae; genus Brachymystax; species Brachymystax lenok. Next base: position 1,624,073 of record CM059801.1, on the reverse strand, counting down.
ATCACCATTCCATTTTTCATTTTCCATTTGTTTTGTCCTTGTTTTAGACACCTGGTTTCAATCCCACAATTACCTGTTCATTATTCAACCCTCTGTTCCCCCATGGTTGTTTGTGAGTGATTGTTTATTGTATTCGGTCCGTTATTGTGGGCTTGGCAATATTTGACGTGTATTTGTTATATTATTTGAGTAAATTGTTATTATTACTCATATCTGTTGTCCTGCGCCTGACTCCTCTACACCAGCTACACACAGACGCATTACATTTTCGGTCACAGGAGACGGTAGCAGCAACATTATGTACAAAAGAAGTTAGGAACAACGCGAAAAAACAAACAAAATAGCATGATTGGTTAAGAGCGGATAAGACGGCAGCTTTCCCCTCCGATGCCATCACAGTGCTCTCTTCATCAAAGAACAGTAGCATGGATGAAGTGAACTTATTTTCTCCGTCCACCATACAGGTCATTCGACGTGCACCAACCACTCCATCAATGTCTTCAGTTATATCCTCTGCCTTTATTTCTTGCGCCACCCCAGAAATAACCCCATTGATAGGCGCCCTGCTACGAAAATCTATGCAGGAAACATTCCACTTCGATATCTTTTTGAGTCTTAACACATGCTTCTTCTGCTCTGCAGACACACACACTTCTTGTGAGTCTCACCGACTCCACACTTTCTTCCAGCATATTCCAGATTTTCCTGGAGACGTTAAACGAATTTCCCAAGTAGCATTCATCCAAAACCCCGACTCCGACCAAAAACAAGTATAGTGGTTTCCTATTTTCCAACATAGCTTTACTTCTCGTTTCCCTTTTTCTTCGCCACTGTAACCCACTCATTTTCACTTTCTGTACATTCTCGACTCACTAGCAGTTTCAAACAAAACCTCAGTTTCCGCCATCTTCCGTCCACAGCCAGTACGCAAAAATGTACTGTACACCCAGTGACAAGTTATGGAAAGTGAATGAATATGTAGCCCTCTGCAAAACATGTGCGATACATGACAATGAGGGGCAATAATTTCAGTAAATAGTTAAATGTTGCTGTTGTTGTGATAGACACCAAGACAGCTACAGGAGTCACATTCAGACACTGGCAATGTTCCTTCTAATTTGCGCGCCTTAGCGGGTGTGCAGCCCCCCCTCGGACTGCCGCAAAGATTGAACTTCACTCAATTTTCTACAGTTTTCCTACGTTTTCCTACGTTTTCCTACGTATATGCAAATAGCCATTGCCATATATGGATCTGTGCCATTTACTTTGAACTGGGAAACTGTTATAGAAATTTTGTTCTCAATGTTCATAAACTGAACTTCAATTAAACAACTCCGTCTGTAACCCAATTCACGCGAGAGCTCTGATTTTAACCTCACCGGCTCCAGCAGAAAAACTGACTGTTTTGGAGAGCCTGGCGTGCCCAAAGTAAAATGCCTCCCATTTAGGCCCAGAAAATGGGATATGCATATATTTAGTACCATTGGATAGGAAACACTCTGAATTTTCCAAAACTGTTAACCATTTGTCTGTGGGTCAATCAGAACGCATTTGGCAGGCAAAACCCTGAGGAATCTCTGTCCTGAAAAAAGTCATTTTGACACATTGCTCATTTTTGAGCCCCTCCCTATCCAAAATGACCATATATAGGCATGTGAACGCAGTGCACGTCGCTTCCTTATGATGTCATCAACCACGAGACGGTGTTTTACTCCATCTTGGGGGAATTTCGGCCATTGATAAACAGCATGGAACGAGAGACCACGTTATGAAAACTCTTCAGAGTGCGCGTGCATGAGAAGGCGCGCTGTGCCTTATTTATCGCTTTTAGCGTTCAGTTTATATTCGGCTGATTTATAATAGTACATATACGTAAAAGGGTTCCTAAGGATACATTTAAAACTATGTTTGATTGTTTTTGGACAAGTTTATAGGTATAATTTTAACGAGTCGGCGCCGAAGTTTCAAAGGAGTAATGGAGGCTGTCGTTTCTGATTATAACGCATGAACCAAATGGAGGATTTATGGATAAAAGACGTTACTTTTTCTAACAAAAGAACCATGGATTGTCTTCGTTGGACACTTAGGAAGACCTCAGCAGAAGTTCTTCAACAGGTAATTACTTTGTTTTCGCTGTGAAATGTGTTATGTGTGTGCCATGATTGCTAATCGATACATGGCTATTGGAAAATATGTGAGGTGCTACCCTCAAACAAATGAATGTGCTGCTTTCGCCGTAAAGCCTTTTTGAAATCTGACAACGCTGTGATATTGCCTAGAAACAGAGCTTTTGATGAGTATGGAACACTTGTATATAGCTGGATGTTTAATAATTCAATTTTCGGATTTTAAATCTGGCGCTACAAGTTTTCGCTAGTAGTGTCGGGATGAGTCGTTTTAAAAGGTGTACACAGTCTTTTATACTGTACAATGTTGAAATACAAAAAATTAAATACAAAGGCCCCACCATATTCCCCACCCTTTCCAGGAAATAGTGTTTTCCCACAGTACCCATTCATTCCTTATCATAATCTTTGCAACATAAGTCAACCTTGGACAGCTCCTAACCGTCCATCCCGTCCCTAGGACCAGAAGCCTTCCCACAATGTCTGGTAGAATCAAAAAATTCTTTGTTCTCCCAGATACTCCCTAGGTCAAGTTGTACCAGCCTGTTCCACTCTAAACACACACATTAATTGGACTACCATTTTGTCTTATAACCCTATCTCTATTGCATACATTTTCAGAATGGAATATTCTTAGATGTACAAACATTTAGTCATTAAACATGAAATCTATAACAATCCACCCTTTTGACTACATTTTTACACACAATCACCCATCTATATTGATTAGAATTAATAATGACACCACACCAAATAGAAACAAAGTATAAAGAAATAACTCCACATCTATTTTGATTAGAATTATCATTACCACACAAAACGATTACACAAAACCAATACATGTATTTACATCTGATCCTCATCAATTACTGTTCTAGGCCTATATCCAATCATAACTCTTCTAGGTAGGATTTTCATTATGATCTTCATGAAAAGAAACAGCATAACATTTAATGTCTAATCTAAACATTGAAAATTGTCTCATCAAACATGGGTTCCTCATGAGTAAAGGAACGGGAGCCATCTAGAGGGTCATGAGGCATGTATTCATCAGAGCTCGGAATTGGTCCGTATCTCACCATCTGTTGTGTCATTGATTTCTCCAGAGTCCTGGAAATTAAACCTCTCACACACGGAATCACACAACACCCACACAGAACTAACACAGTCATACAGGTGAAAGTTGCCCACAACACAGTAATCATTACATTTTTCCATTGCCCAAACATATTGTCAAACCAACTTGTCAGAGCTGGAGCGATGTTATTGGGGAAGAAGGTACAGCACATTATTCCCCAACCCTTCTGCAGACGCCACCCTTTCAGCCAATAACACATCTAGAGCCAACCTATTTTGCCAGGTCATGAGGGAGGTGGCGGATAATTGTTCAGAGATTCCCATCACTGCAACTCTAGTCTTATTCACAAATCCTTGTTGATTATGATACATATAATTGATCCAATCAATATTTTTAGTTATCGTTACCCACCAGAAGAACGTAGTGATAAAACCCTCCCCAATCTGAGCTTTATACTCGTCTGGAACTTCTCTGGCGATGCCTATGACATCCATCCAAATAGAACTGCCTACATTAGAACCTATATTTCTCCTTTTTCTAGTAATCCCATCCAGAACTGGCCTCTGATGTCTAATCCTAACTGGTTGGACCAATAATACCAGAACACAAGTCCTTTATTGGTACAAGCCCACCACACATCAGTTATAGGAGCTGTAAGGTTGAGAATTTTCTCCTATACTTCTGAACCCTAATCAGTCACATTGACAGACATCTATTGAGATCCGCTACAAGACCTGGGTCTTTCGTGAAGTTGGTCTATACCGACTGGATTAACGAACAGGAAAAATCGTGTCCATAATCATCAGCATAAGCCCAATACTTTCATTCCGTGTCTATTTCTGTGACTCTTTGGAGGGTTACTACTACATTTACTCTATAGTCATTAATATCCAAACTTTGTTTAAAACTTAATCAGGATCACTTTCCATTCACATACCCCAGTCCCCAAATATGTTTAATTACCTAGGCCAGGAACAAGATGAAGTGGGTCCCAAACAGAAATACAAAGGAATCACAAAGTCCCGAATCATCTTATATAATTTATTATGCAGCCATATTCCTGCTCTATTAGGGAAATGTTTAATATTTACCTTAAATCTCACATCATCACCTATTTGGACTCCTTTATATCCTTCGTATTCATGAGGGGTCGGGTATTATATAACTAGTCTTTTACTTCTTAAACCTGTCAGCGACATATCATTTATACTAGAGGTGTTGAATCAGGATTTATAAAAAAGATCATCAAAACTATGATGCAGCTCGAAGTACCCCATATCCCAAAAACCGCCAACCCTCTCCTGCCCTTAGCCAGTCTACTAGGTACCACCCCATACTCACACCTGTAGTGAACACACTACAGTGATGATAGGTCGGGGTAGGAAATCTTCGTTAACAAAAGCGACCCCCAGACCTTATTGGTCCAGTTCTGCTCTTTAACTCTGCGTGTGCTCCACGGTGTTTGTATGTGTTCCTACCTTTCTGCAGTGGGTAACGTTGACCCAGGTTGCTCTTTCTGATAGTCTGATGGCAAAGGCTGTGACCAACATAACCTGGTAGGGACCTTCCCAACGGGGCTGCTTCCAGTCCTTTTTCTCCAGAGACTGGACCCACACCTAGTCACTAGGCTGGATCGTATGGCTCCCCTCCTTCTGTAGTTCTTCTGTTGGGCATAAAATCTCTGACATACAGGTGTGGTTAGCAAACAACTTCTTATGTGATCTGCTACTATCTTCCTAACTCTCATTCTAAAAGGTCTACCAAATACTTTCTCAAATGGAGATAATCCCTCGTCTGGGGTTATCCGAATATCTCATTAATACCATTAGTAGACATTTTACCCAATTTCATTCTGTACTCAGGTGTGTCTATCTTAACCTACTTTTAATCATAGAATTCATGCATTCTATAATATTGTATTAACAAAAAAATGTATTAAGTAATTTGTGTTGTCCAACAATCTCTACCATATCTAACAATCATCTCTACCATATCCCTCCTGTTGATACATGGCTCTGCCCCTGTATCAAAACACTACCATATCTAAAAATGGCTCTACCATATATAAAAATTGAGAAATCATAACAAATAAATACATTTCTGCCTGCTGCACAGAATAGTGACTAGGTCGTGATTCAGCCTCTAAGTTTTTAGTAAGAGTAGCAACATCATACCCAGTTGTATTCGAAACATCTGAGTTCTACCTTGAAGACTCATCTATAAACAGTAATTTCTCCATCTGTTAATGGCAGATCTGTCCAATCAGGCCTATGCAACACAACTGTCTCAGTTACACAATAAATGTGGGCTCCCATCAGTACTGTTAGTATAAGTGTGGGTGTCCAGAGTAACACATCTCTCAATAGTCAAATTTGGCATGTCTAACAATATAATACAAGCCACTGGCTTATCATTCTTCCCCCATGTTTCTAGGTCAAAGCTGACGTCATGACCCCCTCCCTACAGTCCACAGTCTGAGTAAACGAACAGTCATATCTAGGGATTGCCAAACAAAACTTCCTACGGTATCTGTCTGCGGATGGGCTGTGCGCAACCCCTCCCTCCATGGATACCCAGTCATTAATCTTCTTTCCCTTTGATACCCAATAACCCATGCTCTCCCACCGTCCTGACTATACCAGCAACAAGGTTCGCTGTCCCCACAGATGACCATGTTGTTCTTAACTATGTGGACCTTCATGACCCTTTCAGTGGGTGGTACAGCTATATTCAAAAGTGTCATCACATCCCTTCCCAATAGCTTAACGGGACACAACTTGGAATTTAGCACCGGTACCATTGCTTCCCCCCTGAAGCCTCCTGAGTCAGAACAATGTTAAAAAGGGTTTCTGTTCCTGTGCTAGAGCCAAATCTACTGTAGATAACTCAAATACCTAGTAATCCAGTATCTATCTTATCCTCCTCATCTACACTGTCTGGCGATGGGCGCCTACCCTTTTCACCCCATATACTCCCTACTGCCTTAGAACAATCCTGTAGGTTGTCTAACTGCACGTTCTAACACGTGTGTTCAGCCCAAAACTCTCTCTCTACTCCTATATGCAGACTGAACAAGGCTCTATTTCCCAAACACTATCCATATAATTTCCTAAGGAGATAATAATAATCTCCTAAAGTAATAGTACAATTTGGATAGAAAATAGTGTTTCTCACCATTTTCTTTAAAATGAAATTCTCCCGTTTTTTTTCCAATTTCTAGTGAAAGTGATCAGTTTTCACCAGGAATTGTTCAACTATTCAGGGATTTTCAAAACAGTTCTATACAAATTAAATCCCACACTTCAGTGAGACCTCTGCAATCGCATTGATTGTCTGTGTGTACTTGGGTGTGTGTGTTATTAAACCATATGTTGAAATCAAACAGAAATGTCCAGACACTTCCCTGCCCCACTTAGACATTCCTACTCATTCGCATCACACACACACACACACACAGTATTATATGGTTGGTCTCTCACTGCCATAATCATGTACAAACACTATGTTATCATTAATAGACCAATTTCCAATCAGTACATTTGATAGCTATTATACAGTAGATTATTTATGTTAACCATTATCTATTGTCTCCCTTAATTAACATACATACACACGTATTTGACTTCCATTTTTCCTGAAAGCAAGCACTATATTCAAACCTCATAATAGTTTTCCATTAAGTCGAATTGACATTACTTTAAACTAACCAATCCCAGAGGCCCTTTCCAGTAATCCTATCGGTTTAACCTTTCCATTAGTTTAGTCAAATGCAAAACTATTAGTTAACAACTGTTGGACCTTCAAAAAGTTGGTGCTGCCTTATCAGCTTGATTGTCGAACAATAGTAATGTTTTATTCATACCTTTACTTTTAAGCATCCCACTAATTACTTGCTTCCAACCACCTCTCTTTTTGCTAACGTTTGTTACCAGTTACATTTTTATATTTGTTAAATATAGTTAAAACAAACCTACTTCTGCTTTTTACAGGGAGGCCAATTTAATTACTTATTATATCCTCCTCCCCATGTCTCAATTCTTATGCATTTATTTCGAATTAGAAAAACAGAGACTGAAGTTTTTCTTGAGTCGCATGTTTCTTAGTACTTTACCATAACTATAACTCCTCGTGTTTCTGCTCTACCACATAGCATACATATTTTATCAACATTGAACGTCAAATTTTAACTTTTTAGTGATGGTTCGAATGTGGCAAAATACAACGTTAATATCCATTTTAAACGTAATATCCACTAATGAACTAGTTAATTCAAACTTTCTAAATCATAATTCCTACTATTTTTCCCACACGGCAGTCAAACACCTAAGCTAATTGTGGCTAACTCATTTAGCTAACGTTATTTCCAGATACAAGAAAATCTTCAATTTACTCACCTCGCAAAGTTAGTTAGGCTCTTTGCTTGTTATTTATTATGTTATTTCCCTTGAATTTACTTCCCCCAACAATATTCAAACCAAATAGCATTCATGAACTCTATAATTATTCTGCACTCTGGTATATCCAATCTGGTGCTTAAACAGCCTTAACGATATTACTAAGCACTCTGGTATATCCAATCTAGTGCTTAAATAGCCTTAACGATATTACTAAGCATCCCGTTTTACACTATTCATTTACTTTCCCCAACAATATTCCCCCTCTCCTTTGGTTTGTTTTTGCAATCGCGGTGATTATGTCCCTTTATACCACAATGTTTACATGGGGCCTCGCACTCCCTAGCGAAATGTCCACTTTTCTGACAATTATAACATCTTATGTTATTCTTCCTCTCTTACTCTGACGTCCCCTTTCTTACTGACCTAGTCCTGTCCTCTCTGTCTTTTCCTCCCGTGGCTCTGTCTTCTAGGACTGCCATTAGAAATTCATCTTTCCTGTATTCTTTCTTTTTGCAATTGTGACATTTAAATTCTCCTTTCTCACCTACACCGGTGGAACCTTTGTTTCCGGAATTCTCTCCCTTTCCTGCCTGTCTCGGGAGTGCCGAGAGAACTGGCAATCTGATCTGTACTATCCATGTCTGACTTGGTACTACCTTTTTATTGCCTTCTATCTTTTTATTGACTTCCTTTTTAACTTTTATTCCCTCCCCTCTTTTTCGGGTCTTCAGAGAGCCATACCCTAGCTGTATCAAGCCCTTCCATATCTTCTATCTCCCACCGCTATATTAGGTGTTCCGGAAACTTTATCTATAGAGGTGACTGTCGATTGGACATTAGATCTCACCCGTATACAACTATAAGCTATTTTTCAGGGGTCGTAAAGCCCTAGTTAATCGCCTATTTTTCTGTTGTTTCTTAGGACTGTTGAAGTTAATATCTCATATCTCATCTCCGCTATATTAGGTTTCCCTCTCCTCCTCCTATTTTTGGACATAATTTCAGTGACCAGTCTGCAGAATTGATGGTGTTATCTCGTTCATATAGGATTACCGTCTATCTCACAAAATATGTATTTTGAAACATCAACCATGGCTAATTTACCATTTAAGTTATCCTATTCACAAAATCACCATCTTTTCACAGAGCACCCACCTATTTAATATCCCCTGCGTTAATGACCCGTGTGGACTGCTACAGAGTCTGGATCTATTAAGCTATGTTTATTTATGGCAGCGCCTTACCTCGGGTTGTTTTGGACCTGCCTCCTTCCTAGATCGTTTATAGATCGTTTAAAGTTAACTTCCTACTACTTACCCACACCCTATGGGTCTCTAATTCTACTATATTAAGCTAGTTTTGCTAAATTTTAAACCTTTTAGAATCACAATTAAGATATCTCAAACCATTCCCCCAAAATAAATCTGTAAATAAAGACTTCACTGACCTGTCTTGCAGACTGGGAAAAGCAATGTCGGTTGGATCTCGTCACCGTCTCTGTCGTTCTTAGATATACACCGGCCTGCAATAGTTCCCCAATGTCAGGGGGCAGGTCTTTGATTTTACGGATGCGATCATCCACCCGTGCACGGTATTCGGCGTGTTATCTTTGGACGACAGACAGATATTGAGATCCGGCTCGAAAGGACCAAATTGTTATAGAAATGTTGTTCTCAATGTTCATAAACTGAACTTCAATTAAACAACTCCATCTGTAACCCAGAATTTGTAAGATACTGGTTGAAATAAGACAGACAGGAACCCAGTCTACAATGGTCAAAGGTAAATTGTTTAATTCACGCGAGAGCTCTGATTTTAAAAGGTGTACACAGTCTTTTATACTGTACAATGTTGAAATACAAAAAATACAAAGGCCCCACCATATTCCCCACCCTTTCTAGGAAATAGTGTTTTCCCACAGTACCCATTCATTCCTTATCACAATCTTTGCAACATAAGTCAACCTTGGACAGCTCCTAACCGTCCCTCCCGTCCCTAGGATCAGAAGCCTTCCCATAATGTCTGGTAGAATCAAAGAATTCTTTGTTCTCCCAGATACTCCCTAGGTCAAGTTGTACCAGCCTGTTCCACTCTAAACACACACATTAATTGGACTACCATTTTGTCTTATAACCCTATCTCTATTGCATACATTTTCAGAATGGAATATTCTTAGATGTACAAACACTTAGTCATTAAACATAAAATCTATAACAGAAACAAAATAAATGGTGGAAGTGTACAATGAAGAGGATTCTGAATCCAATGGCAGTAGAATCAAGGAGAATTGGAGTATTGTCCAAAAGAATGGAAAACAGAGCAAAGTAGTGTATAGTGATGAGAATGACCCTTCGTATCTAGTAGGAGTATGGTTTGTTAATGAGGAGCAGCTGGGCAGAGTACCAATCTGGAAGAAACCATTTGAGTTATCCAAACTGGTGGAGAGAATGCTGGGTAAAGTGAAAGCTGTAAAGATTTTTGTGCAGTTGAAGTCGGACGTTAACCTACACCTTATCCACATATATTTAAACTCAGTTTTTCACAATTCGTGACATTTAATCCTAGTAAAAATGCCCTGTCTTAGGTCAGTTAGGATCACCACTTTATTTTAATAATGTGAAATGTCAGAATAATAGTAGCGAGAATCATTTATTTCAGCTTTTATTTCTTTTATCACATTCCCAGTGGTCAGAAGTCTACATACACTCAATTAGTATTTGGTAGCATTGCCTTTAAATTGTTTAGCTTGGCTCAAACCTTCCACAAGCTTCCCACAATAAGTTGGGTGAACTTTGGCCCATTCCTCCTGACAGAGCTTGGGTAACTGAGTCAGGTTTGTAGGCTTCCTTGCTCGCACACACATTTTCAGTTCTGCCCACAGATTTTCTATAGGATTGAGGTCAGGGCTTTGTGATGGTCACTTCAATACCTTGACTTTGTTGTCCTTAAGCCATTTTGCCACAACTTTGGAAGTATCCTTGGGGTCATTGTCCATTTGGAAGACCCATTTGCGACCAAGCTTTAACTTCCTGACTGATGTCTTGAGATGTTGCTTCAATATATCCACATAATTGTCCGTCCTCATGATGCCATCTATTTTGTGAAGTGTACCAGTCCCTCCTGCAGAAAAGCAACCCCACATCATGATGCTGCCACCCCTGTGCTTCGCGGTTGGGATGGGGTTCTTCGGCTTGCAAGCCTCCCCCTTTTTCCTCCAAACATAACGATGGTCATTATGGCCATATATATATTTTTTCACCAGACCAGAGGACATTTCTCCAAAAAGTACAATCTTTGTCCCCATGTGCAGTTGCAAACCGTAGTCTGGCTTTTTTTATGGCGGTTTTGGAGCAGTGGCTTCTTCCTTGCTGAGCGGCCTTTCAGGTTACAGTGGGGAAAAAAAGTATTTAGTCAGCCACCAATTGTGCAAGTTCTCTCACTTAAAAAGATGAGAGAGGCCTGTAATTTTCATCATAGGTACACTTCAACTATGACAGACAAAATGAGGAAAAGAAATCCAGAAAATCACATTGTAGGATTTTTAATGAATTTATTTGCAAATTATGGTGGAAAATAAGTATTTGGTCAATAACAAAAGTTTATCTCAATACTTTGTTATATACCCTTTGTTGGCAATGACAGAGGTCAAATGTTTCCTGTAAGTCTTCACAAGGTTTTCACACACTGTTGCTGGTATTTTGGCCCATTCCTCCATGCAGATCTCCTCTAGAGCAGTGATGTTTTGGGGCTGTCGCTGGGCAACACGGACTTTCAACTCCCTCCAAAGATTTTCTATGGGGTTGAGATCTGGAGACTGGCTAGGCCACTCCAGGACCTTGAAATGCTTCTTACGAAGCCACTCCTTCAAGGTTGCCCGGGCGGTGTGTTTGGGATCATTGTCATGCTGAAAGACCCAGCCACGTTTCATCTTCAATGCCCTTGCTGATGGAAGGAGGTTTTCACTCAAAATCTCACGATACATGGCCCCATTCATTCTTTCCTTTACACGGATCAGTCGTCCTGGTCCCTTTGCATAAAAACAGCCCCAAAGCATGATGTTTCCACCCCCATGCTTCACAGTAGGTATGGTGTTCTTTGGATGCAACTCAGCATTCTTTGTCCTCCAAACACGACGAGTTGAGTTTTTACCAAAAAGTTCTATTTTGGTTTCATCTGACATTCTCCCAATCCTCATCTGGATCATCCAAATGCTCTCTAGCAAACTTTAGACGGGCCTGAACATGTACTGGCTTAAGCAGAGGGACACGTCTGGCACTGCAGGATTTGAGTCCTGGCGGCGTAGTGTGTTACTGATGGTAGGCTTTGTTACTTTGGTCCCAGCTCTCTGCAGGTCATTCACTAGGTCCCCGTGTGGTTCTGGGATTTTTGCTCACCGTTCTTGTGATCATTTTGACCCCACGGGTGAGATCTTGCGTGGAGCCCCAGATCGAGGAAGATTATCAGTGGTCTTGTATGTCTTCCATTTCCTAATAATTGCTCCCACAGTTGATTTCTTCAAACCAAGCTGCTTACCTATTGCAGATTCAGTCTTCCCAACCTGGTGCAGGTCTACAATTTTGTTTCTGGTGTCCTTTGACAGCTCTTTGGTCTTGGCCATAGTGGAGTTTGGAGTGTGACTGTTTGAGGTTGTGGACAGGTGTCTTTTATACTGATAACAAGTTCAAACAGGTGCCATTAATACAGGTAATGAGTGGAGGACAGAGGAGCCTCTTAAAGAAGAAGTTACAGGTCTGTGAGAGCCAGAAATCTTGCTTGTTTGTATGTGACCAAATACTTATTTTCCACCATAATTTGCAAATAAATTCATAAAAATCCTACAATGTGATTTTCTGGATTTTTTCCTCATTTTGTCTGTCATAGTTGAAGTGTACCTATGATGAAAATTACAGGCCTCTCTCATCTTTTTAAGTGAGAGAACTTGCACAATTGGTGGCTGACTAAATACTTTTTTTCCCCACTGTATGTCGATATAGAACTCGTTTTACTGTGGATATATATACTTTTGTACCTGTTTCCTCCAGAATCTTCACAAGGTCCTTTGCTGTGGTTCTGGGATTGATTTGCACTTTTTGCACCAAAGTACTTTCATCTCTAGGAGACAGAACGTGTCTCCTTCCTGAGCAGTATGACGGCTGCATGGTCCCATGGTGTTTATACTTGCATACTATTGTTTGTACAGATGAACGTGGTATCTTCATGCGTTTGGAAATTGCTCCCAAGGATGAACCAGACTTGTGGTCTACAATTATTTGTCTTGGCTGATTTCTTTTGATTTTCCCATGATGTCAAGCAAAGAGGCACTGAGTTTGAAGGTAGGCCTTGAAATACATCCACAGGTACACCTTCAATTGACTCAAATTATGTCAGTTAGCCTACCAGAAGCTTCTAAAGCCATTGCATCATTTTCTGGAATTTTCCAAGCTGTTTAAAGGCACAGTCAATTTAGTGTATGTAAACTTCTGACCCACTGGAATTGTGATACAGTGAAATAATCTGTCTGTAAACAATTGTTGGAAAAATGACTTGTGTCATGCACAAAGTAGATGTCCTAACCGACTTGCCAAAACTATAGTTTGATAACAAGAAATTTGTGGAGTGGTTGAAAATGAGTTTTAATGACTCCAACCTAAGTGTATGTAAACTTCCAACTTCAACTGTATACAGAATTCTTGCCACCAACAAAATGTTGAATATTTGGGGCATATATTCATCAAAGTCAAAGTCACCATTATTAGTCAGTTGTACAACCGAATGCCTTCAACTGAAATGTGTCTTCCGCATTTAACCCAACACCTCTGAATCAGAGAGGTGCGGGGGGGGCTGCCTTAATCGACATCCACGTCTTCGGCGCCCGGGGAGCACTGCATCGAAGCACTGCAGATTTTGTTGTGAGGATACAGAATCAATAGACCATTTATTTTGGTATTGCCCTCAGGTAGCCTGTTTCTGGTCTCAGGTTCAGGTTCAGGAATGGCTGAAAATGCATAGCATTAATCTAAAATTGACCCTAGAAATAGTACTGTTGGGAGATCTGGAGAGACCGGGTCAGTCAATTACTAACATACTAGTAAAAGTATTTATCTTCAACTCGCAATCTGTGGATTCTATTCGATAGATTGAAATTGTAAGTTAAACATCACAGCATAGTTGAAAGATATATGTTGAGTAGAAGTCTGAAGAGGTTGGCCAGCAGAGATAGGTGGGATGGGCTGAGGGAAGCTGAGGGTTGGGATATGGAATTGGAGACAAGTATGAGTGGAGTTGCTGTGCGGGAGATATAATGATGGTCAAACATAAAAGTAAAAATAAAACATAATTAACAGTATGTTTGAATGACACTGAGGGGCAGTGTTTTTACAGTTAAAGCCGGTTTGCCTGAGGCTGATGCCATGCAGGTGTTTGTACACATGCATATACACACACACAAGAGCAACAAACAAAGATCTAGGGGGTGGACCCTAGAACCCCGGCTATAAATCCTGGATCTATTTAAGTACGCCTATAGGTCAAGGCTTTGCATACCTTAACCACCTCCTTGAAGAAGGCTCCCTGGTCTACTGATTATTCCTTGTACTACGTTACTATCAGTGGCGATTTTAGCATGTAAATCTTGGTGGGGCATAAAAGAAAAACGGTGCCCACACACTGTTAGGACCTACTACATAAAGCTGTCCCAACAGCAGAGTCCCAACACCTTACCACTGCTACACCTAGCTGTCAGCGGAGCCTTGTCTGGCAGTGAAACAGTTCATTCAGCCTCATTTACTGCCTTTAATGATATGGCTGACTTGCTTAAAACAAATGTGGTTTCTACTGACAATTGAGATGAACAAACTATGGCATAAGGGGACGACAAGCGGATTAAAGGCAATCCTTAATTACGATAAAGACATTAATGAGCGAGCCATGACGGACGTTGTCAATATAACTATTTGTTCAGTACTTTTGAAATGTACAGTGACAGAATTCAGAACATGGGCCATTCTTACAGTATTCTCCTTGTACACCAAGTCATAACCGTAGGATAATTAAAGGCGTCATATAAGCAGACAACGAAAGCTCTATTCGATGATGACATTTCTCTAAAACAGGCTATTCGCTACATGTGCTTCACCAAGTTTGAACAGTAGGCAAAATTAGGAGGGGAAACGGGACCAAATTATTTGGGTGAGGCACATGGGCTACTAACAGCTTACTACACAACATACACTTAGTATTACTTTCTTAACTACAGTATACATATCTACATGGCATAACATTTATGCAAGACATTTTTGCACTCACCTTGTGCTAACTTGAGCAGGAATGTGGCGCGGCAGTTCTTCGTGGGCAAATTTTGTCATCAAACTTTGTCATCAATGTCTGTTATTCTCTAGATTTATGGTGCTTTCAAGACAACCAAGAACTCTGAAGAAAACAAGGTTGAATCATGATGACGTCAGTGATCTTCAGATCGGCGCTCTAGAAAGAGGCCAGAGTTTCCGACTTGCAATTCCGAGTTGGATGACCGTTCAAAATGTATTTTCCCAATCGGAGCTCGTTTTTTTCCCAAACTTCCCAGTTGTCTTGAACTCCCAGTTTCCAGTTGTTTTGAGTGTGGCAGAAGTCATGCTGGATTGACACCATGGCCAATGTTGAATGTTTATCCCTTTAAGCTTGTAAAAGAGACCCTTAAACCCAGACTCTGGACCACACACCCACTTCACTGAATAGCAGGCTAGTGATAGCTTTGCAATGCTTGCAGTTAGCCACTGACTCCTTCCAAACCACTCATTGTTGAATTTGCGATTTCCAACTTGTTGTGTAATGTTTATGTCCAATGGCCGATCAGCACCGATAAGTTTTATCTATAATTTCTCTTCATTAATTATCTTCATATGACAAGGATTAAAAATATTTGCCAGTAGATTGTCGACTTGATTTAATATGATGACTGCTAGCATGATAGCTAAGATCAGTCCAATCAAAGCTGCTCTACTTATAACGTCATTTGACGTAATTTTATCTGTGGCCAATGACCTTGAGCCTTCTTGGATGGGCACTTCTAATGTAACTCTATGGCAGTACCTAAGGGGCTTGAATTTTCGAGCGGTGACGTAGTGTGCCCATGAGTGACAGAACACTGAGCCAATCATGGCGCAACTAGAGAACATTACCAACTCCTACGCTCTGTTTTTCCACTGGCTGTCCCACCACCACAGAAAGCACTGAGCTAGGCTGAAACACCTGCATTTTGGAACTGCCTTACGCAAGAAAGCAAAAAAGATACCACGTTTGTAAGTGGCTTTATAAACTACATTTTTTAAACATTGTTTGTCAGCTGATATGTGACACGTATCAATGCCAAAATAAGATGCAAAACAGGCATCCCCCCCAAAAAATAAGTCTAGCATGCAACACAGTTCTGGGCGTGGCTGGTGCTGAATCGAAGTGAGCACTTTTCTCCATGATGGATCGCATAGCTGTCCATTTGTGCTCTCTGTTCACAATGGTCTATTCCTAGGCAGCGAGTGAGTTTCAAGTCTGTGAGTTTCAAGTTTGGAGAAGCTTACAATTTATCCTACCATTTCTACCGTTCTGCGTGACAGTTATGATTTTCATATTTTCGTGGAACAGTTTAATTTCAATAATAACGTTTTTGTTTCTCAAAATAATTTTTATGTGGTTAATAATATATATCGGAATTAAAATTATAAAAATCTAAAAATTCCACTAATGCGAGAGCACAAGCCTCTGCCATATGGACACTTTGATTCACCGTAAGCCATTGTTGGCTAAAGAAATGAGCCCATGGAACTAAGAGAAATCTTAGGCCAATGTAGCAGTAGGCCTATAACTTCCGTTGTCAACTAAGTAAAAATACACAAAGTAGACAAATTAAAACAGAAAATATCCTGATGAAAATGCAGGTTCTTTCAGTCACATTCGTCTCTTTACTCCGAGTTTCCCACATCAGCTCAGGACAGACACAGCTGTTTTTGCACAAAGGGAAATGTGTTCAGGTTTCCACTGGATATATGGGATCCTCAGAGCATGAGATTTTGCTCTTTCACACCGAGGCCTGCTGATTGTCGAAGGGGAGAGTGTTGGAAACATCTTTCAAATAGGCTACTGTGAGGAACTATTATCATTCACATGGAAAAGATACCAAATCAAATCAAATCAAATTTATTTATAAAGCCCCCCTTACATCAGCTGATGTCACAGAGTGCTGTACAGAAACCCAGCCTAAAACCCCAAACAGCAAGCAATGCAGGTGTAAAAGCACGGTGGCTAGGAAAAACTCCCTAGAAGGCCAAAACCTAGGAAGAAACCTAGAGAGGAACCAGGCTGTGAGGGGTGGCCAGTCCTCTTCTGGCTGTGCCGGGTGCAGATTATAACAGAACATGGACAAGATTTTAAAATGTTCATAAAACAGGCAGAACAGTTGAAACTGGAGAAGCAGCACGGCCAGGTGGACTCGGGACATCAAGGAGTCATCAGGCCAGGTAGGCCTTGAGGAATGGTCCTAATGCTCAGGTCCTCCGAGAGAGAGAGAGAGAGAGAGAGAGAGAGAGAGAGAGAGAGAGAGAGAAGAAAAAAGAAAGAAAGAGAGAGAATTAGAGAGAGCATACTTAAATTCGCACAGGACACCAACATTTTTTGTTGACTTATTGTGTGAGGTGAAGAAAAATGAAGCTCAGTTTATTAGTGGTGGTGATTTAAGACAATCAGAAATCAGACATCCCGAAATGGGCACTTTCCTACATTTACGTGCAGCAGGTCAGTTAGCCTACTTGTATGCATGCTCATGCGCGTGCGCCCCGTCAACATTAGGGGGACATAGAAACCAGACACGTTCATTGCTCACATGGAGTGCTCCAAACAAAATACAATGACAAAACTGATAAAATTCATAGATGATGGTAGGACATAAACCAGAACTTGTTTCTCACAAGTGTAGCAGGTTGTGAACTCTGCAACCAATTTTCCACTCAGAGAATGAGAACATAAATGACTGTAGGCCTAATTAATCCATGCACGAACAGAAATGTATGTAACTAAATGATGTGGATTAACAGTAAATGTACTACTAGTGACAAATGTAATGGGGAGTTGATCAAATTAAAGAATCAACGGGCAAACAACTAGTACAATAAAACAATGAATCTGCAAGAATTGGCGTGAGACCTTAGCCAAGGTGGACCACCAGTACTTCCCACTAAGACAGCGCACTGTACGACCGATGCCAGGATGACCAGAGGAAGGTGATGTGTGGGCCCAATAGATCAAACGTTTGCGGACAGCAGACGGAACGTACAGACGCCCAGCTGGACACTGAGCTGGAGTGGGCTCTGTACGTTACGCCCACTCGATGTCCGCGTCCAGCTCCCACACCACCGATGCCACCCACAAAAAATAAACTCGAGGAGGAAGGTGAAGTGGAGGGCCGAATGTATCCCTGTCCCAAGGATTCAGAGACATATGTTTCCATAGCCGCCGTCTCTTCCTGTGACAGAGGATACACGTGACTCCTGGGAAGTGTTGCGTCTACCAGGAGATTTATCGCACAATCCCCCCCGTCGATGGGGTGGTAATTGAGTCGCCTTCTTCTTACAGAAGGCGAGAGCCAAATCTGCATATTCTGAGTGGATGTGCACGGTGGAGACCTGGTCTTGAGTTTCCACCTTAGTCGCACCGATGGAAACACCTACACACCTCCCCGAGCACTTTTGTGACCATCCCTTGAGAGCCCTCTGTTGCCACGAAATATTGGGGTCATGATAGGCCAACCAGGGTAGGCCCAGCACCACGTGAAACGCAGGAGAATCAATAAGGTAGAGACTGATTCTCTCCTCATGACCCTCCTGCATAACCATGCTTAGTGGAGCGGTGGCCTCCCTAATCAGCCCCGACCATAATGGTCGACTATCTAAGGCATGCACAGGGAAGGGGATATCAAAAGGAACAATGGGGATCCCTAAACTATGGGCAAATGAACTGAATCTACGAGCGCCTTGTGCTGGGAATGTGGGGAAAACTCTGGGTGAGTCTGGTGCCTACTCACCTGTGGTGACACGAAAGTGCTCTGCCTGCTGCCTCGACTCCATGAGGAACCCCCCCTGCACCAATCAGCAGTGTGCCCTCTGTGGCCACAGATGGTGCAGGGAATGGCCCATCCTCCGGTCACCCTAAGCTCAGCACCTCCCAGCTCCATGGGGATAGGAGCGGAGGTGCTGTGGGATGGAACTGACGGACCCCGATCCGGACATCCGCGGGTGGCCAGCAGGTTATCCAGCCGGATGGACAGGTCCACCAGCTGGTCGAATGTAAGGGTGGTATCCCTGCAGGCCAGTTCCCGAAGGACGTCCTCGCGCAAACTGCACCGGTAATGGTCGATCAGGGCCCTGTCATTCCATCCCGCTCCGGCGGCCAGGGTTCGGAAGTCCAATGCAAAGTCCTGTGCGCTCCTCGTCCCCAGGCGTTCACCTGCCGCTCTACCCTCAAGTGGATGGTCGAAAACCGCCCGGAAGCGGCGGGTGAAATCCTCATAGTGGTCCAACGCCACTTCGCCCTCTCCCCATACGGTGTTGGCCCACTCCAGGGCTTTCCCTGAGAGGCAGGAGATGAGGGCGGACATGCTCTCACGTCCCGAAGGAGCCTGGTGGACGGTCGCCATGTAGAGCTCCAGCTGGAGTAGGAACCCCTGGCACCCGGCAGCCGTCCCATCTTATTCCCTCGGGAGCGCGAGTCTTATCCCACTGGGACCAGGTGAAGGAGGGCTGGACAGCAGTGGGATTTGTTGAAGTGATGGTGGAGGCGCTGGCAGACCTCTTCTTTCCCATCGCTCCATTGTTTGCAGCACGCGATCCATGGCTGTGCCGAGATGTTGCAACATGGTCGCGTGCTGCTGAACGCGCTCCTCGACAGGTAAAGGAGGGCTGTGTGCTCCTGCTGACTCCATTTAGAGGTGCGTGTTTCATAGGTGTCAAGCGCACAATAACCAAGAACCTCTAACATAGAATATGAAAAGTAGATCGGCGGTAGCTAGAAGACCGGTGACGTCGACCGCCGAATGCCGCCCGAACAAGGAGAGGGACCGACCTCGGCGGAAGTCGTGACACCTATGCTTAAGCTAACATTGAGTGGCCGCTGCCAACATACTGACTTAAATCTCTAGCCACTTTAAATAATAGAAAATTGGATGTAACAAATGTATCACTAGCCACTTTAAACAATTTTGTATATAATGTTTACATATCCGACATTACTCATATCAAATGTATACACTGTACTCTATATCATCTACCGAATCTTGCCTATGCCATTCGGCCATTGACTCAAATCTCTAGCCACTTTAATAATTCAAAAGTGGATGTAATAAATGTACCACTAGCCACTTTAAACGATGCCATTTATATAATGTTTACATATCCTACATTACTCATCTCACATGTATATACTGTACTCTATACCATCTACTGCATCTTGCCTATGCCGGTCAGCCATCGCTCATCCATATATTTATATGTACATACTCGTATTCATTCCTTTACACTTGTGTGTATAAGGTAGTTGTTGTGAAATTGTTAGATTACTTGTTAGATACTACTGCATGGTCGGAACTAGAAGCACAAGCATTTCGCTACACTCGCATCTGCTAACCATGTGTATGTGACAAATAAAATTAGATTTGAGCTACTCAACACAATAGGAATTGTATTTTTTAAATGTACACCCCCGCACTCAGCACCTCCTACTCAAAACATTTTCCCGCTGCTATAACTCTTTTCATGCATACAACATTTTGCCACTTTTGGTGACTTGACCTAAGTGGCATATTGTATGACTATGAACACAGCCCATGATTTATGAGGGGGGCAGTGGCGGGGGCATTCTTGTGACATCCCCAGCAGTAAAATTTGAGCTTCATTTTCAAAAAGACAAGTGACGTAGCTTTCAAATTATATAACACTTTCTATTTTTTGACCAACATTTACGGATTGGGTAGCACATAAGCTCCCCAAAACAACCGCTCAGAGTTTAACAGCTTAACCCTGACCTTAACCCTAACCCTAAGCACCCCTAGCCTAGCTAATGTTAGCTAATGTTACATTAGCGTTAGCCACCTAGTCACCTAGCTAACATTAGCCACAACAAATTGTAATTCGTAACGTATAATACATTTAGCAAATTCGTAACATATTGTACAAATTGCAATGTGTAACATTTCATATGAAATTGTAATTCGTAACATATCATACGAAATGTATGATGGACATCTATAAATTAATACATACCATACGAAACGTAACATATCATACTAATTGGAGTGTCCCAGATTTACATTTACTACATCATGTCTACCCCTGAGTCCAGGTTGCAGCTGTGAGATTTGACCGCATGGGACTGACTGCTTTCTGGCATCTGTTGAGTGAGTTCTGGAACACTGCCCGATGTGCGTTACTGCGCAATCCGTTCATACAGCTGCAGGGAATATATGTCCAGCACTGTGCGCTCTGCGCTTCCACCCCCACAGTCCACTATGGAACGGAAAGGGGATGACTGGCACAGGATCGAAGGAGAAAGAAGACACCACAAGTCCCAGCATGATGAGTTACAGGAGCGAGATGCTGTATATTTTGGAGAAGCCCCAGATGCGAGGCGAGGAGGAGCGGCTTCGAACTTTTGAAAACTGGCGGAGGGACACACCAGTCACCGCGGCCAACCTGGCCAGAGCGGGATTCTATTTTCTGGGGCCTGAGGATAAGGTACAGTGCTTCTGTTGCGGAGGGATCCTGAGGCACTGGGTCCATGGGGACAGTCCGATCGTCGAACACAAGAGGCACTTCCCCACCTGTAGTTTCGTGCTGGGTAGAGCCGTTGGGAATATCCCGCTGTTTGTCATTCCCGGGTCCCCTTCTGACTCCGTGGATGGCCAGCTGTTGAGCCAGCTCCAGAGGATGACCGTGGACGACCAGGGAATGGCCGGGCAGGCTGTCTACCCCGAGATGGAGTTAGAGGAATCCCGGCTCACCACCTTCCACAACTGGCCCATGGGTGCTGCGGTCCAGCCCGATGTTCTGGCGAGGGCAGGATTCTTCTACACAGGTACGCAATAGCTTTGTTGATTGTGACAGTGTGTTTTGTGATTTTTTTCTGAATTTCTGAACTTTTCTGAATTCTGTTGGGCACGTTTAATAACTTACTTCTTGCTTTTGGTTCCCTATAAAGTCCCATTAATGTTTGGTGAAGCTTTTCTTTTGGATAAAGTTAAGCACGCCTTGGCAATTACGCATTTGCTATTTGATATTCAGAAATAGCAGGGTAGTGGAACAGTGGTCACTACGAGTTTCCAGTCTTTGTGTGTGAGCTCATGTGACAATAGTGACGCTGAGTCATGTATTTGTGGACAGAAAAAGCTGGACAGGACTCGGACTGCGTAAAGGAGAAAATACCGTCGCTGTAATGCTTAGACTGTTGTGGCATTTAAAGCGACTATGAGAGAGAATTAGAGAAACTACTTTTCCTTTGTTTGGAATTCAGTTTTGGAAATGCAGTAATACAATCCACAATCTCACAGCAGGAATGTTTTGGGTTTGTATCATTGTGAACATTTGTCTCATTGTATTTGTGTACACACGGACAGCAAACACGTACTGTTTTCTGTCTGTGTGTACTGTATGCATATGTGTGTATGTTTATGTGGGTGTGTGAGTGTATTTGTATGTATATATATGTCCATGTGTTTGTTTATTTGTTTGTTTGTTTGTGTGAGAGAGAGAGAGAGAGAGAGAGAGAGAGAGAGAGAGAGAGAGAGAGAGAGAGAGAGAGAGAGAGAGAGAGAGAGAGAGAGAGAGAGAGAGAGAGAGAGAGAGAGAGAGAGAGAGAGAGAGAGAGAGAGAGAGAAAGAAAGAAAATGTGTTCCTTTAGTGTGTGTCTAATATTCTGGTAAACTCTTTGTGTCAGTGATAATGATACGTAAGGGCTGTGATAATACTTGGTCTGTGTCCCTGACACTCCTAGGCCACGGTGACAACGTGAAATGCTTTTACTGTGACGGAGGGCTGAGGAACTGGGAACCTGGAGATGACCCATGGCAGGAGCATGCCAAGTGGTTCCCACGGTAACACACAACAGCACCAACACACACAACCTGTAAAAAGGCATTCTGTAATGCCTTTGACCCTGTGTCCACGGTGCGGCTGGGTCAATAGGCTACTTCTTTATTTCCTCAGATGTGACTTCCTGATCCAGACGAGAGGGCGTGACTATGTCAGCAATATCCAAGATACCCACTTCCACAGAGAGACTGAGGTAAGTACCTTTATCCCTCAGTGTTGTCCTTCACTCTCATCCATTGTCATACCAAAATCAAGGATCATTTGCATATTCATAATATGCCATCATAACCGTTGTGGTCGCTGCAGTGTGTTAGGGCACTTACAGAATAGATCCTGAGGGTGGATTTGTTTTCCAGGGTGGAACACAGACACCGGTGTCCCGAGAAATTACTTCCGAAAATGGTGAGTCCCAGAATACAAATGAAAACATTGAAACTTACTTTACTTCTGCTTCATTCTCTTGACCACCCCCAAATGAAATCACAGGGTAATCCGCCCCATGTGTTATTTTAACTTGTGCTGAACAAACACAATAAATAGGTATTGCCTTGGAAACAAATACACTGCTTCCCCTTGGCTGCAGATGAAGAGGATGTAGTATTTCATAAGTGGAACCTTAATCATGTGAATGTAGCTGGATAATCACAAATACTGCTTGTTTTAGAGAACAGGCAGAGGAACAGATGGATCCCTCAGTGGTACTTTTCAATTGAAATCTGAATTTCTTCCTGTGGTTAAACGTGTGTCAGAGAGGTGATGTGGGGCCCTGGGTTGCCTACTCTATCGAGTCACACACCCTGGGGTACTGCTCTCTGTACTGGGCTGTTTATCAAATGATCGAATTCTCACACTTATCATCACATACTGTTGCTGAATCTGCACTGCTATTTTTACAGGAGTGGGAAAAGGTAATTGCTTTTGCTTGAACACACATATCTCTTTTGGTTTCCTCATGGAGAGAGAGAGATTGCCTCAGTTAGATATACTTTTTTTTCAGCGCTATTGGTTTTCAGTGAAACTCTCTCTCTATGTATTACTCTCTATATATATATATATATCTCTTTCCCAACTTTCCACCTAACACCTGTCTTTTTTTCTCTCCCCCACCCTCCATTCCTCTCTTCCCTCTTTCTTTCGATCCCTCTCCCGGCATCTCCTCCCCTCTGTCAGACGTGATGGGTGGTCTGGGCACACCCTCAGTCATGCTGTCTCCTGTGGTCCAGACTGTGCTCCAGATGGGGTTTGAGGCTGGCCTGGTGGAGAGTCTGGTCCAGACCAAGTACCTGCTGACCGGCCAGCACTACACCTCCGTATCTGACCTGGTCACTGACATACTGGCTGCTGAGGAGGAGGACAGGACCAGGGGGCTGCAGAGCAGAGTCCAGGGTGAGGATGGTGATCATGATAATGATTATATTAAGAATGATGGATTGGATTTACATCGAGCTTCCTGATGCTCAAAGCACATTGTAAGGCCCTTACAGAAAAACTGCATGATTTCACATGTGGAAAATCACATGATTTCATGTGAAAATTCACATGTGAAAACTTGTTTTTGGAACACTTCACATGTGATCACGTGTAGTTTCATGTTATCACATGTTGCTTTACATGTTGTCACGTTATCACATCAACTTCACATAAGATCCCCTGTGATCACATTAAATAATGTTCTTGAAACACTTCACGTGATATTTTTTCTGTAAGGGTGGAAATGGGTTCTTTTAAATAAGAGGCAATGGGTTCTTTCAGATAGGGCAAATGTCTAGGGATTGACCCCTACTAAGCCCTGTGAGCTATACCCAGGCAGGTTCTGCTAATATACACCCTGGTAGTGGACAAAGTACTTGTCTTGAGGTAGGTACCAGCATATGGTTATGGGCTGGGTAGAGTCCAGGGACCCACAGAGCAGGGGTAAAGGCCATAACTTTAATAAACAGCCTAAAGATTTGTAATTACACTTTGACCCTAGGGGGTGCCCTAAAAATAGCCTGCTGAAACCAATGTTGGTATTTTCAACTCTGATGTTGACCACATTCATATTTTTACACAACCCTTTGATATTCTTGTGCATCTGAATTGATTGGATTGACACTGAGAAACAACAAATGGAGACTCTTGTTACCGATCTAAATAGATCATGTTACCGTGTGTAACCATGTGTCTTACCCTTGTTGACTGTTTGTGTTTTCTGTCCCCATCAGAGCCGTTGGAGAGACAGGGGCCCAGTGCAGGAGGGGTCAGGACACAGACACCCATCAGAGAAAAAGGTCACACACACACACACACACACACACACACACACACACACACACACACACACACACACACACACACACACACACACACACACACACACACACACACACACACACACACACACACACACACACACACACACACAGTCTTGTAAATTCATGTTCATTTTTCAGCAGTGGGAGACCCCACCCCTGACGAGCTCCTGCGTCAGCTGCAGGAGGAACGAACATGTAAGGTGTGTATGGACAAGCTGGTATCCATCGTCTTCATCCCCTGTGGTCACCTGGTGGTGTGTAGTGACTGTGCTGCCAGCCTGCGTCACTGCCCCATCTGCAGAGCCACCATCAGAGGCAGCGTCCGAGCATTCATGTCCTGAGAGCCACATTCAAGTACAAGACCCTTGTGTGAGTCAGAGTGTGTATGTGTGTATATTTGTGAGACAAGATTGCCCTAAAGTATACCCACCTAATACACCAATACACAATATCCTTGTTTCACTTTTAGGCTTTTGTTTGCCTTTGACAAATGAAGAAAGATTCTACAACCCCTCGGGGTGGCTCATCTTTCTATAGGTGCTGTGAGAATTTTGTGAAAATGTCCCCTGGATTTTAGATGCCTGACAGATCTGACCCATTCTCCTAACCTCAACACTGCTCTGCTGTTGATTTGCCCTGCTCAAAATAACCTCCAAAATCAAAATGGCCTCTTTTTGGCTGTAATAGAAGTTGTTGAATATATTTATTTTAATATAGTAAACACATTTCCAATATCATTATTGGTGTTTACAGAGATCAGTCCAACTGCACATCAGATTACAGTTAGTATTTGTACAAAATATGAATAATCCCTAAAACAAATAACCCAGAATCGGGTATATTAAAAGTACACATCATTTGGCCTCCCGAGTGAAGCAGTGGTCTAAGGCACTGCATCGCAGTGCTTGAGGCGTCACTACAGACCCAGGTTAGATCCCGGGCTGTGTCGCAGCCGGCCGCGACCGGGAGACCCATGAGGTGGCACACAATTGGCCCAGCAGTGTCCGGGTTAGGGGAAGGTTTGGCCGGCCA
This sequence comes from Brachymystax lenok tsinlingensis, assembly GCA_030435695.1. Taxonomy (NCBI): domain Eukaryota; kingdom Metazoa; phylum Chordata; class Actinopteri; order Salmoniformes; family Salmonidae; genus Brachymystax; species Brachymystax lenok. The sequence continues at coordinate 1,598,021 of CM059801.1, read as the reverse complement.
GGATGTCCTTGTCCCATCGCACTCTAGTGACTCCTGTGGCGGGCCGGGCGCATGCACACTGACACAGTCGCCGGTTGTACGCTGTTTTCTCCAACACATTGGTGCGGCTGGCTTCCGGGTTGGGCGAGCAGCGTGTCAAGAAGCAATGCGGCATGGCAGGGTCGTGTTTCGAAGGATGCATGTCTCTCAACCTTCGCCTCTCTCGATGCCGTACGGGAGTTGCAGCGATGGGACAAGACTGTAACTACCAATTGGATATCACGGAGTTGGGGAGAAAAAGGCAAAAAAAAAGGACAACATTTTTTTATTAACAAACTTATATTTACACTCTTGAACACAGCACAGGTTTGGACAAATACAATTACATAATTGAGTCACATGAAGAGGACTACAGAGGACACAAAATAAAGACAAATACAAAAAGCTTTCCCCCCCACTTTCCTATACAAAGAAAAATTATTATCTACAAAGTGGAATTTTCTTTCAGTGGTATCCATTACACGACCACAATAGGCTCCAACTAACTAATGTCAGGTATGGCTCTTCCATTCCCTGTTGCAAATGCTGTATTGCATTGAAAGGAAAAAAACTTTCCTATAAATTAAAATATTTTAGGTGTCTAAACATCTTTTTTTTATCAAGACATAATGTGCAGTGTGTTGGTAATGATCCTGGCTACAGTTAATAAAGTGTATCTGGTCCTTTGTTCATGAGTATTGACAGGCAGGCATGGCTTGGTATTGATAAGCTTGGGGTTTATTCATTGGAGTGCAACAGAGTATTACAGATAGAAATGTAATGCATAGAGCTGGCATTATCTACGACAGAATTATGTCTATTGCACAATACATCTATATTGGAACCTTCTGAAACATTGCACTGTCCTGAAATTTTACATCTCAAATTCTACAGTTGAAGTCGGAAGTTTACATACAGTTTGGTTGGAGTCATTAAAACTTGTTTTTAAACCATTCCACAGATTTCTTGTTAACAAACTATAGTTTTGGCAAGTCGGTTAGGACATCTACTTGGTGCATGACACAAGTCATTTTTCCAACATTTGTTTACAGACAGATTATTTCACTGTATCAGAATTCCAGTGGGTCAGAAGTTTACATACACTAAGTTGACTGTGCCTTTAAACAGCTTGGGAAATTCCAGAAAATGATGTCATGGCTTTAGAAGCTTCTGATAGGCTAATTGACATAATTTGAGTCAAATGAAGGTGTACCTGTGGATGTATTTCAAGACCTACCTTCAAACTCAGTGCCTCTTTGCTTGACATCATAGGAAAATCAAAAGAAATCAGCCAAGACCTCAGAAAAATAATTGTAGACCACAAGTCTGGTTCATCCTTGGGAGCAATTTCCAAACGCATGAAGGTACCACGTTCATCTGTACAAACAATAGTACGCAAGTATAAACACCATGGGACCATGCAGCCGTCATACTGCTCAGGAAGGAGACAAGTTCTGTCTCCTAGAGATGAAAGTACTTTGTCGCGAAAAGCGCAAATCAATCCCAGAACCACAGCAAAGGACCTTGTGAAGATTCTGGAGGAAACAGGTACAAAAGTATATATATCCACAGTAAAACGAGTCCTATATCGACATAACCTGAAAGGCCATAATGACCATCGTTATGTTTGGAGGAAAAAGGGGGATGCTTGCGAGCCGAAGAACACCATCCCAACAGTGAAGCACAGGGGTGGCAGCATCATGTTGTGGGGGTGCTTTGCTGCAGGAGGGACTGGTACACTTCACAAAATAGATGGCATCATGAGGACGGAAAATTATGTGGATATATTGAAGCAACATCTCAAGACATCAGTCAGGAAGTTAAAGCTTGGTCGCAAATGGGTCTTCCAATTGGACAATGACCCCAAGGATACTTCCAAAGTTGTGGCAAAATGGCTTAAGGATAACAAAGTCAAGGTATTGGAGTGGCCATCACAAAGCCCTGACCTCAATCCTATAGAAGATTTGTGGGCAGAACTGAAAAAGTGTGTGCGAGCAAGGAGGCCTACAAACCTGACTCAGTTACACCAGCTCTGTCAGGAGGAATGGGCCAAAATTTATTGTGGGAAGCTTGTGAAAGGCTACCTGAAATGTTTGACCCAAGTTAAACAATTTAAAAGCAATGCTACCAAATACTAATTGAGTGTATGTAAACTTCTGACCCACTGGGAATGCGATGAAAGAAATAAAAGCTGAAATAAATCACTCTCTACTATTATTCTGACATTTCACATTCTTAAAATAAAGTGGTGATAAAGTGGAGAACTGACCTAAAACAGGGAATTTTTACTAGGATTAAATGTCAGGAATTGTGAAAAACTGAGTTTAAATGTATTTGGCTAAGGTGTATGTAAACTTATGACTTCAACTGTACCTTATTCCCTATATAGTGCATTACTTCAGGAAATCATTTGGAACACAGTCCATAGTTTACAATCATTATTTTTGCACCATCACTGAAGCCACTACCACTGTTCTGCAAAAGCATTCATATGAAGCCAATATCAGTTGAAAGACAGCTGTGATTTTAATATTATCAGCTCAGAAGCCTGTCTATCAAACCCACAAGGGGATAAGGTGTTGGTCAAGTGCTGGAAACATGAGACCGAACCAAATTCCACTCTTCTTATGTGCTGTGTTCAAGGCTCTTTGATTAAGTAGAAAACAAGCTTTGATTTAACAAGGGTATTCATCACATTCATGCCACAGCAGATTGCATCAAGACAAATGATACAAATAAATACAAATAAATGTAGAGGCTTCAGATGGAACAAAGGAATACATTTGTTCTTCTGAACGGCGTCAAGTATAAGTCTGAGTGGATAACATGGAGATAAAGAAGACTACAGTGAGATATACGCATACATACATGCAGGGTAGTACACTGGACCTTCCTATGGGGTCCAGTAGGCCAATGGAAAATAACATCAACTATTTATTATATCTTATCAATCAATAGTATGCCATGAAACCCTAAATGACAAAGCAGAGGGTTTTGTTGGAGTCCAGAACAGACACATACTCAGTAGTATTTGAATGTGTACATGACTACATTCAACAGCAGGGGGCAGTAGTGGTACACAGGAAGATTAAGGCAGAAGGTGGACAGTCCAGGTAGATTAGGTGCTCTTAGGCACAGATCTAGGATCAGTTGCCCCTTCTCAAATTTTACTGAGGGATGAAACACAAAACTCACCTTAGATCAGTGTCTAGGGGCAACTCCATTCTACTCATAAAGGGACACAGCCAAAGACCCAGGCAGTTACACACTGTAACAGAAAGTCAGAATACTCAAGAACTAGCCCCCATCTTAAAGTTTGGACAAAATTGTTTATGTCTATTGGAATTGTGGGATAACTGCTCCCCAAACCCACAGAGATCCAAATTTACAATAGATTATTACCGTATAATACAGAATATCCACAGTTATCATACAAAACCCATTCAAACATGCTATGAAAAAACTATTAAAATGTATCACAGTTGAATCATCGATCTATAGATGGAATGATAGAGAAAACAGGTGGTGTACAGTATGGCTCTGTCTTATTGCTTTGCTATATTTGTGCTACTTAAAACCATTTACACTCCATTCAATACCTTTGTATGCAGTGAGCCACAGTGTATGACTTATGATCAACTGTCAAACACTCAAACCCCTACCCTCACAGTAGTTGGAGGCAGTTGGGTTTTTGGACAGGGGCTTTAAGACACATCTAAATCCTGACACAAATCTCAAAGCTCCACACCAATAACTGTAAAACAAGGTTACAGATAAACAGTTTTTCCTTTCATTCCATCCCTCTCTACAGTTTTAAGATTCAGTCTACTGAAACACTGTATATCATGACCGGTCACAGTCAGTCACATCACTGTAAGTAAGACTAGATTAACAAAAACTTAGACTCAAACATTATTGCCTGTGTGCTTTTACTGTAATACCTTAAGCAGTCTCTGTTATGAGGTTGTTGTTGTTTAGCTTGCATTTCAAAACCCTGACTCAAACTACTTTTCCATCTTGTGTTCTATTTTTTTCTATTTTTGACCGAAGCCCCTGTAGGTTTGGTTGCTTTGTTTCCCTACCTCCCACCCCTGTCTCCCGCTCCTTTCCCCCCTTCCCTTCCTACCTCTTACTGCTTTGCCTGTGTATTTATGTGCACAGATCCTGGCCTCAAGTAAACAGCAGAACACAATAGCTCATTCCATTCCACATGCTCAGCTGTAATTCAGCCTAACAGTGAGGATCTGAGACCAAGCCATAATAACACTCCAAACCACAAAGCCACAGACAGAGAGGCCTTTCAGACCAGAGATCAGGAGGAAGGCTTAACTGCCGGGTTCACACAAGTTTATATGTATGTGTATGTACACATATACAGTACCAGTCAAAAATCTGGACACACCTACTGATTCCAGGGTTTTTCTTTAGTTTTACAGTTTTCTACATTGTAGAATAATAGCGAAGACATCAAAACTATTAAATAACACATATGGAATCATTAGGTAACCAAAAACGTGTTAAAAGTAACCTCAAAAGTGTCCTCAAAGTAACCACCCTTTGCCTTGATGACAGCTTTGCACACTCTTGGCATTCTCTCAACCAGCTTCATGATGTAGTCACCTGGAATGCATATCAATTAACAGGTGAGCCTTTTTAAAAGTTAATTTGTTGAATTTCTTTCCTTCTTAATGCGTTTGAGCCAATCAGTTGTGTTATGACAAGGTAGGAGTGGTATACAGAAGGTAGCCCTATTTGGTAAAAGACCAAGTCCATATTATGGCAAGAACAGATCAAATAAGCAAAGAGAAACAACAGTGAAGGTCAGTCAATCCGGAACATTTCAATAACTTTTCAAGTTTTTTCAAGTGCAGTCTCAAAAAACATCAAGCAATATGCTAAAACTGGCTCTCATATGGACCGCCACAGGAAAGGAAGACCCAGAGTTACCTCTGCTGCAGAGGATACGTTCTTTATAGTTAACAACCTCAGAAATTGCAGCCCAAATAAATGCTTTACAGAACTCGAGTAACAGACACATCTCAACATCAACTGTTCAGAGGAGACTGCGTGAATCAGGCCTTCATGGTCAAATTGCTACAAATAAACCACTACTAAAGGACACCAATAATAAGAAGAGACTTGTTTGGGCCAAGAATCACGAGCAATGGACATTAGACCGGTGGAAATCTGTCCTTTTGTCTGATGAGACCAAATTAGAGATATTTGGTTCCAACCACCATGTCTATGTGAGATGCAGAGAAGGTGAATGGAATATCTCCACATGTGGGGTTCCCACCGTGAAGCATGGAGGAGGAGGTGTGATGGTGTGGGGGTGCTTTACTGGTGACACTGTCTGTGATTTATTTAGGATTCAAGGCACTCTTAACCAGCTACCACAGCATTCTGCAGCAATACGCCATTCCATCTGGTTTGCGCTTATTGGGACTATCATTTGTTTTTCAACAGGACAATGACCCAACACACCTCCAGGGTGTGTAAGGGCTATTTGATCAAGAAGGAGAGTGATGGAGTGCTGCATCAGTTGCCCTGGCCACCACAATCACCCGACCTCAACCCAATTGAGATGGTTTGGCATGAGTTGGACCGCAGAGTGAAGGAAAAGCAGCCAACAAGTGCTCAGCATATGTGGGAACTCGTTCAAGACTGTTAGAAAAGCATTCCAAATGAAGCTGGTTGAGAGAATGCCAAGAGTGTGCAAAGCTGTCATCAAGGCAAAGGGTGGCTACTACATGATCCCATATGCGTTACTTCATAGCTTCGATGTCTTCACTACTCTGCTACAATGTAGAAAATAGTAAAAATAAAGAGTAGGTGTGAATGAGTAGGTGCGTCCAAACTTTTGACTGGTACTGTATATATAGCTATGACCTATAGATAGAGCACTAGTTCTGATAGAACAATGGACAGAAATACAGCCATTGACAGCAGGTACTGTACATCTCTGTTGTTGAATGCTGTTTGTAGTTCTAGATAAATAATTTATATTTGAGTACACAGTAAGAAATCAGTACACAGTAAGAGATGTTACACTAATTACCCCCACCCCTCCCTTCCATCCCCATCCCCCAACCCTATCCTCTCCATCCCTCCCACTAACAACAGAACAGAACTGGGAAGTACAGTCATTATTAAGCAGAGCACCAGTAATTGACATGTTTAAAGTACTGAAGAGATGTAGAGAATCAGAGGAATGTCTGGCCTGCCCCAGTGAATTCTCGCACTGTTCTTGTGTCAGTCAGAGCAGCCACTTTGTTTCCATCGGAACCCGCAATGTTGCCTTCTGCCCTATTTACGTAGACCTGGAGGTGATAGAACACAGAAGACAGTGAGTGGGTGAGGAACACACGCACATGCGCACACACACGATGTCCGGTACATTTATTATCTAGGCTTTATATCCCTAGTGCTGGAGGAGGGGAAAACATTCATTCTGTCTCATTTGCAACAGAGATGATGAAGCTGTCTGGAGAGATGTCTTGCAGGCTAATAATATATTCACTTCCATTTGGGCTAAGGGAAATTAAAAGACTGACACCACTGCCCACATTGTTATTAAGTTTCCTGCATAATTGAATAGATCATTCCAATGAAAGCTGTGATGGTGGTTAAAAGTCAGAGAGCCTCCAATCCATTTGTACAGGTAACTGCCAAAATAAAGGAAACACTTGAGTAAATGAGGTATACAAAGTATATTGAAAGCAGGTGCTTGCACACAGGTGTGGAATTTACATCCCATCCTGCTTAGGGTCATGTATAAAAATGCTTAGTTGCCCATTATTTTGGCTACCATGGCTAGAAGAAGAGATCTCAGTGACTTTGAAAGAGGGGTGATTGTTGGGGAAAGTTTAGCAGGAGCTTCAGGGATGAATACTGCTCAACCTGCTGATGTGTCATGACCATCGCAGCCGCCAGATCTCAACCCAATTGAACACCTATGGGAGATTCTGGAGCGGCACCTAAGACAGCGTTTTCCACCACCATCAACAAAACACCAAATCATGGAATTTCTCATGGAAGAATAGTGTAGAATCCCTCCTATAGAGTTCCAGACACTTGTAGAATCCATGCCAAGGCGCAATTGAAGCTCATCTGGCTGCTTGTGGTGGCCCTATTAAAACAATATGTTTGTGTTTCCTTTATTTGGCAGTTACCTGTATGTCTATATGCATAAATGCACACACACACACACACGCAGAGACACGCGCACGCACACACACACAAACACAAACACACAATGACATGACAAACCTACATATTCCCCTAAACCCTCAGACAAGATAAAGCAGGTTTAATAGTGTTGTTTACTCCAGTCAGGCTTACTCATTCTTCCACACAGAGCTAGCAGAACCAGAAATAACTTTTATACGAGTCACAGAAGAATAGTCTGCCATGATACGGTTGTTATGTACTTAATCCCAACGACAAAACCTGTACAATTCAAATATTTATTCATTTGATATTGGCTAATCTTTAATGAAAACACACTGGGCTGATGTGTTCAGGTATTGAAGTGTATGGTTAACTGGATCAGACAGGAACCCAAACTCTAGACTCCCACACACTAGCCTATTCCTCAGTTCACCCACCCAGAAAGGGAGCCTAACTGGGCATACAGTAGCAGACGTGTTGGTTAGGAAAAACTATTAACACTTACCAATGTCCTAAATGACACCCTATTCCCTATAAACTTTTTTTTGCCAGAGCCACATATCTTTATCACTGGCCAAATGTAGTGTACTATATAGGAACATGTCCAAAGTTTTCTCTGGGATCATATAAAATGCTCTGACCCCTATGACATCACACCATGGAACCATTTATCTACTGTCATTTTTTATTATGTGCTTGTTAGTTGAAAACTGAAATGCCTATTAGAGTGGAGTAATTATAGGCTTATTCCAATTAACACTGTGTTAACAAAGAATAAGTTACATCTTAATTAATCTCAAAGATTAATCCTCCCACACACACACACACACACAGCCTACTTACAGGTACATGGGCTTTAAGAGGAGATGGGATGGTTTCTCATTGACATGGTAGAGAGGGAATGGGTCAAATCCACCAACAAAATCAACTGAAAACAAAAGGATCAAATGCTAAAATGACAAATTAAATCAGAGCATGACAGACAGGCAGACATTGACGGGTAGAAATAAATAATAATAAAACAACATCCAATGGATTCACAAAATAAATGAATGGAAGAAAACAATATTGATAATGGCAAATTAAAGTAAAGAGAAAACAACCCAATGCTACAAAACAGAGAGTTAGACCTACAGTATGAGAGGGGTCAAAGGCATGTGTTGGCATTCCAAGGGAGTTTTGAAAATAGATCAAAAAATGAACTTTTCATATTTTTATTGACTATCTGAGGTAGAGGCACACTTCTGTGAGCCCAAGGCACGAGGCGAGAGTCAGGCAGCTGTCAAAATAAGCTCTTTATCGCTGAAAAACAGAGGGTGACCTTCACTAAGTGACAGACCGACAGACCAATTCTCTGCTTATTTACTCCGTAAAAGAGAAGTAGAGAGTGCTGCAAACAGTCAGAGAGAGTGAGGGAGAGAAATAGGGGAAAAGAGAGAGGAAAGGACTTTTAGACTTTCCCTGACACAGAGCCAATGAGATTAGGTTAAAGGAGTGTGTGAAAACAGCATGTGCATGTATTATCACAATGGATATGAGAGCCCAGTAAACCCCATAGAGGACAGGATGCAGTGAAACTGGCTCGTTAGAACAGGACAGTCCTTTGGTGGTGGTTCTTGAAGATAACTAATCCTGACAGAAGTGGTTCCACTTCGATCAAAACATACACTGAGTAGTGGCCAGGAAACTGCTCCACTTGGAACGGTTGTTTTATGAGAGATTCAAATAGACAAATTGAATATTTGAAGTAAATTGTAGGGTCTAGAGTTCCTGACAGGGTAACTTATCTGTAGATAAACAAAGAGGAGTGACAAGCTACCATGTCCTTCTCCTCTGGCTCCATTCCGGCTCCTTGGGATTCTCAGTTTCCTCTCAGCCAGTGATATATAGGCTGAGTTATCAGGAAGTGGCAGCTCCAGTAAGGTGAGTGACACGAACAAAGGTTAAACACACACTTGATCTGGACAGCAAACACACACTTGCATGCAAACACACACACACACCCACACACGCACGCATGCAAACACACACACACACGGCTGGCCTGGACTTTTCTGTACCAGTGTTTTTCTTATCGCAAGCAGGCAGTGAGGGTTCCATCTCTTGCCTTGATAAGTGGTGCGAGGTAAAATATGGTTAGGAGATAATGTTTCTCCTAGCTCCTATTTTCCCCAGTCTCTGTTTTTTCCTAGCCCTCCTGGTTTTGACCCTTGCCTGTCCTGATGCCGAATCCGCCTGCCTGACCACTCTGCCTGTCCTGACCTCGAGCCTGCCTATCCCCTTGTACTGTTTGGACTCGGACCTGTTCACTGAACCCCTGCCTGTCCTGACCTCAAGCCTGCCTATCCCCTTGTACTGTTTGGACTCGGACCTGTTCACTGAACCCCTGCCTGTCCTGACCTCAAGCCTGCCTATCGCCTGGTACTGTTTGGACTCGGACCTGTTCACTGAACCCCTGCCTGTCCTGACCTCAAGCCTGCCTATCGCCTGGTACTGTTTGGACTCGGACCTGTTCACTGAACCCCTGCCTGTCCTGACCTCGAGCCTGCCTATCGCCTGGTACTGTTTGGACTCGGACCTGTTCACTGAACCCCTGCCTGTTCTGACCTCGAGCCTGCCTATCGCCTGGTACTGTTTGGACTTTGACCTGGTTTATGAACTCTCGCCTGTCCCCGACCTGCCTTTTGCCTACCCCTTTTGGTATAATAAATATCGGAGCTCAACCATCTGCCTCCTGTGTCTGCATTTGGGTCTCGCCTTGTGCCCTTTTAGAGATAAAGAGGTGGGGAAGATTGAGAGAGATAGTGACTGGGAAAATCACACTGTGCGAGACATGGGTTGTGAAATAATTGTAACGTATTAATGTACCAAACTGAATATGGCAAAACTACAGCTGATGTTGTGCTGTTCCAGTGATACATGTACTAACCTATGTGGCAGTGCATGCTTTTTATCGTATGAGAGAGGCAATTTCTCCCAGTGCTGTATATCTTTAAATCAACTAAAGGTGTTCACCTACTCTAACTTTAGTGTGGTGTGCAGAGCATTATTGAGAAATGAACTGATCCCAACGTTAAAGACTAGGTATTCAACCTGCGTCGTCCACACCACAGATGTTATTCCACTGAGCTAAAGCCAAAGATTAGCTCTGGGAGCAAACACAAGTCTTCAGGTCTCAAGCAAGGTTACTCATCATGCAAGAAGAGTGAACCACCTCGACATGAAAGCATGCCAGATATGACAGGTCTGTGGGTCAATGTGTTCATGTGGTGAAAATCACTAAGCAGAGCAATATAAGGAGATTACAGTTTCACTACGGAGGGGAAATGTTTAATGTCATAGGGGCAATGCTTAACTAACAGAGACAAAGACCATCTGTCACAATAACTTTCTAAGAGAGAGGGGGCGAAAGAGATAGATGGGGGGTGGAGGCATACTGACAGTGTGGAAAACTAAAAAACAACAGGGCAGGAGAGAGATGGATGGGGAGCAAGAAAGAAGAAAAAGAACAGGGCAGGAGAGAGATGGATGGGGAGCAAGAAAGAATAAAAATAGAAAACAACAGGGCAGGAGAGAAATGGATGGGGAGCAAGAAAGAATAAAAATAGAAAACAACAGGGCAGGAGAGAAATGGATGGGGAGCAAGAAAGAATAAAAATAGAAAACAACAGGGCAGGAGAGAAATGGATGGGGAGCAAGAAAGAAGAAAGTGTGAGAGGAGAAAAAGAGAAACAGGGGACACAATGACAGGGCTAGGCTACTGAGTCTTTCTTTGGATATTGTCCTGATAAGAAACACAGTAATGGCTGGAGCCCTGACACACGATTGCACACACACACACATATTATTTGTTATTTTTCTGTTTTCTTATTTTTATATATCTATATATATATATATATATATATATATATATATATATATATATATATATATATATATATATATATACAGTGAGGAAAAAGTATTTGATCCCCTGCTGATTTTGTACGTTTGCCCACTGACAAAGAAATAATCAGTCTATAATTTTAATGGTAGGTGTATTTGAACAGTGAGAGACAGACAAGAAAATCCAGAAAAACTAATGTGAAAAATGTTATAAATTGATTTGCATTTTAATGAGGGAAATAAGTATTTGAACCCCTCTCAATCAGAAAGATTTCTGGCTCCCAGGTGTCTTTTATACAGGTATCGAGCTGAGATTAGGAGCACACTCTTAAAGGGAGTGCTCCTAATCTCAGTTTGTTACCTGTATAAAAGACACCTGTCCACAGAAGCAATCAATCAACCAAACTCTCCACCATGGCCAAGACCAAAGAGCTCCCCACCATGGCCAAGACCAAAGAGCTCTCCAAGGATGTCAGGGACAAGATTGTAGACATACACAAGGCTGGAATGGGCTACAAGACCATCGCCAAGCAGCTTGGTGAGAAGGTGACAACTGTTGGTGTGATTATTCGCAAATGGAAGAAACAAAAAAGAAGAACTGTCAATCTCCCTCGGCCTGGGGCTCCATGCAAGATCTCACCTCGTGGAGTTGCAATGATCATGAGAACGGTGAGGAATCAGCCCAGAACTACACGGGAGGATCTTGTCAATGATCTCAAGGCAGCTGGGACCATAGTCACCAAGAAAACAATTGGTAACACACTACGCCGTGAAGGACTGAAATCCTGCAGCGCCCGCAAGGTCCCCCTGCTCAAGAAAGCACATATACATGCCCGTCTGAAGTTTTCCAATGAACATCGTAATGATTCACAGGACAACTGGGTGAAAGTGTTGTGGTCAGATGAGACCAAAATGGAGCTCTTTGGCATCAACTCAACTCGCCGTGTTTGGAGGAGGAGGAATGCTGCCTATGACCCCAAGAACACCATCCCCACCGTCAAACATGGAGGTGGAAACATTATGCTTTGGGGGTGTTTTTCTGCTAAGGGGACAGGACAACTTCACCGCATCAAAGGGACTCAGCCAGGGAATTGAAAATGGGTCGGTATTCCAGGGTATTCCAGGGTATTCCAGGGTATTCCAGGGTTATCCAAAACACTCGGCCAAGGCAACAAAGGAGTGGCTCAAGAAGAAGCACATTGAGGTCCTGGAGTGTCCTAGCCAGTCTCCAGGCCTTAATCCCATAGAAAATCTGTGGAGGGAGCTGAAGGTTCGAGTTGCCAAACGTCAGCCTCGAAACCTTAATGACTTGGAGAAGATCTGCAAAGAGGAGTGGGACAAAATCCCTCCTGAGATGTGTGCTAACCTGGTGGCCAACTACAAGAAACGTCTGACCTCTGTGATTGCCAACAAGGGTTTTGCCACCAAGTACTAAGTTATATTTTGCAAAGGGGTCAAATACTTATTTCCCTCATTAAAATGCAAATCAATTTATAATATTTTTTGTTTTTTTTGTTATTCTGTCTCTCACTGTTCAAATAAACCTACCATTAAAATTAAAGACTGATCATTTCTTTGTCAGTGGGCAAACGTACAAAATCAGCAGGGGATCAAATACCTTTTTCCCTCACTGTATTTTTTTTTACAATTTTTTGTTTTTGACTTCAGTTTATTTTAGTAAATACTCTCTTAACACTTATTTTTCTTAAAACTGCATTGTTGGTTAAGGGCTTGTAAGTAAGCATTTCACTGTCAGGTCTATTTGGCGCATGGGACAAATACAATTTGATTTGATTTTATACACACACACACGACTGGCTCACTGTCTGAGCCAAAGAGCGAGAGAGAGAGAGTGTGTCTGTATGTGCTATTATCTGTGTTTGGTGTTTAACTTTGTCACTGGCACAAAGAGTGACTGAGGGAATGAAGCTGTCCATCACATCACCATGGTAACATAGTGACCAGCATTCATTGGGGACGACTGATGGGGAAGACTGACAAAGAATCTTATGGAAACAAGCTCCTGCCAATACAGTTCCTATCAATGGAAATTGGCCGTGTGCCAATAAAGTTCATTCAAATGAAAACCGGACAATAAACTAATGGCGAGCCACTGGGATACTGCATTACAGACCATTGGCTTCAAAGACAATTCATCATAAGCATGTGTGGGTGTGAGGGTCCCAATTTATCCATCTAATTTTATTTTTATTTGCACACTGCTCCCCCTACCATTGCCTGATGTCTGTCACTCCACCCCCAAACTCTTTCTCTTTCTGGCTCTGTTATCCTCATCCATCCATCTAACTCTTCCTTACCTTCACCCCATCTCTCCCACTTTCTTTCTTTCTCTCTTTCTTTCTCCCTCTCTTTCTTTCTTTCATTTTTTTTTGTCTTTCTATCACTCCCTTCCTCCTTCCCACTCTCCTTGCCCAGGCAGATCTCGTTGTGATGGTGATGAGTATGGTCTTTACTGAGACAGTAACTAAGCACAGTGGGGAGGTGGCCCATGCTAACACCATGGGTGTGTTCGTAAATTCAGTCTGGAGTGCCAGAGTGCGCTCTGGGCATTCGTAAATTCAGAGCGTTGTCAGATTGTCCGTTTGTAAATTCAGAGTGTTCCGCTCTCGGAGCGTTCAGAGAGCACACTGTACGCTCTGGCCGAGGAGTAGGGTTGATCCGAACGTTCTGACCTCACAACGGCAGTCAAGCACCCAAGCTAACTGGCTAATGTTGGCTAGCTTGCTAGCTACTTTCAGACACAAATGAGAGAACACCTCATACTGATAATTTGACTCCCCCCTAGCAGAGCAGGTTAGGCTGTTTTTATGTTATCTGGAGCGTTGGTGTCTGTAACTGTGCTGCCGGCAACAATTTAATAACGTTTTTTTGTCAACGTTTACTGACACCGGCCATATTCAACAGGTGTTGAGAGTTGGTAAATTCATCAGTTATTCTGCGCTTTTTGCAAACTCAGACGAGAGTGCTCTGAAATTGGAGTGGATAGCCAGAGAGAATTTACCAACACCCATCAATCCATTCACCTCTCCTTCCTTCCCTTCTCTCTTTCCCTCGGTTGCCCATCGGCTCCTACTCTACCACCCATCTCACTTTATCGCACCCCAGGTCCATTCCCCCTATCCTTCTTCTCTTTTCTTCCCTCCCTTTCTCTTCCTTTCCCTCCCTCCCTCCCTCCCTCCCTCTGTTGCCCTATGACTCCAGGGGATTTACTGAAACAGTGAGTCAGCACAGAGGAGCACCACGGTTAGCTGTCACGCTAACAGGATAACTCTCTGACCTACTTTCCAAAGAGGCTTTTCCCCCTCCACTTGCTCTGCCTGGATGTCTGCTTTATACTGATAACTGGATGTATGCGTGCAGTTACATACACTTGCGCACGTGTGCACACACACATACACACATACACACATACACACACATACACACACACATACTCCAGCTCATGTTAATAGGAACATAAGGCCTGAGAGACATGAAGCTGATCCTTGAGAGGAGTGTGATGCTCACTGTTCTGTTCTTCCTGGCTTTCCTTAGCCGGAGAGAGAGTGTTTTACCAGACACCTCCTAACTTATATACCTTCATTAACTACATACAGAGAGGGAGAGAGAGAGAGAGAAACAAGAGAGAGTTCCTTTTACATTTGCAGATATAAAATGGATCCTGACACAATCATTGCCTGCACTTGCTTAGAGAACGAGAGGAGGAAAGATGCAAGAGAGAAGAGCGAGGAGAAGGATGGAGAGAAAATAAAGGGAAAACAGAGCGGGCAAACCGATGCTGATGAAGTGTGGGGAGCTCACTGAAGGAATAGTCTAATATGGCACTTCAAATGAGTGCGTAAACTAAGGGAGCATAGTACATGGTCTGTGTGCGTGTGCGTGTGTAGCTTTGAAAATAAAAGACGACACGTACATATGCACAGGGGTGATTACAATAACAACAAGGATGGGCGTGGAAGCTGTGTTTCAAAACAGCTTTCCATTTACACGACCAGCCAGCCAGCAAGGATCCGACTAGAACTACTGAATAATTAAAACTAGGAAAGAATACTGAACCAATCACTTCTCTTTTTTACTTTTTTCTCCCCCTTTTTTATTCAGTGATGTTCTTAGCAATCTATTTGTACAAAGATAGATGCATGTGGCTCCCGAGTGGGGCAGCGGTCTAAGGCACTGCATCTCAGAGGCGTCACTACAGACACCCTGGTTCCAATCCAGGCTGTATCACAACCGGCCGTGATTGGAAGTCTCATAGGGCGGCGCACCATTGGCCCAGCGTCGTCCTTGTTCGGCCGGGGTAGGTCGTCATTGTAAATAAGAATTTGTTCTTAACTGACTTGCCTAGTTAAATAAAGGTTCAATTAAGATATATATATATATATATATAAATGTAGCACTCACTCACAGGCAGACATTTTCTCTCTCTGTCATTGTGTGCTTTTCAAAGTGAACATCTGTCACCTGCGCCCTTACACAAACAATATCTGTACCAACTGTCCACACGGCAGATGGATGGGCCGCCGATGTCAGCAAAAACAAAGGCAAAAGGGAAACGGCAGTGAGGGAAAAGTCAATTACTTATTTTGAAGTTGACTCCCCCTCACCAGAATGGTATTGCCCTCTGGGGATTACTTAGGGGTGATTGATGATGAGATGGTCCCGCCCAGAGCTGATGGGAGTTGATGGGCAACACTAAACATTCACAGCAACTGAATCTCCACCAAAGAAGTGGTTGTACTTCGACACCAACCACCCCAAACACACACACACACACAATTTCCTCTCACTCACTAAACTTGTGTGTACAACCGTTGTAAATGTGCATTATATTAACTATTGTCAACACACTCAAATGTTCCTGCGACCTGATTAGTTAACCGTCAATGTGACCTTTGACCTCGAGGCTATGAGGTCACTGCTACCATGAGCTGTTCTTCAGATGTGTGCCCCTCTCTCTAGTCTCGAAAAAAAGATTACCCACACACTGGTTGAATCAACGTTGTTTCCACGTAATTTCAATGAAATTATGTTGACACAACGTGGAATAGACATTGAATTCTGTTCCTAGTGGGCAGGGTCTGGTTTCAATGATGGACTCTTTTGGCATAGAGGAACTACGTCACTGCCTACGTCGGGAAGAGAAAACATTTCCGGGGACTCTTCCAACAAATCACGAGTCAGACATGCCAGAATGTTGCAATTCAAAACCAAAGTTTGCTGGCAAAACCTTTGCAGGGGTTTTAGTTAAGGTAGTTGATTCAAACTAGCCACTTGTGAAATGCACTCATTAAAAATAACCTCTGTGATCTCCATCTTGCTAGCTTCTATTTAGTATTTTATTCAAGTGGATAAAGTAGGGGCGTAGGCAGTCTCGTAGTTCCTCTATAATCAATCACCTGACCCTGTGTTGCCTAGGGTCAGGTTTTCAAGACTACTCTCTCTCTACCCCTTCTCGCTCCCTATCTCTAATCCACTCTTTCGTCTTTTCCTTCTTTCTCCACACCTTTCACCAGTTTATTTTTTCTCGATCTCTTCTTTCAATCCTCCCTGTACTAGCCAACCATATAGGTACTTCTAAAAAAGATAGACGTGTTGCAGTGGTGGGTTGGTGGGAGAAAAAAATGAAGGAGGCATTACGTGTGTGGATGTGTCAACGATATGGGAGGTGTGAGCAGTACTGAGCTGTAGATGACAAACACACACTCTTTTTCACACTACCAACCCCGACCACCACCATGAGAACTGACAGCTGGGGAGGCGGATGACAGACATGGAGAGAATGAAAAAGAGAGACGGAAAGTGGGGATTAGCCAGGTGTTCGATAATAAAGGTAAAGTGAGGACACTGTAGGGAGAGAAAATTTGGTCAAGGGTGTGAAATGAGTTTGAAGGAGCGAGAGAAAATGAAGAGGATGGAATGGTTGGATGGGTGTGGAATGGGTGTGCGGGAGAGAGAGAGAATGAAGAAAATTGAATGGTTGGGTGGGTGTGAGGGAGAGGGAGAGAGAAGAGAATGGAATGGTTGGATGGGTGTGGAATGGGTGCGGAATGGTGTGTGTGAGAGAGAGAGAGAGAGAGAGAGAGAGAGAGAGAGAGAGAGAGAGAGAGAGAGAGAGAGAGAGAATGGAATGGATGGGTGGGTTTGGAATGGGTGTGGAATGGGTGTGAGGGAGTGAGCGAGAATGAAGAGAATGGAATGGGTGTGGGATTGGTGTGGAATGGGTGTGGAATGTGTGTGGGGTAGAGAGAGAGAGAATGAAGAGAATGGAATGGTTGGATGGATGTGGAATGGGAAGGGGACACACACAGTGAAGGAGACCAGCCGGTAGGGTGAGGGAAGGAGGAGAGGGGGAGTAAGGGAGGAGACGACAAGGTAGAGGAGGGATTGAGGGAGGTTTTAATGAGCTACAGGCCCCCCTCTCCTCTTCTCTTTTCTCCTCTTCCTCCTGTTCTGTCTTGCCATGTGGTTAGGTTGTGGTTCATTTAGGAGGGGTGCAAGTGTGTGAGGGTGTCAAGTTAAGTTGTAGTACTCACAGCTGTCTTCCTCCTCAGTGATGGCGCTGATGACGTAGCAGGCGTACACAAAGCCCAGGAGCTGAGAAAACACACACAGTGAGTTAGAACACACAGAAGAGTGTGTGTGTGTGAACATATGAAGTACAACTATGGGATAGAGAGAAAAGAGAAAACATGCAGTACCCTAGAGGATAAACACCTCCATTCAAAAATAGCGACTGCACACTGGGGACGTGAGTGTATGTACAGGGAGTAGCTGGTTGGGGGATGGCACAACAGGTTGCAAACAAAATCACTGATCAGGACATAAATCAGCATGTGCAGTATGAGTCTATGAGCTCATCTATATTCCTCTCTATCTAAATAATGTGTTCTGCAATACACAAATCAACAACATGTCCAGAGACATTTCCTCAGAAAACAAACACTTGAAGACACCCTGCACTTAAACAAGCTGGTATAACCATTAGATAACCAAACCATAACACTATTCTGGGCTCAGCAGCCTATCGTCCTGAATCTAAGCAAAGTGACAATAGGCTGTACTGTTGGCAGATGGCTGTCATCTATTCTGAGACACACACACTGGGACGAAGAAAGAGAGACAGACAGACACTCTCTACCTCCAATGACTTGGCACACTGCCATGCCAATTAAACCAGCACTGGGCACAATGCCCTCAAAGCACACACTGGGCAACCGGAGACTGTGTGTGTGTGTGTGTGTGTGTGTGTGTGTGTGTGTGTGTGTGTGTGTGTGTGTGTGTGTGTGTGTGTATTTGGGCATGCATGTTTTCATGCACAAATGAGCCTAGTGATGGTATAGGCTATACCATGGGCAACCGGAGACTGTGTGTGTGGAGTGTGTGTCTGTCTGTGTCTGTGTGTGTGTTCTTGAAGGGTAATGACTAGTCCCATAATCACACCTCAGACAACATTAGCACAGAACAACATGCTGTGAAAGAAGTGTGTACAGCCTAAATTAGTTTTAAGAGAGAAAAGTGAGTCCATCCTAACTTCTCTCATAAGTAGCTAATTACCCCAGACAGGCAGGCCAGCCATTACAGTAGAAGGGAATTAACATACACATAAAGCCTGGACCACACACAAGATGGTGTTAGCAGCAGGGGGCCAGACACTGTTTGGTTTGCATTAACGGTGTGTGTGTGTGGTGTGTGTATGCATGTGTGTGTTTGATTTGCATGAATTGCCCTGATTAGAGTGTCTGGAGGGCTCAGCCAACAACACAGTCAGCAAATACAGACTGTCAGGGTGGGAGGATAGCGCATAGGTGGTGGTTGATAGGGAGGTTGTATGTGGGGGGGGTATTTAACTCAACTGTTGTCCTGAATCTGTTCCCTTTCAGTCAGTACTGGTCATTTTCTGAGTCACATCGGTCCAACAGCTTATTAGCTGACAACTGTCGGTCCCGTGTGGCTCAGTTGGTCAAGCAAGGCGCTTGCAACCACAAGGTTGTGGGTTCGGGGGACCAGTACGAAGAAGAAAGAAAACGTATGCAGTTACTACTGTAAGTCACTCTGGATAAGAGTGTCTTCTAAATGGCAAAATAATGTACATAGACACTGCTATTTGTTTCTCTCTCCCCTTAGCGTTTTCTTCATCCTCCCCTAGTCTCTCTCGGCCATCTGTGGGGGTCTCTCTGTTCTATTAGCACTAATGGAAAGTGACTCCTCTGACAGCTCCCCTCGGCTCTGTCTAAAGTGATGTGTCTGTGTGTGTTATGCGTACGTGTGTGACCGCATCTTAAGCTGAGTGGTCAGGGGTCTTGACCGAGGAAAACGTAGGGTGGAGAATGGAAAATTGAGGGATGAAAAACTGGG
Organism: Brachymystax lenok tsinlingensis; assembly: GCA_030435695.1. Lineage (NCBI taxonomy): Eukaryota > Metazoa > Chordata > Actinopteri > Salmoniformes > Salmonidae > Brachymystax > Brachymystax lenok. Next base: position 1,578,572 of record CM059801.1, on the reverse strand, counting down.
GCTGAGATGAGAAGAGTTCAGAATTATTGGATGACTTCAAACCCAGGATTTGTTAAATTTTCTGCTCATCTATTATTTGTAGCAAACAGCGGAGGCTGCTAAGGGGAGGACGGCTCATAATAATAGCTGGTACCGAGCGAATGGAATGGAAACCATGTGTTTGATGTATTTGATGACATTCCACCCATTCCGCTCCAGCCACTACCATGAGCCCATCCTCCCCAATTAAGGTGCCACCAACCTCCTGTGATAGCAAAGCTTATCAGAGGAAACAGGCTTTGGGAGAAAACATGCTATTCCACATTCATCCTCTCAGGATAACATCAGCCCACACACAAGCTGACACATTCACAGTAATACATGTACACACAAACGCATTCACATACACACACACACTACTCATTACTTCCATTGAGAAGCAGTGTAGATTTGAAGGACACACAGCTGCTCAGCTAGGGGATAAAGACATTTGCATGCGTTAATGAAGGGCACTGTCAAAGCTGCAAATATTAGCCCAGGTAGAGAGAGAACCAGATTCCACACACACACACACACACACACACACACACACACACACACACACACACACACACACACACACACACACACACACACACACACACACACACACACACACACACACAGGAAACGAGAACAATTAAAATGTTTTGCATACCTGACATTTTGGGGAATTGAGGCCATTCATTACGGTGCTCAGTCCAGTAACACATATTGTATTTCTATCAATAATTTTACTTTGGCAGTTGTTAATATCAAATCATTGTTGGGTAACAATTAAGTACCTTACTCTAATAGTTTTCCATTAAACTGGTTGCAATGGGGAGGTGATAACTGAAATCTAGCTAATATTGGCAGAAAAGTTTGGAAGTCTTTGTTATTTGTCTATTAGCTAATTTACCGCCAGGTGATGTCACCAGGCAATCTTAAATTCCACCCATGCAAAACCTGCTGATTAAAAAAGCTTGTGTAGATTGTCTTTTCAACCAGCGACTACCAGGAAATAACAATAATCAACAGAAATTCACACTTTTACAGTGATAGTTTCATCAGCTGTTGTACAATATTATACAAAACACAGGAAAAACTGAACGTTAACTGCACTGGGTCTTTAAGTGTTCTTTCATAAAGGGAATTAATGTAGATCTGTCTATCACAGAAAGAGAGAATTAGAAAGATGAGTTCTACTGTTCAGGTGAGGAACACTGGATTCAGACCCTGAAGAGTAACAATGCTCATAACGGTAGCTAAAAGAGGGACAAACAAGAAAATATTCTAAAGACATAGTTCATCTTCACAGATTTCCGGCCCCATTGGGCATACACTTGCAAAAATAGACTGGGCAACAGAAATAATGTTTTTTTTTTTCACTTCCAAAGCAAAAGTAGACAAGTAGCCTACTCCACAGACATTTTGATGTGTTCCTTTTTCAAGACCAGATACAATTGGAATGGAGTTAAGATAGAAATATATTTTACTCGTAATGGTAGATGACAGCAATAGAAAAATGGTATATAAAGCAACCAACAGCAGAACCATGGTGAAACAATTCCAGAGAGAGACAGAAACAAAGAGACAGAGAGGGAGGAGGGATGGGGTTATATTTCTAATACTCGTTTCGATGTGTCACTCTAGGATTCGCTCGGGTCGGATCACTGGCTCGAAGTATCCAATCACACAGTGTCTGTTGGAGACAGACAGGTCAAGTGGCAAATGAGGGGCCACAGGCCCGTCCACTGGTAATTCTCACCTCTCTTCCTTGCGGAAGAGACTACGCTCACTGACGCTCTCCTCAGCACGGCTAGATCCCTGTCTTCATACTGAACTGTTCTCAGATGAACCATGACGCTACCAACAGTTAAAGTAAAAAAGGGTTAATAAATATATACAAATAAATATGGGTTGTATTTACAATGGTGTTTGTTCTTCACTGGTTGCCCGTTTCTTGCTGCTGTGATGGCACACTGTGGTATTTCACCCATTAGATATGGGAATTTATCAAAATTGGATTTGTTTTTCAATTCTTTGTGGGTCTGTGTAATCTGAGTGAAATACAGTGGAAGTCGGAAGTTTACATACACCCTAGCCAAATACATTTAAACTCCGTTTTTCACAATTTCTGACATTTAATCCTAGTAAATATTCCCTGTCTTGGGTCTGTTAGGATCCCCACTTTATTTGAAGAATGTGAAATGTCAGAATAATAGTAGAGAGAATGATTTATTTCAGCTTTTATTTATTTCATCACATTCCCAGTGGGTCAGAAGTTTACATACACTCAATTAGTATTTGGTAGCATTGCCTTTAAACTGTTTAAGTTGGGTCAACCATTTCGGGTAGCCTTCCACAAGCTTCCTACAATAAGTTGGGTGAATTCTGGCCCATTCCTCCTGACAGAGCTGGTGTAACTGAGTCATGTTTGTAGGCCTCCTTGCTCGCACATGCTTTTTCAGTTCAGCCCACAAATTCTCTATAGGCTTGAGGTCAGGGCTTTGTGATGGCCACTCCAATACCTTGACTTTGTTGTCCTTAAGCCATTTTGCCACAACTTTGGAAGCATGCTTGGGGGCATTGCCCATTTGGAAAACCCCATTTGCGACCAAGCTTTACCTTCCTGACTGATGTCTTGAGATGTTGCTTCAATATATCCACATCATTTTCCTACCTCATGATGCCATCTATTTTGTGAAGTGCACCAGTCCCTCCTGCCGCAAAGCACCCCCACAACATGATGCTGCCACCCCCATGCTTTACGGTTGGGATGGTGTTCTTCGGCTTGCAAGCCTCCCCCTTTTTCCTCCAAACATAACAATGGTCATTATGGACAAACAGTTCAATTTTTGTTTCATCAAACCAGAGGACATTTCTCCAAAAAGTACGATCTTTGTCCCCATGTGCAGTTGCAAACCGTAGTCTGGCTTTTTTATGGCTGTTTTGGAGCAGTGGCTTCTTCCTTGCTGAGCGGCCTTTCAGGTTATGTCGACATAGGACTCGTTTTAATGTGGATAAAGATACTTTGTACCTGTTTTCTCCAGCATCTTCACAAGGTTGTTCTGGGATTGATTTGCACTTTTCGCACCAAAGTACGTTCATCTCTAAGAGACAGAATGCGTCTCCTTCCTGAGCGGTATGACGGCTGCGTGGTCCCATGGTGTTTATACTTGTGTACTATTGTTTGTACAGATGAACGTGGTACTTTCAGGCATTTTGAAATTGCTCGCAAGGATGAACCAGACATGTGGAGGTCCACATTTGTTTTTCTGAGGTCTTGGCTGATTTCTTTTGATTTTCCCATGATGTCAAGCAAAGAGGCATTGAGTTTGAAGGTAGGCCTTGAAATACATCCACAGGTACACCTCCAATTGACTCAAATGATATCAATTAGCCTATCAGAAACATAATTTTCTGGAATTTTCCAAGCTGTTTAAAGGCACAGTCAATTCAGTGTATGAAACTTCTGACCCACTGGAATTGTGATACAGTGAAATATAAGTTAAATAATCTGTCTGTAAACAATTCTTTGAAAATGTACTTGTGGCATGCACACAGTAGATAGTAGTCCCAACCGACTTGCCAAAACTATAGTTTGTTAACAAAATATTTGTGGAGTGGTTGAAAAACAAGTTTTATTGACTCCAACCCAAGTGTATGTAAACTTCCAACTTCGACTGTAGGTCCTGGATGGCAGGAAGCTTGGCCCCAGTGATGTACTGGGTAATTCGCACAACCCTCTGCAGCACCTTATGGTCAGATGCCGAGCAGTTGCCATACCAGGCGGTGATGCAACTGGTCAGGATGCTCTCGATGGTGCAGCTGTAGAACCTTTTGAAGATCTGGTGACCCATGCCAAATGTTTTCAGTCTCCTGAGGGGGAAAAGGCTTTGTCGTGCCCTCTTCACGACTGTCTTGGTATGTTTGGACCATGATAGTTTGTTGGTGATGTGGTCTCTCGACCCGCTCCACTACAGCCCTGTCGATGTTAATGGGGGCCTGTTCGGCCTGCCTTTTCCTGTACTCTACGATCAGCTTCTTAGTCTTGCTCACATTGAGGGAGAGGTTGTTGTCCTGGCACCACACTGCCAGTTCCCTGACCTCCTCCCTATAGGCTGTCTCATCATTGTCGGTGATCAGACCTACCACTGTTGTGTCGTCAGCAAACTTAATGATGGTGTTGGAGTCATGTTTGGCCACGCAGTCATGGGTGAACAGGTTACACAGGAGGGGACTAAGTACACACCCCTGAGGGGCCCCAGTGTTAAGGATCAGCGTGGCAGATGTGTTGTTGCCTTACGGGGGTGGCCCGTCAGGAAGTCCAGGATCCAGTTGCAGAGGGAGGTGTTTAGTCCCAGAGTCCTTAGCTTAGTGATGAGCTTCGTGGGCACTATGGTGTTGAACGCTGAGCTGTAGTCAATGAACAGCATTCTCACAAAGGTGTTCCTTTTGTCCAGGTGAGAAAGGGCAGTGTGGAGTGCGATTGAGATTGCATCATCTGTGCATCGGTTGGGGCGGTATGCAAATTGGAGTGGGTCTAGGGTGTCCGGGAGGATGCTGTTGATGTGAGCCATGACCAGTCTTTCAAAGCACTTCATGGCTACCGACGTGAGTGCCACGGGGGCGGTAATCATTTTGGCAGGTTACCTTTGCTTCCTTGGGCACTGTGGTGGTATTACAGACTCGGTCATGGTGAGGTTGAAAATGTCAGGGATGACACTTGCCAGTTGGTCCGCGCATGCTTTGAGTACACGTCCTCGTTATCCGTCTAGCTCAGCGGCTTTGTGAATATTGACCTGTTTAAAGGTTTTGTTCACATCGGCTACCGATAGCTTTATCACACAGTCATCCAGAACAGCTGGTGCTCTTGTGCATGCTTCAGTGTTGCTTGCCTCGAAGCGAGCATTAAAGGCATTTAGCTCGTCTGGTAGACTCACATCACTGGGCAGCTCGCATCTGGGTTTCTCTTTGTAGTCCGTAATAGTTTTCAAGCCCTGCCACATCCGACAAGCGTCAGAGCCGGTGTATTAGGATTCAATCTTAATCCTGTATTTACGCTTTGCTTGTTTGATGTTTCGTCTGAGGGCATAGCGGGATTTCTGATAAGCGTCCGGATTAGTCTCCCGCTCCTTGAAAGCGGCAGCTTTCATAGCTTCTGGTTGGTATATGTACGTACGTCGTCGATGCACTTATTGATGAAGCCAATGACAGATGTGGTTTACTCCTCAATGCCATTTGAGGAATCTGGGAACATATTCCAGTCTGTGCTAGCAAAACAGTCCTGTAGTGTAGCATCCACGTCATCTGACCACTTCTGTATTGAGCGAGTCACTGGTACTTCCTGCTTTACTTTTTGTTTGTAAGCAGGAATCAGGAGAAATGCAGTGTATTGACGTATAATTGTACAACAAAGCGTATTTATAGAAAACATTTAAAGAAATCTCTCTCTATATATATATAGTAAAAAATTCAAGATATGATTTTTAGCCCACATCGCCCGGCCCAAGCATACGAGGATATTTGCCCCCCCTCACCCAGTAGCCATGGCCCTCTGGGCATGAACCGTGGGAGGATAAATCTTAATGCGACAAGCTTGCCACTCAAGATCATTGACCAGTGCCCCTTCTACACTCTCAGTGTTTGGAAAAACAATGTTTTGTTTTTTTAAGAAGTGCTGTGACCTACACAGATCGTTCCTTAAATGCTTTGTATCCAAGGTTTCTATGCTTTATTGCAGGACCTTTTTAGGCCAGAGGGACGATCTACACTGCAAGGCCCGTTTAGCTGCTATCTCGACCTGTCCTTGGCACTTGGCACTTAAACTGTAGGGTAACAAGCTCTTATGTCGTTGATGACGGGTGCACGTTGTTTACGTCCAGTCTCCAAGCCTTTAGCCCCATCACTGGGACCCGTCTATTGTGCTTGAGGATTCCTTATGGCAGCCTCTTGAGCCGCTGGAAAGGGTAAAGATGTAATACTTCTCCTTCTAAACCGCTTTACCATCTGCACTACGCATGCAAAGCGAGTGATTGGGCTGCACACGCTGTAGGGCCGCCGTTCGTGTCTTCAGTATGCCCTGGGGTCTTCCTAGGTACCTTGTTACCCAAACCTCGCCTTTATGCCTATAGTGAGCGGCAACTAACCCATCTGGACAAGAGGAATACCTATGTAAGAATGCTGTTCATCGACTACAGCTCAGCATTTAACACCATAATACCCTCCAAACTTGTCATTAAGCTCGAGACCCTAGGTCTCGACCCAGCCCTGTGCAACTGGGTCCTGGACTTCCTGACGGGCCGGCCCCAGGTGGTGAGGGTAGGAAACAACATCTCCACCCCGCTGATCCTCAACACAGCCCTCTCCCGTACTCCCTGTTCACCCATGACTGCGTGGCCAAGCACGCTTTCAACTCAATCATCAAGTTTTCTGACGACACTACAGTGGTAGGCTTGATTACCAACAACGACAAGACGGCCTACAGGGAGGAGGTGAGGGCCCTCGGTGTGTGGTGTCAGGAAAATAACCTCTCACTCAACTTCAACAAAACTGAGATGATCGTGGACTTCAGGAAACAGCAGAGGGAGCACCCCCCTATCCACAGAGGGAGCACCCCCCTATCCACATCCACGGGACAATAGTGGAGAAGGTGGAAAGTTTTAAGTTCCTCGGCGTACACATCACGGACAAACTGAAATGGTCCACCCACACAGACAGCGTGGTGAAGAAGGCGCAACAGCGCCTCTTCAACCTCAGAAGGCTGAAGAAATTCGGCTTGTCACCAAAAATACTCACAAACTTCAACAGATGCACAATCGAGAGCATCCTGTCGGGCTCTATCACCGCCTGGTACGGCAATTGCTCCACCCACAACTGTAAGGCTCTCCAGAGGATAGTGAGGACTGCACAACGCATCACCGGGGGTAAACTACCTGCCCTCCAGGACACCTACACCACCCGATGTCACAGGAAGGCCAAAAAGATAATCAAGGACAACAACCAACCAAGCCATTGCCTGTTCATCCAGAAGGCGAGGTCAGTACAGGTGCATCAAAGCTGGGACCGAGAGACTGAAAAACAGCTTCTATCGCAAGGCCATCAGACTGTTAAACAGCCATCACTAACATTGAGTGGCTGCTGCCAACATACTGACTTAAATCTCTAGCCACTTTAAATAACAGAAAATTGGATGTAACAAATGTATCACTAGCCACTTTAAATAATTTTGCATATAATGTTTACATATCCGACATTACTCATACTCGAGAGTAATGCAGCAACAACCTCTGCATTTTTTGGGCAACTCCCTGCAAAGGGGGTCCCATACCTCGTTAACGGCTATCCCTTGGGATAGTGGAGGCTATTGTACTGGAAAATATAATAGCAAGGGCTACAGTCCGGAAGGGCTCGTACCACCAGAGGTATGGCTACCTCTTGGGCACTGTTCTAAGGCATCTCCTTATGGGAGATTTGTATTATGGCATGTTGGGCCACCACTCATACGTTTATGAGGTCTTTATCGGCTGGATGTCACTGCACCTTTGTTGGTGCATACTTCTTTAGTGTTGGAGCCTCTGAGGGGTGATTCTGTTGGGACAAACTAACCTGGCTTTGGAGAGCATGTCTGCGATACGGGATTTGGTCATATCCTATAGTGACACATCGAAACGAGTATTAGAAATACTCACTGCTCGCAAGAGCGCAAGGAAGAGAGGCATGCTTGAGAATGACCAGTAGATGGGCGAGTGGCACCTTATAGGGAGGAGAGGGGCTCACGAGGGGCTCACTTCATTCACGACTCAACCTGTCTGTATCCAACAGAAGCTCTGTGATTGAATACTTCAATCCTGGTACTGTCTATTTGACGATGAGGCAACATCTTCCCCACCGAGTATAAAAATGAGATCACCTCTCTCTCTGTGTGTGTGTGTGTCTGTGTCTGTGTCTGTGTGTGTGTGTGTGTGTGTGTGTGTGTGTGTGTGTGTGTGTGTGTGTGTGTGTGTGTGTGTGGGCAGCTGTGCGTGCGTGCGTGGTGTGTGTGTGTGTGTGTGTGTGTGTGTGTGCGCGCATCTATCAGTAACACATAGATGTCAGTACATACACACAACAAGTTGGTCACATGGGGGAAAGGCGTTGTGTCGTGATTTGTCGCTTCATTTAGTTTTTTTTAAACCAGGTTTTATTGTTCCCTTGTGCTATATAAAATGGAAGGGAGTTCCATGCTCTCAAAGCTCTGTATAATACTGTACGTTTCCTTTAATTTGTTCTGGACATGGGGACTGTGAAAAGACCCCTGGTGGCATGTCTGGTGGGGTAAGTGTGTTTGCCAGTGTTGTGTGTAAGTTGATTATGCAAACAACTTGGAATTTCCAACACTATGTTTCTTGTAAAACGTCAGTCTTTCCTCAACTCTTAAATTCTTAGGGAGCGGTTCCCGAGGTGATGGTTTTGGAGAGTCTGGCATGCCCAAAGTAAAATGTCTCCCCCTCAGGCCCAGAAAATAGGATATGCACATAATTAGTACTATTGGATAGGAAACACTCTGAAGTTTCTAAAAGCGTTAACATTATGTCTGTGAGTGTAACAGAACAGAAATAGCAGGCGAAAACCAGAGAAAAATCTATCCGGAATTACTGTTTTTTGTCACATTGGCTCTGGTTGACAGTCTCCCTATTGAGTTCTATGGCAAGCAGCTCCGAGATTTCAGTACCTATGGCTTCCACTAGATGTCAACAGTCTATATATAAAGCCTCAGAGAGATTGGAGGAAGCAGGAAGAATAGGGAAAGGATATGGCCAAGGTAGCTCAGATGTCAACAAGTTTTCTCGTGCAAGGCTGGCTGCGCGCCCCACTTTATTTTACTTATATAACGTTTAGGTGACCATCCGAGTGAAATATTATCGCTCATATTCATAAAAGGATAGCTAAGGATGCATTTTAACTGTTATTTGATTTGTTTAGGAAAAGTTTATAGGCATATTTGAACGCGTTCTCTTCACGTTTCAATGGGCGATTCGACGTTGGATTCTCTGAACATAACGCACCAACCAAACTGAGATTTATGGATATAATACATGACTTTTTCTAACAAAAGAACCATGGATTGTCTTCGTTGGACACTTGGGAAGCCCTCAGCAGAAGTTCTTCAAAAGGTAAGGGATTTGTTTTCTCTGTGAAATGTGTTTTGTAGTTAACCAAGAGAGACTGGATGCATAGTGTCACACCCTGATCTGCTTCACCTGTCTTTGTGCTTGTCTCCACCCCCCTCCAGGTGTCGCCCATCTTCCCCATTATCCCCTGTGTACTTATACCTGTGTTCTCTGTTTGTTTGTTGCCAGTTCATTTTGTTCTTCAAGCCTACCAGCTATTTCGCCTTGCTCCTGTCTTTTTCTAGTTCCTGTTTTCTAGTATTCCAGGTTTTTACCATTCTGCCTGCCCTGCCCCTGCCTGCTGTTCTGTACCTTGTCACACCACCCTGGAATATTGACCTCTGTCTGCCCTGACCCCAAGACTGCCTGCCGTTCTGTACTTTATGGACTCTGATCTGGATTACTGACCTCTGCATGCCCTTGACCTGTCGTTTTGCCTGCCCCCTGTTCTAGTAATAAAATGTTGTGACTAGATATAAAATGTTGTGACTAGACTGAGGTCTAGAACTAGAAATACAATGCTCTTACTTTTAGAGATGTTCAGTTTATTATTGGCCACCCATTCCAAAACAGACTGCAACTCTTTGTTGAGGTAATTACAATATAGCAATTAAACACTGGAACGGTAGATGTGCAGAAGATAAATGTGCAAGTTACCGGGGTGCAAAAGAGCAAGATAAATAAATAAATACAGTATGGGGATGAGGTAGTAGGATGGGCTGTTTGCAGATGGGCTATGTGCAGGTGCAGAGATCTGTGAGCTGCACTGACAGCTGGTGCTTAAAGCTAGTGAGGAAGATATGAGTCTCCAGCTTCAGTGATTTTTGTAGTTTGTTCCAGTCACTGGCAGCAGAGAACTGGAAGGAAAGGCGGCCAAAGGAGGAATTGGCTTTGGGGGTGACCAGTGAGATATAACAGCTGGAGCACGTGCTACCGGTGGGTGCTGCTATGGTGACCAGTGAGCCACCATATGGCAGAGGTTGAAAAGACGTAACACATACGTTTTCTCAACATCAGGTTATGGTCAATAATATCAAAGGCTGCACTGAGGTCTAACAGTACAGCTCCCACAATCTTATTTTCTCAAATGTTTGGTGTGTAATTGTTACCCCATTTCTCGCCCCAATTTTGTGATTAGGATCTTGTCTCATCGCTGCAACTCCCCAACGGGTTTGGGAGAGGCGAAGGTGGAGCCATGTGTCCTCTGAAACATGGCCAAGCCACAATTCTTAACACCCACCTGCTTAACCCGGAAGCCAGACGCAATGTGTTGGAGGAAACACTGTTCAACTGACGACCAAAGTCAGCATGCAGGCGTCCGGCCCGCCACAAGGAGTCGCTAGAGCGTGATGAGCCAAGTAAACCCTGGCCAAACCCTCCCCTAACTCGGGTGACACTGGGCCAATTGTGCGCCGCCCTATGGGAATCCTGGTCACGGCCAGTAATGACACAGCAATCGAACTGCGATGCAGTGCCTTAGACTGCTGCGCCACTCGGGTGGCCCCCACAATCTTCTTATTATCAATTTCTTTCAACCAATCATCAGCCATTTGTGTCAGTGCAGTACATGTTGAGTGCCCTTCTCTACAAGCATGCTGAAAGTCTGTTGTTAATTTGTTTACAGGGAAATAGCATTATATTTTTTCCAACAGTTTGCTAAAAGCTGGCAGCAAGCTGATAGGTCTGCTGATAGGTCTGCTGTTAACGGAATGACTTTGGCTTCCCTCCAGGCCTGAGGACAAAAACATTCCTCTAGGCTCAGATTAAGAGTATAGAGTCAGCTACTATCAGTAGCTTTCCATCTAAGTTGTCAATGCCAGGAGGTTTACTATTATTGATCGATAACAATCATTTTCCCACCACTCCCACACTAACTTTACAAAATTAAAATTTGCATTGCTTTTCTTTCATTATTTGTTTTTTTTTATGCATGAATACAATGGCTCCTTGTTCATCTTTGGTATTTCCTGCCTAAGTTTGCCACTTTGCCAAATAATTGGCAACATCAAATGGTTTTGTGATGAATAAGCCATTTGATTTGATGAAAGATGGGAGTTGAATTTGTCTTTCTGCCAATAATTTCATTTAAAGTACTCCAAAGTTTTTTTTCCATCATTGTTAATATCATTTATCTTGAGTTCATAATACAGTTTCTTCTTTTTTTGTTGTTGAGTTTAGTGGCATAATTTCTCAGCCAGTCAGATGTGCAGCCAGCCACTCCTTTTGCCTGATTACTTTCAACCATACAGTTTTTCAATTCCTCATCAACCCATGGAGCCTTAACAGTTCTAACAATCAGTTTCTAACATAAATGCGTCACGTGCAGCATCTGGATGCTCCTTATTAATCACAGCAGATTATCAAATATTTTTAACATCGTCCACATAAGAGTTATAGCTAAATCTTTTGTATAATCTCTTATACACTGTTATTGGTCAAGGAACTTTGGCTTTCCTGGATATAGCCCCTATATTGTTATCACTGCATCCAATGGGTATGGATGCAGCTTTAGAACTATACATGTGGATGATTTTGTTCCTTTAGTGTTTGTAAGCACCCTGGTAGGTTGATTAATAACCTGAACCAGATTACAGGCACTGGTTACATTGAGAAGCTTTCTCTTGAGCGGACAGCTTGATGAAAACAATCCAATATTCAGTTCCCCAAGAAAGTAGACCTTTCTGTTTACATCACATACACTATTTCACAGTGATTTAGATGGTACGATTCTTTACACTATACTTGTTTGTTTTGTCACATAAACTGAAATCAGGCTAGCTATTAGATTTTTGCAACCAGGAAATGGCGGAGTGATTTCTGCATAGTGCATCTTTAATGTGGTCCTTTTTCCCCACATGGGCAGCAGCAGCTGCTCTCATTCACTCACCTACTCACTCACTCATTCACAACCACCCCAGTCTCTCTGTTGTTTAACTGATCATTTTTTGGGTGAAATTAATCTGAGGAAAAATCCTAAATTTCACCTAAAAAAAGATTAACAGTTAAAGCTGTGGAGACTCTTTGTGGTTTAATATGTCATGTTTTTATTATGCTCCGTGAATAGCCTGTCACTGACTCTCCAATGTCCATCTACCCCAGCCTTTCCCTCTTTCCCTCCAATATCTCCCTCCCTTCTCTCTCCTCCTTGCCCCCTTTCCCCTTCACCCCTCTCTCTATTATTTTCTCTCTCTAGGCAGCCAGACTAAGCGGATGTACAAGTTTTATACTGGTTTATACGGACCTTTAATACTGGTTTTAATGCAGCATGCTTTATCAACAGTGTATTACTGCTTCATAGCGGTGTAACAAGCATAACTTGGTAGATTAAGAACAGTAGCTAGTGTTTCACACTCGTGTTTCATTAGTGTTTGAAAGCTTTTTTATACGACTGTATATTCTACATAAAACAAACCCATGCAACACACACCTAACACACACAGCACCCATAACACACAGAATTGCACACACACATAATAAATTCCTTCAGAATAGCTGCCACCCAACTTCCAAACTAAGTGTCTCAGTGTACGATGCAGTCACAGGCCTCCAGACAGATACACAGCAGCTGTCACACTGACTCCCAACAGCTTCTCTCACTATATCACTTCTTCGTACAGCTGGCGTTTTTCTGCAGAAGGGCCTCACGCATGCACACCCACCCACCCACTCACGCACACACACACAAACACAGCCTAGAGAAGTAATCATAGGGGTCACTCTATAGTGGGCCTCTTGTGGGGACCCCCCAATCATCCAGTGACAACCATTCATCCCTCAGCCACACAGGGATAGGGAAGGGGAGAAGGTTTCCATCTCTTGAAACACCAACCTATACAGCATTGTTCCAGTGGGAATGCAGAGAGAGGCATAACACACACACACACAGCTCAGCATGGCCAAAGGGCAGCCAACTAGGGTTACATTAGTTTCATATTTCCTGTGTGTGTGTGTGTGTGTACAATTTTTTTAGTTTTGTTTTTTGTCACCTATAGAAGGTTGTAGCGCAGCCACTGAATATCATAGATACAAACCAAAGATATCCCATATCGGTCACGTCTTTCCCCGGCATTTTACATATTGTTTCTAGCATAAAGCATTGCGGTCTAAATAATCGTTATAGATCGCTTTATATAATCAGGTCCATATATTTAAAAAAAAATCTTAAGCTAACAAGGGATAGGCCTATGCTTTTAGCCATTTTATTAAACAAAAGCCACAATACCCTCACATACTCCCTCAATTTGTGCCCTGGTTTTAACTTAACACACCATGCACTTCACTGACACAGATATTTAAGGAGTGCATGGTGACTAGGGTTGAATTGCGGGAATCGGGTTACCGAGATTTACAGAGATTTCCCGCCCAAATCAACTCCCTTTTCCAGGAATAAATAGCTGCCAGAAATCGGTAAAGTATAATACATTATTTATATGAACAGACGGACGTAAAACGGAACTGTTCAATTATATTTGATAAATCTGGCTTCTCTACGGACTGCTCTCTGCTGTCTGCTTGATTAATCATCAACGATCAGGTTAGGGACAGACAGCACATCTCAGTATGGAGCGCAGTACACAATGCATGTAGCCCTATCATCTCATCATGGGAACTTGTTTGTTGTTGTGAAAATTAGGCCTAATATAGTATTAATAATCTATGCTACAGTAATACAAAGAATGAATGCGCGTCTAATTTACACATCTCTGTCTGGCTTTCGGGGTCACCATAGTTTTTCTTGAAGAATATATGCATTTTTTAAACAGCCTATCACTCAAATATCTTGCTTCAAATCAGTGCACACATGAGCACTCTCTCACAGTCTTCCACTCTCTCCATCAATTCCATTCAAATTGCATCCAAATAGATAATCCGGTTCAAGATTGATATGTACAGTGCTTTCTGAAAGTATTCAGACCCCTTGACTTTTTCCAAATGTTGTTACGCTACAGCCTTAATCTAAAATTGATTAAACAAAATAAAATCCTCAGCAATCTACACACAATACCCCTATAATGACAAAGCAAAAACCAGTTTTTAGAATGTTTTGCTAAATTACTACAAAAACAGTAATACCTTATTTACATAAGTATTAAGACTATTTGCTAAGAGACTCAAAATTGAGCACAGGTGCATCCTGTTTCCATTGAGCATCCTTGAGATGTTTCTACAACTTGGTTGGAGTCCACCTGTGGTAAATTCAATTGATTGGACATGATTTGGTAAAGGCACACACCTGTCTATTTAAGGTCCCACAGTTGACAGTGCATGTCAGAGCAAAAACCAAACCATGAGGTTGAAGGAATTGTCCGTAGCGCTCTGAGACAGGATTGTGTCGCGGCACAGATCTGGGGAAGGGTACAAAAAATTTTCTGCAGCCTTGAAGGTCGCCAAGAACACAGTGGGCTCCATCATTCTTAAATGGAAGAAGTTTGGTACCACCAAGACTCTTCCTAGAGCTGGCCTCCCTGCCAAACTGAGCAATCGGGAGAGAAGGGCCTTGGTCAGGGAGGTGACAAAGAACCTGATGGTCACTCTGACAGAACTACACACTTCCTCTGTGGAGATGGGAGAACCTTCCAGAAGTACAACAATCTCTGCAGCACTCCAACAATCAGGCCTTTATGGTAGAGTGGCCAGACAGAAGCCACTCCTCAGTAAAAGGCACATGATAGCCCGCTTGGAGTTTGACAAAAGTTACCTAAAGACTCTCCGACCATGAGAAACAAGACTTTCTAGTTTGATGAAACCAGGAATTAACTCTTTGGCCTTAAAGCCAAGCGTCACGCCTTGAGGAAACGTGGCACCATTTCTACGGTGAAACATGGTGGTGGCTTCATCATGCTGTGGGGATGTATTTCAGTGGCAGGGACTGGGAGACTAGTCAGGATCGAGGCAAAGATTAATGGAGCAAAGTACAGAGAGATCATTGATGAAAACCTGCTCCAGAGCGCTCAGGACCTCAGACTGGGGTGAAGGTTCACCTTCCAACAGGACAACAACCCTAAGCACACAGCCAAGACAATGCAGGAGTGGCTTCGGGACAAGTGTCTGAATGTCCTTGAGTGGCCCAGGCAGAGCCTGGACTTGAACCTGATTGAACATCTCTGGAGAGACCTGAAAATACCTATGCAACACTCCCCATCCAACCTGACAGAGCTGAGAGGATCTGCAGAGAAGAATGGAAGAAACCCCCCAAATACAGGTGTGCCAAGCTTGCAGTGTCATACCCAAGAACACTCAATGCTGTAATCGCTGCCAAAGGTCCTTCAACAAAGTACTGAGTAAAGGGTCTAAAAACTTTTGTAAATGTGATATAAAATTTTATTCCAGAAAATGTCTAAAAACCTGTCAAAAGTGCCAGTCAAAAGTTTAAGCACACCAACTCATTCAATAATAATAATAGTCAATAATAGTCAAGAAATCAAAACTATGAAATAACACATATGGAATCATGTAGTATCCAAAAAAGTGTTAAATGCATGTTAATATAAATATATGTTAGATCCTTCATAAGTAGCCACCCTTTGCCTTGACGACAGCTTTGCACACTCTTGGCATTCTCTCAACCAGCTTCACCTGGAATGCTTTTTACAACAGTCGATGGAGTTCCCACATATGCTGAGCACTTGCTGGCTGCTTTTCCTTCACGCTGCAGTCCAACTCATCCCAAACCATCTCATCACTCTGCTTCTTGGTCAAATAGCCCTTACACAGCCTGGAGGTGTGTTGGGTAATTGTCCTGTTGAAAAACAAATGATAGCGCAAACCAGATGGGATGGCATATTGATGCAGAATGCTGTGGTAGCCATGCTGGTTAAGTATGCCATGAATTCTAAATAAATCACAGACAGTGTCACCAGCAAAGCACACCAACACCATCACACCTCCTCCGCTTTACGGTGGGAACCACACATGCGGAGATCATCTGTTCATCTACTCTGCGTCTCACAAAGACACAGCGGTTGGAATCAAAAATCTCAAATTTGGACTCATCAGACCAAAGGACAGATTTCCACCGATCTAAAGTCCATTGCTCGTGTTTCTTGGCCCAAGCAAGTCTCTTCTTCTTATTGGTGTACTTTAATTGTGGATTATTTTCAGCATTCGACCATTAAGGCCTGATTCACGCAGTCTCCTCTGAACAGGTGATGTTGAGATGTGTCTGTCACTTGAACTCTGTGAAGCATTTATTTGGGCTGCAATATTTGAGGCTGGTAACTCTACTGAACTTATCCTCTGCAGCAGAGGTAACTCTGGGTCTTCCTTTCCTGTGGCGGTCCTCATGAGAGCCAGTTTCATAATAGTGCTTGATGTATTTTGTGACTGCACTTGAAGAAACTTTTAAAGTCGTTGAAATTTTCCGGATTGACTGACCCTCATGTCTTAAAGTAATGATGGACTGTCATTTCTCAAAAATATTGGAGGTGCTACCCTCAAACAATCAAATGTTGTGCTTTCGCCATAAAGCCACTGTGATATTGCCAAGAAGGAGAGCTTTTGATGACTATGCAACACTTGTATATTGATGAATGTTTAATAATTCAACTTTTGGATTTTGAATTTGGCGCCTTGCATTTCACCGGCTAGCGCCCCACCACTCCCTAAGTAGTTAAAAAGGCACACCTGATAATTGAAATGCATTCCAGGAAGAGAGAATGCCAAGTGTGCAAAGCTGTCATCAAGGGTGGCTACTTTGAAGAATCTAAAATGTGAAATGTATTTTGATTTGCTTAACACTTTTTTGGTTACTAGATGATTCCATATGTGTCATTTCATAGTTTCGATTTCTTCACTATTAATCTGCAATGTAGAAAATAGTAAAAATAAAGAAAAACCCTTCAATGAGTAGGTGTGTCCAAACTTTTGACTGGTACTGTATGTCCTAGATTACCTCTTTCAGGTAATAAATTCAATGCAGTACTAGCCTTATATTTAGCTAATGAATAATGGGTTATGCATAATACAGTAATAACTTACATGTATAGCCTCTGTCTCTTGCGTAACACGCATCTGTGCTCTGCTGGCCTCTCTCCTTCAAAAATGCTCCTTAGCTCTTGGAGTCCCAGGAAAAGCTAGACTAGAATAGCTTGCTGGATTTTTTTGAAGCATTTTGTTATGGAACAGAGACTCAAGACAAAAAGGTTTCCAAAAAGGAGTAACAGGTTTAATGGGATAAAGCTGGTGATGACAACAATGGAGTAGAGAGAGTCTCTGTAAGATGGTGATGGGAAATCCAGATAGGTATTCTTGTATAAAGAGGAGGAGGTGGCCGGAGGATGAACACTGGAACCAGGAAGACGAGGGAGACACTGGAAGGTAGAGGAACAAGGTAGAATTCGAAGGTCGAGGTTAGAGGAACAGGGAGTGAGTCCTTTCTCAAACGAGACCAGACAAAATGACTGTGTAGGGGGAGTGCCTATATGCTGACTGAGCTGATGATCCAATGACGTGCAGGTGTGGGTGATTAGAACTCAGGTGACAGTGATCTCTGTGGTTGTGTGGTGGTGGAGCCTGGCTGATCCCTGACACATTTCTTATATTAATAGACTATTCTAAGAGGAATGCAAGCTCTTGTTTGCTGAATGTTAAATACAGCAGCTAATAGAACTCACGGGTAGTTTGAAAGACGAGTGAACGCACAATGGCGGTAGGCTATTTTATTTATTTATTCAGACACATAACCAGTCAATCTTCATGAAGAGAAGTGAAAGCTGTCTGCATCTTTTTCTAGTCTGATATTATTCAAGCATGTCATTACAATGATGAAGAGAAGGACAACGAAACGTATGTAACTGTTGAAAATGAGGAAGGAATAAAGAAACAATAGAGAGAAAGGAGGCAGGCTAATAACATTAGGGGACATTTTATGAAAGGTACATATGGTTCAGCCTACTAATTGTACAAATGTAAAATAGGCCCTATTATATTTCAAAATTAAAATAAAATTTGCTTGCCTATAATTGTAACTTTCCTGCACCAGCATCACATGTTCTCTCCCTGCTTCATGATTTGAACAAGGTGTGTAATTCCAGTCCATGTAATACAGTATAATACAATACAGTACAGTAATGCAGTCCACACTCAAAAGGATTTGCCTACTGTAATTGGATTAATTTATTTACCCAAGAGAGAATAGCTACATCTATGGGCTTTTATGTTTTTCTGTCATGCCTAATGTGCGGTAGCCTATATATATCATAGGCTATGTATTGGCACAATCATTTGGGCTTTTGGGGGCTTGGGCTTATAAAATGTATTTAATGTAGGGCTCATAAAATGTATTTAATGTGTGGGTCATTTGGCTCACCAGTTTCATTTGAGGACCAGAGTGTTGACAACTGTGCCATACAGATTGCAAAATAGTTGGGAAGAGATTTTTGACGCACCGATTCCATGGTACAGGGTGTATGAGTTGATATATAAAACGACGGAGGTCTACTTCACCGGCTTTCTAGGCTTCACTGAACGGGATTCATTGTCATCAACCCTGGACTGTCTTGTCTGATTACACACACCTGGTGTGTGCGTCCATCTGGAAAATCTGTTATTTTGATGTCACAGTCTGTCCATTGACTTGCTATTGACTATAGAGGGAATTAGCTCCCAGATTGCAGTTCCTATGGCTTCCACTAGATGCCAACAGTCTTTAGACATGGTTTCAGGCTTGTTTTGTTAAAAACGAACTATACATTATTCTTCCTCCAAGTGGCTGATGAAAAGGACACTACTGTTTTGCGCACGTGACTGGGGTGCGCGTTCTTCGTTATTTCTCTTCCCTTTTGAACAGACTATTCTCTGTCTGAAATATTATCATTTATTTAGATATTTGACACCTGAGGATTAATTAGAAACATCGTTTGACTTGTTTGGACAAACTTTACCGGTACTTTTGGGATTTCTTTGTCTGCATGTTGAATTACTGGATTACAGAACTCCATGGCGCCAACTAAACATACTTTTTGGGACATAAAGAAGGACTCAAAACGACCATTCTTTGTGTTCCTGGGACCCGTAGGATTGCAAACAGAGGAAGATCTTCAAAGGTAAGTGATTTATTTTATCGCTATTTTTGATTTTGTAACGCCTGTGCTGGTTTGAATAATATGTTGGAAGTTGGGCGCTGTCCTCAGACAATCGAATGTTCTGCTTTCGTCATGAATCCTATTGTAAATCTGACAACGCGGTTTGATTACCAAGATTCTAAGCTTTTGAATGGAGTACAACACTTGTATTTTCATGAATGTTTAATATTACTATTTTTGTAATTTGAATTTGGCGCTCTGCATTTCACCGGATGTGGTCGTAGGTGGGATGCTGAAGGCACGTTTCACCACTGCTCCCGTGTTGGCACATCCCAACCCCTCACTCCCCTTCATCGCCGAGTTGGATGCCTTTAAAGTAGGAGTTGGGGCAGTGCTGTCCCAGCATACCGAAACCCCTCCAAAGCTGCGGCCCTGCACTTTCTACTCTAAGCAAATTAGCCCCGTCCAACTACGACATGGGGGATCGGGAACTCTTGGCGGTCAAGAAGGCTCTGAAGGTGTGGAGGCACTGGCTGGAGGAGTCCTAACACCCTTTCCTGGTGTGGACGAACCACCGCAACCTGGAGTACATCAGGGCAGCAAAGAGGCTAAACTCGAGACAGGCCAGGTGGGCTCTATTCTTCGCCAGGTTCCAATTCACAATTTCCTATAGGCCAGGTTCGAAGAATGTGAAGGCAGGCGCCCTGTCTCGCCTCTATGATGCAGAGGAGAGGCAGGGAGAGGACACATTACATGCCAGTGGTATGGGACGTGGATGCCGACATACGGCAGGCCCTGCATACGGAACCCTCACCTGCACAGTGCCCGGAGAACCACGCCTATGTGCCCTCAGGTGTGCAGGACCGCCTCCTTTCCTGGGGGCACACGGAGCCTGTGTCACGTCATCCTGGGATAGGCCATACCATCGCCTGCCTAACGGAGAAGTACTGGTGGCCCACCTTGGCTAGGGACGTCCAGGTTTACGTCTCTTCCTGCGCTCAGTCAAAGACACCCAGACATCTCCCTTATGGAAAGCTCCTTCCCCTGCTGGTTCCAAAACAACCCTGGTCTCACCCCTCGGTGGACTTTGTCACTGACCTTCCCCCCTCAGAGGGGAACACTACCATTCTTGTCGTTGTGGACCAGTTTTCCAAAGCTTGTCGCCTCCCCTCTCTGCCTGGGCTTCCATCGGCCATGCAAACTGCAGAGGCTCTTTTTACGCACGTCTTCCGGCACTACGGGATCCCGAAGGATATTGTGTCAGATCGTGGCCCTCAGTTCACCTCACGCGTATGGAAGGCATTCGTGGAACGCCAGGAGATCACGGTCAGTCTCACCTCCGGGTATCGGCCTCAAGCTAATGTGCAGGTGAAGAGGGTCAACCAGGAGGTGGGCAGGTTCCTGCGGTGTTACTGTCAGGATCGGCCGGAGGAGTGGGCGGATTTTCAACCTTGGGCGGAGTACGTGCAGAATTCCCTCCACCACTCCATCACCAACCTCACTCCTTTCCAGTGTGTGTTGGGGTATCAGCCGGCCCTGGCACTTTGGCATCCGAGCCAGACCGAGGCTGGCACGGCCGTGCCAGCCATGCGTCGGCACAAGGAACAGGCCGACCGCCACCACAGTGAGGCGCCTGTCTTTTCCCCAGGCGACCGGGTCTGACTCTCCACCCTCCGCCTGTCCCACCCCCTGCCCTGACGGAAGCTGAGCCCGCAGTTTGTGGGGCCGTTTAAAGTCCTGAGGAGGGTTAATGAGGTAACGTACCGTTTACAACTCCCTGTTTATTACCGCATTAACCCGACCTTTCATGTGTCTCTCCTCAGGCCAGTGGTGCCTAGTCCGCGCTGTGAGTCTTGACCCATTGTCGCCCCGCCTCCTCCTCTGGGCATCGAGGTAGGTCCAGCGTACTCGGTCTGGGATTCGAGGTGTCGGGGGGGGGGCGTCTCCAGTACCTTATCGACTGGGAGGGGTATGGCCCAGAGAAGCGGTGCTGGGTTCCTGCGGTGGACATCCTGGACGCTTCGCTGACCAGGGATTTTCACCATCGGCGCCCTGACCAACTCACACCGCGCCCCTGTGGTTGTCCCCGAGGCCGGTGTCATCCCACTGCTAGTGCAGCGCGTCAGGGGTGCTGTCACGGATCCCCCCGGTACTGATGCTCATTCTGTTCACCAGTTCCGGAGGTCTACGTCTCCGGCTTTCTAGGCTTCACTGAACGGGATTCATTATCATCAACCCCGGATTGTGTTGTCTGATTACACACACCTGGTTCCCATTTCCCTGATTAGTATGTTATATATGTGCCCTCTGTTCCCTCTGTCTTCGTCGGTTATTGTTCCCATGTCCGTTGGTCGTGTGAGTACCTATGCGTTGGTGCAGCTGTTATGCTACATGCTTTATATATTGTGTATTACGGGTATCGTCCCATGTCGTTCAACGAGGTTAACCCTCACTCTTTTGTTTGGGTACAGCTCAGTGTTTTTGTATAAGTGTTTGTTTTGGGTGTACCAAAAACCTCTATTGTGTATTCCTGCGCCTGTCTCCGAATCCTTATACCAGCGTGAAGATTCAAGACAAAAAATATTGCCACCAACTACATTTTGAATATTTGGGGCATAAAATCATCGAAGCTGCAGATTTTGTTGTGAGAATACAGAATCAATAGACCATTTATTTAGGTGTTGCCCTCACGTAGTCTGTTTCTGGTCACAGGTTCAGGAACGGCTGAAAATGCATAACATTGATCTAAAATTGACCATAGAAATAGTACTGTTAGGCAATCTGGAGAGACCGGGTCAGTCAATTACTAATATACTAATACTCTGAGTAAAAGTATTTATCTTCAACTCGCAATCTGTGTATTCTATTCAATTTAGATTGAAATTGTACGTTAAACATCATAGCATAGTTGATATCCAATACCGTTCAAAAGTTTGGGGTCACTTAGAAATGTCCTTGTTTTTGAAAGAAAAGCACATTTTTTGTCCATTAAAATAAGATCAAATTGAACAGAAATACAGTGTAGATGTCAAGACTTCCACCGAAGTCGGTCCCTCTTCTTGTTCAGGCGTGTTAGGCGGGCGACGTCACCGGTTTTCTAACCATCACCGCTCCCCTATTCATGTGTCTGTTTGTTTTGTCTTGATTGTACACACCTGTTGTTCATTTTCTCCCAATATATTCCTTCCTTTCCCCTCTTCCCCTTGTGCGTGATTGTTATTTTGTCTCTGTATCATCGTTGCATCCAGTCTGTGTACTATTTTATTTTCGTTCTCGTTTTTGCCGGGTTGCTTGTTTGCGCCCGTTATATATTTGATTTGTGTGGGTATTTTGCTTTGCCAGAGTGTATTGTTTTTGACTGGTGACTTTATTAAATACCTTTCACACGCAAATTCCTCCTGCGCCTGACTCCTTCCACTACGGAACCACAGCCTTTAACAGAATCACGCACCGCAAAGAAAATGGAGTCAGCAGGAGCAGCAGCTACACCTAATAGAGGAGTCAAGGAACGCGTCCGAGAGCACTCGGCCATGCTGCACATCTTGGTGCCACTATGGATCGCGTTGTCCAAACTCTGGACCGCTGGGAGAGACAGGAGGTCTCCCCAGCGCCTCGACCATCCCAACCAGGATTGTCTCCACCTAGCTCTCCGGAATCCGGACCCAGTGGGATTCGTCTCTCCATTCCCAGGGAGTATGATGGGACAGCAGCGCTGTGCCAGGGGTTTTTACTACAACTGGACCTCTACCTGGCCACCGTGCATCCAGCTCCCTCAGGAAGGGAGAGTGTGCCCGCCCTTGTCTCCTGTCTCACTGGGAGAGCGCTGTAGTGGGCTAACGCCGTGTGGGGAGAGGGAGACGCGGCGTTGGAACACTTTGAAGGTTTCACCCATCGCTTCCGAGCTGTGGTCGACCATCCTCCCGAGGGGAGAGCGGTGTGGGAGCGGCTCTTCCATTTGAGACAGAGGACGTTGGCCGCCGGAGCGGGCTGGAATGACAGGGCCCTCATCAACCATTATAGGTGCAGCCTAAGCGAGGACGTCCGGCGGGACCTGCCCTGCAGGGACGCCACCGTGACCTTCGACCAACTGGTATATCTGTCCATTTGGTTGGATAACCTGTTGATCATCCGCGGACGTCCAGAGAGGGTCCTGTCAACCCCACATACCAGCATCCCCTCTCCAGAGCCCATGGAGCTAAGAGGGGCAGTGCGTAAAGAGGCTGGAGGAAGAGCCTTCACCTGCACCATCTGTGTCCGCAGAGGGCACACTGCCGGTCGGTGCAGGGTTGGTTCTTCTGGGAGTAGAGACAGCAGGCAGAGCACTCTGGCATCACCCCTGGTGAGTATGCACCACACTCATCCAGAGTCCTCTGTTGACCAACTGTTTGTCTGTTTGTTTCCCTGATTTTTACCCGCATTCCCAGAATAAGGCGCTCGTCAATTCCGGCGCAGCTGAAAATTTCATTGACAGAGCGCTCGCACTTAGGTTAGAGATTCCCATTAACCCTGTGGTCAGACCTTTCCATGTTCATGCTCTAGATAGTTGACCATTAGAGTCCAGGGTAATCAGGGAGGCCACAATCTCTCTCGTCATGGTGACGCAGGGGAAGCATGAGGAGAGAATCAGTTTCTTCCTCATTGACTCTCCTGCGTTTCCTGTGGTATTAGGCCATCCCTGGTTAGCCCACCATTTCCTGGCAACAGAGGGCTCTCACAGGGTGGTCGCGAGAGTGCTCGGGGAGGTGTGTAAGGGTTTCCGTTGGTGCAGCCACGGTGGAAAGTCCAGACCAGGTCTCCACCGTGCACATCCCCCCAGAATATCCCGATTTGGCTCTCGCCTTCTGTAAGAAGAAGGCGACTCAGTTACCACCCCATCGACGGGGATTGTGCGATAAATCTCCTGGTATACGCTGCGCTTCCAAGGAGTCACCTGTATCCCCTGTCGCAAGCGGAGACGGAGGCTATGTAGACATATATCTCCGAATCCCTGGGTCAGGGGTACATTCAGTCTTCCACTTCCCCCGCATCCTCAAGCTTCTGTTTTGTGAAGAAGAAGGAGGGGTTTGCGCCCGTGCATTGATTATCGAGGTCTCAATAAAATCACGGTGAGGTACAGTTACCCACTGCCTCTTATCGCCACAGCAATTGAGTCAATGCACAGGGCGCGCTTTTTCATGAAACTGTATCTCAGGAGCGCATACAATCTGGTGCATATCCGGTAGGGAGACGAGTGGAAGACAGCGTTTAGCATGACCTCAGGCCATTATGAGTACCTCGTCACGACCTCAGGGCTGATGAATGTTCCCGCAGTGTTCCAATCCTTTGTAGACGAGATTTTCCGGGACCTGCCTTGGCAGGGTGTAGTGGTGTATATCGATGACATTCTGATATACTCCGCTACACGCGCCGAGCATGTGTCTTTGGTGCGCAAGGTACTTGGAAGACTGTTGGAGCATGACCTGTACGCCAAGGCTGAGAAATGCTTGTTCTTCCAGCAGGCCGTCTCTTTCCTAGAGTATCGCATTTCCACGTCCGGGGTAGAGATCGAGAGTGACCGCATTGAGGCCGTGCGTAATTGGCTGACTCCCACCACGGTAAAGGAGGTGCAGTGATTTTTAGGGTTTGCCAATTACTACCGGAGATTTATCCTGGGTTTTGGTCAGGTGGCTGCTCCCATTACTTCACTGCTGAAGGGGGGTCCGATACGTCTGCAGTGGTCAGTTGAGGCGGACAGGGCTTTTTTTTTAGAGGTGGACGCGTCCGAGGCTGGGATAGGAGCCATGCTCTCCCAGCGCTCGGACACCCCACCAAAGCTCCGCCCCTGTGCTTTCTTCTCTAAGAAGCTCAGTCAGGCGGAGCGGAACTATGATGTGGGGGACCGGGAGTTGTTGGCTGTGGTCAGGGCCCTGAAGGTGTGGAGACACTGGCTTGAGGGGGATAACACCCTTTCATCATCTGGACTGATCACCGTAACCTGGAGTACATCCGGGCAGTGAGGAGATTGAATCCTCGTCAAGCAAGGTGGGCCATGTTCTTTACTTGTTTTGTGTTTACCATATCTTACAGACCACGTTCCCAGAACCAGAAGGCAGATGCTCTGTCACGGCTTTATGACACAGCGGCCCATGGATCAGACTCCCATACTCCCGGCTTCCTGCCTGGTAGCGCCGGTTGTGTGGGAGCTGGACGCGGACATTCAGCAGGTGTTACGTACAGAGCCCGCTCCCCCCCAGTGTCCCGTCGGGCATTTGTATGTTACAACTGCTGTCCGTGACCAGTTGATCTATTGGGCCCACACGTCACCCTCCTCTGGTCATCCTGGGATCGGTCGGACAGTGCGCTGCCTGACTGGGAAGTAATGGTGGCCCAACTTGGGAAAGGACTTGAGGGTTTATGTTTCCTTCTGCTCAGTGTGCGCCCAGTGTAAGGATCCTAGACACCTACCCAGAGGTAAGCTAAATCCCTTACCCGTTCCACAACGGCCGTGGTCACATTTCTCAGTAGATTTCCTAACTGATCTCCCTCTTTCTCAGGGAAACACCACGATCCTGGCCGTTGTGGATCGATTCTCTAAGCACCGGGCGACCGGGTCTGGCTCTCGACCCTAAACCTGCCCCTCCGCCTGCCATGCCGGAAGCTGGGTCCGCGGTTTGTGGGGCCATTTAAAGTCCTGAGGAGAGTGAACGAGGTGGGTTACAGGTTACAGCTTCCCCCTGATTATCATATTAACCCCTCGTTCCATGTGTCTCATCTCAGGCCGGTGGTGGTTGGTCCGCTCAAGGACTCTGAGGTGCGGGAGGTTCCTCCGCCCCCTCTGGACATCTGGGGGTTCCCGGCATACTCCGTCCGCTGCATTCTGGATTCGAGACGTTGGGCGAGGGGCCTTCAGTATCTCGTGGAGTGGGAGGGGTATGGTCCGGAGGAGAGGTGCTGGGTCCCGGTGGCGGATATATTGGACCCTGAACTGCTGCGGTAGTTTCATCGTCGCCTCCGGGTCGTCCCCGAGGCCGGTGTCGGCACGCCGCTGGAGCCGCACCGCTGGAGCCGCACCGCTGGAGCCGCACCGCTGGAGCCGCGCGTCATGGGGGTGGTACTGTCACGACTTCCCCCGAAGTCGGTCACTCTTCTTGTTCGGGCGGTGTTCGGCGGTCGACGTCACCGGTTTTATAACCATCACCGCTCCCCTTTTCGTGTGTCTGTTAGTTTTGTCTTGATTGTACACACCTGTTGTTAATTTTCTCCCAATCACACCCCTGTTATATTCCTTCCTTTCCCCTCTTCCCCTTCTAAAAGTGTTAACATAATGTATGTGAGTATAACAGAACGGATATAGCAGGCAAAATCCCGAGGAATTTCTGTCATGGAAAAAGTGGTTTTGACACATTGCCTCATTTTGAACCCCTCCCTATTGAAAACTGCCATATATAGGAGTAAGATTGCAGTACCTATTGCTTCCACTGGATGTCAACAGTCTCTAGACAGTGTTTGATTATGTTTAGTTGCTCTGGATGGTAATAGAAGAAGAATTGGGAAGTGGTCATCGGATGTAAACAGAAGAGGATGCGCGTTTACGGACTCGTGCGCGCTGTGGTTTTTTCCTTTCCTATCATCCAGTTTATAATCCGGTTGAAATATTATAGTAAATATACATAAAAGTGTTCCTAAGGATACATTATCAATGATGTTTGATTGTTCTTGGACAAGTGTATAGGTTGAACGCGTTCTCTTCACGGTTCAATGGGCGAGTGGACGCTGTATTTTATGAACATAATGCGCCAACCAAACAGAGATTTATGGGTATAATAAATGACTTTTTCTAACAAAAGAACCATTGGATGTCTTCGTTGGACACTTGGGAAGCCCTCAGCAGAAGTTCTTCAAAAGGTAAGGGATTTGTTTTCACTGTGAAATGTGTTTTGTGTGAACCGCGATGGTTCATGAATTTATGCTAATGGTAAATATTGGAGGTGCTACCCTCAAACAATCAAATGTTGTGCTTTCGCCGTAAAGCCTTTTTGAAATCTGACAACGCTGTGATATTGCCAAGAAGCAGAGCTTTTGATGACTATGCAACACTTGTATATTGATGAATGTTTAATAATTCAACTTTTGGATTTTGAATTTGGCGCCTTGCATTTCCCCAGGTAGTGTCCTAGCGCCCTACCACTCCGTAAGAAGTTAAGACGAGGTTCATATCTCGTTCCTGGTACTTCATTGCACAGAAACACCAACTCATCCAATGGCTTAAATCAATTGTCAACTCCAGATACTCCCATCTCAAGTAAACCCCTTCTTGACCCTACTCCTGGACAAGAACACTGAGGGGAGTGAGCCTCTAGGTCAAACACTATCCCAAGATAAGTGCAACCTCAAAGATGACATACAATGGTTCCAGACACTAACACACACAACCCCCCAAAGTCAAAGGAGGGAGTGACTGGTGCACAGACATTGTGGAGACAAGTAATTTGTTCCCCATCAATCACGCCATCCCTTCACATGGTTTAAGAGTAGGTAAAAATACATATGAAAAAAAACATCCCCTCCTGACCTCTTCCCTTTCTGATATTCTGCATAGCAACAGGGACATTTGAAAGACAAGCCTGACTTCTCCCCTCTCTGGGCCCCAGGGGACTGAGTCCCAGCTGAGGAAAGAAGTGAAACTGCCAACACCAGAGTCCGAAGGGATACATTCTAATAACAATTATATCACATAAGCATATTATGCAGATAAGACAACTTAATTATCTATGTTACTCAACTAATTCTGATTATTCCGCCACACTATGACCACAAGAACACCATCCCCACCGTCAAACATGGAGGTGGAAACATTATGCTTTGGGGGTGTTTTTCTGCTAAGGGGACAGGACAACTTCACCGCATCAAAGGGACGATGGACAGGGCCATGTACCGTCAAATCTTGGGTGAGAACCTCCTTCCCTCAGCCAGGGCATTGAAAATGGGTTGTGGATGGGTATTCCAGCATGACAATGACCCACAACACACGGCCAAGGCAACAAAGGAGTGGCTCAAGAAGAAGCACATTAGGTCCTGGCCTAGCCAGTCTCCAGACCTTAATCCCATAGAAAATCGTTCGGCCATTGACCCAAATCTCTAACCACTTTAATAATTATAATTGGATGAAATAATGTATCACTAGCCACTTTAAACAATGCCATTTATATAATGTTTACATATCCTACATTACTGATATATATATATATATATGTGTGTATATACTGTGCTCCATACCATCTACTGCATCCTGCCTCACTCATCCATATATATCCATATATTTATATGTACATACTCGTATTCATTCCGTTACTCTTGTGTGTATAAGGTATTTGTTGTGAATTTGTTAGATTACTTGTTAGATACTACTGCATGGTCGGAACTAGAAGCACAAGCATTTCGCTACACTCGCATTAACATCTGCTAACCATGTGTATGTGACAAATAAAATTTGATTTGATTTGAGTCACTGACGTGATCTTCCTGTCTGGGTTGTGCCGTGGGGGAAATCTTTGTGAGCCTTACTCGGCCTTGTCTAAGGATGGTAAGTTGGTGGTTGAAGATATCCCTCTAGTGGTGTGGGGGCTGTGCTTTGGCAAGGTGGGTGGGGTTATATCCTGTCTGTTTGGCCCTGTCCGGGGGTATCGTCAGACGGCGCCACAGTGTCTCCCGACCCCTCCTGTCTCAGCCTCCAGTATTTATGCTGCAATAGTTTGTGTTGGGGGGCTAGGGTCAGTCTGTTATCTGGATTATTTCTCCTGCCTTTTCCGGGGTCCTGTGTGAATTAAGTTCGCACTCTTTAATTCTTTCTCTCTTTTTCTCACCTGGCCTGATGACTCCTTGCTGTCCCCAGTCCACCTGGTTGTGCTGCTGCTCCAGTTTCAACTGTTCTGCCTGCGGCTATGGAACTCTGACCTGTTTACCGGACGTGCTACCTGTCCCAGAACTGCTGTTTTCAACTCAACAGCCAGAAGAGGACTGGCCACCCCTCATAGCCTGGTTCCTCTCTAGGTTTCTTCCTAGGTTCTGGCCTTTCTATGGAGTTTTTCCTGCTTCTACACCTGCACTGATTGTTTGGGGTTTTAGGCTGGGTTTCTGTACAGCACATTGTGACATCAGCTGATGTAAGAAGGGCTTTATAAATACATTGATTCATTGATTTGCCTGCTTTGAGGATAACACATTGCCACCGACACGGTCCGCTCCCGAGGACTGTGGGCTCTCGTTTTCCATGGCTGACGTGTGTAAGACATTTAAGCGCGTTAACCCTCGCAAGGCTGCCGCCCCAGACGTCATCCCTAGCTGCGTCCTCAAAGCATGCGAAGACCAGCTGGATGGAATGTTTACAGACATTCAATATATCCCTATCCCAGTCTGCTGTCCACACCTTTGTCACCCACACAGACAGTGTGGTAAATAAGTTGCAACAGTGCCTCTTCAACCTCAGGAGGCTGATTAAATTTGGCTTGGCCCCTAAGACCCTCACAAACTTTTAGAGATGCACCATTGAGAGCATCCTTTTGGGCTGGTAGGGCAACTGCACCGCCTGCAACTGCAGGGCTCTCCAGAGGGTAGTGCGGTCTGCCCAATGCATCACCGGGGGCACACTGCCTGCCCTCCAGGACACCTACAGCACCCGACGTCACAGGAAGGCCAAAAAGATAATTAAGGACATCAACCACCCAAGCCATGGCCTGTTCACCCCACTATCAGTACAGGTGCTTCAAAGCTGGGACCAAGAGTCTGAAAAACAGCTTCTATCTTAAGGCCATCAGACTGTTCAATAGCCGGCCTCCACCCAGTACCCTGCCCTGAACTTAGTCACTGTCACTAGCCGGCTACCACCCGGTTACTCAGCCCTGCAGCTTAGAAGCTACTGCCCTATGTACATGGACATGGAATCATTGGTCACTTTTATAATGAAACACTGGTCACTTTAATAATGTTTACATACTGTTTTACTCATTTCATTTGTATATTTATAAACATTTTATTTAAGACTTTATTTAACCAAGAAGGAGTCATTGATATTTGAAATCTCTTTTTCAAGAGCGTCCTGGCTAAGATAGGCAGCACCAAGTCATTACACAATTACAGACATGAAAAACTACAAGTAATCTAGTAAAAACCATATAAATCACAGGAGTATAAGAAATCATAAAACAGCAAATAAAAAAAAAAATCAGGTCAAGGAATCCTCAAAATCCTTCATCAATGACTTAAAAACACCAATCAGCACAAGTTCATCCAGTTTAAAACTATTCTGTAAGGCGTTCCAAGCTGATGGCGTAGAGTACATAAAATCCCTTCACCAAATTCAGTTTGGACATTTGGAACAGTTAGCAGGATATAGTCCTGCGAAAAAAAGAGAGTACCCACCACATTTCCGAAGAATAAAAATGGCCAAATAAAATGGTAAACAAATGGCTTTGTAAATAAAAGTATACCAGTGACGAGTGACTACGAGCGACTAGAGAAGGCCAGCCAACCTTGGTATATAAAGTGCAGTGGTGCGTAAGGGTTTTGCAGTTTAAAATAAATCTCAATGCTCCGTGGTAAAGGGTGTCAATTGATCTCAAACACTGAGCGGAAGCATTAATATATAAAATATCACCATAGTCTAGATTAGGTATAAATGTAGCTGATGCTAGCCTCCTCCTGGCTTCAAAATCTAAATAAAATCCCAACTTCAGCTGATATGGTTTTGTAAGTTTTAGAGTATGCAATTTATGCTGTCATCAATAAAAATTCCTAGCAAGAAATAGACCTCTGAACCTTTAACCTATTACTACCTGTCAGGGCAATGAGATTGAGGCTGTAACCTCATATAAATATAGTTAAGATTTTACTGCACTCCTGGAGCTTAGAACACAAGCATATCGCTACAACCGCAATAACATCTGCTAAATATGTGTATGCGACCAATAATACTTGATTTGATGTGTGTATGTATAAAGATATAAACCACTACTCACAGCGATGAGGATCTGTATTCCACTATGTAGGACCTCTATGTACTGGTACTCCATGAGACAGCCCATGACAGAGATGTAGGACTGGCTGTCCACGGTGCCCACCCCTGGCTGGGTCATCTCTCTCCTCACACACCCTGGACCGCGCTCACTCCACCACGAGTGGTGAGCCGAGATGTTAAATGTCAGCAGGTCACTTTCCTGTAACAAGAAAAAAACACACATATTAACATGTAAGGACAGGCACAAACATAGGCACAAACATACACAAGGACCTGGACAAACACACACATGTATATATACACACAGAAACACTCACAAACGTCAATCAATACCCCAATACAGCAATCTAACCCCACATTTGCCCCGCAGCGACAATACATGCATTAGTAACACAGGACAATGGGTTGCTGTCAGGAATAGTTCATTTGAAGCCACATGTTACAGTTCTCTCTCTCTCTCTCTCTCTCTCTCTCTCTCTCTCTCTCTCTCTCTCTCTCTCTCTCTCTCTCTTGGCTATGTACAGCGTTGTAACAATGTGCAAGTAGTTGAAGTATGAAAGAGAAAATAAATAAACAGATAAATATAGGTTGCCCTTTTCTCATGGCAACGGGTCACAAATCTTGCTGCTGTGATTGCACACTGCGGTATTTCGACTAACAGTGGAAATATTTGTGGGTCTATGTGATCTGTGGGAAATATGCATCTGTAATGTGTTCATACATATGGCAGGAGGTTAGGAAGTGTAGCTCAGTTTCCAACAATTTTGTATATAATGTTTACATATCCGACAATACTCATATCAAATGTATACATTGTACTGTAAACCATCTACTAAATCTTGCCTATGCCGTTCGGCCTTTGACTCAAATCTCTAGCCACTTTAATAATTAAAAATTGGATGAAATAAATGTATCACTAGCCACTTTAAACGATGCCATTTATATAATGTTTACATATCCTACATTACTCATCTCATATGCATATATTGTACTCTATACCATCTACTGCATCTTGCCTACACCGGTCAGCCATCGCTCATCCATATCCATATCCATATCTGTGTACATACTCGTATTCATTCCTTTACTCTTGTGTGTATAAGGTAGTTGTTGTGAATTTGTTAGATTACTTGTTAGATAATACTGCATGGTCGGAACTAGAAGCACAAGCATTTCGCTACACTCACATTAACATCTGCTAACCATGTGTATGTGACAAATAAAATTTGATTTGACCTCATTTTGTGGGCAATGGGTTCATAGACTGTCTTCTTTCGAGAGCAAGGTCTGCCTATAGTGGCCTCTCTCAATAGCAAGGCTATGCTCACTGAGTCTGTACATAGTCAAGGATTTTCTTAATTTGGGGTCAGTCAAAGGTAAGTTATTCTACCACCGTGTATTCTCTGTTTAGGGCCAGATAGCATTCCGATTTGCTCCGTGTTTTTGTTAATTATTTCCAGTGTGTCAAAAAGTTATCTTTTTGCTTTCTCATAATTTGGTTGGGTCTAAATGTGTTTCTGTCCTGGAGCCAGATCCTAATTTGGATGTTGAGTTTTATGTTTCATTTGATGGCATAGAAGGCCCTTCTTGCCTTGTGTGTTAGATCGTTCACAGCTTTGTGGAAGTTACCTGTGGTGTTGATGTTTCGGCCGAGGTAACTGTAATTCTTTGTGTGCTCTAGGGCAATAGTAGAATTTGTTTGTTTTGTCTTGACTGCTGGACCAATTTTTTGGGTCTTACTAAGATTCACTGTCAGGGTCCAAGTCTGACAGAATCTGTGCAGAAGATGTAGATGCTGCTGTTGGCCCTCCTTGTTCATCTGCAAACGGTAGACATTTGATTTCTGAGTCCAGTAGGGTGAGGCCGGGTGCTGCAGACTGTTCTAGTGCCACCGCCAATCAATTGACATACAGTCAGGGAAAAAAGTATTTGATCCCCTGCTGATTTTGTACGTTTGCCCACTGACAAAGAAATGATCAGTCTATAATTTTAATGGTAGGTTCATTTGAACAGTGAGAGACAGAGAATGGAAACATTATGCTTTGGGGGTGTTTTTCTGCTAAGGGGACAGGACAACTTCACCACATCAAAGGGACGATGGACGGGGCCATGTACAGTCAAATCTTGGGTGAGAACCTCCTTCCCTCAGCCAGGGCATTGAAAATGGGTTGTGGATGGGTATTCCAGCATGACAATGACCCACAACACACGGCCAAGGCAACAAAGGAGTGGCTCAAGAAGAAGCACATTAAGGTCCTGGAGTGGCCTAGCCAGTCTCCAGACCTTAATCCCATAGAAAATCTGTGAAGGGAGCTGAAGGTTCGAGTTGCCAAACGTCAGCCTCGAAACCTTAATGACTTGGAGAAGATCTGCAAAGAGGAGTGGGACAAAATCCCTCCTGAGATGTGTGCAAACCTGGTGGCCAACTACAAGAAACGTCTGACCTCTGTGATTGCCAACAAGGGTTTTGCCACCAAGTACTAAGCCATGTTTTGCAGAGGGGTCAAAAAAGAGGGTCTGGCTCAACCTGCATTCCTGTCTCACCCCACGGCTCTCAGGAAAGAAATCTGTGTGTTTATTGGCTACTTTTAACTGTCATGTGCTCTCCTCCCCAACACTGCTTTCCATCAATTTATATAGCAGACTCTCGTGCCAAATTGAGTGAAAAGCGTTTTTGAAATGAACAAAGCATGAGAAGACTTTGCTTGTGTTTTTGTTTAGTTTTTTTGTCAATAAGGATAAATAGGGTGTATACGTGGTCTGTCATATGGTATTCTGTTACGAAGACAATTTGACATTTGCTCAGGACATTGTTTTCACTAAGGAAATGTTGGAGTCTGCTATTGATGATATTGCAGAGGATTTTTCACGGACTACTGCTCTCATATTCCACGGTAATTATTGGGGTCAAATTTCAAATCAAATCAAATTGTATTGGTCACATACACATGGTTAGCAGATGTTAATGCAAGTGTAACGAAATGCCTGTGCTTCTAGTTCCGACCATGCAGTAATATCTAACAAGTAATCTAACAATTTCACAACAAATACCTTATACACACAAGTGTAAAGGAATGAATAAGAACATATAAATATCTGGATGAGCGATGGCCGAACGGCATAGGCAAGATGCAGTAAATGGTATAGAGTACAGTATATACATATGAGATGAGTAATGTAGGGTATGTAAACATTATATAAAGTGGCATTGTTTAAAGTGATTAGTGACTACATTTGTCTCCACTTTTGTGGATTGTGGTCATCAGGCCTTGGTTCCAAATATTAGGGAAGATGCTAGAGCTGAGGGTAATGTTGAAGAGTTTAAGAACAGCCAGTTTGAATTTGTGGTCTGTATATTTTATCATTCAGTTTAGTATATCATCAACACCACACTGCTTTTTGGGTTGGGGAGGTTGTATTTTGTCCTGTAGCTCATCCAATGTAATTTGAGAATCCAGTGGGTTCTGGTAGTCTTTAATAGCTGATTCTAAGTTTAGTAAATTACGATGTACATGTTTTTGCTCTTGATTCTTTGTTATTTTTTCCAAAAAGATTGTAGAAGTGACTTATCCATACATCTCCATTTTGGATAGATAGCTCTTCATGTTGTTTGTTTCATGTGTTCCATTCACAATGATCTGTTTTCCATCATGCTGTTACTTCTTTTTTCTTTGTGTATTTCTGTATTCTTTTAGTGTTCCACCATAGTGAAGGCGTAAGCCAAGGTTTATTGGCTCTCTGTGTTTTTGGTTGATAGTATGGTGGAGAAATTACAAGATTGTAGTAATGCTGTTATTGCATCAAATGGTTGTTTTATGCAACAGAATAAGGGGTTGTTAGAAAGCTCATCTGTGTGTGTTCTACTGAGGATGGGCCTCTGGAAGATTTATGATGTCTTTGGGGGATACCGCATTCCAGAGCATGAGTTAATGTTTCTGTTCTATAAGGTATCAGGGAGAGATGACTCCAGGGCCAGACCCTGGTCTCTACACAATGAGAACAGTTTTTACAGCAGATACTATTTGCTGTGAATTATAAGTATATTTCATACAAATCTTAACCTTGTGACCCATTCCATACATCTGTTGTGTGTCATGTAGACTGAAGGGGGTGTATCTTGGCTTTAAAAGACCTTTGTATCTTTGTGTCAACAAATCATCTGAGGGTGAAGAAATGAACTATAGGTCTACCTACTGTAGTAGTCCCCCTGAAGTCTACCATCGACTTTGTACATACCCAGCGTGCGACAGAGCTGCAGGAGCTGTGACCCGGGGGAGCATATGGATGAGGGAATGCTGTCACCTCCAGGTACAGTAGGTGTTTGTCCTGCTGTGTACTGAGGGTATCAGGTTCTTGTCCAGTTCTGGCCTTTAGGTCACCACAGACTAGCACATGTCCCTGGGCCTGGAAATTATTGATTTCCCCCTCCAAGATGGAGAAGATGTCTTCATTAAAGTATGGGGATTCTAGTGGGGGGATATAGGTAGCACACAGGAGGACATTTTTCTCTGTTGAGCTCATTTCCTTTTGAATTTCTAGCTAAATGTAAAATGTTCCTGTTTTCATTAATTTAATAGAGTGAGTTAGGTCTGCTCAATACCAAATTAGCATATCCCCTGTGTCCCTTCCCTGTTTTACTCCTGGTCGTTCGGTTTGGTCTCACTCTCTCACACACACACAGACACACACGTCGCAGAAGGGGGGTGGTAAGGGGTGCATAGAGGGTTTAGTTGAGGCCAGAATCAAGATCAGTATGTGTGTGTGTGTGTTGTTCATTAGCTGTCTCCCCTCCTGGCTACCATATGCATTTTGGGAGGCCAGGCTACTTCCCTCTGTTGTGTTACAACCCAGCCCCAGCCCCCAGGTTCTGGCCTCTACACGCCTCATTATAACAGCTGAGACCAGGCAGAGCTGGGGCCCGCTACGAGTACACGCACACACGCGCACACACACACAACCAATCACCAATCCAACTATGTTAGGCATGAGTATTCATCTTCACTGAGAGATCAATGTAGATCCCCATCACTGACAGAGTCCATCTGAGTCTGATGAAGAGAAACAGCTGATCAACAGAGGACAGGGAGGGAATAGACCAAAGACAAAGCAGAGGAGTGGAGCAGAAAGTAATGGAGGAGAAGGGGTCAGGCAAGGGTGTGACAGGAAAGCCAATGTCATGAGAACTAGGACATATGCAGTATACATGTCTAACCTATGGCACTTATGATAACTCCCCAAAAGCAGAATGAGCAGTTAACTACAGCCTACCTTCCCATCTCAAGCTCCCTCCATTTTTCTTTCTCTCTCACACACACAAGCTGAGAACAGTCTCAGCACTCAGATCAAACTGCTCAAATTGGGAGCAGAGAAGGGAAATTATCATAATCCCAAATGTAACACTTTCTGTCGGCACGGAAACAGAGACTCAGGAGACCTGTCAGGGTGTGTGTGTGTGTGTCTGGCAGTCCGTCAGGGGCTATAGAGTGGTGAGTGTGTGCGTGTAGAACAGAGACCTGTCAGCACATGCTGATCGAACAGTGACAAGAATGATGGGTGGGCGGGATGGGTGTGAGGTGAGGTGTGTGTGTCTGTATATGTATCCATGTGTGTGCGATGGGTAAGTAGGTGAGGTGTGTGTGTCTGTATGTGTATCCGTGTGTGTGGGATGGGTATTTAGGTACGGTGTGTGTGTGCTTGTGGCAGGGGGTCAGCGGGGCATCCTCCTGGGGTTGAGCTCTCTACTCTCTGAACCCTGACACTGAAGGTCTTGGAATACATTTTCCACCACCTGGTTCCCACCTCTCTAGGATGACTACATGTTTTATTCAATGTCTCTCAAGCACCAAGGAGAGAACACATGAACATAACGACAGACAGAGAAACACACTGTATCTTAAATGGTGGAAGATACACACAAGTCATCGGACATCCAAGATGTAGGACAGTTGCTCTGTAGTTACCATGTAGTTGACTTATGAGTCAGAGAGAATTGGGCCTACCTTGGTCAGGCCTCCCACATCCAAGTAGAAACAGATGATGAAGACATTCCAGGTCACCCAGAGAGCTGTCCACACTGTGTACTGTATAGGACACACAAACACACACACAGACACACACAGACACACACACACACACACACACACACACACACACACACACACACACACACACACACACCATTCAAAAAACACGTCATACATAATAATAAGTGGGAAATGTAATGAAAGATCTCTGTCTGTGAATGGTGTTATGGGACACACACACAACACTAGACTGTTTATTTATTTATGTGTACTACCCGCTATGGCCCACATGCCAATTCTGTGGTAAGTCCACTAAGACTTAAAGGAGTTGTTTTTTTAAACCAACTGAGTGTTTCATGGAGGGGCATAAACAGGTCTTGGAATTTAATTTGCAACGTTTACAAAGGGTCTATTTTACAAACAACAAACTTCAGTTTGTCAGCTTACAGACACTTTGAGCACTTTGAAAAAGCGATACACAAATCCAATCCATAATCATCCATCAATATGGTCTTTCTGACAGGAAGTTGCTAACCAAACTTCCACTCAAGGCTGAACTTCTTCCAATGGAGATGTTTTTCACCATGTAAAAAAGGCAACGTTGATTGAGACAGTAGAGGACTTAGCCTCCCTTATTATCCTAACCTAAAGACGTTGAGTCATACTGTTGAACCATACTTTTCCCAAGAAAGCTGACACACAAGTATTCTTCCCTCTATCCTCTCTTGCCTTTGGTTACTCTCTCCACTCCACTCCTCTCCCTTCACTTTTCGCTCTCCCTCCTTTTTCCCAAGAAAGCTGACACACAAGTATTCTTCCCTCTATCCTCTCTTGCCTTTGGTTACTCTCTCCACTCCACTCCTCTCCCTTCGCTTTTCGCTCTCCCTCCTTTTTCCCAAGAAAGCTGACACACAAGTATTCTTCCCTCTATCCTCTCTTGCCTTTGGTTACTCTCTCCACTCCACTCCTCTCCCTTCGCTTTTCGCTCTCCCTCCTTTTTCCCAAGAAAGCTGACACTATTGTTTCCTTATTCCTTCTCATCCTTCTATCCTCTTTTGCCTTTGGTTATTTTCCCCTTTCCTACTCCTCACCCATTCCTTCCAATCTCTCTCTTCTCTCTCCCTTGCCCTTTGATTTTCTTTCCACATTAACACCCAAACTGAACATTGCTAATATATTTTTTATGTATTTGTGAATCTTTTATCATTACTTAGCTTCATCCATCCCGTGTTAATTGAATAAAAGAGACAATACACTTCCTGTCTGGGAGCTATGTGTTTTTCAATCTAGAGCATTGTACTGTTCTTCAATCTAGAACATTCTAGGACATTCCATTAGGTATTTCAATCTGGGTTCTGGAGTGATACAAGATGGCCAGGCTTTTGTTCTTGCCCAGTACTAACACACCTAATTCAACTAATCTTTCCCCCACTCCCCCACTCCTAACCCCTCAGATTTAACCAAATCCTAAATCCTGTGGATTCGTGCTGAGATGGGCCCTAGGCTACACTCTGTTCGAGTGTGAAATGAATGGAAGTTGAGTCATTAATTAAATGTAATTACTGATGGATTAAAAATGATTAAGACGACAAACAATGTGTTCAGGGAGAGGGCCAGCGATCTTGGGAGTTTGGATAAATGGAAAAATAACAAATTACACCCAAATGTAATATGTGCATCTGTGTGAGTGTTTGTACTCACCACTACAATGTAGCGTGGTCGGTACTGTATAGTGCCAAAGAGGCCGAGGATGACAATGATTATGTGGAAGAAGTTGGCCAGAATGGGTGCCCATTGGTACCCCAGGAAGTCGAACACCTGTCTCTCCAACGCCACCATCTGCAGAGAGAGAGAGGGGGGGGTTACAAAGACTGAATCAAAAACATCCTTTTTGGTCGCATTTGAACGTGCAAGGAAACTCAAAAGTACAGTATAGGCTAGGTGCGGGTGTGCAGGTGTGGGTGTGACAACAGAGATAGAGACAGAGAGGAAAGTAAGAGGGCAATTACAAATAAAAGCTTTTTACAAAACACGGATGAATAACTACACTAACAGGGAGATAAACACTAAAAGAGGAGGGGAAGAACAGACTGGGCTCAACATTATGTTAGAACCACAGACCAACACACAGGACTATAGAGGGAAAGAGGGGGTTCTCACAGACTAAGATCTCTGCATCATGATGCATCAACCCTCATCACCTCCCATTCCTCATCCCTGGAGGTGGGTCTGATTCTATCTGATCTGTCCCTCTCAGCATGGCACTCTAAGTCTCAGCCAGAGATGCATCCAGCCTCACACAAGCACACAAGCACACACACACACACACACACACTGCACCCGGCACAGCCAGAAGAGGACTGGCCACCCCTCATAGCCTGGTTCCTCTCTAGGTTTCTTCCTAGGTTTTGGCCTTTCTAGGGAGTTTTTCCTAGCCACCGTGCTTTTACACCTGCATTGCTTGCTGTTTGGGGTTTTAGGCTGGGTTTCTGTACAGCACTCTGAGACATCAGCTGATGTAAGGGGGGCTTTATAAATAAATTTGATTTGATTTGATTTGACACACACACACACACACACACACACACACACACAGTGCTGTGTCTAGGCATAAACGACATAAGCAACCACTTACAGGACAGAATTAAAAATAACTTTTGGGACTGACGAATGTAGATATACAAATACATGGAACTTAATTTTGATTTGAAATCTTTTGGACATCAGAGCGATCTTGAGGGAATCCGATTTGAGTCAGAAAAGGATGTTCATATGATAGGTAAAATATGCAAAACCTTGCTGAGAGACAATCTCTTAGAGAAAAATATAAACTTAAAGACTTAAAAATAACTGATATTGGCACAAGATGAAGGGAATGTTGGAACATGACTAACAAAATTATAGTTAACAAAATGTAATCCAGTATAAACTAATGTATAGAATTTATTATACAAGAGAACATTTTCACAACGACAGAGTCATGTCTTAAGTGTAAAACTAACAATGACTCAATAATCCATGCCTTCTGGGAATGCTATGAAGTCCAAAAGCTATGGGCGGAATTACAAAGTTGACTGTCAGAAGTATTACAATGTAAAATTAATGCATATTTCAAGACGTCATATGAGAGTGCAGTGAAATACCCGATGGGTTGGTCGATCCTCTTTTCGTTAATTATTTTTGAAAAAACAGATACTTAAATTAACCAACCTCCATTGTTAAGACAATGGAAAAATCATATGCTTCATTATCTAAATATTGCAAGACTTTGGAGAGGAACAAAATGGTGCAATTTAAAGACGTGGCGGAGAGTAATGCAGGCACTAGAGATAGGGGTCAAAGAGCAGGTGTGATGTCGTTGATGTTTGTCTGTGTCTGTACCTGTACCTACCATTAAAATTTTAGACTGATCATTTCTTTGTCAGTGGGCAAACGTACAAAATCAGCAGAGGATCAAATACTTTTTTCCCCTCACTGTACATGTACATATTACCTCAATTAGCCCAACTAAACGGTGCCCCCACACATTGACTCAGTACCAGTACCTCCTGTATATAGCCTCGCTATTGTTATTTTACTGCTGCTCTTTAATTATTTGCAACTGTTATTTTACATTTTTTACTCATCTCTTTTATACTTAACACCTATTTTTTTTTAAACTGCATTGTTGGTTAAGGGTTTGTAAGTAAGCATTTCACTGTAAGGTCTACATCTGTTGTATTCGGCGCTTGTGACAAATAACATTTGATTTTATTAGATTTTTTGAACTACAGAGCACGGTGTGAAGTTAAAGTTAAAAGTAGCAGGAGTACCATCATCAGTCTTGTCTCTGAGAGCAGCTGGGCAATTCTACAATAATGGAACTGCGCTGAGACTCCGATTTTTCACTTTGAAATGTAAGCCAAACAAAAACCATTGATTTCAAAGTTTAGCAAACCATACAACTCTATGCACAAGGTCTACCTTTAACATTTTACACTGAACATTTTACAAAAATACATTTACTGGAAGAACTGTGCTGACGCAAATTGTGGTAACAGAATTTCAGTAATATCTCTGAAGTGTTTTTATGTGACCACGGTTTCCAAGATGTTCAAAGATGTTCAAAGATGTCTGCAAAAAAAAAATTGGTGTTAGCAATGACATATTGACTTTGAAAAAAATCTCTTTTGGTTATTAATCTACAGTAAGTAGTAGATTTACACCTGGTAACATAATTTCGGTAATGAATTTTCATCATAGGTCCTTGATCTGTACTACACAGAAATGCATAATTATGGATATCATTCTCTTCATGGTGATCCTGAAATAGGTACAAACTGTACAAATATGCAATATCATCAAGTTTTGACATCAATGTACAGTACAGTAGAGCTCAGTAGAGTATAGTACAGTAAAGTACAGCACAGAACAGTAGAGTTCAATATGGTATAGTTCAGTAAAGCAGAGTACAGTACAGTAGAATACAGTACATTAATATACTCAACTCTAGTGTGGGTACAGTGGGTAAGGATGCTTGTTACAGTAAATGGAAGGAGAGGGGGTTTCAGTAAGAGCCGGGAGAGGTGGCATTAACTGGAGAGAGTGAGAAGAGAGAGAGAGTCAGAAGAGCGAGAGAGTGACAGAGGCAGAGAGATGGGGGAAGGGGGACTGTTATGAGCTGAACAACTATGCCAGTGGAAGGGAGGACTGCAGTAGGTGACATAACTGTTGTTTGTGACTACTACTGCATGATTTCCCATTGTAGCCAATTGAATTGCAATAATTCCGTTACAGATTTTTCTGACATTTCTGTTACCAATGTGGTAAGAGAATTCTTAGTTTTAATAAACTTAATGATTCATAAACCAAATAGATATCAGTAAAACACTATAACTAATTGGTAGACCTACAGTGGGGAAAAAAAGTATTTAGTCAGCCACCAATTGTGCAAGTTCTCTCACTTAAAAAGATGAGAGAGGCCTGTAATTTTCATCATCATTCATCATTTTCATCACTTCAACTATGACAGACAAAATGAGGAAAAAAAATCCAGAAAATCACATTGTAGGATTTAAATTTATTTATTTGCAAATTATGGTGGAAAATAAGTATTTGGTCAATAACAAAAGTTTATCTCAATACTTTGTTATATACCCTTTGTTGGCAATGACAGAGGTCAAATGTTTTCTGTAAGTCTTCACAAGGTTTTCACACACTGTTGCTGGTATTTTGGCCCATTCCTCCATGCAGATCTCCTCTAGAGCAGTGATGTTTTGGGGCTGTCGCTGGGCAACACGGACTTTCAACTCCCTCCAAAGATTTTCTATGGGGTTGAGATCTGGAGACTGGCTAGGCCACTCCAGGACCTTGAAATGCTTCTTCTAAGCCACTCCTTCGTTGCCCAGGCGGTGTGTTTGGGATCATTGTCATGCTGAAAGACCCAGCCACGTTTCATCTTCAATGCCCTTGCTGATGGAAGGAGGTTTTCACTCAAAATCTCACGATACATGGCCCCATTCATTCTTTCCTTTACACGGATCAGTCGTCCCTGGTCCCTGTGCAGAAAAAACAGCCCCAAAGCATGATGTTTCCACCCCCATGCTTCACAGTAGGTATGGTGTTCTTTGGATGCAACTCAGCATTCTTTGTCCTCCAAACACGACGAGTTGAGTTTTTACCAAAAAGTTATATTTTGGTTTCATCTGACATTCTCCCAATCCTCATCTGGATCATCCAAATGCTCTCTAGCAAACTTTAGACGGGCCTGAACATGTACTGGCTTAAGCAGGGGGACACATCTGGCACTGCAGGATTTGAGTCCCTGGCGGCGTAGTGTGTTACTGATGGTAGGCTTTGTTACTTTGGTCCCAGCTCTCTGCAGGTCATTCACTAGGTCCCCCCGTGTGGTTCTGGGATTTTTGCTCACCGTTCTTGTGATCATTTTGACCCCATGGGGTGAGATCTTGCGTGGAGCCCCAGATCGATGAAGATTATCAGTGGTCTTGTATGTCTTCCATTTCCTAATAATTGTTCCCACAGTTGATTTCTTCAAACCAAGCTGCTTACCTATTGCAGATTCAGTCTTCCCAACCTGGTGCAGGTCTACAATTTGGTTTCTGGTGTCCTTTGACAGCTCTTTGGTCTTGGCCATAGTGGAGTTTGGAGTGTGACTGTTTGAGGTTGTGGACAGGTGTCTTTTATACTGATAACAAGTTCAAACAGGTGCCATTAATACAGGTAATGAGTGGAGGACAGAGGAGCCTCTTAAAGAAGAAGTTACAGGTCTGTGAGAGCCAGAAATCTTGCTTGTTTGTATGTGACCAAAT
This sequence comes from Brachymystax lenok tsinlingensis, assembly GCA_030435695.1. NCBI lineage: Eukaryota > Metazoa > Chordata > Actinopteri > Salmoniformes > Salmonidae > Brachymystax > Brachymystax lenok. The sequence continues at coordinate 1,535,072 of CM059801.1, read as the reverse complement.
AATTATTTTCCACCATAATTTGCAAATAAATTCATAAAAAATCCTACAATGTGATTTTCTGGATTTTTTTTCCTCATTTTGTCTGTCATAGTTGAAGTGTACCTATGATGAAAATTACAGGCCTCTCTCGTCTTTTTAAGTGAGAGAACTTGCACAATTGGTGGCTGACTAAATACTTTTTTCCCCCACTGTACCTTTACTTGTTACTTCTGTTCACTTCCATTATGTTCCCTCCTCATGAGGAAGAGAGGAATTAGAAAATATCTGAAAGATATGTGGGTTTTTGGTAATGAATTTCAAGACACAGGGCAAATCATTCTGCAAAAGTAAATATAAGTGTTGATATTAGTTGACAGGGGTCTTTACTTCAATATGATTGTGTTTTTATGTATTTCTTAAACCTTTTAAGACTTTTTCTGGTAGATGTTTTCTAAGATCTTTTTTCCATCTGAAAATGTTTGAAAAATGTATACTCTATGCCATAATAAAAAAATAACACAGAATCTTAGCTTTCACTTGACACCAGATTTGACACGTTCCTATGAACTTCACATGAGTCGTTTTACATGGAAATGCCCAGCTGTAGTTGTTTGGATATTTCCTGAGCTGCTCCCTTTAATTCTCACAAAAAGGTGTGATAGATGTGGTTTCTTCCCCGGGCCACGTGTTTTTTTATTCTGCAGCTGAATCGCTTGCGGTGTGAGTGTGTGTCTGTCTCGATAACATTCTTTCTCAGAAAGCAATGAAAGCCAATAAAACGGGAGACAAATTGTAATAGACATCCTGCATGAATCCCCTCTCACCTCTCCTTTTTAAAAACACAACTCTGTTTTATAGGTGAGTCAGAGCTCTCTGCAGAGGTTGTGTGTGTGTGTGTGTGTGTGTGTGTGTGTGTGTGTGTGTGTGTGTGTGTGTGTGTGTGTGTGTGTGTGTGTGTGTGTGTGTGTGTGTGTGTGTGTGTGTGTGCATGTGTGTGTGTGTGTGTGTGTGTGTGTGTGTGTGTGTGTGTGTCTGTGACTGAGTGAGAAATACATTATTCTGCCCTGACAAACATACAGTGCGTTGGAAAGTATTCAGACCTCCTTGATTTTTTCCACAATTTGTTAGATTACAGCCTTATTCTAAAACGGATTAAAACTACTTAGGGAGAAACGGCGCTCTAGCGGGCCGCTCCCGACACTACCCGGTGAAATGTAAGGCGCCAAATTCAAAATCCAAAAGTTGAATTATTAAACATTCATCAATATACAAGTGTTGCATAGTCATCAAAAGCTCTGATTCTTGCCAATATCACAGCGTTGTCAGATTTCAAAAAGGCTTTACGGTGAAAGCACAACATTTGATTGTTTGAGGATAGCACCTCCAATATTTATGCATTAGCATAAATTCATATCCAGCGCGGGTCACACAAAACCCATATAAGAGCTAAAAAATATCAATTACCTTTCGAAGAACTGCTGAGGGCTTCCCAAGTGTCCAACGAAGACATCCAATGGTTCTTTTGTTAGAAAAAGTTATTTATTATATCCATAAATCTCCGTTATGTTCAGAAAATCCAACGTCGAGTCACCCATTGAACCGTGAAGAGAACGCGTTAAAATGTATCTATAAACTTTCCCCAAACAAATCAAACATAATTTTTTATGTATCCTTAGGTATCCTTTTATGTATATTTACTGTAAAAATAAAGTGGGGAGCGCTCACAATCTCGCGCCCATGAAACGTTGTTGACAAATGTGGTACCCTGACAATTTCCTCTTCCTATCTGTTCTGCTTAGTGCTAGAGCCTCCAGACACTGTATAAAGACTGTTGACATCTAGTGGAAGCCATAGGTACTGCAGTCTCAGTCCTAGATAACATAGAAATCAATAGGCAGCCTGGAGAAAAAGGTCATGTACAAAAAAAACAGCAAACTGCAAGTTAACGTCTTAGGGAGCGGCAGCTGAGGTGTCGGTTTTGGAGAGTCTGGCGTGCCCAAAGTAAAAGGCCTGCCACTCAGGCCCAGAAACTAGGAAATGCACATAATTAGTACTTATTGGATAGGAAACACTCTGAAGTTTCTAAGAGTGTTAAAATATTGTCTGTGAGTATAACAGAACTGATATAGCAGGCGAAAACCCGAGGAATTTCTGTACTGGAAAAAGTGTTTTTGACACATTGCCTCATTTTGAACCGCTCCCTATTGAAAACAGCTATAATATGGGAGTAAGATTGCAGTACCTATTGCTTCCACTGGATGTCAACAGTCTCTGGACAGTGTTTGGTGATGTTAGGTTGCTCTGGATGGTAATAGAAGAAGAATTTTGAACTAGTCATCGGATGTAAACAGAAGAGGAAGCGCGTTCACGGGCTCGCACGCGCTGTGGTTTTTTACTTTCCTATCGTCCAGTTTATAATCCGGTTGAAATATTATAGTAAATATACATAAAAGTGTTTCTAAGGATACATTATCAATGATGTTTGATTGTTCTTGGACAAGTGTATAGGTATAATGTGAATGCGTTCTCTTCACGGTTCAATGGGCGACTCAACGGTGGATTTTATGATCATAACGCGCCAACCAAACTGAGATTTATGGATATAATAAATTACTTTTTCTAACAAAAGAAGCATGGATTGTCTTCGTTGGACACTTAGGAAGCCCTCAGCAGAAGTTCTTCAAAAGGTAAGGTAAGGGATTTTACATTAGCAATTTTATGCGTATTTTGAGACCCGTGTTGGGTTATGGATTTATACTAATGCATAAATATTAGAGGTGCTACCCTCAAACAATCAAATGTTGTGCTTTCGCCATAAAGCCTTTTTGAATCTGACAACGCTGTGATATTGCCAAGAATCAGAGCTTTTGATGACTATGCAACACTTGTATATTGATGATTGTTTAATAATTCAACTTTTGGATTTTGAATTTGGCGCCTCACATTTCACCGGGTAGTGTCGGGAGTGCTAGCGCCCCAACACTCCGTAAGTAGTTAACATTAGAAGCCTCCTCCCTAAGTTTGTGTTCTTCACTGCTTTAGCACACTCTGCCAACCCGGATGTCCTAGCCATATTTGAATCCTGGCTTAGGAAGGCTACCAAAAATGTAACTGCCAAAGGGGGCGGAGTTGCAATCTACTGCAGAGATAGTCTGCAGAGTTCTGTCATACTATCCATGTCTGTGCCCAAACAATTCAAGCTTCTACTTTTAAAAATCCACCTTTCCAGAAACAAGTCTCTCACCATTGCCGCTTGTTATAGACAACCTTCAGCCCCCAGCTGTGCCCTGGACACCATATGTGAATTGATTGCCCCCCCATCTATCTTCAGAGCTGTTAGGTGACCTACACTGGGACATGCTTAACACCCCGGCCATCCTACAATCTAAGCTAGATGCCCTCAATCTCACACAAATTATCAAGGAACCTACCAAGTACAACCCTAAATCCGTAACCATAGATATCATCCTGACCAACTTGCCCTCTAAATACACCTCTGCTGTCTTCAACCAGGATCTCAGCGAGATCTCATTGCCTCATTGCTTGCGTGCGTAATGAGTCTGCGGTCAAACGACCACCCCTCATCACTGTCAAACGCTCGCTAAAACACTTCAGCGAGCAGGCCTTTCTAATCAACCTGGCCAGGGTATCCTGGAAGGATATTGGGGTGGCAGGGTAGCCTAGTGGTTAGAGTGTTGGACTAGTAACCCGAAAGGTTGCAAGTTCAAATCCCTTAGCTGACAAGGTACAAATCTGTCGTTCTGCCCCTGAACAGGCAGTTAACCCACTGTTCCTAGGCCATCATTGAAAATAAGAATTTGTTCTTAACTGACTTGCCTAGTAAAATAAAGGTAAAATAAATAAGCAAGCCCCATTCAAAAAATATAGATATAGCCCTTGGTTCACCCCAGACTTGACTGCCCCTGACCAGCACAAAAACATCCTGTGGCATTCTGCATTAGCATTGAATAGCCCATGAGATATGAAACTTTTCAGGGAAGTCAGGAACCAATATACTTAGTCAGTTAGGAAGCTAAGGCTAGCTTTTTCAAACAGAAATGTGTATCCAACTGTAGCAGTAATTCCAGAAAGTTTTGGGACCCTTTAAAGTCCATGGAGAATAAGAGCACCTCCTCCTTGCTGCCCACTGCACTGAGGATGGGAAACATTGTCACCACCAATAAATCTACGATAATTAATCATTTCAATAAGCATTGTTCTACAGCTGGCCATGCTTTCCACCTGGCTACCCCAACCCCGGCCAACATCTCAGCATCACCTGCAGCAACTTGCCCCCATCTGAAAGAGCTGTCATCTTCCTCTTCAAAGGGGAGACACTCTAGACCCAAACTGTTATAGACCTATATCAATCCTGCCCTGCCTTTCTAAAATCTTCAAAAGTCAACCACTCAAATATCAGTGGGTCGCTAGCGGGATCATCCCGACTCTACTAGCAAAAATCTGAGGCGCCAAATTTTAAATCCGAAAGTTGAATTATTAAATATCCAGCTATATACAAGTGTTCCATACTCATCAAAAGCTCTGTTTCTTGGCAATATCACAGCGTTGTCAGATTTCAAAAAGGCTTTACTGCTAAAGCAGCACATTCATTTGTTTGAGGCTAGCACCTCACATATTTTCCAATAGCCATGTATCGATTAGCAATCATGGAACACACATAACACATTTCACAGCGAAAAACAAAGTAATTACCTGTTGAAGAACTTCTGCTGAGGTCTTCCTAAGTGTCCAACGAAGACAATCCATGGTTCTTTTGTTAGAAAAGTAACGTCTTTTATCCATAAATCCTCCATTTGGTTCATGCGTTATAATCAGAAACGACAGCCTCCATTACTCCTTTGAAACTCGGCGCCAGCTCGTTAAAATTATACCTATAAACTTGTCCAAAAACAATCAAACATAGTTTTAAATGTATCCTTAGGAACCCTTTACGTATATGTACTATTATAAATCAGCCGAATATAAACTGAACGCTAAAAACGATAAATAAGGCACAGCGCTGCCTCATGCACGCCAAGACTCTGAAGAGTTTTCAGAAGAGGGGTCCTCATTGCCATGCTGTTTATCAATGGTCGAAATACCTCCAAGATGGAGTAAAACACCGTCCTCGTGGTTGATGACATCATAAGGAAGCGACGTGCATTGCGTTCACATGCCTATATATGGTCATTTTGGATAGGAGGGGCTCAAAAATGAGCAATGTGTCAAAATGACTTTTTCAGGACAGAGATTCCTCAGGGTTTTGCCTGCCAAATGCGTTGTGATTGACGCACAGACAAATGGTTAACAGTTTTGGAAAATTCAGAGTGTTTCCTATCCAATGGTACTAAATATATGCATATCCCATTTTCTGGGCCTAAATGGGAGGCATTTTACTTTGGGCACGCCAGGCTCTCCAAAACAGTCACCTTTGCTGCTGGAGCCGGTGACAAACAGATCACCGACCATTCCGCGAATCCCACCGTACCTTCTCCGCTATGCAATCTGGTTTCTGAGCTGGTCATGGGTGCACCTCAGCCACGCTCAAGGTCCTAAACGATATCATAACCGCCATCGATAAAATATAAAAGTAAAAGTACTGTGCAGCCGTCTTCATCGACCTGGCCAAGGCTTTCAACTCTGTCAATCACCGCACTCTTATCGGCAGACACAATAGCCTTGGCTTCTCTAATGACTGCCTCACCTGGTTCACCAACTACTTCTCAGATAGAGTTCAGTGTGTCAAATCGGAGGGCCTGTTGTCCGGACCTCTGGCAGTCTCTATGGGGGTGCCACAGGGTTCAATTCTCGGGCCGACTCTTTTCTCTGTATATATCAATGATATCGCACTTGCTGCTGGTGATTCTCTGATCCACCTCTACGCAGACGACACCATTCTATATACATCTGGCCCTTCTTTGGACACTATGCTAACAAACCTCCAAACGAGCTTCAATGCCATACAACACTCTTTCCGATGCCTCCAACTGCTTTTAAATGCAAGTAAAACTAAGTGCATGCTCTTCAACCGATTTCTGCCCGCACCCTCCCGCCCGACTAGCATCACTACTCTGAACTGTTCTGACCTAGAATATGTGGACAACTACAAATACCTAGGTGTCTGGTTAGACTGTAAACTCTCCTTCCAGACTCACATTAAGCATCTCCAATCCAAAATGAAATCTAGAATTGGCATCTTATTTTGCAACAAAGCATCCTTCACTCATGCTGCCAAACATACCCTCGTAAAACGGACTATCCTACCGATCCTTGACTTCGGCGATGTCATTTACAAAATAGCCTCCAACATTCTACTTAGCAAATTGGATGCAGTCTATCACAGTGCCATCCGTTTTGTCACTAAAGCCCCATATACTACCCACCACTGCGACCTGTACGCTCTCGTTGGCTGGCCCTCACTACATATTTGTCACAAAACCCACTGGCTCCAGGTCATCTATAAGTCTAGGCTAGGCAATGCCCCACCTTATCTCAGCTCACTGGTCACCATAGCAACACCCACCCATAGCACACACTCCAGCAGGTATATTTCACTGGTCATCCCCAAAGCCAACACATCCTTTGGCCGCCTTTCCTTCCAGTTCTCTGCTGCAAATGACTGGAACGAACTGCAAAAATCACTGAAGCCCTCTCTAACTTTAAGCATCAGCTGTCAGAGCAGCTTACTGATCACTGTACCTGTATACAGCCAATCTGTAAATAGCCCACCCAACTACCTCACCTCCATATTATTACTTACTCTCTTCCTCTTTTGCACCCCAGTATCTCTACTTGCACATCATCATCTGCACATCCATCACTCTAGTGTTAATGCTAAATTGTACTTTTTTCACCTCTATGGCCTATTTATTGCCTACCTCCCTACTCTTCTACATTTGCACACACTGTACATAGATTTTTTCTGATTGTGTTTTTGACTATATGTTTGTTTATGTGTAACTCTGTGTTGTTTGTTTTTGTTTTTGCACTGCTATATTAAGTGGCTAGCTAGCTAGCTAACGTTAGCAACATATGGTGGTCAAAAAGACTGAGCTAGCTAACCAGCTGAGCTAGCAAACAAAGTAATACCAGCTGAATGGAAGAATGCTGACATCTTAACACACACTCACATATACACACCACAGGTTTACACACACATATACACACCACAGGTTTACACACTCACATATACACACTACAGGTTTACACACTCACATATCCTGTATTCTAAGTGGTAAAAATGATATTTGTGATGCTTTTAATAAGCATTTCATCTCTGCTGGTTTTTTATTTGAAAGGAAAAGTGGCCATTGTGGTACTGGCCAGTTAGTTGATTTTTCGTCTTGCTTTTCAACCGTTACTCTGAAAAATGGTAACCCTGTTTTTAGTTTCCAGAAAATAACTGAAGCAGAGGTTCTAGCTGCCCTGTGTGCCATTGATACTAAGAAATCTTTAGGCGACTGACAATTTAGGACTCAGATTTACTTAAGTGTGCTGCACCTATCATTGCTGGTTCAGTGACACACATTTTTAATCTAACATTAAGCAATATCCCTAAGGTGTGGAAAGCAGCTTTTGTTCTGCCATTACATAAGGGAGGTGACGGTAGTGACTTGGATAACTATCGACCCATCTCTAGGCTCCCTTGTCTGGCAAAGATCCTAGAATCTTTAGTTAACAAACAGTTACAATCTTGTCTTTCTGCTAACAGTATTCTTAGCACCAATCAATCTGGTTTTAGATCTAAACACAGTACCACATCGGCCACTACGCTTGTTGTAAATGATATTGCAAATGCCTTAGATGATAGAAAGCATTGTGCTGCGTTGTTTGTGGATTTGTCAAAGCTTTTGACACTGTAGACCATGCTATCCTTTTGAGTAAGCTGTCATCTATAGGACTGGGCACTGATGCCTGCCGATGGTTTTATGACTATCTTAAAGATAGAACTCAGGCCGTCATGGTCGACGGGGTCAAGTCTGACCCCTTACAGTTACTTAATTAAAGGGGTCCCTCAGGGTTCAATAATTGGCCCACTATTGTTCTCACTTTATATAAACAACATTGGTGATAATGTCAGATATTGTAATTTCCATTTATATGCAGATGACACAGTGATGTACTCTATTGCTCCAACAGCGGACCAAGCTTTAATGCAGTTGGAGTCTGATTTTAGGATATTACAGGAGTCTCTTTTACAGCTTAAACTTGTTTTAAACGCTAAGAAAACAAATGTCATGTTTTTTTCTAGGTCTAAACTCTCAGTTAGAAACACTTTTGTAATCACTAGCTTGGATGGTACTCAAATCAAACAGGTCTCTGCATATAAATATTTAGGGGTATGGTTAGATGATAGGCTCTCTTTTAAAAAACATTTACTGAATTGGGAAAAAAGCTCAAATTCAAGATAGGGTTCCTTTACAGAAACAGGACTTGTCTGACCTCCGTAAATAGAAAACAAATTGTGCAGGCTACTTTTATGTCCGTTTTAGACTATGGTGATATTATTTATATGCATGCATCGGCAAACACATTAAAACCACTGGGTTCTATTTACCATTGTGCACTCAGGTTTATCACAGGTGATAGTTACAAAACTCATCACTGTATCCTATATCGACATGTGGGTTGGGCCTCTCTATCTGTGAGGCGAGAGCAACATGGTCTTTTGTTTATTTATAAAGCACTTCTTTTAAAACTACCTCCATATATATCATCATTAATTTCAACTAGATATACTAATTTTATGACCAGATCACAGATGTGGATACATTAGAGACTCCTGCGGTCTCCACAGAGTTGGGAAGGACTGCTTTCAGTTCCTTTGCACCTTACTTATGGAACAAACTGCAGATCCAACTTAAGTTTGACACTCTGGTGTCCCTTGCCCATTTCAAAAATATTATGGAGGATCAATATGATGTTGTCTGTGATTGTTTCTGTTGAATTGTGTCTTTGTTTTGTATGTTTTGAAATGTTCTTGTCTGTATGCCCAGAACTGTACATGTCAACATGTTTACACAGGACACAGCCGTAAAAGAGATCCAGGTCTCAGTCTGTTTTCCCTGTTAAAATAAAGATTAAAAAAAATAATAATACACACCACAGGTTTACACACTCACATATACACACCACAGGTTTACACACTCACATATACACACCACAGGTTTACACACTCATAAATACACACCACAGGTTTTCACATACACATATCACATATACACACTACAAGTATACACACACCACAGGTTTACACACTCACATATACACACCACAGGTTTACACACTCACATATACACACCACAGGTTTACACACTCACATATACACACCACGGGTTTAAACACTCACATATAGACGCCACAGGTTTATATTCTGTGGACAGATGAAACTAGAGTTGAGTTGTTTGGAAGGAACACGCAACACTATGTGTGGAGAAAAAAAGGCACAGCACACCAATGTCAAAACCAACATCCCAACTGTAAAGTATGGTGGAGGGAGCATCATGGTTTGGGGCTGCTTTGCTGCCTCAGCGCCTGAACAGCTTGCTATCATCAACGGAAAAATGAATTCCGAAGTTCATCAAGACCTTTTGTAGGAGAATGTCAGGCTGTCTGTCTGCCAATTGAAGCTCAACAGAAGTTGGGTGATGCAACAGGACAACGTTCCAAAACACAGAAGTAAATCAACAACAAAATGGCTTCAACAGAAGAAAATACACCTTCTGGAGTGGCCCAGTCAGTCCTGACCTCAACCCAATTGAGATGCTGTGGCATGACCTCAAGAGAGCAGTTCACACCAGATATCCCAAGAATATTGCTGAACTGAAACAGTTTTGTAAAGAGGAATGGTCCAAAATTCCTCCTGACCGTTGTGCAGGTTTGATCCGCAACTACAGAAAACATTTGGTTGAGGTTATTGCTGCCAAAGGAGGGTCAAGCAGTTGTTAAATCCAAGGGTTCACATACATTTTCCACCCTGCACTGTGAATGTTTACACAGTGTGTTCAATAAAGACATGAAAAAATATAATTGTTTGTGAGATATTAGTTTAAGAAGACTGTGTTTGTATATTGTTGTGGCATAGATGAAGATCCGCTCAAATGTTATGACCAATTTATGAAGAAATCCAGGTATTTCCAGGGTTCACATACTTTTTCTTGCCACTGTACACACTACAGGTTTACACACTCACATATACACACTCACATGTACACACCACAGGTTTACACAGTCACATATACACACCACAGGTTTACACACTCACATATACCCACCACAGGTTTACACACTCACATATACCCACCACAGGTTTACACACTCACACCACAGGTTTACACACTCACACCACAGATTTACACACTCACACCACAGGTTTACACACTCACACCACAGATTTACACACTCACACCACAGGTTTACACACTCACATATACACACCACAGGTTTACACACTCAGATATACACATCACAGGTTTACACACTCAGATATACACACCACAGGTTTACACAATCACATATACACACCACAGGTTTACACACTCACATATACACACTACAGGTTTGCACACTCACATGCACACACCACAGGTTTACACACTCACATTAACACACTACAGGTTTACACACTCACATATACACACCACAGGTTTACACACTCACATATACACACCACAGGTTTACACACTCACTTAAACACACCACAGGTTTAAACACTCACACACACACCACAGGTTTACACACTCAGATATACACACCACAGGTTTACACACTCACATATACACACTGCAGGTTTACACACTCACATATACACACCACAGGTTTACACACTCACATATACACACCACAGGTTTACACACTCACACACACACCACAGGTTTACACACTCGCGTATACACACTACAGGTTTATACACACCACAGGTTTACACACTCACATATACAGACCACAGGTTTACACACTCACGTATACACACTACAGGTTTATACACAGCACAGGTTTACACACTCACATATACACACTCACATATACACACCACAGGTTTACACACTCACACATACACACTAACATATACACACTTAAATATACACACCACTGGTTTACACACTCACTTATACACACTGCAGGTTTACACTTGTGGGAGGCTGGCGGAATGCTTTAAGGAGCTGCTGTAGTGGGTTCTCAGTATTGGTATCCATTTGATCAAATTCCACCCCACTTCCAAATAAGCAAATTTCCCAAGGATTAGCTTAGACCTACCCTGAGGTGTGTGTGTAATAATAATTTGGTGGGTGCTTACATTTGTCCTATTTCACACGTGTGTATTATACGCATTTGTGGATTGGAAATTTGATTTTGGCAACTCCCCCGAGACAACCTCGGAGAGTGTGATCACGGCCAAGTTCTGGAATTATCAAAAGCGACCCTGGAGCAATTAGTTAAAAGGCACATAAACAAATGTTTCACCTTGTCGGCTCGGGATTCAAACTAGCAACCTTCCGGTTACTGGCTCAATGCTCTAACCGCTAGGCTACCTGCCACCCTGTGTATGTTTGTGTGTGTGCCCGTACTCTAGACCACAGAGAGAGAGAGAGAGGCGCTGACAGGAAAACATTAGTGTATGTAGACCACATACAGTACATGCACGCACAAACACGGCTATGTATAAAACAGCAGGATTGACCCCCCCATACACTGGGAGGGGCTGTCAGGCAAAAACTAGGGTGTTAAAATAAAGTGTGTGTAGTTGAGTTAGAGACAGACAGACTGAAGGTTTGAATAGGGCTGTTACGGTGACCGTATAACCGCCACACCGGCAGTCACGAGTCAGTAAAATTCCACGTGACCGTTTAGTCACGGTAATTAGTCTTCTCCACGCTCTGATGTTGCTGATGGTCAATACTAGCCTACCAAACTTGATAACTGCCTGGTACTCAGCACTCTATTGTTCCTCTAATCACTGACATCAATGCAAATGTAATCAAAAATCTAATCAAACACTTCATGAGAGCCCATGAGCTTATGTTGCGCAACATTTCTATAGGCTATGCAGTTGGCATTTTCCTGTTTTGTTGCATTACAACCTGTAATTTAAATGGATTTTAATTTGTATTTCATGTAATGGACATACACAAAATAGTCCAAACTGGTGAAGTGAAATGAAAAAAATGTGTGGTTTAAGGGGAAACATTTAAATGTCTTGGAATGGCCTAATAAAAGTCCAGACCTCAATCCAATTGAGAATATGTGGTATGACTTAAAGATTTCTGTACACCAGCAGAACCCATCCAACTTGAGGCAGCTGGAGCAGTTTTGCCTTGAAGAATGGGCAAAAATCCCAGTGGCTAGATGTGCCAAGCTTATAGAGACATACCCCAAGAGACTTGCAGCTGTAATTGCTGCAAAAGGTGGCTCTACAAAGTATTGACTTTGGGGGGGGTGAAAAGTTATGCACGATCAAGTTTTCAAGTTTTTTGTCTTATTTCTTGTTTGTTTCACTATAAAAATTTTTGCATCTTCAAAGTGGTAGGCACGTTGTGTAAATCAAATGACACAAACCCCCCCAAAATCCATTTTGATTCCAGGCTGTAAGACAACAAAATAGGAAAAATGCAAAGGGGGATGAATACTTTCGCAAGCCACTGTAGGCCTGGCCTACTATATTTATTTCTCAACTTCATTAACGTCTTTGGGAGCAGCGCACGAGGTGACCGTTTTGGAGAGCCTGGCGTGCCCAAAGTAAAATGCCTCCCATTCAGGCCCAGAAAATAGGATATGCACATATGTAGTACCATTGGATAGGAAACACTCTGAATTTTCCAAAAGTGTTAACATTTTGTCTGTGAGTATAACAGAACGGATATGGCAGGCAAAAACCCGAGGAATTTCTGTCCTGGAAAAAGTGGTTTTGACACATTGCCTCATTTGGAACCCCTCCCTTATGAAAATGCCTATATAAGGGCTTATGAATGCAGTACCTATTGCTTCCTCTGGATGTCAACAGTCTCGAGAAAGTGTTCTGATTATTTTTAGATGCTTTTAGAGCATAGAAGAAGACGAATAAGGAAGTGGCCACATAGATGTCAATAGAAGAAAACGCGCATTCACGGCTGTCGCGCTCTTTGGTTTTTTCCTTTCTTATCGGCCAGTTTATATTCCGGTTGAAATATGATACTATTTATACATAAAAGTGTTTCTAAGGATACATTTAAAATTATGTTTGATTGTTCTTGGACAAGTTTATAGGTATAAGTTGAACGAGTTCTCTTCATGTTTCAATGGATGAGTCGACGCTATATTTTCTTATTGTAACGCGCCAACCAAACAGAGATTTATGGATATAATACATTACTTTTTCTAACAAAAGAACCATGGATTGTCTTCGTTGGACACTTGGGAAGCCCTCAACAGAAGTTCTTCAAAAGGTAATTGATTTGTTTTCGCTGTGAAATGTGTTTTCTGTGAACCGTGAAGGCTTATGAATTTATGGTAATGGGAAAAATATGTGGGGTGCTATCCTCAAACAATCAAATGTGGTGCTTTCGCCGTAAAGCCTTTTTGAAATCTGACAACGCTGTGATATTGCCAAGAAGCAGAGCTTTTGATGACTATGAAACACTTGTATATTGATGCATGTTTAATAATTCAACTTTTGGATTTTGAATTTGGCGCCTTGCATTTCACCGGGTAGTGTCGGGAGTGGGGCGCTAGCACTCCCTAAGAAGTTAATATAAGCACATTGCTTCTCTTTACAACAGGAGTATAGCCTACCTGGCTGGCATGAAAATGACCCACCTCCGTTTGCTATTTAAGTGCATAGATGACATGTATTTTTCCCCTGCCCGTATCCAGACAGGTGCATGATAATGGTCCATTCTAAATGAAAACAAATTCCACACATATATTATTTATTATATGCAAAGACAATATTAAATGAAGAATAGTCTGATGGGGGACAATATTAGCTTATCCTCGTTCTTTTGATTCATTGAGTAAAGTTCTTTGCTCACTCAGTCCTGTTCTCCTGCGCCTGACTATTCATGCACCAGCTACACACAAACCTTGACAGAATCACACACCAACATGGAGTCAGCAGGAGCAGGTACCCCGGTCAGAGGAGTCGAGGAACGCGTCCAGGAACACGCGGCTATGCTACATCATCTCAGTGCCATGATGGATCGCGTTGTCCAGATCATGGACCGCTGGGAGGAAGGAAGTCTCTCCAGGAAGTCTCTCCAGCGCCTCAACCAATGCCACCGGGGTTACCTCTACCCATCCCGTCCGGATCCAGCTCCAGTGGGATGCGTCTCTCCCTTCCCAGGGAGTATGATGGGACGGCCGCACAATGCCAGGGGTTCCTTTTACAACTGGACCTATACCTGGCCAGCGTTCACCCAGAGTCTCCGCCCTCGTCTCATGCCTCTCGGGGAGAGCTCTGGAGTGGGCAAACGCCGTGTGGGGAGAGGAAGACACGGTGTTGGACCACTTTGAGGAGTTCACCCGTCTTCGACCTTCCGCCCGAAGGTAGAGCGGCTGGGGAACTACTTTTTCATTTGAGGCAGGGGACGAGGAGCGCACATGAGTTCGCGCTGGAGTTCTGGACCTTGGCCGCCGGAGCAGGATGGAATGACAGGGTCCTCATCGACCACTATCGATGCAGCCTGCGTGAGGACGTCCGACGGGAGCAGCAGGCAGGGCACTCTGGCATCACCCCAGGTGAGTCTGCACCACTCCCATCCAGAGTCCTCTGTTGTTCATCTGTTTGTACCTGTTTGTTTCCCTGAGTTTTCCCCGCATTCCCAGCATAAGGCACTCGTCGTTTCAGGTGCAGCTGGGAATTTTATCGACAGAGCGTTAGCTCTTAGTTTAGGGATCCCCATTATTCCTGTGGTTAAATCTTTCCCGGTTCACGCTCTGGAGAGTTGACCATTAGTGTCCGGGCTAATCAGGGAAGCCACCATCTCCCTTTCCATTGAGACTCAGGGGGGTCACGAGGAGAAAATATGTCACTTTCTCATTGATTCTCCTGCGTTTCCCGTGGTACTGGGTCTTCCCTGGTCGGCTCGTCATAATCCCACCATTTCCTGGCAACAGAGGGCTCTCACGGGGTGGTCGCCAGGGTGCTCGGAGAGGTGTGTAGGAGTTTCCGTTGGTGCTACCATGGTGGAAAGTCCAGACCAGGACTTTGGTACCGTGCACATCCCCCCAGAATATGCAGATTTGGCTCTCGTCTTCTGTAAGCGGAAGGCGACTCAATTACTACCCCGTCGACCGGGGGATTGTGCGATAAATCTCCTGGTAGACGCTGCACTTCCCAGGAGTCACGTGTATCCCCTGTCGCAAGAGGAGACGGCGGCTATGGAAACATATGTCTCCGAATCCCTGGGGCAGGGGTACATTCAGCCCTCCACTTCACCTGCTTCCTCGAGTTTCTTTTTTGTGAAGAAGAAGGATGGAGGTCTGCGCCCGTGCATTGACTATAGAGGTCTCAATAAAATCACGGTGAGGTACAGCTACACGCTACCTCTTATCGCCACGGTGATTGAGTCAATGCACTGGTGCGTATCCGGGAGGTAGACGAGTGGAAGACAGCGTTTAGTACCACCTCAGGTCATTATGAGTAACTCGTCATGCCGTACGGGTTGATGAATGCTCCATCAGTCTTCCAGTCCTTTGTAGATGAGATTTTCAGGGACCTGCACGGGCAGGGTGTAGTGGTGTATGTTGATGACATTTTGATATACTCCGCTACACGCGCCGAGCATGTGTCTTTGGTGCGCAAGTTACTTGGACGACTGTTGGAGCATGACCTGTACGTCAAGGCTGAGAAATGTTTGTTCTTTCAGCAGGCCGTCTCCTTCCTAGGGTATCGCATTTCCATATCAGGGGTGGAGATAGAGAGTGATCGGATTGCAGCCGTGCGTAATTGGCCGACTCCCATCACTGTAAAGGAGGTGCAGCGATTTTTAGGGATTGCCAATTACTACCAGAGATTTATCCGGGGTTTTGGCCAGGTGGCTGCTCCCATTACCTCACTGCTGTACATCTGCAGTGGTCGGTTGAGGCGGACAGGGCTTTTGGGCACCTAAGAGCTCTGTTTACTTTGGCTCCCGTGCTGGCCCATCCGGATCCCTCTTTGGAATTCATAGTGGAGTTGGACGCGTCCGAGGCTGGGATCGGAGCCGTTCTCTCTCAGCACTCAAGCAGGCCACCGAAGCTCCGCCCCTGTGCTTTCTTCTCGAAGAAGCTCAGCCTGGCGGAGCGGAACTATGATGTGGGAGACCGGGAGTTGTGGCTGTGGTTAAGGCTTTGAAGGAGTGGAGACATTGGCTTGAGGGGGCTAAACACCTTTTCCTCATCTGGACTGACCACCGCAACCTGGAGTACATCCGGGGGAGCTAGGAGACTGAATCCTCATCAGGCCAGGTGGGCCATGTTCTTTACCTGTTTTGTGTTTACCCTGTCTTACAGACCAGGTTCCCAGAATGTGAAGGCAGATGCACTGTCCCGACGGTATGACACAGAGGAGCGGCCCATGGATCAGAATCCCATTCTCCCGGCTTCCTGCCTGGTAGCGCGTGTGGGAGCTGGACGCGGACATAGAGCAGGCGTTGCGTACAGAGCCCGCTCCACCTCAGTGTCCCGTCGGGCGCCAGTATTCCGTCTGTTGTCCGTGACCAGTTGATCTATTCGGGCCACACATCACCCTCCTCTGGTCATCCAGGGATCGGGCGGACGGTGCGCTGTCTGACAGGGAAGTACTGGTGGCCCACCTTGGCTCGGGATGAGAGGGTTTATGTTTCCTCCTGCTCGGTGTGTGCTCAGTGTAAGGCTCCTAGACACCTGCCCAGAGGTAAGCTACATCCCCTACCTGTTCCACAACGGCATTGATCACACCTGACGGTGGATTTTCTAACGGATCTTCCTCCCTCACAGGGAAACACCACAATCCTGGTCGTTGTGTATCATTTCTCTAAGTCCTGTCGTCTCATTCCTATGCCCGGTCTTCCTACGGCCCTACAAACTGCGGAGGGCCTGTTTACACACGTCTTCCGGCACTACGGGGTGCCTGAGGATATAGTGTCTGATCGGGGTTCCCAGTTCACTTCGAGAGTCTGGAGGGCGTTCATGGAACGTCTGGGGGTCTCGATCAGCCTTACCTTGGGTTTCCACCCCGAAAGTAATGGGCAGGTGGAAAGAGTGAACCAGGATGTGGGCAGGTTTCTGCGGTCCTATTGCCAGGACCGTCCAGGGGAGTGGGCGGCGTTCGTGCCCTGGGCAGAAATGGCGCAGAACTCGCTCCGCAACTCCTCCACTAACCTCTCCCCTTTTCAGTGTGGATTGGGGTACCAGACGGTTCTGGCACCAGAGTCAGACCGATGCTCCTGCGGTAGACGATTGGTTCAGGCGCGCGGAGGAGACCTGGGAAGCGGCCCATGTTCACCTCCAGCAGGCCGCGCAGTGCCAAAAGACCAGCACGGACCGTCACCGCTGTGAGGCCCCGGTGTTGCCCGTCTGCCTGCCATGCCGGAAGCTTGGTCCGCGGTTTGTGGGGCCATTTAAAGTCTTGAGGAGAGTGAACGAGGTATGTTACCGGTTACAGCTTCCCCCCGATTACCATATTAACCCCTCGTTCCATGTGTCTCTCCTCAGGCCGGTGGTGGTTGGTCCGCTCCAGGAGTATGAGGTGCGGGAGGTTCCTCCGCCCCCTCTGGACATCGAGGGGGGCCCGGCGTACTCTGTCCGTTCCATCCTCAGTACCTCGTGGAGTGAGAGGGGTACGATCCGGAGGAGAGGTGCTGGGTTCCGGCGGCGGATGTATTGGACCCTGAACTACTGCGGGAGTTCCACCATCGCCAGCCGGATCACCCTGCGCCACATCCTAGTACATTGACATAGGCTAGTGCTTTGCTGTTCATTAGGCATACTCATGTTGTTGGCTGATGAAAAGTAAATGTGGACAGTTCTTCCAATATCTTCAAAATTTGCCTCGGAATTGGATAAGGACGAGCGCAGTTGCGTCTTGGATGTGTCTGTCTTCACTTGTAG
Source organism: Brachymystax lenok tsinlingensis (assembly GCA_030435695.1). Classification (NCBI taxonomy): domain Eukaryota; kingdom Metazoa; phylum Chordata; class Actinopteri; order Salmoniformes; family Salmonidae; genus Brachymystax; species Brachymystax lenok. Next base: position 1,517,048 of record CM059801.1, on the reverse strand, counting down.
CCTGTGAGAAAGACCTGATCACGTGACGGAGAGCCATTTGAGTGAGAGGTGCTTTGGAGCACAGTGAGACGGGAACAGCAGCCACTGGCCGCAAAAGGCATGGATTTTTTTAGGGTGCATTACGACCACACAAAGGGGATGCTGCCTGGAAATTCAAGGCATTATGAAGTGTGCATCCTGCGAAAAACAAACCAGAGCTCATGACTTTCAGGCAACTTTTTTCAAATTATCATCAGTTGCATCATGCAGCCAATGTTTGTATCTCAACTAAAGTTACATAAATAACTCTAAATGAAGCAGGAGTACCTGTTTCTTTGCTAACCGCTCAGCACAGAGTGGACATGTGCGCACTCCCTCAAATCGTTTTATTCAGCTATGTTCAATTGTCTTCTTCATAAAATACTATAAAATAATGCCACGTAAATTGTAAGCAAATCTTGTCTGCTAAATTAACTAGTGTAGCCCACAGCCATATGTAATAGCCAGGCATGCGATTCTGTTCTTCTGAAATCGACTACATTTTCTTCATATCATGTTTCTTTAGACCTGTCTAAAATAAAATAATAGATTTATTGTGATGGTGTAGGCTATATTACATGGATTTGTTAGACTTTTAAAACGTAGATGTTCGAAAGGTCTGCATCGGTGGCTTGTAGGCTATGTGAGGAAGCCAGGAGATGCTAAATGTGTTTATGTTAATTAACGGTCAATTACCGTGAGACTGGCAGTTATTTGCTTGACAATCACCGGCTGACGAAATGTCATGACCGCCACAGCCCTAGGTGGGAACACAGTAAAAGCTTGTCAATCTATTGTATCAACTGTGTTATTGGTCCCTTATCTTGTTGTACTGATGTGTTCACTTGACCTGGTGAATGCTGCAGCCTCAAGGCCATTTCAACACTGTGTAGCTTAGGCCTACCTCTTGTTCCTGCCTCTTGACAGCCAACAGCCCCTAACAGTAAGCCACTTACAGGCAAGCTTTCAACAAGGTTCAAGCCAGAGACCCATTCACTATATAAATACCCTCAAACACACACACAATTATTTTATAATAAAAAGAGAACAGTTCCTAGTAGCAACCTTCCCTGATCTTCTCTCTCATGTTATGAAATTGAACATGTATAATGTATGCCTATTCCCTCAAAGAATATTTAGGGAGTGCTTGGAAGTTCACCACCAACTGTTCTTAGAGAGTAAAATATATGATTGTGAAGAAACATTAACACTCTCAGCTACAATTACTGCCTGTAGGAGTAATGGTGGTCCTTTGGTAATAAACATGTTATATGGTTCTGTAATGGAATTCATCCATTCTCTCTGAGCTAATGATCATCTCAGCCAGCACTGCAAATTACACATAGTCCTAGAGGGAACACCATTAAGAGTGGTAGAGAGATGGAATGACGCTCACACACACACCGCACGCATACACACATACATTAATAGGGTGATAATTTTAATGCTAGAATGGCTTGTTAAGTAATCTCGTGACAGCCTTAACATAAAAATGTAGAAGATCATTTGGTTCTGGCGTATGTGCAACTCTGACATTGGTGGGGGACACATTTTGCTACGGGTTGAGGGGTAACTTACTTTATACACAGGTTTTAAATGCACATTTCTAGTGACCTGTTGGTTTGTGAACTCTCTCTATCCATCTCCCTCTCTGCCTGATTGTATGTTCATGGCTGTCACTCTCACTCCATGATCATAAAAGCACCAATCAAAGTCTTAACACATGAAACACACCTTCATGACCCATAATCACTATAATGAGGTTAAAGACATCTAAGCTGAAATAACTCAAATGTGCCAGCTACTTTGCAAGGGGTGATGTGTGGGCAGTTTCCAAGAACCTTACATTATACTCCAAAAAAATATGACCCCTTTATAAACAGGCCCATTTTTACCACATCCTTGCCTGCATACGACAGACGACACCATTCTGTATACTTCTGGCCTTTCTTTGGACACTGTGTTAACTAACCTCCAGATGAGATTCAATGCCACACAACTCTCCTTCCATGGCCTCCAACTGCTCTTAAATGCAAGGAAAACCAAATGCATGCTCTTCAACCGATCGCTGCCCGCACCTGCCCGTCCGTCCAGCACCACTACTCTAGACGGTTCTGACTTAGAATATGTGGACAACTACAAACACCTAGGTGTCTGGTTAGACTGTAAACTCTCCTTCCAGACTCACATTAAGCATCTCCAATCCAAAATTGAATCTAGAATCGGCTTCCTATTTTGCAACAAAGCATCCTTCACTCATGCTGCCAAACATACCCTCGTAAAACTGACTATCCTACCGATCCTTGACTTCGGGGAACACTGTACACAGCTCACTGGTCACCATAGCAGCACCCACCGGTAGCACTCGCTCCAGCAGGTATATCTCACTGGTCACCCCCAAAGCTAATTCCTCCTTTGGCCTCCTTTCCTTCCAGTTCTCTGCTGCCAATGATTGGAACGAACTGCAAAAATCACTGAAGCTGGAGACTCATATCTCCATCACTAACTTTAAGCACCAGCTGTCAGAGCAGCTCACATATCACTGCACCTGTACATAGCCCATCTGTAAATAGCCCATCCAACTACCTCATCCCCCATACTGTTATTTATTTTATTTATTTTGCTTTATTTTGCTTTTATTTATACTGCACCCCAGTATCTCTACTTGCACACTAATCTTCTGCACATCTATCACTCCAGTGTTTAATTGCTATATTGTAATTATTTCGCCACTATGGCCTATTTATGGCCTTACCTCCCTTATCCTACCTCATTTGCACACACTGTACATAGACCTTTTCTATTGTATTATTGACTGCATGTTTGTTTATTCCATGTGTAACTCTGTGTTGTTGTTTGTGTCGCACTGCTGTGCTTTATCTTGGCCACGTCCGCAGTTGTAAATGAGAACTTGTTCTCAATGAGCCCACCTGGTTAAATAAAGGTGAAATAAATAAAATAAATAAATAATAATACACCTTTTATACCTCCCCGTGCACATGCCGGCATGCCAGTGACACGTGGTATTAGAGGTGTGCAGATGTGGGTTGACATTTATTTTGATAAATCCATTGAGAATATACACCATCAAAAATACATCAATTATTAATTCGTTTAGGCAGGTCCCTAGAAACATTATAAGAAAATAGCCTATTTTAACCTCTTAGCGCGCCGATCCCTTTAGCGGGATCGTTTTCAGAGCAAACATAACGCGCCAAATTCAAAATACATATTCGTAATACATATTCGTAATATTTAACTTCGATATACAAGTGTTGCATAGTGTTGCATAGCCATCAAAAGCTCTGCTTCTTGGCAATATCACTGCGTTGTCAGATTTTAAAAAGGCTTTACGGCGAAAGCACTACATTTGATTGTTTGAGGCTAGTACCTCACATATTTTCCACATTAGCATAAATTCATATCCAGCTCGGTTCTCAAAATATCCATATCACAGCTAATATAAATCGCTTACCTTTCAAATAACTTCTTCTGAGGTCTTCCCAAGTGTCCAAACAAGATAATCCATGGTTCTTTTGTTAGAAAAAGTAAATAATTATATCCATAAATATCCGTTGTTTTGCACGTTCACGTTCAGCTACTCCACCAAGCATTGTCAGTCTACTCGCCCGCTTTACAGTGAAGGGATCGCGTTCAAATTATACCTCTCATCTTTTCACAAACAAATCAAATATCATTAATAATGCATCCTTATGTATTCTTTTATGAATAATAGCGATCATATTTTACAAGAACGGTAAGTGAAAGCGTTAAAATCTGAAAAGAAAGTTGGTCGCTGGCGCTTTCCGTTCTCGTGAACGTGCACGCCTGTTTACCTTTTTCCCTACCCGTAGTAATTCTCTCTCTCTAAGGATCTGGTCAGAGCTTTTTCCTCCATACCCTTTCCAGAGACTGTTGACATCTAGTGGAAGCCATAAGTACTGCAACCTCGGTCCTATTCCCCATAGAAAAATATTACATGGGCTTCAAAATGAGAGGAGAGCAACAAAAAAATAAATTCCGGACAGAAATCTCTCTGGTTTTTGCCTGCTAAATCTGTTCTGGAATAGCCACAGACTATATCTTAATGGTTTTATAAACTTCAGAGTGTTTCCTATCCAATAGTACTAAATATGTAAATATCCTAGTTTCTGGCCATGAGTGGTAGGCATTTAACTTTGGGCACGTCAGACAGGCGAAAATTTGGAAAATGGGACCCTAGCTGGAAGAGGTTAAGTTTAATTAGGCCTTTGTTATGTGCAATCCAAATGAAATCAATAGGTCGTTATTTTGTTAATTAAACAGACAAGGCACACCTACCAGATCACAGTCAACACACAACAGAGTAAAATACAAATAATATTTTTCCCACAAAACTTGTCAAGGGAATGGGTGGAACTGCTGACATATAAGAAAGGGATATTTTTTTATCCATGTTTCATCTCTTTCCTACACTCACTCCACTGTTAGGGAGCAGCCATAGGGTCTTATCTTCATCATGATACCCATAGAAAATACTAGCAATCCTATTTTCAAAAGCATGTCACTGATTGATTATCTGACAAGTCAGGGAAGTCACAGGCTTTTGGTAGGGAGTAGGCCTAGGCTACTAAGCAACTGCGAGTGAAGAGCAAAGTTAAACTTGTTAAACTACATAACATTGCAAAATGTTCTAATAAATGAACCAACTAGACAAAATGATCATGAGCAGCACTCACCTCAACTTAGCTAACATTTCCCCTGCCTAAGTGTAGCCAAACCAATATCCAAATGGAGGTTCAGTGAAAACAAAAATATTACATTGATTGATTTATCAAGAAGAGACCCCACACTTGTCTCAAAGCAGCACGATGACACTGTTCGAATTATCATCTAGTTGACCACACTATGCATGGATTGGATGACTTTGGTAGTTTCACTACCAACAATTTGATACATGACTTCAATTGAATTAGCATTACTTTATTCAAATATTTTCGTCATTCAGTGCTCTTTATTCCCACAGTAATTCTTTATGGATCCATCCAGTTGTGTTTAAGAAAACAGTGCACGCTTAGTTGTGGGCTATGTGAAGTGACATGCCTTGTAAAGTTTAGAACTGCCAGGAGGATGGTAAAACTTGCGCTTTTGTTTTCATTAATCTTTACAATAAAGCTAATTTTGACTTTGTGGCTATGGAAAATAATGGAAACAACTGATCATCCGCACACAGTTTCGAAAATCACCACACCTATTTAAGCACCACCTTCACCCAATCCTGGATACCATATCTGATTTGATTGCCCCCCAACTATCTTCAGAGTTTGTACTGTTAGGTGACCTGGGACATGCTTAACACCCCGACCGTCCTACAATCTAAGCTAGATGCCCTCAATCTCACACAAATTATCAAGGAACCTACTAGGTACAACCCTAAATCCGTAACCATGGGCACCCTCTTAGATATCATTCTGACCAACTTGCCCTCTAAATACACCTCTGCTGTCTTTATTGCCTCATTGCCTGCGTCCGTAATGTGTCCGCGGTCAAATGACCACCGCTCATCACTGTCGAACACTCCCTAAAACACTTCAGCGAGCAGGTCTTTCTAATCGACCTGGCCCGGGTATCCTGGAAGGATATTGACCTCATCCCGTCAGTAAAGGATGCCTGGTTGCTCTTTAAAAGTGCTTTCCTCACTGCCTTAAATAAGCATGCCCCATTCAACAAATGTAGAACTAAGAACAGATATGGCCCTTGGTTCACCCCAGACTTGACTGCCCTTGACCAGCACAAAAACATCCTGTGGCGTTCTGCATTAGCATTGAATAGCCCCCCCCCGATATGGAACTTTTCAGGGAAGTCAGGAACCAATATACTCAGTCAGTTAGGAAAGCTAAGGCCAGCTTTTTCAAACAGAAATGTGCATCCTATAGCAGTAATTCCAAAAAGTTTTGGGACACTGTAAAGTCTATGGAGAATAAGAGCACCTCCTCCCAGCTGCCCACTGCACTGAGGATAGGAAACATTGTCACCACCAATAAATCTACGATAAAATAAAAAATAAAATAAAAAAAGATGTCACTTATCGTAACAGTTGGGTGTTAACCCCGGTGCCCGGGCTAAATTCCCCATAACCAGACCATGACTCCCAGAGTTTTCCCAGAGTTCCAACTTGGAGGTTCACTGCTTGCTTCTGAAGCATGATTGGTTCTGGTCGGTCCCTGGTTGGGAGACCAGATGCTGCTGGAAGTAGTGTTGGAGGACCAGTAGGAGGCACTCTTTCCTCTGGTCTAAAAAAATGTATCCCAATGTCCCAGGGCAGTGATTGGGGACGTTGCCCTGTGTAGGGTGCCGTCTTTCGGATGGGACGTTAAACGGGTGTCCTGACTCTCTGTGGTCACTAAAGATTACATGTCACTTATCGTTAGAGTAGGGTGTTAACCCCGGTGTCCTGGCTAAATTCCCACTCTGGCCCTCATACCATCATGGCCACCTAATCATCCCTAGCTTCCAATTGGCTCCTTTCCCCTGTAACTATTCCACAGGTCAACAAAAATAAACTGAGAGGTGACTTTTCACACAGGTCTCCATATCTCTCTCCTCTCTCACTAACCCTCAATTCACCCTTTCCCTCCCTCTCTCCCCCAGTACGCCCAGTGATTTAGCCATGACTCTGTTTTTCCCACTGATAGCAGCTGACTGACTGGACCTCTCATCCCATGGCAGATACACTGGTGCCCAGCCCCAGACCTATTACAAACACAGCCTAGCCTACATCAGAACATTACACAGACAGATACCCAGCAACATCACACAGATACAGCCCAACATCACAAGCCAAAATAAAGGCCAAAGATGACCCACATAGTCAGAGACAAGCAACTTCCTTTCTCTGACTTCCCATTCTGGACTTTGGTATCTGTCTCTTGTCTCTTCCTCTCTCTCCTTTCTCTCTCTTTTCCCAAATCTGAGTATCCTGGTCCATCATGGTCATCATCATTACAAAGTTTATCTACAAAGACAGCTGCAGTTGTCTTATTAGAGACCATTTCAGATTCTGACTCAACTACTTGGCTAAGCTGGGAAGAACAGACAAGTGTTTGAAAGAGATTTCAAGGCTAACAAGAGTATACGATTTAGTTTCATCTTCTCTGGCACTTGTAGGCTTCTTTCCCTGGTTCTATTGGAATCACACTCACAATTTAATCAGCTTCTCTGACACGGGAATGAGACAATGCACTGGAACACACACACATACACACACACAGTTCGCTTTGATTCATCAGAGAAGATGACAGAACAAAACCAGGCCAGGGAGAATGAGAGAGAGAGGGGGATGCAATCCCTTTACGTGAAAAAAAAAAACGACAGATGGATGATAGGCAAAGTGACAAAACAAGAGCAGCTTAAATCAACCCTTCCTCTCCTCCTTAAACAGTTTGGGTTTAACCCTAATTAGCGAGACAGTAATTTAGCGACTTCAGAGGAATTTAGCAGGAAGGAACACGTAAGCATGAAGCCCTCCCCAAAAGCTGTCAGCAGTTTTATATACCCCCATTCTCTTCTCCATAATTAACTCAGTACTCAGCTCTTTTCCTCTCCATACTAGGGTTTAATATTTTCCAGAGAACCTACTAATTTTCTTCACCAAGAAAATTGCAAGAAATTACTGTGCTTCCCAGTATTCCCGTTCAAACCGGAAGCATATAATACCATTGCTTAATATTGACAACATGGTCAGACTAGCCATATTATACATATTGAGAATGTTGTAATCGTCAAAAATTCATTTGTTGTCATCTTTTGGTTGAAAAGGTAAAAGGTCAGTGGTGAAACATCACAACTCGGCAACTCGGATAACAACATTTTCTCAGAATTTCCCACTTGTAATTCTGACTTGGAAGGTCATTCAATTGACATTTTCCACTGGGAACTAGGAACTTCCTATAACTCAAATAGCACATGAACATGGCAGTAACCTATATAGTTTTAACAGGCCAATGAAGCACTGTTGGCCGACTGGTAAAATATAGTGAAAAATAATTACATTTGTTTTAGCCTACCTTTGACTGAAATATGCAGCTTGGTCTTTTTCTCTCCCCTTGAACCTGGCTATCAGGGGGAATTTGGGAAGGTTGTGGCTTTTTACTTGGCTTATTGTGGTGAGTTTGTCAAAGCAAACTTATTTGATTCTCCGCTAATCGAAGAGATAAGCTGTAGCGGAGATTCAGCACCATGAAAAGTGCTGTGGTTGATCAATATGCCCTCGAATCTAAACATATATATTTTACTTAAAAGCGAAACATGTTCTTATTGCATTCATTATAATTCACTAGCATTGGTTAGCCTTAAAATCAATGGTACACCTATTTCTAGGAAAAAAAGTAAATGATCTCAAGGTTTTGTTTAAAAAAAAATATTTAGTCACAGCATAAAATAAATTAATGAGATTTCTGGCTACAAAAACGTGGACTATATAATAAGTCAAGACCCAGCCATTATTATTTTCCTTTATTACACTTATTCAAGACAGAAAAACACATTTTCATAAAATGTGTTCAATTCGAGTTGATTAAAAAACAGCGAGTTCTCCGATTTTTTTTACATGAAAAACAGACTTGGTCAGAAACTGAGTAACTACAATTCTAGACAGTCCTGTAATTGGAGTTGACTGATTCTCAGCTGCACAAATGTAAAATCATATTTGAAACATAAACTTAGGTTATAGGCCACGTAAAATAACTTGGAAGGCCTAACCTGTAGCAAACAAACAAATGAACAATCAAAATTATTTGCATAGCCTATAGGTCATATTTGTTAAACCTTTTTGGGGGAGCGAAGTGGGCTCTCAAAAAGCACAATACATCACTGCTTCCCAGACTCAGGGGGTTTCTGATCTTCGTCACAAATTAGCCAGTCCTGGATTGTGACGAGTGCCTCAAACAGGTGCTGCAGGTATTTTGACCTATTGTTTGTTGCTTTAAACATTTCAGTAGATCGGTTTTGCATTCGGCCTTGGCATTCATTTGAGTAAAGCTTTGCCACACAGACATTGTTTTTATTATGAATTAAAACAGGTAGGTCTACCGGTAGGTCAAAAGTTGGAGATAATTGTATTACCGTATTAACTGCATTTCAAGGTCGCGTGTACAGTTTCAGTATAAACAATGGCAGCAGCTAATGGGGATCAAAATAAATACAAATGTGTGCGCTTTGAATTGATGGTGACTTTTTGTAAGTAAATACGGCATACTACAACGCACACACACACCCACACACACACACACACAAACACACGCACACACACACACGCACACACACACACACACAGCGTTGATTATTGATCATGCAGATAGCAAAGCAGAGAAGGCCGTATGAAGACAGATTTAGACTTTGCATGTAATTTAAGTTTAATTTCACGTTTTGCTGTTCATATAAATAACTGATTATAATTTAACGGATTCTCACAATTATTAATCCGGGGAAAAGGGAGTGGGTTCGGGCGGGAAATCCCAGTAAATCTCGGTAACCCGGTTCCGGCATTTAAACCTTACTCCATACTATCATTCTCAATCTCTCATAATATGTCAGACATGGGATGTTACTGGTGTCGTTGTTGTTGCCATCCATTCGTTTGATAAGGTTTGATTACAACACCCTAAATCTCATTAGCTGCTTTTAAAACAAGGAAGCGACGGGAAACAAAGATGGATCCTTTTTTCATGCTTTTGCTCCGCACTCCACAGCTGAGCTTGATGAGGCTTGATCGTTGCACACAGAGTGCAGCACTCTCAAAGCAATTCATTGGAAATGATAACAAGTGATAGTATTGGAGCCACTGAAATGGAAACAGAGATTTAGAAATAGAATCTCTGTAATGTGGGATGACTACACCACACACACACAGGATGTGTGGTGTAAGCGACATAAGCAATAGGGGGCCCCCGACCAAAAAAAACTAAAGATTATATATATATACAGTGAGGGAAAAAAGTATTTGATCCCCTGCTGATTTTGTACGTTTGCCCACTGACAAAGAAATGATCAGTCTGTAATGTTAATGGTAGGTTTATTTGAACAGTGAGAGACAGAATAACAAAGAAATCCAGAAAAACTCAAGTGAAAAATTGTATTAATTGATTTGCATTTAAATGAGGGAAATAAGTATTTGACCCCCTCTCAATCAGAAAGATTTCTGGATCCCAGGTGTCTTGTATACAGGTAACGAGCTGAGATGTCAACAGTCTCGAGACAGTGTAAGTTTTCATTTTGGATGAATAAGACCAGAGAATAAGAGCAAACCAGGAAGTCACTCATTTATGTCAACAGTACCCGGGCACGCGCTCCCGAGAAGTCGCGCAGTGTCTTTTTTACTGTCGTTACTATGTTTGATTGTTCTTGGACAAGTTTATAGGTATAAGATGAACGAGTTTGCGTCACGTTTCAATGGAGGAGTGGAAGCTGTCGTTTCTGATTATAACGCGCGAACCAAATGGAGGATTTATGGATAAAATACATTACTTTTTCTAACAAAAGAACCATGGATTGTCTTCGTTGGACACATAGGATGACCTCAGCAGAAGTTCTTCAACAGGTAATTGATTTGTTTTCGCTGTGAAATGTGTTATGTGTGTGCCATGATGGCTAATCGATTCATGGCTATGGGAAAAATATGTGAGGTGCTACCCTCAAACAATCAAATGTGCTGCTTTCGCCGTAAAGCATTTTTGAAATCTGACAACGCTGTGATATTGCCAAGAAACAGAGCTTTTGATGAGTATGGAACACTTGTATATTGGTGGATGTTTAATAATTCAACTTTTGGATTTTGAATTTGGCGCCTTACATTTTACCTGGTAGTGTCGGGAGCAGCCCGCTAGCACCCCAGTGATCCCTGAGAAGTTAAAGGGAGTGCTCCTAATCTCAGTTTGTTACCTGTATAAAAGACACCTGTCCACAGAAGCAATCAATCAATCAGATTCCAAACTCTCCACCATGGCCAAGACCAAACTCGCTGTGTTTGGAGGAGGAGGAATGCTGCCTATGACCCCAAAAACACCATCCCCACCGTCAAACATGGAGGTGGAAACAATATGCTTTGGGGGTGTTTTTCTGCTAAGGGTACAGGACAACTTCACCGCATCAAAGGGACGATGGACGGGGCCATGTACAGTCAAATCTTGGGTGAGAACCTCCTTCCCTCAGCCAGGGCATTGAAAATGGGTTGTGGATGGGTATTCCAGCATGACAATTACCCAAAACATGGCCAAGGCAACAAAAGAGTGGCTCAAGAAGAAGCACATTAACTTGTTAGGGAATGGCAGCTGAGGGGTCGGTTTTGGAGAGCCTGGCGTGCCCAAAGTAAAATGCCTCCCATTCAGGCCCAGAAAATAGGATATGCATATATTTGGTGCCATTGGATAGGAAACACTCTGAAGTTTCCAAAACTGTTAACCATTTGTCTGTGAGTAAAACAGAACGCATATAGCAGGCGAAACCCCGAGGACTTTCTGTCCTGGAAAAAGTGATTTTGACACATTGCTCATATGGGCACCCCTCCCTCATGAAAATGACCATATAAGGGCATATGAATGCAGTACCCATCGCTTCCTTTAGATGTCAACAGTCTCGAGACAGTGTATTTTTTTTCATTTTGGATGAATAAGACCAGAGAAGAAGAACAAACAAGGAAGTCACTCTGTCATGTAAACAGTACCCAGCGCGCGCTCCGAGCAAAGCACGCAGTGTCTTTTTTACCGTCGTTATCGATCAGTTTATATTCCGGTTGATTTATAATAGTAAATATACGTAAAAGTGTTCCTAAGGATACATTTAAAACTATGTTTGATTGTTCTTGGACAAGTTTATAGGTATAAGATGAACGAGTTCGCGTCACGTTTCAATGGAGTAGTGGAAGCTGTCGTTTCTGATTATAACGCGCAAACCAAATGGAGATTTATGGATAAAATACATTACTTTTTCTAACAAAAGAACCATGGATTGTCTTCGTTGGACACTTAGGATGACCTCAGCAGAAGTTCTTCAACAGGTAATTGATTTGTTTTCACTGTGAAATGTGTTATGTGTGTGCCATGATGGCTAATCGATTCATGGCTATGGGAAAAATATGTGAGGTGCTACTCTCAAACAATCAAATGTGCTGCTTTCGCCGTAAAGCCTTTTTGAAATCTGGAAACGCTGTGATATTGCCAAGAAACAGAGCTTTTGATGAGTATGGAACACTTGTATATTGGTGGATGTTTAATAATTCAACTTTTGGATTTTGAATTTGGCGCCTTACATTTTACCTGGTAGTGTCGGGAGCAGCCCCGCTAGCGCCCCAGTGATCCCTGAGAAGTTAAGGTCCTGGAGTGGCCTAGCCAGTCTCCAGACCTTAATCCCATAGAAAATCTGGGTAGGGAGCTGAAGGTTCGAGTTGCCAAACGTCAGTCTCGAAACCTTAATGACTTGGAGAAGATCTGCAAAGAGGAGTGGGACAAAATCCCTCCTGAGATGTGTGCAAACCTGGTGGCCAACTACAAGAAACGTCTGACCTCTGTGATTGCCAACAAGGGTTTTGCCACCAAGTACTAAGTCATGTTTTGCAGAGGGGTCAAATACTTATTTCCCTCATTAAAATGCAAATCAATTTATAACATTTTTCACATGCGTTTTTGTGGAATCTTTGGTTGTTATTCTGTCTCTCACTGTTCAAATAAACCTACCATTAAAATTATAGACTGATCATTGCTTTGTCAGTGGGCAAACGTACAAAATCAGCAGGGGATCAAATACTTTATTCCCTCACTGTATATACAGTTGAAGTTGGAAGTTTACATACACTTAGGTTGGAGTCATTAAAACTTGTTTTTCAAACACTCCACAAATGTCTTGTTAACAAACTATAGTTTTGGAAAGTCGGTTAGGACATCTACTTTGTGCATGACACAAGTCATTTTTCTAACAATTGTTTACAGACAGATTATTTCACTTATAATTCACTGTATCACAATTCCAGTGGGTCAGAAGTCTACATACACTAAGTTGACTGTGCCTTTAAACAGCTTGGAAAATTCCAGAAAATGATGTCATGGCTTTAGAAGCTTCTGATAGGCTAATTGACATAATTTGAGTCAATTGGAGGTGTATACCTGTGGATGTATTTCAAGGCCTACCTTCAAACTCAGTGCCTCTTTGATTGACATCATGGGAAAATCTAAAGAAATCAGCCAAGACCTCAGAAAAAAAATGGTAGACCTCCACAAGTCTGATTCATCATTGGGAGCAATTTCCAAATGTCTGAAGGTACCACGTTCATCTGTACAAACAATAGTATGCAAGTATAAACACCATGGGACCACGCAGCCGTCATACCGCTCAGGAAGGAGACGCGTTATGACTCCTAGAGATGAAGGTACTTTGGTGTGAAAAGTGCAAATCAATCCCAGAACAACAGCAAAGGACCTTGTGAAGATGCTGGAGGAAACAGGTACAAAATTATCTATATCCACAGCAAAACGAGTCCTATATCGACATAACCTAAACGGCTGCTCAGCAAAGAAGAAGCCTCTTCTCCAAAACCGCCATAAAAAAGCCAGACTACGGTTTGCAACTGCACATGGGGACAAGGATCATACTTTTTGGAGAAATGTCCTCTGGTCTGATGAAACAAAAATAGAACTGTTTGGCCATAACAACCATCGTTGTGTTTGGAGGAAAAAGGTTGAGGCTTGCAAGCCGAAGAACTCCATCCCCACCGTGAATCACGGGGGCATTGAAGCAACATCTCAAGACATCAGGCAGGAAGTTAAAGCTTGGTCGCAAATGGGTCCCAACTTATTGTGGGAAGGATGTGGAAGGCTACCCAAAACATTTGACCCAAGTTAAACAATTTAAAGGCAATGCTACCAAATACTAATTGAGTGTGTATAAACTTCTGACCCACTGGGAATGTGATTAAAGAAATAAAAGCTAAAATAAATCATTCTCTGTACAATTTCACATTCTTAAAATAAAGTGGTGATCCTAACTGACCTAAAACAGGGCATTTTTACTAGGATTAAATGTCAGGAATTGTGAATAACTGAGTTTAAATGTTTTGGGCTAAGGTGTATATAAACCTCCGACTTCAACTGTTTATATCACTCTCTCAAGGCTTTGGCCCAAATGATAAATCAAGCAGCGATCAATAATTCAAACACTTTCAAGCTTTGTCTCCTCTACCACTCACAGCGCAAACGAGAGGGAGAGGGGGAAGGAAGGAACGTTAGACTAGAGACACAAAAAGAGAATGAGAGGGAGAGAGGCTCTGTTAAACCAGGCAGCGATCAATAATTCAAACACTTTCAAGCGTCTCCTCTACCACTCAAAGCCTAAACGCGAGGGAGAGGGGGAAGGAATGATAAACTACAGAGAAAAAACGAGAGAGAGAGGCTCTGTTAAACCAGGGACCTAACACAGAACAGCTAAACGAGACTCAAGTCCTGATAAAAAATGTAAGCACTGCTCTTCACCCATGAATACACTGGAAGCATTAGCTCATCAGGTGAGAGAGAATGACACCATTCTTTTCAGAAATGAAGATTCTGGCCTGCTCTTGTGGACTCTGTAGGTTTTCTAGCTTCCTGAGACTGTTGGTCATTAAGGGTGGAAAGTCACCTTCCACCAGACCCCATGAGTCAACACACACTGATAGATTTCCCTCACCTCTCATGTCCTGGGTCAGACAGAATCTTTCCCTTAAAATCATACAGCAGTGGGCACCACCATCTAGCCTGACGACTCTCACTAAGTTATTTCACTGCTCTGTCGTTCGCAACAAACTTTAGTTTAAGATTGAAGTTGAAGTTGTTTGTGGTGATGAGGGGTAGGAGGGGTGATGTACAAAACAAAGTCATCAGTCATCGGACCGTCTTTAACCAATCAGAGTATCAAAGCCAAAGTGTGTTCTGGTTCTGGTCCAACCCATCGGACCAATCAGACTGCCCCGAATGTGTTCGCATTCGGTGAAGGGTCAGGGAGGTACTAAGATCCAGGCTCATTGTGGAGAAGAAACTAACATCCGTGGGCATGGCATAGCATTTGGCCAAAGCAAGAAGTCTGGTTTGCCAGGCAAACCACAGTCCTCCTGATCATCAAATATAGACCACTCTGTACAGGCTATAGTGGCTGCTGACTGTTCCAGCATTTTCTCCCTCACCCTTCTTTCTCCCCTCTTCCACCCTTCTCTCTCTCAATGGGAGGTTCTTTCCCTCTCTCTCTCCACACACACACACTTTAAAACTCAAGGTACAAACTCACCTGATTTACCCAGCTGAAGACATGACAATGTTATTAACCTAAAACACACACACACAGGTCTGTAGGCAGGCTGTGCTGTGTTTTATTGCTGTCGCATTCGCTCCAGCTGCAGTAATTATACCTAACGATGCATTAATAATAAAGCTATGCCGAGGCACAGGACAGATTGTGTGTGTATGCGTGCGCGTGTGAATATGGGGGAGGGGTAGCCAGCAATTTGGAGCGACATCCAGCAACAAATAGCTCATGATTATTCATGGTCAAATTTAAATGTTTAATACTCTGGCATGCACCAAGTGAACCGGCAAGGAATGCACAGCATTACTAAAAACCAGCCTAAATCCTTTGTAATGTGTGGGAAATAATGTGATACACGCCAAATACGGAAGTCAGTGTTTTGAGAATAAAAGAAGCCTAGAATTTCTCTAGAATATTTCACTTTTTTCAGTAAAACTTTACTGGAACCCTGTCATAAGGCCTATACATGAAAACACTGTGGTAACACTTATGTCAGGCTATATTCCTTATAAACAATGCACTTGAGTTTTTTCTCCCCCTCAGAGCTGGCTAGCCAGCACTCCTCCTAGCCAAGTACATTATTGCTGAGTAGGGTGTTGTGCTTTTGTTTTTCTTTAGTACACATTATTCAAGGGTCATAGTTGAAGGGACTGATTTCCATCTGTGACCTTATACACTATGCAAGTGATGAGGCAAGTAGCTTTGTAGTTTTTAATTTTTTAGTATTTTCAATGAATCATTGGCAGAAGTAAATTCCTCCACAAACATTAATATAATGTTTTGTATATCTTAAATGACCGCGTTTTCATGAATTTGATGATATAATGGTAAAGCCCATTCAAAAGAGCAGGGACATGAACATGGAAGTATGACATAGGAATGCGTTTTGGATTACTTCAGACCAGTGTGTGCATATTTGTGCGCGTGACTGCATGTGTGTTTGCGTGTGTGCACTTCAGTGATTGGGCACACAAAGCCACCGTAGCCAATTGGGGGCCTCAGTCATCAATCACCCACTGTCCATGGTGCCACATTCACCATCACCATGATCACTGGGGAGAGGCAATTTTAGAATTCTATTACATTTTGGTCGATGCACCTGTTCTGAGCTCAGTGGTCACACAAACTTTCACTGGGGAGAGGCTCTCATTACAATAGCCCTGTGTGTGTGTATGTATGTGCCTGCCTGCCTGTGTGTGTGTCTGAGGAAGGCCCGAAAGATCGTCAAGGACTCCAGTCACCCGAGCCATGGACTGTTCAGATGTAAGCATCTGGCAAGCGGTATCGGAGCTTCGGGTCTTGGACTAACAGGCTCCGAGACAACTTCTGCCACCAGGCCGTCAGACCACTGAACAGCTAACCCTAGCTGTCTCCCTGCACAGACCTGCACCTCAGAGATTCTCTGTACTTTAGAAATGATTGCACTCACTACCCACCCATCCAACCATTACACACACACACACACACACACACACACACGCAGTTCTATTATATACTATTTATTCTACTGCGTGACCAAGTCACTACCCACTTTATTTTTGTAAGTCTAAATACAGACCATTATTACTATGCATATTAGCTCTTTTATTACTTCTGAGTTGTTCCATGTCATTTCAGCAAGCCACGACACCCACCATCTCAGATTGTTCTGAAATTGTCTCTAGTTAGAAGATTGGAATTCCTGAAACGTTATTTTGTTGAAATATAATTTGATCTCGGATAAATTAAACTAATTGATTGCACCCAAATTGGCAATTTTAATTGATAGGATTCAGATAATATTCAATAAATATAGTACCCAACATCCAATTTGGCCCAAACTTTTTCCTACCAGTGCCAATGAGTAAGACATGAGGAATAATTGTTTTGGGTCAAAAGCCACCCACAAGCCCCCACACCCCACGCCAATCCCACCCTAACAACGAGAATACAGTATCAGTTTTCTATGTCTGACAAGTAGAATGGAGCTGTGGCTCGTAGTATTGTTTCTTCATCCTATGTAATGGATTGTCAGTCAATTTAGTGATGTTCTTGTCCCCCTGTTCAGAGAAAATAGTAATTGAAGTTGTTAGGTTTATGTCCCATCCTACATCCTGATTTTACCAGATCATGACCACAAGATGGTGGTGTTCTAACTATTAGGTGATTTTGAATGTTAAAGGGATTCTTAGAAAACAAAAATCACCTGGAACATCATCATCTAGTGTTCAGAACCTGGTAATATCATAAAGTAGGATGGGACATATACCTAACAACTTCAATGACTAATTTATCTGAACAGGGGACAAAAAACATCACCAGATTCACAGGAAATGCATTACATAGTATGGAGAAGCAATACTCCAATCTGCAGTTTCATACTGTTGTCAAACATAAAGAACTGATACCATATGCTGGTTGTTGTGGTGGGAATGGCATGGGGTTTGGGGGGTCCCAGGGTGGCTTTAGATTTTTTTGGGGGGGATTTCTCATGTCTTACTTGTTAGTAGGAAGAAGTTTGGTCCAAATCGGATGTTGGGGACTATATTTATTGAATATTATCTGAATCCTATAAATGAACATGGCCAATTAGCTAAATTTCTCAGAGATCAAAACAAAATAATGTTTCAGGAATGCTAAATTGTATCTGTTACTAAATACAGAAATTATTTCAAAACAATCTTGAGATGGTGGATGTCTAAATTCTCTTTCTTGTGCTTTTTGAGGTGGAATAACCATTATAGTACTTACACATTTTTTATTGACTCTGTTATTATTATATTGTATCGATTAATGTACTGTATTGTTGAGGGAGCTAGCACATAAGCATTTCGCTGCACCTTTCATACCCGCTGTAAACTATGTATGTAATTTTATTTTGTGCGCCTGTCTGCCTATGTGTATGTGTCAGTTTCTCACGTTGGTGTAGCCTACCCTCATATTTCACCACTTAAGACTCCACACAACAGGTCATCTTGAGGACAACAGACACTAAAAAACAAAACCGTAACTAAATGTCGTAAAGCAACAATCACAAAAACGTTTGATGACCAAACAAGTACAGTAGAAGACTGACAAACCAGCCATTACTCTGAGGCAGTGCTATACAGAGAGACATCCCATCTGTCCTGAACGGTCAGTCAGTGTAGAGGAACAAGAGGATTCCCAATCAATAGAGACTCATTATGCGCCTTCAGAGAGAAATCACCACTCGCTACTCCCTGCCTGGCCACAATGCAGCGGACCACAATTTAATTAGGGATGACAATGATACCATTGTGGTTTGATCAATCCAGAAAGACATTACAAAGCACTTACTACATGCCTTATTATCATCACATAGTCTGTGCCTATAGCTGTTCTATTTTTAGCCCAAAGCATTGTTTATGGTGTGTTATTTATGGTGATGGTCAAATTATATGATGCAGTGCTTTCATAAACTATTCAGACCCCTTCACTTTTTCCACATTTTGTTACATTACAGCATTATTCTAAAACGAATTAAATGTTGTTTGTTGGGACTAAGCAGAAACTGCTTTTTAGAAAAGTTTAGCAAATTTATTCTAAATAAAAAACTGAAATATAACATTTACATAAGTATTCAGACCATTTACTCAGTACTTTTTTGAAGCACATTTGGCAGCGATTACAGCCTTGAGTCTTCTTGGGTATGACGCTACAAGCTTGGCACACCAGTATTTGGGGAGTTTCTCCCATTCTTCTCTGCAGATCCTCTCAAGCTCTGTCAGGTTGGATGGGGAGCGTTGCCGCACAGGTATTTTCAGGTCTCTCCAGAGATGTTCGATCAGGTTCAAGTCCGGGCTCTGGCTGGGCCACTCAAGGACATTCAGACACTTGTCCCGAAGCCACTCCTGCGTTGTCTTGGCTCTGTGCTTAGGGTCCTTTTCATCAAGGATCTCTCTGTACTTTGCTCCGTTCATCAATGCCTCGATCCTGACTAGTCTCCCAGTCCCTGCCGCTGAAAAACATCCACACATCTTGATGATGCCACCACCATGATTCACCGTGCCAGGTTTCCTCCAGACTTGATGCTTGGCATTCAGGCCAAAGAATCTTGTTTCTCATGGTCTGAGAGTCTTTAGGTGCCTTTTGGCAAACTCCAAACGGGCTGCCATGTGCCTTTTACTGAGGAGTGGCTTCCGTCTGGTCACTCTACCATAAAGGCCTGATTGTGGGGTGCTGCAGACTTGGTTGTCCTTCTGGAAGGTTCTCCTTTCTCCACAGAGGAACTCTGGAGCTCTGTCAGAGTGACCATCGGGTTCTTGGTCACCTCCCTGACCAATACCTTTCTTCTCAGATTGCTCAGTTTGGCCGGGCGGCCAGCTATAGGAAGAGTCTTGGTAGTTCCAAACTTCTTCCATTTAAGAATGATGGAGGCCACTGTGTTCTTGGGGACCTTCAATGCTGCATAATGTTTTTTGTACCCTTCCCCAGATCTGTGCCTCGACACAATCCTGTCTCTGAAAAAAACCTAAGTCACTGTGAGGAGTTTTTCCTGATCACACATGAGCAGGAAAATCTCTGGGCCTTTACAGAGAGAGCCCTTATAGTTGTGCCTTGGTTTTCAAAGATCACTCCACTCCAACCCCTGAGCACTCCTCCTCCCTCCCTTTTCTACAGGCCAGATCAAACTAATCAAAACAGAGCGAGGAGGTGTGCCTGACCTGACCCAACACAGGAAGTGTTTGGGGAATCCAGAAATAGTGCTGAGTAGAATAAGGCTGTTCCAGTGGTCTTCAGGGACTCTTTAGGAAGGCTGTTGACAGCTTTATACACCTCTTAACAAATTCCCCCACTACTTCTCTCTATTGAGGAAAAAAGGCCAGGGCAGAGGGGAGGGGAGGAGGAGAAACAGGTGTGTTACTCCGAGCAGGGCCGCGGGAGTGTGTGAGTGTGTTATGTGTGTGTGCATTTCTGTCTATGTGCATACGGGGAGGGAAGTACTGTGTTGTCATAGTATTTCATAAACGTGTGATTAGTGTGTTGTATGTATGGAAGTAGGGGTGTTTATCCATGTCGGCACCAATAATGTTAGGATGAAACAGTCAGAAGTCACCAAGCGCAACATAGCTTTGGCGTGTAAATCAGCTAGAAAGATGTGTCGACATCGAGTAATTGTCTCTGGCCCCCTCCCAGTTAGGGGGAATGATGAGCTCTGCAGCAGACTCAATCGCTGGTTGAAAACAGTTTTCTGACCTTCCAAAAATATAGAATTTGACGACTGATTACTTAAAGAAAGGGGGTTGGGTTTGAATGAATGCGCAGGAAGACTGAGGAACAAAAGGATTGGGTCTCTATCGGACCTTATGAAGCTATGCTATCGTAAATTCAGAATCTTATGCATTCTAAATAACCGCCCATTTGGAAAAGGAAAATGCAATTAATATTTACTCTGAGCTGCGCTTCGATAGATTGGTCGTAGATGGAAGGCTGGGTTGCCCAGCAGAGATCTCTCTTGTCCTTTGAAGAATATGTCTTGTGGTAGAACGTATACGTTGTAGTACCGCTGTCGTGTGGTAGAACGGATATGTTGTAGTATTGTATTTCTGAATAGATTGTCCGTCCTTTCCTAGCCCACGTTTACAGCTGCTGCTGCTAACTCGACGTCTAGGATGTATCACTTCTTTAGTGAAAAAGAGTTCAAAGTTCGTACCAAGTTGCCATACTATAAGCTCATGCTATATTCTGGCTGGTATAGTCGAAATGCATCCTTCCAGTGTGTCGATCGTCGCCTCCACGTTGAAATTTGCCCTTCTACTTATTCTTTACGTAGAAGGGCAAAAGAACAACAAATCTTTAAGTACCGGAATATGGATTACCGGAATATGGTTCCGTTCCCCACCCTTTTGATGTTACCAGACTCTCTCTATGTTAACCAAGGGCTTCACAAGAGTCAAATCTGTAGAGTAGAGAGAGGAAAGGGGGAAAGGTATTTATGGGGGTCATAAACCTCACCAACAGGGCAACGTCATGACAGGTGCTCTCATCTTATCTATAAACATAGACAGGGCTCTAACTCCTCTAGCTCCACAATGAGATAGGGTGCAGGCCAGGCAGCAGGCTGTTAGCCACCCTGCCAGCTTAGTGGAGTCTGCCACTAGCACAGTCAGTGTAGGCAGCTCAGCTATCCCCATTGAGACCGTGTCTGTGTCTCGATCAAGGTTGGGCAAAACAAAACATGGCGGTGTTCGCCTTAGCAATCTCACTAGAATAAAGACCTCCTCCATTCCTGTCATTGTTGAAAGAGATTGTGAAATCTCACATCTCAAAATAGGGCTACTTAATGTTAGATCCCTCACTTCCAAGGCAGTTATAGTCAATGAACTAATCACTGATCATAATCTTGATGTGATTGGCCTGACTGAAACATGGCTTAAACCTGATGAATTTACTGTGTTAAATGAGGCCTCTCCTCCTGGTTACACTAGTGGCCATATCCCTTGCGCATCCCGCAAAGGCGTAGGTGTTGCTAACATTTACGATAGCAAATTTCAATTTTAAAAAAAGAAATGACTGAAAAAAATGTTTTCATCTTTTGAGTTTCTAGTCGTGAAATTTATGCAGCCACAATGCAGCGGACTCAATCACTTTATATAGTTACTGTTTACAGGCCTCCTGGGCCGCATACAGCGTTCCTCACTGAGGTCCCTGAATTCCTATCGGACCTTGTAGTCATGGCAGATAATATTCAAATATTTTGTGACTTTAATATTCACATGGAAAAGTCCACAGACCCAATCAAAAAGGCTTTCGGAGCCATCATCGACTCAGTGGGTTTTGTCCAACATGTCTCCGGACCTACTCACTGCCACAGTCATACTCGGGACCTAGTTTTGTCCCGTGGAATAAATATTGTGGATTTTAATGTTTTTCCTCATAATCCTGGACTATATGACCACCATTTTATTACATTTGCAATCGCAACAAATAATCTGCTCAGACCCCAACCAAGGATCATCAAAAGCTGTGCTATAAATTCTCGGACAAACCAAAGATTCCTAGATGCCCTTCCAGACTCCCTCCACCTACCGAAGAACGTGAGAGTACAAAAATCGGTTAACCGCTTAACTGAGGAACTAAATTTAACCTTGCATAATACCCTAGATGCAGTCGCACCCCTAAAAACAAAACACATTTGTCATAAGCAATTAGCTCCCTGGTATACAGAAAATACCCGAGCCCTGAAGCAAGCTTCCAAACAAATTGGAACGGAAATGGCGCTACACCAAACTGGAAGTCTTCCGACTAGCTTGGAAAGACAGTACCGTGCAGTATCGAAGAGCCCTCACTGCTGCTCAATCATCCTATTTTTCCAACTTAATTGAGGAGAATAAGAACAATACAACATTTATTTTTCATACTGTCACAAAGCTAACTAAAAAGCAGCATTCCCCAAGAGAGAATGGCTTTCACTTCAGCAGTGATAAATTCATGAACTTCTTAGGATCAAGGGAGACACTCAAGTTTTTTAATTCTATATCTCTTGACACTGATGAAAATAGTCTTGGCCTCTAAGCCTTCAAGCTGCATACTGGACCCTATTCCAACACAACTACTGAAAGAGCTGCTTCCTGTGCTTGGCCCTCCTATGTTGAATAAAATGAACGGCTCCCTATCTACCGGATGTGTACCAAACTCACTAAAAGTGGCAGTAATAATGTCTCTCTTGAAAAAGCCAAACCTTGGACCAATTTCTTTTGAAAAAGTTGTTGCACAGCAACTTACTGCCTTCCTGAAGACAATGTATACGAAATGCTTCAGTCCGGTTTTAGACCCCATCATAGCACTAAGACTGCACTTGTGAAGGTGGTAAATTACCTTTTAATGGTGTCAGACCAAGGCTCTACATCTGTCCTCATGCTCCTAGACCTTAGTGCTGCTTTTGACACCATCGATCAGCACATTCTTTTGGAGAGATTGGAAACCCAAATTGGTCTACATGGACAAGTTCTGGCCTGGTTTAGATCTTATCTGTCGGAAAGATATCAGTGTGTCTCTGTGGATGGTTTGTCCTCTGGAAGGCTGTGGTTCAGACATAAGGAAGTGGATGTGTTACTTTTAAACCCGGACAAAACAGAGATGCTAGTTCTAGGTCCCAAGAAACAAAGAGATCTTCTGTTGGATCTGACAATTAATCTTGATGGTTGTACAGTAATCTCAAATAAAACTGTGAAGGACTTTGGCGTTACTCTGGATTCTGATCTCTCTTTTGACAAACATATAAAGAATATTTCAAGGACAGCTTTTTCCCATCTTCGTAACATTGCAAAAATCAGAAACATTCTGTCCAAAGATTATGCAGAAAAATGTATCCATGCTTTTGTCACTTTTAGATTAGACTACTGCAATGCTCTACTTTCCAGCTACCTGGATAAAGCACTAAATAAACTTCATTTAGTGCTAAACACGGCTGCTAGAATCTTGACTATAACCAAAACATTTGATCATATTACTCCAGTGCTAGCCTCTCTACACTGGCTTCCTGTTAAGGCTAAGGTTGATTTCAAGGTTTTACTGCTAACCCACAAAGCATTACATGGGCTTGCTACTACCTATTTTTCCGATTTGGTCCTACCGTACATATCGACACGTACGCTACTGTCACAAGACACAGGCCTCCTTACTGTCCCTACAATTTCTAAGCAAAGAGCTGGAGGCAGGGCTTTCTCCTACAGAGCTCAATTTTAATGGAACAGTCTGCCTATCCATGTGAGAGACGCAGACTCGGTCTCGACCTTTAAGTCTTTATTGAAGACTCATCTCTTCAGTAGGTCCTATTATTGGCCCAGGGGTGTGAAGGTGAAGGAAAAGGCACTGGAGCGACGAACCACCCTTGCTCTCTCTGCCTGGCCGGTTCCCCTCTCTCCACTGGGATTCTCTGCCTCTAACCCTATTTTGTGGGCTGAGTCACTGGCTTACTGGTGCTCTTCCATGCCGTCCCTAGGAGGGGGCGTCACTTGAGTGGGTTGAGTCACTGGCGTGATCGTCTGGGTTGGCGTCCCCCCTCAGGTTCGTGCCATGGGGGAGATCTTTGTGGGCTATACTCAGCCTTGTCTCAGGGTAGTAGGTTGGTGGTTTAAGATATCCCTATAGTGGTGTGGGGGCTGTGCTTTGGCAAAGTGGGTGGGGTTATATCCTGCCTGTTTGGCCCTGTCCGGGGTTATTGCCACAGTGTCTCCCGACCCCTCCTGTCTCAGCCTCCAGTATGTATGCTGCAATAGTTTATGTGTCGGGGGGCTAGGGTCAGTCTGTCATATCTGGAGTACGTCTCCTGTCTCATCCGGTGTCCTGTGTGAATTTAAGTATGCTCCCTCTAATTCTCTATCTTTTTATCTATTTTTATCTCTCTTCTCTCTGAGGACCTGAACCCTAGGACCATGCCTCAGGACTACCTGGCCTGATGACTCCTTGCTGTCCAAAGTCCACCTTTTAATGCTCCAGTTTCAACTGTTCTGTCTGCGGCTATGGAACCCTGACCTGTTCCCTGGACGTGCTATCTTGTCCCGGACCTGCTGTTTTGGACTCTCTCTCTACCGCACTTGCTGTCTCTAACTCTGAATGATCGGCTATGAAAAGCCAACTGACATTTACTCCTGAGGTGCTGACCTGTTGCTGTGATTATTATTATCTGACCCTGCTGGTCATCTATCGTTTTAACATCTTGGCCATGTTCAGCCAGAAGAGGACTGGCCACCCCTCAGAGCCTGGTTCCTCTCTAGGTTTCTTCCTAGGTTCTGGCCTTTCTTGGGAGTTTTTCCTAGCCACCGTGCTTTTACATCTGCATTGCTTGCTGTTTGGGATTTTAGGCTGGGCTTCTGTACAGCACTTTGTGACATCCGCTGATGTAAAAAAGGGCTTTATAAATAAATTTGATTGATTTGATTGATTTACTCTCTCTCTCTCTCTCTCTCTCTCTCTCTCTCTCTCTCTCTCTCTCTCTCTCTCTCTCTCTCTCTCTCTCTCTCTCTCTCTCTCTCTCTCTCTCTCTTTCTAACCCTCTCTCTCTCTGTGTCTCTTTCTAACCCTCTCTCTCTCTCTATTTTGTCCAGTACCTCGTGGTGCCCAGTGTAGAGTGAATTCCCAGGGCCGGACCCTGCTGGCTAAACAGGTGTTACCTAAAGGACAGCCCTTCCAGGCAGGGCTCTAAATTAAAAATGTTAATTTTTGCACTGGTGTACCTTACTTTTAAAAGTTAGGAGTACCACATCAAATTTAGTAAGACCAGAAAATAAGATTTTTAAATCGATTGCGATACAGCCTATTTTGGGCTTTTATGAATTTTTGCTACTTTTGAAGCACATGTTATGCTCTAGAAAGTAATATGTAACAGGGAAAATACATTAGTTTATTATAAAAGTAGTGCTGAGAGATTAGTGCTTTTTAACGTCGGTTTGGTTCAATTATAAAATAATGATCACAATTTTTGATAACGGTTCGATAATTTGTTTAGACAGTTAAATGCACTATGCATTATGTGGTTGAATGCTATAACAACACAGAATAAAACAATTAATAAAAGTCCCATGATGGTAGTGACTGCCCATTACTGCTCATCACTTATTAACCATCATTTATTAACATTACTTTACTATAATAAAATATTTGTTTTATTTGATTACTTTTTTATTATTTCATTCCAAGTCATCAGCTATTCTTGAGGTTCTTTAAAGTAAATATGGCATACTTTTATGACTGCTGAATACCAACTATCAATCACTTAGATAATGTATTTTCCAGGCTCACAAAGAGATCTTGTGTTCTCTCTTCTCTGAGTCTCCATGTATGCTCGCACAGACCGGACAATTTTAAGCGGGTGCACAATGGATTATGGCCATTGTAGTTAATTACCAGGTTTTCTGCACTAAACTCATTGCTATGACCATTGATCTCCTGAAGAAGCGATACCATTTCCTTTATTTCTGTGCCCCCAAATGTTTGGATATACTAGTAAAGTTACCAGGTTGTTAGCTAACTAGCCAATGAGGTAACATGACTGAACAAAGTGTAAACAAATGGTTAAGGACGCGCAAGTATTTTTAGAATGGTCCACGACATGGTTTATGTGATCCCAGCGATTCGCGGCTATAGGAAGATCAAAATGTTGCTCAGGTAATACAACATTTCTCTATTTATACAGTACTGCACATGGATTGAGGTTGTGAATTGAAGGGTTTACATCAAAATTACTTGAACCGCTTTGTCATCTACGTTTTACACAACACTGTCATAAACGCTAGCCACTCAAGTCAAGTAGAAATCGTTGCAACAAAACTGTGTGCCAAAAGTGCTCGGAATGGGCACAGCGATTGAGCAACCAGTTAATGTGAATAGGCTGGTGACATGGTGACACATAGGATAACTAATTAATCTCAAGCACCGAGGGGTAACTGTGACCTGATCACCATGGCCCCCTTGTGAGCTTTGACCACTATTCTGACCACATCAATAGTCTAGAAATGGAATCACAGTTCTAACCACAGAATGGGAATTTATTCCACAAATTGGAATATGGTTCCCACAGACAACCCAGCATAATGTTGCAGGATCATCACACACTAACAACACAGTAGTGTCTGTGTGAAAGAATGGTCTGGGCTGGACTGGCTGGGTAGATAAGAAATCAGTTCAGGACAGAAATCCCATGTGGTAACCTAGCTGGTCATTAGGAGAGGAAGCGACCCAATCATGACATGGTCTCAATGGGTCAAAAGACCAATTAGTGGAACAAATTTCTGAATATACACTACCGGTCAAAAGTTTTAGAACACCTACTCATTAAGCATGGAAAGAATTACCAGAGTTTTTGTAACAAATAAAATAGGAGGTTATTCATATTTTAGCTGACATGGTTGTGTACTATGGGCTTACCCAACCTCACTGTGTGAGAGAGCTCTATTAATGCCATCATGAATAACATTCTCACACCCTGTCACCTCTACTTCCCCTGCAGGGTCGTGGAGAGTGAGAGAATTGGTTAGGGCACTAGAACAGTCTGCAGCATCCAGCCTCACCCTACTAGAATCTGAAGTCAAATGTCTACTGTTTGCTGATGTCATCACTCTCTCTCCTTGGTGAGGATCAATGGTGCCAGATCAACTGGCAATGGCTGACAGATAAAAGCTTAGAATCTTGGTAATCAAGCCGCGTTGTCGGATTTACAATAGGCGAAAGCAGAACATTCGATTATCTGAGGACAGCGCCCCACAACAACATATTATTCAAACCAGCACAGGTGTTACAAAATCATGTATAGCGATAAAAAAAATTGCTTACCTTTGAAGATCTTCCTCTGTTTGCAATCACAAGGGTAGGGGCCCAGGAACACAAAGAATGGTTGTTTTGTTCGATAAAGTCCTTCTTTATATCCCAAAAAGTCAGTTTAGTTGGCGCCATGGAGTTCTATAATCCAGTCGTTCAACATGCAGACAAAGAAATCCCCAAAATACCGGTAAAGTTCGTCCAAACAAGTCAAACAACGTTTTTAATTAATCCTTAGGTTGTCAAATATCTAAATAAACGATAATATTTCAGACTGGGAATACTCTGTTCAAAAGGGAAGAAAAATAACAGTAGTGTCCGTTTCAACAGTCACCTGGAAGAACTTCTATTTCTTGTTTGTTTTTCAAAAAACAAGCCTGAAACCATGTCTAAAGACTGTTGACATCTAGTGGAAGCCATAGGAACTGCAATCTGGGACCTATTTCCCTCTATAGACAATAGCAAGCCATATCAGTTCTGTTATACTCACAGACATTATTTTAACAGTTTTAGAAACTTCAGAGTTTTTTCTATCCAATACTACCAATCTTAGCTTCTGGGCCTGAGTATCAGGCAGTTTACTTTGGGCACGTCAGACTCTGTACTTCTGAACACTGCACCCTAGCCCGTAGAGGTTAAGCCAATTTGTGTATTGCTGATTAATCAGTTAGATTAGGGTTCATTCAGATATCCAAGAATTATGCGACGTTCAGAATGAGACTGATGAGGTAATAATTCATAATTGACTGTTATTGATGTAAGAGAAATTTACATATCTTTCGAGTTTAAGTCGGGAGATAGTAACTCGGTAAACAACTTTTCCCGTGGTGCCCCAAATTCCTAATGAGTTAATTGTTACATGATTAATTTAATAACAATTAAACATAGTAGGTAATTATTCGATTAATAACAGTAGTCACGTCATCTGGTGCTTCTGTCCCCAACCAAGGAGTACCTACAGCAGCACCTAGGTCTTCTGCACAGATTCTGTCAGACCTGGGGCCCCCAAATATAATGGTGCTCCAAAATAGGTCCAGTTGCCAGGACCACAAATACAAACTCCATCTAGACACCATTGCCCTAGAGTACACAAAAAACTATACCTACCTCGGCCTAAACATTAGCACCACAGGTAATTTCCACAAAGCTCTGAACGATCTGAGGGACAAGGCAAGAAGGACCTCCTAATCTACGCCATCGAAAGGAACATAGAATTCCAATTAGGTTCTGGCAAAAAAATACTTGAATCAATTATAGAACCCATTGTGCTCACCAACCAATAATTCACAAAATGTGACAAACACCAAATTAAGACTACAGAATTTTACAAAAATGCCCTCTGTGTACAATGTAAAACACCAAATAATGCATGCAGAACAGAATTAAGACTAGGGCTGACCCCATTTAGTCGACTGGTCGATTGTTTGGTCAATAGGCTGTTGGTCAACTGAGATTTCTTTAGTCGAGGAGTAGCAAAATTTAGATTTTTTTTAAATTATGGTGTACAAGACACCGGTCTGATTCGCGCCTGTCTGAGTGGACTGATCCACTGTGGAGGCCGTGGGGATTGCACAGCCCATCAGTCTAAGACATGTGCTACTGAAATTGTATATGGTTATACTATGTAAGAACAATGGTGCAACACAAATGTTTTTATAACAAGTGCACTTTCTCCCGCGTTGGATTGTGGTCGCTGTCTACAGTTCTGAAACACATCAGTGCGCTGTTGAATTGGTGCCTTTTCTTAGACCATGTTGCTATGTGCATAATAGCAAAGTTAACCAGCATATTTGTTTTGAGAACAATGCGGCGGAGGCAGGAGAAGAGTTAGGAGACGAGAAAACAACTCCTGCCTTAATTGTCTAAGAAAAGTGAGGAGAGAAGCAAGCCCAAATTAATTAGGTCTGTAATCAATAGCCTACTGTTAAATGTGCCTGGTTTTATAAATCATCCATATATATCTATAGAAATAAGACAGATCCTGCTTCTGTTGCTTGTTTGAGTGTTTGTTTAATAGCCTACTGATTCCGTGAGCACCAAGGCTCACGCAACAATTTCACAAAGTAGTCTATTTTTTATCTTTGGCTGTACATGCTGTACACTGTTTTTTCCCGTAAGACCAGCCTCTCTGGTATTCTTTATCATTTATTTAGTGTTGTTTACACTGTTCCAAATTGTCATAAGAAAATCATATAATTACAGTATATAGACCTACTGTATCAATCAATAATTTATACGTTAATGTCATCACACAGCATACGAGTCATTCATGATGTGAAATGCAATCAAGAATAAAAAAATATATAAATAAATAACAAAGCGACCACTGATAATTAGCGTAAACAATAAATAGGCCTAAACCGTTCCATTTCGGAAATTGCATTTTAGTCTTTGCTTTAATAAAGGCTTTACTAAAAACCAAAAAAAAATTACAACAGACTCTCTGGTACACTTATAATTTATCTAGTGTTGTTTACATTCTTCCAAATGGTTAGAACAGTTATATTGTAAACTAACAGAACCTGTTTGGCACGCATAATACGCACACAGTGCTTGCTCCTTATCTTTTTATCTTTTTATTAACTAGTCACATTTATTCAACACATCTGACTTCCCCTTTACCAAACAGTAAACATTCCCCCATTTTGAGTTTATTTGTCAAGTCTTCTGCATTCACTGTCACATGTGTTACGGTGTTCAGAGTTGGTTATAACCAGTTTATTGATGTGATGATGATATGCTATAGGTCAGGCCCTATTGTTCACATGCATGTGATGCGTACATGTATCACGTAAAAAGAGAGCAAGGGTTTAGGGAATAGGGAATGTTTTTCCTAAACAAATTAGAGATTTTGGTAACATAACTTTTTAGTCAGAAATGGCTGTAATTATGTTGCAGCTTCAGCAACACGGACAGCGCGATACACACTGTTAATGTTCTGTGGTGGTCGATGCAGCAGGGAGGAGAGAGAGACAACGGTGCTAATCACAAAGGTCCTCGCTGTCTTTTTTTTATACCACAGCACAGCAACTCAGAGCCAGGCCCGGCACAATCAAATCAATTACATGACACATGTACGTATCGAGTCATTTGTGTGTCTTACTTATTTCATCAAACAGTTCGCTTAAAAAAATCTGACAAGCTCAGTGCATTTAGTGGATTTGATTAAAACACATATGATGTGTATATATATGGAAAAATACACTTTTAGCCTTGCTATTGAGAGGGGCCACCATAAGCAGACCTGGCTCTCAAGAGAAGACAGGCTATGTGCACGCTGCCCACAAAATTTGGTGGAAACTGAGCTGCATTCCGAACCTCCTGCCAAATGTATGACCATATTATAGACACATATTTCCCTCTGTTTACACAAATTCACAAAGTATTTGAAAACAAACCCAATTTTGATAAAATCACATATCTATTGGGTGAAATACCACAGTGTGCCATCACAACAGCAAGATTTGTGACCTGTTGCCACAAGAAAAGGGCAACTAGTGAAGCACAAACACAATTGTAAATACAACCCATATTTATCTGTTTATTTATTTTCTCTTTTGTACTTCAACGATTTGCACATTGTTACAACACTGTACATAGCCATAATATAACATTTTAAATGTATCTATTATTTTGAAACTTTGTGAGTGTAATGTTTACTGTTCATTTCTGATTGTTTATTTAACTTTTGTTTATAATCTATTTCACTTGCTTTGGTAATGTAAACATGTTCCCATGCCAATAAAGCCCATTGAATTGATTTTAATTGAGATAGAGAGAGACAGCGAGAGAGATGACAAAATTCAGAATGGGGAGGGGGCACTAACAACAAGTTCACAGCTACTATGCGTAAAATGTCACTTCACTCCACTGATCACAACCGGGTAACAATCTCTTTACAGCAGCTTTCAACTTGCTGATGACCTTTTGCTTTGTGGATCACAGGTTCCCATGGTGCTTCTGGGAAGGATGGAAGCTTGCCTACAAAACTATCTATCCAAACTCAGCTAACAGGATCATACATCACAGTCACAAATGGATCAACTGTTTGAAAGTAGGATATTTGTGAAATCAATGAAACCCAACACATTATTTTCACCGAGGTAGGATTACACACACTAACTCACTGTGTGAAAGTGGTTTGACGGATGTACACTGATGTACACTGATGGATAGATAGTCAACACATTAATGACTTTAGCTGAGAAGACACAATGGTGCTGGTGTTGCACAAAACGCCAATAGGCTACTGTGTCAATGGTCACTGCACAAACATTGGATCGCAGTACACACCTGAAGGCTACAGTAAAATAACTTGGTCAGCAGAGGTGTGTGAACATGTCTTTGCAAAAGTGTCACGTAATTTAACCTGGTGGCTGCCCTCTGGGCACAGACTTAAATTAAACTTCTATTCCACGTTGGTTCAACTTAATTTCATTGAAATTACGTGGAAACAATGTTGAGTCAACCAGTGTGTGCCAAGTGGGATACTGCATTTGTGATGAGTTGATCTGGCCCAATAACTGTGTAGGTCATAGTGGTGCCAGATATATATACATTTTGTATAAACATGATCTGGCATTAGGACTAAGAGGACCACATACTGTAGCTTGTGGTTCAGGGCGTACAGTGCAGAATGCTCACACCACTCTTGAGTCTTGCCATATGTCCCTCATAAATCGCAGAGTAGCCTATCCTCGTGTAACGGGCAGGGTGAACGAACAAAACAGTGTGCTACAGGTGTAGGTCAGTTTGGGCACATAATACTGGATGCCAAATAATTATATGTATCCTCTTTAAGCTAGCACTATAACTAGACTAATACATTCACACACGAAAACATCGGTAGTAAAGTTGGCCAGTGTCCAAAGAAAAATGACAAAAATGATTTGGTTTCACCCAAAACCGATTTCCAATTTCTAAACAGACATAAGAAACAGGGCAAATTACACTTATTGTATTAGGCTATAGAAGTAACGGGCCACCACTCACCAGCTGAATCGAGCAGAGAAAGATGAGCGTGCATCGGCCGCTGCAGCACCCCATTGTGTCAAAAACAAAATAGCACTCGAGAAACGGCAAGAAAAGGTCCTTATAACGGTCTACACTGGGTCACTGGCTATCGCGAATACCTTTAAATACAAGGAATGGCTTCAAGCTCGGTCCACTTTGAAAACTGCGTAGGTAAGCTGAAGGCTCCGGCATCCCATGCCTTTTCTGTCCCCCAATGATTGCTTTGTGTATGAAAGGGGTGGCTTGGGTTGATGCTACCGCTAGCTTTTGAGTTGACTAGTTGGATTTCACGGTGGTGCGTGTGCGTGTGCGTGTGTGTGTAGAGTATAAGTAGGGGGAGGTGGAAGGGGCTAGTCGAGGGCGTCAACAAACTAACGGTGCCCTGTGGCACTAATGTTCTCACCTGGTCCCTTTAGTGTTTTTTTCCCAGAGTTTAAAACACCATTTTCAATCATTGGAACTATTTTCATAACTTGTTGTATTGAGTACACAATTATGCCAAATATGTTGGATATTGTTTAATATAACCTACTTAACATTTGAAAAGCGGGACAATTTGCTTGAATCTTTTAACGACTTGTTTACAAAAATCATTGTAAAATCTGGTATACGTCAAACCTAAAAGTAAAGTATTAGCAAAGTGTCAGCTACTGAATGGCACCTCTCTCATGAGAGCAACTGAGAGATGAGACCAAACCCTTGATGACGGAACTTAGGCGCCACTCTCTGGTCATTTGACCCAGTTACACACTCACCAAGAGCGCTATGAACGCCTACCATCATCTAAATGTATTTCTTCTGATGAGCTCTCATAAAATAT
This sequence comes from Brachymystax lenok tsinlingensis, assembly GCA_030435695.1. NCBI lineage: Eukaryota > Metazoa > Chordata > Actinopteri > Salmoniformes > Salmonidae > Brachymystax > Brachymystax lenok. The sequence continues at coordinate 1,483,639 of CM059801.1, read as the reverse complement.
TAGCATTTTGTGCCTTGTCTTATTGATCTTATTCTGTATTTTAAAGAAACTGATGACTATTTAAAAATCTAATCAAATTTTATTTGTCACATACACATGGTTAGCAGATGTTAATGCGTGCACATTGATTCATTAATGTTATACTATACAAAGATAAATAACTTGCGTTTTTCAAAACGAAACCATCTGTAAGGGGTTGGATATATTGCACCCGTTACTGAGATCGTTGTTGCAGTTTACATGGTTTAGGTAGTCTTGTTTGTGTAATTCTCCACCATAGCAGTTGTTCTGAATGCATGTGGTTGGTGATCAAATTTTCAAATTGTTTGTTATCCTTTCTCTGGCTGAGTTCTGAAAGGAATAACTGATCACTTTTCAAACCAGCCTTTTGTGACTTGCAGGTCTTATGTTGCCCGTGAGCCCAGATTTTCTGACTGAAATGTGGGTAACTAGGCCATAACTAAAGGCCGTATGACATTTATACTGCCCTACAAAAGCAAAATGACAGTTTTGGACAACATTTTGTTATGACTGAATTCAGGATTTCTAGAATCTGTTTTATCTTGTGACAAAGTGTCCTCATTCAATTATATTCAGTTTCAGAGAAAATGGATTGTAAAATTTGCACAAACTACAACATCCAAGTAAAAACCAAGGCAAACAGCAGTAACTGAAGTTATTGCACTTTGGATTTGTTCCACCTTGTTTTGGCTGCAGTTACCCGCTCTGCCATACAAAGGTAAAGAGCAGTAACTACTCAAACAGGGAAACTGAGAAAAATGGCTTTAAAGTTTATTTCCTGTCCAGCCAAATAGCGAAAAGATGCTTCAGGGTTACTACAATACAATATTCAAAACATGAAAACATAACTACATTAAACCATTAAATAAAGTTGTAATGTAGTTAGAAAAACAACAAGTTGGATAAACACATTGAGATTGTAGATACTGCACTTTGCCTTTGCATTGCCCATATAGTTATTTAAGGCAGAGTGCAGTATCTGCATTTTATGGGTCATATGTCAAATCAGTGGCTATGGTTGAGATGCACAAAAATTACTTCATAATAAGATGATATATCAGTGCATTCTCTTAACTACATACAACATATTTGTCTGGCTAGCAAAAAATTAACTTTAAAGCCATTTTCTCAGTTAGCATAAGTACTGTGTTTTGCCTTTGTAGGATAGTATAATATGGTAATTATTGGTTAACTTTTAATTCAAAAACATTTACTTACAGTCACTTATTGTAGATATATGATGCGTTGAACTCAAGAACCATTTCTCTGCCACTGACAAATACAGTCATGGGTGGGTATCTCTCACATTCACTTGAAAAGAATGCTGGGAAATATGCAAATCTAGCTTTGCAACCTACAATTCTTCCCCAACCCCCCCAAAATACCTTCACACTACGTTATTCCTTAACATAAAAAGTGTAACCACATCAACTCTAATAAAGTGTTCATTTAAGTCGGAATTTGCAACATCCATGGTGTTAGGGACCAACACTCTAGGGCTGTAATACTATTTTTGTGGGTCACAAATCATTTCTAAGAAAGTGTTCATTTAAGTCGGAATTTGCAACATCCATGGTGTTAGGGACCAACACTCTAGGGCTGTAATACTATTTTTGTGGGTCACAAATCATTTCTAAGAAAGTGTTACATTTAACACTGTTGGTGTTAATTTTTTTTATCTCACATTTGCTGTAATCATGGGTAAATTGTGACTGACTGACTGATCTACAAATAAAATTGAGTAGTTATTTAACCTCTCCAGGCACCGGGGCAGTATTCGGAAGTTTGGAGAGTCTGGCGTGCCCAAAGTAAAATGCCTGCCAGGCCCAGAAACTAGGATATGCACATAATTAGTACTATTGGATAGGAAACACTCTGAAGTTTCTAAAACTGTTAAAATAATGTCTGTGAGTATAACAGAACTGATATGGCAGGCAAAACCCGAGGTATTTCTGTCCTGATTGTTTTTTGTTGTGACATGCCCTCACTTTCAATGCCTGTCTATGGGATTCTCTGTAAAATAGGACCCAGATTGCAGTACCTATGGCTTCCACTAGATGTCAACAGTCTTTAGACAAGGTTTCATGCGTTTGTCATGAAAGAGAGCCGAACAGAAGAAGAATATGTAAGAGGCGAGAGGAAGTCACTTCAGTTTTTGGGTCGCGAGACCGTGAGCGCGTTCCTCTGTATTTTCCTTTTCTATCGTTTAGGATATTATGTGTGTGAAATATAATTGTTAATATAGATAAAAGGATACCTAAGGATACATTATAAATTATGTTTGATTTGTTTGGGCAAAGTTGATAGGTATAATTTGAACGCTTTCTCTTCACTGTACAATGGGCGAGTAGACGGTGGATTTTCTGAACATAACGCGCCAACCAAACAGAGATTTATGGATGTAAACAATGACTTTGGATTGTTTAACATGGATTGTCTTGCTTGGACACTTCGGATTTCCCTCAGCAGAAGATCATCAAGGGTAAGCGATTTATTTTTGCTCTTATATGTGTTTTATGAGACCCGCGCTGGTTATGATATTATGCTAATGAATAAAATATGTGAGGTGCTATCCTCAAACAATCAAATGTTGTGCTTTCACAGTAAAGCTTTTTTGAAATCTGACAACGCTGTGATATTGCCAAGCGTCTAAGCTTTTGAAGACTATGCAACACTTGTATATTGATGAATGTTTTATAATTCAACTTTTGGATTTTGAATTTGGCGCCTTACACTTCTCCTGGTAGTGTCGGGAATGGGGCGCTAGCTCCCCAATGATCCTTAAGATGCAAGGTGATTTTTAGATCAGTCGGTCTTGACTCGCCTTTAAAGTCGCTTGTGGCTTCAGCCAATCAGACTGTCCCCATGCACCCCACACTCTGCCCATGCACTGAGCATGCATCCTGTGATTGGTCAGATGCTCCTAGCTAGCCCAGCCCTGGCCAGTTGGGTCCATTGCATGCTCTCTCAAGTTGTAAGTATTAGCCTGGCCCGAACAGAGTTTTTCCAGTCTGAGAAAGTGGGTGGCCATGTGTGCATGGGATGTCTGAGAAAGTGGGTGGCCATGTGCGCATGGGATGCGTAAATAAAGTTGATGTTCTTATCATTGCAGTATGTGCTAGAGTAGCAGTATTCTATGTAGTTCTCATTCTTGTTATTATTATTACTTCCTATTTCCTATATATTGAAATACAGTCCTTGCTCTTGTGAGTTGCTGTGCAATAGCTATACTAATACTATTTCTATATACAGTCCTTGCCATTACTCATTATTCTGTGGCCGCAGACTTGCAGGTGCATGTCCTTGTTCAAGCTCACCAGCCTTTGAGAGAAAGCCCTGGAAACCTGCCGCCACTGCCGGAAAATACGAAGATATTTAATAGAATCCTGCTGGAACGGCAGAACCAGCTCCTGGCCCTCCTCGCTTTTGGCAGCTGCCCGTCCTCCATCTGTTGGGAAATAACAGGGGGCATAATCCGTGTGGGGAGGTGTCCTCAGTGCAAAAGAAACAAAATCTAAAGGGTAATATTGCATAAAGGCTGAGATTCGTCTCCTACTCCGGACCGTAGAAGGGCAAAAAGGCAAGCTCTGTGGGTACTCTCCAGAGGTTGCCATTACAGTGTCAGTAAGCCACAAATCCGGCTCGAAGGACCACTTTGTGAGGGAATATCCTCCTATTTGAGAAATAAGGAAACCTCACAGAGAGTTAACACACAGCAAACTTCATTGAATAGCAGGTGTATAAACATGGGAATGGTTTGAATGTACAGAAAAAGAGAATTAATGAATAGACTATACATTAAATAATAGTTCAACATTGCAAACAAATGGAATAGGGTGATGACCACAATAACTCAAGTAGAAAGAAAAATACTAATAAAGAACTGTATAGAAAAGGACTGTATAAATATAAACAAACATGTTACCTGAACATGTAATATAACCCACTAATAACATAGAGAGTAATAAGAGAAACGAATACTAACAGTAATAGTAACCACACACAAATCTCAGCCATAACAAGAATAACCACTACTCACTTATACCCACGCACTCCATGAACACATGGCTGTAAATCCACCTCATATCTGCACTGAAGGCAACGGCCATCAGGAGTGTGTCCATTTATAGGGATGCAAGTGCATGCATCGGACCTTATTAGCCAGTGTAGGACCAGCTAAATGCTCTTAGCCAATCAGCTCATGTACAGCGTCTAGGGCATGTGGGCACCAGCTGATTGGCAGAGACCACAGGCTGTGAGCTGATCAATATCTCCTCATGTGAGGAGGAATTAGGAGGAATTATCTAAAGCAGGGCCTGTGTTTTTCTGCCCAGAACCTAAAATATTTAAAAATAATAAACAGGATGAAGAGCAACAAGGACTAACTGGACTAAAATGAATAAATAAGACCAAATCCAATGCCTGATAAAGCAATTAACATGAGCTGCAGCAAGAAGGCCTGGTAACCTTCCCAATCTGGCAAAAACGGGGTGAATACCTTTTACCCACAATGCACTGAAACATACCAGTGTGTGAGTGTGTGTGTGTATGTGTTCTCCTCCTCCACATTAACCCTGACCCTTATCCTTCCATGCTCAATCTATACCCCTAATGTACTCCTACTCCTCCACCTTAACCCTTTTCCTTACCCTTCCATTCTCAATCAATACTCCTGCTATCCTCCTCCACTTTAAGCCTCATCCTTATCCTTCCATTCTCAATCCATATCCCTGCTGTCCTCTTCCTCGTCCACCTTAACCCTGACCCTTATCCTTCCATTCTCAATCTATACTCCAGCTGTTCTCTTCATCATCCTCCACCTTAACCCTGACCCTGACCCTCATCATTCCATTCTCAATATATACCCTTAATGTCCTCCTCCTCCTCCACCTTAACCCTTATCCTTCCATTCTCAATCCATACCCCTGCTGTCCTCTTCCTCCTCCACCTTAACCCTGACCCTTATCCTTCCAATCTCAATATATACCCCTGCTGTCCTCTCCCTCCTCCTCCACCTTAACCCTGACCCTTACCCTTCCATTCTCAGTCTATACTCCAGCTGTCCTCTTCCTCCTCCTCCTCCTCCTCCTCCTCCTCCTCCTCCTCCTCCTCCTCCTCCTCCTCCTCCTCCTCCTCCACCTTAACCCTGACCCTTACCCTTCCATTCTCAATCTATACTCCAGCTGTCCTCCTCCTCCTCCTCCTCCTCCTCCTCCTCCTCCTCCTCCTCCTCCTCTACCTTAACCCTGACCTTGATCCTTCCATTCTCAATCTATACCCCTGCTGTCGTCTTCCTATTCCTCCTCCTCCACCTTAACATTGACCCTTATCGTTCCATTCTCAATCTATACTCCAGCTGTCCTATTCATCACCTCCAACTTAACCCTGACACTTGTCGTTCCATTCGCAATCTATACTCCAGCTGGCCTCCTTCTCCTCCTCCACCTTAACCCTGACCCTTATCCTTCCATTCTCAATCTAAACCTCTGCTGTCCTCTTCCTCCTCCTCCACCTTAACCCTGACCCTTATCCTTCCATTCTCAATCTAAACCCCTGCTGTCCTCCTCTTCCTCTTCCTCCTCCTCCACCTTAACCCTGACCCTTATCCTTCCATTCTCAATCCATACCCCTGCTGTCCTCTTCCTCCTCCACCTTAACCCTGACCTTTATCCTTCCAATCTCAATATATACCCCTGCTGTCCTCTTCCTCCTCCTCCACCTTAACCTTAACCCTGACCCTTACCCTTCCATTCTCAATCTATACTCCAGCTGTCCTCTTCCTCCTCCTCCTCCTCTTCCTCCTCATCCTCCTCCACCTTAACCCTGACTGTTATGCTTCCATTCTCAATCTATACCCCTGCTCTCCTCCTTCCTCCTCCTCCTCTTCTTATACTTTTACCCTCAGCCTTATCTTTCTATACTCAATCTATTCTCCTGCTGTCCTCTTCCTCCTCCTCCTCCTCCTCCTCCTCCTCCTCCTCCTCCTCCTCCTCCTCCTCCTCCTCCTCCTCCTCCTCCTCCTCCTCCACCTTAACCCTGACCCTTATCCTTCCATTCTCAATCTATACCCCTGCTGTCCTCCTCCTCTACCCTAACCCTGACCCTTATCCTTCCATTCTCAATCTATTCTCCAGCTTTCCTCTTCCTCCTCCTCCTCCTCCCCCGTCCTCCTCCTCCTACTCCTACTCCTCCTCCACCTTAACCCTAAATCTTATCCTTCCATTCTCAATCTATACCCTTCTTGTCCTCTTCCTCCTCCTCCTCCTCCTCCTCCTCCTTAACCTTGACCTTTATCCTTCCATTCTCAATATATACCCCTGCTGCCCTCCTCCTCCTCCTCCACCTTAACCATGACCCTTATCCTTCCATTCTCTATCTATAATAAAGCTGTCCTCCTCCTCCTCCTCCTCCACCTTAACCCTGAACCTTATCCTTCCATTCTCAATCTATACCCCTGCTGCCCTCCTCCTCATCCTCCTCCTCCTCTTCCTCCACCTTAACCCTGACCCTTATCTTTCCATTCTCAATCTATTCTCCAGCTTTCCTCCTCCTCCTCCTCCTCCTCCTCCTCCTCCTCCTCCTACTCCTCCTCCACCTTAACCCTGACTCTTATCTTTCCATTCTCAATCTATACACCTGCGGTCCTCTTCATCCTCCTCCACCTTAACATTTGGTACTTATCCTTCCATTCTCAATCTATACCCTTACTGTCCTCTTCCTCCTCCTAATCCTCCTTAACCTTGGCCTTTATCCTTCCATTCTCAATCTATACCCCTGCTGCCCTCCTCCTCCTCCTCCTCCACCTTAGCCATGACCCTTATCCTTCCATTCTCTATCTATAATCCAGCTGTCCTCTTCCTCCACCAGCTTAACCCTGACCCGTATCCTTCCATTCTCAATCCATGCCCCTGCTATCCTCCTCCTCTACCCTAACCCTGACCCTTATCCTTCCATTCTCAATCTATTCTCCAGCTTTCCTCTTCCTCTTCCTCCTCCTCCTCCTCCTCCTCCTCCTCCTCCTCCTCCTCCTCCTCCTCCTCCTACTCCTACTCCTCCTCCACCTTAACCCTGACTCTTATCTTTCCATTCTCAATCTATACCCCTGCGGTCCTCTTCATCCTCCTCCACCTTAACCTTGGTTCTTATCCTTCCATTCTCAATCTATACCCTTCTTGTCCTCTTCCTCCCCCTCCTCCTCCTCCTTAACCTTGACCTTTATCCTTCCATTTTCAATATATACCCCTGCTGCCCTCCTCCTCCTCCTCCTCCTCCTCCTCCTCCTCCTCCTCCACCTTAACCATGACCCTTATCCTTCCATTCTCTATCTATAATCCAGCTGTCCTCCTCCTCCTCCTCCACCTTAACCCTGACCCTTATCTTTCCATTCTCAATCTATACCCCTGCTGCCCTCCTCCTCATCCTCTTCCTCCTCTTCCTCCACCTTAACCCTGACCCTTATCCTTCCATTCTCAATCTATTCTCCAGCTTTCCTCCTCCTCCTCATCCTCCACCTCCTCATCCTCCTCCTCCTCCTCCTCCTCCTCCTACTCCTCCTCCACCTTAACCCTGGCTCTTATCTTTCCATTCTCAATCTATACACCTGCGGTCCTCTTCATCTTCCTCCACCTTAACCTTGGTACTTATCCTTCCATTCTCAATCTATACCCTTACTGTCCTCTTCCTCCTCCTCCTCCTCCTTAACCTTGACCTTTATCCTTCCATTCTCAATCTATACCCCTGCTGCCCTCCTCCTCCTCCTCCTCCTCCTCCACCTTAACCATGACCCTTATCCTTCCATTCTCTAACTATAATCCAGCTGTCCTCTTCCTCCACCAACTTAACCCTGACCCGTATCCTTCCATTCTCAATCCATGCCCCTGCTGTCCTCCTCCTCTACCCTGACCCTTATCCTTCCATTCTCAATCTATTCTCCAGCTTTCCTCTTCCTCCTCCTCCCCCGTCCTCCTCCTCCTACTCTTACTCCTCCTCCACCTTAACCCTGACTCTTATCTTTCCATTCTCAATCTATACCCCTGCGGTCCTCTTCATCCTCTTCCACCTTAACCTTGGTCCTTATCCTTCCATTCTCAATCTATACCCTTCTTGTCCTCTTCCTCCTCCTCCTCCTCCTCCTCCACCTTAACCATGACCCTTATCCTTCCATTCTCTATCTATACCCCTGCTGCCCTCCTCCTCATCCTCCTCCTCCTCTTCCTCCACCTTAACCCTGACCCTTATCCTTCCATTCTCAATCTATTCTCCAGCTTTCCTCCTCCTCCTCCTCCTCCTCCTCCTCCTCCTCCTCTTTCTCCTACTCCTACTCCTCCTCCACCTTAACCCTGACTCTTATCTTTCCATTCTCAATCTATACACCTGCGGTCCTCTTCATCCTCCTCCACCTTAACCTTGGTACTTATCCTTCCATTCTCAATCTATACCCTTACTGTCCTCTTCCTCCTCCTCCTCCTCCTCCTTAACCTTGACCTTTATCCTTCCATTCTCAATCTATACCCCTGCTGCCCTCCTCCTCCTCCTCCTCCACCATAACCATGACCCTTATCCTTCCATTCTCAATCTATTCTCCAGCTTTCCTCTTCCTCCTCCTCCTCCTCCCCCGTTCTCCTCCTCCTCCTCCTACTCCTCCTCCACCTTAACCCTGACTCTTATCTTTCCATTCTCAATCTATACCCCTGCGGTCCTCTTCATCCTCCTCCACCTTAACCTTGGTCCTTATCCTTCCATTCTCAATCTATTCTCCAGCTTTCCTCTCCCTCCTCCTCCTCCTCCTCCTCCTCCTCCTCCTTCTCCGCCTCCTCCTCCACCTTAACCCTGACTCTTATCCTTCCATTCTCAATCGTTTTCCCTGCGGTCCTCTTCATCCTCCTCCACCTTAACCTTGATCCTTATCCATCCATTCTCAATCTATACCCTTACTGTCCTCTTCCTCTTCCTCCTCCTTAACCTTGACCTTTATCCTTCCATTCTCAATCTATATCCCTGCTGTCCTCCTCTTCATCCTCCTCCACCTCAACCCTGACTCTTATCCTTCTATTCTAAATCTATACCCCTGCGGTCCTCTTCATCCTCCTCCACCTTAACCCTGACCCTTATCCTTCCATTCTCAATCTATACCCCTGCTGTCCTCTTCTTCCTCCTCCACTTTAACCTTAACCCTGACCCTTATCCTTACATTCTCAGTCTATACCCCTGATATCCTCCATCACCTTAACACTGACCCTCATCCTTCTATTCTCAATCTATACCCCTGCTTTCCTCTTCTTCCACTTCCTCCACTTTGGCCCTCTGTCCTGCTCTGTCTGGTTGTGGTCTAATCCGTAATAGAAAATTATTTAAGAGCAGTCTCTTTCAGAGGCTTTTCTGGCTGGTTCTGTATGCCATGGCAGGCTCCCACCTCGCATCTGCACAAGCGTGATAAATATTTTACACCTCTGAGCGAGGGAACATTTCACTTTTCATTTCATCTTACACTCATTCCCTCAAATCCTTAAAAGCTCTCTCTCTCTCTCTCTCTCTCCCTCTCTCTCTCTCTCTCTCTCTCTCTCTCTCTCTCTCTCTCTCTCTCTCTCTCTCTCTCTCTCTCTCTCTCTCTCTCTCTCTCTCTCTCTCTCTCTCTCTCTCTCTCTCTCTCTCTCTCTCTCTCTCTCTCTCTCTCTCTCCATCCCTTCGTCACCAGCTTTGGCCCAGTAGCCTGCCTCTCTCTACAACTAATATATATGGTTGGTATTTTGGGGGCAGGTGGGTGTTTTGTCAGTGTTTTCAGAATACTGAACAATACTGAATTGATAGATAGCCCATCTTTGGTGAGTCAATACAATGACTACAAACATACATTACGATCCAGAACGCTGCTCATGTGCTTTTGTAGTGTAACAATAATCGAATGCACAGTGATGTATTTTTTAGAATGCATGTTTAGTTTCTTTAAAATGTTTCTTTAGAAAGCATGTTCTTTAAAAGCAGGCCTGTTGTGTGTGTGGTACTGCTGAGCCCAGCCTAGCATGAATAAGGTCAGTGGCTGAGCTCTATTAGGACATTAAAGGGGCAGTGCAGTTAAAAACGTGATTTCCTGTTGTTTTGTTCATGATATTTCCACACGATGAGGTCAAAATTACACTGATATTGTGAAAATTAGAATAATGCCCTTTTTGAGTAAGAGCTGTTTGAAAAATATGCCTGGAATTTCAGCCTATTCAGGTGGGATGGAACTTTTGGCCCACATCAGGACTTCAACAATGTGATCTGATTACAATAGACCAATAACTGTTCATCTGTGTACGGGTGTGGGCTCTACACCATCCTATCAGCCAATCTGGCTTTAAGACAACTAATAGAGCTTCCAAGTAGCTTGAAGGACCAATCATACTCGTCTGTCAGAGACAGACAGGTCGAGTGGTGAATGATGAAGCCCCTCCCCTCATACTAAAGAGCCATTCATCTGCCCTCTGATCATTCTCCTTCTATTCCTCACAGACGAGTTCTACTTAGCTCTCCTCAGCACGTCTTGATCTGTTTTCCTATTTAACTGTTCCTATCACAGATGTGCTGTTGAGGTTACCCCGCCGAGCGCAGGGTTATCAGCTCTTGTCTGTGTTGGGTGACTTTACCGAAAGGAAAAGTCTTTGCTTCGGGTAAGAATTTGCTTCACTCTTTTCTTGATTCATCTCCTGTTGTAGCTAGCTTCACATGGCTAGCTGCGGAGACTTGCCTATCTTAGCTGCGCGGCTTAGCTAACCTGGCTATCCTACTGACTACTTTTTCTACCTGGAAGGTTAGAATTACTAGTTTGAGCTCCCGTTTAGTTCAACCCTATACAGTCTTGACTTGACCGACCGGCCCTCGGTCATGCATCCATTGTGGGTTGTTTGCTGCTAACACCCTCCACCGGAGAGTGCGCAGAGCATCCCAAAGTGGTTTGTCTCCCATTCTTAACTCATGGGCTAACATCATGGATGGCTACCCGAGGGCCTTCACCCACTTTTCCAGGGCTTGGCCCCGGAGAAGGGGGAAAGGGAAGGGGGCCTCGTCATCGACGAGGATGATGCGAGGGTATGACCGACCTCATCCATGCAGCGGAGAAGGAAGAGGACGAGGAAGTGCAAGCCGCTCGGCCCTCTTCCGCCCTTAGCGGGGCATCAATGGCGGATCACAGATATTCGCTCATTGATGTCTGCAAACGGGCAGAAAAAACATACAGGCAAACAACTCCTCCCAGCTGTTCCAGCTTGCGTGGTGGAAGCCAAACACAATTGGGATAAACCTTTGACTGGCAAGGTCCAAACCAGACTTTTTGCCAACACGAATACCAAGGACACTGAGGGCTTCGACAAGCCACGGTGGTCGAGCTGTTACTGGCCAACCACCTCAACAGCCCTAACAGGGGCTTACGAGTGGGGAAAACGGTCCTTCGCTGCAGCCGCATTGAGGTCACGCCCGTTTGATTCCCCCTGCAAGGAAGAAGGGGTGCCCGACCTAGGGGCACGCCCACTGGGGCAGTCAACAGTTCACCACGTGTTCTGGCCTGCCTCCTCTTGGGTAGAGCACAGACTCCCCCCACCACTGTCGGGGAGAGGCACGACTGTGCTCCAAAAAACCTTCCCTTTGTGCAGCAACCCACTTTCATGCTTTTGCTCTCATGGAAGATAGAGGGAATCAACTCTACCCTCGAGAGTCACGGCTCTCCCCCCAGTTCTAGTTCAAGCAGCCGGAGGGGCAGGAAGACTAATTGTCAGTCACCATGAAGCACTGTCCCCATGTTCCAGTGTGTCAACACTGCCCTTTTCAAGCCTCTGCTGTATTCAGGCCTCATGTCAAGGATTGTGAGCAAAAATACAATTAAAAGTAGACTCGCTCCATCACCACCAGACGGCGCTATGGTGCCTCTAATGAGCAAGAGTCTGTCGACCTGCGACTCGAGTCTATCGACTCGCCAGCAGAGTAGGGAACAGGCACACATCCACAGTATCGAAGGGGTACAGACTGCAGATCACTCTAAAATCACCCGTTTTAAACAGAATTTTGGAATCAGTAGCAACTAGCAACTTGGCACACATACTAGAGCAGGAAATCTCCTCTCTGTTAAGCAAAGGGGCTATCAGGGCGAAACCAGCGGCAAAGGGCCACCTCGGCTTCTACTCCCGGTACTTCCTGGTTCCCCAAAAAAGGGGGAGAGGTTCGCTCCATTCTGGCCCTACTGGTCCTCACAGCTATCTGACAAAGTTCACGTTCCATATGCTTACATCCAACGTGCTGTCTCGCTCTATTCGTCAAGGCGACTGGTTCACCTCAGTCGACCTCCTTATTTTCACATAAACATCCTGCCAGCACACAGGAGTTTTCTGAGGTTTGCTTTTCAAGGCACAGCCTATGAAGACCTAACTGTCCCATTCGGGCTAGTGCTAGCTGCCCGAACTTCCAGCAAGTGTGTAGAGGCAGCTCTGACACCACTGAGAAACAAGGGGCTGACAATTACCTGCTTAGACAATTACCTTGCTTTGCCCAGGAGCAAGCGGTAAGAGACACAACTTCCCTTGTAACCCACCTCTCCAAGCTAGGGTTCAATCTCAATCAGAAAAAGAGCTGTTTGGTGCCAACACAGAAAATAGAATACCTTGGCGTAATGGTGGATTTTCTCTCTCTAATCAAGCAACACTTTTGGGAAGACTGCATCGCACTGTTCTAACAGTGCCTCTCCCTGTTCCACAGGGCGCGCTCAGCCAAGTTCAAGACGTGCCTCTGAGTGCGGGGGTTGATGGCGTCCACCATCTCAGTAGTACCTCTCAGCCTACTGAGGATGAGAGACTTCCAGCACTGGATTTTTGCACAACGTCTGTGTACATGGCGTCACCTTAATTGCCAGAAAGAGGTGACTTCCACATGTCAATTGGGTCTCCGTCACTGGAAGATCCCCTCGATCTTTATTTCTGTCTCTATGGATAGTGGCACCAAGGAAAGTGGTGACGACAGATGCGCCACTCACAGTCTGGGGCGCAGTTCACGAGGGAGATGCAATAAACGGAGTATGGACCCCACAAGTCTGCATTTCTCACATACATTCCGTCAAACTGCTGACAGCGGGGTCCATACTCCACTAAAACACTTTCTACCCTCCCTTCGGAATTGTCACAGCTTGATCAGAATGAACAATACGACTGTAGTGGCGTAATCAACCGCCAGGGTGGCACTCGCTTCCTGCTCTTACACCGACTATCTGTCAGGATTATTCTGTGGAGCAGAGAAAACCTACTGTCCCTACATGTACAACTCATGTCCCGGGGGCGTATTGAATGTAAGAGCTGACTTATCGTTCAGAGGGAATCCCCATCAAGGGGACAGGAGACTCCTTCACCAGGTGATGGAACAGATCTGGGAGATATACGGTCATCGCAAGAAAACGTGTACTACCCGTGGTTCTTGATGCTAGCAGGAGAAGCACCACTGAGGGTTGACTCCCTGGCACAGCCTTAGCCAAGGGTGTTGCTTTACGCTTTTCCTTCCCTCACCCTCATACTCTCCACTCTGGCCAGAGTGAGAGAAGAAGGCATATCCCTCATCTTGGTAGCCCCTCCATGGAAAGGCAAGCTCTGGATATTGGAGATCATTCTTGTAAAATGATGTGTTGGCTTGCAAAGTGATGTGTAATTCTTATTGGAATCCAGCCAGAGTTAGAATATTCAACAGTTGACATTGTTGTTCACCTGATTGCCAGGGTTAGGAACAGTGTGAGGAGACTACCTAAGCCATCTACCTGCAACCTGCATTCATATTGATTGCCAGGGTTAGGAACAGTGTGAGGAGACTACCTAAGCCATCTACCTGCAACCTGCATTCATATTGATTGCCAGGGTTAGGAACAGTGTGAGGAGACTACCTAAGCCATTTAAACTGGAACAACCATTTCAGTAATGGGTGCAAAAAATCTAACTAAATGATTGGATTAGTTTAGAAAAATGTATGTTATTTATCTTTGTGTAGCATAAAATGTATCAATCACTCACTCAATGTACATGTAAAAATACAGATATTAAAAACAATGAATTTGTTAGCATAACTTAAAGCAATAGAGTTGGTGACTTCTCATTTAGTTTTGAGTCAGTACCACAAACATTTGAAGTTATAATGACTTTTCATTGACTTTGAGTTCAACTTACTAGAAGTATTTGTTAAAAATGCCTTGGGGTTTACAGTGCACTGTCCTCAGTGTCAGGGCTTCTGAGGGTTGATATTGAGACTGCCTGGCTTCAGAGAGCATGTGTGATACGGGAGTTGGACATATCCCACTGTGAGATGTCGAAACAAATAAGTGAAAGACAACTTAAGGTTACTTGCGTAACCCCAGTTCTCTAATACCACAGAGTGTGAGGAAGTTTGGCATGTTTGAGAATGATCAGAGGGCAGGTGAGGGACTCTTTAGTATGAGGGGAGGGGCTCCTTCATTTGCCACTCGACCTGTCTGTCTCCCTCAAGCTACTTTGAGATTCTGGTGAATTCCACTGTGAGATGTCTCACTCATAATATCAGGTTACTGCTCTATCCATTGACACCTTCTTGTAGCCACAGTATGTGTGTGTGTGTGTGTGTGACTGGCTGTTGTGTGTCCAGTCTGGCCCTATAGGCCCTGGGGGACTGTTGCTCCCACATCCCCACAGACACTAACAAAAAGTGACAGGCCAGTCAGGACCATGGTGCTCTGAGGAGACCTGCATTGTAGCAGAAACCCAAGAGTCTGGTTCATAGCCAAAAACAACACAAAGAGCTCTGAAAAGCAGAATGGGATGAGGCTTTTCTCTCCTTAAGAGTCTCTCTTTCTCTTTCTTTCTTTCTTTCTTTCTTTCTTTCTTTCTTTCTCTCTCTCTCTCTCTCTCTCTCTCTCTCTCACACACACACACACAGGCACGCACACATTTTCCTACACATACTCATACATGCATGCACAGATCACTGACAACCAATTCATCATGTGACTGTGAGGCTATTCGAGCTTCAAGAGCAGCATATATTCCACCCATGTTTTAACAGTCTTCATCCATCAGGGGGTTTCCAACTGTCCTATACATCACTGTTTTGCCAATCAACAGCTATATTGAGCTATATTGTGTGTATATTTGTGCTTGTTGATGCATGCTTCAATGAACTGAGCCTTCAGATGAAGGCTCAAATTATTTGTTTACCATATAGGACAGCATGCAATACTCTTTCCCTCCTCTCTTATGTTAGATATCTGGTTTAACAGAGCTAGGCCTATTCTCTCTCTCTTCCTCTCTGTCCCTTCATCTCTATCTCTACCGCTCTCTATATCTATCTTTCTCTCTCTTTCTCTCACTGCACATCCCTCATAAAGGCCAAGTATAAAGGGAAAGGGACACTACCAGTAGCTTGCTGTGGGCTACAAGCAATGTGAATGGTTTCCTTATATAGACCTAAGCTCATAAATGTTTCATATCATGCACTTGTATGTATTATGTAGCCCAGGCAACAGTGCCTCTCTTATGGCTATTACTCCAATGTTTTACAATTATAATATTCTAGACTTGATGAGGGATAAATACAGAGGCTATTATGATGAGTATATTAATAATTTATGCCATCGTCTCGCAAGAAATACGTGTCCGCATATCCTCAATATTATATATGTATATCTCTTTTTGTTATTTCTTAGGCTGTCCGTTGGTGGGCGCTAAGTGGAGGAGGCCGTTGGAGCGAATGGGTAGGACGCCTGCCTCCTGCCTCCATCACATGGTCCAGCTTAACCGAGAATCCTCGAGCACAGATGGAGCAGGACGGGAAACCGAGAGACGAGCCCCTCTGGAAGCGCGAGAAGCATCCTCTGAAATAGAAACAGAAGCTGCCCCTTCTGCAGCAGAGACGGAAGAACGGACGCAAGAAAAAAAGCAACAACAAAACCGACAGTTTTGCACAGTGGCATGCTGCTTTCGCGTTTAATATCACGGAAGAGTCAGGGAAGGTTGTGAGTGAGTGAGTGAGGGGGTGGATCTTTGCAGAGAATGATTGCGAAATCCAAGGCGCGCGTTGTCCCAGGTGAATTCATTTGAAGAGCTTGCAGAGAGAGACAGAGAGAGACAGAGCGACCGGGATGCCGCGCAACATCGCTCCTCCCAATCATCAGCGACTTTAAGTGAGTATAATTTGGGGGGGGAATATAATTTTACCGGTTGACACCTCTTTAATTTGTGGTCTACTTTTGATCAACATTGTCTGCTTTCCGTCAGTGATGTGACGGGCCACTTTGAGAGAGGCCAGACAGGCGATTCCACCTGTCTGATCAATGATTCATACTCAGTAAAGTGCTCTAGCCGATCGGTCAGTGATGTGAGAAACTTGTTTCTTTCCTTTGGGAATTGCGCGCGTCCCCGATTATGGTCGAAACTTAATGTGTTAACACTTCATTCATTCCTTCACAGTGCACAATAATACTGATTTAGAGGTCAGGCCAGTGCACTTTGAAGTTCTGAACATGTGTAGTAGGCTACTTAACAATTAAAACCAGGAAGATGAATTATAATGGATGAATGAATAGATGCCCCTGGTTAGTGGAGCGCCCATCAGTTCTGAAGCACACCAGTAATGGTCTGAAAGACAGCAGGGGAGAGAGGTGCAGATCAAGATGTTATTATTTGAGTCAGGACCTCATCATCCTGTCCAGGCTCGATGCAGCCTATCTGTTCTAGATGTAGACGTTGAGGTTGATGTTGAAGAGATGGCCCTGTGTTTATTAGACAGGCTTGAAGAGGGTGTGAAGGGACTGGGTCTCCCTTTTAAAACATAATGGACAAATTCTGCATATTTGTAGTCATCAGCTGGAGAGAATTGATTCCCAGCTATTCTCAGAGTAATGCTGAGTGTGTGTGTGTGTGTGCGTGTGTGTGGGTGGGTGTGGATGGGTGTGTGGGGAGCAAGCAAGCGAGCGAGGGATGCACAGCGGGTTCCACGGTGCATATCGATGAATGGATTCCTCTTACTATGCAGCAGGGGTTCCCAGTTTGTCAAGTGTGTGTGTGTGCACTTCACCTCATTACACTCATTGGGTTGATTTAAGCAGGAGAGTCACCCCAGAGAGCTGTGCTCCTGTTTCTCTCATTATGAAGTGATGCCCAGAATCACTTTCACACTGACAATCACAACAGGAGAAAATTGGATGAGGCATTGTCACCTATACTCTCTGTTTCCAGTCTTTCCTGTAGAGTTTTCACTAACACTTTATTTGAAGCAGCTACTTTTGAAGGGTTATGATATGAATATTAATAATGCCATATAGATGCAAATATAGCATTATAAAGACATAATAAGGCTTTGATATTGTGAATGTCATCTACATCATCACAGCGAATGGGTCCCTCGTACCTTATTACTTTATTATACTGTTTCATAATGCTCTATTACTGCATTAGTGCTATGAATATGGAAATTGACAAATGCAACAGAACTCTACATAAAAGGGCCCTTCAAGTAAAGTATTTTTATGTACAGTCGGGCCACAATTCAGTTGTACTATGAAGCTAACAGAGCTATACAATACCAACTGAAACAAATGCAGTCTTCCTTCCAGTCAGGGATGCACATCCCACTCTAGTATTTCTCACATACATACAAATGCACAAGTAGCAGAGATGGGACTGGACTAGCGAACTTTCAAAGTAGTGGAGGTTGTTTGATACCTTAGTGACATTGGGGGGGGGTCAAAGTGTGGAGGAGGCGGTTCAGTGAACTATGCTCATGTAATTAGTTACCTTGTCTGATGCGTGAGGAGTCACAGAGACACTTAGACTTTAGTTCAAAGTTCTAATTTGGTGCATACAACACAGGTTCTATCCCCAGGCTATTATCCCCACCCACGTAATGATACGCACACATGCACCGGCACACACACACACACACACACACACACAAATGTACTAATCTACTGCGTACTTACACTGTAGCACTTCTAAGAACTGACTAAACTCTCTTGGTTCCATAGCATGTCTCTCCAGAGGCCATCTTCAGGTATGATATTTTAAAGATTAAGCCTCTCTCTCCTGCAGGCAATGGCTGAACACCTCCAGGCAGAACAAGAGTCCAGAATTTGCTTTTGTTCAATAGAGGTGAATTTGTCAATTTATTTGGGAAAGAGTCACTACCTGAGTAAGTGGAAACTCAAAACACAACTACATCGCTAACTCAAAACATAATACCCACTGCTGGTAGCCATGTACAATATTCATCTAATAGTAAATTCAATGTCCTAAAAAAACGTTGCAGTTGTAGCCTAGGCTACTACCCCTTGAAGCCTGCACTCACAATTGCTGATGCAAATGTTGCACGCTTCGTATCTCAAAGCCAAGAGAAGTTGTTTCCAAAGCTACCTTTTTCCCTCAATTGGATTTTGAAATGATACAGCCTACAATCAGATGTAAAAATAATGATCCCAGAGGGGAAGAGTGAGTGGCTCGCTCATCACAGTTACACGTCACTACTTCACAGGAGAGGCATTTGTAAACATTTATTTTTATCAAAATGCATTTTTTTGGCAGAAATGCCTTCTGGAACATTTTATGAACTTTTATGTTCCTTATTAACAAACTTGTAAGAGATGAGTTTGGATTGGTCTGCCATGTAGCACACTTCTGTCTATGACATGAGCTGATCAGTATGTATGGGTAATCATTTCGAATGTGGCTTTTTTGAAAGATGCATCCACTTTCTGGAGGACCGAGTTTTGAAATCAATGGAATGTCCAGTGGAAGCGGAGTATGATAGCTAATGAGATGGAGAAAATTCTGCCATTTGATTGCAAATAGGTGGAGGGAGTCAAAAAGAGAACACACAGAAGGCTGCTTTATAAAATATCTGTCTTCAAATTAAGGGCAACTATGGCATCCGTAACAGAGAGCGGAAGGGTTCATCCATGTATTCGGGTAAGAGAGTCTAGCTAGCTACATTTTCAGGAATTATACGTAAAAATTTGGTCAGAAAGTAATTTTCATTGCAAGTTAACGTGTACTGTTAGCTAGCTAGCTAACGTTAGGCTGGCTGTCTCGCTAGCTAGCTAACGTTAAGTGTATGATCTGTTTAATAATATTATTCGTATCTCAGAGCCATTTGCATTGCTAGTTATAGCCTAATGTTACCTAGCTAGCTAGCTAACATTGAACCTAGTTGGTTAGTTTCAGCTACCAGCAGATTCATGCAGGGTAGTAACTTTAGGAGTTGGGATTATGGTTAGTTCTTGCTAGCAAGCTACATGTCTAAACAAAAGACTCCACTATGCAAGTAACCATTTCACTGTACCATTTTTATTTAACTAGGCAAGTCAGTTAAGAACAAATTCTTATTGACAATGAGGGCCTAGGAACAGTGAGTTAACTGCCTTGTTCAGGGGCAGAATGACAGATTTTTACCTTGTCAGCTCGGGGATTTGATCTAGCAACCTTTCGGTGACTGGCCCAACGCTCTAACCACTAGGATACCTGCTGCCCCATTTAGACCTTCTGTATCCTGTGCATGTGACAAATAATCTTGGATTGTATTTAATGTAGTGTGTGAAAAACAACATGACCTGCACCAAAGTCAAATTAGAATATAACGTGACAGTGTCCAAGTTCTAAAATTCTCCAGTAGAATGCCCTGTTTTATTTCATCACACTCACAACCGTACACTATTTTCTGCTTGCCATTAACTTGTAAATAATGATCTTGTTGTGAGTTTATTTTCCTGTAATAATGAATACAAATTAGCTAAAGTTAAGATGTTGTCAGCTATATGATATGGTCATTATTTGTACTGGCTAGCCAGCTAACTTAATGTAAGCTAGCTAGCTAACAAGCTAAAAAAAACGAACCAAAAAAGTGTTTATTTGTGTTAAAATACACCAGTTATGCTATTTTGAACCACCTGATGCCATGCAGCCTGTCGTTTTTGTGTTTATACTTTTTCATAACAACAACAACAAGTTTGTTGCCGGACGACAATAGAATTTTCATGATGTCATTGCGACAAATGTCTTACAGACATAGTATAAACCAGCCTTTAGTTTTCACATTTTTGGTTGTTTAGTCCACTACCGTATTCACTCTGTTTAGCACATAGCCTTACATGTGAATCCTTAAAGAGATGGGTGGGGCTAAGGCTTAAGAAGGTGTGAACGATGCTGAATGGGTGTAGACAAAGACGAGCTCTCCAGTAGGTGTAACAAAAAATTCAAGGGCCATTTTCTCAAAAGTGGAGTTACAAGTTTAATAACTTTCAAAGCAGAATTACCTTCCCAATGTTCCTCAACTGTAGTGTATGATATACAATTTTCTAGCTCTAAATCTCTACTTTTATGCAATGTAAAAAACACAATTTCACATTTTGATACATAAGACCGAATAATGCCGGTCGGTCACAAATGATCGGATTCTGGAGCCCTGGACCGTGGTGCGTGTGTATGTGTGTGTGTGTGTCTGTCTATCTGCACATGCATGCATGCTTGTGTGTGTGTGTGTGTGTGTGTGTCTGTGTCTGTGTGCTTGTGCATGGATGGAGGGTCGGTGGGCGTAGATTGGCCAGTTACCCAGACAAAGAGACCAGGACCTCAGCCTGCCACCCGTCATTAGTACCACAGATCCATGACTGGGAGGTTCAGGGCACCGAAACCCACTGACTGTATAAATCCTCTTAATTGATTAATTCTGTGCATAGGGCAAGACAAGGTTCACAGGCCAAGAGGAGTAGGAGAGGAGAGGAAGAGAGGAGGGAAGAGGATGTATTAAGGCAGAAGTGATGATAGGGGAGATGATAGGATGAGATAAGAGGGGAGGAGAAAAAGGATGGAGAGTAGGGGAGATGACAGTTTGGCTTATCCCTTGGGGCTATATACCATAGCAAAAGTAAGATTAAGGGATTGAAAATAAACTTTTAACTCCTGGAGACACATCTCGAAAGAAGCCTTGCAACTGAAACATCGTTTGACAATGTAACGTCTCCCTTCTACTGTATCCCCATCTATGTAACAGCACAGTGGGTGACACAGAGTGCGATTCACATTAGTTGTCACCTATAACTTAGCGGTAGGTCACATGCACACTGTCTTTTCATGCATTTATCATCATTATCACATGCTCTGGAGAAGATAAGAGTATGGTGCACTTAGGGGTGTTCCTCTGCTGCTTATCATATTATATGATAGTGTATGCATTAGACTAGAAGAACTAGGAGAACTAATCCATAACACTGTATTGATTAATGTCCAACATGGGAGACTCAGATCCTGATACTGGCATAGTAATGTCAGCCTCTTTATGATAGTGTAGTTGATTAACAGAGGAAAGTAACCCACAACTCATTAAACACGTCTTTTAGATAGAAATGGATGTGATGGTTTTCTATTCGACATGATAGACCTCCTAGTTGTGTCCATTCTTTCATAACATTTCTATATATTAGCCAAATATTAGCCAAGAAGGCGAAACAGACTGGCATCTGTGCTTGTGCACGTCGTGCCTCATTGAACATGATCATAGACGACCATTCATTCTGAGAGAGTAACACACATTTCAGCAAGCAAGTAACTTTTTGTTTATAACAGTGTTAATTATCATGAAGGGTAAAAGGTTTAATTATTAGGTGTTAGTAAATTTTGTGGAAGGGAATATCACTTTAATGGCCTATTTTGTGACACCCATACACTGGATTTAATCAATGTTTTAATCTGGTGAGATTGGGTTAATTTGGTAATAGGTTCAGAGATCCAGAGAGTGACATATTTACCGGTCTGGTGTCAGTCCCATGGTAGTCGTAGGATTAGAAAAGCTGTAATTATGTGATTCAATGCTGTATGGAAACAATCTGACTTTGTTTGTGCATGTATATGGGGTGGCAGGTAGCCTAGTGGTTAGAGCTTTGGGCCAGTAACGGAAAGGTTGGTGGATCGAATCCCCGAGCTGACAAGGTACAAATTGGTTGTTCTGCCCCTGAACAAGGCAGTTAACCCACTGTTCCTAGGCAGTCATTGTAAATAAGAATTTGTTATTAACTGACTTGCCTGGTTAAATAAAATATGGTTATGGATGTTTTAAATTGTATCATAATGTGTAAATACGAGGCCACACACTTGCGGGATCAACGTTGTTTCCACGTCATCTCAATGAAATTATGTTGAACTAACGTGAAATAGACATTGAATTGATGTTTGTGCCCAATGGGCTATCACTATAATATAACCCCCCCCACTAAAGACATTAGTGAGGGGTATGGGATGTTAGTGAGGGATATTTCCCTGTAGAATGGACCATTATCCTCAGTAAATTTAATAAAAATGTAAATGGTAAAACATTTAAAAAGTTATACTTTTTAGATACAACTATACTAAATATAATCACGTCAACAAATAATTTATTAAAACACACTATTTTGCAATGAAGGTCTACAGTAACCTCAGCAGCACTCTGTATGGTAGCACCATGGTGTATCCGGAGGACAGCTAGCTTCCGTCATCCTGCATGCTCTTCAACCGAACGCTGCCCGCACCTGCCCGCCCGTCTAGCATCACCTCTCTGGACGGTTCTGACTTAGAATATGTGGACAACTACAATTACCTAGGTGTCTGGTTAGACTGTAAACTCTCCTTCCAGACTCACATTAAGCATCTCCAATTGAAAATTAAATCTAGAATCAGCTTCCTATTTCGCAACAAAGCATCCTTCACTCATGCTGCCAAACATACCCTCGTAAAACTGACTATCCTACCGATCCTTGACTTCGGCAATGTCATTTACAAAATAGCCTCCAACACTCTACTCAGCAAATTGGATGCAGTCTATCACAGTGCCATCCGTTTTGTCACCAAAGCCCCATATACTACCAAGCTCTGCAACCTGTATGCTCTTGTTGGCAGGCCCTCGCTTCATATTCGTCACCAAACCCACTGACTCCAGGTCATCTATACGTTTTTGCTAGGTAAAGCCCCGCCTTATCTCAGCTCACTGGTCACCATAGCAGCACCCACGCGTAGCACACACTCCAGAAGGTATATTTCTCTGGTCAAAGCCAACTCCTCCTTTGGACGCCTTTCCTTCCAGTTCTCTGCTGCAAATGACTGGACCGAATTGCAAAAATCACTGAAGCTGGAGACTCATATCTCCCTCACTAACTTTAAGCATCAGCTGTCAGAGCAGCTTACAGATCATTGCACCTGCACATAGCCCATCTGTAAATAGCCCATCCAACTACCTCATCCCCCATACTGTTATTTATTTTATTTATTTTGCTCCTTTGCACCCCCGTATCTCTACTTGCACATTCATCTTCTGCACATCTATCACTCCAGTGTTTAATTGCTAAAATGTAATTATTTCACCACTATGGTCTATTGTGTTATTGACTGTACGTTTGCTTATTCCATGTGAAACTCTGTGTTGTTTGTGTCGAACTGCTTTGCTTTATCTTGGCCAGGTCGCAGTTGTAATGAGAACTTGTTCTCAACTGGCCTACCTGGTTAAATAAAGGTGAAATATATATATTTTTTGACTTCAATACAAATCCTAGGAGGCTTATGGTCCCCACCTTATTCCATAGACTTACACAGTAATTATGACAACTTCCGGAGGATGTCCTCCAACCTATCAGAGCTCTTGCAGCATGAACTGACATATTGTTCACCCAATCAAAGGATCAGATAATTCATCTAGTACTGAAAGCATAAGCTACAGTTAGCTAGCACTGCAGTGCATAAAATGTGAGAAAGACAATAGTTGAACAGTTTAGAAAATTAAGGAGAAGCAAGAGAGAGATAGAGAGAGATTTATTTTCCTTTTTTCAGTTTCACTTACATAGCTAGCAAATGCAGATAGCTAGTTTAGCCTACTAAAACAACCTGCTCAAACAGAGGGATACTATGTTAGCTAGCTGGCTATGACTATCCAACACAACACTGGAACTCTTCCAAGTCAAGGTAAACTTTGGGTTTTACTAATTTATTGCCACCGGGGCCCGCCGGTGTAAGTGCTAAACTACATACTGACTGCACACTAGGGCTGTCCATTACGAAATTTTGGTCGACCAAAAGTCGTCTGTTCTGACCAATCAAAATGTTTAAACGTGTACAACTGTGCGTTGTTTGTGTTTCTTGTTTTGTTCATTTGTTTATTAAATTATGCACTCCCTGAACTTGCTTCCCGACTCCCAGCGCACTCGTTACACTTATTTTATGACGTTTCCACTGGATCGGCGCATAACATTTTTCCCTTTCACGCTGCGTGGTTTTGAAAGGGAGAGAGCTAGAAAGATTTGTCAAATACATTGAGGAACTATTGTAATTCTCTATGGATGTAAAAACAGACTTTGTTTGCTTGTTGTTTGAGGTGAAGAAAACATTACTTTGAGAAGCTCCACAGGTCGTTAGTGGTTGTGCGTTAATTCAATCAGAAATACTTTCAGATCCCCAAATGGGCACATTTATATGTGTACATTTACACTACCGGTCAAAAGATTTATAACACCTACCCATTCAAGGGTTTTTCTTTATTTTTACTATTTTTTACATTGTAGAATAATAGTGAAGACATCAAAACTAGGAAATAACACATATGGAACCATGTAGTAACCAAAAAAGTGTTAAACAAATCAAAATATATTTTGCTTTGCCTTGATGACAACTTTGCACACTCTTGGCATTCTCTCAACCAGCTTCCCCTTGAATGCTTTTCCAACAATATTGAAGGAGTTCCCACATATGCTGAGCACTTATTGGCTGCTTTTCCTTCACTCTGCGGTCCGACTCATCCCAAACCATCTCAATTTGGTGGAGGCCAGGTCATCTGATGCAGCATTCCACTCTCCTTCTTGGTAAAATAACCCTTACACAGCCTGGAGGTGTGTTGGGTCATTGTCCTGCTGAAAACAAATGATAGTCCCACTAAGCCCAAACCAGATGGGATTGCTGCAGAATGCTGTGGTAGCCATGCTGGTTAAGTGTGCCTTGAATTCTAAATAAATCACTGACAGTGTCACCACCAAAGCACCCCCACACCATAACACCTCCTCCTCAATGCTTTACGGTGGGAAATACACATGCAAAGACCATCCATTCATCCACACTGCGTCTCACAAAGACACAGCGGTTGGGACCAAAACTCTCCAATTTGTTCTCCAGACCAAAGGACAAATTTCCACCAGTCTAATGTCCATTGCTTGTGTTTCTTGGCCCAAGCAAGTCTCTTCTTCTTATTGGTGTCATTTAATAGTGGTTTCTTTTCAACAATTCGACCATGAAGGCCTGATTCTCCTCTGAACAGTTGATGTTGAGATGTGTCTGTTACTTGAACTCTGTGAAGCATTTATTTGGGCTGCAATTTCTGAGGCTGGTAACTCTAATGAACTTATCCTCTTCAGCAGAAGTAACTCTGGGTCTTCCATTCCAGTGGCAGTCCTCATGAGAACCAGTTTCATCATAGCGCTTGATGGTTTCTGCGACTGCACTTGAAGAAACTTTACCTTTTTGACTGAACTTCCTGCCTTAAAGTAATGATGGACTGTCGTTTCTCTTTTCTTATATGAGCTGTTCTTGCCATAATATGGACTTGGTCTTTTACCAAATTGGCTATCTTCTGCGTACCCCCCCCTTCCTTGTCACAACACATCTGATTGGCTCAAACGCATTAAGATGGAAAGAAATTCCACAAATTAACTTTTAAGAAGGCACACCGGTTAATTGAAATTCATTCCAGGTGACTTCTTCATGAAGCTGGTTGAGAGAATGCAAAGAGTGTGCAAAGGTGTCATCAAGATAAAGGGTGGCTATTTGATGGATCTCAAAAATAAAATATATTTTGATTTGTTTAACACTTTTTTGGTTACTACATGATTCCATATGTGGTATTTCATAGTTTTGATGTCTTCACTATTATTCTACAATGTAGAAAATAGTAAAAATAAAGAAAAACCCTTGAATGAGTAGGTGTTATAAAACTTTTGACCGGTAGTGTATGGGCAGGCCAGCTAGCCTATTGGCCTACTGCTATGCGTACGCATCCTTACTCAACATTGACTGGAGCGCTCCAAACAAAAGACAATGACTAAATTGACAAAACTCGTAAATGAAATTAAATAAACCAAAACTTATTTCTCACAAGTTTGCACTCTGCAAACGATGTGTTCACTCCGACAATGAAAACGGGAAGACAGCAATAATAATATTGAATGCATTAACAGAAATTACGGTAACCAAAGTAACACACATTGAAGATTAGAAATTATAGTAATTATTGGTAAATATGATAAGTAATAGGGAATTGATATACACTAACAATCAAATGCAAACAATTCACACAATGAAGTTAATAAACAATGATTTTACACAAAATGGCTGGAGAGAGCGCATTCTGGAAAGAGAATTACTGTGCATCTGGGCGCATGGTCAATCCGACATCTGCATTGGCCATGCAGCATTTACGGTGATAGGGCCTCAGCAGAAGTCAGGGCATTCATGCATCTTGCGCTTCGTGGTGCAGTTCAGAGCTGTTGTCAAGGAAGTGAGTTTGTGTTTTCTACAGGATGTACTGCCCCCACCTACCGTCAACCAATCATGTCAATGCAGAGTTATACAGAGCACTCTGCATTGTTACAACATTTTGGAGGTGCATGGCAATGCGTCACAGAGCTTGATTTGGCCTCTGCATGCCTCTGCAATTGAGTCACACCCTCCATATAGAGCCTTCGACCACATTTTCGGATCAAGCATGAATTGGCTTTTAGTCTAGGCTTCTGCAATGGATTAGTTCACTGAGATGGCAACAAATATAAAAAAATTGGGGTCATCCTACGGCACACTGTGACGTTATTGCATGACTGTAGCAGGTTTACTAACGCGCTAGTTCTATAGGTATGTTGACTATGACGTTACTTTAGTTAATATAGGAACAACGATGTAGGATGTGTGTCGCGGTTATTACATGGTTTGGCTTGGAAAGTTTTTTCGCCAGGTCACATACAGCTGATGTGTTGTGCATTGAAGTCCACAAGCGAAGGGAAAAGGTGAGAGGAGGAGAGGAGGAGAGTGCATAGATGCGAGAAGGAATACAACGTGGCTGCTATGAAAGTGAACTGTGTTAACGCGTGATCAGGGGTGTATTCCTTCTGCCAATTCTGTTGAAAAATGTTTCTTAAACGGAAGCAAACAAAACAAAACAGGGATAAATACCTGAATTTGGTATGGGACCCCCTGATCCTCAAAAGGTTCTACAGATGCACCATCGGGAGCATCCTGACCAGTTGCATCACCGCTAGGTATGGCAACTGCTCGGCATCTGGCCGTAAGGCGCTACAGAGGGTAGTGCGAACGGCCCAGTATATCACTGGGGCCAAGCTTCCTGCCATCCAGGACCTATATAATAGAGGAAAGCCCATAAAATTGTCAGACACAGTCACCCAAGTTTTCTCTGCTACCGCATGGCAAGCGGTACCAGAGCACCAAGTCTAGGACCAAAAGGCTCCACAACAGCTTTTACCCCCAAGCCATTAGACTGCTGAACAATTCATAAAAATCACCACTGGACAATTTACATTGACACCCCCTTGTACACTGCTGCTACTCACTGTTTGTTTGTTACCTATGCATAGTCACTTCGCCCCCACCTACATGTACAGATTATCTCAACTAGCCTGTACCCCTGCACACTGACTCAGTACCGGTGCCCCCTGTATGTAGCCTCGTTATTGTTATTCTTATTGTGTTACTTTTTATTATTACTTTTTATTTTAGCCTACTTGGTAAATATTTTCTTCTTCTTGAACTGTACTGTTGGTTAAGGGCTTGTATGTAAGCATTTCACGGTAAAGTCTACAATTGTTGTATTCTGCGCTTGTGGCAAATACAGTTGTATTTTATTTGAATTTGTCCAATCGAAACTCTCTTTTGCAACTGTTGGACTAATAATTACACCCTATATCAGCTAAATGCAGGCAAGAGTGTGCAAGGCGGTATTGAATGTGTCTGTTCATGTGTCACTGTCACCTCAAATTTTGTAGCAGGTTGTAGCAATCTCATGATGGGTATAGGGATAATTAGAGTATCATGTAGTAGCCTAAACCTATCGCTGTTACATTGAATTGGGTGAATGGAATATGAATGACAGTCATCCAATATGCTGTAATAGAAATGAGGTCATGCTCATGAAAAAAAATTGTCCTACGTTATCTTAAACGGCACTGACCGCCACTGTATTCCATACATGTTGGATTCAATTCAGTGGCATTTTAAATGCACACTTTGGATTCTGTTTGGCTGACTGAAAATGTCACCAGAGTATATATGGAGACTGTCTTTTACTCTATTGCTCAGAGACCACTTAAACTAGGCCAGTAATTTGTATATATACCAAACTTACATCGGTCTCCTAATCATTCATGCCATGTATTTGTCTGTACATAAGACGGTCGGATCACAATATTGATTTTAATCCAAAAAGTCTGGACGTTATATTTGACCCCGTGCCAGGGGCAATTGTAGCTGTAGCTGGGGTCAAATGTAACACCTACAAAAACATTAATGTTTATGAATTATCCTAGTATCATAGACGTATGTAATGATTTTGAAAGAAATATGAGTATTTCTGTGTTCGCAACCAATAATTACAGTAACACCCATGTTTGAGCATGGCAATCGGTCCCTTTCAAAACATATGAATAGTCTGATGGTGCCCAAATTATATCTGTTTACAACTTATTTGGCACTCTATAGGACCCCAAGGCTACTTAAAGTTATTATTTGTATAGTTCATGTATAATTCATACAATCTTAAAAGTTAAAATCACTTGTTTTCATCATTTGGCTGCTTGACTCAGGGTCATTTTAACCCTGTGTTACAATTGCCCCTAACCCAGCAGCCATGACAAAACCTCATGTGCCTAGCAAGAGACCTCAGTAATGACAAATCTAATTCATGTCAATGTGTAGCCAACATGCACTGAGTGCACAAAACATTGGGAAGACCTTCCTAATGTTGAGTTGCACCCACCTTTGCCCTAAACACAGCCTTGATTCAAAAGCTTTCCACATGAATGCGGGCCCATGTTGACTCCAACGCTTCCCACAGTTGTGTCAAGTTGGCTGAATGTCCTTCCAGTGGACCATTTTTGAAACACATGGATAACTTTTGAGTGTGAAAAACCCAGCAGCGTTGCAGTTCTTGACACACTCAACCCGGTGCACCTGGCACCTACTACAATACCCCGTTCAAACGCTCTTAAATCTTTTGTCCTGCCCATTCACCCTCTGAATGGCACACATACACAATCCATGGCTCAATTGTCTCAAGGCTTAAAAATTTTTCTTTAACCTGTGGATTTAACAGGTGATATCAATAAAGGATCATAGCTTTCACCTGGATTCATCTGGTCAGTCTATGTCATGGAAAGACCGGGTGTTCCAAATGTTTTGTACACTCAGTGTATAGTGATGCTATCTTGAATTATTGGACTATGATGCTCATGGCAGTATAAAAAAAATACAGCATTTACAAACATATTTGCTCATAAAATGTGAAAATAGTGAGATATTTGGCTGTAGCATTTCAAGAAATGAGAGAACCTAAATGGGCATGTACTGTGTGAGTTTCATCACTATAGCTCGTTTCTGTTTTGGGAAATTCAAGGTGATACAATTTCCCCCTGTTACAATTGCCTCCAGTCTCCCCAGTTAAAAAATGGAAACATAGAGAGAAGGACTCAGAGTAAATATAAAGACAGGGAGAGAGGGAAAGAAAGAGAAAGACAGACAGGGAGAGAGTGGTATACTCTGAGGACTAGTGGGAGACAGATGTAGTGTTGGTTGTATAAGTGAATCCTTTATAGCTTTAGTTATACTTCTTAATAAGGGCTGTTTCACTAGAGGAGACAGGGAGAGAGTGGTATAATCTGAGGACTAGTGGGAGACAGATGTAGTGTTGGTTGTATAAGTGAATCCTTTATGGCTTTAGTTATACTTCTTAATAAGGGCTGTTTCACTAGAGGAGACAGGGAGAGAGTGGTATACTCTGAGGACTAGTGGGAGACAGATGTAGTGTTGGTTGTATAAGTGAATCCTTTATAGCTTTAGTTATACTTCTTAATAAGGGCTGTTTCACTAGAGGAGACAGGGAGAGAGTGGTATACTCTGAGGACTAGTGGGAGACAGATGTAGTGTTGGTTGTATAAGTGAATCCTTTATAGCTTTAGTTATACTTCTTAATAAGGGCTGTTTCACTAGAGGAGACAGGGAGAGAGTGGTATACTCTGAGGACTAGTGGGAGACAGATGTAGTGTTGGTTGTATAAGTGAATCCTTTATGGCTTTAGTTATACTTCTTAATAAGGGCTGTTTCACTAGAGGAGACAGGGAGAGAGTGGTATACTCTGAGGACTAGTGGGAGACAGATGTAGTGTTGGTTGTATAAGTGAATCCTTTATGGCTTTAGTTATACTTCTTAATAAGGGCTGTTTCACTAGAGGAGACAGGGAGAGAGTGGTATACTCTGAGGACTAGTGGGAGACAGATGTAGTGTTGGTTGTATAAGTGAATCCTTTATAGCTTTAGTTATACTTCTTAATAAGGGCTGTTTCACTAGAGGAGACAGGAGAGAGTGGTATACTCTGAGGACTAGTGGGAGACAGATGTAGTGTTGGTTGTATAAGTGAATCCTTTATAGCTTTAGTTATACTTCTTAATAAGGGCTGTTTCACTAGAGGAGACAGGGAGAGAGTGGTATACTCTGAGGACTAGTGGGAGACAGATGTAGTGTTGGTTGTATAAGTGAATCCTTTATAGCTTTAGTTATACTTCTTAATAAGGGCTGTTTCACTAGAGGAGACAGGGAGAGAGTGGTATACTCTGAGGACTAGTGGGAGACAGATGTAGTGTTGGTTGTATAAGTGAATCCTTTATAGCTTTAGTTATACTTCTTAATAAGGGCTGTTTCACTAGAGGAGACAGGGAGAGAGTGGTATACTCTGAGGACTAGTGGGGAGACAGATGTAGTGTTGGTTGTATAAGTGAATCCTTTATAGCTTTAGTTATACTTCTTAATAAGGGCTGTTTCACTAGAGGAGACAGGGAGAGAGTGGTATACTCTGAGGACTAGTGGGAGACAGATGTAGTGTTGGTTGTATAAGTGAATCCTTTATAGCTTTAGTTATACTTCTTAATAAGGGCTGTTTCACTAGAGGAGACAGGGAGAGAGTGGTATACTCTGAGGACTAGTGGGAGACAGATGTAGTGTTGGTTGTATAAGTGAATCCTTTATAGCTTTAGTTATACTTCTTAATAAGGGCTGTTTCACTAGAGGAGACAGGGAGAGAGTGGTATACTCTGAGGACTAGTGGGAGACAGATGTAGTGTTGGTTGTATAAGTGAATCCTTTATAGCTTTAGTTATACTTCTTAATAAGGGCTGTTTCACTAGAGGAGACAGGGAGAGAGTGGTATACTCTGAGGACTAGTGGGAGACAGATGTAGTGTTGGTTGGTTGTATAAGTGAATCCTTTATAGCTTTAGTTATACTTCTTAATAAGGGCTGTTTCACTAGAAGAGGGGTAAACAAATCAATTCGAACTGCATCCGTTTTTATTTCAACAAAGCTTTTGGTAACACTTTACTTGACACCCAGAGTCATAACACTATATACTGTTAATAGTTCATTACAACAACAATTTAAGAAGAATTTAAGAAACAAACTTTCAAACGAAAGGAAACTTCTTGGCAGGGAAAAATAAATGTGTCTTGTCCTGCTCCTGAAATCTGTTCCTGCATTCATCCCAGTCATTAGCCACAGCACATTGGGGCAGGTGAATGTCTGACATTAATGTGTGCGCAATTACAATAATTATTTAATATGGTCAATAAAAAATGATATATATGTAACATAAACGTACTGTTGACATGTAGGCTATGGTGTGATGGAATGTTTTGCCTTGTGTGGTAGGTTTTGTGGGTTTTGACACTCTTATGAAGGTGTCATAACCAGCCATAAAATAACGCAATATATGTCACAACAGGTCTAAACATGTGTCATGACAGTGTTATGACCATATTATAACAGACTATTACACGTTATGACAGCTGTTATGACATATTATGACATAGTTATAACCTTTCTTCTTCTTAACTGACTTGCCAAGTTAAATAAAGGTTAAATAAAAATAAAAATAAATACTAGGCTAACGTTTTACAAGCTGTGCAATCATTTGGGACATGCAGCCTATTTGAATAATTTTGGAACGCAGACCATATGTAACAGTTTATACCTGGAGCCGGGCACGCGGTTCACGATGACTGGACCGTTCCATGACTGGACCGTTACATGATTTAATGATTATTAGGGTAGATTTATAGGACTACTGTTCAACCCCTATTGTACACTTTTCTCTCTTTCCAATATTTCATGGATTGAACAATTGAATATGGCAACTTTCAGGATTAATCAAACCACTGTAATTTTCATTCACCAAAATACAGTATTTAGTGTGTAAAGGCACTCCAAACCAGTTTATACTTTCCTAACCTGAAATAATATACAAGATAATCTTTTTTTTTATCTACCAATTGGTGCTGAAAAGGAGACGGATATGCTTGTATTTACATGGGTTTCTTTCATTGAACCCTAATATTCAGAAGTCTAGTTAATTAAAGGTACACCAAAAAGTAAAGGGAAGGCTTTAGATAAATGTCTGAAAATCTTATTGAATGAAAACTCCACAAGAAACAATTGTTGACCAGCAAGTGGGAGAGTTTTCAGTGGTTTAATTAAATGTATTCAGCGCACACGAAGGAACTACGCCTGCAAAGCCCGTTCCGCACCTGCATAAGGTAAGTCTGAATACCAACTACTGAAAAGTGCGTAGGAAACACGGGCCTAGGAAAGGCGTACATTTACTGAAGTCTGAAAACATATACAGCGTTCACACAAATATACATCATCTAACTGTATATACCAAGCAAAAAATGTATATATTTAAATATACTTAAATCATACTTCATTAATATATTTTAATATATTTAATTAGGTCTGTGATAAATATACTTATGTATATTTAAAGTTATCTAAATTGGATCAATTTTAAATACATTTAATGCATGTAATGTCAATATTATTTGAATTCCTGTATTGTCTGTACAAATAAAGTGCATGTGTAATGTTTTTCAAAATACTTTTACAAATAGACTTCTACTCATTAACCACATTTGATATTGTAATTAGCCATGTAAAGGTTACCTTAATTGACTAAGGCATCTTCTCCACCAATATTAACACACTGTTACAAATCATTTGTGGGTGGAGCAGCAATTTG
Organism: Brachymystax lenok tsinlingensis; assembly: GCA_030435695.1. NCBI lineage: Eukaryota > Metazoa > Chordata > Actinopteri > Salmoniformes > Salmonidae > Brachymystax > Brachymystax lenok. The sequence goes on along the minus strand of CM059801.1, from coordinate 1,450,304 downwards.
TTTGATTACTGTGGCATTTAAATTAAATATACTTCTTTGAAAGTATGCTTAAGTATATTTTCTTGATATATGAAAACGTTTACTCTCAGGAAGCATATTTCTCAACTGTGCATGTTTCCCTATGTGGAATAAACAAATGTTATCATTGTCAACTGACTTGGATTTCTTAGCATTTTATTGTTACAAATTGGGATTAAAATTGATTTCTAAGTAATTTTGGTCAACAATCTACACAAAATACTCTCTAATGTCAAAGTGTAAGATTTTTTGTATATTTTTTTAAAGATTGATATCAATTAAATAACTAAAACATAGTCGTTGCGTAAGTATTCAGCTGCCTGAGTCAATCCATGTTAGAAACTCCTTTGGCACTGCTTACAGCTGGGAGTCTTCTTGGGTCTCTACGAGCTTCACACACCTGGATTATTATCATTTTCATAATTATTCAAGCTCTCAAGATGTTGGGGATCATGGCTAGACAGCCATTTTCACGTCTTGCTATAGATTTTCAAGCAGATTTAAGTCAAAACTTTAACTTCCACTCAGGAACATTCACGGTCTTCTTTGGAAGCAACTCCAGTGTAGATTTGGCCTTGTGCTGTAGGTTATTGTCCTGCTGAAAGATGAATTAATCTCCCATTGTCTGGTGGAAAGCAGACTGAAACAGGTTTTCCTCTAGGATTTTGCCTGTGCTTAGTTCCATCCTGTTTATTTTTATCCGGGAAAAACTCCCCAGTATTTGGCGATGTCAAGCATACCCACACCATGATGCAGCCACCACCATGCTTGAAAATAAGGAGGCAGTTACTCAGTGATGTGTTGTGATGCATTTGCCCCAAACATATGGCTTTGCATTTAGGCCAAAAAAGTGTATTCCTTTGCTGTGTTGTTTTTGCAGCATTACTTTAATGTCTTGTTGCATACAAGATGCATGTTTTGGAATATTTGTATTCTGTATATTTGTATTCTTCTTTTTACTCTGCCATTTAAGTCATTATTGTGGAGTCACTACAATGTTGTTGATCCATCCTCAGTTTTCTCCAATCACAGCCATCTAACGCTGTAACTGTTTTAAAATCACCAATGGCCTCATGGTAACATCCCTGAGCAGTTTCATCCCTGAGCAGTTTCAAGGTAGAGTATACATAATCCACAGCATAATTATTAACTTGAACATGCTTAAAGAGATATTCAATGTCTGATTTGATATTGTTACCCATCTACCAATCAATGCCCTTCTTTATGAGGCTTTTGAAAGGCTCCCCTGGTCTTTGTAGTTGAATCTGTGGTTGAAATTCAATACTTGACTGAGGGACCTTACATATGTTGTATGTATTTTTCTAATCCAAGATGGCGTAGCAGTCGGACGTTTGTTTTTGTCTTGTCCCGTCTATACATCGTTTTCATAGTTTTTTTTTTTCTTCGTGTTTTTCGTGTATATTTTTCATATATATTTTAATATCACTTTCCATCTACGGACTGAATATACTCTCCTGCAACCCGCCTCACCCAATGTGGTACGGATCTGCTATTTTATAATTAAGATCTGAAACCCCATCAAAAGCTAACTGGCTACCAGCTAACTGGCTACTAGCTAACCGCAGCCCGATAGCTATCTAGAGGCCATCGGACTGCTAACTTAAGAGGCTGTACCCAAACAATTTGAACTTCTACTCCTAAAAATCCACCTTTCCAGAAACAAGTCTCTCACCGTTGCCACTTGCTATAGACCACCCTCTGCCCCCAGCTGTGTCCTTGACACCATTTGTGAGCTGATCGCCCCCAATCTATCTTCAGAGCTCGTGCTGCTAGGTGACCTAAACTGGGACATGTTTAACACCCCAGCCACCCTACAATCTAAGCTTGATGCCCTCAATCTCATACAAATTATCAAGGAACCCACCAGGTACAACCACACATCAGTAAACACAGGCACCCTCATAGATATCATCCTAACCAACTTGCCCTCTAAATACACCTTGGCTGTTTTAAACCAAGATCTCAGCGATCACTGCCTCATTGCCTGCATCCGTAATGGGTCTGCGGTCAAACAACCACCCCTCATCACTGTTAAACGCTCCCTAAAACACTTCAGCGAGCAGGCATTTCTAATCGACCTGGCCCAGGTATCCTGGAAGGATATTGACCTCATCCCATCAGTAGAGGATGCCTGGTCATTCTTTAAGAGTGCCTTCCTCATCATCTTAAATAAGCATGCCCCTTTCAAAAAATGTAGAACAAGGAACAGATATAGCCCTTGGTTCACTCCAGACTTGACTGCCCTTGACCAGCATAAAAACATCCTGTGGCGTTCTGCATTAGCATCGAATAGCCCATGCGATATACAACTTTTCAGGGAAGTCAGGAACCAATATACTTAGTCAGTTAGGAAAGCTAAGGCTAGCTTTTTCAAGCAGAAATTTGCATCCTGTAGCACAAACTCAAAATAGTTCTGGGACACTGTAAAGTCTATGGAGAATAAGAGTACCTCCTCTCAGCTGCCCACTGCATTGAGGCTAGGAAATACTGTCACCACTGACAAATCCACTATAATTGAGAACTTCAATAAGCATTTTTCTACGGCTGGCCATGCTTTCCACCTGGCTACCCCTACCCCGGTCAACAGCCCTGCACTCCCCACAGCATCTCGCCCAAGCCTCCCCCATTTCTCATTCACCCAAATCCAGATAGCTGATGTTCTGAAACAGCTGCAAAATCTGGACCCCTACAAATCAGCCGGGCTAGACAATATGGCCCCTCTCTTTCTAAAATTATCTGCCGAAATTGTTGTAACCCCTATTACTAGCCTGTTCAACCTCTCTTTCGTATTGTCTGAGATTCCCAAAGATTGGAAAGCTGCAGCGTCACTCATTCTTCAAAGGGGGTGACACTCTAGACCCAAACTGCTACAGTTAACAAACAGATTACTGACCATTTCAAATCCCACCGTACCTTCTCCACTACGCAATCTGGTTTCAGAGCTGGTCATGGGTGCACCTCAGCCACACTCAAAGTACTAAACGATATCATAACCGCTATCGATAAGAGACATTACTGTGCAGCCATATTCATTGACCTGGCCAAGGCTTTCGACTCTGTCAATCACCACATTCTTATTGGCAGACTCAACAGCCTTGGTTTCTCAAATGATTGCCTCGCCTGGTTCACCAACTACTTCTCTGATAGAGTTCAGTGTGTCAAATCGGAGGGCCTGTTGTCCGGACCTCTGGCAGTCTCTATGGGGCGCCTCAGGGTTCAATTCTTGGGCCGACTCTCTTCTCTGTATATATCAATGATGTCGCTCTTGCTGCCGGTGATTCTCTGATCCACCTCTACGCAGACGACACCATTCTGTATACTTCTAGCCCTTCTTTGGACACTGTGTTAACTTACCCCCAGACGAGCTTCAATGCCATACAAATCTCCTTCCGTGGCCTCCAACTGCTCTTAAATGCAAATAAAACTAAATGCATGCTTTTCAACCGATCACTGCCCGCCCGTCCAGCATCACTACTCTGGACGGCGCTGACTTAGAATATGTGGACAACTACAAATACCTAGGTGTCTGGTTAGACTGTAAACTCTCCTTCCAGACTCACATTAAATATCTCCAATCCAAAATGTTGTCCGCCTTTCCTTCCAGTTCTCTGCTGCCAATGACTGGAACGAACTACAGAAATCACTGAAGCTGGAGACTCATATCTCCCTCACTAGCTTTAAGCACCAGCTGTCCGTGCAGCTCACAGATCTCTGTACCTGCACATAGCCCATCTGTAAATAGCCCATCCTATTACCTCATCCCCATACTGCATTTATTTATTTATCTTGCTCCTTTGCACCCCAGTAACTTGCACATTTATCTTCTGCACATCTACCATCCCAGTGTTTAATTTGCTAAGTGTAATTACCTCACCACCATAGCCTATTTGTTGCCCTACCTCCCTTATCTTACCTCATTTGCTCTCACTGTATATAGACTTATTATTTATTTTATTCAAATGTTTCATTTTTGTACTGTATTATTGGCTGTATGTCTGTGTATTCCATGTGTAACTCTTTGTTGTTGTATGTATCAAACTGCTGTGCTTTATCTTGGCCAGGTCGCAGTTGTAAATGAGAACTTCTTCTCAACGAGCCTACCTGGTTAAATAAAGGTAAAATAAATAAAATACAGTATGGGGAACAGAGGAAGTGTTAGTTATTTAAAAATCATGCTAACCCCTATTATTTCAGACAGAGTCAGCATCTACCATATTATGTAATTTGTTAAGGCAAATTTTATTCCTGAACTGATTTAGGCTTCCCTAACCAAAGGGGCTGTAAAGTTATGCAATGACTATATTTTAGTTATCAAATTTGTATTAGTCAAAAAAATAAAAGAATAATCTTCCACTTTGACATTATAGTATTTTGAGTAAATTGTTAACAAAAAAATTACAATTAAATCAGTTTGAACCCCACTTTGTAACACAATAAAATGTGAAGAAATCCAAGCGGTAGGAATACTTTTGCAATGCACTGCATACTTGTACTTGATAAATCGCAGAGTTTCATAAAAAGTATAAATGGTTCAACTTTAAAACAACTAAGTGTATTTTGAATAAAAATACAAAATTACCCAAAAAATTTGGGGGGAAATTGAAGTACAGTTTTAATGTCTTTAAGTTTAATGATGGTGAACATATAATATACTTAAAGACTGCAAATCAAGGAATTTAAAGTACACTTTAAATATGTGTATTGGTTGATGAGAGTATATTTATAGTATACTTAAGATATACTAGAAAAGTACATCTCGTATTTGAAGTACTGTATATTATATATTTTCTTTGTATATTTAAGTATACTTTAGGATGCTTTGGATTTTTTATGCTGGATGATAACCTTTCACTGTAACATTTCAAGTCGAGGTAACGCCAACACACTCTGAAACCAGGAGATGTGGGAGAAGAGGTTGTTTATTTAGCTTCATAGCTTCTTTTCAATTTCCATTTCTCTTTATCTCATTCCACTTTGTGTTTGTGCTTGCATCCATGTGTGTGTGTGTGTGTGTGTGTGTGTTTTTTTTTTTACCGACGTGTGTGCTCCTTGTAGCGAGGACCTGTCTATCTGGGTGTTAATCAATTCAAGAGTAGCAACTCTGAGAAACAGCTATTTCTGGAGCCAGGATGTGAAATGCAGAGTAAAGAGGTGACATAACCAGTTGTGATTTAGCAGCATGGAAACACGACAGGAAATCATATTCAGTTGGAGTTTATCCTCTGGAAATGTGCGTCCGATGCAGACTAGTGTTATTACAAGCAGTCAAAAAATTTAGAGTTGATGTCCGTGCCCCACGGAAATCTAATTAACATAATACAAATATCCCCTTAAAAATCTGTCTGTTTAAGCTAGAGATATGTTTTTTTGCATGGACTGCGTCTCAATCCACCGCATCCACCAATGGCGGCATTCCGCATCTGTGGTTAAAGTTGCTGAGCTTCAGCTTTGTTTGTCAGACCATGAGACGTCCCGTACATGTTATTTTTCTCTATGGCCACAAGACACCTTCCTTATATTGATTTTCACCCCCCCCTTTTGCCCTCAAAACAGCCTTAATTCATCGGGCCATGGACTCTACAAGGTGTCGAAAGAGTTCCACAGTGATGCGGGCCCATGTTGACTCCAATGCTTCCCACAGTTGTGTCAAGTTGACTGTATGTCCTTTATGTGGTGGACCATTCTTGATACACACGGGAAACTGTTGAGCGTGAAAAACGCAGCAGTGTTACAGTTCTTGACATACTTAAACCAGTGTACCTGGCACTTACTACCATACCCCTATCAAAGGCACTTAAATCTTTTGTCTTGCCCATTCACCCTCTGAATGGCACACAGTCCATGTCTCAATTGTCTCAAGGCTTAAACATCCTTCTTTAACCTGTCTCCTCCCCTTCATCTACACTAATTGAAGTGGATTTAACAAGTGACATCAATAAGGGATCATAGCTTTCACCTGGATTCCCCTGGTCAGTCTACAGTATGTCATGGAAATACATTTTTATTTTTTGACTATGTTTTTCTATGTATGAATCTGTTATTCAATGCTTTTCCATGGGTTAATAGCAGTAAGGTCAAATTCAAACAAAAACAATCTTTGACATTTTTTTATTTTATTTACTGTAATTACATATTTCTTGAGTTATATTAGAATTATTCTTGGGATTTTGAGGAAGTGAAATTGGCTTCCGCGTCTACAGTGTCTCATAGGGGACAAACATCATTAACCAAAAGTGGAATCAGTCAGGAAATACACCTCCAAGACTGAAATCTAGTTTTTCTAATGAGCAATGGAAAAACACACATGCCAATTGGCGTGTTCAGTGGCTCTGTAAACAAATTGGGGTGCATCAGATTTTTTGTTGGCTACTTTTTATATTATGCTGGCTACTTACATTTTTGAGCTAACACACGGCTCATGTGCATCCACTGTCTGTCTCTGGTGTCTCTGATCACATAATACGTAATTGGATCCATTAAGAAATTGGATCCTTGAAGAAAAAGGTTGACATAGATTGATAGCATTAACTGTTGTGTCTTTCAACATATTTGTTGAAATGGGTAGTATAAACAGAGTTTATTGTCCTTTCCTCCCTGGTGTGGTGAGGTTGTGTTGGGTCAAGTAGGTGTACTAGAAACCTGGGTGTAGTGTGTATACAGTGGGGGAAAAAAGTATTTGATCCCCTGCTGATTATGTACGTTTACCCACTGACAAAGAAATGATCAGTCTATAATTTTAATGGTAGATTTATTTGAACAGTGAGAGACAGAATAACAACAAAAAAATCCAGAAAAACGCATGTGAAAAATGTTATAAATTGAATTGCATTTTAATGAGGGAAATAAGTATTTGACCCCTCTGCAAAACATGACTTAGTACTTGGTGGCAAAAAGCCTTGTTGGCAATCACAGAGGTCAGACGTTTCTTGCAGTTGGCCACCAGGTTAGCACACATCTCAGGGGGGATTTTGTCCCACTCCTCTTTGCAGATCTTCTCCAAGTCACATTAAGGTTTCGAGGCTGACGTTTGGCAACTCGAACCTTCAGCTCCCTCCACAGATTTTCTATGTTATTAAGGTCTGGAGACTGGCTAGGCCACTTCAGGACCTTAATGTGCTTCTTTTTTAGCCACTCCTTTGTTGCCTTGGCCGTGTGTTTTGGGTCATTGTCATGCTGGAATACCCATCCACGACCCATTTTCAATGCCCTGGCTGAGGGAAGGAGGTTTGAGGGTACATGGCCCCGTCCATCGTCCCTTTGATGCGGTGAGGTTGTCCTGTCCCCATGTTTGACGGTGGGCATGGTGTTCTTGGGGTCATAGGCAGCATTCCTCCTCCTCCAAACACGGCGAGTTGAGTTGATGCCAAAGAGCTCCGCTTTGGTCTCATCTGACCACAACACTTTCACCCAGATGTCCTCTGAATCATTCAGATGTTCATTGGCAAACTTCAGACGGGCATGTATATGTGCTTTCTTGAGCAGGGGGACCTTGCGGGCGCTGCAGGATTTCAGTCCTTCACAGCGTAGTGTGTTACCAATTGTTTTCTTGGTGACTATGGTCCCAGCTGCCTTGAGATCATTGACAAGATCCTCCCGTGTAGTTCTGGGCTGATTCCTCACCGTTATCATGATATTGCAACTCCACGAGGTGAGATCTTGCATGGAGCCCCAGGCCGAGGGAGATTGACAGTCCTTTTGTGTTTCTTCCATTTGCGAATAATCGCACCAACTGTTGTCACCTTCTCACCAAGCTGCTTGGCGATGGTCTTGTAGCCCATTCCAGCCTTGTGTAGGTCTACAATCTTGTCCCTGACATCCATGGAGAGCTCTTTGGTCTTGGCCTTGGTGGAGAGTTTGGAATCTGATTGATTGATTTCTTCTGTGGACAGGTGTCTTTTATACAGGCAACAAACTGAGATTAGGAGCACTCCCTTTAAGAGTGTGCTCGTAATCTCAGCTCGTTACCTGTATAAAAGACACCTGGGAGCCAGAAATCTTTCTGATTGAGAGGAGGTCAAATACTTATTTCCCTCATTAAAATGCAAATCAATTTATAACATTTTTCACATGAGTTTTTCTGGATTTTTTTGTTGTTATTCTGTCTCTCACTGTTCAAATGAACCTACCATTAAAATTATAGACTGATCATTTCTTTGTCAGTGGGCAAACATACAAAATCAACAGGGGATCAAATACTTTTTCCCCCACTATAGTATGGAGGGATGGAAAAAGTACCCAATTGTCATACTTGGGTAAAAGTAAAGATATATTCATAGAATATGACTCAAGAAAAAGTTAATATCACCCATTAAAATATGACTTGAGTCAAAGTCTAAAAGTATTTGGCTTTAAATGTACTTAAGTATCAAAAGTAAATGTAATTGCTAAAATATACTTAAGTATCAAAAGTAAAAGTATAAATCATTTCAAATCCCTTATATGAAGCAAACCAAACGACACCATTTTCTTCATTTTTAATTTTTTTATTTATGGATAGCCAGGGGCACACTCCAACACAATAATTTACAAACAAAGCATGTTTGTTTACTAGTGAGTCCGCCAGATCAGAGGCAGTAGGGATGACCAAGGATGTTCTCTTGATAAAGGCGTGAATTGGACCATTTTCCTGTCCTGCTAAGCAATCAAGATGCAACGAGTACATTTGGGTGACAGGGAAAATGTGTGGAGTAAAAAGTACATTATTTTATTTAGGAACGTAGTGAAGTAAAAGTAAAAGTAGTCAAAAATATAAATAGTAAAGTACAGATATCTTAAAAAACTACTTAAGTAGTACTTTAAATGATTTTTACTTAAGTGCTTTACACCACTGATAGTATCTAGGGATGGGTTGGGACTATTTTGGTCTCTTTTGGAGCAATTCATGCAGCTATTTATTTATGCATTCACCTCCACATGAAAGAAAGACTGGGTCCCAGGCGGTGTTCTCATAGCAAAGAGAGACGGAAAACACAAGCACATCTCTTCCTCTTTCTCCCTCCCTTCCTCTCACCTCTCTCTCTTTTACTGCCATCTTCGATGCCTTGCTCGTCTACTTTCTCTCTCTCCTCCTTTCAATTATCTCCTGTCGTTTTCTCTTTCCATCACTCTTAATTATTCTCTATTGCTCCACTCTCTCTCGCCCGCTCTTCCCTCTCTGATGTGCTAGTTCCTGTGTAATCCGAGGCTGTGTGTGTGTGTATTTAATGAAAGTACCTGCTGTGCCCTCGATAGAGCCAAAGTGTAGGAATCCACATGGTCATGGAATCTCTGATAACCCAATTAACACTGTCCAACAAAATATCAGGCCAAATCACACAACACTACAATGATCAATCTGGCCTACAGTGAAAACAAATACTTTAGTTAGAGTGACAGAGAGAGAGAGAGAGAGAGAGAGAGAGAGAGAGAGAGAGAGAGAGAGAGAGAGAGAGAGAGAGAGAGAGAGAGAGAGAGAGAGAGAGAGAGAGAGAGAGAGAGAGAGAGAGAGAGAGAGAATAGGCTACCCATCCTGTTGGGGGAGGAAACAGAAAGCTGTGGGCTGGCAGCGCACTACATCACTGCCTGCCATAAGATGAGGGACAGTGTCTGACAGACCAATCAACCTGCACATGTCTTCTACTGTATGCTTATTGTTGTTGTTCAATGTGGTTATTGTTGTTACTGTTGTCCTGTTGACAATTTTGATTATTAATTATGTTCATATTATAAATATCAAATGTAAGCTTTGGCAATATGTACATTGTTACGTCATGCCAATAAAGCAAATTGAATTGAATTGAATTGAATTGAATTGAGAGAGAGAGAGAGAGAGAGAGAGAGAGAGAGAGAGACTGTGTGCAGAATAGAATAAGGTTGGATAATAATGGCATCCTCCCCTGAACATTAAGAGTGCTGATGTGTTGGTCTAGATTTGCCCTTCCTGCACCAGGACAGAGCGTATGCGCTCTGGTGTACGTGCAAGACGGAGCCCTAAAACCACAGCGACGGCTGCTCCAGAGACTCTCACACACACGCTGAGATGTTGGGTTGCTTATCAGGGCATCAGAGATTGCCTGCACCCTGCAGTGGGAGTGACTAACCCAAACCTCAGGGTTGGAGGTCTGCTACAGAACCACTCCACTCCCATCACACACAACCACTTGGAGGGAGCAGGGCTTACATAAACACATACACATGAACACACTAATATGAACATAAACATCTTTAATTTATACTGTAAATTACTGACCCATGGAGTGTAAGCCATGATCCGATTGAGTATCAGCCCAATCCAGTGGAGCCCCAGAGGAATGGTCTAAATCACACTAACACACACTGCCTGTCCTGCAGATTAAAATGGAAGCAACCCAAGTAGCACATAGCGCTCTGAGAACCATGTCTCTTAGAGATTGGTGAGCGTATGGTTGTTCTATGGTTATTTTGCATACAACCTTCCATCAATGTCCTGGGAATGGTGCAGGATACCCAGCTAACATAGGTTCTCAGAACTTTAAGAAAACTTTCCATAAAAACCACCTTTCCATAAGAATGTTCAAAGAATGTTGTAAGAATATTATTTAAAACTAAATGCGTTCCTTTCTCAGCATCAATAAAACTCTCTCTATCCTCTATCTTTTAAGTGTGTTCAGGTGTGTTGGCCACCCCCACTGATTGGCCACACCTGATCTTAATGAGTGCTTGTTTGCTCTGCAATGGGTCTGTTTGAATAGACTAAAATGAACAACTTTGTATTAAAAACTGTTAAAAGTAAAAAAAACATAACACACTAACTTAATCCTGGTGGCGCAGTGGACTAATTCTATGGATAGAGAGCAATATGTCATAAGTTCAAATCTCACTGATGCCATGAATAATGCCTAAGCAAATGAATTTCCATGTGTCCTGTCTGTGCTTAGAGTTCGAAACAGTACACTTAAGCTAGCAGTCTTATTGAAACATGTTCTCAGAACATGAATTATCTTCAAATGACCTGTAATTTCCGTTCTCATAATGTTTATGAAACCTCCCAGGAAAACAGTCAGGGACCCATAGTAAAACATTCTCAGAACCTCCCTGCAACCTACACATTTATGTTCCCAAAACAGGCAGAATTCTCGTATGGCTTCGTTACCGGAACCAATGAGAAACCAAAAACGTACGTTCCTGCAACTTCCACGGAACCAAATGTGCTAGCCCGGGAAGTGTTGGATCTGTAAGTGTGAAATGGAAGTATGTGTGTGTGTGTGTGTCTGAGGGAAAGGCTGATTTTGAAAAGAGCTGTTCTTGTGCTTGAGCATTAAATGGAAGTGGAGGTGTTACTGTTCCAATCTCATACGATAGCAGGAGCTCTCCTTAGGGAAATATGGCCAGCGTTGCAATCATGTCTCTTCTAGACATGTGTGTCTGTGTGTGCATGTGTTCTGTATGTGTGTGTGTTAACTTACTTTATATGGCAGTGGGTGTGTCAGGGGTGATGGTGATAGATAGACTCTAAAGGCATCAATCTTTAGTGCAGGACACATTGCTTCATCACACAGGAAGTGTCTCAGAGGTGCACTACAGTAGCCCTGTGGATGACAGGACTGTGTGTGACTCACCTGTGGTCCGAGGGGAGGGGGGCAGGCAGGTCAACACAAGGTCAGGGCCAGAGCCCTTTAGACCCACACCCATACCTTGGTAGACCATGACAACAGATATGTGCTCTCAATACAACGGCCATGAGACACAGCCTTGTTGCATGCTTGGAGGTGAGGACAGACTTGAAGGCAGTACATAACGGCATTATGATATAAATGTTTCTGATGCTCTCTCACATACAGTGATTACTTACTACAAGTACATTTGTATATGCCCATAAGACCAACTTTGTGTGTCAGATATTAAAATAAATATACCATCAAAGGATCAGCAGAACCAAAGTAGATCTCTGCTCCCAATGACAGAAGGCAATAGACAAGATGGAGGAAGCTAAACATGCATCCTCTCCTCTCCAGTGCCTCTCTCCTGTTCTCCTACATGCCTCCTCTCCTCCTCTTCTTATAGTCACGTGCCAGCAGCTCTCTTCTGTTCATAGAGGTCCATGCCCATACACACACACACACACACACACACACACACACACACACACACACACACACACACACACACACACACACACACACACACACACACACACACACACACACACACACACACACACACACACACACACACACACACACACACACACACACAGCTCTTAGAGATCATGAGAGTGCAGCAGGCACAGGCAGCCATTATGAATTATTGAGTCATCTGGCTCTAAGCAGAAATAGACATCTCCCTGCATAAGTGTGAAAACATCACTCACCACCTGAGACCTGGGATATGGCACTGCCGTGTGTGTGTGTGTGTGTGTGTGTGTGTGTGTGTGTGTGTGTGTGTGTGTGTGCATACATGCATACTTGCGTGCGTATACCACATGACTGTGTTTGTCATTGTGTCCTATAATTTATCCCAAAATCCTTTCAGAACACTAGACTCGGTCAACTTGCCCATAGTGAAAGCTGACAGGCAGGATCATGTGGACCTGCAGAATCTATCACCCAGTTCATATTAGTGATAAATGAGGTTCCCCCAACATGACTTTGCATGAGAAAGCTGAATGTAACAGAAATACAGAAAACTGACTAACAAGGTCAAACCTGACAACTGATTGCATGGAGCAGCTTCACAGTTTGATATAGAGAGGAATTAATGGCTGTTCCTTTCACAACATGCTCATTCAGGGGACATTGTTTACATTTTACAGTGCAACTTGTTTTTAAATAAATGTCATTCATTATGGTGCAGCATGTGCCATTCTTTATTATCGTACAGTTTGTGTCATTCATTGTATTTATTGTACAGTGTGTGTGATAGCGTCATTGTTAAATTGTACTTTGTGCGTGATTGGGATTGGGCAGTGTTAGTAAAATAGAGTGCAGTGCTCTGTGTTATTGGGATTGGGTCAATGTTAGTACAGTACAGTGCATTACTCTGTGTGTTACTGGGTCAGTATTATAATGTACAGTAGAGCGCTGTGTGTGTGTGATTGGCATTAGCTCATCCAGCCGCTGAATGAGTCTGGAGCAGGACAGCGCAGGGCAGAGTAGGGCAGAAGGCAAGCTCTCAGCTGTACGGGACACACACAGATTAACCAGAAATCCCACTGATCACAGCCTACGCCCTGCCCCCTCACACACACATACACACATCCTGCCCACCAGGGCAAGAGGCACTGACCACTAGTCTATCACAGACTGTGGTTAAAATGCCTTGGTCGAACCAAGCTGTCAGAAGAGATGAGGCGGAATGAGGAGGCTAGTGTGTGTGTACGTGTGTGCGTGTGACTGACAAGCTTTAAATAAGAGTTTAAATCTGGGTCAGGTTATAGAGACATGTTAAATAGTGTGTGTTTGATTGGTATATTGTAAGTGATGATGAAATCATGGATTTTGGCATTGCAGTGTGTGTTTAGCTGTGTGAGACCTAGTTGAAGGTTGGTAGTTGGCTAGTTGAAGTAGACAGAGTCATCAGATGAGACACTGTGAGGTGTGATTCTATAATGTATGTGACAGAGGAAGCCGAGGGGTTGAAGGGGGTCTGGGTCAGCTCTGCTTGCTCCTCATTGTTCCTTTCCTGTGTCCTCTCCGTGAGTTAAGGCTCTTTATCAGACGATAAGCAGTCAAATAATCATTAATCTGCTCACAGCCCACCCAGCTTTAGCTAGCTGGGAGTATCAGAACATGTGTGGAGGGAAAGAAAGAAATCTCCCTAGATTGCTCTGAAATCCTGTTTGGATGTTTCAGTACATTGCAAAATGATTTTACACATACATGTTATTCAATCATTGCACCCACACTGCTCACGCTCATCAAGAGCATCTGCGCTAAAATAGAATTTGGTTCTGTTTGTGACACTTGACATGTCTCGCCTCTCCCATCTCCTCATTGGTTTTTAGGAGCGTATACCCACGTGCCATGTACTCATTGGTTTTTAGGAGCATATACCCGCGTGGGTGATTGAAAGATGAACTGAGGTCCACACTCCAGTCCAGTTAGTAGGGGTTAATGTACGTTAAAGTGGGTTGCCAACCGCCATATACAGTTCAAAGTAGAAGAAGCCTGAAGGAGGAGAGATTACTAGAAACTAAGTCAGTTTACCCTTTTATCTGTATATTTATTGTAGGAGTAGAGGACCTTGTGCATTTCAGTTAAAATAACAACCCAATGTTTATATCCCAGGACACATTAGCTCGTAACAGCAAGCTAGCTAGCTAAACTGCCAAAAATGTTGAATGCTTTTCGACCAGTCCCCGAATTAATACAGTTGGTTCAGAGTTCATTTTGATATTTCAACCTGCGTGTCCTGATCGCGTCTGGTGTGGCGCACGCGGACCCACGCGCATGAGCGGTCTGATCAGCATGTTAGTTTCAATGTTTCATAATGTCATGTAAAGACATGTTACCGTGGAAAGGGTATTAACCTGCGAGTTGAATGCCTGGTCTTCAGTCAGCTGTCCGACAACACAATATTCTATAGCTCACAGTAGCAGTGTGGGGGTAAAATCATGGCGAAGCTAGGAAAAAAAAAACAGATTACAACCTGTGTTGTGATAATTGCATTGTTTGCTCTGCAACTCATTAATTCATACCCACCATGATAGGCAGAGACAACAGGGGAAAAAAAGTCACAGTGTCAGAATACATTTTCAGACCGCCAGCGGCGTGTCCAGAACATTTTGAATGGGGTGACCAAAGTGGGGCACAAACCCAGTTTAGGGGACCATAACATTTTGAACCTTAATCGATGCAAGCTGGATTTTTTCAATATACAGTGTATATCCCGCATCAATACTGCCTGGCTGAGGAGCTGTGCGCACCGTGATTGAAATGAAGAAAGATTTTTAGAAGTGCTGCGAACATGCATAAAAGTTGGTCTAATTTACTCAAAAGTCTACTAATGTGAGCCTTTGTCTTTGGTTGTTTTTCAATGTTTGAGTATGCTTCAGCAAAGACACATCGGCTACTAGTCTTCTCTCATAGGCAGGCACACTGTAACTGACAACTTCAGCGGCTTCAAGTGCCATCGTCATACTCTTTTTGACCAGACAGCATTTGTTATTTAACCTTTAATTAACTAGACAAGTCAGTTAAGAACAAATTCTTATTTACAATGACGGCCAACCAAAAGGCAAAAGGCCTCCTGCGGGGACCGGGGCTGGGATAAAAGATTAAAATATAGGACTTAACACACATCACAACAAGAGAGACGCCACAACACTACATAAAGAGAGACCTAATACAACAACATAGCATGGCAGCAACACATGACAACACAGCATGGTAGCAACACCACATGACAACAACATGGTAGCAACACAACATGGCAGCACACAACATGGTAGCATCACAAAACATGGACAAACATTATTGGGCACAGACAACAGCACAAAGGGCAAGAAGGTAGAGACAACAATACATCACGCGAAGCAGCCACAACTGTCAGTAAGGGTGTCCATGATTGAGTCTTTGAATGAAGAGATGGAGATAAAACTGTCCAGTTTGAGTGTTTTTTGCAGCTCGTTCCAGTCGCTAGCTAGAGCGAACTGAATTAGAGGAGCGACCCAGGGATGTGTGTGCTTTGTGGACCTTTAACAGAATGTGACTCGCAGAACGGGTGTTGTATGTGGAGGATGAGGGCTGCAGTAGGTATCTCAGATGGGGGGAGTGCGGCCTAAGAGGGTTTTATAAATAAGCATGAACCAGTGGGTCTTGCGACGGGTATACAGAGATGACCAGTTTACAGAGGTGTATAGAGTGAAGTGACGTGTCTTAAAGGAGCATTGGTGGCCAATCTGATGGCCGAATGGTAAAGAACATCTAGCCGCTCGAGAGCACCCTTACCTGCCGATCTATATTATTACGTCCCCGTAATCTAGCATGGGTAGGATGGTCATCTGAATCAGGGTTTGTTTGGCAGCTGCGGTGAAAGAGGAGTGATTACGATAGTCTAGATTTAACCTTAGCCTGCAGCTTTAATATGTTCTCAGAGAAGGACAGTGTACCGTCTAGCCATACTCCCAAGTACTTGTATGAGGTGACTACCTCAAGCTCTAAACCCTCAGAGGTAGTTAATCACAGCAGTGGGGAGAGGGGCATTCTTCTTACCACATGACCTTTGTTTTGGAGGTTAAGGTTAAGGGCAGATAAATCTTGTTGGACACTAAGAAAGCTTTGTTGTAGAGAATTTTTACACAAAATCCCGGGAGGGGCCAGTTGAGTATAAGACTGTATCATCTGCATATACATGGATGAGAGAGCTTCCTACTGCCTGAGCTATGTTGTTGATGTAAATTGAGAAGAGCAGGGGGGCTAGGATCGAGTCTTGGGGTACTCCCTTGGTGACAGGCAGTGACTGAGACAGCAGATGTTCTGACTTTATACACTGCACTCCTTGAGGTAGTTAGAAAACCAGGCCAAAGACCCCTCAGAGACACCAATACTCCTTAGCCGGCCCACAAGAATGGAATGGTCTAACGTATCAAAAGCTTTAGCCAAGTCATTAAAAATAGCAGCACAAATTTGCTTAGAATCAAGGGCAATGGTGACATCATTTAGAACCTTTAAGGTTGCAGTGACACATCCAGAACCTGAGCGGAAACCAGATTGCATACCAGAGAGAATACTATAGACATCAAGAAAGCCAGTCAGTTGATTATTGACATGTTTTTCCAACACTTTTGATAAACAGGGCAAAATAGAAATTGGCCTATAACAGTTAGGATCAGCTTATTCCTACCCTTTAAATAAAGGATTCACTGTGGCTGCCTTCCAAGCAATGGGAACCTCCCCAGAGTGGAGATACAGGTTAAAAAGGTCAGAGATAGGCTTGGCGATGATAGGGGCTGCAACCTTAAAGAAGAATGAATCTAAACCATCTGACCCAGATGTTTTTTTGGGGTCAAGTTTAAGGAGCATTTTTAGCAGACTCAGTGACTGCCTGCAGTGAGAAACTTTGTGGCGGGGCAGGAGGAAAAGAGGGAAGAGCATCAGGGATAGTCACATTAGAAGGGGTGGGAGATGAGGAAATGTTGGATGGGCAATGAGGCATGGCTGAGGCGGAATCCTGACTTAATGAAGTGGTGATTAAAGAGCTCAGCCATGTGCTCCTTGTCAATAATAACCACATCATCAACATTAAGGGACATGGGCAGCTGTGAATAGGAGAGTTTATTCTTCAGGTCTTTAACCGTTTTCCAAAACTTCTTAACGTATGAAAAGGTCAACAATTTTTGAAAATATCAAAAAATAAAGTCCAAGTGTCTTCGACAGAGGGGATCAAGTTGATTCTACACCAATTTACAGAGGCCAGGTCATGAAGGAAGGCTCGCAAGCGTCTATGACAAATCAGGACAGGTCGTTTCACTGAGCAGCCATTACGAACGCAGGCTGTAAAACAGTGATCACTAAGTTCATTATAGAAAACACCAGACTGATACCTATCAGGATTATTTGTGAGGATAACATCAAGGAGAGTAGACTTGTCTGGGTGTTTGGAGTCATACCTTGTGGGATTGGTAATAATCTGAGAAAGATTTAGGGAGTCCCATTGCTTTAGGACTTGGTCAGGTGGTTTAAGCATGTCCCAGTGTAGGTCACCTAGCAGGACAAATTCAGAGGGGCCAATTGTAAGGGGCCAGGAGGGAGCTTAGGGCAGGTAGGGTACAGGCCAGTGCTGATGGTGGACGATAACAGCCAGCAACAGCCAACAAAGAGCCATTTGAAAGTTTAATGCTTAAAAACCAGCAAATCAAATTGTTTGGGGACAGACCTGGAGACCAACGAGCACTGAAGGTGTTCCTTGGTATAGATTGCCACTCCACTACCTTTGGAAGATCTGTCTTGTCGAACAAGGTCACAACCAGAAAGGTTAACATCAGTGTTCAAAACACTCTTTCTTAACCACGTCTCAGTAATGACCAACACATCTGGGTTGGAGCTGTGAACCCACACTTTCAATTAATCCATTTTAGGTAATAAGCTTTGAGTGTTAACATGCAGAAACCAATGCTTTTTACGAGAGCAGAAATCAGTGAAACAGATATCAGAGTACAAGTCAGAATTGGGGCAAGCAACAGTAGATGGGCATGCACACATCATCAGCAGTAAAACAATTAGGGCACGGCAGAGGAAAGGGAGAGCGCTATGACATTTGAATGTGCATCAAATGTCAACAATATCATATTGTACAACAATTTCATCAGGTAACATGAATACGATGCCGGCGAGAGGTGATTAGAATAGCATAGGAGGCCAAGAGTCCATGTAACCAATAGAGAGTCAGAGTCCCCGTGTGTGGGAACAAACATAGTCTGTCCCACTGTTGGGTAAACAAGCAAGTTCATAGTCAACAAAATATGCAGGAGTCATTAGGAAAATAGCATAAAGCACAAGAAAGCAATATAACACTTTGGGGCTAGCCATTGTAAGTTCAAAGAGTCACTCGCCCAACAAGATAACGTGAGAGTATCTCTCTATGCGTCCAGTAGGCTATAAAAGTCTGAGATAAAATAAATAAATAGTTAATTAAAGCGTTTCTGAGTAAGCTCACATAATACGCTTGACAAGTTAATTAGCCTACCTAAAATTCCGATCAGTCCAATGTCTGCGGTGTGTGTGTGTAAGTGTGTGTGTGCTGGAGGCGAGCGAAAGCTCGGGAGAGGGGGTAGGGGGGGTACCTGTACCAGACAGGCCAGGGCAGACGGTGAACAGATCACCAGGTGGAATCCAAGCAGCAGTGCAGCAGGCAACGGGAGCAGGTGTCACACCCGCTTGGGAGAAGCTTTTTTTTGGGAGGCAGATTCCTTGTAGAAAATCCCAGCTAGCTAGCTAGCTAACATAGCTAGCAAGTCCCTGTCCACTGTTTTTTTCCCACTTGCAAATAGAGGTCGTTAGCTAGCTATATCTCTTCAGTTTTGGAAATAGCTACAGTAGTTGGGAACAAATTGTAACCAACGGTCCTAAACAAAAAAAGCATCAGGGCTACACATACTAAGACAGAGTTGCGCTGTTAATTTCAACTTCAACAATTGAACATAGTTAAATCAGCAATGCTTAGTCTAATACTGTGACAACGTAAGCTAAATATCATGTGGCTGTCCATGGCACTGTTTTCTGTGTGTGTGTGCATGTGTGTGTGTGTTGATTTACCCTACTAGTATCCTGTTCTCTTTCATGTTGCTAAAACAGTTTATAACTGTCATACAGTACACAGTTTAAGTTTTTGTAGGCTACCTGGCTAAAATGCATGCTAGCTAGCCTTACATCCTTTCATGGGCAACGATGAGCTTATAAAGGGAAATTTCCCCGCAGCTCTATTTCACTATACACTGAGTGTACAAAACATTAGGAACACCTTCCTAATATTGAGTTTCACCCCCTTTTGCCCTCAGAACAACCTCAATTCGTCAAGGCATGGACTCTATAAGGTGTCAAAAGCGTTCCACAGGAATGCTGGCCCATGTTGACTCCAATGCTTCCCACAGTTGTGTCAAGTCTGGATGTCCTTTGGGTGGTGGACCATTCTTGATACACAAGGGAAATTGGTCAGTTTGATAAAACCAGCAGCGTTGCAGTCCTTGACACACTCAAACCGGTGCTTTTGGCACCTACTAACCACAATATCCAGAATATCATAATGATTTCAGGATGTAGTACCGCCCCTTGGAAGTGTATCATGTTGATGTGAGAAATATCTAAATGTCTGTGTTTTTAGCCAGCACTCTCAGCCAGAGAATTTCAAAACAGATCTGAAGTCTCAGCTGATGGGGTTGCCATGTTGTTGAACGTTGTAAGGTGATGCTATTTCATAAATTTTCCCCTTCACTACAAAGAGGAAGGCGTCCAATCAGCCAACATCAGAGCAGCAGAAAAGAACTCAAGCTGAGGTAATGTAGCTAACGTTACCTAGGTAACTAGCTAGCGAACTACATTTTTTATCTAAACCAATATTGTAGCTAGCTAGCTTTCATAATACGCTGGCTAGACATTCCAAAGCAAATCAATTAGCCAACTGCTATCTGGCGATGTGATGTGTAACCTTGCAAGCTAACGTTAGGTTCCGTTAGCTAACCATTAGCTAGTTAGTTAGCTAACGTGACTATGTGTTCTATTTAGAGTCCATAGACCAATTTGGATGAACGCTTTCAGCCTGGAATAAGCTCAAAATCAAAATCAGCTGACTTTGAAACAATCCAGGACAGCTAAAGGTATTTATGAAAGCACAATACCCTCTTGGAAATACAAAATCACCAATACACTTAACTGTCTACAAGACAAGTCTACAAGACAAGCTCACAGAACGGGACCACCGTTAAGCACATAGAGCGTAAAAATCATCTGTCCTCGGTTACAACACTCACTTACTGAGTTTCAAGCTGTCTCTGGAAGCAACGTCAGCACAATAATTGTTCGTCGGGAGCTTCATGAAATGGGTTTCCATGGCCGAGCAGCTGCAGACAAGCCTAAGATCACCATGCGTAATGCCAAGCGCCAGCGGAACAGTGGATGCAGTGGAAATGCGTTCTCTGGAGTGATGTTTCACGCTTCACCATCTGGCATTCCGATGCCAGGAGAAAGCTACCGGCCCCAATGCATAGTGCCAATTTTTAAGTTTAGTGGAGGAGGAATTATGGTCTGGGGCTGTTTTTCATGTTTCGGGCTAGTTAAAAGGAAATCTTAACGCAACAGCATACAATTACATTCTAGACGATTCTGTCCTTCCAAATTCGTGGAAACAGTTTGGGGAAGGCCCTTTCGGGTTTCAGCATGACAATGCCCCCGTGCACAAAGCGAGGCCATACAGAAATGTTATGGCCTGCACAGGGCCCTGAACTCAACCCCATTGAACACCTTTGGGATGAATTGGAACGCAGACTGCGAGCCAGGCCTAATCGCCCAACATACAGTACCAGTACACACCCTTCATTCCAGGGTTTTTATTTATTTCTTTACAATTTTCTACATTGTAGAATAATAGTGAAGACATCTAAACTATGAAATAACACATATGGAATCATGTAGTAACCAAAAAAGTGTTAAACAAAAAATGTGTTTTATATTTGAGATTCTTCAAAGTAGCCAACCTTTGCCTTGATGACAGCTTTGCACACTCTTGTCATTCTCTCAACCAACTTAATGAGGTAGTCACCTGGAATGTATTTCAGTTAACAGGTGTGCCTTCTTAAAAGTTAATTGGTGGAATTTCTTTCCTACTTAATAATGCGTTTGAGCCAATCAGTTGTGTTGTGAGAAGGTAGGGGTGGTATACAGAAGATAGCCCTATTTAGTAAAAGTCCACATTATGGCAAGAACAGTTCAAATAAGCAAAGAGAAACGACAGTCCATCATTACCCCGGCCAAACCCTCCCCTAACCCGGACGATGCTGGGCCAATTGTGCGGTGCCCTATGGGACTCCCGATCACGGCCGGTTGTGATACAGCCCGGGATTGAACCAGGTATACTTACTCCAACACACAGGTATATTTACTCCAACATTAAAATGAGTCAAAAAGTTAGTCATTCCTTTTCTCTCCGCCATCATCATAAAACAATGTCTCCAGTTTTGCTCCTAATGTGAGGCAATGAGGCTAGCTAGGCTAGTTAGCTATCTATAACGTTAGACTACAGTACATTTTTGGTATAGAATATACACAGCTAGCTAACTAAACCTTGCTAGCTTTCCTTGTAGTGGTACTAGCGAGCCCTGTTATGGCTGAATTGATGAACAAATTGTACTGTGCTGAACAACACTGCTTCGTGTAAAAAGAGAGCTTACTCGTTTGTCATTTGCCCTCCTGCATCCTGTTCCATCTGGTCTGGTCTACTTGCTGGTCTCGCAATTATTTTTCTGCTGTCTCAACTCCTCTTCAGTGTATTCCTGATAAAATAATTAGGTCTGTATGTTCCTATGTAAAAGAACATCAAAACATGCTTTGTCATCTTGGAAAAAGGAATTATCAGAAGCAGCCATTGTAGCTAATTATTTATCAGTCTTGGATAGACAGTGCATGGTAACATAGCTTCCGTGAACCTGTAAACTAGTACCGCACCCACTTTGAAAAGCTTGTCTTCTTAGGGTGGGAACAAGGAAGTAGGACTCCCATCAGGCTGTAGTCTTAAGAAAGCAATGTCCTGCAATGTCCTGCAATGTCTTGGCAGATACAGTGGGGGAAAAAAGTATTTAGTCAGCCACCAATTGTGCAAGTTCTCTCACTTAAAAAGATGAGAGAGGCCTGTAATTTTCATCATAGGTACACTTCAACTATGACAGACAAAATGAGGAAATAAAATCCAGAAAATCACATTGTAGGATTTTTAATGAATTTATTTGCAAATTATGGTGGAAAATAAGTATTTGGTCACATACAAACAAGCAAGATCTCTGGCTCTCACAGACCTGTAACTTCTTCTTTAAGAGGCTCCTCTGTCCTCCACTCGTTACCTGTATTAATGGCACCTGTTTGAACTTGTTATCAGTCATGTTTTGCAGAGGGGTCAAATACTTATTTCCATCATTAAAATGCAATTCCATTTATAATTCTTCACATGCGTTTTTCTGGATTTTTTTGTTGTTATTCTGTCTCTCACTGTTCAAATAAACCTACCATTAAAATTATAGACTGATCATTTCTTTGTCAGTGGGCAAACGTACAAAATCAGCAGGGGATCAAATACTTTTTCCCCTCACTGTACACTCAATTAGTATTTGGTAGCATTGCCTTTAAATTGTTTAACTTAGGTCAAACATTTCGGGTAGCCTTCCACAAGCTGGGTGAATTTTGGCCCATTCTTCCTGACAGAGCTGGTGTAACTGAGTCAGGTTTGTAGGCCTCCTTGCTCGCACATGCTTTTTTAGTTCTGCCCACATGTTTTCTATAGGATTGAGGTCAGGGCTTTGTGATTGTCACTCCAATACCTTGACTTTGTTGTCCTTATGCCATTTTACCACAACTTTGGAAGTTTGCTTGGGGTCATTGTCCATTTGGAAAACCCATTTGCAACCAAGCTTTAACTTCCTGACTGATGTCTTGAGACGTTGCTTCAATATATCTGCATAATTTTCCTCCTCCATGATGCCATCTATTTTGTGAAGTGCACCAGTCCCACCTGCGGCAAAGCACCCCCACAACATAATGCTGCCACCCCCGTGCTTCACGGTTAGGCTTGCAAGCCTCCCCCTTTTCCCTCCAAACATAATGATGGTCATTATGGCCAAACAGTTCTATTTTTGTTTCATAAGACCAGAGGACATTTCTCCAAAAAGTACGATCTTTGTCCCCATGTGCAGTTGCAAACCGTAGTCTGGCTTTTTTATGGCGAATTTGGAGCAGTTGCTTCTTCCTTGCTCAGCGGCCTTTCAGGTTATGTCGATATAGAACTTGTTTTACTGTGGATATAGATACTTTTGTACCTGTTTCCTCCAGCATATGCACAAGGTCCTTTGCTGCTGTTCTGGGATTGATTTGCACTTTTCACACCAAAGTATGTACCTTCAGGCGTTAGGAAATTACTCCCAAGGATGAACCAGACTTCTGGAGGTCTACAATTCTTTTCTGAGGTCTTGGCTGATTTCTTTTGATTTTCCCATGATGTCAAGCAAAGAGGCACTGAGTTTGAAGGTAGGCCTTGAAATACATCCACAGGTACACCTCCAATTGACTCAAATTATGTAAATTAGCCTATCAGAAGCTTCTAAAGCCATGACATAATTTTCTGAAATTTTCCAATCTGTTTAAAGGCACAGTCAACTTAGTGTATGTAAACTTCTGACCCACTGGAATTGTCATACATTGATCTCATAATCTCTGTAAACAATTGTTGGAAAAATTACTTGTGTCATGCACAAAGTAGATATCCTAACCGACTTACCAAAACTATAGTTTGTTAACAAGAAATTTGTGGAGTGGTTGAAAAACGATGACTCCATCCTAAGTGTATGTAAACTTCCGACTTCAACTGTATTTAGGGAGACTGGAAAAACACCCCAAATAGTATCCAGCATCTAGCTGCATATTGAACTTCTATCCTCTCAGGATCAGGGACAACATATATCAATTCATGGTTGGATCAGAATCGTCATTATAATCATTTGCCACCACTGGGAATTAAATATGCACTTTGCAGAAATTTCTCCGCCATTTTCTAGTTGATAAAATTCGAATAGCTCACCTAAATTCACTTTTGTGACAAAACAATCAAGTATAGTGTGGTGTACAATGAAGCTGGTGTACAAATCCGAATGTAAAAGACAAAAAAATGAAACTTAACACACTCAGAACATATCTACCACTTGTTAGACTTGCTTTCAATGAGAATGACAGATCTATAACTCACATTTCTATGGGAATTTGGTCAGGTCACCCCAAAAATTACATATTGCAGCTTTGAGTAAAAGCACAAGTCCAAATCCCTATTGGCTAATTTAGGAAAGGGACACTTTCAGCTAGCCACTGAAGGACAATGGCACAACGAGATGCAGCAATTCACCTTTATTTATGTCAATTAGGTTTGCTTTTGATGTGATTGGTGTTAATCCAAATCCAAACTGGATTCCCTTGACACTTTTTTGTTGTGGCGCCAGAACCATTCACAGTTGAGCTTACTCATAGCCAATCAGTGTTAAACTAAACGCTATTATTAAAAAAAATGTCAAGGGAGGCCAAATGTTTTGCTGGCTTCCCTTGCTATGATTTCAATGCTACGGGTGTCAACAATGTCATACTCTTTTTGGCCAGACAGCATCAGATACATGGGCTACATTATCAACCATAGTCTGCTGCTGGAAAAACGTATGTGTTATGGCTTACACCCCCTTCTATAATGTGGATAAAGACGTACTTGTCTAACAGAACACAGAGGGTGTTCTTTAATGGAAGCCTCTCAAACATAATCCTGGTAGAATCAGGAATTCCCCAGGGTAGATGTTTAGGCCCCTTGCTCTTTTCAATATTTACTAATGACATTCCACTGACTTTGAGTAAAGCCAGTATGCGGATGACTCAACACTATACACGTCAGCTACTACAGCGAATGAAATGACTGCAACACTTAACAAAGAGGTGCAGTTAGTTTCAGAGTGGATAGCAAGGAATAAGTTAGCCCTAAATATTTATAAAACTAGAAGCATTGAATTTGGGACTAAACACAAAAACTCAACTAAATCTTGTAATAAATGATGTGGAAATTGAGCAAGTTGAGATGACTAAAATGTTTGGAGTAACCCTGTATTGTAAACTGTCATGGTCAAAACATACTGATACAACAGTAGCTAAGATAGGGAGAAGTCTTTCCATAACAAAGCGCTGCTCTGCCTTCTTAACAACACTATCAACAAGGCAGGTCCTACAGGCCCTAGTTTTGTCGCACCTTGACTACTGTTCAGTCGTGTGGTCAAGTGCCACAAAAAAGGACTTAGGAACATTGCAATTGGTTCAGAACAGGGCAGCACAGCTGGCCCTTGGATGTACACGAGAGTGCATGTTTTTTCTTTGTATTATATTTTACCAGATCTAATGTGTTATAAACTCAGCAAAAAAAGAAACGTCCTCTCACTGTCAACTGCGTTTATTTTCAGCAAACTTAACATGTGTAAATATTTGTAAGAACATAACAAGATTCAACAACTTAGACATAAACTGAACAAGTTCCACAGACATGTGACTAACAGAAATTGAATAATGTGTCCCTGAACAAAGGGGGTTCAAAATTAACAAAAGTAACAGTCAGTATCTGGTGTGGCCACCAGTTGCATTAAGTACTGCAGTGCATCTCCTCCTCATGGATTGCACTAGATTTGCCAGTTCTTGCTGTGAGATGTTACCCCAGTCTTCCACCAAAGCACTTGCAAGTTCTGAGACATTTCTGGGGGGAATGGCCCTAGCCCTCACCCTCCGATCCAACAGGTCCAGACGTGCTCAATGGGATTGAGATTGGGGCTCTTCGCTGGCCATGGCAGAATACTGACTTTTCTGTCTTGCAGGAAATCATTCACAGAAAGAGCATTATGGCTGGTGGCATTGTCATGCTGGAGGGTCATGTCAGGATGAGCCTGCAGGAAGGGTACCATATGAGGGTGGAGGATGTCTTCCCTGTAACGCACAGCGTTGAGATAGCTTGTTGTCATTGCAGGCACAGTCTGATGATGCTGTGACATACCTCCCCAGACCATGACAGACCCTCCACCTCCAAATCGATTCCGCTCCAGAGCACAGGCCTTGGTGTAACGCTCATTCCTTCGACGTGAATCCGACCAATACCACTGGTGAGACAAAACCGCGACTTGTCAGTGAAGAGCACTTTGCCAGTCCTGTCTGGTCCAGCGATGGCGACAATGTTGACGGTGATGTCTGGTGAGGACCTGCCTACAAGCCCTCAGTCCAGCCTTTCTCAGAATTTGCGGACAGTCTGAGCACTGATGGAGGGATTGTGCGTTCCTGGTGTAACTCAGGCAGTTGTTGTTGCCAACCTGTACCTGTCCCGCAGGTGTGAGGTCCGGATGTACCAATCCTGTGCAGGTGTTGTTACATGTGGTCTTCCACTGCGAGGACAATCAGCTGTCCGTCCTGTCTCCCTGTAGCGCTGTCTTAGGCGTCTCACAGTACGGACATTGCAATTTATTGCCCTGGCCACATCTGCAGTCCTCATGCCTCCTTGCAGCATGCCTAAGGCACGTTCACGCAGATGAGCAGGGACCCTGGGCATCTTTCTTTTGGTGTTTTTCAGAGTCAGTAGAAAGGCCTCTTCAGTGTCCCAAGTTTTCATAACTGTGACCTTAATTGCCTACCGTCTGTAAGCTGATAGTGTCTTAACGACCGTTCCACAGGTGCATGTTCATTAATTGTTTATGGTTCATTGAACAAGCATGGGAAACAGTGTTTAAACCCTTTATCTATTAAGATCTGTGAAGTTATTTGGAATTTTACGAATTATCTTTGTTCTGAAGAAGGGACGTTTCTTTTTTTGCTGAGTTTATTCTCCTACATTAATTGCACATTTCCACAAACGTCAAAGTGTTTCCTTTCAAATGATATCAAGAATATGCATATCCTTGCAATTTTCCTAGGTCCTGAGCTACAGGCAGTTAGATTTGGGTATGTCATTTTAGGGTCCGATCCTTAAGAGGTTTTAATGATATGCATGTCAATCTCTCCTGGCTCGAAGTGGAGGAGAGATTGACTTCATCACTACTTGTATTTATGAGAGGTATTGACATGTTGAATGCATCAAGCTGTCTGTTTGAACTACTGGCACACAGCTCGGACACTTATGCATACCCCACAAGACATGCCACAAGAGGTCTCTTCACAGTCCAGAACAGACTATGGGAGGTGCACAGTACTATATAGAGCCATGACTACATGGAACTCTATTCCACATCAAGTAACTGATGCAAGCAGTCAAATTTGATTTAAAAAACATATAAAAAAACCTTATGGGACAGCGGGGACTGTGAAGCAACACAAACATAGGCACAGACACATGCATGCACATACGATAACATACGCACTATACACACACGTATACATGGATTTAGTACTGTAGATATGTGGTAGTGGTGGAGTAGAGGCCTGAGAATGTGAATGTATTGTAATGTTTTCAAAATTGTATATACTGCCTTAATTTTGCTGGACCCCAGGAAAAGTAGCTGCTGCCTTGGCAAATACAAATATACATACTGAGACAGAGGGGCGCTGTTTCGCTCACTCAGATGCTTTCTCTGGTAATATACATTCAGCCACTTGTGAATGGAAAGGCAAATTCTTAAACAGAGAGCCGAAAGATACATTATTTTATAATTGTTTTTCTTTTTTTTTGTGAAATTTTTGGGGAAGCCTGGATTCCCTTGGCATCCATCAATACACACCACTGATAGCTAACTGGATAGTTTTGTATTGTCTTGTCTCTCCTTATGTCCACTGTTAGAACTTCCCAGGTGAGAAATCCTAGAACTACTAATACCCTTACAGGTGTAGGATACATGTGGACATTGCACAAACATTGCTCAGTTTGAGTTTTGTTTATTTTTCTGCTGTAAGTATCATGTGCTTATGAAGACAGTATGCCTACACTTTACCTAGAACATCAAAATAGGTTGTTTGTAGAGTACAACTTCAGCTCTCTAAGCAGAACTAGAATGGGAATATATCTCTATGGTCTGTTTGGATGTATTCAAGTCTCCAGTGGGTGATAAAGTCCCTTCCATCTATATAAAGTACTACAGGTTATGGAAAGGTCCAGTCAGGTGGCAGAGAGGTGGAGTGCATGACTCTCTATCATGGATATGAGAGATTTTTCCTCAACCCATGGGTCCAGCAGGCAGAGTTCAATAACTAAAGGCAGGTGTCAGATGCAGGAGAATTGCAATACCGACCAATTCAATGTGTCCTCCAGGAGAGAAGAATGCAATTGCTGAACTTATGAAGATATTCTAAGCAAAGTGTTTTGATAACTTTCAAGTGTAAACCATCCATAATACTGTAGAAGCAGTGTTCTACCAATATAACAATGTACAAATATTACACGCGCCTTTCATCTTCTGTTGTCATTCACAGCCGTTACAGATACTGTACAGCATTTTGGCCAGTGCATGCTGGGGCTACCTTGCCAAACATGTCAGTCGTCATTCCTTCCTGTATGGTGTCCTGTATAAAACAGTTCCCTGACATGTCCCCCCCACCCATTGACAGCACCATTGGATAATAAGAAAAGACAATAAAAAGTAATAGATGTGTCTTGTAAAAATTTTGTGCCGAGTGCAATGTCTCTCCCAATTCAGACAGTCTCTCTCCTGTCCTCTATCTGTAGGAAATAAGTAGAGTTGTTGAGTGACACATATTGAAAGGCTGCTATTACCTTGTCTGTATATTCCGTTTATTGTCTGTCTGTACATTCTGTTTATTGTGGCAGCACCATTTCACAGAGTCAAATTCCTGTACATGCAAATGTATTTGGCGAATATTACACTTGTGATGTACTGTCTTATTAGTAATCACCTTTTGTCCCTTCTGAGGTGTTTGCCAGTGCCATTAGATCAGCTCCAGGCCCCTCTCGTCCAAATGCCTGCCCCGTATTGACCCTAAATGCCAATGGGCTACCGTTTAGCGTTGTTATCAAGGTAGCTAGCTAGCTAACGTGAGCTATGCACATCTTCCTAAGACATGCTACATCACAATACACGTTAACTTGATGTATTTAGCTAGCTAGAGTATCATTCCCCTTTCATCTGTGGTATCATAGCTAGCCTGGTAAACGTGCATTATCAAATAATGTTGTATAACCAAAAGTAGCTACTAGCTAGCTAGTACCAGCTATCTACTTAGCTACTCACCAACACCAGTCACAGGTTTGACGGTTGAAAACCAGCAGAAGTTGTACGTAATCCATTCCTGGCCATCTGGCAATATTGCTGAAATGCATTGGAGGTTTTTACCAACTTTATGGAAGCCCATTTTCCCTCCTATTTGAGGAGCGAAATGTGTGTGCATTGCCCCCATATGCAGACTTGACAACATGTCCACATGGGAGCTGGGGGCGGACCGCACCATGTTGTCTCTGGATTCATATGCAGACTTGACAACATGTCCACGTGTCAGCTGGGGGCGGACTGCACCATGTTGTCTCTGGATTCATATGCAGACTTGACAACTTGTCCACGTGTCAGCTGGGGGCGGACCGCACCATGTTGTCTCTAGATTCATATGCGGACTTGACAACATGTCCACGTGTCAGCTGGGGGCGGACCGCACCATGTTGTCTCGATTCATATGCGGACTTGACAACATGTCCACGTGTCAGCTGGGGGCGGACCGCACCATGTTGTCTCTGGATTCATATGCAGGCTTGACAACATGTCCACGTGGCAGCTGGGGGCGGACCGCACCATGTTGTCTCTGGATTCATATGCAGACTTGACAACATGTCCACATGGCAGCTGGGGGCGGACCGCACCATGTTGTCTCTGGATTCATATGCAGACTTGACAACATGTCCACATGTCAGCTGGGAGCGGACCGCACCATGTTGTCTCTGGACAGTTGGGCATCATTGACAGAAGTGGGGGTGTAAGTTATCCATTCCCATCCCTCAGAAAAACTGTTGCATAACCTTAAATCCTGTATTTGTTATAATCTCGCATATCTCTGTTTTGTTCGAGACTGACTTTATACTTTATAACCACAATTATCCTATTTACACGTTGTAGTAAGTTTCGACACAAGAAGAAATCAATCTGACTAATATTGATGCCACAGAGGCCATTTTCTACCAGATAAGTTGTTTATTCCCTTCAGTTGCTCTTTAAACCATACACAGAGAGAGACAGACAGAGAGAGAGCTGGGGAGGAATATCTGTGTCTGTTAGGCTCTGTCAAAGGCAGGTGGGGGGCTGGTACTTGAGATGAGAGAACAGAGAGATGTTTCCTGTTCAGCAGAGTAGCAGACAAGCAAGTTTGAAGTCTGTCTGCTAGGCTAGGGATAAGGAGGTTTCAGGAGGTCCAGCTGTTATACGGAGTGTTCTGAAAGAGATACACACGCATGTGGACACATGAACACACGTACCCATTTGAGTTGACCAGCAGTGTTGCACATTATGCAAATTACTTTTACTGTAGTACTTGTACTAAGCTGCGATACACAAAAATATGCTATCTAGAACCAAAAAGGTTCTTCGGCTGACCCCATAGGAGAACCCTTTGAAGAACCGTGTTTGGTTCCAGGTAAACCTGCCCTTTCGGTTCTAGGTAAAACCCTTTTTTCCAGGTAGAACCATTTTGGGTTCCATGTAGAACCCTTTCCACCAAAAAGGGTTCTAACTGGAACCAAAAATGGTTATCCTATGGAGACAGCCGAAGAACCCCTTTGGAACCTTTTTTTCAAAAGAGTGTATGAAAAGACTAAACTTACTTCAAAGGTGGAAAACATTTTCTCGTAGACGGTTTGTCAAGATACCAATTATTGAACATAATGAGATTTACACCTTCACAAAAGGTTGACAACTGTTACGAAGGCTCTCTCCCCAACATGGGTTGGAAATGTAGTGATGCGTGTTGTTTTGATACCTCATGAATTTGTTACTGCATTAAACATCAGTGTGATTTTGAGCTTGTTGATGATCCACTAGCTACACTTTGTGTTTTTCTTTCATTTCCCAAACTGCTCTGTCTGTTGTTAAAAGTAAACTGCACGGGTGAGCAGAAAACTTCCTTTACCAGCATCATTAAAATAATGAGGAACTATAGGACTGAAATGAGCTGAAGTGAGTGAGAGAGATCGAGAGAGAGCAGATATGAGTGAAAGAGCAGGCAAGAGAGCGAAAGATTCCCAATCCCGTGAGACTATCTAAATCTGAAAATCAAAATGTTTGCATCTGACGCAGACTGGTTAATTAAGCTAAATCTAAGAGAGGGCCTTGCCTTGCCTCGCCTTGCCTGAGTCTGTGGGATCAGCATAGTTTAGTATTTCAGCCTTACTCAGCCTCCCATTGGCATTGGACCATCCACACTACTTAAGCAGTGGAAAATGGAGATAAACTGTCAAGTGAATCAACTGTCATATTGTGAAAGGCAATATCTTAGCAGTGGTATATTTGGGATCAGGCCATGATAAGGATTTTAATCTTACACCGCTTCTCTGACATGCCTGGTCATAGATCTGTTTGGGATTTTAGCCAAATCTATTCTATTCACTTCCATCGACCATGGCAGAGGAGGTGGATGAAACACAAACAGATCTGCTACCAGGATACGATTCAACAAGAAAGAAACAAAGAAGGTCATTCAGCAGACGCTTTTATCCAAAGTAGTAGTTACTTATTATCTAAATATCCCCTGGTACTGCATTACATTTACATAGTAGATAACTGGGATAAACACATTCATTCACAAGTTGGCTGTAAGCTATTTTCATCATGATGGTACAGTATATTTATAGCCCCTGTTATTCCTTCTTTAGTAAATACACAGCACCCATTTACTGAATCTCCCATCCCTCACACCTTAAACTGAACCAAAGATAACAACAGCTTGGTGACATCATAGCCGGTGCACGTCAGTGACAGTAGCTACAGTATACAGTTGAAGTCGGAAGTTTACATACCCCTTAGCCAATTACATTTAAACTCCGTTTTTCACAGTTCCTGACATTTAACAAGGATCACCACTTTATTTTAAGAATGTGAAATGTATTTGGTAGCATTGCCTTTAAATTGTTTAACTTGGGTCAAACTTTTCAGGTAGACTTCCACAAGCTTCCCACACTAAGTTGGGTGAATTTTGGCCCATTCCTCCTGACAGAGCTGGTGTAACAGAATAAGCTTTGTAGGCCTCCTTGCTCGCACACACTTTTTCAGTTCTGCCCACAAATTTTCTATTGGATTGAGGTCAGGGCTTTGTGGTAGCCACTTCAATACCTTGACTTTGTTGTCCTTAAGCCATTTTTCCACAACTTTGGAAGTATGCTTGGGGTCATTGTCCATTTGGAAGACCCATTTGCGACCAAGCTTTAACTTCCTGACTGATGTCTTGAGATGTTGCTTCAATATATCCACATCATTTTCCATCCTCATCATGCCATCTATTTTGTGAAGTGCACCAGTCCCTCCTGCAGCAAAGCACCCCAACAACATGATGCTGCCACCCCCGTGCCTTATGGTGGGGATGGTGTTCTTCGGCTTGCAAGCCTCCCCCTTTTTCCTCCAAACATAACGATGGTTATTATGGCCAAACAGTTCTATTTTTGTTTCATCAGACCAGAGGACATTTCTCCAAAAAGTACGATCTTTGTCCCCATGTGCAGTTGCAAACCGTAGTCTGGCTTTTTTATGGCGGTTTTGGAGCAGTTGCTTCTTCCTTGCTGAGCGGCCTTTCAGGTTATGTCGATATAGGACTCGTTTTACTGTGGATATAGATACTTTTGTACCTGTTTCCTCCAGCATCTTCACAAGGTCCTTTGCTGTTGTTGATTTGCACTTACATTCATCTCTAGGAGACAGAATGCGTCTCCTTCCTGAGCGTTATGACGGCTGCGTGGTCCCATGGTGTTTATACTTGCGTACGATTGTTTGTACAAATGAACGTGGTAGAATTTTTTTTCTGATGTCTTGGCTGATGTCTTTTGATTTTCCCATGATGTCAAGCAAAGAGGCACTGAGTTTGAAGGTAGGCCTTGAAATACACCCACAGGTACACCTCCAATTGACTCAAAAGATGTCAATTAGAAGCCTCTAAAGCCATGACATCATTTTCTGGAATTTTCCAAGCTGTTTAAAGGCACAGTCAACTTAGTGTATGTAAACTTCTGACCCACTGGAATTGTGATACAGTGAATTATTAGTGAAATAATCTGTCTGAAACAATTGATAGAAACATTACTTGTGTCATGCACAAAGTAGATGTCCTAACCGACTTGCCAAAACTCTAGTTTGTTAACAAATTTGTTAAAATTTGTGGAGTGGTTGAAAACGAGTTTTAATGACTCCAACCTATGTAAACTTCCGACTTCAACTGTATATACTATTTAGTTGCGTAATGGTTGCAAATAATGAGTTAGACAGGGTCACAGTGCAACCATGTACAGAACATTGCAGTGTTAATTAGATAACATTAGGACGTGTGTGTGTGTTTATACTGTGGATTAGAGACGGACATGGCAGCAACCTCACCCCCCTTCTCTTCTCGCTCTGTGTTGTTATGATGGTGTCTCACGGGGGCAGAGATTGCTGAGGACATAATGTGATTTCTCCTCTGCTGTAATGTGTAATGTGATGCTGGGGGCAAGGCCTCTGTTGAACCTAGCCCACTATGCTGTGATGTTTATTGGCTTCCCCTCTTTCTCTCTCTGTATATCCTCCCACTCTCTCTCTCTCCACCACTCTCTCACTCCTTACTCCTCCTCTCCCATCTCTCTCTGTCTCTCTCCATCTTGCTCTCTCCCACAATCTTTCCCTCTTTCTCTACACCCATCCCCTCGTTGATCTGTCATAGATTATGTGAGAGTCCTGACCAATCTCCATACACCTTGATGACAGGATGAGGATGAAGGATTAAGGATGAACTACGATGTGGTTCTCATTTCAGACTGAAGGGGGTGCTCCACAAACACACACACACACACACACACACACACACACACACACACACACTGATGCTCTATTCTGATGTTCTTCTAGAATAATCACTTAGTGTTATGTGTGCTGATGTGTTGACAGAGTGAGAGCAGTCGAAGAGGACAGGGTAGCCTACACATCTCCACACTGCCTGTGAAGCTCGGGCAACAATTAGGCAAATTGCGTCGGCGGGCATTTGACCCCTTACTCCCACAGGGAGACGAAAGGGAAAACAGGCTTTTGGGGAGTTTGCAGAGACCATTAAAGCATAACAAGAGGCTGTGCGGCTGGGCTGGGCTATGGTAGACGGCGGGGTGGGGTGGTGGAGATGGGGCTGAAACCCTCCCTTCCCTTTCCAGGGGTTAGCACAGAGCCCAACAGAAACATTGATAATCCTGCTCTATGACAAGAATGCGGATGATGTTAAAGGGTTTTTACAGGTACTCACAGGAGTTTAGATTCAAACCTTTGTGTCACAAAGTTAATTCCCATTGACCTAAAATGATACAGCTTCACTTTCAAGGTCTGGGCAAAATTGACTGACAAAATCATTTTGTATGGAGAAGTGACTGCTACACTATTGAAATGTACACCTAGGCTGTCACTCTCCTTAAACTCTCCCTTGCCCCCTGCTGTTTTAAAGTGGTCATTGACCTGGCAACATTACAGGTCCATTTAGATCAGAGCTGTCATACTCATTCCATGGAGGGCCGAGTGTCTGCTGATTTTGGGGTTTTCTTTTCAATTAAGACCTAGACAACCAGGTGAGGGGAGTTCCTTACAAATTAGTGACCTTAATTCATCAATCAAGTACAAGGGAGGAGCAAAAACCCACAGACACACGGCCCTCCGTGGAATGA
This sequence comes from Brachymystax lenok tsinlingensis, assembly GCA_030435695.1. Taxonomy (NCBI): domain Eukaryota; kingdom Metazoa; phylum Chordata; class Actinopteri; order Salmoniformes; family Salmonidae; genus Brachymystax; species Brachymystax lenok. The sequence continues at coordinate 1,415,243 of CM059801.1, read as the reverse complement.
GTCTGACACTTGATTCAGATCAACAGACAGGGCTGTGGACATTACAGAATAACACCTGCAGATATGTTTTCTGATCAACACTCATCAGTCACTGTCCTGTCCTATAAGAACTACATAGAGAAATCACAATAACTTCCTACAGGACTCAATTCATACAGGTCTCATAAGCTCTGTATGTCATCGTGAGTGGTGTTCTAGCTCTGCTCTTGTTTGTCTAAAGGAAGCTCAGAGAAGAAGCCCTGACTTCTAACTGTGGTTGTTCTGCTACACTGCTGCTGCTGCTCTCTCTCTCTCTCTCTCTCTCTCTCTCTCTCTCTCTCTCTCTCTCTCTCTCTCTCTCTCTCTCTCTCTCTCTCTCTCAATTCAATTCAAGGAGCTTTATTGGCATGGGAAACATATGTTAACATTGCCAATACAAGTGAAATAGATAATAAACAAAAGAGAAATAAACAATAAAATTGAACAGTAAACATTACACTCACAGAGGTTCCAGAAGAGTAAAGACATTTGAAATGTCATATTATGTATATATACAGTGTTGTAACAATGCGCAAATAGTTAACATACAAAAGGGAAAATAAAAAACATAAATATGGGTTGTACTTACAACAGTGTTTGTTCTTCACTGGTTGCCCTTTTCTTGTGGCAGCAGGTCACACATATTGCTGCTGTTATGGCACTCTGTGGTATTTCACCCAGGAGATATGGGAGTTTATCAAAATTGGGTTTGTTTTCTAATTCTTTGTGAATCTGTGTAATCTGAGGTAAATATGTGTCTCTAATATGGTCATACATTTGGCAGGAGGTTAGGAAGTGCATCTCATTTTGTGGGCAGTGTGCACATAGCCTGTCTTCTCTTGAGAGCCAGGTCTGCCTACGGCGGCCTTTCTCAATAGCAAGGCTATGCTCACACCGAGTCTGTACATAGTCAAAGCTTTCCTTAAGTTTGGGTCAGTCACAGTGGTCAGGTATTCTGCCACTGTGTACTCTCTGTTTAGGGTCAAATAGCATTCTAGTTTGCTCAGTTTTTTTGTTCATTCTTTCCAATGTGTCAAGTAATTATCTTCTTGTTTTCTCATGATTTGGTTAGGTCTAATTGTGTTCTCTCTCTCACACATCTCAGTTCTTATCTCTCTGGTTTCACATCTCTCTATCACATCTCTGCTCTCTGCTTTTGCATTTCTGCTGTTCTGAGTTTCCAGAGAAACGCTTCCTCTCAAGGTGTTATCAGCTCTAGGTCTGAGTCATTATCTTCATCGTTATTATCACCACCATCATCTGCAGTGACAGAAGCATAGTTTTTATCATCTTCACAATTATCCTCTTCCTCCCCTCCTCTTCCTCTTAATCCTAATCATTGTTAAGGCTAAATATTAATGAAATGTTTAAATATAGTGTGTGCTTAGTATGTGGAAACATGCTGAGGTGCTTTGTGTTGTTCGGATGAACGCTCTCGTGGGGAAGCTGAAATTATATCTGTGTTTCTCCATTGAATTTTTGGAGGAGGAGGAAGAGGAGGCAGGGGAAAACAGTCTGCCAATGACCTCCTTCTCTCCCCTCATCTCTCCTCCCTCTCCTTGTTTCAGTCTTTCTCTCTCCCGCTCTGCCTCCCTGTCTGGCAATGTCCCTGGCTGTCGTGGTCGAATCTCACTCCCTGTCTTCTTCTTCTTTCATCACTTTCTCTGCTCTCACTCCTTGTTGCCTCTCTCCTGTCTCCTTCCCTCCGTCATTGCTCTTCTCCTCTGCAGTTTCATTTATCTCTCTTTCTACATCTCCCTCTTCATCTCCCCCCCATATCTCCCTATCTCTCTCGATAGCTGTTGTCAGCAGCTTCTCCAGCATTGGGCCTGTCTGTCTATCTGTCTGTGTCTGTCTGTTCCATACACAGCAAACATGGGTGCTAATTAATTTGCTGTGGATCACCCCATATCTCTGCATGGTCATGCAGAAAGAGAGGGAGAGAGAGAGATATGAAGAGAGTGGGGGATGAGGAGAGAAGAACGAAGGAAGGAAAATAGATGCATATACCCTATTGTATATTCTGGAATTCATCTCTCTCAATTCAATTTCAATTGCTTTATTGATTTATTGGTGCGACGTAATACTATGCAAAGCATACTTTGGAAATGTACATCTCTCTCTCTGTCTGTGTCTCTCTTTCTCTTTCTTTCTCCCTGACCTCCTTTTGCTGACTGCTCTTTTGTCATTCATGTCCCTTGTGTTCAGCTTTCCTACTAATCCAGTGGATTGGTCACATCACTTTCACTGACTGTGTGTGAGCTTGTGTGTGTGTGTGTGCATGCGTGCGTATGCAGGCATACGTGTGCATGTGTTGAAAACAGCATAAGTTATCGACAAGAAAAAGGCACGTTTTCTGCCACAACACCCTCCCTGACCAAGGTGTATCAGGATTACGTCTGGTTTTAATTTGCATTTGGTTGAGTTGTCAATTAACGTAAATTCTACGTGAAATCAACAAAACAAATCCTACCATTTCATTGGATTTGTTGTAGGTTAAAAGTTGATTTAACGTCATCACATTTATTTTCCAGTGGGAAAACTTTAAGAAGATGTTTCTCTCTGTCTGTGTGTGTGTGTGTGTGTGTATATAAATATATGTATATATATATACAGTGAGGGAAAAAAGTATTTGATCCCCTGATGATTTTGTACGTTTGCCCACAGACAAAGTCTAAAATTTTAATGGTAGGTTTATTTGAACAGTGAGAGACAGAATAACAAGAAAAAAATCCAGAAAAACATGTGAAAAATGTTATAAATTGATTTGCATTTTAATGAGGGAAATAAGTATTTGACCCCTCTGCAAAACATGACTTAGTACTTGGTGGCAAAACCCTTGTTGGCAATCACAGAGGTCAGACGTTTCTTGTAGTTGGCCACCAGGTTTGCACACATCTCAAGAGGGATTTTGTCCCACTCCTCTTTGCAGATCTTCTCCAAGTCATTAAGGTTTCGAGGCTGACGTTTGGCAACTCGAACCTTCACAGATTTTCTATGGGATTAAGGTCTGGAGACTGGCTAGGCCACTCCAGGACCTTAATGTGCTTCTTCTTGAGCCACTCCTTTGTTGCCTTGGCCGTGTGTTTTGGGTCATTGTCATGCTGGAATACCCATCCACGACCCATTTTCAGTGCCCTGGTTGAGGGAAGGAGGTTCTCACCCAGGATTTGATGGTACATGGCCTCGTCCATCGTCCCTTTGATGCGGTGAAGTTGTCCTGTCCCCTTAGCAGAAAAACACCCCCAAAGCATAATGTTTCCACCTCCATGTTTGACGGTGGGCATGGTGTTCTTGGGGTCATAGGCAGCATTCCTCCTACTCCAAACACGGTGAGTTGAGTTGATGCCAAAGAGCTCAATTTTGGTCTCATCTGACCACAACACTTTCACCCAGTTGTCCTCTGAATCATTCAGATGTTCATTGGCAAACTTCAGCCGGGCATGTATATGTGCTTTCTTGAGCAGGGGGACCTTGCGGGCGCTGCAGGATTTCAGTCCTTCACAGTGTAGTGTGTTACCAATTGTTTTCTTGGTGACTATGGTCCCAGCTGCCTTGAGATCATTGACAAGATCCTCCCGTGTAGTTCTGGGCTGATTCCTCACCGTTCTCATGATCATTGCAACTCCACGAGGTGAGATCTTGCATGGAGCCCCAGGCCAAGGGAGATTGACAGTTCTTTTGTGTTTCTTCCATTTGCGAATAATCGCACCAACTGTTGTCACCTTCTCACCAAGCTGCTTGGCGATGGTCTTGTAGCCCATTCCAGCCTTGTGTAGGTCTACAATCTTGTCCCTGACATCCTTGGAGAGTTTGGAATCTGATTGATTGATTGCTTCTGTGGACAGGTGTCTTTTATACAGGTAACAAGCTGAGATTAGGAGCACTCCCTTTAAGAGTGTGCTCCTAATCTCAGCTCGTTACCTGTATAAAAGACACCTGGGAGACAGAAGTCTTTCTGATTGAGAAGGGTTCAAATACTTATTTCCCTCATTAAAATGCAAATCAATTTATAACATTTTTCACATGCCTTTTTCTGGATTTCTTTGTTGTTATTCTGTCTCTCACTGTTCAAATAAACCTACCATTAAAATTATAGACTGATCATTTCTTTGTCAGTGGGCAAAGGTAGAATATCAGCAGGGGATCAAATACTTTTTTCCCTCACTGTGCAAATCAATCCCAGAACAACAGCAAAGGACCTTGTGAAGATGCTGGAGGAAACAGGTACAAAAGTATATATATTCAAGGTAAAACGAGTCCTATATCGACATAACCTGAAAGGCCGTTCAGCAAGGAAGAAGCTACTGCACCAAAACCATCATAAAAAAGCCAGACTACGGTTTGCAACTGCACATGGGGACGAAGATCATACTTTTTGGAGAAATGTCCTCTGGTCTGATGAAACAGAAATAGTGGTCGAATCTAATTAATTAATCAATTAGCACCCACATTTGCTGTGTATGAAATAGATAGACACAGACAGATATACAGACAGGCGTAATGCTGGAGAAGCTGCTGACAACAGCTATCGAGGGGGGAGATGTAGAAAGAGAGATAAATGAAACTGCAGAGGAGAAGAGCAATGACGGAGGGAAGGAGACAGGAGGGAGGCAACAAGGAGTGAGAGCAGAGAAAGTTATGAGAGAAGAAGAAGAAGAAGACAGGGAGTGAGATTCGACCACGCTTTGGCCGTAACGAACATCGTTATGTTTGGAGGAAAAAGTGGGAGGCTTGCAAGCCGAAGAACTCCATCCCGACCGTGAAGCACGGGATGGCAGCATCATGTTGTGGGGTTGCTTTGCTGCAGGAGGGACTGGTGCACTTCACAAAATAGATGGCATCATGAGGATGAAAAATGATGTGGATATATTGAAGCAACATCTCAAGACATCAGTCAGGTAGTTAAAGCTTGGGCGCAAATGGGTCTTCCAAATGGACAATGACGTCAAGCTGTGGCAAAATGGCATAAGGACAAAAAGTCAAGGTATTGGAGTGGCCTTCACAAAGCCCTGACCTCAATCCAATAGAAGATTTGTGGGCAGAACTGAAAAAGCGTGTGCGAGCAAGGAGGCCTACAAACATGACTCAGTTACACCAGCTCTGTCAGGAGGAATGGGACAAAATTCACCCAACTTATTGTGGGAAGCTTGTGGAAGGCTACCCAAAGCGTTTGACCCAAGTTAAACAATTTAAAGGCAATGCTACCAAATACTAATTGAGTGTATGTAAACTTCTGACCCACTGGAAATGCGATGACAGACTAAAAGTTTAAATAATAAATAATTCTCTCTACTATTATTCTGACATTTCACATTCTTAAAATAAAGTGGTGATCCTAACTGACCTAAGACAGTGAATTTTTACTAGGATTAAATCTCAGGAATTGTGAAAAACTGAGTTTAAATGTATTTGGCTAAGGTGTATGTAAACTTCCGACTTCAACTGTATCTGCGGGATGTTAGCTTGCTTAATGTATGCACTTTGGATTATCGAGAGAGGGAGTGTAGTGTAGTGTAGATGAGAAGATGTCATTTCAGAAGATATGTTATCTTCTCAACGACCTCATGTCCAGGAATTGTTTTTAACATTCTAGCTACATGTAGCGTACAACCCAGCATTCCCAGCATTCTCAGTTTTCTTTTTGTGCTACGTGCACTTGTGGTACCAGGCCAAAAATAGAAACTTAGATAGATGCTCAAGCACAAGCACACACACCCCTCTGTTCACCTAATGTAGCTCTTTGCAATACCCCCTTCCCCTATTTGAAACACCTTCCTCTCTGTTTCCGTGCACCACTGTAGATCCAGTATTACTCTTACTCTCCAACTCTCTTACTCTTTTATATGTTTCCGTGCACCACTGTAGATCCAGTATTACTCTTACTCTCCAACTCTCTTACTCTTTTATGTTTCCGTGCACCACTGTAGATCCAGTATTACTCTTACTCTCCAACTCTCTTACTCTTTTATGTTTCCGTGCACCACTGTAGATCCAGTATTACTCTTACTCTCCAACTCTCTTACTCTTTTATATGTTTCCGTGGTGTACATTCAGTTATCTTATCACACTTTTAAAAATCTCCTCATATCAAACCCTGTCAAAAATAAAATGGTGAAAACAAAGTTGACCCTAACCATCTTATTTTCTTAATTTTTACAACCCCTCTGCAGGTTTTCCTGAGAACCCTCCTTCTGTGTGAGTGTGTGTCTGAGTGTGTGTGTTATGGCGTCCGTGATGGACGATTCCTACCGTAAGGTGCTGTTGCTAGGGGCCATCGCTGCAGCGTCAGCCTTTGTGGTCACCATCGTCATCGTGGTGGTTTGTGTTGGCTGCCAAAGGTGAGGTCACAGCCAACACATTTGACACTCTCTCTCTCTCTCTCTCTCTCTCTCTCTCTCTCTCTCTCTCTCTCTCTCTCTGTCTCTCTCTCTCTTAAAAAAGTAAGAGTAAACATTGCACTCACAAATGTTACAAAAGAATAAAGACATTTCAAATGTCATATTATGTGCAAATAGTTAGAGTACAAAAGGGAAAATAAATAAACATAAATATGGGTTGTATTTTCAATGGTGTTTTTTCTTCACTGATTGCCCTTTTCTTGTGGCAACAGGTCACACATCTTGCTGCTGTAATGGCACAATGTGGTATTTCACCCAATAGATATGGGAGTTTGTTTTCAAATTCTTTGTGGGTCTAGCCAGGCTCTTCTCTCTCTCCGTCTCTCTCTAATCCAACTAAGTGACCCAACAGGCTGGGTACAAAAAATAAACAACTATTTAAACAGGTCAATTGACTGACAACACATTCTCATTTACAGCAACAACCTGTGGAATAATTACAGTGGAGAGGAGGTGAATGAGCCAATTGTAAACTGGGGATGATTAGGTGACCGCAATGGTACAGTATGAGGGCCAGATTGGGAATTTAGCCAGGACACCGGGGTTAACACTCCTACTCTTACGATAAGTGCCATGGGATCTTTAGTGACCACAGAGTCAGGACACCTGTTTAACGTCCCATCCAAAAGATGGCACCCTACACAGGGCAATGTCCCCAATTACTGCCCTGGGGCATTGGGATATTTTTTTTAGACCAGCAAAAAGGGTGCCTCCTTCTGGCCCTCCAACACCACTTCCAGCAGTCCTGGTCTCCCATCCAGGACCAACCCTGCTTAGCTTCAGGAACAAGCCAGCAGTGGGATGCAGGGTTGTATGCTGCTGGCCTAAAATAACCCAATGTGTTTTCTGTCATTTATTTACCCTGCACTGGGTTGTTTTTAACCCAGCATTTTTTGTGACTAGCTTATAGACCAGGATTCTCAGTAGACAAAAGCAATAGAACACAGTATGCTCTGGTTCTTACGGAACCCTCAGGGACCATACTCAACCCTCAGTGGCTTCGTTGCATTTGATATCCGCTTTAACCAGACATAGAGATGTACTGTAGCTTAAAGTTAAGCTTAATGTAAAGGCATCTGTAAATGTAACCAATAAAGAACACATACATTGATGTTGCCACAAACTGTATGAAAAAAAATCTTTAGTTTGGTAAACCATACATTTTTCTGGTGCTGAATTCCTACCTCCAGTGTGTTGTTATGGTGTGATGCTTAGACACCTGCTCATGGCTCCCCAGGGCCAGACAGAGCTGAGAGGTGCCTAGAGAGATGTGTCCTGGGCTGGAGAGAGAGACAGAGTCCCTGGGGCATCTCAATGGTACTAAGTGGCCAATGTGCGTGTGTAGGTGCACAGATGCATCACTTCTCCTTTATCTTCATGGAACTGAAAAACACAGGCTAGGTGAAAGCAACATGTATGGATGGCCTCCGGGAATCTACTTTCATATGTCTATTTAGATCAGATCGGTGCAGGTGAAGAGCAGTAGATGAGGAGAGGAAGCCACAAATGAGTATTGAGATCAGTTACACCTATAGTCAGCTATACCTTCACACCTCCTCTCCCACCTCTCTCTCTACTGCTGTCTTCAGCACACCTGCATCACACGGCTCGCCCTATCAACAGTCACCCAAGGATACAACGTTCCCAAGGGGCACCTAGTGACGTGTGGAAATGTTAGCAACCATGGTGGATTATTTACTTCTCTCTTGAGTGAAACTCAACAGCGACAAGGTTAATAATAACTGTTCCTTCATGTGTCCTCAGGAAGAACAAGACCAAGCATCCTCCGGCCAATGGCGAGAAGGACTCCTCAGTAGACATGGTGAGTTATTTATATTAACCCCTTCTTTATCCTCACATTTTTTATTCTTTATGTTGTATATTTCAGACCTATCATCCATTGCACCCCATCCATGATCCCTTTACCGTCATTTGTTATCGGCCCACCCAATAAATTGCATTCCTAGTACTACCTTACACAAGACTTTGAGAGCTCATTCCGCCACCTAGCATAAAATCTATATTATCCCCCTCATTTATAGCAGCAGAAATTTCAAACATATCTACACTCTTAGATAAAAGGTGCTGTCTAGACCCTTAAAGGGTTCTTCGGCTGTCCCCATAGGAGAACCCTTGAAGAACCCTTTTGGGTGCAAGTAGAACCCATTTGGTTCCAAGTAAAACCCATTTGGGTTCCTTGTAGAACCCTTCCTATAGAGGCCCTTACAAGCATTTCGCTACACCCGCTACACAATAACATCTGCTAAACATGTGTATGTGACCAATACAAAGGGTTCTACCGGGAACCAAAAAGGATTCTCCAATGGGGTAAACCGAAGAACCCTTTTGAAAGCCTTTTTTCTAAGAGTTTAGCACCACCCAGTTACTGTACATCAGACTGAGCAGTATATATGCTCTCTGTATAGGGTGCTCTCCGTCAGCCCAAGAACAGCTCCATGAGTAAATCTGACACTAGGCTGCATGAGATCAACCGCTTGCCCCGCAACGGCAACAGTGAGTAACAATACCAACAACCAATAGACTGCCAACAACTAGAAAACTACTGGTACATTGGTGAAATGGAAACTATGTAACAATGACCTGACAATAGAAGTCTCCCTCCTTCTCCCTCTCTCAAGGTGGGGGTAAGAACCGTCCTGCCAGTATGGACCTTCTCCTCCTCCACAGCCATCGCTCCACCTCTGACCTCCGCCCCCCCCTTGTCCGCCAGCTCCCCCAGATCCCCACCAGCCCCGAGGGGGAGGGAGACTCAGTGGCGGGAGACATCCAGAGGGGAGGAGAAGAGGGGGTCAGAGACCACACCTACACTGAGGTGGGGATCCGGAACTCACCCGTCCGTTGCTTTAACGATGGGCTGTACGAGAGTGTAGGGGTCAGAGAGGTGGACACGGTGCCCCACGCTCCCCCGCCCACATCAGCCAACACCCCAGCAACACTGAGGACCTCACAGAGCCCCAACGGGACCCGCACCGACAATGTCCTCAATGGGAACAGAAACAGGAATGGGAATGTGCGTATTTATGCTATGAAAGCAGTGCAATAGAAGTGTTGACATCGCGTCATCAGTGGAGAGACTTTATATTGTGACCGCCTACCTGTAAAAATGTTAGTTGTTCATTTTGTTATTTTGCTTTTCTTTGGTTGGCCCAATGGAAGCACAAGTACCTTCCAACTTTGCGTGTTTGTGTGACTGTATACCTCAGGGAAATGGCAGAGGAGCTGTTAATGGGAGTAGCAGAGGAGGAGGGAAGGGGCCCAATGGTGCTAACGGATCGGCCCTGCCATCCCTCTCCTCCCTGGCCCCCCAGGACACCGTAACGGCAGAGTATTCCTCCATACGGAAGGTCAAGAAGGTAAACAGTGTTTTTACAACTGCTTTCCAATGGAGTCATCAGCATTATACTGTTTGAATTCGTACTCTAATGAAATAAAATTGATTAAGGTGGACAAGGCAACCAAGAAGGAGAACGGGAACGCAGAGTCAGATGACCAATCAAGTGTCCAATCAAGTGTGGGAGAGTCACCCTATGCCCCGCCCCCTCCACTGCCCCGCAGCCAGGAGTTTCTACAGAAACAGCTGGATCCATTCCACCGACACGTCTTTCCTAAGGTACGCCCCCTGTAGGACACTCATGGACAGAGACTCAGTATATTTGTTGTAATTTTTCACCAGCTTGTGTACACTGCTAACCCCACACTGTAAACTCCAATGCATTTTTTACTTAAATACTTTTTTATTGTATTTATTTCACCTTTTATTTAACCAGGTAGGCTAGTTGAGAACAAGTTCTCCTTTACAACTGCGACCTGGCGAAGATAAAGCAAAGCTGTGCGACAAAAAACAACAACACAGAGTTACACATGGGATAAACAAAAGTACAGTCAATAACACAATAGAACAATCTATATACAGTGTGTGCAAATGGAGTAAGGAGGTATGGCAATAAATAGGCCAATAGTAGCGAAGTAATTACAATTTAGCAAATTAATACTGGAGTGATAGATGTGCAGATGATGATGTGCAAGTAGAAATACCGGTGTGCAAAAGAGCAAAAAAGTAAATAAAAACAATATGGGGATGAGGTAGGTAGTTGGAAGGGCTATTTACAGATGGGCTGTGTACAGCTGCAACGATCGGTAAGCTGCTCAGATAGCTGATGCTTAAAGTTAGTGATGGAGATATAAGTCTCCAACTTCAGCGATTTTTGCAATTCGTTCCAGTCATTGGCAGCAGAGAACTGGAAGGAAAGGCGGCCAAAGGAGTTGTTGGCTTGGGGGATGACCAGTGCTGGAGCGCGTGCTATGGGTGGGTGTTGTTATGGTGACTAGTGAGCTGAGATAAGGCAGAGCTTCACCTAGCAAAGACCTATAGATGACCTGGAACCAGTGGGTCTGGCGATGAATATGTAGCGAGGGCCAGCTGACGAAAGTGTACAGGTCACAGTGGTGGGTGGTATATGGGGCTTTGGTGACAAAACGGATGGCACGGTGACTGCATTCAGTTTGCTGAGTAGAGTGTTGGAGGCTATTTTGTAAATGACATCGCCGAAGTCGAGGATCAGTAGGATAGTCAGTTTTACTAGGGTATGTTTGGCAGCGTGAGTGAAGGTGGTTTTGTTGCAAAATAGAAAGCCGATTCTAGATTTAATTTCGGATTGGAGATGCTTAATACAGTGGGGCAAAAAAGTATTTAGTCAGCCACAGTTTGTGCAAGTTCTCCAACTTAAAAAGATGAGAGAGGCCTGTAATTTTCATCATAGGTACACTTCAACTATGACAGACGAAATGAGAAAAAGAAATCCAGAAAATCACATTGTAGGATTTTAAATTTATTTATTTGCAAATTATGGTGGAAAATAAGTATTTGGTCAATAACAAAAGTTTATCTCAATACTTTGTTATATACCCTTTGTTGGCAATGACAGAGGTCAAACGTTTTCTGTAAGTCTTCACAAGGTTTTCACACACTGTTGCTGGTATTTTGGCCCATTCCTCCATGCAGATCTCCTCTAGAGCAGTGATGTTTTGGGGCTGTCGCTGGACAACACGGACTTTCAACTCCCTCCAAAGATTTTCTATGGGGTTGAGATCTGGAGACTGGCTAGGCCACTCCAGGACCTTGAAATGCTTCTTACGAAGCCACTCCTTCGTTGCCCGGGCGGTGTGTTTGGGATCATTGTCATGCTGAAAGACCCAGCCACGTTTCATCTTCAATGCCCTTGCTGATGGAAGGAGGTTTTCACTCAAAATCTCACGATACATGGCCCCATTCATTCTTTCCTTTACACGGATCAGTCGTCCTGGTCCCTTTGCAGAAAAACAGCCCCAAAGCATGATGTTTCCACCCCCATGCTTCACAGTAGGTATGGTGTTCTTTGGATGCAACTCAGCATTCTTTGTCCTCCAAACACGACGAGTTGAGTTTTTACCAAAAAGTTCTATTTTGGTTTCATCTGACCATATGACATTCTCCCAATCCTCATCTGGATCATCCAAATGCTCTCTAGCAAACTTCAGACGGGCCTGAACATGTACTGGCTTAAGCAGGGGGACACGTCTGGCACTGCAGGATTTGAGTCCCTGGCGGCGTAGTGTGTTACTGATGGTAGGCTTTGTTACTTTGGTCCCAGCTCTCTGCAGGTCATTCACTAGGCCCCCCCGTGTGGTTCTGGGATTTTTGCTCACCGTTCTTGTGATCATTTTGACCCCACGGGGTGAGATCTTGCGTGGAGCCCCAGATCGAGGAAGATTATCAGTGGTCTTGTATGTCTTCCATTTCCTAATAATTGCTCCCACAGTTGATTTCTTCAAACCAAGCTGCTTACCTATTGCAGATTCAGTCTTCCCAACCTGGTGCAGGTCTACAATTTTGTTTCTGGTGTCCTTTGACAGCTCTTTGGTCTTGGCCATAGTGGAGTTTGGAGTGTGACTGTTTGAGGTTGTGGACAGGTGTCTTTATACTGATAACAAGTTCAAACAGGTGCCATTAATACAGGTAACGAGTGGAGGACAGAGGAGCCTCTTAAAGAAGAAGTTACAGGTCTGTGAGAGCCAGAAATCTTGCTTGTTTGCATGTGACCAAATACTTATTTTCCACCATAATTTGCAAATAAATTCATTAAAAATCCTACAATGTGATTTTCTGGATTTTTCTTCCTCATTTTGTCTGTCATAGTTGAAGTGTACCTATGATGAAAATTACAGGCCTCTCTCATCTTTTTAAGTGAGAGAACTTGCACAATTGGTGGCTGACTAAATACTTTTTTGCCCCACTGTATGAGTCTGGAAGGAGAGTACAGTCTAGCCAGACACCTAGGTATTTTCAGTTGTCAGAACCGTCCAGAGTAGTGATGCTAGTTGGGCGGGCGGGTGCGGGCAGCGATCGGTTGAAGAGCATGCATTTAGTTTTGCTTGCATTTAAGAGCAGTTGGAGGCAACGGAAGGAGTGTTGTATGGCATTGAAGCTCGTTTGGAGGTTTGTTAACACAGTGTCCAAAGAAGGGCCAGATGTATACAGAATGGTGTCATCTGCGTAGAGGTGGATCAAGGAATCACCCGCAGCAAGAGCGACATCATTGATATATACAGAGAAAAGAGTCTGCCCGAGAATTGAACCCTGTGGTACCCCCATAGAGACTGCCAGAGGTCCGGACAACAGGCCCTCCGATTTTACACACTGAACTCTATCTGAGAAGTAGTTGGTGAACCAGGCAAGGCAGTCATTCGAGAAACCAAGGTTGTTGAGTCTGCCGATAAGAATAAGATGATTGACAGAGTCAAAAGCCTTGGCCAGGTCGATAAAGACGGCTGCACAGTACTGTCTTTTATCGATGGCGGTTATGATATCGTTTAGTGCCTTGAGCGTGGCTAAGGTGCACCCGTGACCAGCTCGGAAACCGTATTGCACAGCGGAGAAAGTACGGTGGGATTCGAAATGGTCAGTGATCTGTTTGTTAACTTGGCTTTCGAAGACTTTAGATAGGCAGGGCAGGATGGAAGAGGGGGATGACCGCGGCAGTTTTCCAATCTTTAGTAATTGGGGTTGCAACAATGGCTGTGGATAATTTTAGAAAGAGTGTCTCCAGATTGTCTAGCCCAGCTGATTTGTACGGGTCCAGGTTTTGCAGCTCTTTCAGAACATCTACTATCTGGATTTGGGTGAAGGAGAAGCTGGGGAGGCTTGGGCAAGTGGCTGCGGGGGGTGCGGAGCTGTTGGCAGGGGTTGGGGTAGCCAGGAGGAAAGCATGGCCAGCCGTAGAGAAATACTTATTGAAATTCTCGATTATCGTGGATTTATCGGTGGACAGTGTTTCCTAGCCTCAGTGCAGTGGGCAGCTGGGAGGAGGTGCTCTTATTCTCCATGGACTTTACAGTCTCCCAGAACCTTTTGGAGTTAGAGCCACAGGATTCAAATTTCTGTTTGAAAAAGGTAGCCTTTGCTTTCCTAACTGACTGTGTGTATTGGCTACTGACTTCCCTGAAAAGTTGCATATCGCGGGGACTATTCGATGCTAGTGCAGTACGCCACAGGATGTTTTTGTGCTGGTCGAGGGCAGTCAGGTCTGGAGTGAACCAAGGGCTATATATGTTCTTAGTTCTACATTTTTTGAAAGGGGCATGCTTATTTAAGATTGGGAGGAAATTACTTTTAAAGAACAACCAGGCATCCTCTACTTATGGGATGAGGTCATTTTCCTTCCAGGATACCCGGGCCAGGTTGATTAGAAAGGCCTGCTCACAGAAGTGTTTTAGGCAGTGTTTGACAGTGATGAGGGGTGGTCGTTTGACCACGGACCAAAATACTGAAATTCTTCTAGTTAGTTGATCTCAAAGAATGAAAAGTCATTATTACTTAAAATGTTTATGTGGTACTGAGTCAAAACTAAACAGGGCAACAGTAAACATGTCGCCCCCCACGAATGATGCTGCGCCAATTGAGATATCACGTGTGACTAACAAATTTCAGTTAAATACTACAAGCTCCCGCCTTGGACCAATCAATGTAATTTTGTAAATGCCAGATCTCTATGGCATTCACCCAAGTTTTCATAAAAATTTGGCTAGTGCTGTCTGAGGTATTGCATGTGACGAACATACGAACGAAGACAGATCCACAGTCCCCTCCCCGATTTCATTGTGGGGCACAATAAAATACACAAGGGAGCTATACACAGGGAGTACCAGTATCAAATCAATGTGAAGGCGTATGAGGTATTTGAGGTACAGTTGAAGTCGGAAGTTTACATACACCCTAGCCAAATACATTTAAACTCAGTTTTTCACAATTCCTGACATTTAATCCTAGTAACAATTCCCTGTCTTAGGTATGTTAGGATCACCACTTTATTTTAAGAATGTGAAATGTCAGAGTAATAGTAGAGAGAATTATTTCTTTCAGCTTTTATTTCTTTCATCACATTCCCAGTGGGTCAGAAGTTTACATACACTCAATTAGTATTTGGTAGCATTGACTTTAATTGTTTGACTTGAGTCAAACATTTCGGGTAGCCTTCCACAACCTTCCCACAATAAGTTGGGTGAATTTCAGCCCATTCCTCCTGACAGAGCGGGTGTAACTGAGTCATGTTTTTAGGCCTCCTTGCTCGCACACGCATTTTCAGTTCTGACCACAAATTTTCTATAGGGTTGAGGTCAGGGCTTTGTGATGGCCACTCCAATACCTTGACTTTGTTGTCCTTAAGCCATTTTGCCACAACTTTGGTCATTGTCCATTTGGAAAACCCATTTGTGACCAAGCTTTAACTTCATGACTGATGTCTTGAGATGTTGCTTCAATATATCCACATCATTTTCCTCCTTCATGATGCCATCTATTTTGTGAAGTGCACCAGTCCCTCCGGCAGCAAAGCACCCCTACAACATGATGCTGCCTCCCCCCCGTGCTTCACGATTGGGATGGTGTTCTTCGGCTTGCAAGCCTCCCCCTTTTTCCTCCAAACATAACAATGGTCATTATGGCCAAACAGTTCTATTTTTGTTTCATCAGACCAGAGGACATTTCTCTAAAAATTACGATCTTTGTCCCCATGTGCAGTTGCAAACCGTAGTCTGTTTTTTTTATGGCGGTTTTGGAGCAGTGGCTTCTTCCTTGCTGAGCAGCCTTTCAGGTTATGTCAATATAGGACTCGTTTTACTGTGGATATAGATACTTTTGTACCTGTTTCCTCCAGCATCTTCACAAGGTCCTTTGCTGTTGTTCTGGGATTGATTTGCACTTTTCGTACCAAAGTACCTTCATCTCTAGGAGACGGAACGCATTTCCTTCCTGAGCGTTATGACGACTGTGTGGTCCCATGGTGTTTATACTTGCGTACTATTGTTTGTACAGATGAACGTGGTACTTTCAGGCATTTGGAAATTGCTCCCAATTTTTTTTGGGGCTTATTTCTTTTGATTTTCCCATGATGTCAAGCTAAGATGAACTGAGTCTGAAGGTAGGCCTTGAAATACATCCACAGGTACACCTCCAATTGACTCAAATGATGTCAATTAGCCTGTCAGAAGCTTCTAAAGCCATGACATCATTTTCTGGAATTTTCCAAGCTGTTTAAAGGCACAGTCAACTTAGTGTATGTAAACTTCTGACCCACTGGAATTGTAATACAGTGAATTATAAGTGAAATAATCTGTCTGTAAACAATTGTTGGAAAAATCACTTGTGTGATGCACAAAGTAGATGTCCTAACCGACATGCCAAAACTGTAGTTTGTTAACAAAAATGTGTGGAGTGGTTTAAAAACAAATTTTAATGACTCCAACCTAAGTGTATGTAAACTTCCGACTTCAACTGCTGATATGTACATGAAGGTAGGGTGAAGTGATTAGGCATCCGGATAGATATTAATAAGAGTAAAAAAAAAGGCAACAGTAGACATGTAGTTACCTACGAATGATGCAGCGCCCCCCTTTGGCCAATCAATGTAATTTTGTAAATGATGGATCTCTGTAGCAAGACACATCATTCACCCAAGTTTCATCAAAATCAGGCCAGTGGTGTCTGAGATATCGCTTATGACTAAAGTACGTACAGTTGTTTACTATAGTGCCCCCCCGGGGCCAATGACTGTACTTCTGTAAATGCCAGATTTCTATGGCAAGACACATCATTCACCCAAGTTTTGTCTAAATTGGGGCCAGTGGTGTATGACATATCGCGTGGGTTAGCGAGACTCATATACCTGAGCATGTGTGCCAAATTTCAGAGATTAAAAGAGATAAAAACATGTGCCCATTATAGCACCACCGTGTGGCCGGAATTAATTTTCTTGCATATGTTGAGTCTTGACAGTGTTTGCAACATGTGTACCAAATTGTGTTACAATACGAATATCCTTGACTGATTTATATGCATTTATATGCCAGACCACGCCCACGTGAATGTTTATTGGTCAATAGCGGCCATGTAGTTTTAGGTACAAGTCTGGACTGTATTGGTTAGTGACAGTGACATGGTTGTTGAATTGTTCATTTTCAGTCCCTTGGCCTTCAACAAGTTAGTTCCTAGGCAAATGTTATCATTATTAAACTCTTTATGAAAGTACATTACATATCTCATAAATTCTTATTTTGAGGCATAGCTTCATCCTAATACAGTGGCCAGAATCTCATGGTTTACAGGCCACATTATGTCTACAAGTAGGCCTGTATGTTATTTATCTTTGTGTAGCATAACATTTATAAATCAGCCACTCATGCAAAATGTGTGATATTATAAACAATTACAAAGATTTTACCTGCAGTAGCGCATACTGGGGAAAAAGTTCATTTGTTGTCATAACTTAAAAAATAGAGTTGATTTCTCATTTAGTTCTGAGTCAGTATCACAAACATTTTAAGTAATAATGACTTTTCATTGACTTTGTGTTTATTTTACTCTAAGTTTTTGAGTTAAAAATGCCTTGGGGTTTACGGTGTACATGCTGTATGGCAGCAATATTAACCTGTCAGTTCCTTCATTTACCCACCAGAGGGAACTATGTCCTCCACTTTGTTATTCCTTCTGCTCAGTGTTTAAGGTCAGAGTAGATCTGTAATGCTCCAGGTTGAAGTCCCCCTTAACCACAAGTCTACGATCAGATGACCCTAACCTCAATCCTAATCTTAACCATTGAAACTGATCTTAGATCCGTGTGTAGGGAGTAATTCCAGCCTGATCTTTATCACTATTTCCAGCCCCATGGGCTATACTGTCCTGGGCTTACCTGTCCACATGAATAGAAAGTCAGATCTTCAAAGACTATGTCTAGGAGAGAAGCAGCATTTATCAAAGTATGACAAAATCTTCCTTTTGCAACGTTGCTCTGCTATCATCCTTTAGTTGTTAGAATATGCCCCACAGACATTATTACATCTCATTGTTAAAGTATACCATAACTCATGATGTGCCCTGGGTCTGACATTATTTTGTAACCAGATAAGCCTGATGGAAATAGTGTGTATAAACAGTTAAGGGCGGTTTGTGGGCAGCACTGAAAGAGGGTAATGGAGGGACAATGATTGGATAAAGATCAAACTTTCCAGTGTGTTTGGCGGTCCTACCTGTTTTCTCTTACTGTGTGTGTGTGTATTTTGTGCCTGTCTGTGTGTGTGCGCCGCACACGTGTGTCTGCATGTGTGTGCGCGCTCACGCGCATTTGCACAGCACAAACAGGGTGATTGAAAGGCAAAAGGCCTCCTGCGGGGACGAGGGCTGGGATTAAAAAAATAAAATAAAATAAATAAAACTGTCCAGTTTGAGTGTTTTTTGCGGATCGTTCTAGTCGCTAGCTGCAGCGAACTGAAAAGAGGAGCGACCCTGGGATGTGTGTGCTTTGGGGACCTTTAACAGAATATGACTGGCAGAATGGGTGTTGTATGTGGAGGATGAGGGCTGCAGTAGGTATCTCAGATAGGGGGGAGTGAGGCCTAAGAGGGTTTTATAAATAACATTGAACCAGTGGGTCTTGCGACGGGTATTCAGAGATGTCCAGTTTACAGAGGAGTATAGAGTGCAGTGATGTGTCCTATAAGAAGCATTGGTGGCAAATCTGATGGCTGAATGGTAAAGAACATCTAGCCACTCGAGAGCACCCTTTCCTGCCGATCTAGCAATTACTTCTCCGTAATCTAGCATGGGTAGGATGGTCATCTGAATCAGGGTTTGTTTGGCAGCTGGGGTGAAAGAGGAGCGATTACGATAGAGGAAACCAAGTCTAGATTTAACCTTAGCCTGCATCTTTGATATGTGCTGAGAGAAACAGAAACAGAAACAGAAAGAAGATGGCACTGACAGAGATGGTGGCCTCGCTTCGCGGTCTTAGGAAACTATGCAGTAATTCGTTTTTTTATGTATTATTTCTAACATTGTTAGCCCAGAAAATCTTAAGTGTTATTACATACACCCGGGAATAACTATTGGATATAAGATCGACGTCAACTTACCAACATTACGACTTTCCCGAAGCGGATCCTTTGTTCGGACCTCCACCCTGGACATCCCAGAGGCCGACCCTAAACAACGTCGTCGCCGCAGGAGAGGCAGACAGGGCGGCGTCCTGGTCAGACTTAGAAGGCAAGCACACCATCCACCCGTTCCGAGCGTATTACTCGCCAATGCCCAGTCTCTAGACAACAAGGTGGACAAAATTATGGCACGAGTTGCCTTCCAGAGAGACATCAGTGATTGTAACATTCTCTGTTTCAGGGAAACAAGGCTCTCTCGGGATATGTTGTCAGAGTCGGTACAGCCACCGGGTTTCTTCATGCGTCGTGCCGACAGAAACAAACATCTCTCTGGTAGGAAGAAGGGTGGGGTGTATGCCTCATGATTAACGACTCATGGTGTAATCACAACATAATACAGGAACACAAATCCTTTTGTTCACCTGACCTAGAATTCCTTACAATCAAATGCCGACCGCATTATCTCCCAAGAGAATTCTCTTCGATTATAGTCACAGCCGTGTATATCGCCCCCCAAGCTGATACCTCGACGGCCCTGAAAGAACTTCACTGGACTCTATGTAAACTGGAAATCATATGTCCTGAGGCTGCATTTATTGTAGCTGGGGATTTTAACAAAGCTAATTTGAGAACAAGGCTACCTAAATACTACCAGCACATTTATTGTTGTACCCACTCGAGCAAAACACTTGACCACTGATACTCTAACTTCCGCGATGCATACAAGGCCCTCCCCCCGCCCTCCCTTTGGCAAGTCTGACCATGACTCCATCTTGTTGCTCCCCTCCTATAGGCAGAAACTAAAATAGGAAGGCCAGTGTACCATCTAGCCTTACTCCCAAGTACTTGTATGAGGTGACTACCTCATGCTCTAAACCCTCAGAGGTAGTGATCACACCGAAGAGGGGCATTCTTCTTACCAAACCACATGACCTTTGTTTTGGAGGTGTTCAGAACAAGGTTAAGGGCAGAGAAAGCTTGTTGGACACTAAGATAGCTTTGTTGTAGGCAGTTTTAACACAAAATCCAGGAGGGGACAGCTGATTATAAGACTGTATCATCTGCATATAAATGGAGAGCGTCCTACTGCCTGAGCTTTGTTGTTGATGTAAATTGAGAAGAGCGTGGGGCCTAGGATCTAGCCTTGGGGTATTCCCTTCGTGACAGGCAATGTCTGTGACAGCAGATGTTCTGACTTTATACACTGTGCTCTTTGAGAGAGGTATTTAGCAAACCAGGCCAAAGACCCCTCAGAGACACCAATACTCCTTAGCCGGCCCACAACAATGAAATGGTCTAACGTATCAAAAGCTTTGGCCAAGTCAATAACAATAGCATCACAACATTGCTTAGAATCAAGGGCAATGGTGACGTCATTTAAGACTTTTAAGGTTGCAGTATCACATCATAACCTTTGCCGAAACCAGATTGTATACCAGAGAGAATACTATAGACATCAAGAAAGCCAGTCAGTTGACTATTGACAAGTTTTTCCATCACTTTTGATAAACAGGGCAAAATAGAGATAGGCCTATAACAGTTAGGATCAGCTTGATCTCCCCTTTAAATAAAGGACACACCGTGGCTGCCTTCCAAGCAATGGTAACCTCCCCAGAGTGGAGAGACAGGTTAAAAAGGTCAGAGATAGGCTTGGCAATGATAAGGGCTGCAACCTTAAAGAAGAAAGGGTCTAAACCATCTGACCCAGATGTTTTTTTGGGGTCAAGTTTAAGGAACTCCTTTAGCACCTCAGACTCAGTAAACAATGTCATCTTTGCAGTGGGTGTGTGTCTGTGTTGTTGTATATGCTCTACCTATTTTCCGCTGTATGTATGTGTTTGTGTACACTGTATATTAACTGAATGTGTATAATAGTGAGTGTGCGTGTGTGTATGTATGTGAATGTGAGCATATGCAGTATTTTTGTGAATTAAATACAACTGTGTGTGCGTATGTGGCATGTCATCCTGAGGGGTATCCTACGAAGCAGGTTTAAGGAGTTAGCGAAGTAACTTTGGTCAACTGAATTTAACCAATCATACAAAAGTGGCTCACATTATATCCAGGTAAATTTCCTTCAGAACTAACCTGCTCCAGGGCAGGCTAACTCACGACTAACTCCACTGAATGAAATGTCTGAGCCATGAGTTGAAGACCAATGAAATCAGATTCCTTCCCTCTTGCAAAGATTGCGTTATCATCCCCTTCATTTGAGGAAGACAACTGATTAAACATTTTATTAATTAAATGTTTTTTTTGTCTTTAAATATTTTTTATGTTAAAATACTGTATATTACATTACACATTCAGAATGCATTTTTAACTTCACACAATGTAACACTTTTGTATGACTTTATTAAATAATATATAGATAGGAGTGAGAAAAATGTGTGCATTGATAAGCACACCAAAGAGGACATTAACGATAAGTAATAAAGTAAAGACTGCACTTCTAAAAGACTATTTCACACTATAGCCTGCTGAATTTGCAAGATAACTTTTCTTTCATTTGGATTTCGGCACAAATGAAAGTGTGGCATGGATTGGTGGATTGATGTTTCAGCATTGTCTCAATAAGAAGAAGGGTGGGGGTGTGTGTCTTATGATAAACGAGACGTGGTGTGATCATAACAACATACAGGAACTCAAGTCCTTTTGTTCACTTGACATAGAATTCCTTACAATCAAATGCAGACCGCATTATCTACCAAGAGAATTCTCCTCGATTATAATCACAGCCGTGTACATCCCCCTCAAGCTGACACATCAACGGCACTGAAAGAAATTCATTTCACTCTAGGTAAATTGGAAACCACGTATCCTGAGGCTGCATTTATTGTGGCTGGGGATTTTAATAAGGCTAATTTGAAAACAAGGCTCCCGAAATTTTACCAGCATATCGAATGTGCCACCTGGGCTGGTAAAATCCTGGATCATTGTTATTCCAACTTCCGTGATGCATACAAGGCTATTCTCCGCCCTCCTTTCGGCAAGTCTGACCATGACATTTATTTTGTTGCTCCCAGCCTACAAACAGAAACTAAAACAGGAAACGCCGTTCTCAGGTCTGTTCAACGCTGGTCCGACCAATCCGATTCCATGCTGCAAGATTGCTTCGAGCACGTGGACTGGGATATGTTCCGGATAGCATCTGACAACAACATTGATGTATACGCTGATTCGGTGAGCGAGTTTATTAGCAAATGCATTGGGGATGTTGTACCCATAGCAAATATTAAAACCTTCCCCAACCAGAAACCGTGGATTGATGGCAGCATTTGCGCAAAACTGAAAGCGCGAACCACTGCTTTTAACCAGGGTAAGGCTACCGGAAACATGACTGAATACAAACAGTGTAGCTATTCCCTCCGCAAGGCAATCAACCAAGCTAAGCGTCAATATAGAGACAAAGTAGAGTCACAATTCAGTGGCTCAGACACAAGAGGAATGTGGCAGGGTCTACAGTCAATCACGGACTACAAAAAGAAAACCAGCCCCGTTGCAGACCATGACGTCCTGCTCCCAGACAAACTAAACAACTTCTTTGCTCGCTTTGAGGACAATACAGTGCCACCGACATGGCCTGCTACCAAAACCTGCGGGCTCTCCTTCACCGCAGCCAATGTGAGAAAAACATTTAAATGTGTTAACCCTCGCAAGGCTGCCGGCCCAGATGGCATCCCTGGCCGTGTCCTCAGAGCATGCGCAGACCAGCTGGCTGGTGTGTTTACGGACATATTCAATCAGTCCCTATCCCAGTCTGCTGTTCCCACATGCTTCAAGAGGGCCACCATTGTTCCTGTTCCCAAGAAAGCTAAGGTAACTGAGCTAAATGACTATCGCCCCGTAGCACTCACTTCCGTCATCATGAAGTGCTTTGAGAGATTAGTCAAGGATCATATCACCTCCATCCTGCCAGACACCCTGGACCCACTCCAATTTGCTTACCATCCCAATAGGTCCACAGACGACGCAATCGCAATCACACTGCATACTGCCCTAACCCATCTGGACAAGAGGAATACTTATGTAAGAATGCTGTTCATCAATTACAGCTCAGCATTTAACACCATAGTTCCCTCCAAGCTCGTCATTAAGCTCGAGACCCTGGGTCTCAACCCAGCCCTGTGCAACTGGGTCCTGGACTTCCTGACGGGCTGGCCCCAGGTGGTGAGGGTAGGAAACAACATCTCCACCCCGCTGATCCTCAACACTGGGGCCCCACAAGGGTGCGTTCTCAGCCCTCTCCTGTACTCCCTGTTTACCCATGACTGCGTGGCCAAGCACGCATCCAACTCAATCATCAAGTTTGCTGACGACACTACAGTGGTAGGCTTGATTACCAACAACGACAAGTGGCCTACAGGGAGGAGGTGAGGGCCCTCGGAGTGTGGTGTCAGGAAAATAACTTCTCACTCAATGTCAACAAAACAAAGGAGATGATCGTGGACTTCAGGAAACAGGAGAGGGAGCACCCCCCTATCCACATCGAGGGGACAGTAGTGGAGAAGGTGGAAAGTTTTAAGTTCCTCGGCGTACACATCACGGACAAACTGAATTGGTCCACCCACACAGACAGCGTGGTGAAGAAGGCGCAACAGCGCCTCTTCAACCTCAGGAGGCTAAAGAAATGTGGCTTGTCACCAAAATCACTCACAAACTTCTACAGATGCACAATCGAGAGCATCTTGTCGGGCTGTATCACCGCCTGGTACGGCAACTGCTCCGCCCACAACCGTAAGGCTCTCCAGAGGGTAGTGAGGACTGCACAACGCATCACCGGGGGTAAACTACCTGCCCTTCAGGACACCTACACCACCCGATGTCACAGGAAGGCCAAAAGGATCATCAAGGACAACAACCACCCGAGCCACTGCCTGTTCACCCCGCTATCATCCAGAAGGCGAGGTCAGTACAGGTGCATCAAAGCTGGGACCGAGAGACTGAAAAACAGCTTCTACCTCAAGGCCATCAGACTGTTAAACAGCCATCACTAACATTGAGTGGCTGCTGCCAACATACTGACTTAAATCTCTAGCCACTTTATACATAGGAATTAGATGTAACAATGTATCACTAGCCACTTTAAACAATTTTGTATATAATGTTTACGTATCCGACATACTCATATCAAATGTATACACTGTACTCTAAACCATCTACTGAATCTTGCCTATGCCGTTCGGCCATCGACCCAAATCTCTAGCCACTTTAATAATTATAATTGGATGAAATAATGTATCACTAGCCGCTTTAAACAATGCCATTTATATAATGTTTACATATCCTACATGACTCATCTCATATATATATATATGTGTATATATTGTACTCCATACCATCTACTGCATCTTGCCTATGCCGGTCAGCCATCGCTCATCCATATATTTATATGTACATACTCGTATTCATTCCTTTACTCTTGTGTGTATAAGGTAGTTGTTGTGAATTTGTTAGATTACTTGTTAGATACTACTGCATGGTCGGAACTAGAAGCACAAGCATTTCACTACTCTCGCATTAACATCTGCTAACCACGTGTATGTGACAAATAAAATTTGATTTGATTTGATAAAGAGTTCTGCATTCAACTAGCCACGTGTGACATGCACACGCCGTTACAAGCCTGTTAGAGTTAGCGGAAGGCGGACAGGCAATATCCACCATCGTAGTATAGATGAAGTCTGATCTGGATTGTGAAGCTTACTGAATCTGGTTAGCTTCAGAAAACCCTGAGTAGATCTAGCTTGCTTCATATGATACCCCTCAGGGCTACAGGCCCCCAACCCCCCCAAATTAAAACATTTCAATTTATTTTCATTATTTTTTTAGGAACTCAGTCAGGGTCTCAGCTTACTGCTGAGAGTTAGAATAGTAGAATCAACAAGTTGCAACTTTAAATTTGGTAGGGCGTCAGTAGTTTTTCTCTTGTACTGTCAGTCACTGACAGTCACTCAATTTGACCATGTAACTTTTTTAATTGGCAAGTTAGTCTAGGCAACTATCTACACATTGTAGTAATGATTACCTAATTATTGACCTGGCATGCAGGGCATCTGCCCAAGTGCCCTGACCTCCAAGGGGCCCCCATTGAGTTTGTTGGCCACTCTCACTCAGATATCATATGAGCATGGCATAAGTCATGGGACATTTTAGAATTAGCTTTCAATTTGCAAAACGTTCTCTCAGCCCTATGTTCTCTCCACCTCATGGCAAAATGTGTAGAATTGCATGAAATTTGCTTTAAAACTGAAAACTGTCTGCCCCCAGGCACAATGAGTAGAATTGCATGAAATAACGAGATGGCGCTGCACTCTGCTTGTTTCAGCAGAAGGGTGGGGGAGTGTTGAGAGAGGAGCAGTGGCCGGTGTGTGTGACAGTCTATGTGTATGGCATGGAGGGAGAGAGAGAGGGAAAATAGCCATACCGACTCACACTAGTTAGACAAACTTGTTGTTACCATAGGTTATCTATCATACCATCTGGTATTGCCTGTCTTGACTGCATTAAATCATTGTAAAGAAGCTAGCTAGCTACAGTAGCCAGCTAAGTTAGCCAGCTAGCTAGCTAAAGTAGCAAGGCTAATTGAGGCTATTTTGCTGTAATGAAACAACAGCATACCTGTTGGTTAATCATTGTTGCCTACTCCTCATTTAGCCAACTGAACTGAACTGAATGTTTATTCCATTTTGCATTGATGAGAAATCTCCCACTTCAGTTGCTACACATGGATCCTCTAACTGCTTTGATTGACTGACAATACAACAAGCTACACGTGTGGAAAGTGTATTGGCTACCAGTGCGTCTTTTTTATGGGGTACACTCATAAAAACTGTCATTAAAATGTTGAATGTATCCATGTAGGCTTTGTAGCAATGTCACATAGATAATTGTATTACATTTTCTCAAAAATGAATACTCTCCCAAGTAATCTAATACTAACGTCCGTTCAGATATTTGAATATTCGAATAACCGTGCCCGTACCCCAGACCAAATCTCTCTTAGGGTCCCCAAAAAACTAGGGCCGCCCCTGGTGTCATGATCTCAGGTTCTCTAGTGTGTCCTTGAGTGAGAGCTTGTTTTTGTTTGTTTAGTGTGTGTGTTTTAGAGAAAGCGTTGTCTCTTGTTTATAGTTGAATGACAGGGCAAAATGTTGATTTCCGCCTAAATAGATATACCCAACCGTAATTATTATGAGATGGCTGTAAACAATAACTGGTAATGTTGCATAGTTTTAGAAAGATCTGGAAAACAAATGTTAAATTGCTGAGGTGTACTCATTTTGAGGACACAACCTCAAGTTCATAGTACAAATATTATGAAAATATAAAAAACCATAAGATTTCTTTCCTTTTCAACAAAAGTGGGGTATTAGGGCTTGAAATGACAGAAATGCTTTCTAAATATAGTAACAATCAAATTATAAATGACGTACTATAAGATTTCACATTTCTTAAAACTTTTAAATAAATATGATCATACTTAGCGACAGTACAATATTGGCACTATAACGTTGACAGATAATTTATCCTTAACGTCCAATGAGCGGTGCAGAGACACCATTCAAATGTGTGCAGACTTGTTACAACTTCAGCTTTAAGCACAAAAAGATTTTGTCCAACTGTGACCAAGAAAAAGTGGTCTTGGTTCAATTCTAT
Source organism: Brachymystax lenok tsinlingensis (assembly GCA_030435695.1). Classification (NCBI taxonomy): domain Eukaryota; kingdom Metazoa; phylum Chordata; class Actinopteri; order Salmoniformes; family Salmonidae; genus Brachymystax; species Brachymystax lenok. Next base: position 1,388,682 of record CM059801.1, on the reverse strand, counting down.
GAAATGATTTTGTGGTTTCTCATGCTGAGAGCTCTACATCCGGCTGAGAATATCACCGAGATTAAACTAGTATGAAACCGTTCAAAGTACCCCAAAAAGGGGGCTTACCAAGTAAAAGGATATTATGTTTATGTGTATTATACTGTAGCCTATATGTGTGTACGTGCTTCATAGCTCGTGTGTGTGTGTGCTTGTGAGCCTGCGTCCCCACCCTTCTCCTGCTCTGTGGAGCACATGTTGTGTGCTTGGCCAGCGGAGCGGAGGGGACGATTATGCAAGAGCCTGTATGGCTGCCAAGCCGTGTGTGAGTGAGTGAGTGTGTGTGTGTGTGTGTGTGTGCACATGCGCGTGTGCTTGCGTGTGTGTTGAGGGAAGAAACAGCAAAACAGGTAGCCGTCCAGCCAGAGGAATAAATAGTACACACACCCCCAATCCCTCAGATATAAAGATTTCATCACTGGCTCTGGAGAGTGCATCTTCATTTACAGAACATGAACTATTGGGCTGGTATTTATTGAGTTTGATCTTTGTTAGAATATAAATGAAACAATCAACAAACTACTCCTGAACTTTAATTCACTTTAATTGCGCTTACTAATGTTGTGACACTGACACCATAAATGATGGATATGTTTGAGATTCAGCTTTTTTTATTACCATACTGGTAAAGAAATCTCCTGGGAGTCTTCTCCTGCAGTGGTTCTGTAGTGTAGATATGATGGTGGGGACAACGGAGGGTCTCTGTGTGTGATAGAGAGCAATAAACATCTGACTGTTGGTAGCACTCCTCTCTCACTTGAGACTGAGAAAACTCTTGATCGACCAAGAGTTAAAAATATCCACCTATGAAGAATAACATCTCATTTGATGGCAGCATCGGATTCTGTTTATGATTGCTGTCTGATTTCTAGGCAGCTTAGCGCTGAGCGGGCTGTCTTTTGAGACACACACACACAAAACACATGGGGAGCATCTTTGATCTGGGGGCTGTGTGTATATGCAGCACAACACACATGATTCTTTAACCATTGAAATTTCCTCAAAAAGATTTGACCCTCTATCTGACAGTACTGTTTTGTTCAGTTATATTTCATATGAAGAAAAAACAACAACCAAAAGGACAAGAGACAGCAGTATGGTGGATGGGAAACTTTCATTGAACCTGACAGCATAGTGAAGCTGCGTAGAGATTATTTGCTGTAAATGGGGAGATATTTAATAGCACTACAAAATGTACACTTACAAATGTGTGAACAGAGATGATCTGATGCCAGAAGATAATTTAATCCATATGCACAACCATGCAAAACCATTTCAACAACCATGTCATTCCTCTCTGCAAACACAGTCCCTCTGTTCTCTTACTAGACTAGTGGTAGGATGGTTGGGTAGACAGTCACATGAGATCCACTCACACCCAAAACCCCCCCCCCACACACACACACACACACACACACACACACACACACACACACACACACACACACACACACACACACACACACACACACACACACACACACACTCACTCACACTTGCTGTTCAGTGTGGACTGTGTTTGCATCTATTTCCCTGGATTAACATTTGCAAGAGAACTCACAGACACACAAACATACAGATGTCCTGTCTCGTATGTCCATGTACTGTATATGCAGGCCGGACATAAAGCTGAAGTGACCTACCAGAGATAATCTACTGTGTGTGTGTTCATGTTTGTGTGTGCCTGTGTGTGAGTATGCATGCAGAATGGCTGTCTCATTGAGTTGTTTTGCTGGGATTTATACAGTATATTGTGGAGATTTGTGTATTGCTTACATAACATATGGTTTGTATGTACAGTAATTTTGAGGCTTTATCAGTGAGGATAACGTGTTTTTTTGTAGAGCAAAACTTTTTGTGGAAGGTACTACGCAACGCAGTCAATGTCGCTGAGATAAGTTGAGTTTCCTTGTAGGCCTATTCGGTGGGGATACTGTGGAGCCAGCTGTATAGCATGTTTCTGTTTATGAGTCTTTTATTAAAGAATGTGAAACAATGTTGTCTTTTTGCGGCTTTTCATTCAATCATGCATAGCTGTTATTTTTGGGGCCTAAAATACACGTGTTCACATGGGCAGAATATTATCTATAGGCAAAAATATATTTATCTGGTAAAAGGCTGACATTTGGACATTTTAATAAAAAAATACTCTCGAAGTGGAAACATTGTTATTTTAGAGACACAAAGTAACAATAGCCTATGATTTTTTTAGGCTATACGGGGCTCTCACCATCATTATCATTATTCACATCATTCCAATTCAATCAAGTCACAATTATCAGCTTTGGTATTGACATCAGTGAGCAGGCTTTCTGAATGAGGAGAGATGTTGGTAGGCCTACCAACGGAAAACGTCTGAAAATGATTATGAAATCAATAGGCAATAGGCTACAGCTTGCTTAGGCTACAGCTTCCCCGGTACTTCACAACTTCCCTGGGAAACTCAACGTATTGTAGCATCACGTGGATGAAAGAGTAGCGGAGGAAAGAGTTCGCTTCTGCTGCAGTGTTCGCTTTAATATATTACTTGTTGCGGCGGTGCTTTGAGTAGTGATATAGGGCCCTGGATACCAGGCTGACAGCAGAGCCCTCACCTCTGTTCTCTGTGTCTCCACCAGGAGGCGGTGTTCATGGGAAACGGGGAGCAGTACATCTGGAAGCCCCCAGAGGACAATGACATCATCACCTTGCACCCAGCGCCTACACCCCCGGGGGAGAACGGACAGGGATACACACCCACAGCCATGGAGGTGAGGGATATATATGTCTGTGTGTATATGTATGTGGGTGGTGGAGTGGGCGGGATGAGGTAAGTGTCATGGGGAGATTTGTGTATTGCTTATGTAACATATGGTTTGTATATACAGTAAATTTGTGTTAACTTAATGGTCAAATTGTGAAAGAGGGGTCCTGTTTACCTAGAGAGCTCCTCTTTGATTGGCTTTGCTGCCGTAACACAGACCTCCATGCCTTCCTGAGTCAAACTTGGTCCGGGGCCTGGTATCTGCTTACGCTGCAGGTTGGGATTACAGCCATGTGGAACCGCAACATGTGGGTGGACCCTAACCCTTAACTCTGACACGTCAGTCACACTATGGGACCAAGTGACATCCCATTTCTCATGTAGTGCACTACTTCTGGACAGTTTCACTGTTGGCTCGGTTGCAGACGACCAGGGGACTCTGTATCGGGAGTTTTTCTATTTATTTCCAGATAATTTCTGTTTCCTTTTTTTAGGTTTCCACATACAGTATTTATATAGATTTTATTGACATTGTACATCACCTTGCCTCCGTTACACTGAATGTAACAATAAGACACTGATGCATCCTCTGTACAGTACATACATACAGTATGTGATGTTGTGATGAAATAGTTTATACTTCTATAGTTTTCTTATGAGGAAAGTGCAGCAGGAGAAAAGCAGCTTTTTTAAGAAAACTCTAGAAGTATGAACAAGCTGTAGTTTAGCTCCTGACTCAGCAAGATGCAGCTCAGTCTTTGGGTATAAAACAGGTTTGAGCCTCTGGCTCATTTTGCTGTGTGGCTGTGAGCAGAGATTAAGGGGGTTAAGTCTCCTCATTTAGAATGTAGAGAGATTAAACTACTACACAGATTTCTCTCTCTCCCTCCCTCTATCTTTTTCTGTCTTTCTCTCCCACCCTCTCAATCACTAATTCTTTCACTCTCTTTGTCTCTTACTATTTGTCTCTGTTTTAACCTCTCTTTCTCCTCTTTCTCTTCTCTTCCCCCTTAATCCTTATTTCTCTTTATGATTTTATCTTGCTCTCTTTCTGAGCTCCTCGTATACTCTGGAGTGTGTCAGTTGCACTCGTCAAAAGGTGTTGAATTTCCACCACTACCTTCCACTCCTCTCCTCCTCCGTCCCTCTCTTCTCCTCCACTCCTTACTTGCCTTTAGTAGGCGCTGGCCTGCTCTCAACCAATCAGATCTCCCAAACCGGGTCTTACCCACTAACGTACATAATGCACACAAACCATTCTAAATTCACTACTTATTTTCTGATATCTACAAAATAAGGTTTATAATCCTGTCATACACAGAGAGCAGAAATACGAACGGGACTATATCTTAGAGTAGAAGTTGAGAAGGAGAAGAGGAGAATGAAAAAAATAAAAGATACAGTACAGGCTTCTTCAACAGCTGCAGTTTTGAAACCCCCATCGTCTTGTGACTTCCTTCCTCTGCTGCAAACACACTCACACACAAATACATACGCACACACATAATGGCTGCACAGATCAGGGCATGGTCTTTGTTTATCAAAAAAGATCATCCCAGATTTGTGGGGGCAGGGTATAAGTGTTGCTAGAGATCTGTTTTTCTAATGAAAAGAGGAACTCTTATTGTTTATGTTCTCTTGTATGAGTATGTGTTAGTATCTGCAGAGTATAACATATATACTTTGTAGATAGATACTCAGTGTCAGGCCCACCCCAACAGTTGCATTTTTTGAAACTATGAAAACCCCTTGGGGTCTGAGAGAGATGGTGACAGATGGAGTGACAGAAAGATAGAGACAGAGAGCGATATGGAGAATGATAGATAAAGAGAGCTATTTGTTCATGAAGCGTTTCTCAGGAGCAGTAGATCAGAGGTGCGGTCCGGGTGTGAACACGGAATACAAACATGACCGTATCCCACAATCCTTTGGTGCACCTCTCTCCTGATAGAACTATGAAACCGAAATGCCATAGAGGTCACAATGTCGCTTAGATGGAATGCCTCTGCAAGATTTTACACATGCCATTTGGTTGTAAGTAGTAAATGACAAAGACTTGACAAGAGCGAGTGTACACACACACACATTATTATTTCTTATTGTTGCTGCATTTTCGAGAAGGAACCTGCAAGTAAGTATTTCGTTGTATACCATGTGTGTCCTGTACATACGACTAATAAAACATTAAACTTGATATGGTCCATTAATACTTGCCATGTGAAAAGCATTATTTGCAAACATTTTCCTTCTTGAGTAACGGATGTGTTATAAATTCATTCAAAAACATGGTTTAGTGGGTTGGCTGTTATCCAGGTCCCTGACACACACCATTCTATTTTCTCCACTACTTGTTTGGTCTGACTGTGGTGAAATGTAACTGGTTTATCCAGTGATTAGGTAACTGCCACAAGGCCCAGCCACAGCACACAGCAGGCTGATAACACAGTTTACTCTGCCTGAGCAAAATGGGCCAGGTTACTGCACTGTATCAACACACACACACACACAGATTCATGTTTGCTCATACATACACATACTGTTCACAGACACTCGTGCATACATGCAGGCTTTGCATACTGTATGTGCAAGCTGACACAGAGACAGTCTGTACACAATTATACTGTCATAAGGGCAATAAACCACTCACTATATCATCAAAGGCCTCACAGGTCTACTGTACTTGTCATATGCTACACTGTAAAGGGGTTAGCGTGATTTTGACAGACAGCTTGTGGCAAGTATAATTCTGTATTTCATATTACGGTACACATACTGTAATATAAATATAAATAAAGTACTGTGTCATGACACAGTACAATACCATAACATTGACTTATACTGTAAAAAGTAAATGCTACTGTAAACGGAATGAATTTGAATGGATGAATAAATCAATGAATACAATTTGTTTAGGTGAGGTATTGCCTGCTATGTAAAGTGTTTACAAACATTACAGCATATGAATTAATATTTGGTGTTTTATACACTATATATACACAAAGGTATGTTTGACACGCCTTCAAATTAGTGGATTTGGCTATTTCAGCCACACCCGTTGCTGACAGGTGTATACAATTGAGCACACAGCCATGCAATCTCCATAGATAAGCAATGGCAGTAGAATGGCCTTAGTGAAGAGCTCAGTGACTTTCAACGTGGAATGACACCTTTCCATCAAGACAGATCGTTATATTTCTGCCTTGGTCAACTGTAAGTGCTGTTATTGTGAAGTGGAAATGTCTAGGAGCAACAACGGCTCAGCCACGAAGTGGTAGGCCACACAAGCTCACAGAACGGGACCACCAAGTGCTGAAGCGCGTAGCACGTAAAAATGGTCTGTCCTCGGTTGCAACACTCACCACCAAGTTCCAAACTGCCTCTGGAAGCAACATCAGCGCAATAACTGTTAGTTGGGGTTTCCATGGCTGAGCAGCCACACACAAGCCTAAGATCGCCATGGGCAATGCCAAAGGTGAGCTGGAGTGGTGTAAAGCTCGCTGCCATTGGACTCTGGAGCAGTGGAAATACGTTCTCTGGAGTGATGAATCACACTTCACCATCTGGCAGTCCGACAGACAAATCTGGGTTTGGCAGATGCCAGGAGAACGCTACCTGCCCGAATGCATAGTGCCAACTGTAAAGTTTGGTGGAGGAGGAATAATGGCCTTGGGCTGTTTTTTATTGTTCAGGCCCATTAATTCCAGTGAACAGAAATCTTAAAACTACAGCATACAATGACATTCTAGACGATTCTGTGCTTCCAAATTCGTGGCAACAGTTTGGCGAAGGCCTTTTTCCTGTTTCAGCATGACAATGCCCCCGTGCACAAAGTGAGGTCCATATAGAAATGGTTTGTCAGTATCGGTGTGGAAGAACTTGACTGACCTGCACAAAGCGCTGACCTCAACCAAATCGAACACCTGTGTGATGAATTGGAACAGCGACTGCGAGCCAGGCCTAATCGCCCAACATCAGTGCCTGACCACTAATGCTCTTGTGAATGGAAGTCCCCTCAGCAATGCTCCAACATCTAGTGGAAAGCTTTCCCAGAAGAGTGGAGGCTGTGTTAGCAGCAAAGGGGAGACCAACTCCATATTAATTCCAATGATTTTGGATTGATTGGATTTCCCACTGTATGGGTCCCACGACACAAGACAGAGGCAGAATGGGCTCGGGAGCTAGGTTAGAGGAAGGGGTGTCAAGCCGAGTTCCATGGGTTCGGGGCTATTAGACCGTGGTGGACGAGAGAAGGACGTGGAAGACTCGCAGGCCATGGGCAACTGTATAGGTCTGCGGTCCACCAGTATTTTGCCAATGGATATGGACATCCAGATGTATTGGTTTAGGTCCGTTAAAGCTCCTCTGCAGGCCAGTTCGGTCTGTAACTCCCGATTAAGACCCCTCCGGTAGACTGTAAGGAGAGCTGATTCACTCCATCTACTGCCGGCAGCCATTTTAACGGAACTCAAGGGCATATTCAGTGGTGGAGCGACGGCCCTGTCACAGCTCACATAACAGGTCCCCGGGCGTGGAAGAGGGCGTGGAAACGTGATTCAGAGGACAGATCAGAGCTTTGAGCGGCGCACAGGGCTGTGACCCAATCCAGAGCTTTGCCTGTGAGTAGGGAGATGACGAAGTCCACCCTGTCTTTGTCAGAGGTGAAGTCAACAGGGTGATGGTCTATGTACAGGTTACATTGCATGAGAAATCCTTGACATTTCCCTGGGGAGTCGTCATACTTCTTAGGCATGGCTAAGGGGGAGATGAACGAGAGGAGGCTGTGACATTTCTGAGACATCTTGGTTGGGCGGTGCCTGTGGAAAGGTCTGGGTCTGGGTCTTCATTGTTGTCTGGTGTAGGGCGTAGCGGGTAGGGGGTTGGTGGGTTTGGGATTTGGGTTGGTGGCATTGGCCCTTGCACTGCCGGTGTAGGAACTGGCGAAGGTTCTGAAGAAATGTCTTGCAGGGGCGTGTGGAGCTACAGTTGGGATGGTTGTCTTTCCAGATCTTACAGATGTTGGCTGTGCAGGCTGCGGCCAAATGGCCCAGATGGCTGCAGTTCCTGTACAGTTTGGGCATGTAGTGGACAGAGCCTCTGTTGTTTCCCAGCGTGATGGTGCTGGGGAGGTGTTGGATTCCGCCCACTCCGGTTGGGTCTGGTCTTAACAGGACCAGCCATTTTCGTGCCCCAGTCCAGATATTTTCTTCATCCAGGACCCTCCTAGCCACTGATTTGAGTGTGGTGCAGCTGCTTGACCAAACCTGTAACTGTAATGTAATTACCCTTGGATTCTGTATCAGAAAGGGGGAATGCTCTGAGTTTGTTAAACGTGGCTGTTCTAGTAACTGGGTGGTCTTGAAACTGGCTTCAGGTGATTCCTGTGGCCCTGGGTGTTTCACCAGGCAGTTCAGGTCAGATGGCACAAACCCATACCTCTCTGGAGAACTGCCCTGCTGAATTCCAGGCGGGTCATGCTTTCTGGTGGGGGGGAGTCAGGTCAGGTCGTGGTCAAGCCACTGTTACCCTTCCATCTACCCAGTCCTTCAGGCATTCCGGGCCATTTCCATTGGACCAGAACGACAGCACCAGCCACAGTCAAGCCTCTGTTACTGTTGATGCCTCCTGGTTCATCCAAAGAAAATGGTAGAAGAGGGAAAGTAGAGCGAGTAGAGTAAGGGACACAACCCTATAAAACCTCCACTACGCAGCGTTGTGCTTAATGAAGAGAAACCAGAGTCATAACATTTAAGGTTTAGGACTTGCTGCCACCCCAATCTGTCCTCTATACATTTTAAATTGATGGGGCACTATAATCCATATAGGAGTTAAATTGGTACATTATCTCACTCAAGGGTGCAACAAATATAGCCACTTACAAGGCATGCCTCAAAATATGTTAATGAGCCTTAAACAACAACACCAGGCACCCACTAATGGTCAAAAGGTTTTTGGCGCTCCAACGATGCGGTACTGTACTGTATATTGTGGGGTGGAATTACAGTACCATTCGAAATGCAGCAATTCTTGCCCCACCCACAACAATTTCCCACAATGCCAGACCATTTTACTGTTGATAAAACAAGGAATTACCGTATAATTTACAGTTTTTCGTTACAGTGTACCCTGTAGAATATAAGTGTAGAATTGAGCATTATGTATAATAAAAATACAATTTAGTACAATACATTTTTAGTAAACCAAAATCATTGTGGTCAAATATTGTAATATTTTGTCATCCTTTATTTCCATGTACAGTAAGTGATACTCTCATGTGTTATAGCCTTCTCGCCATTGAACAAAAAACTGCATGTATAAGATGTGTGTAACCACAGTTGTACTGTATGTGGTTCTGACAGCACAGTGTTTCAGTGTGTCTTCTCCTTTTCTCTGTCTCTGTCTTGTCTTCAGATTTCTGCCACCTACTCCACTGTGCATAAAACCCAGAAGAAGAAACCTCCGCCGGGCAACAATGGAGCCAAGACCCTCCCCCGCAACCACTGCTCTGTGGAGGAGAATGGAGGAGGTGGGGGAAGAGGAGCAGGAGGGAATGAGGCGTGGGTCGGTCCCGGGGGAGGGGTGAGGGGTCGCGGCCGGGGGGTCCAGGGTGGTCAGGCCCGATCCCACGAGGAGCCCTGCTACGCACCAGTCGGCGACAGGTCCTGGCCCGCCTGTGTGGTAGCCAAGTCCGAACCGGCGTACGCCACTATAGACTCCCACCGGAAACGTGAGCAGGCAGGTACCAATATCGGTGTGCTGGGGTCAAACGCTACACTGAAGCCCAAGAAGAAGCCTCCTCAGCAGGAAGCGCCGTCTCCAGGGCCCCCGGGCCCCCAGGGACCTCTAGCAGGTCCCCCGGCCCCTCTAACCAAGGCCCTACCTGGGGGGGAGAACTTCTATGAGACCATCAGTGATGTGAAACAGGGGGCTAACACCGCCAGCACCACCACCATCTTCACCTTCAACGACGGGATGGAGATGTACGTCACTGGCCTGTAGCTGAGAGACACTGGCTCGAACAGACCTGTTTGGGTTCTTCTGACCCTGTCTACACCTGGTATGAGCTATGAAAGGGACTGGTAACAATGTATATAGCAATGAAACCCACTGGTGAAACCAAGCAGCGGAAGTCACTTTCATAGCGTAATACAATGTCTCCAGTGATAGAATTATGGCCACATTCAGTGACAAAAGAAGAAGACGATGTTTGGAGGTGGATGTGGAGGCATTCACCAGGTTTAGACAAGGTCTCTGACCTTGACTTGAGGGTGGTGCAGACACCAGACCCAACCAGTGGTGGAAATTTACTTTTTGGTTCACTGACTGGGGGATCCCAGATTGGGGGTTCCAGTGCCAGTCGCAGCTTTGAAAGGAACCCAGTTCCAGGGGTTCCTCCTCATTTACACCGCTGGACCAACAGAACCAGAACTACTCTATGTCTTTGAGATTTGTCACAGAGCCAGTCTGGCTAACCCAGTCTGGCTAACCCGAGCCTGAATCATCCCAGTCAGACTCCAACAACAGATCCAACAAGACCATCACGTTTTGCACTGGATAACAGTGTCACTATTCACTTTACCTTACCTTACACACCCATTTGTGTGACATTTTACATATATATTTATTTTTGTATAAAGATGGTACCTATAATAGAGCATGCCCTGTACAGAATGCACAACATGATAACACACAATCACAGATACACGAGCAAACACACACACACTGTAGGCAAACATTGTTGTGCATGAAAACATACATTCTCACAGAGATGACGGAGGAAAGAAGTGTGGAGACACCAGGATGGCTTCCCTTAGAAGTCCCAACCCCCTGATGACATTATCGGTGGTGTCACTGGTGGCGTCACTCAAAAGAGTACTGACTAACTACATTAGGAGTATTTTTCTACGGCAATACAGGAGTAACACAGGCCTAGTTCACAAATATTTTATATTTTTTTTTAATAATTATTAACAAATACATTTCGATTGATCAGGTAGCACCCCTACTTCCCGCAGCTGTGTTTGTATTGTTCCTTTTTAAACTCTGAAATCATTTTTTTTGTTTACATTTAGCTCGACGTTAAATGACTTCACTAATCAATGCGGATCGAGCAGATTGCTATGGAGCGGGCAAGCTATTTACATGCATTGGACAGACGAGTGTAGTGCGCAATATGCGACTGAAATTTGGCCGGTGGGGAGAGAGCGAGAGAGGGTGGAGAAGGCTTGGCTTGATGCGCTGGGCATCTTGTTGTTATGATATGCATTATCTGAATTAGGGCCACAGAATTATACCTACAGAGAAGAGGCTTCTATGAGGAAACTTAGAATGTCTGAACTTCAGAGAGTTGGCTTAATGTTGGACCAGCTAGCTAGCTATCTAACTAACAAGCTTATGTGTGCAGAGCGGCACCAGAATGAAAATAAAAACATATCTCACCTTTTTGTCGTTAATAAATGTGAAAAGTGAAAGTTATAGTATCCTTAACTAGCATTGAATAGGTTCATCTATTCTTCTCTAATAAAAAAATCTCTCTCTAATTTCTGAATCCCGCTTGTAACGTCAGTAGACTACTAGACTACTTCAGAGGGGGAAGGACAGGTTGCCTACACCTACACACACACTGGCAAAGATTTTCAGCTGGCAGGAATACATTTCTGAGTGACAGAGTGAGGGCTTTGCATAGGCGCTTTGTTGCATTTTTTGTGGGACTGGAAAAAATGCACGGAACGTAAGATAACATTATTAACCAGTTCCCATGCTTTTAAAATAACAGTTCTGTTCCGGAATAGTATATATCAGTTTCTTTTGCGGTTCTGATTCTGTTCTAAATGTTTTTTTATTTTCCAGGTTTTTGGTTCTGTTCTCTGAACCGGTTCCAACCCCTGATGGTAACATTCTTTAACCTGGAGGAGGCGCTCTTGTCTCGAACCCAACACTCTCCTGTACAACCTTTACTTTTTCAAGGTAGAAATTGCCCCTAACCACAGATCTACAGCCCATACATACAGTACACTGAAGATGTCTTGTAACTGTAAGTGGCTTTGGATGAACACGTTATGGTAGTAAGGGAGTATACAGTCGTAGCCAAAAGTTTTGAGAATGACACAAACATAAATTTTCACAAATTCTGCTGCCTCAGTTTGTATGATGGCAATTTGCATATACTCCAGAATGTCATGAAGAGTGATCAGATGAATTGCAATTAGTTGCAAAGTCCCTCTTTGCCATGCAAATGAACTGAATCCCCAAAAAACATTTACACTGCATTTCAGCCCTGCCACAAAAGGACCAGTTGACACCATGTCAGTGATTCACTCGTTAACACAGGTGTGAGTGTCGACGAGGACAAGGCTGAAGATCACTCTGTCATGCTGATTGAGTTCGAATAACAGACCGGAAGCTTCAAAAAGAGGGTGGTGCTTGGAATCATTGTTCTTCCTCTGTCAATAATGGTTACCTGCAAGGAAACACGTGCCGTCATCATTGCTTTGCACAAAAAGGGCTTCACAGGCAAGGATATTGCTGCCAGTAAGATCGCACTTTAATCAACAATTTATCGGATCATCAAGAACTTCAAGGAGAGCGGTTCAATTGTTGTGAAGAAGGCTTCAGCGCGCCCAACAAAGTCCAGCAAGCGCCAGGACCGTCTTCTAAAGTTGATTCAGCTGCGGGATTGGGGCACCACCAGTACAGAGCTTGCTCAGGAATGGCAGCAGGCAGGTGTGAGTCATCTGCACGCACAGTGAGGCAAAGACTTTTGGAGGATGGTCTGGTGTCAAGAAGGGCAACAAAGAAGCCACGTCTCTCCAGGAAAAACATCAGGGACAGACTGATATTCTGCAAAAGGTACAAGGATTGGACTGCTGAGGACTGGGGTAAAGTCATTTTCTCTGATGAATCCCCTTTCCGATTGTTTGGGGCATCCGGAAAAAAGCTTGTCCGGAGAAGACAAGGTGAGCGCTACCATCAGTCCTGTGTCATGCCAACAGTAAAGCATCCTGAGACTATTCATGTGTTGGGTTGCTTCTCAGCCATTGGGAGTGGGCTCACTCACAATTTTGCCTATAAACACAGCCATGAATAAAGAATGGTACCAACACATCCTCCGAGAGCAACTTCTCCCAACCATCCAGGAACAGTTTGGTGACAAACAATGCCTTTTCCAGCATGATGGAGCACCTTGCTATAAGGCAGAAGTGATAACTAAGTGGCTCGGGGAACAAAACATTGATATTTTGGGTCCATGGCCAGGAAACTCCCCAGACCTTAGTCCCATTGAGAACTTGTGGTCAATCTTCAAGAGGCGGGTGGACAAACAAAAACCCACAAATTCTGACAAACTGCAAGCATTGATTATGCAAGAATGGGCTGCCATCAGTCAGGATGTGGCCCAGAAGTTAATTGACAGCATGCCAGGGCGGATTGTAGAGGTCTTGAAAAAGAAGGGCCACCACTGCAAATATTGATTCTTTGCATCAACTTCATGTAATTGTCAATAAGAGCCTTTGACACTTATGAAATGCTTGTAATTATACTTCAGTATTCCATAGTAACATCTGACAAAAATATCTAAAGACACTGAAGCAGCAAACTTTGTGGAAATTCATATTTGTGTCATTCTCAAAACTTTTGGCCACGACTGTACTGTATAAGTCTACATAGAGCAATCATTCACTATAAATCTGAAATACATCTATCAGACTTACATGCAGGGATTTTGAACAACTATTTTAATATTGTAGATATTCATCTTGTAGAGTTGTATTGAGCTCATCTGGGTTGATAGGTCAGGGTAAAATGGCCACCGCTGTTCTTGTTGTCAGTGGTGACACAGTTCAAGCGAAGCAGTGGTCCACCTCAAGTTGCCTCACACTGTTAATTCCATCCAGAACTACTGAGCTTTGACCACAGTGACTGACCACAGAGCAACAACTGACAAACTTATAGGGATAGTTCAACCCCACACCTAAGTCTTCCCTTTTCAACATCTCAAAAGTGGTCTAATGTTGAGTTGAATTCATATACTTTAATTTATTTATTTTATTTCACCTTTATTTAACCAGGTAGGCAAGTTGAGAACAAGTCCTCATTTACAACTGCGACCTGGCCAAGATAAAGCATAGCAGGAGTAAACAAACATACAGTCAATAATACAGTAGAAAAACAAATCTATACAATGTGTGCAAATGAGGTAAGATAAGGAAGGTAAGGCAATAAATAGGCCATGGTGGCGAAGTAATTACAATATAGCAATTAAACACTGAAATGGTAGATGAATGTGCAAAGTAGAAATACTGGGGTGCGAAGGAGCAAGATAAATAAATATATATCACAAGGTCTGTGGTGTAGAGCTTTCAAGAGAAATTCGCAGGACTTATGGTACAGACACACAGAGAAATCGGACTTCCGATAGGTACTTAACACAGTAAAAGGCTGCAGTGGCGTGTCCAGAAAATGTTGAATGCGTGGACAAGGTGGGACACAGACCAAGTTTAGAAGGGCCTAACATTTAGAACCTTAATCAATGTGCTTGCTCGTGCTCAAACATTTTTGATTGGCTTCATAGTAAAGACACAATGGAAAGGGACATTTACAAACACCATAAGTGTAATGACATTCGGCCTACAAAGTGGTGTGTATTCATGGATGCCAAGGGAAGCCAGGTTTTCCCCTGAAATATGAACAATAAAAAAAAATATAAAATTATTTCTCATTAGTGTCTATTCGTGTTTAATAATTTTCCTTAAATTCTCAAGAGGCTGAATCTATTTCACCGGAGAATGCATCCGAGCGAGGGAAACAGCGCCTCTCTGGGCCATCCCCTGGACACGCCACTAGGAGGCCATTCCATCTCTTTCTAGAACAAAAGACGTCCCTGCTGTGTGCCGACAAACTTGCCGTTTCTACTTGTAGAATCTCAATGCATGTCAGTGGCCTTGAACTTAACTTTGACCCAATCAGAGAGCACAAACCTCCACATGGAGCTGACAGAAGTGACAAGAAATAGGAAAAAAAAGTGAATGGTACCAACACATTAGGTTCAGTTTGATAATGTGCACCTGCTCAATAGTTAGCTAGCTAGCTAACATTAGTGACTGAGCCAGGCAGTCACACACACTTCATATGAAACTAATTGTCACATATGGTGACAACATTTAATATACCCAAATGAGGGACAATAGGATGATTTTTGCAGGACATTTGCGGGACAGTGTATAGCCTATATGGAACTTTTTTGGTCGGGCAGCACATAGCCCCCTGCATGTTATAATGTGCCCCTAGCTATCCGTAATCAAATTAAAAACTAGACAATTGTGCCATCTGATTTTCTTATTATAAGCAATTTTATACTTATTTATACTTTTACTTTTTATAATTTGCAATTTGATTTTCTTTTGATACTTAAGTATATTTAAAACCAGACTTTTACAGAAATAGTATTTTTCTGGGTTACTTTCACTTTTACTTATATTTACTTTTACTCAAGTATGAAAGTTGGGTACTTTTTCGACCACTGTCTAAAATAATTCCAGATTCTGAACAGTGGCTGAAACTATCTCACTAAAGCATCCAAAACTAAAGCATCCGATTGAGTGAAACAGCACCCCTCTGCCTACTATATGTAGCCCATGTATCTGATGATGTCTGGAGGAAAAAAGTATGACATGCCATACTATTTTTGGCCAGACAGTATCAGATACATGGGCTTCATACTGTATATACTAAGACAGTAGGGCGCTGTTTCGCTCAATCGGATGCTTTATCTGAGATTGATGCGTCTTTCTGACGGCGCGGGTCTCGGCCAAATAAATTATCAATATTTAAATATTTTATTTGGAAGAGCAAGGAGGTACGGTAGGGCGGGCCAGGCCCCCTGCTTTACTAAGCGAGCACCATTGTGAGGACTACAACCCTGCTCCCGCTGCACGGAAAAAGCTAATTGCAACGCACATAGCCTACTTTTTTTACTAAGGTTTAATACAGCTATTTACTTATGCTACTTTTGTAGCTCTTCGTCAGAAGCACATTTTTGTAAGTAGTTAGTCCTAAGGCTAGCTTTTTCAAACAGAAATGTGCTTCCTGTAGCACTAATTCCCAAAGGTTTTTGGACACTGTAAAGTCCATGGAGAACAAGAGCACCTCCTCCCAGCTGCCCACTGCACTGAGGATAGGAAACGCTGTCACCACTGATAAATCCACAATAATCGATCATTTCAATAAGCATTTTTCTACGGCTGGCCATGCTTTCCACCTGGCTACCCCTACCCTGGCCAATGTCTCAGCACCCCCTGCAGCAACTTGCCCCCCGCTTCTCCTTCACCCAAATCCAGACAGCTGATGTTCTGAAAGAACTGCAAAATCTGGATCCCTACAAATCAGCTGGGCTAGACAATCTGGACCCTCTCTTTCTAAAATTATCAGTCGAAATTGTTGCAACCCCTATTACTAGCCTATTCAACCTCTCTTTCGTATCGTCTGAGATCCCCAAAGATTGGAAAGCTGCCGGGGTCATCCCCCTCTTCAAAGGTGTAGACACTCTAGACTCAAACTGTTATAGACCCATATCCATCCTGCCCTGCCTTTCTAAAATCTTCTGTTAATAAACAGATCACCGACCATTTTGAATACCACCGTACCTTCTCCACTATGCAATCTGGTTTCCAAGCTGGTCATGGGTGCACCTCAGCCACGCTCAAGGTCCTAAACGATATCATAACTGCCATTGATAAAAGACAGTACTGTGCAGCCGTCTTCATCGACCTGGCCAAGGCTTTCGACTCTGTCAATCACCGCATTCTTATCGGCAGACTCAATAGCCTTTACAATGGGAAAACGTTAAGTTAGCGTGTATAGGTTTACTATAAAATACATCTTGTGAAATACACTCTGTATTTTCTTAATGCGTTGTTTATGTTCTGTTTTTACCTATTGACCATGATACGTGTTTAAATAGCTTATGCCACTGCCATGAAGACGGCAGTTGTTTCTTTAATGCTGTTGGTGCATTTTTTTCAGCTTGAAACAAAATGCATGTTTTTGACCAGATGAAAATGAAAAAAGTAACAAAATATTGTGGTACCTAATTTATTTCCTGATGTTGGTTTTCCTGTTTTGTAATTGGAGAAAAAAATGGATAAGCTCTGGTAGAGAGAGAGAGAGAGAGAGAGAGAGACACACCCTCCACCCGCCGGAAGGTTGCCAGTAGGAGGGAGGAAGCACAGGCCTCTCTATCCTTCCTCTCCTGTCTCTTTTCCTTCTCTACTCTCCTCTCTCTGTGCTGAGGATATAGAAACGTTGATTTCAACATCAATAGTGCAGCATATGTGTGATATGACCAATGACTAACAGCTGAGATGATTTAAGCAACTTTTGGGCACAGATCTAGCATCATCTAGCACTGCCACTGCTAGTCGCCTGAGGAAATTCATTGACTTTTCATTCAACCCGTTTAGCACAGACTGAATCTACAAAGACATGGCAGGACCAAGACCAAATAAAGTCTAGAAATATGAATGGTTATCACAGATGTGGTTTTACATTGGAGCAAAGATAGGGTAGCCTACTTATCTCCTAAATTTGAAGGCCCAATGGCTTGTGATTGCTAACTTCTGTGGCCTATGTTGTTTTAATATGACACAGGGTTTTGACGTGGAACAAAATATTTCAAAACATAATAGTAAAAATGTTCAAAAGATTGTAAATGTTTTATAATAATTAATACAAAATCAGTCTCAAGTTTTTACTTTTATAATAAAGTAGCACCTTTAAAACGTGTCTGTCTATGTGTGCATGACAATGTAGTATTTTATGGTGTTTCATGTTTGTTATTTTTGACCACATTAGGCTTTTTCTGGGTTGGTTGACGGTCGTGGATTTTCACGTGATCACATAACCTTTCACATGTGAAATCATGTGAAACCACGTGGTTTTGGATGACTTCACGTGATGATATTTCACTTGAAGCTTCATGTTGATTTCCACATGTGATCACATAACCTTTCACATGTTTGACATTTTCCCATGATGCCCTGCAAACAAAAATGTGTCGTTAGGATGTCCCCGGAACGTCACAAAATAGCTGCAGCTTTTTTATGACATACATGATTACATTCAATGTCGTCACCTGTGATTTGAACTCACAACCTCTTGGTTCACAGCATTCCGATCTTCCTGCCACCACATCTTTGTCAATGACTGATTTCACCTGTATTCCTACACTTTGGACTTCAAAGTAAATCTCAGCTTTGTATAATGCACTCAATACAAACTATTATATTTATCATAATGATTCAGGAGTAACATTAAAACAGAATAATATGCCTCACCAACATTAGACAACTATACAGAAAACCCACAAAATGCTGAAAGGGGGAAAATTTGATCAATGATGAGAAAAGATGAACTGATAACTAAAATAGAAGTGCAAATTACACTATTTTGCTAAGTGCAGAGATGTATTATAGGTATTGAATGTGTAAGGGACTTCTGAGAATGCTGCAGACTTTATGGTGCAGCAGAAAGATCAGCATACCCCAAATCCCAGGTCATATTGAAAAGTCAGTACTGAAGTAATCATGCCAAATGTAATCATACTGTCATTGATTAAAGATATTAACAACCATTTTGCTGAACAGCATACCACTTACCTTAAACCCCCATACCATTTAATTAATTACTTCCCCTACAATTTTATTTAAAAAAATCATGTGAGGGGAATTGCAGATTCACCTGTGGAATATTCAGTTTCACATGTGAAAACCTAACTCTCACATGTCAAATGTGTGTTGTTTCATGGTAGGCCTATCAGATGTTGAAATTTTGCATCCCACGTTGTTACGTTTATTTCACATGAGATCATGTTGTCACATGCGCTCAAATGTTTTCACGTGTAGCTTCATATTATTATTTTGCAGAGAGAGAGAAGCTAGTATGGAAGGAGCGTGTTGCTTTTACATGTTGTCACATTTTATCACATTAACTTCACATAAGGAGATCTTAAGCCTGTGTCACACAAAGCAATGTGGATGCAATTTCTGTTGCAGATGCAAGTTGCAAATGACATCTTCTCAAGCAACTTTGTTGATACACAAAGCAGTTCAAACGCAATTGAAATGGCATGCAACATCCAATCCTGTCATATATCACATCATGGTTTTATAAACTATTCGTTTATCAAACCAAATGGTAATTGTAACAGTATCGATTCAGACAAAATGCTGGATGTACAATTTACCTAGCTAGCCAAAATGTTGCATATTTGCCAACCATGTTTTACCAAGATAGCTAGCTAACCAAGCAAGCGACAAGCTAAGCTAAGCTAGCTAGCTAGCTAGTGCAGTTCATGTTGGACAATGCTGCAGCAGCATACCACCCTGCATCCCACTACTGGCTTGCTTCTGAAGCTAAGCAGAGTTGGTCCTGGTTGTTCCCTGGATGGAAGACCAGGTGCTGCTGGAAGTGATGTTGGAAGGCCAGTAGGAGGCACTCTTCCCTCCAGTCTAAAAAAAAGATCCCAATGCCCCAGGGCTGTGATTGGGGACATTGCCTTGTGTAGGGTGCTGTCTTTTGGATGGGACGTTAAATGGGTGTCTTGACTCTCTGTGGTGACTAAAGATCCCATGGTAAAATTATGTATTATAACACTGGTGTCCTGGCTAAATTCCCAATCTGGCCACCTAATCATCTCCAGTTTCCTATTGGCTCATTCCTCTCCCCTGTCACTATTCCCCAGGTTGTTGTTGTAAAAGAGAATGTGTTCTCAGTCAACTTAGCGGGTTGTGTGCAAGCAACATAAATTGAATCCACATTGCTTCATGTGACATTGGCTTTATATGATTTGTTCTGTGAGATAATATCAGACAGTTAACATGACCTTTAACCCTTGTGTGATGTTCGGGTCTCCGGGACATGAACGTTTACTAAAAGAAAAATTATACAATTAATTATTTTTTCTACCCGAGACTCATTGACATTGGCTCATTTTCTGTGAAGAACATGTAAAATAACACATTTTCATTGAGTGCACACATTTATATTACATATGTGGTATTTGGGTCCACTGGACCCGAGGCTAAGAAAAGTTTGAAAAGGTGTGCGTCAAATCAAATAAAATTTTATTTGTCACATACGTGTGTTTAGCAGATGTTATTGCGGGTGTAGCAAAATGCTTGTGTTTCTAGCTCCAACAGTGAAAACAAGAAAACAACATAGCACATGTAACTAAATCATCACACAGAATACGTAAACACACACAGCGTAGGTTATTGATTACATACATAATACAATGAAAACAGGTCCCTAGTGGGCTAAAAAAAGCATGCCCATTCGGTTACACAATGGAAAGGGAGGGTTATGTAAGAAGAGGGAGAGACAAAGAGTGTCAACTCCAAATGTACATACATTTGGAAGCTACGCTCATGGGAATATGAATTCTTTGCATATGAATGACCGCTCATTAGGAAAAGAAATGCGATGTATATATTTACACATAGATGTCTGTCATCTCTCTGTTGAACTCGATGGTTCTATGGGAAGTGGTTCAATGTACGTTTCTGGTTGTCCACCAGTGTCAGGATCTTCGTATTGAACGGACCAAGATGCAGCGAGGGTTCCAGTATACATACTTTTATTTACGTATTGCAACTGGCAAAACAATAAACAAATAAAGATCGTAACTCAGGTGTGGCTCAACACAGGCACACACAAATACAACATACAAATATAATTAATGACCCACAACCCCAGTGAAGAAAAGAACAAACATAAATATGGTTCCCAATTAGAGGTAACAGGGAGCCTGGTGTGCGGAGCAGGAACAGGACGTGCTGGGCTAGCGATGCACACAGGGGGCCTGATGCGTGGAGCAGGGACAGGACATGCCAGGCTCTTGATGCGCACAGGGGACCTGATGCGTGGAGCAGGAACAGGCCGTGCCGGTCTCTGAACGCGCACTGGAGACACCGTGCGCTTCACTGCATAACATAGTGCCTGACCAGTGGAACGCTCACTCCGGTAAGCACGGGGAGTTGGCTCAGGTCTCCAACCTGGCTCTGCCTCTCGGGCTTCCTCGCCAGCCATGTTCCCTTGTACTGCTGCCGCTCTGCCATAGCTACCTCCAACTCTTCCCTGGGCCGGCGATACTCCCAAGCCTGCCTCCAGGGTCCCTTACCAGCCAGGATCTCCTCCCATGTCCAGAATTCCCGGTTATCCCGCTGCTTGGTCCTTTTGTGGTGGGTCATTCTGTTACGATCTTCGTATTGAACGGACCAAGATGCAGCGAGGGTTCCAGTATACATACTTTTATTTACGTATTGCAACTGGCAAAACAATAAACAAATAAAGATCGTAACTCAGGTGTGGCTCAACACAGGCACACACAAATACAACATACAAATATAATTAATGACCCACAACCCCAGTGAAGAAAAGAACAAACATAAATATGGTTCCCAATTAGAGGTAACGACAATCAGCTACCTCTAATTGGGAACCATCAACCCAACATAGAAATACACCACCTAGAACTAAAAACCCCTCCTAACCAAAACACAAATGAAACGCCAGCCTGCTATGTCAGGCCAGGACGTGACAAACAGAGGTCACAATGTCCTTCTAGGTGTATGCTTCTTTTGTTCTGGAGAGTTCGTTAAAATAGATATTTCAGATATACCACACATTGTTCAGAGGGATCTCTCTTCCCCCTCGTCTTTGGTCAAACGTCCTAGACAACTTTACATGCACAGCTGCAGATGGTGCATGTTTTGGTCTGGTTTACAACATTTCTAACCATTTCAACGTGTGGACCACGGCCTCACGTTCTCTGGCCGCAATGGTTGATTATTCAGGGTACGGCTAGGACCACTTTACATGCCGGCAGCAAGTTTGCATGAAACACAATTCTCATTTAAAAGACTAAAATCACATTTCTATCTTTTCAAATATAGTTTCATATTTAATCATATCATGTCTACAGCATTTAGATGTAAATCTGATATATATAGTGTGAAAGCTCTTAAAGTTACAATGTTTCCGTTATAACGTCTTTCAGATCATTTTAATGACATCACAAAATAAACATATATTTTCCATATTCCATCTCTCATCAATCCCAACATTCGGATGTTTAAATACACTGCTCAAAAAAATAAAGGGAACACTTAAACAACACAATGTTACTCCAAGTCAATCACACTTCTGTGAAATCAAACTGTCCACTTAGGAAGCAACACTGATTGACAATAAATTTCACATGCTGTTGTGCAAATGGAATAGACAACAGGTGGAAATTATAGGCAATTAGCAAGACACCCCCAATAAAGGAGTGGTTCTGAAGGTGGTGACCACAGACCACTTCTCAGTTCCTATGCTTCCTGGCTGATGTTTTGGTCACTTTTGAATGCTGGCGGTGCTTTCACTCTAGTGGTAGCATGAGGCGGAGTCTACAACCCACACAAGTGGCTCAGGTAGTGCAGCTCATCCAGGATGGCACATCAATGCGAGCTGTGGCAAGAAGGTTTGCTGTGTCTGTCAGCGTAGTGTCCAGAGCATGGAGGCGCTACCAGGAGACAGGCCAGTACATCAGGAGGCGTGGAGGAGGCCGTGGGAGGGCAACAACCCAGCAGCAGGACCACTACCTCCGCCTTTGTGCAAGGAGGAGCACTGCCAGAGCCCTGCAAAATGACCTCCAGCAGGCCACAAATGTGCATGTGTCTGCTCAAACGGTCAGAAACAGACTCCATGAGGGTGGTATGAGGGCCCAACGTCCACAGGTGGGGTTGTGCTTACAGCCCAACACCGTGCAGGACGTTTGGCATTTGCCAGAGAACACCAAGATTGGCAAATTCGCCACTGGCGCCCTGTGCTCTTCACAGATGAAAGCAGGTTCACGCTGAGCACGTGACAGACGTGACAGAGTCTGGAGACGCCGTGGAGAACGTTCTGCTGCCTGCAACATCCTCCAGCATGACCGGTTTGGCGGTGGGTCAGTCATGGTGTGGGGTGGCATTTCTTTGGGGGGCCGCACAGCCCTCAATGTGCTCGTCAGAGGTAGCCTGACTGCCATTAGGTACCGAGATGAGATCCTCAGACCCCTTGTGAGACCTTATGCTGGTGCGGTTGGCCCTGGGTTCCTCCTAATGCAAGACAATGCTAGACCTCATGTGGCTGGAGTGTGTCAGCAGTTCCTGCAAGAGGAAGGCATTGATGCTAAGGACTGGCCCGCCCGTTCCCCAGACCTGAATCCAATTGAGCACATCTGGGACATCATGTCTCGCTCCATCCACCAACGCCACATTGCACCACAGACTGTCCAGGAGTTGGCGGATGCTTTAGTCCAGGTCTGGGAGGAGATCCCTCAGGAGACCCTCCGCCACCTCATCAGGAGCATGCCCAGGTGTTGTAGGGAGGTCATTCAGGCACGTGGAGGCCACACACACTACTGAGCCTCATTTTGACTTGTTTTAAGGACATTACATCAAAGTTGGATCAGGCTGTAGTGTGGTTTTCCACTTTAATTTTGAGTGTGACTCCAAATCCAGACCTCCATGGGTTGATAAATTTGATTTCCATTGATAATTTTTGTGTGATTTTGTTGTCAGCACATTCAACTATGTAAAGAAAAAAGTATTTAATAAGATTATTTCATTCATTCAGATCTATGATGTGTTATTTTAGTGTTCCCTTTATTTTTTTGAGCAGTGTATATTGCCCCAGTGTCCGTTGTTTAATGTTAAAGTTTTGGCGGCAACGTTTCTCTGTGTAACAAATGATTTTCAGCCTTCGAATCCTGCAGAACCCAAGTGAGAGTTTCTGCAAGGTATTTAAGTCATAAAACAGGCCAAACTCCCCCCCTCTCCTCTCCTGTGGGAGAGAGGGGGAGTCTGGCTATCCTCAAACATTTACCTAGCTGATGGATCCTTTTAATCCTCACCAACGAGAGAGAGAGTACATCTCGGTGTACAACACGTTTGTCATCTGGATGGCGTTGAACCCCGATTGGAACAGAGGGAATCTCCAGAGGAGATGGCTCTTTCTCAAGGAGCTGGGCAAGGCATTGGTAAGACCTCAAATCCAGAGGAGGCAACATATCCCAAGGACCCCAGCTTCTGCAGCCATCGTGAGGAGAATTCAGGAAGAGGATGCTGGTGCACCATCCACCCGACCCACAGAACCAACAACTCCAATACCAGAAGTAAGTGTGAGGGATGTTTTTGCGTGTGTGTGTCTGACTCTCCTACCTTGGCCTGCTGTAACTATATATGTGATTGAGATGTTAGTAAAATTGTTTGTAAAAAGTGTTTTCATCATTCTAGAGTGTGTGGTTCCAAGAAGGACAGGAAGACAGTACACAATCATCAAGTGCAAGAAATACATTTGCAACAAACACACAGTAAAACTAATCCTGTCCCTCATGTGGTGTGTAGACCGGTCTTAATTTGTGTTCAATGTGTCTCATTTATCATTTCCATAAAATACTGTATGTAAAATTTGTCCTTCCAATTTGGTCAGTTCAAAGCAATAAACATCAATAGTGATAAAAACTTTGTTTCATTTATATTTGATCAAGATAAACATGATTTATTCCACCCATGTGTCACGAATTCCGCCGAAGTCGGTTCCTCTCCTTGTTCGGGCGGCGTTCGGCGGTCGACGTCACCGGTCTTATAGCCATCGCCGATCCACTTTTCATTTGTTTTGTCTTGTTTTATATCACACCTGGTTTTAATTTGCTCTCATTGCTGTTGTTTATTTAACCCTCGTCTGCGTGGGGATTTGTTTGTTGGCATGCTGGTTTAGTATGTTTTTCACCCGGGCTTTGTGGCAGCCGGTTTTTGTACGTGTATTTTGTACTTTGTGCTGCCTTACTTGGTTTTGGGCATTTGTTTTGTGACGCGGTTGCATTCTGTATTTTACTTTGTGTCACGATCTTCATAACGGACAGACCAAGGCGCAGCGAGGCATCCTGTATACATGTTTATTAAATCAACGTAACTGGGACAAAAACAACAAAATGAACGAAGATCGTAATGTGGAACATAACGTGTCTAACAAAACGAAGCTATGACCAAACAATAACCCACAAATCCCAAGTGAAAACTACAAACATATATATGGTTCCCAATTAGAGACAACGACACTCAGCTGACTCTAATTGGGAACCATTACCTCAACATAGAAATATATAACCTAGAACAGAAAAAACCCTACACCAAAAACAAAACAAAAACACTCCAGCCTGGACGTGACACTTTGCCTGAGTTAAGTACTTAGTCCACTCATCTCTGCTCTCCTGCGCCTGACTTACCTACACCAGCTACACCCACCGCATGACAGAATTCCCCACCATCAATGGAGTCAGCAGGAACAGGTGCCCCTGATATTGGGGTCGAGGAGCGCGTCCAGGACGCGGCGATACTCCACCATCTCGGCGCCGCCATGGACCGTGTCGTCCAGACAATGGACCACTGGGAGAGACAGGGAGTTCCTCCAGCGCCTCCGCCAGCACAACCAGGGTCTCCACTACTCACCCCCTTCATCCGGTCCCAGTGGGATTCGTCTCGCCCTTCCCCGGGAGTAGGATGGGACGGTTGCACGCTGCCAGGGTTTCCTGTTGCAGCTGGAGCTCTACCTGGCAACCGTCCACCCGGCTCCTTCGGGCTGTGAGAAGGTCTCCGACCTCGTCTCATGCCTCTCGGGGAAAGCCCTGGAGTGGGCCAAAGCCATGTGGGGGAGAGGAGATGCGGTGTTGGACCATTTCGAGGAGTTCACCCGCCGCTTCCGAGCAGTCTTCGACCACCTGCCTGAGGGTAGAGCGGCAGGTGAACGTCTCTTCCATTTGAGGCAGGGGACGAGGAGTGCCCAGGAGTTCGCAATAGACTTTTGGACCCTGGCCGCCGGCACGGGATGGAACAACAGGGCCCTGGTCGACCACTATCGCTGCAGTTTGCGCGAGGACGTCCATCGGGAGTTGGCCTGCAGGGACACCACCCTCACCGACCAGCTGGTGGACCTGTCCATTAGGTTGGATAACCTGCTGGCTACCCACGGACGTTCAGAGGGGGGTCTGTCTGTTCCATCCCCCAGCACCACCGCTCCGATGCCCATGGAGCTGGGAGGTGCTGCGCTCAGGGAGACCGGAGGAGGTTCCAGTTCGTGCACCATCTGTGGCCGCAGTGGTCACACTGCCGGTCGGTGCCGGGTTGGTTCCTCTGGGAGTCGAGGCAGCAGGCAGGGCACTCTCGTGTCACCCCAGGTGAGCCGGCACCATGCTCACCCAGAGCCCTCTGTTGCACACATGTTTTTGTATGTTGCTCTTTTCCTGAGTTGTCCCTGCATTCCCAGCATAAGGCGCTTCGGCGATTCAGGGAATTTTATAGACAGATCATTTGCCCATAGTTTAGGGATCCCCATTGTTCCATTGGCCATGCCCTTCCCAGTTCACGCCCTAGATAGTCGACCATTGGGGTCAGGGTTGATTAGGGAGGCCACCGCTCCCCTGGGCATGGTGACGCAGGGGGGTCACACGGAGAGAATTAGTCTCTTTCTCATTGACTCTCCTGCGTTTCCCGTGGTGCAAGGCCTACCCTGGTTAGCTCGTCATGACCCCACTGTATCCTGGCAACGGAGGGCTCTCACGGGGTGGTGTCGGGAGTGCTTGGGGAGGTGTTTAGGGGTTTATCCAGGTCACTGTGCGGTACAGTTACCCTCTACCTCTCATAGCCAGTGCGATTGAGTCAATGCACGGGGGTGCGCTTCTTCACTAAATTAGATCTCAGGAGCGCTTACAACCTGGTGTGTATCCGGGAGGGAGACGAGTGGAAGACGGCTTTCAGTACTACCTCAGGGCATTACGAGTACCTTGTCATGCCGTACGGGTTGGTGAATGCTCCATCAGTCTTCCAAGCCTTTGTAGACGAGATCTTCAGGGACCTGCACGGGCAGGGTGTAGTGGTGTATATTGATGACATTCTGATATACTCCGCTACACGCGCCGAGCATGTGTCTCTGGTGCGCAGGGTGCATGGTCGACTGTTGGAGCATGACCTGTACGTCAAGGCTGAAAAATGCCTGTTCTTCAAACAGTCCGTCTCCTTCTTAGGGTACCGCATTTCCACCTCAGGGGTGGAGATGGAGAGTGACCGCATTTCAGCCGTGCGTAATTATCGACTCCCACCACGGTAAAGGAGGTGCAGCGGTTTCTAGGGTTTGCCAATTACTACCAGAGGTTTATCTGGGGTTTTGGTCAGGTAGCGGCTCCCATTACCTCACTGCTGAAGGGGGGACCGGTACGTTTGCAGTGGTCGGCTGAGGCGGACAGGGCTTTTGGTCACCTGAGGGCTCTGTTTACCTTGGCTCCCGTGCTGGCCCATCCGGATCCCTCTTTTGGAGGTGGACGCGTCCGAAACTGGGATAGGAGCCGTGCTCTCTCAGCGCTCGGTACGCCACCGAACCCTTTTTTTCATCTGGACTTTTTCAATAACAAAAATTTGATCAATAACATCAAAGGCTGCACTGAAATCTAAAAATACAGCACCAACTATCATCTTATTATCCATTTATTTTAACCAATAATCAGTCATCTGAGTCAGTGCAGCACAAGTTGAGTGGCCTCTAACTGCATGCTGAAAGTCAGGAGTTAATCTGTTCTCTGAAAAATAGAATCGTATTTGGTCAAACACAATCCTCTCCATCAGTTTACAAAGAACAGGCAGCAAACTGATTGGGCGTCTGTTAGAGCCAGCAAAGGGTGCTTTACTATTTTTAGGCAATGGAATTACATTAGCTTCCTTCCACGCCTGTGGACACACACACTTTGGCTTTGATTAAAGATAATAGGGGTGGCAGTACAGTCTACTACCATTGTCAATAGTTTCCCATCAAGGTTGTCTATACCTGGTAGATTGTCATTATTGATGGATAACAAAAAACAAATGCAACCTCTCCCACACTAACTTGACCAAATTCAAAACAGCAATCCTTGTCTTTCATTATTAGATATTTTATAGAAAAACCTGATGGTTTACTGTTCAATGTTGTAATTTCACTTCTGAGTTTTTCCACTTTATTAGTGAAATAGTCATTGAAATGATTGCCACAACTTAAATGTTTTGTTATAAATGACCCATCAACTTTAATGAACAATGGAGATTCATTGGGTTTTATGCCCATGATATCATTTAAGGTACTCCAAAGTAATTTTCCATTGTGTTTTATGTAATTTATCTGTGTTTGGTAATATCATTTTTTTTAGTCACAACATTTCTCAATTTAAAGGCTGATGTTTTCCAACTCTTTTGCATAATATATTTTAACCATACAATTTTTCAATGAATCATCAATCCAGGGGGCTTTAACAGTTCTCACAGTTAGTTTCTTAACAGTACATGTACATAAGTATATGTAATTATTTCTGCCTATATATTTTCCCAGGGAAGGGAAAACACTGGGAGCATAACACTGGGAGCATAACACTGGGAGCATAACACTGGGAGCATAACACTGGGAGCATAACACTGGGAGCATAACACTGGGAGCATAACACTGGGAGCATAACACTGGGAGCATAACACTGGGAGCATAACACTGGGAGCATAACACTGGGAGCATAACCAGTGAATACCTGAATTTCATGAGGGAGAGCGAGGCCTCATACCTGGAGACACTTTAGGCCCAGCATAAGCAGTAGGATCAGCACTTTAATCAGCTGTGTGAAGATGAGGCAGCAGCCAGTGCAGCAGACAGGGCAGCCAGGGTGGCTGAGATGGCCCAGCCCGCCTTGTTTAACAACAGCTTCATAGCTGTATTTCGACAGTTTGTCCAAGCCATAAAAGGACGTCAGCCACCAGCAGCAGACATGTCCCTAGACTAAACTGGCTTATGTAAAATACTTGTTTTTATTCACTTAAATTTGTAGTACACCCGAAAGCATTGTGAATGTGGCTTTCAATTACTGTTAATTGAATTGAGCCTACTGTTAAACAATAAAAAATAATGTACATTTAACAGATTTTGGAATAATACACTTCTTAAACATGCTTAGGTAAAAATACAAAACTTATAAGAACATACACGACGTGTCACGCCCTGATCTGTTTCACCTGTCTTTGTGATTGTCTCCACCCACCTCCAGGTGTCTTCTGTGTTCCCCTTTAGTCCTCGGTGTATTTATCCCTGTGTTTCCTGTCTCTCTGTGCTAGTTCGTCTTGTTTTGCCAAGTCAACCAGCGGTTTTCCTAGCTCTTACTTTTCCCAGTCTTTGTTTTTTCCTAGCCCTCCTGTTTTTTTTACCCATGCCTGTCCTGATGCCGAATCCGCCTGCCTTACCACTCTGCCTGTTCTGACCTCGAACTTGCCTATCGCCTGGTACTGTTTGGACTCGGACCTGTTCACTGAACCCCTGCCTGTCCTGACCTCAAGCCTGTCTATCGCCTGGTACTGATTGGACTCTGACCTGTTCACTGAACCCCTGCCTGTCCTGACCTCAAGCCTGTCTATCGCCTGGTACTGTTTGGACTTTGACCTGGTTTATGAACTCTCGCCTGTCCCTGACCTGCCTTTTGCCTACCCCTTTTAGTATAATAAATACCGGAGCTCAACCATCTGCCTCCTGTGTCTGCATTTGGGGCTCGCCTTTTGCCTTTATAATACCGTTCAAAAGTTTTTCTGTCCATTAAAATAATATCAAATTGATCAGAAATACAGTGTGGCATAGTTAATGTTGTAAATGACTATTGTAGCTGGAAACGTCAATTTTTTTATGGAATATCTTCATAGGCGTACAGAGGCCCATTATCAGCATCCATCACTCTTGTGTTCCAATGGCACATTGTGTTAGCTAATCCAAGTTGATCATTTTAATAGGCAAATTGATCATTAGAAAACCCTTTTGGCAATTATGTTAGCACAGCTGAAAACTCTTGTTCTGATTAAAGAA
This sequence comes from Brachymystax lenok tsinlingensis, assembly GCA_030435695.1. Lineage (NCBI taxonomy): Eukaryota > Metazoa > Chordata > Actinopteri > Salmoniformes > Salmonidae > Brachymystax > Brachymystax lenok. The sequence continues at coordinate 1,358,969 of CM059801.1, read as the reverse complement.
GCAATAAAACTGTCCTTCTTTAGACTAGTTGAGTATCTGGAGCATCAGCATTTTGTGTGTTCGATTACAGGCTCAAAATGGCCAGAAACAAAGAACTTTCTTCTGAAATTCATCTATTCTTGTTCTGAGAAATGAAGGCTGCCATTCCATGTGAGAAATTTCCAAGAAACTGAAGATCTCGTACAACGCTGTGTACTGCTCCGTTGATAAGTGCGTGAATTTGACCATTTTCCTATCCTGCTAAGCATTCAAAATGTATGAGTGCTTTGGGGTGTCAGGGAAAATTTATGAAGTAAAATGTACATTATTTTCTTTAGGAATGTTGTGGAGTAAAATTAAAAGTTGTCAAAAATATAAATAGTAATGTAAAGTACAGATACCCCAAAAAACGACTTCAGTAGTACTTTAAAGTATCTTTACTTATGTACTTTACACCACTTTTTGTGACTAGAGCGAGTACAGCTACGACCGGAAGTGACTTTTCGTAGCAGGTTAAGAGAGCACCACCATTTTTGGATTTTCTGACAATTTACTACCTTGGGTGAAAACAGTGTGCAACATTGTAAATTGGTGGTGGAAAATTGTGTTTTATTAAGACAGTACACACATTTTTCCTTATTTATGGGGGGGGCGACTCGCCATCAAAGCTGGTTAAGGAGGAAAGGGATGCTTTTGCAGCCTGCATGGAGGATGCTTTATGTACGACCCGTCCATGTATTACCGGGAATGCACATCAATCCTAGATAGTGCAGATCTAGCACCAACTATCGGCTGCCAAGGCTAAGACAGAACCACTTAGAAGTTAAATGATGTTGAAAATGCTTATTTTACCCACTGAAAGAAAAAATATACAGGAGTTACATTGTTCTTTTTTCGGCGGATGGATTATCCCTTTAATGTAAACCCAGCCACTTTGGCTTCGGAAACACTGATAAAATGGCATAGGCTTTTTTTGTTATTATCTGGTGATAAAACGAGTGATTAATGCCATGCTTTGGGATATTATTTCAAGTTGTGAATAGGCTGCTACACTTGATCTCCACAGACATAAGGATACTGTTTTGACTTCAGCCAAGTCTAGGCCTACTTGTTTTCGTTTCTCCCTTTTCCAACGGCCGGCCGGCAAAGGGCAAACTGGAGCGACACACCCCCACAATCTTCGCTGGAAAAAGGTGACACAGTCCGAACTACCCAATGGGCTGCTGGCTTGCGATGGCTGCGTGCCCAAATGGAATGTTTATGTATTCTGAGGACCAATAGGAGTGAACTGAAGGCGGGACCCTGTGAATGTCACCAGTGGTCTGCACACGCAGGGAAGTGGGGGCGTGGCATTTTGTTTTAGAAAAAAACGAAACAATCTGTAACTCTACCTTAGAATAGCGGTAACAGACGGAGATCGATTCAAGACAATCCTGATAAATGTATTTTATTCCAGATATCTGCACTAAAATCTATAGAAAGCGGGTAATCTTTCTTTAGTCCCCACTTGTCTAGTCCAATGATGAATTCTAAACGTCTGCTTGACATGTCTGCTGTTAGAATAGGGGTCGGGGGCGCTTCGAAACAAGCCGGTATTGACCAGGATGCAGAGGGTTCCAAGGGACGCAAAATTAGTGTCGCGGCCACTGCGGACAGCGGTGTCATTCTGGCGTGCAAGAACGGTCCCGCAACAGGAGCAGTTTTCTACAAATTCGTGTTGGATGATGGATCTTTAAGAGAATGTACAAGACAGGACACCGTCCTCAATGTGGTCGACCTGTCATCAGGGAGAGAAAAATACCACCTCCTGAATAAAGTAGGTTATATTACACGGTCAAAACCATTGCATGCTGGACGTAATAATTGTTGGTCTAACAGTGAGTTGGTTAGTTATTCATTTCCACCCTATTAAATTATTCACATTAAGTTAGATTGTTGCCGAAAAGCCTACTTTTGCATTCACCCGGGATACAGAAGCAGTCCGCTATGACTTTTCTGTAGCCTCTTCGCTCCGGAAGACCTGTAGCCTACACATTGTGCGCCCATAAGGTTCCAGGTCTCCCGGAGCGAAGAGGCTTTGCTGACGACGTGAATCGGTTAAGTGGAAATTTAGGTCAGGCATGCGACTAACCCAAGTTAGTTAGCCTATTAATTACAAACTAGTAGGCTATATATGACGAATTTAATTTGTTAAGATGGCGGCCCATTGCATGTTTAAAGGTCCAGATCAGTCAAAATAATGTTTTAATGAAATTGGATGATATGGATGGAACCATATCAAAGTAGGACTACCAAAGTATGAACATATCTGTTGCATCTACATTCATAAAGTTTGATCATAAATGTACTGGTCCCCTCCCCCATGTCAAACACTTATTCAGGAGGTGGGATCGAGGCAGGATGATTAAAAAGCCTAATTTACAAAAAGCCAAATTTTTATACACCAATGGTAATGTCTTATTATCATACATAATTAAAATAAGTACTGCCTTTTAACCAACAAACCAGAAGGTGTGTTTGCAGAGGGGCGTGGTTTACATTGTTAGGTAGCTAGTCTACTGGTGCCAAAATTTGACTGCAGAATATCAACAAATATAATAAGAGCTTTCTCCTACTCCTCTAAGACACTTAACCCCTTTCATCTGTGTCTGGTGTTCACTAGTAACTGGCTAACAAAACATGAAACAAAAGCGGGGGAAGGGTTGCCCAAAACTGCTACACTCTTGTCAAATCATTACATGAGACATGCCAAATGGAAAATTCATACAAACGTTTTGATATCGTTGATATGCATGCTATATGAATGTTGTCTCTTTCCATAACATAGACTGACCAGGGTGAAAGTTATGATGCTTTTTTGATGTCACTTGTTAAATCCACTTCAATCAGTGTAGATGAAGGGTAGGTGACAGGTTAAAGAAAGATTTGTAAGCCCTGAGACAATTGAGACATGGATTGTGTATGTGTGCCATTCAGAGGGTGAATGGGCAAGACAAAATATTTAAGTGCCTTTGAACAGGGTATGGTAGTAGATGTCAGGCGCACTGGTTTGTGTCAAGAATTGCAACACAGCTGGGTTTTTCATGCTCAACAGTTTCCTGCGTGAATCAAGAATGGCCCACCACCCAAAGGACATCCAGCCAACTTGACACAACTGTGGGAAGCATTGGTGTCAACATGGGCCAGCATCCCTGTGGAACGCTTTCGACACCTTGTAGAGCCCATGCCCGACAAATTGAGGCTGTTCTGAGGGCAAAAGTACTAGGAAGGTGTTCTTAAAGATGCACTATGCAGAAACTGCTTCGCCATTTGCTGGATGCTAAAATTCTAATAGTTCGCCTAATTTCAGTTTGTGACAAAACAAGCAAGTATAGTGTAGAGAATCGTTGTACCATCTAAACTGCTGTGACATATCTTTTCTATAACCATAAATATTGTTTTTTCAGCTGTTTGAAGCTGGTGTACAAAACCGAAAGTAAATGATGCAAAAACGAAACTTAAGACAGGGAAGTATAGAGGTAGCAGACATAGAACAGATATACCGCTTCTTAGGCTTGCTTTCAATGCGAATGACAGATCTATACGACACATTTATATATGAATTTGTTGGGCCGCCCAAAAAAGTATGTTGATTTTGGCCATCTACACCAGATGCGATCAGGACAACCAGGTTGAAATGTCAAAACGAACTCTGAACCGACTGTATTATTTTTGGGACAGGGGGATACCTAGTCAGTTGTACAACTGAATGCCTTCAACTGAAATGTGGCTTCCGCATTTAACCTAACCCCTCTGAATCAGAGAAGTGCGGGGGGCTGCCTTAATCAACATCCACATCTTCAGCGCCCGGGGAACAGTGGGTTAACTGCCTTGTTCAGGTGCCTTTTTACCTTGTCAGCTCAGGGATTCAAACTTGCAACCTTCCAGATACAAGTCCAACGCTCTAACCACTAGGCTACCTGCCTCACGACAGGTCAAAACCCACAAAAGATTCATGGACATTTACCTAGCTAGCTTGCTGTTGCTAGCTAATTTGTCCTGGGATATAAACTTTGGGTTGTTATTTTACCTGAAATTTAAAAGGTCATTTTTTTTGCTGGATCTTTGTAGAATCTCGACTCATTTTGAGTCACACAAAATCATGTGTTCTCTACTCCAACAATTAATCCACAGATTAAAGGGGAAACCTAATTTAGTTTCTAGTAATCTCTCCTTGTTCAGTCTTCTTCTTCTGTGGATTTCATATGGCGGTCCCTTTTTTGCCTTCACGTTAACTATTTTTCAAAAATGAAATCTATGGCATTATTTAGGATGCTTAAGACAGAAGCTTACACTATACTAAATAAAAGTAAATATTTGAACAACAGTGCAGAAAGTGTGGTTCACATAAAACTATTTTCTACATAGTGTGCCTTCAACGGGATTCGACCTCATACCCACACATCCCTGAATGTTCAGTGGCATCTTGTATTTTACTACACACGGTTTAAAAAGGCACGTGATCAAACGAAGCTTCGGACATCATTGATGACGCACTTCTGATAAATTGATACACGTGTCGGCACACTGCTTTGAAGTTAGCCTGGCGATTTCGACGCATGCCTCGGAGGTCTGGTATCGAACGTAACATCACTACTGTAATGCTTCAACTGAAATTGTCCAAGATGAACTAGCTAGCTAGCTTAATAAACGGTGCTGACAATTCCATTTGGGCTAGCTAGCTAAATTATACAGTCACCATTTTGTTTATATTGACGCTGTTATAATAACCAAACAGTTGGATAAACAAATAATTTGTAAAACATACATGTGGTGTATGACAGGATTATGTAATTAACCTTATATTATCTATTTTTACTTCAAGCCGTAGAAGCAAAAAGCACTCAGTTCTGAGACTCCAACATTTAGATAATTTCTTTGTGTGTGTGTGTTGTTCTTCATCCTTCAGGCAGGTTGTGGTAGGGAGGCAGATGAAAGAAACAGTGGTCTGACTGGGATCCTTACTAACGGCAGTCCCACGCACTGCCTGATCCGGAAAGGGCAGAAGGCGGACAGACACATGCACTCAGAAGCGAGGACCCCGCTGGTGCCCAGCGGTTGCCAGGCAACAAATGGACAGCAAGTTCCACCTGAGGAGAGATACCCCCACCCCTCCTCCCAAATACCTGTCCCCCGACGCAGGTAGGGACTACATGGCTAATAACATAGTTATTTCCTAGTACCGCATGGATAACGTTATGGTTATTACCTGTAGCATGGCTGCTGCCTTACCCATAGTTGGGGCTATACCATTCCAGGTCCAGATGATACAGTCATTGAATGGGGCATAGAATTTCTGAAAGTTAAAATAGCTCTAAGAATAGGGCATTGAATTTCAAAAAGTGAAAACAGAATTGGGTGTTCTCACCTCAAATCCCAAAACAAAACCCAAAACAGTCCTGAATAAACTAGAGTTGAAATGAAATGGACTCTAACCTTGTAGTGGTTCAAGCTATCCTGTGGTTTGGGTATAAATGCTGTGGGGGAGGCCTGGTCAGATAACCGCTGTTGGATTCTTAGAATGCTTTTGAGTGTTCCAGAATAGTTCTGGAATATTCTCAAGACTTTAGAAAATACCTCAGAGGGTCAAAGTTCTAGAATAAGGTCAAGATTGCCCAATCATGTGAGTGGAAATGGGATATATGATAGTCATGTTGCTGTTGACTGATAAACCAATACTCCTCTTACCATTATAGTGCACCACTAGCCAATGAACCAATTGCTAGATTAGTCAATGCACAAATCAATGCACAAGATGTCAATGGCTTGTGTCACTGCCTTGCACACCATGGCCAACCACACAAATGTTTTATTTTTTTACCTTAACATTGAGATTCAAGTAGCTCACACATTTAACACTACAGAAAAATACCCACATTGTTGAGCGTGTGATACATACTAGATGACATTGTGTTGAAGCATCTGTCATGGATTGGACATGCAATGCTGTGGAATTATTGACTCCCTAAAATCACCCTCTTCTAATCTGAAAAATCATTATTATGTCCAGGCGAGATTGACTTCTGTGACTTAATCCATGTCTCATATTCAGATGAAAGGGTTAACGTTTTCCTTTTCTTTCTATAATCTCTCAGTGTCTATCCAGACTCAGTATCATTAAGCGTGTGTCTGTGTTTGTTTATATGTTATTCTCTCAGTAGTTTGGACTGTTGTGTGTTACTCAGTGGCTAGCAGAGCGAGAGAAGCTCAAGGCTGTTTTCCCTGTGAATCACACTCACACTCACACACACACACACACACGCGCACTGTTGTGTTGTGCAGGACACACTCTCTGATAGGGATCGACTGAAGAAGCACACACACACACACACACAGCGGTCCAGACACAGGCAGCAGTCAGAGGGAGAGAGAGCTGTGTCTGTCCAGGGACATGGCCAGCCAGCGCTCTAATAAATAACACTGTTACATAACAGACGAGGTCTGGGAACGGCTGCAGGCAGACGCTAGTTAAGCCTTTTTATTCACAATTTTTTACAACCATTGATAGGTTGGAACAACTGTCTCTGTGTGAGGGGCAACTCTGTGTCTGTGTGTCTGTGTGTCTGTGTGTCTGTGTATCTGTGTATCTGTGTGTGCGAGGGGGAGGTGTTGCATTGTGGTTATACATTAACAAAATTCCCTGCGGTAGTAGAGAGTTGCAATGTGGTCTTGATAAAATCCAATATGGTCGATCAATGGAGTACGATGACCTGATGAGTGTGTTGTTGGTTTAAAATCACTGTTCTCTTATATCAGGATCATGTGAAGTTCACATGCAGGAAATCATGTGTGATGAAAGAGTGTCCTCCCGGGGAGCATGCAGCAAGATTGAGCACGCTTGCTTTCCAAAGTACTGACAGTTGCTGTGTGTGCGTTTCTGTGTGTGTGTCACTGGGTGAGTAAGTATGTGGGTGAGAAATTAATTTGAGTGCGTGTGTGTGCGCAGCACGCATGTGTTTGCAAGAGCCAGCCAACACAACAGCTGCCATGCTCCCCTTTCACCTCTGACTTGAAATGACTTTTGTCCCTCAGTCTGGGTTGACTACCTTACTATCCTGCTCTATCCTTCAGCATAGTAAACACACTGACCAGGGCTGCTAACAGAGGTTGAATAACGTTCTGTTACATAGGCCTAATGATTTGGTCATATTAAACATTTAGATTAGCTCTTCGTCTCACCCTGCTCACATTCAAATGGGCAATGCGTCTGCTGTATGTAGCCCCCTGTAAGTATGTGCCTGTCTGTCCCTCAGTTTAATGCAACTGTCTGTTGTATAGTTTTATGGTCTGACTATAGACCGTTTCTTGTTGTAGGCTACTTCTTCATAGTTTAATAGAGCATTTGCCTGGTTTCACCTCTTCCACCTCTCAGCTGTCACACTCGTGTGTGTGTCTGGTGTGTGTATGTGTGTTTGTTTCACCATTCACACCCTAGCCAGGCACTCTTTAAGAGGCAGTGTTTTGTAAAGTTGGGCAATGTGTTCAGTTCAGGGATTTATCACTGTGTTACTGTTTGTCCTGCAGACAAGCCCAGACAAGCTTCTCTGCACCTAAAAGAGGAGGGACTTGGGTTGGGGCAGCTTGTTGGTAGCTTGAGTACCAGTCTCTTTAGCTTATCCACTCCCTGTACTTCATGTCATTTGACTAAGAGACTGGCCTTTCTGCTATCTTCAAATTCATTATCAATAAACGTCACAATAAGATGCAGAGAGTTCGATTTGGCAGCTTCTCTGCTAAAACCATTGACAACTGCTTGTTAAATACATTTTCTATCACCTCTTGAAGAGTATAGTCAGAACTACACATGTCTGATTATTCCACATTTAGCTCTATCATCAGAGTTATACCGCTAGTAACTGCATGCTTTTCACGATCAGTAAACCTCAATTGAGCATGCATTTTCAAATATGTGAGGGTAGCCAGATCCATTTGGCATGTGAGCAAACAACATGTAATTTAGCTTGCTTCGTCAGAGATTCGGCTTTTGGAAAGAGCTTGACATCGGCAAGTCCTCTTGGTGTTAAAGTTGTCAGTCGGACCACTGTCATCGCCACTATAGATTGCAAGCAAATCAAACAATATTTGGATATAGCCATCTACTTTATCTAGTTAGTTTGTTAACTTGCCATATTGGCGTGATCTGTTATTAGCTAGCTAGCCAATTTGATGTGGTCCATCAATCAATGTAGCCTATCATGTCTGTCAGCAGCAATTGTGATTAAACACTCTTAAAAACAATGTTGAAAAAGGGATAATACTAGCTAACTTTGCTAGGTTGGCCTATGTTGTTTGGAGAGAAAAAATGCACTAGGTCTACTTACCACTATGTTTAGCCAAAGTTTCGACCGGTAGCTTGTAAAGTAAACATTATCAGTTAACAGCACATCGCCAAATGCGCCTTTCTGCTTCTTGACAGGGAGACCCCACAAATGATGGGAAATGAACCTAAATCACTCATACTTGTCAGGTATTGTTATTTTAAATCAGTCAAATATCCAATTAATGGTGGCCAATATTGAGAGATATTATGAGGCTACCCTCACGTATCTCAACATTCAAAAGGCACTGGCACATCTGAGATATCTTGTTGCAGGTGCATGGTAACAATTGAATAACATGAGAGAGAAATGAAGAAACCAGGGTGCGGGTTTCTTCTTTTTACCCTCACGTATCTGAAATGACATGATCAACTGATGTTTACTGGTCATGAAAACATCCAGTTACTGGCTGTAGCCTATAACTCTGATGATAGAGCTAAATGTGTGCAAATGTTTTGCATGGAATATTTGGGCATTTTTAGTTCTGACTATGCTCTTCAAGAGGTGATGATATTACAACCGAATAGTTAACATTTATTTACCAATCCCTTGAAAACGACAGCCAGTTGTCAATGGTTTTAGCAGACCTGCGGGTCTCCTTGCCCCCCCAGCAGGCAAATCGAACGCTCTGCACCTTATTGTGACATTTTATTGATAATTACCTATATGAACATTCTATCATTAACGACCTTGAGAAAAACAGAGGATCAGATCCTGATCGATCACCCTCACAGCTATCCTCGAATCACAAGGGTTATGCAAATATTGAAACTTTTTTTCTCCAAAGAACAGGTTGGTATCTGCTTGCTAAGCAACCATTTTTTTGTTTGTCCAGACAAAATCAGTCTGTCTGAAGTTGCTAGCTCATGTGTAAATTCTCAAACTAAATACATACTGCAATTTCAACCACAAAACAGTTTGTTTTGATTTTAAGCCTCAGAATACAACAACTTGCCTAGCTAACAGCTAAATGTTTGTTTTGACTTTGTTATAAATTCTAATTCTATTTGATCCGCCGCGTGTTTTCCTGGAAAACATTGTTATTTCCAACAACCGATGAGCAACTCTGCCGTAAATCCAGCGTTTATTGAACGTTGAGATTACCTAAATGCCAGTCTCTTTGGCAATGACAAGGTACTCAGTCTAGCTTTTTGGCTGGTTTGTTGTGAAATGCTTTGTTTTCTTATCTCTGCTCCTGCAGGTTTTGGCTCTGAGGCAGTTATTTAAGTGAATGGAAATACTGCCCCATCCTGCTTGTACAAGGCCAATGCGACCTAATTTCTCTATGTCAACGCTGTGAGAGATTGCCACTCTATGATAGGCTGACTGACCTAGCTTTAGCTAACATGGATCAGCAGCACTGTGGTTAGGGAAGCAGGATGAAGCATAGGCTACTCCATGCATTCCCCCACACCACACACGCACCCATATACAGTGCATTCAGAAAGTATTCAGACCCCTTCACTTTTTCCACATTTTGTGATTACAGCCTTGAATCTTCAGGGGTATGACGCTACAAGCTTGGCACACCTATATTTGGGGAGTTTCTCCCATTCTTCTCAGGCTCAGGTTGAATGGGGTGCACAGCTATTTTCAGGACTCTGCAGAGATATTAGATTGGGTTCAAGTCCGGGCTTTGGCTGGGCCACTCAAGGACATTCAGAGACTTGTCCCGAAGCCACTCCTGCGTTGTCTTCATAGTTTTAATGTCTTCACTATTATTCTACAATGTAGAAAATAGAGAAATAAAGAAAAACCCTTGAATGAATAGGTGTGTCCAAACTTTTGACTGGTACTGTATGTAAATTCTGTTTTAAATTTGCAAAAATGTCTTAAAACCGTTTTTTTCGCTTTGTCATTATGTGGTATTATGTGTAGTTTGATGAGGAAAAAAAATATTGAATACATTTTTTAATATGGCTGTAAATATTACAAATGGTGGAAAAAGTGAAGGGGTCTGAATACATTCTGAATGCACTGTATGCATGCACGCACGCACATGTACGCACACACACTCACAAACACACACACCCTTCCAGAGGAGGCATCCGTCTCTGTCTCTGTCTGCTCTCTGTCTCAGACTGAATCTCATTGAGACTGGAAGGTGAACCCTCACCCCCCTCCAACCCTCTCTCCCCCAACCTTCTCTCCCTAGTCCTATATACAGGCCCTATGATTATGAAAGAGTAAAGGGTTGTTGTGTCTTGGCACCATGGGAAAAAATATTTAACGAGTTACTATCTCCCGACTAAACTCTAAATATCAGTCAATTCTTTAATTCTTATTTACCTTATAAGGCTCGTTCTGACCGTCGTAATATCCTATAAATCTGCATGAACCCTAGGCTCCATGATAAATCAGTGATATACAAATTGGGCTAACCTTCCTGCTGTGTTCCGGTGGAATTGGACCGATTTTAAGTTTTCTCTCTGAAAGATTTAGTTCATTTAATCTGATTGTCATCAGGTTCCATGACTTTATCCACACAGGGCATCTGAACACACAATATAAAATTTGATGATTTTCATAACATTTTGTGTGTTTTATTTATCTTTTGTACACCTTTGGTGTTCCCGTTAAAAAATGACCGGTCATTAGAAATGAATGGGTGAGACTACAATTAGTGTATACAATTGAGTTCAGGCACATGTCCATTCATCAGACAAACACACGTCCTCTCCCAGACCGGTTGATTTATGTTTGAACACTCACACACACACACTCACACACACACACACACACACACACACACCTCACTCCCCTTCTTGGCTTCCATGGCAACCCCCACAGGAACCTTTCCCCAATAGAATCTTTCCCCCACGGGAACCACACCTGTTGGCATTCTCACAAACAATAATATATAGAACTTTTTTTGCAGCTCTGGTATATAAAGCTTTTTGAGGCCTTGCTCACAATTCATGCTGTGGCAGCACAGTGACCAAACGATATACTGTATGTGAGGCTCTTGATCATATCTTTGATCATGACACTGGTGAGGAGGAGAGAGTCCTTGTTAAACTTTGACACAAAGTAGTCTGTGATAAATAGCACTATGTTTCATTTGAGTATGTGTTAAATAAATAGCAAATAAAGTTCAAAACTTGTAATGTTCACAAGAACTTAAGTTGATAAAAAGATCTAACACAACATTAGGTGATAATAAATGTATTAATGGGGCAGTCATTTTGGACCGGGAACACAGAATTAATTAACATGAAACGAACACAACAGCAGGGTTAATTATTTATTTACTAACTAACTAAATAATCACACATAATTACATAAACCCATAACCCATAAAATCAAAAGTAAAAGTCAGTATCTGGTGTGGCCACCAGGTGCATTAACTTGTTAGGGAGTGGCAGCTGAGGGGTCGGTTTTGGAGAGCCTGGCGTGCCCAAAGTAAAATGCCTCCCATTCAGGCCCAGAAAATAGGATATGCACATATTATGTACCATTGGATAGGAAACACTCTGAATTTTCCAAAACTGTTAACCATTTGTCTGTGAGTAAAACAGAACGCATATAGCAGGCGAAACCCCGAGGAATTTCTGTCCTGGAAAAAGTGATTTTGACACATTGCTCATTTGGGAACCCCTCCCTCATGAAATTGACCATATAAGGGCATATGAATGCAGTACCCATCGCTTCCTTTAGATGTCAACAGTCTCGAGACAGTGTAAATTTTCAATTTGGATGAATTAGACCAGAGAAGAAGAGCAAACCAGGAAGTGTCTCTTATGTCAACAGTACTCCAGTGCTTGGCGTTCGAGAAGGCGCGCAGTGTCTTTTTTTACCGCCTTTATCGATCAGTTTATATTCGGTTGATTTATAATAGTAAATATACGTAAAAGTGTTCCTAAGGATACATTTAAAACTATGTTTGATTGTTCTTGGACAAGTTTATAGGTATAAGATGAACGAGTTTGCGTCACGTTTCAATGGAGTAGTGGAGGCTGTCGTTTCTGATTATAACGCGCAAACCAAATGGAGGATTTATGGATAAAATACATTACTTTTTCTAACAAAAGAACCATGGATTGTCTTCGTTGGACACTTAGGATGACCTCAGCAGAAGTTCTTCAACAGGTAATTGATTTGTTTTCGCTGTGAAATGTGTTATGTGTGTGCCATGATGGCTCATCGATTCATGGCTATTGGAAAAATATGTGAGGTGCTACCCTCAAACAATCAAATGTGCTGCTTTAGCCGTAAAGCCTTTTTGAAATCTGACAACGCTGTGATATTGCCAAGAAACAGACCTTTTGATGAGTATGGAACACTTGTATTTTGGTGGATGTTTAATAATTCAACTTTGGGATTTTGAATTTGGCGCTTTACATTTCACCTGGTAGTGTCGGGAGCAGCCCGCTAGCGCCCCAGCAATCCCTGAGAGGTTATTAAGTACTGCAGTGCATCAACTCCTCATGGACTGCACCAGATTTGCCAGGTCTTTCTGTGAAATGTTACCCCACTCTTCCACCAAGGCACCTGCAAGTTCCCGGACATTTCTGGGGGGAATGGCCCTAGGCCTTCCCCTCCGATCGAAAAGGTCCAAGATTAGCTCAATGGGATTGAGTTACGGGCTCTTCACTGGCCATGGCAGAACACTGACATTCCTCTCTTGCAGGAAATCACGCACAGAACGAGCAGTATGGCTGGTGGCATTGTCATGCTGGAGGGTCAAGTCAGGATGAGCCTGCAGGAAGGGTACCACATGAGGGAGGAGGATGTCTTCCCTTTAACGCACAGCGTTGAGATTGACAACAAGCTCAGTCCGATGATGCTGTGACACACCGCCCCAGACGATGACGGACCCTCCACCTCCAAATCGATCCCGCTCCAGAGTACATGTCTCAGTGTAACGCTCATTCCTTCGATGATAAATGCAAATCCGACCATCACCCCCGGTGAGACAAAGCCGCGACTCGTCAGTGAAGAGCACTTTGCCAGTCCTGTCTAGTCCAGCGACGGTGGGTTTGTACCGATAAGCAACGTTGTTGCCGGTGATGTCTGGTGAGGACATGCCTTACAACAGGCCTACAAGCCCTCAGTCCAGCCTCTCTCAGCCTATTGCGGACAGTCTGAGCACTGAAGGAGGGATTGTGCGTTCCTGGTGTTACTCGGGCAGTTGTTGTTGCCATCCTGTACCTGTCCCGCAGATGTGATGTTCGGATGTACCGATCCTGTGCAGGTGTTTTTACACGTGGTCTGCCACTGCGAGGACGATCAGCTGTCCGTCCTGTAGCGCTGTCTTAGGCATCTCACAGTACGAACATTGCAATTTATTGCCCTGTCCACATCTGCAGTCCTCATGCCTCCTTGCAGCATGCCTAAGGCACCTTCACGCAGATGAGCATCTTTTGGTGTTTTTCAGAGTCAGTAGAAAGGCCTCTTTCGTATCCTAAGTTTTCATAACTGTGACCTTAATTGCCTACCGTCTGTAAGCTGTTAGTGTCTTAACGACCGTTCCACAGGTGCATGTTCGTTAATTGTTTATGGTTCATTGAACAAGCATGGGAAACAGTGTTTACAATGAAGATCTGTGAAGTTTTGGGATTTTTACGAATTATCTTTGAAAAACAGGGTCCTGAAGAAGGGACGTTTCTTTTTTTGCTGAGTTTTCTATCCCCCATTGTAAAGTTTATCTATTATATTGGTCAGTTTATTGACAAATAGCCTATTCCAAACAGACCCTGTGTCAGGCCGGTGTGTGTAGCTGGTGCATAAAGTCAGGCGCAGGAGAGCAGAGATGAGTGAACAACGTATTTTACTACGATAGCACAAAGTAAACAATTTACAACGTGCCCAAAATAACGGTATCCATAACCACGGGTGAAAACAGCACCCGGTGAATAAAGGCTACTATAATAGGCTACTTTGAAGCAAGGTAAGACATGACTCGTGTATTAAAACATTCAGGTTTCAAACAATTACATTTCTTTCTGAACGCTTAAACACTAACAGTGATTCTTGAAGCACTATCTCTGAAACCATTAACACTTGTAGCCAATGCATTTACCAAGTGTACCAAACTGAATGCATGTTCTCTGCTTTACACGCCGTTTGTAATTTTATAACACACTTTTTGCAAAACTGTAAACACAACTCACTGCTTTACAGTCAGTTTGCAATTTAATAACACACTTCTAGCAAAACTGTAAACATTGGTCTCTACATTGCTACACTATTTCACCAACTGCTTTTCCACATTGACACGTGAAAACACTTAGATAATGAGTTCACTTACAAATCAGAGCTTGAGCACTACAACAATGGAGGCCAATATTGGACAGAGAGTAAGCGGGGTGAGAACTAGAGGAGGACGAGGAGGAGGATGAGAACGAGGAGGTGAAGAAGTAAGAGGAGGAGGAGAAGGAAGAGGTAAGGTAGGACGGGGGAGGAGGAGAGGATGGGGAAGAGGAAGGGGAGTCAGGAACACAATAACTGATGAAATCAGAGCGACTGTGGTTGACCATGTTGTCAATCATGGGATGAGCATGAGGAAGGCTGGGCAGCGGGTTCAACCAAATCTGACCCGCTATACTGTACTGTTGCAGGTATCATCCGGATATTTCGAAATGAGAACCTTTTAAGTAACTGTAAGTGCTGTAGTCTTACTGGTACAGTACTTTCCACGCTGCCTAGCTCAAGACAACATCGCATGTGATGTGGATGAAGTCTTATGGCCAGACCCACAAAGAAGGTGAGATGTAGCCACATTTGTTTGTCTTTTTTTTTTCTAGCACGTTTTTGTTTTCTTCTACTGCGCTTTTGTTGTTCGAGGAGTGTTAGAACATTTTGAGAAAAATACAAATAAAAACTTTCCCCCGTTTATTTGTATTGATAATGTGTTATGTTAGGAATACACATCCATACTTTACACATTTGGATACCTGTGTGCATGTGTTTACTACATGTATGGCAAAACTTTATTGCAAACTGCTATGCCCTGCACACAGAAAAAGCTAAAGCCACAAGTGTTTTTCATTTATACTACCAGTGCATAGTTGTTGCTTCGTGTGCTTATTCAAATGATGGTTTGTGTGTGCTATATTGACTCAAAAACATATATTTTTAAAGAGTTTGAAGTGTTTTGCAATAATTGTTTGCTTTTGCAAGAGATGTATAATGTTTTGCTGGTTTGGTGTAAGGTTTTGTGGTTAGTGTAGAGTTTTCCAAAATAGCCTATAGTTTAAAAAATAGTGCCTAAGCAATCAGACAAAACTGTAAGTATATGTTTTTAAAATGCATAGCCTACTGCCTCCAGCTCATTGCAAAGTGGTGTGTGACGCACTGATGAAACCTGTCTTCTGTTGCGTTTGAGATGCAGCTCTCGCACTGTCTGATAGATTTTCCGTTCAAAGGCTCTGTAAATGTATGCTGCACGGGTGTGATAAATTAGATGTTTAACGAATATACTGTAGCCTACACGTGCCAATTCAATTCCTCTAAGTTATGCAAATGAACCTATAGACCGATAAGCATGATCAGTCAAATGTATTTACATCGACTGGTATTTACATCAATGAATTCACAATATGATTTTTTTCCCTTCTTCTTCCGCACAATCGAGGAGAGTTCCTTGCTACACCCTTGTACTTAATTCATCAATCAAGTACAAGGGTGTAGCGAAAACCCGCAGACACTCAGCCCTTCTTGGAATGAGTTTGACTCGTGTTTTATAGCCTCCACACCGACACTGTAATGGAACACTGTAATTCATATGGTAATTTTAGGTATTATCAACATGTTTAACTGCAGCATACTGTATATTATGGAGCATTGTGGGGAAATTGCTGTATTTCATATGGTACTGTAATTCCACCCCACAGAATACAGTGCTGTACCTAGCTTTTGACAACTAGTGGCTGCTTGGTATTGTTGTTTCTCGCTCATTAACATATTCTGAGGCGTACCTTGAATGAGGCTATATTTGTTGCACCCGTGAGTGTGGTTATAGTAGCCCATCAATTTAAAATGTAATGTGGACAGATTAGAGGAGGCAGCAAATCGTGTTTTTGCTGTGTCCTTTTGGTCAATGCCAGTTTGGGAGCCTTTGTTAACTACTTTAGATTTGCAAGTGATATAAAACACAAAATATATATTAATATGCTGTAACTAGTAATGTTACGTTTGATACCGGAACTCTGAGGCATGCGTTGAAATTGCTAAGCAGTTTATTTCGAAGCACTGTGCCGGTGCTTATATCGCTTTATCAGAAGGATGTGATATGACGTCTGAAGTCTCGTTTCGTCAAACAACCACCTGATTGGTTTGGTATTGGTTTCGGTAGAAGACAAAAAGGCTACACTGTGTGCGCTGCGGCATGTGTGACGTTATCTATAAATATTTGCCTGTTCTAAATTATTTTGACCAGCAGGTGCCACTTGTGTACACTGCCTTGATCAAAGCCTTGAGTAATGAATCTATTTTCAACAATATTGTCTGGAAATGCACAATGCTTCAGGAAGCTTAGTTTTCCCATCACTAGTTGTAGTGTGTAAACACTTTATCAAACAGCCTGCTTGCACCAATCCCTTGTAATTAAAGTAAAATATTGTGAAATACAAACTCCTCCTCTCAATAAATGTAATTTATCCATTCATTCCGATTACTGTAGCATTTACTTTCTTACAGTACAATATGAAATACAGAACTTTGCTCACCACCGAGCTGCCTGTAAGATACTGTAAAATTCATGGCAACCCCTTTGCAGTGCACAATAATACACTTACATAAGACCTTCTGATCACCACCACCACAGCTCTCTCGCTATTGCTCGCTCTTTCTTTCTCTCTGTCCTCCCACCCCTTCTCAGACCAGGAGCAGCTGCTCCTCTTTTCCCTGTTTTGTCGGTCTCTACAGTCTCGGTCTGTCTCATCTTTGTTGTCTTATTTGAAGTTGCTTATAAACATGTTTCAGTTGAAAGTGATTTGAACTATAGTTATGTGAAAAGTTTACAGCAGAAGAAAAACAAGGGCAGTAAAAGAGTTGTTTGGCTGATATAGAAGGATATTTCATGGTTGAAAGCTGCTCCAAACCCTCCTCATGTCCTTTATCTTTCCCATCTATCTCCCTTTCCATTTCTGTGACCTCTCCTCTCCCCTTCCCATTAACCCCTCCCCCTCTCTCCAGGTCACAGATCACAGCTGACCGGTTGTGACTCTACTTGTTTCACCTTTGCATTTATTTCAATATGCTGCCACAGCACTTTTCACAGTACACACACACACAAATTACTGTCGACCCCGTCCAGCTTGTACAAGCTGCTGTACAAATCAAAGGGCCCAGGACAGAGTTTGGGAAACGCTGCTATAAGGGGACATAGTGAAGCTGTCACAGTTCATTTAACATAGATGTCAATATTTATCTTATTTTCTCCCCACTGTTATCAGGCAACATGTGCTGAGGTATTTATAAACCCAGCTGAATCCGGCTCAACTTTCCACATTCAACACGTATGGTTTCCTAGTCTATTTCAAAGATGTCACTAAAACCTTTCTTGACATAGTGAGAGGGGGGCATTAAATGTGTAATTTAGCTTGTTATACATCCTACACTGTGTTTACTCAGCCATTACCTTGGCTTCTGTGGAGAGAGAGAGAGAGAGAGAGAGAGAGAGAGAGAGAGTTGTGACCACAGAAGTATAATGTAAATGTATAAACAAAAAGTATTGTAGGAGCCGGGGGGTCATTCTGAACATGAGTGGGTTAACTCCTGCACTTCTGCCAAGATAATATGGAGCTTTCTGGCAGAAGGACAGTCACAACGTTGCGGTGGAAAAGATCAGCTCTGCTGGTGTGTTCTAGTACCAACACACCAGAGCAAACCACAAGGACCTGAGTGAGTGTGTCGGTCAGTGCAGAGAGAGAGGACTGAGCTGTCCTATCAAAGCCCTGTCAACCTCATACTAGGGCTGGGAATTGCCAGGGACCTCACGATATGATATTATCACGATACTTAGGTGCCGATACGATATGTATTGTGATTCTCACGGTAGCCTAGTGGGCCAGTAACCAAAAGGTCAAAAATAATATTGCGATATGTTAGTGAATTTTCTTTCCACCATCACTAATGATACTACCATGGCAATACTTGAACATGAAAATGCCCCAGGGTGGATGATATAGATAAATCTCATTGAAGTTGAAGTGTGTAGGCGTACGTGCGTATGCTTGTGCTGTGTAGGCGTGTCTTACCTAATTCCTCCGACTGCTTACCAATCCACCCCCACTTCTTAATCATTATTTCTCTTCCACAACCTTTTTTCTAAGCTCAGCTACCCCCTCTATCTACTGTCTACACAGCAGGGAGGAAGAAAACCACCAAACATTTCTGTCTACATTTTACAGAATCCTCCCACCGGAAAAGCTTTTTTCAGCATTGGGCTTTTATTCGGTCTACTTTTCAGCCGGTTGGTTTGGGTCTGTTCTGAATGTACAATAAACAATAGGAGCCAGTCATGGCCCACCACATACTGCCCCTGGGGCCTGGCTAGTTAGTGGTTAAGGAAAAGGCATCCATCAAAAAACACTGGAGCTGGAAAAAAGTAGATCCAGGGTTGCCCACTGTTCACACGTGTTCACTTTTTCTGCTCTCCAAAAAGTATTTGGTAACACTTCACTCGGAACAACTTCTTATGAAGTGTTATATTGCCTTATACATATAAGCGTTCAGTGTCTGTGTGTATGTTTGTGCAGCTATGGAGCGGTTAGTGTTCTCCTTTTTTTACAGGCATGGTTACCAGCTGCGACTTTCTCTGGTTTCACTTCAATAGAGCTCTGCTTTACTGGGACTCTGTGTCATCCCTTGTCTATATGGCTTACACCGTACCCAAACCGGCCACGCGCGCCATCGTGCGCAAATAGATTTTGTCCCCCCAACACTGATCGCGACACACAGGTTGAATTATCAAAACAAACTCTGAACCAATTATATTAATTTGGGAACAGGTCGAAAAACATTAAACATTTATGGCAATTTAGCTAGCTAGCTTGCAGTTTCTAGCTAATTTGTCCTATTTAGTTATCTTGCAGTTGCTAGCTAATTTGTCATATCTAGCTAGCTTGCTGTTGCTAGCTAATTTGTCCTGGGATATAAACATTGAGTTGTTATTTTACCTGAAATGCACAAGGTCCTCTACTCTGACAATTCATCCACACATAAAACGGTCAACCGAATCGTTTGTAATCATCTCTCCTCCTTCCAGGCTTTTAATTCTTTGGACTTTATATGGCGATTGGCATCTAACTTTCATAGTTACCACAATGACTGACCAAACTCAGTTCATCTTTCAATCACCCACGTAGGCATAACCAATGAGGAGATGGCATGTGGGTATCTGCTTCTATAAACCAATGAGGAGATGGGAGAGGCAGGACTTGCACCTCTTGCAGCTTCAAAAATAGAACTGACTTCTATTTTAGCTTGGCAATGCAGACCCTCGTTGGCGCATGCGAGCAATGTGGGTGCTAGAATTGAATAACATGTATGTTTACATTTATTTTGCAACGGTGTGGTCAGCATGTTAGATTTACAGCACAACATCACATTCAACGCTGTAATCAAACTATAGTGTGTGTGTGTGTGTGTGTGTGTGTGTGTGTGTGTGTGTGTGTGTGTGTGTGTGTGTGTGTGTGTAGCATTTGTGTGGTACATTGCACATCCCTGTGTGTGTGTGTGTGAATTATTGTGTGCACGTCATAGAGATATACAGTACCAGTCAAAGGTTTGGACACACCTACTCATTCCAGGGTTTTTCTTTATTTTGCATTGTAGAATAGTAGTGAAGACATCAAAACTATGAAATAACAAATATGAAATCATGTAGTAACCAAAAAAGTGTTAAACAAATCAAAATATATTTTACATTTGAGATTCTTCAAAGTAGCCACCCTTTGCCTCGATGACAGCTTTGCACACTCTTGGCATTCATGAGGTTGTCACCTGGAAGGCATTCCAATAAACAGGTTTTTCTTGTTAAAAGTGAATGCGTTTGAGCCAATCAGTTGTGTTGTGACAAGGTGGGGGTGGTATACAAAAGTCCATATTATGGCAAGAACAGCTCAAATAAGCAAAGAGAAATGACAGTTCATCATTACTTTTAAGACATGAAGGTCAGTCAATCTGGAAAATTTCAAGAACTTTGTGCAGTCGCAAAAACCATCAATCGCTATGATGAATCGCTATGATGAAACTTGCTCTCATGATGACCGCCGCAGGAAAGGAAGACCCACAGTTGCCTCAGATTGCAGCCCAAATAAATGCTTCACAGAGTTCAAGTAACAGACACATCTCAACAACATCAACTGTTCAGAGGAGACTGCATGAATCAGGCCTTCATGGTCGAATTGCTGCAAAGAAACCACTACTAAAGGACACCGATAAGAAAAGACTTGCATGGGCCAAGAAACACGAGCAATGGACATTAGTCCGGTGGATATCTGTCCTTTGGTCTGATGAGTCCAAATATGATATTTTTGGTTCCAATCGCAGCCAACATGTGCTCAGGATATGTGGGAACTCCTTCAAGACTGTTGGAAAAGCATTCCAGGTGAAGCTGGTTGAGAGTGCCAAGAGTGTGCAAAGCTGTCATCAAGGCAGCTTCTTTGAAGAATCTAAAATCATTTTGATTCAACACTTTTTTTTTGGTTACAACATGGTATTTCCTTGTTTTGATATCTTCACTATTATTCTACAATGTAGAAAAATAAATAAAAATCCTTGAATGAGTAAGTGTGTCCAAACTTCTGACTGGTACTGTATGTCTATAATTGTGTTTCTATGGTGCACGTGCACTGGCATTTCTGAAGCCTAGATGTGACTGTGGAGAGGGCTGTGCTGCTAAATGCATATAGGGGAAACACTGGTTGTTAGCTCAAGATGTTAGCTCTCTGACTCTCACTTTCTCACTCTCTATGTGTTATGTTCTCAAATGTGTATGACTGTCATATTTACAAGTACTTTTATTCTCTCTATCAATGTTTTTTCTTCGTTGTAGTTTTCTCTCTCTTTGTGAGTGAGTGTTGACTGCCGAGGGTTCACAGTGCTCTACTGAAGGCCTGTTTGTTGGATTTTTTTCAGCTGTTTCGCTTCACATGTTTTCATCACTATTTATTGCAGCTGCGTGTTTACAATATGGGGTGCTACGCTGGAGCCTCTTAAGAGTTCCTACTAATACATACACACTTGCACGCTTCATGCACACACACGCCACACACTGGCTCATGCCCCGGTAGGCTGTTTGTTGTTGAGAGAGAGATCCCTCAACAACCCTAAGGCTTGTGGGCGATGTGCCATGCCTGCACTCTCCACAAATGTGGCTGCATCCCTCTTTTGCTCGCTGTTTCTCTCTCTCTTTATCTCTAACTCGCTCTCCCTTTCTCTTCTTCCCCACCCTCTAGCTTTCCTTTTGAGTTTTCTCCCTCTCTCCCTCTTTCTTATGAAAAGTTAATAATCAGCATTTTCTGGGCCTGTGTGTATGTGTGTTTCTCTTTGCCCTGAAGATACTTGGCTTCATGAAATGAAAGTGCAGAGTTGGTTTGGAGGAGACGTTTGGTTCCATGTGTTTTTGTTTCAAGACACCCTCTCCTCTTCCGGCCCTGTGTGTTGTGATCCTAGACTCTTTCGCCTGCTCCAGGGTTGTGTTTTTTGTTGTCTCAATCTGCCTTTCCTCTAGTACTCCTCCATCTCCCCAGTCAGAGTAGTACTGTACACAGCACATGCAACATTAGTTGGGTCTATGATATTGGGATTTCCATTTTGATAAAGTTTCTTTAACATCTAGAGAACAGAAAACTTCAATTATTCATCAGGCCTTTGAAATGACTGACTCCACCACATCTCTGTGAAGTCTAAAACACCTTAAGGGTTAGGGTTTTGGTTATGTAAATAGATTTGAATATGATTTGAATGAATGTCAGAGGCAAATGCTTTTCAAGCCTGGTGGAGTTTCGTTGCTTGATGCCTTGACACACGCCATGCTAAATATGGCAAAAAATATGGAACTTACAACGTCCACCAAATAAAGGAAAGTGTTATTTGCTGTACATATAAAGTGTGTGCAGTGTTGCCTAGGGATGATTTTTCAGTGTAACATTTTTAGTGTTGATTCAGGAGAGAAATTAGCACTTAATGGTGTTAATAACCAGTATTGAGTGTGAGTTTTACTTTGTGGAGAGTAAAACATTCCCATCAAAACCCCGCCCCTGTTTTTAATATCTCTGTTTTTGCATGTACATTGATTGATAGATTAATCTTTTGCTTCACAAAGATGAATAACAATGTTTTTCTAAACTAATCCAATCAGCTTGGATTTATTGCACCTGTTACTGAATAGGTTGTTCCAGTCTCCTCACAGTGTTTATAACCCTGATAGTCAATGAAGGTTGCGGGTGAAAGAAAAACTCCAACTGTTGGAGGGTCTAACACCGGCAGGATTCCAATAGGAATCACACATCACTTTGCAAGCCAGCATAATGTGACATACAGGCCTGATGTGGCCTGTAAACTAATGATGGGGAAACAAAGCTTCCTAAAGCATTGAGGTTTTCCAGACAATTGTGTCGAAGCTTCGTTTCGGCAAACAACCACTTGATTGGTTTGATATTGGTTTCTGTAGAAGACCGAAAGGCTACTCTGCGCACACAGTACAGTGTGTGGGACATCATCTATAATAATATGGCTGCTCTAAATTCTTTTGACCAGCAGGTGCCACTAGTGTACACTGTGTTGATCAAAGCCTCACATAATTAACCTATTTTCGACACAATTGGACGAAAGGCCAATCTCCAATTTCCCAATCACAACTAGCTAGGTCTACAATCAGCATGGAACAAAAGGGAGGGGAAGGGTCCTTCAAAACTCTGTCAACACATGTCAACACATTTGTCAGTGCTGCTGTGAACTGCATCATAAGAGACATGCCAAATGAAAGAGGTATAAAAAAAATTGACATATTTGATGCAATTTCAATGTTGGTTGCTTTGTGTATCACCAAATTAGCTTGAGATGATTTTACTGCTGACAATGACGAAGTGTAACAGCGTCAGCATTAAGCAAAGTGTTAATTTAACACTGACTGGTATAGATACTTACCCAGTGTTAAATGTCCCACTGTCTGTGTTGATTTAACACTGGAGAATTTGCTGTGCAGGTGCCACTCTACAACCCATGTTTCCAAAATCAGTGAGGATAACCCATAATACAAGTTGGCTTGATCATATAGGCTAATTTGCCCAAAAGAGGGGTTCTTCCCGGTTGCGTAGCCTTTCAAAACCGGCTCCCCTTTGACCAGGGGTTTGGATGGGGTGGAGGTGGCTAGGAAATTATGTTTTAGGGGACAGAGGTGGAGGGGAGACAGGGGTGGTGGCTGTTTCTTGGACATCTTGGGTAGTGGGTTGGGCTGTGCCTGTGGAAAGGTCTGAGTTTGGTTCTTTGACTGGATCTTTGTTGTCTGGTGGAGGGGGTGGGTTTGGGATTTGGGTCAGTGGGGTTGGGGTTGGTGGTGTTGGCCCTTGCCCTGCCGGTGTCGGGACTGGGGCAAGTTCTGAAGAAGTGGCACCCTTTCCCCGCACAAGTTGTATGGGCATGAGGTACAGTCTGAGATGGGATGGTTGTCTTTATAGATCTTACAGATGATGGCTGTGCAGGCTGCAAAGTTTGGGCATGCTTGTGGCGTCGCCGTACCGAGCTTGATTGACAACGCCAGCTGCAGTCAAGCCACTGTTACCGTTGCTGCCTCCTGGCCCATCCAAAGAAAAGGATAGTGCGAGAGAGGGTAGAGAGACCGACACAACCACAGAAAATCTCCACCATGCAGAGTTGGCATAATGAAGAGAAACCAGGGTCAAACATAGGGTCCCACCACAGTGACAAAGCAATGTGTTCCTTGTAAGTGATGGACCACTACCATAGACCAGTTAAACTGGTATTCAAATTGGTACAACACTTCCACTCACGGGTGGCTAAAAATAACTAACTGAAAGCCACGCCCCCACTAAGCCGTGCCTCCAATATAATTTCCAAGCATTGGGTTAAATGCGTAAGAAACATTTTCGTTGAATGCATTCAAGTGTGCAACTGACTAGGTATCCCCTTTCCTTTTCGAGTGAATTGTAGAGTTACCAACCATGACTGTATTTGTTAGTGACAAAGACATTTTTGTTGAATTCATTCATTTTCAATCCTGTGGCCTTCACCAAATGAGTTCCTAGATGAACAATGTAATTGAAATTAAACTTATTACAATAAATTACATCTCACAATGCCCTATTTTGCCTATTGTAACCCTAATGCAGTGGTCTGACGTTTACAGGTCACATCAGGCCTGCAAGTAGAATTGCAAAATTCCAGTAACTTGCAAAATTACCAGATTTTTCCAGAAATCCTGGTTAAAGGATTCAACATTTCCTGACAATTCCCTCCCGTTTTGAGGTATCTTTCAACCAGGATTTCTGGTAAACCTGGGAAAGCTACCTGCATGTAGTGATGGGGAGACAAAGCTTCCTGAAGCATTGAACAATTCCAGACAAATATGTCAAATGGGTTAATTACTTGAGGCTTTGAGCAACATGTTTTACACTAGTGGCATCTGCTGTTCAAAATAATTTGGACCGCTTGCCGATACAAGCATCGGCACACTGCTTAGCGTTTTCCACGCATGCCTCGGCGCTCTGGTATCAAACAGAACATCACTAATTGCAAGTCACATTATGCTGGCTTGCATAATGTGACATACAGTACTTCCTGGTCTCATTCTTGCTGGCATCAAAAGTAAAAAAAAAATATATATATATATATATATATATTAATAGGAGACCGAATGCGATCGGACCACCATATAATTGGCCTCCATATAACTTTTACAGAATTTCCACATGAACGGGGATATTGGAAATATAATCAAAGCCTACTGGATGACAATTTGTTCTTATCTAAGACAAAATTATTAATAATTTTAATTTTTCTGCACAACATAGGGACAGCAGATCACTTTATTGTATGGAACACTTTTAAATGTACTTTTAGAAGCCATTCAGTGCAACACTCATCATTAAAACAAAAGCAGTTTAAGTCAAAAGAGATTAGACTAATAAAGGAAATAGAGGAAGTAACAGTGCAGGCTGATGGTAATGGAAACTGCACTATAGAGGCATAAAATAGGCGGCAACATATTTAGGCATGTGTTTTCTTTTCAGTCTCCTTCATCTCCACTGTAATAATTTATTTGCTAATAATAATAATAGTAATAACAATAATTAAAAATTAACAAGTGAATAGAAAGACATGTGTGAAGGCCAACTTACAGAGGAGGAACTTTGAGGCAATTCAATATTTTCAGTCTGGAAAAACACCAGGGCTTGATGGTATACCAGTAGAGGTATATCAGACCTTTTTTGATGTACTCAAACATCCATTATTAGCATGTTTTAACTAATATAAAAATTGTAAACTTTCAGGTACTCAATAAGAAGGTCTGATTTCATTACTACTGAAACAGGACCCAGGTGGTAAGTATAATGATCCAGTCCATTTAAAAAAAACTGGAGGCCTCTTACACTTCAATGTTGTAATGTGAAAAATCCTGGCGAAATGCATAGCACACAGAATAAAAAAGCTTTTACCAGATATTGTTCATCCTGACCCGACAGGTTTTTTTACATGGAAAATATATTGGTGATAATATACAACAATTACTTGAAACAATTGAACATTATGAAATATCGAAGATACCAGGCCTGGTCTTCATAGCGGATTTTGAAAAGGCGTTTGATAAAGTACGACTAGAATTTATATATAAATGCATGGATTACTTTAACTTTGGTGAATTTCTTATACAATGGGTTAAAGCAACCCCAGGTGTAAAATACTAAATAATGGTTGTCTCAGAAAGTTTGGAGCTTTTAAGAGGAGTAATACAAGGCTGTCTGTTGTCTCCATATCTATTTATTATGGCCATCAAAATGCTAGATATTAAAATTAGATCCAACAAGAACATCAAGGGGGTTAGAAATCCAAGGGATAGAAACAAAAGTGTTAATGTATGCCGATGACTCTAGTTTGTTCTTAAGTCTGCAAACTGGATCCCTGATCAGTCTCATTGAAGATCTTGATCACTTTCTAGCCTCTCTGGACTAAAACCTAATTATGACAAGTGTACCATATTACGTATTGGATTGTTAAAAGACAAAGTGTTTACACTACCTTGTAGTTTACCAATAAAATGGGCGGAAGGTGAAGTAGACTTACTTGGTATTCATATCTCAAAAAATATAAATTAACTTCAATAGAATGTTTGCAAAAATAGATACGATTCTGCAACCATGGAGAGGTAAATACATGTCTATTTATGGAAAAACTCTTTGGTCCTATCACAGTTTACTTACTAATGGCTTTGACTACTCCAGACAACTAATTTCTTTAATCATATGAGTAAAAAATATAAAATTTTATTTGGAATGCTAAGCCAGACAAAATTAAACGTGCCTATTTATATAATGAATATGAGTTTGGGGGGGCTAAAATTATTAAATATTAAACATTTAAACTTCTCACTAAAAGCTTCACTCATACATAAGTTATACTTAACTACTTAGGGAGCAGTGGGGCACTACCCGGTGAAATGTAAGGCGCCAAATTCAAAATCCAAAAGTTGAATTATTAAACATTCATCAATATACAAGTGTTGCATAGTCATCAAAAGCTCTGCTTCTTGGCAATATCACAGAGTTGTCAGATTTCAAAAAGGCTTCACGGCAAAAGCACAACATTTGATTGTTTGAGGATAGCATCTCTAATATTTCTGCATTAGCATAAATTCATAAACCAGCGTGGTTCACACAAAACCCATATCACAGCAAAAACAAATCCCTTACCTTTCGAAGAACTTCTGCTGAGGGCTTCCCAAGTGTCCAACGAAGACATCCAATGGTTCTTTTGTTAGAAAAAGTCCTTTATTATATCCATAAATCTCTGTTTGGTTGGCGCGTTATGTTCAGAAAATCCAACGTCGAATCGCCTATTGAAACGTGAAGAGAACGCGTTCAAATATACCTATAAACTTTTCCTAAACAAATCAAAGACCAGTTATAATGCATCCTTAGCTATCCTTTTATGAATATTAGCGATAATATTTCACTCGGATGGTCACCTATACGTTATATAAGTAAAATAACGTGGGGCGCGCATCCAGTCTCGCGCCCGAGAAATCTTGTTGACATCTGAGCTCCCTTGACCATTTCCTGTTCCTATCCGTTTTGCTTACTCCTATCGCTCCCAGTCTTTGTATAGAGACTGCTGACATCGTGGAAGCCATAGGTACTGCAGTCTCAGTCCTTAAAATGAATAGGCAGCCTGGAGAAGAAGGTCAAGTACAAAAAAAACTTCAAATCTGTATGGATTTTCCTCTGGTTTTTGCCTGCTATATCAGTTCTGTTATAGTCACATACATAATTTTAACACTCTTAGAAACTTCAAAGTGTTTCCTATCCAATAGTACTAAGTATGTGCATATCTGGGCCTGAGTGGCAAGCATTTTACTTTGGGCACGCCAGACTCTCCAAAACCGTCACCTATGCAGTCGCTCCCTAAGAAGTTAAACCCAAAAATGGTTCTCCAGTAGATTATTAAGAAAGGCACATGCCTTTCATACAGACTACAATTTCTCATTTCTGACTAATTGAAAATGAAATTTTGTTTAAAGTATCGCCCATTCTTAATAAACAAGCCATACAAAGCTGGTTACAATTTCATTTTATCCTCCAGAAAAGATAGAACAAATATTATGGTTAACATCAAATACACTACCAGTCAAACGTTTTAGAACACCTACTCATTCAATGTTTTTTCTTTATTTTTACTATTTTCTACATTGTAGATTAATAGTTAAGTTCTCAAACTATAAAATAACACATATGGAATTATGTAGTAACCACAAAAGTCTTAAACAAATCAAAATATATTTTATATTTGAGATTCTTCAAATAGCCCCCCTTTACTTGGAGTACAGCTTTGCACACTCTTGGCATTCTCTCAACCAGCTTCACCTGGAATGCTTTTCCAACAGTCTTGAAGGAGTTCCCACATTTGCTTAGCACTTGTTGGCTGCTTTTCCTTCACTCTGCGGTCCGACTCATCCCAAACCATCTCAATTTGGTTGAGGTCAGGGGATTGTGGAGGCCAGGTCATCTGATGCAGCACTCCATCACTCTCCTTCTTGGTAAAATATCCCTTGCACAGCCTGGAAGTGTGTTGGGTCATTGTCCTGTTGAAAAACAATGATAGTCACACTAAGCCCAAACCAGATGGGATGGCGTATCGCTGCAGAATGCTGTGGTAGCCATGTTGGTTAAGTGTGCCTTGAATTCTAAATAAATCAGACAGTGTCACCAGCAAAGCACCCCCGCACCATAACACTTCCTCCTCCATACCTTACGCTGGGAAATACACATGCAGAGATCATCCCTTCACCCAGACCGCGTCTCATAAAGACACGGCGGTTGGAACCAAATATCTCCAATTTGGACTCCAGACCAAAGGACACATTTCCACCAGTCTAATGTCATTTGTTTGTGTTTCTTGGCCCAAGCAAGTCTCTTCTTATTATTGGTGTCCTTTAGTAGTGGTTCCTTTGCAGCAATTCGACAATTAAGTCCTGATTCACACAGTCTCCTCTGAATAGTTGATGTTGAGATGTGTCTTTTAGTTGAACTCTGTGAAGCATTTATTTGGGCTGCAATTTCTGAGGCTGGTAACTCTAATGAGCTTATCATCTGCGGCAGAGGTAACTCTAGGTCTTCCTTTCCTGTGGCGGTCATCATGAGAGCCAGTTTTACCATATTGCTTGATGGTTTTTGAGGCTGCACTAAAAGAAACTTTCAAAGTTCTTGAAATTTTCCGGATTAACTGACCTTCATGTCATAAAGTAATGATGAACTGTTGTTTCTCTTTGCTTATTTGAGCTGTTCTTGCCATACTATGGACTTGGTCTTTCACCAAATAGGGCTATCTTCTGTATATCCTTCGACCTTGTCACAACACATCTGATTGGCTCAAACGCATTAAGAAGGAAAGAAATTCTACAAATTCACTTTTAACAAGGCACACCTGTTAATTGGAATTCATTCCAGGTGACTACCTCATTAAGCTGGTTGAGAGAATGCCAAGAGTGTGCAAAGCTGTCATCAAGGAAAAGGGTGGCTATTTGAAGAATCTCAAATCTCAAATATATTTTGATTTGTTTAACACTTTTTTTGGTTACTATATGATTCCATATGTGTTATTTCATAGTTTTGATGTCTTCACTATTATTCTACAATGTAGAATATTGTAAAAATTAAGAAAATCCCTTGAATGAGTAGGTGTTCTAAAACTTTTGACCGGTAGTGTATACTAATTCATAAAAATAATATTATTTATTGAAAAAAAAAAAAATACTAATTGTTTTATATTTATTAATGATATTATGAATAGATACGGTTGAGTTATGTCACGTATGAAGCTATCGAAAATAGATCAATCCAAACAGCATTTCCACAAAAAGGGAGGCAGCAAGTGGAAGGTCGGAACTTGTTTGTCTGCCATATATTAAAGATACAAATTGCCTGAAAGGAGTTGGCATACATTTGAGGACAAAAAAGTTGACAGCTGTGCTCTACATGTTGCAAAATAAATGGGAAGAGATTTTCGATGTACCAATTCCATGGCACATGGTTTATGAACTGATGCAAAAAAAAACAACACTTTATTCAACACTTGGAGTTTTTATATTTAAATGATTATACAAAATTCTTGCCACCAACAGAATGCTATATATACAGTATATCACAAAAGTGAGTACACCCCACGGCCCGCTACCAAAACATGCGGGCTCTCCTCCCTATCCTTCACAGCAGCAAATGTGAATAAAACATTTAAATGTGTTAACCGTCGCAAGGCTGCCGGTCCTGATGGCATCCTTGGCCGTGTCCTCAGAGCATGCGCAGACCAGCTGGCTGGTGTGTTTACGGACATCTTTAATCAATCTCTATCCCAGTCTGTTGTTCCCACATGCTTCAAGAGGGCCACCATTGTTCCTGTTCCCAAGAAAGCTAAGGTAACTGACCGAAATCACTATCGCCCCGTAGCACTCACTTCCGTCATCATGAAGTGCTTTGAGAGACTAGTCAAGGATCATATCACCTCCATCCTACCAGACACCTTAGACCCACTCCAATTTGCTTACCATCCCAATTGGTCCACAGACGACACAATCGCAATCACACTGCACACTACCCTAACCCATCTGGACAAGAGGAATACCTATGTAAGAATGCTGTTCATCGACTACAGCTCAGCATTTAACACCATAGTACCCTCCAAACTCGTCATTAAGCTCGAGACCCTAGGTCTCGACCCAGCCCTGTGCAACTGGGTCCTGGACTTCCTGACGGGCCGGCCCCAGGTGGTGAGGGTAGGAAACAACATCTACACCCCGCTGATCCTCAACACTGGGGCCCCACAAGGGTGCGTTTTCAGCCCTCTCCTGTACTTCCTGTTCACCCATGACTGCGTGGCCAAGCACGCCTCCAACTCAATCATCAAGTTTGCAGACGACACAACAGTGGTAGGCTTGATTACCAACAACGGCCTACAGGGAGGAGGTGAGGGCCTTCTGAGTGTGGTGTCAGGAAAATAACCTCTCACTCAACGTCAACAAAACAAAGGAGATGATCGTGGACTTCAGGAAGCAGCAGAGGGTGTACCCCCCATCCACATCGACGGGACAGTAGTGGAGAAGGTGGAAGGTTATAAGTTCCTCGGCTTACTGATCACGGACAAACTGAAATGGTCCACCCACACAGACAGCGTGGTGAAGAAGGCGCAACAGCGCCTCTTCAACCTCAGGAGGCTGAAGAAATTTGTCTTGTCACCAAAAACACTCACAAACTTCTACAGATGCACAATCGAGAGCATCCTGTCGGGCTGTATCAACGCCTCGTACGGCAACTGCTCCACCCACAACCGTAAGGCTCTCCAGAGGGTAGTGAGGTCTGCACAACGCATCACCCGGGGGTAAACTACCTGCCCTCCAGGACACCTACACCACCCGATGTCACAGGAAGGCCAAAAAGATCATCAAGGACAACAACCACCCGAGCCACTGCCTGTTCACCCCGCTATCATCCAGAAGGTGAGGTCAGTACAGGTGCATCAAAGCTGGGACCGAGAGACTGAAAAACAGCTTATATCTCAAGGCCAACAGACTGTTAAACAGCCATCACTAACATTGACTGTCTGCTGCCAACATACTGACTCAAATCTCTAGCCACTTTAAATAATTGAAAATTGGATGTAACAAATGTATCACTAGCCACTTTAATCAATGCTTTATATAGTGTTTACATATCCAACATTACTCATCTCATATGTATATACTGTACTATATACCATCTATTGCATCTTGCCTATGCCGGTCAGCCATCGCTCATCCATATATTTATATGTACATACTCGTATTCATTCCTTTACACCTGTGTGTATAAGGTAGTTGTTGTGAAATTGTTAGATTACTTGTTAGATACTACTGCATGGTCGGAACTAGAAGCTCATGCATCTCGTTACACTCGCATTAACATATGCTAACCATGTGTATGTGACAAATAAAATTTGATTTGATATCATTATCACCCCCACATGTTAACTTTCAATTCTAAATATGAAATCTCACTTTCACATGTGGAACTGCAAGTTCACGTGAAAAACAATCACGTGGAAGTTTTTCACATAATTATGAAACTGCAAATGTGACTTTCACATGTAAATGTTTTTGAAATTACAATACCTCATGTTAAATTGCAATTCCACATGTAAAAGTGATATTTTCACGTGGAGTTTCTTACATGCAAATTAGATTTTCACGTGATTAAATTTTACATGTGAACGTACAATTCTACATGTCAAAGTGAGATTTTTACATGTGAATGTTTTTCACATGTGAAAGTGCATATCACCTGTTGAAAACAT
This sequence comes from Brachymystax lenok tsinlingensis, assembly GCA_030435695.1. Classification (NCBI taxonomy): domain Eukaryota; kingdom Metazoa; phylum Chordata; class Actinopteri; order Salmoniformes; family Salmonidae; genus Brachymystax; species Brachymystax lenok. The sequence goes on along the minus strand of CM059801.1, from coordinate 1,326,627 downwards.
GTTATTCTCCTCATGTGAGAATGTGGTGTTAACATGTGAACTCTTAAATTTAATATGTGAAAATATGGTTTCATATTTGAAGGAAGGAAGAGATTGTTAGGCTGCAATATGTATAAAGAATATATTCTAACAGGGCTCCAAGCTGCAACCATTTACTCTCATTTTTCGAAACCTTTGACTTGGCTGTGCGAGTTACATTTTTAGCTGGTCACATCTGTGCAAGCTACTCATTCTACATGGTCACCTCACTCAAAACGTCATATAGAGGATAATACCATGATTTAGTCAAACAGTAAAGTACATGATCCTCATGATTACTGTAATGAAAGTGTCTGCCTGCCCCTGTACCTGTCTCGCTGGGGCGTGCTGCTATGTCGAGCAAGCTCGACAGAAAAAAAAAGTCTCAGGAAGAAAAAAAGTGTTTTATTGTATAACGTTTAAAAATCCATTTGTGGGGAAAACACAGCTGTCCTGTTGTCACAATTGAAGAGAGGAGGTTCTCAGCTTTCTGTTGGTAGCTATAATTTTTATTTCTCAACTTTATCTACAAATTTGAGCTCAATAGCAACTATTTTACAACCAAGATTTTTGATATGGCTTTGAGATACAGAGTGTGCATAATGTGAAATTGCAATTGCATAGGCCTCATTGAGCGGTAGGTTACAACTGCAACATCTTTCTGGACATTACATTTACTGTTAGATTAGTACATGATTACTAGCAATGGGTGTTATATTTACACAAAAAAATGCTGGGTTAAAAACAACCCAGGGCTGAGTTAAAAACAATCCAGCGCTCAGCGCTGGGTAAATAGGACAGAACACATGTTGGGTGACTTATATATATTTTTTGATTGGAGGCGTGGCTTACTAGGGGTGTGGCTTTCAGATAGACATTTTTGGCCACCCGTGAGAGTAAATGTCATCCCAGTTCATCTGTTTTGTTGTATTGTCATCACTTGTTGAAAGTCATAAACAGAACATTTTATGATATTTGGGTGAAACCACATCAAAGTATGATAAATTACAGTTGCTTCTAAACTGACAGTTTGATCAAGAAGTTACTGCTCCCATCCCCATGTCGAACTTTGCAGGAGGCATGATTATTAAAGGAATAGGGTGACGTCACCCTAAGGCTCCTTTTAATACACCAATGGTAACATGATATTCTCTATCCTAATTGAAATAAGTACCGCCTTGTAACCAGCATCGGAAAAGGCGTGTTTTGCAGAGGGGTGTGTTTCATATAGCTAGATCACTAATCTACTGGTGCCAAAATTTGACTAGGGTGTCAGCAATTATAATTACTTTGTGTGTCACCATATTTTATTGAGATGATTTGACTGCAACATTGCTCACTGCATCCAAATTTCTTGACATAAGCGTTTCAAAGAGCTGTCAGTCAAGGCGAGCTCATGAATATAGACTCCCTGCCCACTTCCTGGTAGTTAGCCATGAGAGAAAGAGACTTTTTCTCCAATCTTTAGCATTTCTATCCTGAGAAAATACTATGGGTGAGTCACTCAAAAGGTTATTTTACATGGGAATCAGAATGACTGTTCGGGACCTTTACATGTGAATGAAGACACATTTGTAGCTTTAACGAGGCTCACACAAGAATATTCCTCAAGTGCCTTTGCTTATCCCAATGTTGGGACAGTTACCACTTTATAATATTCAAATAGTAATTTATATTAAAATATGTAATGTGCAAATAATATTTTTTTTACTTTGCAGTCTACAAACCCTTTAGACCCCAATAGAGTTCTAGAATGCTGCTGTAGATTACTTTTCAAGATAGAGCTCATTTTCTCACACATTTCAAACAAACTGCTAAAAAACGAATGACAATTACAAGTTTACTTGCTTTTAAAGAGCACAACCTCGTCTTTAACATGACACCACATTCATGTCAATAGGAATAACACAAATTTTGTCGTCCGTTGTGCAAAGACACACAATCAAAAACGATTAACACTCAACACAACAAAAAACAATAGAGTATTTCAATTGTAGTACATTTGTAGTACAATTGTAGAAATTACTCACTCAAAATGTACCAAGTATAATATATTATACTTATGAATTAAATTATCCAATTTGACCATAGGACAATATTCAGAAAGTATTGCAAATCCCACACAAAGTAGGCTATTTGATTGACAACGATTCTTACTTCTGTAACAATTTAAACTATTCAGAGGCTATTTCAAAATGTAAGTAACCTCTCTCGATAAGATTAAGTACAGGCCAGGCCTGACACAAAATATAGAAATAGTAGCCTACTTTGACAAAAATTCTATGAATGCAACAAGTATTAGATCGAAACAGATAAAGAGAGAAGATACAAAACACAACAACTGTTCAGAGACAATAAAAGATTTGTAGGACAAATTCATATTTCACACTGTCATTTTAGTGTTTGCATTTAGCCTACAACATCTGGAAGCGTGGCCCCATCCTGCAAAGTGGCATTTGAACACGTAGAGCACCCAAAGGAGGTTTTTACACATTTCCCACTCTTTGCCCTGCGTCTAATCCAGATGCACACCACACACCCTCTCTTGCGCCCTTCAAACTTCACCTGCTTTCAGATGAGTTACAGGGTCCACACACCCTGGTGCCACAGTCTTGTCTCCCCTCTTCCTGCCACTGTAGCCATATCACAAAGTGAATGCACAAGCTGCATTTTTAATGCCTTTAGGGACCAGTGCCTGTGGTTTCTGGGAAGGGTCCTTTTGCAGGGTCCCCCACAGAATGTATGCATTTATAATGGAAATGTTGGGCATCCCCAAATGCACATACTTCCACTATTTTCTGTCTGTGCGTCCAACACTTTAATAGCTCCTCAGTTGGTCAATCCCACCCATTTTCTTGTTGTAATCCATTACAAGCTCTGGAACAGATCCTACCACTTTTAAAAACAACTCCAAAACCCCTGCCGCTGTTACTTTAGGCCCAGGTTGTGTGGTACACGGGTGAATGGTGGGGCTTGGGGCAGACACACTCAGGTGTGCTCTCCGCCTTCCCCTCCCTCGCTCTTCCTCCTCCTCTCCCTCTGCTTCGTCCTGTCAGTCCTCTTCTTCCTCATCTCGCTCTGCTTCATCCTCTCTGTCCTCTTCTTCCTCCTCTCCCTCCTCCTCTCCATGTTCTTCTCCTCTCCTTCACTCTCCTCTTCCTCTCTCCCTCCACTCTCCTCTCACTCCACTCCTCCCTCCTCGCTCCACATCTCTATCCCTCCAATCTTCTCTAACTCCACTTCCTACCTGCCTTCTGCTGCTGCACCCTGACTCTCCAAATCACTTCCATCACTTACACTGACCTAAAGGAACAGAGTAACAGAGGGAGAGGAGCAACAAATAGTATACAATTGTGTTCAGGAACATAATCTCTCCCTCTCACACTGTCTCTCTCTTTCTTTCTTTTTCTCAACCATACACGTACACTCTTCCTAATAAGGGGTTTCCATAAAAAATTATGTGATAAAGTTACACGCCTCCGATTCCACACACACTCACTATCTGTCTCTCTCTTTCTCTCTCTGGGTCTCTCTTTCTTGCTCTCGCACTCCTCCAATCAACTTTTGCTTTCTTGCCTGACAGTAACTACAGAGTTCTCCAATGTTAGCTGATTAGTAACCAAGCTGGGACAGTTTCCAAATGAATTGCATCGGTAGAAACAGGACAAAACAAGAAACTTGTTAGCTGGCTATGTAAACATATATCCAACTCATCATATGAGCTCCACTGCGTGGACATCTACTACCCTAACACAGCATCAAACATCGACAACACCAAACATATATCTGGTGTTTACTTATTTCACTCACCTCAACATCATCACTTTTCAAAGTGCAAGGACGTGTCCCGAATCCGTATCCCCAATCAACATAGATACAGCTTCTTTCACAGTGAAAAGCATACCTTTTTACTGCTTTCTGTTTGATGACAACAGCCACCGAATACAACAGGTTGTTAGCAACTTAATTTTACAATCTTGACACAGAATACTTTTGTTAGAAAAACAAGGCCATTCACAAGAGTAATTTAAAGAAAAGCCGTCAACGCACGCTATGGGTTCTAAAAGGTTAACATGATGAACAGGAATTACATTTACTCTCACGGGGTCGGCAAAAATACCTATCTGAAACCCACACCCCCAATATAATAAATAAATAACCTATGATGTACATAAAAAATACCCAGCTGCTTGGACATCCAAGCAAGAAAGTGAAAAAAACACAACTAATAGTTAAATTAATCCATGTTTGAGTAATCAGGTTATTTTCAGGAGGTGTTGCTTATTGGGGGCGTGGATTTAATATAGTTATTTTTGGCCACCCTTGGGTAAATGTAATTCCTGTTCATCATGTTCAGTTTGTATACTGTAAATGTGACTTTTCCTTCAATATGTTTACACGTTAGATATGCTAATATAAATGTAATAAAATTATGTTAATATTATAACAAAGTGGTAATTCTCCCAACATTGGGACATGCATAGGCACTTGAGGAACTTATACTCTTGGATAAGCCTTACTCAGTACTCAACCTACAGGTAACAATACAGATTAACCGGAATTACATTTACTGTCACGTGGCCAAAAATAACTAGCTGAAAGCCACGCCCCTACTAAGCCACGACTCCAGTCTTCTGCTCTGACCCGGTCATAGCTCAAAACACAGCGTCAATAACCCAACAACCCAACTGAGTGACTCAACTGGCTCGGTCAAAATAACCAAGTGTTTGTTCGGTCCAATATTTATCAACATTTGGTTGTTTTTAACCCAGCATTTTTATTAGCGTTAGCGATCTGGCTAACGTGTTTTGAGTTTTCACTTACTCAAGTGGTGAATTAGCCCCAAATACGTTGGCCTATGATATAGTGCACATAAAGATGCAAACAAATTAATCTCTATTAAACAAAAGAAAATACAAATCTGGAGACCTATTGCAGTAAAATATAACAAGAATAGCCTAATTGTCAACCCAAAATGCATGGCAATCACTGGATTAGGTTGCACATTGAAATATTTAGAATAAAAAATATATTTTCTTGAATACCATTTCAGTAGTCTATTACTTTTTAATAAAGCACTGTGATTTACTTTAAGATGCTACTAATCTTTTCTATTGTGTGACACGGGAAGAATAAAATTGGTTTGACCAATTCATGGGCTGGTGCCACTAATGGCACCAGGGGAAATGTTAGTCTGGAGCCCTGTTTTAATGCTATGCATGTAACAGTTGTCTGATAGAGAGATACTAATTCAATAGAGAATACCAGATGGAAGTGGGAGAAGTAAAGAGATAGAGGGAGAAAGAGTGAGAAGAGGAGGATGAGTGTATATCATTGCTGTAAACTGCTGCTCTCATCCCACTGTCTAAAGAGAAAGGGGGAGATGGAGAGAGGAGGTAGGGGCCATTATGTAACGTGGCAGAGGAAAGCCAGGATGGGTGGAGGAAAGATGGGGGAGGAGAAAGGGGCGAGGCCGAGGGTTACTATTATTAGGGGAGGCCTTAGGGGACAGCAGGCTATTGGGACAGGGCAGGTAGAGGGAGAGAGAAATAGACTGCTGACACAGACCAAAAGCCAGTGGCCTGCTGTCCAAATTTCAGAGGAGTAACCCTTCTGTCCCTCCAGTCTGTCCCTCTACAGAGAACTGGACCAATATCAAAACACACCTGTGACAAATATGTGGGTGTGGGTGTGAAGTGTGTAGGAGGGGAGAGGAGAGTCTGGTGCAAACTGGAGATGGAACATATGGCGCAGAGGCGTCACTACAGACCCTGGTTTGATTCCAGGCTGTATCACAACCGGCCGTGATTGGGAGTCTCATAGGGTGGCGCACAATTGGCCGAGAGTCGTCCGGGTTAGGGTTTGGCCGGGGTAGGCAGTCATTGTAAATAAGAATTTGTTCTTAACTGACTTGCCTAGTTAAATAAAGGTTTTATGAGTGAATAAAAGGCTCTACCCAGGGCAATGTTATTGTGCGTGTGATTGTGTATTCTCTATGGAAAATGTGATGTTGTTCAACCCCTTTTCTCACCCAGCCACGGTCACAATAGATTTCATGTCAGTCTGAACAAGAGGCTGCGGCACTGCCAAGTGAGGATAGACACAAGCACTGAATCCACTATTTTCCCTCTGTCTTCCCATAAATGACAGAGTTACATGTACCAACATTGTGGATCGGACGAAAAGACAGAGGCACAGATGAATGGACGGGAGGATGGATAAATGGATGCTATTTATAAAGCCTATTTATATCAGTGTGATTGTGATCATGGCGCATCATCAACTCAGTGTCCAGTGTCTATGTAAACCCACTGTGTAAGCCCACTGCCTCTCTGTGGTGGTAACTTCCTTATAGATAGGCCAAAGAAAGGCTAAGTTACTAAAACAACATTCTGGTGAACTTCTGGTAATAGCCCCTCGGTTTCCTGGATGATACACACACATGCGTGGACGCGCACGCACATATACACACGCACACACACAGACACACCCTTCTGGTAACATTATGGCTCTTTTTTTAGGCTGGTGAGATGCTCTTCCCGTTCTCGCTCTCTACCTCTCCATCTGTCTTTCCCTCTCTCATCCTGTAATTGGCAGACAGTGTGACACATATCTGCATTCTGGAAAACAGAACTGTCTACTAGCTCAAATCTGCTCCAGGTCACACACACACACACATATATTTTATTTTAGTATATGTGAATAAATCATGGTTACTTTTAGTAGATGTCTTAAATCAGTAAATTTGGAACTCGTAAAAAAATTGAGAATAGAATGTCTGCCTTGTTGACAGTCTACATGTATATTCCGCCATCCTAATCCACAAGTGACAATGTTTCAATCCCAGTTGAATGATTAAACAGATTATACACACACTAACCTAAATACATACATTACATATCTGACAGTATGTGTGTATATGCATGTTATTGTATGTGTGACCTTTATGAGTGTGTTTATTATCTCTGTGGATTGGTTTTATAAGTAGCTAGGCTGCTAGTCATGTGTAGGCCATCTGTCTTTTCTGTTCTCTTGTGTAAACATTGATATAAAGTTATCTGATGAACAACAGCAGGTTGACCATAGAGGGAGGTGCACTCAAGTGTAAAGTCACACACACACACACACACACACACACACACACACACACACACACACACACACACACACACACACACACACACACACACACACACACACACACACACACACACACACACACACACACACACACACACACACATTTTGAGATGTTAGACTTGGTCAAACATGAGGTTTGTGTAAAGTCTCTGTTGCCCTTTACCCTTCTCCCTGTTGTTGTTTTGGTCTGTGTGTTACAAAGAGAGATTGCTTCATATTAGATGCATTCCTCTCAGATCTGTCTGCATCCCATCCAGCACTGTTTCGCTCTCATGTTTGTAAGTCGACCCAGTTAGAAGAGAAATGCAGGAGAAGTTTTGGTTGTGTGTTTACTTAAGGCAGACATTTTGGTGGCGTGTTTGTGGTGGAGCTTTGCCAGGACTTACGGCTTGGCTGAGAGCGCTCCTCAAACCAGTTTACTCTAGTTGTGTAGTGGAGCAGTCTGGAGGCGGTAGGAGGACCTCTTAAAGCTGCAGACCATTTGTCTCTCTGTTTTTGTTGTATTATTATTGTGAGTTTGTGTTTACACTTCATTTAGTTTGTGTGTGGTGAATAGGTGTGTGGATTTTTGCTTCACCATTTCCTTGTGTGACATCAAAAGTTCTGTTAGAGATTTTGTATAAATGAGTGTGTGTGTGCGTGTGTTCCTTGGCTCTGATTTAAACAGAAAAAGAAAAGAGGAGAGGAAAGGAAAGAGAGCAGCCTGGATCTTGGTCTTTCCAACACAATGACACAGATTACTGCAGGCTCTCTGTTTGTTAATAGATTACCCTCTATCAAAGACTACCCTGTTCTCTGTGTGTGTGTGTGTGTGTGTGTGTGTGTGTGTGTGTGTGTGTGTGTGTCTGTGTCTGTGTGTGTCTGTGTGTGTGTGCGCATGCGTGTGTGCAGATCTCTCTGTGCCAGTCTAAGTGGGCAGTATAAATACAAGGTTGAGCTGACGGCTCAGCAAGGGGTGAGCTGGGCACAGGGAGGTTATAACAACACTGCCAACCGTCTCTCTCTCTCTGTCCCTCTCTTTTTTCCTGTTGCTCTTTCACTTCACCTCCTTCTCTAAAGCAGATGTAGGATAATATATTTGGTGCCCAAATCGATGAAGTATTGCGTGCAGCTGAGAGTCGAGTTGAAATGAACAGATTTGTTTCAGTCAGTCCTGATGAGCCCTTCCCGAACTAACTAAGCAAAAACTGCCTGGCGCTAGTTAAAGTTAGTTAAAGTTATGGTCATTTTGATGGGTGAGGGAAAATGAACTTGTAATGTTGGTCACCATCTGGATGTCAACGTGACATGCTGTGACGGTGCAAGCTCTCTACTGCTCTCTCGTCATGTCGAACCACCATTTTCCATTTCCCACACTTAAAAATATGCTGGGTTAAAAGCAACCCAAATTGGGTAAATATTGGACAGAACACATGTTGGTTTATTTTGACCCAGCCAGTTGGGTCACAAAAGTTGGGTTTGACCCAGCCAGTTGGGTCTTTAAGTTGGGTTGTTGATATTGGGTTATCGAGCTATGATCCACAAGATCAGATTAGAAAATTGGAGGTGTGGCTTAGTAGGGCCCTGGCTTTCAGCAACAACAAAAAATGTCCAGCTGTGAGAGTAAATGTAATTCCGGTTAATCTGTTCTATTGTATTGCCAACACATGTTAAAGGTTCATGAACAGTAAAAATTATGTTTTTTGTGAAATTGTGTGATATTTGAAGGAAACCAGATCAAAGTATAATGACTGAAGTATGAACAAATATTGTTGCTTCTACATTGATAAAGTTTGATCATAAAGTTACTGGTCCCCTCCACTGTGTCAAACACTTGGATTCCGGAAGCGGGATTATTAACCTTTTCACACGTACCAACAAATGGGTGTGATCATTCTACAGTGGTCCCTCAAACCGATGGGATTAGAATGCCTATTTAGAATGTCCATTTTCGATTGACACAACAATCAGCATTTGAGCTGGCCACACTGTTTTTTGACAGAAACATTTTTCTTACAAAGTTATGTCCTGAATGTGACCAGTTTATTTTTGGATGCAATGTTCAGTCATTCACAGAAGTAGCTACATGGGAATCAGAATGACTATGAGATCTTTAAGGTTGAGCACTGACACTTTTGTAGCTTTAGTAAGGTTAACACAAGAGTAGGATTTCCTTAAAGCTATGTAGCCAATATCAGGACAGGGTGAAGCACATTTATTGTAGTGAATTATTTTTATTTTTTTACCCAATTGGTAATTGCTGCAACTCCCGTGTGGACTCGGGAGAGGCGAAGGTCAAGAGTCGTGCACTGCAATGCAGTGCCTTAGACCACTGCGCCACTCGGGAGGCCCTTATTGTAGTGATTTTCATTGAAAATGTACAACTATGGCATTAACGTCTACATTTTGGTGTGTTTATTTGTATTAACTATTACTCAAACTGAATGATTCCGAACATTCTCCCAAGTCCCAACTTTGGCAAACAAGTTTCAAACTCTCGTGGGCGTTTCTAGCCACAAGCATAAACTACACACAAAAAAAATGCAGGGTTGTTTGGTTGACCAAACTGCTTTGTTGCAGGAACTTAGTTGGGATGTTTTCTTTAAAAGCTGCTGGGTTATTGGTGCTGCGTTATTAAAATATGACCCAGCTGGTCAGTTCAGAAGACTGGAGGTGTATGGCTTTCAGACAGTTATTTTTAGCCAGCTATAGTAAATGTAATTCCTGTTAATCTGTTCTGTTGTATAATTATCACATGTTAACCTGTTACGGATCCAATCCCGTGAACGGGATCGATTTTGACAACATCCGGTGAAATGCAGAGCACCAAATTCAAATTACAAAAATACTAATTTCAAACATTCATGAAAATAAAAATGCTGCACACCCTTCAAAAGCTTAGACTCTTGTTAATCTAACAGCATTGTCAGATTTCAAAAAGGCTTTACGGCGAAAGCAGAACATTTGATTGTCTGAGGACAGTGCCCCACTGAAAAACTCAATTAGCATAATAACATAACCAGCAGAGGTGTCACAAAACTCAAAAATAGCATAAAATAAATTGCTTACCTTTGATGATCTTCCTCTGATGGCATACCCAAGCATCCAGGTTACACAATAAAATATCATTTTGTTCGATAAAGTTCCTCTTTATATCCATATAGCTCCGTTTGGTTGGCACGTTTTTGTTCAGTAATCCACCTGCCCAAAGGCGTTCATCCATGCAGACAAACGATATTCCAAAAGTACCCGTAAAGTTCGTTGAAAAAAGTCAAACAGCATTTGTAATCAATACTCAGATACCCTAAAATGAATATAAACTATAATATTTCAGACGGAATATAACCTTCTGAATAGAAGAGAAAAAGAACTGAGCGCGCATCCAAAACAGTACAGTCTTACTCCCTTTATTTTCATGATTGAAGCTTCAAACCTTTTTCTAAAGACTGTTGACATCTAGTGGAAGCCATAGGAACTGCAATCTGGAGGTTAAACTATGAGGCTTTGAATAGCTGGCCTATTGAAAACAGTGTGACATGGCAGATTCAGACATCCCGGAAGGATTTTGCTAGGGTTTTTGCCTGACATATCAGTTCTGTTATACTCACATACATTATTTTAACAGTTGTAGAAACTTCAGAGTGTTTTCTATCCAAAGCTACTAATTATATGCATATCCTAGCATCTGGGCCTGAGTAACAGGCAGTTTACTTTGGACATGTTTTTCATCCGAACTTCAAAATACTGCCCTCTAGCCCTAAGAAGTTAAGGTCAAACATTGACATTTTTGTAGCTTCAATGAGGCTTACAGAAGTGCCCTAAATGCCAATGTAAATCCCATTGTTGGGATACAATAAGGTGGTATAACTTACCATAATACAGTGCATTCTGAAAGTATTCAGACCCCTTGACTGATTCCACATTTTGTTACATTACAGCCTTATTCTAAAATGTATTAAATTGTTCAATCTACACACAATACCTCATAATGACAATGCAAAAACAGGCTTTTAGAATAAAAAAAAAACTACTGAAATATCATAGTTACGTTGTCTTGGCTGTGTGCTTAGGGTTGTTGTCCTTTTGGAAGGTGAACCTTCGCCCCAGTCGGAGGTCCTGAGCACTCTGGAGCAGGTTTTAATCTGTTCTTTGCTCTGATCTACTTTCCCTCGATCCTGACTAGTCTCCCTGTCCCTGCCGCTGAAAAACATCCCCACAGCATGATGCTGCCACCACCATACTTCACCGTACCTGGTTTCGTGACGTGTGGCATTCAGACGTGACACGTGGCTTTCAGGCCAAAAAGTTCAACCTTGGTTTCATCAGACCAGAGAATCTTGTTTCTCATGGTCTGAGTCCTTTAGGTAAGCGGGCTGTCACATGCCTTTTACTGAGGAGTGGCTTCCGTCTGGCCACTCTACCATAAAGGCCTGATTGGTGGAGTGCTGCGAAGATGGTTGTCCTTCTGGAAGGTTCTCCCATCTCCACAGAGGAACTCTGGAGCTCTGTCTGTCACCTCCCTGACCAAGGCCCTTGTCCAACAATTGCTCAGTTCGTCGGCCAGCTGTAGGAAGAGTCTTGGTGGCTCCAAACTTCTTCCATTTAAAAATTATGGAGGCCACTGTGTTCTTGAGATCTTCAATGCTGCAGAAATGTTTTGGTACCCTTCCACAGATCTGTGCCTTTGTCATTATGGGGTATTGTGTGTAGATTGTTGAGGATTATATATTTTTTTAATCCATTTTAGAATAAGGCTGTAACGTAACAAAATGTGGAAAAAGTCAAGGGGTCTGAATACTTTCCGAATGCACTGTATGTAATAAATAATCTGAATATTATTATAGAAGAAGGTGTAAAATGCTAAAACATTTAAGGAAATGTTTCACTTCCAGTATGTAAACTTAACATAATGAACAGGAATTACATTTACTCTCAGGGGTGGCCAATAAGATTTAGTTGAAAGCCATGGATCCTGGAAATAACATAAGGATTACGTTCAAAAAGACCCCGCGGCTAAATCAACCGAGCATGAGTAAATATGAGTAAAAAATACACAACTAATGTTTGGATAATCCCAACAACCCAACTTGTTGGGTTATTCACGCAACCCAACTGGCTGGGTCAAAATAAGCCAGCGTGTGTTCTGTCCAACATTTATCCCAGCGATGGGATAACAAACATTCTACCGCTAAACTTTGTTAAATCAAGTCAAGTTTCTATTCAAGCTTCAGGTACCCTAAAATGTAATTAAACTATAATATTTCATACGGAAAGAAGTATGTTCAATAGAAAATAAAAATTAGCAGGTGCGCGTCCTCTTCATTCCGCTCGCACAGACTGATTTCCAACTCTGACTCCCAGCGCTAAAACTCAAAATTCAAAAGAAACAAGCCTGAAACCTTGAACAAAGACTGTTGACATCTAGTGGAAGCCATAGGAATTGCAATCTGGGAGCTGGATTTAACATTGTCCCTATACGTTCTAATGGAAGAGCATGGGCTCTCAAAAAAGAACAATTCTGGTTGGTTTTTCTTTGGATTTTCTCCTATCATATCTATTGTGTTATAGGCTCCTACATTATTTTAACATTTCTACAAACTTCAGAGTGTCTTCTTTCTAATGGTACCAATTATATGCATATCTTGGGTCTGAGTAACAGCCAGTTTACTTTGGGCACGTCAGTCAGGCGGAAATTCAGAAAAAAGGACCCTAGCCTGAAGAAGTTGACAGATAAAATCTCGTGACACAAGGTGCTGCGTGATTTACAACTGTCCCGTTGACGGGACGCCTATCCCTAAGAAGTTTTTAATAAATGTATCGTATAGTGTGTTTGTGTGGCAGGCTTACAATGATGGCAAAAAACAACATTTGAGAGTGCACTGACCCTGGTGCTAGAGGGTGTACGTAGCTGGAGGTTGAATGTTTGAAGGGGTACGGGACTATAAAAAGTTTGGGAACCACTGTTTTGTGGCTCATCTGGAAAGGGCTCATCAGGACAACTGAATGAACTGACTGAACCAAAATCTGTTTGTCCTGACTCTCAGCTGTACTTAATATGTAATTGATTTGTGCACCAGGAGTGTCTCCCAGAATATATACCTTAAACATTGTCAGCTTTCACCTATCAGAGGACCCTAATATTCATACAGGCAGCTAGAGAAACTTGTCCTGTGACCCATCTCAGGTTTTGGGAATTTCCTCTGTACCAATAGCAATGAACCAATGAATAAATAAAACAATACTTGTAGTCAATTAGCTGGAACCCGCCAGTGTCTTTAGCCTTTACCCACCCTGTTGGAAACACTGCTAGACTCATGTGACTGCTCTGCCAAAAGAGTGTTCTGGTTATCTGAACGTTCAACGGCATTCTGTGCCAAGGGAGAATTTTCAGCACTCGCAGGGGATGTGACCACAGTATTTATTATTGGACTGGAATTTTCCATGACATGCTTTAGCACAGTTTGTTTTTCTGTTTAAAGAAAGCATGGCTTTAATATTTCAGAGCTGGAATTACTATAGGGTTAGGTTTTCTCCTGGTTATGATTGGAAGAACATGATTGGTCGGTTTGGCTATGGCAGTCTCACATGATTGGTCAGTTTGGCTGCAGCAGACTCAGTGAATGGGTGGTCTGCAATGGCAAACAAAGCAATTGGCCAGTCTGTTGTGGGGCAATCTCATTGTGAGGACACTATAGTGGGCAATGGGTCATTTTACTATGCTACTATGCTTGTATTGTAGCATGACTGTTACAGGTCTGTGGATTTGATATAGAATCCTCCCACTTTTTATGCAGAAATAGCATGTTGGTTGTCTGTACATAGTGTGTGACCTGGCCTCTGGTGTGTGTGTTCCAGGAAACCTTCAGGTCTTGCTGATAAGGAGGTAATGGCTGCTACCGTCCTGACATCACTGTCCACCTCCCCTCTTGTCCTCACCCATACCCAGACAGCCTCAGGTAAGACTGCGCACACACACACACACACACACACGCGCGCACACGCACAGGTTTAGGTATGTAGTGCCAGTCTCTAGTGTCTACCTCTCGAGTTAATGTTTACCCCGCAACCAACCTCACCCTGCCAACAGCCTGGCCTTGGACACATCGCCATGCCAGTTGTTTCCGGAGCTGCCCGTTACCGTGGCACTCATCGCCGTGACAACGTTAGTAGACAATCAGAGTCCTGACTCAATTTTAAACCTTAATATGCAAGTGTTTTTCTTTTGCAGTTTTTTTGGAACCACCTCCCTCATTGGAGAGTTGCTTTATTTAATTTCAGCAGGACAATAACCTAAAACACAAAGCCAAATCTACACTGGAGTTTCTTACCAAGAAGACCGTGAATGTTCCTAAGTGGCAGAGTTACAGTTTTGACTAATCTTATTAAAAATCTATGGCAAAACCTGAAAATAGTTGTCTAGCAATGATCAACAACCAATTTGACATTTAATAATGGGCAAATGATGCACAATCCAGGTGTGGAAAGCTCTTAGAGACTTACCCAGAAAGACTCACAGCTGTAATCGCTGCCAAAGGTGAATGAGATATTAAGTAAATGAGATATTTCTGTATTTCTTTTTCAATAAAAATGTTTTTTATTATGGGACTTCCGGTGACGGCCTGCTGTGACACAACCTGGGATCGAACCCGAGGCTGTAGTGGTGCCTTAGACCGCTGTGCCACTTGGGGGGCACTTTGTAACTGTTTTAAAGTCACCATTGGCCTCATGCAGAAATCTCTGAGGTGTCCTTCCTCTCTGGCAACTGAGTTAGGAAGGACACTGTCATACTTGTCCTGTTGGGTGAGGATTTCTAAAAGTATATTTCCACTTTGACATTATGGGGTATTGTGTGTAGGCCAGTGACAAAAAGTCAAGGCGTGTGAATACTTTCTGAAGGCATTGTATGGCGGAGTTGCTCATTGTTTTTTGGAAATGACATTAATAGTTAATGTATTAATATTTAACATGAATAGGTTTTGTGGGTAGAATTGCAGTATGTATTTAGGCGTGAGCTAGCAACTTTTGACAGACAGGTTTCTTCTGGACAAACAAAAAAATTATACCAACATGTTTTGTGGAGAAAAAAAAAGTAATAGAGTTGCAATGTTTGGATAATCGTTATGATTGGAGGATAGCTGTAAGGGTTATCGAATCAGGATCAACTCCTCTCCTACAGCTGCACCGTCGAGTGAATCCTGACTGGTTGTATCACTGCCTGGTATGGCAACTGCTCGGCCTCCTAAGGCAAGACACTACTGAGGGTAGTGCGAACGGCCCAGTACATCACTGGGGCCAAGCTTCCTGCCATCCAGGACCTCTATACTAGGTGGTGTCAGAGGAAGGCCCTAAAAATGGTCAAAGACTCCAGGCACCCTAGTCATAGACTGTTCTCTCTGCTACCGCACAGCGAGCGCCAAGTCTAGGACCAAAAGGCTTCTAAACAGCTTTTACCCCCAAGCCATAAGACTCCTGAACATATAGTTAAATGGCTACCCAGACTATTTGTATTGCCACCCCCCTCCCCTCTCCACTGCCACTCTCTGTTGTCATCTATGCATAGTCACTTTAATAACTCTACCTACATGTACATACTACCTCAACTAACCGGTGCCCCCACACATTGACTCTGTACCGGCAACCCCCTGTATACAGTTGAAGTCGGAAGTTTACATACACTTAGGTTGGAGTCATTACAACTAGTTTTTCAACCACTCCACACATTTCTTGTTAACAAACTATAGTTTTGGCAAGTCCGTTAGTACATCTACTTTGTGCATGACACAAGTAATTTTTCCAACAATTGTTTACAGACAGATTAATTCACTTATAAATCATTGTATCACAATTCCAATGGGTCAGAGGTTTACATACACTAAGTTGAATGTGCCTTTAAACAGCTTGGAAAATTTTAGAAAATGATGTCATGGCTTTAGAAGCTTTTGATAGGCTAATTGACATAATTTGAGTCAATTGGAGGTGTACCTGTGGATTTATTTCAGGGTCTACCTTCAAACTTAGTGCCTCTTTGCTTGACATCATGGGAAAATCAAAAGAAATCAGCCAAGACCTCAGAAAACAATTGGAGACCTCCACAAGTCTGGTTCATCCTTGAGAGCAATTTCCAAACGCCTGAAGGTACCACATTTATCTGTACAAACAATTGTATGCAAGTATAAACACCATGGGACCACGCAGCCGTCATACCGCTCAGGAAGAGATGAATGTGCTTTGGTGCGAAAAGTGCAAATCAATCCCAGAACAACAGCAAAGGACCTTGTGAATATGCTGGAGGAAACAGGTACAAAAGTATCTATATCCACAGTAAAACGAGTCCTACATCGACATAGCCTGAAAGGCCGCTCAGCAAGGAAGAAGCCACTGCTCCAAAACCATCAAAAAGCCAGACTATGGTTTGCAACTGCACATGGGGACAAATATCGTACATTTTGAAGAAATGTCCTCTGGTCTGATGAAACCATATTGACCATCGTTATTTTTGGAGGAAAAAGGGGGAGGCTTGCAAGCCAAAGAACACCATCCCAACCATGAAGCATGGTTGTGGGGGTCATGTTGTGGGGGTGCTTTGCTGCAGGAGGGACTGGTGCACTTCACAAAATAGATGGCATCATGAGGGAGGAAAATTATGTGGATATATTGAAGCAACATTTCAAGACATCAGTCAGGATGTTAAAGCTTGGTCAAAAATGGGTCTTCCAAATGGACAATGACCCCAAGCATACTTCCAAAGGTGTGGCAAAATGGCTTAAGGACAACAAAGTCATGATATTGGAGTGGCCATCAAAGCCCTGACCTCAATCCTATAGAAAATGTGTGGGCAGAACTGAAAAAGTGTGTGCGAGCAAGGAGGCCTACAAACCTGACTCAGTTACACCAGCTCTGTCAGGAGAAATGGGCCAAAATTCACCCAACTTAGAGAGACATTCTAGCCTGAGTAAGTCTCTTTAGCTAACATTCCACTCCTTGCCACTCCTTGTCATTGCCAAAGAGACTGGCCTTTCTGTCATCTTCAAATATGAGCATTCTAACATTAATGAGCTCAAAGAGAACAAATCAAATCAAATTGTATTAGTTACATGCGCCGAATACAACAGGTGTAGACCTTACAGTGAAATGCTTACTTATGAGCCCCTAACCAACAGTGCTGTTTCCAAAAAATATATGGATAAGAGATAAAAGTAACAAGTAATTAAAGAGCAGCAGGAAAAAAATAACAATATACAGTTGTAGTCAGAAGTTTAAATACACCTTAGCCAAATACATTTAAAGTCAGTTTTTCACAATTCTTGACATTTAATCCTAGTAAAAATTCCCTGTCTTAGGTCAGTTAGGATCACCACTTTATTTTAAGAATGTGAAATGTCAGAATAATAGTAGTGAGAATGATTTATTTCAGATTTTAATTCTTTCATCACATTCCCAGTTGGTCAGAAGTTTACATACACTCAATTAGTATTTGGTAACATTGCCTTAAATTGTTTAACTTGGGTCAAACATTTTGGTAGCCTTCCACAAGCTTCCCACAATAAGTTGGGTGAATTTTGTCCCATTCCTCCTGACAGAGCTGGTGTAACTGAGTTAGGTTTGTAGGCCTCCTTGCACGCACACGCTTTTTCAGTTCTGCCCACAAATTGTCTATAGGATTGAGGTCAGGGCTTTGTGATGGCCACTCCAATACCAGGACTTTGTTGTCCTTAAGCCATTTAGCCACACCTCTGGAAGTATGCTTGGGTTCATTGTCCATTTGGAAGACCCATTTGTGACCAAGCTTTAACTTCCTGACTGATGTCTTGAGATGTTGCTTCAATATATCCACCTAATTTTCTGTCCTCATGATGCCATCTATTTTGTGAAGTGCACCAGTCCCTCCTGCAGCAAAGCACCCCCCACAACATGATGCTGCCACCCCCGTGCTTCACGGTTGGGATGGCGTTCTTCGGCTTGCAAGCCTCCCCATTTTTTTTCTCCAAACATAACAATGGTCAACAGTTACATTTTTGCTTCATCAGACCAGAGGACATTTCTCCAAAAAGTATGATCTTTGTCCCCATATGCAGTTGCAAACCGTAGTCTGGCTTTTTGATGGCGGTTTTGGAGCAGTGCCTTCTTCCTTGCCGAGCAGCCTTTCAGGTTATGTCGATTTAGGACTAGTTTTATTATGGATATAGATACTTTTGTACCCGTTTCCGCCAGCATCTTCACAAGGTCCTTTGCTGTTGTTCTGGGATTGATTTGCACTTTTCGCACCAAAGTACGATCATCTCTAGGAGGCAGAATGCGTCTCCTTCCTGAGGGGTATGACGGCTGCGTGGTCCCATGGTGTTTATACTTGCGTACTATTGTTTTTACAGATTAACGTGATACCTTTAGGCGTTTGGAAATTTCTCCCAAGGATGAACCAGACTTGTGGAGGTCTCCAATTTCTTTTCTGAGGCCTTGGCTGATTTCTTTAGATTTTCCCATGCTGTCAAGCAAAGAGGCACTGAGTTTGAAGGATGTCCTTGAAATACATCCACAGGTACACCTCCAATTGACTCAAATGATGTCAATTAGAAGCTTCAGAAGCATCTTAAAGGCATGACATCATGTTCTGGAATTTTCCAATCTGTTTAAAGGCACATTCAACTTAGTGTATGTAAACTTCTGACTGGAATTGTGATATAATGAATTATAAGTAAAATAATCTGTCTGTAAAGAATTGTTGGAAAAATTACTTATATGTCCTAACCGACTTGCCAAAACTAAAGTTTGTTAACAAGAAATGTGTGGAGTGGTTGAAAAACGAGTTTTAATGACTCCAACCTAAGTGTATGTAAACCTCCGACTTCAACTGTATCTTACATTGCTCACCTTATATGTTTATACTGTATTCTATACTATTCTACTGGATCTTAATCTATGCAGCTCTGACATTGCTCGTCCGTACACTTAGATATTCTTAATTCCATTCCTTTACTTAGATTTGTGTGTATTGGGTATACAGTGGGGCAAAAAAGTATTTAATCAGCCACCAATTGTGCAAGTTCTCTCACTTAAAAATTTTCATCATAGGTACACTTCAACTATGACAGACAAAATGAGGAAAAAAAATCCAGAAAATCACATTGTAGGATTTTTTATGAATTTATTTGCAAATTATGGTGGAAAATAAGTATTTGGTCACATACAAACAAGCAAGATTTCTGGCTCTCACAGACCTGTAACTTCTTCTTTAAGAGGCTCCTCTGTCCTCCACTCGTTACCTGTATTAATGGCACCTGTTTGAACTTGTTATCAGTATAAAAGACACCTGTCCACAACCTCAAACAGTCACACTCCAAACTCCACTATGGCCAAGACCAAAGAGCTGTCAAAGGACACCAGAAACAAAATTGTAGACCTGCACCAGGTTGGGAAGACTGAATCTGCAATAGGTAAGCAGCTTGGTTTGAAGAAATCAACTGTGGGAGCAATTATTAGGAAATGGAAGACATACAAGACCACTGATAATCTTCCTCGATCTGGGGCTCCACGCAAGATCTCAAAATGGGTCAAAATGATCACAAGAACGGTGAGCAAAAATCCCAGAACCACACGGGGGGACCTAGTGAATGACCTGCAGAGAGCTGGGACCAAAGTAACAAAGCCTACCATCAGTAACACACTACGCCACCAGGGACTCAAATCCTGTAGTGCCAGACGTGTCCCCCTGCTTAAGCCAGTACATGTTCAGGCCCGTCTGAAGTTTGCTAGAGAGCATTTGGATGATCCAGATGAGGATTGGGAGAATGTCATATGGTCAGATGAAACCAAAATAGAACTTTTTGGTAAAAACTCAACTCGTCGTGTTTGGAGGACAAAGAATGCTGAGTTGCATCCAAAGAACACCATACCTACTGTGAAGCATGGGGGTGGAAACATCATGCTTTGGGGCTGTTTTTCTGCAAAGGGACCAGGACGACTGATCCGTGTAAAGGAAAGAATGAATGGGGCCATGTATCGTGAGATTTTGAGTGAAAACCTCCTTCCATCAGCAAGGGCATTGAAGATGAAACGTGGCTGGGTCTTTCAGCATGACAATGATCCCAAACACACCACCCGGCAACGAAGGAATGGCCGTAAGAAGCATTTCAAGGTCCTGGAGTGGCCTAGCCAGTCTCCAGATCTCAACCCCATAGAAAATCTTTGGAGGGAGTTGAAAGTCTGTGTTGCCCAGCGACAGCCCCAAAACATCACTGCTCTAGAGGAGATCTGCATGGAGGAATGGGCCAAAATACCAGCAACAGTGTGTGAAAACCTTGTGAAGACTTACAGAAAACGCTTTGACCTCTGTCATTGCCAACAAAGGGTATATAACAAAGTATTGAGATAAACTTTTGTTATTGACCAAATACTTATTTTCCACCATAATTTGCAAATAAATAAATTAAAAATCCTACAATGTGATTTCCTGGATTTCTTTTTCTCATTTCGTCTGTCATAGTTGAAGTGTACCTATGATGAAAATTACAGGCCTCTCTCATCTTTTTAAGTTGGAGAACTTGCACAATTGGTGGCTGACTAAATACTTGTTTGCCCCACTGTATGTTGTGAAATTGTTAGATATTACTTGTTAAATATTGCTGCACTGTTGGAACTAGAAGCACAAGCATTTCGCTACACCTGCAATAACATCTGCTAAACACGTGTAAGTGACCAATAAAATGTGGTTTTGATTTGAATGTATAGTTTTAAGCAGTTGTGTAGTAC
The DNA here is from genome assembly GCA_030435695.1 of Brachymystax lenok tsinlingensis. NCBI lineage: Eukaryota > Metazoa > Chordata > Actinopteri > Salmoniformes > Salmonidae > Brachymystax > Brachymystax lenok. The sequence continues at coordinate 1,305,744 of CM059801.1, read as the reverse complement.
ACACCCCTGCAGCCCCCAGGTGCCCCCTACCATTTTTTCTTTTATTGAATTTCATACCGTCGGTATTTCGAAATACCCGTGTATAAGCGGTATATCGCCCAAGCCTAATTGACATGAGTTAATCTTGAATAATAGCTTTAAGGTAACATTTAAAATGAGTTTAAACACTTCAATGAATAAACATTGAATGAATCAACATATCATTTCTTAATGTACTGTACATTTGTAAATGTTAGACATTAAAGCATAATTTCAGGTGACCAAAATGTATTCCATACCAGAGGTTGCCAACCTTGCTCCACTCCCTGATCTATTGGGTGAGCAGATTCTATTCCAGCCCAGCAATAATACACATTAAATCAACTCATTAAGTCTGCTCACCCAGCATACCTCCAGAAGTGGGGGGGACATCACTTTTTTTATATCAAGATGGATAAACACTCCAAACAGCCTACCCGACTGTTTGTTGAGGTGTCTGCATGGTCCTAAAGCAAACCATTGGCTTGATTTGTATCACATTCCAATGATAAAACAGACAGGGGGGGGACAAAAATGTTACATGTCCCCCCGTCCCAAGTGGAAGTTGCGCCCCTGTATACCACCCATGGTATACAAGGATGTGCCAGCAGTCTCTTGGGACATTCATTGGGACTTCTTCATATGCAGACTGAGGACAGACAACATCACAAAGAAATAGGCTTCATTATATTACAGCCCTGACTATTATGTTGCTATTATCTCATTGTCTGTCTTCATTGTTTTCCTCTCTAGAACTGGACAGTCGTTTCATAATATCCTCCCACAAAATGATCTTACTAGTACACCTACTCTCTCCATTTTCTGACAGCTGGAGCAGCAAATCATTTTTCCCTCTTTCATTGCTGTTATCTACAAATGTGTTTTGGCGAATTTAATTTTACTTTACAAAGATAAATAGGCCTACATCAAGATATCAAATTAATATGAAGTTAGCTGATTATAGTTCACTTAGCTGTACGGTATGTAGATTTGGCTAGATAGCTGGTTGCTCATTAGCCTACACACAGTGGCCTGCAGTATGCAGCTTGCTAGCTAGCTATCTATTAATAATGCATAGTTTTGTAACGTTTTCAAAATGTATTTAATTAGGCCTACTTGAATAGGTTCACGCCAGGAAATGGCCAATATTTTGGAGTGAATGGCAAGCAACTCTACAAACCTATTGTTCTACTAAATCAACATCCGTTTTTCCCTGATGTTCATTATTGTTCTGGTCACAACTCTGGGGTGAGGAGATGGTAATTAGCCACTGTACTGAAACACATTAGGGTTATGTGTGGCTGGGTTATGGTGCCTTTGGAAAAGGAGTCCCTATGTAAGCCTGGCCTGAAATCCATTGTGGTTAAAACGTAGTCAAATAAAATCCAATTGTATTTGTCACATGCTTCATAGACAACAGTCTTTAACTTTGTGTGAGTTCTCTTCGCTAAATCTACAGTATATATCCAACCCCTCTTGGCCCCATCTCGACAGTTTAGTTCAGTTATTGATTAAAATGCTCAAATCCACAAAATATTCGGGGATGGGGTGTACTGTACAATATGTGGGAAGAGAGGGTAAATATGTATTAATTTTTCATAATTAATAAGACATTTCATCCTACTCTCTGCAATATCGTAATTTATTCCCACTGGTTTCATTGTTGTGCTGAATACATCTCTTCACAGGTTAAGGGGTTAGTCTCCCCTGAGACAACATGTAGAACTATGTGAACTCCTGTGTCTGTATTCTCTGTAGGATCCTCCTCATCTACACTAGCCTCCATGGACCAGTCAGTCATTGATTAATATGAGTTAATCTCCAACACACAGCTCATCCTGCTGGAAGGCTTTACATCTTATTTTTCTTTATGTTTCACCACAAAGCAATGTGATTATGGCCTTATAGGATCTGTATAATGATCTGTATTAGTGAAGCAGTCAAAATATCATATTGCACTGGAGGGGTTTGAAGGCCAACGCTGAAAGAGAGGGAGGCTGTTTTCCTATGGATGGATGGACATTCAATATAAACCTCCATTCAAATTTTGCATGAACAATGTTGCAAAAAAACATTGCATGAAAAGTATTCTACAGTATGAAGTAAAGAAGTTAATTAAAGTGAATTAATGCCTCCCTGGTTTTGATGGTACTGACTGGCCCTCCTCTGTCTCCAGCTGCAGTTCCGGAGCCAGCCAGCAAAGGGTGGAAGGACGTGCTGTCAACTAGCTACAGCAGCTCCACCAGTGGCAACTGGAGCTGGGACACCAGCGACCAATCAGTGCCCTCCACACCGTCCCCGCCTCTCTCCAACGACACCAGCAAGAGCTTCCTGCTCTCCTCCCAGGGTGATAATATCATCGACGACGTCAAAGAGAGCACGCACTTCTTGTTTGAGGACCCCATACCACGGAAACGGAAGGTACAACCGGGGGTCAGGGGCTTAGGTTGAGGCTTCATCCTAATGCTACTGAACATCCTTCCATACTTGTCTCCTTATCTCCAAGGAGTTCATAGATCACAGCTATTTGATTTATCCAGTCCAGTTACGTATTTCTTGTGATCCTTCAGATGAGAACAGTATTTGTAGCCACAACCAACCCTAAGCTGCGACCCATTAAAAATTTGCTATGGGCCAACAGTGGCTCCCATCGATTTAGGAATCGCTGCCCTAGTGTGTAGTTTTCCTAATTCAAGGGGGCCTCTGAAACCCCTCTGAAAGATTATCTCAAAACGTAGTGCCAATGTAGTTTAGGATCTAATGACACTGGCTTGGCCCTGAGACAACAAGGTCTGTCAACCTTTACCCCTCTGAGCATGATGGAGTGTGTTCTCGCTCTCTCTCTTTTCCTCACTCTCTCTTTTTTCTTCCCCTGTCTTTTTATGCAGTGGAAACCTTCAAAGACATAAATGTGGTTTCATTATCAAGAAGAGCCATAAGCCGCTCACCCATCTCCAAGAGGAAGAGGTGGGAGAGGACGGGGAGGAAGGAGGAGGTGTGTCAAAAGAGAGTTTGGAAGGGGAAGAGAGGTTGTAAAAACATATTAGGGATGAGGAAGAGGGGAGTTAAATGACTACTGAGCTAGGGGAGGAGAGGGGAGTTTGGAAGGGGAGGAGTAGAAGGGGGGAGTGTCAGGCTTCATCTGCAGGAAGCTGAGAGGGAGAGAAGAATATCTCATAAATCCACTGTGACAGAGGTGTGGATAGAGGTGTGGAGACTGGAAGGGGCTCAGATAGGAGTGTGCAGGTCCAACGCACTGGCCTGTAGGCCTATCCCAGAGGTAACAGAGTCCATTTCAGCTGAAACGCATAAGATCATACAGTATGCAGGAGGCCAGGCCATAGAAATACAATATCCTGAAAGGAAATTGGATTACACTCACTGACTAGCTTCACCAGAATAGGACAAACACATTATAGCATTCCCATCACTTGAACTGAATGATGAATGTGCTGTGTTAGAGTACATAAAATAACATGAGCTGGCGCACACCCAGAACAAAGTTTGTGTGGAGGTGCTGACAAATGGCAAATAAACTATACAATATCAAAACAAAGAAAGTCGCACACTACTTATATACTCTCCCAACAGTTTAATGGGTATTTACCAACATTTCGGCATCACTGTGCCTTCCTCAGACCCTGAGGAGTATATATGTAGTGTGCGACTTTCTTTGTTTTGATACTGTGTTAGAGTACAACACGATTGTGCTCTATTTGTCAAGTCATCCGTCAAATGTAATGTCTTGTTTTCATGTTTCACGACCTTTCTTCAGCCAAACCTCACTTGTAAAGATGTGACAGCACGTTAGACAATGCTAGACACACAGTAAACATTAAATCAACAGTATGCAAAGCCTTGGAGGCCATCTCAATAAGGCTTGCACTGACATGCATGTGTGGTTATTAATGAATAGCTGGCTATAGATCAAGTCATTACAGTTTGGATGACTTGTATATAAACCTGCTCTGGGAAAACCTAACAGGCAGTTCGTTTACTGTGGTGGTTCAGTGTAGTAGGCCAAGACCAGAGGCCTAACTAAGTCCTGATTTGCAGGCAGCAGTAAGTCTGGATATACAGTAGAGTAGCTACAGTGTATCTGACTGTGTAGAGTAGGGTACTATAAGAGGCTTAGGAACTGTGTTAATTCACCCGGGTATTGCTGGGATTGTGTTAAGATGGAAGAAAAACACTTTGGGCATTATTTGTGATTGTTTGTTGAGACGCTGCAGATTTGCCGTTGGGAGTGTTTCATATAGCATGTTTCAGTGCCAGTAGAGATGTTGCATGTGATGTCTTCACTGCAAATAATAATGGATTGCATAAGAATATAGACTGTTAAAAGGGTTCAATTGATCAGCCGCTGATAAACCTGTTCTATAGTTTGTCATTTAAAGTCACTCTCTCCCATCCCTCTTTCCTTCCCTTTCTGGAAGCTGTTGATAGGTAGAGAGCCAACGCCCACTAACCTGTCATTAGTACTGATGCAGGTCCAAACACATCTCTCCCTCCACTGCCTACCTCTGAGATCTGCATGGGAAAACACGTCTGAAAAAACTGTCTATGTTTTTAGATTCTGTAGTCAAAAAAATGCTGGGTTAAAAACAACCCAATTTGGGTAAATATTAAATATAACATGTTGGGTTATTTTGACCCAGCCAGTTGTTTTCTTTAAGTTGGGTTGTTGATACTGGGTTATTGAGCTATGATACACCAGGTCAGATGGAAGACTGGAGGCATGGCTTAGTAGGTGCGTGGCTTTCAGACGGTTGTTTTTGGTGACCCGGGAGAGTAAATGTCATTCTGGTTAATCTGTTCTGTTGTATTTTCAACACCTGTTATGGTTGAGCACTGACACCTTTGTAGCTTTAACCTGTTACGGATCCAATCCCGTGAACGGGATCGATTTTGACAATGTCCGGTGAAATGCAGAGCGCCAAATTCAAATAAAAAAAATACAAATTTCAAACATTCATGAAAATACAAGTGCTGCACACCCTTCAAAAGCTTAGACTTGTTAATCTAACAGCGTTGTCAGATTTCAAAAAGGCTTTTACGGCGAAAGCAGAACATTTGATTGTCCGAGGACAGCGCCCCGCTCAATAACATAACCAGCAGAGCTGTCACAAAACTCAAAAATAGCATGAAATCAATTGCTTACCTTTGATGATCTTCATATGATGGCATACCCAAGCATCCAGGTTACACAATAAAAGGTCCTTTTGTTTGATAAAGTTCCTCTTTATATTCATATAGCTTCGTTTGGTTGGCGCGTTTTGTTCAGTAATCCACCTGCCCAAAGGCGTTCATCCATGCAGACAAACGATATCCCAAAAGTACCCGTAAAGTTCGTTGAAAAAAGTCAAACCGCATTTGTAATCAATACTCAGATACCCTAAAATGAATATAAACTATAATATTTCAGACAGAATATAACCTGCTGAATAGAAGAGAAAAAGAACTAAGCGCGCATTCCCTGTTACGCGCAAAATCCAAAACAGGACACTTGACGTGGACTCAGGAACAAGTGGTCTTACTCCCTTGATTTTCAAGATAAAAGCTTCAAACATTTTTCTAAAGACTGATGACATCTAGTGGAAGCCAAGGGAACTGCAATCTGGGGGTTTAACAAAAAGGCTTTGAATAGCTGGCCTATTGAAAACAGTGTGACATGACTGATTCAGACATCCTGGATGGATTTTGCTCGGGTTTTCGCCTGCCATATCAGTTCTGTTATACTCACAGACATTATTTTAACAGTTTTTGAAATTTCTGAGTGTTTTCTATCCAAAGCTACTAATTATATGCATATCCTAGGTTCTGGGCCTGACTAACAGGCAGTTTACTTTGGACACGTTTTTCATCCAAACTTCAAAATACTGCCCCCTAGCCCTAAGAAGTTAAGTGCCTATGCATAATCCCAATGTTGGTATAGTTACCACATTGTTATTTAAATAATATTATTGAAGAAAAATTGAAATTCTGTCAACTATTTACCCAGCGCTGGGTTGTTTTATTAGTGTGCATGTGAGGAAATAGTTGCTCGCTGTGTAAAGTGCCTCATCCAAGGGTTCGAATCTCATGAGTCCCCCCTGTGAAATGTTGATTCACATGTATTGTGATAGTGTGCAGTGCTTGACTAAAATAGGTGTGGTTACTCATTTTGGGTGCGGGTACTGGTTATATTTAGGTACAATACTTTTGAGCTAATATTCATAAGAGATGTAGAAACTCAAGCAGTTGAGAATTTGAGGTGCCGGTACTCTGGTGAGCTCCTGCCCAAGTCAAGCACTGTTATTGTGTTGAAAAGGGACGCTACAGCCAACAACTTGAATGTTAAGATGATTCATTAATTTAATAAGGAACTGCCTCTTTCTGCAGCCTTGCGCACAAACTGTGCTATTGCCTAAAAATAATATTGCATAGGCTATATGATATGAATGTGTACATGTACAAGTATGGCTACAATGTTTTGAATCGAACGTCAAGGACCGGCAGTGATTTATTTTATTTTTTTTCCTCAACAAAGAAGCTTGCGGCGAGGGGGGCTCGAACCCTTGGTTAAAGTGCATTATCAAATGGAAGTTAACCACTTTAGCAGAGTGTGCTATCGAGAAGCAATGATGACAGCGATAGCCCACATTACTCTTTTTTTTTTTTTTTACGATGTACGATAAACTTAAAAAAATGTTTTTACATAAAAGCACATGGAAGTGTGCGATACTGATTAACAAACGTGGGACTTTGTCATATATGCAAAAATCTGAAAATGTTGTCTGAGGTTAGTAGTAACTAGTAGCCTAGTCATGGCTGCGCCAGTCCATTTTGTTACAGACCAACAGAACAGGTAAACATTGAATGGTTCTTGTAAAGTTCATGCAGTCGTCATGTAAGGCGCAAGTGGGACAATTTCTTTCCCCATATTGCGTGTGATCCGCTTGAATGTGCCGTCTCAGAGTGAAGAAGACATTTGCGGGGCCTCATTATCTTTACATTACTTTGTTGCACGTTGCTTTTTGGAATAGTTTGTTTTAATATCTATGTTTCTGCATGTGCATTGATTGATTATTTGATCGTATACTACACAAAGATGTATTACATTTTCCTAAACTAATCCAATCTGTAAGTGGTTGGACTTATTTCACCCGCTATTGAGATGGTTGTTCCAGTTTAGATGGTTTAGGCAGTTTCATTTATCAATCTTCCCTACCTTGGCAATCATTCCATCTGGATGGTGTTCAGAGATAGATGGGAGTGGTTGAGGGGAGCTGAATGTTGAAAAAAATGTAAATAAAAAATAACTAATGTAAAATATACTGTGTAAAATGTATATAGTACGTATAAGATGGAAGTATAAGCCAAACGTGCTGACTAGACCGGGGGCGCGTGCGACCGTGTGCGTGCATCCGTGTGCGCCATCGCGCACATGTTGATTTTGTACATCCACACCAGACATGATCCAGACATGCACGTTGAAATATCAAAACAAACTCTGAACAAACTATATTAATTTGGGGACACGTCAAATACATGAAATATTCATGGACATTTAGCTAGGTACAGTAGCTTGCTGTTGAAGGGTAATTTGTCCTGGGATATTATTTTATTTATTTAACCTTTATTTAACTAGGCAAGTCAGTTAAGAACAAATTCTTATTTACATTGACGGCCTACCCCGGCCAAACCCGGACAACGCTGGGCCAATTGTGCACCGCCCTATGGGACACCCAATCACGGCCGGATGTGATGCAGCCTGGACTTGGACCAGGGACATATAAACATTGGGTTGTTATTTTACCTGAATTGCACAAGGTCCTTTTTTTCTGGATCTTTGTACAATTTTGACCCATTTTGAGTCACACAAAATCGTGTGTTCTCTACTAAAACAAATTCACAGATAAAAGGGGAAACCTAGTAAGTTTCTGGTAATCTCTCCTCTTTCAGTAGTAGTAGTAGTCTTCTTCATTGCTTCTTACAGGGCAGGCAGAGTGGGAGGTTCCTGGTGGAGAGCCAGACACGATCACCAGGATGGAACACAGGATCCTCACTGTGGTGGCAATCTGCCTGCTCTTTCTGACGGCAGATGGCGTGCTAGAGTCTCACGTGGGCACTTTATATATCGATTGACAACAAACTTTAAGGTGCTTTACCACCACCAACTGGACAGGAGTGTGGACCTCAGATAATTTTTCAATCGCCCATGTGGGTATATGCTCCTTAAAAGGAATGAGGAGATGTGATAGGCGGGATTTGCAGAGCACCACGTGTCTTACCGCCTGGCTACGCAGACACTCGTTGACCCACGCCAGCAGTTTAGATTAAATTATTGAATAGCATGTACAGTTGAAGTCGGAAGTTTACATACATTTGGGTTGGAGTCATTAAAACTTGTTTTTCAACCACTCCACAAATGTCTTGTTAACTAACTATAGTTTTGGAAAGTCGGTTAGGACATCTACTTTGTGCATGACACAAGTAATTTTTCCAACAATAGTTTACAGACAGATTATTTCACTTATAATTCACTGTATCACAATTCCAGTGGGTCAGAAGTTTACATACACTAAGTTGACTGTGCCTTTAAACAGATTGGAAAATTCCAGAAAATTATGTCATGGCTTTAGAAGCTTCTGATAGACTAATTGACATAATTTGAGTCAATTGGAGGTGCACCTGTGGATGTATTTCAAGGCCTACCTTCAAACTCTGTGCCTCTTTGCTTGACATCATGGGAAAATCAAAAGAAATCAGCCAAGACCTCAGGGAAAAAAATTCTAGACCTCCACAAGTCTGGTTCATCCTTGGGAGCAATTTCCAAACGCCTGAAGATACCGTTCTGTCTCCTAGAGATGAACGTGCTTTGGTGCGAAAAGTGCAAATCAATCCCAGAACAACAGCAAAGGACCTTGTGAAGATGCTTGAGGAAACCGGTACACAGTAAAATGAGTCCTATATCGACATAACCTGAAAGGCTGCTCAGCAAGGAAGAAGCCACTGCTCCAAAACCGCCATAGAAAAGCCAGACTACAGTTTGCAACTGCACATGGGGACAAAGATCATACTTTTTGAAGAAATGTCCTCTGGTCTGATGAAACAAAAATAGAACTGGCCATAATGACCATCGTTATTTTTGGAGGAAAAAGGGGGAGGTTTGCAAGCCGAAGAACACCATCCCAACCGTGAAGCACGGGGGTGGCAGCAACATGTGGGGGTGCTTTGCTGCAGGAGGGACTGGTGCACTTCACAAAATAGATGGCATCATGAGGATGGAAAATTATGTGGATATATTGAAGCAACATCTCAAGACATCAGTCAGGAAGTTAAATCTTGGTCGCAAATGGGTCTTCCAAATGGACAATGACCGCAAGCATACTTCCAAAGTTGTGGCAAAATGGCTTAAGGACAACAAAGTCAAGGTATTGGAGTGGCCATCGCAAAGCCCTGACCTCAATCCTATAGAAAATATGTGGGCAGAACTGAAAAAGCGTGTGTGAGCAAGGAGGCCTAAAAACCTGACTCAGTTACACCAGCTCTGTCAGGAGGGATGGGCCAAAATTCACCCAACTTATTGTGGGAAGCTTGTGGAATGCTACCAAAACATTTGACCCAAGTTAAACAATTTAAGGCAATGCTACCCAATACTAATTGAGTGTATGTAAACTTCTGACGCACTGGGAATGTGATGAAAGAAATAAAAGCTGAATCATTCTCTCTACTTTTATTCTGATATTTCACATTCTTAAAATAAAGTGACTGACCTAAGACAGGGAATTTTGACTAGGATTAAATGTCAGGAATTGTGAAAAACTGACTTTAAATATATTTGGCTAAGGTGTATGTAAACGTCCTACTTCAACTGTATGTGTAAATGTGTTTTGCAACTCGAGTGGATTGTTGTTTTCTATTAGGGGAGGGGAGGGGTGGTGCGGTTAGCGGAAAATAATAAAGGAACATTTATAAATGATATGTACAGTACCAGTCAAAAGTTTGGACACACCTACTCATTCAAGGGCTTTTCTTTATTTTTACTGTTTTCTACATTGTAGAATAATAGTGAAGACATCAAAACTATGTAATTACACATATGGAATCATGTAGTAACCAAAAAAGTGTTAAACAAATCAAAATATATTTGAGATTTGAGATTCTTCAAGGTAGCCACCCTTTGCCTTGATGACAGCTTTGCACACTCTTGGCTTTCTCTCAACCAGCTTCATGAGGTAGTCACCTGGAATGCATTTATATTAACATGTGTGCGTTGTTAAAAGTTATTTTGTGGAATTTCTTTCCTCCTTAATGCGTTGGATCCAATCAGTTGTGTTGTGACAAGGTAGGGGTGGGTATACAGACGATAGCTCTATTTGGTAGAGACCAAGTCCATATTATGGCAAGAACAGCTCAAATAAGCAAAGTGAAACAACAGTCCATCATCACTTTAAGACATGAAGGTCAGTCAATCTGGCAGTCACAAAAAACGTCAAGCGCTATGATGAAACTGGCTCTCATGAGGACTGCCACAGGAAAGGAAGACCCGGAGTTACCTCTGCTGAAGAGGATACGTTCATTAGAATAACTGCACCTCAGATTGCAGCCAAATAAATGCCTCACAGCATCAGCCAGGGGACCAGGAACCACCGGCCTGATGACGGAAACATGAAAACATGGTGAGATCCGATAGTGGGGAGTTGTAATCCGTAAGCTACCTCATTGACTCTCCGGCCGACCTTGAACGGCCCCACAAACCGACGACTCCGCTTCTTACAGGGCAGGCAGAGTGGGAGATTCCTGGTGGAGAGCCAGACGCGATCACCAGGAGGGAACACGGGAGCATCACTGTGGTGGCAATCTTCCTGCTCTTTCTGATGGCGGACAGCGTGCTGGAGTCTCACGTGGGCATCGTCCCATACTTCTTTTGTGCACCTGAAACACTCGTCCACCGCAGAAGCGTCGGTCTGGCTCTGAGTCCATGGAGCCAGGGCCGGCTGATAACCCAGAACTCACTGGAAGAGAGTCGCAATGAATTCTGTCAGTATTCAGCCCAAGGAAGGAATCGGGCCCACTCCCCCTGCCGGTCCTGGCAGTGACTCCTCAGGAACATCCCCAGCTCCTGGTTCATTCTCTCCACCTGCCCGTTAGATTGAGTCCGGTACCCGGAAGTGAGGCTGACCATGACCCCCAGCTTCTCCATGAAAGCCTTCCATACACGTGATGTGAATTGGGGGCCACAATCGGAGACGATATCCTCCGGAAGGACATAGTGCCGGAACAGTGCCTCAGCGACCTGGAGAGGGGTAAGGAGACCAGAGAGAGGAATGGAACGGCATGATTTTGAGTATCTGTCCACAACCACCAAAATGGTGGTGAAACCATCAGAGGAGGGTAGATTAGTGATGAAATCAATGGACAGATGAGACCAGGGACGCTGAGGCACGGGAAGTGGAAGGAGTCTTCCTGCTGGAGCGTGCTGGGGAGATTTAGATTGAGTACATACTGAACATGAATTGACATAGTGTGCTACATCCTGTGCCAAAGTGGGCCACCAGTATTTCTCAGAAAGAGATGTGAGCTGTGTGGGTGATACCTGGGTGTCCAGCGGTGAGGGATGTGTGTGCCCAGGTCAGCAACTGATCTTTGACCCCCGTGGGGGTGTAGATGCACTCCTGAGGGCAGGCAGGTTCCTTCTCCAGAGCCTGGTGGATGTCCACATCTATGTCCCAAAACACGGGGCCAATTGATGGGCTGGCGGACACTCACAGGGCCCTCCACCGACGTAGAACCACAGGGTGGGGGGAAAGCAGGTCCTTCGACATCCTGGTCTTCAGGTGGTAATCCTCCTTTGACCAGGAGCTGGTGGGATTATGGAATTGGAGCCACGGGAGACCAAGGATAACTTTGTGCACCGCTACGGAGGTGATGAGGAAGGAAAGGTTTTCCTGGGGCTTGGGTCTCACAGTGAGGGTGAGTGGGGCTGTGATGTGCATACAGTGGTTGCTCAACTAAAAGTTTTGAGCATATTCTGCGGGATTTAGAGGTAATTTGTGGTTTAGTACGGTGCCCTGGGTCATTGCGTCACTGCTCCAGACCAGCGCGAGGGGGAGTTAGAGCACTGATTACACTTACTGGAAAGTGGAAGGGGGAAAAGACAGCATTCAGAGGTGAAGACTGCACTGCTCTGAGATAAACATAGGGACTGGTCTTGATAAATCAGCGAGATTTTTATTTTCACTAAATCTCCGTTTGGGTATTGGTTAGCCGACAATTAGGGTGTGGAAACGGTCACATTGTACAGCGCCATATTTTCCTAGCGGAAACCCTGAGCGTTTCCTTTTTCTTGGAATAGAAACACCATAATATTAATCTAATTAATTAAGCTCAATTTAAAATCAATCCCATATACTATGTTCATACAAAAAAAGGTTTAAAATTCTCTAGGACAGCCAATATTACAAAAAGTCAAACGCTTCTCAAAGATGCCCTATGGTGGTCAAACTAGCACTAACTAGCATTAATGGCAACAATGGCTGACAATTAAATAACATCCCATAGAATTCTGCGGCAGCCCACAAGGTATGCTGCAGTATGACGCAACTTTTACAGGAGGAACCACTGTAATAGTGCCGGATCCCAATGGTCACAGGTATGAGGTGATGTGCACTAACTAGCATTAATGCTGCAGTATGGGAGCAAGGGCCTGGTCAATAAAATTCCTCGCCACACCAGAATCCACTAGAGCTGTAGAAACAATAGATGAGGGACAGCCAGCTAGTGAAATTGATGCTAAAAAAGATTTGGTGGAAAGTGATGATTGAGTACTGGCGTCTAACGCAGGAGACGACTGATCATGGGGAAGTCCCTCTGCTCTCGTTGATTCCGGGTTGGGCTGTACCGGACACCATTGAAGCTGGTGCCTCTCCTGGCCGAAATACGGACAAGTCCTAACTGTCTCCGACGGCATCGCTCAGCCGTTGGGAGTGTGTCCAAGGTAAGATTGTCATCTCGGCACGCCAACTCCGTCTGGACCTCTTCCGGCAATCCTCTTCTGAATCAGATGCAGAGCTCCGGTTCATTCCACCCGCTGGATGCTGCCATTGTCCGAAAGGTGAGCGCGTACTCAGCCGTGGTCATCCTGCCATAGTTGGTGGGGGCTACCATCGGATGAGTGAAATAGAGGTAGCACTGGAGAAGAAAGCCACTGCATTTGGAGGGAGACCTGTCATATTTGTCCAGGAGGGACAAACGGTCATTGCTGACCTGGGCAGACTGCTGGATGGGCTAGGGTGCTGACTTGTGGTAGAGAATCCTCCGTTTGTTGGACGTGACACCCCTCTGGAAATGTCAAGAGGTTGAAGAATGCGGAGGACCTCTTTCATATCCGTCCCCAGTAGTGCCAGCTGTTAACTGATAACAAAAGAGTGCGATATAAAGGGTAAGTAATTAGAGAGTAATGAAGTCCAGGTGTGACTAATGATGAGACGCAGGTGTGCGTAAAAGATGGGTTGCCAGGACCGGTGGTTAGTAGACCGTTGAGCGAGGGGGAGCGGGCGTAGATGTGATAGGAGGCTATCACAGGAGGCTATCACATTGTTGCCATTAATGCTAGTTAGTGCTAGTTTGACCACCAGAGGGCATCGAATGCAACAATCATGTGTCTGTCACTAGCAAACACAGTCATAGGTGGTACAGGTACCTCTAAAATTCAATCAAAAAGCACCCAGGGAAATACATTTGCAAATAAGGCTTTACATCCTACAGTGTTAAAACAACACCCCCAAAATAGTTACTGTAACGCCACAGGTGTTAATTCCCTAACACTGAGAAAGTGTAACAGCATCTGCTCTAATAACGTGTTAATTTAAGTTGGAATTTGCAGCACCCATGGTGTTAGGGACCCAACACTCTAGGGGTATTTGTTTAACACTATTTTGGTGGCTTATACATACAGTACACACTAAAGAAGTGTTAAACGTGACACTGTGGGTGTTCAAATTCTGATCTCAAATGTGCTGTTTAGACTGTAGAGATTATGACCATGTGAATACTTTCTTGCCCTTGGCCATCCCCCCAAAAATTTATTTAAGCATTATAACACTGCTTCTGTCGATATAGAGCAGAGAGAGAGAGAGGGAGACGTGTAAAGTTTCACGTGTGTGTGTGTGTGTGTGTGTTGCTAACCTGTCTTCTCAAGTTTCTATGTTCACAGCCCTGCTTGTCTCATGGGTCTATTTTCTTTTTTTTTTTTACCTCACTTAGAATAATAGTAGAAAACGTGTAGCCTCCCTGTACGTAAGTGGAGCACATCCTCTGCTGAGAGATCTGAACCTTTTTCTCACAGATTGTAGTGTGCTCATCCTGTAACCACAGGGTTGTTGTTTCAAGCCCCACTCTTGTTCTTCCCCCTTGATCGCTACTGACTCCACTGTGTTATGTGTTCTGTCGTGTTTCAGAACTCTATGAAGGTGATGCTCAAGTGCTTGTGGAAGAACTGTGAAAAGGTCCTCAGCACCTCTTCTGGGATCCAGCGACACATCCGCACCGTCCACCTGGGGTAAGGCACCAATCAACTAATCATAGAGCAAGATATAGGTCAACTGCTATAGATATCCAATCATAATAGTTGAATTGGTAATTGTTGTAACCAATCACTGCATACAGGGCTCCTGGGGACCAATAAGAGAGCAGATATAATACAGTTCACCTTACTCTATTTACTGAAGTATTGTCAAAATATCTACTAAGGAGCTAGTATTTTAGAGTATGTGCTACATTGGTAGCTCTGCCTCTCCATGGGCTCTCAGTGTATATTATGACTTCTTTATGTCATTAGGTTTGTTAGTCTAGTATCCTCTTACAAAGTACCATAAAGGGATGCAGGGTGGATGGTGGAAGCATATCAACACGTGAGGAGGTTTTGCTGGTGTGTTTTTATAGCCTCCTGTTGCTATCCTGCGCTCTCTGTCAGTCAGTGAGGGCAATGACCAATGAAGTCCGTAAGCTCAGTGGCTTCGGCTCAGAGGCCCTGGATATCACTGCCATCTGCTGGTTAGATAGAATACAGCATGTATTGTTAAGAACTTTTAAAGTTTCTTCAAGTGCAGTCACAAAAACCATCAAGAGCTATGATGAAACTGGTTTCTCTGCTGCAGAGGATAAGTTCAAGTAACAGATACATTTCAACATCAACTGTTCAGAGGAGACTGCGTGAATCAGGCCTTCATGGTCGATTCTTTTCTGCAAGGAAGCCACTACTAAAGGACACCAACAAGAAGAAGAGACTTGCTTGGGCCAAGAAACACGAGCAATGGACATTAGACAGGTGGAAATCTGTCCTTTGGTCTGATGAGTCCAAATGTGAGATTTTTGGTTCTAACCGCCGTGTCTTTCTGAGACACGGAGTAGGTGAACAGATGATCTCCGCATATGTGGTTCCCACCGTGAAGCATGGAGGAGCAGGTATGCTGAGCACAACAAGTGCTCAGCATATGTGGGAACTCCTTCAAGACTGTTGGAAAAGCATTCCAGGTGAAGCTGGTTGAGAGAATGCCAAGAATGTGCAAAGCTGTCATCAAGGCAAAGGGTGGCTACTTTGAAGAATCTCACTTTTTAACACTTTTTTGGTTACTACATGATTACATGTGTTATTTCATAGTTTTGATGCCTTACCTATTATTCTACAATGTAGAAAATAGTAAAAATAAAGATTAACCCTTGAATGAGTAGGTGTGTCCAAACTTTAAATTGTGCAGTATTTAGAAATCATAATACGAGTCTGGTAGCAGCAGTTGTAATGTGTGTGGGTAGCATGAATGTACAGTACCAGTCAAAACACTTGCCCCTCAAATCACACTTTTCCCAAAACACATGTAAATAATGGACTATAAATTGTGCCATTCTCTATTATACTTATGCTCAAATGTTTATTCTATTCTACTGAGCCAATTACTTTATTTTCTTATTATTACAATATATTATTTCTTATTGATGTTGCCTTGTCGAGAAGGAACCTGCTAGTAAGCATTATACCATGTGTATCCCGTACGTACTGCTGAAACTTAGAACTTAGAAGCCGCTTCACGTATGTCACCTTCCTATGGTGCAGGCGGAACTGTGACTCGGACTACAGTGATGGGGAGGAGGACTTCTACTACTCAGAGATCGAGGTCAACATGGACAGCCTATCAGAGGGCTTGTCCAGCCTCACGCCCACCTCCCCCACAACTACCGTCCCTCCCCACATCTTCCCCCCTTTCTCCCTTGCCGCCTTTGTTCCCCGCTCTGAGCCCTCCCACATCATCATGAGGGGACCGCAGGGTCACGCCCCCAGTCTGCTCAGCCAATCAGCTCCCCCCACGCTCTGCCATATCCGTACTGACCACGCCTACCAGGTAAGAACAGTCAGGCACACATGTGCACGCACATACACCTTTTTCTCCAATGGCTATGGTACTCTCTGTTGCCATAGAGACTCTCCAGTAGTTTTATGTACTGTAGCTGTCCTTTACTTCATGACAGATAATGTTTTGGTACCCCTGGTCTGTGTGTTAATTATGTGTGAAACTGAGTTGAACACACACTTAAAGCTGCACATTTCATGACACATCACGTCAGATTAACAGATTTCTAGAGAGGTAGCCGCCTTCTCTATTTTACTCCATTTTTCATAGTATCTATATCCCTTTTCTTTCAGTATCATTCTTTGTCGCTCAACCTCCCTCTACCTCCACTCGTTCATTTATTCTCTAATCATCTCTCCCCCTCACCTCCCTCTCTCATCTCCCTCCGTCTCTCTCTCTCCTCTTTCTCTCTCTTTGTCTCTCACCGTGGTGCGGTACTGTGTTTTCCAGGCCACTGCTCCTGTGAGTATTCCTGTGTGTTCGGAGCAGGCTGATGGGAATGAAGGGATTGGGAATAGGGATGAGATCAGTGTATCCTGGCAGTCCCCTCCTGTCATTTTTAAAGGCTTAACGGTGAGCAGGCTGCTTTCTCTCCCTCTCTTTCTGCATCCTCATATCTTTCTGCATCCTCATATCTCTCTCCTCATATTTCTCACTACCCCATCTCTCAACTCTCTACTCCTACTCCATAGCTCCTACCACCCCCAACTAACCTCTTTTTCAATTTCTCTTTTCCCCACTCCTTTCACTCTAGCTCATCTCTCTCCTCCTTTCTTCTACTCAACCTCTCTCTGCCTCTACCTCCCGGCCCTGGAGTGTTGTCTACTATCTAAACATATTGTCTTTAGGACTGAACTAGAATCAGTTCAGCCCTAACATAGCCAGTGTGAAGAATAACACGGTCTGAGAGGTGACACTGATCTAGAGCTGTAGTTACGTAGACTTATTTCTGGTCATGTCTCATGGTCAGGAAAATCTCATAGCATTAGGTGTAACCCTTAATGATGGACTGCCATGCTATGATTGGTTGGTGTTGAATGCCCTTTGACCTGTGGTTGTCCGTGCAGGGCCCGTTGACTCACATCCACACGGTGAGCTTCGGGGAGAAGAGACAGCCAGCCCCTCACACACACACCACCATCTGCAAGACACCCCCCTTTACAGCCCCCGTGCCCAAAACAGCACAAGGAACCAGGTACACAGTATGTGTGTATGTGTGTTGACCCTTGCTGTGTGAGTGTGTTTATCAACTTCATGGATTGTAGTGTAAAGTCTAACTGTGTGCTATCTTCTTGGTTGCCAAGGAAACCCCGTGGAGAGGCCAAAAAGTGCCGGAAAGTGTACGGCATGGAGAAGAGGGACATGTGGTGCACAGCCTGCCGCTGGAAAAAAGCCTGTCAGCGATTCACTGACTGAACCCCAGTACATCACTGGGATGGACTCTTCCTCTGCCAGCGCTTCAATGAGGTGTCATCTTCCACTGAGGAGATGTGGGGGTTTCTCCGTGATGAAGCCCCTCAGAGCACGCACTGCTTCCTCCTGACCAGCAGGGGGCTCTCTGCTCGCTTCTCCTAGTCCTCAGACAGCTGAACTCACAAAACAAAAACTAACTGATGAAAAAGGCAGAAAAGAAAAATGAATTTGGCTTTGGAAGAATTGTTTTTCTTTCTAATGATGAGACATTTTAGGTAATCAAAAAAAGAAAAATATTATTCAAAACCTTTTCGATTTGTTTTGTATTTTCAAATTCTGCCCGCCTTCACTGTAGGGGAGTGGTTGAAGATTTCAGATAAGCTTTTTGGTATTGTGTACTCTCAACATATTGTTTTTACTGGTCCGAGTATCATGGAAGCTACTGTGTTTGAGTTTATAAGATCCTGATACCGCTCTCTTGTCAGCATCTTTCGATGCATCTCTGTTAATGTTTTATAACTAAAATCAGATTAACTTCAGGGCTTTTATTTGAATGGATCTTTTTCAAATTTCAACTGTCACTCTTTTGAAAGGGGCAGTAAGTCTACCAAAGGAAAAACAAATCAGAATATCTATCTATTCGCTCAGAATTTAGATGCTGCTTATTAAGACACAAGCTTGTTCTGCTCTTCATATCCAAGTGTTATGGAATAACACATCACATGTTCTAATGGGAATTCAACTCAGAAACTCTAATCACTTTGTTTGGGAAGTAAATAATCCATAGCTACTCATCATAAGCTTCTTGCTTTTTGCATAGATATGAAACACACACTCTTCCATCTGGTTGCACCAAATGTTACGTTTTCAATCTTTGAATTGTTCAATTTACATGTACAGTTTATAAAGATATCTATTTCCCTTTCTTCCTTTCTATACCCCTGATATGCATCTTTCAGAAACAACATCTTTGAACAGATCACTGTAAACTTTGTAACTACATTGTTTCCTTTCATTTCTTACATGTATTTTCAGCGATCAGTTGCCAAGGCAACTAGTAGTTGCAAAGTGTAATCACCAGGGTTTGGAAAGTCTTGTCTTGCTTTGATTAATCAGCTCTATTGTTGATAACAGTTATCAGCAACAACATCAAGCTCTGCTGTAGCATTGTTGGCTACTCAGAGTTCTAGAGATCATTTTCTGAGTATCATTGTAGAAATAGAATACAATCCCATTCTAGTTCTCTGTGGGTACTGTACCATAGTCAGTCCTACTCAACCCTCACTCCCAGTTCCAGCTCTTAACTGGTATCTAATGGCTTTGAAATCAAGATGTTTTTCTCCAAGGGATTATTTGCTTCCCATGAATTGTACCTGGATTCCTGATCAGACATGAGAGCAGATATAGATGTATATTTTTAAACAATTGTATTTTTCTACTCTAGCTACTGTTTTGATTGTGGCCAGCTCTTTGAATGTAGTCTCTGCAGCCTCTCTCTCTTTCTGTTCCAAACACTGACTACTAGCCATTACAACAAGTTACAACAGCAGGATGCGCGCGTGCACGCACACACACACACACACACGCGCGCGCACGCACACACACACACACACACACACACACACACACACACACACACACACACACACACACACACACACACACACACACACACACACACAGGGCTCTAAATTAACTGGTGCTCCCAATTTAAAAAAAAGTTAGGAGCACCACATAAAATGTAGGAGCACCAGATTATAGATATTGTTTAATTGATTGAGATACAGCCTATATTGGGCCTATATTAATTCTAGCTACTTTTGAAGCACATGCTGTGCCCCAGAAACGAACACTGTAAAGATATATCTGTCATTGAAATTACGAGATATATTAGGTTTCTACGTTCCCAGGTTGTTAGCTAGGTAGCCAATGAGGTAACATGACTGAAGAAAGTGTAAACAAATGGTCAAGGGCCCGCGAGTAGTTTTAGAATGGCCCACGAAGTGGTATATTAACGTAAATTGCGGTCCTGTTGATAGGCTATAGAAAGAAAACAAACGTTGTGCTGGTAATATGGGTCAGATCTTTTTAACAAGAAACATGCTGTTTTCGCTGTAGTAATGGTACAACCATGACGCTAACGAATAATGCTCTCACTTTTTTCTCTATTGGACTCGGAATCAACAGTACCGCGAAGCCTAATCATTACAACAATTATTATTCGGGCTATTTTTTTTTGATAGGCGCACAGTACACCCCCCCTCACACCAAAAAATATCCAGGTCGCACAGCAAAATATTTATGGCCGCACTTTATATCCCTACGCACACTCACACGCGTGCACATACCGTAGTGCCACCCAGCTCACCTTCAACTTGTTTCGACGACAACGGCCACAGTCAGCAGCAGTGTTCGACAGCATCAAAATTACTGCAGGCGACTGCCTGCCCACTGACTATTCTGCCAATCACCTTGCATCATAAATAACCACTCATTATTATGTGTAGATCAGTCAGTCCCAATTTACTCATGATACATTGCGTCTTTTATCCTATCAAAACACAGCCTATGACTTTCCAGTGTTTGGCTGTGTTACACGTCTGTTGTTATGTTAACACATGCGCTCTCAGCTGTCACATATTCTAATTGACATGACATCTGTAGAAGGCCATTCTAAAACAGCTGGCCATGACTTATATCTAGTTTTTTTTGGTACAACAAACAAACAATCTAATCAACTGGATTATATTTAGGGCTCTATTCATCCATATCACTGAAGCGTTACAGATTGCGTAACGGTCATTTCTGATTGAGCCGACATATGCAGCGTTTATGGATGCAATCTCTGGTAACAGGGAAAATTGCATTTCAATTTTAATTACACTGTAACGCTGAACTTTCCCGATACGGATTTAATAGAGTCCCTTACATGCCATGTCAGTCTTTTCCTTGATAACCATTACCAACAAATATGGTCATGCTTGTTGGCTAGTAACCTTGCTGTCAGGCATTCTGTCTGAGAGAGAGAAGCTCTGTCTTACAGTACCTCACTGGTCAGAGTGGAGAGTAGGCTGGTAATTAATGGTCAGAAAATTCACTAAGTGCCAATGAAAATAACATTAGAGGAAAATTGATGCACCTAAAGAAATTGCACTAACTTGCACTGCACAAAGACATGTTTTTATACATGGAGATTTTATATACACAGGTTTTGAAGTGAAATTTAATTTGAGGTTGTTTTATTTTGGGTCGTCACTGCTTTGTTGTTAAAATGGGGTTTCAGGGATGGGGCTTCTACACCTCTTGGGTCCCCCCATAAAAACATTCTGAACCTGTATGTCTAGTTCTCTCTCTGTGTGTGGTGCACACAGCCCAATGGTGCCGACAATGTTGTCTGGAATAGTGTGGTACTGGATACAGTCTTAGAAAAAAGGCTTCCAAAAGGGTTATTCGGCTGTCCCCATAGGAGAACCCTGTTGGGTTCCAGGTAGAACCCTTTTGAGTTCCATGTAGAAGTCTCTGTGGAAAGGGTTCTACATGGAACCCAAAATGGTTTTACCTGGAACCAAAAGGGTTCTACATGGAACCAATAATGGTTCTTCAAAGGTTTATCCTATGGGTACAGACAACGAATCATTTGGTTCTAGATAGCACCTTTTATTTTAAGAGTGTTGCACAGCTCGGTACTTTGTGAGTAAGGGTTTCCCCTCAACCTTTTGATTGTGTATAGGCATCTCAGGCAGTCTGCCCTAACTTGGTAATATATGGGGGGAAACTGGTCCAGCATTATCCATCAGTCATTCAACAGTTCCTTGTTGTCTTCAGAACAGATCAATCATGGTGTTTCCTACACAGCCTGCTCATACGCTGCTTTCAAAAACATTTAGTTTAGTCTTCCTTTATATTAAAGGCGTGTGGCTTTTTCAAATTTTATTGAGATGAGAGAGAAGAGGTTTTATTTCCAGAGTGACTCCTATTTTGGACTGATTCTGGTTTGGTTTTAAGTGAGCACTTAAACACTCCCGCTCAGCTCTTTCTCTATCTATCCCCCAGCCAAAGCACCTGACACATCTCCACCAATCGACTGGCAGCAGATTGGCCAGTCTCACTTTTGATTTGCATCTGACCAATCAAGTCCATTGTTCTCAATTTCAGTCACATCCCTATCCCCTCAACAAACCTGCATATATATATTTTTTATTGCACTAAATTGGCCTCATGGGTCACTGGCCAGGGCTAATGCAAAAGGAACACTCTTTATTTAATTGTTACCTGCCAGCAGCATTTAATTTATTTTACTAGGCAAGTCAGTTAAGAACAAATTCTTATTTTCAATGACAGCCTAGGAACAGTGGGTTAACTGCCTGTTCAGGGGCAGAACAGCAGATTTGTACCTTGCCAGCTCGGGGATTTGAACTTGCAGCCTTTCAGTTACAAGTCCAACACTCTAACCACTAGGCTACACTGCCACCCCGCATCCCACCCTGCATCCCACTGCTGGCTTTCCTCTGAAGCTAAGCAGGGTTGGTCCTGGATGGGAGACCAGATGCTTCTGGAAGTGATGTTGGAGGGCCAGTAGGAAGCACTCTTTCCTCTGGTGTAAAGAATATATATTTATCCTAGGGCAGTGATTGGGGACATTGCCTGTGTAGAGTGCTATCTTTCGGATGGGATATTAAACGGGTGTCCTGATTCACTGTGGTCACTAAGAGTAAGGCTGTTAATCCTGGTGTCCTGGCTAAATCCGGTTTAACTATTCACTACGTTGTTGCTGTAAATGAGAATGTGTTCTCAGTCAACTTACCTGGTAAAATAAATAAATCTGCATTGACAAACTGAAAAAATCTAAGTCTCACCCATAGTAAATTGACCTGGTATGGGGTAGGGTTAGGTGGTTTGAGTGACAACTGGAATCCCCATGGCTTTTTTTTAGGAGACCTTTGGTTTTGATTTGGTGTGTTTGGAGAACTGGGGCTTTATGATAGGTTTTGAAAGAGGAAGTGGGACAGGCAGTGATGATTATTAGATATGGATTTGTATTTTCAGGGCTTTCCTGTACACATGCAATGTAAAGAGAACCGTGATGCTATTTTCATCTTGTTGTTTTCTTTGTTGTATTTCTCTTATACAAAAAGGAAACTTTCTAAGGTAGAATTTCTCAGAATATTGTTTTGTTGTTGCGTATGTTTTTAAGGGCAATTGAGAAGCTATAGTGAATATAACATGTAAATACTTGGATATTGCAGTTTAGGGGAAAAGGGGAGAAAAACTTTGATGAATTTTAAACCTACAAAAAGAAAAGCTTGTCTTCTTTCCTGTTGTAACGCTGGCTAGTCTCTACTGCCTGTAGAGAACTGTTAGTGCACTCTGACTTCAGTATCAAAAAACATTTAACATACACACTAACACTATCACTTGTGTATCATATCTATACCATAACCATGCAGTATTGCTTCACCTTCTATCATTGTGCAATGATATGCTTTAATTGGAACAAGAACTAACTTGACCTTTTGATTACCCTTCTTTGAGCCACCTGTGTGTGATCTATTATGAATGCAGTTATTGGCATGTAGGGGTTTATTTAAGCAGTTATAATGAGTCCTTGGCTATTATGAATGCTTATAGTGGTCCATATACTGCACTCTTCCCACTTAGTGTAATGCATATAATGAATATGTTTTTGAAGGTGTTATGCATTTGTTAAGGTGGTCATAAGGAACCATGAGCTCTTGTGAATGCTTATGACAAGTCTTATAATGCACTATGGAGTGATCGACTGCGCTATAAATGCAGACATAATGAATTGTACACGATTCATAATACCTGCTACCTACCTTTTTAACCTGCTACCTACCCTTCCTGCCAAATATGGATTTATCGGAATACATGTTGTTGTTATTATCTTTTGTGGTAATGTTGTATGTATTGAGGAAGTGTGTTATCCAGAGAAATAGAATTCTAGTTCCAAGGTTTTACCTTTGGGGATTCTGTTTCCTGTCCTGCACATTCCAACAGGCCGCTTGCCTTGGTGTCTGTCTGTTCCGTACCTGTACATTTCCATGTCATAACTTCAGTGACTGCCTCCCTTCCTCTCCATCTCCTACTCTATTTCTCTCCATTTAATTTTCTATTTTTTCCTGTCTCTTTCTCTTTCAAAATGTACTGTAGTCCCAAGTCATTACTCAGTATATTAAGCTAACCAAACCCTTGAAATATGTTCTGTGATTCTATCCTTTGTTTGCTTTTTGAATGTCGATGTTGTTGAGTCCAGCTCAGCAGCAGCAAAGCCAATGGAGCTCCATCCAAATGTAATTCATCGTCATCGCCATGGCAGCTCCGCTCAACTCTGTGCTTCTTCTTTTATCGTACTCTTAAACAACACACCTATTTGATCTGTTTGTCTTTCTGTCACCAATTTACCTGTCTTTGATCTGTTTGTCTTGCTGTCACTGTTTTACCTCTTATCTGTTTTTCTTTTTTAACTGTCTAAATGTTTTTCTCCTGCTGTGCCATGTCTTTACCGAGCCTTGTTGTTGGCTGGAGTGAATCTGACCTTATTTTTGTTTCTTTATTATCTTGTTGATTGATTGATTGATTGATTCATGTTCTCTCATTATGTGTGGTGCAGAAGAGTGATTTGTTTTATTGCTCATGTCTGTCTGTGGCATGTTCTCGAGTGGATGGATGACTTGATGTCATGATGAAGATGATGTTGAAAATAAGACCGATGATGTGATGTAAATGTGATAGAGAGAAAATAAACATGAATGGAATGGAATATGTATTCTCAGTCTTTCTCTTTCTTCTCTTTGTGTTTTTGTCATAGGTGAAATTGCTCTCCTCAATATTCAGAACAGGTGCATTCCTCCCCCTCAATAATTTCTTAAAAATAAAAATGCATATTTAATAACTTGTATTGATTGGGGCCCCCTGGAGGTTGGGGCCCCCCAGATAGCATATGCAAGTTTCATAAGCACTGGTAAAATGTGTAGAATTGCAGTAAATTTGTTTTTAACTGTCAAAAAAACAAATCTCAGCCTCGTGGCAAAATGTGAAGAATGGAGGTAGGTGCCCCAAATGCGTTCGTCCGGCCCTGTCAGACGCACTGCGATCCTTGGTGCCCCCCATTCTCATTGGGTCAAAGCGCTGTCAATCTAGCTCAGATTGAACAAGAAAAGAGCGGTTGTTCCTTCTGGTTTTCCCGTTGGCTGGCATTTTTGGCAGGCTGCTTCATATCAAAAGATCCGGCACCCCTTGTAGCCTAAAACGAACGCACCAAATGATTACTATGTCATCATCTGCGTTTCTGTTATTAGAATAAACACTTTCGAATGACGGAGTGGAAGCTGACAGAATACGGTCGGGAGCCGGGATCATCTTTTACAATATTATAATATAAAAAAACATCTGGACTAGGTTTAAAGTAGGCAAGCTCCAGCTAAATGATGCTGTGGCGCTAGCTAGATAACTAACTTCAGCAGACAAGATAAAAGGCTAGTTTGCATTTTCCTGTTATATAAATGGTTTGTTTATGTTTGTATTGGAACAAAACAACCTTATTTTGCCTTGTGACGGGGTAAGAAAAAGGAAATAACACTTTTTTGACTGGATAATTTGAACGAATCATCACCGATTTTTTTTCCTGCCATGGTGGACTAAAAATGACAGCTGCGTTCTCAGTTCCACTACGAATAGCCGTTCATGACATACACAGGTACTAAACGAAATATTTTGATCTGTTTTAAGCAATCGATTTTTTAGATCGGGATGACTAAGCTTTAATACTAACATCACCAATCTGAGGTAAAAAAGGATGTGCATTTCCTGTAGTTCTGGTGTGGCGAAAACGTTAACATTAGTCTGTGTATTGTAGTAAAACGGTCTGACCACCATAGGGAAATCAGCCTTATAAAATAATTCATTATTTAGGATGATACTAAATTAAGCACACTCACATATTTTTACAACAATTACATTTATTTCTCACTACTTTAACCATGAAGAGAGAAAAACTAAATCCTAAACACAATTTAACCAGGCACTAGACTAGAGTTTCCAAAGTGACTGTTCAGCAGCCTGAAACTTTGACATTCCTTTTATAAGCTCTTCTTCGCAAGAATCGATGTGTATATATCATTTACATAAGGATTGTCCCTTTAATCAGACCAGACCATAAAGTTAACTCTTAAATGTTGCTTTATGTAAGTTAAAGGTGCACTATGCAGCAATTGCTCCACCATTTCAAACATTCTAATAGTTCGTCTAATTTCAGTTTGTGGCAAGACAAGCATAGAAAATGTAGAGAATCATTATACCACCTTAACCACTGTTAAATATATGTTCAATAACCCCAAAATACTGGTGTACAAAACTGAAAGTTAAAGACAGAAAAACGAAATTTAACAACAGGAAGCATAGAACGACGCACATAGAACAGATCTACAGTTTCTTAGCTTTGTTTACAATGAGAATGACAGATCGAATTTGGCCAGGTTGCCCAAAAAGTTACATATTGTAGCTTTAATGGTAGCTGACATTCAATTGAGCAAAGGTCACTGCAAAACATAAAGTTAAGCTAGCTACCATGTTTAGCTAACCTGGCCTGAGTATTTGTATGTATGTATGTATTTGATAGGGACATTTGTATGTTTAAGTAATGACTAAGAATATTCCATTTTGAAAATGTATGCAATAGGGATAGGGTTATAAGACAATGATAATCCAATTGATGTGTGTGTGTCTAGAAATGTATACTGTATAGAGACTGGAACATGGTGGTACTATCTTGCAATGCAAGAAGGAGTATCTGGGAGAACAAAGAATTCTTTGTGAAACCAGACTACAGAAGAGAGGCCTTCTCGTTTTCAGGAAGGGAGGAACTGCTAGGAGCTGTCCAGATTGACTTATGTTGCAGAAAGTGATAAGCCAATTAATGTGTACTGTGGGAAAGTACTGTTGCCTAGAGAGGGTGGAGCATTTGTATCATTTGTATTCAGCTTAAAGCTTGTACAAAATAAAAAGACTGTGTTCACATTTGGGATTCAGAATTCTCATGAATAAAACAACCTGACCTATTGCAGATTTGGGACTTTGTCTAATTTTTCATTAACTAGAGCTTTACAACCTCTGGGAATTATTCAAAGCCTGATTGATAGTTTATGTCAACAATTGAGAACAAAATTCTCGTGACAGTTTGGTCCTTCGAGCCGGATCTCAATACCTGTGTCTGTCGTCCAAAGATAACATGCCGAACACCGTGCACGGGCGGATAATTTATCCGTAAGATCAAAGACCTTCCCCCTGACATTGGGGAGCTATTGCAGGCCGGTGTATATCTAAGAACGACAGAGGCGGTGACGAGATCCAACCAGAATTGCTTTTCCCAGTCTGCAAGAATAAGGTCAGTAGTCTTTATTCATTGATTTGGGGGTAGAATCTAACACTTGTATTAGATATTTAAAATCACTCGCAAAAATGTTGTTTTGAAAACTAGTATCGGCGAAGTGAACACTGTCCAGATTTAGAGTGAAATCGATTGAGAAGTTAGATCTGTGAGTAGGTCCGGAAAGACCTGAGGTACCAGTGCACAACCGAAAATAAACTATCTTAATATAGAGGGCCTGAGAGTCTACGGTCAAATATTAAGAAAGGGACATAAAATAGTTACGTGAGTTAGGGCGGTTATTCTATCCGAAGGAGAGGTAAAAGATGATAACTCAAGGGTTATTTTCATTAATGTTGAAGTAGCCATAGATCCGATACAAAAGTCATACCTAATAATAGGTTTCCAAAATGGTTAACTTATTCTGAGCAGATAAAAAAGGTTAAACCATGGGCGGTGATCAACTAAAGAAAGATAAGGATGGGATTTAAAATAGGTAGTGTGAGGAATAACGGTTGTTTAACTGGTTTCATGAAATCAGAGGCTTCATAAACCTCTGGGTTACCGGTTGGATGATTTATATGACTCAATATTATATTTAGTCATAAGTTTGCTTAAAAGCCACACCTAATAATAAGATCCACATAAGATAGGGGTGGGATTTAACATAGATAGTGTGAGAGAGGACGATTGTTTCATACAGATGAAATAATTAAATGGTTCATCAATATTTATGTAAT
Source organism: Brachymystax lenok tsinlingensis (assembly GCA_030435695.1). NCBI lineage: Eukaryota > Metazoa > Chordata > Actinopteri > Salmoniformes > Salmonidae > Brachymystax > Brachymystax lenok. Next base: position 1,277,797 of record CM059801.1, on the reverse strand, counting down.
CATAGATCTAACCAAAAGTCACACCTAATAGTAAAATCCAAGGGAAAAGGTTTTCCAAGTGAGTTGAGATACATCTGGGATGTATTTCAATACTCCAAGGAAAAAGTATTTCTAAGGGATATGTAATAGGTTGTGTGAGAGGACGATCCACATAAGATAGGGGTGGGATTTAACATAGGTAGTGTGAGAGAGGACGATTGTTTCATGCAGATGAAATAATGAAATGGTACATCAATATTTATGTAGTCATAGATCTAATCAAAAGTCACATCTAATAATAAAATCAAAGAGAAAAGTTTTCAAGGGAGTTGAGATACATTTGAGCTATATTGGTAATATCAACATTGGAGTTAAATCCTCAAGAGAGGTTCCCAAACTTACGGGAGATGGGAGATATATTATGGTCCAAGGTGGAGATAGAGGTATGGAGTTGAGGGGCGTTTAGACGTAGACAAATTAGAGACCATGAAAAAATTAATCCACAAGGTATAAGACAGCAAGTGGAAGGGCTTGATGCAGCTAGGGTGTGGCTCTCTGAAGCCCGAAAATTAATAGAGTAAAATGGGATGCTTAGGAATGTTGTTCAGGCTATTTTGGGTTGGAGTTCTAAAAACACTAGATTGGATATGCCAGAGTGCTGGAAAAACTAGAAATAGGTTTGTTTTGACTGTTACCTGGTAACATAAACGTTAGCGACAAGATAGGGGAAGATTAGTAAATATAATATGATGGGTCTTGAATAGAATTCAGTATGTATGTTAATTAAGGGAGACATAGATGACCATGTATTAGAAACCTAGGAGCAGATATCATCTGATTCCTTCATCTGAAAAATTGACTACATTTGCGACAGGAAAAAGTATTATATTTAGAAATGGTTAACAGAAATAATCTACAGTATAATAGCTATCAAATGTGTTGATTGGAAATTGGTCTATTAACGTTAACAGAGTATTTGTACATGATTCTGACAGTGAGAGACCAATAATATAATACAGTGTGTGTGTGTGTGATGTGAATGGGTGTAGGAATGTCTAACTGGAGCATGGAAGGGCCTGGCCATTTCTGTTTGATTTTAACATATGGCTAGTTTATAGGGAGTGCTCCTAATCTCAGTTTGTTACCTGTATAAAAGACACCTGTCCACAGAAGCAATCAATCAATCAGATTCCAAACTCTCCACCATAGCCACGACCAAAGAGCTCTCCAAGGATGTCAGGGACAAGATTGTAGACCTACACAAGGCTGGAATGGGCTACAAGACCATCGCCAAGCGGCTTGGTGAGAACGTGACAACAGTTGGTGTGATTATTCGCAAATGGAAGAAACACAAAAGAACTGTCAATCTCCCTCGGCCTGGGGTTCCATGCAAGATCTCACCTCGTGGAGTTGCAATGATCATGAGAACGGTGAGGAATCAGCCCAGAACTACACTGCATCAACTCAACTCGCCGTGTTTGGAGGAGGAGGAATGCTGCCTATGACCCCAAGAACACCATCCCCACCATCAAACATGGAGGTGGAAACATTATGCTTTGGGGCTGTTTTTCTGCTAAGGGGACAGGACAGCCTCACCGCATCAAAGGGACGATGGACGGGGCCATGTTCTGTCAAATCTTGGGTGAGAACCTCTTTTCCTCAGCCAGGGCATTGGAAATGGTTTGTGGATGGGTATTCCAGCATGACAATGACCCAAAACACACGGCCAAGGCAACAAACAAGTGGCTCAAGAAGAAGCACATTAAGGTCCTGGAGTGGCCTAGCCAGTCTCCAGACCTTAATCCCATAGAAAATCTGTGGAGGGAGCTGAAGGTTTGAGTTGCCAAACGTCAGCCTCGAAATCTTAATGACTTGGAGAAGATCTGCAAAGAGGAGTGGGACAAAATCCCTCCTGAGATGTGTGCAAACCTGGTGGCCAACTACAAGAAACGTCTGACCTCTGTGATTGCCAACAAGGGTTTTGCCACCAAGTACTAAGTCATGTTTTGCAGAGGGGTCAAATACTTATTTTTTATTTGGTTATTTCTAGGCGCAACAACAGCTCAGCCGCGAAGTGGTAGGCCACACAAGCTCACAGAACGGGACCACCAAGTGCTGAAAATCGTCTGTCCTCATTTGCAACACACACTACCGAGTTCCAAACTGCCCCTGGAAGCAACATCAGCACAATAACTGTTCATCGCCAGTCCTTAGTTCAACTCAGACCGCACTGAACCTTTAGGTGTGCCAGTGACCATATGTATTTACTATTAAGTGAAATATCTAAAAGCCACCGTTAACTATTGTCTTAAATGACAGCTGTTTGTTAGACTGAATATCAGGACTCTAAATATACTGTAAGGTATATTTTAGCTCAGCCCCCCAAGTGTATGTCTGCCTCCTGTATACTATGGAAACTACAAAACATGATAGTCAATGTATGATCAACTTAGTAGATATTAAATATTCATGTGCATCATTATAATAGTACTGTCTTTATCTTTTGTGTCTTCCTAATATTTGCCTGATACTTTCATTGATGATAGGGATTTATACTGTTTTCAAAATACCCTTCAAGAGAGGTCATAAAGTCATGTCAAACTGTAGAATTGCATTAATGTGCATCATTATAATACAACTCAGTCTTCATCTTTTGTCTATTTTTTGTAATAACTTAAAAAGTTAATATCTACACCACATTTCTCCCTTGGTGAGTGTGTGTGTGTCACAAAATCCGGGATCTTTCTGCTAGGTACAGATCTTGAATCAGCTTCCCTCCCCTAATTCTAACCTTGACCATCAGTGGGGAAAATGTGAAACTGACCCAAAATCAGCATGCAGGGTCAACTCTACACCTTCATTGTTTTAAAGCCTACTTTTCCCTCGTGAAGAGCAGGTGTAATACAGCACGGAGGTGGAAATCATACAGTGGAGATTGACAAGAACACAAAATGTACAACACACACAACTTATTTTCAGCAGCAATTTCCAAATTTATTGAGACTGATTGGTTTTGCAAATAATAGTCAAGCTAATTCCACTAAACATTAAGTTAGAAAGAGGCCTGGGTTAGCCCTTTAGGCTAGCCCTCACAACAAGATGGTAGGGAAGTTCATGTTTGGCTATAAAAACGCTCAAGAGATCAGTACTATACAGAAAATCTTCCCACTTTAATCCTCCCAAACAGAACAAGGTTTTGATTATTCAACACATCTTCGTTACAAACACAGGTTTATGATAATCAATATAAAGTCAGTATCATATTGAACAATATTCCCAACAAAGAACCGTAAAGTTTCAAGCCTCTCACTTTACAAATGAAACACCTTGCAAAACGTGAGAGAAAATAAATAATATATAATAGTAATATCAATTTATATATATATGAACACATCACTCTTAGTAAAGAACAGAATCTAAAATAAAAAGTAAGAATTTTGGAATATAGTATACTCTACATATAACCATGTCTATGGCTTTGTGATTTGCACATATGAATCAAGCTATACAGGCTAAATCAGGATTTCAATTTTGTACACATCTAAGAAAGGAATAGCCATATTCATCTGCTGAAAAGGAAACAGTTCCAGTTTTGCATGGTGTGAAATGAACCAGTTGTGTGCGGATGTTAGAGACTTTGGCATGACAAAAGAACAAAGACGTGCAGTTAAGACCATAAAACCAGGGCACAAAGGATTAATAAACACAGTCAGAAACAGAAACATATAGCTGCATTTTTTTTTTGTCTCAACTTTTTGCACCTGTGATTGAGATAAAATATATGATTTCCGTTTCTCTTGAAACACACACACACACCCACACCCATGCAGGCACAACCACGCGCACACTGGTAAAACAGATCGAGGCACATTGTTGAGGGGATTGGATGGCAAATATTTCCTGAATTACAACCCAAGACAAGGAAGAAGAAGACACAGGCAGGCAGGTGATGATGACAAGAGAACTAAAGTGGGTAAAAATATCTGTGTTCACAGGAGTCTGGACTGGAAAAGCACTGGGTGGATGACAGAGAAATATCACTGATACTGCACTACTTCCAAATACACTGCACTTCTTGACAATCCCATCATATTCAGCCATTAACATTCAAAATATCCACCCAACATCATTTGTTTTCTTTCTGAAAACTTCAACAGATTAGAAATTGCTGATGGATGGGTCAAATTAAAATAATGCAACTTAAATAAAGCTAGTCACCACACATGGAGAAGGCATTTCCAAACAGTGAAATCAAACATACAGCAGAGGGGTGTTCATTGGATACAGTGTTTAGCATTGGGACAGATGGAAATTGAAGTGTGGAAGATGGTATGTTTGCAACCACCTCTGGCAAACCAACTACAATTCCCAGAGCCAACATTGTGGCTCACTCTGTTCCTTTCCCTTGTAGCGTCCAGGCACTCCAAAACATGTTTTGTAGGACTGGAAAGGACCTTGCCCTTTGATACGCCAAGTTGAAATATATAATATTTACACCAGTCCGATCATTTCAGACCTACAAAAAGTATATAAGGGTTGGGGCCAGGGGTAGATTTGGAAATGGGCTTATGTTTAGGATATACAGTAGAACACACCTTTGGAAACCAGGGCAACAAGGGCAATAAAGAAAAGAGGGGTTAAAGATGCGATCTCCAGCAGGTCTAGACTAGCAGGTCACAAGGCCCTTCATATACAATGATACCATATGTATACAACATGTGCACTTTGAAAATAGAAAAATAGAAAAGACGAAACAAAATAACTACATCCAAACAAAATTATTAGACCACAATAAATTGAAAATATTTGCACCTGCACACGCACCGTTGAAACAAAAGCACTTGATACAACGTATTAGATTGTTTTTGGTATAATGTTAATCAATTAGTGTATGTTAATAATATAGAAGCATGTGCCATACCATACATACAGTAAGTTCCGATCCATATCTAACTTATTTGTATTCTTTCTCTGTAAAAAACAAATACAACAGAAAAGCAGAGAACTGGCACGATATAACTAATCAGAAAAGCCTTATGGCTTGCTGTCCACAACAAGGCCAAATATAAAAGCTTTCCTTATACAAGATATAAAATATCAAAAAGAAACGCACAACAAGGCTTAGCATCCAGCACTTAATAATCATAATGTTAATAATAATATAATCATAACAACAATACTCATACTTCTGATCATCATAATAAGACTCAAAATGGTCAAATAACAGGAAAAAATCGGAAGAAAATCAATACACATCTCACATACGCACACACACACCGTGCCCACAGAAGGCATTAGACAGAGTGGAGGGAATGCCTTTATAGTATAATAATTCCACTACAAAAACATGTATTTTAATAAATAACCTTTTCAAACAAAAGAAAGCGTCATAAAAGCACTCAACAGAACAGGCCACTCTCTGGATGGACTCAAGCAGAAGCCTGACCTCTTTACAAAAACAAACTGAAATAAATGTCCTCACCAAAAAGAAAGATGGACCATCATTTAAGGGCCACTAAGATGGAACAGTGTGCATATTCTGTATTGATGGTGAAATATACAAATGAAAACTAAACAAAGGTTTTCAAGAGTCTGCACAGAGATACAACGTGAGATGGAAGGAAAGAGTGAGTGAGTGAGAAGGAGAAAGAGAGACTCAATGTAAGCCATGTAGCGGCATGTAGAATAGTTTTATGGTGTGATTGTTTTGGCATGAGTTTTGACCCGTCATCAATGTGTATGTAGTCTGTCTCTCTCACCCCTCCATCGGCCCACTCGTCGTATAGGGAAATTATACACAAATAAGCATTTCTTCACCTTTTCTCAGACAAAACAACCCCTCTCATTCTGGGAGTAAATATCTGAAGTAGAGATCTATATACTGCATTGTTAGGCTCTAGTAACATAAGCATTTCGCTGCACCGTGATAACATCTATTAAACTGTGTACGCGACCAAAGAACTTTGATTTGATATCCTCCCTCTGAAAGTAGAGAATTAAGAACACATACATCTGGATTGATCGGTTATGTTCCTGCATAGTGTTCACTCTCACCTCCCGTCTCTAACACTTCCTTTCTCTCTCTCATACACCTATCTCCCACTCTCCCTCTTGCTCAATCTACTATAATTCCTGTGGCTTGTTTGTATGTACATTTGCTCAACCTTTCATAATTCTCACCACAGCTCAACAGAAACGCATGGTGGACTTAAGTGGTTGAGAAAGAACCCATTGAAAGGCATAGGCTATATAATCAGCAAACTACAGCACAAGCATTCTAATATCCATTAATTTATATATCATAACAGTCATGAGGACATACAATATATCCTTAAAGGTAGGTGCGGTCACCAAGTTGTGTAGGCAAAATCAGATTGAAAATGTAAACCGCGGGTTGAGGGCATTGACAGGAGTCTAGTCGACGTTAAAGTGCAAGTCTGTGGCAGTTTCACTCTGCAGGAGACAATGTGCCGACCGATGACCGACGCGTGCATCTTTGCAATAGATAAAAGATTGTCCCAAAAATGTATAGACTGTCCCCAAATAGGACTGCATGGCAACAAGACACCACCTTGGCATTTTTCCAAACCGTTAACAATCCGTCATTTCCATGGCGACCACAAATGGCCACAGTTCAATATCACCCAAGACCGTTTAATAAGTCCTCATTGGTCCCAGTGTGGCATAGGTGGACAACTAAACCAATGGACAGATTCTGGTCTGGTCCTCATCAGAAACAAACAAAAAAACTAAACCAACAAAACTAAAGAGGAAAGAAACTGCATCAGAAAGAATGGTGGTGAGCAGAAAGAGCCTCTCTTTCTTTCAAATCGCTCTCCATGGCAATAATCAGCACAGGGTTCAGCTTGTGTGTGTGTGTGGCACCTGTCAATTTAGATCCTTGTCATGTATCGCGCGCATATCCCACTCAGAGGAAGGCCTGCCCATGTACATGGGTAAAGAGAGCTGTCTCTGCCTAAGACATTCCAACAGATCCACATTAGATCCTAAATGATCCCATGGGATCCTAAGAGATCCAGCCGAAATCCTTCTCGCTCCCGTTGTGCTGCACCCGCTCTGGCACAGAGTCATTGCTCTCCTCCTTGTCATTGTCCATCGCCCGGTCTCCCGCCGTCATCATCCCTGAGTCATCCTTCCACTTCCTTCCCTTGTCATCCACCTCTCCATCCCCTTCCGTCATCATCTCGTCCTCCCCCTCTCCGTCACCGTCGCACTCTGTCTGGTCATCAGGGAAACGGTGGTCGCCGGGATACAGCTCGTCCTCTGGGGAGAGGTCTCCACCCACTTCCCCGTTGTGGTCCAATAACGCGGCCATGCCCCGCCCGGAACAGTCAGCGCAGACGCCATGGCGACGGGAGCCGTGTTTGATTCCGACACTGGCTGCCGACATGAAGACCCGGCTGCAGACCTTACACACATACTTCTTATCCTTACTGTGGACCTGTAGGAGAGACACACATCATTAACACACACACAACTTACACACATACTTCTATCCTTAAGAATGCAGAAGCATAAACCAAGCTTTCCAACTCAGTTGGACAGACTGGAATGCTCAAAGGAAATAACATGTGTCAGCCTGTTTCTGCTCAAGTCAAATTGTTGTCTTGCCAAACAACAGTGAGGTAGCATTGTTGAATGCAGAAACAGCCAAGAACCCAGAAACATGGCATCCAGCACAGATCCTCTGGCATAGCAAAACCATTAACCCTCCCCTCCTCCCCTCTCGTCTCTTCCTGACTCCCGCTGGGCCGGCCTGTAGTCATAGTGGATGTTTCTCTGCTCTCTAAACTCCTCTCCCCTGAGCACAGCCCAGCAGCTGAGTGGTACTATATCCTGCTCTGCTCTGGCTTTCCCCTGGCTCTAACCACAGCTAATTTCTTTGGCCTCTCCAGATTGTGTGTGTGTGTGTGTGTGCGTGTGTGTGTGCGTGTGCGTGTGTGTGTGCAATAGAGAAGCAATGGAGCAGGGCTAAAATGTTACTTTTAGATTTAATTTCACTTATCATGTACTTTCATTGCCAAATATAATTACTTTTAACTCAACGGTACATTTAGCAGTTTCCCCCCCATATACTTAAAGTTAGGATTAAGAGAAGCTGGACTGGTACTAGACCTGTGCCTAAAGACGTTTTTTTTAAGGGAACAGCATGGCGTGTGTGACTCAGCTCACTGCTGTACCCCGGTGGTGACTGTCTGCTACTGCACTGCTCTCACCAGTGTGTGTCTCTTCATGTGCTCCCTCCTGGTGAACTTCTTGCCACAGATCTCACAGGGGTAGGGCCTCTCGCCCGTGTGGGAGCGCATGTGCCTCTTCAGGATGCACTGGTGCATGGCAGAGAAACTACAGTAGGGGCACTTAAACTTCTTTCGGATGACTGTGAAGTCATTCACTGTGGAGAGAGAGAGAGAAAGAGAGAGGGATTAGTTTGCATCTAGTCTACGTGAGTTAAACCACAGTTCGTTTGAAGTTAATTCAAAAGTTTAAAAATTTCTACATCAGTTAGATTAATAAAATACCAGAAGTGCAATTTAAGTGACAAATTCAACTGATATACTATATTTAATATAGTATATCCGACGCCCACCTCCGATGCCCACCTAAATGTCAGTGACTAGTCTATTGGATCAAACAAAGAAGACATCCCAGAGAGAGAGAGAGAGAGAGAGAGAGAGAGAGAGAGAGAGAGAGAGAGAGAGAGAGAGAGAGAGAGAGAGAGAGAGAGAGAGAGAGAGAGAGACTACAGTAAGGATAAAGGCCTACAATCTCCACATTACATAATAGATCAACTCAGGATGAATTGGGTTAAGATCAACACACACGTGAGGTCAGGTACAAAATAATGACAAACTACATACAAACATACATACATACATACAAAGGTAAAAGGGGGAGATCGATGATAGAGAGAGATTAAAACACAGCAGGTCTTGGATAAAGGGCTATGGTATCTCTATATCTACACATTACATATAACAGGTAAACCACAGGAGGAATCAGGTACTGTACAGATCAACACACGTGAGTTTGAGAACTTGCTAGATACTTACAGCGGTGAAGTCAGGTAAAAGGGGGACAGTACATAATGTACATCATTGTAATACCATCCTGTTGATATTCAGCTTCTACAGCAGGGCTCTCCAACCCTCTTTTATGTTTTCGCCCCAACCCCAGTTATAACTGGCCTTCAGCTTATCGACCAGCTAATTATTCGAATCAGGTGCGCTAGATTAGGGTTGGAGCGAAAACCTACAGGACGGCATGGCTCTCCAGAAACAGGGTTGGAGAGGCCTATTCTACAGCCTCCACTAAGCCCATGAATTCAAAGTCTAAAGTTTAGGTAGATGCTCAAAGGCTAAGTAGATGCTCCAGCAGACATATTGTGTTTATGTCTGTGTGTGCACACAGGCGTCTTACCCGGACATTGACTAAATGTGTTAGGGCAAAAAGCTTCCCACTGGGGACAGACGTCAATTCAATGTCTATTCCACGTTGGTTCCACGTGATTTCCCTGAAATTACCTGGAAACAATGTTGGTTCAACCAGTGTGTGCCCAGTGGGTTAATAGATTTGGTGAAGAGCAAACCCCAAGTAAGACAAGAACATAGAGTACATATTTTATCTACAACCCAGTGGGGGTGTGACACACATGTTGGTTACCTGACGTTAGGAAGGCTCAGGGAGTCAGAATAGAAAATATGACCAACTCATCCGACCTTAAACTGTTAGGCAAAACTTGGTTGGGAAACATGGCCGTAACTCAAAGTCTATGGAGCATAGTCTATATCTACAACCTAAAGTATGCCTTTTACATACTCACATAGTATGCAGACAATTTAGGAAAGGAAAATGTATTGTTAAACACATCATTTTATGCAGTTTGTGTGTACTGTATTTTTCTACATAACTACAGGACTCAAACACAACAAAAACACTTTCAGACCCAACGTCCAAACACGTTTTCCTTCACAGTTTATTGATTACAGAATACAAACTACTAGGAAATGGCATCAAACTTCATAAAAATACATATTAATATATGATATTTGTGAATGAAAAGATTTAAAAATACAGTCTAAAATACCCTGTCTTTACAAAACAAAATAACAACAGTGCAACTGAAATCAGCCTCAGCCATCTGGTTCGTAATCAGTCTGGATTCACATGAGAGGAGCCTAGCCTGCTTCCCTGTTTTGACCATAGGCCAGTAGAGTCATTCTCCCTGAAAAAAATGGACCCCATGTTTTTAGGGGTTGACATTTGACTGATTTTTTTCTAAGCCAGCTCAGAGATGAGTTTCTTAAACGAGATGCCAAGTTCCACTTGCTCCATTCTCATATCTGTTTGTCTGGAAAACACCAAAATGACATACAGGGCATATCTCAAATGACACCCTTGAGTGCACTGCTTTTGACCAGAACCATAATGTTTGATGCCCCTAAAGTTCCATGAATGGGGCCTCTGCTCTTCCCTTTGAGTAATATTCACAGTATGGGTACAGGCACACATTGACCAGGACTGACAAACACAGTTTTATATTACCATTTGTAAAAGATCCAGTGTGAATCCAAATTTGATTGAATGATTGGTTGGTTAATTGGCTAATTGGTTGATGCCCTTCCATGAAATTAGGACACTACATGCTACTGTACTACAGTCACGTCAAACAGTCAGAAAAATACACTTTCTCCCTCAGAATGAGGAAGTGGAAAGAGGGCTATTCCCAGCTAACAATTCTAGGAAGAGAGAACTTTTTTGTAATGTTACCCGTAATGTTCCCCTGATGTTTGAGTGTCCAGCTTTCTGTTAGTTAGGGGAACATTTTATGTATGTTAGCCAAACCTCCTGAGACCCTATTTAGCATGTTCTGGCGTTAATAGTTAGGAGAGCATTCCCTTAATGTCAAACAAAACGAACTTACCCAGAACATGGTTACCATGTTCTCAGAATATCCAATATTAATGTTCTAGACCCATTTAATGGGAACGTTGCAAGAACATTCACGTGTCCAGTTTTCTGAGGATTAGGAGAATATTCTTACACCAAACATTTTACACCAAACATACACAGAACATGGCTGCCATGTTCTCAGAATATAAGATATGAATGTTCTAGACCCGTTTTATTAAAAAGCAGGACATTCTGCCATTGTCCTGAAATTGCATCCTGGAGTCGCCTCTTCACTGTTTACATTAAGACTGGTGATTTGTGGGTAGTATTTAATGAAGCTGCCAGTTGAGGACTTGTGAGGAGTCTGTTTCTCAAACTAGACACTCTCATGTCCTCTTGCTCAGTTGTGCACCGGGGCCTCCCACTCCTCTTTCTATTCTGGTTAGAGACTGTTCTGTGAAGGGAGTAGTGCACAGCGTTGTGCAAGATCTTCAGTTTCTTGGCAATTTCTTGCATTGAATAGCCTTCATTTCTCAGAACAAGAATAGACTGAGTTAAGTTATTTGTTTCTGGCCATTTTGAGCCTGTAATCGATCTTTAGGGACATCTCTGAAACAAGCTGGGAACTAGACAAAAACATCCAGAGGACCACGACAGAACGTTCCCATGAAACGTGTCTAGAACATTCATATCTTATATTCTGAGAACATGGATACCATGTTCTGTGTATGTTTGGTGTGACATTGATGAAATATTCTCTTAACCCTCAGAAAACTGGACACATGAATGTTCTTGCAACGTTCCCATGAAACATGTCTAGAACATTAATACCTTATATTCTGAGAACATGGTAACCACGTTCTGGGTATGTTTTGAGTGACGATGATGTCCTAATGAGACTCTTAAGGGAATGTTCTCTAATGTTGTGGGAACTTTTGTTGTTAGCTGGGTTTTAGGCGTCCTCGCTCTCAGAGATTACCATTTATTGCGAGACAGCATTTTAGTCAGACCACTCAAACACTGTGACATGTTTAAGTCCTTAAGGACCAACAGAGAGAGAGAGAGAGAGAGAGAGAGAGAGAGAGAGAGAGAGAGAGAGAGAGAGAGAGAGAGAGAGAGAGAGAGACAGCGAGAGACAGCGAGAGACAGCGAGAGACAGAGAGAGAGCTTTGTGGTTCTACAATTCAGTTACTCAAATAGCATCAATCCAACAACCAAATTATACATTCAAAACTCATGCCCCTTGTTTTCAAATCATAGCAAGCAGGAGGAAGACAAACTGTCTCTAAGGAATTCCATTTAAGATACAGTAAGTGATAGGTTTGGCCTAGTTTTCAGTCCCACCATGTCATTCACAAACATTACTCCCTGTACATCAACCACAGTCTGCCCCTCTCTGACCACACCATCCAACCTCTACTCTTCGGTCTCCATTTCCCATATACTCTCTCTCTCTCTCTCTCTCTCTCTCTCTCTCTCTCTCTCTCTCTCTCTCTCTCTCTCCATTATTTTCAGGTCAGAGAGGTCATGCCCCTCCTCCGCCCACTTCCTCTTTATCTGAAGAGTCTTAGGTCAATAAGTGCTGGAGCTGAGAAGAGCCAATTACTATTCTCCTTCAGCTGGGCTTATAGAGGGGGTAAGGATTGGGTGCAGCGCACAGAGAGAAGGGGATTTGGGACAACCCTAACCCCACCCCAACATCCCAATAGGGTGTCTCTATACAACACTGATCTGAAAACAACACAGACCAACACATGCCAAATGTAGGAAAATGAAAAAGCCTTCACAGAACCTGCTTTCACCAGTCCAGGTAGTTCACACCAGAGCAGACGAAAGAGAGGAAACAAGTAATTGTGCCAAAACATAGAGTGATTCCTCTATCCTCAAATCCCTTTAGGTGTACTTTAGTGGAAGACGATTTGGGTAAACATTACCCCCTAAGGGCCATGGTATCTGTCACATTTGTACTTATTGTAGGCCTGCTCTGAATGTAAGATTGTACCCTTTGTTTTTTTACATCTGAGATGTGTTGTTTCAGTAAGTCTTCCTGATTTGAATAAAGGTTAAAAGAAATGATTGTAGCATTGTTTCAGACTAGATAAGCGAACCTATGATCAGTGTGCAGTATGAACACTGAAAGTGAATGTGTCGTAAATAGGATTACCTGCAGGTGGTGCTGATTTGTGGCAGCTCATAGTCAGTTTATGAACAGTTTTAGTGAGAAGTAAAGAATTGGAGATACAGATCCCCCTGCCTAATATGGAGAAGAGGGCCTAGGCTGAGACCTGACTGGCGACACAGAGGGAGACAGGGGGCTGGGGGATAGAACAAACACCACAAGCACAAGTAGAAGAACAAAGTTCCCCATAGACACGCCACTAAAGTCAGTTTTGTGTTTCACCCCCTAATGGTTACAATGAGGATTTAAGAAAGGTACTGTAAGCTGATCCTAGACCTGATCCTATTTCCAACAACAGCACAATATCATCAATGAAATGAGCACCCCTATTTATTCAATCAATGTCAACTCCATAACCAAGTGACAGAATGACAAACAGACAGACAAACATGCACACACATATTTATATATATATTAAAACAAAGCCGGAACTCAGTTGAGCAGTTACAGTACATTTTCACCGTTAACTTTGCATATTAATTATGCTTTTTAAAAAAGATGCCTAAAGGCTTCTCAAAAATATAGACCTATTTGTAAAAACCAAACCTTTAATCAGTGCTCTTACATATAACCCATATGGGGCCCGCCCAGATCGACTCTCAGCCAATGTGAAGGGAGATATGGGTTTAGGGAGGAAGATATGGGTTTAGAGAGGAAGTGACACCCCGGGTCATTAAATGGCATGTATAGCATGTGTGTGTGTGTGTGCGTACGCGGACGTTTACTCTCCATATCTTTGTATGCCGTCAAGCTCAATCGACCACATTCACATGGTGATGATGAGTATTATGGTTGCTATGGGCGTCTACCTTCGTCTCATGATGCAAGCCCCACAGTTGCTCGGCCACCCCACCCTGCCCCACCCCCATGCCGACCCTTCTCCATGACCCTACCCCCACCTGGCAGCACACCTTGACATGTGTGGCCAGGTTCTTCTGGGTACTGAACGCCTTGGCACAGGCCGGGCACGAGTGCCCTCTTTCTCTGGAGTGTACAGAAGACAGGTGTCTGTGTAGATCAGTACGGTCTCTGAAGTGTTTCAGACAGTAGGTGCACTGCATCAGCTTCCTCTTGAAGTGGATGGTCTTCTCATGTCGGTCTGCGTTGGACTTGAGCGTAAAGGTGGCTGGACACTGGGAGCAGAGGTACCGTGCTGGGAAAGGCTCAGCCACCGGGAGGCGATAGAGAGACTGGGAGTGAATGGGTCCCTGAGAGAATGCATGAGTCTGGTTGTGGTGGTGGTTGGCTTGGGGGCCTTGCGGGTGAGGCCAGTCCAGGGAGAGGGCCATGAGGGACAGGGTGTGGCGGTACTCGTGCTTCTTGAGCTGCTCCAGGCTGCTGAACAGCCGTTTGCACAGGGAGCAAGCCAGCTCCTGGGGCCAAGCAGGCCCCAACAAGGCCCCTCTCCCCCCACCTTCCAACACCTCCACCCTGGACACACCATGTCTCTCATCAGCCATCTGATCTCCCTCCATGGGAGACGGGCCATGCTCCAGAACTAAGAGAGAGAGGAGGAGGAGAAGGAGAGTGGGAGAGAAAGATATAATCATGTGAGAACCGTAGCCACTCATACTGTATCAAAACATGAATTCCTAGCTATACAGAGACAATGGTAAAACATGAATAGAGGCCTGACTTTTATAATGTACATGCTATCTAAAATTAACCGGTCAGGCACCATACATACCTTTGTTGTATCCCTGATTAGAATCCTTTTCATCCCGCATATCCACCTAAAAACACAGGATACACAGTTAACACAAACACACCCTGGCTCTAAAATGTACTGTAATGGAATAATATTCTTTGGGCATGCAGGCAAGGCAAGCTGTGAACACACTCACACAGAAAGAGAGAGAGAGACACACACACACACAACATTCACTCATCTTGACAAAACAAAAGACACAAAAAGAAGACAAACTGTTAGAGAGAGAAAAAGTCAGAAAGCAAATAAATAAATAACACGTCAAATAAACCAAAACAATATTACAAACAGAGATTAAAAATAGGTCAATGTTTGGGTGAGGTCCTGCCGATCTAAGGGGTATAGTCTGTGGTCAGTGTGGCATTGTAACACTATCACCCTTCACTCCTTTTATCGTAACATAACAGGTGGAGGGAGAAAGGGCGCGCGCGAGAGAGAGAGAGAGAGAGAGAGAGAGAGAGAGAGAGAGAGAGAGAGAGAGAGAGAGAGAGAGAGAGAGAGAGAAAGGGGGAAAGGGGGTTAGAGATGCACTTTTGTTTGTTCAATGACCACTCCCCATGGGTGTGTGTGTGTTCATCCCCAAACTAAAGCCTACCCCTCCTCCACATCCAGTCTCCATCCCTCCTTCCTTAAGAACAGACACCATGCACGGGGCAAACAGATGGCTTGTCCACAGTAATACGGAGGCTTGTAGGGAGGGAGGTCCACTGAAACCAAATGCCACACACACACACACACACACACACACACACACACACACACACACACACACACACACACACACACACACACACACACACACACACACACACACACACACACACACACACACACACACACACACAGTGGCAGAATGGAGCAGGCAATTTCCTAGGGTCTCAGTGCGACCCGTTCTGTTATCTAAACCATCTATAGCAGTGGTTCCCAACCTTTTTTGAACTGTGGCACACCTTAATGGAATAAAAAATCCTGCGGAACACCTAAAATGTTTCTATTCATTTATTTAGTGGTAATAACCACCATCTCATTTAATACTGCAAATCATCTATTTTCTTTGACAAAGTTTAAATAGGGTTTATTTGAACTATTTTCACAATTCCTTACTCATGATGATTCATTTGTGTACCCCTTTAAGAGAGCCCCGCAAATCCTCTAGAAATATAAATGTTTTGTTACGGTAAAATGGGTCTTTACTTTTGTACGGTTTGGGCTAGAGAGGAGAGGTTTTCTGCAATAGTAAAGGTGCAACCACGGACACAAAGCCATGCACCATGTGTTTCTATAGCAGAGACTGTGGTACAGTAAAGCCTAATCAGACTTGCCTGTGCTAATGGTTCTCACAGGATAAGGTAAAATGATGCAAATTACTCAAATGAGTGCACCGGACTGGAAACAACGATACAGATGTAACCATGTGTGCCATTCAATGCATTATCTGATCGGCACTGGTGCTCTCAAGTCAAAATTCCATGCGCATTCCACAAGTCACGTTTATAGCTGAAGTGAGTGTTAAAAAAGGTTTTGCAGCATACCGGTTGAAAACCACTGATCTATAGGACCACATACAGTGTCTAACTAGAAAACTAATATTGCATCTATTAATATTACTCCCTACTTACCATCAACTCTGAGCTAGGTGTATGCAATCTGGGTTGTAGATGTACTGTACATGCTTATGTTAAGATAGTTCATTAAATTAAATGGGAATAAAATCATGAAATAAACGTAAAGTTGAAAGAGGAAAAGAGAAAGGAACACATGAATGACAAAAACATAGACACATGGACAGGAAGAGGAAGGCTGGGCAGATTGTACGGACAAACAGACATCACCAGTAATAACAACACAGGTAACTAAAACAGGAACTACAACATATTCCACACACAGTCAGCTAGACTAGAGTGAACAAACACACACAATACTAGAGGGGTTGGGGGAAGGGTTGAGATATAACCCCCAGGGGTATGCAACCCCCCACCAACCCCACACCTACCCCCAGGGTATAACCAGAAGGAGAAGGATGAAGTTGTCCCTAGGCACTGATCTCAGGTCATGTTTACATTCCTCTTACTCATTGTTAAGGTTATAATCTAGTGAGGATAAGCTGATCCTAGATAGTGCCTGAAGGGCCAACTTCCACCCGGGGTACACATGGATGTTTCTGCTTACCTCTGGTGGGGGTGAGCAGGGCTCGGGGCCCTCTAGGGCCTCTTCTTCATCCATAGCCAGCTCCACTGAGTGTGAGTGGAGCGCTGGGAGGGGTCCCCCAGGCCGCAACCCAGGGGCCATCAGGGGCCTGGCCTCGGAGGGCTGCAGGGGGGCAGTGGGTGGACGGAGGGAGGATGGTTGGGGCGGTGGAAGAGGAGGTGGGAGGAGAAGAGGAGAGGAGGCAGAATAGGAAGAGGAAGCAGCTCTTTGTTTGCTATCAAATGTGGCCCCTGCGGCTCCTGCTGTGGCCCCTGGTTGGAGTGTTGGGCTGTGGAGGTGCTGCTGATGCTGGTAGTGGTGGTTGTTGTGGAGGCCTGAGAAGCACAGGAAACTAGTCTCACCCACCCACTCTGGACAAACTGCAACCAGCTGGCTGCGTCCACACAACAGCAGCACAGAGAGAGAGGGGGCAAGGGGGCACACAGAGGCAGCCGCATCGCCACAGCCAACCCAGCGCAGAGCAGAGGAGGAAGAAAGAACAAAAATACTTGCTGTCCTCTCCTCTACCAGACAGGAGGAATGGGTTAGGGGTTGTTTCTCTGTTTTCTCTCTCTCTTTTTTCATTCATCCTCTTGTTCTCCTTCCACCCACGTGCGTGCAAAGAGGACGGACGAGTCATTGAGTGTGTGTGTGTGTGTGTGTGTGTGTGTGTGTGTGTGTGTGTGTGTGTGTGTGTGTGTGCGTGATGTTTGAGAAGACAAATTATGATCTTTTGTTCAGTATAAAATACTAATTTCAATCAGCTGTCTATGAGAGCATCCATTTTAGGGAGAGCTGGAGCCAGGGACGTCACTAGAGATTCATGGATAGGGGGGGTTAAGCCTCTTTTAGGGGGGTCTGGGCATACTCCCCCAGGATTTGTTTTAAAGTATTTTCATCATGTATTTTTAGAGTAACAACGGGTGTAAAATTGGCTAAAAGTATACCTGTCTCATAGTTTGTGTTAGATACTGATCTAATATGACTTACTTAAATTCTATCCAAATAAAGAAATTAAAGTCCACTCTGTCCCCATCCATCTAACACCAACAAAAGGCACAAAAATGGCTTTACTATGTAGCCAAAATACTTTTGGATGTTATTTTGAGAGAGAGAGAGAGAGAGAGAGAGAGAGAGAGAGAGAGAGAGAGAGAGAGAGAGAAGACATGCAGGACATATTATAGAAAAAAATCTATATTTAAGTTTCACCCTTTTGTTAATTGTAGCTCAAAATTAACCCAATAATTCAGAGACATGGAACATCTTAAAACCTCTTAGGGATAACTGGGGCGCTAGCGCCCCAATCCCGACACTACCCGGTGAAATGTAAGGCGCCAAATTCAAAATCCAGAAGTTGAATTATTAAACAATCATCAATATACAAGTGTTGCATAGTAATCAAAAGCTCTGATTCTTGGCAATATCACAGCGTTGTCAGATTTCAAAAAGGCTTCAGATTTCAGAAAGCACAACAGTTGATTGTTTGAAGATAGCACCTCTCATATTTATGCATTAGCATAAATTCATATCCAGCGCGGATCACACAAAACCCATATAAGAGCTAAAATAAATCACTTACCTTTCGAAGAACTTCTGCTGAGGGAATCCCAAGTGTCCAAACAAGAGAATCCATAGTTCTTTTGTTAGAAAAAGTAATTTATTATATCCATAAATCTGTTTGGTTGGCGCGTTATGTTCAGAAAATCCACCGTCGAGTCGCCCGTTGTACAGTGAAGAGAAAGCGTTCAAATTATACCTATCAACTTTGCCCAAAAAAATCAAACATCATTTATAATGCATCCTTAGGTATCCTTTTATGAATATTAACGATTATATTTTACACGGATGATATCCTAAACGATATAAAAGGAAAATAAAGAAGGGCGTGCTCACGGTCTCGCGCCCAGGAAAAGTTATTGACATCCGTGGTCCCTTCACTATTTCTTCTTCTATTCGGTTCTGTTCAATGACAAAGCCTTGAAACTATGTCTAAAGACTGTTGACATCTAGTGGAAGCCATAGGTACTGCAATCTGGGAGCTATTTTACATGGATTTTAATAGGAAGCCTATCAAACTGAGAAAATGTCACAAAAAAGATTATTCTGGACAGAAATTCCTTGGGTTTTCGCCTGCTATATCAGTTCTGTTATACTCACAGACGTTATTTTAAGTTTTAGAAACTTCAGAGTGTTTCCTATCCAATAGTACTAATTATGTGCATATCCTAGTTTCTGGGCCTGAGTGGCAGGCATTTTACTTTGGGCACGCCAGACTCTCCAAAACCGTCAAAACTGCTGATGATGCCTAAAGAGTTAAACAGTATCATCCACAATGGGGCAAAACTAAATTCAACTAATGAGCTAAATAAAAACGTTTAAATGAAAAATAATTAGGAATAAAATCTGAAAGTAAGATCCCATACAAATATTACAACCTATTATACAGAACTGCTCCTCCTGCTTCTCTCTCTTGATGCTTATTTTGTGGGTGGACGCATCAAAGTGTACCTCCTATTTTTAAAAGGTGGCAAAGCGGTCAATAACACTATTGTGGCTTAGTGGCCCGAGCACCCTCAATGGGCATGTCTGCAAGACTTGCAAGGCTTTTCTGGCCCATTGTCTTACGCAACCAGGAGTGCAGCCGGCGCAGTGCACTAAAGGACCTTTCACAGGAGCAGCTGCTCACAGGAATTGTGAGGGCAACCTGAATGATTTCCTTCAGAGAAGGAACCACATCATAATCCAGGAGGTTATGCACAGTAAGCATATCTTTGGGAGGACATCCAGCCTCTCTTTTCTGGGCAAGAAAGTTCCTGGCCACCAACATCTCTTCTGTTTTAACATCGATACCGTAGTGCTAGGTAAACTCAGTTAAGCATGCTGTATCTAGGAAGTTTGAGTTGGGGCTGCATGCCTGTATGCCTTTGAGCAAACCTGCATCTACAGTTGAGAATCGCTGGTCAAGCTCACAAACCATCCTGTCCAAGCAGGGGAGCAACAACTCTGTTTTCATTGTTTGGGAACATGACAATTCCGTGCCTAAACCCAAGGAGGTCTTTTTTCCTGTGTTTGCGCTTTCTTGCTGCGTCTGCCTCTGGAACATTGTGAACTTCACAGAGTGCTTTGGTTCGGTCATAAAGTTCTGTGGCAAATGCATCTGTGCCTTTGCCTATCAGTGTGTCACATACAGCTTCTGCCAGGTCGACAGTCTCTTTCTGGAGGAACTTATGTAGTCCCTCAGTTACAGAAAGAAGGGACTGAAACATCAGTAGCAAATACACGGTGGAGAACTTATGAAGCTTTGCTCTCAGAGCAACAGCCATGGGGGATCCAATGGTAGGTGTTAGAGAGCTGTACAAGTTCAGATGATGCTATTCCAAATTTGGACTGAGCTTCTTTGAACTTGTGTTGGTTAACTAGGGATGTGCTGAAAAACGAATACACATTGTCCAAGAAACTGAAAAACTCAGCAGCCTCCGGAATAGCCCTGCAAGTATGACACAACACCAAATTAAGCTCATGAGCATAGCAATGTACATAAATTGCTTCCGGATGCAGCACTCTGAAATGTGCTTGCACACCTCCTTTGGACCCACTCATGACAGCTGCACCATCATAGGTCTGTGCAACACACTTTAGGCCTGCTACCCCTCTCATTTGGAGCTGCTGTTGCAACTCATTTGCTATCGATTGGGCATCAAATGACTTGATTTCTGCTAGTGCTAGTAAATGCTCCTTATCTGTCCCCTCTGTCACATACCTAACACACAGAGCCAACTGTTCAGACTGCCCATCCCTGGCCTCATCCGCCATAATGGCATACATTCCAGACTTTGACATCTCAGATACTATGGTGTCCGTAATATCTCTGAGCCCAGCATTCGATCATGTCATTCTGAGATTCTAGATAGAGATACGTCGCATTTGATGGAGTATTGTATCTTTGCAGGAAAGGGTCAAACTCCTTCAAAAGCTCCATACATTCAAGAAAGTTCCCTGTATTTGTGCTTTCACTAGATTCATCATTGGCACGGAAAGAGAGGCCCTGTCTTCCTAACATTGAGGTGACCACAACAATTCTAATCAGATACTCCCTTCTCTGTGCAATATCACTAGCATGGGCAGATGTTAAAATCTGAGCAATGTTCCCATGACTGCTAGTTGCCTGGTAGCTTGCCATGCCACAACACTATCTCTGTGTGTTTGTGCCATTTCATGTTTACTGAAGATGAACAAAGATTTTTTCAAATTTTTGCAGCCATTAACCTCTTCCAGCTAGGGTCCCATTTTCCAAATTTTCGCCTGTCTGACGTGCCCAAAGTTAAATGCCTACCACTCATGGCCAGAAACTAGGATATTTACATATTTAGTACTATTGGATAGGAAACACTCTGAAGTTTATAAAACCATTAAGATATAGTCTGTGGCTATTCCAGAACAGATTTAGCAGGCAAAAACCAGAGAGATTTCTGTCCGGAATTTATTTTTCTGTTGCTCTCCTCTCATTTTGAAGCCCATGTAATATTTTTCTATGGGGAATAGGACCGAGGTTGCAGTACTTATGGCTTCCACTAGATGTCAACAGTCTCTGGAAAGGGTATGGAGGAAAAAGCTCTGACCAGATCCTTAGAGAGAGAATTACTACGGGT
Organism: Brachymystax lenok tsinlingensis; assembly: GCA_030435695.1. Lineage (NCBI taxonomy): Eukaryota > Metazoa > Chordata > Actinopteri > Salmoniformes > Salmonidae > Brachymystax > Brachymystax lenok. Next base: position 1,256,184 of record CM059801.1, on the reverse strand, counting down.
AGGGAAAAAGGTAAACAGACGCGTGCACGCTCACGAGAGCGTGAACGCGCCAAGCAGCGACCAACTTTCTTTTAGTCTTTTAACGCTTTCACTTACCGTTCTTGTAAAATATGATCGCTATTATTCATAAAAGAATACATAAGGATGCATTATTAATGATATTTGATTTGTTTGTGAAAAGATGAGAGGTATAATTTGAACGCGATCCCTTCACTGTAAAGCGGGCGAGTAGACTGACAATGCTTGGTGGAGTAGCTGAACGTAGCGTGCCAAAAACAACGGATATTTATGGATATAATTATTTACTTTTTCTAACAAAAGAACCATGGATTATCTTGTTTGGACACTTGGGAAGACCTCAGAAGAAGTTATTTGAAAGGTAAGCGATTTATATTAGCTGTGATATGGATATTTTGAGAACCGAGCTGGATATTAATTTATGCTAATGTGGAAAATATGTGAGGTACTAGCCTCAAACAATCAAATGTAGTGCTTTCGCCGTAAAGCCTTTTTAAAATCTGACAACGCAGTGATATTGCCAAGAAGCAGAGCTTTTGATGGCTATGCAACACTATGCAACACTTGTATATCGAAGTTAAATATTACGAATATGTATTACGAATATGTATTTTGAATTTGGCGCGTTATGTTTGCTCTGAAAACGATCCCGCTAAAGGGATCGGCGCGCTAAGAGGTTAATAAAAAAAGAATCAAATTTAATGTTTTTGCCATAAACTCTACATGGAAAACAGAACGCTGCGTTTTTGTGGACAGAGTACTCTACCCAATTGTATTTCTCAAACCAGCAGTGCTGAAATGCCCTTTTCTGTGTACCAAAACTTTAGTGTGGGTAGCTATTCAGCTTCACTTGTCTGGACCCAGTGTCTTTGTCACCTAAATCACTCTCATTTCTGGAAGGAGTTGCTGCAGCGGCTTGATTACTTTCTTTCTCTGGATCTGTTTGTTGTCCCTCCCTCTCTGGATCTGTTTGTTGTACTTCCCTCTCTGGATCTGTTTGTTGTCCCTCCCTCTCTGGATCTGTTTGTTGTCCCTCCCTGTCTGGATCTGTTTGTTGTCCCTCCCTCTCTGGATCTGTTTGTTGTCCTTCCCTCTCTGGATCTGTTTGCTGTCCCTCCCTCTCTGGATCTGTTTGTTGTCCCTCCCTCTCTGGATCTGTTTGTTCTCCCTCCCTCTCTGGATCTGTTTGTTGTCCCTCCCTCTCTGGATCTGTTGTTGTCCCTCCCTGTCTGGATCTGTTTGTTGTCCCTCCCTGTCTGGATCTGTTTGTTGTCCCTCCCTCTCTGGATCTGTTTGTTGTCCCTCCCTGTCTGGATCTGTTTGTTCTCCCTCCCTTTCTGGATCTGTTTGTTGTCCCTCCCTGTCTGGATCTGTTTGCTGTCACTCCCTCTATGGATCTGTTTGTTGTCCCTCCCTCTATGGATCTGTTTGTTGTCCCTCCCTGTCTGGATCTGTTTGTTGTCCCTCCCTGTCTGGATCTGTTTGTTGTCCCTCCCTCTCTGGATCTGTTTGTTCTCCCTCCCTCTCTGGATCTGTTTGTTGTCCCTCCCTCTCTGGATCTGTTTGTTGTCCCTCCCTCTCTGGATCTGTTTGTTGTCCCTCCCTCTCTGGATCTGTTTGTTGTCCCTCCCTCTCTGGATTTGTTTGTTGTCCCTCCCTGTCTGGATCTGTTTGTTCTCCCTCCCTCTCTGGATCTGTTTGTTGTCCCTCCCTCTATGGATCTGTTTGTTGTCCCTCCCTGTCTGGATCTGTTTGTTGTCCCTCCCTGTCTGGATCTGTTTGTTGTCCCTCCCTCTCTGGATCTGTTTGTTGTCCCTCCCTCTCTGGATCTGTTTGGTGTCCCTCCCTGTCTGGATCTGTTTGTTGTCCCTCCCTGTCTGGATCTGTTTGTTGTCCCTCCCTGTCTGGATCTGTTTGTTGTCCCTCCCTGTCTGGATCTGTTTGTTGTCCCTCCCTCTCTGGATCTGTTTGTTGTCCCTCCCTCTCTGGATCTGTTTGTTGTTCCTCCCTCTCTGGATCTGTTTGTTGTCCCTCCCTCTCTGGATCTGTTTGTTGTTCCTCTCGCTCTGGATCTGTTTCTTGTCCCTTTTTCTCTGGGCATGCTTGCTCTCTCTCACCTTGCACAGAAGCCTCTCTTTCTGCATGACCCTTTAAGATATCACGAACATCATTTATTTATGCCTAACAAAAATAAGACATATGCTGTACAAATTGAACAGAAAGCTTAAACATCTACTCGCTTTTTTCCCTCACTAACCTTCATCAGCCATGCTCCCTCAGCCCTTTCAGCCTCCAGCTTCTTTCCCTCATTCTTCTCTGCTGTGTTTCGACATGTATTGTTATTAAACTCATTATTACAGTAACTCAAGGCTTAATAGGTGATTCATCTGTTTAAGTTTTAATTTGCTTGTTTGAACTGGTAAAATCTTATTTTACTGCCTCTCTTGAAGAATGTCCGTATATCCATCTAACGTCAGTCGTTAGCTAGCCTACAGTTGAGACATTGAGGATAATACAATGACACTGTGATCAACACTATGTCACCTTTTTTACACATGACCTACTGATGATTGTTTCGCAATGGCCTACTGAATGAAAGCAACTGAGTATGAAAAGATATGTGCATGATGTTACGTCAATATAATGTTAATTTTGATATCATCTGTCTCATTTATAGCCTGGCACAGATAGCAAGACTACATTAAATACAACGTTAACTAGATATCATCTGTCTCATTTATAGCCTGGCACAGATAGCAAGACTACATTAAATACAACGTTAACTAGATATCATCTGTCTCATTTATAGCCTGGCACAGATAGCAGCACTACATTAAATACAACGTGAACTAGATATCATCTGTCTCATTTATAGCCTGGCACAGATAGCAGAACTACATTAAATACAACGTTAACTAGATATCATCTGTCTCATTTATAGCCTGGCACAGATAGCAGAACTACATTAAATACAACGTTAACTAGATATCATCTGTCTCATTTATAGCCTGGCACAGATAGCAGAACTACATTAAATACAACGTTAACTAGATATCATCTGTCTCATTTATAGCCTGGCACAGATAGCAGAACTACATTAAATACAACGTTAACTAGATATCATCTGTCTCATTTATAGCTTGCACAGATAGCAGAACTACATTAAATACAACGTTAACTAGATATCATCTGTCTCATTTATAGCCTGGCACAGATAGCAAAACGACATTAAATACAACGTTAACTATATATCATCTGTCTCATTTATAGCCTGGCACAGATAGCAAAACGACATTAAATACAATGTTAATTATAGGGGGTATTTCAGCTTTTATTTATTTCACTATATTCCCAGTGGGTCAGAAGTTTACATACACTCAATTAGTATTTGGTAGCATTGCCTTTAAATTGTTTAACTTGGGTCAAACGTTTCGGGTAGCCTTCCACAAGCGTCCCAAAATAAGTTGGGTGAATTTTGGCCCAGAATTTTTGCAAGGCTGCTGTAAGTCAGGTGTGTAGGCCTCCTTGCTCGCTTTTTCAGTTCTGCCCACAAATGTTCTATAGGATTGAGGTCATTTTGCCACAACTTTGGAAGTATGCTTGGGGTCATTGTCCATTTGGAAGACCAATTGTGACCAAGTTTATCTTCCTGACTGATGTCTTGAGATGGTACTTCAATATATCTACATAATTTTCCTTTCTCATGATGCCATCTATTTTATGAAGTGCACCAGTCCCTCCTGCAGCAAAGCACCCCCACAACATGATTCTGCCACCCCCGTGCTTCATGGTTGGGGTGGTGTTCTTTGGTTTGCAAGCCTCCTCCTTTTCCCCCCCAAACATAACGAAGGTCATTATGGTCAAACAGTTCTATTTTTGTTTCATCAGACCAGAGGACATTTCTCCAAAAAGTACGATCTTTCTCCCCATGTGCAGTTGCAAACTGTAGTCTGGCTTTTTTATTGAGGTTTTGGAGCAGTGGCTTCTTCCTTGCTGAGTGGCCTTTCAGGTTATGTCGATATAGAACTTGTTTTACTGTGAATATTGATACTTTTGTACCTGTTTCCTCCAGGATCTTCACAAGGTCCTTTGCTGTTGTTCTGAGATTGATTTGCACTTTTCGCACCAAAGTACATTCATCTCTAGGAGACAGAACGCGTCTCCTTCCTGAGCGGTATGATGGCTGTGTGGACCCATGGTGTTTATACTTGCGTACTATTGTTTGCACAGATGAACGTGGTACCTTCAGGCGTTTGGAAATTGCTCCCAAGGATGAACCAGACTTGTGGAGGTCTACAATTTATTTTCTGAGGTCTTGGCTGATTTCTTTTGATTTTCCCATGATGTCAAGCAAAGAGGCACTGAGTTTGAAGGTAGGCCTTGAAATAAATCCACAGGTACACCTCCAATTTACTCAAATGATGTCAATTAGCCTATCAGAAGCTTCTAAAGGCATGACATCATTTTCCAGAATTTTCCAAGCTGTTTAAAGGCACAGTCAACTTCTGACCCACTGGAATTGTGATACAGTGAATTATACGTGAAATAATCTGTCTGTAAACAATTGTTGGAAAAATTACTTGTGTCATGTACAAAGTAGATGTCCTAACCAACTTGCCAAAACTATAGTTTGTTAACAAGAAATTTGTGGAGTGGTTGAAAAACGTGTGTAAGTGTATGTAAACTTACGACTTCAACTGTATTTGAGTATTTTCAAAGAATTGGAATGCCTACCAAATTACCAATGGTATTTGAAAGTGTTTTCAAATACTTATTTCAAATACATTTAAAATAATAAAAATAACAAAATGTCATTTCTTTCCAGAAATGTGTTGTTTGGAGTCCCCTTGAACTGTCCTTATTGGGTGCAGCTTCTGAGAGTTAAGTATTAGTATTTGAAAATACACTTCAAATCAAATTGATTTAGTTGTACATACATGCTGATAGTACTTGTATTTCATAACAAAGTCTGTCTAAATATTCCCTAAAAATTCCCTGAAAACATCCACCGTTTCCCCCTCCATACATTACATCACAAAGGATTAGCTAGAAGCGTTTAGAAGGGTTTCCTGGAAGTGAATTGTAGCATTAGAGGGGCCTGGTGTGTGCACGAGTGTATGTGTGTGTGTCTGTGTCTGTGTTTGTCGGTGTGTGTTAATGTGTGTACAGTGGTGTAAAGTAACTAAGTAAAAATACCTTGAAGTACTACTTAAGTAATTTTTTGGGGTATCTGTACTTTATTTTACTATTTATATTTTTGACAACTTTTACTTTTACTTCACTACATTCACCCCAAAATATACACTGAACAAAAATATAAACGCAACATGCAGAAATTTCAAAGATTTCACTGAGTTACAGTTCATATAAGGAAATCCGTCAATTAAAATAAATTCCTTAGGCCCCAATCTATGGATTTCACATGACTGGGAATACAGATATGTATCTATTGGTCACTGATACCTTTAAAAGTAAGGTAGAGGCGAGGATCAGATAACCAGTCAGTATCTGGTGTGACCACCACTTGCCTCATGCAGCGCGACACATCTCCTTCTCATAGAGTTGATCAGGCTGTTGATTTTGGCTGTGCGAAGTCTTCAATGGCTGTGCGAAGTTGCTGGATATTGGCGGGAATTGGAACATGCTGTTGTACACGTCGATGGAAGATGGCCATTGAAAAACTGGGACATTTTCATCTTCCAAGAATTGTGTACAGATCCTTGCGACATGGGGCCGTGCATTATCATGCTGAAACATGAGGTGATGGCGGCGCATTAATGGCATGACAATGGGTCTCAGGATCTCTTCACGGTATTTCTGTGCATTCATATTACCACTGATAAAATGCAATTGTGTTCATTGTCCGTAGCTTATGCCTGTCCATACCATAACCCCACCACCACCATTGGGCACTCTGTTCACAACAACGCTCGCCCACACAACGCTATACACGCTGTCTGCCATCTGCCCGGTACAGTTGAAACCGGGATTCATCCATGAAGAGCACACTTCTCCAGCATGCCATTGGCCATCGAAGGTGAGAATTTGCTCACTGAAGTCGGTTACGACGCCAAACTGCAGTCAACTGCACTCTACAAGTAATGACGCCGGAGGGGATGGCTGCCGTTTCACAGACGCCTAACCAACTGTGCTATTTTGTGTGTTTTTCTCATTGTTTGTAACTCATTTTGTACATAATGTTGCTGCTACCGTCTCTAATGACCAAAAAGAGCTTCTGGACATCAGAACAGCGATTACTCACCTCGAACTGGATGAAAACATTTTCTTTAATGAGTCCGACGCGAAGGAATTTGCAGACGAGTAGGTAAACAGCCACTTCCCTCAGTATTATTGGCCAACATGCAATCATTGGAAAAACAAACTGGACGATCTACAATTAAGACTGTCCTACCAACGGGACATTAAAAACTGTAATATCTTATGTTTCACCGAGATGTGGCTGAACGACGACACTATAGAGCCGGCTGGCTTCTCCGTGCATCGGCAGGACAGGGCAGCTTCGTCTGGTATGACGAGGGGCGTGTGTCTATTTGTCAATAACTGCTGGTGCGCAATGTCTAATATTAAAGAAGTCTCGAGGTATTGCTCACCTGAGGTAGAATACCTCATGATATGTGGTGTAGACCACACTATCTATCAAGAGAGTTCAGTGGTAGGCCTGATCACAGACAACGATGAGACAGCATATAGGGAGGAGGTCAGAGAACAGGCAGAACTCTTTGTTATTGTTTTAACTGCTGATTGCCGCTTTAAGTTACAGTATCTTTACTTTGACTAAGGTATGACAATTGGGTACTTCTTCCACAAATGCGTGTGTGTGTGTGTTAGTGCGTACGTGTGGTATGAGTGTTAGTGTGTGTGTGTGTGTGGGTAATACTGATGCCAAAGTGTGGTATGAGTGTTAGTGTGTGTGTGTGGGTAATACTGATGCCAAAGGAAGAATAGCGAGAGCTGATAGATATGAATATTCTGGTATGTTAAGGGTCCACATGACTGGGATTGAGGATTCTTTGCTTGAACTAATATTTCCCTCACATTCAATTATTTGTGTGTGTGTGTGTGTGTGTGTGTGTGTGAGTGAGTGATAGAGGCCTCTTCCTTCCGTAAGGGCCTGTCAGATAAGAGGCAGTCTGTGACAGGACCTCAGTCTCTCCACTTAAAGCAAACCAACAGAGAGAGACATCTTACTCTGGCACACTAAACAGTGTGTGTGTGTGTATGTGTGTGTGTGTGGGGGGGTCCATTCAGTCAAAGCGTCAAAGCACCAGTCTCCAGTACTATTGTAGTGAAGCAAAAGGGCATGACGAGGTTTAGAGTTGGACTCCTTTCTCTGTCTCCCCCAAACAAAGACAGAAACAACTCAGCACAAAGGAGACAATTACCAGCCAAGGAAAGCAAAGAGAAATAAAACACACACACTCGCACATGCACACACGCACACTTGCACGCACACACACACACACACAAATATGCACTGGGAGATATATTCCAATGGTCCAAAATAACTTCACGGAGAGGCGCAGTGAGTGGGAAATGTAAGTTGACGATTTAAAAGCTTTTATCATACCAATTACTTGCATCATGATATATTTAGAACAAGATGGAGGGTAGGGGAAGGCCATCCTCAAAGCCTCATACACACATACCTGCAGGGACCCATCCACATTACATCATTCACTCATTCACTCACTCACAAATTCACACAGATGAACATGGCTAAACCCTGTTGTACGAAACCACACACACCGGCAAAGAAATCCAGCAAACATTTTCTCACACACCCGGGAGCCATCCCAGCACAATGTTCTTTCACTGAGTCACAACTGAGTAATCCTCTCTCGCACCATCACACAGACCTGTTACATACTGAACACGCGCACACACAGCACACACGCACATACGCAAGCATTCATACACACCAAACCCAACACGAGAATGGTGATTCTGTGATCAGTAGTAATGTGTGACACTCAAACAGCAGTTAGGTGGAGTGTGGTGTGTATGCATGTGCCATGTACTATAACAGTAACTTACGTGAGAGGGAGTGTCCTCCTTTGGGCAGGTATTCAAACAACAGAGGGTTATCTTCTCCCAGCATCTCAGCCCGTAGCGACAGCAGGCTGTTTTTGCTCATCAACGCTGCCCTCAGATTGGCTACCAATGGGGTAGTCCTGCCCCCGGTCCCACCTCCGGCCTCATCTGATTCGCTGGCACCCAGGAAGTTGGCCTCGCTCGCTGCCAGAGACTCTTCCTGTTTTAGGAAAAAGTCGAGACGTTCTCCGCGACTGTCTGAGCTGTTGGGCTCCGTCACATCTGCACCTGGAGACAGAGAGAGAGGAATCATTCATTAATTAGTTGAATGAGTTTGATTGATATTAGTCATGTTGAAATGCACCAAATTACTCTTCACACATGACAATATAAACAATGTAAGATACCAAACCATTGACACAATTTCAAAAAGAAAACACAAAAGCAGTTACCCATAGACTTGACAAAAAAGTATAGTATACTGATGATCGGTATTCCTTTCTTTCTAAACTTCACATGTGTAAATGACAAATGGGACAGATGGGCTGCCTGGCTGTTGACAACATACATTTTTGTCTTGACTGTTTTTGATCATCCATGAAAAACTTCTCCTTTTAACTCTACCAATTACAACAAGGACCGGACGCTGTTGGCATAACACACAACACAAATAAATGAGAGAGAGAGAGAGAGAGAGAGAGAGAGAGAGAGAGAGAGAGAGAGAGAGAGAGAGAGACCAAAAGAGAGAGATGGAGCACACAAGAGAGAGATACCGCGAGAGACACAGAGAGAGGGAGATGGAGGGCACGAGAGAGATGGAGCGTACAAGAGAAAGAGAGAGAGAGAGATACAGAGAGCGAAAGCGAGAGAGACTATAAAGGCTTGTTTAGACTGCACTGACAGCCCAGTGACAGAGTAACGTGGTGTGTTGTGAACAGCTGTCAGCAGCAGACACACGCCTCTCCTCTGTAGATCTATATGTCTGTCACACACAGCTACTGACAGCACTGCTGGCACACACACACACACACACACACACACACACACACACACACACACACACACACACACACACACACACACACACACACACACACACAGCAACTGAGAAAGATAACAATTGAGAGAGAGAGAGAGAGAGAGAGAGAGAGAGAGAGAGAGAGAGAGAGAGAGAGAGAGAGAGAGAGAGAGAGAGAGAGGGCAGAGAGAGTAGGCAGAGAGACAGAAAGAAGGAGAGGAAGTCAGAGTGAGAAAGCTAAATTATATTTCTCAAGCAGGACTTTTGCTAGGACTGTCTGGGAGTGGTCTGAGAGACGGGCCTAATTGGAGGATCTTAATGGGAGGGATGTGTAACATGAACATTTGCTGTTATTGGCTGACAGGAGGACAATCTCTCTTTGTTATTGGTCTATTAACAAACACAAAGCACCCAGCCAAACAAGCTGAAATTTCAGGTGGTCTTTTGAAATAGCTCTTACACTAAAAGTTAATTATCGTATTTTTCACAATTTCCCAGTATTATTCAAACCTCATAGTATGTAAATATATATCAAAAGCAAAAAACTCATTTTAAGTGAGAAGTATGGATTGGTCTGAAGCCGAAAAAGAAAGGAAATTCACGAACACCACAATGGCTACTCCAACCATGCTCTACCAAGGTTTTCCAGCACACAGCTTTGACGTACTACAGTAGCTACTGTAGATTTCTTAGGATTCAAACCTTCTGTACTTCGCTCCATTCATCTTTCCCTTGATCCTAACTAGTCTCCCAGTCCCTGACGCAGAAAAACATTCCCACAGCACGATGCTGCCACCCCCATGCATAACCGTAGGGATGGTGCCAGGTTTCCTCTAGATGTGACACTTGGCATTCAGGCCAAAGAGCTCAATCTTGGTTTCATCAGAATAGAGAATCTTGTTTCTCATGGTCTGAGAGTCTTTAGGTTCCTTTTAGCCATCTCCAAGTGGGCTGTCATGTGCCTTTTACTGAGGAGTGGCTTCCATCTGTCCTCTTTAACATAAAGGCCTGATTGGTGGAGTGCTGCAGAGATGGTTGTCCTTCTGAAAGGTTTTCCCATCTCCACAGAGAAACTCTGGAGCTCTGTTAGAGTGACCATCAGGTTCTTGGTCACATCCTGACCAAGGCCCTTCTCCCCTGATTGCTCAGTTTGGCCATACGGCCAGGTCTAGGAATAGTCTTGGTGGTTCCAAACTTCTTCCATTTAAGAATTTTGGAGGGCATTGTGTTCTTGGGGACCTTTAATGCTGCAGAAATGTTTTGGTACCCTTCCCCAGATCCCCTTATATACACAGGTGTGTGCCTTTCCAAATCATGTCCAATAAATTGAATTTACAACAGGTGGACTCCAATCAAGTTGTAGAAACATCTCAAGGATTATCAATGGAAGCAGGATGCACCTGAGCTCAGTTTTGAGTCTCATAGGAAAGGGTCTGAATACGTCCGTAAATAAGGTATTTGTGTTTTTATTTTCAATACATTTTCAAAAATGTCCAAAAACCTGTATTCACTTATGGAGTATTGTGTGTAGATTGATGAGGATTTTTCATTTATTTAATCAATTTTAGAATAAGGCTGTAATGTAACAAAATGTGGAAAAAGGGAAGGGGTCTGAATACTTTCTGAATGCACTGTAGCTACTGTAGTAGGTCAAAGCTGTTTGGCTGGAAAACCTTGGTAGAGCATGGGTGGAGTAGGCTTCAGACCAATCCCTACTTCTCACATAAAACATTGTTTTTTGTTATTAATGTCCATGTTTTTTACACTGGAAGGTGATTATACAAAATATACAAAATTTCCACATGCAAAAGGTGTCTTTTGAAAATGAAATTTGTGCTTCAAATGTTTTGCCTCACATAATTTATTGCACCGGGCCTGGTTTCCCAGATACATCTTTAGGCATCATTAAATATCTGAGCGGTTTCCCAAAACCGTTGTTACTAAAGTTGCACTTGAAAACATGTGTTATTTACTGACTGCCTCAGACCACTAGAACAGCTAAATGGGTCGTTAGATACATTTTTTCACTTTATACACAGAAGATGTCTGCTAAACAGAAAATCAAGATGTTTGGCCAAAAGATCCACGGTTAGGCTACTTGTCCTTAAAAACTGCTAAAAACAAATTACAAAAAAAAATATTTGTTGTGTTTCGATGTGTAGTATATTCAAAACTTTAGAGTCTGTTGTTTTATTGGTTTTTACTTTTCTAAAACAATAATTGCCTACCTCGCGGTTTAGGTGTCAGAGACATGAGCGCTAAATGCATCAGGGCATTGCAAGCATATACTGTAGGTATAGCCTAGGTGTCCACTGTATGATATTTATATCAAAAAAATAATATTAGGTGGGCCAAGCCTTAGATAGATGAGAGAAAGATAGAGATATGCCAGCACCATGTTCCCGACATTGGTATTGATTTCTTTATACTTGTCAGATGGGCTACTAGTGCTATAAAGTTACAGGCGTACAGAAGTCGTTCATTTCCTATCCAATTTTTTTTATAAAGATAAGCATTATATTGTTAGATTAAAGGTAGGCCTAAAACATTCTTCCTCACCTCAAGTTCAACTGTCAGCACATTGCCTTCATAGGCCTGCAGTAGCTAAGCCTAATGATAGCTATACCACACCAAACCTTCACAAATGTTGCTTACAGTGCCTTCAGAAATAATTCACACCCCTTGACCTTTTCCACATTTTGTTGTGTTACAGCCTGAATTCAAATGTATTACATTCAGATTTTTTGTCACTGCCCTACACACGATACCCCATAATGTCAAAGTGGATACCCCATTATGTTTTTGACATTTTTACAAATTAGTTTAAAATGAAAAGTCAATAAGTATTCAACCATTTTGTTACGGCAAGCCTAAATAAGTTCAGGAGTAAACATTTGATTAACAAGTCACAAGATAAAAAATAAACAAAATAGGTAGGCAAGTTGAGAACAAGTTCTCATTTACAACTGCGACCTGGCCAAGATAAAGCAAAGCAGTTCGACACATACAACAACACAGAGTTACACATAGAGTAAACAAACATACAGTCAATAATACAGTAGAAAAAAACAAATCTATATACAATGTGTGCAAATGAGGTAAGATAAGGAACGTAAGGCAATAAATAGGCCATGGTGGCAAAGTAATTACAATATAGCAATTTAACACTGGAATGGTAGATGTGCAGTAGATGAATGTGCAAAGTAGAAATGCTGGGATGCAAAGGAGCAAGATAAATAAATGAATACGGAGGGGATGAGGTAGTTGGTTGGGCTATTAACAGATGGGCTATGTACAGGTGCAGTGATCTGTGAGCTGCTCTGACAGCTGGTGCTTAAAGCTAGTGAAGGAGATAAGTGTCTCCAGTTTCAGTAATTTTTGTAGTTCGTTCCAGTCATTGGCAGCAGAGAACTGGAAGGAAAGGCGGCCAAAGGAGGAATTGGCTTTGGGGGTGACCAGTGAGATATACCTGCTGGAGCGCGTGCTACGGGTGGGTGCTGTTATGGTTACCAGCAAGCTGAGATAAGGCGGGGCTTTATCTAGCAGGGACTTGTAGATGACCTGGAGCCAGTGGGTCTGGCGACGAGTATGTAGCGAGGGCCAGCCGACTAGAGCATAAAGGTCGCAGTGGTGGGTGTTATAAGGGGCTTTGGTGACAAAGCGGATGGCACTGTGATAGACTGCATCCAGTTAGCTGAGTAGAGTTTTGGAAGCTGTTTTGTAGATGACATCGCCGAAGTCGAGGATCGGTAGGATAGTCAGTTTTACTAGGGCAAATTCGGCGGCGTGAGTGAAGGAGGCTTTGTTGCGAAATAGAAAGCCGATTCTAGATTTGATTTTGGATTGGAGATGTTTAATGTGAGTCTGGAAGGAGAGTTTACAGTCTAGCCAGACACCTAGGTATTTGTAGTTGTCCACATATTCTAGGTCAGAGCCGTACAGGGTAGTGAGTTTAGTCGGGCGGGCGAAGGCAGCGAATCTTTGAAAAGCATGCATTTGGTTTTACTAGCGTTTAAGAGCAGTTGGAGGCCAAGGAAGGAGTGTTGTATGGCATTGAAGCTCGTTAACACAGTGTCCAAGGAAGGGCCAGAAGTATACAGAATGGTGTCGTCTGCATAGAGGTGGATCAGGGAATCACCCGCAGCAAGAGCGACATCATTGAGATATACAGAGAAAAGAGTCGGCCCGAGAATTGAACCCTGTGGAACACCCATAGAGACTGCCGGGGTTCCGGACAACAGGCCCTCCGATTTAACACACTGAACTCTGTCTGCAAAGTAGTTGGTGAACCAGGCGAGGCAGTCATCTGAGAAACCAAGGCTGTTGAGTCTGCCGATAATAATACGGTGATTGACAGAGTCGAAAGCCTTGGTCAGGTCGATGAAGACGGCTGCACAGTACTGTCTTTTATCGATGGCGGTTATGATATCGTTTAGTACTTTGAGCGTGGCTGTGGTGCACCCGTGACCAGCTCGGATAAGTGGCATAATAAGTGGAATGGACTCCCTCTGTGTGCATAATAGTGTTTAACATGATTTTTGAATGTCTACCTCATCTCTGTACCCCACACATGTAATTATCTGTAAGGTCCCTCAGTTGAGGAGTGAATTTCAGAACACAGATGCAATGACAAAACCAAGAAGGTTTTCCAACGCCTCACAAAGAAGGGCAGCTATTGGTAGATGGGTAAAAAAACATACAATGAATATCCCTTTGATCATGGTGAAGTTATTAATTACACTTTGGATGGTGTATCAATAAACCCAGTCACTTTAAAGATACAGGCTTCCTTCCTAACTCAGTTGCCGGAAAGGAAGGAAACCGCTCACCATGAGGCCAATGGTGACCTTAAAAAAGTTACAGAGTGATAGGAGAAAACTGAGGATGGATCAACAATATTGTAGTTACTCCACAATACTAACCTTATTGAGAGAGTTCAATTTTTTTTCTGTCCTGAATATAAAGTGTTATGTTTGGGCAAATCCAATACAACACCTTACTGAGTACCACTCTCCATATTTTCAAGCATTGTCATGGCTGCGTCATGTTATGGGTATGTTTGTAATAATTAAGGATTGGGAAGTTTTTCAGGATAAAACATTTACGGAATGGAGATATGCACAGGCAAAATCCTAGAGAAAAACCTAGTTCAGTCTGCTTTCCACTAAAGACACTAGGAGGTGAATTCATCTTTCAGCAGGACAATAACCTAAGACCCAAGGCTAAATCTACACTGGAGTAGCTTACCAAGAAGAGGGTGAATGTTCCTGAGTGGCCAAGTTACAATTTTGACTTAAATCTGTTTGAAAATCTATGGCAAGACTTGAAAATGGTTGTCTAGCAATGATTAACAACCAATTTGCTAGAGCTTGAAGAATATTGAAGAATAATGGGCAAATATTATACAATCCAGGTATGCAAAGCTCTTAGAGACTTACCCAAAAAGACTCACAGCTGTAATAGCTGCCAAAGGTAATTCTAACATGTATTGACTCAGGGGTGTGAATACTTATGTAAATGAGATATCTGTATTTTATTTTCAATACATTTGCAAGAATTTCTAAAAACATGTTTCACTTAGACATATGGGGTACTGTGAGTAGATGAGTGAGAAAAACAAACAAATTTAATCCATTTTGAATTCAGCCTGTACCACAACCAAATGTGGAAGAAGTCAAGGGGTATGAACACTTTGTGAAGGCACTGTAACTTAATTAGGGTAATAACAAAAGTAAGTAAAGTCATTGTTTATAGGTAAAATAGGAACAGGTTATTATATCGCGACATTAAATTAAGTTTAGCATATTTCCCTCTTTGTTTTTTCTTGCTCTTTCTCGCTCTCTCCTAAGTAGCAGGCACACGTGAGGTGAGCAGCTGGAACTAGAGGTCTTCACAGATCCACCTGTACTCAAATACCCGAGAATACCTGCAGTTTCTGCAGATTGGACGGCGGTACATTCATGCTGCGAACAGCCCGTTACATCTCATCCCAAAGACGCTCTATTGGGTTTGGTCAGCAACAATGTTCAGATACACTCAATTGTTGCTCATTGGTATTAAGGGACCTAACAAGGGCCAGGAAAGCATTCCCCACACAAGAACACCACCGCCACCAGCCTGTACCGTTGACACCAGGCAGGATGGGTCCATGGATTCATGCTGCTTACGCCAAATCTTGACTCTGCCATCAGTATGACGCAACAGGACCGGGATTTGTCAGACCAAGCAATGTTTTTCCACGCCTCAATAGTCCAGTGTGGCGGATCGCGTGCCAACTGGAGCAGATTCTTCTTGTTCTTAGCTGATAGGAGTGGAACCCGGGGTGGTCGTCTGCTGCAATTGCCCAGCCATGACAAGGAACGACGAGTTATGCATTCTGAGATGCCGTCCTGCACACCACTGTTATACAGCTCTGTTATTTGCCTGTTTGTGGCCCACCTGTTAGCTTGCACGATTCTTGCCATTCTTCTTCGACCTCTCTCATCAAAGAGCTGTTTCACCCACAGGACTGCTGCTGACTGGATGTTTTTTGTTTGTCGCACCATTCTCGGTAAAGAATAGACACTATGGTGCGTGAAAAGCCCAGGATGGCGACCTTTTTTGAGATCATACCACGCTCAAAGTCACTTAGGTCACTCGTTTTGCTCATTCTAACATTCAATCGAACAGTAACTGAATGCCTCGATGCCTGTCTGCTTGCTTTATATAGCAAGCCATGGCCACGTGACTCACTGTCTGTAGGAGCGATCCATTTTCGTGGCCACTGACTATATATTTTAATCATATTGAAATCAATTTCATGTTCAATCAAATTAGTTCTATTTTGCTAATTGTAGGCCACTGTCTGTAATTTTTGCATCAATTTCATGATGTGTACGCCTAACATGTGCGCAATGATGATTTAATGCATAGCCTAAGCATCACTTTAGGAGCTGATCCGTCGTCAGTATCTAATGTTAAAGTAAGATTTGAATGATCTGAGAGCAGCCCTGCCTTTATTTTGATCCTATCAGTATCGACACATGCTCTAACAATGCACTTATTGAAAGTTCTCCCTACATAGTGTTTTGGGAATCGCATGTTCTTCAACTGTTACAGAAACGATGTAACGTTAAAATTCCATCGCTAACAGGAAACTGGGACCTGGCTATTACTTCATAGACATGGCTATTTGAATTTATGCAAAACATTAAAAAAAACATTGATCCTGACTTAAAAGAGGGAAGGGGGGTGAATATCAACAGCTGCTTTACATTAAGCACATAACCATTCCTGTAAGTAACTCTCTAAGTACTGAATAAGTTGGCTGAGTGAGCATTTGGAAAGAAATCTGAACAAAAATACCGGGGAGTTCCCCCAGTTTTTTCACTACTTGATTGCTACTTCCCACTAAGGGGACCTATGCTGATGTCGTTTGGACAACTTTTTTAGGTCCTGTCCGGACGTCTTTTTTTGGTGCGGTCCTGACCGGCCTTGATTTCAACATCCACGGACGGAACTCCCTAAAAACAAGCCACTTCGATACAAGTGACTTTTCGTAGCAGGTTAGGAGAGCATTTTCGCTAACCCTAACCCTTTTCCTAACCTTAAACTAATTCTCCTGAACTTCTATGTAAATTCTCCTAACCTGCTGCGTAAGTTCTTTCAACCTCCTATGAAAAAGTCCTAACTGTATCGAAGTGGCATTTGTTTAAAAAAATTCGAAAAGATTAAAAACGGAAAAGTGTTGCGTGCATATGTATTCACACCCTTCGCTATGAAGCCCCTAAATAAGATCTGGTGAAACCAATTACCTTCAGAAAATTTGTTAAATAAAGTCCACCTGTGTGCAATCTAAGTATCACATGATCTGTCACATGACCTCAGTATACAGTTGAAGTCGGAAGTTTACATACACATAGGTTGGTGTCATTAAAACTCGTTTCTCAACCACTCCACAAATGTCTTGTTAACAAACCTATAGTTTTGGCACATTGGTTAGGACGTCTACTTTGTGCATGACAAGTAATTTGTCCAACAATTGTTTACAGACATATTATTTCACTTATAATTCACTGTATCACAATTCCAGTGGGTCAGACGTTTGCAAACACTAAGTTGACTGTGCCTTTAAACAGCTTGGAAAATTCCAGAAAATGATGTCATGGTTTTAGAAGCTTCTGATAGGATAATTGACATCATTTGAGTCAATTGGAGGTGTACCTGTGGATGTATTTCAAAGCCTACCTTCAAACTCAGTGCCTCTTTGCTTGACATCATGGGAAAATCTAAAGAAATCAGCCAAGACCTGGTTCATCCAAACGCCTGAAGGTACCACGTTCA
Organism: Brachymystax lenok tsinlingensis; assembly: GCA_030435695.1. Lineage (NCBI taxonomy): Eukaryota > Metazoa > Chordata > Actinopteri > Salmoniformes > Salmonidae > Brachymystax > Brachymystax lenok. The sequence goes on along the minus strand of CM059801.1, from coordinate 1,238,774 downwards.
TCTGTACAAACAATAGTACGCAAGTATAAACACCATGGGACCACGCAGCCATCATACCACTCAGGAAGCAGACGCTTTCTGTCTCCTAGAGATGAACGTACTTTGGTGCGAAAAGTGCAAATCAATCCCAGAACAACAGCAAAGGACCTTGTGAAGATGCTGGAGGAAACAGGTACAAAAGTATCTATATCCACAGTAAAACATAACCTGAAAGGCCGCTCAGCAAGGAAGAAGCTACTGCTTCAAAACCGCCATAAAAAGGCCAGACTACGGTTTGCAACTGCACATGGGGACAAAGATCGTACTTTTTGGAGAAATGTCCTCTGGTCTGATGAAACAAAAATAGAACTGTTTGGGCTTGATGACCATCGTTATGTTGGAGGAAAAAGTGGGATGCTTGCAAGCCGAAGAACACCATCCCAACCGTGAAGCACTGGCTAATTGTAACTGACTCAGTTACACCAGCTCTGTAGGAGGAATGGGCCAAATTTCACCCAACTTATTGTGGGACCAGGCAAGGAGGGCATTAATCAGAGAGGCAACAAAGAGACCAAAGATAACCCTGAAGGAGCTGCAAAGCTCCACAGCAGAGATTGGAGTATCTGTCCTTAGGACTACTTTAAGCCGAACACTTCACAGAGTGATGCTTTACGAAAGACTGGCCAGAAAAAATCCTTTGCTTAAAGAAAAAAATAAGCAAACATGTTCGGTGTTCGCCAAAAGGCATGTGGGAGACTACCCAGCCATATGGAAGAAGGTACTCTGGTCAGATGAGACAAAAATTTAGATTTTTGGCCATCAAGGAAAACGCTATGTCTGGCGCAAACCCAACACCTCTCATCTTCCCGAGAACACCATCCCCACAGGGAAACATGGTGGTGGCAGCATCATGCTGTGGGAATGTTTTTCATTGGCAGGGACTGGGAAAGTGGTCAGAATTGAAGGAATGGTGGATGGCGCTAAATACAGGGAAATTCTTGAGGGAAACCTGTTTCAGTCTTCCAGAGATTTGAGTCTGGGATGGAGGTTCACCTTCCAGCAGGACAATGATCCTAAGCATTCTGCTAAACCAACACTTGAGTGGTTTAAGGGGAAATATTGGAATGGCCTAGTCAAACCCCAGACCTCAATCCAATTGAGAATCTGTGGTATGACTTAAAGATTGCTGTACACCAGCGGAAACCATCCAACTTGAAGGAGCTGGAGCAGTTTTGCCTTGAAGAATGGGCAAAAATCCCAGTGGCTAGATGTGCCATGCATAGCTAGCTACAAAACATCTAGATATATTGTCAACATTGAGTTCATGATCTGTACAGATATGTTGCAGTCTCATTGGCTTGTAGCTACTGGCTAGTTGGCTAGCTAACTGGCTATAACACGCAACCTTAACTGTTATTTGTTTATGCTCTGATTTAGTTTACAAAGATGACTTCAGCCATATGAAAAACCTTCCATAGAGAAATATATCTAGCTAGCTAGCTTCCTTCCTTTGCTTGTAGCTTGCATCTCATCCGACTGGTGTTAGCTCGGTTTTAGAAGTTTGAGATTCGGCTGAAAATATGTTAGTATTGTCAGAAATGCTACAAAAAGGTAGCACATTATTGTTTCTTAACGGACAGAAATGAGCATGTGAGAGTGATAAATTATGAAAGTAATAAAACTGTTGAACTTATACATTTTGTTAATCTGCCATTTTTTATTTCCAAGGATCACTGTATGGACGCTATAGTTGTGTTTAATTGGACATCTAGAATGTGAGATTGGTGGGTGCAGAAAAACTCAATTGCTAATGACCCGGTTAAAAATCCATCCGGTATGTGGTTCTCATGACAAGAGGTGGAGAGAGCTGCAATCAAGTTGATTCACAAATTTTCGTCAACATTGGTGTCATATTGGCTTAGATACGGGCTACCGAGTGGCGCAGCGGTATACACTCCATCTCAGTGCAAGACGCGTCACTACAGTCCCTGTAGGCTGTATCAGATCTGGCCGTGATTGGGAGTCACATACGGCGGTGAACAATTGGCCCAGCATCGCCAGGGTTTGGCCGGGGTAGGCCGTCATTGTAAATAGAATTTGTTCTTTAGATATTTTTGCCAGATGTTACTATGGAATACTGAAGTATAATTACAAGCATTTTTTAAGTGTCAAAGGTTTTTATTGACAATTACATGAAGTTGATGCAAAAAGTCAATATTTGCAGTGTTGACCCTTCTTTTTCAAGACCTCTGCAATCCGCCCTGGCATGCTGTCAGGAGGAGTGGAGAAGAGAGAGAGACCTCTTACCCCTAGCTTCTTCCACTCATCTACTCATTGGACAAGAGAATGACCCTTAACCTCTTTACCCAACATCCTCTCTACCGGCGGGGCTACAAATGGAACATGTCCACACTTCTAGGACCAGTTCTACAGTAATCCCATTTCAGCCAAACACAACCCTCCTAATATACTTTTTATCCTCAGTTAGATATTAACACCAACAGTATAGGAGCCAAGCCATGCTAGACTATGTCATATTGTCTGTATGGTATTAGGGCACAATTCTTTTGACACTTACAGTTATTTATTTGGTATCTATGGTTTAGATCACTATAATACTCTTAGGACTGTACAACAATTTGGAATGTAGTTTAAAACACCATCCATCTATACAATACGATATGAACAGTAACCGCAACATACATGGTTTAATCAAAGACAATCTGTTCATATATCAACATGCTTCAATATAACATAACCCTCATGCCGTCAGTCTTTCATCCCACTATGTAATATTTATGGACATGTGTTACTTAAACGTTATCCTTAGTCCTGACATACTGTATATAATCACTTAACAGATCAGAACTAGTCTCAAAGCTAATTATCGATACAGTTGTATTCGTCGCATGTGACAAATACAATTTGATTTGATCTCAATTGCTCTGTGATGGAACATATTGGAATGGGCTATGGGAAAACACATACTTATTGCAGCTTTTTTCAAAGATGTGTTTCGTCTATGTTATGTGATACATTATTATATTGATATACTGAATGATATGTCATATGATTGTATTAATGTATGCAATCTGCATGTTCATGTATTGTTGTTCATGGTTTTACACATAAGAACAGACATGTTTTTGTTAATATGTTTCCCAACTCATTTTGTTTCAAAGGAGAGTAGTCTGCATACACGGTGCAGCGGTTTCATTTGTCTTTTCATAAAGGGTCAGAATAATTTACATTTCAGCTTTCTGAAGAGATTCTCAGTTTAATTTGGTTGCCATGGTAGCCGGGTACCCTTGGCTTCAACATTTATGCTAAATAAAACACAATTTTAAGAGAAGACACAAATAGGCGGCATCATGGCGTGTGAGTGTGGTGTGTGAGTGTGTGTGTGTCTGTCTGTGCATCTTGGTTTGAGAATGTATGTGTGTGTGCATGCATGTGTGTGTGAGCGTGTGATATGTAGGTGATTGGATTCAAACAAAAGAAGTGTGTGTGTCTTTATCGTACAGTATATCCTGTGTGTGTGTGTGAGAGAGAGAGAGAGAGAGAGAGAGAGAGAGAGAGAGAGAGAGAGAGAGAGAGATCAATCCAGTATCTTCCATGGAGAGTTACAACTAATGGACAGTAGATACAGTTTTGGTTGTGGTTCTCGTGGAATTCACCAGAATGTCGTAAGTAGCTTAAAGATAGAAGCATACACGTCTGTCAGAGACAGACAGGTCAAGTGACGAATGAGGGAGCCCTTCCCCTCATACTAAAGACCCATGTGCCCGCTGATCATTTTCGCTTCTCTTCCTCACAGAAGAGTTAGCTCTCCTCAGCAACTTAATTTGTTTTCCTGTTTAACTGTTCACAAATGTGGTTAGAGGTGGTTAAACCAGGGCTGCCCAACCCTCTTCCTGGAGATCTACTGTCCTGTAGGTTTTCAGTCCAACCCTAATTTAGCGTATCTGATTCAGCTAGTTAAGGTCTTGTTGAGCAGCTAATTAGTAGAATCAGGTGTGTTAAATTAGGGTTGGACTGAAGACCCACAGGACGGTATATCTCCAGGAAGAGGGTTGGGCAGCCCTGGGTTAGAGCAATCGGCCAGTAACCGAAAGGTTGCTGGATTGAATCCCAGAGCTGACAAGGTTAAAATCTTTGAACAAGGCCATTAACCCATTGTTTCCTGGTAGGCCGTCATTGTAAATGAGAATGTGTTCTTAACTGACTTGCCTAGTTAAATAAAGGTAAAAAATAAATCAAATACTAGCTCGCCCTCTTGTTTAGCTTAACCCACTACTGACGTTAACTAGACCGACCGTCCTAGCGTCACTGCTTATTGGTCGAGAGCCACGCTATTAATCGTCACAAAACCAACAAAACGCTTGCTTCCTTTGGGTAACTTTTTTCCAGCACTGTGCTAACTAGCTAGGCTACAAGTCCAAGTGGTAAATGCTAGTTAAGTTGAACTTTGTTCTTAAATTAGCTGTTTTTTGGAGCTAAGGAACTTGCTCGCTCAGTCAAGGGGGCACCAAACCAGAACCCTGCCCCAGCACCGGCACACCCATGACTACGTGGGGTGAACATTTCTGGCAAGGACACTCACTACCTGTGTGTCATCTGCCTGGGTGCCGAACACGCGGATGCAGCAGGGTTTTTGTTCCGCCGGAGAGTGCGCAAAGCAGCCCAACGTGATTCGTCTCCCATTCCTAACTTGAGCGGGGAGACTGCTTCGCAGGCTCAGCCCTAATGGGTCTGACTTATAGGATGGCTACCCTGAGGACCTTCACCCACTTTTCCAGGGCTTGTCCCCAGAGGAGGGGGAAGGGGAAGGGAACCTCGCTATCGATGAGGACGATGGCTAGGGTATGTCGACCTCCAGGCAGCGGATGAAGAAGAGGACAAGGAGGCACAAGCCACTCTGCCCTCTTCCACCCTTAGCGAGGCATTATAGGAGGATGACAGATATTCGCTCATTGACGTCTGCAAACAGGCATCGACCAGACCCAAACCCGTTGGGGGTGGCAACGCAGAGAGAGACTGGTAAAAAGGGAGGAAACTCCCTTCTTTCAACGTACCAGGCAAACAACTTCTCCCAGCCATCTCAGCTTGAGTATCAGAAGCCAAGCGCAATTAAGATAAATCTTTAACTGGCAAGGTCTAAACCAGACTTTTTGTCAACATGAATGTCAAGGACATGGAGGAGCTGGGCCTCGACAAGCCACCGGTGGTCGAGCCGTCACTGCCCAACCACCTCAACCCCAGTGCCTTGTCAATGAAAGGCAATTTTATCCCTGGTAAGACGGACCGCTTCTATGTGTCTATTTATCAAAAGGTCTACATGTCTGCCGCATGTTCTGTGCGGGCGTTGAACGTTAAGTCCCTAATACTGGCTTACCAGGACTATTAGATGGTGGAGATGCACAATTTCCTATCGATTGGCAAGCCTAACTCAGATTTTTGGCATGAGAGCTGCGTCATCACACACTTCAACCTCAGAGCCTCCAGGGGCGCCATTCAAGGATGTGGCCGTGCCATGAGCCTTGCAGTGGTTGGGGAGAGAGCCCTGTGGCTCAACCTGTCCATCTTGTTGGACAGAGAGAAAGCAGATTTCCTTGACGCTCCTGTCGAGCTGTATCGAGGCATCATGCGAAGGATACAGAGCCAAAATGTAATGAAAAGGAGACTCTCCATTGCCACTAGAGAGCGCTCCAGGCAGGGTACTGGTGCGCATGTGCAGTACAGACCTTGGATCTGATCCATTGTGAGAAAGGGCTACAGACTGCAGTTCACTCAACATAATTTGGTAATCAGTAGTGACTGGCAACTAGGCATGAATACTAGAACAGGAAGTCTCCTCTCTATTAAGCAAAGGGTTAGTGTTAACCCTAAACCTCTCAGCGGCGGAGATCCACCTCTGTTTCTACTCCCGGTACTTCCTGGTTCCTAAAAATATTAGATTAGATGAATTTATTAGTCTTATGCACGGGGTCACGGATGTAATCGCAGGGTACAGTGACATTCTTATGCGCCAAGTTCCAACAGTGCTGGTCAAAAAAAGAGGAGTGAATGAGACAATAAAAAATCTAATGACAACTGTAGCAATGACAAATGTCTATTGGGTGGGGAGGGAGATGTAAGTATGAGAAATGTCCATTGGGGGGTGGGGGCAGACAGTGAGCACCCAATGGTGCATTCGGCTGATCGTACCACCCTCGGCAGTGGAGTTGTCGTACTAGCCTGTGATGCAGCCTGACAGTATGCTCTCGATGGTGCTACTGTAGAACACTGTGAAGGCCCCCGGTGACAGGCCAAAATTCTTCAGCCTCCTGAGGTTGAAGAGTCACTGCCGTGCCTTCTTCACCACAGTGTCTGTGTGGTTGACCATTTCGGCTCATCAGAGATGTGTTCACCGAGGAACTTGATGTGTTTTACTGCCTCCACGGCAGTCCTCTTGAAGAGGATAGGGGCGCGCCCAACCTGGTTCCTCCTAAAGTCCACCATCAGCTCCTTTGTTTTGCTGATGTTGAGGGAGAGGTTGTTTACCTGGCACTATGCCGTCGAAGTGCCTAACTCCTTTCTGTAGGCTGTCTCGTCGTTGTTGATAATCAGGCCAACTACTGTTCAGCAAACTTGATGATGGAGTTGGAAATGTGTGAGGCCACGCAGTTGTGGGTATACAGGGAGTACAGGAGTGGACTGAGGACACACCCTTGTGGGTCCCTCGCGTTCAGGATCAGTGTGGAGGAGGTAATGTTGCTATCTTCACCACCTGGGGGCGGCCCGTCAGGAAGTCCAGGACCCCGTTGTCGTTATGTTCGAAGTGGGAGAAAAATGTGTTTAGCTCGTCAGGTAGGGCGGGGTTGGTAGAGGGGTTGGCCCCATTCTAGACCTACGGATCCTCACCAGCTATCTGATGAAGTTCATTGCTGCTTACGTCTAACGTGCTTTCTCGCACTATTTGTCATGGCGACAGGTTATTTTCACACAAGCCCCTCGATCTTCGTTCCTGGCACTCCCCCAGGGGTTGTGGCAACAAGGAAGGGGTGATGACAGATGTGTCACTCATGGACTGGGGCGCAGTTAATGAGGGAAATGCAATAAACATAGTATGGACCCCGCATTGCTCACATAAATTACCTCAATCAGAACAGATAATACAACTGAAGTGGCATACATCAACCGCCAGGGTGGCACTTGCTCCCTACGCTTACACAGATAATCCATCAGGATTATTCTGTGGAGCAGAGTACACCTACTGTCCGTATGCGCAACTCATGTCCCGGGCATACTGAACGTAAGAGCAGACTTATTGTCCAGAGGGAATTCCCATTTAAGGTACTGGAGACTCCTTCCCCAAGTGGTGAAACAGATCTAGGAGAGATACGGTCAAGCGTCTATAGATCTCTTCGCATCACAAGAAAACTGTTGAAGTCTATCTAGTTGCTATCTGTGCCTGTGATACAGGTACAGCTTTGACAAGAACACGGTGGGAAAACACCCCCTGTTATGTTTTTTCATGAAAGAGGCACGTCAAGTCCACATCCCAAGCCTTTAACCCTGTCATGGGATTTGTCTATTGTGCTTGAGGCTATTTCACAGTAGCCTTTGAGCTGCTGGAAAGCGTGTAGATGAAATATCTCTCCTTTAAAACCGTTTTACTGGCGAGTGAGCTACATACACTGCCAGTTCACCATTCCTTCTTGCAGTTTGTCAGGGGCTTTTCCAAGGTCACCTTGTTGCCCAACCCCAACTTTATGCCCAAGGTTAGTTGCAATTACAATTGTCATGACTTGGAGCTTGTGGCTCTGCACCGTTTGTGTCCAGTACGCGCATTGCACATATATACTTGGATAAGATGACAGCTTTGCGCAAGAGCGACCTACCCTGTGTGTCCTGGGTACCTACCTGCATGGGAGGCCCCTCTCTCGTCAACGGTTATCATATTGGATTGTAGAATCTTTTATATTGGCCTATAGCCTCCGGGGTCCTAAGGGCTCACTTCACCAGAGGCTACCTCTTGGGTACTGTTCAAAGGGATCTCCTTGCAGGAGATTTGCGATGCGGCTAGACGTCACTGCACCCTCATTGGTGCATACTGTCCTCAGTGTCGGGGCCTCTGAGTGATGATATTGAGACTACCTGGCTTCGGAAAGCGTGTGCGATACGGGAGCTGGCCACATTGAGATGTTGAAACTAATAATTGAAAGAGAAAATAAGGTAACTTGCGTAACCCCGGTTCTCTGATATTATGAGTGAGACATCTCACCACATACCCATACTCGCAAGAGTGTGAAAAAGTTTGGCATGCTCGAGAATAATCAGAGGGCAGGTGGACGGCTCTTCAGAGGTAAGGGGCTCCGTCATTTACCACTCGACCCGTCCGTCTGATTCTTCGAGCTACTTTGATTCTGGTATACTCTACTAGTGAGATATCTCCCTCATAATATCAGAGAACCGGGGTTACGCAAGTAACCTTAAGTTTCAGTCTGAACAGTATATCTGACTGGAGTATGTGTGTTTTATGAGGGGTGTGTATTATTAGTGTGCTTGTTTCACCACAGTAAAAACGGAAGGCAGAAAAGGGAGGAAGGGTCAGTTGACACCATGTAGGCTCTGACCTTCTGTTCTGCAGCTGAGGGAGGGAGAGTGTGCGTTTGTGTGTGTGTGTAGCCACTCAAATCAGGTAACCCAACACTCTTTTGTGTTAAGGCATTTTTGGGTGTCCATTTCTAGAAATATCAGGTTTTATTCAGACACACACATACATACACACACACTCACACACACATGAAGTGTGAATATGGTCAGAAGTAGTAGGCAGTTTCCCAATAACACATTTGTTTAACCTCTCAGGGATTGCTGGGGCGCTAGCGCCCCAATCCCGACACTACCAGGTGAAATGTAAGGCGCCAAATTCAAAATCCAAAAGTTGAATTATTAAACATCCACCAATATACAAGTGTTCCATACTCATCAAAAGCTCTGTTTCTTGGCAATATCACAGCGTTGTCAGATTCAAAAAGGCTTTACGGCGAAAGCAGCACATTTGATTGTTTGAGGGTAGCACCTCACATATTTTTCCCATAGCCATGAATCGATTAGCCATCACGATTAGCCACCATGAATCGATTAGCCAATCAGAAATGACAGCTTCCACTCATCCATTGAAACGTGACGCAAACTCGTTCATCTTATACCTATAAACTTGTCCAAGAACAATCAAACATAGTTTTAAATGTATCCTTAGGAACACTTTTACGTATATTTACTATTATAAATCAACCGGAATATAAACTGATCGATAAAGAAGGTAAAAAAGACACTGCGCTACTTTGTCGGAACGCAAGACTGGGTACTGTTGACATAAAAAGTACACTTCCTGGTTTGCTCTTATTCTCTGGTCTAAAGCATCCAAATTGAAAATGTACACTGTCTCGAGACTGTTGACATCTAAAGGAAGCGATGGGTACTGCATTCATATGCCCTTATATGGTCATTTTTATGAGGGAGGGGTTCCAAATGAGCAATGTGTCAAAATCACTTTTTCCAGGACAGAAATTCCTCGGGGTTTCGCCTGCCATATGCGTTCTGTTTCACTCACAGACAAATGGTTAACACTTTTGGAAAATTCAGAGTGTTTCCTATCCAATGGTACAAACTATGTGCATATCCTATTTTCTGGGCCTGAATGGGAGGCATTTTACTTTGGGCACGCCAGGCTCTCCAAAACCGACCCCTCAGCTGCAAATCCCTAACAAGTTAATCCCCAAATGGTTCAGGTTGGGGCGGGGATAGCAAACATCTACCTCTGAAAGCTGAGCCATCACACTGACAGAATCAGGTGTCAACAAGCTGTCATAGTCTCACTGCAGAATTAGACGTTTTTCCACATTTCTCCAAAGATCTCCAAGTTGCTCCAATCTTAAATTTCTAAGTTGCAAAAATGTGTGCCTCTCACTGAGAATGATCACACAATGCCCCAGAGCCGGAGCAAGCTTGAGCCATCCCTGTCAACAATTCCCTAGTAAAAACCCGAGCCTAATTAATGGTAATAGCTCTCAACATTGCCCCTAGAGACAATGTATAATATTTAGGAATCATCCCCATCCCCAACTCCCTAGTAAATCCCAAACCTACATATTGGTAATAGCACTCACCACTGCCCCTAGTGACGATGTCTTGTATTTAGGAGCCATCCCCATCCCCAACTCCCTAGTAAATCCCAAACCTACATTTTGGTAATAGCACTCACCACTGCCCCTAGTGACGATGTCTTGTATTTAGGAGCCATCCCATTCACAGCTCCCTAGTAAAACCCAAGCCTACATAATGGTAATAGCGCTCACCACTGCCCCTAGGGACGACGTCTTGTAATTGGGAGCCATCCCGTCCACAACACCCTAGTAAAATCCAGGCATACATAATGGTAGAAGCTCTGACCACTGCACCCTGTGACGACGCCTTGTATTTGGGAGCCATCCCATCCACAACGCCCTAGTAAAATCCAAGAATACATAATGGTAATAGCTCTCACCACTGCCCCTAGGGTCGACATCTTGTATTTACGAGCTATCCCAGTCCACAACACCCTAGTAAAACCCAAACCTAAATAATGGTAGTAGCTCTCACCACTGCCCATAGTGACAACGTATTATATTTAGGAACCATATCGTTCACAGCTCCCTAGTAAATCACAAACATACATAATGGTAATAGCTCTCACCACTGCCCCTTGTGACAACGACTTTTATTTAGGAGCCATCCCGCCATCAACGCCCTAGTAAAATCCAGGCATACATAATGGTAATAACTCTCTCCACTGCCCCTTGTGATGACGACTTATATTTAGGAGCCATCCCATTCACAACGCCCTAGTAAAACCCAAACCTACATAATGTTAAAGGCTCTCACCATTGCCCCTAGTGAAACTGTCTTGTATTTACGAACCTTATCGTTCACAGCTCCCTAGTAAATCCCAAACCTACATAATGGTAATGGCTCTCACCATTGCACTTAGTGACACTGTCTTGTATTTAGGAACCTTATCGTTCACAACTCCCTAGTAAATCCCAAACCTACATAATGGTATTATCTCTCACCATTGCCCCTAGTGACACTGTGTTGTATTTAGGAACCTTATCGTTCACAGCTCCTTAATAAAACCCAAGCATACATAATGGCAATAGCGCTCACCACTGCCCCTAGGGACGACGTCTTGAATTTGAGAGCCATCCCGTCCACAACGCCCTAGTAAAACCCAAACCTACATAATGGTAATAGCGCTCACCCTTGCACCTAGTGACAAAGTCTTGTATTTACGAACCTTATCGTTCACAGCTCCCTAGTAAATCCCAAACCTACATAATGGTAATAGCTCTCACCACTGCCCCTTGTGACAACGTCTTGTATTTAGGAGCCATCCCATTCACAACTCCCTAGTAAAACCCAAACCTACATAATGGTATTATCACTCACCATTGCCCCATGTGACACTGTCTTGTAGTTAGGAACCTTATTGTTCACAGCTCCCTAGTAAATCCCAAACTAACATAATGGTAATAGCTCTCATCATTGCCCCTAGTGACACTGTCTTGAATTTAGGAACCTTAGCGTTCACAGCTCCCTAGTAAAACTCAAGCCTACATAATGGTAATAGCGCTCAGCACTACTCCTAGGAACGACATCTTGTATTTGGGAGCCATCCCGTCCACAACGCCCTAGTAAAACTCAAGCCTACATAATGGTAATAGCGCTCACCACTGCCCCTAGTGACACTGTCTTGTATTTAGGAACCTTATCGTTCACAGCTCCCTAATAAAACCCAAGCATACATAATGGTAATAGCATTCACCACTGCCCCTAGGGATGACGTCTTATATTTAGGAGCCATCCCGTCCACAACGCCCTAGTAAAACCCAAACCTACATAATGGTAATAGCTCTCACCATTGCCCCTAGTGACCCTGTCTTGTATTTAGGAACCTTATCGTTTTAGGAACCTTATCGTTCACAGCTCCCTAGTAAATCCCAAGGATACATAATGGTAATAGCGCTCACCACTGCCCCTAGTGACGTTGTCTTGTATTTAGGAACCATATCGTTCACAGCTCCCTAGTAAATCCCAAGGATACATAATGGTACTAGCTCTCACCATTGCCCCTAGTGACACTGTCTTGTATTTAGGAACCTTATCGTTCAAATCTCCCTAGTAAAACCAAAACCTACATATTGGTAATAGCTCTCACCACTGCCCCTAGTGACACTGTCTTGTATTTAGGAATCTTATCGTTCACAGCTCCCTAGTAAATCCCAATCCTACATATTGGTAATAGCTCTCACCTAGTGACAATGTCTTGTATTTGGGAGCCATCCCGTACACAAATCCATTGTAAAACCCAAACCTACAGAACGGTAATAGCTCTCAACCCTGCCCCTAGGGATGACGTCATATATTTAGGAGCCATCCCCATCCACAACGCCCTAGTAAAACTCAAGCCTACATAATGGTAATAGCGCTCACCACTGCCCCTAGGGATGACGTCTTATATTTAGGAGCCATCCCGTCCACAACGCCCTAGTAAAACCCAAACCTACATAATGGTAATAGCTCTCACCATTGCACCTAGTGACCATATCTTGTATTTGGGAACCATCCCCATCCACAACTCCATTGTAAAACCCAAACCTACATAATGGTAATAGCTCTCACCATTGCCCCTAGTGACACTGTCTTGTATTTAGGAACCTTATCGTTCACAGCTCCCTAATAAAACCCAAGCATACATAATGGTAATAGCGTTCACCACTGCCCCTAGGGATGACGTCTTATATTTAGGAGCCATCCCGTCCACAACGCCCTAGTAAAACCCAAACCTACATAATGGTAATAGCTCTCACCATTGCACCTAGTGACCATATCTTGTATTTAGGAGCCATCCCATTCACAACTCTCTAGAAAAACCCAAACCTACATTATGGTAATAGCTCTCACCACTGCACCTAGTGACACTATTGTATTTAGGAACCTTATCGTTCACAGCTCCCTAGTAAATCCCAAACCTACATATTGGTAATAGCTCTCACCACTGCCCCTAGTGACGATGTCTTTTATTTAGGAACCTTATCGTTCACAGCTCCCTAGAAAATCCCAAGGATACATAATGGTAATAGCGCTCACCATTGCCCCTAGTGACCCTGTCTTGTATTTAGGAACCATATCGTTCACAGCTCCCTAGTAAATCCCAAACCTACATAATGGTAATAGCTCTCACCACTGCACCTAGTGACCATATCTTGTATTTAGGAGCCATCCCATTCACAACTCTCTAGAAAATCACAAAACTACATGATGGTAATAGCTCTCACCATTGCCCCTAGTGAAACTGTCTTGTATTTACGAACCTTATCGTTCACAACTCCCTAGTAAATCCCAAACCTACATAATGGTATTATCTCTCACCATTGCCCCTAGTGACACTGTCTTGTATTTGGGAACCTTATCGTTCACAGCTCCCTAATAAAACCCAAACATACATAATGGCAATAGCGCTCACCACTGCCCCTAGGGACGACGTCTTAAATTTGGGAGCCATCCCTTCCACAACGCCCTAGTAAAACCCAAACCTACATAATGGTAATAGCGCTCACCCTTGCACCTAGTGACAAAGTCTTGTATTTGCGAGCCATCCGTCCACAATGCCAAAGTAAAATCCAAGCATACATAATGGTAATAGCTTTCACCATTGCACCTAGTGACACTGTCTTGTATTTAGGAACCTTATCGTTCACAGCTCCCTAGTAAATCCCAAGCATACATAATGGTAATAGCGTTCACCACTGCCCCTAGGGATGACGTTTTATATTTAGGAGCCATCCCGTCCACAACGCCCTAGTAAAACCCAAACCTACATAATGGTAATAGCTCTCACCATTGCACCTACTGACCATATCTTGTATTTAGGAGCCATCCCATTCACAACTCTCTAGAAAAAAACTACATAATTTAGGAACCTTATCGTTCACAGCTCCCTAGTAAATCCCAAGGATACATAATGGTAATAGCGCTCACCATAAAACCCAAACCTACATAATGGTAATAGCTCTCACCATTGCACCTAGTGACCATATCTTGTATTTAGGAGCCATCCCATTCACAACTCTCTAGAAAAACCCAAACCTACATTATGGTAATAGCTCTCACCACTGCACCTAGTGACACTATGGTATTTAGGAACCTTATCGTTCACAGCTCCCTAGTAAATCCCAAACCTACATATTGGTAATAGCTCTCACCACTGCCCCTAGTGACGATGTCTTGTATTTAGGAACCTTATCGTTCACAGCTCCCTAATAAAACCCAATTCTACATAATGGTAATAGCGCTCACCACTGCCCCTAGGGATGGCGTCTTATATTTAGGAGCCATCCCTATCCACAACCTACTAGTAAAACCCAAACCTACATAATGGTAATAGCTCTCACCATTGCCCCTAGTGACCATATCTTGTATTTAGGAGCCATCCCCATCCACAACGCTCTAGTAAAACCCAAACCTACATAATGGTAATAGCTCTCAACATTGCCCCTAGTGACAACACCTTGTATTTAGGAGCCATCCCATTCACAACTCCCTAGTAAGTCCCAAATATACATAATGGTAATAGCTCTCACCATTGCACCTAGTGACCATATCTTGTATTTAGGAACCTTATCGTTTTAGGAACCTTATCGTTCACAGCCTTCTAGTAAATCCCAAACCTACATATTGGTAATAGCTCTCACCACTGCCCCATGTGACAATGTCTTGTATTTAGGAACCTTATCGTTCACAGCTCCCTAGTAAATCCCAAGGATACATAATGGTAATAGCGCTCACCATTGCCCCTAGTGACCCTGTCTTGTATTTAGGAACCATATCGTTCACAGCTCCCTAGTAAATCCCAAACCTACATAATGGTAATAGCTCTCACCACTGCACCTAGTGACCATATCTTGTATTTAGGAGCCATCCCATTCACAACTCTCTAGAAAATCCCAAAACTACATGATGGTAATAGCTCTCACCATTGCCCCTAGTGAAACTGTCTTGTATTTACGAACCTTATCGTTCACAACTCCCTAGTAAATCCCAAACCTACATAATGGTATTATCTCTCACCATTGCCCCTAGTGACACTGTCTTGTATTTAGGAACCTTATCGTTCACAGCTCCCTAATAAAACCCAAGCATACATAATGGCAATAGCGCTCACCACTGCCCCTAGGGACGACGTCTTGAATTTGGGAGCCATCCCTTCCACAACGCCCTAGTAAAACCCAAACCTACATAATGGTAATAGCTCTCACCATTGCACCTACTGACCATATATTGTATTTAGGAGCCATCCCATTCACAACTCTCTAGAAAAAACCTACATAATTTAGGAACCTTATCGTTCACAGCTCCCTAGTAAATCCCAAGGATACATAATGGTAATAGCGCTCACCATAAAACCCAAACCTACATAATGGTAATAGCTCTCACCACTGCACCTATTGACGATGTCTTGTATTTAGGAACCTTATCGTTCACAGCTCCCTAATAAAACAAAAACCTACATATTGGTAATAGCTCTCACCACTGTCCCTAGTGACGATGTCTTGTATTTAGGAACCTTATCGTTCACAGCTCCCTAATAAAACCCAATTCTACATAATGGTAATAGCGCTCACCACTGCCCCTAGGGATGGCGTCTTATATTTAGGAGCCATCCCTATCCACAACCTACTAGTAAAACCCAAACCTACATAATGGTAATAGCTCTCACCATTGCCCCTAGTGACCATATCTTGTATTTAGGAGCCATCCCCATACACAACGCTCTAGTAAAACCCAAACCTACATAATGGTAATAGCTCTCAACATTGCCCCTAGTGACAACACCTTGTATTTAGGAGCCATCCCATTCACAACTCCCTAGTAAATCCCAAATATACATAATGGTAATAGCTCTCACCATTGCACCTAGTGACCATATCTTGTATTTAGGAGCCATCCCATTTACAACTCGCTAGAATAACACAAACCTACATAATGGTAATAGCTCTCACCATTGCCCCTAGTGACCCTGTCTTGTATTTAGGAACCTTATCGTTTTAGGAACCTTATCGTTCACAGCTCTCTAGTAAATCCCAAACCTACATATTGGTAATAGCTCTCACCACTGCCCCTAGTGACGATGTCTTGTATTTAGGAACCTTATCGTTCACAGCTCCCTAGTAAATCCCAAACCTACATGATGGTAATAGCTCTCACCACTGCACCTAGTGACCATATCTTGTATTTAGGAGCCATCCCATTTACAACTCGCTAGAATAACACAAACCTACATAATGGTAATAGCTCTCACCATTGCCCCTAGTGACCCTGTCTTGTATTTAGGAACCTTATCGTTTTAGGAACCTTATCGTTCACAGCTCCCTAGTAAATCCCAAACCTACATATTGGTAATAGCTCTCAACATTGCCCCTAGTGACCCTGTCTTGTATTTAGGAACCTTATCGTTTTAGGAACCTTATCATTCACAGCTCCCTAGTAAATCCCAAACCTACATATTGGTAATAGCTCTCACCACTGCCCCATGTGACGATGTCTTGTATTTAGGAACCTTATCGTTCACAGCTCCCTAGTAAATCCCAAGGATACATAATGGTAATAGCGCTCACCATTGCCCCTAGTGACCCTGTCTTGTATTTAGGAACCATATCGTTCACAGCTCCCTAGTAAATCCCAAACCTACATAATGGTAATAGCTCTCACCACTGCACCTAGTGACCATATCTTGTATTTAGGAGCCATCCCATTCACAACTCTCTAGAAAATCCCAAAACTACATGATGGTAATAGCTCTCACCACTGCACCTAGTGACACTATTGTATTTAGGAACCTTATCGTTCACAGCTCCCTAGTAAATCCCAAACCTACATATTGGTAATAGCTCTCACCACTGCCCCTAGTGACGATGTCTTGTATTTAGGAACATTATCGTTCACAGCTCCCTAATAAAACCCAATTCTACATAATGGTAATAGCGCTCACCACTGCCCCTAGGGATGGCGTCTTATATTTAGGAGCCATCCCTATCCACAACCTACTAGTAAAACCCAAACCTACATAATGGTAATAGCTCTCACCATTGCCCCTAGTGACAACACCTTGTATTTAAGAGCCATCCCGTCCACAATGCCCTAGTAAAACCTAAACCTACATAATGGTAATAGCTCTCACCATTGCCCCTAGTGACACTGTCTTGAATTTAGGAACCTTATCGTTCACAGCTCCCTAGTAAAACCCAAACCTACATAATGGTAATAGCTCTCACCACTGCCCCTAGGGACGACGTCTTGTATTTGGGAGCCATCCCGTCCACAACGCCCTAGTAAAATTCAGGCATACATAATGGTAATAGCTCTCACCACTGCCCCTAGTGACGAAGTCTCATATTTAGGAGCCATCCACATCCACAACGCTCTAGTAAAACCCAAACCTACATAATGGTAATAGATCTCACCATTGCCCCTAGTGACAAAGTCTTGTATTTGCGAGCCATCCAGTCCACAACGCCCAAGTAAAATCCAAGCATACATAATGGTAATAGCTCTCACCACTGCCCCTTGTGACAACGTCTTTTATTTAGGAGCCATCCCATTCACAACTCCATAGTAAAACCCAAACCTACATAATGGTAATAGCTCTCACCACAGCAACCTAGTTACACTGTCTTGTATTTAGGAACCTTATCGTTCACAACTCCCTAGTAAAACCCAAACCTACATAATGGTAATAGCTCTCACCATTGCACCTAGTGACACTGTCTTGTATTTAGGAACCTTACGGTTCACAGCTCCCTAGTAAATCCGAAACCTACATGATGGTAATAGCTCTCACCATTGCCCCTAGTGACACTGTCTTGTATTTAGGAACCTTATCGATCACAACTCCCTAGTAAATCCCAAACCTACATAATGGTATTAACTCTCACCACTACCCCTAGTGACGATGTCTTGTATTTAGGAACCTTATAGTTCACAGCTCCTTAATAAAACCCAAGCATACATAATGGTAATAGCGCTCACCACTGCCCCTAGGGACGACGTCTTGTATTTGGGAGCCATCCCGTCCACAACACCCTAGTAAAATCCAAGAATACTTAATGGTAATAGCTCTGATCACTGCACCTTGTGACGACGTCTTGTATTTAGGAACCATCCCCATCCACAACTCCATTGTAAAACTCAAACCTACATAATGGTAATAGCTCTCAACCCTGCCCCTAGGGATGACATCTTATATTTAGGAGCCATCCTCATCCACAACGCCCTAGTAAAACTCAAGCCTACATAATGGTAATAGCGCTCAGCACTGACCTTAGGAACGACATCTTATATTTAGGAGCCATCCCGTCATCAACGCCCTAGTAAAATCCAGTCATACATAATGGTAATAACTCTCTCCACTGCCCCTTGTGACGACGACTTATATTTAGGAACCATCCCATTCACAACTCGCTAGTAAAACCCAAACCTACATAATGTTAAAGGCTCTCACCATTGCCCCTAGTGACGAAGTCTCATATTTAAGAGCCATCCCCTTCCACAATGCTCTAGTAAAACCCAAACCTACATAATGGTAAAAGCTCTCACCCTTGCCCCTAGTGACAAAGTCTTGTATTTGCGAGCCATCCCGTCCACAACGCACAAGTAAAATCGAAGCATACATAATGGTAATAGCTCTCACCGTTGCCCCTAGTGACAACACCTTGTATTTAGGAGCCATCCCCATCCACAACGTTCTAGAAAAACCCAAACCTACATATTGGTAATAGCTCTCACCACTGCCCCTAGTGACGATGTCTTGTATTTAGGAACCTTGTCGTTCACAGCTCCCTAATAAATACCAAGCATACATAATGGTAATAGCGCTCACCACTGCCCCTTGGGACGACGTCTTGTATTTGGGAGCCATCCCGTCCACAACGCCCTAGTAAAATACAAGAATACATAATGGTATTAGCTCTTACCACTGCCCCTAGTGACGATGTCTTGTATTTAGGAGCCATCCCATTCAATGCTCCCTAATAAATACCAAGCATACATAATGGTAATAGCTCTTACCACTGCCCCTAGTGACGATGTCTTGTATTTAGGAGCCATCCCATTCACAGCTCCCTAGTAAAACCCAAGCATACATAATGGTAATAGCTCTCACCACTGCCCCTTGTGACAACGTCTTGTATTTAAGAGCCATCCCATTCACAACGCTCTAGTAAAACCCAAACCTACATAATGGTAATAGCTCTCACCCTTTCCCCTAGTGACAAAGTCTTCTATTTGCGAGCCATCCCGTCCACAATGCCCAAGTAAAATCCAAGCATTCATAATGGTAATAGCTCTCACCACTGCTCCTTGTGACAACATCTTGTATTTAGGAGCCATCCCATTCACATCTCCCTAGTAAAACCCAAACCTACATAATGGTAATAGCTCTTACCATTGCCCCTAGTGACAACACCTTGTATTTAGCAGCCATCCCCATCCACAACGCTCTAGAAAAACTAAAACCATACATAATGGTAATAGCTCTCACCATTGCACCTAGTGACACTGTCTTGTATTTAGGAACCTTATCGTTCACAGCTCCCTAGTAAATCCCAAACCTACAGCTCTCACCAGCTCTCACCATTGCCCCTAGTGACACTGTCTTTTATTTAGGAACCTTATCGTTCACAACTCCCTAGTAAATCCCAAACCTACATAATGGTAATAGCGCTCACCACTGCCCCTAGTGACACTGTCTTGTATTTAGGAACCTTATCGTTCACAGCTGCCTAGTATATCCCAAACCTACATAATGGTAAAAGCTCTCACCATTGCCCCTAGTGACACTGTCTTGTATTTACGAACCTTATCGTTCACAGCTCCCTAGTAAATCCCAAACCTACATAATGTAATAGCTCTCACCATTGCCACTAGTGACACTGTCTTGTATTTAGAAACATTATTGTTCACAGCTCCCTAGTAAAACCCAAACCTACATAATGGTAATAGCTCTCACCACTGCCCCTAGTGACACTGTCTCATATTCAGAAAACTTTTCGTTCACAGCTCCCTAGTAAAACTCAAGCATATATAAAGGTAATAGCGCTCACCACTGCACCTTGTGACGACGTCTTGTATTTAGGAACCATGCCCATCCACAACTCCATTGTAAAACCCAAACCTACATAATGGTAATAGCTCTCAACCCTGCCCCTAGGGATGACGTCTTATATTTAGGAGCCATCCCCATCCACAACGCCCTAGTAAAACTCAAGCCTACATAATGATAATAGCGCTCAGCACTACCCCTAGGGACGATGTCTTGTATTTAGGAACCATCCCCATCCACAACTCCATTGTAAAACTCAAACCTACATAATGGTAATAGCTCTCAACCCTGCCCCTAGGGATGACATCTTATATTTAGGAGCCATCCTCATCCACAACGCCCTAGTAAAACTCAAGCCTACATAATGGTAATAGCGCTCAGCACTGACCTTAGGAACGACATCTTATATTTAGGAGCCATCCCGTCATCAACGCCCTAGTAAAATCCAGTCATACATAATGGTAATAACTCTCTCCACTGCCCCTTGTGACGACGACTTATATTTAGGAACCGTCCCATTCACAACTCGCTAGTAAAACCCAAACCTACATAATGTTAAAGGCTCTCACCACTGCCCCTAGTGACACTGTCTCATATTCAGAAAACTTTTCGTTCACAGCTCCCTAGTAAAACTCAAGCATATATAAAGGTAATAGCGCTCACCACTGCACCTTGTGACGACGTCTTGTATTTAGGAACCATGCCCATCCACAACTCCATTGTAAAACCCAAACCTACATAATGGTAATAGCTCTCAACCCTGCCCCTAGGGATGACGTCTTATATTTAGGAGCCATCCCCATCCACAACGCCCTAGTAAAACTCAAGCCTACATAATGATAATAGCGCTCAGCACTACCCCTAGGGACGATGTCTTGTATTTAGGAACCATCCCCATCCACAACTCCATTGTAAAACTCAAACCTACATAATGGTAATAGCTCTCAACCCTGCCCCTAGGGATGACATCTTATATTTAGGAGCCATCCTCATCCACAACGCCCTAGTAAAACTCAAGCCTACATAATGGTAATAGCGCTCAGCACTGACCTTAGGAACGACATCTTATATTTAGGAGCCATCCCGTCATCAACGCCCTAGTAAAATCCAGTCATACATAATGGTAATAACTCTCTCCACTGCCCCTTGTGACGACGACTTATATTTAGGAACCGTCCCATTCACAACTCGCTAGTAAAACCCAAACCTACATAATGTTAAAGGCTCTCACCATTGCCCCTAGTGACCATATCTTGTATTTAGGAGCCATCCCCATCCACAACGCTCTAGTAAAACCCAAACCTACATCATGGAAATAGCTCTCACCATTGCCCCTAGTGACGAAGTCTCATATTTAAGAGCCATCCCCTTCCACAATGCTCTAGTAAAACCCAAACCTACATAATGGTAAAAGCTCTCACCCTTGCCCCTAGTGACAAAGTCTTGTATTTGCGAGCCATCCGTCCACAACGCACAAGTAAAATCGAAGCATACATAATGGTAATAGCTCTCACCGTTGCCCCTAGTGACAACACCTTGTATTTAGGAGCCATCCCCATCCACAACGTTCTAGAAAAACCCAAACCTACATATTGGTAATAGCTCTCACCACTGCCCCTAGTGACGATGTCTTGTATTTAGGAACCTTGTCGTTCACAGCTCCCTAATAAATACCAAGCATACATAATGGTAATAGCGCTCACCACTGCCCCTTGGGACGACGTCTTGTATTTGGGAGCCATCCGTCCCACAACGCCTAGTAAAATACAAGAATACATAATGGTATTAGCTCTTACCACTGCCCCTAGTGACGATGTCTTGTATTTAGGAGCCATCCCATTTAATGCTCCCTAATAAATACCAAGCATACATAATGGTAATAGCTCTTACCACTGCCCCTAGTGACGATGTCTTGTATTTAGGAGCCATCCCATTCACAGCTCCCTAGTAAAACCCAAGCATACATAATGGTAATAGCTCTCACCACTGCCCCTTGTGACAACGTCTTGTATTTAAGAGCCATCCCATTCACAACGCTCTAGTAAAACCCAAACCTACATAATGGTAATAGCTCTCACCCTTTCCCCTAGTGACAAAGTCTTCTATTTGCGAGCCATCCGTCCACAATGCCCAAGTAAAATCCAAGCATTCATAATGGTAATAGCTCTCACCACTGCTCCTTGTGACAACATCTTGTATTTAGGAGCCATCCCATTCACATCTCCCTAGTAAAACCCAAACCTACATAATGGTAATAGCTCTTACCATTGCCCCTAGTGACAACACCTTGTATTTAGCAGCCATCCCCATCCACAACGCTCTAGAAAAACTAAAACCATACATAATGGTAATAGCTCTCACCATTGCACCTAGTGACACTGTCTTGTATTTAGGAACCTTATCGTTCACAGCTCCCTAGTAAATCCCAAACCTACAGCTCTCACCAGCTCTCACCATTGCCCCTAGTGACACTGTCTTTTATTTAGGAACCTTATCGTTCACAACTCCCTAGTAAATCCCAAACCTACATAATGGTAATAGCGCTCACCACTGCCCCTAGTGACACTGTCTTGTATTTAGGAACCTTATCGTTCACAGCTGCCTAGTATATCCCAAACCTACATAATGGTAAAAGCTCTCACCATTGCCTCTAGTGACACTGTCTTGTATTTACGAACCTTATCGTTCACAGCTCTCTAGTAAATCCCAAACCTACATAATGTAATAGCTCTCACCATTGCCACTAGTGACACTGTCTTGTATTTAGGAACCTTATCGTTCACAGCTCCCTAGTAAAACCCAAACCAACATAATGGTAATAGCTCTCACCACTGCCCCTAGTGACACTGTCTCATATTCAGAAAACTTTTCGTTCACAGCTCCCTAGTAAAGCTCAAGCATATATAAAGGTAATAGCGCTCACCACTGCACCTTGTGACGACGTCTTGTATTTAGGAACCATGCCCATCCACAACTCCATTGTAAAACCCAAACCTACATAATGGTAATAGCTCTCAACCCTGCCCCTAGGGATGACGTCTTATATTTAGGAGCCATCCCCATCCACAACGCCCTAGTAAAACTCAAGCCTACATAATGGTAATAGCGCTCAGCACTACCCCTAGGGACGATGTCTTGTATTTGGGAGCCATCCCGTCCACAACGCCTAAGTAAAATCCAGGCATACATATTGGTAATAGCTCTCACCACTGCCCCTAGGGATGACGTCTTATATTTAGGAGCCATCCCCATCCACAATGCTCTAGTAAAACTCAAGCCTACATAATGGTAATAGCGCTCAACACTACCTCTAGGAACGACATCTTGGATTTGGGAGCCATCCCTTCCACAATGTCCAAGTAAAATCCAGGCATACATATTGATAATAGCTTTCACCACTGCCCCTTGTGACAACACCTTGTATTTAGGAGCCATCCACATCCACAACTCTCTAGTAAAACCCAAACCTACATAATGATAATAGCTTTCACCACTGCCCCTTGTGACAACACCTTGTATTTAGGAGCCATCCACATCCACAACTCTCTAGTAAAACCCAAACCTACATATTGGTAATAGCTCTCACCACTGCCCCTAGTGACACTGTCTTGTATTTAGGAACCTTATCGTTCACAACTCCCTAGTAAAACCTAAACCTACATAATGGTAATAGCTCTCACCACTGTCCCTAGTGACAACACCTTGTATTTAGGAACCATCCCATTCACAACTCTCTAGAAAAACCCAAACCTACATAATGGTAATAGCTCTCACCATTGCCCGTCTTGTATTTAGGAACCTTATCGTTCACAGCTCCCTAGTAAATCCCAAGCATACATAATGATAATAGCGCTCACCACTGCCCCTAGGGACGATGTCTTGTATTTGGGAGCCATCCCGTCCACAACGCCCTAGTAAAATCCAGGCATACATAATGGTAATAACTCTCTCCACTGCCCCTTGTGACGACAACTTATATTTAGGAACCATCCCGTTCATAACGCCCTAGTAAATCACAAAACCTACATAATGGTAATAGCTCTCACCACTGCCCCTAGTGACAACGTCTTGTATTTAGGAGCCATCCCCATCCACAACGCCCTAGTAAAACTAAAGCCTACATAATGGTAATAGCTCTCACCACTGCCCCTAGTGACAACGACTTGTATTTAGGAAGCATCTTGTCCACAACGCCCTAGTAAAACCCAAACCTACATAATGGTAATAGCTCTCACCATTGCCCCTAGTCACAAAGTCTTGTGATTAGGAAACATCCTGTCCACAACTCCCTAGTAAAACCCAAGCCTACATAACGGTAATAGCACTCACCATTGCCCCAATTTGGACTCTGTTAAGTTAAGGGTTAAGGTTTGGGATACAGAAACAACTCCATGGTTAACTTCAGGCATTCAATCCGATTGGTTAACAATTCAGGCATTCATTCCAATTGGCGAAATGATGGATTATTGTTTAGGATAGGGTTGATTTATATTAATTCCGATTGGTTAAATTAAACAGCAAAAGAACTCCATGTTTAAGCTTAGCTATTTATTAAGATTCACTTTGTTAACTCATTGTGGATGGATGGCACAGTGGTCTAAGCAGTGAACTCCAGAAACGGTGGGTTCAATCCCAGATCTGGGTGTTTGTTTTGAGTCACTACTCATGTCGTATACAACGGTGCTGCTATCATGCCTGGGTGTCTTAGCACTTTGTCCTCACGCTTATGTCTATTCAGAGCTACTCTACTTGTCCTGGCTAGCCTAGGACAAGTATAGGGATCACAAACACATTCACAAGGGTAATGTTGACAAAAATACCAAACGTGTACACAATAGTGTAATGTATGTGTGTGAGGTTGAACTTCTTCCTCAAATGCCAGAGTTTGAGAGGGTAAAAAGTAATTTCAGTGGAGAAGGGGAGTGAGACAATAAAGCAGTTCAAGAATTCAGAGGCAATTTAAAAAGCAGTGTGGGAGAGGGGAATGAAAAAAATGCTGGGTAAAAAAAGGAGGGATGATGGAAAGTAAAAGAGTTTGTTATTCTCTCTCTCACTCTCTCTCTATTACCCTCTCTCTCTCTCTCTTTCTCTCTCTCTGTTGTTTTTAGGGACTGGCAGGGCCACAACCTCCAAGGAGATATGGAGGGAGGAATGGAGGGAGGAGGGAGCGTAGGAATAAATCAAACAGAGCCTGAAGGCTGGAGAGGAGGGAAGGAGGCAGAAAGAGGACCAGAGAGAGGAGAGGAGGGTAGAGAAAATATGGTGGTGATGATGGTAGTGGTGGGGAGGGTGGGAGGGCGAGTGAGCGTAGGTGGGTGGATGGGTTGAGGGGGGTGGGGAGTAGTCATATTGTGTATGTGTTTGGGGAGGAGAGGTGGATGGAGAGTGGGTGGATGATTGAGGGGGGAGAGTTGGAGGGGTGCAGCGGGTGTATGAGTGTGGGTGGGTGGATGGAAAACGTGAAGAGGTGGACGGTGGAGAGAGGAGAGGTGACTGGGGGGTTAGTGAGTGTGGGAGGGGTACATTTGGAATTGGGAGAGGTGAGGGATTATATGAGTGACTGAGTGAGTGATTAAGGGGGAGGGGGTACATTGGGGTAGGTATGGAGGGAGAGGAGGGAGGGGCGAGGAGGAGAGGGGGTAGGTTTGGAGGATTGCAGGGCTCAAGGTAATCTTGTGAGTTAATGCAGCTTAGCAGAACAGGACTGAGCAGTGTGGGAGGGAGGGAGAGATGGAGAAAGAGAGAGAAAGGGAGAGAGAAAGAGAGAGAAAGAGTAAGGGGAATGCGAGAGAGAGTTGAAAAAGAAAACAAGACTGATGGGGGAAAGAAAGGGGGGAA
Organism: Brachymystax lenok tsinlingensis; assembly: GCA_030435695.1. NCBI lineage: Eukaryota > Metazoa > Chordata > Actinopteri > Salmoniformes > Salmonidae > Brachymystax > Brachymystax lenok. Next base: position 1,212,772 of record CM059801.1, on the reverse strand, counting down.
GAAAGGGTTTAATAGAATAAAAGCTAGAGAAAAGGGAGAGAACGTAGAATGAAGTGAGAGCTGGAGAGAAGGAGAGCAGAGTTGTGAGGGATAGGGGAAGGGTGGAAGAGAGTAGAAGGGAGAGCAGAATATCAGAAGGTAGAGAGAGTGAGTAGAATTTGAGAGCGTTGTAACGATAGCAGAAGTCAGAGCAAGAGTCAGAAGGGAATAGGGTAAGGAGAGTGAGATAGAGAGTGAGAAAGACGGGGATAGGGGAGAGGATGATAGGGGAAGGGAGAGAGTGAGCGAGTAGGAGGTAAATGAGAGAGGGAGCGGGGGAGAGGGGAAAGAGGAATGTAGGGTGGGGAAGGGAAGCAGACATGCACGGCTTTGTCCTAAAAGCAGAGGGAGAATGAGAGAGAGAGAGAGAGAGAGAGAGAGAGACTTAAACTATTTAACATCATCCTCAGCTCTGGCATCTTCCCCAATATTTGGAACCAATGACTGATCACCCAAATGGAGACAAATCTGACCCCAAATAACTACAGTGAGATATGCGTCAATAGCAACCTTGGGAAACTGAGCAAATGTCAAAGTGGCTTTTTACCAAATTACTGTACGACAGACCACATATTCACCTTGCACACCCTAATTGACAAACAAACAAACAAACCAAAACAAAGGCAAAGTCTTCTCATGCTTTGTTGATTTCAAAAAAGCTTTTGAGGGTCTGCTATACAAATTGATGGAAAGCGGTGTTGGGGGGAAAACATATAAAATACATGTACACAAACAACAAGTGTGCAGTTAAAATTGGCAAAAAAAAGGAATTTATTTCAACAGGGTCGTGGGGTGAAACAGGGATGCAGCTTTAGCCTCACGCTCTTCAACATATACAGTACCAGTCACTCATTCCAGGGTTTTTTCTTTGTTTTTACTATTTTCTACATTCTAGAATAATAGTGAAGACATCAAAACTATGAAATAACACATATGGAATCATGTAGTAACCAAAAAAAATGTTAAACAAATCAAAATATAAAATATATATTCTTCAAAGTAGCCACCCTTTGCCTTGATGACAGCTTTGCACACTTTTGGCATTCTCTCAACAAGCTTCATGAGGAATGCTTTTCCAACAGTCTTGAAGGAGTTCCCACATATGCTGAGCACTTGTTGGCTGATTTTCCTTCACTCTGCGGTCCAACTCATCCCAAACCATCTCAATTGGTTTGAGGTCGGGTGATCATGGAGGCAAGGTCATCTGATGCAGCACTCCATCACTCTCCTTCTTGGTAAAAAAGCCTTAGGGTGTGTTTTTGGTCATTGTCCTGTTGAAAAACAATTGATAGTCCCACTAAGCGCAAACCAGATGGGATGGCGTATCGCTGCAGAATGCTGTGGTAGCTATGCTGGTTAAGTGTAAATCACAGACATCATCAGCAAAGCACCCCCACACCACCACACCTCCTCCTCTATGCTTCACGATGGGAACTACACATGCGGACATCATCCGTTCACCTACTCTGCATCTCACAAAGACATGGCGGTTGGAACCAAAATTCTCAAATTTGGACTCATCAGACCAAAGGACAGATTTTCACTGTCATTTGCTTGTGTTTTTTGGCCCAAGTAAGTCTCTTCTTCTTATTGATGTCCTTTAGTAGTGGTTTCTTTGCAGCAATTCGACCATGAAGGCCTGATTCACGCAGTCTCCTATAAACAGTTTATGTTGAGATGTGTCTGTTATTTGAACTCTGTGAAGCATTTATTTGGGCTGCAATCTGAGGTACAGTTAATTGCCTATTTCTGAGGCTGGTAACTCTAGAGAACTTATCCTCTGCAGCAGAGGTAACTCTGGGTATTCCTTTCTTGTGGTGGTCCTCGTGAAAGCCAGTTTCATCACAGTGCTTGATGACCATAATAGAGACACAAGAATTCCAAAACAAATCCAAATTTGATAAACTCCCATATCTATTGGGTGAAATACCACAGTGTGCCTTCACAGCAGCAAGAAAAGTGCAACCAGTGAAGAACAAACACCATTGTAAATACAACCTATATTTATGTTTATTTATTTTCCCTTTTGTACTTTAACTATTTGCACATCATTATAACACTGTATATAAACATAATATGACATTTGAAACGTGTCTATTCCTTTTTAAAGTTTTGAGTGTAATGTTTAATGTACATTTTCATTGATTATTTCACTTTTCTTTGTTATCTATTTTACTTGCTTTGGCAATGTAAACATACGTTTCCCATGCCAATAAAGCCCTATGAATTGAATTGAACTGAGAGAGAGAAAGAGAGAGTGAGAAACGGAGTGGTGCCACCAGTTTACAGCCAGAAACACTACTACTACAGCCAACTCACCCTGCTTACGGACAGACACACGGAGTACTACTAAGAAACGGACTACTGTACAAATTCATCCGGACTACTGGAGGAACAATGTCATAAGCCATGTGACAGACAGTGCTGAGTGTTCTCTTGTTCTGACACAGCAGAGTGTCTCCCAGGTCTGAGTGAGGTGGTATGGGTGTCATATCTGTGACAGCTCCTCAAATGGGAGGAGTGTTGTACATCAGGAGGTGATCAGTGGATCACCTTGTATTGTCTCTCTTGTGCTCAGCTCTCCAGTCTCCTAACGTTAGTACTGCTGCTGCTGCACCACTCACGTCCACGCTGCCTGTGTGCCTCCTGTGGCCTTGCCAATATTTCCTCTAACAATTGAGATAGCTGGCCTAGAAGACTACTCAGCATGGGAATACAGTATACAGAGGAAGACATAGAGAGGGGAAGGAAGAGAAAGAGGGAAAGCACAGAGGGAGAGAAAGGGGGAGAGCAGAGAGAGAGAGCGAGACAGGAGAAGCAGATGGTAGAGATTGGGTTGTAGTTGAGTGTTTGGGGTCGCTAGGGGCCAAAGGAGATGTCTAACTACTAAGTCCTGGTCAATACCTATTACTGTAAAATCAGGCCAAGCTATAGCAGAGCTATCTTAGCATCAGTTTAGTAGTAGCGGATCAGTGGAGATTTCTAGGTGTTGGAGCTAAGGTGAGAATAGAGAGATAGATAGAGGGAGATAGAGAGAGAGAGAGTGATAGAGAAGGAAATAATGAGAATAGAGAGATGGATAGAGGGAGAAAGGGGAGAGGGATGTGAGCTGCTCCTCTGCTTTTTTCTCCTCCTGCCAAATGAAAGCAGGACCATTGATATGAATTGCATTTGATCAAATCAGCAGAAGCTGTGCAAATGAAATAGGTCTGCCTCCCCTCCTCCCCTTGTTCTCCACCAGGAGCCAGTGGACAGAACGTGTCACAGGCCCCTGCGCTTATTCAAGCCTACAAACGTGTCATTTCCTGTTTCCCCTGAGAAGGGGAAGAGCTCAGGCCCTAAATGGAGTGAGGGGTAGGTCACACGCACATAGCACGCACACACACAATTATAAATATCAAACGTAAGCTTTGGCAATATGTATGTATTGTACATTGTTACGTCATGCCAATAAAGCAAATTGAATTGAATTGAAATGAGACACAGAGAGAGAGTGAGACAGAGAGAGAGAGACAGAGACAGAGAGAGAGAGAGAGAGAGAGAGAGAGAGAGAGAGAGAGAGAGAGAGAGAGAGACAGAGAGAGAGAGAGAGAGAGAGAGAGAGAGAGAGAGAGAGAGAGAGAGAGAGAGAGAGAGAGAGAGAGAGAGAGAGAGAGAGAGAGAGAGAGAGAGAGAGAGAGAGAGAGAGAGAGAGAGAGAGAGAGAGAGAGAGAGAGAGAGAGAGAGAGAGAGAGAGAGAGAGAGAGAGAGAGAGAGAGAGAGAGAGAGAGAGAGAGAGAGAGAGAGAGAGAGAGAGAGAGAGAGAGAGAGACAGAGAGACAGAGAGAGACAGAGAGAGAAAGAAAGAAAGGGACAGGGAGGACAATAGAAGGGTGGAAAGGAATACAACTTAAAAAGATGAGAGGGAAAAAGGAAGAGTAAGGGAATGAAGAGTCACGGGTTAAGAAGAGAGAAGAATTGATAAATGAGACTGAACAGAGTGAGAAGAGAAGTGAGAGCAGGAAGAATACAGGCAATAACCTAGAAGGAAAACGATGCTGTAGAGAGAGGACGAAAGAGAAAGCGGTAGATTAGAGAGATAACTAGAGAGAATAACGGGGAAGGGAGAGAAGGGAGAGAACAAGAGAGGGCTAGATAGGGGGAATAAGAGAGAGAATGAGAGCTTGGTAGAGAGAGGTAGAGAGGTGAGTGATACTGTGACTTTAGGAGACTCTAGGAGAAGGGGATGATTTGGAAATAGAGGGGAAGACGGCTAGGCTGCTTCCTCAGTCCGACACAGGAATGTAGAGCGGGCAGATCCGTGTGTGTGTGTGTGTGCGTGCCAGACAGGAATCTCTAACCCCCACAGACTCTGGCTCCACTTATCTGGGCTCGGGGAGAGAGAGATGAAGGGGGGAGGGGGATGAAGGGGGAGAGGGTGGAGATAGTTTTTGGGTGTCCCGCGCTATCACGTCCCCCTCTGCCCTCATATCTCCACTCTCTCTCCAACTAATAAACACACACAAAACCTTGAGCATGGATGAGTTCGAGGTCAAGGGAACTCAGGCAAGGCCAAAAAGTCTAACCGCCACACTGGGGTGGCGACAAAAAATAACACAGCCAGCCTCTGAGACCATTATACACACACACAAACCCCTTATTCTGCCTCCTGATGATGTGTCTCTCTTTTTCTCGAAAGAAAATGAAGTACTTCACTTTAGTTTGCTATTCGCTGTCCCTGGGAAAGAAAGCAGTCAGACGTTATAGTGTCACACAGACACACACACAAATACCAACCTACCAATCTACCCTGGAGGAGTAAAACACACAGACCTCTCACTCACACTTCTCTTTCCACTCCATTATTCCATCTCCCCCTTCTCTCTCTTCTCTTTCTCACTCCTGCTGTCTTGGGATTCCCGCACCAACATGTTGGCCCTGAGGTCTACACTCTAAAAACAAATGGTTCTACATAGTGACAAATAAGGGTTCTTTGGCTTGTAAATATAGCGGAACTCTTTTTGGTGCTATATGGAACCTTTTTTTGAAGGTTCTATAAAGAACCACGCTCATAAGGTTCTAAATGGAACCTATATGGTGATATTACCCTTTCCTAAGGTTCTATAAAGAACCACACTCATAAGGTTCTAAATGGAACCTATATGGTGATATTATCCTTTCCTAAGGTTCTATAAAGAACCTTTCTCAATCTCAAAGGTCTTTGTTGAACCATACAGTTTTTTTTTATTTATTCTTGTTTAATAGCCATATTATATTGTTAGAAGTTTTATTATTGTGTTTATGAACAAGTTGAATCAGGTGTGCTAACTCTGGAACAGCTGGGGGTCCTTGAGGAGAGAAATTAGAACTACTGACTTATTCAACTGTTCTCAGCTGACACAAGGCAATACAACAGGTAATAGCTACACAACAGATTACATCAACTGGAATGACACTCTCACTCCCAGTTGCACAAAAAGAGCTGTGTGCAAACCACACCACAAAATATTTGAATGAGCCGCCGCCCATATATTTTAATTATCACTAAAAGAGGAAAGAACCCTTTTTTTAACTGCAAAGAACCATTGAAATGCTCAAAGGGTTGTTTGGGTCAATATGGTTCCACATGGAACCATCACCCCTGGGGAACCCTAATTGTTAGTGTGTAGTAGGCCTGTGGGGTGGATGTACAGTAGGCCTCACTCCCTCATAGCATGCCCATGCAGTGTGAGGGTAGCAGGGGGAAAGAGGGAAAGATGTGAGAGGAGAGATAAAATGGATGAAAGGGGGCAGAAGGGCAGAAGAAAGATTAGTACGGCTGAGCAGGGAGGAAGGCAGGTTAAGACGGGATATGGGGGTTGAAGGAGGTTGATTAATTAAAAGAGTTTAAACTGTTCACCAAGAAAAACACTGGGTATAATTTGGGTTTTGCATGTGAACGTGTCCAGTCAAAAAAAAATACTACAACACACACACACATATACACACACACACACATGTACACACACAGCTCCAATATATGAAGGAGAACAGAAGTGACCGTGTGAAATAGAGGGATGGAGGGATGGAGGAGAGGACAGATGGAAATGAAGGACAGAGAGCGGCTTCCAATACTTCCTTTGGCCCTCTCTGACTGACAAATAAAATGACACACATACTCAAAGAGCCCTATACAACAATACACATACCCACTCAACACACCACCATACAACACACAACACACATAGAACCAACAACCACCCCACGTGAAAACGTTAAACACAAAAACACCTCATGTGTTATCAGATTCATTGTCCTCCGTGCCTTTAACAACACTTCTCTCTCTTCTTTAAAAGAAGGGAGTAGGTTGCTGTCAGATGGGAAGGACAGGGAGGGGGTGAGCAAGGGAGGGAAAGGTTGAGGGGTAGGAGACGGAGGAGGAACGGGTGGGAGGAACAGGGAAGGGAAGGATGAACGTGTCAAAGGAAGGGAGACTTTGCCCTCGAGCAACAACCCTCCCACGAGTGTGTGTGTGCGTGTGTGTGCGTGTGTTGTGAGTATGTTGTGACTTGGCCAATCCGACACACCCACAAGCCAGCAGACCTCCACATCCTGTTAGGGGCGTATGTTTGTCAAACACCACCTCCCTCTCTCCTCACCCACTCCCCCCTTCTCATACTGGTCAGACGGGTGAAGGAGTGTGTGTGAAGGGGGGAGTTCAGTACAGTAAATAGAACAAAACTCTCTCAAATAAACAAGAGGAACAAGAGAGAGAGAGCAAGTGTAAGACGCCCCAGGGTTTGGTTTTTGAGGGCTTCTCTCTCTCACACACTTAAAAGCCACATGCAGACACACATAGACAAACATAGACACACAGAAAAATTCACACTTTTTTCACTGTCGAGTTCTGCTACACACACACACACACACACACACACTCAGGCTTTTAAACAACCTCTCTCCCCTCCCCTCTCTATTCAGCGTGCTTGTGAATAACACCCAGTCAGAGGTCTGAGCAGAGTTACACATGCACCACAGCGAGCTGGACAGGCCAGGATAGTTCAGGCCAACCGTCTGACTGATCTAGCCATTACAGAGCATCCGATCACTACAGCAGTCTTAGTTAATACACTGTCAAACTACATCAGTCCAACTGCCCTCCACTTTGCTCCACACTACTGCCATTCCCTCAGATGGTTCCTTCGTAACACATCTATTCAACTATATCAGTCAATATTCTCTCTATATCTCAAAACAGAACCACACTACTTCTATACTACGTCACATGGTTGCTCACAGTCCAGGGTTCATACACAGTGTGAGTGTGCCTTTAGGTGTGGGCATATTTGCATGTTGTCTGTTGCAGAGTGTGTGTGTGTGTGTGTGTGTGTGTTTGTGTGTGTGTGTGTGTTTGAGATACTGTGAATGTTCAACCACAGCAGCCCCCTGCGCCAACAGGACATCCTGTCAGGGTGCCTTCTGGGTAACTTTAGATATGAGCGCACATACTTGCGCGTGTGTATGTATGTGCATGAGTGCATCCGGTGTTTATGTGTGTGTGTGGGGGCTGTGGTTAGCTGGGGAGCACAGGCCCTGCCCAGGTGCACGGTGAGATGGCTAATCTTTAACCCCCCAGCTCAGTCACTCCTCTCTCCTCCACCCTTCACTAATCCTCTCATCACAGCTCCTCTCCAATTGTCCCTCTTCTCCCCTTCTCCCATCCCTCCCTCTTAGTTGTGTTCCATTGGCAGTCTGTTGACAGGTGGGGGGTGCTGACGTTTTGGAAAAAGACATGGTCAGGCCTGGGGAGGAGGTGGCTTCCTGTACACCAGGGTTCTATGAAGCCAGAGGATTTATAAATACACCAGGTGTCACTATGTGGAACACACAGAGAGGAGGAGAGGGGAAGAGAGGAGGTGAGAGAGAGGGAAGAGAGGAGAGAGTGGGGAGGAGGAGGGACCAGATCTCTGTGTTAGATGATAAAACAGATGAAAGGGTGAAAGATAGTAGTGTGTGTACATGCATGTGTGTGTTCGTGTTTGTGGTGTAGGCGTAGGGGGTTTCAGCTGGTGTACTGTCCATAATGTCCAACAGGATGTGAGGTCATACGACAAAGATGGAGGGTAGGCGTTGAGAAGTAGTGGTTACCATGGTGATAATAGAACAGTGGGCTACTGAAAGAGAGAGACAGGAGGCAGAAGAGAGAGGAGGGGAAAAAAACTGTGTAACAGTCTTCCGTCACGACTACCAACAGAACAAATAACCATTCAGCCCCAAAACTAAAGGACAGGGAGAAGCGGGGGGAGAGTGGAGGGAGTGAATGGAGGGAGGAAGAGGGGGATATGGAGGGAGGTGGGGTGACAAGGGCACAACAAGTCAACAGGGTGGATAGGCTGCCAAAGAGCAGAGAGATATGGGGGAGGTTGGTGAAGGGAGGAGAGATTGAGGGGGAAAGAAAGAGAGGAAAAGAGAAAGAGAGTGAGAGAAGGCGAGAAAGAGAAAGAGAGAGAGAGAGAGAAAAAGAGAGACAATTCAACATCACCCAAGCATAACCCAGTACTTGTCAATCAGTGAGATGTGAAGAGAGGGGTTAAAAATTAAGTCCACATTTTGAAATATTAAATCTATTTTGGTTTTTAATTGAGAGAGAGTGAATTAAAAGGAGGAAGAGAAATATATAGAGTAGATTATTAAACTGGGAAAAAGAGGCAGGATAGAAAACCAGAGAGGTGTGAGAGGGGTGAGGGGGTTGAAATCTGTTCATGGTGTTTTAAATATTAAACCTATTTCAAGTTTAATGAAGTGCAAATACTATGGGGAGAGTCTTAACTGGAGTACGGAGCAGAAGGGGGTGAAAGGGGGAGCTGATTCATTATTTCAAGCGTTCACCTTTAGACTGTGGAGACTTGGGGAGAAGGAAAGAAGGGAAAAAAAGAGAACAAGAGAAAAAGTTGACGAAGAAGTGATGAAGTGCGGGCAGTTTTAAAGACTACCCCAGGTGAGTGTGGAAGGCCCCATGGGAATTGTCAGAATGATGAGAGTATAACAGTCATACAGGCCCAAACAGGCCCAGACACAAATACACACACAAAGCAGAACGACTGCCTGGTACTCGGCTAACAAGAATAAAGGGATTGCATTTAATGAAAATGATTGGGTTTACAAGGTGACCAACACACTAGGCCTAGTCTAAGAGAGTGTTGCGGACATATGGGTAACATATAATCTGCGTAGAAACAGCATAAAGAGTCTGACCTCATCTTTAATAAGTACTTTGTTTATACAGTACTGTATGTGTAAGGGCCTTACTGTGTGTGGTTCAGTGGAGGCTGCTGAGGGGAGGACGGCTCATAATAACATCTGGAATGGTGTATAATGGTTGGAATGGAGGGAACGGAATGGTATCATGTGTTTGATGCCATTCCAGCCATTATTATGAGCCGTCCTCCCCTCAGCAGCCCCCAGTGGTGTGGTTGTAGCTGTTGGGTAGACTGTGAAGCCCCAGCAGATAGCAGAAAGAGTGAGAGAAGTTCAGATAGATAGGTGGGATTTCACACCCTCCTCAAACACTGTGTGTAATCGATGAGTTAGGGCTGGAGAGAAACCCATGTTTGGCCTATCTGCCCACATCTACAATATCAGATGCTCTAAGCAGTGTGTTTGTGTGTGTGTGTGTGTGTGTGCACACATCACACTGTCCATCTCCTAAGAATTTCCAAAAATCCCCCTAGCCAAACCAAAAGGTCACAATGTGGGTTTTTCACAGACGGAAAAAACCCTCAAAACTCACCAGTTCTTTTTTATTAGGCCAAACAGCAACTGTATACAGCCTACGTTTACCCCCTAAACAAAGCTAACAGGAAGAGAGAGGCAGTAAAGAAGAGAAGTAACACAGAAATCAAATAGTTCCTAAGAACGAGTACCTCACTTGAGTCATATGAAGTAATACAGTTGCATTAAAGTGTTATTTGGTAGCGAATTGTAAAATAGAACTGCATGCCTTATTTATATATTGTATTTCTAAATACTGTCCCTATCAAATACTATTATTAAGCACAATTTTCAAATAAAGGATTTAACATGCAATATGGAATACAAGTGAAATGTTGGTATACAAGCACATACCCTATTTGAATCAAAATGATTATACATGTCTACTGTATAAAAGCAACAAGACCTAATAAATCCATAGAATTGAAAGAAATGTGATTTGAAATCACACACACAAATGGGTTCAAAAACACACACACACACATTCGGACGCACACATACACACGCACACACGCACACACTCACACACACACACACACACACACACACACAGAGAATTCAGTTTGCTGCTCACTGGCCACGATAATGATATCAAGCCCACAGCAGATGTTTGCAAGTGAAGGGAATCTAAGGAAACCAAATCCTAATTCTCCCAGCTGTTTAAGTCAACATGTATTTTCATGAAAACACTAAATGGCTCAGTATTAAGAGTATCTGATCCTTACATTGTCTTGAAAACCCTAGGCAACACAGTGACTATATGGTCTGGTTTCAATGATGGACTCTTTGGCATAGAGGAACTACGTTACTGCCTACGTCCCTACTTTATCCACTTGAATAAAATACTAAATAGAAGCTAGCAAGATGGACATCACAGAGGTTATTTTTAATGAGTGCATTTCGCAAGTGGCTAGTTTGAATCAACTACCTTAACTACCCCTGCAAAGGTTTTGCCTGCAAACTTCTTGCATGACTGACTTGTGATTTGTTGGGAGAGTACCCAGAATGATTTGTTTCCCCTTGTCGATGCAGTGACGTAGTTCCTCTATGCCATAGTTGAAACCAGACCCTAGTCAGTGTGTTGCCTAGGGTTGGGTTTTCTTGACTAATCCTTACATGCTTAGTATATTCCCATGGCACTGCTACTGTTGATACTGTTTGGAAGCATCATAAACATAGACAGTCCTATCTCTAAGTCTCTGATAGCATCTCTGCTCCACTAAAACATCCACTCAGAGGAGGCATCTTAAAACAGCTAAGTCTATATGGGGTAGTAGAGCCAGCTTCTATGGAGAGGCATTATCAAAGAGGGGGAGAGAGAGACAGAGAAACAGACAGAGAGACAGACAAACAAAGAGAGAGAGCGACAGTGAGAGGGGAAGAGAGAGAGCATTTAGGTATCATTCCATCAATAAGGAATGAAGCAATTAAGCTCATCTCAGAGATGAGGTGCCCTTCTCCCTCTTATCACTACTAGAGGACGTCATAGAAACCAACCGGACTGGATGGTGTCTCCACACACACACACACACACAAACACACACACACACATACACACACTCTTTTACTAATCCCAACACAGGTGGTTGGTGGCACCTTAATTGGGGAGGATGGGCTCGTGGGAATGGCTGAAGCGGAATAAGTGGAATGGTATCAAACATAATGTTTAAATGTGTTTGATGCCATTCCATTCGCTCCATTCCAGCCATTATTATGAGCCGTCCTCCCCTCAGCAGCCTCCATTGAATCCCACCATTCCTCTATAAACTACCAGTACAACCCCAAACCCCTTCCTCAAACACACAATCCTTCCTCTCGTACAGCCACTAAACCCATATTGCTAAAACTCCATGGTCAGATGACACAATACCAATACTCTCAACCCCTGAAAGACAACATCCCATTACTGCACACAAGACTTCAACTAAACCACTACTCTCATACATCCAAAGACCAGCTCTGCCAGGGGAAACAGCAATTCAGCTACTGACAGCTTGATCTACCGTACTGAAAACCTTTCTCAAAATATGGAAGGCAAAATACCACTGATAGGTAAATGCCAGGGTTTGGCTGCACTATTTCCTAACGCTGCCAAAATGCATCACCGGCAAACAGAGATTTCCTGTAACCTTTAGTCAATGCTGAGAGAACATTTCCTGGGTAATGCCAACCCTGCAACCTTGGTTTGGACAAAACTGTGCATGCATGTGTGCGTGCAGGTGTGTGTGAGTGTTTGTGTTTATGTGTCCCGGACTTCAAGACAATTTAGAGTTAAGTAGGTAAATTAATAAAAAGCTTATACAGATCCGTCCTTCACTCCTCCCTCCCTCTCAATCCCTTCCCTGCCTCTCCCCATACTCCCTCCTCCTTCTAGCCTCTCTCTCACCTCTCTCCCTCCCCCGTCTCAGATTCTGCCTTGCCCCATACTTTTTTCTCTTCTGCCCTCCCTCTCTCTTTTCCCTCCCCCTCTTCTCTCCTAACTTGCCACCCGTTCCTCTCCTTCTCCCCCCAATCCTCCCATCCAGCCCTGTCTTTCTCCTCTTCATCTCTCCCCCCTCCACTACCCCTCCCTCCTCCTCCGCTCACCCTCTTCAGAGAAGTCCTTCCCTAAACGCCAGAGAGAGGGGGAGGAGTCTGGATGGCGAGGACGCGTTGGTAATCCATGCGCTGACCCAGGTCAATTCAATTATCCTGTTTTCTTTAGCTGCTACCACGCGTGTGCCCATTTCACAGCCAACTCCCTTAATGCACCCATGATTAGCTTCCCCTCACTTTTAATGATATACCTATCCACACACACACACACACACACATACACCTCGTAACTATCGAAGCCAGTCTGTGTCAGACACATACATCTCATACCTACTGACGTCTGCCGATGGCCGTAAAGGAGAGAAAGACACACACTCACCTAATGGTTTAATGTTCCCTCTAAAGGAATCTAAACTCTCCCATAGTTATCTAAATGTCTATTTGAAGGATCAGGTTTCTGGGATGAGGTTTGTGATCTAAGGCAATTCATCTGTACTGTCCAACATGTGTTATGTGCCTTTTGCTTTACCTTTCCAAATGATATAAGATAATCATGTTACCAAATATGGATTAAGTAGATACAACCAAAGCATATAGCACAAGCTGCCCTACCTTCCCCTGTACCGAGGCTGAAGCTCACCTACCTGGGATCCTGGACCACCATGCCAGCTCCATGTCACTCTCTCTCTAACCCACCCCACCCTCCCCTCCCCCCTCCCATGTACCCAGGGTAAGAGTGTCCTACCTGGGATGTCTTTTCCATTGTAGCTCCACCCTGTCACGCCCATCATGGAGGGCAGCGGCGACCCCGGCCTGCTGTCTCTGTCCCCCTCAGCCTGCTGGGTAATGTGTCTGACCGTGTCCTTGTTCTTCCTGTTCTTCCTCCGCCCAGACCCCGAGGGCTGCCACGGCCCTTCACCTCCTCCCCCCCTGATCTCCCTGTGTCCCTGCACCCACATTGGGCCCATCCCGGGGTTGAGAAACGGAGGAGGGTGAGACTTGTTCCTCTTTGACAGTGATGGGGCGGTAGTTGTGTGGCCAGGCGGGCTGGGAGTCGTGACCACCGTCCTCCTGGCTCTCGTGGCTCTTGGGTGGCTCCTGGTCCTCTTTACCGTATGTACTGCCACTACCCTCATGGCAGCTGGCGATGGCGGAGTCCCCAGAGGAGTTGGCCGGGCTTGTAACGCCTCCCCAGCCAGGGCGAGGAGCTTCGTCCTGATATGATAGACACCAAGGCTTCTGATGCCACCCCTCCTAACCCTCCTACTCCTCCCCCTATACCTCCCCCACCTCCCCCTATACCAGCGCCTGCGGCAGCCCCCACCTCAAAGTCGGCCAGTTCGTCGGCCAGTTCAGAGCGGATACTGATGTCCAGTGCGGCCTTGATGAAGCCGTGACAGGCTTGGACAATGTCGGTCATTTGCAGGTAGCTAGCGGCTGACATCACCTCAATTACATTTTTACTGGTCAGCGCTAGGTGGGCCGAGTACATGAAGTCCAGGATGGCCTTGAAGCCCGTTGCTGTGACGATGTCCAGGTGAGTGACAGTTGTCTGGTGATGTGGCTCCGCCCCCTTTCTTCACCTGAATGATGAACAATAATAAGTTTGATGACCTGTCGTTATTGTATAGCCCTTTACATTGACATTTGAGTCATTTAGCAGATGGTCTTATCCAGAGCATTCATCTTGTGATACAGAAGCTAGGTGAGACAACCACATTTCACAGTTGCAGTAAGTAGATTTTCCCTCAATAAAGTAGTTAAGTGTTAGTAGAATAAGACAATTGGAGAAAATAAAATGTGTGTGGGGGGGCTTGGGGTGCCGTAGGATTTACTTAAGATACTCTTTGAAGAGGTAGGGTTGAAAATTCCACTGCCCTGACGTTAGGGGGAAGCTTGTTCCACCATTTGGGGTACCTTCTCACAAACTCAATATGCTTAACATAGTATGAGGGTAATCAGTCATTCAATCAACCAATCAATCAATTAACCCCATATAGAGCAGGCAAAGGGGACAGCAGCACTTAACTGTGATCTGGGATTAAGGCCAACTTCCAGTCCTCCACCACCAACGTACATAAACATCTCCACAGATCTGTGTAGCCCCCTCTCCCACACCCACCTGGCAGTAAAGGGTCTTGAAGTAGCGCGAGGAGCCCAGGAGGATGTTCTTGTGGGCCTTGAAGATTTTCCCATCCACAATGACACAGGCGTCACACAGGATGCCATGCTGCCGCTGCTCGTTGAGCTCCCGCAGGAGCTGCCGGTAGTGGGACGAGATCTCCATGTCCTCCTTCCTGTTGCTATTCATTTGGTTAGCTGACCTGTGAGCCTCTCCTGGATACAGTCTGAGGGAGAGAGACGGGGTTGGAAGGAGAGAGAGTTTACAGTTTCATTAGGTTAGCTGACTGGGAGGGAGGGAGGGAGACTGGGACGGTGGTAGGTAGGTTATAACAAACCAGTCCACCATCCTAAACGGTTTCCCAGCATGTTACAGTAAAACATTGACAGAGTTTGGGAGTATGAGATGAGCTATACAATTCCTAATTACTAATTACCACAAAGCATAAAAAATGCCACACATTGCCTCAAAATCCCCGATTCAAAGCAATGCAAAATACCCCAACATGGCCCAATCATCTACTGACAAACCAAGCACTGTGAACTAGTCCTGTATCTTGGACCATAATAAATATATCACAATAATGCTCCTGATGACCAAACAACAACATCAACCCTGCAATACATTTCCAAAAACGGCCTGGATAACTGTGGCTCACTCTGGAGACTAGAGGCTGTGTGTGTGTGTGTGTGTGTGTGTGTGTGTGTGTGTGTGTGTGTGTGTGTGTGTGTGTGTGTGTGTGTGTGTGTGTGTGTGTGTGTGTGTGTGTGTGTGTGTGTGTGTGTGTGTGTGTGTGTGTGTGTGTGTGTGTGTGTGTGTGTGTGTGCGTGCGTGTGAGAGTGCACAAGTCCTTGTCTCTCTCTCTATGGGGAGAACAGTCTAGACTAGCTCCTCCATTGGGCTTCTTTCCACCCCATCACCCCACTAACTGAGCTGGACTACTTCACAGTGTATGTGCTGTATAGCATTTCATTCAGTTAATGCCCTCTCTTACTAGGATATACATCTTTATTTGTATGGATGGCCTTTCTACTGGGATGGTAATCAATAGGTAAGGATTTGACGAGAACTCAACAGAGCCCTCTGTCCCCTTTGACTGTTCACAGGTTAAAGACAGGCGGAAAACACACAGGAGAGAGGTAACGAAGGAGAGAGAAGAGGGAGAAAGAGGGAGGGAGGGAGAGAGAAGGGAGGACAGAGGGAGAGAGGATCAAAAGAGAACAAAGGGGCATTGCCATGCCGACGCACTTAAAGTGTGAATTGGAGAAAATTAATAGTGACACAAACACTCACAAACACACACAGCCATATAAACTGCACTCGCAGACACACATGCCAACACAACACACAGGTTAACACACAGGCCAATACACACACACACAGGTCAACACACAGGCCAATACACACACACACAGGTCAACACACAGGCCAATACACACACACACAGGTCAACACACAGGCCAATACACATACACACAGGTCAACACACAGGCCAATACACATACACACAGGTCAACACACAGGCCAATACACATACACACAGGTCAACACACAGGCCAATACACATACACACAGGTCAACACACAGGCCAATACACATACACACAGGTCAACACACAGGCCAATACACAACACACAGGTCAACACACAGGCCAATACACACACACACAGGTCAACACACATGCCAAATCACACACACACACACACACACACACACACACACACACACACACACACACACACACAGGTCAACACACAGGCCAATACACACACACACAGGTCAACACACAGGCCAATACACACACACACAGGTCAACACACAGGCCAATACACACACACACAGGTCAACACACAGGCCAATACAACACACAGGTCAACACACATGCCAATACACACACACACAGGTCAACACACAGGCCAATACACACACACACAGGTCAACACACAGGCCAATACAAACACACACAGGTAAACACACAGGCCAATACACACATACACAGGTCAACACACAGGCCAATACACACACAGGTCAACACACAGGCCAATACACACACACACATGTCAACACACAGGCCAATACACACACACAGGTCAACACACAGGTCAACACACAGCAACACACACAGGTCAACACACAGGTCAACACACAAGTCAATACACACACACAGGTCAACACACAGGTCAACACACAGGCCAACACACAGGCCAATACACACACAGGCCAATACACACACACAGGTCAACACACAGGTCAACACACAGCAACACACACAGGTCAACACACAGGTCAACACACAGGCCAATACACACACACATGTCAACACACAGGCCAATACAACACACACACAGGTAAACACACAGGCCAATACTCACACACAGGTCAACACACAGGCCAATACAAACACACACAGGTCAATACAACACACACACAGGTCAACACACAGGCCAATACACACACACACAGGTCAACACACAGGCCAATACACACACACAGGTCAACACACAGGCCAATACACAACACACAGGTCAACACACAGGCCAATACACAACACACAGGTCAACACACAGGCCAATACACACACACACAGGTCAACACACATGCCAAATCACACACACACACACACACACACACACACAGGTCAACACACAGGCCAATACACACACACACAGGTCAACACACAGGCCAATACACACACACACAGGTCAACACACAGGCCAATACACACACACACAGGTCAACACACAGGCCAATACAACACACAGGTCAACACACATGCCAATACACACACACACAGGTCAACACACAGGCCAATACACACACACACAGGTCAACACACAGGCCAATACAAACACACACAGGTAAACACACAGGCCAATACACACATACACAGGTCAACACACAGGCCAATACACACACACACAGGTCAACACACAGGCCAATACACACACACACATGTCAACACACAGGCCAATACACACACACAGGTCAACACACAGGTCAACACACAGCAACACACACAGGTCAACACACAGGTCAACACACAAGTCAATACACACACACAGGTCAACACACAGGTCAACACACAGGCCAACACACAGGCCAATACACACACAGGCCAATACACACACACAGGTCAACACACAGGTCAACACACAGCAACACACACAGGTCAACACACAGGTCAACACACAGGCCAATACACACACACATGTCAACACACAGGCCAATACAACACACACACAGGTAAACACACAGGCCAATACTCACACACAGGTCAACACACAGGCCAATACAAACACACACAGGTCAATACAACACACACACAGGTCAACACACAGGCCAATACACACACACACAGGTCAACACACAGGCCAATACACACACACAGGTCAACATACAGGTCAACACACAGCAACACACACAGGTCAACACACAGGTCAACACACAAGTCAATACACACACACAGGTCAACACACAGGTCAACACACAGGCCAACACACAGGCCAATACACACACAGGCCAATACACACACACAGGTCAACACACAGGTCAACACACAACAACACACACAGGTCAACACACAGGTCAACACACAGGCCAATACACACACACATGTCAACACACAGGCCAATACAACACACACACAGGTAAACACACAGGCCAATACACACACACAGGTCAACACACAGGCCAATTCAAACACACACAGGTCAATACAACACACACACAGGTCAACACACAGGCCAATACACACACACACAGCAACACACAGGCCAATACACACACACACACACACACACAGGTCAACACACAGGCCAATACAACACACACACAGGTCAACACACAGGCCAATACACACACACACAGCAACACACAGGCCAATACACACACACACACACACAGGTCAACACACAGGCCAATACAACACACACACAGGTCAACACACAGGCCAATACACACACACAGCAACACACAGGCCAATACACACACACACAGGTCAACACACAGGCCAATACACACACACACAGGTCAACACACAGGCCAATACACACACACAGGTCAACACACAGGTCAACACACAGCAACACACACAGGTCAACACACAGGCCAACACACAGGTCAATACACACACACAGGTCAACACACAGGTCAACACACAGGCCAACACACAGGCCAATACACACACACAGCAACACACACTGACACACACTATTTGGAGCATTAGCATCCGCCACTAGAGTTCTTGTCTTGGTTAGGTCTACGCAGAGCATTACCAAATGCAGTGCTGATTTGTTTTGGGAATGCCGCAGCTGTCACCCCTCATTGGCTGTTCAGAGAGACGACAGCCGTGGTTGGCCGAGGTGACAGCAGCGTTTGCTTGGGGGCCGGCACACTTCAGGTCATGTTTGAGAAAGCTGTGCTCAACCTGATGGCTTGTAAGATCACATCAATCCTGTGTGTCTCTCACATCCACTCAGACAAACATACCTCTAGTCAACGAACACAGCAGGAACTGAGTGACAAGGCTGTCTGTCTGTGTGTGTGTGTGTGCGTGCATATGTGTGCGTACCTGTGTGTTGGGGGCTTGTTGACGGGGACAAACAATGATGCAGATTTCTCTCTTAACCGTCTAAAATGGTTCTGGATGTCTTCCAACTGGCTGCTTCCTCACACACACAACTCACTGTTGCCTCGTAAGCAGGTTGTTTTTGTTCTTTAAGGCATGTCAAAAAAGTTGAAAAGTTATTTACTTCAACACAAAATCACCTTGTCCCTCCATCAATCCAAAGACATGTAAAGATTTTCTCCAAGGCGTATCACAAAGAAAAGCTGAGGGGAAACTAGCTTCAATGTGAAACCACATTGTCCCTCAGTCCCTCTAAAGGCATGTTTTGACATAGGCTAGTTTATTCTCCTCTCATGAACTTGTCAAAAATCTATACGGCAGCATCTAACCTTGAGAAACAGCCCTTTCTCTTCTGGGCTGATGGAGGCGTTGAAAGCCTTCACCTCTCACCTCCTAACACAAGCCCTACAGCTTTTAAGGACACAATTATTCCCTTTCTCTTCTCATCCTGTTCTCCACTCCTCCTCTCTTCTTTTGACACTGGAGATCGGCCCCCCTCCACGTATAGCATATGAACAGGTCATGAAAACAATTTAATGACATGAAATTAGCTTTAAAAATGCTAAATTACCTCAGCCTCATTGCAAAATGTGTATATTAGCTATAAAACTGAAATGTGTTGTCTCTGCCCCATGGCAATATGTATCTAATTGTAAGAAATTAAGGGGCTGTGTGTGTGCATGTGAGTGCATGTGAGTGAGTGAGTGAGTGAGTGAGTGAGTGAGTGTGTGTATGCTTCTACAGCGACGGACATGTTAAATTTAGAGCCCAACCAATACATCGGTTCACTGATATTATCGGACGATATTGGCCTTTTACAGTTATATCCTTATCGGACAATAATTCCACCGATAACCGGTATTCAATAAATAGAATGAATCTCATGTTTATCTGAACACTTGTGGCCATTCTCATGATATGTCATTATTGTCACAATGTATGAAACCAACATTTGAAGCATAGTTATTGGACAATTTCTCTTTTGGATGGCAATTTATGAGAATCCAGTGTGTTAAAATGACACTTTTTAATTTCCCCGCTGTAAAACAGTATATCAGCAGATATATCGGTATCAGTACATTTTGTCCCCCAAAAAATTTAATCGGTATCCGACCCAAAAGACGTATCGGTCGGGCTCAAATTAAAATACAACAATTAGCTGCTGGAGGATGAAACAACCAACAAGCTCTCACAGTTTCACGTCAGAATTAGACATTCAT